>CM076677.1:123819078-126380328 GCA_038501925.1 Xenopus petersii | reverse complement strand
AAGTGGCCACATCAAGCATTTACAACAAAATCTTTAAAGGGATGCTGCCATGGGAAAAACATTTTTTTTTTTAAAATGAATCAGTTAATAGTGCTGCTCCAGCAGAATTCTGCACTGAAATCCATTTCTCAAAAGAGCAAACAGATTTTTTTATATTCAGTTTTGAAATCTGACATGGGGCTAGACATATTGTCAATTTCCCAGCTGCCCCAAGTCATTTGACTTGTGCTCTGATAAACGTCAATCACTCTTTACTGCTGTACTGCAAACTGGAGTGATATCACACCCCTTCCTTTCCCCCCCAGCAGCCAAACAAAACAACAATGGGAAGGTAACCAGATAGCAGCTCCCTAACACAAGATAACAGCTGCCTGGTAGATCTAAGAACAGCAAACCCATGTCCCACTGAGACACATTCAGTTACATTGAGAAGGAAAAACAGCAGCCTGCCAAAAAGCATTTCTCTCCTAAAGTGCAGGCACAAGTCACATGACTTGGGGCAGCTGGAAAATTGACAAAATGTCTAGCCCCATGTCAGATTTCAAAATTGAATATAAAAAAATCTGTTTGCTCTTTTGAGAAATGGATTCCAGTGCAGAATTCTGCTGGAGTAGCACTATTAACTGATGCGTTTTGAAAAAAACATGTTTTCCCATGACAGTATCCCTTTAAAAAAGACGTGTATATGGCTTTTATGTGCCTCCCCATTTCAAATTGACCTAAGCGTAAATTTACTAGCGAATTTTCACTAGGCAAAAATTAAAGCTAGCAAATCTTTGCTATGAAATGCTCGCACTGAAGAAGTATTGATAGCGAAAAGTCGCCAACGTTCGGCGCCCAGGACGAAACCTCGCATTTTAGTGGATTAGCGTAGTGGTAAACTAATTTGAGCCTGGCAAAGTGGAAGTGGTGTGAAGTGTGCGGAGCACTCACTGCGACAATTTGCCCTTTAGCAAATCTGCCCCAATGTATTTATTGAAGTTAGCCTTAAACAGAACATTTGTCCTTGATTTTTCAGATGATTTGGTATCATTAATCCAGACCTGTCATAACTTTTCTGCTGCCTGGGGTGCTTCTCTTGGAATAAGTTGAGGGCACCATGGTCTGTGCCAATTAAATCAATGAAGGGATTTGTAATGTAAAGAATCCAGAATGTGATGTAATACTAGGTTTCCAAGGGGCAAATTCACTAACCTCTGGAAATTCACCAGCGATGGCTTTGCTCATACCGCCACACGATGGCGAAGTCTGGCTCAAGAGGTAACATTCATTAAAATCTGCATCTTAGTGAATTTGCTTAGTTATGTCCATTCGCCAGAGCAAAAATTTGCCTGGCGTTAGAATGCGAAGTAGCGCTAGAGTCTATCTCCTTCGCTAGCGAAGTTATGCCAGCGTTAGTCACTTCGCCCTTTAGTATATTTTCCCCCATGTCTCTTTCACATTTGAGGGTTCTGAGGTTTGGCTAATCATCAGCAGGTAGCAGGGAATTTATCCAGTTTCGGTTCGCCAGAAAATTTGCGAATTTCCAGTGAAATTCTCGAAATGGAAAAAAATTTGTTCAACGTGAATTTTGACGCGCCAGTATCAAAATTATTTTAATGCCGACGACAATTCTGATGCCAGTGACAATTCTGATGCACATTAAAGTCAATGGGCACTTAGTAACTGTCGACGGCGTCAGAATTGTTCCCGGCGTCAGAATTGTCGCCGGCGAATTTTCGCTGCAATTTCACTAATTTATTCAGCGGCATTGAAACGCGGAAATTTGGCGCAAATTCGTCCATCGCTAGCAGGTAGGTGTCTATGAAATATAATCCAACACTAGAAAAATAGGTGTCAGTGTTACACTTACAGCTTTCATTACGGTTTTCATTATGACTATATTGTATATTGATAAATTTGTTTTTTTTTTTCTTTATTAATTCAAGACAAGGTGAATATGTATATTGAATTGTATATTACAGAGTGTACAGTTCATTAATCTTTTACATCAATCACCTCGTATCAAAAACCAGAAAACTGACAGCTTCCCAGCTTCTCCTTCCCAATACTTATGAGACCTGTTCGCTGTGCCAGACACACTTATTTCTTAAAAACAAATGTGTGATTCTCTTCCTGAAAAATTTCACCCGCCTGGCAGAAGGTTGGCATGAAATACACACATATGCTTTACCCAACGCAATGAATAATTTAAGTTTAATAAAGATATGCAGAAACCTTATGTAATGAGTTTCGGATTGGGGTGGGAGGAAAATTAAATGGAAGAGGAGGCTGTTGAAGGAATAAAGGCAAACATAGCTTGAAAGGAGGTATTCTGTTAAAAAAGGTAATTAAATAAATCACAGTCATGAGAGAAGTGCAATTAACTTTGGTGATTTTTTTTTCTGAGGTTTTTTTCCTAAATGAGCCAGAAATGTAAAAGCAGGAAAGAATAATGTGTCTCCCCTGGAGAAACTGCAGCTAGTTGTTCTCTGACATAAACCTTCCATTCTAATATGGACTCCAGCTCTCCAGTGAAAGCATCCCTAACTTCAAGTGGCCATACATGGCCTAAAATAACATTCCTGACCAGTATCTGGCAGAAAAACCATATAGAAATTTATCAAACAGAACAAAAAAATCATGTCTGCTGAGCAAGGGTGCACATACAGTAGGAGTCACCTTACATAGGAGTCATCATGGAATTCCCTAATTATGACTCTAAGGTGCACCTTAGCTCTCCACTGAAACCATATGACACAGATGGTAGCCATACGCAGCCTTGCAATGGCCTGCCTTAGTGACTTGTGGACAGAAATCTCCCAGATGTCTATTGGTGCTGGTTAGAAAATCTTGTCAAGCAGCAGGGTTGCATATTTCAGTCACTTTTGGGCAAGGTTTATGTAACCTAAAGGGTCACCCTACCTCTCAAATGGAAACATCCTAAATTCAAAATAGCCATACATGGCTTCCTAGTGACATGCTTGACCTCTAGCTGCCTGAAAGTCATCCAGCTTTCTATTGGGCAGATCAGAAAACCATCTTGGACAAGAGAGGGTGCACCATAAAGTGACTTTCAAGGAATGTTTATGCTCCATAAACATACTGTGCACCCTAGTTCTCTATTGGAAGATTTTTAAACTTAAGGTGACCATACGTTACCTCCCAATGGCTTGTCTGACCAATATCAGATATGGCCTAATAGCATACAAATGTGTATCACATGAGCGTCACTTTGGGGGAAGGTTTTTGTCCCTTTTAAAAATTGTGGCACTCAACCAACAAACCTGCATATGCCCAATAGTTGGTCTGAAGGTCACATTAAAGCTATGTGTTAAATCAAAGAGAAGGGCTTTACCATACTTACTTAACTCTACTTGGGTTGGTCAATTAAGGCATACAATATTTCTCATCTAGTTTTACATAGAACTGTACTAAGTTCCAACATTCAAAAGTTTGAAAATTCCCTGGCTATCCAATTGAAAAGTCTTACATATATCTAATCACCTTGACATAAACATTATCTACTGGCTCAATGCAGACACAATACGTGTATAAATGGTTTCCACGTTTAAAGAAATACTTTAAATAAACTATTCTTGGTAGCATCCAAGACAGGAACAGCAAATCCCTTACAGAAGAAAAACAGATATTTCCATAATATGTTCTCATAAGAGTACCAGGTTTTTTAAATGAAATCTGGATACATGTATGACTATGGCCACTCAATGTTCCAGACAAATATAGGGGTGTAAGAAATATTTAGCTATTTTTTGCTGCGAAAAACAACCCATAGACATAGAATGTATAGTAAAAAAATGTTGCATGGTTTGAAAAACACCCCTTCAATGATTTTTTTTGTAATTAAGCTATTTTTTTCGCCCATCCGTATCCTCTATATACCCTCCATAAAATTGTATTACTTTGTCCCATAATACCTTATGTGAATTATATAACAGTATATGACTGTAAGCCCCATTTTCTTTCCTTTATTCCTTGCCCAATAACTCACACGGACACCAAATACTTTGGGTAGAAAGGCCACAGCTTGACAACAGCATTACAACAACCAACAAATATACATTTTATTAACCACTCATAATGATACTCATTAAACATAAAATTAGTCATAAACATGTACAGTATAGTAAGCCATTGCTAGCAGCATATAAGCACATATCACATAATTTTTCCAAGGCTGAGGCTAGGCTTCAGTCACATAACCTTACCAACACACCAGCATACTAGGTTATCTCCAGTACTTGCTTGAGGGTCAGCTGCCCAGCTTCCAGTACCTGCTGCCCAGTCTCCTGTACCTGCTCCAGTGCCTTTGCACAAGAGCAGAAAATAAAAATAAAAATGTTCTTTTGCTCTGCGTTTTTCTTAATTGAAATGAGAGGCTTAGCAGAGGGTAGGGATGTTGCGGACTGTTCGCCCGCAAACTAATTCGTGCGAACATCAGCTGTTCGCGTCTGCCGAATGTTCACGAACATCGCGAGACGTTCGCCAATTTGGGTTCGCCTTAGCTGGCGCTTATTTTTGACCTCTCACCCCAGACCAGCAGATACATGGCAGCCAATCAGGAAACTCTCCCTCCTGGACCACCCCCACACCCCCTGGACCACTCCCCTTCCATATATAAACTGAAGCTCTGCAGCGTTCTTTCATTCTGCCTGTGTGTGCTTGGAAGAGCTAGTGTAGGGAGAGAGCTGTTTAGTGATTTCACTGATTTGAGGGACAGTTGATAGTAACTTTGCTGGCTAGTAATCTACTTGATACTGCTCTGTATTGTAGGGACAGAACTCTGCAGGGATTTGAGGGACAGTGAGTTTAGGTTAGTTAGCTTTGCTGACTAGTAATCTACCTTCTACTGCAGTGCTCTGTATGTAGCTGCTGTGGGCACTGCTTCTGATCTCATCTGCTGACTGCTGTAATAACCCAATAGTCCTTGTAAGGACTGCTTTTATTAATCTTTTTTGTTTTTTTACTTTGCTACTGTAAGAGCCCAGTGCTATTAGTCTAGCTGTGTTGGGGAGTGGGACTGGTGTGCTGCTCCTCCTAGTAGTTCACCACTACCAGCACCAACCAGAGTCAAAATTGTTACAAAGTATCTTATTTGCACCTGTTAGCTGTTCTGAGCTCTCTGCCAAAAGCTAATTAAGTTAGAAACTGTTTTTTTTCTGGCTGTTCAGTGCAGAGAAAAGAAGGACTGGTGTGCTGCTCCTAGTAGTTCACCACTACCAGCACCAACCAGAGTCAAAATTGTTACAAAGTATTGTATTTGCACCTGTTAGCTGTTCTGAGCTCTCTGCCAAAAGCTATTTAAGTTAGAAACTGGTTTTTTTCTGGCTGTTCAGTGCAGAGAAAAGAGGGACTGGTGTGCTGCTCCTCCTAGTAGTTCACCACCACCAGCACCAACCAGAGTCAAAATTGTTACAAAGTATCTTATTTGCACCTGTTAGCTGTTCTGAGCTCTCTGCCAAAAGCTAATTAAGTTAGAAACTGTTTTTTTTCTGGCTGTTCAGTGCAGAGAAAAGAGGGACTGATGTGCTGCTCCTCCTAGTAGTTCACCACCACCAGCACCAACCAGAGTCAAAATTGTTACAAAGTATCTTATTTGCACCTGTTAGCTGTTCTGAGCTCTCTGCCAAAAGCTAATTAAGTTAGAAACTGTTTTTTTTCTGGCTGTTCAGTGCAGAGAAAAGAGGGACTGGTGTTCTGCTCCTCATAGTAGTTCACCACTACCAGCACCAACCAGAGTCAAAATTGTTACAAAGTATCTTATTTGCACCTGTTAGCTGTTCTGAGCTCTCTGCCAAAAGCTAATTAAGTTAGAAACCGTTTTTTTTTTCTGGCTGTTCAGTTCAGAGAAAAGAGGGACTGGTGTGCTGCTCCTCCTAGTAGTTCACCACTACCAGCACCAACCAGAGTCAAAATTGTTACAAAGTATCTTATTTGCACCTGTTAGCTGTTCTGAGCTCTCTGCCAAAAGCCAATTAAGTTAGAAACTGTTTTTTTTCTGGCTGTTCAGTGCAGAGAAAAGAGGGACTTTCCAGTACAAAAGAGGGACAGGGGGTTGAGTGGTCAAAAGAGGGACAGTTGGGAGGTATGCAAGTGCCACCTAGCTGTGTGAGCTTTTTCACATTCTGTCTAAATAACAATAATAATTCCGTGTCCGTAAACATCACCTGAGTGATGTTTTTACAGCAGCAATAATATATTCCGTATCCACTACTGAATACGTTGCCCTTGCAGGCATTGTTTGCCCAGTCTTTAACCAAGTGCCACCTAGCTGTGTGAGCTTTTTCACATTCCGTGTCCAGAAACATCACCTGAGTGACGTAGTGTGATTTCTGCCCTTTACAGCACAAAACGCAGCGCTGTGTCAACAATGTATTTTTCAGATACATTTTTGCCCTTGATCCCCCTCTGGCATGCCACTGTCCAGGTCACTGCACCCTTTAAACAACTTTAAAATAATTTTTCTGGCCAGAAATGTCTTTTCTAGCTTTTAAAATTCGCCTTCCCATTGAAGTCTATGGGGTTCGCGACGTTCGCGAACCGTTCGCATTTTTGGACGCAAGTTCGCGAATATGTTCGCGAACATTTTTTCCGCCGTTCGCTACATCCCTAGCAGAGAGTTGCAGTGCAGCCACAGGCTCCATATTGTATGACTAGATCATAGGGATGTAGTGAACTGTTCGCCGGTCGCGCGAACTTCGACTGTTCGCGTCCGCCGAATGTTCGCGAACGTCGCGCGACGTTCGCCAATTTGAGTTCGCGTTCAATTCGAATAAAAATCGTTCATCCATTCGACCATTCGATTCCTTCGACCGCTAAAATCGAACGATTTCCATTCGTTCGAACGATTGTAAGCATTCGATCGAATGAAAAGCATTCGATCGAATGGCTTTGATCGTTCGATTCTAACGAAAATCCTTCGATCGAACGATTAAAATCCTTCGATCGTTCGAATCGAACGATTTTGCGGGTGTTTGAAGTTCGCGAACTGTTCGCATTTTTGCCGGTGTTCGCGAACGGCGTTCGCGAACACCAAAACGGCAGTTCGCTACATCCCTATCATTCTGTCAGACAGGGTAGTTGTACTGTTTGTAAGGAGTGAATGTGTTGTGTAACTACTTGCTAACTTTGCAGAGGCAGACACAAACTGCCTTTGATCAAACGTTTAACAATGGCAAACTGAATCACAGAAACTTTATCAGAAGTGTAAAGGAACAGAGAAAAAAGAAAAAGTCTGGGTTCAGGCACATGGTCAAAGCAGGCGGCAAGCAAAACGCAGTCCAAAAACAGGCACAGTGTCGGGGCAGAACTCAGACACTAAAGAATCAAGATAATTGGCCAAGGTCAAACCAGGGAATCAGAAGCAAAGGCAACCAGGACAGGCAGGGCACCATTAAAAATCACGGGGCCCATACAACAACATTTTCTGACACCCCCTGGGCTCCCCCTACCCCTGACACCAAGCCCCACCCAGACCTGTCCACACCACAGTAAAAAGGTCACACAGACATCAGCTCTAAAAATGGTAAACGCTCCACACACAAGTTATAAAAAGCCATTGATGTTCAGGGCCTCCCTACAAGTTAAAAAAAACAAAACATTGGTGTCAGGGCCTCCCATAAAACTTTAAAAAAATCATTGGTGGCCATAGCCCCCCCTTACAAGTTAAAAAGAAACATTGGGGCCCCAGAGAATATCTTTTTTCAAAAGACATTGGTGGCAGGGGCCTAAAGAGTATTAAAATAATAAGTTGGTGGCCTGGGATTTAATAAAATAAAGAAAAAACACTTTGGTTTTCAGTAGAACTAAACTAGTGGCTTTGGGTCTTTAGCTTTGGCTCCTTTCATGGCTTCAGGACCTCAACTTCGGCTCCTTTCGTGGCTTCGGGTCTTTTTGCATCTTCAGGACGTCAACTTTGGCTTCTTTCATGGCTTTGGGTCTTTTAGTGGCTTCAGGACTTCAACTATGGGTCTTTTTTACAGCTTTGGCTCAGTTTGCGCCTTCGGCTCTTTGGGAATTTGGCTCTTCAGGATTTTAGCTCTTCAGGACTTCAGCGGTTTGGCATGGCTTTGGCGCTGTCAAGGGGGGCTTGGTTATTTTTAAAAGTGGAGCACACCTGGGCCTCAGCTTAGATAAAGCAAGCAGACTAATGATCCAGCACAGGTTGTTTGAGAAGACAGGTTTAAAAAAACCCTTAATTGGTCTTAATTGGCCTGCAGCTGGATCGTAGGCGGTGTCAGAAGGAGATTTGCTTAAAATGGGCAGCAAATCGGCAAATGAGGTTCAGTACTAATAAATGAAAGGCTATGCACTTATCTATAATTAACATAAATGCTAGTTATACACGAAATAGAAACATGTTATGGGCTTACTTAAAGGAACAGTAATACCTTAACGATAAAAATGTTTATATATATATTTCCAAAAAGAGACCAGCAACACCGAGTTAACTTGCAAAAAACTGTTAGTGTATTAAATTTAGCATGAAAATAGCCAACATGACATTTTGGTCCACGGCAGGCAACTTTAATACACTAACAGTTGTTTGCAAGTCAACTCAGCGATGCACGACTCTTTTTGAAAATGTCTGGTTTATTTACTGTGCACCTTAGTGAAAGTTTATAGGCGGAGTATATATATACATATATATATATAGTATATATAAGTAGTTAGATGCCCCAGCACTCTCACTCGTGTAAACAGACCTGGTGCTCTGTCTCCCTAGGGACGCCGTCACATCCCAACATATAGACAATTTCTGGTAAATAAGGAGAAGCACTCAGGATTTCAATTGCAAAAAGGATATATTCTCTCACATCACAGACATGACGTTTCAGACAATATGTATGTCCTTTCTCAAGCTCAAAGCTTGAGAAAGGACATACATATTGTCCAAAACGTCAGAGCTCAAAAATATATTATGTGTTGAAGCTCTTTGTGAACTATGTTTCCAAATCAAATATTCAGAATTTTAAATACAGTGATATCTTTATGTTTAATGTTGAAAAAAGTGGGTAACCTGGATGGGATGCAAACCAGAAATATTTCTGGTTGCTCCTTTGCAGATACAGCCTTCTGGAAAGGTTTATTATTTGGCTTAAAGTTTTGTATGGTATGGACGAAAGTTTGGTCCGGTTGGTCCTTTAGGGTCTCTTCTGGGGAAAGGCAAGGTTGTCCCTTGTGCTCTGCTATGCTGATTATGTGAAGGTCATTCTGTCCAGCAGAGAAGAGGCAGATGCTGTATCATTGGTTGTGTAGAACTATTCAGAGGCTTCAGGGTCACTGACCAGATGCCTTCCATGTGGCCCAATCCTAAATTAAAATCTTTGGAATTTAATTTGGGAGAAGAAGCTGGAGTCTGCATCTGTGTTGGTCAACTGATGGAAAGGGTTAAAGTATACCCTAAGAGAGTGGGTTGATTTGATTTGGTCCCAATCATTCTTACATCATCTATGTTTGCCTTTTGACATAGTCTTTCTATACCAGGATTTGTGGTTTGTTCTTCCTGCTCCTGATGAGAAACATAATGAACCTTATCAAGACAAATGTCATCTACCTGCAAAAGAAGGCAGGGACTCTTAACATGTCAAACCCCATTGTGCTCTTTCTGAACAACTGTATTAAGTACAACTTCAGCAATCTCCTTCTGGAGAAGTCTCTTTTGTGGACAGATATCTTCAATAAAAGGGTGACTACATTTTTTGGGGACTGGATGAATGGTGGAAAGTGTATGCATATCCATCCAGTTAGGGTTGGGGTGGATATTGTTCTATAGGGTTAGTATACTGTACATGTAAAAAAAATTGATAGTGGAATAAACGGCACTCACGATAAGGTGATCAAAGTCGCCTGAGTACAGTCCTTCATAGTGGGAATGTACAAATGTTTGTAGAGATTGCACTCACAGGTCTTAGATGTGCAAAAAAAGGTTATTTATTTGTAAAATAATAGCTGACGTTTTATGCTGATACAACAGCCTTTCTCAAAGTGAAATGGGGGAACAAACAAATGGAAATAAGTACATGGTGTGGAGGGAAGAAAATCACCGATCGGCAAGGGAAGTGACACAACTGTAACATCATACAGGGTTAAAAATATGGTGAAAAGGTGGAAAAAACATATATATACTGTATATACAGAATTAGTGCAACCACATAAATGGTAATGACAAGTGGCAGTATGTTCACAGCTTAAATCGCAAATACACGTATGTCTTTCTAAAATTGACACAACTAATAAGATGTTTATACAACATGTAAGGACAAGTATAAGGATTGAGTCGCAATTAAGCGTATATCTATGTTAATATGTAATAAAGTCTGCCTGTAGCAATAGAAAGTTTTTTTCTCTGCTGTGTAATTTATTGTGTGGAAATATAGAACGTGAGTAGAAGAACAGGATGCGTGGGAACAGAAACAGAACGGTGGAGTAAAGTGATTAAGCAGTGTATCTAATAAATAAGAATGATAATTGGCTGCAGAAGTTTCAGGTATGAGAAGTGACAGGAGAACAAGAATGCCGGTTGGAATAAGGATAATGAAGATAAGAAAGAAGGAGGAAAATATGTATGAAAAAAGGAATGCAAAGTAAAGTAAAAAAGATGTATTATGAAAAAGTGAATTAACCATGAATAAAAAGTGAAAAATAAAAAAATATAAAAAAATAAAGAAAAATAATGACTGATTTAAATGCTGTATATATACCTGTCAAGTAGCAGAGTCAATCTGTTGTTGCTAGACGTCTGCATTGATGGCTAGTAGGTAAAAAAAATTATAAATATGTGCGGATACCTGTACCTGTTTATCTATATGAGCTCATCACTTTGATATGTACTTATTGGCTTTGTAAAGAAAGTTTAGTTTTTTGATGCACATTTTGTTATATATTTATGTATTTTTGTTTGTATTTAAAGGAGAAGGAAAGCTACCAAAGCAGTTTATTGCCAATAGATTATACTGCAAGCTATAATACTATATTTATTCTGCCGGCTTTCTTTACCATACCTGAGGAAACAGCTTTAGAAGCTCTCTATTTTTGTTTAGGATAGCAGCTGCCATATTAGCTTGGTGTGACATCACTTCCTGCCTGAGTTTCTCCCTGCTCAATCATAGCTCTGGGCTCAGATTACAGTAGGGAGGGTGAGGAGGGAGGGTGACAGGTAGGTACCACATTTATTTCCTTATATTGTGTACATGTGGGCTTCTGTATCAGACTTCCTGTTTTCAGCATAATCCTCCAAGGATAGGGCTTGGGCATGCTCAGTTTGCTCCTCACTCCCTCTCCCCCTCCCTCCTCCCCTTCCTGCTGTAATCTGAGCCCAGAGCTACTGTATGAGTGAGCAGGAAGAGAGACAGACAGCAAGTGATGTCACACCAAACTAATATGGCAGCTGATATCCTAAACTAACACAGATCTTAACACAGAGCTTCTAGAACTTTTTAATAAGATTTGGTAAAGCATTCTGCAGAATAGATATAGTGTTATAGTTTGCACTATTGTGGCTTATCTATTGGCAATAAATTGCTTCAGTAGCTTTCCTTCTCCTTTAATGGAAGTTCAGGAGAGCATATAACCATTGACAACTAATGTCTTCTTCAGCCCTTGCACTGCTTTGCCCCTTCCGGATTGTTGACAGTAATAACTTTTGGAACCTCTGATTAATATAAAATACCCCATGGGGCAAATTCACTAAGATGCGAAGTTGCGCCAGGTGCAACTTCGCAGAGCTTCGCTGCATTTCGCCACACTTCGTCAGGCGTAGTTCCGCCAGCGCTCCGCAAATTCACTAAAATTCGAAGTTGTGCTCAGGGGAAGCGTAAGGTTGCGAAGTTGCGCTAGCGTTGATTCGCTATGTAAAGCGAAGTTACGCTAGCGAAGGCTAATTTGCATATGGCTCGAAATTCAAATTTCAATGGAGGAATATGTATCAGCACTACAAATGCCAAGAAAACCTTCAAATCAGCAAATAAAAATTTTATTTTGCCCTACACATGTGCCCACTGTCTAGGTAAGTTGCCATGAGTCAGGAAATGTAGGGGGAAGGAGGGGAGCCCCAAAAAACTTTTCGATCTTTTTCAGCCTATCACCCATCATGTAGAAAACACGCCAGCGTTTTTTGGGACTTAGAAAAAATTTTGACTTTTTTGGAAACAATCCCTATCTACTCTATTGCGCTTCGCCAGGTCTGAGGTGGCGAAGGAAGTCTAGCGTAAAAGGTAGCGTTCGGTACACTGTGCAAGTTAGTGAATTTGCGTAGTTTCGTCGCTAGCGAAAATTCGCCTGGCGTAAGGGTGCGAAGTAACACTAGCGAAACAACGCCAGCGTTCGTTAGTGAATTTGTGCAGTAGCGAAAATGCCAAACGCTAGCGAATTAACGCTAGCGTTCAGCGCTTCGCGGCTTAGTGAATTTGCCCCCATGCCCCTATAGAATTATGTATTACTAGTGGATCATAAGAATAAATGTTTTATTTTTATAATATCCTTAAAGACTAAAAATCTGTATTTTATATATTGAACTCAATGTGCAGTCAACAGCCCTATAATAGTAATAATCCAGGCCTTCAGTTCTGTCCATAGGAGCTCCCCATCTTGGATCTTGTTAGACTATATTTTGTTTCAGTGGCTCTGCACATGCTAAGTGTGCTCTGGGCTGGATTTCCCCCATGCTGCACCCCTTTTGCCGCAAATTAATTACTATTTAGTCGTGTATCATGACTTTATCATGATATTATATAAACTGATTATTGTGAGTAATTCCCTAAGCTTAGGCTCAGCAAAGAACATGTGAACTAAATCATCATAAAACAAGATGGAATCTACTAGTGGCATCTTCGGAGGCCTGGATCATTGCTGCTATTGAGAAGCTGAAACTTAATGCTCATGCAAAAAGTTCAGTATATAAAATATGTAATTTTTAGCCAAATTTTTAGAGTTTAGTTCTCCTTTAAAAGTATTTAGCCAACTATGCCTAAGAGAGTTTTGACCTCATGAAACCCAATTCTTCTTGGTCAGAGGAAAATGAAATTAAGAGGGAAGCGCACACACTACCGTATATGATAATTTATTGCTTGGAACGCCGTGGTTATATTAACACAAGAACACAGTGTTAGCAAAACGGATCTGAACAACATAGATATTGCTTTTGTTTCTGTATTACACAGAAGGGGATTGTATACTTATGAGTGAGCTGGTCAACAATCTAAAATGTTATGAATGCAATAATAAACATCTCATGAGAAACTGTTTTGCAAGACCTTGATCTTGCAGAACATTTGTAGATAGAGAATGCAGGAGGGGCAGTAAAGAAAAAGGCTGAGTTGTAGATACTTACTGGGGAACAATAATGTGTTTATTTGCTAACAACTTTCATATAATTCTTTCTTCTTTTCTAGCAATAATCTTTTTTTCCCTCCTTGCTTCACCTCAATTTCTATAGCTCTGTTACTTTTTTTTATAGACAAAGGGGAACATACAGTACATTGTAATAAGGTTAACATGCAAAACATCAAACCCGGGCCCCTTGGGCAGGTTGGGGGGCCGTGGGTGGGTTGGGGGGCCCGGCTGCCTGCCCCCCAATCATAGTTACCGGGAGCCAATGATGTATAGATCATTATAAAATGCTCAGGCACTATATAAAATAAAGAAAAATGATAACAAAAATCATCCTAAAATGAGTCTAATACTAATATCTTTGGATTTAATAGCTCTAATCTTATTATGTACAATGTTCTTCCATAGGGAACTAATTAGAATAAGGAAGAATTTGGAGCAGGAAACTTATATATCTTTGTGATTAGTGGAAAAGTATATTAGTGAATCTACAGGTATGGGATCCGATATCTGGAAAACCGTTATCCAGAAAGCTCAGAATTACGAGAAGGCCATTTCCCATACATGATGATTTCTCCGTAATAATAAACCAGTATCATCTACCTGATCACAACTAAGGTATAATTAATCCTTATTGGAGCCAAATTGGGTTTATTTCATGTTTAAATTATTTTTAGCAGGCTTTACCTTAGTATGGAGATCCAAATTTACTAAAAAGATTCCTTAATTGGAAAACCCAAGGGGCCTAGCACCTGTATACCCTATACCTATATATTAGAAATTTGCTTTAAAATCCCTATGGAAAAAAATATAATGATGTTTTTTGAGAATTTATCTCAATATTTTATGGAAAAAATCTCTGACCAAATCACCACAGGTTATTTGGGCTTATTTATAAGGACACTTTCCGAAAATTTTGTTTGCGAAAAAAAATCCGAAAAAATCGTGAAAAATCTATAAATAATGCATTTTTCTCAGTCTATATATTTTATAATGCACTTCCATTAATCTAAGTACATTATCTCTATTTTTTTTATTAAACTCTGGAGAGACATTAATAAAATCGGAGTCTTTAAAGACAAATAGATGGGGAAAATGCAGATGATTAAGTAGCTGATACTCAGACTTCTATTTTCTTGGAGAAAAAAAAAGGAACAAATCTGGGGCAATAACAATCACTGATTGGGCGATGCCCTTTTGCTTTATGTGACATATGAATATAGGTTTTCATACCTTATTCCCACTAATAATAACATGGATCTCCGGTGTTTGCCTTGGGCAATGGCGCTGATGGGTCATTGCACTAGGGAATAACTAATGATGGTATCTCTGTAATAAAAACAGCACTTATGTTCTAACTGAAAGACCACAGTAGGGTCACTTACCATGACCTCAGATGCATGTGAATTTAAATTGCACTTTTGTCCAGGGTCTGGCTACCCTCTGCACCTGGCACTGGGTTGGAACTTGGAAATGAAAAATGCTCAAGGTGGGAAATTGATAAGGGGCTGGGAGGGGGAAGCTTACATGCCTCCTCTTAGCCTCTTATCATAAATACAGTGTTATCTAAACAAGGTAGCTCTCTGTTCATGGGTGGTGGGGGGCACAGGTCGTTAGGAGGGCTTCTGGAGTAGCATTTTTAGTGTTTAAAATATGCTGTGTTTAGGCACAAAAAATGCCCATAGACTATAATGTATATATTAAAAAATAAAATGTTGCGCAGTTGGCCAGTAGGGTGAGTTTATGCCGTATAAATCAAGCTGCTTCTGCATTTTTACACTTCTCAAATCAGTAAAACAGTGTCACATCATTCTGTTTAGAGGCTTCTCTGAGGCCAACAAAAATGTTGTCTTGTTACAAAATTGAAAGTGACAGTGAAGCTTTTGGAAGTTGTGATAAGGGATACTAGACAATGTTGCAAATCACAGTGCTAAGAGTTTGTGCCAGCATGGCCTTTTACATAACAGATTTTGAGAAATTAACTGAATTGCCTTTTATGAGGAGGTGAACAGGAACCTCGACTCAGGGATGGCAGTGGATGCAACATGAAATATTTACTAATTGGACCAGTATTGTAAGTGGAGTACCGCCGGGCTCTGTACTTGGTCCTTTGCTTTTAAATTGTGTATTAATGACCTGGAGGTGGGCATTGAAAGTACTGTTTCTATTTTTTGCAGATGATACTAAATTGTGCAGAACTATAGGTTCCATGAAGGGTGATTTGACTAAGTTGGAAAACTGGGCAGCAAACTGGAAAATGAGATTCTATGTTGATAAATGCAAGTTTATGCACTTTGCTAGAAATAATATAAATGCAAGTTATACAGTAAATGGCAGTGTGTTGGGGGTTCTTTGGCTAAGAAGGATCTGGGGATTTTTGAAGATAAGTTGTCTAATTCAAGACAATGTCATTCTGTGGCCACTAAAGCAAATAAAGTTCTGTCTTGCATAAAAAAGGGCATTAACTCAAGGGATGAAAACATAATTTTGTCTCTTTATAGGTCCCTGGTGAGGCCTCATCTGGAGTATGCAGTGCAGTTTTGGACTCCAGTCCTTAAGAGGGATATAAATGAGCTGGAGAGAGTGCAGAGACTAAGTGCAACTAAATTGGTTAGAGGGAGGGAAGATTTAAATTAAGAGGGGAGACTGTCAAGGTTGGGGTTGTTTTCTCTCAAACTCACAATTAAATTGTGCAGAACTATAGGTTCCATGCAGGATGCTGCCACTTTGCAGAGTGATTTGATTAAATTGGAAAACTGGGCAGCAAACTGGAAAATGAGGTTCAAAGTTGATAATAGAAAGTTATTCACAGTAGTGTTTTGGGGGTATCCTTAATTGAGAAGAATCTGGGGAATTTTTGTAGATAACAAGTCTATTTTCAGACAGTGTCATTCCTTTATAGGTCCCTGGTAAGGCCTCACCTGGAGTGTGCAGTGCAGTTTTGGCTCTAGTCCTTATGAAGGATTTGGGGTGACTAGTCGCCCAAAATTGCCTCATGAGGAAACTTCGGGCGACTTCGGAAAACAAATCGCTCCGAGTGCCATCCCGCAAGAGATTTACATTCTAGCTGGCGGAAGGCAGGGGAGGCAGTTCAGGGAGATTAGATGCCCTGAAGAAGAGGAGATATGTTGCTGGGCGACTAATCTCCCCAAAAATGCCAGTGTGTATCTGCCCTAAACTGTAGACTGTCAAGGTTGGGGTTGATTTCTCTGGAAAAAAAAGCACTTGCCAGGGGACATAATTACTCTTTACAAGTACAGTGGGGGGGGGAATCTTTTTTTCCCATATAAAGGATCAACGCACCAGAGGTCACTCCTTAAGGAAAAAGAACTTCCATTTTAAGCAGTGTAAGGGCAGAGACAGACAAGAAGATTCAGGGAGATTATTCGCCCAGAGACAAATCGGCTCTTCTTCGGGCGACTAATCTCCCTGAACTGCCTCCCCGGCGGCTAGAATCTAAATCGCCGGCTGGATAGCACTAGGAGCACTTCTTTTTCTGAAGTCCCCTGAAGTCTCCTCGTGAGGCAACTTCGGGTGACTTCAGAAAATGAAGCACTCCGAGTGCCATCCCTCCGGCGATTTAGATTCTAGTCTTTTTTCAACCCAATTTAGCTATGAAACAATACCATTGGCATTATTTTTTGTTTATGATGATCCAGATTCCGAAAAAACATATATATATATATCAGATTTTGATGCACTTTTTCTCAAGAGAAAATAACCATGTAAGGTAGTGTGTAATGTATTTTGTTTAAACTGATTGTTCAAGTTGTCAATAAAGTTTGTTTGTGGATCTCATCTCTGGCCATTGGAGCTTACAATCTAAACTACTCTTCACCTTCACACACACACTACGGTCAATTCTATCCTGCCTGTCTCTTTTGGAGACCCGGGTATAACAAAAGAAATGGTTGATATATTGTTTTATATCAGCAGAGAAAGTATGGAAACTACCAATAATATCATAAAAATGTTGAACAATATCATTATTGTTATTACAATCCTCTATGCCAGCATATTATGGCTCAGATTTAGAAACATTGTATAAATACAGAATATTTAAGGGCAGAGGATCACAGAAATTCTAGCCACTAAGCATGAGGATAACAGGGCTCATGAAGGCTCGTTCCCACTGGAGATTTTTTTTTTTGCTGCAATTTAATACAATAGGTTTCTTTGAAGTGTGAACAAGCCCTTTAGTATCAGTGGCTGTGCATAGAGGAAGATGTGTGATACTATTTATTTGCAGCCGCAATGGTGGGAGGAAGAACCAATTTAATTTGGTCCTGTCATTTCCAGCTGTGCATTGCCATATGAGTTTACAGCCTCCTAACAGGAATGAGGAGCTCACTGTAAAATTGACTTTCCCCACTTACTGAAAAGCAGCATGTTTTCCAAATTCTATTAAGCAATATAATACTTTACATATATATATATATATATATATATATATATATATATATATATATATATATATTCATTTTCTCATATTTTCTCTTTAAATAAGAGCAGATTGTACTTGAATGATGAAACTGCCTTTATGATGTGAAAATCTGGAAAAAAAAAAAAAGTAGGATGCATTAGCCTGAGATAATGAAAGTGTTGTCAAGGCTCCGGTTGGGAATTACGGACCTAGGAGGAAGTAGCAGGCACCAAACAAAGTTCGAGGTATCCAAGGGGTTAAGAAGCTCAGCATAGTCTAGTCCAGACAAAGGGTCAGTTCAGGCAGCAAGAGTTTAATAAATGATAAAACAGGCCAAGGTCAAGATTAGGAATCAATAAAATTAGTAATATATATTGCTCCCAGGAACACACAAGGTAAAATCTATAATCGGGTAGGGCTCTGGCGTCTTTTAAAGGGCAAAATGAGCATGCTGACATTGCGCATTGACGCTGCACATTTTGATGTGCAGACATCATGATGCCATGCACGTTTGACTCCATGAACGTCAGAACGTGCCACTTGTATCCCCTGTTCGCCGACATCAGGCGGCACTGAAGAAGAAAGGTGCACCGGCGGGCGCTCCTTACAAGTGTATACTCATTGACAGAACAACATCCCCTTGCATTAAAGGGGTAGTTTACCTTTAAGTTAACTTTTTAGCATGGATAGAATAGCCAGTTCTTAGTAACTTTGCAAGTGGTCTTCATTTTTTTCAATTATTTTCAGCTTTGAGGATACACTTTTATTGTAATTGTTACTTTTTACGCATAAGTAGGGATGAGAACTTTTTTTTCTCAATAAAGTCAGTTGGTGTTGAGGTGGGTAAGAAAAGACGTGCTTTTAAAGCTTTCAAGTTAGCTGGTACAGCCGAATCATTTATAAGGTACAAGGAGGCCAATACATCATGCAAAGAAGCTATAAGGCAAGCTAAAATTGCTATAGAAAAGAATATTGCAGCAAGCAGTAAAAAAAATTCAAAATAATTTTTTTAAATATGTTAATAGTAAAAAAATGAAGCAGGAAGGGGTGGGTCCCTTACTATCAGAGGGGGGTCAGCTGGTTGATGAAAACAAAATAAAAGCGCAGATTCTGAACTCATATTTTTCATCTGTCTACACAAATGAGGAATCAGTAAATGAAGGTTTCCTTCTTAACAGTCCCAATTCTAGTAATACTACTAATGATGCATGGTTCACACATGATGAAATTCAAAAGAGACTAGAACATGTTAAGATTAACAAAGATCCAGGGCCAGATGGTATTCATCCCAGGGTAATTAGCGAGCTTAGCTCTGTGATTGCCAAACCTCTTTACTTAATTTTTCAGGATTCATTGAGATCTGGCATAGTGCCGAGAGACTGGCGAATTGCTAATGTGGTGCCTCTATTCAAAAAAGGATCCCGTTCTCAGCCTCAAAACTATAGGCCAGTTAGTCTGACGTCAGTGGTAGGAAAGCTTTTCGAAGGGTTAATAAAGGATAAGATACTGGACTTCATAGCAAATCATAATACTATGAGTTTGTGCCAGCATGGTTTTATGCGTAATCGATCTTGCCAGACTAACTTAATTTCTTTTTATGAGAATGTAAGTAGAGACCTCTGGGATGGCAGTGGATGTGATTTACTTAGATTTTGCTAAAGCATTTGATACAGTGCCACACAAAAGGTTACTGGTTAAATTAAGGAATGTTGGCCTGGAACATAGTATTTGTACCTGGATAGAGCACTGGCTAAAAGATAGACTACAAAGAGTGGTGGTAAATGGAACATTTCCTAATTGGACCAGTGTTGTTAGTGGAGTACCGCAGGGCTCTGTACTAGGTCCCTTGCTTTTCAACTTGTTTTCAACTTGTTTATTAATGACCTGGAGGTGGGCATTGAAAGTACTGTTTCTATTTTTGCAGATGATACTAAATTGTGCAGAACTATAGGTTCCATGCAGGAAGCTGCCACTTTGCAGAGTGATTTGTCTAAACTGGAAAACTGGGCAGCAAACTGGAAAATGAGGTTCATTGTTGATAAATGCAGGTTATGCACTTTGGCAAAAATAATATAAATGCAAGTTATACACTAAATGGCAGTGTGTTGGGAGTTTCCTTAAATGAGAAAGATCTAGGGGTCTTTGTAGATAACACGTTGTCTAATTCTGGGCAGTGTCATTCTGTGGCTACTAAAGCAAATAAAGTTCTGTCTTGCATAAAAAAGGGCATTAACTCAAGGGATGAAAACATAATTATGCCTCTTTATAGGTCCCTGGTGAGGCCTCATCTGGAGTATGCAGTGCAGTTTTGGACTCCAGTCCTTAAGAGGGATATAAATGAGCTGGAGAGAGTGCAGAGACGTGCAACTAAATTGGTTAGAGGGATGGAAGACTTAAATTATGAGGGGAGACTGTCAAGGTTGGGGTTGTTTTCTCTGGAAAAAAGGCGCTTGCGACGGGACATGATTACACTTTACAAGTACATTAGAGGACATTATAGACAAATGGCAGGGGACCTTTTTACCCATAAAGTGGATCACCGTACCAGAGGCCACCCCTTTAGACTAGAAGAAAAGAACTATCATTTGAAGCAACGTAGGGGGTTCTTCACAGTCAGGACAGTGAGGTTGTGGAATGCACTGCCGGGTGATGTTGTGATGCTGATTCAGTTAATGCCTTTAAGAATGGCTTGGATGATTTTTTGGACAGACATAATATCAAAGGCTATTGTGATACTAAGCTCTATAGTTAGTATGGGTATGGGTATATAGAATTTAATTAAAAGTAGAGAGGGGTGTATGTATTGATGCTGGGTTTTCATTTGGAGGGGTTGAACTTGATGGACTTTGTCTTTTTTTCAACCCAATTTAACTATGTAACTATGTAACTATATAATTTGCAGTTTTGCCAACAGCAAACGTTTTGCAAATCCGCATAACAATTTTGCCAAGTGGAGGGAGCCCACTCCCTGGATTCCTTCTTCTCACCTCCCTCCCTGAACCCGGTTGCGTCCCAAATGCGATGCACAAAAGTACGCGCCCATGAGTGGGGGGTAGGGGAGAGAATACTTTGCAGCTGGGGGGCCCAAGGGATAGTGTGGAGGCCCTAGGGCTGCATGTCCGGTGGGCCCTGAGACTTACAGGTATATTCTATCTAGAAATAAAAGGTGACTGACATAGCACTAGTATTCTTGTATGCTTGGAAACCTGCAATAATATACATCAATGTTAATCCTTAATAGGAATGATTTCCAATTTCCATGGCTTTAAAAATGGTCCATTATATGCTGCATCAAGTTCTGCAACTCAACAGTTTCAGTGCCTGTTCAGTGTAACAATAAAAACTGGGTAAATAAATAGGCTGTGCAAAATAAAAAATGTTTCTAATATAGTTAGTTAGTCAAAAATGTAATGTATAAAGGCTGGAGTGACTGGATGTCTAACATAATAGCCAGAACACTTACTTCATGCTTTTCAGCTCTCTTGGTTTTCATTGATTGGTTACCAGGCAGTAACCAATCAGTGACTAAAGATGGAAACTTTATAAACATTAGTGATGGGCGAATAAATTCGACTGGGTGAAATTCCACATTCCACCGCCGGCGGATAAATTAGCTAAACATTTTGGAAACGCGTCCGAAAAGATGTTTGCATCAAAATTGTCGCACGTCAACACTATTCGGACCCCATTGATTTTAACATCGGCATCAAAATTGATGCAAGCAACTTTTCACATGCGCACCCAAAATTGACGTGGGCGTAAATTTTCGAGTTTCACATATTCTTTGCTGTTTTGCGATTTTAGCTGGAAATTCGCAATTTTTTCAGCGAAACAGGAGAAATTCGCCCATCACTAATAAACATATAATTGCCCGCTGTACACCAAACAGTATCATGTCCGCCCTCCTGTTTAAAGCATAATACAAGCCAAAATTTTACAATAAGTCAAAATGAGCAGCACTATGCTAATAATCAAGCAGATGAGAGTAGTGTTGTCCCTGAGAAAAGGTATCATTAACTAGAAGCAGCGATGAGCAAAATTTTTCTCCAGGTTTTGCCACACAAAAAACATAGACTCCAATGGGTGAAAAAAATAGTTTTGCAACAAAAATGAATTGCTCAATAAAGAAAAAAAATTGTTGCATGTCAAAAAAAATGTCCAAATGTATCAATTCGCCCATCACATAAACTGTATATGATTGCAGGGCACAAAGTGTCAAATACCGGAGCCATTCAACATTTTTTAGACTTTGTTCCTTGCCCATAGGAGAACTGATACAGGCCTCTGTGCGCTTTTTTGATAATGTGTTTTCCCTATGAATACCGCACTGCCTGTTTTCTGCATGTAGGCAATAAAGCCCCTCCAGTTCCCTATGGCAGGCAGTAAGCACAGGGCTGCTTTGCACCCGCTTGTTCTGCACCAGGGTCTCAGTAAATGACCCATAATTCCTCTTGAATGCCTTATTTTAGAAAATGCAATATAAGGGGTTATGTTAGAGTGACATTAACTTACCAAGGCCTTGAGATTGAGGTTGACTGAGGGAAACACTAGCTATTGCTACTTGTTGCTTTCTATGTATGGTTTTGTTCCAGTCTTCAACACTGATGTTCTGGGTTTCAAGCAAAATCATATCATGTAAATAAATGATCTCTACATTTAATTAACTGCCTGCTAGTAGGACCACATATTAGATGCACTAATGCTTACTCAACCCAGGAAGGACAACTTCTAGTAGGCCAGCAGATCTAAAAGACCTGGGGTCCCCAACCTTTTTTTTTACCCGTGAGCCACATTCAAATAAGTTGGAGAGCAACACAAACATGAAAAAAGTTCATGGGGGTGCCAAATATGGACTGTGATTTGCTATTGGTAGCCCCTATGTGGACTGGCAGCCTTCAGAAGACTCTGTTTGGCAGTACATCTGGTTTTTATGTAACCAAAACTTGTCTCCAAGCCTGGAAAAATAAGCACCTGCTTTGAGGACACTGAGAGCAACATACAGGGGGTTGGAAAGCAACTTGTTGCTCACCAGCCACTGGTTGGGGATCACTATAATAGACTGATCCACACCCCATGTCCCCACACTAAACACATAATTACTGATCAAATTTAGACACATAATTACAGGACCAAATTTAGAAAGTTAGCGGTGATGACTTTTTGCTGTCTTCGATAAAGTACATAAGTGACAAAGTTCTCACCTTAATTGGGAGAACAAGGTGCTCCAGAACTTAGTGTTAATCACTTACCAGTTGATATGGTCCAGGTGCTCCAGACCCCCAGGAGTAGGGAGCGGCAAACCAGGATATGCAACAAGAACAGGACTATCCAACACTCAGAGGAATCGTTAGTTAAAAAAGGTCTCTATTGATCAAAGTTAAAAATTAGGTTGCATCTCCATATGCCCTATGCATTTCGTACCTACAGAGGTACATGGGCTGTGATATCCCCCTCAGGAAATGAGCATTTATACCAAAAACAACCAGTTAAAAACTATGAAAGAAAAAACAAGGAAAAAAATGTTCTTAAAGTAACAGTGTTCCATATATGTCTTAAAAGAACTACATCCACATGTACAAAAGGTCAATCAGTGTATTTCATAAATATGGTTTAAATGGACAAAATCAGAGCAGGAATGCTGTAGCGATTGTCAATGTATTTATTTGCTAGAGTAAATATATGTTATTTCTTATCATATTCCTTAGCCATGGGCAGAACAGATTGTGTTGTTTACTTGTGGCAGTCACATAAGTAGGAGTCAGTGTGCTGGACCCCCACCCATTCCCTAAGCTGCCCCCTCATCCTGGTTGTGTCATTGCGCAGTTGGAGTACAGGAATGCCTTTGCTAGAGGCTCTGACATGGAAACACTGAGTTGACACTTCCTCAGCTGGTTAAGATTGCTTTTCTGACACATTAAATTGAGTTCTATTGTAGAGGAAAGGCTAGACTTGTGTCTCAATTAATTGGCTGCTAAGCCCCAGGTAACGCACTTCACTTTTATTCAATCAGATATTTTTTCCCCTCTTGGGTCCCTTTCTGTTCCCTTTTTTTTCCTGCATATATTTTCTGCTCTGTCCTTAGATTTACTGGGTAACATTATTCCAGCCTCCCCCCACAGGCATTCTAGATATATTTTACTTCCATTTCCCCTTTGAGATTTGATGTGAGCATTCATATAACTCCTGTTAACACTCCAGTAATCATACCATTACCATTTTTTATTCAAAGTAACATTGTCCCTATTAAAAAGACTACTTTGAATTTCAAACAGTTGAACATTATTTCCCAGCTGACAAGAGATCTCATTTGGGGGCAATAGGGAACAATTGGAAACAGCTTTAATTTAAGGGTGGAAAGTGGCTGAATCAAGAAACGCATTCAATGTTTCATTAAATCAATCAGCTGTTCTGCAATAACAATAGATCTGTCATCAATAAATCATGCTGGTTTTCAAAAGCCATAGGGAAAGACGTTTGGTATTTTTTAAACAGTCTGGAAAGTTGGTCATAAAATACCAATGTATCAATGTCTTTTGCATTCTGGAATGATTTGTCTCAGCATGGGTAAAAAGAGTTGTGAACTGTTATTCCCCTTGCACCCCCACCTTGCAACTTGCATCAAGGATTAAAGATTTTGGACTTTTTTTAGAGTTCAGTGTCACTGTTGTTCTCTAAAGTCCCTTAAGGTGGCCATACACAGGGAGATGTCACCAAATGAGTGGATCTCTCCCCGATATGCCCATATTGAAGTGGGGGCGATATTGGGCTGATACGATTGCGGGCTCAACCATCGGATCACAATGGAGGTCAAACAGGCGTTCGGATGGCGGGACTGCATCAACGAAAAGATTTGGCCGCGATCCAACAGGATTTTTCCACAGCTCGATTGCCATCTGGCTGACTTTCGGCCAGATATCGATCGCGAAACCCAGTCAGAGGGCTCTACATACGTGCCGATAAGCTGCCGACATAGTCTGTCGGCAGCTTTTATCGGCCAATGCATGGGGGTCTTAACTGTGCAGCATCAAACTGGCAGACTGACCTTCCAACCCACCCTACTTATTCCTCCCTATAGAGACAAAGAGGACAACCAGGTCAGGATACAAAAGGCCACAGCTTTTATTCACACAATTTAGTTTAAAAAAAATAGCAATAGCAATATAAACAACAGTATAACATAGGTATAGACATAGAAAAATGATACACCCCAACATGGATGCTTGCTAAAAACATCACAAGGTGGGCTACCTGGCATGCTTCTCATCTTCCGAGAGGCAAGTGTGAGTCAGGCAAATAATACATGTAACCTTTGACATTTTACCCAAGCAACCGTGTACTGATTTGAATAAGAGACTGGAATATGAATAGGAAAGTGTAACATACTCATCTGTTAGGAACCTTGGAAGCAGTGGGTACACTCAGATGCACAGGGAACCCCTGTAGATTCCGGTGTTCATCAACGCTCTTTTGGGGCCCCGGGCTTTCTACTGTGAAACCAACAAGGATTTGGAAAAAGTCCGTAACCGAGGTACCAGCAAGGATTAGGCAAGACATAGTTGGGAATCAGGCAATAAGAGTCGAGGCAGGCAGCTAGAATCGGAGTAAAAAAAGCCAGGAAATTACAAATAGTAGAAACGCTTTGGCTGGATCTGTAAACAGAAGCCAGATTGGACACTGTCAAAATGGAGAATTGCCTTTTTAAAGGGAATTTGGCACCAAAATTCAAATTCCGCACCAAAAGATGACATCATGTTGCATGGACGCGCCTACGCCCCATCAACCTGAAAGAGACTCGCCGGGAGGTAAGGATGCCGGAAGATCTCCTGGCACGTCTTACAGAAAGGACAGGAATAGAAAGATGCGTCATTTTTTAGATGGGTTCAGTGACCCCCATTTGAAAGCTGAAAAGAGTAAGGCAAATGATTAAAAAAAAAAACTATAAATAATGAAAACCAATTGAAATGTTGCTTAGAACTGTACCAAAAGTAAACTTGAAGGTGAACCACCCCTTTAAAATACATAGCATAAGACCTCACCCCTGGCAAGCATTCCTTTGCAGCTTTGACAAATAAACCTGATGTCCACTAATGGACCTTCTCTGACAGATACTGACAAAAGCAGGTCAGGTCTTCATCCCTGACACATTATCTGGAAAGACTTCCTTTCCTTTTCTCATACTCCATTGCCTTATTTCTCCTCATTCTTACCTTTCCCATCCTATACACTTTATTGGCACTATACTTGAATGTAGCAAAACTGCACAATAATTGCGCTGTTATATGGCGATATAGTGTTTGCTTTTATAATTTGGACTTACTAGGAACAAGGAAGTGCATGGAAGGTTTCCATTCACTTTAAATGTTTTCTGTTTATTAAACACAGAACAGCACAGCCAAGAAAATTAAAGATTTTGGAGCAAAATTGGGCCGAATGGAAGATGATTCTCCAGCGAGCAATTTTTCTTTAGCCCTAAACACTTAAAAATTTTCTAGCAATGGAGCAAGGTGCAAAATGCAAAACATGGGCACATACTGTAGCTCCTGTCCTTTTTAGTTTGCACATGACTCTGATCCAAATTCCCTAAAAAGGAGAACAGAGTTGTGCCTCAGTCTGTATGTGGCCCTGCCTGCTATTGAACACTGCCTGTGTGGGGTTTGGCATCCCATGAAACACATTGCTTATAGCAAGTGTTAAGTTCATGGATCCCTTGCAATAGATTTTGAATTATGCACATGTTGTAGATCACTAATGGTACAGGGGAAAGTGCTCTGTGCTTTGGGCCTATAGAATTCATTTTTGTATACATCAGCATTCCAGCAGTTGGACCTTTGGTAAATAAGTAATTACATCTGAGCTTCTAAATTCTATTTGGTACAATATGGGCAAGCAGAAATCACACAGCAATCTCCGTTATTATAGATAAGATCAAGATGAATAATGTGTGCTACTAGTGATGATTACTGGAGAATCCATTGTAAATCTCTTTGTAATTGAGTTTTGGATGAACATTGGTGAGCTAGGGGGAGCAAGAGAGTTAGGTTTTAGCTGCATCTACTGTATATGCACACAGTGCAGTTTCCTTTTCCACTGTTGGATATTAGGCATATTCTATCAGCACTCTGTGAGCTGGAAGATAAATCACTTATCACCTGCTAAGTACAGGAACCAGATCAGAAGTGCCCATCCCAAAAGGAGAAGGCTGATCCAAAATCCAATGCTTTCATCTTCTTTTCTCGAGTTCCTGCCTTTTGCTATCTGCCAGCTACAGCTGCCTGCAAATGGAATATATTGATTTATTAACTTTAGTCAGTGATGCAGGTCTTAGCAATTGTTTAGCCAATGTTATCATTTGTCTGAAAATTAGTGTGATTCAGCTGGAAAGTTGTTAATGAAGGCATGAAAACTGGATAAATAGATTGATGATAGATAAATAGATGATAATTATTGGTTCAATCAAGGGATGAAGATAGGGGAAAATGGTTATATGATCGCTGTATTTTCATCTACTTACAGAACAGAGAAAATATCAATATTTGGTAGATACCTTACACTAGCAAGTAAATGCTCCCAAATTGGTCCCTCTAGACAAGTCATGCTAGTACAAGACTTCATGCTAGTACAAGACATTCTAGCAATGTTTATTCTAGAACACAACTATTTCCAGTGACACAGAAATTGTTTTAGAATGCTAAACATTTGCCATTGATTATAATGGTTTATGCCACCACAGATCAGGGAATTTATATTAATTTTATCACATTTCCCTCCTAAGTTTTGCTAATCATGCATTTTTCAAGCGTATACATTAGCGTGTAAGCATTTATGTTTATAGCACCACTGGAATGCTTTCTGAAAACTCCATGGGAGTGAGTAGATAGATAGATAGATAGATAGATAGATAGATAGATAGATAGATAGATAGATAGATAGATAGATAGATAGAGATAGATAGGTGATTGATAGTTTAATGATAGATTGATGATAGATTAATGATATATACATAGAATGATGATAGAATGATAGATAGATGATAGATATATAATAGATGATTGAATAATGATAGATAGAATGACAGATTAATGAACGATAGATAAATAGATTGATAGAATGGTAGATAGAATGATGATAGTTAGATTAATGATCAATTAATGATAGATTCAAGATAAATAGATGATAGATAGATAGATAGATAGATAGATGATAGATAGATAGATAGATAGATGATAGATAGATAGATAGATAGATAGATAGATATCATAGATAGATCATAGATAGGTTGATGATTGAAAATTGATAGTTAGATTAATGATAGATCATAGATAGATAAATAGATGATAGAACATAGACAGATAGATAGAGCAGCAGAAAAGAGTTGCAGCTAGGTTTCTATTCTGCACATGCTGTTCTTTGCAATTGGAAGCAAATTAGCTTCTCCTCCTCCCCCGATACATTAAGGTTCAAGCATGATTATTACTGGTTCGATCAAGAGATGGATATGGGGAAATGGTTATAGGATCGCTGTATTTTCATTTACTTACAGAACAGAGAAAATATCAATAGTTGGTAGATGCCTTACACTGGCAAATAAATGCTCCCAAATTGGTCTCTCTAGACAAGTCATGCTAGTACAAGACTTTTCTATAGACATTCTAGCAATGTTTATTCTAGAACACAACTATTTCCATGGTTTTACATTTGTATTTAAATTCTCTACAAAGTATTGATTGAAATATTGGTTATTGTAAATTGGTTATTGGAACTTAAAAGTAATAGGGAAATATTCCATTTGCACATTTTAGTAGCAACTATTTTGACAGTGGAAGAAAGATTGCGAATGTTACAGTTTGCGTCGCGTATGTAATTTGTTTTCTCTAAAAGATTACATCACCTTCAAAAATTAAATTAAATTTAAATTAAAAACTGCAATGCAATAGAAGACTAAAAAAGAATATTACATTTCAAAATGCTAGTTTATGATCTTACATTTTTGCAAATTTATATTAATTTTATCACATTTCAATACTAAGTTTTGATAATTATGCATTTTTCAAGCATGTACATTAGCGTGTAAGCATTTATGTCTATCGCACCACTGGAATTCTTGCTGTAGACTCCATGAGAGTGAACAGGTTTTTCAACATGCCAGCCATCCACTGCTGTGCTGAAGTGGGAAAGTTGAAGCTAATTAATCCTACGTCTTTGGGCCCATATACAAGTGGTACCAAATTATAATCTACTGAGCAGTGGGAATTTCAGCTTTCTCCCCACTCTGGCATTCACTCTGCTGGCACCCAATGATGTGACAGACACTAAACACTACTAACCCAGGTAAAAACACTCTCCAATGTCTAATAACTGGTAGAGTGCTGTTCCCTGCTGCCAAAACTGAAAAGGGGTCCATAACCACTCCCTTTTTAACCCCCTATTTCATCAAGCCTCTTTCATCCTGACCTTGTCATTGTTAACCCTGCCCTTCCCTGGCCTGACCCCATCTGGTCAAGACTCTCCTTAAAGGACAAGGAAAGCTTCAATCTATGGGGGTGCCAAAAGTTAGTGTGCCCCCTCCAAGGATTTCAATGGCTTACCTGATAACCAGGATACTGACGAGCAACCAATCATCTTCCTTCTTTAAAGTAGAAGGAACGTTTTCTTCCACTTGGGGGTGCCAAATGTTAGGCACCCCCAAGTGATTTTATTGACTTACCTAAAACCCCGGCCGGCGCTCCTATCAGCAGAAAACTGCACCGGCCTGGAGTTCTTCCAGCGAGCTCCAGAGAGTGATCCTCTTCTGGCTTTTACTTTTTTTAAATCTCTGCGCATGTGCAGCCGCGAGAAGAAAGCCCGGCCGGTGCAGTTTTCTGCTGATAGGAGCACTGGTCCGGGGTTTACGGTAAGTATATAAATCACTTGTGGTGCCTATCCTTCTCCTTTAACAAAAAAGATGGCTCTATTGTGCATGGGTTGGCCACCGGATTTTGAAAAAAGAAGGAAAAAGATTGCTTGCTAGGGCCAGTGCAGTTTTCTGCTAACAGGAGCACCAGCCTGGGGTATAAGATAAGGCATTACAATCCTTGGGAGGTGCTACGAGGGAGGTCGTGGGCAGCAGCAATGGTTTCAGGGAGGGAATTGGTCTGGGCTGGCGGAGTCCATGAGGTCCGGGGCCTTTAGGGTTTTTTCCCAGAGTCCCGCTGGTCCTTTCTGACCCTGAGCAGTTTCCTAGTGCAGTAAGTAAGTCTGTCCTTCCTCCCCATTTTTTATTTCAGTGTAAAACTGTTATGTTTGGTAGCCGAGGATGAGTAGAGTATAACATTGCTTTATTAGCAGGCTCTCATGCAGCCATTACACAACAGTAACTTTCACTTTTAAGCTACCAGGAAGTATGCACAGAATAAGTATGAGCACAGTGACATCTACAGGCCATTTGCATAAACACCACAAAAACGACAAGGAGTGCACAGAATCCTGAATCTTTTGTGAAAGATTTGGCCGAATCCTGAACTGAATCCGAACCCTAATTTGCATGTGCAAAGTTGGACAAGGAAGGGATAAAGTGAATTGTGTCCTGCGCATGCGGTTAAAATTTTTTTACTTAATTCACAGTCACATGAAATTCAGTTCAGCCAGGCACTTGGATTCGTCTGAATCCTTCTGGAAAAGGCAGAATTCTGGACTAATCCCTAACCAAATCCTGGAGTTGGTGCATCCCTAAAAATAACAAAAGCAAAATGGCACAATAATTGTATGTAAGAGAACAGACACGTGGCTGACGTACAGTAGTGCTTGGAATCCGCATTGGTGTATTCTTTTGTATCTGTACATATGTTTTTGGTTAGCAGCATTCTCATTAGTGAATCTACATTTAATTATGAATTGGGCGCAGGGTGGTCTTATTGAAATTCAATTTTTGCAGGTTGGAGTATTCCTTTAGGAACATGATGCTGTTTTCGATACATTAATAATAGCACTGTTTAGAGGAAAAAACATTTATTGTAACATCAATAGTAAAGACTTAAAGGGCACCTATCACAGCCAAAATCAAACACATATTAACAATCTGACCAGTACAAGCTAAACACGTTTAATCAAACTACATATATAGTTTTTTTGAAAAAACTGCAGATTTTAAAAAAATCCCTTACTTTGTCAAATGGGTTCTTTCACTGAAGGAGGCCATATTGAGACTCTAACAGAGACTCTAATATGCAAATTTCAGGAGCATGCTCAGATTGTAACACTGCTTTGAGTATTCTACCCAGAATGCCTTGTTTTAGTAAACTCCTCCACTAGAAGTATCCACTTGAAGTGCTGCCACCTGCTAACTTCCAGCAGGGGGCAGCACTACTGTACAGCAGCTAACACACAGGTTTGGCTGATTTGAAAATAGCTTAGAAGGGTTGATAAGCAAACAAGGTATTTCAACTGAGCATGTGCGAGATTTCAGAGCTACAGTTGGCTGGGAAGATATAGGTAGGAGGAGCCAGTGAAATCCAAGATGGCTGCCTCAGCTAGAACTGCAGGGGAGATAGGGGAGATCTTGCAGAAGGTATAGTGAGCTGATCATTTACATTATATATACAATTCTAACTGTTTTAAAAATCGGATTTCTTGAACTTTCACATAGTGTATTTACTTAGTAAATGATTTTGGTCATGATTGGTGCCCTTTAACATCTGGTGGAACTGCTAAATGTTAATTCCTCCGATTACTATGTAAGCAAAAGCAATGTTTTATTTACAAGGAGCAGCATTAGTTCTGCTATTAATATTGCAAAGTCTCTCTTTCCCCAGTAACAAATTTACATAATAGACAATATTTTATTTTGGGAATGTGACCTCCTCTGTCAGAGCCAAAGCTAAACATTTTTTAAACATTTAGTACTGTATTTTATAGATTTGAATCCATCTCTCTGTTTTCTTACCTTTATATTTCCTAATTGTTTCTCCTTCGTTGTATTATATGTAGTGATGGGTGAATAAATTTGTGGCGAATTCTGGCGTTTCGCCACCGGTGAATAAATTTGTGAAACTGCAGTCAAAATTCGCCGGACAAAAATCCGCCACGTCAAAAAATTTGGGCACGCGTCAGAATAGTCACGCGCAGAAACATTGTGTGTGTCAAAATTATTCGTATGCCGATTGACAAATGCATTCAGCAAAAATAGGAGCGTGTATAACAATTGTCGCGGGCATTGAAATTGACATGCATCAAAATAATTTTGACACCCATTAACTTCAATGCTTTTTTATAAATTTTACGCCGTTTTGCGAATTTCAAAGGAAATTCACAATTTTTTCTGCGAAGGGAAATGGGACAAATTTGCCCATCACTAATTATATTTTATGTTGTTATCTTTGGCATCTTTATAACTTTCCATATGCAGGTATGGATATGGAAAGAAAAGGAAAAGCTTTATTTAATGTTCAAATGATTTTCTAGTAAATGTAAGGAATGAAGATCCAAATTACAGAAAGAGCCCTTATCCAGAAAAACCCATGGTTCCTATAATTCTGGATAATGGGCACTATACCGGTTTTGCATGAATGGGCAAAAAAAGGGTAAAAACACAAGTACCAGGATTTTTATTGGTATTTTCTTTTGTGATCAATTGGGCCACCAGCCGTGAAGAGCTGAGAAAAAATTCAGTGTGTTGCTTTAAAAGGTTCACTAATAGTGATTGGCGAATTTGTCCCATTTCGCTTCGCTGAAAAATCTGTGAATTTCCCGCAAAATTCACAAGAACAAAAAATTAGCAAAACCCGAATTTTGGCGACAATTTGACGCGTGCGTTAAATTGTCACCGGTTTACAAATTATTGACAACGTCAAAATTGTTGCCGCTGTCAAAAAATTTTTTAGCCACAAATTCGTGCCTGCCGACTAAATTCGCCCATCACTAGTCACTAAATGGAATCATAAACCGACTCATTGTGACCCCTGGTTCCTCTATAGAAAGTGTTGAAAAACACATGGAAAACAATTCGCCAATAAGAACTCTACCGACCAAAAACTTAGAGGCTCATTTATCAAAGGGCGAATTTCGAATTCATGTGAGTTTTAAAACGCCCATAAACTCCCATGGGCTCGAACTGCGACTAATCTAAATTAATTATAAAAATCTTATTTTTTTAAACTCGAGTGACTAGGGACGACCCAAAAAACGTAAAATCAAATTTAATTTTAATTTTAATTTTAAAAACTCGATTCGAGTTTTTTCTCTGAAAATGAATAATGTCCGGAAGGCTGCAAACAACTCCAAATTGATCCCTGGACGTCTCCCATTGACTTAAACAGCAATTCGGCAGGTTTTAGGTGGCGAATAATCGAATTTGAGTTCTTAAAGGGCTAGTGTACCATAAATCTCGAAAATCTGAATAGAATTTTTTCGTTTAAAAGGGTAGACACCACAGCCACCAATGCGGTTGCTCAAAAATTTTCAGTCGTCATGTGTATTGGTACAATTCTGCTACTTGCTTCCAAAGACATTCCTTGCATGTCCCTATAGTTGAGCTTGGCACTAGTGATGGGCGAATAAATTTGGCAGGCGTGAATTCATGACGAATTTCCACGTTTTGCCTCCAGCGAATAAATTTGTGAAACTCCCGCAAAAATGTAAACAAATGGACAAAAAATTGCAGACGCACGTCGGAAAAGTCACTCGCGTCAAAACCGTTGCGCCTCAACAATATTCAGACACCCATTGACTTTAACGCCAGAGTCAAATTTGTGTATTCACAGTTTTGCGAATTTTCGCAGGAAATGTGTTAATTTGTCGGCGAAACTGGAGAAATTCGCCCATCACTACTTGGCACCACTTCTCCAAATCAAGTACACGTGTTTCTTGATTTGGACTAATGCAGGGGAACCATGGAGCTACCGCCACCATTGAGTTTGTGATATCATATGGCTGTTTGCATCAATATTCTCAGAAGAGTTTCACTTAAGACAACACAAACATCTGAAATAATGCCATGCAACACAGATATGTCCAGTTGAGCTCAAAATGCAAGTGCAATAAAAACATTAGACACAACTGAGGAATTATGCTACAAAAACATGACAAATATTTTCCTAATCATTAGGGTTTAGGTTTTGAAGAGCAGGGAAAATGTTTTATCAACCAATTTCCTTTTAAGGATCCACCTAAAATGTTGTTGAGCTACAGCCACAGACAGAACACAACTGTCATAATATAGAACATCCACCTAAAATGTTGTTGAGCTACAGCCACAGACAGAACACAACTGTCATAATATAGAAACAAACATTTCTTGCAAAAATAAAATCGAACAAAGTGTAAAATAGAACAAAGAGTAAAATAGAACAAAAGTTCAGATTTACATTATTTATTTGCTAGCAAGCACTGAGATGCAGCTTTCTTAGCAGGTCTTGATTATAAGCATAAATAATGATATGCTTCTTCCTATTTCCATTCATTCACTGACAGCCAAGTGAGCTAATATACAATATATATAATATCTTGAAAAATGATCATCAGGAAGACCCTAGTAGTAGTAATTCATGAGGACATCTCAGAGGGTTCAGCCTTTGAATACAGAGAATAAAATGAAGGCTGAAAATAACAAAATCTTCTTTAATAATAATAATAATAATAATAATATGTAAGGTATGATGTCCAGTAACATGGTTGAGCAACACCAATCACATGCCGTTGAAAGAGCAAGTAGCTTCCTAAAATCACATTCAATGCTAATCTTGGTAAACTTGTATTGTTTCCTTCATATAAAAACTTTCCTGAAGAACAGGTATGGGATCCATTAGCCGGAAACCCATTATCCAGAAAGCTCTGAATTACAGAAAGGCTGTCTGCCATAAACGCCATTTTATCCAAATCTAAATTTTTTAAAAGTAGTTTTTCTTTGTAATAATAAAACAGTAGTTTGTACTTGATCCAAATTAAGATTTTTTATAACGAATCCATATTGTAAGCAAAACCAGCCTGTTGGGTTTATTTCATGTTTCCAGTAGACTTAAGGTATGAAAATACAAATTTACGGAAAGATCCATTATCCGGAAAGCACCAGGTCTCGAGCATTCTGGATTACCGGTCCCATAGCTGTAGTACAGAGGCTGAAAAGCTATAATTTTATAAAGAAATGCATTGCTCCAGAATACAGGCTACAATACATTATTTATATACTACAACGTGAAGCACCATAATTTTAATAAGTATAACATGAGTGATTACTTGTAAATATCAGTTATAACAATACTGCCTTAGTTCTCCTCTTGCTCAGTGTTGATAACACAATTATTAGAGTTAATCAATCAGCCTTAGCTCCTGTGGGAAAAGAGCAGTCAATGAATCCTTTTGTCAGGAGGCTTTCTGGCTCTGTAATCAGGGGAGTAAATTCTTTAAGGGGTCAAGTCATCTGCTTTTGTGTTAAAGTGCAACAAAGAAGCAGGTAGATATTTGTTTTGGGTGAGATCATTTTTGGTGTCCAAGGCTCCCTTGATTTTTTCTGTAACTGTAAATTTAGAATTCATCTAAAGAGGGCCTTTTCTTGTCTAGGAGAACAGATAGATAGAATCATAGATATTTTCCATGTTTATGTGTTTCATTTGTGAAGCCAAACACAGTGCAAAGTGCAAAACATCTTTCGCGTGGCCCTACCGTGAGTATCAATTACACATTAGGTAGGTATGTATGTTCAGATTAGTGATGGGCGAATTTATTCGCCAGGTGCAAATCCACTGCAAATTCCTGTGATTCGTCGTTGGCGAATAAATTTGCGAAACCAATGTGAAAATTCGCTGGCGTCAATAAAAAAATGGACGCTGGCGCAATTTTGCCAAAAACGAGACACCATTGCCGTTTCGCTAATTTTTCAGCAAGGCAAGTGCCCATCACTAGTTCAGATACCCTGCATGTCCAACGTCTCATTCACAAACCAAGGTTATTTATATGAAATTTTTTTTTTTATATATAAAAAAAAAAAAAAACAAGAGCATTAGTGAGGTTGGGCACTGATGTTGGGGATTAGGTCTGGCTCACAGTCAGCTTTCCAGCTCATCCCAAAGGAGTTCAATTAAGTTTATCTCTGTGCAGGCCAGTCAGACTCTTCCACTTCCATCTCAATAAATCAATTCCAAATGAACCTTGCTTTGTGCATGGGGGATAGATCCTTCCCAAGCTTCTACTTCAAACAGCAACATTCTCATTAAAAGACCCTCTTGAATTAAATGGGCCAAACCCTTGGAGGGTTGGTTTACATTTTACTGAGTAACATTCCTTTATGAATTCAGCCCAGATGTTTGTACATTTAGGGGCCCATTTACTTAGCTCGAGTGAAGGAACAGAATAAGGATTAAAATCCTTCGAATCGAACGATTCGAAGGATTTAACCGTTCCATTGAACGATTTTTCGTTCGATTGTTCGATCAAACTATTTGCGATAAATCCTTCGACTTCGATATTCGAAGTCGAAGGATTTACATTTGGCAGTCGAATATCGAGGGTTAATTAACCCTCGATATTCGACCCCATGTAAAGCTGCCCCTTACACTCTGATATTATTACTTGACTATTCTCTAACAATAAGTAATATTCATCAAACTCATGTTGTACAAGGGATGTATTGAAGGGGGTGCTGCGTATTACATAGTAAGTTATGTTGGAAAAAGACACACTTCCATCAAGTTCAATCTTTTAACTTTTTTAACCTGCCTAACTGCCGGTTGATCCAGAGGAAGGCAAAAAAAAACCCATCTGAAGCCTCTCCAATTTGCCTCAGGGGGGAAAAAAATTCTTTCCTAACTCCAAAATGGCAATGGGACCAGTCCCTGGATCAACTTGTACTATGAACTATCTTCCATAACCCTGTATTCCCTCACTTGCTAAACACCATCCAACCCCTTCTTAAAGCTATCTAATGTATCAGCCTGTACCACTGATTCAGGGAGACAATTCCACATCTTCACAGCTCTCACTGTAACAAACCCCTGCCGAATATTTAGACGGAACCTCTTTTCTTCTAATCGGAATGGGTGACCTTGTGTCAGCTGGAAAGACCTACTGGTAAATAAAGCATTAGAGAGATTATTATATGATCTCCTTATATATTTATACATAGTCATCATATCACCCCTTAAGCTCCTCTTCTCCAGTGTGAACATCCCCAATTTGGCCAGTCTTTCCTCATAGCTAAGATTTTCCATACCATTTACCAGCTTAGTTGCCCTTCTCTGCACCCTCTCTAATACAATAATGTCCTGTTTGAGTGATGGAGACCATTGGTGGAAGAGGTATGACCACGGGAATAATGCAACGACCAGATGTGCAAAATATGCATCCAAGTTCCCACCCAGATGCCAAAAACAGGGAAGCAGGTGACTATATTACTCCCTCCACCCACTCCTCAAAAATATAATGCCTTTGAAAGCTTGCAGTATTGTATTCATGGGGGCACCTGTGGCAATTTATCAAGGATGGAAGGCAGGGTGCACAGTGCAAAATGTCTGTCAATTTTTTGCACTTTGCATTTTGCTTTCCAGTTTATAAATGAGCCGTTTTCCTGCATTTTATACAATTTTTACGTACAGTAGTCCCAACAGTATATATATTGCACTTTATTTGCCGTTTTCCACTGATTTTACATAATATTTTCCTGGATTTTACACCTGTCCTGCTGTTCCCATAAATGGCTGTTTGTCCTCAGTGAATGTTATTATTAGCGAGTTTAAATCCTAAGGGGCAAATTTAAAAATTCGCGACAGGTGTAAATTCACCTGCACAACGCTAATTCACGAAGATTTAAAGTTGCGCACAGGGTACCGAACGCTGGCAAAGTTGTGCTAGCTAAATACGCTCAGCAGTTCGAAGTTACACTAGCGTTGGCTGATTAGCATATGGCGTGCAGTTAAAGTACAATGGACGGATATGCTGCAGCAAATACATTACACTACACAAGGCCAGGGAACCTTAATAAAATAGAGTTGTTATATTGCCCTACACATGTGCCCACTGTATAGTTTATGTGCCACATGCTATCAAATGTAGGGGGGAAGGAGAGTACCCCCCAAAAAAATTTCGATCTTTTTCAGCCTATCACCTTGTAAAAAGGAAAAGACGCCAGCGTTTTTTAAGACTTAGAAAAATTTTTACATTTTTTTTGAGGAACTCCTGAACTCCTGCACTTTGCCTGGTCTGAGGTTTCAAAGGAAAGTCTGGCGATAGAGGTAACGGTCAGTAAAATCAAAAACTTTATGTAGCAGCGGTCTTTCGCCAGAGCGAAAATTCGCCTGGCGTGGAGTGCGAAGTTGCGGCAGAGTCTATCTCCTTTGCGAAATTACGCCAGGGACCGTTAGTAAATCGGCGAAGTGCCAAAATGACGTCACGCTGATGAATTTTCCCATAAGGGGCAGATTTACTAAAGGGCGAAGTGGCTAATGCTAGCGACTTTTCGCCAGAAATCACATCTGCAGGGACATCGCCAATTTACTAACAGGGTCAAGTTCACTAGTGAAAGAGACCATTGCTAGCATTCGCTCGCACTCTATCACCAGGCCTGTCCTCAATTTCACTTACATCATATCTTGTGTGCCGAAAATGCATCTAAGTTCAAAAAAACGTTGGCGGCTTTTACTTTTCTGAAGCGGGATTGCCTACAAAAGTCCTAACAAACTTTTTTTGGGTAACCAAATGTTCTCCAGACATTTCATAACATATGGAACATTCATTTTACAGTGGGCTCATGTGTAGGGCATTATATAAATTATCTTGTCTTTATTAAGGTTCCCTGGACATTTGCAATAAAAAGTGGTAACTTCAAGCACAAACGAACGCTAGCGCATCTTCGCTATGAAATGCTTGCACTGCCGAAGTAACTCTAGTGAAAAGTCGCCAGTGTTCGGCACCCAACCCTCCACATTCGCCAGTTGAAGTAAAATCCTTCAACTTCAAATATCGAAGTCGAAGGATTTACCGCATTTAGTACGAGCGAACGGTCAAAGGAAAAATCGAATGATCGAAGGATTTTAATCCATCGATCGAACGATTTTCCTTCGATCGCAAATTGGCTAGGAAGCCTATAGGGACCTTCCCGATAGGTTAACATTGATGTTCGGTAGGTTTTAGGTGGCTAAGTAGGTGGTCGAAGTTTTTTTTAAAGAGACAATACTTCGACTATCGAATGGTCAAACGATTTTTAGTTTGAATCGTTCGATTCGAAGTCATAGTCAAAGGTCGACGTAGCCAATTCGATGGTCGAAGTAGCCAAAAAAATACTTTGAAATTCGAAGTATTTTTTATTCTATTCCTTCACTCGAGCTAAGTAAATGTGTTTATCAAAAAACGCGTAAGGCTGTGGACACAATAAACTCTTCACTTTGAATTTATCTGCCTGGTGGAAGATTGCCTTCTTGAGTGCCTGCTCCAAAGGTTTTTTTTCGGTTCTTCCAGTGAGCACCACGGACTGATCGGCTTCTGGATTCTTCTTTCTTTGCGTGGGTGCGCATGTGCAGTAGAGTGAAAAGCAGAACTTTAACTAAGAAGTTGGCTATTTCATTTTACTTCACATGCATCTGCCCCAGGAAATTTGAAGAAAGAAGAAGGAGGAAGCCGATGCTCGCTGGAAGAACCCCCAGTTTTCTCCTGATAGGAGACCAGCGAGGTAAGTGAATATAATCTCTTGGGGTGCCTAACTTTTGGCACCCCATATTAAATATGCCTTTACTTCTCCTTTAATGAAGGCACATGTCAAAATGCATAAGGAAAGTCTGACGGTGTTAAATATTTATGTAGTTGTGTTTCCCTTCATGAAATGCACATCCAAATACTTTGTTGCTTCGTGCAGACATATATATATATATGGGTATTCAGTGTGTTTGATGCACTTCAATAATATTCAGGGGCACAGCCCCCAATTCTGCATGGTTCTGTTTTATTACCTATATGTTGGTGGTAGAGAATGAATTATCAGTCAGCAGAACCTCAAGGCATGTGACATTTAAAGAGTTAAGCCTTTTCGGCATCAGCTGTGCTTTGCTTCTCAGCAGCGCATCATGTGGCATTCAGCTTAATTTTTTTCCCGTATTTTTCCATTTAGAGCACAGATTTTGCCTACAAAATACAGGCCATGTTTTATAGCACGGAGAATCACCATGGCAACTGCTTCCTAAAGATTCCAAGGCCCATTGTGTCTGCTTCTCTATGGAATAAGGCATCCCTTTGACTTACTGGCTTGTGAGCCAAAACCCAATTCTTCTGCTGTACAACCTATTTACCTTCTCGCTTTTAAGGGTTGAGATTTGAAAGGTGCCATACGAATGTAATCTAGAAATCATTGACTCAATCAAGAAAGATATTTGAACTTAGACCGATCACTCAAGCAATATTTAAGAGTAGGGCCGTCATTATTAACTGGTTATTTCTCCAATGGATTTTCCTAATAGAAATACCTATTGTATTTGAAATATTTTCCATTTGCTTCAATTTCTTCAAGAATTAGTAGCAAACATAATTGACTCAGGTTGCAGTTAAACCTTTTCTAAGCAGCCAAAGGCTCACTGACATCTCCCGAGGGAAGGGCCAGATGAACTAGCCATAGTAGAGATAACTCCAACATCCAAATAAACATAGACAATAAACAAGAGCAGAGGCTGTGCTTGTTTCCTAATATAAATTATATGATCAATAAAGCCTAAGGAAACCTCAATGGTTCAGCTGTTGTTGCTGTATTGTAAACTGATATGTGAAACCTATTATTACAACAGTTGATGGATAGTTGAGCACCATTGCTTTGGGACTCCCTTTTTCTCAGCTGGGCCTTCAAGTGTGGGAGGAAGGGTTCTGCAAGCTGAACTATATTAACACTTATTTCTTCTTAAGAGAGGTCCTTTATTAAATATCAATAATTAAATTAAGGTGTATGTTCCAGAGTACACTAATATTGAAGCAACTGAGTGCTATAGCAAAGAATGAGAAGTTTCACAGAGGTTCGTATTCCATTACTTGTAGGAGATAGAAGAATGCAAAGGCATAGTCTTATAACTTGGGAACTCCTCAGTGGAAGTTGGTTAGGAATGAAAGATAGTTGGGGAGCTCTAGTGTGCTATGACAAGAGATGTCTACTACTGCCTTTACCTCATTCACAGGGTAACTGCTTTTGTTTACCTCAGAACCTTCTGCTCCAGGCTCCAAAGTACGTCCACCCCTGGTACTAGTAGGGACCAAAGTATGATCCCTCCCATTATATAAACTAAGGAAAGAAGTGTTTGTGGGTTCATAGAAGTGTTGGTGTTGTGGTTGGTAATAAAAGAGTTGTCTTAATGGCTTTCAAGTTAGAGACAGCTAAATCATTTATCAGGTACAAGGAGGCCAATAAATCATACAAAAAAGACAAGCTAAAATTGAGATGGAAAGGATATTGTAGTGAAAAGTAAATATATCTGATGGGGGATCCATTGGTCAATGAGAACAGGGAAAAAGCAGAGATTCTGAACTGGTACTGAACTGGTACTAAATAAGCTTAGCTCTGTGATTGCCAAACTTTACTTACTTACGTAATTTAATTAGGTTTTCAGGATACACTACACAAGTTCTGGCTTGGTGCAAAGAGACTGGCAAATTGTGAATGTGGTGCCGCTATTCAAAAAGGGATCCTGTTCTCGGCCTCAAAACTATAGGCCGGTTAGTCTGATGTCAGAGGTAGGAAGGATTTTCAATGGGATATTAAGGGATACGATACTTGACTTCATTGCAAATCATAATATTATGAGTTTGTGGCAGAATAGTTTTATGTGCCTGAGTCTGTGTGTGTCTGTCAGTGTGTGACTATGTGTGTGTGCCTGAGTCTGTGTGTGTCTGTCAGTGTGTGCCTGTTTGTGCCTGACTGTGTGTGTACCTGAGTCTGCATATGTGTGTGCCTGAGTCTGTGTATGTGACTGTGTGTGTGTGTGTGTGTGTGTGTGTGTGTGTGTGTGTGTGTGTGTGTGTGTGTCTGTGTGTGTGTCTGTGACTGTATGTGTGTGCCTGTGTGTATGTCTATATGTGTTTGCCTGAGTCTGTGTGTACCTATCTCTGTGTGTGACTGTATGTATGTGTGACTGTATGAACAAGTAAAGAGGAAAAGTGGAAGATCGGGCAAAAGAGAAGAGAATGAAGAAGAAGCCATTGGATAACAAGGTATGTCAAGCATATATGCATACTATAAGGGGGGTTGGATCAACTTGTACTATGTTCTATCTTCCATAACCCTGCATTCCCTCCCTTGCTAAAAACACATATTATAGAAAAGCTTTGTAGATTCTGAAACCAAAATATTGGTCCAAGTAATTTGTGTGATTCCTTTGCCTCCTTACCCCCCCCCCCAGGACACCCATGGTCCCTGGTAAGGCCTCACCTGGAGTATGCAGTATAGTTTTGGGCTCTGGTCCTTAGATGGATATAAATGAACTACAATGAAGTGCAGAATCATGCAATTAAACTGGTTGAAATGATGGAAGCTTTAAATTATGAGGGTAGACTGGCGATTTACATTTTAGCCGGCGGGCGACTAATCTCCCTGAATCTGCCTGTGTGCCCTGACCCTAAAGGAACAGTTCAGTTTAAAAATAAAAACTGGGTAAATAGATAAGCTGGGCAAAATAAAAAATTTTCTAATATAGTTAGTTAGCCAAAGGCTTGGTTTGGATGATTTCTTGAACAAGCATAATTGTGATACTAAAATCTACAATTAATATAGATAAGTGAAACAGGTCAGATGTGCCAATCACTAAAGAGTAGATCAAAGGACAGATCAGAAGCATAAAATCCAAGGTGCTGCAGTATAATTTTCTACAGCCAACACAGCAGATATAAAAAAGTAAAATGACCTGTTTTACAAGGAAAAAAAACCTAAATCTTGATGGTTTAGTCTATACTTAAATGAGATGTATGTCAAGCGGTTATTTTAAATGGCTCTTTATATCATTTCCTATTCTAATCTTTCTGTCTTCCTTACCAACAGGAACATTATGAATAATTGACATTTCTGATGAACTTACGTCTGCTGAAACAGTTGCTGGAAGTGACAGAATAAAAATGTATTCAGCATAAATTTGTACTTGTCTGTGCTAATGGAAGTCATAAGATACATGTGTTGATCAGTACATGGCAGAATGGTTGTATGACCAACGCCTAGCAGAAAAACGGTTGGAAAGTCTTTTTTGTTAGGGTTTTTTTTTTATTTTATAGTTGAGATATAGGCATTATAATAATACATTGTGGTGGCAACAAAACCCTAAAGACCTCAAACTGGGGCACAAATGTATCTTGTCCACTTAAAGGAAAACTATACCCCCCAAACAATGTAGGTCTCTATTAAAAGATACTGAGTAAAACAGCTCATGTGTAAAACCCTGCTTCATGTAAATGAACCATTATCATAATAATATACTTTTTTAGTAGTATGTGCCATTGGGTAATCATAAATAGAAAATTGCCATTTTAAAAAATAAGGGCCGCCCCCTGAGATCGTAAGATTCACTGTGCACACATACAAATCACATGTAAGGTCACATGAGCCAATTAACAGACAGAGTTCTGCCTTTTGCTTCCTCATTTCTTCCTGTTACAGTTAGTGTTGTAGTATTTCTGGTCAGGTGATCTCTGAGGCAGCACAGATAGAGTCACGAAATGGTGGTTCAAGGCAAGAGATGTAAAAGGGCAATATGTATGTAAATATATATTCCAGTTTGGTAAGATTCTTTAATATGTCATTCAATTTGATATAAACTATTTGTTGCTTAAGTATTCATTTTGGGGGTATAGTTTTCCTTTAATCTTGTTTTGGCAGAATTCTTGTGACTTGTATATACAGGTATTGTTGCAACCACAGCAATGTGTGTAACCTGCTAAAGTGAGGACAAAGCACCTGGTAATGAGTCTGGAGAGCACAAAGAAAATTCTTATTGCAAGATCCTCTCGTATTTCTTGGGATGCTGGCCTTTAAGAGAGGGTAATTTTTTAATTATCAGGGTTGCGCAAGTTATCTCTAATTTTATTATTATTATTATGCTCATTTATATAGTGCTAACATTGCAGGACTTACAGTATACATCATTCACTGCCAAGTAGTGTTTACAGACTACAGTCCCAATTACTCTCATAGACACAAAACAGTACTTTTTTTTCATAAGCCAATTAACCTACTTGTTTGGTTTTAAACTGTGGGAGGAAACTGGAGTACCTGAAGGAAACCTATGGAGATATGAAGAGAACATGCAAGCTCCTTTTATAAAGTGCTATTGCTAAGATTGAACCTAGGACCCAGCACTGCTTCCTGCATTCTTTAACCCTTGATCATATGTTTCTCACTGCCAGCTGTATCCAGTGTAGGACTGGGCTGACAGGACACCGGGAAAAAACCCGGTGGGCCCCGTTGGCCCAGACTCGGTCCTTGCATGGAAGCCAGAAGTGGCTTCCGACCTGGCCCCTGGTGCAACTGAAAGAAAAATAAGGGGGCCAGAGGGGGGTTGTGGCTCAGGGAGGGGGGCCAGAAGGTACTTTGCATCTGGGCAGCAGCCCTGGTGATTTCCTTGGATCCCACTCCGATGCTAGCTCTATCTGCCTTTGTCAAGTCTAACGAATAACAGTTTGAATTTTAGACCCTAACCTGACACTGAGATCCCTTGACCCGACCCTTACCGGGGCTCTCCTATTCTCCTATTGTGATGCCAAATTGCCAACGGGGTGGGGTACTCCAGCAATGTGCACATCCCAAAAGAAGTGGGAAACATTGTACGGAAATCAGTCTGAACCAACCCGACCCGCATGTAAACCCGTGGATCCCACTGGCTTTGGGTCGACCCACACATCACTAGCAGAGTCCCCTGTCATTCATTTTAAGCAAATTCAAATCAGTTTGTAGGGTGTCATTAGAAACATAAAATTGGGTCAGCCAAGGACCTCTGCAGGTGTCTGTATGAAGGGGGGTCATTATTTGACCTGGAGATGACATTTTCCAATATGTCTCCTATCATCATATCTTATCCATGCTAAACAAATTAGTATTATTTGGCTAGTAATGTGTATGGTCTGAAAATGAATGCCAGTTTCTCTGTATTTACTTAATTCTGGATATATAGGTGTAAGGAATAAACTTTACCCTGGTGGTCCAGTGGCTCTCCCTGGTGGTCTAGTGGGCTGTGGGGTCCCCCACGTGTCTCCGGTGGGGATACCCGCCGCATGCGTCCTTTCCTCTTCTGCGCTGGTTCTCCTATGGCGTGTGCAGCCGCGCGCTACTGGGTTTATGCGCCGGCGTGATGCATGAAATTCAAACTATTTAAAGGGGTTTTGTAAAATAACACATCACCCATTTTTAGGTTCAATTAGTTTGTTCCTGGTGCTATTCCTATGTGACACCTGCCTGATCTTCTGTTATTGACCCTTGTTTTGCCTGACTGTTCTGAACTCTATATTCTGACCCCTGCCTGCCTGTTTATTCTGACCTCTCCAAGCTGATTCTTGTCTGTCTGACTATTCTCTCCAATCCTGATTCCGGCCAGTCTGCCTATTTTACACTCTCCAATCCTGATTATGACCATTCTAACTCTGCTTGTGCTGGCCCGGCCTGCCTGTTCCACGATGTGTTGTCTGGTCTGCCTTCCAAGTTGTGTTCCTCCATCGTGTATCCTTGGTGAGACGATCGTGCCCCTTTGCTCATCCAGAACCTGTAGCTTTGCTCCTCTCTTAATAAGACCTAGTTGCATCCAATTAGCCGAGGGCTCCTCCTGAGGTGAATGGCAGCTGTTAAAGGCAGAAGCAAGAGCCGAGACCAGAGAGCTTAGCTTGGGTTCTGGATTTAGGGTGCCATGTGTGACAATAGGCTTATATATGCCTGTCCCTTCTGCCAGTTCAGGACCACTAAATGGTGCAGAAATATGCTTATTGACATCAAGATTGCACCAGGATCAGTGCTGCACTCTGCACTCCATGCCAGGTAAAAAATCCAAAGCAAAGTGTTGAGTAGGCAGGTGCAGACCAGCCCTGTTTTTACCACCTGTTTTAGCCCTGTTTTTATAGGGTAAATGGTTAATACAGGGCTCTATTGCAGTCTGAATCCCACGCCGCTCCAACACCACTTCCTGACTTGCTCCCTAACTCTACCCATCATTTAATTTATGTTCTATTTAAATACAATACACAGCTCATTTTGGGTTTCTTTGGTAAAACTCCACTATCCACTGCTCAAAAACCTGTTTTAACTTGTACCATTTTCTTTATATTCTGAATCATTTGTTTTAAAATGAGTATGTGCTACAATTGAAACAAACTTTGCATTACATTTACTATTGCAATTTTTTTTTTCTTTTTTGCACAAGATATTTTCTGGGTAAGATAATCTTCCATACCCCCGGTGATCAATTACAGAAACATACTTTCACATTTTTCTGGTTTTGTCCAATAAAAGTCATCACACTCTATCAGGGACATAATGAATGGGACGCCTGAGCCCTGAAGCCTCATTAGTTTATCCATTAGGGTACATTTTGTGCATAGCGCTAAAAATCAAGTGCGATGTCCCAAAGGATCTAAGCGGTGATTCCAATTCAGAGCCAAGGGCAGACTCTATGCTGAGCTCTAACAGAGAAGTCAGGCTTGTTTTGGATCTTTGGTAGAGCAGTCTTATTAGCAGCTCTCACGCAAAATATTTGAATTAGTTGTCCTGTTTGTAGTTAGATTGTATTTATTTACAGTAATAAACATATTTCCCTTTATATGCTGAACCTGTTTATTGTAACTGCAGTGTTGGACTGTTATACTTGAAATCCACCACCCTCCGCTACTTCACCCCCTCCCGAAAAAATCCACCCCCACCATGTGCCATAGATATTTTATTGTTATTTGTTTAAGGAGGATGCAAGACTCAGATGTAAGCCATCATTGTTATTGCTTTTGGCACCTTTGCGCCTCCATAAGCTCTTTTCAGATGAATACAGTGCTGCTCGCATTCAGCAGAGGTGTATTCATGAGGGTCAGACTCAAATAAGCATGTAAACACTTTCATTCCCCTGCACTCTCTACTCATCATTTAGAGTTTTTGGATTATGGTGAAGAGTGCAGCTCCGACCTAGACATGGGCTCGGTGAATAATTATAAATGTGCAGAAAACACCAAGGGGCAAATTCACTAACATTCGTAGTTTCGCCAGGCGCAACTTCGCCGCGCTTCGCGGCACTTTGCCGCACTTCGCCAGGCGTAGTTTCGCCAGCGCTCCGCAAATTCACTAAAATCCGAAGTTGCGCATAGGTGTAGCGTAAGATTGTGAAGTTGCGCTAGCGTTGATTCACTAAGCGAAGCGAAGTTACGCTAGCGATGGTTAATTTGCATATGGCGCCAAATTCAAATTTCAATGGAGGAATACGTAGAATCACTACAAATGCCTGGGAAACCTTCCAAACATCAAATAAAAATTTTATTTTGCCCTACACATGTGCCCACTGTCTAGGTAAGTTGCCATGAGTCAGGAAATGTAGGGGGGAAGGAGGGGAGCCCCAAAAAACTTTTCGATCTTTCTCAGCCTATCACCCATAATGTAGAAAACACACCAGCGTTTTTTGGGACTTTTTTTGAAGCAATCCCTATCTACTCTATTGCGCTTCGCCTGGTCTGAGGTGGCGAAGGAAGTCTAGCGTAAAAGGTAGCATTCAGTAAACTGCGCGCGTTAGTGAATTTGCGTAGTTACGTCGCTAGCGAAACTTCGCCAGGCGTAAGGGTGCGAAGTAACACTAGCGAAACTACGCCAGCGTTTGTAAGTAAATTTGCGCAGTAACGATAAATGCCAAACGCTAGCGAATTAACGCTAGCGTTCGGCGCTTCGGCGCTTAGTGAATTTGCGCCCAAGACTCTGTATATGCATAATAATCTATGCCCATATGTTCAAAGAGAATAATGAAGAGAAAGTAAACCCAATTTATAGCATATATGGGACTCGAGATAATGTAATGACTAATGCAGCATTTCCCCAGGTCTAGTTACCCATAGCAACTGATCAGGTGAAAGGCTTCCATTTTTTTAGCCATGTTACAGAAGAACATGTATTCCCCCATGCTTTCTAGTGATAGATAGGGATGGAACTAGGGATAGTCAGATAGAGACATGTGTCTGGGTGGGGGTGCTAGGACCCTAGGCACATACCTTCCCTGCCTCCTCTTATTCCAGGCCTGCAAGTGTGGAAGGAGGACCAGAAGTGGTAAATGTCAGGGGTTAAGAGGAAAGTGGTGGGAATTAACGGCAGTTTCCCAATGAAGAAGCAGAAAGAAAGTGTCCATAGTGTGTGGATAATGTTAATCAAAACATTGCTTTTTTTTGTTTATACTGTATTTATCCATATGTTTGTGGTCTTGCACAACTGTGCTACAACAGCCATCACTTTGGGTTGTGGTTTTTTATCTAAAGGAGGACAGGCCAGGTGGAAGTTTGGAGTGCTCTAGTATGACATTTTGTTGTAAGGACTTACCCTGGTGTTCTAGTGGCCAGGAGGGAAACCTGCCATGTGCATCTGATTCCCTTCGCTGCCAGTTCTTCTATGGCACATACTTCCAGGTTTTACGCGCCGGCGTGATGACATCATCGCGCAATGGTGCGAAATTCAAATGTATTTAAAGAGGCTTTTGAATGAAACTCGTTGCCCGTTGTTAGGTCTAACTTGTTTAGTTCCTGAGTGTTATTCTACGTGAATCCTTTGTGTATCCTGGTATTGACCCTTACCTGCCTGCTTGACTACTCTACTGAGGTGGGCCATGTGGGGTCAGTATATATCAATTTTTTTAATGCAACTATAAATAAATATTTGGATTTTACCAATGAAAAGCCTTGGGACATATATCTTTGGATATAACTTATTTGCATGTTGACTGCCTGTGGAACTGGGGCAAGTGCCTCTAGCTTGATTGAGTATATACAGAAATCAGATATGGATTCCAGACTAACTATTGATATGCTTGACTACTCTGCCTGTTAATCCTGACCCTAGCCTGCCTGACAATTTCAAACTCTCCAATCCTGATCCTTGCCTGTCTGCCTGATTATTCCGAACTCTCCAACCCTGATCCTAGCCTGTCTGACCTTGCTAGAGCTCTGCCTGTACCGACCCGGCCTGTCTGACCTTGCTTGAACTCTGCCTGTACTGACCTGGCCTGTCTGACTTCGCTATTACGTTTGGTTCCTCCTGAGTTGTGGCCTTCTGTCCAAAATCCTTGGTAAACAATCGTGCCCCTTAGCACATCCAGAACTCTTGCTAGGCTCCTCTCTTATTAAGACCTGGCGGCATCCGATAAGCGGAGGGCTCTCCCAAAGTAAAAGGTGGCTGCTAAAGGCAGAAGCGGAGCAAAGACCATGGAGCCTATCACTTGTTCTGGATTTAGGGTGCCGATTGTGACATTTGTATTTGATTAGAAGGCTTTGTAACCTCTACAACAATCGTGTAACATTATTACGTGGGCTTTAAGCATATACTGTACATCCCATGAGTTGCCAAAGTGTGCCGCGTTACCTGTAACCTGGTAACAAAGATGTTAATTTATTAAAGATACAAAAATTATTGGAATCTAGAAAACAAAACGAGAGACTACAATTTCAATTCTGCTTGAGAAGTCTCCAGCTCTTTTGATTATTTTCCAGAAAGGTGGAAATTGTATGCTTAAAGGCAAACATCTGCTGCCCGTGCAAACATGAATATTGGTATTGTGTGTGTGTGTGTGTGTGTATGCCTGAGTGTTTGCGTGACTGTATGTGTTCTTGCGTGTGTGTTTATGTTAATATAATGCATTAGCTGTATAGGTTGGCACAGGCCAAAGGCAAGGCATTCATGATTCATGGGTATCTAAACTACATAAATTGTATTCTGCCAGATAAAAATATATAGCAAACTTGTTGACACCTGTAAACTCGTAAAAGTAATAGGGAATATTATGCTTATTATACCAGATAAAGCCCACTGGAGCTATTATCTCCAAAGATGTCATCATCCATTTTGTCAGGGCAGGACAGTGGTTACTCCTTTGAGTCATATCCAACCCAGTCAGCTTGGCCATAGAGGCAAGATGGCACATGTGACTTTAGAACTATTACGAAGATATTTACAGCACAGTGAACCAGTACAATTAAATCTATTAAACCACCTAAAACTTGCACCTACCCTACATTAATGAATCATTATGCCTCAGTACTGTTGCTAACAATCTCAGAGATACCAGTATTGTATTTAAAACTCATCTCTAATAACCAGTTCGGTAGAGAGGGGGCAGGTAGTGACTATATGTCCAATGTTCATGTTTATTGCATTGCCAGCAATGTGACCCTTGTCATAGCATATATAATTGGGTTTAGTTTTACCTGCCCCTTCTGACCATGTTTCAGCTGTTGGCTCTCTTTCAGATCTCTGTAGCATTGCACTTTTCCTCCAAGTTTGCACTGTTCATGGTCTCCTTGTCCAACCCAGTGCTGGATTTTGATAGGAAGAGACCAGATGTATTTGCCCAATGCCACTCTCTCCTAAAGATCTGGGTAGGTGTTGATTCCTCTGGTTGTAGCCATTTCTTTATTAGAGAAATAAGGCCACACATCTGGGATCTTGTTGGAAGGTCAGTAAAAAAAAACCCATTATGCACAAGTTGGGCCTACATAGTTATAATAATCCCAAGGTGTGATAAGATCTCTGCTTTCAGTAGAACATACATTAGCCCTCGGCATCCTAAGTCATAGTAGGCCTTTTGGGCTTTTTCAATAAGATGGGGTGCAATCACCTCAGCCCACTGTTGCAGCCAGTTTCGCTTTGCTGAAAAATTCGCCGGCAACAATTACGACCCCGTCGACAATCTGACGCGTGCCTATTTAATCCAATTGCATTAAAGTCAATGTTCGTGCAGTAAATTGTCGCTGACGTCGAAATTGTCGCGGCAATTTCGTGAATTTATTCACCGGCGGTGAAACATGGAAATTCGCTGCAAATTAGCGACAGGGGAATAAACTCGGCCATCACTACCCACTGCTCTGTCGGTAAATATTCTCTCTCTGCAACTCATTTAAATACCATTAATTATGCCTTAGGTCAGTTTTGTAGAGACTCTTGCGAGCAGTGTTGGTGCTTGGATCAGTCTAGTACGATCCTGTATTTTTTTTAGCAAAGACCTGTATTTCTTGCAGTAAATGACAACCTGATGTTGCCGTTCCAAGGCAGCTTTACTGGCCTCAGTCTGTGCATGAATTTAAGCCATTAGTAATCTCTTGCTGATATTGCTATTTCATAGCCTTGCCATGTATTTTCTGTAAAGCTTCCTGTCCCCTATCTTCTGAACCAATGATCTGTGACATCACCAGGCCACATTCCTTATGTGCTCAGCCTCTGTGTTCTGCAGAGACTGCTTCTGAGACCGAAGGGGCCCTGTGTAAAGTAAAAATAGAGGGTTGAAGTGTTAATGTTTTACTGAACTCTGGAGGTGTGGTCAGTCTAATAAAGGCCAGCCATATGGGCAGTGATAAAGGAAAAAGGCACTGCCTAGGGCTAATGTGTATACATATCCCACTACTACAAAACGGGTCAAATTCGCCCATCCCTAATTGAAACCCCTGGTGGTACTATTTGTCGTGAGATGGTATAATGCATGAGTCAGCCCTGTACAACCACCGCTGCAACCCTCACCTGTGTGTTTGTTGAAAAAAACCCGAAAATTTTACACAAACGCTGTGGTCCTCACAGGGTGTCCTGGATCAGCGCCGAGTATGCAAGAGTACCGTTTGTTCTAATACTGAGAAGGGATTTTCTCTTACTTTGGAACTTATGGAGCTAGAAAACCCAGCGTAAAAAGGAAAGTGTAATTAAAGTAGGGCCAACTGATTATAAAGGCCCGGGCCTTGGGCGGCAACATTTTAGGGACGGCATGCTGCCCAGCCACATCCTAAGGAGCACTGGGGACTCAAAGCTCCCCAGTGCTTGAGAGCACACTCTCGTGCACAGAGGAGGAGGGGTTGCACGTGGTAATCATTCGGTGCTGGGACCATACGGCGGGGGTAGGGTTGACACCCAGCTGGTATTTTGTAATACCAATGTAGTTGCCAGTAATTTGTAATACCCTTGAAAAAAAGCCCTTGGCCTGCTCAGAACTTAACTTTTTTTCAGTCTTCTGGACATCACGTAATGTTGCTCCGCCCCTTTTGCATCACAATGCGTGGCTCCACCTCTTTTTGCATCACAGACCGCCCCCTTGTTTGACCGCCCACCCACCGGCCAGTAATCTTTTTCAGAAAAGGTGGCAACCCTAGGTGGGGGGCATTCATGAATTTCCGCCGATGGGACCATGCAGCCTCGGGGTGCCTCGCTATGAAATCCAGCCCTGGGACTGCCCAAATGAGGGACCCCTCAAGGTAACAAGGTAAAAAGGCGATCCGGCGTTCCATCGTACGGTGCTCGATTTCTCCTCCCTGCCTTCCTAATAGGAGAAATTGAGCGCCACACAATGGAACATTGCCTTTCGCCTTTTCTGAAGAGGAGCGCAAGCAGAGTTTCGGTAAGTTAATTCTTAATAAAGACTTAGCAATTTTGTTGTATACTAACAACTTTTTTTTTAAAAAAATGAATGTCACTGGTCCTTTAAATCCTCAAAAACAAATAGAGGGAAGTCTTGATTTGTCTGCTGCTTAACATATTATTAGAAGCAATAGCACAGTCACTCCCTGAGTGAGGAGTGATATTTCCGCTGTGAAATGTTACCTCTCCAACAGAGCAGTCGAACAATGTGCACATTCACTGATACCGGTGATTCATTGGGAGGGATACAGATGAATGGAACATTCGCAGATGATGTAATGCTGAGATGCTAATGCTAGTACTAGAATGGATAGCCTGCTCAGTTATAGAGAAGGCAATGGTCAGTAAAAAAAGAATGTATGTCTGATTATGAGAATTCTTAATTGCCGACCAGGTAATTAAAAATGATCAACCAAGTAGTTGATTGGAAGTCAGAAATCAAGATCAATAGGAGAGGGCTAGCTAGAAAAAAAAGACAAAAGTTAACTTTTTTTAATATCTATCAAACATAGTCTTTGAATAATATTTATAATTTTGCCTGATGCTTTTACATTACCTTTCTTACACCTGTGTTCCTGTATGAGGGGGCTGCCATATTTGTGTAGCAGGAGTCCGTTAGCATTAGAAACCCTAACTGACAGGCTAAGAAGGGACAGTCAGGTTGGCAAAACGGTCAGGTTTAAGAACCTCAACTAACAATTACTTACAAAAGCAGAACTATCAGCGAAAATCAATCAACATGACCCATAGGTAATTCTTAATGTTTTGAAAATATTTTTTTAGTGTCAGTATGACTTTAAGAAAAGCAAAAGAAAGGAAAACCCCATACAATATAAATAATGAAGACCAACTGTAAAGTTAGAATAGGCCCATACATCCTCTTTAACTTGTTCATTAATGACTTAAGGGAGGGTATTGTAAGTAATATTTCAACATTTGCAAATGACACAAAACTATCAGCCCAATTAATAGGGATGTCGCGGACTGTTCGCACGCGAACATCGGCTGTTCGCGTCCGCCGAATGTTCGCAAACGTCGTGCGACGTTCGCCAATTTGGGTTCGCCTTAGCTGGCGCTTATTTTTTACCTCTCACCCCAGACCAGCAGATACATGGCAGCCAATCAGGAAGCTCTCCCTCCTGGACCACCCCCACACCCCCTGGACCACTCCCCTTCCATATATAAACTGAAGCCCTGCAGCGTTTTTTCATTCTGCCTGTGTGTGCTTGGAAGAGCTAGTGTAGGGAGAGAGCTGTTTAGTGATTTGAGGGACAGTTGATAGTAACTTTGCTGGCTAGTAATCTACTTGATACTGCTCTGTATTGTAGGGACAGAACTCTGCAGGGATTTGAGGGACAGTGAGTTTAGGTTAGTTAGCTTTGCTGACTAGTAATCTACCTTCTACTGCAGTGCTCTGTATGTAGCTGCTGTGGGCACTGCTTCTGATCTCATCTGCTGACTGCTGTAATAACCCAATAGTCCTTGTAAGGACTGCTTTTATTTTCTTTTTTGTTTTTTTACTTTGCTACTATAAGAGCCCAGTGCTATTAGTCTAGCTGTGTTGGGGAGTGGGACTGGTGTGCTGCTCCTCCTAGTAGTTCACCACTACCAGCACCAACCAGAGTCAAAATTGTTACAAAGTATCTTATTTGCACCTGTTAGCTGTTCTGAGCTCTCTGCCAAAAGCCAATTAAGTTAGAAACTGTTTTTTTTCTGGCTGTTCAGTGCAGAGAAAAGAGGGACTTTCCAGTACAAAAGAGGGACAGGGGGTTGAGTGGTCAAAAGAGGGACAGTTGGGAGGTATGCAAGTGCCACCTAGCTGTGTGAGCTTTTTCACATTCTGTCTAAATAACAATAATAATTCCGTGTCCGTAAACATCACCTGAGTGATGTTTTTACAACAGCAATAATATATTCCGTATCCACTACTGTATACATTGCCCTTGCAGGCATTGTTTGCCCAGTCTTTAACCAAGTGCCACCTAGCTGTGTGAGCTTTTTCACATTCCGTGTCCAGAAACATCACCTGAGTGACGTAGTGTGATTTCTGCCCTTTACAGCACAAAACGCAGCGCTGTGTCAACAATGTATTTTTCAGATACATTTTTGCCCTTGATCCCCCTCTGGCATGCCACTGTCCAGGTCGTTGCACCCTTTAAACAACTTTAAAATAATTTTTCTGGCCAGAAATGTCTTTTCTAGCTTTTAAAATTCGCCTTCCCATTGAAGTCTATGGGGTTCGTGACGTTCGCGAACCGTTCGCATTTTTGGACGCAAGTTCGCGAATATGTTCGCGAACATTTTTTCCGCCGTTCGCTACATACCTACCAATTAATTCCATCCAGGATGTGGCACTAGCAACAGGATCTTGACAAACTGGCAATCTGGGCAGCTAAGTGGCAAATGAGATTCAGTGTTGATAAATGTAAAGTCATGCACCTGGGATGTAAAAATATCCACTTATACCCTTAATGGGACTGCACTAGGCAAATCCATTATGGAAAAGGACCTCTGAGTCCTTGTAGATAATAAACTTGACTGTAGAAAGCAATGCCAGTCAGCAGCATCAAGGACAAATAAGGACTTGAGCTATATTAAAATGGACATTGATTCACGGGAGGAGGGGGTCATTCTCTCACTGTATAGAACACTGGTAAGGTCCCATCTAGAATACGCCGTGCAGTTTTGGTCTCCATCACTCAAACAGGACATTATTGTATTAGAGAGGGTACAGAGAAGAGCAACTAAGCTGGTAAAGGGAAAATCTTAGCCATGAGGAAAGACTGGCCAAGTTGGGGATGTTCACACTGGAGAAGAGGCGCTTAAGGGGTGATATGTAGGGATGGGCAAATTTTTTCGCCTCGTTTCGCCCAAAAAATGATGCCCATAGACTTGTATAGAGACGTGCGTCAAAAAAAAAAAGACGTGCGACAAAATAACTTCGCCGCGCGACAAATTTTTTTTGACACCCATAGACTTTAATGGGCGTCTGCGACATTTCACCGGCGGTGAATTTTTGGCGAAACGAAATGGGTCAAATTCGCCCATCCCTGGTGATATGATAACTATGTGTAAATATATAAGGGGATCATATAATAATCTCTCTAATGCTTTATTTACCAGTAGGTCATTACAGCTGACTCAAGATCACCCATTAGAAGAAAGGAGGTTCCGCCTAAATATTCGGAAAGGGAAAGGGTCAGTGAGAACTGTGAAGATGTGGAATTCTCTCTCTGAATCAGTTGTACAGGCTGATACATTAGATAGCTTTAAGAAGGGGTTGATGGCTTTTTAGCAAGTCAGGGAATACAGGGTTATCCAATAGAAATGGGCAAATTGATTCGTCATCTGCAAATTTGAGGCGAATTTGGCTGTTTTGCCACTGGTGAATAAATTCGGCAACTGTTTCGATGCCAGCGTCAAAGTTTTTTCAACGCTGGCAATGGTTCCGATGCCTTTGACTTTGACACCGGCGCCCATTTTGACAACGGCGAATTGCTTGTCAAAATCGCTGCTCCGCGAATTTTTCACCAGGAATTTCGCAAATTTCCCGTGAAATTTGTGGCGAAGCAAAACGGGACCAATTTGCCCATTACTATTATGGAAGATAGCTCATAGTACAAGTTGATCCAGGGACTGGTCTGATTGCCATTTTGGAGTCAGGAAGGAATTTTTCCCCTCTGAGGCAAATTGGAGAGGCTTCAGATGGGGTGTTTTGCCTTCCTCTGGCAGTTCAGTAGGTTATATATAGATTTAAAATGTTAATCAAGTGTATTATTTCAACCTAACTTACTATGCTACTATGTTACTGCTGCTACGCTATGTAACTATGTTGCTGTTTAACCAAACACTACCATCTATAGATATATATTACTATACTAGCTTACAAACACAGGCACACCTACTAATAAGTCCTACCACCATCAGATATTGTCTGGGTGATTCCTATCCCACATTAAAATAAATAAAACAAGCAGTTTATGAATTAAGATTAGTTTCGCTTCTGAACCTTTAGAATTTTATTCATGCACATGCAAGCTGAGTTGCCTTGACATCTATGATATACAGCATAAAAAGTAATTGGGGAAAAGCACTAGATATCATAACCTTGAAGACACAATACTGCAAACTTCTCTTAGGCAAGATCAACAAATACTGTACAAGTTCTTTCCTTTTATCTGCACAAAAAAGTGGCTTTGCTTCATAGGGTCGATACATGCAAAATGTATCCATTTTAACATAACCACTCTTGTGGCTGCATTCATAAATTATCCTTTACCATTTACCCAAACCTGTATCCTTGAAGGCAAGTATTTTAATGTTGCTTAAAGGAGAAGGAAAGCTACCAAGGCAGTTTACTGCCAATAGATTAGCTGCAATAGTGCAAGCTATAACACTATATTTATTCTGCAGAATGCTTTACCATACCTGAGTAAACAGCTCTAGAAGCTCTCTGTTTGTTTAGGATATCAACTGCCATATTCACTTGGTGTGACATCAATTCCTGCCTGAGACTCTCCATGCTCTCTCATAGCTCTGGGCTCATATTACAGCAAGAAGGGGAGATAGAGAGAGGAGCAAACTGAGCATGCTCAAGCCCATGCCCTGGAGGTTTAGGCTGAAAGAAGGAAATCTGATACAGAAGCCCATGTGTACAAAACAGAAGGAAAGAAATGACTGAGCAGAAATGAGGAGCAGCATTACTTTGAGGGTTTACTGTTTTTACTGTATTTATATAGACTTGTTTGATAATGCTTACTTAGTTTTAACTTTTCCTTCTCCTTTAAGTGCCTTCAGTAACAATCTTTTTTAAAATTAACAAGACAGCTGCCTTCCCCAAATATCTGGGTATTTAAAACTTCTATGGTAGTATTGATTAAGTTGTGCAGAACATGGAGTTGGATGAAGTAAGCACTGTCCCTCACTCCATTTCTAGTTTCCGCAAAGATGCCTTGTTAACATTTTACATTATAAATAAAAGTCCACTGCTTAGGTACAATGGTCAATTCCCACATTGTGCCATACAGAGCGATCTTAGTGAAAAATCATTGGTGAGGATTAAGCTGATTGTATCACAACACACCCACAGTAACATACATTTTACTACATTTTAGCTTTATTTTTACCTTTCATGTCTCAATTGAGAATAACTCATCTTTATTAGCGACTAACTACTCTAATGCAAAACCTCCTTTCAGAACCCATTAAGGAAAACTGTCATGCACAGCCACTTGAAATGATGATAGATGAGTTTAAAGTTTTATTTTGTATTAATGCTTTTGGGTGTTGGATTGACTCACACAGTAAAAACAGAATTAGGTGTAAAGAGAAATAATGAGGCTAGGGGGAGTTGGGTTTTGATTTATTTTTGAAAGAGACCATACCTTCTTCTTACTTATAGCAGGTATAATGCAAAATGCTTTCACAGGAGCAACCCGTTGTACAGTTATATCTGTACCACTTAATTTACCCAAAATTCTAATAGTGTTGAAGCATCTGTTATCATTAATAGCTCAGTTAAGCTTTCTTTCATTCTCATTTGGAGAAGCTACAGGTAACTCCTACAGTATGTACTTTGCTGCCTTTCTCCTCATAATGCAGGCAATGCTGAAATCATGGTGGAAGCACGGGTCTCTGTGCACCTAACCCTAAGAGCAACCACCAACTATGCTGAACAGCTCTGCCTTAGTTGGATAAATACAGGAGGGCCCAATTGGGTCCACACCCATTGACCCGCAACCAGACCTGGACCCGCAGACCCACTGTAGGCCCATCCCAACCAACATGACCTGGAGATCCCTGAAACTGGATGTGATGTCAACATTGACCAGAATTGATGCAACTCCAGAGGAAGATCAACCAGGTCAAGGAGGTTCAAGGGTTATGAGCCTGCAATTGACCCAGATACCCAGGTAGGGTACCTACCAGTTACCCAGATGGTTAGGAAATCGGGGCCTTCCGACTGTAACCTGACCATGTTGGGGATATCTCAGTTATTGAGTACATGACCTTATGCAGGACTGTAGCAGGGCCATTGTCGGAGGCCTGGTTGCAGTGGTTTGAGGGGAATTCACCAAATGGTCAAATGTACCTCATTTGGTCTACACGAGAATCTCCTTAAAGGAGAAGGAAACCCCCAGGGTGCAAAACCCCTCCCCCCCTCCCCTGTGTTGCCCCCCCTCCCTCCTCCCCCCTGGCCTACCTGTCCCCCTGGGCAAATGCCCCTAACTTGTTACTCACCCCTCTGCGCAGGTCCTGTCCACGGAGTTCACAGTCGCCATCTTCTCCCACGCGCGTCTTCTTCTTGCTCTGACCGGTGTCTTCTGGCGCATGCGCAGTAGGAACAGGTACCGGTACAGCTCTACTGCGCATGCGCCGAATGTCACAAAGTTTTCCGATTTCACTTCGTGACATTCGGCGCATGCGCAGTAGAGCTGTACCGGTAACTGTTCCTCCTGCGCATGCGCCAGAAGACGCCGGTCAGAGCAGGAAGAAGACGCGCGTGGGAGAAGATGGCGACTGTGAACTCCATGGACAGGACCTGCGCAGAGGGGTGAGTAACAAGTTAGGGGCATTTGCCCAGGGGGACAGGTAGGCCAGGGGGGAGGAGGGAGGGGGGCAACACAGGGGAGGGGGGAGGGGTTTTGCGCCCTGGGGGTTTCCTTCTCCTTTAAGGGGGTTGATAACCTTTAAATTAACTTTCTTTTAGTATGACCTAGAGATTGATATTCTGGGACAAGCAGTTCCTCATCTTGTAATTTCAGCAGCTATCTGGTTACTAGGTTCTTGTTTAGCAACCAGGCAGGGGTTTGGATAAGAGACTGGAATATGAAAAGGAAAGGGAATGATTAGAAAGATAAGCAAAAAAGTAACTAAAAATGGGTTTCCGGATAACGGATCACATACCTGTACCACCACTCTCTTACTTCTTACACACTAGTGACGAGAGATGTCACTCTGGTAGTAAAAGGGTCAATGGAATTGAAACACAGACCCTCTCCCTTTTTTTGACTCTTTATTGGTCATGTTTTTTACTACTGGTTCAATACACATTAAACAAAGACTCTGTGATTTGCCCCTGCCTAGATATTTTGCCAACTGATAAACCGAATGCCATACCTGGTCATGTTTGGACTCGTTAAGTGAATTATTGTACTGAACCTGTAACTAGCGATCGGCGAGTCTGTGGCGCTTCCCTGGAAAATTTGTGAATTTACCAAAAAAATTGCAAAACAGAGAAAAATTAGCAAAATGCATTGAAGTCAATGGGCATCAAAATAATAATAATAAGCAACAAGTTTTATACGCGAGACAATTTTGTCCAAATGCATTTTGTCCGAATAATTTTAATACGCACCATTATTATTAAAAAAAAATTTTTTGCCGCCAGGATGAGTGTCCCCAGGGTCGGAGTTGAGCATTCGGGGCCCACTGGGTTCTGAACCTCGGGGGTCCCACGTGCAAGCGCAAAAACTGGCTTAAATTTGGAAAGATGTAAGAAAAGACAAATAATTTAAAAAAAAAAAAACCATTAATAATAATGTTGCAGAGCTGCTAAAACTAGGATATTCTATAAAATACTAAAAGTTAATTTAAAGGTAAACCACACCTTGCTTGAACAAACAATTTAAATAGAACGATGTGGAGCGATATCAGGTATTTTGGGCCAATATGTGTCATTGCCCCAATTTATAGGTTGAACAACTTCGAACCAAACTCCAGTCCAGAATTTTTACCTTATTTATCAATAAAATGATTTGGAAAATAACATGCGGTAAAAGACTCTATAAACTCTCGATAAAATTGAGAAAAAATTTTGAATTGTGCGACTTTTTTGGATTATCGACCGAAAACCACAAATTGGATTATCGTACGAAACCCAGCGCAGATCGTGATATATTCCAATTGTAAAAGGGACATCTGCCATTGACTTCTGCATGACCTTGACAGGTTTGAGATGGAGAATTTTTTTATTCTGACTTTTAGCAGCCTCAGGGTATAATAAATCTCAAAAAAATTTGGCCATGATTTTGCCTTTTTCAGCAGGATTCGTAATCGACTGAATCCTTCTTACCGGCAGAGCCGAATATTCCTTGTCACAAAACAAGGTAGTAAAATTTTTTCCCCTACCCACCCCTAATTAGCATATGCAGATTAGGATTTGGATTAGGTTCGGTATTCAGAGAATCTTTCGCGAAGGATTCAGGGGTTCGGTCAAATCCAAAATATAGTGGATTCGGTGCATCCCTAAAAAATTAGATTTTTTTTTACCACGAAAAAAATGGTGTTTTCCCCTTTTAAACTCTGATCAGAAAAAATAACCCCCTAAGTCTTACTCTAAATCGGACTGTGAATTGTGGGTATGCCCAGGGAGCAAAATTCTTCGGATCTTTTAGCCTTATGGGATCTTCTCGACTAACCAACTATACATTAATGCTCAATACTTAACTTTACTATGAAAATGTAGAGAATACAGTCAGTGATACCATTCCGCAGGCTGAATTGCAGGTAATAAACAGCATCCATTAGCTAGTAAGATTTTACATTGTAGATTCTATGTTAAGATGACTTCTTTTTCCTGATAACAAGATATTTACTCAGTAGGAACAAGCCACAATAAAGGCAAACAGAGAATTAAAAAGTTATCATTCTACAAACCAGGGCACAATTTCCAAATACTCTACATACATACTGTATATACTGGCCATTTTGTTCAGCACCATGGACAGCTACTTCAGTCAAAGCCAAACCCAGGACAGAGAAAATGATAGTAGCTACTGCTTTAAACAGCAATTACATTTCCATATGAGGGATTTACATCTCCTTTAAGAGAATATATATTTGATTTAGGTGAAAAGCAAATATTTCCAATGCCAACTATACTGTGTGTATGAGGGAATATTGTGTTGTGTGAACAGAATATTTGTTCTCTGTATTCTGAAAATGGGGTAGATGTGGCCCTATTTATTTTTTCCCCAGTTTCTCCGATTTATAAAAAAAATCTTGACAGTGTTAAGCGACAACCTGTGGTCACAACCTGCGATGCCATAGCTGATAAGGGCCACGCCATTGTGTGGGGAGAAAGCCCACAAAAGGGTGACTTCAGAGTTCACATCATAGGCGATGGGGAGGTCAGACTATAATAGAAACTCAAACACATCATCACAGAACCTGTTATACCAATAGTATAAAAACTAAATACAGGTGGTGATGGGCTAATAAATTTGCCAGGCATGGATTTGTGGCAAATTTTGGCGTTTCGCCGGGCTCGAATAAATTTGCGGGGAAATTCTCCAGCGAAAAATCCACTGCGACAAAAAAAAATTGGTGCGCGTTAAAATTATTCGGACAAAATGCATTTGGACAAAATTGTCTTGTGTATAAAACGTGTTGCTCGCGTCAAAATTGTTGAGTGTCAAAATTATTTTGATGCCGACTGACAGATTTGCAAATTTCCCAGGGAAGCGCCACAGATTCGCCCATCGCTAGTTACAGGTTCAGTACGATAATTCACTAAACGAGTCCGAACATGACCAGGTATGGCATTCGGTTTATCAGTTGGCAATATCTAGGCAGGGGCAAGTCACAGAGTTTTTGTTTAAAGTGTATTGAACCAGTAGTAAAAAACATGACCAATAAAGAGTCAAAAAAAGGAAGAGTCTGTGTTTCAATTCCATTAACCCTTTTACTACCAGAGTGCCTGACATCTCTCGTCACTAGTGTGTAAGAAGTAAGAGAGTGGTGGTACAGGTATGTGATCCGTTATCCGGAAACCCATTATCCAGAAATGGGCCACCTCCCCATAGACTCCATTTTATCCAAATAATCCAAATTTTTAGAAAAAGATTACCTTTTTACCTGTAATAATAAAACAGTAGCTTGTACTTGATCCCAACTAAGATATCATTTAATCCTTATTGGAAACAAAACCAGCCTATTGGGTTTATGTAATGTTTAAATTAATTTCTAGTAGACTTAAAGCATGAAGACCCAAATTACAGAAAGATCCATTATCCGGAAAACCCCAGGCCCCGTGCATTCTGGATAACAGGTCCTATACCTGTACTTGATCCCAACACAGATATAATTAATCCTTATTGGAGGCAAAACCATTCTATTGGGTTTATTTCATGTTTACATGATTTTCTAGTAGACTTAAGGAATGAAGATCCAAATTATGGAAAGATCCATTATCCGGAAAAGCACAGGCCCCGAGCATTCTGGATAACAGGTCCTATACCTGTAGTGAGTTTTGTGTGCTGGTTGGGCTTGGCTAAAATATGTGCAAGGTAAGGGATAGACTGAGCAAGTGACTCTACGGGGGGTTATTTACTAAACTCCGAGTACAAAAATCATGAAAAATTTGTGACTTTTAAAAAAATCGTGAATTTTTTGGAATCTATTAAACCCAGAGGATGGGTAAAGTCTATATATCTCAGGCCTGTCGAGGTTGCAAATAAGTCAATGGGAGAAGTCCCAAATGATGTTTTGATGTGAGCTGGGTTTTTGGCAATACCTCAGAGTTTTCAGGTGAAAATCCAAAAACATTTTTTCCTGCAAACAAAATTTTCGGGAAAGTGTATTAATAAATAAGTGGATTTGGTCTGTTTTTTTCAGAAAATATTGCGATAAATTCGGACTTTGATAAATAACCCCCTACATGTAGAAGCGAGTGGAAAATGCAAGCACTTTTTAAATATTTGATCATAATAACAATGCAACTGTAAAGGACTCAATAACCTAACAGCTCACGTGAGGGCACTATGCACTGTGGGAAACTGTGTCATAAACTGCAACAAACTTTCTATTTGAGAACAAGTAAAATAAAAAAATTCTCTTTTCTCAAAGTCTGACGGAAAAGACAAATGCCTCTGATTTCCCAGCAATCAGCAGAACAATGGCCGTGATTACTTGATGGGAATATTTTTCCGCTGCGTTTCACTCAGGGATTGAATCAGAAAGATCCAGCTTTGTGGCATCGTTCTTTATTCTTTGGTGTATGCATCACAGTCTACGTTTGATTTCAATGAATGAAAAAAAATTAAATTGAAAAAAAAAAAACAGTTCTTGGATCAGATATCTCTAGTCTAAAAGACAATATATGTAAAGCAGGAATCTGGCTATAATTATCCACAAAGGCAGTGGCTTCAGTTTCCTTTCCTGTTATTAAAATCGCATAATTGGCTCAGAACAAAAGCGATATGATTGAATTGCCTTATTAAGTATGGAATGTGGCTCTTAACCTGATACAGTGCATGGAGGAATGTTACTGAGATACATAAGTGTCTCCTTCAATCAAATTTTGTTCTGCTCATTGGCCCTGATTTGTGTAAAAGCTACAAAGGCCCATTCCTAGGGCAGCAGAATTTTAGGGTCGGCATGCTGCATCGCAATGCAGAAACACAGTGAACATGAGGGATAAGGGGTTGCTCTTTAAATCTCCAGTAAACCAATCCCTGTGCTCTGGACAAATTTGCACATGCAAGCACATGCATATTAACCGCCAACTTTTAGAAATAACAGTGACTGCCCACAGGCCCGGATTTGCGGCAAGGCCGCATAGGCCCGGGCCTAGGGCGGCAAAAAAATAGGGGCGGCATGCCGCCCAACCACATTATGGGGACGAGTGCATCCCCATTCAATTACAGCAGCTGCGTCTTTTCGCCGGCGCGCTGGGAAGGGGAGGTGAGGTGGGCGCTAGGACCGCGCGGCCGCCTGGTCGGACAGTGCGGCCTAGGGGCGCCCGTTAATGAAATCCGGCGCTGACTGCCCAGTACTGCTTCTGCCTCCTTTCATTTACAATAATATAACAATTACAGAAGAAGCAGTCTGAGCCCCCTTTTTCCCAAGTCCCCCACTAAGCCCATGGGGTCTGCTCCATCTATAATTGAACCACTGGTGGAGAGTTTGCAGCCAGCATTCTACTGTCATATATAGATTTGGCAACTGGTTTTTATAGATCCTAAATGGTACCAAAATAAAAAATATACATAGAAAGGTACTTATTCTAAGGGATACTAACCCCTGTTGGGAAGCAGTTACTTCCCTTTTAATTTCCATGGTGTGTGATACCGCCAGGCCACATTCCTTGTTTTCTCAGCCTCTGTGGTCTGCAAAGACAGGTTCTGAGACTGAAGAGACCATATGTAAAGTAAAAATAGAGAGGTGCAGTGCTAATGCTTTACTAGACTCTGGGAGTGTGGTCAGTCTAGAAAATGCCAATCACTAGTGATGGGCGAATTTATTCGCCAGGCGCGAATTCGCAGTGAATTTGCACCATTCGCCACCAGTGAATAAAATCGCGAAACAGCCGCGAAAATTCACAGGTGTAAAAAAAATGGACCCCAGCGTCCATTTTTTTTTTGTAACTTAGATTTTTATTAACAATCAGAATGTTACAAGACAATATGAAATACAATTACGCCATCACGCGTGTAGCACAATACACAAAGCGTGTAGCAAAAGCAAAAGTCAATAGAATCATACAGACATCAGAAAAAAAAAAGTGTAACAATGTAAGAAAAGTAAAGCAATCATGTGGGAGAAGGACATAAGGCAACAAAGAGAAAACAGCCTCACAATCCATTAAAGTTCAGTCATTAGAATGTAATAACACCCAGGGAGACCACGTTGTGATGGATTGGGGAACCCGGTTGTGCAATATTGCTATGCCCTGTTCAAATATTCTATTAGCCTCCACCCTCTTTTTCAACTCAGTTAAGGATGGGGGGATAGGAGATTTCCAATGAGATGCTATAGACAATCGAGCAGCTGTAAGAATATGGTTAAGTAAAACCTGAGTAGATTTCCGCACCTTAGGAAACGGTTTGCCTAACAAAAAAGTGCTCAAATCAGCCAATGTAGGCTCTTGCAAAATTTTACTTAGGACACCCGACACCTCAGACCAAAATGGTTGTATTACAGGGCACGTCCAGAATATATGTGGTAAAGTGCCTACTTCACCACAATTCCGCCAACAGAGTGGAGAATGGTCTGGGAAGAAAGCATGAAGAGTGGCAGGAGTAAGGTACCAAAACATAAGAATTTTATAAATGTGCTCTTTTTGTCTCGAGCACGTGACGACACGTTTCGCATTATCCCAAATTGATACCCATTCCTGGTCTGAAAGAGGCTGTGGAAGTTGCATATCCCATTTAACCATATAAGGATGTTGAGGAGGTGGTTCTACCTGTGGATCGGATAACAATTGATATATTTTAGAAATGAGCCCTCTTTGTGGAAGACCTCTCATGGCAATTAATTCAAAACACGTACGCCCGGCCTTTTTTGCACTATATGGTTTAACAAAATGTCGCAACTGAAAAAACTCAAAAAGTTTCAAAGGCCGCTGCGATGTCTTTTGAAGAAGATTGGCATAATCCAAAATCTCTTTAGATAAGGGATCCAATAAGTCACCTATCGTAGTAATGCCAGTATCTTTCCACTTATCAATGAAATCAGGTTGGGTCCCTGGCTGAAATCCCGGGTTACCAAGAAAAGTCGCGTTAAGCGATCTAGGTGACATAAAATTATATTTTCGTCTAATTGCATACCAGATAGATAATGTGTGTTGAGTCGAAGAGAGGAGTGAGGATCTCTCAATTGTTTGGCATTTCCCTGACCATATGACAGAATTCAAATGATACTCAGTCATGCAGTTCTCAATATTGCTCCATCTAATATTTGGATACCACCCTGCCCAAGCTAAAAGCTGCCTAAGATGGGCAGCCTCATAGTACCTACGAAAACAAGGAACTCCCGGCGTCCATTTTTTGAACACCAGCGCATTTTCGCCGGCGAATGTGCACTGGCATCTAGAAAAATGGATGCCAGTGTCAAAAACAAGAAGCCAGCGTCAAAAACGAGACGCCGGTGCTGTTTCGCGAATTTTCCACCGTTTTGCGAATTCGCCCATCACCAACAATCCCGTGGACAGTAATAAAAAGTGCACTGCTTAGATGTAATATGTATACATGGGGATGTTGACGAATATCCTTCTGCTTTGGTTACAGTTGGGGTTGTAAGATAACGTATACATAACTTATACATAAGACAACATTGGGAAGAGAGTTTTACCTTATTTTGCAATTTATGGAGCCATAAAACCCAGCATAAAAAAATAAAAGTAATGAAGGTTGGGCCAATTTATTACAACTCTGAGTCACTGAAGAACATGAGAATTAGAGATTTGTGGGTCAGGAAAAACTCAACCCGCACCCAACCCTAAGCCACAAAATGTTGCCATTGCAGGACCCATACATGCATCATCTCACTTATTTTTTTAGCTATTTCTTTGCATGCTTCTGCTTTAAAGACGTGAATATTCAGGAGAAGGAGTGAACTAATACAGTCTGACCCACCTCCAACCATAATGCACAATGATTGGCCACATTTTAGACCAAACCTGCTCAACCAGGTGGGTCACCGCAGGTTTCGAGTCAACCTGACCTGTATAACAATACTGAGAATTTTTCCCTATCGGTACTTGTGCAGGAGACTGACGAGTGAGGCTGTTCCTCATATGCCTTGTTTAGAGGTGTCACGTGATGATTAATAAAGGGAGAAGCTCAGTTTCCTGAAGCTAACAAGGTACCAAGTGGATAAAGTATACGGGGAAGTAGTGGAACAGCTAGGGGCAGATTTATCAAGGGTCACATTTTAAAGTGAAAAAACGTTGAAATTCGACCATCGAATAGATGTAGTACGATAGTCGAAGTCGAAAGTTTTTTCAGCTAAATTGAAATCATACAAATCGTACGATTTAATTGTACGATTTTACCAAAAAAAACCCCTTTGACTTCTCAAAAGTCAACGGCTCATATAGGTTATAGGAGGTTCCCCCATAGGCTAAACAGCAATTCGGCAAGTTTAAGATGGCGAAGTGTCGAAGTCGATGTTTTTTAAAGCGACAGTACTTCGATTTTCAAATGGTTGAATTTGTGAAGTATTTTCAGTTCTAATCGAATTTTGGCCTATTCGATGGTCGAAGTACCCAAAAATTACTTCGAAATTCGAAGTTTTTAATTCACTTCGACCCTTAGTAAATGGGCCCCCTAGTGTTCACCCATCCGTAGGTGTTTGGAGCACACCTGGATTGTGATAAAACTAAAAACAGAGGTTTTTTTTGACCAGGTGTACATTTATAGTTTAATTCACATAGTAGATTGTGGTCAGACAAATTTCAAACCCCCAAATACTTAATGTATTGTGTCTACCATTTTAAGGGGAAGTTAGAAATTAGATGCTGTTTCAATGTTTTCATTATTGGAATTGGAAGCACTTCTGATGTATCCTAATTTATTTATTTTATAGTTGGACAATGATCCAAAGTCCTTTAGCTCTTATGTCAGGAATAGTTATGAGGGGTTGGGATAAATAATCATCTGCAAAACCCGCTACTTTATATTTGTAAAGTCCCTTATAATGCCTTTTATATTTGGATTTTGTATGACAATATTTAGTAAGAATTCCATACAGATGACATATAAAAGTCGGATGGGGACTACCCTGTCTTGTCCTGTTTGATATGGTGAATGGCATGGAGAGAAGCCCATTTACTTGAACTTGGGAAGTATGGGGACAGTGAAGGATGGACTTTATATCACATTTTGGATGAATTTACTATATTTAATACTACTAATATATTACGTGTAAGTGCTGGGTCTAAAAAAAATCCCAGCCTACCCTGTTGAAGTGTGCCCTGCCATTACCCTGATTCTTCCCACTCATATTTCAATAGGATGAATCCATTTTGCAAGGGGAACAATGTAAAACTGTACTGCAATATGACGTTGACTGGTTGGATTGCATCCCTCATTTAAAGTTGGCCATGTCCAGGTTTGATGAGACAGTTTGGACAATTTTGACAGTACTTCCTGATCATCTAAACATGTATGCCATTTTAACAGATTATCCTGTTGGATCACAGATGATAAAACTGTTTGCTGATGCACCATGTCAACTTGCACTGATCCCCCCTCCCTGCTTTAGCTATTTCAGCTCCTTTCTGAAAGCTTTCAATTAAAAATCTTGAGCCCAAGCTGTTAGAAAAACTGACCTAGGAAAATATTCTAAGCAATCGTTATTTTTGTCTTAACTCATAACTGCTTCATAAGTATGAAACTTAATTAGTCAAATTATGCCTTCCAAATCCACTGGGTGCCATTTTACTCTCCATCCTTGGATTACTAGGGCACGCTTTTGGAAGCAAATGCATATTTTGCTTTGAGATAACACTGTATCTATCTAATTTATACCCCCAGTGGCTTACAAGGTTGCTATCAGCAAATGGAAGTGTTTGAAAATTCAGTGATCCCCATCAGATGTATATTAAATATGAATTTTGAGGCAAACAAAATAACTGCTAAATGTTCCCTAGATGGGTCTTTTAAACCTATGGACATTTTAATGTAAAAGGTAAAATCCGATTTGCTGATTAAAGGATTATTATAAGATGTAACGTTGGATGATGTAAATTGGGGTAGAAAGTAAAAGTTGTAAATTTAAAGTGCATTTTTGACATTTAAAAGCAAAATCAAATTTCTAGCATGAAAAATATTCAAGGCTTGCACATGGGGAGCAGTAGGAGATTAGGTCAGGCATTAAAAGCATTGGAAATTAGAAGGCTTATCATAAATTTGTTTGAACCTCTGGAGATGCTGCATTCATTTCAGGCCTTTATTTGATGCTCCATTCAGCAAAAAATAATGTAAGGAAAACGATTCCTTTGCTTATCACTCCACCTGCACTGTTTTATTAGAGTACATTATGCTTAAAAGGTACTCTATGCTCAGCAATACTCTAATGGTCCTCCAAACATACAGCAATAATAATATCATACTTGAATGAGTGACATCCTATATATAAGGTGTTTGTTACCCAAGGCCTCCAACTCCAGTCCTGCTTTTGTTTGATCAGGAACTGGTGGGCACAGTGAAGGTGCAAGAAAGAGGAGAGGTGCCAGTAGAGGTGTAAGAGGGTAGAGTTGGCCATCTAATAGGAACTTGCAAAGAAATATTCACAGCCAATCGAGTGAAGCTTCTGCAAATAGTTTGCCATAAGTATTTTAAACCTAGGCTTTTCTAAAGTTACAGTGAGGACGGGGATACATATATGCTATTTACCTGTTTTAATTATACAACATTCTCAATTTCCTGCTCTTTTGTGTGAGTATACCCAGTTGTGGGGGCACATTGTTTTTAAATAAGTACTTCCCCACTATTATATGTTTTTTTTTTCCTTTCATGAATATTGCGTTAATACTTGAAGACACCATGAACTTGGTTAATGTGTAGTGATGGGCAAATTTATTCGGCAGACGTGAATTTGCACCGAATTTGCGCGATTCGCCACCAGTGAATAAATTTGCGAAACGCCAGGGAAAATTCGCCGCCAAAAATTCACCGGAAATTCGTGAAAAACAGACGCTGGCGTAAAAAAAACAGGCGCAGGCATCAAAAAAAATGTGCGCCGGCGTCAAAAAGGGGTACCGGCATCAAAAATGAGACGCCGGCGCTGTTTCACTAATTTTTCGCCATTTCGCAAATTTCGCAGGAAATTCACGAATTTTTCAGCGAAGCAAAATGGCGCAAATTCGCCCATCACTATTAATGTGTACACTTTTAAAGTTTGGTGAATAGACGATTTTACCATAGGGTGGCTGCTTTATAATCCTTGGTGTAAAATACCTTAATGGTCTACAGCACAAGCTTTACCAAATTAGCACTTTACAATGTGTTACACTTGGCACTTTATTATAATTAATCAAGGGTTCTGCACCATAATATCCCTACAGAGATTTGTTTTGTATTGGAGAGTCAAAAAGAGTGGACCAGTGAAGGGCAGCTGTAATCAAGGACACCTAATACTAATTGAAGACTCCCCAGTATAAGTGCTGAATAAAATTTGTTTATTTGTAGACTTACGGAGCAGGGGGTGTGATGATGGCAAGAGACTGCTGAGAGGGGGAATGCAAATGCTGAGTGTTTGTGGGGGGCATATGATGCAGAAATATCATCTTGGTGCATTAGCAGTAGATACATGAATCTCCACTTACTCAAACCAATAAATCCTGGAGGTTCTGGAACAAATAATTACTTTTTTTAATAAAAACACTATTTGCTTCACTCTGTCAAGTTCGTCTGAAGTCTTGAAACAGATTGTAAAAATCAGTCATTCTCAAAGGAAAATAATTTTGAGATATCAGTTTTCCCCATTAGTTATCTAACAAGTGTAGTATTGGTAACATTTTGAGGTTTTATAAGATAATAAAAACACACTGATTATTTTATACAGTTTATGCATTAAAATACTTAGCATTTTTGCCTTGTTCTTGAGAAATCTTTGAGACTGATTTGCTAATTTTTGGATTCAAGCAGCCCTATGGAGCGAGCCTGGGACTTTTTTGTAAATTTTTGTTAATGGTTGTGTGCAGCCATCAGTGGCTAGTGTTTTACATATATGTCAACATGCTATTCAATTGTTAGAATAATGTTTGTCTGTTTTGGTGGATAATTTATCCAAAGTTAATGTAATATATAAATCAAGCTGCAGCCTTTCACTGGGTTGTGGGGCTGGGATCGATATCGAGTCATACTCAAGTCAAGGCTTTTTAAAACTCAATCAAGGTTTTTTTTACCTTTTTTTCCTGCCTGAAATATACAAACAAAACTTGATTGCCACGGAATTCACATTGTTACATTTATTTTTAATAGCTTGATTTTTCGAAAAAGTGTACATTCTAAAAGCTTGAATATTGAAAATACTCTTTCATTGACTTCAAAAGGTTGGGTTTTAATTGACAAATTTTTCATTGAATTTAAGATTTTTATAATTGATCATTTCAAAAAAAATTCAAGTTCTGAAAACTCAGATTTGATAACTTTTAAATTTGTGTTTTTGCCTCAAATTTGAAATTGTGAAAAAACTTAAAGGCATACTGTCATGGGAAATTTTTTTTTTTTCAAAATGAATCAGTTAATAGTGCTGCTCCAGCAGAATTCTGCACTGAAATCCATTTCTCAAAAGAGCAAACAGATTTTTTTATATTCAATTTTGAAATCTGACATAGGGCTAGACATATTGTCAATTTCCCAGCTGCCCCAAGTCATGTGACTTGTGCTCTGATAAACTTCAATCACTCTTTACTGCTGTACTGCAAGTTAGAGAGATATTGCCCCCCTCCCTTTTCCCCCCCAGCAGTCAAACAAAAGAACAATGGGAAGGTAACCAGATAACAGCTCCCTAACACAAGATAAAAGCTGCCTGATAGATCTAAGAACAACACACAATAGTAAAAACCTATGTCCCACTGAGAGACATTCAGTTACATTGAGAAGGAAAAACAGCAGCCTGCCAGAAAGCATTTCTCTCCTAAAGTGCAGGCACAAGTCACATGACATGTCAGATTTCAAAATTGAATATAAAAAAATCTGTTTGCTCTTTTGAGAAATGGATTTCAGTGCAGAATTCTGCTTGAGTAGCACTATTAACTGATGCGTTTTGAAAAAAAAACATGTTTTCCGATGACAGGATCCCTTTAAATTTATATTTTTAATACAATTGCCCCTTAGTTTCAGAAAATGTAACACCAGCTATATACAGTATAATTAGTTCTTTTGTAGCAGTGGAAGTAGCTATCCAGGAATCAATTTGCTTATTAGAAACCAAATTAAAGATGAAAGGAAGAGTCTGATAGATTTTTTTGGGCTGTAAAACTGAAATTATCAACAAAGCCAGTGGAAGTAACAAAAACAATTAACTACAAAGCCCTCCAAAAGAGTGAATAGAAATGTACATTTGTCTTCTGGTTAATTTTACAAAGGATGATCTATTCACCCCTTGATCAACAGTAATTAGATATACCGATATGGTCTAAAGCAGTGATCCCCAACCAGTGGCTCAAGAGCAACATGTTGCTCACCAACCCCTTGGATGTTGCTCCCAGTGGCCTCAAATCAGGTGCTTATTTTTGAATTCCAGGCTTGGAGGTAACTTTTGGTTGCATTAAAACCAGGTGTACTGCAAAATATAGCCTCCTATAGGCTGCCAGTACACATTGGGGCTACGACATATACAAGCACAGCCCATATTTAGCATCCCCAGGGACTTTTTCATGCTTGTGTTACTCCGCAACTCTTTTTTACATTTGACTGTGGTTCACAGGTAAAAAAAAGGTTGGGGACCCCCAGTCTAAAGTATCCCAACAACAACCTGAAGATGGTTGTCCCATTGCTGCTAAAACAGCCACTATTTTTTGTGTAGGCTTTTCACTAGACTCTCACCAACATTGTTGATGGGGTATGCTATCACTCTCCACATGATGAGCTGGTGTTGGGCAATCTTGCCTGGTTCACAGTCATCTTTCCAGTGTAAGGTCAGGCTTTTCCTTCAGACTGCCAGATGGTGAAATGTCATTTATCACTACAGAGAACATATGTCATGGTTGGCACCCTAAACCAGAACTAATGCCAAGCTCCCTGGTCTCGGCTCGGCTTCACCAGTAGTGTGATCGCTTTGGCTTCGGGAGGAGCCCTCAACATACTCAGATGCCACCTGGACTTTTCGAGAGGAGCAAGGTGAGGAGTTCTGGCAAGCAAAGGGACACGACAGTTAAAAGTCAGTTAGGCCGAAGGTCGCAGGATAAGACAGAATCGTAGTCAGGCAGGCTGGGTCGAGGCAGGCGGAAAACTAGGATCGTCAGGCAGGAAAAAGGGTCGAACCGGGTAATCAATCAGTATAGGATCAGGCAGAAGGAGTAGTCAAAATACAGGCTGGGTCGGAGTACGGATATCAGGATGGTCAAAAACAGGCAAGGTCACAACAGGAGATCAATAACAAACAGGAAACAGATGCACAAGGCTCAAAGGCACCAGGAAAACTAGTCCTAGTCACGGGCAAAGAACCCAATGTAATGGCCCTTAAAAACCCAGAATGCTTTGCGCCATTGCATCGTATGATGTCAGCACGCCTGCGCCTATAAAAATAGCAGAGGCACGCCGCTCGCCTCCTTAGTTCACGGCGCATCAGGGAGAGAAGACCGGCATGGTGGGCGTCCCCGCTGAGAGCACGGCGGGTGTCCCTGCCGGCCCGCTAGACCACCAGGGTATGTAGTTTTTATTACAACATATTTGCAGTGGTAGTGACTTTTTTTTAACCAAATCTATGAAAGTAAAAAGTTGGTTCTCTATTAACCTGGACAGTAATATGGTGTAGAGACCACCTGCTTTCCTAATTAAGCATAATGTATTACATTATCCCATTCAAAATTATTAAAGATAGAACTCATCCTTGTAAATTATTAAAGGTAGAACTCATCTGTTTGATGTATGAAAATCAGGAAAACATTTTAGGAGTCTTAAAGTCAGAACAGACTGGTTTAGGAAAAGTTTTTATCCTCAGACTTTTAGGCTTCTTAAGAGCATGACATGACACGACTCCTTTTTAGACTTTTAATTATTTTGATATTGAGGAACCCATGAATTCAATTTTTGGGGATATTTTAGATGTCATTACCCTCTGGTTGATGTGTTTTGTTAACCATGTGGCACTTTGCACTTTAGTGGGTATTGTTTACAATATATGCACAATGCACTCAAATTTATGGATATTGGTAGTGTTTCACAGTAGGACATTTAGTATGTGTTTTCATAATATAAGTACAATGCAGCTGTGTTTCTGAAAAATATGGCACTACATTTTATTTATTTATTTATATAAAACATTTTTTTAAAAAATCAATCAGTTAATAGTGCTGCTCCAGCAAAATTCGCCACTGAAATCCATTTCTCAAAAGAGCAAACAGATTTTTTTATATTCAATTTTGAAATCTGACATGGGGCTAGACATTTTGTCAATTTCCCAGCTGCCCCAAGTCATGTGACTTGTGCTCTGATAAACGTCAATCACTCTTTACTGCTGTACTGCAAGTTGGAGTGATACCTCCTCCCTTTCACGCCCAGCAGCCTAACAAAAGAACAATGGGAAGGTAACCAGATAGCAGCTCCCTAACACAAGATAACAGCTGCCTGGTAGATATAAGAACAGCACTCAATAGTAAAAACCCATGTCCCACTGAGACACATTCAGTTACATTGAGAAGGAAAAACAGCAGCCTGCCAGAAAGCATTTCTCTCCTAAAGTGCAGGCACAAGTCACATGACCAGGGGCAGCTGACATACCCCTATGTCAGATTTCAAAATTGAATATAAAAAAAATCTGTTTGCTCTTTTGAGAAATGGATCTCAGTGCAGAATTCTGCTGGAGCAGCACTATTAATTGATGCGTTTTGAAAAAAAACATGTTTTCCGATGACAGGATCCCTTTAAGCACAATTTCAATATTTTTATATGCACTAATATATTGTTATTTAAAAATTACAAAGTTTTCGAATGATCAGGGTACATTTCACTACAGGCTGTACTAGTATAACTTTGTATGTGACAAATCTATCTATCTATCTATCTATCTATCTATCTATCTATCTATCTATCTATCTATCTATCTATCTATCTATCTATCTATCTATCTATCATCTATCTATCGATCAGTAGAATGCTTCCTCTATGTCTGAGCTCTATAAATGGTTGTGTGTTTTTGCATTGTACAAATAAAGAGTCATGCATATAATGCCCTAGGTTATTGAGCCCTGTGATTTGCACTAAATTATTTTGCCTGGTATGCTGAAATTCCACTAGCCTTTTTGCATGGACAGTGCATTTATGCATTGCAAATGAACATGGCCTTATCTTGCAATCTGAAGTGTATTCAACCCTGTGTAGCATTATTAAAATTAATGGAGCCTTATTCTGAAAGTATATTTCAAACATATCTGCTGAAATCTATGGTAAGAAGTGACTATAATCTGCAATTAGCTATCAGCTAAATAAATGCATAACAATGCCGGAGTGCCACCACCAGCAGTGAGAAGCTCCATTAGTATGATAGAAGCAAGTTGGCTGAACAGCAGGAGGTGTGGATGTCTGTTACAAAGAAAGAAATTGCATTCTTGAAAAGAAAACTGTTCTGACTTTGGCAGCAAACAGAACTACTATTGGGTATAAAGTAGAATAAAGTCTCTAAAATGCCAAACTTGAGCTTTATCCCATGGCCATTAAATGAATTGATCTCTAGAAACATCCCCACCAAAACGTGTGCATTACACTTTCAAAGAATTTATTTTGTTGTCTTATTTTATCTGACTATGGGGCAAACCAGATAATAATCTTCATAGCAGCAACCTGATTCTGTCTTGCGGCAGTGAAGCAAGCGTCTGCAGTACAAATGGCATGAATTAGTCAAGCTGGGTCAGAGATAAATTATATTCACAGTTCAGCAGAGCAGAAACACAAGATATAATACATTACAGAGTGCATGTGAGGTTAAACAGGTCATAAACTTTAAAAAGTCAAGGGTGGAAATACCAGATATTATGTGACTCCTCTGTTACACCACAGCATTTGGTTCCTGTAAAGAAAATAGCAAAGCAGAGCTCTTTGAGTGTTTGAGCTGCAAAGGGAATAGCAGTGACTGGAGCTGGCATCACTAATGTGCCATCATCCATCATCTCTTCTATAATAAGGCCTGCCTGGAGAATAATTTAGGGTCTTTATCCTTGCACTGCATTCATTTTTTACCAGCTATGTGTCTCTCTGCTCTTGCCCTGGGGACATTCCAACTAACAGTTTTATGCAGCTGCAAGATCACTGGCATTTGTCTTTATGATGTATAATAGTAAAGTAGTAATTTTGGTTGAATAAAGACACACATCCATTAATTTTACCCTTTTATGTCGATATACCTGTATATAACCTACCTAACTGTTAGTTTATCAAGAGGAAGGCGGAAAAAAACATCTGAAACCTCTCTAATTTGCCGAAGAGGGGAAAAAAATCCCTTCCTGACTCCAAGATCACAGTTGGACCAGTACCAGGATTGAATTGTACTATGAGCCATATTCCCTCACTTGCTAAAAAGCTATCCAACCCCTTCTTAAAGCTATCTAATGTATCAGTCTGTACAACTGATTCAGGAAGATAATTTTACATCTTCACAGCTCTCACTGTAAAAAAAACCCTTTCCATTTGCAAATGACTTCACCAAGACCACAGATCTTAAAAGTAGTACAGACGGCTGTTGTTTGTGGGGCACTGTATCAAACGCTTTTGCAACCCCACTGTCCAGCTTCTTCATTACCTCATCATAAAGGGCAATCAAGGTTGGACATAACCTATCCTGACCATGCTGATTACTGCTCATAATGCCTTGCTCCCAAACATAATTTTGAATATGATCCCTTACTAGGGATGTAGCGAACTGTTCGCCGGCGAACTAGTTCGCGCAAACTTCGACTGTTCGCGTCCGCCGAATGTTCGCGAACGTCGCGCAACGTTCGCCAATTGGTGTTCGCGTTCGATTCGAAGTAAAATTTCATTCGACCATTCGACCATTCGATCGCTAAAATCGAACGATTTCCATTCGTTCGAACGATTATAAGCATTCGATTGAATTAAAATCATTCGATCGAATAGCTTCGATCGTTCGATTCGAACGAAAATCCTTCGATCGTACGAATAAAATCCTTCGATCGTTCGATCGAACGATTTTATCGAGCGTTCGAAGTTCGCGAACTGTTCGCGAACTGTTCGCTTTTTTGCCGGTGTTCGCGAACACATTAACGGCAGTTCGCTACATCCCTATCCCTTACTAAGCCTTCAAATAACTTGCCCAACACCAATGTCAAATTTACTGGCCTATAATTGCCAGGCTGAGATCATAATCCCTTTTAAAATATATAAATTTCACCATCTTTCCTCCAATCCACAGGTAACATACCAGATTAAAGTGAGTCCGAGAAAATCAGAAATAGAGGTCAGTCTAAAACTGAACTAAGTACCCGACATCTGGCCCTGGTGTCTTCTTCACATTCATTTTGAGTTAACCTTTATGTACCATGTCTTGCATCAACTACTGACTAGATTGAAATGAGACAACAGTGAAGCTATCGGGTGGGTCTTGAATACTCTACTGCATACGCTGAAGAAAAGAACTGATTTAGCACATTTGCTTTTTCTGTATCTTTTACAACCATGTTGGTATCATTATTTATAGGAACCACACTCTGAAATTACAACTCTCACTATTAATATATTTTTTCACTATTAAAAAAACTTTTTGGAGTTAGTCTTAGCCTCTGCCGCAATGTTCTCTTCATTTTCTATCTTTGCCTTCAGGATGGCTGTTTTACTACAATTGTTATAGTGTTTGTATTCATTAAATGCAGCTCCTGTACTGTCTGACTTGTAGTTTTTAAATGCTTTTCTTGTTTTCCCTATTAACTTCTTATATTAAGCCACATTGACACTTCTACATTTACTTCTCAATGGAATAAATTGAGAATAGTAACTATTTAATAGTATTTTAAATGATTTAAATTAGCTTTTCTGAAATTCAGGGATTTTGTTGCCCCAGTGTATTTGAACCCAGGGGTTCAATTACTTGCACATTTTCTACAAATTCTGGGTCATTAGAGATCACTAGATCTAGTATAGCATGGCTTCTGGTTGGCTCCTCAACGACTTGTGCCATAAAATTGTCATGCAACAAGTTTATATATTTGTTCCCATTAATTGTGCTGGCAGTACTGTTGCTCCAATATCTGGGTAATTAAAATTACCCATTATCATTACTTGCCCCAAACTAGCAGTCTTTTCTATTTACAACAGTATCTCCTCCTCTTCAGTTACATAAGTGGGTCTATTGTATACCCTATGGCCTACAATTAATTTGCTGGTCTCTTTACAATCTTACCACCCATAAGACCTTAGCTCCATCATTGTCCATTATTGTCTCTCATCACTTCTTCCTTAATATTAGCTTTTAAATCCTGCTTAACCAACAGACATACCCCTCCCACTTCTCTATTGCCTCTGTCCCTCAGAAACAAAGTATAGCCTCCTATATTTACTACCCAGACATGTGACTCATTCAGTCATCATTCAGCAGCACCAATCACATCATATTTCCTCTCCAGTGCTAGCACCTCCAGCTCTCCCATTTTACCAGTCAAACCAGGGAGATTTCTTTACGACCCACAGCCAGGGTCTGCCAGTTACACCAGTGGGAGGATCAGTCAAATACAAAAAGCAAATGTTTTAGAAATGTTGAAACACTAGCACAGTCAGGGCAGCCATCAGGGGGGGACAGGGGGGAGAGTTGTAGGGGGCCCGGCCATGCCACACTTACTTGATTAGCCGGGCTCCCATCTTTCTGAAAGTTGCTGACTTTGGGATGGCATGGACGTTTAAGGGGACCTTGCCACCAATTTTCTCATAATGTGGAGGGGGGGCCGGGCCACCAATACTTTTTTTCTCATGTGGGGTCCTAGCCACCAATATTTTTTAATGGGGGGGGCCTGGCCACAAATTACTTTTTATGGGGGGCCCTGACCACCAATATCTTTTTATTTTCTTTGTTTTTTCTGATGGCGGTTCTGAGCACAGTGAATATATTAAATAAATGCATATACATGTATCCGTTATACGGAAACCCGTGATCCAGAATTATGGAAAGGCCGTCTCCCAAAGACACCATTATAATCAAATAATACAAATTTTAAAATTGATTTCCTTTTTCTCTGTAATAATAAAACAGTACCTTGTACTTGATTCAAGGTATAATTATTTCTTATTGGTAACAAAACCATGTTATTGGGTTTATTTAATGTTTACATGATTTTCTAGTAGATGTAAGGTATGAAGATCCAAGTTATGGAAAGATTAAGAAAACCCCAGGTCCCGAGCATTCTGGATAAAGGATATATATAAAAGTATTTAGTGTGTGTTTAATTAATAACAGCCAGGTAAAAGAAGGTTTAGTTACTGCTAGTAAAATAACTTAAGAAAGCTCTGTCCCTTGCTACTACTGAGGCTGTTACCTTAGAATTTTGATCTATTAATTTTCAAAAAAAAATATCTCCTAGGTGCAATATACACAATGCTTAGAAAAGTTTCAACAGAAAAACTGTGTCTGAAGTGAAGGAATAATCTTTCAAAAAAAAAAAAAAAAAAATATATATATATATATATATATATATATATATATATATATCAATACTTTGACATAACCTAGTGGATAATTGAAAAGCTCAATGTTCATGTGGATACTACTGAAAGAGTCAGCAGGGAAAATCAGACTTCAGTTCAAAATGTTATGTATAAAAAAGGTTTATCCCCCTTCTTTCCTTAATTTTTTCACACTACTGAAGTTCCAATAGCTGTAACATATGCCTTGGGGAGGGATGTGCTCTCAGAAGGCAAGTCCAAGTTGTTCCTGCCTATATATAATTATCTGCAGGTTAGTGTTCAATAAAGAACCAAAAATATCAAAACAACAACCAAAGAAAACCAGGGAAAGTAAGAGGCTTTTTAGACCCTGTTAACTTCAAGCTTACCAGTTCAGATATAATTCTGATTACAATATGTAAAATTAAAACGTAACTTTTAATCTAGGTTAATTAAAAACACACACACACCTACAGGGACAATGCCTAATAAGACTTCATTATAGAAGTGATGAAGTCCGGGACCATATCCCTAAAAACACAACTTTAAAAACCAGGCATAAGATAGCGTGGTGGGCTGTAAGTATAGTCAGCGTTGCCATTCACAAAGTGACCGCCACAGTTGCTTAACAGTAGTAATGCCAATAGCAATTCCTGAACCCTCCCTTCCAACCGTTCCCCGAGGATCGTTCCTACCTATCTACGTGGGGAGCGAGTGGGAGCTATCCGCCCACCGTCCACCTATGCCACCCGCCCGACGCGTTTCACCATATTAAACGGCTTCTTCAGGGGCATGAAAGCCTAGCGTTTAATGCCCCAGAAAGAAGCTTTGAGAAGTACAGTAAGACGCTTAGTAATGTCAGAAGTGGTGAGATAGATAGGGCAACTAGAAAGAGCAGTTTAAATGCTCTACTAAGGAGAGTTGGTCAGTTCCCCAGGTGGTACTCACCAAGTGTAGGGACTAACTTGGGTAGAGACAGTGTGTGAATACACACAGTTGGGAGTACCTGAAATATTGAACTATTAAATATGAGAACTATTTACTGCTGCCTGTTAATAAAAAAAATAACCACTTTAAATATTTCACTGTGTTTTTGAGAGGTACAGTGCTGCCTCGTCTGATCCCGTTCTCAACCTATTGAAAGGGCTTTTCTTAGATGGTCTTAATGCAATAGTTTACTGCCTGAGAGCAGCTTGAAAAGGTAGTATGACTTTCCAGTCCAACAAATTGTCAGAACCCAGATCTTATAACATCAATAAAACACAAGTGAACACAACCCTCTATTTAATGCAATTCCACCTACCTCAAGTGCAATGACACAGATTATATTTATTTTGTGTGTCTCACTGGTCTGCCACTTGAACAATTGCTGCACATTTTTGAGCCAGTGGTTAGTATGCCAACCTCTTTATGGGGTGATGGGAGTAGCTCCATATCTTTGGAGATGGAAGCCCATGTAAGAAGCACATCATTAGATTTATTTGTTATATTGCTGCTTGTATTGGAGTTTGGGATGGCAATGAGAACTCTTTATGATCCTTTGTGGGAAATTGTAATGGGGTGGTTGAAAGCATAGGGTTCATTTATAAAGCAGATCCTGTAAATTTACCCTTTCTAGATGTGATGGTTTTTTTTTTATTCAGAACAATAGGGTGGAAACTAGTCTTTTTGCATGTACAGAGTGTGGCATCTGGCCTCCTATGTGAGGGGTACCCCAGGGCGGTAAATATTGCATGTTCATTTGCTTCACATGGGATGCCTTTCAACATCAGGCCATTCAATTCGAAGACAGATTTATCCAGAGAAGATATGGGGTGGAAACAATCAAACTAGATTCTGATAGGGCGTTTGCTTCAAATAGGCAATGCCTCTTGGATCATGGCAGTAAACTTAGACTACACAAGTAGGATTCCCAATCTAGTGTTAGATTTTGTACCACACATGGCCTTGATATACATGTTATTTAAAGAAGTGGCCATCAACATTTTCCTGAAAATTGTGTTCTTGCTTCAAGGATATGACTTGTTGCTCCATTTATCATTATTATACTTTCCCCTCTATATAAAAGTTCTTGTTCATCCCCATTTTTCGAGGTCAGGATTGATTTCAGGAAACCACAACAAAATTTACAGCTAAAACCACAACTGTTATTGAATTTATTAAAAGTTCAGAATAAAAACAAAGTACAAACAAAACACTATGTTGAACGATCTGAAAAAAAAAATCTGAAAACCCTCTAACATTCTGATTGGTTTAAAAATGATCCAATAGGATCAGTGCTCCTCCCATTGACTTCTATAGCACTTTGACAACTTTTACTTGGCGAAGTTTGGTATGGAAGGTGTATGTGTTTTTTTCACATGATAAACTAAAATTTTTAGAATTTTTTTTAAAAAAATTAGAATCCCTGGTCTGGATAGTCCAGCACTCACTTTAAGTAACTTGCTCCATTAAGAATTCTACATATGCTTCATTGTACATTTTTCACAGGGACTAAGTTTTACCTGCATCTTTGTTTCCAAGATTAGAAATTGTTGCCCTTTTTAATGGTCACCACTGAGATCACCTGACTGTAGCTGGGAATGATTGGAGCTACAACATGGAGTTGGCAACTGCTCTGCTATAAACTATAACAAAAATAAGGAAAGTTGTTCTCACTACTAAAGTTTACATCATTGGATGGTGGTGTGATTAGGCTGTGACTAGGGATGAGTGAAATATTTTGTTGCGTTTCCCTGAATTTCACCACAAAATTCATACAGACAAAGACAAGAGGTCATCAGCACTCACCCATTATCAATTTGGACCGTAAGAAATGTTGTGTATTAAAAAAATGGCACCCCATTTAAACAAAACAGGTTTGTCCATATATTGTAATATATTCAATATATTTGGGATTGTTTGTCCATATATTGCAAAAAATTTATGCTGACCAACTACACCAAAGTCACCCCTGACCTGCCCAATCCTATACTGAAAGGAGTATCCCCAGTCTTACCCCTATTTCCCTCTTATCCACATTTGGTGATGGGCTAATCTGTCCTGCTTTGCTTCGACAAAAATTTAGTGAAGTGCTGAAAGAATTTGTAATACATAGAAAAATTTGCAAATGGATTGAAGTCAATGGGCATTTACATAATTTTGACGCACACAGTTTCACAAAACCAAAAAGCCATTGTACCAACTTTGTGACCGGCTTAATTCTTTCAAAATCCCTCTTCATATTCCAAAGTCAGTTCCCATTCAGAGCTAGCAGAACGGCCGAACTTCAGTGCGGGACATTCCCCACTGACCCAAACATTACACCTCCACTTGAAGGGGAACCATCCTTGTGCAACAAAAATTAGCCTTTTCGCCTCCCCTCGCTACATATGCCATAATGCACCATACTGACCAGTGCTGCCTGCCAAGAACCAAGTCCAGTTTTTGACATCAGAACTGTATTACATGCTCCAATAGAAGGCCCCCTAACTCAAACCTGCTGGGGCTCACCAGCACACCTACTCAAAACCCTACTCAGAATTATAGATATAAAGTTGCCCAAAAGAGGAGGAACTAAGGTGAAAATCAGTTGCCTGGCCTCAGCCAGTTATCCTATTAGTGACGAGTACACCCTTACCAAACTGCTCAGTTTTGGACTTACTGACCTTGAACTGGGATCACCAGCTGAAAAACAACTTCTGGGTTTGATTGTATACATGTGCACTGTTTATAGGCACCATTCACATACAGAGTTTACATGGTTAGTCTTTGAATATTAAAATATTAGTAAGCAAGTAGCATAAAAAAAAAGATCACCCAGTATTATATGTTACATTTATGTGTGCAGTAGTTGTTTACATTCTATAAAAAGCTAAACATATGCTTTTTAAAATCAAATACCTTTCTTGTACAGAATGTACCTCCCTTAACCCTTTAAAAAACACACATGAGAGTTCGGTTATAAACAACCTGCAAGTACTCTAGTTTCCCTTCTGTCATTACCCTGCCATCTGTTGACTGTTTCCTTCAAAAAGGCAAAGTTTTGTTTTTATTCCTCATGTTTCCATGGAGAAATATATATTATTAGTTAAACTTATTCATATGTTTTACAGCATCTAAACGTCATATTTATTAAATTATTTGCCCTTAAAAAGTTTTGCTGGATTTGTCCGAATGTACCAACTGATTCCCAATAGTTTTTCCTCTCTGATAAAAAAATTATAGGGTTTTAGAAAATGTCCTTAATTTCAGCATATACTGATCCAAGCACGCCTCATTAGTGATGTGTGGGACAGCCCAAAGCCTGCGGCACCTGAGGGTAGACCCACAGGTTGGGCGGGTTCAGACCAGCTTATACACAATGATCTCAGGCCCACAGGTGGGTTCAAGCTGAAATTTAGTATCTGTCTATCCCACAACTGCCCGACTTCTGCCTCCATGTGTGCCTTTTAATATACTCACGCCAGCGGCACCAACCCCTTCGGGGGGCAGTAGTGGGTATATAAAGAGGGGAGCACACTGGGTTAGGGTTGGGTGCCTGGTAATTGTTAAAATTCTATTCAAGTTTTTTTAAAAAATCGAATTTGAGATTTATCATACTGTTGTCCTTTAAGAACTCGAAGTCGACTATTTGCCAAATAAAACCTGACAAATTTTTTTGGAGGAAAAACTCAAGTCGAGGATCCTATTCACCTGAGTTTAGAAAATTAGATTTTTTTTCTTAATAAATTTGATTGGTCGAATTTCGAGTTCGTGGGAGTTTATGAGAGTTTTAAAAAAATCCTCCCATGAATTTGAAATTCGACCCTTGATACTGCAAATCTGCCCCTTAAAATTTGCACTGTAATAACAGTTTAAGGAGGAATACATACATGGCAAAATGCAAATTTTGCATTTGTGCTAATTTTGCGCCTTTTATTACATTCCCCTATAAGAGTTTTTACCACTCATCCGAGCGGCTTCTTCAGTTAAAATCTGTATTGGGTTTTTAACGGCCATTGCTTCATACCTGGGGCCCCTCAAAAGGGAATTTTGATTAATTAAAGGGGTCATTTACTTTGCCCCTGGGCGTAAGTGCAAGAGCACTAGTGATGTGAGGGTTTAAAAAAAGTGACCCACACCTAGCTCTAAATCGTCTACTCCAAACATGCACCCAACCCTATCAAGGCCGTCACCTCCATTTATAGACTCACACCCAACCCGCCCGTCTCTGATGTCATGAAAGGGGGCAGGGCAGGGGAGACAGGGGTCATAGGCAGGAAAAACAAAAGAAAAGCTCAACCCAAACCCACCCACAAAATTTGTGTGGAAGTTGGCCTTAACGCGCCTGATCCAAGGGCCCTGCAGTTTTGGTCTGGCCTGCACAACACTAAAGAGCACTAAGGTGCACACTCATGTAGAGAGCACTTCAACCTGTTTCCTGACTGTACGCTACATCTTTGACTTGGAGAAAAAATCTTGAGCAGGGGCAAGTAATTACAGGGGCCAGCAATCGTCTGGTGTATGGGGTCAGTTTTTTCAAAATAAATCTGGATTCAGAGCATCCTTATAATATATATATTTATTGTTTTTGCACTTTGAAATAACCAAGACTACAATGCGTTTCTATCGAAATATCTCTTTTATGCCATTTTTATTTACAAAAAGTCAGTATTAATTAAAAAAAAAGGAAATACTACCTTAAAGTGGACCCGTCACCCAGACATAAAAATCTGTATAATAAAAGTCCTTCTTAAATTAAATATGAAATCCAATTTATTTTTTTTATTAAAGCATTCATAGCTGTTGTAAACTCATTTAAAAATATCAGCTGTCAATCAAGTATTGCCTACCCCGCCTCTATGCCTAGGCCTAGAGGTGGGGCAAGCAATTACTTTCACTTTCCATTCAGCACTTCCTAGATGTCACCGCTCTCCCTACATTCCCCCAGCTCTCTTAACCATTTAATTGTGTAACCAGTACATGGGGATGGACATTGGGTCCCTGTCCCCTGGTGCACAAACAAGATTCTGAGATGATACAAGTCTTGCCTTAATAACAGTGCCCACAAAATGGCTCCTTCCTGGTTGCTATAATTATGAATTCCCAGACTGATGGAAACAAGATTCAAATAATTTATACAGTGTAATTAAAGTTCATTTTGCTTGACTAACATGATAAAAAAGGATTTGGATAATTCTGTTTGGGTGACGGGTCCCCTTTAAAGGGATTCTGTCATGATTTTTATAGTGTATTATTTCTAAACTACACTGTTTACACTGCAAATAATTCAGTCTACCACGTAAAATTTCATTCCTAACCCAACAAGTGTATTTTTTAATTGTAATATTGGTGTGTAGCTGCATCTCAGGTAATTTTGCCTGGTCACATGCTTTCAGAAAGAGCCAGCACTTTAGGATGAAACTGCTTTCTGACAGGCTAATGTTTCTCCTACTCAATGTAACTGAGGGAGTCACAGTGGGACTTGGATTTTACAATTGAGTGCTGTTATTAGATCTACCAGGGAGCTGTTACCTGGTTACTTTCCCATTGTTATGCTGATGGGCTACTGGGGAGAGGGGGTAATATGAAAATGTTTTTTTTTTTTGCCTTCCTCTGGATCAACTAGCAGTTAGGAAGGTTAAAATAGAGTTAAAAGGTTGAACTTGATGGGGGGGTGTTTTTTTTTCAACCTTTCTTACTATGTTACTGTCACTCCAAGCAGTGCAGCAGTAAAGATTGACTGAAGTTATCACAGCACAAGTCACATGGCTGGGGGCACTTAGGAAACTGAAATATGTCTAGCTCCATGTCAGATTTTAAAATTAACTATATAAAAATCTGTTCGTTCTTTTGAAAAATGGTGTAATAAAAATACCTGGTGGTCTAGTGGTGCGGCGGCGTGGACGGCCGCCACGCCACCGCGCTCCTTCTCTTGCCTCCAGCACCTGTGCCATCTTGGTTTCTTAGGGCGCGCGGCGCGCCTGCGTGCCCCTTAAAGGTACAGGCGTGCTGGCGTGATTACGCCAGTGCGCATTGGCGCACGTTTTGGCGCGAAATTTGAAAGTATTTAAGGCCCATTCATACTCCCAGCCAGTGCCCGTGATAGAACTTTGTTTCTAAGTGGTTTCTGAGCCTAGTGCATCTGTTCCTGTTATTCTGTATCCTGTTTATCCGTGTTTGACCCTGCCTGTATCCTGACTATTCTGAACTCTGTATCCTGACCTATGCCTGCCTACGACAACTCTTCCTGCTTAACCCCTTGATTGACAACCCGGTTTGACCCTAGCCTGCCTGACGATTCTGATATCCGCCTGCCTCGACTCTGCCTGTCTGACGATTCTCTTGCCTGCTCCATTTGTACCGTGACCTTCGGCCCAAAAGACTCTGCTAACAGCCGTGCCCCTTTGCCAGCCAGAACACCTCGCCTTGCACCCCTCGTTAAGTCCAGGTGGCACCCAAGTAAGCTGAGGGCTCCTCCCGAAGCCCAACGGTGGTCACACTACTGGTGAAGCCGAGCCGAGACCAGGGTGCTTGGCATTTGTTCTGGTATCGGGTGCCGGTCATGACAAATGGATTTCAGTGCAGAAGTCTGCTGGAGCAGCACTATTAACTGGTGTATTTTGAAAAAAATATGCTTTCCCATGACAGTATCCCTTTAAATAATTTCATTGGATTTAGCTTAATGAATAAGGAAAAGCTTAAATATTTTGAGCTTATATTTCACAAATTGTTACTTGACTGGAGATATACCTCAGTAAAATGACAGATGATTAATAGATGATTGATTAATTTACAAATATTTTTTCATTTGCCATTTATCATTTTACCCTGGTCCTTAATAATCCAACATTTAAATGAAAGTCTGGTTGCTACTTTTTAGTAACTTATATATTCCTATAATGTCCTTTGCTTCCCCCACCCGCCAGGCATTTTTACAGTCATCTGTTAAACAAGTATGCTAATCAATTAAAGATAAATTAAAAATTACCACTAATAAAAAGTTGCTTAGATAACACCTCTCTGCAATTTACAAAAAGTATTTATAGGTGAATTGTCCCGTTACCCAGTCGAGTAATCCACATACACTTTCCTTTTAAAAAAATACTGCCTTTCATCACTGACTTTCCTGATGGTGATGTTGATTATGGTTGATGATGATAATTGACAATTATGATGTAACTGACAAATTGATGATAGTTATGATAATTGGCAAAGATAATGATTTTAATTGACCATGATACTGACGATTGATCATCTCAAGATTATGGCTAGGCTTAATGATAATGCTTGATGATGATGACGTTGATGATGACATTGATGAGGGCGATGATGACATTTTGCATTTAAACCATAACACTGTTCATAGTTATTTTGGAAAATATATTGGAGCTATGTGATAAAACAATGTATTATTTAGCATGATGCTTAAATGGATCTTAATACCCCCCTCCCGCATTGCTCAAACAAATCTTATGTAACTGATAACCTTTGCTCTATCTGGTTAATGTTAAGTGCGTGAGTCTTACCCTATGCCCACATCCGCTCGCAGCTTGGTGCTGTTACAAGCTAATTTATCAACACTGGGCAAATTTTAACCTGTACAGGCAGTAACCTATGGCGATTGATTGCATTTTTGCTTCATTGCGATTGTAGTTGGTTAAAGTGGAAAAATGCTGCTTATGAAATTATTTTATTAAAGTGGACCTGTCACCTACACATAAAAAACTGCATAATGAAAGTCCTCTCCAAATTAAATATGGAACCCCAAAAATTTTTTTCATTAAAACATCCATACCTGTTATAAAGGTGTTTTAATATCTAAACTGTCAATCAACTATTACCTGCCCGGCCTCTATGCCCGTGGCATAGAGGAGGGGCAGTCAATTACTTTCACTTTCCATTCAGCACTTCCTAGATGTCACTGCTCTCCTCACATTCCCCCTTCCCTCCTCAGACTCTACACTTGGACTTTAGGTCCCCCATTCTGGTGCATACACAAGATTTTAGGGTGATACACAATTTCCCTTAATAACCGTGTCCACAAAATGGCAGCTGCCTGCTTGCTGTGATTGTATAAATTCAAAACAGAAGGAAACAAAATTTAAATAATAAATACAGTGTAAGTAAAGTTTATTTTGCACAACTAACATGATAGAAAAGAATTTGAAATTATTTCTTAGGGTGACAGGTCCCCTTTAACAAAAAAATATTTTAAATCTTACTTGTGGTACAAAACATCTGTGTTTGGTGGCACTCCTGGGCACTTAAAGGACAAGTAAACCTTTAAAATAAGTGAATGTAAAAAAGCTGAGGGAGCTATTCTAAGCACTTTTGTAATTTACATTCATTATTTATTTAGTTTTTTCCAAGATATTAAGGGATACATGTACTGTTATTATGAATAAAGTTTGTTACAACAGCACCACCTGCTGGTCATTTTCTGACCAGTCCACCAAGTAGTCAAGGAAGTTGTGAGGAGAAAGAAACAGGGTTCTCTCATGTTTTTCTGCTTAGGAAATATGTGAGAAAGGTTTCAAATGTTTTTTCTAAGCAGAAGAACATCAGAGCAGCCTCTTTCTTTCTCCTGACAACTTCCTTGACTACTCTTAATATCATGGAATAAAAACAAAATAAATAATGAATGTAAATGACAAAAGTGCTTAGAATAGCCCCCTCATCAATTTTACACTCACTTATTTTAACAGTTTACTTAACCTTTAATGATAGGCTAATGAGACAGTCCAGGACATATACTATGTAACTCTACGCAAATAGCGACTGTCTCATTAGCCCATGATTAAGTGCCCAGGAGTGGCACAAAACATCTGTTTTGTGACCAGGCTTTTGGATGTCTTCTCCCCTAATTAAAGGTCTGGGGCATGTGCACCTGAACCCACTGTTTCTTGTGTACTTCTAATGTGGGGTTTATTTGTTCTTCATCTGCCCTGCAGAAAATGTACCCATGTTGATAATTGTCAGGAGCACCCAATGGTGCTCCCATCTCCAGAGCCACCACATCCAAGATGGTGGCGCCCATGACCCACGTGGGTTGACGCCGGCACCATGATGACTTCACACTCCCTGCGCGTAATTTGTAAATAAAAACTTCCAGGTCACGGGTTTAATGTCTAATTATAGGAATTTCTGACTTGTGTTCCTGGGTTCCCTAATTTAGCTGTTCCCTGGATTCCTGGCTTCTGTTTTGACCTTGATTCTGATTCTTGCCTGCCTTTTGAACCTTTGACTGTATTAGACCACCGATAGACTCCCTGACAATAATTCAACCTCTGTAGTATTTTTTTTCTTCCTATATATAAGTACTATATCAGTTTGTTGTCTTCTCAGGTTACCAAAGGTCTGTATTTTTTCTCATATATCATTGCTTATGAGGAAATTTTTCTTTTACTTTGCTCCCATTTCACTAACAATTCCTTGTTGAAGTGGAAATATTTAATACTAGACATGACAAACTTGCTATTGTTTTATTTCCACCACTATCATTTATCTGACTACAGAAGTATTGATGGTAAATTGTGTTTGGCATCACCCTGCATTAGAAGGAATATTCTGGGTTCTCTGTTCTTATTATGTTTTTATTTATTGACTTTGGATACTTTTGTGCTTTATCCTTAGGTGACAGTGTAAATTAATAACTTCACATGGAACATAGGACTGTTTTGCTTGCTGTTGGACACTCTATGGTAGGGGTGGTCTGGGTATGTGGATGGATGAGTATTTACAGTAAATGTGTTGTTTGGAGTTACTGTTGTAATCTTGATAAAGACCCCAGTGAGGGTTGAAACATTGATCTAAATAAAGAGACAATGGAGCCTGTATGGGTGGAAGGAGGGCGTGACTGGAAGGCAAGGGGGAGGTAAAACTGACGGGTCAGGGGAAGTGGTAATATGATGGCAGTGGCAGGGGGGATTAGGAAATAAAAGGAAAGAGAGGGAGAAGGGTAATTCCTTTTCCAACCTGTGGCTGTGGGAGCAGATACACAAAACTGAAGCAGGATCACTCATGTAGATAGAGAACTGGTTGCTGGGGTGGTGCTTCCAGGATATGAGGGCTGTCCTATGCGGGGTAGCTAGTTGTTGCAGTGTTTGGCAGGGATTCTGGGAAATCAGGGAGTTAAGGATGGAACTATGATGGGTTCTGGAGAGATAGAGGAACACTGTATAATGGGCCAACTCGGGCATGGAGTCCCCTGGTGGAAGAAGGATAAATAACATTGAGTCTGTGTACTGAGACTGATGGGTAAACAGAAGTCATGAAGGGTGCAGCGGTACGGAGGTAAAATGCACAGAATGGTAATCCCAGCTCCATCTGCCCAAGGGAATCGGGATAGGTTAGGAATAGGTAGGGTAATAAAACTGGTCTGGAACGTTACAATGTCAATTGTATTGGGGGAGAGGATGTTGGGGTAAAGGATGCAGCTGGGAAGTGAGAAGAAGGGTAAGTAAAAGGTTCCAATTTTGGGGGGGCTATGCTGTGGGTGAAGGGGTTGGTTTACAAGGTACTGCTTCAGGTAGAAGCTTCAAAGCTCATATCAGAGCAGATATCTGTCAATAGGGAGGGTTGTGCTGTGGGTGAAGAGGTTGGCTGACCAAGGGCTGCACAACGGGGGTTGTTCCAATAGAGACGCAAGCTCTAGAATTTACTAAGCCTGCCTCTCCAATGATAAGCAGCACCTCTACCCATACTAATGTTGTACACATCGGGGGTGCTAACTAAGTGAGCGACTTACACAACCCCACCGATTTAGGCCCCACTGACCATTTGGGTTATGTGCTTCTACGGGGCCAACTGTGTTGTATAACATTGCATGTTGTCTACTTCCCCTATTACCCCCATATTTATGACAGAATAGTGTTTAAACAGTGTGTTTTGGGGGTGACCTCCACTAGCATACATTTACCACTTATCAGTACCACCAGCCCACTACCCCAAGTTAATCCGTCTTCCCGGTCCTAACCATGTTTTAATTATTACTGGATTTTTTTTATCTTATTTATCAGTAATAAAAGTTTTAATGGTGTATAAATACGAGCTTGTGGACATGCTTTGATGGGAGGGTGCAAATAAATGGGCCAGTTCTTTCTCTTTCTTTTTCTCTTATGAATCACCACTTGACCCTGCACACCATCTTCTGTTTTTCTCATTTGATGGGAGGTGCTCCCCAATTTCTTTTCTATAAGTAAAAGGTTCCACTCACGTTCCCTCCACTCCTCGCCTTTAACAGTCCAGATTTTTTTTTATCTTTTTGTAAAAGTCCCTTGAGTGCAACAGCCTTTTTGTAACTTGTGCAGATACCTTCTGTTAGCACCAGGGCAGTATTCCTTTTGAGGTGAGTGCAGCAGTCGTGCAGTCTGGATATGTACAGTATATATATATATATATTGTGTGTTCCGTGTGTGCACGCCTACCGGATCACAGACGAATTTGGGTGCCTTGGTCAAAATTTATCATACATGTTTATTTGCATTGATAATAAACACGTTTGATTCCCAATTAAAAGAGTGCAGGTTCATTTGCTAAAGTATATATATATATATATATATATATATATATATATATATATATATATAAATTTATATGGACTATACATTACTGGATTTTTCTAAGTTAAAAAAATAATTCACTCATGTCACAAAACAAATCTCCAAATGTGCATGAACCTGCGCCACACTCAAACTAAGCGCTCTACTTATTTTCTATATATACTGATATAGTGATGCCGAAACTGAGCAGCAAATCTCTCTCTCTTTTCATATTAATATTAAGCACTAAACCTAGCAATTTGTCAGCCGCAGCTGTTCTGATTATTCCTATTGTACATCATGGCTCACTGCACTGTGTCAATGCTTTGCTTGGAAATCTAAAGCTGGATTGCTCTGCCGCTGCTTCTATGGACTGTGTTCAGAAGACAATACGCCTGCAGCATAATGCACTCAATACCTGTTATTAGAGCGTATGACAGTAAAATCAGGGGTTCATCTGATAAATGCTGAATTAATAATTAGCCTTTGTTTCTTCCTGTTTAAATACATCAAAGTAAGTTAGATTTAAAGAAGAGGAGTATTGTGTGAACTTCCAGTTCAATGAACTGATGCATTTAATTGTTAAGCCTTTTTTTTGTGCATGTCTATAAAAAAAATTAATTGTGGAGTTTGAGGGTTAGAATTGGTGTATAATGATAGAATTATGCAGTATCAAAGCTGATTACAGATTATATGAAATGTAATAAGGAGACATTGAGTGTGGGATAACTATTGTATTAGTATATACACTAAGTGCCAATAAAGAAGTTGTTCTTACTGTGTCACTCATTAACTATGCTAGTGCAATGCACCAATACAATGTTATTATTGTGCCTCACAAGCTTCATTAAGTTCTTTGAACAAAATACGCCTTGTCATTCAAACCAGAGCTCACACTCGCTGTCTAACAAGCTCACCACTGTCTAAACCAGGGATCCCCAACCTTTTGAACCCCGTTAGCAACCTTCAAAAGTAATAGTAGTTGGGGAGCAACACAAGCATGGAAAATGTTCTTGGGGTGCCATATAGGGATGTAGCGAACTGTTCGCCGGCGAACTAGTTCGCGCGAACTTCGACTGTTCGCGTCCGCCGCAAGTTCGCGAACGTCGCGCGACGTTCGCAAATAGGCGTTCGCGTCAAAATCGTTCGATCGTTCGACCATTCGACCGCTAAAATCGAAGGATTTTCGTTCGAATCGAACGATCGAAGCATTCGATCGAATGAAATCATTCGATCGAATGGCTTCGATCGAATGAAATCATTCGATCGAATGGCTTCGATCGTTCGATTCGAACGAAAATCCTTCGATCGAACGATTTCAATCCTTCGATCGTTCGAATCGAACGATTTTCGGATGTTCGAAGTTCGCGAACAGTTCGCGAACTGTTCGCAAATTTTGCCGGTGTTCGCGAACGGCGTTCGCGAACACATCGGTGGCGGTTCGCTACATCCCTAGTGCCATATAAGTGTCCATTTGGTAGCCACTATGTGGACTGTCAACCTACATTGATGTTATGTTTGTCAGTGCACCTGGCTTTTATACAACCAAAACTTGCCTCCAAGCCTGGAATTCAAAAATAAGCTCCTGCTTTGAAGTCACTGGGAGCAACATCCAAGGGGTTGGAGAGCAGCATGTTGCTCATGAGCTACTGGTTGGGGACCACTGGTCTATACTACTTTTAAGGGGATGAAGTTACACACAGTTTAGGAAGTTTTGCTCTAGAGCTTGACATTTCTGGAGGTTACAGAAATGCTTGAATTCAGGCTGGATTTGTTCATTGGGCACCACAAACCCCCCCCACCCCTGCTTGCACCCTGTAACATCCCACCACCACCGTTTGCATCGCTTCCCCCCATTCTCACACCTGACCAGCAATACTAAGGACTGGGCAGGTAGAGGTGTAAGACGTCTCGGGAGATCCGCTCCCTCTCCTCACCTCTCTGCAGTCTCAGTTGCGCAGGTGCGCACTTACAGTGTTGGCTTCTCTTGACGCTGACATTCGGCGCCGGGCGTCTTTTCGCCTACGTCATGACATCATCATGGAGCTCCAGTTTTGAATCCTTGGCACCAAATCATCTTTAAAAGGCTCCTCCACCATTTTGACAATGCCCAAGCTGGTTCTAGTTCTATTTTTCTTGCCTAAGCGTTTGTTTGTATCTGAATTCCTGGTTTTTGACTCCCAACTGACTTTTGACTCTGATTATTGCTGCCCACCTTGAACCTCTTGCCTGATTCTCAACTACGTCTCCTCTTCATTCATGCCTGTACCTCATTTACGGACTGTTTGTTGTCACGCCCGGGGCCCCAAAAGGGCATCGGTAAACACCGGAATCTGCAGGGTTACCCTGTGCATTGTGAGTGTATCCACCACCAAGCAAGGTTCCCAATTACGAGATCATTACAAGGAGATTTTGAAAGCAATTACATCTTCAGCCTTGGCCCCAGGCCTGGGCATTTGTGGCCTGTTCATAAATACAGGCTTCATAGGAGGGGTGTAACTTTGGGGTTCTGATCAGGGGCGATCCTGGCCCCTCCGCCGCCTGAGGCAGCAGCAGTTGCTGCTGCCCCCCCCCCAGAAATTCACTCTTAAAGTACCAGGATCAGCATTTTTTCTGCCCCTGGTACCTAGTGGGGCACTGCAGCCTGAGACGGCAGCCTCAACTCGCCTCATTGGCGAAGCACCCCTGGTTCTGATCCCCCCAAAAATATGTCTTCAGTGCCCTCCCTGCACTAGACCAGCCATGTGTGCAAAATCACTGTTCAGCCACGATTTTGTTCCCGCCACCCTTGTCTCTTCTTGTTGGCCCCTGCTCAACATGGTGGTGGGGTCTGCGCCCTCTATCGTTACACTACAGCTTCCTTCTCTAAGACTTCATTCATTCAACTCACTTGGACGTTAAATGCACTTTTTAAGTACAAGCTAATTAACATTTCCATGATCAGCAAGACATAAGGTGGCTGATTCACTAAAGGTCGAAAAAGTGAATGTTATTTTTAGGTTGCCTTAAAAATTATATCACTTCGTATATTTTTAGAAATATAGGAAATAACTTAAGAAGCAATATTTTTACATTCATTTTAGCTGAATTGTGTGGGGTTTTTATAGTATACGTTATTGTGTGCGATATTTTAATGCATTTTATATAGTCACACGTTATTAGTGCAATCTATAGCACCTAAGACATTCGAGATGCCACAGAGTAGAAGTCTCTTTTTACAGTATTCTAGTCATTCATTTACCTGGGAAACAATATAATTCCATGACACAGAAGTAGTGCATTCTGGATCTGCCCAAAGTATCATGAAAATATGATAGTGGCTGTAGGTAAGGCTCCAGTTCCTCATAAAAGTCTTTAATTATTGCCATACAGCTCCTCACTACATCTTCCTCTATCTCATGTTGTTTAGTAACGCCTACTCCTGGGAGGTGTTAAATGTCACAGTAATTATCTCACTATTTAATGCTTTTATCTCTTAAAAGATGTTAGTAAATAATGCGTTAGGATTAATTCTATTTATAAATATCGTAATTAGAATGCCGATGTGCAGAAATGTAGAATTAACGCTTGCGATATGTCTATTAGCGCATGCCAAAATACTTGATGAATCGTTCTTTAAATAACGCATCTTAAATATCGCGTATAACGTTTTGTGCGTTAGGGAATAATGATCTTTTGTGAATAGGCCCCAATGTGTGTAGGTTTGTGTACACTTTTCAAGCACTTTCTCGTATCCACCCTGGCCTCTTACAATGAGAACTCATCTGTTTCAGCTAATTGCGCCCTTACCAATTTATCCTGCTCCAGGTCACGATATCCAGGTTCCATTAGAGATAAGTCTAAAGCAACTGGACTTTGAGTGATCTTGAAATGTTTCACCAATGTTGGACTGGGATGCCAGGGGCCCACAAGAAAACCTTAATCGAGGAGCAACTTATATCCATTGTCAGAGCTTTCTGGATAATGGTATTCTGTATAATGGATCCAATACCTTCAAGACAAAAAATAACTATTGTGAGAAAAAATTAATTAGTTAGCATTTTGAGGTGATAGTAACCCTTTAATATGTTTCATGTGAGATGACAAGTCTTATGTTCTTCCTACACAAAATTAGACCTGCATAAAAATCGTTCAGTATTAATTCTGTATGTAACAACATATTTTATGTTTTTGAAGAAAGTATTTTCCACATTTATTTCAATACATGCTTTAAATAGAAAGAAAAAAAAAGTGTTCTTGGGAACATCTTTTAGCATCACGACATACAGAGAGGAAAACAAGGTTTTACAGACCAAGGTGCTATGGTAGTATTTATAGGGGCCAGAGGTTTGTACAGCATTAAATAAAGAGAAGAGATGTGCGAATAGGAAATTCTAAAGGCAGGAAGAATGAAAAATAAGAAGACATTGGGGGAAAGAGACACAGAGAGAAAATAGTAAAAGAGAGGGGGCGCTGAGAGAGAGAGACAATGTATTGTTATTGTTATTTTATTATCTTTTATTTATAAAGCTCCAACTTCTCCTGCAGTGATGCACAACAGGGAACACTCATACATAGGCTTCTAACAATGCAGGAGGTTGAGAGGGCCCCTGTATTGCTAATTAGCTTTTATTTCTTTCACGTTTGTTTAAATAAACTCAAACTTGTAATGCAGGTAGTGTGTAGGAGTATGTACCGTATAAACCAGACGTACCCATACTCTGCGGCTGATCTAACTGCTGAAAGTGCAAAGTAGTGGACTGGGTTGAGGGCAGCCTGGGAATGACACAGGGTATGATGTGGAGTGAATGTTAATTTGTTGGAATTCAACAGGAAACCTGCAGTGAAGAATTGGCTGTGAAAGACTGTGGGGAATGTCATTGCCGAGGCAAGAAATATTTAATCTTCTGCTGGTATATACAGTATGAGTAAGAATAATTCTTTGTGCAGACATACAGCAGTACGCTTGTACCATCTTGTTCTATTGATTCCAAATAAATAACTGATGGGTAGTGCAGAAAGGATCAATTACGAAGGGGCCCTTTTTAGGTCAGATATGTAATGGTTTACTTTGGTTGAAGGTAACAATTAACAAATTATGATTTGTCAGTTTTAGTGTTATTAGTGTTTAGTAATTTGTTAGCACATTAATGTTAGGGGCAGATTTATCAAGGGTCGAAGTGAATTCGAGGGAAATTTCGAAGTAAAAAAAAAATTCAAAGTAATCTTTTGGATACTTCGACCATTGAATAGGATACTACGACTATGACTTCGACTTTGAATTCGATTTGAAGTAAAATTGTTCGTATATTCGACCATTCGATAATTGAAGTACTGTGTAATTAATTTAATTTGTTAGGACATTAGTGTTAGGGGCAGATTTATCAAGGGTTGACGTGAATTCGAGGGAATTTTCGAATTAAAAAAATTTGAAACTCAAAGTAATTTTTTGGATACTTCGACCATCGAATAGGATACTACGACTTTGACTTTGAAGTCGATTTGAAGTAAAATTGTTTGAATATACAACCATTCGAAAATTGAAGTACTGTCTCTTTAAAAAATTTTGACTTCAATACTTCGCCAAATTAAACCTGCCGAAGTGCTATGTTAGCCTATGGGGACCTTGTATAGCATTTTTCTACGTTTTTGGAAGTCAAAGTAAAATCTTTCGATCGATCGCTGAAATCCTTTGAATCATTCGATTCAAAGGATTTAATCGTTCGATCAAATGATTTTACTTTGACCGCAAATGGCCAAATTCTATGTAAAAAAAGTTCAACTTCGATATTCGAAGTCAAAGTATTCCAATTCGATGGTCGAATTTCAAAGCCAAACGAGCGGATCTCTTTCCCTGATATGCCCACTTTGAAGTGGGTGATATTGGGCTGATCCTAATCATAATGCATTCGAAACGGGTGGTTGGATCGCGGGACTGCATACACGCATAGAGCCAAAGGGATTTTTTAACCTGCCCAATCGAGATCTGATCTACTTGATCCTAAAATTACAGGATATGTCACTGCAAATCATTGGAAATAAAACCATAAGAGGCCCGTTTATCAAAGTCAAATCAAAGTTTTTTAAAATTTGAATATACGCACAATTCGGCTAGGAGGTTATTTAAAGGGCACCTGTTGGTAAAAATGTTATCCCCAACCAAAGGTGTGCGCTAATAGAGCCCACATTCCATAACAGTAATGTTTTTTAAAATGCCCCCCACCAGCGATACGCTACCCGCATCGGGAGGGAGGGAGCGCACAATGAAAATGTGCCATGAATTGTTAATTTTGCACATGCGCATGACGTCACATGCACGTTACGAGCATGCGAGTGACACAACATGGCTGCTCGCACCCGGAGCTCCCTCCCGCTGCGGGTAGCGTAGCGCTGGCAGGGGGGAATTTTCTTTTAAAAAAAACTACTGTTATTCCCAACATTTTTACCCTACAGGTGCCCTTTAAGAAAAAATTCGAAGGGCTAATATTCAATTGAATGGTTTCGAATCATTTTTGATTGAAATTTCTCCCGAAAAAAAAAAAAACTTGAATGTCAGGAAAGCTATTAACATCTCCAAATGGCTCAGCGGACCTCTGCCATTGACTTGTACATGAACTCAGCACGTTTTAGGTGGCGAATATTCAAATTAGGACTGTTTCAATGGTCGAAATGGAATAAATCTCACATTCAAATCTACATTCGAATAGTGGGATTAAAATTTGAATGTGTGAATTTTTAAACTCGAAAATTCTATTTCAAATTGGCTATTTGACCTGCGATAAATCTGCCCCTTTGTGTAACCATGGGACATGAAGGTCACACAATCAGAATGTTTGAAAATGACTTGCCGAAATCTGACTCAATTATTTTTAATGCACACGTGAGTCATCTTCCTTTCGGTTTACTGCAACTTCTCTATTGACATGAATATAAATAAACCTGAAGGAACTTGTATTTAAATAAATTATATCTATCCTTATACTATTTAATAATAATATAACATTATTTAATAATATCGACATGCTAGCTAACTTCTACTGAGATAAAAAAAGGCCTAAGAGGTTCTTTAGAATGAAGGCCAACGGTAAATGTCATGTCATCTTGATGCTGCGTGCCATTAAGGGATGTTGTTCGATACACTGTAAACCCCTTATTAATTTACACAGCTCTATCTAGAATAGTCAATGGCACTCAACAGGGTGTTACCATGGCAGTTACAGGGAATAGTGCCGACTTGATGAGATGGGGGGTATGTGATTACTGCATCAAAAGCTTTAGGTCAATGAGAACTTGCATACACCAGGGCAATAGTTACATTTAGTATGTGTGCATGTTTCAAGAAGAAAAATATATAAAAACACACTTAACAGAGAGGAAAAGCAGCTAAGATTTAGATGTTGGGAATGCGTTAGTAACACAGAACACCCATTATAATGGTAAGTTAATGTAATTTATATATGCATTCCATGAGATGTATTCTTGTTTCTCTGCAACGTTCGCTTCTTGAAAATGCCATTGACCATTGTCCCAAAGAGTTTAGTATACAGTAGCTATACATTATTAGATAATGGAAAATGTAAGCCCAAGACGTCTGTAATAGTCATGTGCGGGTCGAGTTTTCCTCGACCCGCACCAGACCCGTCCTCCCTCAATCCACGCCGCCCACGCCCGACTAGGGTATGACCGGTAAAAATTATGCTTGATGCCAATGCTATTAATAGGAAAAAACGGCCAGAATATAGGAAGGCCGGTATTTTTTTCCAGAAAAGGTGGCAACCCTACGCCCGACATCCCCCCTTTTATAGACCTGCGCCGCCCGCCGATGACATCACAAAAAAGGGTGGGTGGAGACTGACTGGTTCAGCTGACTGATAGCGGCCCTTTTAACTGATCTTTAAAGGGATTTTGCCATGATTTTTATGCTGTAGTTTTTATTTCTAAATTACACTGTTTACACTGCAAATAATTTACTGCCATGTAAAATTTCATTCCTAACCCAAAAAGTGTATTTTTTTTAGTTGTAATATTGGTGTGTAGGTAAGCATCTCAGGACATTTTGCCTGGCCTTGTACTTTTAAAAAGAGTCAGAACTTCAAAATGGAACTGCTTTCAGGCAGGCAACCATTTCTTGGTAACTAATGTAACTAAATCGCAGTGGGACATGGATTTTTACTATTGAGTGCTGTTATTATTGGTCCAGTGGTGCGGCGGGGATGCCTGCCTCACCATCTTTCTTCCCCTGGACGCGATGTTTACTAGGGCGCATGAGGCACGCATCTTCTGTACTTATGGGCGCATATGTGATGGCGTGTTCATGCCAGTGGGCAATGGCGCGGAAGTGTTAGGTATTTAAAGAGCCGGTGTTCTGTTTTTCACTGCCCGTTATAGGATCTTGTTCCTGGTGCTTCTGTGCTGTTTTGCTGTATGTTAATCTGATTCCCTGTTGTGACCCCTGCTTCTGAGGATCCTGACCTCTGTATCCTGACCTTTGCCTGGTAACTGACTTCGCTTATTCCGAATCCCTTCTGATTGATATCCTGGTTTGACCCTTGCCTGCCTGACTCCATTTGAACTCTGCCTGCCCCGACCCGGACTGATCTGATTACACTTTCTGTCTACGCCTTGTACTGTAACCTTCTGCCCAAAAGACTTTGCATTACCATCGTGCCCCTTAGCTCATTCAGAACCCTTCCCTTTGCACCTCTCTTAATAAGACCTGGCGGCATCCGATTAGCCGAGGGCTCCTTCCGAGGTGAAAGGCAGTTGTTAAAGGCGGAAGCAAGAGCTGAGAACAGGGTGCTTAGCATTGGTTCTGAATTTAGGGTGCCGACCGTGACAGTTACCTTCCCATTGTTCTGCAGATTGGCGCAGGGGAGGGGGTGATATCACTCCAACTTGCAGTACAGCAGTAAAGAGTGACTGAAGTTTATCAGAGCACAATTCACATGACTGGGGGCAGCTGGAAAACTGACAATATGTATAGCCCCATGTCAGATTTCAAAAGTAAACATAAAAAAATCAATTTGCTTAGTGATGGGCGAATTTGCGCCATTTCGCTTCACCGAAAAATTCGTGAATTTCGCGAAACGGCGAAAAATTCGCGAAACGTCACTGGCGTCTAGTTTTTGATGCTGGAGTCCGTTTTTCCGGAAAATTTTTTTTTTGACGCCGGCGAATTTTTGACGCGAATTTTCGCAGGCGTTTTGCAAATTCGCCGCGAATTCGCGCCTGGCGAATTAATTCGCCCATCACTAAATTTGATCTTTTGAAAAACAAATTTCAGTTCAGAAGAATTATCCTAATTGTGGACATATAACAAAATAATGGCCATATGTCCAGAACTGTGACCATGAGAATGAAAATAATTGCTGTATACCTAAGAATATAACCATGTGAATAAGATACAAGCTTCCTTCCTGATAAACATGTTTATATGTTTATGAACTAATTACCTCAACTCCTACTGTTCCCTGTTCTCCAACTAATGTTAATTTATCCATATTAAGTACCTCAATTCCGGTTGTTCCCTTGACTCCAACTAATGTTAGTACATCCACTTTGTAACAAAGGAGCCATATTGGATCCACTTGATCACACTCTCATTCATACATGGCCTGCCATGTCCCATGTGTATCACATAGTCACAGTGAGCAGCCTTTGACCTACAACACCACCCAACTTGTTCTTCTGAATGGCATGCAAGTTAAGGGATGGGTGGAGAAATGACCATCCACCCCTCACTAAGGAAGCACTGCTGAATGTAAGCAGATCTTTATTCATGGAAGGAATGCAGGTCTTTGAGTTATATGTCCTTCACAAAAATACATGTCCCGACAGTGGGATAGGGTGCAAAGTGCAAAAGACATTGCATTTGCATATTTTAAGGGAGAGAGGGGGAGTTTCTTGGGGCTCTGATGGCACAACAAGATCTAAGATCTTTGTCTTTGAACCTGGTATGGATGCATTTCTGTGTCCAGAGCCAAGTAAATTATTACTGCTGCCTCCATTTATGCTCTAACAAGAATCCTTCCCGTTTACTTTTCATGTTCCATTGTATATAAACAGTAATAACATAAATACTCTTTTAAAGAATTCCTGGCCACCAGATGTTTTTGATTCCCCTGTAGTAAGTAAATGTACATGTAATTGACCCTTTAAGACACATGTAAAATGGATATGGCACAAAAGTGAGTTTTTTGCAGGAGGATTGTGCTTAGTGGGTAATTTTTATGCCCTTTTTTAAAGATGAATTTAAAAGGCTGTTTGCTTTTGAGAAGGAAAGCACCTGCAAAGGCATCAAAGGGGCTAATCAGAGCACAACTGTTCCTAAGGTAGAGTCCTGCGATTAGCTGCTGTTGTTAATAAAGCAAATCCTCAAATGCAGATAAAGGATTCTACACGCAGAAAGGATCTCTGAGTGCTAGAAATGACTTTTTTTACAAACAAATGTTTTCTAAACGTTGCGCAAAAAACTGTGAATTAATTTAAAAAGAATATAAGGAGATTGCTCCCCAATGGAATGGAAACATCCCTGTTTTATTTCTTAATTATGTTTACGGAGTCTAATGGGAATTATTGAGCAGAGCAAGGCTCATTTTGCTCAAGCAAAGAATGCTCCTTGCTCCTGTTCCCTGAGCGACTTCCTGGTTCTGACCCCAGTTTGTTCCTGACCTTGAGTTTGCCTCACTATTCTGCTCCTGTTATCTGGTTCTGACCCAAGCCTTTTGACTATGTCCATATCCTTCCTTACTGGCTCCTACCCCAGACTATATATTTGGCGCCCTTGCCTGCCCTTGTGTGAGTACTGGATTCTTGTGCGGTAAATCCTGGCATCACCCACATTAAATCAGAGTGTGATCAAGTGTATCCAATATGGCTCCTTTGTTACAAAGTGGATGTACTAACAGTAGTTTGAGTCAAGGGAACAACCAGAGTTGAGATACTTAATATGGATAAATTAACATTAGTTGGAGAACAGGGAACAGTAGGAATTGATGTAATTAGTTTATAAACATATAAACATGTTTATCAGGAAGGAAGCTTATATCTGAGGGCTAGGCCCAAAGCCAAAGGTGTCATAGGCAGAAGATCACATCCAGACAGCAACCCAGTCACTCCCCTGGGGTTTGGGTTTGCCATTTGTGACAAACAGTCCATGTAAAATCAGACTGTACAGTTTAACATTAGAAAGGTGGCAACTCTTGTTTAAGATACAGCAAATAAACAGTTAAAGGTTGTACGGTCTGTAAAATGTTTGTGAAGTCAACACAGGAAAACCTTTTACCCATCCTAAAATAAGGGCCCAAGTGTGAGAGACAATCCTGTATAATACAGGCCATTTTAGGAAAGAAAAAAACAAAAATATGGGCCCAAGTTCAAGAGGGCACAAGAGTTTGCCCCTTAGTGCTCATGTAACAGCATTTGCCCCCAGTGTGGTTGTGTTCTATTCATGGGGCGCCTTCATCAAAAATCTGGTGCTCCTTGCAGAGAGAAGAATTAGACTTTGTTTGGACTTTGCACACTCCCGGGGCATTGTAAAAGGCCCCCAGTGTCTTCTGTACCAAGGAGTGGCACCACTATGAAATACTGTTAAATTGTGATTGATGAGCTCCCAATTTTCATCAACTTTCAATTAAATTGCCTTGTCTTTAATGTGGAATATTATCATTCCATGCATTCTTTGCCATCAATGAAACTCAATATAAAATTTATAATAATGATATTGTATTACATCATTTTTAATAGGTGTGTCATGCTTGGACTGTCATAAAGACCCTCTTTCCTTTTCATCACAAGCCCACCATGTTTGTATTGGAAACAAGACTTCCCTGCTACTGCCTTTTCCGGTATGGACAAGTATTTGGATTTTCCATTTACGATTAGAGATGGCGCGAACTGTTCGCCGGCGAACTTGTTCGCGCGAACATCGGGTGTTCGCGCTCGCCGGAAGTTCGCGAACGTCGCGCGACGTTCGCCATTTTGGGTTCGCCATTGTTGGCGCTTTTTTTTGCCCTCTCACCCCAGACCAGCAGGTACATGGCAGCCAATCAGGAAGCTCTCCCCTGGACCACTCCCCTTCCCTATAAAAACCGAAGCCCTGCAGCTTTTTTTCACTCTGCCTGTGTGTGCTGAAGAGATAGTGTAGGGAGAGAGCTGCTGCCTGTTAGTGATTTCAGGGACAGTTGAAAGTTTGCTGGCTAGTAATCGTTTTGATACTGCTCTGTTATTGGAGGGACAGAAGTCTGCAGGGGTTTGAGGGACATTTAAGCTTAGGTAGCTTTGCTGGCTAGTAATCTACCTTCTACTGCAGTGCTCTGTATGTAGCTGCAGTGGGCAGCTGTCCTGCTTCTGATCTCATCTGCTGACTGCTGCAATAGCAATAGTCCTTGTAAGGACTGCTTTTATTTATTTTTTTGTTGTTTTACTACTACTACTACTACTACTACTACTACTATAAGAGCCCAGTGCTATTAGTCTAGCAGTGTTGGGGAGTGGGACTGGTGTGCTAATCTGCTGCTCCTAGTAGTTCAGCAGCACCAACTTTAATTTTTTTTTTTTTAATATTCATTCTTTTTTTATTTTACTTTTTTTTATTTTACTACCGCTGTAGTAGTGTATAAGTTGACCTTTTAGGCATTATTTGCCCTGTAGGCATTTTTTGCCCAGTGTGTTATTCAACCAACTGCTATCTAGCTGTGTGACCGTGTTCACATTCTGTCTAAATATCCATAATATTACCGTCTCCAGAAAAAACACCGGAGTGACTTTTTTCAAGCAGCCATAATAAATTTTACGTAATCCGTATCCATCGCTGTAGTAGTGTATAAGTTGACCTTTTAGGCATTATTTGCCCTGTAGGCATTTTTTGCCCAGTGTGTTATTCAACCAACTGCTATCTAGCTGTGTGACCGTGTTCACATTCTGTCTAAATATCCATAATATTACCGTCTCCAGAAAAAACACCGGAGTGACTTTTTTCAAGCAGCCATAATAAATTTTACGTAATCCGTATCCATCGCTGTAGTAGTGTATAAGTTGACCTTTTAGGCATTATTTGCCCTGTAGGCATTTTTTGCCCAGTGTGTTATTCAACCAACTGCTATCTAGCTGTGTGCCCGTGTTCACATTCTGTCTAAATATCCATAATATTACCGTCTCCAGAAAAAACACCGGAGTGACTTTTTTTCAAGCAGCATTCTTATATTTTACGTAATCCGTATCCACCGCTGTGTATACGTTGACCTTGTAGGCATTATTTGCCCTGTAGGCATTTTTTGCCCAGTGTGTTATTCAACCAACTGCTATCTAGCTGTGTGCCCGTGTTCACATTCTGTCTAAATATCCATAATATTACCGTCTCCAGAAAAAACACCGGAGTGACTTTTTTTCAAGCAGCATTCTTATATTTTACGTAATCCGTATCCACCGCTGTGTATACGTTGACCTTGTAGGCATTATTTGCCCTGTAGGCATTTTTTGCCCAGTGTGTTATTCAACCAACTGCTATCTAGCTGTGTGCCCGTGTTCACATTCTGTCTAAATATCCATAATATTACCGTCTCCAGAAAAAACACCGGAGTGACTTTTTTTCAAGCAGCATTCTTATATTTTACGTAATCCGTATCCACCGCTGTGTATACGTTGACCTTGTAGGCATTATTTGCCCTGTAGGCATTTTTTGCCCAGTGTGTTATTCAACCAACTGCTATCTAGCTGTGTGCCCGTGTTCACATTCTGTCTAAATATCCATAATATTACCGTCTCCAGAAAAAACACCGGAGTGACTTTTTTTCAAGCAGCATTCTTATATTTTACGTAATCCGTATCCACCGCTGTGTATACGTTGACCTTGTAGGCATTATTTGCCCTGTAGGCATTTTTTGCCCAGTGTGTTATTCAACCAACTGCTATCTAGCTGTGTGCCCGTGTTCACATTCTGTCTAAATATCCATAATATTACCGTCTCCAGAAAAAACACCGGAGTGACTTTTTTTCAAGCAGCATTCTTATATTTTACGTAATCCGTATCCACCGCTGTGTATACGTTGACCTTGTAGGCATTATTTGCCCTGTAGGCATTTTTTGCCCAGTGTGTTATTCAACCAACTGCTATCTAGCTGTGTGCCCGTGTTCACATTCTGTCTAAATATCCATAATATTACCGTCTCCAGAAAAAACACCGGAGTGACTTTTTTTCAAGCAGCATTCTTATATTTTACGTAATCCGTATCCACCGCTGTGTATACGTTGACCTTGTAGGCATTATTTGCCCTGTAGGCATTTTTTGCCCAGTGTGTTATTCAACCAACTGCTATCTAGCTGTGTGCCCGTGTTCACATTCTGTCTAAATATCCATAATATTACCGTCTCCAGAAAAAACACCGGAGTGACTTTTTTTCAAGCAGCATTCTTATATTTTACGTAATCCGTATCCACCGCTGTGTATACGTTGACCTTGTAGGCATTATTTGCCCTGTAGGCATTTTTTGCCCAGTGTGTTATTCAACCAACTGCTATCTAGCTGTGTGACCGTGTTCACATTCTGTCTAAATATCCATAATATTACCGTCTCCAGAAAAAACACCGGAGTGACTTTTTTCAAGCAGCCATAATAAATTTTACGTAATCCGTATCCATCGCTGTAGTAGTGTATAAGTTGACCTTTTAGGCATTATTTGCCCTATAGGCATTTTTTGCCCAGTGTGTTATTCAACCAACTGCTATCTAGCTGTGTGCCCGTGTTCACATTCTGTCTAAATATCCATAATATTACCGTCTCCAGAAAAAACACCGGAGTGACTTTTTTTCAAGCAGCATTCTTATATTTTACGTAATCCGTATCCACCGCTGTGTATACGTTGACCTTTTAGGCATTATTTGCACAGTGTTTTCTTCAAACCGCCATCTAGCTGTGTGAGCTTGTTCACATTTTGTCTAAATATTGATAATATTATCGTCTCTAGAAAAACCACTTGAGTTACTTTTTTTCAAGCAGCATTCATATATTTTACGTAATCCGTATCCACCGCTGTAGTAGTGTATACGTTGATCTTGTAGGCATTATTTGCACACTGTTTTCTTCAAACTGCCATCTAGCTGTGTGTATTATCGTGCAAAATGCTGAAGAGGTAGTTGACTGGCTTACACAGCACACCCCATCCTCTACCGTTTCTAACTTTACCACAACATCCTCCTCATCCTCCACTGCTATGGCCACCCCACGTAACACTTCCTCCACCACCGGTGCCCCTTCTTCACTGGAGTCAGAGGAGTTATTTTCCCATGAGTTTCTTGAACTGAGTAATGCGCAACCATTATTGCCAGAAGAAGATGAAGGAGATGAGGACGTTACACCAGATTTAATTCTGGCAGAGAACACGACAGAGATGGACATAATGATGAGTGATGAGGAGGAGGTCCCCGCTGCTGCTTCCTTCTGTGATGTGTCAGAAGAAATTGATGCATCTGAGGAGAATGATGATGAGGAGATTGATGTTTTGTGGGTGCCTAGTAGAAGAGAGCAAGAGGAGGGTAGTTCAGATGGAGAGACGGAGAGTCAGAGAGGCAGTAGGAGAATAAGACTTAGAAGAAGCAGGGAGGACAGCCCGCAGGGATCAGTAGGGCAACAACATGTATCGGCACCTGTGTTCAGCCAGCCAACGCACCCGCCATTGCCGCCAATGCCGCCAACTTCTACTGTTACCGCCAGATCGCACACTTCCAAAAAGTCAGCAGTGTGGGATTTTTTTAATGTGTGTGCCTCTGACAAAAGCATTGTAATTTGCAATGAGTGCAGTCAGAAACTGAGCCTTGGTAAGCCCAACAGCCACATAGGTACAACTTCTATGCGAAGGCACATGAGCGGCAAGCACAAAGCACTTTGGGAGCAACACCTCAAAGGCAACAGGCAAACTAAAAGCCACACTCCTTCTGGTCCAGCATCTTACTGCTCTACCTCTGCTCTCCTTGACCCATCTGAACCACCCTCCACTCCGCCTTCCACCTTGACCACCTGTTCCCATTCCCAGTCATCTGCCACCAGCCAAGTTTCTGTGAAGGCCATGTTTGAGCGTAAGAAGCCAATGTCTGACTGTCACCCCCTTGCCCGGCGTCTGACAGCTGGCTTGTCTGCACTCTTAGCCCGCCAGCTTTTACCATACCAGCTGGTGGACTCTGAGGCCTTCCGCAAATTTGTAGCAATTGGGACACCGCAGTGGAAGGTACCCAGCCGCAATTTTTTTTCTAAAAAGGGAATACCACACCTGTACCAACATGTGCAGAGCCAAGTTACCGCATCTCTGTCACTTAGTGTTGGGCCAAAGGTCCATATGACTACTGACGCATGGTCCTCCAAGCATGGTCAGGGCAGGTATGTCACCTACACTGCCCACTGGGTGAACTTGGTAATGGCTGGGAATGGGAAGCAGGGAATGGGTAGCTCAACAACAACAACAACAGTGGAGTTGGTGTCACCGCCACGGATTGCACGCGGTTCTGCCACCACCTCTACTCCTCCATCGCTCTCTACCTCGTCTTCTTCCTCTTCTTCTTCTTACTCTGCTGCTGGGTCCTCCTTCTCCTCCTCCACACCTGTGCACCCCCAGCTCCCCCTAGGCTATTCGACGTGCCAGGTACGCCGTTGTCACGCTGTCTTGGGGATGACGTGCCTGGAAAGCAAAAACCATACCGGATCTGTACTCCTGTCATCTCTGCAGTCACAGGCCGATCGGTGGCTGACCCCACACCAACTGCAGATCGGAAAAGTGGTGTGTGACAATGGAAGCAATCTGTTGGCAGCGTTGAGACTGGGAAATTTAACACATGTGCCCTGCATGGCACATGTGTTAAATTTAATAGTCCAACGTTTTGTCTCCAAGTACCCAGGATTCCAGGACGTTCTCACCCAGTCCAGAAAGGTGTCGGCCCATTTCAGACGTTCCTACACAGCCATGGCACGCCTTGCTGACATTCAGCAGCGCTACAACATGCCAGTCAGGCGTTTGATTTCTGACAGCCAGACTCGCTGGAATTCAACGCTCCTTATGTTGGAACGTCTGCTGCAACAACAAAGGGCCGTCAACGAGTACCTTTTTGAACTGGGTGGTAGGACTGGATCTGCAGAGCTGGGGATTTTTTTCCCCCGTTACTGGGTGCTTATGCGCGATGCCTGCAGGCTCATGCGACCTTTTGAAGAGGTGACAAATATGGTCAGTCGCACCGAAGGCACCATCAGCGACCTAATACCCTTCGCTTTCTTCCTGGAGCGTGCCGTGCGACGAGTGACAGATGAGGCTGTAGACCAGCGTGACGAGGAGCTGGAAGCGCACGATTTCTGGTCGGAATCACCAGAACGAACCCAGGCACCTGCTGCAACGCAGGGAGAGGTGCCAGAAGTGGAGTCAGAGGAGGAAGGTGGCTTTGTGGAGGAGGAGGACCAACAGGAGCAGGCTTCCCAGGGGGCTAGTGGTGACCTTTTGGGGACCCCTGGTCTTGTACGTGGCTGGGGGGAGGAGACCGTGGATGATGCAGTCCTTGATAATGAGGAAGCGGAGATGGATAGCTCTGCATCCAACCTTGTGAGAATGGGGTCTTTCATGCTGTCATGCCTGTTGAAGGACCCCCGTATCAAGAGGCTTAAGGAGAAGGACCTGTACTGGGTCGCAACGCTACTAGACCCTCGGTACAAGCATAAAGTGGCAGAAATGTTACCAACATACCACAAGTCCGAAAAGATGCGGCATTTACAAACCAGCCTGCAAAACATGTTGTACAATGCTTTTAAGGGTGATGTCACTTCAGGAACTCATCAACATTCCAGGGGCAGAGGTGCCAGTAATCCTGCCACGAGCACACCTGCAAGGACAAAGCCCTTTGGCCGGTCTGTAACATCAGACATGCAAATGTTTTTCTGTCCAAGGCAGCGCCACAACCCTTCTGGATCCACCCTCAAAGAACGCCTCGACCGGCAGGTAGCGGACTACCTGGCATTAACTGCAGATATCGACACTCTGAGGAGCGATGAACCCCTGGACTACTGGGTGCGCAGGCTTGATCTGTGGCCAGAGCTGTCACAATTTGCCATGAACCTCTTGTCTTGCCCAGCCTCAAGTGTGCTCTCAGAAAGGACCTTCAGTGCAGCAGGAGGGATTGTAACTGAGAAGAGAACTCGCCTAGGTCACAAAAGTGTCGATTACCTGACCTTTATTAAAATGAATGAGGGGTGGATCTCGGAGGGTTACTGCACGCCGGAAGACTTGTTCTGACTTCTATGCAGCTGTCCTTCTCTTCAAGCCTCATGACTCCACACACAGCTGTCCTTTAGCGTCCTCCTCCCTCCGCCACCGTTACAAACTAGGGTGCAAACCCTACTGGTTTAATTTTTTCTGGCCTCAGTGGCTGCAACCAAAAAAACTGGGCAAACAATGTCTACAAGGTCAACGTATGGCGAAAAATGACTATTTTCAGCATTTATATGGCATATTTTTTCTGGCAACTGTGCTTCAGTGGCTGCGTCCAAAAAAATGCATATTTTCTGCATTTATATGGCATAATTTTTCTGGCCTCTGTGCTTCAGTGGCTGCAACCAAAAAAATGCATATTTTCTGCATTTATATGGCATAATTTTTCTGGCCTCTGTGCTTCAGTGGCTGCAACCAAAAAAATGCATATTTTGTCCATTTATATGGCATAATTTTTCTAGCCTCTGTGCTTCAGTGGCTGCAACCAAAAAAAATTATATTTTCAGCATTTATATGGCATAATTTTTCTGTCAACTGTGCTTCAGTGGCTGCGACCAAAAAAATGCATATTTTCTGCATTTATATGGCATAATTTTTCTGGCCTCTGTGCTTCAGTGGCTGCAACCAAAAAAATTTATATTTTCAGCATTTATATGGCATAATTTTTCTGGCAACTGTGCTTCAGTGGCTGCGACCAAAAAAATGACTATTTTCAGCATTTATATGGCATATTTTTTCTGGCCTCTGTGCTTCAGTGGCTGCGGCCAAAAAAACTGGGCAAACAATGCCTACAAGGTCAACGACGTTGACCTTGTAGGCATTGTTTGCCCAGTTTTTTTGGCCGCAGCCAATGAAGCACAGAGGCCAGAAAAAATATGCCACATAAATGCTGAAAATAGTCATTTTTTGCCATACGTTGACTCAACGTATATGGCAAAAAATGACTATTTTCAGCATTTATATGGCATATTTTTTCTGGCAACTGTGCTTCAGTGGCTGCAACCAAAAAAACTGGGCAAACAATGTCTACAAGGTCAACGTATGGCGAAAAATGACTATTTTCAGCATTTATATGGCATATTTTTTCTGGCAACTGTGCTTCAGTGGCTGCGTCCAAAAAAACTGGGCAAACAATGTCTACAAGGTCAACGTATGGCGAAAAATGACTATTTTCAGCATTTATATGGCATATTTTTTCTGGCAACTGTGCTTCAGTGGCTGCGTCCAAAAAAACTGGGCAAACAATGCCTACAAGGTCAATGTATGGCAGTTGTTTAAAGAGAACAGTAGATTACTAGCCAGCAAAGCTACCTAAGCTAAAATGTCCCTCAAATCCCTGCAGACTTCTGTCCCTCCAATACAGAGCAGTATCAAGCAGATTACTAGCCAGCAAACTTACTATCATCTGTCCCTGAAATCACTAACTGCTCTCCCCCTACACTATCTCTTCCAAGCACACACAGGCAGATTTTTCAGATACATTTTTGCCCTTGATCCCCCTCTGGCATGCCACTGTCCAGGTCGTTGCACCCTTTAAACAACTTTAAAATCATTTTTCTGGCCAGAAATGTCTTTTTTAGATGTTAAAGTTCGCCTTCCCATTGAAGTCTATGGGGTTCGCGAACCGTTCGCGAACCGCTCGCATTTTTGCGCAAGTTCGCGAATATGTTCGCGAACTTTTTTTCCGACGTTCGCTACATCCCTATTTACGATACATATCCAATGATCTGAATCACTAGCAGTGGTGTAACTATAGATGAAGCAGACCTACAAACAAATAATGATCAGAAGCTGGCTCCCTACAGTAACAATTGTCAAAATGGGGTTTTCTACATTAATTTATTCATATAATTTTTAATTGTGGCGACCTGTAATTATTATGAAATAATGAGGATCATTTTAGAAGCTCTACGTCCTATTTTACATTTCATCTTTTGAGCTCTTAAAGGGATCCTGTCATCGGAAAACATGTTTTTTTCAAAACACATCAGTTAATAGTGCTACTCCAGCAAAATTCTGCACTGAAATCCATTTCTCAAAAGAGCAAACGGATTTTTTATATTAAATTTTGAAATCTGGCATGGGGCTAGATATTTTGTCAATTTCCCAGCTGCCCCAGGTCATGTGACTTGTGCCTGCACTTTAGGAGAGAAATGCTTTCAGGCAGGCTGCTGTTTTTCCTTCTCAATGTAACTGAATGTGTCTCAGTGGGACATGGGTTTGTTGTTCTTAGATCTACCAGGCAGCTGTTATCTTGTGTTAGGGAGCTGTTATCTGGTTACCTTTAGGGATGTAGCGAACTGCCGTTTATGTGTTCGCGAACGCCGTTCGCGAACACCGGCAAAAAATGCGAACAGTTCGCGAACAGTTCGCGAACAGTTTGCGAACTTCGAACATCCGCAAAATCGTTCGATTCGAACGATCGAAGGATTTTAACCGTTCGATCGAAGGATTTTCGTTCGAATCGAACGATCGAAGCCATTCGATCGAATGATTTCATTCGATCAAATGGCTTCGATCGTTCGATTCGAACGAAAATCCTTCGATTTTAGCGGTCGAAGGAATCGAATGGTCGAATGGTCGAACGATTTTTGTTCGAATCAAACGCAAACTCGTATTGGCGAACGTCGCGCGACGTTCGCGAACATTCGGCGGACGCGAACAGTCGAAGTTCGCGCGAACTAGTTCGCCGGCGAACAGTTCGCTACATCCCTAGTTACCTTCCCATTGTTCTTTTGTTTGGCTGCTGGGGGGGAAAAGGGAAGGGGTGATATCACTCCAACTTGCAGTACAGCAGTAAAGAGTGATTGAAGTTTATCAGAGCACAAGCCACATGACTTGGGGCAGCTGGGAAATTGACAATATGTCTAGCCCCATGTCAGATTTCAAAATTGAATTTAAAAAAATCTGTTTGCTCTTTTGAGAAATGGATTTCAGTGCAGAATTCTGCTGGAGCAGCACTATTAAATGATTCATTTTGAAAAAAAAATTTTTCCCATGACAGTATCCCTTTAAAGTAAATCAGGGATATTGCAACATCTCAGATAGTTTGTCACATGGCTTGATTAATCAGTTCACTCAAATTCCACAGGTATAGGACCTGCTATCCAGAAGGCTTGGGACTTGGGGTTTTCCGTATAAGAGTCTTTCCTTGGTTGGGCACTCAATACTTTTAGTCTACTAAAAAAAATATTTAAACACTAATATAAGCCAATAGAATTGTTTACCCTGCAATAAGGATTAATTATACATTATCGTAGTCGGGATCATGTGCAAGGTACAGGTACTGTATGAGACCTATTATCCAGAATAGTAGGGACCTGGAGTTTTTTGAATAACCGATCTTTCTGTAATTAAGATCTTTGCACCTACAGTCTACTAGAAAATCATGTAAACATTAAATAAACCCAATAGGATTGTTTTGCTTCCAATAAGGATTAATCTTATCTTAGTTGGGATCAAGTAAAAACTACTGTTTTATTATTACAGAGAAAATGGAAATCATTTTTAAAAATTTGGATTATTTGGATAAAATCCAGCCTTTCTGTAATTTGGAGCTTTCTGGATAATGTGATTCCGGATAATGGATCCCATACCATTACAGAGGAATTGTATATTTATTAAGTTCAAGTTCGTAGAGGCTCAGCAGCCCATCAAATGCAACAGGAACTTCACGGGAAAATCTTGTCAAAGGAAACACTTCCTAGACCCTTAATTAAAGATTTTAACGTTTTCTCCATCCATCATAAGCTTAAAACATTGTTGCTTATACTGTATATAAAACTATGGCTGTCAGTCAAAGTACATCAAAAACAGTAAATATTTATTCACCTCAATATCTCATCCAGCTTGACCTTCAGAATAGTGTTTGTTTTTATGTTTGCCGTCATGAGAGTGCACTGAATAATTTTCATGGCACTGTGACTGATGCGTTCCAGCACTACTGTCGCCATGTGCCTAAGATTTTAATTTGCACATTTAAAGGCTTTATTCTCTGTTCTGTAATTTGTCTTTGGACAGTTTTGGCACCTAACTGCCAAGAAATGCTATGACTTCTCAAATATTTACAACAGCAGCAATTAGTCATTTTCAGAAAATAGGAGAAATAATGGATGGTGCAACATAAAGGAAAATAATTCAAGAGAACCTATTTCTGTTCTTCAATTCCAAACAGAAGGTTTAAATAATGTCTAAGATTTAGTAACAAAAAGGTTAATTTAATACAATGATCCAATCAAAGCCCTGTTCTAAGTGTAATTGAAAATCCTTGAAACTTATTTTAAAAATGTAGGTGCACAAGCAACCTGTGCTAAATGTGCTGAGATGGAAGGGCCACAATGACTTTGAAACAGAGTGCAAAGCTTTTATATACTTCCCCCAAGAGTAAAGGTTGCTATGACTCTATAAAATATTACTGTACAGACTGAATAAAGACTGAATATTTGTCCGTCAAATGGTTAAACCCCAAGATTGTTTCGTAAGCTAATTAAGTGCATGGATTTGGACAATGTGAAACACTTGCTAATAGCCCATAGTTTATACCACAACAGTATTACAAAAGATAGACTACAAAGAGTGGTGGTAAATTTTCTAATTGGACCAGTGTTGTTAGTGGAGTACCGCAGGGCTCTGTACTAGGTCCTTTGCTTTTCAACTTGTTTATTAATGACCTGGAGGTGGGCATTGAAAGTACTGTTTCTATTTTTGCAGATGATACTAAATTGTGCAGAACTATAGGTTCCATGCAGGAAGCTGCCACTTTGCAGAGGGATTTGTCTAAACTGGAAAACTGGGCAGCAAACTGGAAAATGAGGTTCAATGTTGATAAATGCAAGTTATGCACTTTGGCAAAAATAATATAAATGCAAGTTATACACTAAGGGGCCGATTCACTAAATTTGAGTGAAGGATTCGAAGTAAAAAAACTTCGAATTTCGAAGTGTTTTTTGGGCTACTTCGACCATCGAATGGGCTACTTCGACCTTCAACTACGACTACGACTTCGAATCGAAGGATTCGAACTAAAAATCGTTCGACTATTCGACCATTCGATAGTCAAAGTACTGTCTCTTTAAAAAAAACTTCGACCCCCTAGTTCGGCAGATAAAAGCTACCGAAGTCAATGTTAGCCTATGGGGAAGGTCCCCATAGGCTTGGCTAAGTTTTTTTGATCGAAGGATATTCCTTCGATCGTTGGATTAAAATCCTTCGAATCGTTCGATTCGAAGGATTTAATCGTTCGATCGAATGAATAATCCTTCGATCGTTCGATCGAATTTTCTGCGCTAAATCCTCTGACTTCGATATTCGAAGTCGAAGGATTTCAATTCCTAGTCGAATATCGAGGGTTAATTAACCCTCGATATTCGACCCTTGATAAATCTGCCCCTAAATGGCAGTGTGTTGGGATTTTCTTTAAATCAGAAAGATCTGGGAGTTGTCTAATTCCAGGCAGTGTCATTCTGTGGCTACTAAAGCAGATCAAGTTCTGTCTTGCATAGTGATGGGCGAATTTATTTGGCAGATGCGAATTTGCGTAAAATTTGTGCGTTTCGCCTCCGTCTAATAAATTCTGGAATTTGCAGCAACGGTTCAGACGATTAACAGATACCCATTGACTTTAATGGGTGTCCAATGTCGCCAGCATTGGCCAAGTTCGCGTTTCACAAATTTTTCGTCCGTTTCACGAATTTTGCGGGAAACAGGACAAAAACGGGACAAATTCGCCCATCACTGGTCTTGCATAAAAAAGGGCATTAACTCAAAGGATGAAAACACAATTATGTCTCTTTATAGGTCCTGGTGAGGCCTCATCTGGAGTATGCAGTGCAGTTTTGGACTCCAGTCCTTAAGAGGGATATAATGAGCTGGAGAGAGTGCAGAGACTAAGGGGTATATTTATCAAAGAGTGAAGTTAATAGTGAAATTCCGCCACTCTCCATTCATTTCTATGGGATTTTTATAGGTGTATTTATCAAAGGGTGAACTTTCACTTCACCCATTGATAAATACGCCTTTCAAAATCCCATAGAAATTAATTGAGAGCTGCGGAATTTCACTCTAGTGGCGGAACTTCACTCTTTGATAAATTTACCCCTAAGTGCAACTAAACTGGTTAGAGGGATGGAAGACTTAAAGGGCACCAATCATGACCAAAATCATTTACTAAGTAAATACACTATGTGAAAGTTCAAGAAATCCGATTTTTAAAACAGTTAGAATTGTTTGTATAATGTAAATGATCAGCTCACTATTCCTTCTGCAAGATCTCCCCTATCTCCCCTGCAATTCTAGCTGAGGCAGCCATCTTGGATTTCACTGGCTCCTCCTACCTATATCTTCCCAGCCAACTGTAGCTCTGAAATCTCGCACATGCTCAGTTGAAATTCCTTGCTTGCTTATCAACCCTTCTAAACTATTTTCAAATCAGCCAAACCTGTGTGTTAGCTGCTGTTCAGTAGTGCTGCCACCTGCTGGAAGTTAGTGTGTGTCCTTCATTTGCATAATGACTTTACCAGCTGGGGACAAGATAGGGAAATCTCCTGATACTTCTAGTGGAGGAGTTTACTTAAACAAGGCATTCTGGGTAGAATTACTCAAAGCAGTGTTACAATCTGAGCATGCTCCTGAAATTTGCATATTAGAGTCTCTGTTATAGTCACAGTATGGCCTCCCTCAGTGAAAGAACCCATTTGACAAAGAAAGTGATTTTTTTAAAACCTGCAGTTTTTTCAAAAAACTATATATATAGTTTGATTAAATGTGTTTAGCTTGTACTGTCAGATTGTTAATATGTGTTTGATTTTGGCTGTGATAGGTGCCCTTTAAATTATGAGGGGAGATTGTCAAGGTTGGGGTTGTTTTCTCTGGAAAAAAGGTGCTTGCGAGGGGACATGATAGATAAATAGCAGGGGACCTTTTTACCCATAAAGTGGATCGCTGTACCAGAGGCCTCCCCTTCAGACTAGAAGAAACGTAGGGGGTTCTTCACAGTCAGGACAGTGAGGTTGTGGAATGCACTGCCGGGTGATGTTGTGATGCTGATTCAGTTAATGACTATAAGAATGGCTTGGATGATTTTTTGGACAGACATAATATCAAAGGCTATTGTGATACTAAACTCTATAGTTAGTATAGATTTGGGTATATATGATTTATGTGAGGGTAGGGAGGGGTGTGTGTATAGATGCTGGGTTTCATTTGGAGGAGCTGAACTTGATGGACTTTATATTTTTTTCAACCCGATTTAACTATGTAACTATGTAACTATGATGTGACCTAGAAACATAAGCACTTAATTGGTCTTGCTTCTTTTCTATGTTTAGATTTCTGCATTCCAAGTGTAGTCACCTGGAGTGAGTCAAGTGAACCTACATGAGAATTTGTAGCTACAATCCAGGCAGGTAGTTAGCAAATAAAAAAAAAGAAGAGCAAGAGAAAGAGAGAGTGAAGGGAGAAATAGATGTGTTAAAAATAAAGACAAAGGCAAGGCCATTGGACAAAGAGCTATGAAGCATGGTAATTTCATTATTATATTTAGAAGCCTGAAACCCACATGTTTCATGTTTTGTACAGCTTGTTCCAGCATCTCAGATCTCATGCAGAGAAAACAATACACATAAAAGAAAAAACACACACAAGGAAAAAGAGCACATTTAAGATACTGGTGTATTTTATATTGGTGGCGCAATGACCCAAAACACAGGGTCAAACACCGATAGCCATCCTGCTCTTATCTTATATACACAGATTATAAACTACACTGGAATCAAACATTGGAGAGCAAGGACAGACTTGTTCAGTGCTAGGAAACTGTGCTTAGTGCTTCCAAATTCAAATGCAGGAACAAAGAACCTGGAACCATATTTAAACAGAAAATCTGAGATTCTCATTGGAGGATTATGTTGTATTTTAATGCAATGTTGCTTTAAGAGTATGCCCCTGGTGTTACAACACTACTGTACATCTTCCTGCATGCCTTAATCTTGATAATATGTTACAATATGTCTGTATTTGTCATAGCTGGATTTCTGGATTGAAAAATATCTCAGAATATCACTCTCTACAGCATACTAAAAGTTAATTCAAAGGTGAACAACCCCTTTAAAGGGGATGTAAAGGCAAAAAAATATAAACAATTTTTACTTTCTTTAATGAAAAAGAAATCTCTCTTCAATATACAGTACTTCAATTAAAAAATGTCTACCGTTTTTATAAGAAACCTGATTGTACGCAGTGAAATCCCCCATTTGTTTTACTTGCTCTGATTGCTGGGGATAGGAAACTTCAGACAGTCCCTAACTGCTCTGCAGGGAAATGATAATACTCTCAAACAGCAGGGGGAGCCCCTCCCCACCTTACTTCCTAGAACTTGAGCAGCTTTGTTTGTTTCCCTATAAAGCAGCAGATGATGGTGTAGAGATTTGTATCCAGAGAACCAGTTCAGTCTGCATATTCTTGCTGTATCGCTTCTATGGCATATATTATTTGACTTGTGCTGTTTTGTTAATTTATGACAAAACCTAAGCTTAACCTCCCAACTAGTGATGGGTGAATAAATTCGCCATTCGCAAATTTGTGGTGAATTTCCACGTTTTGCCCCCGGTGAATACATTTGAGAAATTTTTCAGCAAAACGGTAGAAATTTGCCCATCACTACTCCCAACTGAAGCCCAGACCACACTGAGCATGTTCTTGGTTTTGCTAAGATGTTTAACAAAAGATGACGACCCCCATGTGACCAACTTTGAAAACATAAATCATTTGTTTGATTAGGCTTCTGGTACAGTAAGTTCAATGTTTATATTTAGTATATAAAATACAGCATTTCTAGCATTATTCTGTTTCAAACTTTAGTTCACTTTTAAGTAGGGTTAAAAACAGGCCATCAAGTTCAACCCCTCCAAATGAACCCCAGTGCACAGACATACACACACTCATACTGACCTATACATGTGACCATTTAATTACAAATATGAGAACATCTACATTCCTACATTTCAACAAACCTATTCCTCGACTTTTATTTTAGAAGCAGCTAGAAGGATAATCAAATTTAGCTGTTTGTAGACAATGTTCTATTCTTTGTTTGTAGACAATGGTCTTCTGTTAGATCTACAATTTGAGCACCCCCACCTTATATGTTACTAGTGTATTTTCTATTAAAGAAGACCTCAAATGCTCCCATTTGGACCCTGAAAACTTTCAAAGTAAGGTATCAAAATGATTATGAGTGTGAGAGCTCTCTACTTTATGATTATTACTTTATGATTATGAGTGTGAGAGCTCTTTACATTCATTTGCTGTGATCTAACAGTCAAATTACCATTCAAAATTTGTGTAAGGATTTGCCAGTAACTGAATTCTGGACTATGTGACGACATGGCTGTGTATTACCCCACTGAGCCCTGGTGGGTGTTTGGAGTTCTTATGGGTCAATTATCCTGATGGCCATGTTACTTATCCCTGCTGCTCCCTTCCCTTCGCCAACCTTGTTAACTAGAAGTGTCCTCAAATGATTCCATTAAAGGAGAAGGAAAGCTACAAAGCAGTTTATTGCCATTAGATTAACCACTATAGTGCAAGCTATAACACTATATATATTCTGCAGAATGCATTACCATACCTGAGTAAACAGCTCTAGACACTGTCTCTGTTTGTATAGGATAGTAGTTACCATATTAGCTTAGTGTGACATCACTTCCTGCCTGAGTCTCTCCTTACTCATAGCTCTTGGTTCAGATTACAACAGGGAGGGGAGGAGGGAGGGGGTAAAGGGAGGGATAGAGGAGTAAACTGAGCATGCTCAAGCCCTAGCCCTGAAGGTTTAAGCTGAAAACAGGAAGTCTGATACAGAAGCCCATGAGTACACAATAGAAGGAAAGACATGCTGTGTTTCTTTTGACAGAGGACTCAGAGCAGCATTACTTTGATGGTTTCCTGGTATATTTATATAGACCTTTCTGATAAAACTTACTTAGTTTAACTTTCCCTTCTCCTTTAAGGGGCTTAATAAGCCTGCTGCTTGCAAATACAGGTGCTTGATCATTTAAGGTTTATAGACTGTGTTTTTCTGTGTTCCTGTAATTCCTTGCCTGGTTCCATGTTCCATTGCCTGTTTTCTGTCTCCAATTAGTCTATTGGACTCTCCTTGCCAGCTGCCTGATCAACACTTCTGCCAGTTTTACAGACTTTTAATTTTTTGCTGCCTGCCCCCAAATACTGGCCTAGTATAAGGACTGAAGTATTGTATCTGTTGTGCTGTTACCTTCATTCTTCATTATTAAATCACCTTTGTTCATTGCAAAATGTTCCCTGCCTTTCATCAAGTTAAATTAATGTACTGTTATGGGACCTATTATGCAGAATCCTCGGGACCCGGGGTCTTTCGGATAACGGATCTTTCGGTAATTTGGATCTGCATACCTTAAATATATTTAAAATACATGTAAACATGAAATAAACCCAATATGGATTCATTATATCTTAGTTTGGACCAAGTACAAGGTACTATTTTATTGCAACAGAGAAAAAGAAAATAATTTAAAAAATGTTTGAATTATTTTATTATAATGGAGTCTATGGGAGATGGCCTTTCTGTAATTCAGAGCTTTCTGGAGCTTTCTGGATAACAGGTTTCCGGATAACGGATCCCAATACCTGTAAAGCTTGTCCAGAATGACAAGGTCCTAACAGCTATCATCTGACTGCTGGGTGTTTGGCATTCCTATTTTAATCTCCAGCAGGCACTTAATGGCAACACTGGAAAATTCTGGCTTCCGAAGCATTAAACAGAGAACAATAATGATTTCAAGACAGTTGGTGACATCATTTTCTGAAGCGAAGGACTGATTTTCTCAGCATTTTAATGGCAACTATTAAGTTCATCTATTTACATAAATATTTCCGTAACAAGAGAAAGCAAGTCTTGGCTTATCCTCATATTCCCACTTATATACTTAACAGTATGCGTAATTTTCTGAACGTGTCCTTAAAAATTGTCAGATCTATTTTATGCTGCTTATTATTCATCAAAGCTCTGTTTAGATTTAGATGCACAGCCTTGAAATTATTTCACTCAATAACGGGATCCCTGCTTTGTCTACAATCATTACTATTGTGTTCTCTTATTTAGCCTTTCTCCCAATCTATGCTACAAGCCGCAGTGCTGCTCCCCTATGTAACTGAACGTTTACAACAATACCATATTTGGGAAGGATTCAGTATAATATAATTTCATTTAAAGTAACAAAAGTCAGCACATCTTAAAGAGAACATATCATTTCCATAACTGCTGTACCCAGAATGAGGGCACAACGCTTAACGCAAAAATAATCACAGTTCTCCAGGGCCAGGGGTCCTATGAGAATTCTGCCTCCCTTTTCTGTGATCATGCAATAGTTACTGTAGGTGTGTAGGATAAAAACGTTAAACAATTGCAGCAGCACTCCTATGTTTGATGAAAAAACATTTTATTCGTGCAACAACAGCAACGGTTCAGACTATTCCAGCCCTTTATCAAGCCAGGTAGGTGTGTAGGATGGTACAACTTTTATTTCAGGTTCTCCCCAAGGATGGTGTTTGCCAGCTAAGAGTGGTCTGGTTTACAGTTGGGAGAGGATGTTGTTTCCTATTCAAGATAAAAGTATTTTGCTGGCAGCTCAGTAACTAGGAGGGGTGTCAGGTTCCTTAGTCTTTAAAAAAGGAAGCCACCACAAATTCGGTCTCTTTGGTCTCCACTAGCACGAGGAGTTGTGTGCTGAAAGGTCGGAAGTGGAGGAGGGACTCTGTTGGTGAAGAAAGTGCTTGGAAACAAGTATATTTGGACACTTTAAGAGTGAATAGTAAGATCAGGGTAGTTAGTAAGCAGTCAGAGGCTCCAACTAGTGATAGGTGAATAAATTCTCTAGGCGCAAATTTGCAGCGAATTTCCACATTTCACCACCGGTGGTGAATAAATTTGTGAAACTGGTGGGAAAATTCGCCAGCGTCAAAAAATTTGGACGCGCTAGCCCCAACAATGAGACTAGAAAGGGTTTGTACCCTGGACTGCACCAGACAGTATAGGCACTCAAGCAGTTAGTCTCTGGAATAGGAGATTCATGGAAGGCACCAATGTGCACATCCGATAGCGCTGGGGATTAGTGATGGGCGAATAAATTAGTCTGGCACTAATTTGCGATGAATTTTCGCATTTTGCCGCCGGCTAATAAATTCGTGAATCTTCCACGACAATTCGCCAGTGAAATTTCGCATGAGTCAAAATCTGCACGTCTCAAGACTATTCAGACGCCCATTGACTTTAATGCCAGCGTCAGCTTGGACACGGGCGTCAATTTTCGATTTTCACGATTTTTTTGTGAAAATGCCTGAATTTCACAATTTTTTCATGAAGCTTTCCGATATCACAATTTTCCCGTGAATTTCCCGTTTGCGAATTTTGCGTGAAATGTGCGCATTTTTTCGGTGAAGCAAGATGGGATATATTCCACCATCACTACTGGGGATTCATTTACTCATCTGTGAGTGCTACCTCTGGATGGTATGAACAGTACAGCTGCGATTGTATGGGGCAAATTTACTAAAGCGCGAATTGGCTAATGCTATCGTAAATTTGCTAGCGAAGTGGACCTACTCTAGCGCTACTTCTCACCCTTACGCCAGGCAATGTTGCGCTATGGCGAAGGGATGTAACTACCCTAATTCCCTAACTTGCGCATTTTACTGAACGTTATCTCTTGCCTTCGCCACCTCTGACCAGGCGAAGTGCAATCGAGTAGATAGGGCTTGTCTTTTACTTTTTTAAGGGTGATAGGCTGAAAAAGATAGAAAAAATGTTTGGGGGTCCCCTCCTTCCCCCCTACATTTCCTAACATATGGCACCTAAACTATAAAGTGGGCACATGTATAGGGCAAAATAACAACTCTGTTTTATTGTATGAAGCTTTCCCAGGCTTGTGCAGTGTAATGTATTTGTTGCTACATATACGTCCATTGTACTTTAACTTGTACTTTAACTTGGCACTGTATGCAAATTAGGCATCGCTAGCATAACTCTGCTTTGCTTGACGAATTAACGCTAGCGCAACTTCGCTACCTTTCGCCTCCCTGAGCACAACTTCGGATTTTAATGAATTAGCTGCGCCCAGGCGAAACTTCACCTGGCGAGGTGCTATGAAGGCTGCGCTAGCGCAACTCCACAGGTTAGTGAATTTGCCCCTATAGAGTACCATCAGAGGGATGAAAATGTCTAAAACATTTGACATGACTGTACTCATCAGCATCCACAAAGAGATTGTGTAAAATCCAGGACATAAAGGGGGTTATTTATCAAAGTTTATTTACCGAATTTATCTCAATATGTTCTGAAAAAAACTCTGACCAAAACCACACAAGTTTTTTAGGCTTATTCATTAATACACTTTCCAGAAAATTTTGTTTGTGGGAAAAATCTGAAAAAAATCTTGAAAAATCAGATTTTCACGATTGTTTTGGATTTTTCACCCAAAACTTCTGGGTATTGCCAAAAACGCATCGCACATCAAAAAATCATTTTCAGATTCTGACTTTTCCATCCTTGGGGTTTAATAGATTCCAAAATAAATTTTAAAAGTCTGATTTTATTAAAAAAATCCTGAATTTTTCGTGATTTTTGATTTCGGAGTTTAGTAACTAAACCACAAAGAGTTATCATATTATTTTAAGAACCACTAACACGCAAGTTATTTGAGAGATTAGCTAACTCCATAAATACAGCGAGGACCTATCTGGGTAAAAGATTCCCATGTAACTCATTATTTACAGGGAGCTGCAGGGAATGCCAACACCCGGAGGTAGTCCACACCACTGCATAATGTTTATATTCCCTTTGTAATATCAGCAAATCAAAACTTCAGACTAATCTCCCTATGTTAGGTAAAATAAGATGGATGATATGATATAGTGTTGGTAGGCACAATTCTAATTGGAGAGTAATCTTGTATTTTTAATAATAAGTCTGGGGAGCAATGAGGCAAGTGTTATGGAGACAGACAAGAGCTTGTTGTTTCATCTTCACATGACACTCAGCAGAACCATCGGTATCAAGTTTATTTCATGTCAAACATATTCTCAGAGTGGACAAAAAACATCCTTTAAGGAAAAGTTTTCCCAACTCTAGTTTGTCAAGTCAACAGAACTGATTTTCAGCGTAATTTATTTTAATCGTCCGGGAATTACATTTGGGACAATTAGCTATTCTCTCTGTTAATTAGCCTGGTGTTTTTGGTGGATAATTGTTTGAAGAAAATCTGCATAGCTGGCAGGATGGAAACCTTAAAAAAAACAAGGCATATATTTTATCCCATCTTTTTGTAGTCTTCTGAACAATAAGTTGTTTTTTGCCATGGATTTCTGCATAGTCTCCAACATTTCATAAGAGCCATCTTATGTATAGGTCACACATAAATGTTTGTTCCTCCAATCGTAGCATGCTATACATAGTAATAATAATTTTATTCTACAGTAGGTTTAATTGCTTATGTGGGGGTTATGATAAAATAGATTAAAAGGAATGATATGTAGACAGCTACAAGAAGAATAGACCAATTCTCTTCTGTAACACAAGACTGTCCTTGATATTCAGGAATAGACTGATACAGTGATGTTTATATACATCTGTAACCTTGTTATGAACTAAGAGGAACTCCAGACAAATATTGGGCCTCAGAGGGGGTCTTGACCTGAAAAATCTTCAGATTAGGTGTTCAGTGAGACCTGAATGAAATCAAGAACAGAGGTTATTATAAGGAGTCTTAACTGTATTTCTAGCCTTGGAGAACTTGAATAGTTGGGTTAAGAATCCATCCATGTCAAGACTTCAGCACCCATCATACCTTAATTCGGGGGTCCCCAACCTTTTTCACCCATGAACAACATTCAGATGTAAAAAGAATTGGGGAGCAACACAAGTATACGTTCCTGGGGGTGCACTGCTAAATAAGGGCTGTGATTGGTTATTGGTAGCCCCTATGTTGACTGGCAGCATACAGGAGTCTCAGTTTAGCAGTAGACCTGATTATTATACAACTAAAACTTGCCTCCAAGCCTGGAATTCAAAAATAAGCATCTGCATTTGAGGCCACTGGGAGCAACATCCAAGAGGTTGGTGAGAAACATGTGGCTCAGGAGCTACTGGTTGGGGATCATTGCCTTAATCATTGAAAATAGGCTGGAGACTGATGGGAGTTGCAGTGAGCAGAGCAACACTTTTATAAAAGTTATTTCCCCATTACTGACAAGACATCCCCCATTATTTAGATGTATTTGTTTGTTATGGTCAATTTTGAATATACAAAGATACTTATACATATGGGTTAATATAACTTGTGCATTGTGTGGTTCAGTATCCCTAAGCATCTAATCACAAGCCTAACACTGTTACTGGAGATCCATATCCAGAATAAAATCAAATTACCAAGCCATATATATATATTACTGTGTTGAATCTTGATAAAGGTTCTAGGTAAGGACTGAAACATCTTGTTGCCCCATGTATGAGCCCTTCTTGACAGGCACATCCCCCTTAAAGTCCAGTAGCATGAATCTATGTGTTTATGGTCACCTTAATCCACACAGAGCTTTTTTTTACACTTCATTGATATACATTTACAATGCATAGTGCATTGGGTGCAGTGTGTGAAAACACTGGAGCTGATACTCAGCCTCATGAAAGTAATAATATGAAGTAAGATGATTTCTCAAAAAAAGTGAGAAGCCGGAGATGTTTCCCGCTTCTGAAAAAAAAATAGAGACCGGCACAAGGCCGGGTACCCTAATGGGTCTCCCTCAGGAGACGATGGCTATCCCCAACACTAGTTCTGTTGAGAGTGGAATAAACCAAACTGATGCTGATGGCTACTAGGAAGAACCACAAGAAAAAGCTGTATCGAAAGCACAATAGCGCAATATCTATATGTACAGTATATATAGAAAGAAAATAAAGAACACGTCAGCATTAGGGATAATGCATTTAGCACTACTTTATATTTCCCATAAAATACAGAGTAAGGGGGAGATCTGGCTATTTTACCCTTTATATTAGATTTGCGTCACTACTAGCTACTGGGCATCAGATTATACAATACTGTAAATTTGAATTGCCAGTGGGATGGCATTTGGAGCGCTTCGTTTTCCGAAGTCGCCCGAAGTTTCCTCGTGAGGCAACTTCGGCGAATTCGGAAACAATGCATTCCAATTACCATCCTGCCTGCGATTTACATTCTAGCCGACGGGAAGGCAGGGGAGGCATTTCAGGGAAATTGGTCGTCCCCCGCCGGGAGACTAATCTACCGAATCTGAGCGTGTCTCTGCCCTAAGAAGGGCCTGGCTGTGCTGCACTTCCTGAATTAGCCGGGCCCCCTTTAGCTAATATGCGCCCTTCCTTATCACAGGAATATGAAAACCAGAATTTCCCTTAGGTTATTTAAGCCATATAAATAAAACGTTCAAAGGTAATAACAGTCCAAATCCTTATAAAAACAGCACTTGGTCACAGTGTCAGGTTACAACTGTAGTGCAAATTGTAATGACCGCTATGATATCCTTATTCTGTCAATCTCTGTTTCTTTTTGCATTTTAAAGTGAAATAATGCCACCACTGCCTTTTGTTGCACATTTTTCATGTGAAATAATGATGGTTTGCCAGATACTGCAATACCGGGAAATGTATCTCATTATATATATTACACAGGGCCGCCATCAGGGGGGCACAGGGGGTACTTCTGTACCATGCCCGGGCCTTAAGGGGGGCCCTGCTGTGCTACACTTTTCAAAATAGCCGGGCCCCCCTTGACATCGCTGAAGCCGTGTCCCCAATTCCGAAGTCCCAAACCGCCGAAGAGCTGAAAAGCCAAACAGCCAAAGTCCTGATGCAGCGAAAAGACCTGAAAATCGCTGAAAGTAGCCAAAGTTGAAGTCCTGAAGCCACAAGTTCAATTCTGCTGGACACCAATGTGTATTTCTTTATTTTTTTAAACCCCTGGCCACCACTGTATTATTTTAATAACATATAGGCCCCTGCCATCAATGTTTTTTTTAAAAAAAATTCTCTGGGGTGCCAATGTTTTTATTTTAACTTATAGTGGGGCCCTGGTGCCAATGTATTTTTTAAAAAAACTTTTATGGGGGGCCCTGGCGCCACAGTTTTTTTTACTTATAAGGAGGCCCTGACCATCAATGGCTTTTTATAACTTGTGGGGTGGGGGTTTACCGTTTTTAGCGCTGATGTCTGTGTGGTCTTTTAACTGTGGTGTGGAGTGGGCCGGCATGGGGTAAATTTTGTTGTACGGGCCCCAGTGATTTCTAATTATACATATACTCTATATATTACTGTAGTCCTAAGACCTAGGGGCATATTTATCAAAGGTCGAATTTCGAATTGAAAGATCAACCGAAATTAATTAGAAGTTTTTTTTGGTCGAATAGGTCCGTATTCGGCTGAATTCAAATCGTACGAAGTAGTATTAAAAAAAACGAAGTAATAGTCGAAGTACACAAAAAATTGCTCAAAATTTTAATTTTTTAAAAAAATCTGAGGATTTCAAGTCTCATGGCAAGTTTTCAGTAAATCTGCCTGTTGTCTGTGCTACTCTCAGCAAGAGTTGGCAGATCTCACTTGCATATCATTAGTGCCCAGGCCAGAGCTGATAGAAGGAATTACATAGGCAGTTGTTTTTGTTCGCAGTATGCCTCAAGCACCAAGAATTTCTTTTAACTACATTGGTTGCACATAAATCTTTTGTTCTGGTTGGGAAAATCTAACTTTGCAGAAAAACACCATACAGAGGTCTACTGATCTGTCACCCTGTGGACATATTTACATCTTACAAAGACAAATAACCTATATTGTAGCCGATGTGTAAAGGAAAAATACACCGACATGGGGGTCTCAAGAGTATAGCAAAGTATAGGACTCCCTTTTACTATAGGGAGTGTGTCTGCGCAAAGGGCTGTGTAATCACAACCTGGCCAGAAATAACACAAAATTGTAAATGACACTGTGCCACCCATGGCCAGTTTTTGGAATAGGAAAAGTATCCTTTGGACCATGATTTATGAATGCCTTTATGTTCCATTTGACTTTATTCTTACAGTGTGTAGTCTTATTATCTGGTTAGTCTTCATACTTTTGTTTTATTGCCCTCCTCTCTACCCCTGTAATTGTATTTTTTTTTAAGTGGGTTGATAAAGAGAACATAGACATGGGAGAAGGTAGTGAGGGAGGAGAGGTAGGGTTAAGAGCAAGGAAAGGTTTTCACTAGCCCTCCCTACAATGGGAGAAATTTACCAGAAACGTAACCATAAGAATTTTGAGTATTGGATAGCTATTCGTAACAATACGGTCTCCAAATATTTAAAAATTTGGACCACATGGGTAATTCTCTCACCTACCTAAAGTTATATGACTAGATACTAAGGCAAACAGATAGCTTGGTCACACTATTTCTAATTTCTGTCCGACTTTTTACTTTTTTTATGTTTTAATTATTACTTTTCTTATTAACTATTCTTATTCTTGTCATAGTTTACAGTTAAGACCTTGAGCGTACATTATTTTTTCCTATAAACGGGAAATGTTAATAATTTTGTCTATGCCTTCCCTTAGCACTTTTAAAAGCTAAGGCAAGTTAAAAAACTTTTTAAGGAGCGTTCAAGACTATAGACAAAGCTTAAGTCTTCCAATGATTATGTGATATTGATAATCAATAACTGCTGGTCTGAAGGTATTGTAAAAAAAAAGAAATAATTCTTGTACCATGCTTTACTATCAGAATTTCTCAGACAAAACCTATGCATATACTGCTTGATTGGGACTTGTGTATTATAATTGTTACTTTTTCCTGTAAAAAAAGAAAATTACAATAAAAATTTAAGTTACAAAAAAAAGAGCAGGGAAAGGTTTAAAGGAGAAGGAAAGGCTAAAATTAAGTAAGTTTTATCAGAAAGGTCTATATAAATACACCAGTAAACCCTCAAAATAATGCTGATCTGAGTCCTCTGTCAAAAGAAACACCACATTTCTTTCCTTCTTTAGTGTACACACGGGCTTCTGTATCAGACTTCCTGTTTTCATCTTAAACCTCCAGGGCACGGCCTTGAGCATGCTCAGTTTGCTCCCCCTCCCTGCTGTAATCTGAGCCCAGAGCTATGAGTGAGCAGGGAAACTCAGGCAGGAAGTGATGTCACACCAAGAAAATATGGCAGCTGCTATCCTAAACAAACAGAGAGCGCTTCTAGAGCTGTTTACTCCGGTATGGTAAAGCATTCCACCGAATAAATAGTGTTATAGCTTGCACTATTGTGGCTAATCTATTGGCAATAAACTGCTTTGCTAGCTTTCCTTCTCCTTTAAAGGGGCCCAGATCATGGGAAAAATTGGGTGCCGTTGAGGGCAAGGAGATCAGTGAAAGAGGTAAACAGGGCAAAGAACTAAAGGAAGGTATTTCCCTGGCCTCTCTCTTTGCCTTAGTAATATTATTTCAGCAAAAATAACCCCCTTGAAAAAACACTATTTTCAGAAGTAAAAGTAGTTGGGGAGCAACATTAGCAAGAAAAATGTTCTTGCGGTGCCAAATAACTGCTGTGATTGGCCATTTGGTAGCCCCTTTGTGGATTGTCAACCTACAGTAGGGTCTGTTTGGCAGTGCACCTGTTTTTTATGCAGCCAAAACTAGCCTGGAATTCAAAAATAAACAGCTGCTCTGAGGCCACTGGGAGCAACATCCAAGGGGTTGGAGAGTAACATGTTGCTCACGAGCTACTGGTTGGGAATCATTTTTATAGTAATACACAATTTAATAGACCTAACAATTTGGGGTTCACAGTGATTTTCAGTGGTCAGGATAAATATATCAAAGGCTATTCAACGATGGCCACCCAAGGAAAGGTGGGCTCTGTCCTGGTGAGCAAGTGACCAAAGGTTAGGAGTCTACAGGATTTTTCTTTATGACCAATCAAATCTGACTAAAAAGACAGCCAGTGCAGTAACAAAAAAAAAAGACACTATTAGCTTCCCAAAGCATTCCCTAGCCATTATAACAAATTATCCTCCTTATTGACAGGAGAACAAACTGACACCATTATATCCCAATTGAATGTCGTTTACTGAGTACATGTATAATCACAGATGATTAAAAACATAAACATTATCATTTGCAGACTAAACGACACAAACTAAAGCATGAATAAATTATATTGGAATTAGACAAACCCCTGAAACCATGAGTATATAACCCAAAACAACACAGAAATGCTATCATATAGTATGTGTATACCATGGAAAATCATTAAGGGAATAGCTGATTAGGCTAAAAGAAAGGTGTGTATCATCAAGGGTGTTAGGGTGGCTTGAAATGTATCACAGAATTTGTAGACGCCAGTGGAACAGGAGAGAGCATGTAAACATGAGAAATTCCAGACAATGCACATCTGTACATGGAGAGATATGACCAGATTGCCTTGTATAGACAACACAAAACATAAAAAGGGAAGAGATCTATATTAGTAGCTTAGACTATAGCTTAGAGTAAAACAAGGCTAAGCTATAAAATCATTTGTAGTAATTAGCAAAGATAAAAGCCGCCGACAGACTAAGTCGGCAGCGTATTGGCCCGTGTGTGGGGCCCTATGACAGGCTTCCCCGATCAATATCTGGTCAAAAGATGGCCAGATCTCGATTGGGCAGAGATCCTGCGATCCAACCACCTGTATGGACTGCATTGTGATCTGATCATTGGGCCCTAGGGCCAACGATCGGATCAGCCCAATATAAACAATGAGCATCCATGTTTGTCAGTAGAAAAGTGTCCCCCAAGCGGAACCTGAAGAAGGAGCAGCGGTGCATGATCCTTGCAAAGACTGGAAAAGAGACAACAAAGTACTACAACCTACAGAAGGTTCATGTTGCCTACAGCCCAATGTGACTGACACACCAGCTTTCAAGGGCATCAAGCAATGCCACAGTGGTCGAAATGGGCTGATCTTGCTCTTTTGTAGAAACCCAGGCATGTTCCATCTTCCTAGAAATGTGTCAGTATCGCTTTAAATTCCACTTCAACCCTGCCCTATTATATTCTTATTTTCTTGTTAGTTTCCTGCTTCCCAATGTGTTTTTTGCAGATAAGAATATGCATGAAATATCAATGTTTCCAATGCATAAGATGTTAATAGTTCATGCATATTCAGACAAGCAAATCGTTTCAGTTATGCATGGCTTCATGTGGCTGGCAGAGGATCCTGTGTGCAGACATAAAATGAGTTTTTGCATACCTCTACATTGCAAAAATGATATGAACTGAGAACAGCAGATTGTGCCTATTGTACAATAGAATTGCCACTTATTATGACCATATATCTTTATTCTTATGGGGGTTTTGTTGCAGTAAATAATCCTACTCCTACAGCAAATAAGAAATATCTCTGACTATAGCTATTACAGATGGAAATAGTTAGCCAAGTGGTCACTATGGTTATTTAGGTCTAAATGCTACTGGAAATTTATTGAATGCCCTTACAGTAATTAAAAGTCTCCAGCCTCAATAGATGTTCCTTTTTCAGCAGTCATGTTCTATGAAATATATATATTTGTAATGTTTATATTAATGCATGCAAATATCCCCTTTGGTACATACCCATGCACAGGCCTGGACTGGCAATCTGTGGGTTCTGGCAAATGCCAGAGGGGCTGCTATAAGTTCCCATAGAAAGTCAGTATTTAGTGGGCTGGTGGGGGCTGTTTGGGCCTCTGTGTGGGCTGTTTGGGCCTCTGTGTACCTGAAATGCCAGGGCCTATTTTAATTCTCAGTCCGGACCTGCGCCATTCATCTTTCAATCATCTTCAGCCATTTTAAAATAAAGGCCTCACTGAGGACAACAGTCATGGGACCCCACGACCCGGGTAGGGGTAGCAGGGCCTGCCCCTCTTTTTTTTTCTATTACAGGCTGTGATTGGCTGGAGGGACCCTGGGCTCGCGATTTCTGTAGGAGAAGAGAGGATACTTACATTCGGCGCTGGGACGTGGAGGCAGCAGGATGCAGCATCCCGCCCTCCCTCCTGTAGATAGGTGGTTTATGTCGCAGTTGGCGGAGGGTACCTTTACAAGGACCCCCAGGGGAAGTTAAAAGGGGGTATTTCAAAGTGAGTGGAAGTAGCAAGGTAGGCCTGGGTCCTCATGGGAATGTAGGCAGCCCGGTTTAGGGCTTGGAAGAATGGTACAGGAACCTACCTTTACAATTGGGGTACAGCCACCCCACCCCCATTCCCCTTCCTGCGGGTGGGGGAATAATGTTATAAAGGTTAAAGGTTTGTTATACAAACGGTTAGTAAAAGGTTAAAATGTTATACATGTTATTTATTATTATTACTGTGTTAAAATAAACAACTGTGGCCATCTCTTTCCAAACCAGTGTTGTGTGTATGTACATTTCCCTTTCGCCCCAAGCACATACCTTCCATCCCTAAATAATTAGGGATGGAAGGTATGTGCTTGGGGCGAAAGGGAAAGGTGCAGAATCGACGCTGCAACCGTCAAGGCTTACAATAAAGTTACAATTCATTATAGTGTGATGAAAAACGTGTTCTTTTCTGGTGTGAAATGGATACTGCAAAAGTAGGCTTTTACACGTTAAATACCAAAAATGAAAAATTGATAGTGATGGGCTTATTTCTCCAGTTTGGCTTTGCTGAAAAATTCTCTAATTTCCCGTGAAAAATGAGCGGAATTTTGACACCGGCATCAAATTTTTTTTGACACTAGTGACAATTCTGATGCCAGCGAAAATTAAATTAAAGTCAATGGGCACCTTTGTCGCTGGCATTGGAATTTTTGCTGCAATTTTGCTAATTTATTCGCCAGCGATGGAACATGGAAATTCACCACAAATTTGCGCCTGGAGAATAGATTCGACCATCACTAAATATTGATACTTACATTTTAGCACTAGCCACACAGTAGTCTATAGGCATTAATTTATAAAACAACAGACCCTGGTCTGGCTGTCAATTTACAGTAAACAACAGGCCTTTGGCTTGTCATCTTTTCATATGGGGCAAATGGGAGGGATCATGAGTTTGTTTTAAAAGGTTCCTTCCAAATATAGTTTGCCTGTTAAGGAGGTGGTAGGGTTGCCACCTTTTCTGGAAAAAAATACCGGCCTTTCTATATATTTATCTTTTTTTCCCCTATTAATAACATTGGGATCAACCATCATTTTTTCTGGCCAGGACGGTAAAATACTGGCCAGGCCATTAAAATACTGGCCAGGTGGCAACCCTAGGTGGTGGTGGTGCTGATTGGTTGACAGTTGGAGTAGAAAATAGCTTACGCAGTGAGGACTTTCGAGAACATCCCACCCGGGACTTTCAAGAGGATCTCACCAGGGACTTTTGAGAGAATTCCATCCAGGACTGAAAGGAGGAATCTCACCTACATTGTATATAGCATCCAGTAGAATTAAGTCAAAGGCAACTGGACATTTACGGGGGAATGTAATAAAAGTCGGTAACGGAAAAACTATTCACAATACGAAAAGTTATGCCTTTGCGCGAACAAATTTTGCTTTGCAAGAATTTAATACAGGTATGGAACCTGTTATCCAGAATGCTCAGGACCTGTGGCTTTCCAGATAACGGATCTTTCTGTAAATTTGGATCTTCATACCTACTAGAAAATCATGTGAACATTAAATAAACGCAATAGGCTGGTTTCGCTTCCAATAAGGATTAATTATATCTTAGTTGGGATTAAGTACAAGCTACTGTTTTATTATTACACAGAAAAAGGAAATCGTTCTTATAAAATTGGATTATTTAGATAAAATAGAGTCTATAGGAGACAGCCTTTCAATAATTTGGAGCTTTCTGGATAATGGGTTTCTGGATAACGGATCCCATACCTATAGCTTTTGCGAACCTGGAAACTGTTTAGCGACCACTTCTGACAGTGGAAGACCGTTTGTGAATTTTATAGTTTGCGCCAATGCGCAGTAAATGTAATAAAACTTCAAGCAATTCTTAAGAGTGCGCAATTAACATTCACAATGTGCGATTCAAATTTGCAATGCAATAACAGTTTAAGGAACAATATTACATTGCGAGATGTGGATTTTTGTTCTTATTGGTGCGAATTGTTTTTCTCTTTGCGACTTATATCACATTCCCCTGTCATTGAGTCCCCTGAGTTTTTCTTGAAAACCTTTCAACACTCATCTGACTGACTTCTTCAGTTCAACTGGAGTGGTAGGGAATTCCCCGGCATTTAAACCTTTGAGGGCAGTAAAGTCACAGACATCCAATCACGATGGTTCCGTTGAACTACAGTAAGGTGTTGGCTGAAACTCACAAATGTGTGAAAGTGTGATCTAGTCACAAGGGTACCATGATTTTCATTGAGGAAATGTACGTGACTCAAACGGGGAAATGTAATAAAAATCACTAACGGAAAAACTATTTGCAATGCGAAAAGTTATGCCTTTGCCTGAACAAATTTTCCTTTGCGTGAATTTAATAAAGCTTTCGCAAACCCGGAAACAAATTTTGCTTTGCGCAAATTTAATAAAGCTTTTGCAAACCCGGAAACTGTTTAGCGACCACTTCGGACAGTGGAAGACCGTTTGCGAATTTTATAGTTTGCACCAATGCGCAGTCAATGTAATTAAACTTCTTACTGAAAAAGTTGTTATGTTTGCTGCAAAAGATTATGACACCTTCAAGCACTTCTTAAGAGTGCGCAATTAAAATTCATAACGCGCAATTAAAATTTGCAATGTAATAACAGTTTAAGGAACAATATTGCATTGCAAGATGTGGATTTTTAGTCTTATTGGTGCCAATTGTTTTGCTCTTTGCGACTTTAATTACACAAGTGTGAATTGTTGTGAAACCGCCAGTATAAGGATATCAAAGTGGTATTGTATGTTGATGACATACTCTGTTCTGGGATGGTTTTTCCACTTTGGCATAAATAGCTTCTTTCACACCTCTTTCAAACCACCTAAACACACCTTAAACTTCAAAAGTGCCTGAACAAATAACCTTGTGTTGAAGGTTTTGACCAAAGACCCAAGGGATTCTAACTTCATGTAAAGTCTGCAGTTCTTCAAGAAACCTCTGTTAATGTTACCACCTAAACAAAGCTTAGGGGCAAATTTACTTATGGACGAATATCGAGGGTTAATTAACCCTCGATATTCGTCTGTCGAAGTTAAATCCTTCGACTTTGAATATCGAAGTCGAAGGATTTACCGCAATTCGTTCGATCGATTAAAATCGATTCGAAGGATTTGAATCCATCGATCGAACATTTTTTCTTCGACCAAAAGAAGATAGCAAAGCCTATGGGGACCTTCCCCATAGGCTAACATTGACTTCGGTAGGTTTTAGATGGCGAACTAGGGGGTCGAAGTTTTTTTTTAAAGAGACAGTACTTCGAATATCGAATGGTCGAAAAGTCGAATCATTTTTAGTTCGAATCGTTCGATTCAAAGTCATAGTCGAAGGTCGAAGTGGCCAATTCGATGGTCGAAGTAGCCAAAAAAACATTCGAAATTCGACGTTTTTTTTTATTTTATTCCTTCACTCTAACTAAGTAAATGGGCACCTAAGTATGATGGGGGGTATTTACTAAAATTCTACTTTTTCTCACTGTAATTAAAAAGAAATTTGACCAAATTTGACCCAAACCTGAATCCCCTTAATTTACCAATAAATTAGTTTGAAAAAGTTGGTGTAGGAAAAAGTCACAACAAATCGTGCAGCAGTTCATATCGTGCACCTTTTTTGAGTTGTCTCCCGGAAAACTCCTGCCTTGGCAACTTGAATGTATCGGATTATCAAACAGCCCGAAAACATGTTCCAATTTTGAGCACAATAAATCTATAAAAATTTGAGTTTTTCATCATTACTTACAAGCTTAATGTTGGGTTTCTAGGTACCAGTGGCATCCCAATCCATATGCCATCTACACATTCTCGTGTGTTCATGAGATAGCATTAGCTTAGGTAGCATGAATTTATTGGTTGCACCACAGTTCATTAATAGATGTACTTTCCTGTTGTTTTTTTGCTTTACAACAGTTTCAGTTGCAGCAATGATATGTCCACAGTAAAGAAAGGATTTGTTTAATCTGGTCAGTAGTTTCCTGGACAATCCTTGTTTTTTATTCCATGTCCCAGGAAATATTTACCTATGGTTTATTAAAATGGTCAACTACTTTGATGAAACAACACCAGTTCTTGGTATTTGTTCTTGCTCTGCAATCTTCTGTATAGTTACTGGCAAGGGGTAATGGTATGACCATTACCTTTAACCGAAATATGAGTGATGTAGAACATTATGCCCCTTTAATAAAATTGTTCATAGTGTCCAAATGTTCTCAGATGGACTGTCAACAGCTTGAGGGCCACTTGTTTGACCTTTCTCATTAATAATCTAATTCTAATTATGCAAATATTGCATTGCACATATATATGAATTTCCTGTTCTTTTTGGACTTTCAATCTATTCATATTTCTGAAAGCTGTTAGAAAATAAATGCATATGTAATATCACTTGATGTATAATTTGATGTAAATCCTCTCTACTAATTATGCCTTAGCTAGCCCCATAGCAGATAAGCCACAGCTTTCCGTTCTACTGTAGGCAGGAAGAACAGAAATAGAGAGATACGTGGTCAATAAATATAGATCAGTGTGATACGTAAGCAAAAATTAAATTATTAAACTAATTACACAACCGGAAAAGCTTTAAAAAAGGATTTTCTTGGAGAGCTGGATTGAGAAGGCATGCAGGCGAGTGTGAGCTGGCATATATACTAATGGTGTACTTACCTAAAATGATACCTCCTGATGATTCTTTATTGTACTTACACTCCCGATCTGTCTATATGGAATCATTTAGTATAAGAAGACTTTACAATGCAAGAAAGGGCCTCTTTATAAAATGGCGAAAAAATATGTGTACCCAAGAACAAACATGCTGGAATATATGGCTTCTCTGTTTATATATGTTTTTACATTTGTTTCATTTTTCATTCATTGAGTTGTTCTTGTTTTAAATTGCTCTGTCTTTCCCTAACTCATTAGGACTTTTCATCTTGTTCTACCCTTTTCTTCTCGCAAAACTAGCATGCAAAAAGTTCCTGGGGGTGCCAAATAAGGGCTATTCTTGACTATTGGTAGCTCCTACATGGACTTGTAGCATACAAAAGGCTCTGTTTGGAAGTACAAATGGTTTTTATGCAACTAACTTTGGATCTGGATTTAAAAAACAAGCACCTGCGTGGAGGTCAGTGGGAGCAACAGCCAAGGGGTCGGAGAGCAACATGTTGCTCATGAGCCACTGGTTGGGGATCACTGGTCTAGGGCATTGGCTCACTCTAGCAGCACCTTTCAGAGTGGGTGGATGCAGTGGGTGGGTGGGTGGAGTTATGTAAGAGACACAGCGGATGTCCTCTTGAAGCTCAAGAATATCACATGGCAGGATGGATATGGGTGGACCACACTATATTAGTAAATTTTACTTAAAAAAAAATGCTTAAAAGCAATGATCATCTAAAGAGATCACTTGTGAGAGTATTATTAGATGATTATGAGAGATTGTGCCACTGCTCTTCTGGTGGGTCTGGGGATGGTACCCATGCTGATATTAAGTAAAGCTAGTGTTGAAGGATGGATTTGAACTTTAGAAATTATAGCGATAACCTGAAATACCGTGATCCAAGATTGTTGCACATTGGAGCATGAACATCACATGATATATATTAGCTTGTTGACTGCATCCTCTCCATCATGCATAAGAATACTTAGAGCTAATTTTGGCTGTTATCTGGAGATATATATTGAGTACTCAAGGGAATTTTTCTTTTGCCAGCAATTGAATATCTTTTGGAATACAATTAATTTGTTTTTGATTCTGAGTTTTATCTTCAGAGATGTGGGACGAAAATGGGTGTCAAACTTTAGCTCTCCTTCACCGACCTATACATGGGTTGGTGGGAGGAGTCCCACTATCTCTGCAGACTTAAAGGTTCAGTTGAAATAATATATTAGGTTCATTGATGATCTACTGTGTATCTGGCAGGGCAGCACTAAAAAAATTCAGGGACTCAGTTGAATAGATAGAAATGAGTTGAATCTACATTTAAGGATGAATTTGCACATACAGAGAGATTGAGTTTTTGGATGTGAAGCTGCAATTTGAAATAGTTCCACTGTTTATCACAAACCATGTACTGTTAATACACTGCCTGCTCATGCCACCCAAGAAATTCCCAGGTTAAAGAGAAACTGTTCTACTGATTCTCCAATTTGGCTAAGCATATGATGAGATGGATTGTTTTAGAGAGAGAGGGTTTAATGACGGCATGCTTTTTTGAGAGCAGCTAGAACAGATAGGGAACCTTTTTTAACACCAAAAAAAATAAGAGGCAGGGCAATCAGTGGGGCAATAAAATATCTTTCATTACAAGATATAGTAGACAATAGTGATGGGCGAATTTGTCAGATTTCGCTTTGCCACAAAATTCACTAATTACCTTGAAATGCAAATTTTGATGCCGGCGACAATTTGCACTTTTTGCCAGAGAATTTTCGAGGCAGCAAAACGGGAAAATTCATTGCGAATTCGCGATTGGCAAATAAATTTGCCCATCACTAGCAGACAATACAGTAAAATAGTGCAGGTAGCGAAGAAAGTTCTACCTACATAGTATGCTCATGGGAATTATCTGAGACCCAGAGGTCGAGTCCTGCGCGGAACCAATTTCTAAGAGCCGGACCCGACCCGCAGCCCAAACCGCATATTTACTCACTTTGGTCCGCTACCCGACTCGGACCCGCAACTGCCTTATCTGCAACCCGCAACCCGCAGACTTCCATCAAACAGGAAGTGATGTTGCTGCCAATGGAAGTGACATCATCAAAAGTGGGCAGGATGTTTTTAAAGGACTAAAAAAGGAAAAAAATTTAAAATGAGTAAAATATAAACGATATAAAATAAGATAAGAAATTGAGATGAGACACGCAACCCACAGACCCACATCTTGTAAGGAGCGATCGCCTCGCTCCTTACTCTGTCTGCGTCTTCCCCAAGATGGCGGCACTCAGGAGAACCATGTGGGACGCCAGAATGTCAATCCGGGTGCGGCGTCATGACGCAGGCGTCAAAACATGTGGCTTCATCGTGCAGCGTCTATGTGAAAACCTGCCTATAAAAGGATGCCAGAGGCCTACAGACATTGCCCAATTATAGGTTCAACTTTGTGTTCCTGGGTGTGTTTTTCTGCTTTTGATCTTTGATCCTGATATTGACCTCGGCCTGTTATTCTGACTAAGAACCTTCCTGCCTGAACCTTGCCTGGATTTAACTACTCTACCTTTTAACCCCATGATACCGCAAACTGTGTTGGGAGCCTACTGTTTCCTCCTTGGTCCCAGCTCCAACCGAAGTCTCTGGGCTCTGACACATCTGTACCCGCACCTGAAAATCCCAGGACTCTACCCTGGCAGCACAGCTAGAATAGCGTATACACCTGGTGATATGTTATCAATGAGTTTATTTGCTAGAAATGTTTCTCCACGTACTGTACCCACTTTTAGAATTTAAAAGGTTGTTATCAACGTGGTAGCTGATGCTATGTTACCTATGAAAATCTGGAGATCCGTGGGAATTTTTGTTAATGGTTACAAACAAAGTTTATGAAATGAAAATAATAACAAAATAATAATAATAACAGCACAGTGGGGATATATCTAGTGACATACCAGACATATAAAAAACAATATGTTGGCTGCACAATAACATACCTTGAAGGATTGTATTAGAGATCATGGCAATCAAATTAACAATGTTAAGTATTCTAATAAAAGCAATGTTGTAGAATGCAGTAAAAAAAAATTCTCAGTAGAGGCAATAAAACAGTTACACATTTTGGATTTCTTAATTTATAAACATGTATACCATTAGGTACGGATTTTGCTTTCGATGTGACTTGTTTTGAATGATCTGGAATGGTGTGATGATTAGTGATGTAGCGAACTGCCGATTTGATGTTCGCGAACGCCGTTCGCGAACACCGGCAAAAAAGCGAACAGTTCGCGAACAGTTCGCGAACTTCGAACGCTCGATAAAATCGTTCGATCGAACGATCGAAGGATTTTATTCGTACGATCGAACGATTTTCGAATCGAACGATCGAAGCTATTCGATCGAATGATTTTAATTCAATCGAATGCTTATAATCGTTCGAACGAATGGAAATCGTTCGATTTTAGCGATCGAACGGTCGAATGGTCGAATGGTCGAACGAAATTTTACTTCGAATCGAACGCGAACACCAATTGGCGAACGTCGCGCGACGTTCGCGAACATTCGGCGGACGCGAACAGTCGAAGTTCGCGCGAACTAGTTCGCCGGCGAACAGTTCGCTACATCCCTAGTGATGATCTACAGTGTATGGTGATGTTTATTCTATCTGATCGTGCATATTGTATTGTCAACTATATCTATGTGATATTTAAACCCGTAATAATGATTATGTATAATGTGGCCTTAAACTGGGCATTAGCTACATGTTGCCATTTGTGTCAAACTTGAGAATCTGTAATGTAACAGGTGATGCATTTTATACTCAGTGGTTTTAAGTAATGGGAGGGTGTGGTTTGATATTTATATATGTGTGTATACCTGGATTCCCTTTTTGGAGCCTATGATTAAGGGGCCCATTTACTTAGCTCGAGTGAAGGAATAGTAGAAAAAAAACTTCAAATTTGGAATGTTTTTTTGGCTACTTCGACTACGACTTCGAAACGAATGATTCGAAGTAAAAATCGAAGTACTGTCTCTTTAAAAAAAAATTCGACCCCCTAGTTCGCCACCTAAAACCTACCGAGGTGCAATGTTAGCCTATGGAGAAGGTCCCCATAGGCTTTGTAACAATTTTTAGGTCAAAGAAAAATCGTTCGAACGATGGATTAAAATCCTTCTAATCGAACGATTCGAAGGATTTAATCGTTCGATCAAATCATTTTTTGTTCGATCGTTCGATCAAACTATTTGCGGTAAATCCTTCGACTTCGATATTCGAAGTCGAAGGATTTACATTCGGCAGTCGAATATCGAGGGTTAATTAACCCTCGATATTCAACCCTATGTAAATGTGCCCCTAAGTGTTGGGTAAGCAAGGGGCCAATTAGGGGCATTGCCTAATGCTTTTTAATATTTCATGGTATATAGAATTCTTCCCCGAAATACTGCTGTTAGTGGTCAGAGCCACAGCTGCACTATACATTCCTAGCAGCCTACAGGAGGCTCTACTTGGCGCTATATTTAATTTTTATGCAAATAAAATGTGCTTCCAAGCCTGGAATTCAAAAATAAGCAGCTGCTTTGAGGACACTGAGAGCAACATCTAAGGGGTTTGGAGAGCAACATGTTACTGGTTGGGGATCACTGCTCTAGAGATACATTCTCCCCTAGAAATAACACAAACCAAATATGAAGCATATTGTTTTAAGCCATTCAAGCGCAGAGGCTGAATTAACTATATAATGGGTAACCCAAGAGGAAGCAAAGACGGTTTCTTTTCTATTGAAGATATAGACAGTGGCCATCTGTTCTCACAAGGGATTACCACACAAGTCTTCCTCCCAGCGTGTCACCAACAGCACTTTTTTCCTTCCAGTCGGAAGCAATATCAGGTGCTAAAAGGTAACAGAAGGAAATCAATACTGTCACAATGTTTTCTCTCTGTGATCTTCTGGATGTTCTCCCTGCAATCATTCCTGGAAAGCTGTTAAAATAATTAAACGAATATTGCTTTTGTCTGAGCAAAATACTTTCCACCAAGAGCAACACTCACACTGGGTTTTAATTAATCTTATTGGCCTAGATGCTAGAAGCCTAAACCATCGCAGTGACTGGCAGAGACCATTGAATTACAGCTTTTTCAGTGGCCATCCATTATAGGAACCGTGTTTGGAGGAAACTGGCAGCATGGGAACCTTTTTTATCTGTGAAAAACAGTTGTAGCATAGAGAAAAGGAGCTCATTGCTAATGGTGACAATAACAAATAAAATAATAACAATAATAAAATTCGCAAAGAGCAAAACAGTTTGCACAAATAAGAAAAAAAATTTGCATTTCACAATGTAATAATCTTCGTTAAGCTTTTATTGCATTGCGAATTTTCGTTGCGAATTTTTTTTGTGCTTGAATGTGTTGCAATGTTTAGGAGCAACTTTTTCAGTAAGAAGTGTTATTCAGTGATAGGCGAATTTGCGCCGTTTCGCTTCGCCGAAAAATTCCAAACGGCACCGGCGTCTCGTTTTTGACGCCGGCACCCATTTTTGACGCCGGCGGTCGTTTTTTTACGTCTGCACAGAGGCATAACTTTTCGCATTGCGAATATTTTTCCCGTTACCACCTTTTATTACATTCCCCTATTTTAGTACTATTACCCTGCCCTATACCATAGTCCTATACCATAGTCAAACAAAATTAAATAAGATCTATAAGATCACCTGACTCCTCCCCACAATTATTTTTTTGTTTGTTTTTTCCCACCCTTTATGGAGGGACACAGAAGGAAATGAGTATGTCATTTACCTACTTGTCATAAATCGGTGGCGTTTCACTTCACAGAAAAATTAGCGAAATCTGCAAAATGGCAAAAAATTTGCGAAACACATTGAAGTCAATGGGTGTCAAAATAATTTTGACGTGCTTCAATTTTTATACGTGCGACTAATTGATCCAGATGCATCAAAGTCAATGGCTGTCCGAATAATTTTGACGCACAACGATTTTTGTGCATTTGTAAATTTGATGCGACACAGCCAATTGTTGACGCAGTTTCGCTTGTGGAGATATGCGGAAATTCACCGCAAATTTGTGTTTATTCGCCCATCACTAGTCATAAATTCCATTTCTTCTAGTTCCGATATGTCAATATAGCTCTCCCATCTCAAGTCATTAATATTGGTTTCTGTATGGCTATGTCAAGTCATTTGGAAGAAGTCAGGTGGTCTTATAGGTCATCTTTAATCCCGATTGGCTATGTTATACGTTATATATGAAGTCCTACTTCTTTGTTTGGGCAGGGCAATACTACCCATCTCTACTGACATGTCAGGACTAGGCGAAATGGCATTTACGAAAAGTAGGTAAATTAAATTCTCATTATATCTGTGGTCTTTCAGGATAAAGAAGTTTGAGTGATTACTGCCACCTATAAGAAGATCTTTCCATTCTAACAGTATTGTTCAGCCATAGTTTAACTAAAAACTGGGGGGCAGATTTATCAAGGGTTGAATTTTGAAGTACAAAAAACGTCAAAATTCGACCATCGAATTAAAAAACTTCAAATTTAAATATCGAATTCAACATTTTTTCAACAAATTTGGCAATCCTGTGGTCGAAAAAAAATCGTTCGATTGAACTAGTGATCAATCAAAGGATTTTTATTCGAAGTGTAAAGACCTAGAAAAATGTTGTAGAATGTCCCAATAGGCTAACATAGCACTTCGGCAGGTTTAATTTGGCAAAGTATTGAAGTCAAAGTTTTTTTTTTAAAGAGACAGTACTTTGATCATCGAATGGTCGAATATTCGAACGATTTTTACTTCGAATCGAAGTCGTAGTATCCTATTCAATGGTCGAAGTATCCAAAAAATTACTTCAAATTTCAAATGTTTTATTCTTCAAAAATTCCCTCGAATTCACTTAGACCCTTAGTAAATCTGCCCCTAAATGATTACAGTACTGTACATCCAACAAGCCCCCCATATGTAACCATGGAAGCTCATGTTAATTACTCAAAAACAATGAAATTCAGCAGCTTAGAGCAGTGTCGGACTGGCCCTTCCGGATACCAGGGGCCTCTTGCTTCTAACCCTTTGGCCTATTTCAGGGTCATTCCTTATTTCTTTAAGGGGTTGAATAATGGAAGATTTGAATATAGTATGTAGAGATAAAAGACTGTGAGAAAATGAGGTTGAGTGAGAAGATGAGGAATAATAGTGTGGAAAGTGGTCGCACTGTCTAAGGTTTTCTGGTGGGTCCCTAGCATCCCAGTCTGACTCTAAGGTTTTCTGGTGGGTCCCTAGCATCCCAGTCTGACTCTGGCTTAGAGGTAAAACGGGGTTTACAAAATACAGAGTTTGCAACAATACAATATTAGAGTTACAGTATCTAGTACAGTGATCCCCAAACAGTAGCTCATGAGCAAAATGTTGCTCTCCAACCCCGTTGGATGTTGCTCTCAGTGGCCTCAAAGCAGGTGCTTATTTTTGAATTTCAGACGTGGGGACAAGTTTTTGGTTGCATAAAAACCAGATGCACTGCCAAATAGAGTCTCCTGTAGACTGCCAGTCCACATAGGGGTTATCAAATAGCCAATCACAGCCCTTCATTGGCACCCCAGGAATGTGGCTCACGGGTAAAAAAAAGTTGGGACTCCTGATCTCATAGAAACAACTCCACAGAAATGGACTTTCTTAGTATTCGTGAAAAAAAAAGTTTCACAACTCATCCGAGTGGTTTCTTCAATTCTTCAGAACCGAGGAAGCTGCTTGGATAAGTGCTGAAACATTTTTAAGAATAATAAGTCCAGTTGGTTTAGATTTACTTTGATTATCATGACCTGGATCAGTGATCCCCAACCAGTAGCTTGTAAGCAACATGTTGCTCTCCAACCCCTTGGATGTTGCTCCCAGTGGCCTCAAAGCACAAGCTTATTTTTCAGACTTGGAGGCAGGTTTTGGTTGTATTAAAACCAGGTTCACTGCCAAAAGAGCCTCAATGTACGTTGACAATCCACACAGGGGTTACGAAACGGCCAATCACAGCACTTATTTGGCACCCCAAGAACATTTTTCATGCTAGTGTTGCTCCCCAACTACTTTTACTTCTGACTGTTGCTCACAGGTTCAAAAGGTTGGGGATCCCTGACCTGGATAAATAAAACTCTTCATAGGCATACAGCACTAGATCCTTTCTTGAATGGAGACCTTACATCACCCCACCATATGCACACCCCCGTGATCTCCAAATTAAATTTTAAAGACTCTGAGAATCACGGATATCAAATATATTGTAAATGTGTTTGTGGGGGTCTTCTTGTTTATTGGAAAGATCAATCTAAATGCTGCCATATAAATGCAGCACCTTGCCCCGTGTTGTTAACAGTGGTCACATACTGTATATCGCTGACCAAAAAGGCTTGTCATTTTGATTGATTGTAGATATTATGAATATAAAAAAAGCCAATTCCCCTCGGGATACATTCGCTTGCTGTGTAATACATTTCACACATTTTAGAGATTATTGCCCCAAGATTGCGTTTTTCTCTGGAGATATGTTATTAGGTATAGTTTGCAAAACTATAAAGCAGATAATAACTGAATTAGTGGAAGTGAGACATTGGGAGCACCTAATATATAACCTGCTTGTTTTTATCTTTTCATTTCTGTGGGTTCCCCCCACATGATTTAATTATGTGACTATTGTTTGAATTATGCAGTAACCCACAGTGTTAAATGATTTAGCCAGCCAATTACTATGCACTTTAATAAAAGCACCCCCACTCTCTAACCAATTAATTTGTATCCTTGTGTCTCTTCACAGTTTTTTAGTAGCGACACTGCCTGCGGTTGGGACTCTCTTCCAGTAAACCAGCCCTTAAGATGAAACAAGGCCTGTGTGCAGATGTCAGCTTTAATGCCTGGAAAGCTACAAACATCAGACAGGCTCTTTGAGAGTATAAGCTGAGGCTGAGTATTGTGGGTATGGAGTAGCAAAGGTAGTGGGAGAGGGCCTAGAACACCTGACTGTAAATGGTATTGAGCAGAGCTGGGCCACACTGGCCATGCGCCCTAGACAACCTGGCCAGCCGCAGCGCCGGGTCAGCGCACGCATGCACAAGTTGATGACGTCAGCACGCATGTGCATGTCAACACCGCCGCGCATGCGCAGAAGCACACATGCGCGTGCGCACATGCGCAGGAGCCCCAATCGGCATGCACACATGCGCAGAAGCCCCAATCATCATACAGGAAGACGGGGAGTGAGGGGATCGGATGCCCTAGGCACGTGCCTACTCTGCCTACCCCTAGTTCCGGCCTTGGTATTGAGTATACTGTAGATCAGGGGTCCCCAACCTTTTCTACACATGAGCCACATTAAAAAATAAAGAAAGTAGGGGAGCAACACAGGCATGCAAAAACTTCCTGGGGTGCCAAATAAGGTCTGCAATTGGCTATTTGGTGGCCCCTGTGTGGACTAGCAGACTACAGGAGGCTCGATTTGACAGTACACCTGGTTTTTATGCAAACCTGGAATTCAAAAATAATCACCTGTTTTGAGGCCACTGGGAGCAGCATCCTAGGGGTTGGTACTGGTTGGTGATCACTGCTGTAGATATACAGTGGTCCCTCCAGTACTAGGGCTGGCCTGGATATTACCCGGTTTCCCAGTAGGCCAATCTAACTAACCTAGTGTCATAAAATGTATATTGTAAATATAGGGGCAAATTTACTAAAGGGCAAAGTGACTAACGCTGGTACTTCGCCAACTTAGTAATGGTCACTGGTGCAACTTCGGTAGCAAAGGAGATAGATTTTAGTGATACTTCGCTCCCTAACACCTGGTGCGTTTACATTCTGGCGATTGGACGTAACTTCGCAAATTCAATAAGATGCAGATTTTACTGAACATTACCTCTTGCACCCGACTTCCCTTCACCACCTCAGACCAGGCGAAGTGCAATAGAGTAGGTAGGAGTTCCTAAAAAAATTCCTTTTTCAGAATGAGAGGCTGAAAAAGAGCGTAATTTTTTGGGGTTGTAACCGGCTTCCTCCCTACATTCAGGGACGATTCTGGCCCCTCCGCCGCCTGAGGCAGCAGCAGTTGCTGCTGCCCCCCTCCCCTGGAAATTCGCTCTTAAAGTACCAGGAGCAGAATTTTTGCTGCCTCTGGTACCTAGTGGGGTGCTGCCGCCTGAGGCGACAGCCTCAACTCGCCTCATTGGCAAAGCACCCCTGCCTACATTTCCTAACATATGGCACCTAAACTATACACTGGGCACATATGTAGGGCAATATAACAACTAGGGATGCACCGAATCCACAATTTTGGATTCGGCCGAACCTCCGAATCCTTCGCGAAAGATTCAGCCGAATACCGAACCGAATCTGAATCCTAATTTGCATATACAAATTAGGGGTTGGAAGGGGAAAAATTTTTTACTTCCTAGTTTTGTGACATAAAGTCACGCGATTTCCCTCCCCGCCCCTAATTTGGAATTTGGATTCGGTTCGGCCGGGCAGAAGGATTCAGCCGAATCCGAATCCTGCTGAAGAAGGCCGCATCCCGAACCAAATCCTGGATTCAGTGCATCCCTAATAACAAATTTATTTTATTTTATTAAGGTTTCCCGGGCTTGTATAGTGTAATATATTTGCTGCAACATATACGTCCATTCAACTTTAACTTCCCGCCGTATGCAAATTAGACAATGCTAGTGCAATTCCGAATCGTTTGGCGCAGTAACGCTAGCGCAACTTTGTCAGTGTTCGGCGCCCTGGACGAAAGTTAGAATTTTAGTGAATTAGCGTTGTCCTGCGAATCTACGCCTGGCTAAGTGTTGTGCTGTGAGCGAAGCTGCTGTGAGCGAAGCAGTCGATGGCGAATTTTCGGAGGTTAGTGAATTTGCCCCATAATGTCTATTTGCATGTTGGTGCTTAAGTTAGGTAACTGACAGCAGCTTTGAATAGGCAGAAAAGAATATGGGGAGCTACAACAACAATATTGTTTTGGCCTTGGGTTGGTATAAAGGCTCAAACCATAATGTGTAGTAGCATTACTGGGCTTAACCCACTTAATACAAGAGGATATTCTTCTGTATGTAGTCTATTCTCTGTTCTTTTTTTCATCTAGCCTAGAGGGAAGGAATGTGGGTGCTGGCAAAGGTAATGGTGCACAAGGCAAGCCAACCATAACATCAGAACACCCCTTTCCCCCCCACCAAACAACTCACTAATGCCTCGCTCTGCAGGGTCCTAAGCCCATGATCATTGCACCTGCCTCTACCCCTGGTTATGGCCCTGACTGCATCTTGGCCTGTCTCAGATAAATATCACTATTTTATCTCTTTGGCTACTGCTTCAATTAACACTAACTGGAACTTGTCCTTGAGGTGCACGTGATGTGGCACATTATCAATCTTCCAGTTGCTTCTAGAAGTACAGTAAAATGTTATCCTTTATTTCCCCTCATCTTTCTTCCATCTATTCAACTTCGGATGTCTTTGTAATCTTCAACAAATGTAATGGTATTTTGCAAAAACTCCTTTTCAGCGCATAGTAATTGTTGCTTTTATGGTGATAGAATAGAATTAAATATAACCATACTGTAATAGATTCAGCCCAATTATAACAAAAGAGTAAAGCACTAGGCTTGTAATTAAATGTCTTTCCTTGTTCAATACACGCAATGTTCTCATTCTGCTTTGAAAAGTACTTTATAGGAAAATAATATTGCCACCTTCAGCTGCAGGCACTATAGGCATTTTAAAATATAATTTAAAGGGGACTTAAACCTTTTAGAGCAATATTGCCACAACCAATCGTTGGACGACAACGACCCCCAGCATATTATCAAAGGTTAAAGCAGCAATCACAGCGATAAATTCTTAAAGTAACATCACACACTTTTTTTTTCAAACAGGGCCAGCATCCCAATTTAATGCAAGATCGTCACATTCCCCATGACATACCGGCCTGTTCAGTTTACACTAGACTCTTTTTTCTTTGTTTATATGATCCTGACTAGAGGCATCTTTTCCAGCCAAAATTATACAGTCATTTTAAGATTGCAACACTTAAAGGGGACATTTTGCATAACCTTCATATTCAGATATATAATTAATTTTTCCTCAAATAATGTAATGATGCAGAAGAAAAAACGTTTTGAATGCATTTTACCTGCTAAAAGTGTCATTACATCAGAGCTGCAATGAGAACCTCTCAGGTCAGAAGCTAGGCTGAAATGAGGTGTGGGAGTGTCTGTTCATTCTCTCACAGGAAATGGTAACAGCACTGACTGACAGGCTGAACTCTGCTGTAGCTTGGAAAACCACTCCCATCTCCCTGTCTGTGTGTCTGTTTCCAGTCTGCACATAGCTGTCCTAGGCTGCTGCCTGATTTTTCTATTTGGATTTATAATTATTATTATTTTCGCGGCGTGGCACAGACTCTGATTACAACCATGCCAGACCCTCCCTTCCATCTCTCTGCCATCTCCCTTCCATTTCCTTGCCACCTCCAGTGGCGTAATTACTTGCCATCGGTCCCTGGTACAGGCCCCCCTGTTGGGCCATCCCCCTTTATGAATTGCATAATGGAGTGCTGCTGTATAACATGCCAATAGGAACTGGCCACTTCTGCAGATGGTGTAATGAAACACTCATGGGGGTTGCACTTTAACGGAATGCTTCATAAGTAATATATATATATATATTGAATCCGTGGCTCCTTGCAGTTTAATGTGGAGGGCTGGTGGGGTTTCCAGTTAAGCAGAAGCTAGTGGTTGCTTGCAAGACTTTCAGGTCTAAAAAATATGGACAATTGACTGAATGCAGCCAAGTAGCTTAGAGTCCCACCAAATTACCTATTTCATCCCCAGTACCAGTAAGTAGATTGTGTGCCTCATACAAACTAAAATAAATACTTCTGGGCTGTAAGGTAGGCACCACCCTGCACCCCTAACTAAGGCTACTGCCCAACTAAAACAACCAGCAGCCCTCCATGTAGCAGCAGCGTTCTCAGAAAGAAGTAAAGCTTTAGGAGTGACACACAGCTTGAATTCAGATTTGCCCCTTGCAACCCCAGCGAAGCCAAATATTTACAGTATGTACTGTACTGGAAAGAGCAACTGGCACACCACTAAAGTTGCTACAAGCCCATTGCTGTTAGATTTGCCCCTCGATATTGCGTGTGGACCCGGGGCCCTTCAGGACTCACTGGCAGCACACCACAGTGCTCGTCGTGGCCATTGAGAATCGGGCAGTCAAACCTTCTAACTCCTCTGCTGGATCGTGGCCCCATCCGCTAGTTCCACTAGTTCCACAGAGCTGCAAGCGCCAGCGTTTGACTGACACGGAGCGTTACCATGGCAACGGATCTAACGGGCAGCCGGCAAGATCTCTGTCAATAGAAAGGATACTACAACGCTCCCACGCTCAACTCAACTCAATGCTCCGTGTCAATGAATCGCTGGCGCTCGCAGCGCAGCTCTTCTGTAGAGCTTGGCTGGTGCTTCAAGCAGTAGTGGAACTAGCGGATGGGGTCGCGACCCAGAAGAGGAGTTATAACGTTTGAATACCTGATTCTCAATGGCCACGGCGAGCTCTGTGGCATGCTGCCAGTCAGTCCTGAAAGTCCCCGGGCCACACGCAATATCGAAGGGCGAATCTAACCGCAATGGACAAACCTCGCTTGCTCGCTCCTTTGCTGTCTGCTCCTGCTCGTGGGCAGGGACAAACGCAAGCAGCCCTGAGAAGGACCCCGACTTGATTGACGTGGCGCCAAGATTAGACTGAGAACCAGCGCCTCCCCCTATGCACACCCAGTCCTTCTCAGTGGCTGCTGCTCGCAGAAGAAAAAGACAGGGGACAGGGAAACGGCCGACGGCCGCCCTGCTCTGCAGCACAGATACCAGCACAGGAAATAAAGAGAAAGGGAGGTGCTACATAAGAAACACAAAGATAACAGAAAAACTGGACACAAAAGGTATATGAGACACAATGTTTTATTCAATTTTATTACAAAACCAATTGATTGAGCCTAAGTTGAAAAGTATGGTATATGTCCCCTTTAACTTAGTGCTAGTAGGGACGATTCTCTTTGGAGAACCTTGTTGCATCTGTTATTAAGTCAAAAATTACTTCTTTGAAAGCTGAATTTAAGCAGAATTCATGATTCAATCATACTGTGAAAGGTTTGAGAAGGAGACAATTCACGAACAAGCTCCATAAATTTTAGGTCAGGGTGTCTTTCCCCTGAAACAAAAGAAAAAAAGAAAAAAAGATCTGTGATGACAACCAGAGGTTATTCTGAGGGTCCTAGTTTCCATTCCATCCAGGGTAATATGCTTGTATGTTCTTCTGGAGCTTGATTGGGTTTCCTCCATGTACTCAGGTTTTCTCCCACAGTCCAGAACATACAGGCAATTTAACTAGCTCCTGATAGAACTGGCCTTATTGTGTGAATGAGCAAGGAATATTAGACTGTAGCTCCACTGGGGAAGGGACCGATACACATCTGGGACAAAATGATGAACAGGAGGCGGGGATCATGTGCAGGGGGGCCCAGACTAGGATGACGGAAGATTTATGTTCCGAAAACCCCCAACACCATTGTGCCCTAGGCCCATTCTGCCTACCCTACTTATAAGAATATAAAGAATAAAACTGCAAGTGCAATAGCATGCTCAAAAGTCATGAAGACCCAAGATTCTGACCAGCAGCATAACTAGATGTTACTGGGCCCCACAGCAAAATAATTTGAGGGCGCCCCAAACTCTCCAGAGGTCAGGGTCGGAACTAGGGGTAGGCAGAAAAGGTGAATGCCTAGGGAGCAAGGTTTGGGGGGTGCAAGGCACAGACCTTCTGTTGCCTTGCCTACCCATAGTCAGGTCAATGATCATTTACTGTGCACTCCAAGTGCTCCTTATAGCATGCACGCTTGCATGTATGCATGTGCTCTCCTTAGTGCATGTGCACACAAGCACCCACAAGATACAGAGTGCCTAGGGTGCCCAGGCAGCCTGACCAGGCACTGCCTGATGTTGTACTGTTTTACCAATATATATTAAAATTACTTATTAATTAGGGCCTCGTGAGGCCCTATACCTCTTGCCCCCCCCCACAGCCACAGGGTCTGCTTCCTCTGTAGTTACACCCCTGATTCTGATAAGGTTGTGGACTATTGGAACTTACAGTATTTGCAGTATTTGGTGTTAAAAAAAGTCAAGGACTATGCAAGGTTTGATGGTTTCAAAATCAAGGGGCCTTCTTGTTTTAAAGATGACTGGCAGGGGCGATCCTGGCCCTCCGCTGCCTAAGGCAGCAGCAGTTGCTGCTGCCCCCCCCCCCCCCGGAAATTTGCTCTTAAAGTACCAGGAGCAGCATTTTTGCTGCCCCATACACCTAGTGGGGCGCTGCTGCCTGAGGTGACAGCCTCAACTCGCCTCATTGGCGAAGCACCCCTGATGACTGGGATAAGCATATGAGGTTAAAGAGAACCATAACTGAGCCTGTAGGGCTCATATTTCTTTACTTCTGTATAAAACTTGGGGAAAAGTTACTTAAAGTACCTCCTGAAAGGTTTGAAACTTTTCTTTGTGCCAGAGAGAGAAAGCTTCAGTGTAGGCTATTGTCAGTTTCTTTGGTTTTCATTTTTCATACAGTCACTATTCAGTCCCAGCATTCCAGACTCCAATTCTCTAATTCCATTGCCTATTCTTTAACTAAACTGTCACTCCTGCTTGAATCTAATCCTGTGCTGTCAGAATCTCTATCAATATTGACGTACCTCTACTGCCACATACATTGTGTTCCCCTCTCTCTGAGCACAGTTATTTTTCTTCACTGAAAGAACCTTCTGTCCTCCTTTGCCAAGTGCTGGTATGAATACTTAAAAGGACTATTCCCATACACGGAGGCTCCGTGGATTTTCAGATTGCCATGTCAACATGTGCATGGCTAGCAATGTCTTACAAATAACTGGATCCTCTGTGACTGTGAGAAGATGATGACTAATAGTTTCACTTCTCTACAGGGGGTTAGTCTGCTCTTAGTGATATAAAAGCATTATTATTTATTCATATGCATGAAAAGGAAAATAACATGAAAATAATGACAGGAAAGTGCTCTAACGTCCCTGTTGTGCCGTTATATCATAGTCACTGTTCTATAAATAATGCTTGGTGCATGAGATTTCTATAAAACTGATCTCTTTACCTCCAACAAAAGGTTAAAAATACAAGAAAGGTTGAAGTGGAAGTTGAAGCTGTAGTGTTGTATTATTACAGAGAGTAAGGAAAGGATTTAAAAAAAATTGCATTATTTGGATAAAATAGAGTCCTTGGGGTAAATTTCCTAAGGGGCGAAGTGACTAACGCTGGTGAAAATTCACCAGAGAAGGAGTTAGACTCTAGCGCTACTTCACACTCTTACGGCAGGCGAAGTTTCACTCTGGCGAAAGAGCATTACTTTGCAGATTTTACTGAACGTTACCTCTTGCGCCAAACTTGCCTTCGCCACCTCAGACCAGGTGAAGTGCAATAGAGTAGATTGGACTTCCTCATAAAATAGCTGAAAGTCCCAAAAAACGCTGCCGACTTTTAATTTTTCAGGGTGATAGGCTGCAAAAGATTGTACATTTTTTTTCTGGGGTACCCAGCTTCCCCCCTACATTTCCTAACATATAGCACATAAACTATACACTGGGCTCATGTGTAGGGCAATATAATAACTAATTTATCTTATTAAGGTTCCCTGGGCTTGTGTAGTGTAATGTATTTGCTGCAACATATACGTCCATTCAAGTTTAACTTCCCGCTATATGCAAATTAGCCAACGCTATCGCAGCTTCAATTTTCACAACTTCGATTTGCGCAACTTCGGCGCCCTGGACGCAACTTTGGATTTTAGTGAATTAAGGTTGTCCTGGCGAATCTACGCCTGGCAAAGTGTTGCGATGTGAGTGAAGCCGTCGCTGGAAAATTTTCAGAGGTTAGTGAATTTGGACTTTCTGGTTAACGGGTTTCGAGATAACCCTGTACCCGCCAACAGTATTTTTGTTTCCCCTATATAATTGGGCTGTTCAACCACGGATTACCCAAATTTTGCTTAACTGCAACCCCTCAGCTTGCAGCAATATATCAAGGTTTAAAGAATGCTGGAAGCAATATCAAAGATAACAAAATATTAAAGCTACATATTACTGAACACTCTTATTGTACTCCATAGACCAAACAAAACAGGCATCACAAGCTTTATTACAGACATACCTGTAAGCATCTCTGATATTGCCCCACTAGCAGCATGCCATTCATCTTGCTGTTATCTCACATAGGGAGACTTTTGGTCAACCTTGGTTGTTTAGACTTTAGAGGTCTTTCTTCTGCATCCCTCCATGTCAGTACAGATAGGTAGTATTGCCGTGCCCAGACAAGGAGGTAGGACCTATAACCTCCTAGCAAATCAAAATTAAACATGACCTATAAGACCACCTGACTCCATCACCACCTTTATTTTCTTTTCCAACTGGACAGGGAAATTGACCTAAGTGTAAGATCACTAGTGAATTAATCCTATGCATAAAGGAACGCTAGCAAATCTTCGCTATGAATTGCTTGCACTGAAGTATTACTAGCAAAAATTTGCCAGCGTCCAGCACCCAGGACGCAACTTCGCATTTTAGTGAATAAGCGTAGTGGTAACGAATTTGCTCCTGACGAAGTGGCACAAAGTGTGCGAATCGGTCACTGGCGACAATTCACCCTTTACTAAATCTGCCCCCTTGACTGCTTGAGAACCGTGCCTCAGGCATTTACAAGAGTTTAAACCTAGAAATTCGGCTCCACTAGTGCAGAGAGCATTATTGCACTCATTGCACTAGTGATGCGGCCCCCCTATCTATGCTAGGTAACTAGGGAGCAAAGTGGGTCAGTGAGTCCATCCCATCTCCCCTTCTTAATCACATGCAAGAGGAACCCTAGAGCTACCATCCCTATGGAGAAGGTGGGAACTCCAGCATAGGTGGAGATTCTGAAAATATACATCTTGTTTTAGTGCATTGCATGCAGTTGCACCAAAGCGCAATTCTACTAGTGGCTGTAATCACATTGGAATTGTGAGGGAAGGGGGAAATGCTTTCTAAAATCTGCACTTTAGATACTGTTCCTGAGTTAAAAATTGACCCTTGGCTTTGGTGCCTACCTAGTTTCAAAGGGAATCGCTACCTAAAACAGTAAAAAACTTAAATATTTAAAATTTACAAATTAAATCCAGGTTCTGTCTCTTCTCCTTTCTCTGTCTGATCTTACCATTGCAGCTCTCTCCTAGCCAAGAGTGTGATTGGCACATTGCATGTTCGGTAATCTACAGGCCCCTGTGCCACATGATATATACACACGGTGGGATCATAGAAAATGCATGGGTGGGATCATGGGGTTTACATGTTGAAGAAGCCTGTAAGTGTTGCATTAGGACTTAGAAGTCCATATAGTAATTTTTCTTGTTATCCAAAAAATCTTCACACTGTCCCCAAGGGACATATGAGGAATGGTCCATATCATAATGTATCTCAGAGGGATTTGATCCACAATTTTCTCTTTGTCAGGGAGGATCAATATCATTTGTGCAGAAAATGCAATTTTCTCGACTGTCATAAAGCAGCAGCAGATAAATGCATCCATCACTGGCCCCCTGACGAAATTGGAAATAACCATTGTTACATCTGCATGTGGGAGTTAATATGGATTACACAGATCACTAATTCTTACATTCCGCTATATACTTTATCGTCATTATTGTACAAGGCCGAGCAGAATTATTTGGTTGAGTCATAGGTGAACTGCTTTAATTCCAAGAACATAGGCGCAGATTCACAACACTTCCAAAGGCGGAATCAAGGATCTGAACAGTGTAGATTTTAACACTTCCCTGAAAGATTTGATAAATTTGATATATTATCAAAGCGGAAGGCTGTATCAGTTTGGCCGAATGTATTCAAGAGCTTTGAGCCGTAGAATGCCATTCTGCTCTCTGGGGTGTTAAAGCTCGTTGGCTGCGTTCTAACGTCCTTCTCAATCATTGATCTTAGATGCAAAACAGCAAGCAGGGATTATGGATTTAGACTTTTTCCCCCATCACAATATATATAGTACAGCACAAGAACAGTGGTACAGTATTAAATAGTACAGTATTAAAGCCCGAACAACCAGGCTGCGTGAAAGCTTTTTTCCACAAGCGATCAGACTCCTCAACTCACTGCCTGCCCTTCCACTACATTCCAGACACACCTCAACTGTGAACTTAACTTTGTGAACCGTTAATTTATTTGCACAATTCTAAAGGTTTACACATGTATATATCCAATTTCTGCCAATATATTGCACATTTCATGTTTACATATTTATTGTGTATTTTTAAGTGCCTTTTTGTGATATGTACTAGCTGGAGCCACGTTGTCTCGTCTCACTGTATATTTGTATACTGCTGAGATGACAATAAAGTTTACTTTGACTTTTTTGACTTTGACTTTGAAGAACACTGTTAACTAAAAAGAAACAAGAATGAAAGAGAATACTACATTACTACTACAAAACGCAGGCCTTTTTTTTTTTTTTTTTTTTTTTTATACAAATGACAGAGCAAATAACGGGCACAAGTTGCTGGGATTTTATACCTTGAACCCAGTCCACACCATTAGCGATGGGCGAATAAATTCGCCAGGCACGAATTCGCAGAAAATTTTCTGCGCTTTGCCACCACAGGCCGATAAATTCGCAAACTGCCTCGAAGATTAGCCAACGTCAAAAAATTTTGGACGCATGCCAGAAAAGTCGCTCACGTCAAACCATTAATGCAGGGCGAGCTTCAGAATTGACTTGGACGTCAAAATTCGCATTTCAAAATTTTTCTCCATTTGGCAAATTTTGCGAGAAATTCTGGAATTTTTAGGCGAAATGGGACAAATTCGCCCATCACTGCACACCATTAGTGCCCAAAAATGGATATGCAATGCTCTGTGCTTTCCCAGTGAATACAGCTTTGCCTGCATTCAGCAGTGCTGTATTCATTAGGGGTGGGCTTTTGTAGGCACATTGTTGATCCCCTTATCTTCTGCCACAGAAACAGACTGGGAGATTCTGGGCAGCCACTTCAGGGTCCCACTCAAACATGCCGCCCACTTTCCGTAAACTCCAGGGCCCCCCATACCAGCCACAGCCCTCCTTCATCTGCCTTCCCCCTACCAGAATGTCAGGCAGGGGAGATGGGTTCTTGAACCAGTGGGGCCCAATGGGTTTTTCCCTGCACAGAAAGCAGTAAGAGCAAGTCTGTCTTCTGTATCTTTCCCTTGATTTTTTTTAGTGCTTTTATTTTTGCTTTTCAAGATAAAATTAAATACAAACCAATCATACACTGGGGGGCCCACATACCAATGGTCGAACTTTTGTGGTTTTAGAGGGTTTTAAAACCATGATTAAACAAATTTTCTCTAAAACCACGAATGCCATGAAAGTCATTAAACGATGGAATATAAAAATCACGAATGATAAAAAAATGCAGAATGACGCTCTAAAAAATAATACAAATACTTTGAAAACCTGTGTTGAACCTTTTTAGACAATTACTAGCAAAAAAAAGAAGAAACATAGAAAAACCACACATTTTTAGAGATTCATGAAAAAAAAAAAAATTTTGAATGCTAGTAAATAGGCCCCTTAGTGTAGGAAGAGCAATTAAAAAAAGCGAGAAATGAAGGAAAAGAAAAAAAGAAAGATAGATGCGGGGGAAGGAATGAAGGTAAAGGTCAGCTCACATTATTCAACTTAATTAACTTTAATCAACACTAATCAAAATAACAATTATAACAAAATATGTGAACTAGAGTTCAAAATCCACAAAAGCTAAATATCAATAAATTTGTTTTGACATTCTCTTGAAATATGTTGCCTTGGAGAGTGGTAACACTTTATTGACTCTCTCTCTCTCTCTCTCTCTCTTGATTAATTCAATGTGGGTGAGTTAGGTCAGTTTTTTCCTGGATTTTTAATCAGGTGTGAAGCATAGATATGCCCCAGGTTCTAGTGCTGAAATAATGAGCATTATGGGGGTACAACAACCTTTGCTTTGCTGAGTAGTGATGTGCGAATTTATTGGCCAGGTGCGAATTCGAGGTGAACTCCCTAGAATACATTTGTGAAACCGCCACAAAAATTTGCCGGCATCCAAAAAAAGAGGACGCCTGCATCCGTGTTTTTGGACGCTGGTACATTTTCACCGGCGAATGTGCGCCGGTGTCCAAAAACAGACGCTGGTATCAAAAATGAGACACAGGTGCTGTTTCGCAAATTTCACTGGAAATTTGCAAATTATTTAGTGAAATTAAATGCCACAGATTCACCCATTGCTCACTAATGCTGAGCCAACTACAGAAGGTATGTCAAGAGAGAAGAATCATAAAGGAAGCGTAACCCTTTCAAATGTAATTGCTATTGGAAACAATATTTGTGTGTACTTCGCATTGCTGGTTCTGACTTCCTACTCCATTAAAAAATGAGCAGAAATTATGCCCATAGACTTCAATGGGAGAAAAAAAATGTCGCGCATCAAAAAAAAATCTGTTGCCCATAGACTTTAATGCATTTCGGCAAATTTTTGGCGAAGCGAAACAAGTTAAATTCGCCCATCCCTTGCAGCTCTAATCCTGTTCCTCATGATGCTATTTGCGAATCCCACTATTGCCCAGGTGGTGGCTGATTGCTTTGGAAGTGGGATTGTGGCATCAAACAGATCCCCACAGAAATGAGAGACTTTAAACATTCGGTAGATAATGACCTCATGATGAGACACAAAGAAACGGATTATCTTTCCTTTAGGAAGACAAAATGTGCCATTTCCTGGAAAATGCTGGCAAAGTACTGTGTTCTGATGCCTAGCACATATAATAATAATATATAATTAGAATAAATTGCCTTTTTATCTGGCCTTACATCATTTGGTGTAGACTCATTTTTCATGAGCGTTTTTCTATTATTTGAAGATGAAGAGTCATTACAGTTCACTTATTACTTGGGAAAAAATGTAAAGTAGTAAAAAAAAGGTACAAAGCACCATTATTTTTTAAAATTAAAAATGCACCCATTGAGTGTTTAATGGGAGGTTTTAATCATGCAGGACCTGACTGGGCTGGTGGGCCAAACTGGTTTCTTAGTCAGCACCCGTAACCTCCCAATTGCTTGAGCCTGGTGCACGTCCAACAGTTTCCACCTTGTATCCGTTTAGTCACAATTTTCCAATTATTGACAGAACCAATCATGGATTTCTTTTCTTAAAATGCCTTTATTGAGAAATGGGCTCAGACACCAATACACTTGGCATCGTTTCAGACCACTATCGGCCTTTTATCAAGCTTGATGGCTTGATAATAAGCTGGTGGGCCAACAGGAAGAAAAGAAATGGGTTCTGGCACCCAGGCCTGCTGGGGATAATTTATAGTGCAAGATTTCTATGTGAAGGGGCAGCGAGCAGGCAAAGAAATTGGGTTTGCAATGGGCGTGTGATAGTCCGTGGCTGGGGTGGTGGTGCCCTTGAGGTGGACACCCCAGTCCAACACTAAACCTGTGACACTTCAGACTACAGTGTATATTACAAGTGCTTAGTGTTGGGGTCTAAGACACAATTTTACAACCTTTATCACTACTACTAGAACCTATAGTAGATCAACCCTATAGACTATATGAAAGATATGTAGTGCAGGGCCTGTACTAGGCGAGGCATGTGCCTAGGGCACAACTGTTGATGAGGGACACAATTTCACACATGTCCTTGGATGTCATTGAAAATTTGAGCAGGAGCAGCCCTACAGATGCATGATCAGGGGGTGTACTGGACTGGTGAGTAGGTCGATAAGTGAGTAAGCAGGGTGGCAGGTGGGTGCAAGAGGTACTTGTATTTACAAATGTGCTTAGCAAATCTTACATTACATGAAGATCTACCTATAATAAGTGCTCAATAACTGCCTATACAGACTATACAGGTAGAACGTGGGATTACATGGGCCTTTTCTGTGTGGAAGAGGAAGCCATTTTTGGGAATGCTTATGGGTTAAATAGACAGCTTGCAGGTTTCTAGATGCATCCTCAAGATCTCTGGACAGTGACCTGGATCTCCACATGTTGGATCAAGGAATATACATAACCTAAATCCCTTTAGTCTGTGATCTGTCTACTATAGACTGGTCTTGCCTGAGGGGAGACTTCAGCTACCCCCTTCCCATCCTAGTTGGAGCACAGACAACTCTTGATAAAAAGTTCTATCTGTCTCACTTTCCTAGAAAGTGAGAACTACTCTGTACAGACTAAACCTCATTCATGAGGTCCCTGCACCCAAACATCACCAAGGGCCTCAATACCCTTGAGTACTAGGGCCTAAGTCCCAGGCTCTTCATCACCATCCACTCCCTCCTGAAGTGGAAGTCCAAAGAGAAAGATCCATCCTTTGCCCAGCACTATACTAAAGTGAGGCAGGAAGTCATTATCAGCCTCTGGGCCAATAATATACTTATGCTAATAAGTCAAACTAGACACAGTCCCTTCTACCCGGCAACTAGGTAATAAAGAAGTGTAGGGATTTAAAGTTATAGGGGCTATTTACCCTATGGGTCCCTATATCAGAAAAACTAGTGTAAAGCAAATGCCATTTCTCTACTCATAAAGAACAAGTCAAAAAAAAGGGCAATTTGCCCACTTAAATATACCCTAAAGAAAGATGAAGCAATGAGAGCTTTATTGACAAAAAATATCAGAATGACAGTGCCATTTATTGAATGGTAAATTGATTTCTACTGCTTGGTAAATCCAACTTTAATTACTTTATTACTATGTAAATTGTATTAGATGAAGCAATGTCAACATTCATTTGGGGTTAAAGGTTTCATGGGTATAGTGAAAAGGTCAGTCAAAATTGGAAAACAATCCCCCATCCTACCATTATTCATCTCTTACACAATATCACTATGATGAGAAATAATTTATCTTTCCTTACATTCGTCAATTGAGACTCTCAGAAGTGTCCATTTGTTTGTTTATATACTGAATATACCCTAGACTGTGTCATACATACAATGTCATACCTTAAGAGGAAGATTTGCTTTTTTAAGTGATGAGCGAATCTGTTCCGTTTCACTTCAGGAAAAAATTTGCAAAGCTGCAAAAATTTGAGAAATATGTTTTCAATAGGTATCAAAATAGGTGCGACAATTTTTTATGTGCATAACAATTTGTTCTCACTCCAAATGCATTAAAGTCAATGGGGTTTTTCTTGTGGTGGCGGCGACTATTTTGTCCAAATGCATTAAAATCAATTGACTTTTTTCTTATGTCAACTTTTTTGTCAACAATTTTGTTTTGGCAACTTTATTGGCACATTTTTTGCTGCAGTTTTGCCGACAAATTCGCAGATGCCAAAATTTCACCGCAAATCCACACCTGGCAAAAAAATTCAATCGTCACTACTCACTACTCATGATATGATAATCCTTTTTGTGTTTGCCAAATGGAACTATAACATATATTGAATATCTATTTCTTATCCATTTGCTTTATTTTTGCATTATTATTATTATTATTGTCTCAGCCAGTAATTTCGTTGCATCAGCATCCACTGGCTTTCTGGCAGGCTGGCCAACATCACCTTACTGTATTTTCTTAATAAGTTAAAAAAACTCATTACAATTACATAAAAGGCACCAGATACTATAAACTAAGCCTTTATGCTGACAACCTATGCATGACTATCATGAATCCTTTAACAAAGCCTACCTAACTTATTTCAAATGCTGAACAAATTCCAACAGATATCGGCTGATGGTCAACAAAAGCATAATGCTTCTTCCCAAATAAAACTACTACAGTTGAACTTTCCAATGGAAACATACTCTGACATACTTAGGAGTCAAGATAACAAAAGATTATACAACCCTCTATAAAGCCAATTTATCCCCAATGATTGAACAACTACAGTCTAAATGATCTGAATGGAATAAACAGGTCTTATTACCTCAGTCCACATGGTGATCCTACCAAAAATCTTATACCTATTTCGTACTCTGCCCAATGCTATACAAAATAAAGATATTGCCCAGTTACAGAGGGCAACCCTCCAATTTCTATTGAACTGAAAACGTCATCACATCAACCTTATTTCTAACTTATAACCAAGGAGGCTTTAAAGTCCCGAATTTTGCAGTATTCTATAAAGCAGCTAGAATAAGTCAGCTGATACAATGGCAAGCACCTCCTAACACCTTACCATGGGTAGAGTTTGAAAATGCTACTTTTGCACCAATTACAACATCAGCTCTACTTTGGTTTACCAACCAGAATTTTGGTTTACCAACCAGAATTTATAAACATAGTATCGAAAACTAGGGATGTAGCGAACTGCCGTGTATGTGTTCGCCGTTCGCGAACACCGGCAAAAAATGCGAACAGCTCGCGAACAGTTCGCGAACTTCGAACATGCGCAAAATCGTTCGATTTGAACGATCGAAGGATTTTAATCGTTCGATCGAAGGATTTTCGTTCGAATCGAACGAAAATCGTTCGACTTTAGCGGTCGAAGGAATCAAATGGTCAAATGGTCGAACGATTATTGTTCGAATCGAACGCGAACTCGTATTGGCGAACGTCGCGTGACATTCGCGAACATTCGGCGGACGCGAACAGTCGAAGTTCGCGAGAACTAGTTCGCCGGCGAACAGTTCGCTACATCCCTATCGAAAACCCCAATTATAACACTCCATCTCAAATTATGGCGAACAACGAAAAATACAATTCTGCAACTTGACTCACACAGTAACCTGCAGTCTATAATAGGCAAAACAGGACTATCTTCTCAATCCTTTGGGTCGTGGTCATCTCACAATTTTTATAAAATAAGGGATTTACTTACCCTCAGAGGTATAATATCACAAACTCTTCTGCAAGAATCTTATAATATTCCAACCTTGGAAATTGTATCATTATAACCAATTAATGCACTTCTACAACCAATGAGGTACACTTGGACCGTCCATAGAAGACTCCTTTTTCGAAACAAGATGTAAAAGTTTGTAATTTACAGCCAATGCAATTTCCCAAATATATTCCTAAATAACTGAAACTTCTCCAAATATGCTCTTTACGCACAATTATGGGACAAAGACCTCTCTTGTCGGATAACACCTAAGAAATGGAAAAAGATTTGGAGAGCAATCCGACATATCTGGCCAAACATCAGCATTAAGGAAACAGCATATAAATTAGTCATGAGATGGTACACTACTCCAGTACAAAACAAAAGTATATACAGATGCAGCCACTTTGGTTTGTCTGTTTGACACAGAATAACTAAACACAGATATCCCATTTATCTCATTTAACACAGAAAACTGTGTCACAACATCCCATCTAATTAAAGCATTCACCATTGTGTACAATGGAGCTTTGGTATGCTAATGAAAAGGTTAAATGCATTAAATGAGTTAAGATGACTTAAGATAACACAGTTTCTTCAATTACCCCTGAGTCATGACGCATTTAACTCACAAATCCAAGTGGCTTCATCTGTACCTAACTTTCCTGCCACATATTTCAGAAGCTGACCAGATGGAGAGAGGCGTACAGTACATCCATTCCTGGGGTAGTTGCCGATTGTGAAAAAATCTGGACAGAAATGTTCCAATTAGCATCTCAGATATTAAACATACAGCTACCCCCAGACCTGGAAATGGCTTTACTCTTTCTTCCCTCCAGAAAAATTAACTAAGCTTCAGAATAAGCTACTGTCCCAAATATTAGCGGCAACCAGATGGACAATAGCTTTGAATTGGTTATCACCAACTTTGTCAATGGCCCAAGTGAAATCCAGAGTGGATCATAGACACTCAATGTCCTATCTTTCTGCTCTACTTACTGATACTATAGAGATTCACAAGCAAACATGGGGCCCATGGGAAAGCTTTAAGAGACTCAACAGTTCTTGCACTAATAATATGCCAGCTACAAACAAATACTTTTCTCTGCAATGACTTTAACTCTCTCACTGAAAACAAAATACACGGTAATTCATCAGGTTTCCTTTATTTATAGAAAACTAGATGCTACTAATTTCATACATTTTGGTTTGAACCCAGCCATATTAGAGTTCATAAACTATGGTCATTCATTAGTTGTTTGATAGTTCCTTATTTCCCCCCTCCCTTTTGTTTTATTTTTGTTATTACTTCATTATATGATTTTATTTTGCTGCTTATTGTTTTGTTTTACTGTTCTATCTCAAAGGAGAAGGAAAGGCTTTGTACACTTGGGGTGCCAAATGTTAGGCACCCCAAGTGATATTTACTTACCTGAAACCCAGTGCTCATACCAGCAGAAAATGGCACCGGCCCGGGGTTATACCAGTGATACACCTATGACTAAGCGCCGGAGGGTGCGAAACGCATAAGGTGGGATATGTGGGGTAGTATGTACTAGATACTGTTTTAATGTGAATATCAATAAATTAATTTTGTTTTTACTTTAAGAGGCCTTGGGACTTATATCGTTTTTGATATTAACTTTTCTGCAGTTGATTGCCTTTGGAACTGGGGCAGGTCCCTTCGGCCTGGCTAAATATGGACTCCCGATTTTGAATTAATACGGGAGATTAGTCACCCGAACAAAAGGAGGTTTGTCCCTGGGTGACTAATATCCCCCAGAAGCCTCGTGTGCCAACACCCTTAAGGGTATAGTGTCCCATCTAATATCCATGAAATGGAAAGCTTGCTTGATGCATATGTAGAATAATAAAGCTGCTTTACTTCATTTCCAGCTGAGTGTTCCCTCATTTTAGACAAGGTATTACCAGAGAAAGCTACAGTATTTCTACTCTGTTTTATTCTTGGTGGCCCTGCCCTCTCTTTACTTTATTTCTTTACTCCAGCAGTTTTCGGTAACAGGTGAAATCCAAAGAATAAGAACCATATGCTCCTTCCTATTAAATAAGCTATAGGCAGGAACTTGTCATAACACCCTGCGCTAATTAGGGACACTTCTCTAGGGTTGCCACCTGTCTGGTTTTTACCAAGACTGCCTGAATTTTCAAAAGGGCTGTCTGGATGAAAACTGTCTGTCCTTATATCAAAATTAAGAAATCCGGACAGGTCTTTTAAATGAATGGTGCAGGCACACCCCTAGGATCGTGAACTGGCCCGCCCCCTGACATAATCCACTTGCCGCCAATGTCACATGGCTCATATACGGTGTCAACAGGCCCCGGTCCTACTGATGGTGGCAACCATACTTCCCTCCCAAAAGACATAAGTAACAGAAACTGGGACTTCCTGAGCCAATAAGGAATGGTAAGCTCATAAGTCCCTTACACCTTCTGTTTTTTTAGTTTTAAGTTTTTTGATTCAAATTTTTTCTTCTTCCCCATCAATGGTCTGTGTCACCATTTGACCTTTCTTCTGCCCTAGTCTGTTTTAAGTTGAAGTTAACTCACTGCCATCTACCATAGACTCTATTTTTTGTAACTTCTATTTTTATTTTGTTTATGAAGGTACATCATATTACAACAGTCACTTGCCCGCTTTTGCAAATTTTTGGTTGTGGCTTTCCCATTAACACAGTAGGAAGATCCAGAGGGACTTGACAAGAGAAAATGCATTAGAGAAGATCTGCCACTTCACCCCATATGGGTTCTAGCGTAGGACAGTGCCAAACTATATGTATTAAAGTCCCCTGTACTCCGCAGTTCTTCCAGCAGGTAATGGAGCCCTTAGATTTTCAGGTCAAACCCCCTGAAGATGCTGATAACTTAAATTTGAGATAGGTGCCTCTCCCATTGACTTATACCTCGACATGTCTGAGATGGCAGATTTTTGGATTCGGCTTTTTGCAGCACCAGTGTATAATAAATCACAAAACAATTCTAGTTTTTTCAACAAAAAAAAATGTAGTTCTCTAGTAAAAAAAATATTTTTGCATTCAGACTTATAATAAATAACTAATGATGGGCGAATAAATTCTCCAGGCATGCATTCTCTGTGAACTTCCTTGTTTTGCTGGCCACTAATAAATTCGTGAAACTGTGCCGGCGAATAAAAATTGTTGCGTCAAAATTATTTGGACGCCCATTGACTTCAATGCGTTTCACAAATTTTTTGCCATTAGTGAATTTTTTTGCCGTTTCAGATGGACAGATTTGCCCATCACTATAAATAACCCCCTTAAAGGGGAAGTAAAGTCTAAAATAGAATAATGCTAGAAATGCTGTATTTTGTCATGAACTTACTGCACCAAAAGCCTAATTAACAAATGATTTCTGTTTTTAAAGTTGGCCGCAGGGAGCTGTCATCTTGTAACTTTGTTAAACATCTTTATAAGACCAAGACCCTGCACATGCTCAGCGTGGGCTGAGGTTAAGGAGGTTAAGCTTAGGATAGTCATAAATTATCAAAACAGCACACGTCAAATAATATCTGCCATAGAAGCCGATACAGCAAGACTGATAATTAATCAGAATATGCAGACTGCGCTGGGTCTGTGGATACAAATCTCTGCACAGTCGCCGGCTGCTTTATAGGGAAACAAACAAAGCTGCTCGAGGTCAGGGACGTATTATTGTTTCCCTACAGAGCAGTTAGGGACTGTCTGAAGCGTCTTATCTGCAGCTGTCAGAGCAAGTAAAACTAAGGGGGAATTTCACTGCATACTGTCAGGTTTATTATATAAACTATACACATTTTTTTAATTAAAGTATATTGTTGATAGATTTCTTTTTTATTAATGAAAGTAAAAATGGGATTTTATTTTTTTTGCATTTACATCCCCGTTAAAGTATAAAGGTCCAAATTACAGAATCCATTATCCGAAAAACCTAAGGTCCTGGATAACATTCTGGATAACAGGTCCCATACCTGAATTACTGAATTTTACCCTCTACCACAAACACTGCACTAAGCACTACTTGTAGGCTGCATTCCAACTTCTTCACGATATCACATTGGTTGACCTTCACTCTTACCATTTTGTGTTATTCCTACTTCATTGCTACATTTTCAATCCATATCCCTTGCAAGAACCGTTTCTATTACACTTCAGTGGACCTAGGCAGTTGTAGTAGATAACACACTGGAAGAGACAAGAGTGGAAATGTTCAACACATGTGAATAATGGAACCAGAAACACAAAGCTTATTATACAGATAGTCATGTAATGGTCACCTAATGTATTACCAGTCCATTCTCACAGACATAATTACTCAGGCACTCAAGGATGGGAGAATAAGTGCTTTGATTTCCCAGGAGCCTGCAAGGGTTTTCTGTTTTAATTCCACACCGGCCTAGCCGTGCTGTATTCTTTACAAGCTCACAATGCTGCGAGCATCACACGTGGCATGCATCTGATGCTAACGTTCTCTTGGCCTCCTACGATTGCTGACACTGGAAATTTGCTTCCGTTCTTGTTCTTTGTCTCTCGAACAGGGCTGTCTAAATTCCCTTTGTTCTACCAGAATAATAATCAGCTTCTTCATTCTGACATGAATATTAAAGGGAACATTTTGTATAGCTTTTCCCAGCTGTTTAAAGCCAAAACTATTAACCCCTTGGTTGGTGGAATACAGTAGCTGCAGCCGCATGCCTTATAAGAACGAGCACCATGCTTTCTCCGAGATGACAGCCGCCACTAATCCCTAGATATTTAATCTTGTCATGGACAGATAATTTGCAATATGCAAGTGAAAACTGTAAACACAATATTAACCTTTGCCACACACATAGATTAAAGCCAGATAGATCTCTAAGTTACCAGCATTACAATGGAAGTAAGTAATGCAAAGCTGACACATATATATGTATATATATTATGCAGTGAGAAACTCGCCTCAGGCAGCAGCAGCCCGCAAGTTAACCGCGGTGGCAAAAAAGCTGCTCCTGGTAACTTTAATTAATTGAGATCTCTGCACTAGATATGTGACCCCCTACATCCACTCCGTGCTCCAAATGGTATGCTCTGGGGGCCGCCTCTGATATTATGAGCGTGATCGGGCAAACAGACATTTCTTTAGCAGGTTAAAGTCCATTTATTATATACATTTCCAGACTCTGCGAAAACTAAATAAAACAAAACCTTTGCCACACATGGGCGCTAACTAATACACAGGGTATTTTTCCTCAATAATTGAACCCTACTGAGCTTTGAGGCTGAGCACAAAAAAAATATATAGCTCCATAGAAGCTGTACCTTTTAAAATCCTTTTTCCTTAGGAAATCCTTCCTTCATTTCCTTCCTAAGGAAATCCTTAATGTTTCACCCAGAAGGTGGATCACATTATCAGCATTTTGCTCTCACTCTGGGACCCCCTCTCTATCTTGGGCAGCAGATCTACTCTGCTAATTATTCTCCAGGTTGGACTACCTAGGGGAATTTACCCACTCATTGCTACTGTATATATGGGAATAAGAAATGAGCATGGGGAAATATAACCCAGAGGAGGAGAACTCACACAAAAATATATTGTCTGCCTGGGTGCTGGTAAATAATAATGTCCCATTTTTTTCCCATGTTCTAGCAATTAACTATTTGGTGAGGCACCATTAAATTAGAGGGTTCCATACGACTCACTGTACAGGCAGGGGTGCCAAAGTTATGTAAGACTGGGGTAAGAAATTGGAATAAAACAGTCTCCTAAGATTGGCGTAAACTAGGAATGCACGCAATTCAAGCATTAAAACTCAGGATGTAGATGCATTCAGTAAAAGGAAAGTGGAAAACAATGGGGTGTCTATATCAAGCACTGCTCAGGGATTTGCCAACCTTGGGTGCAGTTGCCCTTAAAGGAGATGTAAAGGCAAAAAAATAAAATCCCAATCTTTTTAATGAAAAATAAATATATCCCCAATATACTTTAATTAAAAAATGTGTACCCTTTTTATAAGAAAGACTGCATGCCATGAAATTCCCCTTTCGTTTTACTTGCTCTGACTGCTGGGGATAGGAAACTTCAGATGGTCCCTAACTGCTCTGCAGGGAAATGATCAAACTTTCAAACGGTCACCTTACTTCCCAGAAACTGAGCAACTTTGTTTGTTTCCCTATAAAGCAGCTGGCGACTGTGTAGAGACTTGTGTCCAGAGAACTAGTGCAGTCTGCATATTCTGATTATTAATCATTATTATTAATGACATACAGATGAAGCCACTTGGATTTGTGAGTTAAATGCGTCATGACTAAGGGGTAATTGAAGAAACTGTGTTATCTTAAGTCATCTTAACTCATTTAATGCATTTAACCTTTTCATTAGCATACCAAAGCTCCATTGTTCACAATGGTGAATGCTTTAATTAGATGGGATGTTGTGACGCAGTTTTCTGTGTTAAATGAGATAAATGGGATATCTGTGTTTAGTTATTCTGTGTCAAACAGACAAACCAAAGTGGCTGCATCTGTATCAACTTCTATAGCAGAAATTATTTAACTTGTGCTGTTGATAATTTATGACAATCCCTAAGCTTAACCCTTGTAAAAGAAGCCCAGACCATGTGCATGGTCTTGGTCTTGCAAAGATGTTTAACAAAGATGGTGACCCCCCATGGTCAACTTTGAAAATATAAATCATTTGTTTAATTAGGCTTCTGGTGCAGTAAGTTCATATTTATGTTTAGTATACAAAATACAGCATTTCTAGCATTATTCTATTTTAGACTTTAGTTCCCCTATAATGAACTAGTCTTACCAACATGATACCATGTTCAATTGTTTCCTGGTTGTCTAAATTAATGCTTATATGGACAGTATAATGAATTTTTCATATTTTTACTATACTCTGAATGGCTACAGACAGCCAAGGGACCATTGGTAAGTGGTTGAACATGGTGTCGGATTTATGCTCCTATAGTCCTCCAGGGATATAAGATTCTCAGCCACGATGAGTAAGTCCCTCTTGGATTTGAATAAATACTTACTCAAATCGAGCCTGGCCCCGAAGTTCCCCCTGGGCCTGACTTGAACCAAACAGATTCTCTCAGGAAATTAACCAAACAGCTTTATTTGAGGTATACATTAATACAGAGTATTACAATACAGAGTATTAAATAATAGCTCACACATCCTGAAAGCTCGTGAGGACGTTGGGGGACAATAAGCAATACAACAGATAACTATTTAACCATTTCTTCTTCCATGGGGCTGATCCAGAGCCCCATGGAGCCCCATTCTTGTTTTAGCATAACTGTGTCACTATTTCCATCTTAGGGACAGACTCACAGTCTCAGTACAATAGCCAAATAAGGTGCAACTACTGTGTCAGCAGAGTGTCCAGAATGGTATCTATGCTGTAGTTTATGAGACTATATGTCTTGCTGGCCTTGCACTATACTTGTGACATGAGACAACAGATGTATTCCTTGTTCTGTGCAAACATTCTACATTCTAATAACGGAATGGCCTTTAACCTTGAGCTTCTTCTACAATACAGCAATTCTGTAACTAGTGTTGTGTTCTATAATCTTTGTTCTTTGATAATAACCACTTATGGCTTAAATCTTAAATGGTGATATCTACACATGGCACTGTGGCTCAAGATGCAAGAGGATCGTTGGAGTTCCCAGGTCCAAGGTTGACCTGTAAACTGGCAATGGTTCAATGCAAAATTAGGCAATATACTGTAGGTAGTCTCTGCTATGAGTAAAACTGCCAGAATCAGACATAGACTAGATTAGTAAAACTTCCATATGCATGGCTGCTATTTGCCATATCACAGGCTCAAACCCAGCCAACCAAGGAACTTTACCGTTCATTGATATACAGTATGTACCACCAAAATGATATCTGAACTACTTTTATTCGTATAATAAGTACTACCGACATATGGAACTTAGCGACAATTACCGACAATACTCACAGTGTATGGTAAATTAATACGAAAAAATGAATGCCTATTCATAGGGTCATATGGGAAAAAAGGACAGTCTACAAACAACAACTTGATTGACAAAACGTTTGATGAGCCTCCAACATTATTTTTCTCTTCTTACCTTGTTTTTAAAGAACGTCAAAATCTACTTGAAAAATATAGAGTTGAAATAGTTTGCCAGCTCAGACTGATGAACTTGAAGAACCATCGTCCATTATCCATTGGAACACAGTGAATCGTTATTTATGTACAAAAAAAATGATTTTGCTACTTTGTTAGCTTATTTACTTACTTCAAACTTCACCAGAAACCGAACTTTACTGAAACTGAAGCTTTATGGTTATTCTAATGAAACCTACTTTATTTTTGGAAATTGGTCTTTTAGATTTGTATTCGATCTTTGACTTTGTACTGTGTTACCGATTGGTTTTGACCCCGGCCTGTTTATCCTGACTATGCTCCTGGCTCCTAATTCTGTACTGCATTGTATGTTTAGTGCTGTCACAGCCTCTTCACTCTCAGTTCCCTGTTCCTCCTATATATGTTACGGTTCCCTTGCCTGCCCAGAACTTTCTCCCTGGTCCTCTCACTTTAAGACCTGGCGGCATCCGAGTAGCGAAGGGCTCCTCCCGAAGCCAAAGGTGGCTGCTATAGTCAGAAGCATGAGCTGAGGCCGGGACCTTGGGGTTTGTTCTAGGTTTGGGATAACATATGTGACAGATACGTTTTCAATATGAAAAGTAAAGTTAGTGTTGGACTGGCCCACCGGGATACCAGGAAAACTCCTGGAGGGCCCAGATGTTCCCTTTTTCTTCTAACAGTTTGGCCAATTTCATGATCATTTCTTATTTCTGTATAATTCTGTATAGGAACAAAGAGGCTAAAGAGATGAAAGAATATAATATGGTATATAAAGAGACTAGAAGAATGAAGAAGTTGAGTAAAGAGAGTTGTGAGAAGAGTGGAGAGTGAACCTATGATCTAGAGTTTTCTGGTAGGCCCTTCCAAAATTGGGTAACGTGTGTTGGTAGGCAAGTCATTTTTCACCTAGTGTAAACCCAGAAATGTATTTGCCACCTCATTGTCAGGCTGGCAGTTTACTTAATATATTCATAAGGAAAATATACCTGCTTATTCCCAACTCCCAAGAGGCACTGCCCGATTCAATGCAAGAAGATCCTCTTTTGCTTATCCTGTGTACACCCAGCCCCCTGTCCATTTGTAGCCATTTTCCCAGGAGGCTTTAAACACATATTTCTCGTATTGAATGTAGTGAAACACCATGCATGTACTTTATGTTGCACAGTTATCTCCCTATATTAGACAACAGCAACATAGCGTATGTAGTGCTGAAAGGCAGGAGTCCTCTTGGAGATTTGCCTTGTATTTGTAATGATAAAGTTATATATTTGTTGATTTTGAAAACAAGATATCCACTAATTATTTTATTTATTAGCTGTGATAAGAAATTGCCTTTACATATTTATATTTCCATGCCAACCGCGATGATGTCACGTGGTGCACTGAAGAAAGCCACGTCCCTGTCGCCCCATTAGACCACCAGGTAATCTTGTTGCTAGGGTCCAAATTACCCAATCAACCAGGCAGTGCTTTTCACAAGAGAAATATAAATAAGAGAGGGCCTGAATAGAAAGATAAGCAATTAAAAAATAAAAAATGTATACTAAACATTGTAGCTTCACAGAGAAATAGTTTATGGGCTACTGGGGTCATTGACCCTTGCTTAAACTGGAAAGAGTCAGAAATAAAAAGCAAATAATTCAAAAACAATAATAAACAATATAACAATAATAAAAAAGACAAAGTAGCTTAGAATTGGTCACAAAACTGAAGGTTAACCTAAAGGTGAACTAACCCCTTAAATCGGGTGCCTGTATTTTTCAGATTCAAGGATGGACATATGTGCTATTTCACAAATAGAATGGGACATTAAAGGGAGAGATGAATCTACACAGTGGTGAGACAGAGGGAAAAGAGTTGAGCCTGTTCTATAGAAGGGAGGAAACAGTAGAAGAAAAGCTTTCTATTTTGCAGATTGAAGGAAAACATGGTATAGAGGTTGCTTTGTGCTGCTGGAATTTATTTGAATGGATATGCAAATACATATAAACGTCACCCTCTTGCTACGTGGGACTTTGTCAGCAGCCTTTTGCCTTTATATGGCAATGGAACCCTTGTAGATTTCAAATATTCTTTTTGTAAATACTTAATCCAATATACAGATATTGGATCTATTATGGCTAAAACCTGGGGCTTTTCTGTAACTTGCATCATCATACTTTACATCTAATAATTTTAATTAATTTAAATTATGTTCATTTTATATGAACGATACAGTTGCATGGCACCCTCAAACAGTATCTGAGGCTGGTACCCCTGGTCCAAGGTAGCAAGTAAGTGACTAGATCAGTGTCAGATTGACAAGCCATGGGCTCAGCAGAGGACCTGACCCATCTGGGTCCCATCCATGCCCATCCTAACCTAGTAATGATCCTGGTGGACCAGTCTGTCACTGACTAGTATCACTGGGTGGTACGTAACAGCTAGCACTTACTCATGATTTTACATTAGGCTAGGGCCACACGGGAAGATTCAGGGAGATTGGTCTAATTGCCGCGTCTTTGAGGCAACTTATCTCCCTGAATGGCTTGCTGGTACCTTGCACCCGCTAGCGCTAAAGTCGCCTGCGCCTATTCACACGCGCCGATACGTTGCAATTTCGAGCGACTTTGAAAGACGTGTCGCAGCGTGTGAATAGTGCAGGCAACTTTAGTGCTAGCGGGTGCAAGATACCAGCAAGCCATTCAGGGAGATTAGGCGCGGCGATTCGTCGCCAGGCAACTAATATGCCCTCAAATATTCCCGTGTGGCCTAGCCCTAAACAGTAATCTCTAGGAACATCTTGCAAAGCTGCATTGCATACTAAACACAAGAAAAATGAAGTATGGAAAGACAGGTATATAACAGTATACAGTAACAGTAACAGTAGGCCCAGTGGGTTTTCTTGTTTGCTTTTTTAACTTCATGTATTAAAGGTTAAGTTTTATGCGTTACTTCCTTAGTCTAACTGTGTTGGCCCAAGAGGGGCCTGCCTGAACTGGTTTGCAAGAAGGTGGAAGGTAGGGGGGACCTACTGTTACATCCCTGTCTTTCCATTACTTCATTTTTCTTGTGTTTAGTATTCATAGTTTAATCCAACCTGCAGGCAACCCAATTCCTCTGTACACTTTGGAGGCTCCAATCTCCACGCTGCATTGCAGCTAAAATTCAAATTTGGTTCAGCTAAAGTTATGAGACTTCTGATTGCGATACAGTAATTTGCTGATTTCTTTTCACAATTTGTTTCTATATTTCAAATATGATAATGCACAATAGGGTGCAGTATTTGTCCCAAACTTTTCAGGGGAAGTTGGTATATCCCAAATATAACAGCAAGACGGTAAGCAGCTTTCCTGTTGGGTAATCCTCTTTACATCTGTAATTCTAAACTGGTCCTTCTGTTTTGATGAGCTGGGAAGTGCAATGGGGAGGTTAATGGATCGTTTACCTAACCTTTGAACCCTACTTAGAACAGGAATATATTTTCCCTTGAATAGCACACATCACTGTGCATGGTACACCAACACAGTTCCTAAATTAAATCCTGGATAAAGGTCCCTCATGTCATATTCCATGCATACATGAAGGAGAACATTTCCTACTAAAGACCAATTTTCTGCCAGCTTCAGAACCCCTCCTCTCTATTACAGTATTGCTATGGAAACAGCTATTCTCTCTGCAGCTGCGGGGGGAAAAAAATGTGAGACCTGAATTATTTGGAAAAAGAATAAAAGAGAATAGAAGTACCACCTCCCTCCCCGAGCCTCAGTCTTTCCTTCTATAACACACTTTGTGCTCCCCGAATTCCTTTTCATGCAATTCTCACCTAAGCCCTCTTTTGTTTTAAAGCAAGAGCAAGAAAGAATGTAAGCATGGCATGTCAGTTCAAAGAAATATTACTTTGCAGCTACAGAGAGAAACATTCGCATTTCTGATGGCATAATTTCTTGCTGGTGACAGCTCAGTGTTTGTTTTCTATGATAAGGACAGGAGTGGAGACAGAGGAATATACAGCACAGGGAACATGGCTAGGCTTTGGAGATACATATATAGAATTATTCCTGCAGATGTTCAAGGTTTTGTAAAAAAAGAAACCATTATAAACCAATTCGATGTCATTTAAAACAGGAGAAACATTAGGGTAATGGATAGTGATGCGCGAATTTATGAGCCAGGCGCAAATTCACAGCGAATTTGCACGATTCGCCGCCAGCGAATAAATTCGCAAAATGCCTGCAAAAATTCGCCAGTGTCAAAAAAATCTTTTTCGGAAAAAACGGACGGCGTCAAAAACGGGTGCCAGCGTCAAAAAATGGGCGCCGTTTGAGAATTTTTCACCGTTTCGCAAATTTCACGCGAAACGGCGCAAAATCACTAGTAATGGAACAATGTCAAAAAAAAAACCCTGGCCACCCTTTGCCACTTGTAATACTACTGAAGGCATGTACTCTGTCTGATGCACACGGAGTAGTGACAAATGGATGACAGTGCCAAAATCACTCCCTTGCGCCAAAATACTCACTTTGCATGCATCCAGCTGGGCTATTTTCATTCACTTATGTTAGAAAGGATGAAAAACAGACTGTGGCATTAATATTTTTTCAAAATATCTACCGGACAATAACAACCCTTCCGCAGGGCCAGAACTAGGGGTAGGCAGAAGAGGCACGTGCCTATGGCACAAAGCTTGGTGGGTATCAGGCACATACCTTCCCTGCTGCCTTCTCCTAGTCTGGCTGAAAAAGTCCTGCCAAGTGCACAAATGTGCGCCTTTGTGCACCCGTGTGTGCTCGCACACTCAGGGTTGTGGGGCGGCACGGTCGGCCGGGTTGCCTGGAGCACCTGGTTGGCCTGGCCCAGCCCTACCTCTGTAAAATTCTTGTTCACATCTTAAAGGAGAACTAAACCCCACTGTGCTCCTTCCCCACAGAGAGGTAGTTAAAAAAAACTGTGTATATCATACCAAGGTGCTCTATCTGGAAACCTTGCTGCATAGATTGGTCCCAATAATCAATATGATGTAGAAAATCAGATGGCACACACTTCAGCAATTTTCAGCTAAATTTTTTGTGATTTATTGAGATCTCCCCACAGAGTCTATCAGTGTTGGACTGGCCCGGCGGAACACCAGGAAAAAACCCGGTGGGCCCCGACACTTAATGGGCCGGACCAGACCCCTCTCCTGATCGGTGCCTTCAAGCATGTGTGCTCGATGTGTCACAGTGGGGGGGGGCAGGGGGGTCAGAGGACAGTAGTTTCAGTGGGCCGTGGGCCCCGGGCCCTCCAGTCCGACCCTGGAGTCTATTACTTGAAAGAATGTCCCTGGATTTAAGTCTTTCAATGCAGAGCTCATAGGTGCCATTTTCTGTATCTTCAGAGATTTACAGAGCACACATGCAGTAGGAGATAATACCGAACTAGCTCCAACTACGCATGTGCCATAAAGCTCAGTGTCCGTGAATCCTTAGAAAGAAAATCATCTTCACCCTTCGAAAAAAATGAGCTGCACTGCTCTGCATCGTTAGGTCAACTCAACGTCCAGGGACACGTTTTCAAGTAATAGACTCTGTGGGGAGGAAGCAGCGAGGGGGGGCAATGGAGCACAGTGCATGGGGGGGTTTAGTTCTCCTTTAAGACAAATATATTTACCTGATAACAATCCTTCAGGGAAAGAATCCATCCATCAAATTCACATCTCTTGCTATAAAAAGCCTTGTTCATGTTCACCGCTTAAGACAAAAATCCCTTTCTGGAATTCATCAGTGAATTTGCGTTCTCCGCATTAGCGTTGGGGGGTATGGGGGCAGCATTGCCTCAGAATCACTGCTGTTTATGTTTCCCTTATCTATTTGTTCCTTGTATTCCCATAGACTTCTTTTCTTTAACCACCAAATTTGGTCAAATGTTCTTCCATATCAACAGGGACTGATTGTCCATATATTGAAATATATTAAATCTGACCAACTACGTCAAAGTCATCCCTGGTCTGGCCAGTCCTACACTCAATTTTCATCTGATTCGTTAAGAATTTCATTGCTTTATTAAAAAAGAGACCAAGTTTTACCTACACCTTATACCTACATCCCAAATGATTGCCCTTTTATTGGCCACCATTGGGATCACCTGACTGTAGCTGGGAATGATGGGAGCTACAACATGGAGTTGGCCACTGCTCCCATATAAACTATAGCAAAAAAGGGAAAGTTATGTACTACTACTAAATTTTAAAACACGGGCACTCCATAATGACTGTCAGGAGAATTCCATGGGCCCCAGTTTAAAGCATGGTATATGTCCCCCTCCTCCTTGTCACCCAAACCCACTTGGCTCCAGTAATTTCCCATATTTAATGCATGACTGCTAACTATTGGATGTGGACCATGCACTGTAATGATGTGCAGGTCAAGAAAAACTCGACCTGCATCCAAATGAACCTTCTATCTACTTATAGACCCGCAGCGCCCACCGATGATGTCACCGATGATGTCACCGATGATGGGTGCACCTATAAAGCTGGAAGCTGGCAGAGTAAGGTCACAGCTGATTCTGTTCCTGACTAACAAATCAACTTAACAAACCAATTGCTACCGAGATAAAATTGTGTTTATACCATTGTTGGGCTTGCCATTGACAACTACATCTTTTTGCTGTTATTTCTCAGCAGGAATGTTGCATTATCAACAAAGAGGTTATTTGTTCCCATCTGCTGAAAATGGTACTGGAAAATTAGCCCTTTCAAGAATTGAAGGACATTTCCATCTTTTTTTCTCCATTTGAATATATATACTGGTACCCAGGTGCAGCACTATGTGGAGAATGCACACTATTTTTACCTTCATGTTCAGCTAAGTCTGTTCAACCCACAGCTTGCTTATATTTCACCAGAAACAGTGGCTAAATGGATACTGGAATGAGATCAAAGGGAAAGACATCATCAAAAGCTGTGGGTCACTGAGGCGTTATGTGACTATATAAAGACACAAGGCTGCAGGCTGAGTTATACAGGGAATTCTGAGTATCGCTCATGTATTATAAGGGATAATGTACCCCCTATTGTAAATAATGAGGATATTAGAGGTCACCATATAAATGAACAAGGCTGCTGGCTGAGTTATACAGGGAACTCTGAGTATCACTCATGTATTATAAGGGATAATGTACCCCCTACTGTAAATGATAAGGATATAAGAAGTCACTGAGGGGATGTTCTGTGACCATATAAAGACACAAGGCTGCAGGCTGAGTTATACAGGGAATTCTGAGTATCACTCATGTATTATAAGGGATAATATACCCCCTATTGTAAATAATGAGGATATTAGAGGTCACCATATAAAGGAACAAGGCTGCTGGCTGAGTTATACAGGGAACTCTGAGTATCACTCATGTATTATGAGGGATAATGTACCCCCTACTGTAAATGATAAGGATATAAGAAGTCACTGAGGGGATGTTCTGTGACCATATAAAGACACAAGGCTGCAGGCTGAGTTATACAGGGAATTCTGAGTATCACTCATGACTACTGTAAATGAGAAGGATATTAGAAGTCACTGAGGGGTTCTGTGACCATATAAAGGCACAAGGCTGCAGGCTGAGTTATACAGGGAACTCTGAATATCACTCATGTATTATAAGAGATAATGTACCCCCTACTGTAAATAATAAGAATATTAGAAGTCACTGAGGGGTTCTGTGACCACATAAAGTGACAATGCTGCAGGCTGAGTTATACTGGGATTTCTGGGTATCACCCATGTATTATAGGGGTTATTTTCCCCCTTACTGTAAATTATAAGGCTGCAGGCTGAATTATACAGGAAACTCTGAATATTATGGCATTGGATTGCAGTGGGGCACCTGGTACATGCAGACCTGTGCCAGATTTTTTTTTTGCCTCCATTAGAGTAAGGTCACACTGGGCGTTTCGGGGAGATTCATTCACCTGGTGACTAATCGCCTTGTCTTTGCAGCGACCAATCTTCCCGAACGCCTTCCCTCACTTTTGCACTGGCTAAAATGAAAAAATTGACGGCGTTAAGCACACGCGGCAATTCGTTTTTGCCCTAGGTTTCCTTGTGAGGCAACTTCGGGCGACTTCGGAAAACGAAGTCGCCCGAAGTAAAATCCGTAATAAATACAATCCAGGTGGGCAATCACTTTTCCTGTAGGAAAAAAAAATTCAATTGACTAATCCTGTGTGTTGGTATATGATTGTAATTCAACAGGACAAGAGAAAAGTTGTAAGTCAACAAGGCAAGGGAGTCGTTTCCCAGAATTAGGAGCTGGAATTTCTCCAATATGGTGAAGCATTGGAGTGTGCAGAATACTTAGCTAAATATATCAACAGGCAAACTAGCTAGCTTGTGAAATCGGTGAAGCAGTGGCAGATCATGGAAAAGGAATCGGAGGTTGCGTTCCGCTATGGAGCGCACGCACTGAAAAAAACGGTGCGCCATCTTGGATCATCGTGAAAAAAAGACATTTGCTGAGAAGCAAATTGTGAAACAGGCTTGAGGCTACTGAGAGTTCAAATCCGGCTCTGCCCTTGAGAAATTCCGGAACTTTGCATCTGGTGTAGACACAAGTGAGTTGCAAGAGGTAATGTCACCAGCAGCTCAGTGCTAGGGGACACCCTGTCCCCATTGTTTGACCCTGGATTTCCAGACACCCAGGATCTTTTAGAGGAAAATACTGGGTGGTGGTGCATTCCTGTCTAAAGAGGAGGAATCCATGACACACCCCAGCACCCCAATTGGAGATGTAAGGCAGGGTCCCCTAATGACAGGGCATTAGGTTTCTGGTGTTGAGGCACAGGCCAGCCTGTTGGATGAAGGTGCCAGACCTAATCACCTGGCCACCTTCCAGGCTCAGGTACAAGTGTTTAATTCCTCACAAATTCCAAGCAGGAAATATGGTGCAACAATTGGCGCAACCTGTTGGCCGCCCTCCACCAAGGCCAACTGACCCATGTTCTCAATCTTCTGATGCAGTGCTTTCTGAAGACCAACCCTGGGTTGGATAATGTGCTGGAGAAGGTATATAGGGTGTATATAGATATGAAGTCACTTTTGTGGTTCCCCAGCCTCCAGCATGTCCCCTTCATACCTTAAGTCTACTAGAAAATCATCGAAACATTAAATAACCCCATTAGGCTGGTTTTGCTTTCTATAAGGATTAATTATATCTTAGTTGGGATCAAGTACAAGATACTGTTTTATTATTACAGAGAAAAAGGGAATACATTTTTAGAATTTGGATTATTTGGATAAAATGGAGTCTATGGGAGACGGCCTTCCCGTAATTCGGAGCTTTCTGGACAATGGGTTCTGGATAATGGATCCCATACCTGTACTACTGTATATTTATATTTTGCTATGGTTTTTTTATATTCTGTCAGGCTTCCGTTATATTTTCTGCTATGTTCAGCACCTTGTATGACTAGAATGATTCATCATTTCTTCTGGGCCCTACAATCCTGTTTTTTTTTTTGTCAGATGTGAGTACTGGCAGCAGATTATACATATGTTTTCCAATGGCTTTGCTGTAATCCATGCTCTCTATGTTTCATTAAATGGCTATTTATTATGTGCATTCATTATTTTTGAGTCTTAGTTTCCCTTTAAAGATTACCCTTTTTTTGAAGAGATAGGAGAAACGGGCACACCGGATTATCTAATTGGATTCTATTGGCTCTGAAATTCCATGTTTCTATGAGTAAGCTTTCTGCTAAATAACATCACAAGGTTTCATTTGTATAAATAACAAATATCTGGCAAAAAAAGTCCTAGCAATTTGTGTCTTATTATTACAAAAGCAATATCCACTGTAGTGGGTGGAATTAGTAGGGGATTTTTTATGCAGATAAAAATGTAATTGGCTGCATCTTGCTCAATTATTCTCCCTCTCTAGAGATGGGGAAAAAAGTTAATTTCGGGACATATTCATTTATCAGCAGTTAAATGTAGTATGTAAAATAGCAGGGATCACTGTGTCGATGCTACTATTATTATTAAAGGAAAAATTATAACAACAAATGGTGTGTTTGCCTCAGAAACACAACAATAGTTTATATAAACAAGCTGCTGTGTAGCCATGGGGCAGCAATTTAAGCACAGGATACACAGTTGATAACAGATAAGTACTACTATAGTTTATATAAACAAGCTGCTGTGTAGCCATGGGGGCAGCCATTCAAGCACAGGATACACAGTAGATAACAGATAAGTACTACTATAGTTTATATAAACAAGCTGCTGTGTAGTCATGAGGGCAGCCATTCAAGCACAGGATACACAGTAGATAACAGATAAGTACTACTATAGTTTATATAAACAAGCTGTTGTGTAGCCATGGGGGCAGCCATTTAAGCACAGGATACACAGTAGATAACAGATAAGTACTACTATAGTTTATATAAACAAGCTGCTGTGTAGCCATGGGGGCAGCCATTCAAGAACAGGATACACAATAGATACAAGAGATACATTATGAAGAATCCCATTGTATATTACACAGTTTATCTATTATCTGCTGTGTATCCTGTGCATTTCATCCTTTTTCAGCTTTGAATGACTGCCCCCATTTGAAAGCACAGGTTATAGAAAAGGTTATTCCTCCAGTGGGGGGGGGGTTCTGGCAATGGGGCAGCCATTCAAGCACAGGATACACATTTCTTTTTGATGCCGGCGCACATTTGCTGGCAAAAATGTGCCGGCATCCAAAAAAAGGAAATCGCTAATTTTTCAACGTTTTTCGAATCGCGGGAATTCGCAGCGAATTTGCGTCTGGTGTATAAATTCGGCCATCACTAGTAAGGACTGGTAACGGTAAGGTATGAAAAGTATCAGGTGGTGTGCCCTGGCCTTATGATGTTTAGTATAATGATTCATTTGGAGTAAAAGTGAAGTTTTTCACATCTTGAATGTGCAGCAACTACTGCTGTGAAAGTAAAATCTGAAATCAATTATAACATTGTTCTCAGTAAAATGTGGGCCATTCTCAAAGAACCTGACTGCAGAATGTGCTACGGCTTTCTCCCTCACCTCTAGCCTCCGTTTGCTGGGAGAGAAAAATATACTGTGTTATCTCTAACAGCTTGATGGTAATAACCCTGGGAAGTACAATCAAATCACACAAGTTTTTATCTCCCAGAAAGCGCCTTATTTCTTTTCCTAACTGCTGATTGGTTGGATTGTGATCAGCTCCTCCTATGTGTTCCAGCTAAAGCTGAGGCCTGTCAATCTGTGAGTTTTATAGGGTTCCAACTTCCTCTAGACATTTTTTACCAGGCAGTTATAGAAAACTGTATATATTCCTCCCTCCCATATCATTTTGCAGCTTTCTTATTTGTAACTGGAAAAACTATCAGCAAATAATACAATTAATAGCATATTTCCACCTGAACATAGTCTAATGTTTATGTTATGTAAAATTAGTACTAGAAAATGTATTTATATTATGTAGGGACCCTGTAGGTTTATTAGCCCCTATGACTTTAAATCCTTACTAGTAAATTCCCTTGTTACTGGGCAGAAGCCAATGTATCTTATTTATTTACTCTATATATTTATACTAGTGGTTCTTAGAGATAGTGAACACTTCCCACACTTACCATATACAGGTATGGGATCTGTTATCCTGAAACCCGTTATCCATAAAGCTCAGACTTAAGGAATAGTGATTAAGTGAATAGGGATGGGCGAATTTCCTCTTTCAATGCCATCTATTAAATTCACGAAACTGCGGTGAAAATCAACTGCAACAAAAAACAATTGCCGCACTTCAGAATAGTTGTGCGCTTAAAAATTGTTGTGGTCAAAATCATTTGGACGCCCATTGACTTTAATGCATTTGGACAAAATAGTCGCATGAATAAAAATTGTCACTCGTGTCAAAATTATTTTTTAGAGAATGTACCATGACCAACTATCCTATCAGTGTGCCAATTACTAAAATTAAGCCCAACAGCCCTTAGTTTAGAAAGCAGTTGTTTGTGGGGCACAAATAAAACAAATCTACTGTACCCCCACTATCCAGCTTCTTACTATCATAAAAAGCAATCAAATTTGTCTGACATGACCTGTCCTTCAGCACCAATTTTATTTTTGAGTGGCCATTAACAAATCTTTAAATAATTTGATGTAATTTGATGTCAAATTTACTGGCCTATAATTGCCAGGGAGAGATTGTAATCCCTTTTTAAAAGTTGGAATTACATCATCTTTCCTACAATCCATAGGTACTATACCAGATAAAAGTAAATCTGAGAAAATAAGAATTATAGGCCAGTCTAAAACTGAACTAAGCTCTCCCAGTACCCAATGGTATATTTTATCTACCCCTGGTGACTTTCCCACATTCATTTTAAATAAAGCTTTATGAACCATATCCTGAGTCAGCCACTAGCTAGATTTATCTGAGCCAACAGTGCAGCTGGGTAGGTCTTGGAACTCTGGTTGCTCTATTGTACACACGGAACAAAATAACTGATTTAGCACATTTGCCTTTTCAGTATCTGTTACCAACATTCTGGTACCATTACTTAAAATCCACACTCTCAACCCTCATCTTTTTACTATTTATATTACTACTAATACTTTAAAAACTTTTAGGGGTTAGTCTTAGCCTCTGCCATAATGGGCTCCTCATTTTTCATCTTGGCCTCCCAGGTGTTTTATAACATTTGTTATAGTGTTTATATTCATTAAATATCTGTATCTGACCCTTCGGACTTGTAGCTTCTAAATGCCTCTCTCTTCTTTCCTATTCACTTTTTTTTTTTACATACGTTGGTTCTTAAAACTACTATATTTACTTCTTACTGGAATAAATTGAGAACAGTAAAAATGTAATATTTTAAATGATAACCATTTCTGTTCTGTGTTTTAAGCAAAAACATATTGTCCCAAATCAATGCTCTGAAGGACAGCCCTTAAGGAGGTTGCTTTTGCACCACACATTTATATGAGATCACTTGCACATTTGCTATATGTTCTGGGTCATTAGAGATCACTAGATCCAGTATAGCTTTTTTCTGGTTGGCTCTTCCGTGTAATAAGTTTATAAACTTGTTCCTATTAACTGTCCTGCCAGTACTGATGTTCCAGTCATTTTCTGGGTATCAGATATTATAGAACAAGACAAAGACTATAGAACAATACAAAGACTGTGGGTGGTGATAAAGAAACCAGTCAGTCTAAAAGAATAGTTCTAAATAAAACTAAGTGAAACACACTAAAAATAATATTTATACTGGCTATTTATAGTGGCTTATATGAAGATCATTATAGCACAATAGGTTATGGGTGGCAAACCACCTGAGAAATGAACAACCTAGACAAGGCAGGGACTGCAAGCTGATATATTGACCATTTAATCAATTTATAATGAGCAGCAATTGTATTAGTGTAATTCCAAGATTCAGCTGAGCATTATTTCATCTCCATCTTCTTGTTTTGTTGAAGAAAAATCAGCGAGTCCAACAGCAGCCGTAGAAAGAATGGCTTGAAGGAAATCTATCCATTTGCACCAAAGGCAGTGATGGGAGTAACTTCTCTTTCCCAGCCTAAGGGCTAATATATCCATATTGCTTGTCCAGTCACTTTATTGTCTGTTGAATTTTATTTATGATCTCCTCTGGTTATAACAAATTATGACAAATGCGAATTGGTTCATAAATAGCTAAGCAGTAAACTGTGAGGTTGCTAAGAAACAGACTGGGATTATATAGTGAGAAAAAAAATCTATTATTGTGTCAGTCCTCTGTCAGATCCCTTGGTGCCGCTAAAAGGTTTTTAATTTGCTGTAATTTAAGGTGCATTCTTGGATCAGGAAATGTCTTTTGTGTTGTCTTTTTCTTTGTGTGGTTCGTTTCAGAATCCTGTTTATGCCTGATAGCAGGGGCATATTACTCTCTGCCTTTGAATGCCTCAAAGAAGTCTAAAATGTCCCATAGCGATGCAAGTTTCTAAAGTGTAAACAACAATTAGGAAATATGCTTTTAAAAAAAAAAAGTTTCAATCCAAAAGAACATTTTTTTTAAAAAAATGCCTTATTTTCCTAGAATCCTACGAGTGTGGTTTGATTTCCATACTGATATCTGTATGAAAGGGTTTTATAAGTAAGTACCTTTTGTAATTAAATAGAATATATATTATAAGATCAAGATGATCAGTCAGCAGGACAAAATAATGAAACATATGGTATCGTTTACTACGAATGGCACAAAAATGGGCGCAGTTGTTGTATCAATAGACTGGATTCATAAGGGTGTTTGTGTCCAAAAGTACTTCTTGCAATCTTTAAAATTAAAAAAAAGGGGAGCACTCCAAGGCTATGGAAAATATAGAAATACAATGGAAATGTGACCAGGGTCGCCATCAGTGGGGCACAGGGGGTACAAGTGTACCGGGCCTGAAGGGGGGACCGGCAGTGCTGCACTTTTAGAAATAGCCGGCCCCCCCTTGACAGCACTGAAGCCATGCCGCCCTTCCGAAGTCCTGAACCGCCTAAGTCCTGAAGCGGCAAAAAAAAAAAAAGCAACGAAAACAGCCGAAATGGAAGTCCTGAAGCAGCAGAAAGATCTGAAGTCACAAAAACAGACAAAATTGAAGTCCCGAAGCAGCAAAAAGAACTGACGTCACGAAAACGGACGAAATTGAAGTTCTAAAGGGGCAAAAAGACCTGAAATCATGAAAACAGACGAAATTTAAATCCTGAAGCTGCGAAATGAACTCAAGTCACGAAAACTGCCGAACTTTAAGCCCTGAAGAGGCAAAATGACCTGAAGTCACAAAAACAGCCGAAATCGAAGCCCTGAAGAGGCAAAAAGGCCTGAAGCACCGAAAACAGCCGAAATTGAAGTCCTCAATTGCCAAAAAGACCTGAAGTCACGAAAACAGCCTAAATTGAAGTCCTGAAGCGGCGGAAAGACCTGAAGTCATGAAAACAGCTGAAATTGAAGCCCTGAAGAGGCCAAATTACCAGAAGTCATGAAAACAGCCGGAATTGAAGTCCTGAAGCGGCGAAAAGCCCCTGCCACTAATGTTTTTTAAAAAAATATTCTCTGGGGCCCCAGTTTTTATTTAACTTGTAAAGGGGGCACTGGTGCCAATGTTTTTTAAAAAATATTCTCTGGGCTCCAATTTTTTTTTACTTGTAAGAGGGGCCCTGGCACCACAGTTTTTTTGAACTTATAAGGGGGCCCTAACCATCAATAGCTTTTTTATAACTTGTGTGTGTGAGGGTTACCTTTGTTAGTGCTGCTGTCTGTGTGGTCTTTTAACTGTGGTGTGGAGTGGGTGGGATCTGGGGTGGGGCTTGGGGGCCAGGGTGGGCGTTGTTGTATTGTGCCCCGTGATTTCTAATGGCAGCCCTGAGTGTGACTGATCTTGCCAAATTAACTACAAACATACACAAAAGAGGGGGATTGATCAATGCACATTCCCTGGTCCCCTGTCTCATGTAATTTAGTATCTCTGCAAGTGCATTACAAAAACAAGGGGTTCTAGTTACAAAATTATAATCTCTCTCGTTTTTAAATTTGTCCAGATCAGTCACACTTCCATTGTATTTATATATTTTTACTTGGCCTTATAGTGCTCCCACATTGCATTGCATTATGTATTGTAACAGAGTTATTCTGCTGGGATTTACATTGATACTAAATTACTTATGAGATGGGACCAGAGAATGTGCATTGATGAAGCCTAGTGATGGGCGAATTTATTCGCCAGGCGCGAATTAGTGGCGAATTTCCACATTTCCCCACCAGCAAATAAATTCACAAATTTGCTGTGATAATTCACCTGCGTCAAAGTTTTTTCGACCCCGCAAATTAGCGAATTTATTCCCCGGCTGGGAAACATGGAAATTTGCGCCTGATGAATAAATTCGCCCATTACTAGGCTTGATCAATGGTTCAGACGCCGGTATCACAGTTTTTTCAAGGCCCTCAACGGTTCCGTCACTAATCAAGCCCCTTGCTTTTTTTGTATGCTTCCCTATCTTTGCAATCAGTATCAGAACATCTGTTTCTGGTTCATTTTCTGAATCACCCTATTGATGCAAAAGAACTCTGGAGCTATTGCCTCTTAAAGGATGGATGTAATTGCAGGATGCCCACTTCAGAAAGCAGTTTTTTTGCAGAATTGTGGCTAAAAAGTAAAGAATGTCCATGGAGAGTGAGCCAGAAACTGGTATGGACAGGGCCATGACAGGGCTAGGAGGGAGGGACCCGAGAAAGGGTGTTGGGGATTGTGGGTGTTATAGTTCCTGGGTTGCTGTGGAGTTAAGTGGAACAAAAGGAGTAGCAATGTAGGGGGGAGGAATTGCAGCGGGAGGGAGCTGGTGATAGTGGTAACGTGTAGGGTGTAACAGGGATGAGGCCTGGGGTCAAAGTGATGTAAGGGGCCCGGTGGAAGAGGCATGAGTTATGGAGGAAAGCCGCGCCTAGGAAGGACAGTAGGCAGGTCCCTCGCTCTTGGGTACAATTGTTTACAGAGGAAGCAGACCCTAGGGCCCCCACAACAGCGGGGTCTGCTTCCTCTGTAGCTATGCCACTGCATGGAACTCCAATGTGACTTAAAATATTCTCATGCAACAGATATTACATCACTGAGCACCAATTATAACTGATGACATCAGTACACACAATTTATAAGGATATAATTTAGAGGCTAAATGAATTGACCAACATCCATTGAACAAATTGGTTAGGACTGTTTCTTGATCAAACTTATACTGAAAGTCAATTTCATATCATATAATGTGATCACTACATTTATTTTATACAGCAGCTTTGTATATAGTGTATCACCCTGAATTCCCCGCTGACCTGAGTTCTGTTTGACAGATGTTGTGGGTAAGTTTGGTGCATGGTGTAGGAGGTGTGCCCCAAATCTGTTCCAATTTAAGACTATAGGAATTAATATGTGTACAAACAGTGTATGCATGAACAGAGAAATTACAGACAGTCAAGGTGTTACTTCCATATATATCATTTGACCATGAAATCACAGGTTTAACATTAGTTAAACAGGAAAGAATTCATGAATTCAGGAAAGAATACCTAGAAATTAATATAAAGGCCCAATGTTCTGTGCTAAGAACACCTGCATTAAATTATTTATTTATTCTTTATGTCTGAATCTGATAGCTTGTAGTCTTCCAGTTGAACTAAGTGAGTCAGAGTCAGCATCACTTGCACATGCTCTGCCTTTGGAATGATCCCAGGCCCGGACTGGCAATCTGTGGGTTCTGGCAAATGCCAGAGGGACTGCTCTAAGGTCCCATAGACAGTCACTATTTGGTGGGCTGGTAGAGGACTATTTGGGCCTCTGAGTACTTGGAATGCCAGGGCCTATTTTGAGTCCCAGTCCAGACCTGAATGATCCTGAGGGGAAGGGGAAGCATATTGTGCCAATAATAAGAAAATAAAGAATATCTTTATGTGCTGAAGAGCGTAATGGAAAATGCATTGAAAATGATACTTCTTTTTATGTAATGTTAAGACAAGCAAAATGAGATCAAGACCCTAGAGGAGACCTGTACCAGATTTCTTCTGTTTCTTTTAATCATGATAGAATATAGGAAATGAAGGCCCCATTACAAACTCAGTGCAATGTACAAAGTGCAAGGTGTGGATGCAAGGAGCCTTGTTTTACCCACAAAGCAACATTTTACACCAGAATTTTAGCATAATAGCCAAGCGCAACTTGTATATGATGTATTAAATATGACACTAATTTGGCTAAAAAGGCAAATATCAGCATGTGAGGAGGTAGAGCATTGGCTATACTGCACCCTCTTTCAGCAGGATGGGCTTTTGCTATGTAGAAAGCACATGTGACGGTGTTATTGTACTACACCTCTATACTGCCAAAAAGTGTAAAATAATGAATAACGGGATGCCAGGGGTTATTTGCAAACAAAATAAAAACAGGCTTTATTTATAATAACGCACCACAGGGTTAGAAATAGGGTTGGACTGGGGGGCCTGGGTCCCACTGGGCCACTGCCACTGTCCAGGGCCCCCCTCCGGACCCGCTACTGCGACGCTGCGCACATTCACAAAAGGAGCCTCTTGCATGTGCAAACAGTGCCAGGAGATCGGGAGATGGGGTCTGGCCCAGCAGAGGCCCATGAGAGCCGGGATTTTTCCCGGTGTCCCGCCGGGCCAGTCCGACTCTGGTTAGAAATACTCTCACACATCAGGTAGATCAATAAATGCCAGGCACCACTGGAGGAATAGCACAAATTAGCAACTATTCAAATTAGTGCAAGTTACTATGTTAAAAGGTTTTTCAAAAAATCAAGTTGGCTTTTTTTTCAAATTTAAAAAAAAAAAACATGGTGAATAACGTGAACTCGAGTATTTTCTGAATCAGAATTTAACAAAGAAAAAGAAATGTAAAAGAGCACCAGAAAAAAAAACTCACGTAAAAGCTTTCTAAGCTCCCTTATTCTCCTACTCTCTCCTTTTTTGAGACCTGGACCCACATAGATTTTTATTGTTACCCTAGTGTGCCAGTCTAACATTGCTGCTCACCTTGTGTACTCTATAGTTTAGGTGCTCTAATACCAAACCCTGCACCAGTCAGGGGTGTTGCACCACAGAGACGGGTTGAGAAACTCGCCTCAGGCGGCAGCACCCTGCTTGTTACAAAGTGCAGCAAAGTGCTGTTCCTGGTCCATTTTATATCTGGAAATTCAGCTCTCGTGGCACAGAGGGGCCGGGATCACCCCTGGCACCAGTACAGTTCCAGGTCCAGGGTAGAACTGGGGGGCCCAGACCATCCCATGCTGCTGCTTCAGGGCCCTAACACTCCCCCCCCCCAGCACCAGTGGCAAATACATCTCAAGCCCAGGGTCCCAGCCGCAACCCCCTTTCGACCGCCCCAAATGTGTAGCTTTTTTTCTACCATGGGCTGGGATGGAGGTCAGGGGCAATGCAATAGCTGGTCTGAGTTCTGGGCTGGCAGGGCCCACCAGGGTCTGGGGCCCACTGGGGATTTTTTTCAGGAAAACAAGGATGTCTCCACAGCATACAAGTTTGTTCCCCATGACAGCACCCCATCCAACATCTCTACCACCTGCTCTTGACACTAAGATCCCTGCCCTCCAAGGCATTCCAGTCCTCTGCTCTAGAGCCTTGGATGAGACAGATGAGCCAAAGCTGAAGGAAGCAGAGGGTAAAGTCCCAGATATGACCTCCAAAGTATTTGGGAAAAAGCTGGGATTCTTCACTGCTGAGGTCTTGCAAGTTTGCCCTCTCTAACCTCTAATTTATGTTTGTTGCAAAGATCTCTTCACTGAGTGTATCAGACAGAGACAGTACCAGTAAAGTCATCCAGACCTACAAAGACTTCGGCAGAGTTTGTGCAGCCAAAGTCTTCTGCGGGAAGTCAGAAAACCTGCTCTTCGAAGAATGATCCTAACTTTTGACAAGATCAACATCTCCATCAATTCAAACTTCATCAAAATCCTTGGAGTTTGGTTGGTCGGTGAAGGCTTCACCCTGAAGTGCTTGGATAAGAGAACAGCAACAGTTTATCAGAAGATCTTTTGAGTCTCAGAAATCTTACTATTGAGTCAAAAACACTGGTTCTTAGATGACCAACAATCACAAGGACATACAGGATCACAGGATAAATATCCCAGATGGATTTCCCTATCCATGCTTTAACCTTTGCAGGTGCCAGCATTGCCCACAGTGCATCATTCATAAGGAAACAGTATTGCACACTTTTTAGGATTGTCCATTTGCACAGACCCTGCCTGACACCCTGGAACATGGGACTGCTAGGCCTGCTAGAACTTTCTTACACACCATAGACTGCTTTAGGGTCTGTTTCAGGGCACCTATATGGAAGGGGCAATCTTGAAAGTCTGGCACCTTATGAACTGTGTTAAAGGAGAAGGAAAGGCAAAAACTAAGTAAGCTTTATCAGAAAGGTCTATGTAAATACACCAATAAACCCTCAAAGTAATGCTGTTCTGAGTCTGTCAAAAGAAATACAGCATTTCTTTCATTCTATTGTGTATACATGGGCTTCTGTATCAAACTTCCTTGTTTAAGCTTAAACCTCTAGGAAACAGCCTTGAGTATGCTCATTTTGGTCCTCTCTCCCTCTCCCCCTCCCCCCTGCTGTAATATGAGCCCAGAGCTATGAGTGAGCAGGGAGAGACTCAGGCAGGAAGTGATGTCACACTTAACATGGCAGCTGCTATCCTAAACAAACAGAGACAGTGTCTAGAGCTGTTTCCTCAGGTATGGTAAAGCATTTTACAGAATAAATATAGTGTTATAGCTTGCACTATTGTGTCTAAACTGCTTTGGTAGCTTTCCTTCTCCTTTAAAGATGTTGTGCTGTTTTCCAGTAATTGTCTCATTTTAGAGAGGTGAGAAAGGGAATGTCAATAAAATACTGCCACTTGTGCTTGTGTGTTAATTGTCTTCTCTAATCTTTGTAAAATTACAATTTTAAGATTCTCCAGGTCACTTTCACAGCTTCCTCGTTCTTACACCATGATGAAAGAAAGATAATAAAAATGGTATTTAAATGGGTATATTGCCATAAAGCCTAGTAGCTGCTAATTCTGACATATCAGAAAATAACAGAAAAAGAAGAAGGACGCATCTGTATATGGGGTGTGCAATCAGTAAGCGCCTTCAATCTACTCTCCCCTTGGAACAGCAGGAGAAATGACTTCGTTACCAGCCCTATAATTTCATTTCTGCAATTATACTTGTCACCACTTCCAATCTGCCTGCATATAAATAGCCAGCGTTGTACATTTCTTTCTTTCTTTTCCTCTTTTCTCTGTCTACAATTCTGTTTTATTTGAAATATAAATGCTCAAATTATTGAGCTTCATTATCATGTTTGCTTAAAATTGAAACGGAAATCATCCAGCACATCATAGATGCAAGAGAATCCACCAATGAGAATGAAGATTCCCAGCACTATTTTTGCCATCTTGCGTTTATTTTACATACAGTACAGAGATAGTTGTGCCAGTTTGGTGTCCTTTTATTACATTGGAAACAAACATGGGGAGGAACCCAGCCAATTGGTGGTCAATGAGCAGGTCACTGTGGGTTTCAGGTCAACCCATATATCACTTGTCTGCTTCTATTTTGTTAGTTAGGAAAATATAGGTTTTACATGTCTGTTAATGTTCTGCGTTGTCATGTGAGCTGGGGCATGTACAGAAGTTTCTGATGCAGTGCTACCTATATTGAGATGCAGAAAGCAGTGACACAAATGGAGTCAGCTTTAAGTAAGCTTTATCAGAAATTTCTATATACCGTTAAATACACCAGTAAACCCTCAAGTAATGCTGCTCCTCTGCATTTCTTTCCTTCTAATTTGTGCACATCAGATTCTTTATCAAACTTCCTTCTTTCAGCTTAAACCTCCAGGGCACAGGCTTGAGCATGCTCAGTTTACTCCGCTCTCCCTCTTCCTCCCCTCCCTGCAGGAAGTGATGTCACACCAAGCTGAAATGGCAGCTGCTATCATAAACAAACATAGAGCTTCTAGAGCTGTTTACTCAGGTATGGTAAAGTATTCTACAGAATAAATATAGCATTCTAGCTTGCACTATTGAGGCTAATCTATTGGCAATAAACTGTCTTGGTAGCTTTCCGTCTCCTTTCAGGGGGTTGGTGACCCCTTCTGTGAGTAGATCTTTGCATCAAACAAGTGTTAGAGGCCAGAACACATCATGCATAGTTTAAATATGTTTGGGACATTTCTTCAAACACGTTTTGTAAAGAAAGCAACTTTTGTCAAGTATAGAAGCATCAAAGATTAACTGTTAAAGCAACACTGTACATTAAAACTTTTTCAATGTTCCCCAGAGGCAATGGGGCAGATTCACTAAAGGGATCATTTCCGCCAGCGACCACTTCACCATACTTCATACAACTTTGCCAGGCGCAAATGTGCTACGAATACGCTAATTCACTAAAACACTAAGTTTCGTTCCAGGCATTGAATACTGCCGACTTTACACTAGCGTTACGGCTGTTCAAGCGTTTCATAGTGAAGATGCGCTAGCATTCATTTGTGCCTAGTGAAAATTCGCTAGTGATCTTGCACTTAGGTCTGGAGGTCTTTATTATAAATGTTGGTGCAATTGTTTGGAGTTACCACTTTTTAAAATACATATCCAGGGAACCTTAACAAAGACAAGAGAGTTTATATAATGCCCTACACATGAGCCCACTGTAAAATGAATGTTCCATATGTTATGAAATGTCTGGAGAAAACTGTTTACCCAAAAAAAGTTTAAATTAGGACTTTTGTAGGCAATTTCGCTTCAAAAAAGGAAAAGTCGCCAGCATTTTTGGAACTTTAATGCATTTTCGGCACACAGGAAATTATGTAAGTGACAGAAGATTGAGGAAGATCTTTTTAGCACCTCAACTGGTCTGAGGTGACGAAGTCAATTCTGGTGAAACAGGTAACGTTCAGTAAAATCCACACTTTAATGAATTTGCAGAGTAACGATCATTCACCAGAGCAAAAATTTGCCCGGCGCTAGAGTGCAAATGAATGCTAGCGAAGGTCACGTTCGCTAGTAAATAGGCGCCTGCACCTGAATTCTGATGTCCCTGTGGGTGGCAACGCTGGTGAAAAGACCCTAGCATTAGCCACTTCGCCCTTTAGTGAATCTGCCCCAATACCCAACTTATGCAAGAAGATTCTCTTTCCTGTTTTGCTGACCCTTAACTCTCTCTTATTGATTGTTATGATTGTTGCATTTTTTGAGCACCTAAAAATTCCGTTACCCGTCATTCTAAAACAGCAAAATGACTGACAAGGAGTAGGTAAAAAGAACACTTACCAGGGCACACTTAATTATGTTTGGAGTGTCCACTATGGAGAGCTGATTTGACACTATAGTTTTTGCTTTTCCTTTTACAAAAAGGATCGCATCCTAAAGGCTTATCACTGAAATCAATGTTTTATTTCCTATTCATAGCCGAAGCAGGAGAGACCAAATAAGGCACTCCGGATCAGATTTAAAGAGTACAGAGCATTTCCGACACACACTGCAAAAAATAGCGATAAGGTATGCCAAAAACTGAAAAATAAGCAACTTATCTGTAACAGTTTTTTTTTAATTGGGATAATTTAAAAAAAAATGCAGTTCAGTGAAAGTGCCTTTTATCTGCAAATAGCTTAGCCAATATGCTGAGCCTGACGGGAACAGGAAAGAAAATCCTATGCCAATGGATTTTCCCTTGTTTCCTGGGAAACGGCTTTATTAAATGGGTTTCCCAGAGAATGTACTATGTGAATTTCTCTCACTTTTTTCCTTCTAAAAATGTATTAGGTAGTACAATAGTATTTCCCTGCTTTGACCTTCTGGGCACTTATTGTATAGGGGCTTTGTAGTTATGGTTCTTTGTGCCTTTACCTTAAAGGACCAGTAACATAAGAATTTTTTTTTTTTTTTTTAAAAAAAAAATTTGTTTTTACTTAACGAAAAAAAAAACACCAAGGCAGTTTTAATTTTCAATTCGCAAAGTCTTTATTAAAGGGGACCTGTCACCTGAAAATATTATTCCAAATCCTATTTTTATCACGTTAGTCAAGCAAAATTAACTTAAATTACACTACATAAATTATTTGAATTTTGTTTCCTTCAGTCTGGGAATTATAGCAAGTAGGCAGAAGCCATTTTGTGGACACTGTTATTAAGAAAAGCCTTGCATCATTTCAAAATCTTGGGTCCATCCCCATGCATAGAGGAGTGGCAGACAATATTTGATTGACAGCTGAGATTTTTAAATGAGCTTACAACAGCTATGAATGCTTTAATTAAAAATAGAAATTGGATGTCATGTTGAAAAGGACTTTTATTATACAGCTTTTTGTGTCTGGGTGACAGGTCCACTTTAAGAAATGACTTAACAATTCTCTACTTGCGCTCCTCTACAGAAACGGCGACAGGGCGACTATCCATCGTGCGGCGCTTGATTTCTCTTCCCTGGCTATCTCCTATAGAAGGCAGGGAGGAGCAATTGATCGCCGTATGATGGATCATCGCCCTGTTGCCGTTTCTCAAGAGGAGTGCAAGCAGAGAATCGGTAAGTCATTTCTTAATAAAGACTTTGCGAATTGAAAGTTAAAACTGCCTAGGTGTTTTTTTTTTTCATTAAGTAGAACTTACTGGTCTTTTAATAGAATATCAAAAGAACCAAGCAACATAACTAAAATATACACCCCCCCCCCCAAAGGCAGTCAGTAAATGGTATATAGTTTTCAAGGATGAAGTCAACACTTATGACATCATTAGGAATTTAATTTAGGCATATAGCAGAACCCCCATTTTACATTTTTCAGCGCGGCATAAAAAAAGTGGAAAATGCAGGAAAATTTTAAATCTGGTAAATGTATTATATAATGGTGTAAAATGAGGGGAAACTTTAAATTAGGGTATGTAAAATAGATTTTTCATTGTAGCTGCATCTTAGAAATGCTTTATTACTGGAGTTTGTTAAGCAAAGGTCACCATGGTCTACATCTGAAGGAGGAACAGTTGGATACTGATCAGAATTGGAACATATAACCCTCTGTGGCCAAATCAGGCAAAGATGCCTGACCTTACCAAACATGCAAATGTGCCACTGCATGGGAACTGGAACTTGTTTTGAACTTGTTATCAGTGTCTAAAGTAAGCTTTCTCGTACTGGCTGCAAATTTAGACAACCATAAACTGTACTTCCAGAATCCCTCCAGACTCCTAGGTTGCTTTGTACTTCTTACTGGGAGATTTCCATCAGTGGCTATTCTATTCTAAGACTCAAAAAAAATTCAGTGGATCTGGTCATGGAAAACCATAGCACAGCACCCACTGCTTTGCATGAGCGATGTAGGAACTAAACTTCAAGGGAGTTCCTCCAATCTGCAGATAATTAATGAGAGCTAATGCCCAGAACATGACAATAAATCAACTAAAGTAACCATATCATTGGAATGTAAACCTGCACAGAGGTTTGAATAAATTCCAAAATCCTCCTTTTGCCCTTTCGTTTGCCTTAGTTGTGTCCACTGTATTGTTCCATGCTCCTACAGTTTGTTAAAGCATATGGAGCACAATGCAACAAGAGGAACACATAGTTCAAAACAATTTTGTGTGCATTGTATTATTCCTGGACATGTTGTTCTACTTGTAAGGCTAGTTTGTGATCAGTGCATCCTTGATATGAGGTTCTCTGGTGGGGCATTGGTGCTTCAGTCTGAACTACAGTATAAACAATGTTTAGATATACAGTAACAAGGTATAGGTGTCATCATGTACTGCCATTGTTTCAGGTCTTTCTCTAGTGCCTATCCACTTGCTTTTAATAGATTTTCATTTTCATAGATTTTTCATGCTCTCTGCCAATACATATAGGGTTCACATTCAGGAGTGAGAATAATAATTACTTGCAGCCCAAACAGACCACAGGAACTCTATTCTAGGATATAGAACACATGACTATTGTTGATTGCCTTGCTGTGCTGACTTAAAAAACACACACATTATCACAAGTAATTCTTAGAGTTTAACCAAACATTTGCATATTTAATATTAAAGGGAATAAAATTCCCAAGCCCAATTTATTTTTCAGATACTGTGTCTGAAGAATCCTAATCTGACTTGGTTTCATATCATATTTCCATGCATATAATTGGGAGCTTCAGTTATAGTTGATCTGTTCCCATTAAAACTAATATTTCAGGCCAAGTGTTTAATAAACAGATTGTGAGCTGATTCAGCTTACATGGAAATTGCACCAATTTGGTCCCATGGAAAGTTTGTTGGAGTTTGGTCAGTTGATCCCCCTAATGTAAGTCAATAGCCAATGGGCACTTCAGTTCTGAGATAAATGTGTTTCATATGAAAACTCTTGGACGAGATTCAATCTGAGATGCAATTCAATTCAGAAAAACAGTTTATCAAGTTTATCACTTGAAAACTGTTTGGAGGTCTTAGGGGAAAAAACTAGAACTGAATTTGGAGAAAAGTTTTTTCCCCTCCAAATGAATCTTGTCCGCAGAGCCGGGCCAAGCCGGGCAGGTGCCCTAGGCAGCCTGGTTGCTCTGCCGTCTGGGTGCAGGCATGAGCGCAAGCTAGATGCTCGCGTCTGTGCAAATAGGTGATTGTGCGCATGTGCGAATAGGCGCTTGTGCTCATGCACAAATAGGCACTCGCAAGCATGCGCAAATCGACGTGCTATCGCAAATTGATGACAACAAGTGGGCGGTCGCCAGAGAAGGGGCCGGACTAGGTGTAGGAGTAAGTAGGTGCCTGGCGCCCCTCCACATTTGCGCCCTAGGCACGTGCCAACTCTACCTACCCCTAGTTCCGGCCCTGCTTGTCCATGACCTTTCACATGATAAACCATGAGATAACTTTTTCTTATTGAATTGAATCTGGCCCAAAGAGTGATAATCAACTTAATGAAAATAATGTATCTCACAGTATGGGCCAATTCAGTGAGAAAAATGTTTCTCAATATATTGAATATGGCCCTACATCTTCAAACTCAATAGGTGTCTAAGGGGTCATTGACGCCTATAGGCAACACATTATTCTCATCAAATAGAATATGACCCAATGAGTTTTTACGATAGTCAAAAACTCCTTTAGTTTTTAGGGCTTATGAGTTATGGTGTATATTCCAGAAATTAAGGATTAATTGTACCTATAACCAAACTCCAAAACAACATTAAAATAATAAAACCCAAACCCCTGCTTCCCAACCTACACCCAACCCAAAGTCATCTTCCATTTTATGGATTTTATTAAGTATGTCTATCCACTTCAAGACTGTTTGTGTCTGGTGAAAATTTACTTCAGATTATTTTATGCAGTATGTTTGTATCCATTTTCATTCACATATGGATAATGTAGAAGAAAGGACAATCTATGAATAGATGCAGAAAAAATTTACCCTGATGGTTTGGTCTTATGTAAGAAAAGACAAGTAAAATACAAGTAATTTAGCCATTACTTTGCTCCTGATTAAATGAATAGAAATACAAGGTGCATCTATTGGCTCAAATAATTACATTAAGTTGGGTCCAGACCAGCAAGTGTTCAGCTTGCCCTTATTGATTCTATTTATGTTCCTGATCTACTGTTCCTTTTGTCATCGCCCTATATCTGACCTCTGTGATTACATGAATGTCAGCTCAAGATAGATTCTAATAGAAATATTGCATGAAAGACCAGTATATAAGACCAGTGATGGGTGAATTTCTCCTGTTTCGCTTTGCTGAAAAATGTGCAGATTTTGCAGAAAATTCGTGAATCTGCAAAAAATTCTTGAAAAAACGTGAAAATCAAACTTGATGCCGCGTCTAATTTTGGACTCGCGCCCACAAAGTCACTCACGTCCATTTTGACGCTGGTGTTAAAGTCAATGGGCTTCCAAATCGCGTTGAAGCGCAACGATTTTGACGAAAGTAACTTCTCGGATGCGCGTCCAAAATTTTGACGCAGGTGAATATTCACGGGAGATAAGCAAATGTATTCACCGCTGGCGAATTTATTCGCCCATCACTATATTAAACCCATAGTAAGAAACATGCATAAATACCAGCATTTTTCCACATATTTAAAATGTCATTCCCCCAGCCTCATCACATATTGGTATTCTGAATACAAAGCTTAATAAACAGGCAATTATGCAAGGAAAAGCTCTCTACAGTAAGCACTGTATGAGTTATCAATTAAAAAAACTGCTATATTTCTTCTTTCATTCAAGGTTGATCTCTCCCCCGCCATCCCTTTGAGAGTTCCCTGCTTTGCTGAGCTCTTAAAATACAGGTTCCCCAAGCTTTAGATCTGCTACTTTACATTCTGTGACGAGGAGATTATTTCAGTCAGGTAACCTTCAGGGCTACTTCACTCCTCTGAGATTAATGCCAAAGTGACTCCAACATTCAATCAACTGTAGCTACAGCCAGAGGGACTTGCTTACATAGTTACATAGTTAAATTGGGTTGAAAAAAGACAAAGTCCATCAAGTTCAACCCCTCCAAATGAAAACCCAGCATCCATACATACACCCATCCCTACTTTTAATTAAATTCTATATACCCATACCTATACTAACTATAGAGCTTAGTTTCAGAATAGCCTTTGATATTATGTCTGTCCAAAAAATCATCCAAGCCATTCTTAAAGGCATTAACTGAATCAGCCATCACAACATCACCCGGCAGTGCATTCCACAACCTCACTGTCCTGACTGTGAAGAACCCCCTACGTTGCTTCAAATGAAAGTTCTTTTCTTCTAGTCTAAAGGGGTGGCCTCTGGTACGGTGATCCACTTTATGGGTAAAAAGGTCCCCTGCCATTTGTCTATAATGTCCTCTAATGTACTTGTGAAGTGTAATCAGGTCCCCTTGCAAGTGCCTTTTTTCCAGAGAAAACAACCCCAACCTTGACAGTCTACCCTCATAATTTAAGTCTTCCGTCTCTCTAACCAGCTCATTTATATCCCTCTTAAGGACTGGAGTCCAAAACTGCACTGCATACTCCAGATGAGGCCTTACCAGGGACCTATAAAGAGGCATAATTATGTTTTCATCCCTTGAGTTAATGCCCTTTTTTATGCAAGACAGAACTTTATTTGCTTTAGTAGCCACAGAATGACATTGCCCAGAATTAGACAACGTGTTATCTACAAAAACCCCTAGATCCTTCTCATTTAAGGAAACTCCCAACACACTGCCATTTAGTGTATAACTTGCATTTATATTATTTTTGCCAAAGTGCATAACCTTGCATTTATCAACATTGAACCTCATTTTCCAGTTTGCTGCCCAGTTTTCCAGTTTAGACAAATCACTCTGCAAAGTGGCAGCACCCTGCATGGAACCTATAGTTCTGCACAATTTAGTATCATCTGCAAAAATAGAAACAGTACTTTCAATGCCCACCTCCAGGTCATTAATAAACAAGTTGAAAAGCAAGGGACCTAGTACAGAGCCCTGCGGTACTCCACTAACAACACTGGTCCAATTAGAAAATGTTCCATTTACCACCACTCTTTGTAGTCTATCTTTTAGCCAGTTCTCTATCCAGGTACAAATACTATGTTCCAGGCCAACATTCCTTAATTTAACCAGTAACCTTTTGTGTGGCACTGTATCAAATGCTTTAGCAAAGTCTAAGTAAATCACATCCACTGCCATCCCAGAATCGAGGTCTCTACTTACATTCTCATAAAAAGAAATTAAGTTAGTCTGGCAAGATCTATTACGCATAAAACCATGCTCATAGTATTATGATTTGCTATGAAGTCCAGTATCTTATCCTTTATTAACCCTTCAAAAAGCTTTCCTACCACTGACGTCAGACTAACTGGCCTATAGTTTTGAGGCTGAGAACAGAATCCTTTTTTGAATAGAGGCACCACATTAGCAATTCGCCAGTCTCTCGGCACTATGCCAGATCTCAATGAATCCTGAAAAATTAAGTAAAGAGGTTTGGCAATCACAGAGCTAAGCTCGCTAATTACCCTAGTCTTTTGTTGAGAGCAAGACCATTGGTTCCGGATGATTCACACTCCTGTCCAAAGCAAGGCAAGCAACCCTCATGCAAGAACTTTTAATGTGATTTACTGTATATACTGTATATATCCTGGATCACCATTTTAACATAGACAGATGTATGACAGATACCAAAGCTTGGTAATAGGCTTCCACTATCTACCACTATACTGCTGATGGCAGATGGGTATTTCATATTTTTATTACCCACTCACCTGTAGACTTTTTGACTAGTGTGCATGGAGGTGCCACTGTCAGGGAGCCGGGAGCTCCCTCCAGGGAGGTAGTCTGGATCAAGGAGGAAGCCCTCTAGTGGGAGCAAGGTCGCAGAATCAGTAGTAGTGGTCACAGGCAGGCGTTAACGAGGGCAGGCAGATCAGAGGCAAAAGTCCAAAGTCCAGGCAGAGTTCAATAACACAGGCAGGTACCGTATATACTCGCGTATAAGCCGAGTTTTTCAGCACCCAAAATGTGCTGAAAAACTCAAACTCGGCTTATACGCGGGTCATACCTCCTTCCGCGGCCCCAGCAGGACTGCCTGTGACTGCCTGTGTCGCCGCCCGGAGCAGGTCCAGGAGCTCCGGGCGGCGCGTCCTTCCCTGCCGGCGTTCGCTTTCAAAATGGCGGCGCCCATGGCCGCCACGTGCTGCCGGGTCACGTTTTACTGGGACAGAGGGAAGGACAGAGGGAAGGACAGAGGGAAGGACAGAGGGAAGGACAGAGGGAAGAGCAGCAGACGTGAGGGCCGGGGTGGGGAGAGCGACAGATGGGGGGGAAGTGGCAGAGGGAAGGACAGAGGGAAGAGCAGCAGACGTGAGGGCCGGGGTGGGGAGAGCGACAGATGGGGGGGGAAGTGGCAGAGGGAAGCAAACATGAAATCTGGGCGGCACAGTCAGTCACAGACAGTAACAGGTACCTGCCCAGTGTCCCCCAATTGTTGCGGCTGGGTCACATTCACATTTTGAAATCTGACATGGGGCCCCTAGGCTTATACACGAGTCAATACATTTTTCCAGTTTTCTTAGGTAAATTAGGTACCTCGGCTTATACACGGGTCGGCTTATACACGAGTATATACGGTAATAGGAATCACGGACAGGGAGCAGGAATCAAGGCTGGAAGCAGGAATCAAGGCTGGGAGCAGGAATCAAGGCTGGGAGCAAGAATCAAGGCTGGGAGCAAGAATCAAGGCTGGGAGCAAGAATCAAGGCTGGGAGCAAGGATCAAGGCTGGGAGCAAGGATCAAGGCTGGGAGCAAGGATCAAGGCTGGGAGCAAGGATCAAGGCTGGGAGAAAGCAGGACAGGAACCCAGGATCAAAAGTGGTTTGAATCCTATTCTTGGACGCCGTCACAGTGTTTTGGGCGCCCTTTTATGATGAGATCCTGGCACCAGTGATGACATCATCATGCAGCGATGCTGCAGCCATTTGTTCAGCATGGGCGCCGCCATCTTGGATCTTCACTGTGACCGCCAGGAATGTAAACAGCGCCGTCGGGTACTTCTGGCAGTCCTGACAGCCACAAAGGGAACCCTTAAAGTAAAATTTCCTTCAAGGCTGGTGTTAAGTTTTATTAATAAAGCTTTACTAAGTTTTCATCAAAGTTGGAGGGGTGTCAGAGTTGTTTTTGATTTACAATAGCAATGGAAATTCCGTTTATGGATTCTGATTATGTTCTTTATCATTAGATACTGTACATACAGGTATGGGATCTATTATCCGGAAACCTGTTATCTAGAAAGCTCATTATGGAAAGGCTGTCTCCCATATACTCCATTTTATCAAAATAATCCACATTTTTAAAAATGTTAAAATTATTTCTCTGTAATAATAAAACAGAAGCTTGTACTTGATCCCAACTAAGATATAATTAATCCTTATTGAAAGCAAAACCAGCCTATTGGGTTTTTTTATTGTTTACATGATTTTCTAGTAGTTTGAAGATCCAAATTCTGGAAAGATTCGTTATCCGGAAAACCCCAGGTCCCGAGCATTCTGCATAACAGGTCCCGTATGTGTAATTAATACTTATTGGAAGCAAAACCAGCCTATTAGGTTTATTTAATGTTTACATGATTTACTAGTAGACTTAAGGTATAAAAATCCAAATTAAGGAAAAATCTATTACCCAGAAAACCCCAAGTCCTGAGCATTCTAAATAAAAGGTTCAGTACCTGTCATGGAATTTCCCCAAGTCTGGACTAATTCCTAGGATAGGAATTATTCTGATGAAGTGCCAGTCCTAGAGCACGAAACGCGTTAGAATTGTAAAAGCCGAAAATTGATGTTACTAGTGCCAGACTCCTGAGTAATCCTTGATCAGTGCTCTGCAGCGATTTGGAAGATTGGTGCATTAACCGGTAAGGAGTGACCGGTGTATCGCGAGAGCTGCGATCGTGCAGGAGGACAGACAACTCCGGGTGAGCTCCGCCATTACCGCATCGGCATTTGTAATTCCTAGGATAGTTGTTTAAGGGGAATGGAAAAGTTGTTTATTACTGGGGAAATACTGGATGTTTTTTAAACTTTAACATTTCTTTTAAATTTGACAGTTTATACGTGATATACAGTATCTAATCTCTCCCCCACTTGTAGCTCATTAGCCACTAAAGCCCATGGCTGTCCTACAGATATTTATCAGTTCTACTTGATGTCTGCAAGAACGGATATCTATTAAAGTGGGAATAAATTTCGCATGTGCAGGTTTCATAGTGTGAATATAATTTTTAGGATGCTGAGATGATGAATGTTGACAAGATTAGATGTGAAGAGCAGCAGACACAGAGCAGCTGCTGGATGGTAAGGGGGTTGAGGAAAATGCATAATATCCCAAAAAGAGCAGTGCAGCATCAGTTATTTATATCTATTGTGTAAATGGAATGGTGCTTCAAATCCAGAGCATTTAGCTATTGGATTATTTATTCATAAAAATACCCATAAACAATGTCAATCTCTCATAATTATGGGCAAGGGTTTTTGATCAGCGATCATGGCCTTTTAAAACCTTGATGGACACACTAAAACGTAATAAGAGATATGTTCTTGGTTTTGGTGGATGGTGGGACCATCACATTGGCCTGGGTGCAGGCACATGCGTCCGATATTTGTGCTAAAATCCGAACTTCTTCGGTTTGGCCCTGAAATCCACCGTGTGTGCCATGTCAGTTTTGGGGCTGATCAGACCCCTTTGCCTTATTCATTCTTGCATTTTTTCTCACATATGCCAGTTTATCAACAACCAAATTTCCTCAATCCATTCCCCTCAATTTTAAGTTGTGTACATTTATTTGCACACCTTATGTATTACCCAATTTCTCTTGGAACTTTCTCTGATCCCATTTTCTTCCTCTTTTGTTTAATTAAATTAATCTTTGTTCTGACCTTTTTTTATCTTTCCAGCTGACCCACCATGACTCTAATTTTTAACAAAACAATCTCCTCTACTGACCTACAGGTACAAAGGTTGTATTGATAGGTTGATATTGGGGGGAGGGAGGTGTTCATAGCTGACAGTCATTACTGACAGATGTCAGAACAATTGGAAGGGTGGGCAGTTAAACATTGCTGAGCACTGATCAAGAATGTTCCTCCTTGTCTGCTTCAGTTTTGATGATTTAGCTTTTGTCTATAAAGTCAAGAACAGGGATGGAATTGGCTGGTGGGAGGTTCAAAGTTCATCCTTCAGTCATTTTCATTTTTCCGCAGCTATACCGGAACATAAAGCAGCAGCAGCCTCGAAGCTCTAGCAGACACAAAAGAACAAAGATATTTCACCTCTTGCCGTGAATGTTTAAAATAAGCAGATGCATAGTAACTGTCCCACCGCACACAAAATCAGCTTCCAGTACCATCCCCTGACCCCATCTCAAGACAGACTTCACTTCACTCTTATGGTTAGTAATGGAGCAGCAATGGATTTTTTTAAATGTTTTTATTAGACAGGTTTGGGGAGGTGGTGCCAACTCGAAAAAGTTGCGGCAACAACTCAAGGAAGTCGTACGATTCAAGCACCAAATCATAAAAGTTGCACAATACAAACTGTTGCACGATTTTGTAGCGGCCTTTTCTTTCGCCAAATTTTTTCCGAGAATAATTATTGGTAAATTCAGGAGATTCATGTTTCGAAGTTTGGTAAAAAATTTTTTTACATATAATATAATAATACTGAGAAAAAGTTGAGTTTTAGTAAATAGGCCTCTTAAAATCTGCAGGTACACTTGCCACCAGAATTCCATACAGAAGAGTTAAAAGTGTAATTGAGAAGCACAGTTGTGTTGGCAGCCACCATATTTTGGCACATCACTTTTATTCCCTTCTTGGACTGTGCTGATCAAGGACCAGAAGCATATGAAATAGAACAGGACAGTTGGGAGGCTTCCCGTGCACATGTGTCTCCTCATACAGCATAGTCCAGGGTGAGAATGGAAGGGATGAGACCAGATAAGGTGGGCATCAAAACTTATGCAATACTCTGTATTTTCAGAGATATACAAGTGACGTTCAGGGAGGTGGGAGGGTTAGGGCATTAAAATCAATACCTACCTTTTGACTATCATAAAGTTCCAGAACAACATCGTTGTCTAACTAAGGGAATTCTTAATCCACGTTGGAATACAACGTAGAAGGTAGAATAATTGTAGAAAAAAACACTGCTAACTTTATTAGTTTTATTAAAGAATAATCTATAATTAATAATAAAGTATTGTGAGAAGCCTAAAATGTCTTTTGGCAAAGATATTGCGGATGGTATAAACCTTGCTATTTCTAATAACAGAACAAAAGTTAAATTGCATATCTACCTGTAAATTGAACTTTTAGGATTTTAATAATAATTTCCCTTTAAGACAAAAGAATTTCACTCCTTGAGTGCATTGTGTGAAGGTCATTAGCTGTCACTAATTACTGCCATTATGTTTTATAACAGAATATTTAATTTCTTCTTTAGAAAGAAATGTTCTCACCTTAATAATTCTAGAACAAAAGAAGAAAAAGCACTAACGATTTAATGGTGATTATTAATTATGGCCATGCTGAATGAATGAATGCCAAGAGTACTGCAACTCACATGGGCTGAGAAGAGACAGTGGATTTGGTGAAACACCTGTTATTTACATGAACTTTCAAAGCCCCTCATCATTGTTCATTTTTACATCTAGGGCTGTATTGTTCCAGTATGCTGTAGGTATAGCTATAAAAACAAGTAAACCATTCAGCAAAAAAAAAAAATTTTAAAATAATGTGTAATGTTTTTAAGAACATAAGGGTTCAAAAACCAGTGTACAGTATATAGTTTTATAAGAGAAAATGAATAATTTATGAATGCACTCCCAAGTGCAGCTGCTTTAATATGGACAAAATGAAGAGCACTTACTGCTGCAATTCCTTGAGGTACTTGCGCCAGAAGAAACTCCTGCATTTCCATATGATTACCAAGGCTTCTTCTGATGAAAGCACACAGCCACACCTATTGATGCTGGGGAATCCTAGCTCCAGGAACCTAGACTCTGGGGTGGCAGTGGATGTGATCTATTTTTTTAAATGGACCAGTGTTGTTAGTGGAGTACTTCAGGGCTCTGTACTTGGTCCTTGGTATTGTTTCTTTCTATCTTTGCTGATGATTGTCAAAACTATCAGTTATCAGGGGAACTTTTTTATTTCTAGAAAATAGTAAAAAACTAGAAACCACCCTTTTAGACTAGAGGAAAAGAACTAGTATTTGAAGCAGCATAGTTGGTTAACAGTGAGGACAGTGAGGTTGTGGAATGCACTGCCGGGTGATGTTGTTGTGATGGCTGATTCTGTTAAAGGAAAACTATACCCCCAAAATGAACACTTAAGCAACAGAGAGTTCATATGATATTAAGTGGCATATTAAAGAATCTTACCAAACTGGAATATATATTTAAGTAAATATTGCTCTTTTACATCTCTTGCCTTGAGCCACCATTTCGTGATGGTCTCTGTGCTGCCTCAGAGATCACCTGACCAGAAATACTTCAACTTTAACTGTAACAGTAAGAAGTGTGGAAGCAAAAGACACAACTCTGTCTGTTAATTGGCTCATGTGACCTAACATACAGTACAGTGAATCCTACGATCCCAGGGGGCGGCCCTTATTTTTAAAATGGCAATTTTCTATTTATGATTACCCAATGGCACATACTACTAGAAAAGTATATTATTATGAAAATGGTTTATTTACATGAAGCAGGATTTTACATATGAGCTGTTTTATGCAATATCTTTTTATAGAGACATACATTGTTTGGGGGGTATAGTTTTCCTTTAATGCTTTTAAGAATGGCTAAGATCAGCGGTCCCCAAACTTTTTTGGCCAGGGACCGGTGTAGAGCAAATTTTTTTTGCAAGGACCGGGGGGGGGGGTTTGGGAGATGGTCAGCGTCCATTTCTGGCGTGCCGCATGAACTGGATGCTAGGCTTGGTAGCCCAGTTCAAGACTGCCCATGGCCCAGTGGTTGTGCTTAGATGCTTTCTTGAACAAGTATAATAGCCAAGGCTATTGTGATCTCAAGATCTACAGTAAGTTAGTATTTTTCAACCCAACTTAAGAATGAAACTATGTAATTACTGGATGTAAATTTTTCTATCTAAACTTCTGGTTTATTGACCCGAAGTTGTTCCTGACTACTCTTGCCTGCTGCCTGCCTGATGAGTAAGTGCCCACACAGGCACGAAACGCGTTAGGTCTTCATGTCCTAATAAAAATTTTCTAATTTTTATATTTGACTCTTTACTTTTGGAAACCCTCACATCTTTGTGATGCAGTGTTTTTGCTGCCTGCCTGACCTGTGCCTAGGGTTGCCATCTTTTCTGGAAAAAAATACCAGCCTTCCTATATATTTATCTTTTTTCCCTATTAATAACATTGGGATCAACCATCATTTTTACCGGCTAGGTGGGTAAAATAACGGCCAGGTGGCCTGACTTCCAAATATGGCTTTTGCCCCCCACCCTCATCTTCTGGCACCTTGTAGCTTGGACTTTTGTTCTGTAACTCTCCTAGTTTTCTCCTCAGTCCTCACTTCTTGATCCTGATGGTCTTGCAACCAAGCATTTATTACATAAGATATTATGTCCTTTAAGGTAAATGTCCTCTCTTCCCACACTAAGACTAGTCCTCATTAATACACATAAATAAGCATTGTCATATACATTTTATCACACAAATATTATACAGGTAAATCAGGGGCGCTTTGCCAATGAGGTGACTTGAGACTGTCGCCTCAGGTGGCAGCGCCCTACTAGGTACCAGGGGCGGCAAAAATGCCACTCCTGGTACTTTAAGAGCCGAATTTCTGGTTTTCTGAACCGGAAATTTGGCTCTTCTATCGCAGAGAGCGCAGTTAGGCTCTCTGCGCTAGTGCACTGACCCTCTCTGCTGCCCTGGTGGACCTCCCTGGACGCCCTCAGATGTAAAAAGGTAAGCGAACGGAGGAGGGGGGCGGCAGCAACTGCTGCTGCCTCGTGCGGCGGAGGGGCCAGGATCGCCCCTGAGGTAAATTAATATGCAATAAATATGCCTGAATTTCCAATGTTCCTCATCATTCAGATCTTCACCATTCACTGGCAAGGTCACAGGTGAAGGGGTTAACAGTTTGCCGTCCCCAGCAACCAAACACCTGCTGAGGTTGATGCGGCTGTTTGGTATAATTAGAGCCATTTGGAGCCGCTGATTGCTCCCATTCCTTAACAATCAGAGCTAACGAGAGGAAGCTGCAGGCTGTACACACAGGCAAGGACAACATTCAGTTACTTGGCAGAGCTGATTCAATCCAATGTGCCTGTTCTCAGCAAGAAAAAAAACATATCCTTGCAGAAATGACAAGGTATATAACAGAGAGTACATAGTGGGGTATGAGATATAGTGACGATATTACCGTGCTTCATCACAATGATAAGTTAAAAGGATAAATCTGGAACTTCGTCCATGTGTTTGAAACAATTGCTAATAATTTAAGGTGGGAGCAAGGAAATCCATATTCAGCAAATGTATAAGGGAATAAGGATTGACAACAAATAGAAAAAGAAGCTGGTTGACGATAATGATGTTGGGTACAGGTATAATATTCTTATATGCACCAGGCATTATATAAGTAATATACGTTTACTACTTACAGACCAGTCAAGTCAATGTCATCAAAACCGTCACGTGTCAAGACAATTTGGACGCTCATTGACTTTAGCGCCGTCGTCAAAATTGACGCGGGTGGTCAAAATTGACGAGGGTCGTCAAAATTTGAGTTTTGCTAAGGAGAAATTCGCCCATCACTACTCATAAACGAGTTTATACTCATGGACAGAACTTAGTGAAAACTGAGTATTGAATACAATGGTTGGAGATGGGATTCAGAGATAGCATTTAGTAATATATCAAATAAAGCAGCAGCTTATTGTTGAAAATAGTGAAAAACTTTACTCAAATGCCATAGGCAACGTTTCGGGCTACACAGGCCCTTTGATATATGCATATTTTGCCCTGGCAGGGGGTACAGCTTGCACCCGGGGCTGCAACCAGCTTAATCCGCTTTTGAAGCACACTTCAACTACATTTACCATTTAGTAATATGTTACAGTAGTCTATACTGGAGAGTATGAGGGCCCCTAATTGTGGAGGGGCAGAGAAAGGGACCTTTTTTCACAATGTTTCTTGAAAAGAAGTAGCATGTTATGGTGAGGAATGAGAATTTGAGAGATGAGTCTAAGGCAGGGGTCCCCAATCTTTTTTTTACTTGTGAGCCACATTCAAATGTAAAAAGAGTTGGGAGCAACACAGGCATGAAATAAGTTCCTGGGGTACCAAATAAGGGCTGTGATTGGCCATTTTTTTAAACCCTTTATAGACTGACAACTTACAGGAGGCTCTATTTGGCAATACATTTGTTTTTTATGCAACCAAACTTGCTTCTAAAGGTGGTCATGACGCAAAGATCCTATCATACGAATCGAGGATTCGTACGATTTCCGGACCGTGTGTGGAGAGTCACAAATTTTTCGTCCAGCAGAAATCAGTCGTTTGCTCGATCGGACAGGTTTGATTTTGTCCCGACCGATCCCGCCGGAGCCCATTGCGCTCTCATCATAATCTGATCGTTCGGCCATAGGGCTGAACGTTCAGATTACCCCCGAAATAGCCATGCCCGTTAGTGGCATATTGGGGAAAGGTGGGCTCGTTTGGAGATGTCGCCAAATGAGCGGATCTTTTCGTCTATGGCAACCTATAGCCAGGAATTTAAAAATAAGAACCTTTTTTTTTCCTGAATAGTAGGGTTGATATTAAGGCAGGAAAAAAAGATTTGTCTGTCATCAGCATAAAGATGATACAGGTATGGGACCTGTTATCCAGAATGCAGGGGAATGATTTTTAAAAATGTGGATTATTTGGATAAAATGGAGTCTATTAGAGGTGGCCTTTCCATAATTTGGAGCTTTCTGGATAACGGGTTTCCAGATAACGAATCCCATAACTGTACCAGATGCCATCAGATGAATTGAGCCTACAATGGGCATGGAGACAGGAGGTAGAAACCTATAATAGGAAAATGGTTGGTCTCTTCACTGCATAGGATAACCATCTGTATGTCTGATTTGAAAAAATGTTGATTTGTAATCACATACAATGCAATTTTCAGCATGCATCTATGCTGATTACTAAATCATGCATGAAGTATGTGGATTTTACAGGTGCTTAGTATTATTGGATAGAAAAGATATCCCAAATAAAGAAGTAGAGTTGAAGTCTGCAGACAGCTTTCATCTTGCATTTCTCATAGGTCTCATACCTGTACAGACCTATCAATACATTTAAGGCCCCCATACAAGGGGCCAATAAAAGCTGCAGACAGACAAGTCGGCAGCTTATTGGCCAGTGTGTGGGGCCATCCGACGGGCTTCCCCGATCGATATCTGGCTGAAAGTCGGGCAGATCTCGATCGGGCAGGTTAAAAAATCCCATCTGTACGTTTATGCGGTCCCATGATCCGATCGCCCATATCGGATGCATTATGATCCGATTGTTCTCGGATGAGCCTGATATCGCCCACCTCAATGTGGGCATATCGGGGAGAGACATCGCCAAATGAGCGGATTTCTACGTATATGCTCTACGTCTTTACCTATATAAAAAGATATACACCCTTGGACCTCACTGAAGCTCCACATCACACCTGCCACTTTTCTGCCATCTCAAGGTTCCTTTTTTAAAATATCTGCTGATTGTGTGCACATATGTTTACCACACCACTGCTAATATCTAGCTAAATCTATTTTAATAAAAACAGATTCTTAGTTCAGGTGTCACACAGGAACCAATAGGTAATAAACATACCCGAGATAAATGTCAAGAAGACTATAAAATGCCCATGACAATATTATTCTTCTCTTGCTTTAACCCAAAGACAATATCTAGTTTGGGAGTGAAGAAGGCCACCACTTGTTATGAAGAGATAAGATCATTCACACATATAAATAACATCCTGTACATCTTTCTACTCAAGTGGTAAACTCTGTGTAATATTTTCCAAAAGTAACTTTTACAAACTTTCTCAGGCAACCTGACATGTCAGCCGCTGAACTCCAGGGGAGCTAGTTGGGCAAGCGAAGCCATGTAATTAATTGTCAACACTTTGCTGGACCCATGTCTGCATCAAGCCATCAAAACCAGTCTGCTATTTGGTCAAAATAATCAATGGGCATTAGGCTCATTCCACCAGTGTTGGGCCAGGCCAACCGGCTACCCCAGGCAACAGGACCAGCAACGGGACCAATGGCATCATCCAAACACTCCCCAGGCAAATGAGCATTCAACAAGCATGTGGGAACAGGTGAGTGCAGATGCAGTGACTATGAGGGAGTGCAACAACAGCAGCCAGTGAGGAGACATGGGTCAGGACTAAGGGTAGGTGTAAGAGAAGGTTCATGTCTTAGAGTACTTTGCCAATCACTGTGTCTTTGACCATACTTTTTTTTCCCATCTGCCCCCAGAACCTAAGCCCACTTCATGCTTCAAAGCCCTGTAATTGTTTTTCCTCCCCATACAGTTTATTGCCTGTCCCTTTGCCCTTTTGGCCATGAGAGCCTGGGCCCATCGTGTTTTTTGCTTAGTCTGACCCTGTTGTACTGTGTATCAGCTTTCCCCTAGGAACTAATAGTGAAGGGAGAGTCTGGACCAAGGAGGAAGCTTAGGGTTAAAGTCCATGTTCGCGGTATTCAAAAGGGGTCTGGCTAATGCGTAGGGATGTAGCGAACTGCCGTTTTGGTGTTCGCGAACGCCGTTCGCGAACACCGGCAAAAATGCGAACAGTTCGCGAACAGTTTGCGAACTTCGAACACCCGCAAAATTGTTCGATTCGAACGATCGAAGGATTTTAATCGTTCAATCGAAGGATTTTCGTTCGAATCGAACGATCTAAGCCATTCTATCGAATGCTTTTCATTCAATCGAATGCTTACAATCGTTCGAACGAATGGAAATCGTTCGATTTTAGCGGTCGAAGGAATCGAATGGTCGAACGATTTTTATTCGAATTGAACGCAAACTCAAATTTTCAAACGTCGCGCGACGTTCGCGAACATTCGGCGGACGCGAACAGTCGAAGTTCGCGCGAACTAGTTCGCCGGCGAACAGTTCGATACATCCCTACTAATGCGTAGTCGAGTTGAGGCAAGTGTTCAATAAGGCAGGCAGCAAGAAACAGAATAACGGTCAAGCCAAGGGTCAGGAAGCCATGAACCAATAATTCAGGAATTTAGGAAACCCAAGAACATGATTCAGCAATTCCTATAATCAGGCATTGAACACGTGACCTGGAAGTCGTTTTATTCTCAAAGTTCTCACCAGGCGCGTGACATCATCACGCCGGCGTCGGTCCACGTGAATCATGGGCTCCGCCATTTTGGAAAGGATGCTCCTGACAGTTACTATTGTACATCTGTGCATTTGTTCCTATGTAAGATGACTCATTTAAATGTCTAACATTGTAAGTTCACATATAGCCTATGACCATGACATAACACAAAATGTGTAAGGCTGTCACGATCCACGTTGATTTTACTCTTCTGCCTTTGATGGACTGCTCATATCTACATCGTTGATTCCGCTCCTCTAGCTGATGGTTCAGGGAAGTGCACCTGGGCCTCTATGTGACATTGATGAGTTATGGACACAATTCTTATTTGGTCTGACACTGAAAGTAGTAACTTTGTTATTTTTCATTCATTTCCTACCACTGCCCTTTTGGATAAAAATCCCCTTTAAACTGGCAATAATTTTTGTTTTGTTTTTTTGTTATACTTTTAATTACATGCAGTAAAGTGGCAAAAGGTATTAACACACAATCAGCGCATTATATTTCCCACCCTTAATTGATGCAAAACACTTGAAGAATTTTGCTTACGTTGAAGACGTAAGACATTCACAGCTGTCAACTCTCCCATTATTTTCTAGGGATTAGCCAACCCTGGCCTCTAGTCAATCCCCTCTTTTTTTAAAAAAATTGCACGTCCTTTTGAACTGTGCGTGGGCTGTCATCTACTAGAAACCCTCTTTGCCCATGAGCATTAGAAACCCAGTGACATCAGTTGGGCTTTGCCCACTTTAGGATTGAAAGAATCATGGGTTAGTTAATAGAGAAACCGGAGGTTCCAGTGAGGTTTCTCCTGGTGATGGAGATAGTTTACCAAGGCAAGCAATACTACCTCTGGGATGTTGTAAACACTAAGGGGGTTATTTATCAAAGTCTGAATTTATCTCAATATTTTCTGCTACAAACTCCAATCATTCCAATTACATTTTCCCAAAAATTAGCTTTTTTCCAGAATTTTTTTTTTTTTTTCGATTTTTCATCCGATAAAACTTCGGGGCATTGCACAAAACCCAGCTCATTAGGACATCTTCCATTGACTTATATGCAACCTCGACAGGTCTCAGATGCCGGATTTTCTGATTCAGACTTTTAAAAAATTCTGAAAAACTTTAAAAGTCCGATTTTATAAAAATAAATTCATGCATTTTTTGTGATTTTTGTGATTTTTGCATTCAGTTTAGTAAATAACCCCCTATACCAGGAAGTGTGTGTGTATTTACTGGATGACTATTGTTGGAAGCATTTACTGATTGATTGTGTATCATGCAAGGCACCCACCATTTCTAAAATGTATCATCTATCAACAAATAATGTATCTGTTGTCTATCCGGTGCTCAAGTTTATTTGAAGCATTTGAATTATAGTGGAGACACAGTGTGGTTAACCCTTAACTCAGCCTGGGTAAGATCTGCTACAGTATAAGGACAAGTCAGCACCCCGTTTCCTAAAACCTGTTACATCCAGTACATCCCCATCTCTCAAGTGTGCGTGTTATGACATCCCTGACTCACATAAGACATCAAAGACTTGCAAATCTCTCCATAATTGTCAGGAACATTAAGGCAATGCTTAAATAATGTTAATTTTAATTGTATGTTAAATCAATTCTTAATTCTAACGCGTGTCATGTTATGATACGCTCAAAAAGTGACGACTTTTCCAGACATAAAGTAAAGCAATTTTCCCAGATCATTGCTATTTCCACTGGCGCAACTATAGAAGCAGACGCCACGGTCGGGGGGGACCTGGAGAAAAGGGGGTCCAGACGTCAGGGTCTTTTTCCTCCAATGCGTTGTAGGGGTGTGCACAGGAGTCCCAATACCCTCCGAATATTTTTCTGGCGAGGGGCAGCGTGCCGATGTTGTTACACCCTTGGCTACTTAATTTGTCTGAGGACGGTACGGCACATAGAAATATAAACATATAAATATTTTTATAATTGTGATAATTCTAAAAAAGTGCTAAATATCCACAGTAAGTCTCTGCCATGTTAATTTAAGTAAAGTCATTTGACTAATATGCAAGAATATGAAATGTAATTAGACATGGATTCAAAGGCACCTAAAGGCTCCTCTCTACAGAAATAAATGTGCTTAATAGCATATAATATTCTAAGCATAGGGCTAGGGATTAACTGTATATTAATTCCTCTAATTCCTTAGCAACTCACCGTACACTTGGTTCTTGACACCCTGACTGCAGGCAAATGCTTAAGTACTAAAAGTTCTAAACGAGACACATTTACGTCAGAACACAAATTCGCATGTATTTGTTGAAGCTTGATGATTTTTCTAGCTAGTGCTTGAGGTAAAGAGGGAATTAAAGGTGGTTCAGAAAGTCACATTGCTGTTCCTCAATAGGAGAAGGAGCCTTCTAAAAGGAGCCTTCTAAATTTCATCTATCTCCTTCCTGTTAATGCAGGAGCTCCTGTAGTTCATGGTTATGGATCCATTGCTGCTCATCTGGGACTCAACCTTGTCAGGAGCGCCCATTGGCGATCCCGTCTCCAGCGGTGTCAAATCCAAGATGGCTGCGCACATGACCCACGTGGTCCGACGCAGGCAGCTTGATGCCCCCATGATGACGTCACGCGCCTGGCGTGAAATTTGAAAATGAAAGGACTTACAGGTCGTGGATTCAATTCCTGATTATAGGAATTGCTACCTTGGTTCCTGGGTGATCCTAAATTGCTTCTGGTTTTATTCCTGGACTTGAACCCTTTTTGATTACCGCAAACTTTAACTTTGTCCTGAAGCTTCCTTTGCCCCTGACAAACCTAATGTCAACAACCTGCTTATAGAAAAGGTGCAAGACATGTAGCTTGCATTAATAGGAGAGGTGAAATTTAAAAGGTAGTAATTTATTGCCCACTTTACCTCAAAGCAAACAGGGGATGTTTGACATTTTCACAACTAATGCTGCTTTTGTAGTTGATTAAAACAACAGCTGGGATTTTAATGAGATGATTTATTTAAATGTTAAACCTTAGCGATGGGCATCAATCAACGTATCAACGTATATTTTGGCCCTCCAAGAAACTCCACCATCTGGGGAATGTCACCAAACTCTTTCTTTGGCCGGGCTTCCCCACAGTCATCAGGTCAGTCAACATTGTCTTGACTCCCTTATGGTAACTGTAGTGTAATTCTCTTCACTCTATTACAGCCACTTTGGAAAAATTGAATAGTTGTTGGATGTTCTTAACAAAGAAGATTTAATTAATTAATGGTTTGTAATAAATAAAATGAGTTGAAACAAAGAAATTCATTGAAGGCCATAGACTTCATTTTTATCCAAATAATCCACATTTTTAAAAATGATTTCATTTTTCTCTGTAATAATAAAACAGTATCTTGTAATAGTAACTTGATCCCAGCTAAGATCCTTATTGGAATTAGAACCAGCCTATTGGGTTTATTTAACGTTGACATGATTTTCTAGTAGACATAAGGTATGAAGATCCAAATTATGCAAAGATACGTTAATCAGAAAACCCCAGGTCCTGAGCATTCTGGATAACAGGTCCCATACCTGTATTTGTTGATCTGTCTACCTTTTAAAGAGCTCTGGGGTTCACCTAGAAGTGACAGGCTAAGCGCTAAATGTAGAGATATCGGGCACCCTAGAAACCTCTGCTATTTTTTTAGTTTTTACAGCTGGCCCTATAATACACATACAGTATTAAATAACAGGGATGACTGGTAATTTACCTGTTTTCACAATATGTGTCTTTATGGGAAAACTGTATCTGAATGTCAGTAACCTTCTATAACAAAAAGGCTTCCAAAACTCCTAGAAGCATTTTATATTCATCTTTGGACATTACATATTGTCAATTTCCCAACTGCCCCAAGTCATGTGACTTGTGCTCTGATAAATGTCAATCACTCTTTACTGCTGAACTGCAAGTTAGAGTGATATCAACCCCTCTCTTTCCCCCCCCCCCAGCAGCCAAACAAAAGAACAATGGGAAGGTAACCAGATAGCAGCTCCCTAACACAAGTTAACAGCTGCCTGGTAGATCTAAGAACAACACTCAATAGTAAAAACCCATGTCTCACTGAGACACATTCAGTTACATTGAGAAGGAAAAACAGCAGCCTGCAAGAAAGCATTTCTCTCCTAAAGTGCAGGCACAAGTCACATGACCAGGGGCAGCTGGGAATTTGACAAAATGTCTAGACCCATGTCAGATTTCATAATTGAATATAAAAAAATCTGTTTGCTCTTTTGAGAAATGGATTTCAGTGCATAATTCTGCTGGAGTAGCACTATTAACTGATGCGTTTTGAAAAAAAAACATGTTTTCCAATGACAGGATCCCTTTAATATACTCTCTTAGATATACCTAAAAGCCCAGATAAGATGAAATTGGGGGAGAATATGTATTTTATGTCCTAGATATTCTTGGAACTATGGCCAGGGCTGGATTTCTAAAAGGTTCACCCCTAGGCCACACACCTCCCAGCACAGTTGGGCTGGGAGATGTGCAGCATTTTGCCACCCTAAGCTCGGGCCTATGTGCCTGCCCACAAATCTGGGCCTGACTATGGCTGAATGACCACCACATTTTCCTGCATCTGTAACAATTTTATGAACTAAGGGGTCCCTGACTAAACCAAATATATGTAGAGCATGCACTCTACTTTATTTGTGTCACACATAAGCAGCCTTGTGCGTTTCATGATAAAAGCACTTAGTCATAGGCTAACTAGGCAAGACTCAGCACACAATATTTAAAAGAGAGTGCACCAATCAAGAATCAACAAATCACAGGGGCAACTGCAAAGTACAAATCCAAATTAAAATTATACCACTCAATCAAGGCTAAGGCTACAATGATGTCATGCCATGTTTGTACACCCTGCATTGAGACCTAATTTGAACAGGGAAAACTTTATTACACCAAAAAATTATGAGAACAAAGGCACCTGTTCAACCATCAAGAAAAAGTGGAACCTAGAAATAACAGTACACATCATACTCATTGTTTAACCCTAGGGGGAATCTAGTGGCCAAAAAAAAAAAAGTGTTGTGTAGTAATGATATCACCGCCTCTCTAATCGGGAATGACTCTTTCAATACCGATAACTGGATGACTTTGATCTCAGATTTGAGATTAGATGATGCAGTTGGAGAAAACTCCAGCAGCTGTAATGACCTGGGCTGGGCTTCTGTATAGCCTCCAGTCTGGGGGGTAAATTTATCAAAGAGTGAAGTTCCGCCACTAGAGTGAAATTCTGCAGCTCTCAATTCATTTCTATGGGATTTTGAAAGGCGTATTTATCAATGGGTGAAGTGAAAGTTCACCCTTTGATAAATATGCCTATAAAAATCCCATAGAAATGAATGGCGGAATTTCACTCTAGTGGCGGAACTTCACTATTAACTTCACTCTTTGATAAATATACCCCTGGGACTTTCCTACCATACAGCCAGAAAACTGTATCCCCTGCTCCCTGTATAATTGTGATTTCAATTCAGTGATGGAGCAACGAATTTCTGCATTTCGGTGAAAGCGAATTAATTTGCAAAACTGCGGCGACAATTTGCCGTCGCATACAAATTGGCACAAGTCAAAATTATTCAGACGCCCATTGACTTTAATGCATTTGGACCAAACAGTCGTGCTTATAAAAATCGTCGCTAGCATCAAATTTACGAGGGTCAAAATTATTTTGACTCCCATTGACTTCAATGCGTTTAGTGGAAGAAAAAAAAAAACAGCACAGATTTGCCCATCACTACTTTTAATGCTTTATAACACACTGTTTGATTAATATTTTTGTTTTCATTTCAAACCCTGCTACTAATACAAATTAATTAATAAAAAGGGGTATTTTTGATTAAACAATTATAACCCTACTGTGGAGATAAAAACACATGCCTATTAGTCTCACCCAAGGGTGTGCTACATGATAATAAAATCTACTTAATAGATATGCAATAAGCAAAATAATACAACCCATTTTTCTTATCATTAATTTAAGGACTTATCTCTTTTTTCTCTATTATTTTGTATTTTCCCTGATGCTCACAAAAGCACTTTCATTGTTCTGTGCAACTGAGAATCTTTCTGATAAATGACTACCATTTATTTCTTTTCTCTTGCTGTCTCTTGTACTTTTGAAAGCTAAATCCAATCTTCGGATGACTAAGTAATAATAAAATTGCTGCACTAGCAAGACATTGCTATCTCAGAGCATAACTACTTGCAAGGAATATGGTGTTCTGACAACAATAGGGATGTAAACTTTTGGGAAAGAGGTAATTTATGCATCTTTCTGTTCTTGCACCAGGTATATAATTTTCCTCTATTTATTTTTCTGCTATTCCCACTTCTCAGTAATTAAGCAGAAGGACCAGATGTAAGAATAAAAGTGCTTGGATCAAAATGCTGGGTTAGGTCATCCTTACAGTTTCCTTAAAGGTATTCTGTCATCAGAAAACATGTTTTTTGCAAAACGCATCAGTTAATAGTGCTGCTCCAGCAAAATTCTGCACTGAAATCCATTTCTCAAAAGAGTAAACAGATTTTTTATATATTCAATTTTGAAATCTGACATGGGGCTAGACATTTTGTCAATTTCCCAGCTGCCTCCAGTCATGTGACTTGTGCCTGCACTTTAGGAGAGAAATGCTTTCTGGCAGGCTGCTGTTTTTCTTTCTCAATGTAACTGAATGTGGGACATGGGTTTTTACTATTGAGTGTTGTTCTTAGATCTACCAGGCAGCTGTTATCTTGTGTTAGGGAGCTGCTATCTGGTTACCTTCCCATTGTTCTTTTGTTTGGCTGCTGGGGGGGAAAAGGGAGGGGGTGATATCACTCCAACTTGCAGTACAGCAGTAAAGGGTGATTGAAGTTTATCAGAGCACAAGTCCCATGACATAGGGCAGCTGGGAAATTGACAAAATGTCTAGCCCCATGTCAGATTTCAAAATTGAATATAAAAAAATGTGTTTGCTCTTTTGAGAAATGGATTTCAGTGCAGAATTCTACTGGAGCAGCACTATTAACTGATTCATTTTGGGAAAAAAAAATTTTCCCATGACAGTATCCCTTTAATAGAATACCCTTTAATGGAAACTGAAAGTAGCTATGGAAGGAGAAGTATAAGAGTCTGAAGAGTCTCAGGAAGCCTGAAAGCAGACTAAGAGTAGGTCTTTGGAAGAAGACAACAATAAAGTAGGAATATGGTAGAAAAGTACTGAGCAAGTATTGGAAACAGAAGTCATGCCAAAGGTCACTACGGAAAGGGAAAAGAAATTCAGGCAAGAATCTGTAGAGAATGGTCAAGCAGGCAAATAGCCAACCCAGGCACAATCAGAAACACTAAAAGGATTCATAAGTGTTAAATAAAATGTGGCACCTGAGAATCACTGTGCTACCTTCAGTATGTATTTGACACCCGCAACCTTTATGCAAAAATAAATGCAGGGACCTTGCTTTGTGAGACTATTGTTATATCTTGGTGGGTCCATTGGTTGTTGTCTACAATAAAAAGCAATAGAAAATGAATATAAGAAGCTAAGTCCCAAATGCCCCTTTTATAAACGGGTTGCTACTTAATCTTGCAAATCAACATAGCTAATTGAGCCCCAAATTTTGAAGCGCTCACCTAGTGTATGCTGTGACCCGGGTGTGTGTGAACCCCAGGTTCCTCATGGATTAAACAACTTTTGAACAAGCTAAGACTTGATGGTAAATGCACTCACCCAAAGTATGGAGTATCCCGGGTGCACCGCCATGAACACGTAGCAGGAGGTGTCTGTGCAATTGTAGAGAAGAATTGGCAAGCACTCCGGACGCCACTCATAATTTAAAAGGCAACTTTATTTCAGCGAATTAAAAACATTGAATCCTTATGTGTTTCGTATCCTAAGATACGTAGTCATAAGCATCATGCCTTCCATTCGTAGGATACAAAAGCGTCAGGATGTTTTTAATCCGCTGAAATAAAGTTGCCTCTTACCTTATGAGTGATGTCCGGAGTGCTTGCCGATTCTTCTCTACAATTACAATAAAAAACACCAAAAGTAGTTATTGCCCTGTATTTTGGAATGATCCTCCCTGGCGGGGTAATGATTGTGATGCTTCCTATATTAATTAAAGGGGAAGTGATAAACCAAGATCCTTAGCATTTGGTTATATCACTCTAACATTACAGTTTTACTCTCAAAGTACCCTTTTATATAGTATGCTAAAGTCAGTATTTCTTTAATATGTTTGAAGCTTCAAAGGAGAATCAGATATATTAGCACAGTAAATAAATGTTTTTAAAATCAAAATAAAAAAAAAACAAAACATTTTTCCATTTGCCTTGCGGCTACAAGGATGCATATATTTGTTTTCGTACAACATGAGTTTATTCTGTCCACAACCAGAGGTATTGGATTTTTTTTTTACCATACATTTTAACATTAAGTAACTTCATAAATAAATTCAGAAGGAGGAAGCCCTCAGGCTGGGGAATAAAAAAACACACTACCAGTTTGTATTCACTTAGGCTTTTGTATATATTTTTTTTCAAGTGTATTGCTATTATTTTGCTCCCAAATGTTTCATCATGTACTCATACACAGAACATGGGTTACAATGCTTTTATTAATAGGTTTTGTTTATATAGCGCCAATCACATTCATATCACAATCACATTTTCACACTCTATGGCCAGTGTGCAGTGCGCGTTAAGAATCCATTTCTTTTTTTTTTTTTTTTTTTTTGTAACTTAGATTTTTATTGGTTTCACAAAAAGTTAAGAATCCATTTCTAAGGATACCTGGTGGTCCAGTGGGGCGGCGGGAATGCCCACAACCTTCCATGTCTTATTGTTCTTGACATGAGCACATCTTTTTATATTTGACTCCCCACTTTTTTGTTTAAAAAAGTTTTTTTTTTATTCTGTGGGTATGTAAAGAGCAGTGTGCTTTGCTCTGCTTCTGCAGCCCGTTAAAGGAGAACTAAACCATAAAAATGAATATGGCTAAAAATGCCATATTTTATATAATGAACTAACGTTTCAGCTTGTCAATAGCAGCAATGATCCAGGACTTCACAGGGGGTCACCACCTTGGAAAGTGTCAGTGGGCTCTGAGCAGCTGTTGAGAAGCTAAGCTTAGGGGTCGTCACTAATTATCCAGCAGAAAATGAGCTTTGTCTGTAATATAAGCTGATGCTACGGGGCTGATTATTAAATTCTGATGCTAATATCACTGGTTTCTGTGCTGCCATTTAGTAATTATCTGTATTAATTAATAATTGGCCTTATATTGTGACATTTCTATTCTATGTGTACTGTATATTGGGAGTGGGTCCCTAAGCTCAGTAAGTGACAGCAGCACAGAGCATGTGCAGTGAATCAGCAGAAAAGAAGATGGGGAGCTACTGGGGCATCTTTGGAGACACAGATCTTTACTGCTAAAGGACTGTGGTTGCCTTTGGCTGGTACAGAAACCCCAAAACATAATGTACACAATTTCTAGCCTACTTCTTTAGTTAGGTTTTAGTTCTCCTTTAAAGTGTCTAACCCCACAGACTTGAACAGAGGAGGGGGACATGTGGCACCATGTCTGGGGAAATTCTAGAGGGAACATACATATCTCCCAAAATGCTTTATGAGACCAAACATATGAGAAGAATAACAGAGGTTATCTGTAAATCAACTACTGTAGCGCAGGAGCTATAAGTGATAACTTACCACCTGGGAGAGGGGACCTCTCTGCTTAGGGGAGTTGGTTGAGGGAGTTTTGATATAGGAAAAAAACTCAGAGAAGGTAGACTGGTGAAAAACATTTATATACAGGTATGGGACCTGTTATCCAGAAAGCTCAGGACTTGGGGTTTTCCGGATAATGGATCTTTCCATAATTTGGGTCTTCATGCCTTAAGTCTACTAGAAATTCATTTAAACATTAAATAAACCCAATAGGCTGGTTTTGCTCCCAATAAGGATTAAATATATCTTAGTTGGGATCAAGTACAAGCTACTGTTTTTTTTATTACAGAGAAAAAGGAAATCATTTTTAAAAATTTGGATTATAAAATGGAGTTTATGTGAGACAGCCATTCCGTAATTTGGAGCTTTCTGGATATCGGGTTTCCAGATAATGGATCCTATACCTGTATATAGATAGATAGATAGATAGATAGATAGATAGATAGATAGATAGATAGATATAATATAACTGTATATATAACAAAAAGTGGGGGCTAGGACTTTATGATTGTGCATAAAACAGATTCGCTGGATGTCGCTTTTATTGCCAAGGCTACCATTAGAGTGAATTCCCACATAATATATCATCACTGGGGATCAGTTGATCTTTTCAACCAAACCTAATTATGTAACTATATTCAGTGACATTCTTGACAATTCCAAGCTTCCTTCTTTGTAGCAACTGTTTGGGAAAGGGTCTTTCATGTTTCAGCACAATAAAGCCTATATTCATGGATTGAGGTCCATGCAGAATTCGTTTGCAGAGACTGGAGTGAAAGAACCTGACTGTCCTACACAGGGCCCGACTGAACCATCTATAGAAGTGATCCCCAACCAGTAGCGCGTGAGCAACATGTTCCTCTCCAACCCCTTGGATGTTGCTCCCAGTGGCCTCAAACAACGTGATTATTTTTGAATTCCAGGCTTGGAGGCAAGTTTTAGTTGCATAAAAACCAGGTGCACTGCCAACAGAGCCTCAATGTAGATGTAAGTTGACAATCCACATAGGGGCTACCAAATGGCCAATCACAGCCCTTATTTGGCATCCCAGGAACATTTTTTCATGCTTGTGTTGCTCTGTCCCCAATACCTTTTACTTCTGAATGTTGCTCACGGGTTCAAAAGGTTGGTGATCCCTCATCTATAGGATGGAATAGTCAGGGCACTGTGGACACTTGAAGCTAATTACTACTGCTACAGATATTACTAATACCATCACTATTACTAATTACAATCAATAGGTTAATTTACAATTTACATGAAGTATGGACTAAATTAGGTGTCTCGACATATAGATAAATATATATTTTTTTGTATATCACCAACTGGTTGTGTTTATATAATTATAATTGCCTTCCCCAAAGTAAATGGAACAATCCATAGAATTCCATGGACGGTCATTTTATTATTATTCCAGTACAACAGGGGAAATATTAGGCCTCTGAATTGCTTGTATCAATAAACGCTGCTCTCATTCAGCCCTTAAGCGGCTAAACCAGTGGCGTGGGAAGGCAGAGTCACCGTACATGAATTCTAAATGACAAAGTGCCCTATAAGCCACAAGTGCTGCTGAAGCACGACACCAGGGTGCAAGGTGATTGTTTCATGCCCGTGATTATTGTACGGTTTATAAATAATAAAAGCCTGCAGCACTTTATTCGATGCAACCAGCTCCAGAAGACATTTCCTCCCACACAAAGCCATGCAGAACTCCAGCTGTGTAGATTATGTTTTATGTAAAACAAAGAATTTTTGGGTTTATATCAAGCTGCACACTAGAATCAGAAAAACTTCCAGGCAAGCAATAAAATGAATAATTTCTATACATGTATCTATACATGTTGGCATTAGTGATACGTCAGTATGGCTACCAGCTTTGTGAATTAGAATTTCCAGAGCACTAATGTGGCTTATTACTTTCTAAGGATCGTGGGATTTATGGTAGAATATCCCTACTGCAGTGTGGGTGTGGACATCCTAGGTAGGGATGTAGCGAACCGCCGAGTATGTGTTCGCGAACGCCGTTCGTGAACACCGGCAAAAAATGCGAACAGTTCGCGAACAGTTCGCGAACTTCGAACATCCGAAAATCGTTCGATTCGAACGATCGAAGGATTTTAATCGTTCGATCGAAGGATTTTCGTTCGAATCGAACGATTGAAGCCATTCGAAACCTATTGGCGAACGTCGCGCGACGTTCGCGAACTTGCGGCGGACGCGAACAGTCGAAGTTCGCGCGAACTAGTTCGCCGGCGAACAGTTCGCTACATCCCTAATCCTAGGGCCCTTCAGAGATCCTAACATCCTAGGAGGTCCACTCATACAACTAGTGATGGGTGAATAAATTCGGGAGACACTAATTCGCCGTTAATTGCAGTGAAGTGCAAGCAAATGAATTTGAAACTGCGGTAACAATTCACCTGGAAAAATCGACATCAGCAAAAAAAATTGATTCGGACACCTATTGACTTTAATGCATATGGACCAAATAGTGGCGCATATAAAAATTGTCGCTCGCGTCAAAATCGATGCATTATTTTGATGCACATTGACTTCAATGCGTTTCGCAGATTCACCCATCACTACATACAACCAATTGATATACCACATGGTATAGAGAATATATAAGGGTTATGTAGGCCCATGGTGGAAATAAGAATGGGCTAATGTTAATTTTTCCAGACTGGCGCCTACTACATAATGTTTTTGATAGGGGTCCCAGGTGAGAACTAAAACATTGATCAAATAAAATGTGACGTTTGATATTTAAGTCCTTGTTGTGCACCAGCAATTAGTAATAACTAGATGAGCAATACTTAAATGTATCGCCACTGGAGGGAATCCGACGGGCTTTCCTGATCGATATCATCTCGATCGGGCAGGTTAAAAAATCCTGACGGATCGCGGCTGCATCTGTGCGATTATGCGATTTCCCTTATCGGATACATTATGATCCGATCATTGGGCACTAGGGCCCACAATCGGATCAGCCCGATATTGCCCACTTCAATGTGGGCATATCGGGGAGATAGCTGCTCATTTGGCGATCTCTACGTCTATGGCCACCTTTACATATAGCTGGAAGCAAATCCCACATCTAGTGGAAGCCTTTCCAGAAGAGAAAACAGTAAAGGCCATATAAGCAATGAGAGTGGATCAACGTTTTATTAATACCTTTGACTTTGGAATAAGATGTCGACATCTAGGTTTGCACATACATTTTGTTAAATATTGTTTATTAAATTTGTCATTACAGTTAGCACTCATAATTCCAAAATTTGGAAATATTGTTGCACTTCTAATGAAACAGTGGCATCTGTAATGCACAATCACATGTGAGCAGATACCGATCTTGTGTTCAGCAATGTTTTTTAAACAATTAATATATTTGTATGGTCGCACTCTATTAAATCCTTAATGGAATAGATGGATTCCTATGGCAGGGCAGAAACTGTATATCAGAAGAGCTTTCTATAATCATTTTTTCTACCTGGTGGGCTTGTTGGGGATATGGCAGCTAGTGTGCCACTGATTTTCCTGCAATTATCCAGTTTTTAGATTAGCCTATTTTATTGGCTCATTTTAAACATGGTGCATATTTGCCCTCTAATTACAATATTGCCCACATTCTTTCCTATTCTCATAACAGACGCACTCAACCTGACACACTCTCCATAGGACTCTGCTGATTTTTTTCAAAAACAAAGTAGAGTCCACAAGAGGGTAGTTATGTTACTGCTTAATTCTTTCCATCCTTCAAAGTCCCCTGGTTTCTCGTGTCGTCCCAACTCACAACTTGTTCTGTATTCCTTCTTTTCTGCTGTGTCAAACCTATTCTTAAAAAGGCCCTACTAGACCCATCCTGTCTATCTAATTTCTGTGCAGTCTCACTTTTACCATGTCCCTCTAAAATCCTACAATCCAAACTTGTGTTTTTCTGAGTTCTGGCCTGCGCACTCTACTGCAAAGTGTAGAGTTACAAATGATCTTAAGCTAGGGCCAGATTGATCTGAAATCAGCCTGCTGAAATCCCCAATCCGATTTCAGTCCGCTAGCAGTATCATCTAGGTGGTTGGGGGCTGATTTCAGCCCATTTTAGCATTAGCCTTAAAGTTGCCAAAGCCAAAGGCCACTTCTCTATCTTAATCCTCCTTGACCTATCATCTGCATATGATAAGGTTATCCACTCCGTCTTGATGCAAATTCTGTATTTGCTTATTATCCATAATCAGGCTGCATCTTGGTTATCTTCTTACCTTTCCAATCGATCATTCACTGTCTCATATGCTAACAAAACCTCTTCTCCAGTTCCACTTAATATAGGGGTGCCACAAGACTCTGTACTTGTTCTCCCTGTACTCATCTACTCTCTCATCTGATCTCATCTACTCATTTGACTTTAAATACCATCTGTATGCTGATAAGATCAAAATATATTATATAATATATTATATATATATATTATATATATATATATATATTAAATATATATATATAACTGAATCTAACAAAAACTGAACTTATCTTTCCGCCTTTAAATCTGGTCAAACGCACCCATTCACTATTTCTATTGATGGCATGCTCATAAACCCTGTCAACTCAACACATTGCCTCAGGGTAATCTTTGAGTCCTCTTTCTACTTCTCGGACAATACTAACATCGCTGTCAAAACCTGTTACCTTTTCTTACATAACATTACCAGAATCCATCCCTTTCTTTCACCTGCAACAACTAAGATGCTCATGCATGCTCTCATCCTATCCCAACTGGACTACTGCAACTTGCTTCTAACGGGCGTTCCTAACTCCCAACTCTCCCCAAATACTGCTTCCAGAAGTAGTGCCCATACTTTACTAATGCAAGGTCTACTTTTAGTGATGTTGTCCCATTAGGATCTACATCTACTTTTCTATATATTTCTTAGAAGACCTTAACAGAATAAATATCTGAATGAAAAGAATAATACAAGAGGGTGATTTAGACAAGCTGTTTGTTGCCTTGAGATCTACTGATCATCAACTAAAAGTCTACTGGTAGATCCCGATCTACCTTTTGGGAACCCCTGATCTAAGCGAATACAGACCCCCCCCCCGATGAAGTCCTTATCATGGCTTCCCATAAAACTAGGAATAACTTTCAAACTCCTCCTCATAAACTTCAAAGCCCTTCATTCCTCTAAACATCACTACATCTCTTCTATTGTGTCTCCATATGTTTCTTGCCAACTCCTCTGCTCCTCCCAGAGTAACCGCCTGGTGGAACCTGTATTTCTGTCTCTCTGGAAAGCCATCTGTAAAATAGTACCTGTTGGCGCATGGAGGGAATGCCTGCCGTGCTCCCAGCGGGAACGCATCCGCGTTCTGGCTCTGCTGGTGCTGGTAGGTAAGTGTGTGCTCTTGCGCACTTCCAGGTTTTGATGCTGGTTCGCGTCTGACGTCATCTTGTTTGTCGTGAAGTTTAAATATTTAAAGGAGCTTCAGGCAAATATTCTCTGCCCAACAAAAAGGTATTTTTCTTAGTTCCTGGGAGCGTTCTTAGTGTATTCTGACTTGTTACTATCCAGACTACAGAGATTTATCCCGGCAGATATGATATGAATTAAATTCATCTATACAGTAGAGCTTGCCTGATGCGTGGCTACTTCCAAGTAGACTTCATGGTGTTACAGTTCAGAAATCAACTCAACAGGCAAAGAGATAGATGCAGAATAGGATTTAAAGATGATGTTTACTTTAAAATGAATGTATTTTCATACTGACAGTGGTTTTCTAAGTCAGTTTCCAACTGGTCTTCATTTTTAATAAGTCACAATGGAATTAAGAATAAACAGTAAAACTGAAACCTTACAGATAAGTTGGTTTGTCAGGGTTATTGAGCCCAACAATAAAAGTTGCAGATTGGAAAGACAGAAATAAAGCCCATCACAATTTAATTTAACGCATTCTTTTTCTAATAAATAAGGCATTAATGAGCTCATAATCTGTTACAGAGGTAGATTCACTAAAGGGCGAATTGTCGCCATCGACCGCTTCGCCATACCTCACACAACTTCGCCAGGTGCAAATTTTATACGAATACGCTAATTCACTAAATTCACTAAAATGCGGAATTTCGTCCCATACTGAAGAGGTAACGTTCAGTTAAATCCGCATTTTAGTGAATTTGCAGTGTAATGTCCGTCTCCCAGAGTGAAAAGATAGAGTGGCGATAGAGTGCGAATGACTGCTAGAGACGGTCTGTTTCGCTAGCGAATTGGTGCCTGCGGGTGCTCAAGCTACCAACGTCCCTTCGGGTGTTCACGCTAGTGAATTGCCGCTAGCGTTAGCCACTTTGCTCCTTAGTAAATCTGCCCCGTAGACTGATATACTTTGCATTTAGCCATTTTTACTCATTTCTGTGTCCTGCTCAGCCCATCACCAGCTACGACTTTTTACACAGCATTATAAATAGGCCCCTTGTAACTGTCCTTTAGCTTAGTTCCTCCTATCTACTACTTCCCTTTCCTTCCCTTTATGAAAGGCAGCCTCACATTTTGGGGTTCACTGATAAAGGTAATCATTATTTAATACTTGGGGGCAGATTTATCAAGGGTCGAAGTGAATTTGAAGGAATTTTCGAACTAAAAAAATTTGAAATTCAAAGTAATTTTTTGGATACCTCGACCATCGAATAGGATACTACGACTTCTACTTTGACTTCGAATTCGATTTGAAGTAAAATACTTTGAATATTCGACCATTCAATAAACGAAGTACTGACTGTTTAAAAAAACTTTGACTTACTTAATACTTCGCCAAATTAAACCTGCCGAAGTGCTATGTTAGCCTATGGGGACCTTCTAGAGCAGTTTTCTACATTTTTGGAAGTCAAATTAAAATCATTCGATCGATCGCTGAAATCCTTTGAATCATTCGATTCGACGGATTTAATTGTTCGATCAAACGATTTTTATTTGAACGCAGGATACCCGAATTCGCTGAAAAAAACTTCGACTTTGATATTCAAAGTATTTAAATTCGATGGTCGGATTTCAAAGTATTTTTCGACCCTTGATAAATCTGCCCCCTGGTGTTACAAACCGGCATTTTAGTTAACTTTTCTCATATTGGAATATGTGCCATCTATGCCAGACTAAAATATGTAAGGCTGCCTAAAGAAATATATAGTATATATATAGTATTCATTCAATGTTGTACCCATAGCAGCATGTCATTTCATACAAAGAAATACTCTAAACACAGAACAACCAGCCTCCCAGGTTCTACTCTCACATGAGCAAGCGTTTAGCCCACTCAACCTCCACCAAGCGTTGCATAAGGAAAACGCAGCAATTATTAAACCTGCCCAGAAAAAAAAGGAAGAAAGCAAAATGCAATATATCAGTATCAGCCATGCCTATCACTAGGAGAGATGGGTCTACTCACTTCATACCCAAACCCCTCAAGAAACAGTGTCATTATTATGTGCCAGGAGAACACACCGGTATGAACATTTATAACAATAATATATTTTCAAAGGGCTTTCCTCCTTCAGGGGACAGATTTAAGAGTTCAAACCTTCCTCACTACACAGATTAGTTTCATAGGCTTGTCAGTAAGAGAAAGAATGCCAGCTAACGGGTTGCCTATCTTTTTTTTCTTTTTGCATAATTTTTATTACAAACAATTAAGATAATTAAAAGAAGAGAAAGAAAATATTACACAGTAAGGCAAAGCCACCAAATTAGAGACTTTCAAAAAAGAGATGTTTAAATCAGACTTTTTGCAGTTCTAGGTACTCCATATACAATTACATTTCTCCAGACAACCTCTTCCTAGGTAGGTCAGTGTTGACTTGGAAGGGAATCATTTACAGCTATAGGACCTATTATCCAGAATGCTAGGGACCTGGGGCTTTCTGGATAATGGGTATTTCCATAATTAGGATCTTCACACCTTAAGACTACTAGAATATCATGCAAACATTAAATAAACCCAATAAGGATTCACTGGGGTAAATTTATCAAAGAGTGAAGTTCCGCCACTAGAGTGACATTCCGCATGCTCTCCATTCATTTCTATGGGATTTTGAAAGGCGTATTTATCAATGGGTGAAAGTGAAATTTCACCCTTTGATAAATACACCTTTAAAAACCCCATAGAAATGAATGGGAAGTGGCGGAATTTCAATTTAGTGGCGGAACTTCACTATTAACTTCACTCTTTGATAAATATACTCCATTATATCTTAGTACAAGATACTGTTTTATTATTATAGAGAAAAAGAAAATTATTTTTAAAAAAATTTGGATTATTTGATTATAATAGAGTCTATGGGAGACGGCCTTTCCGTAATTCTGAACTTTCTGGATAATAGGTTTCCAGATAACGGATCCCATACCTGTGTCCAGAGATTTCCACTGCATTAGGATATCATTTTTGGCATAGTAAAGCAGCTGTTGGCAACATATTCTGGAGTAGGACGGAAGTTGTAGATCACCTATTACTCCTATTCAACACAGTTCTAGAGAACGGATATTTGGAAGTTGTAACACCTCGCCCCAGAATCGCTGAATTGGCAGGCCCAGAAGACATGAAAAAAGTGTTCATGAAACATTTGCTTTTTTCGTTGCGAAAATTAGCCAGCGAAAATTCACCGGACGCCGGTGTCCAAAAACTGGCACCGTTTTGCGAATTTTTCGCAGTTACGTGAATTTTTCGCCGTTTTGCGAATTTCGCGGGAAATTCTGGAATTTTTCAGCGAATTGAAACGCCCCAAATTCGCCCATCACTAATTATTATAGATTTTTGACATGCTATAGGGGTTCAGACATGCTCTATTTAGAAATTGTATCTGTATATATCTATCTCTGATGGAGATTGATAGATCAGGGACCAATTTAAAGGCGTCAGACCACATTTCATCATCTAGCATGGGAATGTCTCTTTCCAGAGAGGGACCTGCTGAAAACAGTTTTTCTATCTTTAAAGGCCATTCATATGCTGGATTCTTTCTCCTTCTTTTTGTGTACAAATAATGGCTTTTTATAGTTTCTAGCAGCAGGTCAACTCCAGAATGTGGGTTAGACCAAGTGCTGGCACAAGGGTGCTTCTAGCAGCTGGTCAACATTACAGCGTGGGTTATAATGAGCACTGGTGTTTTCTTTCTGTGTTTGTGTACAAATTATAGGCTTTTCAGTTACATAGACCTGGGCAAATAAGCACGTTCCAATAGCTCCAAAAATGTAAACCTGTAGTCATGGTCAAGCTATTTTTTTTCCCTTATTTTTGTGCTTAAAGGAGATGGAAATCTCTCTAGAAGTTCTCTCTGTTTGTTTAGGATAGCAGCTGCCATATTAGCTGGTGTGACATCACTTGCCTGAGTCTCTTCCTCTTCACTCATAGCTCTGGGCTCAGATTACAGCAGGGAGGGGGTAAAGGGAGGGGAAGAGAGGAGCAAACTGAGCATGCTCAAGCCCGTGCCCTGGTGGCTTAAGCTGAAAACAGGAAGTCTGATACAGAAGCCCATGAGTACACAATAGAAGGAACGAAATGCTGTGTTTCTTTTAACAGATGACTCAGAGCAGCATTACTTTGAGGATTTACTGGTGTGTTTTATAGACCTTTCTGATAAAGCTTATTTATTTTGTTTTAAACTTTTCTTCTCATTTAATTTACTCTTTTTTTACAGTCAGCGTCCTGATTTGACTTGAGATGTTTCCCTTATAGCAGACATTTTATCTGTTGCACAAAAATATGCACACATAATCTGACTGCCAGTGGTTTTAGCTTGGTTTTTCTATAATGCTTGTATAATGACCAAGGGGCCTATTTATCATGCTGTGTAAAATGGTGCAAAAAATGCACCTCACAGCACCAGGCATCATTGGTTTTTTAAAATACAAAGGTGTATTTCCCAAGCTGTGTATTGATCACTTACCCTTGTGAAAGAAACGGAAGTAGCTGTGGGGAAATGCGGCATTCATTGCTGCTTGAATTTTTCCCATTTAATTTCGTGGATTACATGAGGTCTGAAGTGTTGTAAAATAATTTCATCAGCCCTGTGCCAAGTAAGTAGGGTAACAACCTGGGAAGTAAATCAGAAGAGTTGGTGGTACAGGAATGGCACCTGTTATCCAGAATGCTTGGGACCTGGGGTTTTCCGGATAACGCATCTTTCCGTAATTTGGATCTTTGTATCTTCCGTCTACTATAAAATAATTTACTGTTGATATTAAATGAACCCAATAGGCTGGGTTTGCTTCCAATAAAGATTAATGATATCTCAATTTTATAATTACAGAGAAAAGTGAAATCATTTTTAAAAATTTGGATTATGTGGATAAAATGGAGTCTGTGGGAGAGATCCTTTCTGTAATTTGGAGCTTTCGGGATAATGGGTTTCCAGATAACAAATCCTATACCTGTACAAATTTATCACCAATATACATCCTATCCTTCTCTCACCTCCCTTTTCATTGCCTCACCCTGGTCTTCCCATTTATGCCTTCATCCACACCAATCCCCACTCCCACCACATCCCAACCCACCCACTCCTCCAAACCATGACATCACTGCTTCATCCCACATGACATCACAAGTAGTAGGGGTGCCTGTGCAGACTGAGCAGTGGGAGAGGACTTGGCCACAGACTGTGAGTGAGCTGGTGGGGAGCGAGCAGACAGGGCACTAATAGTACTTGTTTCAGCTCTAAACTGACAACCTAAATTGACCATCTTCATGTTATCAACCATAGGGAGAGGTCTTAGCAGTTTGGACTTGCTGATGTTTCCCACTGCAATGTAATAACTAGTGATGGGCGAATGTATTGGCCAGGCGTGAATTCGCTGCGTATTTGTGCGATTCGCTGCCAGCAAATAAATTCGTGAAACGTCGAAAAAACGGACTGCGGCATCAAAAACGTCCACCGGCGTAAGAAAAATGGGCACCGGCGTAAAAAACGGACGCCAGTGGCAAAAACGAGACGCCGGCGCCGTTTCGAGAATTTCACGCAAATTCGCCCATCCCTAGTAATAACATATTTAATGGGCAGATACAGTGCTACTTGGGGTTTAATGTTCTGGCTTTGATTATAGAAACAAAGATCAGGGAGCGGGGTGTACCATTTGACTACTACAAGGATGAACCCTGTTATCCAGAATAATCGAGACCTGAAGATTTCCAGATAATTGAAATTTGTAATTTGAATCTACATACATTTAGGGGCAGATTTATCAAGGGTCGAATTTCAAAGTGTTAAAAACTTCAAATTCGACCATCGAATAGAATACTCCGACATTCGAAGTCGAAGTCGGAGGATGTTTTACAACGTACGATCATATTACGATCGTACTTCGAATCAAACGATTCAAACTATTTTATTAGTACGAATTTAACAAAAAATCCGTCGACTTCAAAAAACGTAGCCGAACACACAGGAGGTCACCCATAGGCTAAACAGCAATTCGGCAGGTTTAAGATGGCGAAGTTTTGAAGTCAAAGTTTTTTAAAGAGACAGTACTTCGATTTTCGAAGTCGAACGATTTTACTTCTAGTTGAAGTAGCCAATTCGATGGTTGAAGTACCCAAAAAAATTACTTTGAAATTCAAAGTTTTTGAATTTGCAAAATTCCCTCAAATTCACTTCGACCCTTGATAAATCTGCCCCTTGGTCTACTAGAAAATGCTGTAAACATTAAATAAACCCAATTGGCTGGTTCTGCTTCCAATAAGGATTAATTATATCTTAGTTGGGATCAAGTAAAAGCTGCTGTTTTATTATTACAGAAAAAAAAGCATTATTAAAAATGTGGATTATTTGGATAAAATGGGTGCCAGCCTTTCTGAGCTTTCTGGATAAAGGGTTTCTGCATAACGGATCCCATACCTGTTTTATTGAATTACAATCCCTGGGGAATATGCATGGAGTTTTATAGTTCAGCCATGGTAAGAGAACAGAAGCTTGGTCTGTTCTGTTACAGTAAAGTCAGTAGAACTGTTTATACCAAGATAAATGTGTTTTTTTTTTTAGTTATTACAATGCAGATCCAGCCTAATAAAATAAATATATGCTTCTAATGTATAGACTCACTGAAAGATTTACCAGCTGAGCTTTGGCAGTAAACCTGTCAACTAATACTTAATAAAACACACATCAGATTGTGCTGGTGCGTAAGCCCAGCCATTCATAGAATCCGACAATAAGCACCATCAGCAGCTCATCTATCAGTCGCCCTCCCTTTACATAGCAAGGTGGGCAGCATTAATACTCATGAATTGTTCCCAACGCAACCCAAGGAACTGCCTAGAGCACATTATTTTGTACTGCTGTGTAGCTGCATGGCTGTATGCACTGATGGGGAAAAAAGAGAACTGCTGCACATTATACCAAATAAACTGGGCATCATAAACATTAATTAACTCCCATGCAGAGCTGCCTTTAGGGCTTCAAGCAGCCGCCACATTTATGACCCTCATTGTGGCCCCATAAAACAGCATTTCCAAAAAAAAAAGTGGGAAGAAGAAGAAACGCCGTTGCTCATAATTAGATGTATTTCTTTTCAGTGAGATGGCTGCAACTACGTAATGGGTTATTGGATAAATTTGCACATGGGCAGTAACCCATGGCACCCAATCAAATATTTGCCTTCATTGTTCAACCTGCAGCTGGCAGAAAAAAAGTCAGTTACTGATTGGTTGCTATGCCCATGAGCAAATTTGGCCTATGTTTAGTAATGGGCGGATTGAAATTTGCGAAACCGCCGCGAAAATTCGCCTGCGGCAAAAAAATAGATGCTGGCAGCATAAAAACAGTCGCCAGCGTCCAAAAAATGGACGCCGGCGTCAAAAATGGATGCTGGCGTCAAAAAAGAGACGCCAGTGCCGTTTTGGGAATTTTTTCGCCGTTTCACAGATTTCTCAGGGAAATTTGCGAATTTTTCGGCTAAACAAAACGCCCCAAATTCGCCCATCACTACCTATGTTTATAAATGAGCCTGATGTGTATGGTAAAGCAAGATAGTGCCAGGGTTAGATATCGTGTTATAGTGACTGGGAAAAAATCTGTAACTGTAGGGTAGCCTTTGTAGAAAGCAAGTATTTAGGAATGTAAAGGTGGCCATACACGTAAAGATCTGCTTGTTTGATCCGCTCGATCGCCCCACATTGAGGTGGGCGATATCGGGCTGATCCGATCGTAAGGCCCTAGGGTTATCTATAGGTCATGTTGATAATTTTTCGCTGATTGTAAGTAATTGTCACTTGAAGTTCCTAAACCTGACTTTTTTGCCAACCTGACTGTCCCTTCTTAATAGGGTTGCCACCTGTCCAGTTTTGACCCGAACAGCCCGGTAATTTGAAGGGCTGCCCGGGTCAAAACTTCCTGCTCAGTTTTCCATATTAGGAAAACCGGCAGGATTCCCCATGATTCACACTGTGGTCGGCCAATCGCCACATCATAGCCATGCCCCCAGACATCACAGCCCGCCCCTCCTTGTCACGGCCCCGCCCCTTGCCCAGTCTCTACCGGCAGAAAAGGTGGCAACCATACTTCTTAACCTGTCAGTTAGAGTTTCTAATGCTAACAGACTACTGCTGCACAAATATGGCAGCCCCCTCATAGAGGAACATGGGGGTAAGAAAAGTCATGTAAAAGCATCAGGCAAATACTTTTATGGCAAATTTATAAATAGCATTCAAATACAATGTTATGATAGATAATAAAAAAGGTTATTTTCTGATGTCAGTATCTCTCTAAGGCATGTACCTAAATTCAAAACCAGACCCCTGCTTTGGGGACCAGTATATATATGTATCTAATATAATCACATATTGTGATACCAAAAGCTAGCACATAAAAATACTCAATATGAAAGGGTGTAACTATAGAGGAAGCAGGGGGCCCAGGAGGTATAGGGGCCCCGTGAGGCCCCAATGCATATATAGTTTCAATAAATATTGGTAAAACAAGTCAACCTCTAAACATTTTAGGGGCCTGAAAAATAATTTGCTGTAGGGCCCAGTAATATCTAGTTACGCCACTGTCACTATGTCTTGTTGCGGGTTCATTGGCCAACAGGTGGCTAAACTGCCTCAGACTTTCAGGGATTTTGGATCCTTCGATTCCTCAGTAGGTACCTGTACTGTACAGGGCTGGACTGGACCAGCGGGGCACGGGGAAAAAACTCAGTGGGCGGGCCCAGACCCACTCTCTAGACTTGCTCCCTAGATTAAGCTTCCTGCCGCGACCTCCTTTATTCGGGCAGGTTGCGGCAAATACAAGGCGTTCATGTGCGTTGCTGTGGGGGATAGCTCAATGGAGGAACCTTGCAAGGGACCCGGAGGGGGGCCCTGCACCCTGGCAGGGCCGGACTTACATAGTGGGCGCCCCTAGGCCCACTGCTGTTCGTCGCCACTGTCCCCTGTAAATTGTCATCATCTGGACTGGAGCAATGGAGATTGTCGCATGGTAAATTTAAAAAATGATTGTATCTCAAGCGCATCCCCAGTGTTTTTGAACCAATGTGGGTGTGGTTGGGCAGCATGCTATTTATATAAATTATACAGCCTCCAGCTATTGTTGGACTATAACAACAGCCTTGGGCTGTCAAAGGATGCTGGGAGCTGTAGTCCTAAAGACCTGCTTTATATAAAAAAATTCAACCCCCTCCAGGGATATTGGGCACCCCCACCACCAACAGATAATCCACTTCTCAGGTCAGATAAATGAATTCCCAATGTTTAACGCTGCACAGAACAAGCTAAACCCCCCAGCCGCCTGCCTATGACAGGAGCAGTTGCACTGAGACAAAGACATGTCTGTAGTTTATAGTAGGGGGAATAAAGCTCATATAGACAAGAGGGTGCCTGGTAATAATGTGCCGGGAAGAGGGGGCACAAAATGTTAACCCTACAAGGGATGCTGGTGTTTAGGGATAGAAGGATGAAGAACATTGGTTCCTATGAGGAGGATGGAGAGAGGCTGGGGTATGTGAGAAGGCTGTGTGAGTCAGTTGCCTGGCTACTGTAATAAAAGCACATTAGCATGATAGAGTGTGCAGGGAGAGGGAGAGAGAGGAGTGTAATGTGTGTGTGTGTGAGTGTGTGTGAGTGTGTGGATGAGGAGGGCTTTCTCTCTCCCTTTCAGTATTCAGTTAATCCTTCTGTCAGTTAATGTTAAGGCAGCATTTTAAGTGCTGGATAGGGAAAGAAAGAAGAGCCAAATAGCAGCAGACACAGCAGCCAAGGAAGAGAGGAGAGAACATCACAGAGCAGGACTGGAGCAAAGGAATTAACCACAACAATAATATATATATATATTCATTAATAACTGCAATTCATATCTAAGCCCCCCCAACTCTCTACCATAGCTGGAACCTCCCCCACCACCAAGCCAGGCCTGGGGGGACAACAGAGGAGAAGACTTCAAAAACAGAGAGAAAGAGAAAGGAGGAGGGGAGTCCCTTAAATCTATTTTTTTTTTTTTTTTTTTACTGGGAAGTAGGGTTAATCTTCTTCTCTTCGCCAATGCAAACGGAAATATGCTGCGCTTTTTTGCCTATTTCTGCACCGGCTTTCTAGGGGCAGTGCTTGGGGTGAATTTCCCCAACCATATCCAGATAGGTAAGTTTTACAATAAACATGGAGTGGGGGGGGGGATGTGGGGTGAGGGTGACGGATGCTGATGGTTTAGGGGTTAATCGGAGAGCATGCTTGGAGTGGGTGAATGGAGATTACTTGCATGTAGCAAAGGAGCTGACATTCTTTGGTAACATTGTGTATGTGTGTTGTTGGCAGAATTGCTGCAATCTCATCTTTTTACATATTACCTTTATGCCCATGTCAAGAGAGAATTTGGGTAGAACATACTTCACTTGCTCTGCCAGTCTTGCTCCCTCCTATGTTACAATCATTCCCTTGGCAGTTTGAGGTTCCTCCAATCCAACACCCCCAATTTACACTCGTTTCAGACGTTCCTTTACCTCCCTCACCCCACTTCCTTGGTGCGAAAAGGGTTTTTTTTTTTATGCATTCGGGTTTCCATATGGTCTCACCAACAGCTGTCTCTGCACAGGTTTCATTGTCCCCATTGATCAGCCTCAGTGGGGGGGCTTTGGAGGGTCTCCTTTGGGAAATCTTCTCTTATGCTACAAACAATGAGACTGAATTGAATGTACAGACTCTGGGCCTTTTGGGACCCCTTGCTTGATAAATTGTATTATTTTAAAGTCAGGAATCTGATAAGAAACTCCCAGATGCCGCTGTATGCACTGTTTGCATGTGGCTAGCAGTATAACAGCTGTGGTCGCCTCATTCACAGACTGATAACAAGTGGAATATATGGCATTTGTTTCTTCCAGCTCCATATATTCTACCATGGTGAGTGCATTCTCTAGGAAGCCAGTGATATCATGTAACTTATCATGTACCATTTTAATGAGGGAGGCCAAGAGCTAATGGCAACATCTTATTCCCCTTAACCCCTTCCTTACAAGCTAGGCCTGTGAATGTGCTGCTTCCCCATGGTCCAGTCCAGTCATTGGAATACAGCAGTTATGTAAACGGTTATGGTATTAAATATGCATCCTTCATTAGCGCGCTGGTATGTTATCCTAGTGCTGAGGATACGGCACGGCAGCCCCCGCAGGGATAAACATTTTCAAGATCCTCCTCGGATGAACACAAGGGGGGGATCAATCAGTGCCTCAGTCATTCTGACAGCTCCACCTGTGATAATAAAACTACCAACTGTTCTGGTATGAGGACATCCCTTTAAGCACGGATGCCCAACCTGCAGCACTCCAGATGTTGGCAAACCACAACTCCCCAGTATCGGTCGTCGGGTGCAGCAAAACGACACCTACAAGGCGACCAGTGGTTTAAGAATTATCCTTGAGAACCCGTGATTAGGGCTCCGACTCTCAGCAATTGCTGAACTACAACCCGAGCATCCTTTGAAGAACTACAACTCTCGACATGGGGTGTTTGCGGTAGTAGTTCAGAAAAATTTCACAGGAAAGGCAAGCCCTTCACCACTTCTTGCTGTGCAAATAATCCTTTATTTTAGCCAGTTTTACCACTCCAAGTAACAGAACACCGTTTTGGGGGGTTTGCACCAACCTTCGTCAGGTTGTAGTTCAGAAGCCACAGGTTGGAGACTTCTTCAGGTTACTGGGAACCCATCAAACCTATCACAGATGTTCCTCTTTGCCAGAAGAGTATGGGATTTTTAAAAGAGTATTAATCAATGGGTGAAAGTGAAAGTTCATCCTTTGATAAATACGCCATTCAAAACCCCATAGAAATGAATGGAGAGTGGTGGAATTTCACTCTAGAGGACTGTGGTGATCTCTAACTGTTTCAAAAATATACCCCTTAGCCTATAGGGTTCTATGCAAACTAGACTTTAGACTCAGAACCATCTCCCGTTTAAAGTGACAGAGCTGTAGCATCTGATCGTGACAAGCACCGTTTCTGACAACAAATACAGTGTCTGATTTCACTTACATTTCAAATGGACTCTTGCTGTCCTCCAGTGCTTGTTGCAACACAGATTTATCAAGGGACGAATTTCGAATTAAAAAAAAACATCGAATTAAAAAAGACCAACTGAAATTCTTTAAAAAACAATCTAAATTTTTTTGGGTGAATGGGCCGTTCTCGTTCGAATCATACGAATTGAAGAAACATCTTATTCGATCGAAATTTGATTTGAAGTTTTTCATAAAAGAATGTCCACCAATTGACTCCAAATAGGTTCTGCAATTCGGCAGGTTTTAGATGGAGAAGGGCCAAAGTCGAATCTTTAAAGAGACAGTACATGATAGATTTCGATATTCAAATTTTTTTCGAATTCGAATTTGGCTTATTTCCTAGTCGAAGTACACAATAAAAACTGAAATTCAAATTCTTTTAAATTCGTATTTTCACTTAGACCCTTGATAAATCTGCCCCATAATGCATGATCATGTATGCATCATTTTAAATATGATGAAAGGGTAGTGAATGCTAAAGTGGGGGTTAAAGCCAATTATTTTATACTGATCTTTACTGATGTAACCTTTCATGCTTCCTCATCCCCGAGGCTTCTAAAGTAGAACATATGTGTCAAAATCGAGAATATATTTTTTTAAGAAAGCATCCCGGCATGGCAGAATCTTGCAGAACGCCTAGGTTGTCCTACACTTGGGGGCCGATTCACTCAGCTCAAGTGAAGGGTTCGAATGTAAAAAACTTCGAATTTCGAAGTTTTTTTTGGGTACTTCGACCATCGAATTGGTTAAATTCGATCGAATTCGATCGAAGTCGAACGAAATCGAACGATTCGAAGTAAAAATCGTTCGACTATTCGACCATTCGATAGTCGAAGTACTTGCCCTTTAAAAAAAACTTCGACCCCCTACTTCGGCAGATAAAACCTACCGAAGTCAATGTTAGCCTATGGGGAAGGTCCCCATAGGCTTGCTAACCTTTTTTTGATCGAAGGATTTTCCTTCGATCGTTTGATTAAAATCCTTCGAATCGTTCGATTCGAAGGATTTAATCGTTCGATCGAACGAAAAATCCTTCGATCGTTCGATCGAACGATTAGCGCTAAATCCTTCGACTTCGATATTCGAAGTCGAAGGATTTCAATTCGAGGGTCGAATTTCGAAGTAATTTTAACTTCGAAATTCGACCCTTCGTGAATCGGCCCCTTGGGGTTCTTCCCTTTGACTGATATGTAAAATACTCAAGCTGTCAAGATGCTGTTTCTAAGAACTGTTAATAGCACCTAATCGAGAGAGAGAGGCAACTGGAAACAGCTTGTTCTTCTCTCCTTCTCTCTCTGCAGATATTAAATTATTTTTTTTTTTTTATATAACACAATAGTTGCTATTTAGCTCAGTCATACTTAAACTAATTTATAATATAATATATAAAATATATAATATTATATATATATATATATATATATATATATATATATTATATTTATAATATTGTTATGTGTCTCTGCAGAGAGATTCAGACAGCTAACCCCCTCAAAATAAATAAATAAAAAATTATATATATATATATATACACACATATATATATGTGTGTGTGTGTGTATGTGTGTGTATATATATATATATATATATATATATATATATATATATATATATATATATATATATATATATATATACTGGAAGTTGTCGTTTATGGATGAGCCCAGGTTAGACTCACTTTCCTTATGCAATCTTTTTACCTCCATGGGGAACCAGCCTTCTTGCATTGCAAGTTCAGACCCAACTGTTGCTAAACTACAGCATTGGTTTCTGGTAGTGCTTACAATTGTAGTTCAGCAGAAGCTATTCTATCCAATTGTCTGTGGACAGTATATTAGTGAAAATGCCCTCTGATCATTAAGCAGCCCCAATAGGCAGCAGGTTTGCTCATGTGAATTAAAAGTTATCGCATTTACAAATAATTTTCTCTTTCCCTGTTGTATTTATTTTATGCTGTCATTTTATATGAATGATAAGAAATGCAACTACAGGTATGGAATCCATTATCCGGAAACCTGTTATCGAGAAAGCTCCACATTACGAAAAGGCCATCTCTCATTTTATTCAAATAATCCAATTTTTTAAAAACAATTTCCTTTTTCTCTATAATAATAATAATAATAATAATAATAATAAAACAGTAGTTTGTACTTGATCCCAATTAAGATATTATGAATGCTTATTGGGAGCAAAACCAGCCTATTGGGTTTATTTAATATTTACATGATTTTCTAGTAGACTTAAAGTATGAATTATGGAAAGATACATTATCCGGAAAACCCCATTCCCTGAGCATTCTGGATAACAGGTCCCGTACCTGTATATCTATATTGGTTATATTTATTAAGAATAACTATAAATACTGTGATTTCATTCATGGTGCATTTAAGCAAGGCGTCTTCTATATTAAATAAAAATATCTAATATGAAATAATTGCAATCTTTTAAATGTATTTAACTAAACCCTCATCATTTTGAATAATCCTTTTAATATAATTGGAATGAATTAAATGACAGTAAATAAATACATTAAAAAAGCTTTTGATGGTGCCGGCAGTGTGAAACAGCGAATCCTTAAAGAGGTTTATTACAGTGTCCGAGGAATGATTAAAACAGGCCATCGATATCAGTGATCTAATTGATTGGGCAAGTTGTAGCCAGATTTATTATATCTGTTGGTGTATGGTCAACATGATAATATTTATGTAACGATAATGTGACTCTTTTCATATTTCCAATACAGCAGTCATCACATTAATTAATAACATTTTGCAGTTTCCATTTCAAATGTAGAGCAAAGTTTTCAAAAGAGAAAGATACGTTTTTAAATGTATCTTTCATTGATAATTGATTTATTTAAGCTTGTGTCTTCAATTCTGTCTGTTAAGAGACGTACAGCACATAACTGCAATAGGCATGTCAACGTTCAATGTAGGAAGCCATATGAAGACTGAAAAATACATACAGGGTTGTCCAAATGCTAAAAGGTTTGATGGTTAGGCATTTCTACGTATATTCTGAAAATGTCCCACCATTGTTGCAAAATATAATGTGTCCTTTCTCTCCGTGGGCCCCTGATGTTGGGAACACTCTGCCATAAAAAATCTTACAGATCAAGGGTTAACAGGATCTTGACTATATTATAATGAGTTTATCTATGGTACATAGTTGTAGACGTGCATCCTTCTCTTCACTAAATACATTAAGCTGAAGCTTGTGTATCTAAGTTTGCATATCATATATATAATGGCTTTGGAGCCAAGTGTTTGTGCTTTTTATCAGAAGCCGACATCTGTTTGGAAAGCCTAATTTGACTTTTAATTTAGGTCACTCAATCCATTATGTTAGACATCAAAGGCTATTTGGGGGATTCAAAGGTTTTACAGACAATATTTTCCTCTTCGTGTAAGTTCAGCTGAGCTTTTTCCACATACTGTAGCTAAATTCAGAAGGGAAAAAACACTTTTTTATACATGATGCTGTGCGTCATGCTGTGTCATTACTTGCTCCTTTCTGTACAAGGGTTTTGTCATTATAGCCCTCTGCCAAGATCCGTATGCTTCTATTAGTCAGAGAGATGGAATGGACTTCAAATGGATTTCTGTCATTTTTCCTTTGATTCCATTTTTAACTTGGGGCATTGCACTTGACTCTACAATAATGTATTGTAGTTTTGTTTTACTTTTAAATAAGAAGATTTGATGTTGCTTTCTCTAATTTTGTAACATTCATATGTATATCAGTTTGACCACAAACAGAGCTTTAACATTTGTTATTCCCCTTAGAGGGCAATAGTAATTAGTGATTTGTCCGTTTCACCAAAAAATTCGCAAATTTCCCGTGAAATGGTGAAAAAGTCATGAAATGGCGAAAAAGTCGTGAAATGCCGTCTGTGTCTCGTTTTGGACGCTGGCGCACATTCGCCAGCGAAAATGCACCAGCGTCCATAAAAACGGAAGCCGGCGTCCTCTTTCCACCAAATATATTCACTGGGGGTGAAATCCTGGAATTCGCACCTGGCGAATAAATTCATCTATCACTTAGTAGTAATGCATTGAATTCACTTCTGAAATGGAAAACAGGGATTTCAAGGTTTCAACAGTGGTTTCAAGGTCACATCATCTTTTGTCTATTTACCTCCTTGTTTTTGCCACTTTGCTCGATAGAGTTAAGTTGACCTTACATTGGTAAATATAAACTGCCAGCTTATCCCTTCCAGACCAAATGAGCAGTAAATGAATCCATGTTTAGGCCCTTCCTAATGGTCTGCCCAACAGACATTTGAGATAAAAGTACATACACTTGGATTGTGAGTTAAATCGTCATGACTCAGGATTAACTGAAGAAACTGTGTTATCTAAAGTCATCTTATCTCATTTAATGCCTTTTCATTAGCATATCAAAGCACCATTGTTCACATTGGTGAATCCTTTAATTAGATGGGATGCTTTGACGCAATTTTCTGTGTTAAATGGGATAAATGGGTTTAGTTATAACCAAAGTTGCTTCATCTTATATCAGCAGGTCCGCATAGGGCTGCATTATGTTCCAACCACTGGGCCAATCAAATGTATCACCCTGACTCACCCAGCATGCGGATAGCCATCTTGAGCAAGATTTTTAAGTGCAAGGCCAATTTAGCACTTTTAGCATCAAAGATTCTGGGTAGAGATGAGCTGAAAAGTCTTGCAAAGTGGCCCATTCAAAAACTCACCAATTATTTTGTGAAGATGAAGCCAAAAAAATAGTTTGAAAAGGTCACTTAAAAAGACATACCTCCAAACATTTCATATTTCAAAAGTCAAACAATTATCTACCAGCTTTAACCCTGTCCTGTCTCCCAGAGAAATGTGTTTTCTGGTCCATCTGTCCCCTCAGGAACAATTAGTCCTGAAAGTATGTAATCTTTGGGTACACAGTTAAAGTGACACTGACATTTACATTTTTCTTTTCATATTATTAATCTACAACAAAAGTTACCTATAGGTCATGTTGTACATACAGGAACATGGGGGTAAGAAAGGTAATGTAAAAGCATCAGGCAAATACTTTTATGGCAAAATTATAAATAGCATTCAAAGACAATGTTATGATAGAGGTTATTTTTTGATGTCAGTATCTCTTTAAGACACATCATATAGGTAACTGATTTTTATGATTATGTGTTTTCCACACTTTCAAACAAGCAAAATTAAAGGTATACTATAGCTCACCCTTTTCCAATTATTGATGGATTTTCCTGCAAGGGATACCCTGTGTCCATACCCCAAAATGTCTCAAAAGATATAGTTGTAAGAAGCAGGACCAATCCAGAGCAGTAACTATGACTGCAAGTGCTTTTATTGAGGAAATTTGCAACACAACATGTTTCGGGCTAGGCCCTTTATCAAGTTTTCCACACTTTCAACTAAAAATGCACAGGAGTTTGTTTAAGAACTGTGTGGGTGAAGCTAAAAATGGGTGTAACTACAAGGAATTTGCACCCTCGTGCCTTCAGCCTTGAAGTTGGTTCTATAAGTCAGGTTTTCTTTACAAATGGCGTAACTAGATGTGACTGGGCTCCACAGCAAATTATTGTTAGTGCCCCCAATATATCACAAGGTTGTCCTGTTTTACCAATATATATTAGAATTGCTCTTTATTTGAACCTCATGGGGCCCCTATACCTCTTGGGCCCCTCTGGGGCTGCAGGGCCTTCTTCCTCTGTAGTTCTTTACTAATGTTACATTTTGCTGCATTAGTATAGTTATCTGGTTGAGATCCAAAAAACACAGAGCAAGTGCAAGGACTGCCGCTTACCCTGGTGGTCTAGTGGCTGGTGGGAACTCCCGCTGTGTCTCCAGCTGGGATGCCCACCGCGTGGATGTTCTCCCCTTCAGTGCCGGTTCTCCTATGACAAGCGGCCACGCGCTTCCGGGTTTATGTGCCGGCATGATGACATCATCGTGCAATGGCGAAAAATTCAAAGTATTTAAAGGGGTCTTGAATGAAAATAATTTCCCGTTGTTAGGTTCAATTTAGCTTGTTCCTGGCTGTATATTCCTAGTGAATCCTGCTGATCTCCTCATTATTGAGCCTTGCCTTGCCTGACTATACTGAACTCTGTATCCAGACCCTTGCTTGCCTGTTTATTCTGAACTCTCCAAGCTGAACCTTGCCTGCCTAACTATTCTACGCTCTCCAATCCTGATCCTAGCCTTTTTGACCATTCCTAGAACTCTGCCTGCACCGACCTGGCCTGTCTGACTATTCTTAAACTCTGCTTGTGCTGGTCCGGCCTGCCTGTTCCACGCTGTGTTATCTGGCCTGTCTTCCAAGCTGTGTTGTCTTCCATCCAGTATCCTTGGTGAGACTATCATGCCCCTTTGCTCATCCAGAACCTTTAGCTTTGCTCCTCTCTTAGTAAGACCTGGAGGCATCCAATTAGCTGAGGGCTCCTCCCGAGGTGAAAGGCAGCTGTTAAAGGCAGAAGCAAGAGCCGAGACCAGGGAACCTACCACTGGTTCTGGATTTAGGGTTCCATTCGTGAGAGCAAGTTTTAGATAATTGTCAAAGATGCATCATCGAATCATTGTGTGGACTAAATAACAGTAACATATTAAGTTAGGTTGATAAAAGACACAATTTCTTTAAGTTCAAACTTCAATGTTTAAACAGTATATAACCTGCCACCGCCATATTCTGTACTCTAGCTCAGAGCTGCTGCCACGTCATCATTGTGAATTGGGCATATATAGACGTGGCATGATTATATATTCGTTTAGATGCATATTACATGGATTTATGGAAATGACTGCAGCCTGCTAAACTGACCTTTATTTGGCAGGGGAATTTAATGTGTCTTGTGAAAATGTCTTGTGAAATGTGAAAGGCTTGTCTTGTGGAATATTTCCATCAGTTAAATACATAATGACATTAAAATATGATATAGTGACCCTTACTGGTCTGTTAATAGTACTGTACAACCTGGCACTTTCTAGAGAGAAGAATGTTGGACAGTCCTAGTATCAACCTCATGTCGACATTACTAATATGTCATATGTCACTGGCAGTCTTCATTGTGCCATTGGCACAAAGGAATAAGATACTTTGTATTTTCAGTGCCATGGTTCTCTCTAGTAGTGTTGTTGTGGCAGTCAATGTGCCCAGTGTTCTGAAGGCCTTAGATGGCCCAAATTGTGAAACCCGAGCAATTTCAGGAGAGTCTGCAACAGAACTTAGATAAGTGTCATTGCATTTGTAGCTCTAAAGGACTTTTGTCACCAAAATTATAAAAAAAAAACACTTTAGGCCCCTGGATTATTCGCCATGGAGTGGCATCTACATGAAAGTCATCAGTAAATGCATAAAACCACCAAAGTTATACATATATAGAAATATGTGAGACATAAAATATGCAGAAATGTTCTGTACTGTTTTGCACAGAGCGAGCAAAGGTATTTTTTTACAGCTGACTCCACTGTATAGCCATCTATTGCATAAGATGATGATAATGATGTCACAGCTACACCCCTCCAGATTATGATTCCCTAAAATATTCCTGAAAAGTCCCAAAAATTTCTGATGAGTTATATATCCGATCTAAGATTGTCAAGGATATTAGGATCCACTTTAAACATGTTAATTTGGGGGGTTTTAGAGGTTCATTCTCAAATTAAAGAGGACTACCACCCAAGCAACGTGCCTTATGCATTTATTAAACATGTTCAATGATTTTCTAATTGTAATTGCTATTGAGAACAATATTTTATTTTATCTCTCTCCGGTTCTGAAATGTAGCAGAAGCTAATTTTTCTACTGGTCTGTTAATCGGGTGGATTCTGCTACATTGTTTTAGGAGCAAGGCCGTATTTATATTAAGGCCCCCGAGGACCTGTGCCTAGGGTGTCGCGGTTTTCGGGGCGGCCCTCAGTGTGCTTATCAAAAAAACAAATGCTCTGTAACGCTACAAATGTATTATTATTGCTTTTTAATATCTTTCTATTCAGGCTGTCCGCTATTATTATTCATATCCGTGCATGGTTGCTAGGATATTTTGCTGAAATTGCAATTGCTGTTGAATAAAAAGCTAAATAGCTCAAAAACCACATATAATAAAACTTTTAAAACCAATTGCAGATCGTCTCAGAATATCACTCTCTACAGCAAGGATCCCCAACGTTTTTTACCTGTGAGCTACATTCAGATGTAAAAATTGTTGGAGAAGAACACAAGCATGAAAAAAATCCCTGGGGATGCTAAATAAGGGCTGTGATTGGCCATTCGGTAGCCCCTTTGTGGACTGGCAGCCTCTGTTGACTCTGTTTGGCAGTACACTCACCATGCCACCAAAACTTACCTCCAAGCCTGGAATTCAAAAAATAAGCACCTGTTTTGAGGCCAATGGGAGCAACATCCAAGAGGTTGGTGAGCAACATGTTACTTACTAGCCACTGGTTGAGGATCACTGCTCTACAGCATAAGTGAACAACCCCTTTAATATCAACTGACATAAATAGACCTGCTAAGACATATAAGAGAACACATTAACAAGGCGGCTAACTCAGCAATGGTATAATACCATAGAAAGTCCCACTACGTAGTTTTTAATTCCTTATCCACTCTCCCATAACAAAACTACAGAGGCAGACTCTCATTACATTGTTAGGTCTCATCAGCATAGGAGGTCTTATGTCTGAATTATAAAGTCTAAAAATAAGAGTCTAGCAACTTCATTATATTGGTATGTCAACCTACACCCATTGACATTACATATGCTTTTATTCCAAGACTAAATTGGGTGATTTCAACCAGTCAAATGGGAACCTGATCATGGGTTCATCTTTGCTCTCCACTGGTGGATTTTCATTGTGAAGCATAGTTTTGGGGTTGCATGTGCACCTCTATGATTTCTAAAGGCACAAATGCATCCCTGGCATCTTTTTGACTCCTGTGTGCCAGCAGTTTGCTGTGGAAAGGAACAGCTCCCCCATTGGCTGCCTCGGTACCTGCACCTGTCTGATCACGGACTGTTAAGCGCCATTCATGTACCTAAGAGGGCTTCCAGTTCTAATGTGTATTCATTATATATATATATATATATATATATATATATATATATATATATATATATATATATTTTTTTTTTTTTTATTTTATTTTTTTTTTAATTTATTTATTTATTTATTTATTTGAAAGGGCAATACTTTCCATTAGAAATTTTAGCTTTATTTTCATTTGTGTCCCATCTTAAATCTGTACTCTGAGGGTCATCCACTGTATGGCACATGCAAGTTAAAGGTATTCTTTCATGATTTGTATGATGTATATTTTATTTCTAAATTCACTCTACAATATAAATTTCATTCCTGAACCAGCAAGTGTATTTTTTTTAACTTGTAATATTGGTGTGTAGGTGCATCTCAGGTCATTTTGCCTGGTCATGTGCTTTCAGAAAGAGCCAGCACTTTAGGATGGAACTGCTTTCTGACAGGCTGTTGTTTCTCCTACTCAATGTAACTGAATGCGTCTCAGTGGGACCTGGATTTTACTATTAAGTGTTGTTCTTAGATCTACCAGGCAGTTGTTATCTTGTGTTAAAGAGCTGTTATTGTGTTATAGTGTTGTTAGGCTGCTGGGGGGAGGGGGTGATACTCCAATTTGCAGTACAGCAGTAAAGAGTGTCTGAAGTTTATCAGAGCACAAGTCACATGACGGGAGGCAGCTGGGAAACTAATATGTCTAGCCCCATGTCAAATTTTAAAATTAAATATTAAAAAATCTGTTTGGTCTTTTGAGAAACGGATTTCAGTGCAGAATTCTACTGGAGCAGCACTATTAACTGATGTATTTTCAAAAAATGACAGAATTCCTTAATATGACCTTGGTTGGTTTCTTAGAGTGCATCCGTTCTATATCAGATCCATGCTTTTTCATTCTAACAGAGCAGAGCATGGGTTTACTGAAAGCAATTTTACTACTCTGATCTAAAATATCAGCTGAATTAATGCTTTGCTCATTTTCCCGTCTCTGACACTCGGAAAGTTCTCAGCGGCGAATGCGTGACATCACCGTGTCTCTAAGAGCAAGACAAAAACCCAAGGAACTTCCGGCATGTTGCATTCATGCTGCCTTTATTTTGAAGAAAATGTTTCCTGAATTACGATTCCAGATCTTGTTTTTAGATCTCAACCCGGACAACTCTGCTTTGTTGCCTCCTGGCCTGTGGGAAGTGATCTATTGTAAGGCTGGCGGATTAAGGGTTAGGCTGTTATGCCTGATATTAACCTTCTCAGTGATGGAATCATTTTAAAGCAGTTGTTAGGAACATTAATAGATGAAAGCACTGCATTATGAAGTCTGTAAAATCCTAATACCCATACTTTAAAGGTTATTAAAGGGGTTGTTTACCTTTAAATTAACTTTAGGGGCATGTTTATCAAGGGTCGAATTTTGAATTGAAAAAACTTCGAAATTCGAATTCAAAAAGACCAACCGAAATTAAGACAAAGTTTTTTTTTTGGTCGGATAGTACTGTTTTTGATCGACTAGGTCAGTATTCGAATCGAAGGAATATCACATTCGATCGAATTCGATTCAAAGTTTTCCCAAAAAAACCTTAGATTTTTCAAAGTCCACCAATTGACTCCAAATAGGTTCTAGGAGGTCCCCCATAGGCTGAAACAGCAATTCAGGAAGGTTTTAGATGGCGAATGGTCGAAGTCGAATTTTCAAAGAGACAGTATGGGGCACATTTACAAAGGGTCAAAGTGAATTTTCGAATTCAAAAAAGTCAAATTTCGAAGTAATTTTTGGGTAGTACGACCATCGAATAGGCCAAATTCCACTTCGACTTCGATTCGAAGTGAAAATGCTTCAACTATTCGACCATTCAAAAATCGAAGTACTGTCTCTTTAAAAAACTTCGACACTTCGCTAGGTTAGCCTATGGGGACCACCTAGAACCTATAACCAGTATTTGGCTATGTTTTGAGAAGTTGAAGGATATTTTTGTAAAATCGTAAGATCATACGATTAAATAGTTTGAATCGTTTGATTCAAAGTACGATCGTATGATCATAGTAGTAGTACGATCTTAAAAATCCTTCGAGTTCGAATGTCGGACTAGCCTATGCTATGCAAAGTTTTTTTCACTTCAAAATTTGACCCTTGATAAATCTGCTCCTACATGATAAATTTCGATATTCAAGTTTTTGAATTTTTTTTCAAATTTGAATCGAATTTGGACTATTCCCTAGTCGCAGTACACAAAAAGTAGATCAAAATGTGAATTTTTTTTCACTCGAAAATTCACCTTGACCTTTGATAAATCTGCCCCTTAGTATAATGTAGAGAGTGATATTCTGAGACAATTTGCAACTGGTTTTCATTTTTTATTATTTGTGGTTTTTGACTTATTTAGCTTTTTACTCAGCAGCTCTCCAGTTTGAAATTTCGGCAATCTGGTTGCTAGGGTCCAAATTACCTTAGCATTGGTTGGAATGAGAGACTGGAATTTTTAATAGGAGAGGCCTGAATAGAAAGATGTGAATAAAAAGTAACAATAATACATTTGTAGCCTTAGAGCATTTGTTTTAGGATGGGGACAGTGACCCCCATTTGAAAGCTGAAAAGAGTGAGAAGAAGAAGGCAAATAATTCAAAAACTAGAAAAAAAAAAAGGAAAAAGTGAGGGCCAATGGAAAAGTTGTTTAGAATTAGCCATTGTATAACATACTACAAGGTGTATAATCCCTTTAAACCCTGTCTGGTTGCTAATGTAAATTAGACCCTAGCAACCAGATATCTGCTGAAAGTCCGAACTGAAGAACTGCTGAAAAAACCCAATAAAAAATTAAAAGCAATTGCAAATATCACTGTCTACTAGTGATAGGCGAATAAATTTGCCCGGCACGAATTTGTGGCGAATTTCCGCGTTTCCCCACCGGCAAATAAATTTGTGAAACTTCCACGTCTGAAAAACGCGAATTGACTTTAATGCCAGCATCAAAATTGATGTGAGCAACTTTTTGGACGCGCGTCCAAAATTGACACGGGCATAAATTTTTGAGTTTCAATTAATTTTTTCGTGACTTTTTTGTCATTTCACGAATATAGTATGAAATTCCAGGATTTTTCGGCGAAATGGGAGACATTCGCCCCTCGCTGCTGTCTACATCATACTAAAGTGTAATGTAAAGGTGAACTACCCTTTTAAAGCAAGCAGAAAAAGATGACATATATATGTGAAATATATGTATTATTTTAAAACATTTACATTCATTATATATAATATTATTATTATTATTATAATTAGATTATTGTTATATGACATATCCATGAAATATATGTACGGTATTATTTTAAAACATTTATATTCATTATATATATTATTATTATTATTATTATTATTATAAGATTATTGTTATTTTCATGTATAACCTAAGAAAGTGGTGGCACCTTTTCACACTGGAATATAAATCCAATCCCTTGAATTTTTCTATATTTAGCCTTCTTAAATATGTCTGAAATAATAAGACATATTTCTCATGTGAAATGCCTGAAATGTCAGGGATAAAATATCTGTTGGGTCATATATGACATGTAATGTAAATGAATGGTCTCTGATCAGATGCGATTTCCCGTCTAGACAAAATTCGGCTGCAGACATGTGAGTCAGCCGTGTCAGTATTATTTTCTATCAATAATGTGATCTGGTGCAGAGCAAGGAGATAAATCTTCCCAGTCTGGAGGTCTTAGACAGGAAAATAGTTCCACTGATAAAGAAATAAATAAGTACAATGCACTTGGTAATGATTTTTCCACTGCAGTTTGACAACGCACAATACGTTCCATGAGAAGGGTCCCCATACGTTTTGCACCAGTTCCCATCAACCTTTGCGACAGAAGAAAGTCTGTGACCACTGTAGCTTATATAGGAGCCACTATCATTGCATATATTTGTGATTGACATTATTTATTCCTTTCTCTCTATCTATAGGGGGGCTTTTCCCAAACCAGCAATCCCAGGAACATGCCGCCTTCCGCTTTGCTTTATCCCAATTGTCGGAACCCCCCAAGCTGCTGCCCCAGATCGATATTGTGAACATCAGCGATAGCTTTGAAATGACCTACACTTGTAAGTATTAAATAATGACAAACGTAAATATTTTTATTCAATCGGTTTGATGATGGTATATTCTTTGTTCCACCTGCGGCGGTAAAGCTATGTCTCCCCGGGGCCCCCTTGTGGGTGTAGGTAGTTGCCCCTCTCAGTCGCATAAATAGATGTTACTGGGCCCAACAGCAAATTCAATTTAGGGCACCAAAACATTGGTAAGTTGACTTATTCTGCCAAGATAAAGATAAGATAATTGCTTAGTAATTAAGGCCTTACTGATCCCCCTACACAGATGGACCCCTCTACAACTACAGGGTCTGCCTCCTTTCTGTGGCTCATGATCCAGGCAGGGGGTTGGGCCAGGGTGTCACATGGGGCATGTCAGTGACGTTGCAAGCGGGCGTGCTATGCCACATGGGCGGGGCTATGATGCCATGTCAATCAGCGGAGATCCTGTCTGTCTTGACCCGGGCAGCCCTCCTGAAAACTGGGCTGCCAGGGTCAAATCTTACAGGTGGCAACCCTTTATGTACTAATTTTTTGAGCTAGATACTGGGGGTCATTTATCAACACCGGCAAATTTGCATGTGGCAACTAGTGATAAAATTTGCCGGCGAATAAATTAGCAAAAATTTGCTGTCAACAGTTCTGACACCATCAGAATTGTCGCCGGTGGTAATTTTGACATTGCGAATTGACGCGGCGCCAAAATTCATTGTTCGAGAATTTTTCACCATTACATGAATTTCTCAGGAACTTTGCTAATTTTTCTGCGAAACGGGACAAATTCGCCCATCACTAATGGCAACCAATCAAATTTTTGCATCCATTGTTCTACCTGCAGCTGGCTGAAGAAAGCCACTCACTGATTGGTTGCTATAGGTTAATGCCCATTGGCAAATTTGGCCAGTGTTGATAAATGAGCGCCAGTATGTTTCCTTGGGTTCTGCAGTCACTGTAGGAGGAGAGTGAATTTTTTTAATAAGGATTTTATCTCAAGTTGACGGTCAAGCAAAGCTCCAGATATGTTGAATAAATTTGTTATGGTCTGTAGCTACCATAGTAGATGATCAGCAATGCCATGCATTTTACTGGAAAGGTATAGGATCCTTTATTCAAAAATCCATTAGCTCCAATTATGGAAAGGCCATCTCGCATAGACTCCATTTTGTCCAAATTAAAAGTAATTTTCCTTTTTCTCTGTAATAAGAAAACAGTATCTTACACTTGATCCAAACTAAGATATACTTTAATTAATCCTTATTGGAAGCAAAACCAGTCTATTGGGTTTATTTAATGTTTACATTAGAATTTGTCCCGTTCCACGAAATTCAGCGAGACGTCAAAAAATCTGTGAAACTCGAATTTTGACACCCGTGTCAATGGCTGTCCAAATAATGTTGACGCCAAATTTTCTCGGCAGTTTTGCAAATTTCGCCGGCGGCAAAACCGTCACCCATCACTGAATTTCTAGTACACTTCAGGTACTGTATATCAAATTGCAAAATGATCTGCTATCCGGAAAACCCCAAGTCCCGATCATTCTAGATAACACATCCCCTACCCGTATAGTGTATGTCACGTGCACATATAGGCTCTGGAACCAGGGAAGCCCTGCCCCCCTCCCAGAATTTTCTGTCCCAATTCAAAGCACTGCATAACCTGTCTGCGCTATTTAAATATATGATGAATATAAATTCTGTTTATTAAAGAGGTTGTTCATCTCTAAATGAACTTTTAGTATTATATAGAAATTGATTTTCTGAGACAAAATACCTGTCAGTGAGCCCCATTTGAGAACGGATTAAAGGGGAGGTTCACCTTTAAAGGATAATTTAACCTTTAAAATAAGTGAATGTAAAACAGATGAGGGGCTATTCTAAGCACTTTTGTAATTGACATTGATTATTTATTTTGTTTTTATTCCAAGATATTAAGGGATACATGTATTTTTAATATGAATGAATTTTGTTCCAACAGCGCCACCTGCTGGTCATTTTCTGACCAGTCTGACCACCAAGTAGTCAAGGAAGTTGTCAGGAGAAAGAAAGAAGCTTCTCTGATGTTCTTCTGCTTAGGAAAAAAAAATAGAAACCTTTCTCACTTTCCTAAGCAGAAGAACATCAGAGCAGCCTCTTTCTTTCTCCTGACAACTTCCTTGACTACTTGGTGGCCAGACTGGTCAGAAAATGACCAACAGGTAGCGCTGTTGTATCAAAATTCATTCATATTAAAAATACATTTATCCCTTAATATCTTGGAAAAAAAACCAAAATAAATAATCAATGTCAATTACAAAAGTGGTTAGAATAGCCCCTCGTCTGTTTTACATTCAACTTATTTTAAAGGTTTACTTATCCTATAAAGGTGAACCTCCCCTTTAATCCCGGCTCGTGTTTAAATACCTTTTAATTGCTTCTGTGTAATGAACTCCTTTTTATCTACCATATCAAAGAACAGCCAATAGAATTTATTCTCCATCATCACACTGGGAGAGAGAGAGAGAGTCTGACTGAATTAATTTTTTTCTACTTTTACACGGGGTATTGTAATAAAAAAAACAAAGCTTGCATAAGTCTAGGAACCCAAATCTTTCTATAGAATTAATTCTCCATCATCACACCGGGAGAAAGAGTCCGACTGAATTAATTTTTTGTACTTTTACATGGGGTATTTGTAATAAAAAAGACAACGCTTGCATAAGTCTAGAAAACCATTGCAAACAATTTAGATGTTTCTTTAAAAATGGCTGATCAGTAATTGTTACCCGCTAATCTGTTGCTATGGGTTACAATACCCCTGTGGCGAGACTTTAAATGGAATAATCTATGTATAGTTTTCCTTTAGGAATGAGAAAACAATAATCCTATTGAAACGTTCCTGCGCTACATTCCATGTTTAAATGAACCAATAACAGCCTGTTTAGCAGAAATCCGTGTCTAATTTGAATTGCTTTATTTAAATTGCTTTTGACTGAAATGTGTGGTACTTGCTTAGTACAAACCATTGTTTAAAGATTACCTGTCTCCGTTCCAAACTGGCCATACCGCTAGGGGAACACTAATTGCATTGAGTTTCCGCCATACACCGTTGTTCGCCTGACATTTCTCTCGGTGTATTGAAAAGATTTTTCTTTCAGTGGCTTGTCAATTAAAGTTGCAGTACAAATTACTAGGTAGATTATGCCTTTTTAATTAAAGCAGATCAATTTGTTCACTGTGAGCATTTCCTACCTCTCTTGTTATAGGCTGTAGACTGTGCCATGCCAAGAGCACTGGTATTTTAATTGGTACTCTTTTTGCTCATGTTTTACATTTGTATATGGGAAATATTATATGGTAAATAACCAATTTCTTTTTTCGGTACTTGTACATCTTGTCATTTTAGCCTTGCTAAGCTGCCACTGGTTTGTTATAACCCTCATACCATCCCTTATCCCCCCCTTATATCAGCCCTCCTGTTATAATCCTTTGAATGGAGGTGTGAACTGTAGCATGTAGGTCTTATTTAACAATACTAGGGGAGGGTCTACCCCAACAGGTCATAGCTGGGACCACTAGCTAGGCTATCTTATAGCTAGTAGAGAGACAGATAGTTGTCAGGGTCGTATTTTTATGCATATCATGCCTAGTGATCCGTTTTAGGGTGCCTACAGGGTTGGACTGTGCCGGCAGAACACAGAGAAAGAACACAATGGGCCCCGGGCTTCATGCGGCCCAGACCCGATGGGGCGAAAATAAAAAAAATATGTGCGGTGCGCTGGTTTCGCACATGTGCCCAAGATTTCTAACATGCATGCAGCGTGCCAGTTTATGCGTATGAGCTCATTGTGCCGGCTTTTTGCGCATGTGCACAGCACGCCAGCCAGGCCCGGATTTGTGGCAAGGCCAGATAGGCCCAGGCCTAGGGCAGCAGAATTTTAGGGGAGCATGCCACCCAGCCACATCTTATACACACTGGGGACGCAAAGCTTCTGTGTCTTAGAGCGCCGCGGCCGGGCTAGGACCAGGCGGCAAAGGGGGCAGGGGCAGTGGTGAGCGGAATTGGCAGGCACTAGGACCATGCGGGTCTCAGGGCGCTGCTTACTTAAATCTGGCCCTGATGCCAGCTTTTGAGCACGAGCAAGCTTTTGCGGGGAGAGCTTTGGGGGTTTCTTCTTGGGTCAGATAGGGCTGCTTTATGTATTTGTCATTGATCCCCTCATAAGTAAGATAGAGGGTGATGCATGATGCAATAGTAGGGGATTGTCCTGGGAGGGCCATGAAGGTTTCTCCAGGAACCTACTGAGAAAGTATGACTACATTGTCTTGGATATACCCATAGGTGATACATGCCAGGTCTCACATGCATTGCGCAGAGCAACAGTTGTAGTTAGAAGACTAGGGAATATTAGATATAGCAAAGCACGATGGCAACCTTCATGCAAAATGGCAACAGCCCCATCAGTGGTGCCCAAAGTGCTAATATTTATATATATATATATATATATATATATATATATATATATATATATATATATATATATATACACACACATATACACACCGGCATTAACTGAGGCTATGGACTGTCTTGGCAGCAGTGGTGTTTGAGTGGGATGATTGCCGTGCTACGACACTTTTTAATTATGTGCAACGGTTCAGGGTTCTTGTAACTGACGCAGATATGCATGGCTGGCATTCAGTGATAACATCCTTTTCTATAAACACCTCCACATTGTTCTCCGTCTATTTATAAACTGGTGAATTGCCACTGTGCTCCTTTCTTCTACTGGGTAATTACAGGGTGCTTGGGACTCGTGATTTGCTTTGAAATGATTGATTGGTTGAATTGGTTAAAAAAAGGACTTATAAGAACAATATGAACCTATGCTATTTGCGGTCTATTTCTTTTCCAGAGATGAAAATATATCATCATCAAGTCTTGCTGACGGATTCATTTAATCCTATCAATTGCTATTAAAAAAACACTCGAAAATATATGTTAACATGTGTTCTAAGTGTTGAAGTCACTGATTAAAGCTCCGCTATACATTGATTATGGTTTCTTGAAATGTAATATTTGCCTATTTAAAATAAGATACTGACATATAATTAACACCCAATTACTTATTACATCCCTAATGATGGTTATGGACTTATCCTGCAGTTTCACTGTAACCATTGTCTCAGGCTGGTTTGTCATAGCCTTCCTTATCACATGCCATAACTCTCCTATTGTTTCATAATACTCTTAGAAGAAGTGTAGAATAACTTGCCAGAGAAAACTTCCATTCCCACAGCTTACATTTATCTCCCTTAAGGCAATGGCACATATGGCTATTCCAGAAATACTGACTGCAGTGTTTTGGAAGAGACAATCACCTGACATGTAGGTGCACCAACAGTTCTATTCGATTACTCAGTAGTGAGTAATGCCAAGCATTTTAGCTCCTTACCACTTACCTATTAATCACCCAGATGACAATGTACCCAGAACAACTACATGTGCCTTCTTTATAGTCATCTTGGATTGATGATTGCGTTGCAAGTCTCCAGAGGTTACAACAGAAAGCAATAAAACTGATGGTTGCTAGAAAGCAGAGGAGTTTAGAGTGTGTGCTGGAGGACCCATCCTCTTGACATTGAATGCCTAATGGCATCTAGAAAGCTTAAAGGGATTCTTTCATGTTTTTATGATGTATTTTTTGTATATATATATATATATATATATATATATATATATATATATATATATATATATATATGCATATGATCCGCACACCATGAAATGAGGAAAACTTGGGTGCTAATCCAAGTCAAAATGGATAGAAAATGCAAAGCGACAGCACTCCAAGGATTTAAAGTCAAGTTAAAGTGTCAAACAAAGCAGGTTTATTGATTCAATAAACTTGCTTTGTTTGACACTTTAACTTGACTTTAAATCCTTGGAGTGCTGTGGCTTTGCAAGATAGATAGATAGATAGATAGATAGATAGATAGATAGATAGATAGATAGATAGATAGATAGATAGATAGATAGATAGATAGATAGATAGATAGATAGATAGATAGATAGATAGATAGATAGATAGATAGATAGATAGATAGATTTACTGGATATTTATAGACTGCTTGAATTGAGCTGTCAGTCACTATTACAAATTCATGGTTGGCTTTTTACCCTGCCGATGAAGTGAAAGAGACTAATTCACTTTTGCACAAGCTTTATTTCTAGGAGATGTGAGATAGGAAACTATTGACTGGTTTACATTAATATTAAGCAAGTTATATGTACAGTTAAAAAGCAAACACCAACACTATGAGGGTAGATCTCATTCAATGCTATTTGCATGTATACATGGTACTGGTAGCAGCTATATTTCTTGCCTTAGCATTTATGTTATGTTTGTAATGTGTAATACACTGATATTTTTTGCTTCCAAGTGCTTTATTTACCACTGGTACACCTGCAAGTACTACAGTGATTGGAAGTGCCAAACTGCACCCCCTACACCTCATTTGCACCGGTAGAATGTGCAAGTAGAGTGTGCAAGCTGTGCTCTGGCATAGGGTTTACCCAGAACTGCTTTGTCACTGTTGACTAAGGACATAAAGAAACAATTGGGTTTTTTCCGTACAACACCAGAAAGTGGAGATTAAAGCTGGCCATAGATGTACAGATCACCCAGGGGTGTAACTACAGAGGAAGCAGACCCTGCAGATGCAGTGAGGCCCAGGAGTGTAGGGGGCCCAGTAAAGTGCTAATTAATTAGCAATCCCACTATATCTTAATACATCAGGTCCAGGGTCGGACTGGGGGGCCCAGGGCCCACCGGGACTGCTGGTCCAGGGCCCCCTACTGCGCCGCTCGAACGCCGCCATGCGCATGCACGAGCGGCGCTTCTCGGTGCACAAGTGCCGATGCGCATGCGCCAGAAACTTGATAAAAGTTTTTTATACTATTAGAGGGGGTCTGGCCCGGCGGGGGCCCACGAGGGGTCTGGCCCGGCGGGGGCCCACGAGGGTCGGGCCCACCGGGTTTTTTCCCGGTGTCCCGCCAGGCCAGTCCGACACTGATCAGGTCAATTCACCAATCTTTTTTGGCCCCAAATTGAATCTGCTATGGGGCTCAGTAACATCTAGTTACGCCACTCATTTCATCCTTGTATTGGTCGAATGATCATTTGTCCCAATCTCCAGACCTGCCACTAACCATTCAGATTTAATAAAGCAGTAAAAGAACAAATCAGGCGATTATCGTTAGTCTACAGAAATCTTTTAACCTGTCCGATTGAATAAATGACCGATCGTCAAGGTAAGAAAAATGTCAGGATGATCCACACAAGGTCCAAAAATCATTTGATTCGTACGACTATATCTTTGCGTCTATGTTCAGCTTAACTCAATAAGCCCTGACACCAATTATAAATATACTTTACATTGAAGCCACATGGGTCTTTGCTTTAAACAGAGATGAGAATAAAGAAAAACTATCTTAGAATCATCAGTATCCTATATAATGTATGGATTAACAATGATTTATTGGACATTCAATAAGTTTAGACGTGCGCTCTCCAAGCACCATGAATCAAACTCCTCAGGGCATTAGAAAGCATCCATTTATGGTCAAGTGGGTAGACAGGTTTTCCCTGTTTACTCTCCCAGCAATCCCTTAGGGAACAGACATAAGTCAATTGCCTGGACGGCCCACCAATTGTTCCCATGGTGGTAGTGTGTCACTCATTGCTGCGATATAAAACTCATAAAAACAGCAGCGAACACATTCACGCACCAGTTATCCTCGCGGAGAGGAGTAAATGGATCTCTAGAATTCAAAGTGGCAATTTCTACACATATACAGATTATTTACATTGTTAGACATGGAGTGCGGTTAAACTTTGTCTTGATTACTGAGCTCTACTGTGTTGATATCAGGAATTAATGAATTTAATCGCTGCTCCCTGCCTGGAGGATGGACAAGCAGATTTGTCTCACTGCAGCGTTCCCTAACTTTTAGAAGCAGGGGGTTGATGTTGGCCCATCTTGCATTAATATTTTATGGCTGCCTGCTGACCCCTAAATGTGGCTATTTAAAGCAATATTAATATTATTTTTCCCACAATGATGCATTAGAGAGCTCTAGATGAGGCACAATTTTATATTTCATGACAAATTAAGCCATTGGATGTTAGCACAGATGAAAGCATTCTAGATGGCATCCCTTGGATTAATAGGGAAACTTCTCCCATGTTGAAAACAATGGAATATTATTGAAATATAATGAATCTCTCTATAGTATTGATGGACCCTTCACTACCATATAGGGCACAGATGATACCACTATGTAACCAATACCAATCCAATATCAATAGTTTGTAAATGAAATTGCTAATGGAAACAGTATCTGCATGTCCCTTGCTATTCTATGCCGGGTCCCGGATTTTGCATAGATTTTCTGCGGTCCACGGGAAACGAAAAACGTAAATTCCACCGTCATTTTCCATAGGCTACAATAGAGAAACACAGTAGGTAACACTAAATGGAGTTCAGGACCCCTGTACCTCCCATCTAGTGATGTGTGGGCCGACTCGATACCCACCCGCGAGGAGCAGTGCGAGGCCGACCTGAACCCGCACGCCCGTGGGTATCAGGTCGGCCCACACATCACTAGATGGATCCTGAACTCCACCTTCAAATGCCGGCATCTGACTTCTGGTTTTATAGTCTCGCGTCTGCTCGCCCCACCCCTTTTGTGACGTCATTGTGAAGACATGAGCGGGGCGGTGCGGGTCTATAAAAGGACTCGGGCGGCAGCAGGGTGGGTTAGGGTGGGTGCGGGTCAAGAAAACCCTGACCCGCACATCACTACTCCCATCTCCACATTAAAGGGGGGTTCACCTTGACGTTAACTTTATTATGTAATAGAATGGCCAGTTCTAAGCAACTTTCAATTGGTCTGCATTATTTATTTCTTATCATTTTTTAATTATTTGCCTTCTTCTTCTGACGCTTTCCAGCTTTCAAATGGGGGTCACTGACCCCGTCTAAAAATGAATGCTCTGTGAGGCTACACATTTATTGTTATTACTATTTTTTTATTACTCGTCTTTCTATGCAGGGCCTCTACTATTACATATCCCAGTCTTTTATTTAAATCAATGCATGGTTGCTAGGGTAATTTGGACCCCAGCAACCACATTGCTGAAATTTCAAACTGGAGAGCTTCTGAATAAAAAGCTAAATAACGCAAATAATATAAAATGAAAAGCAATTGCACCTCTACATCATACTAAAAGCTAACTTAGGTGCTTATTTATCAAGGTCTGAATATCTGAACCTCGAATAATTTGTAGTTTTCGGAGCAAAAAAAAAGATTTATAAAGGGCCGATGGTCTAAAAACTCACAATCCGATACCCCGGCATCTAAAAGCTTTGAGGTCATATAAAAGTCAACGGGGAAGGTCCCAGTGTCTGCGCTGATGTCCATACCGATATCCGATGATTTCGGGGTTTCGGCGCAAAAAACTCTGAAAAAATTATAGTTTTTGTGGAAAACTCTGAACAATTCAGGTTTTTCGGGGAAAGCTCCAAAGTTGCCAGACCCTATTTTTTCTGGCTTTTTTCTTCATAAATAAGGTCCATTCGGGAATTCGAAGTTGCTTGAAGTTTGATATTAGAAATACTGAGATAAATTCGGACCTTGATAAATAACCCCCTAAAAGTGAGCCACCCCTTTAAAGAGCTAATTTGCTTTGATTTCTACAAAAAATGTATGTTCCATATTAAACCAATTGTAATGAAAGGAATGGCAACCTCCTTTGTTTACCAGTTTCCTAATTGGGCAAAGCAATCAGAATATTTACCCCTTATTTATATATTATTTAGATGTATGGCTTTTGATAAGGAAATGGCACTGCCTTTATATCACTTTGCATTTTGAAATAATTTATCGTTTCCTTGTAGAGATAACAGACAACAGCTTGGGTGTGCTGTTAGCGAATTGCTGTAGGTGTTGTGCAGTTAATTTGATATCCCTGCAGCACAAGAGTTGGCACACGCTGTAGCCTTGGCACCAAATAACCCTTAAGTAGAGGCACTTTATTGTCATATGTCTTTGATGTAGTGGATTCCCCTTACAGTTGCATTCGAATAAAGGGAAAATGTAGCCGTACAGGTGGCAGTTGGAATTGCCAGTATTATTTCTCTACAAGTGACAACTGAATGTCTTCCAGTTCCAGATTTTGGCAACAATGGATTTCATTTACAATATTGATTGTATCAACTGTACAAATGCATGTGCGATCCGTTATCTGAAAGCTCCATTTTATCCAAATAATCCAAATGTTTAAAATGTATTTCGTTTTTCTCTGTAATAATAAAACAGAGATTAGATGCAAACAAACTTACAAGTCTGTATTCCACGTTCTCCCTTAAACTGGGCGCACCTCCCACTGCGGCAGACACCTCTATATACTGGTCTCCGATCCAGTCAAGTCATGCCTCCCAACATTTTGCAAATATAAAGAGGGACAAAAAAGTTGCCGCCACGCAGCACGGCAATTTTTTGACCACTCCGATTTTTGTGGCCACACCCTAATTACCATGTTCATTTTACAAAATTTGGCAGGTTATGAAAGTTTGAACATTTTTCTGTGTTTCTTTCCAGTTATTACAGTTTTGCTAATGAAGGTGAATTGCCCTTTAATCTGTGAGTCTAACTTTTCCCAAGGGACTTGTTATCTTATATTGTTACAATAACATATTTGCTTATCTTGAAATTGTAAAATGTCTGCAGCTGTGGCTGTTCTGGGCTCTCTGCCAAAAGCCAATTAAGTTAGAAACGTTGTTTCTTTTTCTGGCTGTTCAGTGCAGAGAAAAACGAGACTTTCCAGTACAAACGAGGGAGTGAGGGTTGAGCAGTCAAAAGAGGGACTGTCCCTCTAAAAACGGGACAGTTGGGAGGTATGGTCAAATGTATGCTCCTAAAGGCCAAAAAGTTAAGGAGAGTGTTTCGCCAGCAGTAGTTTAAAATTCAAAAGCTTTATTTCAGGCTTATATTAAAAACAGTGACCAGGGATCTTCATGAAACATACTTCCTTTTCTATGACATGTATGGTCACCTGACGCGTTTCATGCCTCGTTCTGGCACTTCATCAGAGGTGTCAGCAGTTACTCTACGTCATATCTATTCAAGCGAGTAACTGCTGACATCACCTCTGATGAAGTGCCAGAACCGTTGTCAGACAGTGACAAATAGCCAGACACACTCACCACTAATAAAAAGCCACATACCTGACCTTGCAATGTGAGTCCAACCGTGATGGAGGATGCACCTTTCCCAGTCTATCACTTGCTCTTCAAACAAACACAGCATTTCTATTCTAACCTTCCTATAAGTCAGAGACAAAGTAAGTTAGTTTTGACCAGGGGCACTGCTGCCATGAGGCAAGTGCCCCTATTTGAGGTGCCCATGCCTGTGCATCACCAATATTATTACAATTACTTCTGCACAATCCACCTACAGTATATTGTTGCTCAAGCATTTACTGGCCATCATAGATGCAGATAGGTTGGGTTGATTCTGAGCCCAGTTTTTGTGCGGGAGCTACATAGAAGAATTGGATGTAGAGGAGAAATAAAGAAACTAAATTTTGCCATAGAGAATTATGACATGTTATGCGTTGGCTGCCCTTGGAGACTGCCAGGTCTCCAGATTTATAAAAGGTTATAGCTTGATAATGCAAAATTGCACTTGGTTGTCCTGCTGATGATCTGGGTGGTCACTAGTCCTTACAGGTACTATTACAGGAGCTATAGTTGTAGGTTAGCATGGACAACAAAGATAAATAATGCCTGGAAAGGATCTGTAACTGTGGGACTGTATTGTAGGGTGATTGTAGGGTGATATGATGTAGATTACATTACATGGTGAAGTTGCAGAGAGGCATGTAACTGTAGATCTGTGCATATTGTAAGTTAAGACGTGTTAGAAGAATGAGGATGTCAAGTGGTGTATACAGTAAGACAATTCTATGTCAGGGAAGGAGATTTATCCTGCAACTGAAATATGTACTGTAGTATGGGCTAAATAATAGTGTTCCAATCAGGTTAATTTGATCCTCGAACCACCACCAACACTAAGTACAGCCCTGGTGCTCATTTAGTTTTGTCAACAATATGAGCTGCTCAAACGTATGCACAGATGTGCAATCAGCTAGCCATTGAGGAAGACTTATTATAAAGAATCATATTAGTGGATGGTTCCATGAGCTATATCTATGAATGAGCCCCTTGTCTTTTGGGCAGTCAGTAGCGAATATTAAATGCTGATGCCGCACTCATTTGTCCCTCTGAATTCCATGACCCAACAAAACCAGCAAATGAGCCAAAGCAGTTTAAAGTAGCCCTCATAGGGCCACTTACCTGACAGCCTTTAACAAATGCTCTAATTAGCATGTCATGAACTAATTAATTTTACTGTTTATACCACACGAGAAGCAATATGTTTAGTTCTACATTACCCTGGGGAAAAAACACAACAGTGAGTGTTAGCCTGGAAGGAGTTTTTTGGTTTTGTGGATATAACAAGCATTAATAGATGATTTAGAAAGGGGCAGATGTATCTCTCAGCAGCTCCTGGGTTGGTGCTGGTTTCACCTACAAAACAATAATGAGTCCAAACCTGCCTAGATCAGCACCACATACACAGGAGAGATGACTAAGGGCAAAGGGAAATCACAACTCCTACAATTTACCTCCTAGACCTCACGACAAAATTAAGATTAGTGATGGGTGAATAAATTCCCCTGGCACAAATTTGCTGCGAATTTCCGTGTTTCGCCGCCAGAAAATAAATTTGCAAATCTCCCACAAAAATTCACCGGCGTCCATTTCTGACTTTCACAATATTTTCTTGAAACCGTTCACATTGTTCGATTTTTTTTCGTGAAAACGTTCAAATTGCTCGATTTTTTTTTTGTGAAAACATTCGAATTGCTAGATTTTTCCGTGAAAACGATTGAATTTCACGTTTTTTTTCATGAAAACATTAAAATTTCACATTTTTTTTCCCCGTGAACTTTCCAATTTCGCGATTTTCGCAAATTTTGCGGGAAAAATTCGCCCATCACTAATTAAGATCTATACAGATGTTTTTTCAGCACCCTAGCCAAAATACTCAAATCAAATGTTATAACTCAAACCTTGTGCTTGTATGGGGTTCCATACAAAGGGGTTACCCAAAGAATATTGTAGTTCAGTGGCAGCATTCTTTAATAATGTGGCTTATTAGGGCATGTATGCACTACAGTTGTTTTTCCCCGCGATTAAAGGGGATGTAAAGGCAAGAAAATAAAATCTCATTTTTACTTTCATTAGCGAAAAAGAAATCTATCTCCATTATACTTTAATTAAAAAATGTCTACCGTTTTTATAAGAAACTGACTGTATGCAGTGAAATTCCCCCTTCATTTTACTTGCTTTGACTGCTGCAGATAGGAAACCTATCAGACAGTCCCTAACTGCTCAACAGAGAAACAATCATACTTTCAAACAGCAGGGGGAGCCCCTCCACACCTTACTTCCCAGAACTTTGTTTGTTTCCCTGTAGAGCAGCTGGCGACGGCGATTTAAATTCTAGCCGGAGGGAAGGCAGTTTGGGGAGATTAGTCGTCTGAAGAAGAGGCGATTTGTCACTGGGCAACTAATCTCCCCCAATCTCCACGTGTGTCTCTGCCTTTAGGGGTAGATTTATTAAGGGTCGAATAGTAAATTTGAATTTTCAAATTTTGTTTTGGTGTCAAAATTCACACATTCGAATATTAATACCCCAATTTGAAATGTAAATTCGAAAATAAGATTTATCACATCTCAACCCTGGAAACAGTTCTAATTCGAATATTCGCCACCTAAAAACTACAGAGTTCATTTACAAGTCAGTAACAGAGGTCCGTTGACTCATTTGAAGATGTTGATTGCCTTCCTGAATTTAGAGTTTTTTCATTTTTGGAGTCGGGATTATTCAATCGAATATAAGGCATTCAAAATTTTTCTTAAATAACCTCCCATTCAAGTTGTGAGAAAATTCAAATTTATTTGAGTAAAAATTTTTTTTTACATAAATTCAAGATTCAACCTTTGATAAATCTGCCCATTAATGTTGAAACATATTAAAACAAATCTGCCTTCAAAAAAACCTGGAAATGGATATTAAGCCAAAAGCCTAAATTCTCCCACGCTTTGAACTAATGACTGAGTGAAACTGATGTATGGTTGGTATATGATCCCAGACAAAATCCATGCAGTAATCAAAATACATCACCACTATGTGGGAGATGCCAAATAGAAATCACTCTTTCAAGTATGGTGGTCCTGCCCAGTTGAACAGGAATTCTGGATGAACAATAACAACTCATATAGTGAGTTATTGAGCGACTTTGGTGTCATTGTTTGTTTAGCGGAGGGGGTCTCTGCTTCTTGGAAGAATTATTATTATTTTAGAGGAATTGTATTGATTGTTTTCCCCCTGAAGAAGTCACGAATAGTGATGAAACACATTGGAATGTGAATCCTCTTATGATTTATTGACACACCATCAATGCCTGCAAACATTGTAAGTGCATTTTATTTTTAATAAATAAATTTGTGTTTTAACGAGATCACACTAGGGGAGCGTGCCCTTCTTGTGATTTGACTCATATAGTCCCTCACTGGATCACTAATTCTAGCATGCTTCGGAATCTTTACACAGAAAATACAAACATCTCAAGCAATTGGAAAAACTTGGGAGGCACATTTATCAAAGGTCAAATTTGAATTCATGTGAGTTTTTAAAAACTCCCATAAATTCGAAATCAAAATTTATTTTAAAAAAGCAATTTTTCTAAACTCGGAAGAATGGAATCAAACTGAAATCTCGAATCAAATTCAACCCTTAATAAATCTGTCCCTACCTTACACTAATTATGGTGAATATACAAACTGAAAATATATTTAACTCTATGAACGTATTTTTTGGCTACTTCGACCATCGACTTTGGATCGAACGATTCGAACTAAAAATCGTTCGCCTATTCGACCATTCGATAGTCGAAGTACTGTCTCTTTAAAAAAAACTTCGACCGCCTACTTCGCCACCTAAAACCTACCGAGCACCAATCTTAGCCTATGGGGAAGGTCCCCATAGGCTTTCCTAGCAATTTCTGATCGAAGGAAAATCGTTCGATCGATGGATTAAAATCCTTGGAATCATTCGATTTGAAGGATTTAATCGTTCGATCAAACGATTTTTCCTTCGAAAAATTGAGGTAACTCCTTTGACTTTGATACTCGAGGTCGAAGGATTTAACTTCGATGGTTGACATTTCGAGGGTTAATTAACCCTCAATATTCCACCCATAGTAAATGTGCTCCTTAATCACTCACTAAGTCATACCAGTATATCTCTTGCTTAAATGTACTGTAACTTACAATCTTACCTTAGGGCGGAAGTCAACAACCTTATTTTACCCGTGAGCAACATTCGAATGTAAAAACCTTTAAAACAGGAAAAATGTAATCATATTGAATTATATTGAACCATACCATTAAACAGTAGTAAATGGCCTCATTTTCACCATCTTTGCAACACCAATAATCCGAAGGAGATTTACTGCTTTTACTTTTTACTCCTGTATTGCCAATACGTTTCAAAAATTTGCACCATAAAACTCTGCATGGAGTAAAGAAACTGACAAGTTTTGACCTGCTTAGATGTTCCTTGTAACTCTTTACACTGCAGACATCTCAGGGGTCTCAATAGAGAATATGACCTGCATGCCTTTATTTAAGAGTAAATGTGTTTTGGATTTGGGGTGGTTCTGGGATTGTTATTAATGACACACTGCATGGTAGAATTGTTAAATTGTAGGGTGTGAACAGAGGCATAACTAGATGATACTGGGCCCCACAGCAAATTGTATACAGCATTGTATGGCCCCCAACATATCCAAAGGTTGTCCTGTTTTACCAATATATACATAGTAACATCGTAAGTTAGGTTGAAAAAAAAAAAAGACCTATCCATCAAGTTCAACCTTTTAACTTTATTTTAACCTGCCTAACTGTTGTTGATCCAAAAAAAAAAAAAAAAAAAAAACTTTGTAGCCTCTACAATTTGCCTCAGAGGGGGAAAAATTCCTTCCCGACTCCAAGATGTAATGGGACTAGTCCATGGATCAACTTGTACTATGAGCTATCTTCCATAACCTTGTATTCCCTCTATAAAGCCATCCAACCCCTTCCAAGCCTGTACCACTGATTCAGAGAGAGAATTCCACATCTTCACAGCTCTCACTGTAAACTGTACATGTTGAAATTGCTTTATATTAGGGTCTCATGGGTCCCCTATACCTCCTGCAGCCACAGGGTCTGTTTCCTCTGTAGTTATGCCAATGGGTGTTGACCATTGTAAGTAGGCTATTGCAAGATTGTGTTGATTACATACATATATATTTTGTCCATGGATATGAATGAAGTCTTAGACTGGTACAGGGCTCCACTCCAGTTTGTATGGCTATATGCGTCTGTGTGTGCATATCCTACAATACAGTAATTTAAAATGCCCCCATTAAAATTGTATCGGAGAAGAAAGACTATTGGAGCACATCACCTCATCCCATCCCACATATATGTAACACAAACTTCCAATAGAGTCCGCTTTCTCAGGACTTCAGAGTAAAACTTTTTTATTAATACAAGCTACTGACTGACGTTTCAGCCCCCTTGAGGTCTTTCTATATGTATGTAAATATATAGTGAGGTTAAGGTTAAACGGGGATCATAAACACAGTACTGTTTTAGCACAAAAACATGAGTCAAGGGCCAAAGGAAACAGTTTTATGCAGCTTGGTTGGCTTTATTTTAAACAAAAGGAACAAGTTCAGCCACTGGCTTCAAATTAGGAAAACCAGTCCTGATTCCACACCCACATTGGTGTATACAGAAATAAAAAATATGTCCAGCACTTACACCAGTGGCAATATTGAGTCCTCTGTTAAATATTCAACACACAGTCTCTTAGTAGGTCACTGGAAGTATTACTCGCTTTCGACAGATTATTAACCAAGCCTGTGTTGGCCTTTCCCATTGTTGCTAAAACTGAAGGAAATATTTCCCTATTATTGCATCATACAAGAGCTTTGGTACAACCCAAGCAGGATAAGTTACAGCCCCACGGGAGTCTGGAAGTGCATTGTTACCGAGGGATACAACCTGGAGTCCCCATGTATATATAACACAGTAACTTTTCCTTCCTGACCACTCACACCAGACGTGACCAGGTCAGCTTTCACTAGGGTAACAACTTCCATAATCCAATAAAGCCTTAATTTGTTTACCATCCCATCAAGATACATCATACATATTGGTTCCTCCTTAGTTAGCTCAGACTGAGTAGTAGAAGCAGTACATGCAAACAACCACTGTTTTCTCTCCCTTTGGGAAAATCACACTGCATAGTCTCATCAACAAAAAGTGCAATTTGCAGCAATATGTCCCACATTTTGACAGCAAAAACATTTAATAGACCCCAGATTCAGTCTTTTAACAGGTACCTGACCCCAAAGCTTGGTCTGAGTCACCTCAGATCCTGTACCCATTTTTTCTGCTAAATCTGGCAACAGTCCATTCCTCCCAACACCCCTCTCCCCTAGAACAGTCTTACTTGGGGTCACCGAAGTCCGGGTGTTTGCTGTTGGAGTGTGTAGCGACGATCTTGGATCTACCATATCCTCAGCTGCTGGGAATCTCTCAACCATTTCCACCATCTGGGATGCAGACTTTATATCAGCATGGCACACCCAGATGCAAAGTGGACCTTGAAGGGTACTAAGGAACCGGTCCACGATGACTCTCTCCACCTACTCCAGAGCTGAAAGGATCTCTGGCTGTAGCCATTTTTTTACCAGCCCAAAGAGGTCATGCATTTGGGAGCGGGGTGACTTGGCCAACGTGTAGATCCAGTTCTGGACTTTTGCGCTCGTACCAACGTAGTAACCCCTAGGCATACCAGTATTTCAGCTTTGAGGTTATCATAGTTCAGTGCCTCCTCCCGAGAGAGGTCAAAATAGGCCTTTTGGGGTTCACCTGTGAGGAATGGCACCACTGCTCTTTTGGACAGGACTCTCTCTCAGCAGTGCATTCAAAAGTATGCAGTAATCTTCCACATCATCCTGCGGTGTCATTTTCTGTAAGAAGTGGCTAGCTCTTATAGACCCCCTAGGGTTGCTAGGGGAATTGGCCAAACCATCCGGAGGTTCTGGAAATAATCTCGCCGACACGCTGCTGTTGAACTTCCAATGCATCCTTTGAGGCAGCAACCTGGGCATTTGTAGCTACTCTTTCCGCTTGCATTTGCTGTCGCTGTAAAGCATTTGTTTCTCTCTGGCCAATAGTCACTTGCTGAAAGTTTACATTTATCTCTCTCTGGGCAGCATAAGCTTGCTGGAGAGCCACAATGGCGTCTAGCAACTGCTTCACAATTGCCTCCATGTGCACAACAATGTGTTATAAGACTTAGTCCAGAAATGTTGTACTGGTCCTCTGTGCTTTAAGTTTTTTTGTGCCAGCACATCATCCACCATATTTGAGGTTAAGGTTAGCCGGGATCATAAACACAGTACTGTTTTAGCACAAAAACAAGGGCCACTGGTAACAGTTTTATGCAGCTTCGCTGGCTTTATTTTAAACAAAAGGAACACGTTCAGCCACTGGATTCGAATTAGGAAAAACAGTCCTGCTTCCACACCCACATTGGTGAATACAGAAATAAAAATATATCCAGCACTTACACCAGTGGCAGTATTGAGTCCCAGAGCCCTCTGTTAAATATTTAACACACAGTCTCTTAGGAGGGATAGTTCAGTTCCTTCCTCCAGTCACTTGGAGATACTTGAAAAAATTGCACCTCAATATGGAAACACCCAGTCTCCTTCCCAGCTCCTCACACACTCTCCTACACACTGGGAAAAAGGTGTTTAAATTAGCCAACCTGAGTGCAAGAAAACCTGGGCTGGCTACACGGCCCGGAACCATTCTGTCAATAACCTGGGACAAACATAAACTGCGTCCAGGACTTTCCAGGTATTCTGTCAACCATCCTGTTATATATATATAATATGTATATATATGTATATACACACACAGACGTATGGGTCCATAACGCATTTAAACTGAACGCACAAGTTAAAAACATTTGTGAGGCAGAGCCCTAGCACAAATACATTATATTTCCAATACATACAATTGTTTTAACATTTCCCTTGCACAAAATACATGTCAGGTTTCTAACACAAAGTAGCTAATTAAATGCATGGTTCACAGGCGCTGACACATTCAGAGTAAAAAAAGAGAAGTGCATTAGGTGGCCAGGCTAATGGAGAGAAGGACTAATAACAGATTAAAGCAGACAGATTAAAGCTTTGCAAATTACATCTCCACTTGTTGTTTGTGCAATTCCCACACTTCCTACGTGTACCTGTTGCAGGGATCATCTGCTGCCACCTATCCACCCCCAATTCAGCAAGTATGGATGCTTTCAGTTGTCATCTTCAGTCCTTTTAAGGGCAGAGACAGACAAGAAGATTCGGGTAGATTTAGTCGGCCAAATCGCCTCTTCTTCAGGCGACTAATCTCCCCGAACTGCCTCTCCGCCGGCTAGAATCGAAATTGCCGGCGGGACGGCACTCGGAGTGCTTTGTTTTACGAAGTCATCCGAAATTTCCTCATGCCAGTTCGGGGAGATTAGTCGCCCAAAGAAGAGGCTATTTGTCGCCGGGTGACTAAATCTCCCAGAATCTCCTCTTCTGTCTCTCTCCTTAACACTGTTACTAGATTTTATCTGCAATGACAACTGCAAAAAAAATATGTTTTGCCCCTATTACACCAACAGATCATCTACATGCAAATCAACCACTCCTGCCCCTCCTCATTCTCAGCCCATTTTTCTCAGATCATTTGTTTCATTTGAAGATTGCAAGGTAATAAGTCATCTAACCTCATTATTTTCATCTTTTAATACCCTTTAAATGTAATGAGCTTTTTTGTTACGGAAGGCATCGGCACAGCATCTCAGTGGGAATTTAAAGCTAGAGCCAATAATTGAAAAAACTTTTTTTTTTTCATTTCTGCTATTTTTTGTGTGTGCTGCTTTTGTATTAATAGAAAAGTTGGGTTGTATCACAAGCCACATGGGGCATAGATATTAGAATGTGTTGAAGAGGTACAGAGAAGTAGTTGTCAAGGTTCATGCCAGTTTTGCTGTAATACATGAAATTAAAAAAAACACTGTATCAGGTCTAGTAACCCATAGTAACCAGTAGCAAAAACGTAGCAGACATTTTACTAGCTATAGTAGGTCAGATTCAATCATTTATAGTAAGCAAGTTGTCTACCCCCCTTTTGCTGCACGTTTCTTCTGAACATAAAACAGATTAGAGCATTTGACTATCCATATTAAATTTAATTACCTCCATAGAATTTTATAGGGATCATCCAGAACCTGCAGGTGATTATCACTTGGAAATTCATCAGTGTGTTTTTGAGTGATAATTGCCTGGTCCATGTTGCGCAGGCAAAGTCCAGGTGTTCGTACAAAACATTCTTGTCCACCATAGCACTACTACATGGGTAATTGTGGGTTTTCATGGAACTTCACAAATAAAAATAGAAAATGTAATAAAGGGTTCTAGTGCTCTAGTAACCCAAAACAATCAATCAGTAGGTAGCGTTGGGTATTAAATGTGTGCTTGTCTGGTATGACTTATCTGACTTGCCCAAACTTTGTACTATTCTTTACATTATCAAGAAAGTGCTTTTGTTGCCATTTTACACTACTGTCTCCATTTTGCTCTACTCTACCTTTTGCTTCTTTCCCACGCACTTCCTACAAGCTACATGAGGCCCCTTCTATGTACTAAGACCAAAAGATCCAGAATCTTGGCACTCGAACCATATTGTACCTCCCTGGCCAATCAATTACCTGCGAGACAATAAATAATTTTACAATAGCTTGGCAGTGAAACAAGTAGCAACACTCATGCTCAGCGGACTTGGCAGTGGTCATTGCTTCGTGGGACTATTCCAAATTTTGGTGACTGATGTTTCTAATTGTTTGCAACAATTGTTTGCAACAGCCCACTTAACCTGGGGCTGTTTATTACCCAAATGCCCATTGGGTCCATGGGACTATTCATCTGGGGGATATCTGGGGTTTAAATAAGGTAGATTATTTCCATTAAGTCAATGCTTTGAAGAACTTTCCATGTTACAACATGCCAGTAAATTTCAAAATGTGATATTTGGTACATCTAAAATTATTTATTGTCTCACAGGTAATTTGATATCAGTGGGGTGAAACAAGGAAGGTGCCATATACAATACTGTGTTTGGGTGAAATGTCCACATCACATCACTAGACTTACTGCTTACATTCGTTCTTTCAAAAGTCTATGGTAATACAGTATATGAACTCACGGCCGAAAAAGATGAATATTGGAGATATCAAGAAGTAAATGTATGAAGGTAAAACTGACTCAAGCCTTAGATGCTATTTCCTATCAGACTGTCTGGCAATAAACTCTGTAATTATGGTTTAATCCCAACGAGGTCACACAAGGGAAGCACAGGTGATGTGTTTTCATTTCAATGGCAGGGTGGGACAATACATCACACTCTCCACAGCAGGGCCAACAACTGGGTTTTCTCATAACCTAAACAGGGAGATATCACATATTTTATAGGCTTGCTCTTAACCTTACCTAGACCTGCTGATATTATTATAACATCAGACCCAGAACATCAGTTCACCTGCGTTATGTTGGTTTCACTGCTGCTCCTTATCTAGTCTTGAGTCAATATGCTCCAAGTCAATGTTCCAAGTCTTATTGATGCCATTATAGCCTCAGCTCAGGCTCTCCTCATCTAAGCCGCAAATCACTTTCCTAAACCCTTTTTTACACATCTACCTACAACTGGTTGAATTAGCCTTAATAAAAAATAAAGCTACCTCTTCATGCACCCAGCCACACCCTATAAATATCACCCTTTCTAGTTCACTGACTACATTAGGATGCAGAAACCATCCAAGAACCAGTCTGCAGTGACACTGCAGTCCCCACAACCCCAAGATGCCTTGCATTGTCCCTTGGACTCTTTCCCCGGGTCCTTTAAAAAGAAATCTACTACCCTAGGCAGAAGTCTGGGTGCCCCAATGTCTGCTCTGAACCTAAAAGTGGACAAAGACGCACAGATTATATTGTACTAAACAAATTTTCATACGATATTTGCTGCGTGTATGGTGGAAAAAGAGCCAACCGATATTGGCAGAAGACTTCGGTCGGCTCGTCGATCGGGCTGGACAGAAAATTTTGATCGGGTGCCTTTGAAGTCACCCACACATTGGCCATTTTTAGTGCTGAATCAGATACAGGTAGAATTCTATTGTTTCAATCTGTATATCTGACGATTCAGCTCTATACGTGTGTATTGAAACAAATGATCTTTCTTGGAAAGATGTTCTCCAAGAAAGATCGTAATTGTTACGTCTATGGCCACCTTTATTGCCTAGACAGACCAGGGTCTGGTGGGGTGTTGATATTGCTGAGAAGGCTGGTATCTTCTCCTGTAGGGTGAAACTTGAGGGTCTCGTCACATCAACTCATGGCAGAAATTCCCTTTCTCTGACTATTCAGTCAGTGAGATCCTTAGACAGACACCTCCTTGTCTACTTGGTGACTCTACAAATCCTTCACTTCAAGGGGTCGATGACCTACCAAAGATTTTTTTTTTAGTTCAGTTTTCAGAAATAAATACTTTTTTAAAATTGCTTTCCATCTTTTTATTTATTATTTATTTTTTCCTAAATGTAAGTTTAATGTTTCTGGAGTTTCATTTCAGGTGCCGATTCTGAACTGTTACAATTTGCTACAATTGTTGATACATTTCTCAGCAGAATCTGTGGAATATTAGCAACTATTGTTCATCCAGGTCATGGTATATCTATAGAAATAAGTCAAATCAACTTGTTTTTTTCCTTGAAGACGTTTCACCAGCCATCCAACTGGTTTTCTTAATCCAGAATAATTTGTAAATTTTCCTTCGAGAATATATATCCTCTGCAATGTTGCTCCACTCAGCAGAATCTGTTTATCATACTCCACAATGATGTCATTAAATTAGGTGTTGATTGTATTAGCAAGATTGGAACTTTGATGTGTTATTAAACCTTCCAGGGAGATGGATGGCCTTTCTGTGGCTTTGTGCACAACTCTCCATGTTTGAGCAGAGTGTTCAGGTTTCGGGTTTTTTTGTATCTGGGTGCTTTGATGTAGCTTCCTCTTCTTGATAACTGAACCAACAATTCCAACTGGGACACCCCAACACTTGGATACTGTTTCCTGCCCTTTTTTTAAATTTATGCCTTTGTATTTCTTAATCTTGACCAACTTTGGAATGCTAATTCATCGTTTTCACAGCTGTCCTTCAGATTGAGATCTGCTAACTGGTTGCTATGGGAAACTTTTATCACATTTAACCAGTGTTTTTTTTATGCTCGGTGTATACAATATTGCACTTTCTCCTAATGGTATGTCATGTAAATATGATAATATGTCTTTGCTATATAATTTAAGCATGTGTCTCTGCCCTAAGTCTACAAAATTCATGCAGCTTAGTTCAGTACAAGGTACTGCTTCATAATTATTCATAATTATTACAGCTAAAAAGTAAATAATTAAAAAAATATATATAATTATATCTGGATAAGAAATCCCATTCTATACCATAATATATATATATTTAACTTTAGTAATGTCTGGCAGTGTGTAAAAGACAGGCACCCCTAGTGATTGGTTGGACTAATGTGCAAGCATCTTGAAATGTCTTTTATATAATTTACAGTCAAATGAGAGAGCTTGGAAATGCTAATGGGGCTCTAAGGGTCAGTCAGGGATACATTGAGTGCATTGTACACTATCATCACATGACCCGGTTTCTATGGAGACTTTTCCATTTTAAAGCTGCGTTGCCTTGTAGTCATAATAGCAATGGCAGGTGAAAGATACTTTGAACAATTGAACATAAATGGCCATTGAATAGGCTTAAGTTCTGCATGTCATTTGCAATAATCTCTCCAAATGTATTTAGCTGCCGCCACAGTGAGTCTCCCTTTAATGGCATTGATTCGCTCCACTGTTAAAGAGTTAATCAAGCTGTAACAGGAATGATGTTTAGTGATCTGTGTCCACAATTCCCAGCCCTCGTTTTCTGCTTGATTGGGAAATGTCCCCTATTTTTTTTCTGCTGTTCTGATTCCCCAGAAAACATATAATTTTCTTCTGTTCTATTACAAATGCCTTGCAGAGCTCCTTCTCGATGCCAATCCTAACTGCCGCCCACACACACAGCACTCTCCCTGCACCTTTATCTCACTTGAGAAATCCTTTCTGCTCATCGAGTATTAACCGAGCTCTGCCTCACAACAACCTAATCCTACCCAAGTTCCCTACCTGCTGTTTAACTGCTCAGGTGCCAGGGAGAGACCTCATAATGTAAGAGACCTCTGCCATGCACAAGGGGTTAATGTAATCTCTGCTGCTCATCTTAAATGTGCCAATTAAACTATATGTATAGTATATGGTATATATATAGATATATATATATATATGTATATATATATATATATATATATATATATATATATATAAGGTTTAACTATATACTTGGTTATCCTTATGCTTTAGCAAGATCCAAGATGTGGCAATACAAATCTAGCAGTTTGCAGGTAGGTATGTGGGTATGGATGCATGTTGGCATGTCCGCAGGTCTGCGAGTTGCAGGTCTTAATATAAGTGAATTTTATTTGTTTAATCATTTTTTCCTTTTTTCTTTTTACCCCCCCCAACTTCTGGTCTGCAACAACTGCACATCTGGTTTTATGGTGGCCAGCAGTTCGTCAATGGGCTTGCAGATAAGGCAGTTGTGGGTCTGGAACTTGGTTGGGTCCATCAGAATACCTAGACCACGCTGGGCCAACCTACAAAATAACTTCAGCACAGCCTGGCAAATACTTCACTCTTATGACCACAACTCGCCCTCCCTCTCGGTGGCCTGCCCGCTAGCCCATCCTCCCTCCCTCTCGCCTGCTCATCCTTCCCCTTTCTCTCCCTCTTGGCCACCCTCTGGCCAGACCACCCTCCCTCCCTCTCGCCTGCCCATCCTCCTTCTTTCTCTCCCTCTTGGCCACCCACTTGCTCACTCACCCATCCTTCCTCCCACCTGCCCACCCACCATCCCTCCCGCCTGCCTGCCCATCCTTCCTTCCTTTAACCTGCCTGCTCATCCTCCCTCCCACCTGCCCACCCATCCTCCCTCCCTCTCGTCTGCCCATTCTGCCTCACCCTCACAAATGGGGATTTCTTTAAAGCTATAGAAGGAACAGATTCTGTTCCCTGGGCCACCGCGATAGCAGGGATAGCTTCCTCTATAGTTATGCCACTGGTTGGGTCTAGGGATGGGCTAATTTATTTGCCAGGCGCGAATTCGCTGTGAATTTAAATTCGTGAATTTGCTGCAAAAATTCTCAGGCCAAATTCCACCAGCAACGGATGAGACAACAGCGACAATTTTGACGCCAGTGATGAATAACGGATGCCCATTGATTTTAATGGGCGCTGGTATCAGCTTTGACGCCAGCATCCATCTTGTCGCTGGCGTCAAAATTGCCGTTTCGCAAATTTTTCACCAGTTTCGGGAATTTCTCTGGAAAACTAGACAAATTCGCCTATCACTAGTTGGGTCCATGTTTTAGAAATTGGCCCTGTGCAGAAATTTCAGAAATTGGATCCATGCACGACACTACCTTGAACCCCACCTGCTTCTCCGCTGTTTTGATTTAAAGGGGATCTCCAAAACTTTCTGATACACATTCATTAAACATTATCAATCATTTTGCAGTTATTTGTCAATGTATTTACAATTGAGAGCTGACTCATGAAACAAAATAGCAAAAGTCGGTTCTCCTCCAGGTTAATAGCATGCAATATCTTTCCAGGAGCCAGTATTTCAAATAATGTTGCAAACAAAGACATATATTGCTTGCAGTTGCAATTACATTTACCATTTTTAAGGGTTGTTGAAGACTGTTGTTTGTTTATATGCTTTATTAGATGTATAGTATATAGTACCTCCTTCTCTTGCATATACATAAGATGGTCAGTCAATTTAGGCATTTATTTGGTAGTTGAACATCAGACAGAAATAACCTGGGCTGCCCCTCTTTTCTGATTCCCATGGGATCTGATCAGCCAGATTAAAGGAATAGTTCAGTGTAAAAATAAAAACTGGGTAAATAGATAGGCTGTGCAAAATAAAAAATGTTTCTAATATAGTTAGTTAGCCAAAAATGTAATATATAAAGGCTGGAGTGAACAGATGTCTAATTAAACAGCCAGAATCCAACTTCCTGCTTTTCAGCTCTATAACTCTGAGTTAGTCAGCGACTTGAAGGGGGGCCACATGGTACATTTCTGTTCAGTGAGTTTGTAATTGATCCTCAGCATTCAGCTCAGATTCAAAAGCAACAGAAATGACCCATGTGGCCCCCCCTCAAGTCTCTGATTGGTTACTGCCTGGTAGCCAGGGTAACCAGTCAGTGTAAACCAAGAGAGCTGAAAAGCAGGAAGTAGTGTCTGACTGACTTGTTATACATAAAATCACTCCAGCCTTTATACATTGCATTTTTGGCTAACTAACTATATTAGAAACATTTTTTATTTTGCACAGCCTATCTATTTACCCAGTTTTTATTTTTACACTGAACAATTCCTTTAAGCATCATATGCGTGGCTATTCAGTTTAGTGAGCAAATCATACAACTTGACTGATGTGGATCTCCTGGTAGTTGGCATGTATGGGCATGAAATGAACCTTATAGTCAGGATAACTGTAAACTACTTGTGAAGGTTCTCATTCATCCAAGTCATATTATATCTATAGTAATAAATCAAATCAACTGGACTTGAAGCTGTGTTTTTTTTTCCTTGAAGACATTTTGCTAGTCATCCAACTGGCTTTCTCAATTCAAAAGGAATTGCTATATACTTCCCGATGTTTCCCAGTCGGCTCACTATCATTTGAATTCACTGGGAGTGCTGGTCGCTAGCTGTTTTGCTCCAGGCATGACTGAGTGCTGAGTGCAATACTTATCTAGCACATAATATTGACCATGTAAAGAGGAGAAGCACATTAACCGCTTGATTGCTCTAGAATGTAAATTCTATGGAATCAGCTGTCAGGGACCCAGCTGCTGGTTCCATAGAATTTGTTTCCCGGTTACTTTTTGATCCATAATGTGCTGCAAGTCTACTGGCAATAGCAGGGACCTGGCGTTTCAAAGGTTAAAAACAAATGTAGGCTGTTTCTGAATAAGCATTACGATGGCTAATCAAACAGCTTCACTCTGTACAACAGTAGCGAAACAAATCAAGACAAATCACATGAAAAATGTCATTTGGAGTTTCAGCTAGTTTGTCAGAGTGATTTTTTGATTCACTTTGCATCATTTATTATAAAGGTAAATAAATCAAAAAAGCATTAAGGTGGCCATACACGGGCCGATAAAAGTCGGCAGCTTATTGGCCCATGTATGGGGCCCCCCGACGGGCTTCCCCGATCGAGTTCTGGCCGATAGTCGGCCAGATCTTGATCGGATGGGAGTAAAAATCCAGTCGGATCGCGGCCGCATGTGTTCGTTGATGCGGTCCCGTGATCCCACCGCCCGTAAATCCGGATAGGAAGGTTTCACCCGGACAGTCATTCCAAACACTGGGCTGTCAGAGTGAAATCTGGACAAGTGGCAACCATAGTCCAATAGCTTGTTATTAAAGGATAAGTAAACCTATAAAATAAGTGAATGTAAACAGATGAGGGGGTTATTCTAAACTCTTTTGTAATTTACATTCATTATTTATTTTGTTTTTATTCCAAGATATTAGGGATACATTTATTGTTAATAAAAAATAAATTTTGTTACAACAGCTACACCTGCTGGTCATTTTCCCACCAATCTGAACAACGAATGGTCAAGGAAGTTGTCAAGAGAATGAAAGAAGGGGAAAACAAGGGGAATGGGGAGTAAGGAAAAATATATCCAGAAATGTAGACTTCTAAGCAGTAAGGAACACTTACCAATACTAACAGGGGGTCCAGGTGCTCAAGCCCCAGACCTTCAGCTTGGGGAGGAAATATCAAACATATTCAATTCACTTGAGGCTGGCACAGAAAACTGGACTTCACTCCAAAAATGTGATGCAAATAAAACTAATTTATTACGCAAAAAGAAACATCTCAGAGGGTCCTTTTTGCGTAATAATTTTTTTTATTTGCATCACATTTTTGGAGTGAAGTCCAGTTTTCTGTGCCAGCCTCAAGTGAATTGAATATATAGGAGAAAGAAAGAGGCATCTCTGATGTTCTTCTTCTCCATTCTCACATATTTCCTAAGCAGAAGAACATCAGAGCAGCCTCTTTCTTTCTCCTGACAACTTCCTTGACTACTTGGTGGTCAGACTGGTGGGAAACTGGCTCCATGCATCGACTTTACCACAAGGATATATATAATAATATATATCACACATAAGTGATGGCAATTTTGTATTATCTACTGGTTGTCAATGATACTAGGAACTGTAGTTTGACAACAGCTAGAAGGTTTATTTGTTCCCATTCACCGTCTTACTCTCAACTCAAGTCCCTATGTATTTTGAGCTCTTGGTTGTGTTTATGATCCTGATTTAATCCCTGTACCATCCCCTGCTGTTCAGCAGTGAGCCGGAAGAAACTCTGCGGATGATCGCGATGCAGCACAGTCCATTAATGAGAACGGCCTCAGTCCATTTGGTGGAGCTGATTAAATATGTAGCACTTTTGCTCTTCTAAATGGCAACACGGTTTAGCATTTTATAATTGAATGAGATGAAATGGACAGTGAAGCTGATTAAATATTTATGCTTGCTTGTGGCTACAGTTGCAGTCAGTGCAAACACAATTCCAATATAAATCGGAACTGTTAGTGAGGAGGTTCAGGAAACGTTTCAGACAAAATCACTCACTGTAGAGAGCATATGAGGTGGAGCAAGATTTTTAGGAGGTGGAGCAGATGATCTGAGAGAAGAATATATTTGGTGTTCTATGCATTGAGGTTAAATTACATTCACCCGTGCCTGCTGTTAAGACCAGATAATCAAAGGGATACCGTCATGGGAAAAAACATTTTTTCAAAACACATAAGTTAATAGTGCTGCTCCAGCAGAAATCTGCACTGCAATCCATTTCTCAAAAGAGCAAACAGATTTTTTTTTTTATTTAATTTTGAAATCTGACATGGGGCTAGACATATTGTCAGTTTCCCAGCTGCCCCCAGTCATGTGACTTGTGCTCTCATAAACTTCAGTCACTCTTTACTGCTGTACTGCAAGTTGGAGTGATTTCACCCCCCTCCCTTTCCCCCCAGCAGCCTAACAACAGAACAATGGGAACGTAACCAGATAGCAGCTCCCTAACACAAGATAACAGCTGCCTGGTAGATATAACATATATATAACAGCACTCAATAGTAAAATCCAGGTCCCACTGAGACACATTCAGCTACATTGAGTAGGAGAAACAACAGCCTGCCAGAAAGCAGTTCCATCCTAAAGTACTGGTTCTTTCTGAAAGCACATGACCAGGCAAAATGACCTGAGATGCACCTACACACCAATATTACAACTAAAAAAAAATAGACTTGCTGGTTCAGGAATTTAATTTTAGATTGAATTATTTGCAGTGTAAACGGTGTCATTTAGAAATAAAAACAACATTATAAAAATCATAGAATCACAGAATTCCTTTAAGACAACGTTACTATAGAAGAGCATTGCAAAAAAAACTTAATACACTAGGGGGAATAACACATTTATATACCAAAAGGAAACTATCATCAAAAATAGTTTGTACTTGTTCCTGAAAACGATTTTATGTGTAGTGCAATTAAGCAAAAAAAATAACTTACTTATAAGGGTACAAAAGCTTTGGCAAAAACGAAATATGCAGACAGTGCTCCCCTTAGCCTTTTTGCAGATTGTTGATTATAAAGGATAAATCTATATGAAATAAGCAGAGTATAATAGTATGCTGGGATTACGGTATACCTTTAAAAGGCATCTATTCTTTTTGTGGGCTGATACATTCATTCTCCCAGAAAGGGAAACAATTCTGTCACTGACCCACTTAAGTCTCCTTTCTTCTAATGTAGGGCACTTGCGTAACATGGCGGTGTGTGGGCCCCATTATGGCTGCTCACAATGGGACATGGCTATTGGCTATAAGGTTAATACCTAATTCATTAATGTGTAATATAGCCAAATAAACCTTAAATAGCATATACTGTATATAATATGGGCAAGTAAAAGTTCAGTCCTCAACAAGCATGTTTTTGTCGGGGTCTGCAGAAGCTTTGATGACTCAGTCCATTATGGTGTAAAAGGTATCCGTCATAACCCCATGGTTTGGTGCCAAATTGAAAATAAACAATGCTGAGGTTCATGAGTTCAATGCCTGATAATAGAATTGTATTTGCACCTTCCTGGGTGTGATCTAAATTACTTCTTGAACTGCTATTCTGCTTTTTGACCCTTTACGTGTTCCGAAGATTGCTGTTTGCTGCCTGTACTGACCTGTGCCTGGAAACCAACTTGAGACTCTCATTAACCCTTCTGATACAGTGTTTTAGACTATTGGTTGGCCTGTATTTGAGCTGCTTCCTTGGTCCTGACTAGTGAGGGGCTCAGGGGCGATCCTGGCCCCTCTGCCACCTGAAGCAGCAGTAGTTGCTGCCACCGTGCCCCCCCCCCTCCCCCATGCGCTTACCTTTTTTTGCCTGAGGGTGTCCAGGGGGGTCCACAAGGGCAGCAGAGAGGGCCAGTATGCTAGTGCAAAGAGCCTAACTGCGCTCTCTTCGCTAGAAGAGCCGATTTTCCAGTTTGAAAACCAGAAATTCGGCTCTTAAAGTACCAGGAACAGCATTTTTGCCGACCCTTGTTACCTAGTGGGGCGCTGCTGCCTGAGGCGACAGCCTCAACTCCCCTCATTGGCGAAGCGCCCCTGGATGAGCGAATTTATTCGCCAGGCGCAAATTCACAGACGAATGTCCAAAAAACGGGCGCCGGCATCCAAGAGACAGACGCCTGCGTCAAAAACGATACGCCGGCGCCGTTTCTCAAATTCTTCGGCGAAGCAAAATGCCCCAAATTTGCGCATCACTAGTCCTGACTACAACCCCAACAGGAGCCTTGCAGACTGACAAATGGCAACTGTGGATATAGGGTTGTTGGTGCTCCATTCTCAGTTTCACTATTACAAAATCTTTTTCATTGACTACTAATCAGAACAATGAAGTCATTGAAAGAAATGAATGAACATCACAGCCTTATACAAGACAGATTTTGGCTCGGACACCCGAGAATGGTTTAAGATGATATTGGCAACTTTATTATTAACCTGACCAATTTGTTTAGGCAATGAAAAGAGGAAAAAAGGGTGATTATGATGAATTTACGTCATGAATAAATGAAGACAATCGGTTCTCAAAACAAATTCTCACGGACTTGTGGCAAAGACTCGTTTGCTGGATTAGAGCACTACTGCCATCCCATCACCTTTTATATTCTCAGGCTATTTCGATTTTTTTTATACAATCCTACATATAGACATGGCAATTTTTTCTGATCATCATGGAAATTCTTATACAGTATGGGACCTGTTATCCAGAATACTTGGGACGTGGGGTTTTCCGGATAATGGATCTTTCTGTAATTTGGATCTTCATACCTTAAGTCTACTAGATAATCATGTAAACATTAAATAAAGCCAATGGGTTGGTTTTGCTTCCAATAAGGATTGATTATATCTTAGTTTGGTTCAAGTACATGCTACTATTTTATTATTACACAGAAAAAGGAAATAATTTTTAAAAATTTGGATTATTTTATTATAATGGAGTCATATTATTATTATTATTCACATGGTCACTCTGCTAAGGTTCTATTATCAAAAAAGTAATTAAGCATTCAACCTTACAATTTGACTTTTAGGTGGTCCACCCCCTTCCAATGTTTCTAACAATGCCGCTAGCGTTTTTTTCTGAAGGAAAATGCCATTTTTGTTGTTGGCTTTTTTTTTTTTTAAACAAAATGCACAATAAAATTCTTATACTGACATTGATGGGTTTTTTTTCTTTTGTTTTCCCCACATTTTACTCTGGTGAAAAAAAACACTTGACAAAATTGTAGTGCAGAGTCAAGAAACATTTTGCCACTGTGAATTTCTCAGCTAAACTGTCAAGCAAATCTAGCAAGCTAATCAAGCAAAAAAAATCCCCCATCCCTGTCGAAAAACTTAATTCAGATGATTTGTATGAGAAACTTTCAAATCTCAGGGAGCCAATCCCAAAAGTTGCAGAAAAAAAAAGAACAATATGGCAATATATCAAACTAGTTGAATCAATTCCACATTATTTTGACTACTACATAATGTGAGCAAAAAAAAAAATCCTTTACACAGTAAATTCGTACATTTGCACCTCAATTTTGACATCTTAGAATCTTAACGGGTTGCTGTACAAGGCAGCAGAATTCAGATACTGTTAAAGGGATACTGTCATGGGAAAAACATTTTTTTTCAAAATGAATCAGTTAATAGTGCTGCTCCAGCAGAATTCTGCACTGAAATCCATTTCTCAAAAGAGCAAACAGATTTTTTTATATTCAATTTTGAAATCCAAAATGGGGCTAGACATTTTGTCAATTTCCCAGCTGCCCCAAGTCATGTGACTTGTGCTCTGATAAACTTCAATCACTCTTTACTGCTGTACTGCAAGTTGGAGTGATATAACCCCCTCCCTTTTCCCCCCCAGCAGCCAAACAAAAGAACAATAGGAAGGTAACCAGATAACAGCTCCCTAACACAAGATAACAGCTGCCTGGTAGATCTAAGAACAACACTCAATAGTAAAAACTCATGTCCCACTGAGACACATTCAGTTACATTGAGAAGGAAAAACAGCAGCCTGCCAGAAAGCATTTCTCTCCTAAAGTGCAGGCACAAGTCACATGACCAGGGGCAGCTGGGAAATTGACAAAATGTCTAGCCCCATGTCAGATTCCAAAATTGAATATAAAAAAATCTGTTTGCTCTTTTGAGAAATGGATTTCAGTGCAGAATTCTGCTGGAGTAGCATTATTAACTGATGCGTTTTGAAAAAAACATGTTTTCCGATGACAGGATCCCTTTAAGTACCCTGTATAATAAAAATTCAGTGTCATCATTGCCTTGATTAGCCTTTTACATAATCCATCCTCCATTTTTTTAATCTTCTCCTTTCTCATGTTGGTTTTTGTAGGCAAAATGCTGTGCCTTTTCTTTTGGCCCTTTGTACTTTCTTTGTTTTCTTTGTTTTATTACGAATGTTCATTTTGTTCTCCGCTATTATAGTCTAGACTTTTCTTTTGATGTTCTGCTCCCATGAGCAGCTTGATTTTTGTGCTTCCTTTTGTTGTCTGACATTTAGAAAACAAAAAGAACTGCACATTAAGGACACTCGAGTCATGCTTGCCAGAATATATTTGCTAGGTCAAAATTTTGGTTGCTATAGGCTAATGATGCCTAAGGGCAGGGGCACACGGGCAGATTCAGGGAGATTTAGTCGCCTGGCGACTAATCGCCTCTTCTTTGGGGTGGCAATCTCCTGCCTTCCGCCTGCTAAAATGAAAAATCGATTGCGCCAATGCACTTGCGGCACTTCAATTTCCGAAATCGCCCGACGTTTCCTGATGAGGCAACTTTGGAAATCGAAGTGGCACGAGTGCCATTGTGCTGGTGCTTTTTCATTATAGCAGATGGAAGGCAGGGGGAAAGCAGTTCAAGGAGATTGTTGCCTCGCAGAAGAGGCGATTAGTCGTTAGGCGACTAAATCTCCCCGAATCTGCCTGTGTGCCCCTGTCCTTACAGTAAAAGATTTGTGATTTTGACAGCACAATATTTGCTGTAATATACTCAATTTGGAATTAAATTAGCAACATGTACTGTATGATTAGCAAGAGACCCATACATTTATTATTGTATTAACCCTATTAGGAATGCACCGAATTAGAGATGGGAAGGAAAATCATGTGACCTTTTAAGATTTGAATTCGGTTCGGTATTCAGCCAAATCTTTTGCGAAGGCTAAAGGGGTTCGGCCGGGATTCGGTGCTTTCCTAATTCCAATGCATCTTGTAATTAAAGGGATACTGTCATGGGAAAAAAAAATTTTTCCAAAATGAATCAGTTAATAGTGCTGATCCAGCAGAATTCTGCACTGAAATCCATTTCTCAAAAGAGAAAACAGATTTTTTTATATTCAATTTTGAAATCCGACATGCGGCTAGACATTTTGTCAATTTCCCAGCTGCCCCAAGTCATGTGACTTGTGCCTGCACTTTAGGAGAGAAATGCTTTCTGGCAGGCTGCTGTTTTTCCTTCTCAATGTAACTGAATGTGTCTCAGTGAGACATGGGTTTTTACTATTGAGTATTGTTCTTAGATCTACCAGGCAGCTGTTATCTTGTGTTAGGGAGCTGTTATCTGGTTACCTTCCTATGGTTCTGTTGTTTGGCTGCTGGGGGGAAAAGGGAGGGGGTGATATCACTCCAACTTGCAGTACAGCAGTAAAGAGTGATTCAAGTTTATCAGAGCACAAGTCACATGACTGGGTCAGCTGGGAAACTGACAATATGTCAGATTTCAAAACTGAATATAAAAAAATCTGTTTGCTCTTTTGAGAAATGGATTTCTGTGCAAAAATATTTTTCCCATGACAGTATCCCTTTAAGTTTTTGGAGCTGTACAGATATTTTATGGCGTTGTTTTGTTCAGCCCCTTCTACATAAAGGCTACTGACTAAATCTACCCATCAGGGGGTCCCTGGGCTTTGCAGAAGACTTGACGCCAGATTATAAAACCATTGTGAAATGAAGCACAACATTCTGGCATTCACACAAGGCAGACATATGCTTACAAGCTGCCATAGGGCAAATTATAAGGACAGAGCTTTTTTGTACCCTGCACCTAAAGGCATTCCCTACTCGCATATCTGGATAATGCACAAATTAGGGGGTGGATAGGGTAGGGATTGGGGCACCTTCTCCCCCAGTCCACCTCTTATAAATACAGTGCTGCTGAACATTTGTAAGGGGGTGAAATTATATTAATGTATAATAATTTGGCCACTAGGTGGCAGTGCTTCCTAAGGTGAACTGTGAAAGTTGTTGGTACAGAAGAGTGAATAAAGCAAACAGGAACAGGAAATACAGTGGCCATCCATTCTGGCAGTGATAGAGGAAGGGACAGCAGTATTCGAAAATTTCAAAAGTTTGATAATTGTACCATTTTCAGCCTAGACACTTTATTATGAAATGTATTTATACCTTAATTTGATGTTCTATTTTCTATTTCTATTTCCTATTTCTACTCTCTACTCAAAATCATAGTGTTTTTATATATATATATATATATATATATATATATATATATATATATATATACTGTATATATATATATACTGTATATATATATATATATATATATATATACTGTATATATATATATATATATGTGTGTGTGTGTTTTTATGTATCTATAAACAGGTGTACCAATATGTCATCTTATCCTATCCAGTCTGTAGTGTACCAATGTGGCTCCCAAAGAAAGAGACAAGGCTTTATTCTTTTGGGCGAATAGTTAATTGGTGCACTTGTGTTTAAATATTAGGGGGCCATTTACTAAGGGTCGAAGTGAATTTTCAAATGAAAAAACTTCGAATTTCAAAGTAATTTTTGGGGTTCTTCGACCATTGAATAGGCCAAATTCAACTTTGACTTCGAATTGAAGTGAAAATACTTCACAAATTCGACCATTCGAAAATCGAAAGTATTGTCTCTTTAAAAAACTTAGACTTCGACACTTCGCCACCTTAAACCTGCCGAATTCCTATGTTAGCCTATGGGGACCTCCTAAAACATATCGCCAACATTTGGCTAAGTTTTTAGAAGTCAAGTAAAACCTTCAAATCGTTCGATTCGAAGTATGATCAAAGTACGATCGTACGATCTTAAAAATCGTTCGACTTCGACTGTTGGACTACCCTATTCGATGGTCAAAGTTTTTTTCACTTCGAAATTCAACCCCACTCTATACTTGGAGACCCTAATGTCTCAGATATATCATTGAAGGGACAGCAGTGTTTGTTAGGGAGGGGTGAGGAGAAAATGTTGTGCCGCTGTCTACCTGTTATGAGTCACAGCAATAAACTACAACTGTTTAATAAAAAGTCTTCTATACCTTGTGTATTAAGGTTATACATTGATAAAATTATATTTATACCTTCACTCACAGCTGCTGACAACAGGGCAGGGTGCACAGTAACAAAAACATGTTCATTGTACCCCTGCAAATGTGCAGGCCAACTCAATACCCGCGGGTCGGGCTGGTGAAAGCAACTCCAGCACATTGTCTGTGGGTTTGGGTTCAGCTCTCCCCACCCACAACCTTCATGTGCCGGCCTCTTGTTCCAGCAGCAAATTTTTAGCAGATATCTTCACATATCATTCTTTATGCAGGGCTTCCAATTATTGGCAGCCATAAATACATTGACCCAACTGCAGTTATATTTGCTAGCCTTTCAGAAAAGCAAGACACCTCCGTGTTCCTGGGCCCTGAAGGGATTGGAGTTTAAACAGAGAGCAGAAAGGAATAAGTAACATTTATTTTTCAATGTGTTTGACATTTTAGGTGTCAGTAATATGTTCAAGACTGTACTTAAGGTGTTTATAAGTCATACAGGAAAAAAAGTTCCAGTTTTAGCACTTTCTCTTCTAAGCCAAGATGTCTCAGGAGAGTGTTAAAAATGGTGTCCTCTGATCTGTGTGCAGTCACGCGCAGTGGGAAAATAAACAGAAACTTTAGAAGATTTACAGAGTATAATTTTTTGGGGATAGGACTTTATCTAAGGGACGGTATATATAGCGAGTCAAGATGCAAGGTAGGGGCAACAGCTCTGGGATGATGTCTATACAGTGAATAAACAGTATCAAGGGAATGTGCTATAACTTTAGAATAGTATGTAAAGTAACACTAGTTGGTGTCAGAGGAACTGTCTGTAACTGGGTGAATCATAAGGCAGAATGGTGGATCAATTATGGGATAAGTTAGTTAGTTAGTTTCTGGGTTGTTCAGTTTGTAGCCTGTTAGCTACTGCTGAGCTAATATTTCTACTTAATACAGATAACAGAGACACAAAATCCCACAGGAATGCCCCAGATGCCAGCACTGAGCGATCACCTGCAAGGCAAAATAAATATCATGAACCCCTTTTACTTAACAGGGAAACAACAATCTCAGCTCTACTCATGTTTACAAGTATAATCCATAGTATTAAAATTGTTTGGTTTGGGTGATAAGGAGACCTTCTTTCCAGATATGGAGAGATTTTCATGAGAAGCCAGTGCCCTGAGAAAGATCATGAAATCTGGGGCCATTATATATTTGTATCGGGGAGTCTTATAATATTGGTCAACACAACGGGGAGTGTCTACTGTGTGTATAGAGTAAACAGACATTTCCCAAAGGGAGATGTCACAGCTGAGCTCTATTAATTTGTACAGGTTGAACTGTTTACCCTTAAAATATGTTCCACTGTACTTTCTTTCTTTGCCCACTGAGAGCTTCGAAAAGGGATCTCTGCCCACCCCCAGCTCTGAAAAATGAGGCTAGCCTAGGGATAAGGTATAATGATGACAATGGAAACAGTCATGGCTTATTTACAGTAGATAATATCAGAGCATGGGTGAGAGGCCAGTATTTTCCACTTTCCATAGTGGACCTAAATCCTTTAAATTTTCTACATACTGTAAGAATTATCAATTTCCAGCAACAGAAAATGGCCCAAATTTACACCCACAATTGGTATTTTAAGATATTTGGCAAATATGTTGGGGTATCAGTGTTTGGGGTCTATTTATCAAAGAGTGAATTTAGAGATCACCGCTACAGTGAAATTCCGCCACTCTCCATTCATTTCTATGAAAGGCGTATTTATCAAAGGATGAACTTTCGCTTTCAACCATTGATAAATGCTCTTTTAAAAATCCCATAGAAATGAATGGAGAGTGGCGGAATTTCACTCTAGGGGACTGTAGCGATCTCTAACGTCACTCTTTGATAAATATACCCCTTTGTGTTCAGAATTGAATAGTTGTGTTTCACGGTCATGGTCACCCTTAGAGGGGAAGCCACAAATCAATAATTTGAAGCTGCACAGAATCATGTAAATATTTCAATTTCCTTTCATGTTGCAACCCTAAAAACGAATTCTGCAATTTAAGCAACATCAGACCTAGTGAGATTGTACAAATAATATATTAAGGAAATAAATAGTTGAGCATTGATTATAAACTAGTTTTTCTCATTTCTCTTCTTTCTTCTCTTTCTTCCCAATGTCTTTGCTGCTAGTGGTGTCTGTTAAGGTGGCCATACACTATAAGATCTGCTCGTTTGGCAAGGTAGCCAAATATGTGGATCTTTCCCTGATATGACCACCAACAGCAGGGCAATATTGGGTCAATCTGACCGTTCGGCCCTAGGGATCGGTTTATGATTGCATTACAATGAAGAGAATGGCTGCCGATGGGTCATAGGACCACATCAACTAGCCGATGCTGTCCTCGAAAAATCAAACTTTCCCGATCTATATCTTAGTCAGATATCAGGAAGACCCATCAGTAGCCCCCATATACTGGCAGATAATCGGTCTAAAGGACTGATATCGTCAGCTTTAATCTGCCAGTGTACGGCCACCTTAAAGAGGAACTATTGTGAAAATTTAATATGAGCTTCCTCATACTGAAATTAGAAACTTTTTAAATACAATCAATTAAAAATTCTGCATTGTTTCTGAAATAATCAAGTTTATCTTCACTATTCCTCTCTCAGCATCTGATTTTCTTTATTCTGTCTTCATGCAGCAGTTGGGTGTCAGATGAATGATTCAATATATTTTATAGGGGGGCTTCCTTTCCTAGCAGATGAATTAGAGCTCACTCAAATAACTGATTCCAGTACAAACACAATCAAACAAAGTTACATGCACAAATTCTGCATGTAGAGAGACATGATTTTTGGTTATTTTAACAGAGTGAGCTCTAATACTTCTTCTAGGCAAAATGAGCCCCCCTATAAGATATATTGGATCATTCATCAGACACCCAACTCCTGAATGAAGACAGAATGAGGAAATGCTGAGAGATGAATAGTGAAGATAAACTTGATTATTTTGGAAACAGCACGGAATTTTCAATTGATTGTATTTATAAAGTTTCTTATTTCAGTATGCTGAAGCTAATATTACAGTTTCATTTTCACCATAGTTCCCCTTTAAGTCAAGCTTTAGATTGGCAGTGAGCACAAATAGTGAGCGTGTAGGCAAGGGAGCACACAGGAGTGAGACGGAGGGGGGAGCTGGGCAGAGTTGGAACGGAAAGATTAGAAATACAGTAGATGAGATTTGGATTTACTTTATTTCAGCAGAAGGGCTTTCCCTGTGGTGCCTATTAAAGGTGAGAATAACAAGGAGGCATCTGGTGCATTGAAGCAGCAAAAATACAGAAATTAGCAGTGATTAAGAATCTCCTACAGTTTGTACCACTTACGCACTGTGAACGAGGTTAATTAAAATTCTGATAGTAGTTATGTCTACATACAGGATAGTGTCAGGGCCCAACTGCTTTTCTGAGGTTGAAGTCAGGACCGAGGAGGAAGCAGTAGCACAGGCAGGGAGAAGTAGTCCTTTGCTATCCGAAGGGTTTTAGGGGACTTTTCACCATAAGAAATAATTCTAAATTATTTTCTTTTGTGTTTGTTAAGCCAAACAAACTTTACTTAGACTGTATAAATTACAGTCTTGGAATTTACAATTTACACATCATTTACTGTTATTAAAGGAGAAGTCAACCCCCCCCCACTGGCCTCCCCGCTGCTAAGTGTTACCCCAGAATTGTGTCCCCTGTAGTATTACTGACTGCAAATGCAGAGTGAGCGCTGCGGAGCTCACCGGCGCCATCTTCCGGCGCTTCGATAATCTTCAGGTCTTTTTCTGGCGCTTCTGCAATTTCAGTTGTAATGAACCGGAGGATTGCTCCAACTGTGCATGCTCCGATATGCCGCCCACTCTACGAGGATTACCGATTTGCAGAATATTGCGCCCGTGAGCTCTTCTGTGCTCACTCTGCATGTACGGTCTCCTTTAAGCAAATCTTTGTATTACCCTTTTTTGTTTTTACCCAAATTTTGTTTATGCACCAGAATTAGGGATCTAATGCACGTACCTAAGCACTGACTACAAAATTATAGACAGCGCGGAAGGAGTGGGCTTGTAAACAGAGCAGTAACATCTAGGAAATTCAGAATGGATAGTGCCATAGTACTTGCCTGCCCCACCTCTATGCCTGAGGCAATGTTTGATTGACAGCTGAGATTTTTATATATGTAATGTATTGCATAAAACAGCTCATATGTAATACCCTGCTTCCTGTAAACTATTTTCATTTTCAGTGATGGGAGAATTTATTCGGCAGGCAGTGATTCGTGGCGAATTTCCCCACTTTGCTGTCTGAAAATTGCTGTAAAAATTTGCAGAGGAAAAATGCGTTGTGACAAAAAAATCGTTTTGAGTCATAAAAATTGTTGCACTGCAAAGTTATTCGCACACCCATTGACTTTAATGCATTTGGACAAAATAGTTGTGCATATAAAAATTTACGCTTGTGTCATAATTGTTGCGTGATGCCCATTGACTTCAATGGGTTTTGCGACTTTTATCGCCATTTTGCACATTTTTTCAGAGTTTTGCAAAGTCATAGGGACTATTAGTTTCAGCGTTATATAGTTACATAGTTAAATTGGTTTGAATTGGGTTCAACCCCTCCAAATGAAAACCCACCATCCATACACACACCCCTCTCTACTTTTAATTAAATTCTATATACCCATATCTATACTAACTATAGAGCTTAGTATCACAATAGCCTTTGATATTATGGCTGTCCAAGAAATCATCCAAGTCATTCTTATAGTCATTAACAGAATCAGCATCACAACATCACCCGGCAGTGCATTCCACAACCTCACTGTCCTGACTGTGAAGAACCCCCTACGTTGCTTCAAATGAAAGTTCTTTTCTTCTAGTCTAAAGGGAAGGCCTCTGGTACGGTGATCCACTTTATGGGTGTTGAAAACCCCATAGCATTCATATATTTATATAAATTTATCTTTACATCCTTTGGAGAGGTAGGCTGCCTTATCAGGACCAGATTTCACAAAGCGGCGCCCCAAAGCTGCATGGTCCTAGCGCCAGCCTCTTATCGAGTGCACCCTGGGAGCTTTGAGTCCCCAGTGCTCCTTAGGAAGTGGCTGGGCTGCATGCCTCTACTGAAATTAGGCCCAGCTTTTGTAGCCTCACCACAAATCCGAGCCTGCGCCTTATATATGGCAAAGTCATTCTATACCTCCGGAATGGAGATCCTGTTCTATTTGAGGATGATTTTTTGTGTAGTACATAAGCAATTGAAGCAAAGTCCTGCATTGAGAGCCCACTGCCTCTAGTTAGTCCCAGTAGTGCCACAGCCAGGTTGGGTTTAATAGAGAGCACCATCCCTTTGAAAATAAATGAAAATATTTGTATCCAGTACAGTGGGGTAAATAGATATTACTGGGCCCCACAGCAAATTATTTTTTAGGTCCCCAAAATGTCTATAGGTCAATCTGTTTTACAAATATTTATTGAAATTCAATATGAATTAGGGCCTTGTGGTGCCCCTGTACCTCTTGGGTCATCCACAGGGTCTGCTTCCTCTGTAGTTATGCCCCTGATCCAGTAGTTGCTGAGTCCAAACAACATAAAACCGCATACCTGGGTGTCCTGGGGTGCATCTGACGTCAAGGGCCAAGTAAGAGCAATGGAGAAATTTGACCAGATTTACTTTTTCACTCTGGTTGATATTGTGGATGGCAGCAAGTGACACAGAGTCTCACTTCATCAGTCCTGATCAAAATCTCCAATGTCTTGGGCCCTTATGTGATAGCAAGTAAGCAAGGGGACCTCCTGGTAGTGGCAGCAATTGTGATCTGTGGCTTTGAGTATTTGCACTTGAGCAGCATGCCAAAGTTGTACATATCTGAATTGACCCGTGTGTCTCACCTGGAATGCTACTTGAACTTGATCAAATGTCAGAAGTTGGTCTTCTAGCTAAAGATTTGATAGATAGCAGAAAGTGATCGATGGACCTCTGGAACAGTCTTAGGACTTAGTGGCGGCAATTGTGATCTGTGGGTTTGAGTATTGCACTTGAGCAGCATGCAAAGTTGTATATATCTGAATTGACCCGTGTGTCTCACCTTTAATGCTTTTTGGACTTAGTTTCCTGGCTAAAGATTGGACTATAATTTTTAGTCTGGGCAGTGAAATCTAACATTGAATTGTAGTCTGAGGCCTCACAATGATAAAATGAACACCTTGAAGTATTCCCTGGAGAATTTAATTTCTAAGGGTCTTTCTATTGCAACCATATCTAAAATACATTTAATTAGTAATGGGCAAATTTCTCCCCTTTCGCTTCGCAGAAAAAAATTGCAAATTTTCAGCGAAATTCACAAAACATTAGCGAAACGTGTATTTTGACACCAGCATCAATTCGGGGCAATTTTGACGCTGTCGTTAAAGTCAATGGGTGTCCGAATAGTGTTGACTTTTCCGAGACGCGTCCAAAATTTTTCCCACCGACGAATTTTCGCCAGCGAATTTTCATGGCAGTTTCGTGAATATTTTCAGCACCCATCACTACATTTAATATAATATATACAGGTATGGGACTTGTTATCCAGAATGCTCGGGACCTGGGGCTTTCCGGATAACAGATCTTTCTGTAGTTTGGATCTTCATACCTTAAGTCTACTAGAAAATCATGTAAACATTAAATAAACACAACAGGCTGGTTTTGCTTCCAATAAGGATTAATTATACCTTAGTTGGGATCAAGACCAAGCTATTTATTACAAAGCAGAAAGCAGAAAATCATTTTTTAAAATTTGGAGTATTTGAATAAAACGGAGTCTATTGTAGACAGCCTCTCCGTAATTCGGAGCATTCTGGATAATGGGTTTCCATTAGAAAATAGGTAGAAAATACACGCAGGTTCTACACAATTTCCAGAGAAAACGGAGCCTTTGTTCCTATGCTGTGGTGTTGCAGAAGTGCACCGAATGCTAACGAGTGTAAATGTTACAACTTGTTCTTCAAATAAGGGCAAGCTGTTTGACTGTACAACTAGAAAACACGCTGATGTACTTAATTGGCACTGAGGGAAACTGAATAGATGCCGCTGCTTGTTAAAATACTAAACGTTAAGGGTAAAAGAATATTGTCCCCTGTAATTATATGTTTGCTTATTTTTTCAGTTTTACAACCCGCCTATGCCAAGCCACACTTCTGATCGCAGCACCCATAGGCCTTAGGACAGGAGCTTTGGGGTATTTATATTGGCACTAAGCAAACTGTATTATTGTGCATTTGTCAGTTGCCAAAGGGGGAAGGGGCTGTTCAATTTGGGTGGCACTGGACAAAGATACAGCCCTGCTTCTAGATGCCACAAATATTACCAAATGCAGCTCCATAAAAGAAATGCAATGATTAGTTTCTTTAAAGGAGAAGAAAATGTTAAAACTAAGCAAGCCTTATCAGAAAAAGCCACTTAAATATACCAGTAAACCTTCAAAGTAAGGCTGCTCTGCATCCTCAAAAGAAACACAGCATTTCTTTCCTCCTATTGTGTACGCATGGGCTTCTGTATCAGACTTCCTGTTTTCAGCTTAAACCTCCTTGCCCCGGGCGTGAGCATGCTCAGTTTGCTCCTCTTTTTCCCCTCCCTTCTCTGCTGTAATCTGAGCCCAGAGCTATGAGTGAGCAGGGAGAGAGACCCAGGCAGGAAGTGATGTCTATTGGCAATAAAATGCCTCTGTTGCTTTTCCTTCTCCTTTAACAGGCAAGGTGAAATGAACATATTTTCTGCGCGCTTCCTTTTTTTTTTTCTCACACTACCAATTAAATTGAAGTTTTATTTAAGGAAATTGGAATTTTACATCCCACACAAGGCTCCCTGGTTGCATAAGCTATGAGCAGCAAAGAACTCCCGCTGCCAGGCAAATTCCTGGTGACATCTTTGCTCCGATAAAAGCTCAGCTCTGAGTAGTGCTCGCTGGGTAAATTTTATTTAATCAGTGTGTGCCGTTTCCTTGCAGCCTACACGTTTTCTTGCTGAGACCTTTCCTCTACTCCTTATTTATTGGTGAGGACAACATGCCCTGTTTCCTCATTGTGATTCACAGTTTTCTGCAGGGCGCAAACGTTGCCAGCACACAAATGCATTATTGTAGGTCACTGCAGAATAGCTCCCTTTGAAATCATATGTGAGTGTAATTTTTCCATAGTTTTAGCCAGAATCTGTATAAATATCCTACATTTTTCAGTAACCTTTTTTTCCCCACTTAATAGCTTTATTTTTAATAGATAAAGAGTAGTAATGGGCGAATTTATCTGGCAGGTGTGAATTCGCTGCGAATTTTTGCGCTTCACCACCAGCGAAAAATTATTTTGACGCCGGCAACAATTTATAGGCGCCCATTGACTTTAATGCACGTTGGAATTGTCGCCGGCGTCAAATAATTTTGACACCGGCATCAAAATTCACGCTTTGTGAATTTTTTCGCAAATTTCGCAGAAAATTTGCTTATTTTTCAGCTAAACTAGAGAAATTCGCCCATCACTGATAAAGAGCTACTTTATCTTTATTTGTATTTTCCTCTTTGCATTTGCTGAAATATTAAGAGGTGAAAAATTATTCAATTTAATTGTTGCCCCCCATCAGCTTCTGTGCTGGTATTACTGGCCCAGTTTTATGTTTTAGCCATCAATAATTTGCCATTTTTTCTTAGACTGGCTGGCCACATACTTCCTTATCTGCCATAGTCCTCCAATTGTGTTATAATCCTCCTGGTTCGAAGCAACAAAAGGTAGTGGTCTACTCAAGACATATAGGGCCAGCTCTTATAGCCTGTAAATAGATATATAATACATTTATCTATTGCAGCATACATTATATATAGATATTTGTAAATGTCATGCATTAATGAATAATCATGTCCCTGTAGAAAAGAAAAGGTTAACATGACCATAATAATGTATGTCATTAATGGCAGCTATTAGTCATATTCCCATGTTATTATATGATTTAAAGTGTAATAAACACCACACTGTCTCCCTGATGAAATGTGGCTCCATCGATTTCTTTGTATGACTTTAAAACAATCCAGCCTTTGATGGGATCTGTTATCCAGAACCCATAATGCTCCAAATTACGACAACGCCATCTCCCATAGACTCCATTTTATCCAAATAATCCAAATTTTTTAGAAACAATTTCCTTTTTCTAATAAAACAATTTCCTTTTTCTATAATATAACAGTAGCTTGTACTTGATCCAGACTAAAATATAATTCATCTTTATTGAAAGCAAAATCAGCCTATTGGGTTTATTTAATGTTTCCATGATTTTCTAGTAGACTTAAGGTATGAAGATCCAAATTACAGAGAGATCCGTTATCGGGAAAATCCCGGATCCTGGGATAACACGTCCCATAACTGTATAAGGAATAATTGGACAGCAGTAATCGCACCCCCACTGTGAGCTCCAGTAATAGAAGGCAGCATGGAATGCATTAGGCATAATTGATGGGATTATGTGCAAGTGTGGCAGTGTTCACCATGTGCGTAATATCAAATGCAAACACATTAATAATTGACAGTGATTCATAAAATGTTAATGAATCTTTTTTTTTTTTTTTTTTTAACATAAAAATATTTGAAAGTAGTATATATCTTGACATGGAAGTAAAAGCAGGGACAGAACTACCGGGTGGATGTGGGGTGCAATTGGACTCGGGCCCGCACTCCCATGGTGGCCCCCTGATCTACCTGCACCCTGGCCCTGATAGTTCCGTTACTGAGGAAAAGTCACTGCATTTTCTAAAGTTTTCCCAAATACTTCCGATATAATATTACAATATTTTACTTTTCAAAAGTGCTTGAACTGTATTCAGCTCAATGCCAGGAAAGTAAGCAGCCAGCATCAGGCTCCATGTCATTCTGCATGATAAGTACAGGGTGACAGGAGACTAAGAACTGTGGCATTAAGCTAGAACTCTTAGCTAGAATAATTTGTGTGTACAGTATATACTGTATATATATATATATTGCATATAATAAGGACTCCCAGCAGTAATATTTAAAGAACAAGTGAAAGCCCACAGCAATGATCCCTTCCATAGTCCAGAGACTATTATCCCACTGCTACTATGGGCTCCAGGGTCGGACTGGGCCGACAGGGCGCCGGGAAAAAATCCGGTGGGCCCCGGCTCTTGTGGGCCCCATCGGCCCAGACCTGCTCCCTACTCTTGCTGCCCATATTTCTGTCTCCGGGCCCGAATGCTTGAAAACATGGTATGCACATGCAGGCGAACGAGCAGGGGGTGGTCATGCTGAAGGTGCTGCAGTTCGGGTCCGGAGGGGGATGTTGGCAGGGTCAGGACTTGGGGGGACCCTCAGACAGCAGCCCCAGTCCGACCCTGATAGGCACTATCACTCCCTACTACCTGCTACCCCACAATCACAATACCTTATAAGAGACTATTATTCTAGTGTTACTATAGGCACCATCTCTCCCTGCTATACCTGCTATCCCACAGTCACACTCCCTTCCCAGAGACTATTCTCCACTGTTACTATAGGCACCATCTCTCCCTACTATACCTGCTATCCCACAGTCACACTCCCTTCCCAGAGACTATTATCCACTGTTACTATAGGCACCATCTCTCCCTACTATACCTGCTATCCCACAGTCACACTCCCTTCCCAGAGACTATTATCACACTGTTACTATAGGCACTATCTCTCCCTACTATACCTGCTATCCCACAGTCACACTCCCTTCCCAGAGACTATTATCCACTGCTACTATAGGCACCATCTCTCCCTACTATACCTGCTATCCCACAGTCACAATCCCTTCCCAGAGACTATTATCCACTGTTACTATAGGCACCATCTTTCCCTACTATACCTGCTATCCCACAGTCACACTCCCTTCCCAGAGACTATTATCCACTGTTACTATAGGCACCATCTCTCCCTACTATACCTGCTATCCCACAGTCACAATCCCTTCCCAGAGACTATTATCCCACTGTTACTATAGGCACCATCTCTCCCTACTATACCTGCTATCCCACAGTCACACTCCCTTCCCAGAGACTATTATCCACTGTTACTATAGGCACCATCTCTCCCTACTATACCTGATATCCCACAGTCGCACTCCCTTCCCAGAGACTATTATCCCACTGTTACTATAGACACCATCTCTCCCTACTATACCTGCTATCCCAAAGTCACAGTCCCTTCCCAGAGACTATTATCCACTGTTACTATAGGCACCATCTCTCCCTACTATACCTGCTATCCCACAGTCACACTCCCTTACCAGAGACTATTATCACACTGTTACTATAGGCACCATCTCTCCTTACTATACCTACTATCCCACAGTCACACTCCCTTCCCAGAGGCTATTGTCTCCAGCACTACTATTGGATAAATATTTTTAAAACTTAACCAAAATTATAAAAGAAAATTAAAATTTTCACACAATTACTAAATATTATACAAGACAACAAAAGAGCACCAAGATAAAGAAAAACACACAGACTGCTTTCCAAAGCTCTGAAGGAAAGACATTCCATTTTGAAAGTGACATCCTGCTGTGTCTAATAAGGTTAGTGGAATTATATCAACCAATGGAAAATTGCTTCCCCTCAGCTCTCTGAAAAGAAGTGAAATCATTTCATAACCTCAGTCTCTGAATGTGAATTTTCACATTCATCTAGTTTTTTTTAGCATTCCTATAAGTTTTCTAAAGATTGTATTTTGCAATTAATTTCATACATATATGTTTTTGGCCCCATCAATTCTGAATGCCGTTTGAGACTGCTTTAAGGAATGTAATCTGACCACGCTCTCATTATTGTATTTGTCTCTTCAATAACATAGAGTGGGTATAATTAGGCAAGTGAGCTTTGAATGATAATTATCTGCCCAGCCCGATATGGTGAAATCATTCATCAAGTGTCAAGATAACAGTTAATAAGCTGTACTGTACAATAAAGACATTGCATCTTTATTCAAAGATATTGGATAACTATAAAACGATCTGCATAAATTATTCTGAAGCTCATTATGGTACTGATGTGGCAAACGGAGCATTAAAACAGGATCTTTCAGGGGTGTATTCCAAATTTTTATAATATAAGTCAAAGGTAGATTCATTGGGGCTCAGCCAATCAGCGATAAGTTTTTTTTTTTCAGGCGTAGCCAGTAGAACAATGAAAATTTTATTGGCTGCTATTGGTTACTACCCAGTTTTGATAAATGCAATTATCCTATTGCCCCCCCCCTAAAAAACTTGAAAAAAGATTTAGGGGCAGATTTATCGAAGGTCGAGGTGAATTTTCGAATAAAAAAAATTGAATTTCAAGCAATTTTTTGTGTACTTCGACTAAGGAATAGTCCAAATTAGATTTGAAAAATTCGACTTCGACCATTCTCCATCTAAAACCTGCCGAATTGCTGTTTTAACTTAATGGGGACCTCCTGGAACCTATTTGGAGTCAACTGGTGGAATTGAAGTATTTTTTGGGAAAAATGTTGAATCGAATTCAATCGATTGCGCTATTAATTTGATTCAAAAAATTCTAATTCGGCCATATATGGAAATATTCTATCGAAAACGGACCTATTGGGTCCAAAAAAAACTTAGACTTAATTTCGGTTGGTCTTTTTGAATTCGAATTCCGAAGTTTTTTCAATTCGAATTTCAACCCTTGATAAATATGCCCCTTAAGGTCACTTACCTGTCTTCACCTCTTGTTTTGACACCCCTGCAATAACATCCTTGATATAACACAACCCAGATAAGCCAGTATAATTACTATACGAAAAATAATGAGTTTATTAACCCCAAATTTACGGGCTACTGCTTTACTAGTGGGTCTCGTCCGATTTGAATTTTCCAGAAAGGATTGGTAACCCGTGGACTAGGGGTTCTCCCAGGTAGAGACCACTTTATAACTTTTTCTTCTCTATTTTGACAGAGCTACACAACATTGTTTTTTGTTTATTAACCCTAAAGTGCCAATTTAATCGTTGAGTAAAATGGATAACTGCCATATTTACCCTAGATGTGCCAGTATAATGCTATAGAAAATTAATAATCAGCATATTAACCCCAGGTGTGCCAGTATAACTACTACATAAAATAATCAGCATAATTACCCCAGACGTGCTAGTATACTGTATTTACTATAGAAAATGGATGAGCAGCATATTAACCCCAGCTGTGACAATATAATCACTGTAGAAACGGCTACAAATGAATACCAGTAGCAATATGAAATGTAGGGATGGGCGAATTTGACCCGTTTCGTTTCGCCAAAAATTCGCCACCGGCGAAATTTCGCAGACGCCCATTAAAAGTCTATGGGCGTCATTTTTTCGGCAAAACAAGGTGAAAAAATTTGCCTATCCCTAATGAAATGAAATACCAGTAGCAATAAATACCAATAGCAATATTAAAATATATTTTAATAAATGTTTTTAATAAAAAAAATGTAATACATTTTTTTTAATAAATTGTAATAAATATTGACTATTGAAATGAATACCATAGCATTTTTTTCTTCTTTCCTTGTGCTCCCATAGCTGTTTGGAACACTCTCTATTGTGCCTTCCTGCTGAGTACCCGGGAAAATCCAACATGGCCGTGTGTTCAAAAAAGAGAGAAAAGTGTCAGGGTTAAGAATTGCAGTGGGAGGGACAGGGGTAACAGAGAGAGGGAACTAAATTAAATTTAAATAACTTTCTGGCACAGTGAGCCTGCTAAAATCAATGGGCAGATGCCAACTGGCCCTATGGCTAAAGCGTTTTAACCATTGTTTTATATTCTCATTACACAAAGCTGGGAGAGGCTGTGGACTTTCATTGCATGTGGCATGATGTAATTGGGGTGCAGCCAGCTAAATGTGCCCATAAATAGCACTCCACATAGAAAGCAGTCCTCCTTATTTTATGTGACAGCCAACACAGGTGTTTCCTTACTTAGTCACAATTCTAAAAGACATATGAAAAATACCTTATAATAATTTTTTTATTTTTATGGAAATATTAAAGGGACAATATTCACCCTAGTAATTTGAGCAAAATATAATAGGAATTATGTTGGAAATGCATTTTGTCTAGTAAGCATACACTGCCATTTATAATCGCAAAATTAACATTTTGCAGTAGAAGCTGTTACTGAACTCTGCTGAGCAAGAATGGCTGTTCAGACTGAAATGAATATTCAGACAAATGATCCAGGCTATACCAAATTTACTGTATATTATACTGAATATTTAATGCCATAATTACGGCGCTCAGCCTATGTAATATTAGCAGAGGTATCTAGCTGTCACCTTTAGTAATGGTGAGGTCTAGGCTGAAAAGAACATTAGGTGACCCATTTATATAGTAAGGGATTTAGTAAGGGGGTCAATAGCAACTCCCATTCTCAGGGGCAGATTTACTTAACGGGTGAATTGTCGCCAGCCACTGCTTCGCACACATTGCACTACTTCGCCAGGCGCAAATTCGCCACCATTGCGGGCAGGGGTCGTGCCTCAGACGGCAGCGCCCCACTAGGTACCAGGGGCAGCAAAAATGCTGCTCCTGGTACTTTAAGAGCGAATTTCCGGGGGGGGGGGGCAGCAGCAACTGCTGCTGCCTCAGGTGGCGGAGGGGCCAGGATCATCCCTGATATGATGTAAGTGACAGAAGATTGAGGAAGATCTAGCTGCTTTTTAGCACTTCGCCTGGTCTGAGGTGGTGAAGTCAACTCTGGCGAAAGAGGTAACGTTCAGTAATCCGCACTTTAGTGAATTTGTGGCGTAGCGCCCATTCGCTGGAGTGAAAATACGCCTGGTGATAGGGTCCGAAACTGCGCTAGCGACGGTCTGTGTTAGGCATTCTGGGAGACCGGCGCAAGTAATTACCTTGAAGCAAGTTGGCCCCAGGTCTTCTTTGTGCAGGCGCGTCCAGCAGTGATGCCAGCGGTGAGCATGGACACATGCATGAGCACTAATGTTAGTGATATTTCTGGGCGCACTCACGCTGTGTCAGGACGCCTGCGAATGCGCTGAAGTCATAGTTGGAGATCAAATTCAAAGATAAATGCCTCTGTTCATCTTATGAGGATCTCTCAGGGTTCTATGTCTGCTGCTAAATATGCCATAGACTTCAGGAACAGGCTGGACTAAGGATACTGGAGCCACCACTCTTTTGGGGTAATAATGAAGTCTATGGTGTACTCAGCAGCAGACATAGCACCCTGAGAGATGCTTATAAGATGAACAGAGGCATTTATCTTTGAATTTTCCAGCCAACTATGACGTCAGCACATTGGCAGGCGTCCTGACACAGTGCGAGTGCGCCCAGACACATCACCAACATTAGTGCACATGCGTGCGTCCAGGCGTTGTTCTATTCCTAGCAAAAAAAGTTGCTCTGTGAGCTTACAACTTTATTATTTGTTACATTGTATCCCTTACCTTTTTATTCAGCCCTTCTTCTATTCATGTTCCAGTGTCTCGTTCAATACACTGCCTGGTTGCAGTTGAACAAGACCCTAGCAACCTGCTAAAATTCCAGAGTAAGAGAACTGCTGAAGAAAAAGCTAAATCACTGAAAAACCACAAATAAAAATAAAAACCAAACTGCGTCATAATATCGGTTTATGACTAAGAAGATTATTTAAACATGAACAACAACTTTTAGCCATTCATAATGTCTCATCGCATAATTGCTATGATATTCTAAATGTAGCTCAGTCACTGATTTATTTACTTTGCAGCGGAGAATAAGATTTTGTTCAAAATGTCAAGTTTCGTTTTCCAGTTGTCATAGCCGAGTAGACTTGCAAGATTTTCAGGCATGCCAAAACACACAGTGACTCATATCGAATCCATTATCTACTGTCTTATCTATGTCTTATTATAACAGAGGAGCAGAATAAATTATGTATAATACAGGTATGGGACCTGTTATGCAGAATGCTCGAGACACAGGGTTTTCTGGATAAGGGATCTTTCCGTAATTTGGATCAACATATCTTAAGTCTGCAAAAAAAAAATATAATTCAAACATTCAATAAACCAAATAGGATTGTTTTGCCTCCAATAATTAATATTAAAGTTAAGTAAACATTTAAAATAAGTGAATGTAAAAGTGACGAGGGGGCTATTCTAAGCACTTTTGTCATTTACATTCATTATTTATTTTGTTTTTATTCCATGTTATTAAGGGATACATGTACTGTTAATATTAATGAATTTTGTTCCAACAGCGCCACCCGCTGGTCATGTTCTGACCAGTCTGACCACCAAATAGTTAAGGAAGTTGTCAGGTGAAAGAAAGAGGCTGCTCTGATGTTCTTCTGCTTAGGAAATATTTGAGAAAGGTTTCTAATTGTTTTCCTAAACAATTAGAAACCTTTCATTTAAACATTAAATAAACTGAATAGGCTGGTTTTGCTTCCAATAAGGATTAATTATATCTTATTTGGGATCAGGTACAATCTACTGTTTTATTATTACAGAGAGAAAGGAAATCATTTTTAAAAATTTGGATTATTTGGATAAAATGGAGTCTATGGAAGACAGCCATTCCCTAACTCGGAGCTTTCTGGATATCGGGTTTCCGGATAAGGGATCCTATACCTGTACATGTATCCCTTAATATCATGGAATAAAAACAAAATAAATAATGAATGTAAATGACAAAAGTGCTTAGAATAGCCCCCTCATCAGGTTTATATTCATTAATTTTATAGTTTTACTTAACCTTTAATATTAATTATTGGAGGCAAAACAATTCTATTTTAGGTTTACTTATCCTTTAATTATATCTTGTGAGGATCAAGTGCAAGGTACTGTTTTATTACTACAGAGAAAAAGGAAACAATTTTGAAAAATGTGAATTATTTAATTAAAATAGAGTCGATGGGAGATGGCCATTGCATAATTTGGATAATGGGTTTCCGGATAATGGATCCCATACCTGTAGATGACATGTCCCAAAAGAAAACACAGGGTTCTGTTTCACAGGAAGTAATCGGCCTTCCCATTTGATTTGTAGTTATAAAGAATAAATTGAGACAATACTGCAGGTGGGTTTAATACAGAATGTGGATGTCATATGGTGACATATTCCCATTTCATCTTGTTGTCTCGGAATCATTCTGAACACGTCAATTGCCTCAAACAGCCTTGTTCCCCCCTTTGATGTCTTGACAAGTACAAAGCATCTTCAGCATCTCTTGCGAGATTGCAACATTAAAATGATTCAACAAAAGACCTGAAAAAAATAAATTACACCTGCGTGTCTGAATGTCAACTAAACAAAGCGGGAAGACAAAATGCGAGAGCAGAAAATATAAATGCATTGAGGAAAGGATTGGCGGCAAAGTTAAAATGAAATAGGGTAGGGGAAGAACATCTGTTCTCCGGAAACTCATTATCCAGAAAGCTCCGAATTACGGGAATAGGCATATCCTATAGACTCAATTTTATCCAAATAATTTAAATTTTTATCAATGATTTCCTTTTTCTCTGTAATAATAAAACAGTAGCTTGTACTGGATCCCAACTAAGATGTAATTAATTCTTATTGGAAGCAAAACCCGCTTATTGGGCTCATTTAATGTTTACATGATTTCCTAGTAGACTTATGGTATGAAGATCCGAATTATGGCAAGATGTGTTATCCTGGAAAAGCCCAGGTCCCAAGCATTCTGGATAACAGGTCCCATACCATAGAACAATAATGGTTTCCATCACGCTGGGATCTTTTAGAACCGCTACAGCAGGGAGGCTTGGTTCAAGTGAGTCATTTTATTGCCATGAGTGAATCATTTATTCTAATCATTGTGGCTACTTTGCTTGTTTACCTATTGCATTTTAGAGTATGTTTTGGGTAACATTAAAATGGAACGATATATCGACGATGTTTTATTTCATGACTCATGTTCAATTGTACGTTGCAGTGGGGCTGGAAAAGAAAAATACAGAGACCTCCACTAGAACCACTATGTATATGTGCACATTAATTAGTAGTTTATTGTTATTCTTATATCCTTGGAATCAATTCACTTTCTATCTAGGGTTTAGTCTTCTTAATATTTTTTCATGATATATGTGCCACTTGCATTTTTCAGAAATGACTTACCCTGTCATTGAACACAGTAACAGGTACATTTTCTCCCTTTTGACACCTAACCATTGTATCATAGAACTTCATATACACAATTGGAAAAATTAAGGTAATACTGCATAATATTTTATCCTTGTGCACCCCCCAATCAGCCCTCCATCAGGCCTCCACAAAACCCGAGCCCACCACCTATAAAAATGTTGTTTTCAAAATGCATCAGTTAATAATGCTGCTCCAGCAGAATTCTGAAATCCATTTCTCAAATTATATTTAATTTTCAAATCTAACATGGGGCTAGATATATTGTCAGTTTCCCAGCTGCCCTCGGTCATGTGACATGTGCTCTGATAAACTTCAGTCACTCTTTACTGCTGTACGGCAAGTTGGAGTGATATCATCCCCCTTCCATTCCCCCCCCCCAGCAGCCTAACAAGAGAACAATGGAAAGGTAACCAGATAGCAGCTCCGTAACACAAGATAACAGCTGCCTGGTAGATCTTAGAACAGCACTCAATAGTAAAAGCCAGGTCCCACTGCGACACATTCAGTTACATTGAGTAGGAAAACAAGAACCTGAGAAAAAGCATTTCCATCCTTAAGTACTGGCTCTTTCTGAAAGCACATGGCCAGGCAAAATGACCTGAGATGCACCTATACACCAATATTACAACTAACAAAAATACACTTGCTGGTTCCAGAATTAAATGTTATATGATAGAGTGAATTATTTGCAGTGTAAACAGTGTGGTGATATGTAAAGGACTAGATGACCATCACATGTTTATATGTGGGCTACTGATTTTTACTTTTTACTCCCTGTCCCTAAACAAACATCCACTGAAACCATGGAACAACCATGCCCAGAATAAGATCCCTTAACCCAGCAACAGACGCAGAACTTTTATACAATGTTTTACACTAATACAGCTACTCCTTTAATGGTTTGTCATGGCTAAATATAAGAGCAAATGACATACATATACAGATGGGACCTGTTATCCAGAATGCTTGGAACCTGGGGCACTCCGGATAATGGTTCTTCATACCATAAGTCTACTAGAAAATCATGGCAACATTAAATAAACTCAATAGGCTGATTATGCTTCCAATAAGCATTAATTATATCTTAGTTTGGATCAAGTACAAGCTATTGTTTTATTATTACAGAGAAAAAGAAAATAATTGTTAAACATTTGGATTATTTGTATAAAATGGAGTCTATGGGAGACGGCCTTCCCATGAATGATGATTCCTTAGCTGTGGTCTTGTCCTGTTCTGCACAGGAGATCCTGATATAGTCGAGGTGCTTTATCAAGGCACTTTAAAACATTAAATCTGTTATTAATCATTTAGTGCTGGAATGATAGCACTCCAGGGAACCAGTCTATAAATATTTATGGCCTTGTTAAAAAATGCATTTTAAAGAGACAGTATGGAGATTAGTTCTGTTTAAGTTGCATGCCACGGGATATAAAGGGAATAGGCAATTATCAGAATTGGAGGCAAATGTATGAGATCTGTTATCCGGTAACCTGTTATCCTAAAAGCTACAAATTGCGGGGAGGTCACCCCCCATAGACTTTGATTATTGTATTCAATTTTGTTAAAACTGTTTCCTTTTTCTCAGTAATAATAAAGCAGTACCTTCTGCTTCCCAAGATCTGTTACCTGGAAAACCCCAGGTCCCGAGCTTTCTGAATAACAGGTCCCTGAACCTTACTGTTGAAATGAATAGTTTCCTTTAAAACTGATATCATATGTGAAGCTGATACACGCACTGAGTAAAATTCATAGAAATCAATCAGATTATTTCTTTATATTTCCTAACTTACAGTTAATATATTACTGATTTGTAGATTGATTATTAACAGGATAAAATTGGCCCTTATCTGTTTTCTGACTACAATGGCTTTACTACTTAAAGGAGAACAAAGACTTAACTAAAGAAGTAGCTAGAAATGTTGTACATTATGTTTTGGGCTTCTGTACCAGCCCAAGGCAACCACAGCCCTTTAGCAGTAAAGATCTGTGTCTCCAAAGATGCCCCAGTAGCTCCCCATCTTCTTTTCTGCTGATTCACTGCACTTGCTCTGTGCTGCTGTCACTTACTGAGCTTAGGGATTGATTATCTGCTTGATAATGTGCAACGACCCCTAAGCTTATCTTCTCAACTACTCAGAGCCCACTGAGCATGTGAGTGTCAAAGACACTTTCCAAGATGGTGACCCCCTGTGACAAGTTTGAAGTCCTGGATCATTGCTGCTATTGAAAAGCTGAAACTTTAGGCTGGTGCAAAAAGTTAATTATATATAATATGACATTTTGAGCTATATTCATTTTTAGGCTTTAGTTCTCCTTTAAACGAGGATACAGAGATATTCTCCATGGCATTTTGTACACATCTGGCTTTTGCATATCCAAACTTGATCCTCAGATATTAAAAAAAGATAATCCAGTGATCTAATAAACTACAACGCCGCTGTATGTGCAGAGCTGGATAATAAAACAAAATATTTATTTTTGCCTTGCTGGGCTACAAAAGTTTCTTTGAAATTCAGTTAATCAGGAGTTAATGTAGACAGAAAAGTAAACAATTTCAACCATGTGTATGAAACTGTCCAGCAAATACTATGGTCTAATGTGGTACCAAATGAAGCCTAAGACATAATTCTAAGCATCCTTTCAATTGGTCCTCATTTATTAGTTTAGTATAGTGCTTGAATTATTTGAATTCTTCTTATTACTTTTTCCAGCTTTCAGACAGGGGACACTGGCCCCCATCAACAAAACAAATGCTCTGTAGGCTACATATTTATTGTTATTGTTATTCTTTATCATCTTTCTATTCAGGCCTCTCCTATTCATATTCTAGTCTCTCATTCAAATCAGTGCATGGTTGCTAGGGTAATTTGGACCGTAGAAACCAGAGTGTTGAAATTGCAAACTGGAGAGCTGTTAAATAAACTCAAAAAACACAAATACTAAAAAAAGTAAAATGAATTGAAATTCGTCTTAAAATATCACTCTATATCACACTAAAACATAGCTCAAAGGTATCACACAATAATGCTGTGAGGATGTTCAAGAGGCGTAAAAGAAAATACACCACCTTTATAAATACTCCATTGACCTCTTTTTTAATGGATTTTTTTGTGTTAATTTTTTGCTGCAACTTTATGACAGTTTTTACTATATCAGCAGCCACATTAAAGTTGCTAGGATGTTCTGCTTATTTTGTAAAGCTTACTGGGCTTATTTTCCTCTTTACACATTTACTTTGCAGTTGCAACTGAAAAACTTCCTCCCCACCGGCTAGATTCCAAGGGGAAAATTTACTAAAGGGCGAAGACGCAGGTCAAAAATTCGCCAATGTTCCGCCATTTCATGACATCGCTGATTTATTAATGGGCGCTGGTGTAAATTTGCTAGCGAAGGAGATAGACTGTAGCGCTACTTTCGCACTCTAACGCCAGGCGAATTTTCGCTCTGGCGAATGAATGTAACTATGCAAATTCACTAAGATGCGGATTTTACTGAACGTTACCTCTTGTGCCAGACTTGCCTTCGCCACCTCAGACCAGGCAGAGTGCAATAGAGTAGATAGGAGTTCCTCAAAAAAAAATTGAAAATTTTTCTAAGTCCCAAAAGACGCTGGCGACTTTTCAGTTTTTCAGGGTGATAGGCTGCAAAAGATCGTAAATTTTTTTTCGGGTACCTGGCTTCCACCCTACATTTCCTTACATATGACACATAAACTATACACTGGGCTCATGTGTAGGGCAATATAACAACTTTATTTTATTTTATTAAGTTTCCCCGGGCTTGTGTAATGTAATATATTTGCTGCAACATATACGTCCACTTTAACATCCCACTGTACGCAAATTAGCCAACGCTAGCGAAACTTCACCATCGTTCGGCACCATGGACGCAACTTTGCATTTTAGTGAATTAATGTTGTCCTGGCAAATTTTTGCCTAGCGATGTGAGCGAAGCCGTCGCTGTCGAATTTCCGGAGTTTAGTTAATTTTCCCCTAAATGGCACTCAGAGCTTCGTTTTCCGAAGTCGCCTGAAGTTGCATCACGAGGAAAACTGATAGCGGGGAGGCAGTTTGGGGACATTAGTTGCCCGAAGAAGAATCAATTTGTCGCTGGGCGGCTAATCTCCCCCAGTAGCTTTGTGTGTCCCTGCCTTAAGGAAAACACACACCTTTATAAATTCACCTCTTTGTAATGGACTATTTCTGTGAAAGTGATGCCATTGGTCGCCTTTGAGAAAGCTGAGCAGCACCAAACACCTACATATTAGCATAGCAGATGAAAAAAGACACATACGTTTAACCTTTTAAGTCTATATATAACCTGTCTACAAAAAGTATTGTGTTCCTTGGCAATCTGGAATGGCCCTGCTAGTTCCTTCTATCTGTTCCTCTCTTTGCTGTGGGCATCAGGAAAGCTGCAATCAGGCTTTGTGACCTGCAGAGAGGAGAGAGAACACTGCATCAAAAAAAAAAACCTTCAAAGAGCACAGAGAGAACTCAAGCCTCAAAATGTCTGCATGAAATTACCGTCCTTTCAATCTCACGGCAAAGCCTTTGATACTTTTCCAAGTTTTAAGCACACCTCCCTCCTTTTTGCTTACGGGTGGTGGAACACAACCATGTTATTAGAATGCACTTAGCTTTGTTCAGGCAATAAGACGACAGGTCTAGCAGAACATTCTGATCCCTGCAAAAAAGTCTGTGGAAGTTTTCACATGAACAAGGACTGAGTGGGCACATTCCCAAACTAGAACACTTATTATATATGAATACGCCTTGATTAAAAAAAAAAAAAAACGTTGTTCAACTGTAACTTGCCTTAATGTCATTTACTTGGAACCGGGGATTCTAATCAACTGCCGGAAGAGAAACCGTGCGAGTGGCCTGTTTCAGGGCTGTCAGATTGTGTTTCCTAGGTTCTACTGATGCTCTAGTAATATTGCCATAATCCCTATGGAAATCATTTGGCTTGCAGTGCCTGTGCATGAGCTGTTTCATAAGCATTTCCAAATGCAGCAAGATGCCCCCAGGCTACGGCTTCCATCAGTGTCTCTTGAAGACACTCAGCAATAAAGCAGGAATTCTACACGCAAAGAAAAATCTGCTCTAAAGATTCAGCATCCTAAGATCTATGTTTTCCCCTTGGGGCAATACAAAATCATCCACATGTCATTTTGCATCATTCCCTTGGCATCACTTATAAACTGACCATCCATTGTTTGCACTATGTTTGTACAATGGTAGCTATGATTACAGATGCTCACTCCAGACTTCAGTGACCCCTTCTCATTGAGAGAGCCCTGAAAGGTTCACCATCTCTGACCCATAACATGGTGAATTCTTTTATCTGTATACAGTAGAACCTTACCTTAACTTTACAGGGATTATACATCAATTACTGCCCCAGTAAAGCTTCAGTCCTCGTCACATTCACACGCACTGTAGACAATTTTATAAGGAACCAATTAACATTCCCGTATGTTTTGGGAGTTTAGGAGAAAACCTACAACAGAAGAGCTCTGGAATTGAACCCAGACACCAATGCTAACCATGGCACCACCATGCTGCTGATAATATGTGGGTACAACATTTGGATACTGATCCAACAGTAAAACAAAAAAAGACATTTTTTTGCTAGTCAGGTCTAAAACTGTAGCATTTATATTATTCAACAGGTGTATTAAGCCAACAGTTCTGGGCGAATAGTAATCCATGGGTTAAACTGAGCATTCTTCTCTCTTTTTGGGGTTTGGTATTGTTTTTCGATGTATCTAGGAAAAATCATGTGAATATACACAGTAAGAAGCTCTTTTAATGTATTTATAATTTAATCTAAACCCCATTTATTTCCACTGCTGTGTTCTCTGCATTCCCATATGAGCTGTATTGAAGCATGGGCAAATATAATGTTCACTAATATATAATCCTGGATTACTGCTGAAAATTAATTCCGGAGTTTAGGTTTCCATTATCTGTACAATGTAGTCAAAATAAACATCAGAACAGTTATCGTGAGCTTGTTCCTGCAGGGAATCCAATTCTGTCTCTGCAGGTCTCTTTCCTTGTATTGGCGTGTCTCTAGGCGCAAATGCAATCTCAGCTCAGCCATTTTGCTAGAAATGAATCTAATTTCTCAACTGTATCTTTCCAACTAGAGAGAGACATATGCAATATATTTTAAAAAAAAGAGTATATTAACATTGCTGCTCAACTGTGGCTTACCCAAATGGTATGTAGTATAGTAGTACTGGTGCCCACGACTGGTTGATAGTGATGGGTGCATAAATTCAGCAGGCGCAAATTCACTGTGAATGTACGCGCTTCAACACCGGTGAATAAATTTGTGTAACTCCCGCAATCATTTGCCGGCATCAAAAATTTTTGGACGTGCGTCGGAAAAGTCGTTTGCATTAAAATCGCCGCACGCCCATTACTACTGCTTGACCCTCAGCTTGTGTGTTTGCTCATTCCTCTGCAGTAATCCCAACCCATGGACACACACATTTCTCTTCTACAGCCAGTTGTGTGACATCTACAGGCCATTTGCATGAACACCACGAGTTGTTCCCCACTAATTCCACCAATGTTTGGACCCAAGGCACATGGCTCTGTTGCGTATTGCCGGCCTATTATCAATGGTGTACGCATGCTTGATGCTGTAGCCAAGTAAGCATCCCCATTAATAGAAATTTAAAGGAAAAGAGACAATAATGTACCCAGTTATGCAGGACAAAGTTTAGCCAAGAGGATCATAAAATAAAAACCCTGCCTCTTCAACTTACATAAGGAAATCCTCTTGCATTTGGTTGACTACTTTGTAATACTGTTATGAGTTTTATAGGCGGTTTTCATTTGCTGTAATGCAAATGTTCAGGGCTGAAGAAGAAGGGGCCGTTGGTAGAGCTTACAACTCAACCACTTGCAGTGCAGGAAGGCTGGGGTCACCATGGGTGAAATATAGAGTTAAATATATTCCGAAAACCTTTGAGCTGCCCAAACATGTTTCCATAAATAAATAAAAACATCTATATCATTGTATTGAGTTATTCTCAGAAGTTCCACTTCACAGCTGCAGAGATCCTTGTGTGTGTGTGTGTGTGTTTTTTTATACACTAGGACAGGGTATCTTCAAAGAGGTTGTAGGAAGAATCAGGAGGGCAGTGAATAGAGAACATAAAATGATGTCTACCTCTGTGATGTTTACATAAAAGAGAATCCATGTATTTTCAAGGACTTTTTTTGTAGGTAAAAAAAAAAAACAGTAACAAGGGTTGGTCCCATCCGCTTGTAATGCAGATTCCATTCCGGGAATCCTATTTGGGATTCTGAGGAAATAGAGATTTTTTTCCTTTTTGCTTGAGGCACAAAGATGAGAAGGCCTTGGAGGAGATATGTATCAGCTGTAAATCAGTGATGTGAGAAGGAACGGCTTGGAATTATTTGTGAATGTGGAGTCAAGGGCAAGTAATCTAAGGTGGCTATGCCATCTGAATAATCAGGACGTGTCCTTTAAATGCTCTGGAATTTTCAATGATCTGGTTAGCTTTAAGGTGGCATTACCCTGCTTAGTAGTCTATACTACAGCTCCCAAAACACTCCAATATATTAATCAAAGGATAACGCATGTAGCATGGGATGGTGTTTCAGTTCAGAGTTTGACTGGCCTTCCATAGTACCAGAGGATATTCCATGGGGCCCAGGTTCTAGTGGGCCTCTGCCAAAAGCAATTACCACCTCCCCTTTCTTATTTCTTCCATAGGCCTATATAGCCCCAAAAATACTTAGCACTATCTAAGTTTTGTAAGGTTGGGCCCTGGATGTCAGGTTGTTTTGTCTTATGAACTTTCAGTTTTATATGTATAAAAAAAACAACTATCTATTGTACTATCACTCAAAAGAAAAGTGCAGAGTTCTGTTTCTCCCTTTGAGGGTCACAGTTTAAACATAACCCTGTGGTATAGTTCTCCTTTAAATATTCCTGTGTAGAATGTAGATAACAATATATTCATCTGACACTACACACACACTGCATATGAAATCCTGAGCTTGTGAATAAATGCCCCTGAGGGTGTTGTTCCAGCTCTGCAGGCTCCATCGCTAATTTCAAGTCAAAATGCCACACTGAAGATTATGACAGGCAATGACTCAGAGCTAGAGGTTGAAGAAGACTAAAATCTTCAGGCAATATACGGGCAAAATGGGTTCCCACAATTGTAATTTGTGCATAAAGAAGAAAGGTGCTATGAAAGTGGCCCAGTTAGGTGTAGTTCAGTTAAAGGGACACAAAACCCTGCTGCACTGCACTGCTAATGGTAATGCCAAAAAATTAAAGTGTTTTAAAGGAATGATAATATGCCATTCAAGCACAGGATACACAGTAGATAACAGATAAGTACTACTATAGTTTATATAAACAATCTGCTGTGTAGCCATGGGGGCAGCCATTCAAGCACAGGATACACAGTAGATAACAGTTGTGAAGAATCCCATTGTATACTACAGAGCTTATCTGTTATCTGCTGTGTGTCCTGTGCCTTTCTCCTTTTTCAGCTTTAAATGTCTGCCTCCAAGGCTACACATCAGCTTGTTTATATAAACTATTGTAGAGTTTCTGAAGCAAACACAGCAGTTGTACCAGTGCAGGGCAACAGTACACTACTGTATATTGCCATTCATTTAAAACACTTATTTTTTTGGTCTTACTGTTCCTTTAAGGTTAAGGCATGCTGGAAGCTGTAGTCCTTCAACATCAAGGTTGCATTCTTAGTATACAAGTAATATTGCTCAAAACAACTCAATAAAACTTTTCCCCAGCTTTCTAGGGTCCATGACTGCATTAAAATGCAAATTCTCCAATGAGAATCCCAGTTTTTCTGTATATATCTGGCTCTGTGTTCTTTCCTCCTGCATTTGGAGTTGGAAGCATTAAGCACAGCTTTCTAGCACTGAACAAGTCTGGTTTTCTTCATGTTTGATTCATATAATGAAATCAAAATGGCACAATAATCTCTCCAAGATGGCTAAAATGGCCTCATCTGCATTTTCTCTGGTGAATTTTCTTGGTTTGATAGTGGATTACACATTGGTGTATTTTTTTCCACGTGTAAGCAAAAAAAAACAACTTCTATAGAGAACTAGAGGGCGCAGTGGGGACAGCTTTCTGCTTCGATTTAGTGTCCTTCTAGAGTAGTGATTCCCAAACAGTAGCTCGTGAACAATATGTTGCTCACTAAACCCCATGGATTTTGTTTCTAGTGCCCTCAAAGAAGGTGCTTATTTTTAAATTTCTGGTTGGAGGCAAGTTTTTGTTGCAAAAAAACAGCTGTACTGTCAAATAGAACATCCATTAGGCTGCCAGTCAGCATTGGGGCTACCAAATAGCCAATCACAGCCCTTATTTGGCACCCCAGGAACTATTTTTCATGCTTATGTTGCTCCCCAACTCCTTTAAAATTTGAGGGTGGTTCTCAGGTAAAATAGTTTGGGAGACCCTGCTCTATGCAATATGGAAAATCAGGCAAGTCTGCGCTAGTCAAGGGGCAATTATTTTAGATGAAAGTAGTGGCTAAAATGATAGATGCATTTGAGAACATTGCATTTGACATCAGAAATTAGACAAGATGCACAGCCAATAGCTCACAATGACCCCCCTGTTTGTCACCATCTTATTTCATCTATGGTATTTCAGGCACATTAAAGGGGGAGAGAGAGAGAGACACTTTTGTGCCTGGGTCCTCTCAGTGTCAGTAATGCTTACGTGCAAAGTGCTGATATGCACAGTGTGCAAAGGGCACCAAAAAAGCCGCAATGGGCAATTGTTTGCACTGCATTCAGATGTTTCAGAATGACTGCAGGCCTCTGCCTCCATTTTGAAGCCAGCAACCTGTGGCTAGTCCCTGTGACCCCCTGTGACAAGTTTGAAGACCAGGATCATTATTGCTCTTGAGAACCTTTCGCTGGTGCAATAAGTTCAGTATATAAAATATGCCATTTTAGCCATATTAATGTTTAGGCTTTAGTTCTCCTTTAAATGATTACTGCGATCAGAACAAAAAAATGTGCAAAGCAGTTTTGGGGGAAATGTTTTGATTTACTTCTAAAAGTTATTTTGTCTTAGATGCTTGCATGGGAAAATCCATTTCTTGATTTTCATAGTTAACTACTTGGGTTGAAAAAATACCATCAGATTTATCCCCTCCAAATGAAACCCAGGACACACTTGTCACTCTACCCTCATAATTTAAATCTCTCATCCCAATTTTGTTGCATGTCTCCAGCTCATTTATATCAACTTTTAAGGACTGGAGTCCAAAACTGCCCCGCATACTCCAGGTGAGGCCTTACCTATGAAGAGGAAAAATTATGTTTTCATCCCTCGAGTTTTTTTATGCAGTACAGAAGCTTAAATAAGTGTGGAGCAGGCAGTCAAATGAAGCCAATCTTCCATCAAATAGTTGAAGCAAAGGAAAAAAATTTATTGTTTCCTCCGCCTTATGCGTTTCGTGTAATAAACACTTAATCATAGCCTATGATTAAGTGTTTATAACACGAAAAGCTTAAGGCAGAGGACACAATAAATCTTTTTACTTTGCTTCAACTATTTGATGGAAGATTGGCTTCATTTGACTGCCTGCTCCACGCTTATTTTCGGTTTTCCGCTCCCTATGCTGAGGGCTCAGGGCAGTGCACCTGCGCCACTTCCCCTATGTGCTGAGTAATAATTCTACTTTATGGAGACCCTTTTAAAGTCTTATCACAGTACAGAACCTTGCAGTACTCCACTAACAACACTGGTCCAATTATTCTATAATGCGACACCATTCTATTTAGTTGACAGGGACAATGCATTTTACTGTCAACAGTAATGGGGTAAAATCAAAGGGCCCTGGAATGAAAAAGGGTTAAATAAACACTTTTTCGTTATTGACTCATTTAGTAGCCTTAAGGCATGGAGCCTCAACTTATGAAAATAGTCTCCCCTTGTGGAAAACTCCATCCGCATCTGAAGCCAGAAATAGAACCAACACGATCCATATAGAGTATAATAAAATTGCATTAGAAATCCATTACATTTTCCATTTTCCTGCCATCATCAATTATATAAGTTTAATGTATATTTGTTAGGGGATGAGCATGTGTATGTTTTTTTTCTGTAAATATATATATATATATATATATATATATAATTGTCATATTGGTTGTCTAATAAGTTTATTGCACAGAAGTATTTTAGAGTTTCTGTACCCAAATCGATTTACAGCCATGAGTGACAAAGGCATGGACCAACATTCCCTCACTCCAATATACTAAACTATGAATTAAATAAAATCTATTGTATGATGTGGTCTCAGCTTGTATTGGTTATAACAATAAGTCATTTATGTATGCTTAAAAGAGGCAACATATATTACCACTAATTAACCTTGAGACTCTCTGTCATTCTGCCCTTCCATTGATACCAGTTGGGTAAATCGCACTGAAGTCAATGAGCTGACAGTTGAGTTAATTAACGTTCTTGGTGACATTTTGCCACGGGTTTTTATTTTAATTATAAAAATAGTTTTCCTGTAGTCTGGTGCATGTGGTCGAATTATAGGACATTTCAGGCAATAATTCTCATTGTTCCTCTGTGAAGCTACTGGTGAGTCCTTTTTCCCATTTTCGTTTGAATTCGCTCAAGGGGAAATCCGAACAGCTCGTTAAAATTTTGTAGATTGCAAAATGATTGTATATAATGTGTTCAAAAGGCGTATCTTCTAGTCCTGTAGTATCTGTGATCAATTTAGCATTTAAGAAATGTCAAATTTCAGGAATGTCAAATTTCTGTTCTGGTATTTTATCTTCTAGTTGTTTAAGCATTCTCCCATCTAATAGGTCCATAGTGAATCTGATTGGGTCTAGTTTTTGAAATGTATTGGCCTCAAACCAGGAGAGTAATCTTTATTGTGTCTCAAATAACTTGGTAACTCTCTTTATTGATCCCCTGACTGCAGTAGCCCCAGCGCAATGTTTGCCTCTGCAAATAGTTTCTTTTGTAGGCAAATGCATTATATGCGATGTAAAACAATTATGTCCCTGGTGCTTTCCTGACCCTCCATTCTTTGTCTCAGTTTGTTCACAGTTCTCCAAAGGGGTTTACTCCATATTTGGATTTTATGACCGGAAGACGGTGAACATGTTAACCTCTTTCTGTGGTGCTCTACACGTCTGCTTCATCACCCCCAGCTTCCCAGTAGTCACTTCCAACCAGTTTGTCTTGCAGTTGAGGCCAGAGCTCCAAGATGCCCTCATCAGTGTTATTGAGTTTTACAAGTGGAAAAAGTTTGTTTATATTTATGACGCAGACCGAGGTAAGTTGATGGCATGCTTTGCTTCTCTCTTTCAAAACTGGTAATATCTGGAGAACTAGATATATATATAAATTGAGCAATTTTACATTCATTTGAGGGTTTACATTTCCTTTAAAGGACACGTCAACCCAAAAATAAAAATTTGTGTAATAAAAGAAAACATAATGCTAAGCAGCTTTCCAATATCCATTTATCAAACATTTTCAGAGCTTTTAAAGTTGTTTGTAAAATCATTTGCTATTGAAAGCAGCATTTGCTTAAAGGGATACTGTCATGGGAAAATATTTTTTTTCCAAATGAATCAGTTAATAGTGCTGCTCCAGCAGAATTCTGCACTGAAATTCATTTCTCAAAAGAACATATATTCAATTTTGAAATCTGACATGGAGCTAGACATATTATCAATTTCCCAGCTGCCCCAAGTCATGTGACTTGTGCTCTGATAAACTTCAATCACTCTTTACTGCTGTACTGCAAGTTGGAGTGATATCACCCCCCTCCCTTCCCCCCCCAGCAGCCAAACAAAAGAACAATGGGAAGGTAACCAGATAGCAGTTCCCTAACACAAGATAACAGCTGCCTGGTAGATCTAAGAACAGCACTCAATAGTAAAAACCCATGTCCCACTGAGACACATTCAGTTACATTGAGAAGGAAAAACAGCAGCCTGCCAGAAAGCATTATTCTCCTGAAGTGCAGGCACAAGTCACATGACTGGGGACAGCTGGGAAATTTACAAAATGTCTAGCCCCATGTCAGATTTCAAAATTGAATATAATAAAATCTGTTTGCTCTTTTGAGAAATGGATTTCAGCGCAGAAGTCTGCTGGAGTAGCACTATTAACTGATGTGTTTTGAAAAAAACGTGTTTTCTGATGACAGGATCCCTTTAACTATTTAAACAATGTTGCAGAAGTCTTAGTTCCCCAGCAGCAAAGACAGGTCTGTTAATCCGCTGCCTTGTCTTACATTGTATCAACAGCCTGAGCCATCAGGGCAGAGAATAGAAAGGGACAGACCCTGCTTTCAATAGCAATACTAATACAAATAACTTCAAAACCACAGAAAATCGGTAACGAATGTATAATGCAAAGTTGCTTAGAATTATGTTTTCTTTCATTAGGCATAAATAATTTTTTGGGTTGACTTTCCTTTTAAACACTGCTTAGTAATGACAACCTCAATTCAATTCAATTATCAATAACAATTTTCCCAAACGAGCCCCTTTAATGGTGGCCAACGCAGTCAAATGCCCAGTCAAATGTATTAATGCTTAAAAATGGTGTTTATCTTCATATTTTATCTTTGTTATGCTTTTGAATCTGTCCCGTTTCACTTCACCGAAAAATTTGTGAACCGGCAAAAAAATTAGCGGAACGGTGAAAAAATTTGTGAAACGCATTGAAGTCGAAGGGCGTGACAATTTTTACACAATTTTTAATTTGGTGACTATTTTGTCCAAGTGCATTAAAGTCAATGGGCGCACAACAATTTTTATGCACGACAATTTTAATTTTTTCACTGCAAATTTTTCCACAGTTTTGTAAAAGCATTCGCCACAAATCCATGCCTGGCAAATAAATTCGCCCATCACTACTATCCTCTTCTGATTTCCTTTTTTGAAATCTGTTCGCTGGGTTCAATGACCCTAGCAACTGAAAAATTGGTGGTCTGTCAGTTTACAATGATACTGTTACTTTTTATGACTTAACTTTTGTTTTTCTGGTCCAGTCCTATTAGATTTTCTCTATCATTCAAACCACTGCTTGGTTCCTAGAGAGAGAAAATGGGGCCCCAGCAACCAGATAGCCTCTGTAATTTCTGAACAAAAAAAGAAAAAAGAAAAAATTAATACCAGTTATAAATTATTTGGAATATCCCTGCGATTAACTCTAGACTACATGATCTATATAGGGTGGTGAATGTGATGATATTGTTTTTATATAACCCTATCATCTTTTTTGTGCTAAAAGAGCTAAAATGAGCCTTAGTGATCATTTATTCATGTAACACTTGTATCGAGGATAGAGATGCAGTCTGCACTTTGCCATTAAAAATCCAGAGCTAGGTGCAAAGCTCAATGCCATCAAGCACAAGACAGCCCTGTCTATAGACATAAGCAGGCAATAAACACAGGGTTCTGCTGCACATTGCAGCACTGGCTTAATTGTGTCAGGCAATTTGAGATGGGTACAAACATGCTTTCCTCGCCTCCCCCTTGTAAGTACAACCCTACTAAATGTAGGCAGTAAATATTCATGGTGGAGATGCAGGTTTTGTGCTCAAGCAAGCATAAAGATCTGTGTCCATGTTTCAAAGTTCAGGATGCAGAGTGGACAAGTGCAAAAACAGGGTGACTTGCACCCATGTGTGTACTTTGTACCCTACACTACAGTTTTGTAAATATCCCCTAGAACAGGAGTGCCCATACTTTACTCATGTGAGGTCTACTTTTGGTGATATTGTCCCATTATGATCCACATCCATAAAATCATTTAGTAACGGGTGTATACAGTGTCAGACTGGCCCACCTGGATACCTGGAAAAGTCCCGGTGGGCCAAGGTGTCAGTGGGCCCTTATGCTGCTAGAAATGTGGCCTATTTAATGGCCATTCCCTATTTCTATGAGAAAAAAGAGGCTAAATACTGTAAGTTGGAATAATAGATTATAGTATGTAAAGAAAAGAGGTAGATAGAGGTTGAGTGAGGAGAGGAATAAGATTAATTGGTGGGCCCCTAGTCAAAGGTTTTTGGGTGGGCCCCTGGTGTCCCAGTCTGACACTGGGTGTATAGATTCGCCAGGTGCAAATTCGCCCATTGACTTCAATGCGTTTTGCGAATTTTTCAGTGTTTCGCGAGTTTCGCTGGAAATTCACGAATTTTCCGCCGAAAGGGAAAAAATTCACCCATCACTATAAGCATTCTGTTCCATGGAAAATATTACTTTAATACTATATTGATTTATGAAAGAATTTATATTGCTATGTTTAATAAACAACTATTTCTTATGTAACCTTAGCATAATAAATATGTAAACGAAAAGCATGAAACAGGAGGGTGATATAGACAAGCTGTTTGTTGACAGTGACTTGAGATCTACTGATTACCAGCTAAAGGTCTACTGGTAGATTCCGGTCTACCTTTTGGGCACCCTTGCACTAGAATGTTCAACAAAACACTGTATTTTTTTCAATGGCTACTAGATAGAGATGTCCTTACAGGACAAGTAGACCTTTAAGAGAATGTAAAAATCTCGAGGAAGTTTAAAGGAGAAAGAAAAGGGGCTGGTCTGGTTAGGAAACGCATCTTAGAAAACTTTTTTTAACATTTTTCCTAACCAGAAAACATCAGACAAGCCCCTTTTCGTTCTCTGAAAACTTCCTTCGCTTTTTCATGGTTGGAAACTGACCAGCAGGCAGTGTTGTTGTAGCACACTTCAAATTAACAGTACATTTATCCCTTAATATCCTGGAAATAAAAATAAAAAATAATGAGTATATATTGTAAAGTGCTTCCAATAGCACTCTCAATTTTAAAGGTTTACAACTGCATAAATTCATTAAAATAGGCACAAAGCTGTGCTAGTACTGATTATATTCATTAGAGGTACTTGTGTCCAAACACGCATCTTGCACTTCTTAATAGTGGAGCTGTGAGCTATTTAGGCTTGTCATCTGCCTGGCTTTGACCTGTTCAGGCTTTGAACTGGCTGGTTTTCCAAATTAAGCCGGGCTGGATTCTCCAATTGGCCAATCGCCACGCCATAGCCTCGCCCCATGACATCATCGGCTCCACCCTGAATCATCACTGCTCACCATCCCCCTTCCCTTCCCAGACTTCGCTGCCGTGAAAGGTGGCAACCATAGAGCCATGGCATCCATGCTGCACTCATGCAGGCCCAGATTTCCTGCATGGGCTCCCCTAGGCCACATAGTCCTAGCGCCCACCCACACGAGCACCCCCAACCTGAACTCATGCGCATGATCGTCTATTGACTATGAGAAATCCTGATGCCAGGGTCGCCCTGAATTTGGCAGTGATTCCATTGTTCCCAAAGCTGGTTGCATCCAAAGGTAGAGAAGACCCATGGGCAGATTTTATTGTGGCTCTATAAATGATACTATTGGCAAACAATCGTTAAAACAAAATGATTCTCCTGGCCATGGAAAATAATATGTGAGGAGACGTTTGTTCTATCTTCATCATAGGCTACAAGATCTAATATATATTGGCCATCCCTTTGTTTACTTGCGCAAAAGGCATGCAATCCTTTTTACAACGATTATCTGACCATCCCTTTACCGATATGTGGTCCGACCTGATACCCGCTGCAGGTTTATTATGATACTCACCATGATTTTTTCTACCAACATGGCTTAGTTATCATCATTGATCAAGCACAGGTTTTTATTATTACAAAAAGAAACACTGCTGTATTTCAGAGCTTTTTGGATAACTGGTTTCTGTAGATCCCATACTTTTAAGCATTGGACATAAGGTGGCCATATAATGTAGAGATCTGTTTGTTTGGCGATTTTGCCAAACGATCGGATCTCTGCCCTATTTGCCCACATAATGTATGCACTACGGGCAGTCGGATTGCGGGACCGCATCAACGGTTAGATATCGATCGGGGTAGTCTGTCGGAGGTCCCCACACACGGGCCAATAAGTTGCCGATTCGGTCTGTATGGCCGTCTTTACTCATCAGGCAGAATATAAACAGAAGCAGACCATTGGGCCGGGTGCAGTTTTAGAGCAGCGGGTTTGGGTCGACTATTTATCAACCGGCACATCACTACATCCCGTCCACTGACCAATTTCATTGTTTCACAATGAAAAGTTTTCAGGTGATCAACTTTTGGGACAAGTTTGTTGGAATGATATGATTGTTTGCACCACATCAATGTAATGATAAGTAGACAATTTTATCGGATTGTGCTAAAAGTGCAACGCTTTGTTTCACATACATTATGTGGGGTTATCTTTGCTATATATTTATAGTAAATGATAATGGCTTTCAGCATATTTAAAGATAAGGAGGCAGATTTGCATCTGTCATTCAGGAAACGTCTCAATGATTTTATTTTATGTAGGACTGACCTTTCCTACAGAAGCTTAAACTGAAGGGGAATAACAAAGACAAGCAAAGTGGCAAATGGGGATAATGATTATTATTATTATTATTTGTAAGGGCAAAAGGAGTTTTTTATGAGACAAGGAGGGCACTTCACCTGAGGCACAACTTCAGCCAGGACAACAAATAGCTGCTCACAGTAGAATTTACTAGTGTTTCAACACAAATACTGTACATTTAGGAGGCACTAAAGTATTTGTGTCTATTCCCTCTAAAACAGCAAAGCATACACTCTTTTTAAACCCTCACTCTGTTTTGAAAGGGGAACTCCATCTAAATGAAATACAATTCTAGGGAAGGAAATTCAATATTTTCATAGCCTGCATAGGGAAACAGGTTCCAAACAGATTAAGGGTTTGGACACTAATGATGATTGTTATTCTGTATATACATATGTGACCTTGCTGGAAAATCAGACTTGGAGGGATGCAACAACTTTAGAAGAAGACCCAATAGCTGCTGGGTGGGACACACGAGTCAAGAGCCTTGATGAGTAATTCTAATAAATGTTTGCAAAACACATAGTTATTTAGCTGTGGAGCACAGTCAGGACAGCCATCAGAAATGACAGGGCCCCATACGACAAAATTTCCTGGGCCCCCTGGGCTGCGCCCACCACAAGCCCCACCCCACAGGTCCGCCCCCCAAACCAAAACCAAAAAAAAATATTTGTTGGCTAGGGTTCCCACATGTTAATAAAAAATAAAAAGATATTGGTCAGGGCCCCCCATAAAAAACATTTGTGGCCAGGGCCCCCCCATTAAAAAATATTGATGGCTAGGACCCCACATGAGAAAAAAAAATTTGGTGGCCAGCCCCCCCCCCCCACCACATTATAAAAAAATTGATGGCCAGGGCCTCTTAAATGTCCATGCCTTCCTGAAGTCAGCAGCTCTCAGAAAGATGGGGGGCCCGCCTAATCAAGTGTGGCATGGCTGGGCCCCCTACAACTCTCCCCCCTGTCCCCCCCCTGATAGCTGCCCTGAGCACAGTAACATAATACGTATGCCACTGATCATTGAGTCAGCATGGAATGATGTGGTACTTGTGAGCCTTGGTGCAGATTTTGCTAATGCCCTCCCCCACACCCAACCCTGACATCATTTGGCCTTAGATGAGTCAAACTGGAGGCATCCCATTCTGCACTCCAAATACTTACACCACTGGTTGCCCCCAACCTTCAAACCACAAATCATCATCAAATTCTTAATACAAGGTTCCCTAACAATTTGTCTCTCTTAATCCATGAGCGGATTAGCCAATTCTTACATTTCTAATGGAATTTCTTTGTGCCACAGGCTCCTTGAGCTTCCAGCACTCTAGTGTGGTTATATCCCATTTCCTACTGTAGATCTGCCTCTGTATATACAACCCTGACATGAAATATGTATGCAGATATTGCCTGTGTTTCATTAGGAGCATAAAAACAACCTGTGTGTTATATTGCTGAATAGATACAGAAGATATAACTTGCCAGTAGCTGTCTGGTTTCCTGAATAACTCGTGGGCAGACTGGCTCCACTGACACAGCGAGTCAATTACTCGTACTAGTTTTTCTACAGGAGTAAGGGCAGAGACTAGGGTTGCCACCTGGCCGGTATTTTACCGGCCTGGCTGGTAAAAATTATGTTTGATCCCAATGTTATTACTAGGGAAAAAATACAGATATATAGGAAGGCCGGTATTTTTTTCCAAAAAACAGCAGAGACACACGTTGCTATTTCCGGAGATTAGTCACCCAGTGACAAATCGCTTCTTCTTTGGATGACTAATCTCCCCGAACTGCCTTCCCGCCGGCTAGAATGTAAATTGCAGACAGGATGGCACTTGCAACGCATTGTTTCCCGAAGTCGACTGATGTTGCCTCATGAGGAAACTTCAGGCAACTTCAGATAGCCGAAGGATCCGAGTGCCATCCCGCTGGTGATTTACATTCTAGCCGGTGGGAAGGCAGTTCGGGGAGATTAGTCGCTCCATAGAAGAAACAATTTGTCGCTGGGTGATTAATCTCCTGAAATAGAAGCATACGTCTCTGCTCTAAAGGACAATTATGTATGAAAAGTGAGTTCCCTTTGGATGCATGATAAAAGCTGTCCACTGTTTGCTTGCAGATTTCTGCATTAAATAGAATCTAGTTTGGCTTCTCAATCCTGGCCATTCATCATTGCTGTACACCAGCCGCAAGGTGTCTGCCAACTCAGAGGAAGAAGATAAGACTCTTTCTAAGGGATCAACAAGGAAACATTTCCGTCATACCTGGTCTTTTTTAAATTTAAGGCCTGTACTAGAGACCACTAGAGGTTGTCGGATAGCAAAGATGCCATCTGAACTAATTGGTTGGTTTTAGAGATAGGCAGGTGAATGGTAGTACAAGGAGATTGCCTGTAGCCATTTATTTTGCATTATACATATTACTAAAGTTCTCCATATGGTGTTGGACATGAATTTCTTTTGATTTTGTAATTTTTTTTACATATTTAATTGTAACATATTTAAAGGGATTCTGTCGTCATTTTCATGGTATAGTTTTCATTACTAATTACACTGTGTACATTGCAAATAATTCATTCTACCATTTCAAATGTTATCCTTGAGCCAATCAAAGTGATTTTCTAGTTGAAATATTGGTGTGTAGGCAGCCATCTCAGGTCCTGTGCTTTTAGAAATCGCCAGCACTTCACAATGGAACTGCTTTCAGATAAGCTCTTGTTTCAGGCTTCTGTGTTTTACTATTGAGTGCTGTTGTATGTATGTATGTATGTTTATAAAGTGCTACTTATGCATGCAGCACTGTAAATTATAACAATAACTGAAGAAATAATAACTTGAAAATTAATAAATATTTTTATATTATCAGGTCATATCCCGTATTTGGATGCCTTCATTATACTGATTCATTTACTATTTCTCATCAATGTTTTCCAATGAAATGCAGTACAGGTATGGGATGCGTTATCCGGAAACCCGTTATCCAGAAAGTTCTAATCCAAATTTTTACAAATATTTCCCTTTTCTCTGTAATAATAAAACATTCCTTTGTACTTGATCCCAACTAAGATATAATTAAACCTTACTGGAAGTAAAACCAGCCTATTGGGTTTAATTAATATTTACATGATTTTCTATAGTCTTAAGGTATGACGATCCAAATTATGGAAAGATCCATTATCTGGAAAGCCCCAGGTCCCAAGCATTCTGGATAACAGGTCCCATACCTGTATTTTAATAACCCATAAGCTGTTAGGCGTAGCCCTGTCCATGAACAAGATGATTTCTTGTGCAGCACCCTTTGAAATGTAATGTTTCATGAGCGCAAAAGTGGTTTTATAACACAATAGAGACTTCAACCGTCTTAAAGGGATACTGTCATGGGAAAAAAACTTTGTTTCAAAATGCATCAGTTAATAGTGCTGCTCCAGCAGAATTCTGCACTGAAATCAATTTCTCAAAAGAGCTAACAGATTTTTTTATATTCAATTTTGAAATCTGACATGGGGCTAGACATATTGTCAATTTCCCAGCTGCCCCAAGTCATGTAACTTGTGCTCTGATAAACTTCAATCACTCTTTACTGCTGTACTGCAAGTTGGAGTGATATCACCCCCCTCCCCCCCCCAGCAGCCAAACAAAAGAACAATGGGAAGGTAACCAGATAGCAGCTCCCTAACACAAGATAACAGCTGCCTGGTAGATCTAAGAACAACACTCAATAGTAAAAACCCATGTCCCACTGAGACACATTCAGTTACATTGAGAAGGAAAAACAGCAGCCTGCCAGAAAGCATTTCTCTCCTAAAGTGCAGGCACAAGTCACATGACCAGGGGCAGCTGGGAAATTGACAATATGTCTAGCCCCATGTCAGATTTCAAAATTGAATATATAAAAATCTGTTTGTTCTTTTGAGAAATGGATTTCAGTGCAGAATTCTGCTGGAGTAGCACTATTAACTGATGCGTTTTGAAAAAAACATGTTTTCCGATGACAGGATCCCTTTAAGCAATTAAAGCACAGCTTATTGTTTGTACTCTCACAGATAGTCATACAAGCAGCTGGTATGAAAAAACACATTAGTTCAGATATCCCAGAGCAGGTACCCATGGGCAATTCTCCAGGTAAGAATTTGCCAATATCCCATTATTTCCTATGGGAGCATAATGCATACGGATCTCCTTCTCACTGTTAATTTGTTGCAATGTTCTTTATATTATAGGATTCCAGTAACTACTTTAATGAATTTTCTGCTACTAAACTGAAAAATTCCCTTCCATGTAGAAACTGTTTTTTAAACCCCATTGGTGCGTCATAGTAGTAACCATTACTATTTCACTGTCTTCTAACTGTACCACTGAAGTGGCCTTTCATAACGTTCTAATTCCTCTCCATCGTCAGGTTTGTCAGTCCTGCAAAAGGTTCTAGATACAGCGGCTGAGAAGAACTGGCAGGTGACAGCTGTGAATATTCTTACCACCACCGAAGAGGGTTACCGTCTACTCTTTCAGGACCTAGACAAGAGCAAGGACCGGCAGATTGTGATAGACTGCGAGTCAGAGCGGCTGAATGCAATACTAACCCAGGTAGTGTTAACATTATCCTCAACTCTTAGTGCTCTTCATTTTGACACACAATATTCTTTTGTACCGTGTTGAACTGTGTCATGCAATCACTTCATTGGGTAGGTGGAGAAGAATACCTCCACTGTCCCAGATTTATGCTGAAAGGTTAATAGAAAAGGTAGGAAGTTGCCCCTCACATGGAAAAAACTATTTACAACTCTGTTCAACTGACTACACCACCAATGATACAGTTCCACTCAAAAATAGAGTCCTCTACCTACTGTGATACCTGTTAGGTACCAGGTGCTAGTGCAGTTTATTGACCTAGGGTCAAAATTTAGATCCAAGGAACGCAGTTACTGCAGCACACTGGAAACTTTCAATCTGCTCAAAAAGTGATTTATTGGCTCAAAACAGACATATCAAACGGGCATCTTTTCGGGCTCCACTGATCACCCAATGATATCCTGCTATTGGTTTCCCCTCCCACTTTCCCCTCCCCCTTATCTCCCTTTCCCTTAATTGGGAACAGTAATACCAAAAAATGTAAGTGTTTTAAAGTAATGAAAATATCATGTAGTGTTGCCCTGCACTGGTAAAACTGATGTGTTTGCTTCAGAAACACTACTATAGTTCATATAAACAAGCTGCTGTGGAGCAATGGCGGAAATTGAAAAATGGCTAAATGGCACAGGTTAGCTAATGGATAACAGATAACACTATTAGATAGACAGAGCTTATTTGCTATCTGCAGTGTAACCTGAGCCTTTTCTCCTTTGAATGGCTGCCCCCATTGTTACACAGCAGCTTATTTATATAAATAATAGTAGTGTTTCTGAAGCAAACACATCAGTTTTACCAGTGCACAGCAACACTTCATTATATTTTCATTACTTTAAAACACTTTTATTTTTATTTTTACTGTTCCTTTAATTGGGAACACTATTTAAGTACTCACAATGTTTGATGTTTATAGGTTTGATAAAGGACCCAGTGGGGCCCGAAACGTTGCCTGTTTGATATGTCTACAGCATTCTATCCAATAGTGGCAGGGGAAGGCATGTGTTTCCCCCTCCCATTCCCTTATCCACCCCTTTACTCTCTCCCTTAGGGCTAGTCCACACGGGGAGATAGCCACGCATTTGCGGTCGCGGCGACAAAGCGCCGCGACAGTCGCCACGACCGGCGCAGGCGACAGTTTTGTATGGGCGCCTATGTAAAAACGCCTGTGCTAACCACACGAGGCGATTTGCTTTTCAACAGTCGCCTGAAAAAGCCTGGCGAGGCATTTTCAGGCGACTGTTGAAAAGCGCATCGCCTCGTGTGGTTAGCACAGGCGTTTTTACATAGGCGCCCATACAAAACTGTCGCCTGCGCCGGTCGCGGCGCTTTGTCGCCGCGACCGCAAACGCGTGGCTATCTCCCCGTGTGGAATAGCCCTTACTTGTACAATATTACATATTAGGAAGCCATGTTTGGGATTTGTACTTATTGTCTGCCCTGATCCAGAACTTAAAGGAACAGTAACTCCAAAAAATTTGCAGTGTTGCCCTGTACTGGTAAAACTGATCTGTTTGCTTCAGAAACACTACTATAGTTCTTATAAACAAGCTGCTGTGGAGCAATGGCAGAAATTGAAAAACGGCTATATGGCACATGTTAACTAATGGATAACAGATAACACTATTAGACAGACAGAGCTTATCTGCTATCAGCTGTGTAACTTGAGCTTTTTCTCCTTTGAATGGCTGCCCCCATTGCTACACAGCAGCTTATTTATATAAACAATAGTAGTGTTTCTTAAGCAAACACAGCAGTTTTACCAGTGCAGGGCAACACTGTGTTATATTTTTATTACTTTAAAACACTTTTATTTTTTGACGTTACTGTTCCTTTAATTCAGAAAGCAATATATCCCAGGGCACAAGTGCAGTGTAAAATGCTAAAGGGTCTGCTCTTGTGACCCATCGCACTCTAGCACTTACTCTAGCACTTAACCAATAACCGTTCATTCTTATAGTACCACACCTAGGCATATTAGATATTATTGAGCTTGGATAGTGTGTTTTGTTGTAATTTTGTAGGCTCTAATGTGGGATGATTAAAGGTCAGTTCATAAAATCTACTTACCCATTTTCAATTTCAAGTGTTTTCTAACTCTCTAAGGTATCTGTAGGTTACCAATACCGATAGATCAGAAAAACAGCTTGTGTTTTATTTGCAGAGATGTTGAAAATGTATATGCACTCTTCATTTTATATAGTTTTTATATAGCTTTATATAACATTCATATTTATAGTTCATAAAATATCATTCACTTTCACAGCTATGTGCAAATGCATCAGTTGTGTAGTGCGAACCATGCCAATACAGTGCAGTGCCACCACTAGGCAAATCCTCACTGCCCAAATAAGCGGTGTTGAAGTGTGATGGTTAAATATAGGAAATAGTTGATGATAGAGTTATCTTTTTATTAATAGGGTATACTCTCAGAATGTGTATATTGTCTCAGCACCAAACATAAAGTAGGCATCTTCCAATTGGGGCTGCGACCTGACCAGTATAAATGATCCCTGGTGCCATTGTTATTAAGGAAGAAACACAACAGATATGGGAATGCCAGTATATTGTTTTTCAGAAAAGGTGGCATACACAAACAGGCTTGCTGGGGGGTTACTAACAAGAAATGAGGAAGACAATATAAAATCCATATGTTGGTGAAGATATGTGGATTAGTTTGGAATAGTCACCCATTTTATTTATTGTTTACAATATCATTTTTACAGTTACAGTTACTTACTGCTAAGAGCAATAATGACACATAAAATGCAGGCATTGTGTCTTGTTTGTAGACACAGCCATGAATATTATGTTGTACGATTCATAGTTTAGAAAATAATTTGGGTACTCATGCTTAATTATGATATTTGTTTTTAGAAATTTTGTACAACTGCTATAATTCAGCAAAGATGTACGATTTGTTAGTTTGAGTTAAGATTTATAATTCTTCAGAATCTGTATTTTGTGAAAATGGATTGAAATAAGTGATTTAGTTAGGGAGAGTTAGGGACATATGTTTTATTAAGCACCCAAAGTTGCAAGTACTTTTAATCCAAATCCAGGATTCAGTTTGGGATTCGGCCTTTTCAGCACTGCCGAGTCAAACCAGGTCGAACTAAATCTGAATCCTAATTTGCATATGCAAATTAGGGGCAGGAAGGGAAATCACGTGACTTTTTGTCACAAAATAATGACATAAAAAATGTTTTCCCCTTCAAATTCAGTTCGTTATCGGGCCAAATCTTTTGTGAAGGATTCTGGGGTTTTGCCGAATCCAAAATAGTGGATTCGGTGCATCCTTACTTTTAATAAATGGCGTCAATAAGCAGCAATGTAATAAAAGCTTTAGGGGCATGTTTACTAACATTGGAGATAAATATCTGGAAAGATTTCTGGAGATGTTGCCCATAGCAACCAATCAGATCTTTGCTTTTGTTTTCTAACTTGGCTGTGGCTGTTTAAATCTAATTGCTGATTGGTTGCCATGGGCAACATCTCCAGAAATCTCTCCAGATATTTATCTCCAATGTAAGTAAACATGCCCCTTAGTTCTTCTTTAACTTGTTCACAGGAGTGGTTGTGTGCCATAGCCTAACACTTATGTCACATCAGATTTTTTTGCAGCTACTTTCTATGAGAAACTTACGGTAGCTGGAATGAAATACACTGGTCACCTGTTCCTATTGTGGCCATACTATCAACTGCTCAGTCAACACCTCAGAATAGACGCAGCCATGTTTTCCAGGTGTCACTAAGCAGGTAGACCTTGCCAGAGCCCAAAGGGGTTGCTGTTTTTTTCCAGAAGGGAAACCGCATAAATGTTGTCGCTAGATTTTCATATTTGAATCTCATTATTCCTGGGTATGTTTAGTTGAAATCTCTATAAAAAAAAAAGTAAAAGTCACGCAATTCAAAAAACAAACTGATTGATCCATATTCATCTTCTGTTTTCCCACAAAATAAAAAGTTTGAAGTTCTACACCTCTCATATGAAGATCACATCTAACCAAATCTTCTCTGCTTTCAGGTTGTAAAGCTGGAGAAAAACATTATCGGATATCATTATATTCTCGCAAACTTGGTAAGCAGGCTGGGATTTGTATTTAAGTGGAATGCCCTACTGTTGCACTTGCTTGTTGTTACAGTTTATGTCAGTGTGCACTTTTGAGTAAATCTTTTACTGTTTCTAGACTGAAAGTGACCACACACACACACAGGCTGATATAGCTTCCAATTTTATACCCTCCAGACTGAATGGCAGGTTATTGGCCCCTGTATTCCTACCAATATCTTATGGTGGCCATACACTATAAGATCCGCTTGTTTCGCAAGGTCACCAAACGAGAGGATCTTAACCCAATATGCCCACTAATGGCTGGGCAATACCTGATGTATCCGATCGTTCGGCACCGAACGACCAGAGTACAATACTACGAATGGGCTCCGATGGGTGGCAGGATCGCATCAACTAGCCGATGCGGTCCTGGATCGCCCAAAAAATCAAACTTGACTGATCGATATTTGGCCAATTTTTGGCCTGATATAGATCGGGGAAACCCGTTGGGAGCCCCCACACATGGGCAGATAAGCTAAAGGACCGATATCGGCAGCTTTAATCTGCCTGTGTATGGCCACCTTTAGGCAGCTTTGAAATCTCATCAGACATGGACCAACCATGTGTCTGCTAATGGGCTTGTGTAGGCCCTATAATAAGCCATAATTGTACCATGAGCCTATAGGTGGCCATAGACGTGCAGATTTACCTTCATATCGGACGAAGGATCGTTCGGTGCCATCTCCCGACCTGCAACTAACCATTCAGACCAAATAAAGTAGTAAAAGAACAGATCAGACAATGCTCTGCCCCTGACAGAAATCATACGAAAGTTATGTCCGACAGTCACCCACTGATATCGTCAGATCGGCAATACATGCAGAGATGTTATCAGTTTTCAACAGAAATTTTCTAACCTGTCCGATCAACTGAATGACCCATCTCCATCTCACGAAAAATTTTGGGACACTCTAAACACGGCCCGAAAATCAATCTTTGCGTCTATGGCCAGCTTAACAACTGGATCAGTCTTATTTGGCTTACCACATGTTAAACGGTCACCAATTAATTGGTTTGGTGGTCTGAAATGAGTAAGGCCTTGTTGTTGGCTGTAACAAATGTGTTAGGTTATCCATACTGTTAATACAAATATGGACATCAGGGGTGGACCCTTTCTTCATTGCTGCCCTGAGGCGGCTTTTGTCCATGGGGGATCCATGTTGATAGCAAAGAGAGCACCATTGAGCTCTCTGCACACATTTTTGCTGCCCCTGGTAGCTGCCTGAAGTGAGTTTCCTGATTAGCATGATTGTGCCCCTGATCAACATGACTATAGAGCAAGATTTTGTAGGTGTCAGATTGAAGGTGGTTGAAGAGGATGCTGGGAAAGGGGCCCCTGAAACGAAGCCAAATGTTTAAGTGGAGGGGACATGACTGAGGGATGAATAGAGCCCTATGGGAGAGATGGATTATGGAGATTGTAGTTTGAGCCAGGGATGGGAAAAAGGGGTGACAGAGGGTATAATAAGGTGGGATAAAGAAAGAGGACAGAAGGCTGGACACATCTCCCTCCCGCCCAGGGGTTACAGGGTCAAGGGGATGGTTGTGACTAGGGTTGCCATCTGACCGGTATTTTACCGGCCTGGCCGGTAAAAATGTTGCTTGATGCCAATATTATTTATAGGGAAAAACCATAAAAATATAGGAAGGCTGGTATTTTTATCCTGAAAAGGTATCAACCCTAGTTGTGAAACTGATAGTTATGCAGTTGCAGCAATATGGGAGTGGGGTGGGTTGCAATATGGGCAGCTAAAAAGGGAAAAAGAAAATGGAAGTTTAAGTCTGAGTAGGCCTTGGGGGGGGGCTAGGTCCAGTTAGGGGCCACAGTATGTGGGTGTGTTGGGAACTAACCTCAGGATGTTACATGTATGTGGTTATATGCAGCCAGCAATGGTGTATGTATGTGTTTATGTATTGCTTGAGAATATCATTACAGGTGGTTAATAATTTGTATGTTTAAGGGATTGTTATTTACAGTAAATGTATAACAAAAGAAGCTGCGGCCTTCCCATCCAGATTTATTGGTTTGATGCCAGTTATTGGGGAAGATGAAAATGGCCTGGGTCATGTTAATGTGAACAGGCAGCCAAAATTTACTCACCCACCCTTGGGATACTTTTAGAGGTCCTTGCATCCCAACAAAGAGGGAGATGGCATTAAACTCTTGCTGATTTCATTAGGAGAATGTCCCTTGATCTGGTTATTCCCTTTGTTAGGGTTTTATGGATATTGACATGCAGAAGTTCAAAGAAGCAGGTGCCAATGTGACAGGATTCCAGCTGGTGAATTACACAGAACCCATGGTATCCAGAATCATGCAGCAGTGGAAGAATTATGATGGACGGGAACAACCTCGCATGGACTGGAAGAAACCAAAGGCAAGTTGTTACCACTTTTACATTTCATCACACCAGGTCTCCATTTTCTAATCTTATTAGGCCCAGCAGTGGCGCGGCACATGCTCATGTACTCTGGGATTCCTTTTGCATATAAAAACTCTGTTCTATACCGTGTCATACCTTGATAACTGCAGAAAATCATTTTGCACAGGGAGAGCCCAGTTTTCCATCACTGTAGTTTGTATGCACCTCACTTTTCAGGAAATATCTCAAAGGATTTAATTTTTTTATTGATAAGCTTTAAAATAACGTGTCACTTACTAGGTTAACGCTCCTTTATAGCAGAACATACATTAATAAAATAAATCAATTCCCAGGTTAATTTAAATATTCACAAGATATTTTCAGGGACATCAGTTAAAAGTACAAATCAGAAAATACTATGAAATCCACTATACTACACTATAGTAATGTTTGATGAGTACTGTTAACTGATCACCCTGAAAATATCTTGTGAATATTTAAATAAACCCGGGAATATATTTTTTTATATTAATGTGCGATGTTCAGATAGAAAGGAACATTAACCTGGTAAATGACACATTGTATTGTTTAATTTTGCATATACAGGTATGGGACCTGTTATCCAAAATGCTCGGGACCTGGGGTTTTCCGGATAACGGATCTTTCCGTAATATGGGTCTTCATGCCTTAAATCTACTACAAATTCATTTAAACATTAAATAAACCCAATAGGCTGGTTTTGCTTCCAGTAAGGATTAATTATATCTTAGTTTGGATCAAGTACAAGCTACTGTTTTATTATTACAGAGAAAAAGGAAATCATTTTTAAAAATTTGGATTTTTGGATAAAATGGAGTCTATTGGAGACATTCCATAATTCGGAGCTTTCTGGATATCCGTTTCCGGATAAGGGATCCTATACCTGTAGTATATATTCTATTAAACTCGTTCGTATCACTGGGGAGAGTCGCAGTTTATCTAGAACACGCTGAGTAATTATATATATATGTTTATGCGTGGTTTGGGTAAAACTTGATTAAGCTTTAAAGTACCGATGGACCAACGTGCTTAAAATTATGGTTCTCTGGACACAGAGAACACAAACAAAATCTTCTTCGTTTTCTATTTCTTAAAGAAATTGTGACATTTTATCAAGCGCCGAGACACTAAACCACACATTATCCTCCCTCCCTTATTTGCAATAATAAGTTAGATAACAGGGAGATGACTCATGCAGAGCTGGTGCACACAAATCTCACTGGTGAATTCTTTTGCATCAGTGATTAGGTTTCCTAAGGAGTGCAAGTTTTATGGGCAGCATGGTGGTGCAATGGTCGGGCTGGATTTATACTCCGTGTGACCCTAGTACTGCTGGCACTCAACCCTCTCATATGGCTCATGCCTCAACCCCTTCTGTTCACACCCTTTGTTTTCCCTTACTCCTATGTTGGATTGTATCACAAATCTGCTGTAAGCCTGCCTTCAATAGGCACACATGCTGATTTTGAAGGTTCCAGGTATCCCCAGTCCCAAGTATCTGGTGGTGGTGGTGGTGGCTACAGAGATTTTGTATTCCCCACGATTTTTATTTACCTTATAGGCACCCAAAGGAAGCCTCTTTTAAAGGTGCCACCCTAGGCTCAGCCCTTGAGTGCCTTTATGGTAAATACTGCCTGCACGGAATAGATGTGAACTAGGGACTTGCAGGGCTGGAGATTTTGATATACTTTGAATCTCCAACTTAGACCCCAGTGCAGAAACGGCCATAGGACAGCATGCTGCCATAAGCCCAGGCCTTTGTGGCCTTCCCACAAATCCATTCCTAAATTACAGAGGGCAAAGCAGAGGGCTACTAGCTCAGCAAAGGCATTAATGTTCCAGTTGTCATGTCTGAAGGCCTGGCCAAAGCATTTTATCTCACATACCTTCCAACTGTCCCGTCTTGAGCAGGACAGTCCCGCTTTTGACAGCTCAACCTGCAGACCCGGATTTGTACTTATATGTTCCAAGTTTCTCTTTGATCTGCTACACTGAACAACCAGAAAAAGATACAACGTTTCTAACTGAATTGGCTCTTGGCAGAGAGCCCAGAATACATACTTAAAATACTTTTGTAACCATTTTAGATAAGATAAGACCTAAGACTCACAGCTTAAAGGGCAATTCACCTTCATTAGCAAAACTGTGATAACATATTAAAAACATAGAAATATATATGAATTATAACCTGCCAAATTTTGTAAAATGGACATGGTAATTAGGGGGCATGGTCACAAAAATGGGCACGGTCAAACAAATTTGCCTCTTTTTTCTCCCTCTTTCTGTTTCCAGAATGTTGGGAGGTATGTGAGTTAATCCAGCCATAAACAATGAAATAATTTCAGTGTTTCATCGCTTGGTCACAGATAGAGATACAGCGCCAGTGAATAGCTTCCACTTTTTCCCTGTCTCACTCACTCCTGTACAGAAAAGAAAAATGAAGGTTAACAAATATGTTTTTATGCATCTAGCAAATGTATTTCCTACCTAGCAGGCTCATTTGGAATGAAATGTTTCTGGAGAGTGTCTTTCTATTACATGCTGTGCAGCTGTGAACTCACTTAAAGGCCTGTTGGGTTCTGCTGCTTTATGACATTAGTCTTCTATACACTATTTCTCTAACAGCCATTCATTACGGTTGCCTGCTAACCTGCACAATCACTTAGAAATATTATAGATATGTGGAGTTTATCTTGCATTTCTTTCATCATTAATAGACAGTAAAGTACCACTTGAGGGTATATCATACAAAACTTCCAGCAAATCTTTATTCAAAGGGAAACAGTCACAAAAATGAAAACTTAAAGGGATCCTGTCATCGGAAAACATGTTTTTTTCAAAATGCATCAGTTAATAGTGCTACTCCAGCAGAATTCTGCACTGAAATCCATTTCTCAAAAGAGCAAACAGATTTTTTTATATTCAATTTTGAAATCTGACATGGGGCTAGACATTTTGTCATTTTCCCAGCTGCCCCTGGTCATGTGACTTGTGCCTGCTGTTTTTCCTTCTCAATGTAACTGAATGTGTCTCAGTGGGACATGCGTTTTTACTATTGAGTGTTGTTCTTAGATCTACCAGGCAGCTGTTATCTTGTGTTAGGGAGCTGCTATCTGGTTACCTTCTCATTGTTCTTTTGCTTGGCAGCTGGGGTGATATCACTCCAAATTGCAGGACAACAGAAAAGAGTGATTGAAGTTTATCAGAGCACAAGTCACATGACTGGGGGCAGCTGGGAATTGACAATATGTCTAGCTCAAGCCCCATGACAGATTTCAAAATTGAATATTAAAAAATCTTTTTGCTCTTTTGAGAAATGGATTTCAGTGCAGAATTCTGCTGGAGCAGCACTATTAAATGATTCATTTGGAAATTTTTTTTTTTTCCCATGACAGTATCCCTTTAATATAAGCTTATGCATACTGAAATACTGTAAGAAGTTTTCTAAATATTATCAATTAAAAATTCTGTACCATTTCTGAAATAATCAAGTTGATCTTCACTATCCCTTGCTCAGCATCGCTTTCTCCTCATTTTGTCTTCATGCAGCAGTTGGGTGTCAGATATTCATTGACAGTTAGATCCAATATATCTTATAAGGGGGCTCCTTTTGCCTAGAAGATGTATTAGATCTCACTCTAGTAAAATCACCAGACATCATGTCTCTCTACATGCAGGATTTGTGCAAAAGGCAGTTTTTTGTTAGATTTTGTTTGTACTGGAATCAGTTATTTGAGTGAGCTCTAATACATCTGCTAGGAAAGGAAGCCCCCAAAAACAGATATATTGGATCTAACTGTCAATGAATTTTAGTCAATATATTAGTCAATATCTGTCAATGAATGACACCCAACTACTGCATGAAGACAGAATGAAGAGAAACAGATGCTTAGAGAAGAAAAGTGAAGATAAACTTGAGTATTTCAGAAACGATGCAAGATATTTAATTGCATTTAGAAAGTTTTTTATTTCAGTATGATGAAGCTTATATTACATTTTCATTTTCGCAATGGGTTCCCTTTAAGGGCCGTATATGAGAGGGTGTACAACCCCACTTACTGAGGTTACAAATGCATGCATGTAAAGGTTCATATTGCTTGCTGGCAAATTTGGAAACGATATTAGTAGAGATAACAGCAGTCCTACAATGGCAACCCTACATGCAGCTCCTACCAGATTTGCAATGTTGCAATTGAAAGCTAGAATGTTAAATGAGAGTACAATTCCAGGGTCACATTTATAATCTGCATCTTGTTGTGGAAAACAGTATGTGTAAGGAACATATGTGATCCACTAAAAATATTCAAGTTTCCTAATGTGGAAAACTGCAGGTAAATTTGCCTTTGTAAAAATTATTATTCGGACTATACACACAAACGATATATACCATCTACAGTATATATCAAGTTGCACAGTCATGCAGAGAAAAATACTGTATAAAATATACTACTACTACCACTACAATGTTGTAAAATTGTTGACACTTGTTTCCTTTCATACATAGGAGGATGGGCAGTGATATTAGGTTAGATCAGCCTTGTTTCACATCGGCATTCCAATTCATCCCCATTTTCGTTAAGATCAGGGCTCTGTGTAGGTCAGGTTTTTCCACTCCTATCTCTGCAAACCAATTCTGTATGGACTTCACTTACTAAAACAGGAAAAGGGTATTCTCCAAACTGTTGCCAAAAAGTAGGTAACATTGAATTGTCAAAAATGTCATTGACATGTGTGTTATAGTGGCATCTGTGTCAACAATGCTGGACAAGGATTGAATAGCCAATTCCAAGGATGTATCCAGGAAGGGGTGTCCATACTTTTTGACCATATAGTGTATTTGGAAAAAGATAGCATATATTCCGTACAATGATAGATGTCATTGTTGCTCACCAACCCCTTGGATGCTGTGGCCGGTAGCCTCAAGCAGGTGCATATTTTCAGGCTTGGAGGCAAGTTTTGGTTCCATAAAAACCAGGTGTGCTGATAAACAGAGCCTCCTGTAGACTGCATGTCCTTATAGAGGCTACCAAATAGTCAATCGCAGTCTTTGGCACCCCATGGAACTATTTTTATGCTTGTGTTGCTCCCCAACTTTTTATACATTTGAAAATGTCTCACGGGTAACAAAAGTTTGGGTACCCTTTGGGGAAGGCCTTACCAAAATTAATACTGTCTGTAAATACCTTGCAGTACACCTCTGCCTTGACCTATGATGGAGTAAAAGTAATGGCCGAAGCCTTTCAGAGTTTAAGGAAACAGAGGATAGACATTTCTCGCCGTGGGAATGCTGGGGACTGTCTAGCAAACCCTGCAGTGCCATGGGGGCAAGGAATAGATATCCAGCGGGCATTACAACAGGTAAACTTGCTTCTTCCAGCTACTCTGTGGCTACAAATGGCAGATTGATGAGTTTTGTTCAGTTTATTTTAACAGCAAATGCAACTATCCCAATTAATGATAGTAAATAGATCAGGTATCTCCAAGGAAAACAAAAAATGTTGGCCATGGGAGGTGCATATTGTTCTTATAAAGGCAATATCTATAGTAATAAGTCAAATCATTTGGATTTGTTGTAGACGATTTATATATTTAGTGCTTATACAACTTGTAAATGGTCAACTAAATTTGTGGTTATGTTCATTTGACTTTCTTACATTATGTTAAAGGTTCGTCTGGAAGGGCTATCAGGGAATGTCCAGTTCAATGAGAAAGGCCGTCGGACCAATTATACACTGCATGTGCTTGAGCTGAAACATGAGGGAATCCGTCAGGTAAGTCCATAAACGTGGGTTATCCATGCTGTGGTACTTGAATGACTAAGAGATCCCCAAACACATCATATTGGAACCTAGTTGATCTAGAGTTAAAAGGGAACTATACTTTATATAACATTTATTTTCAAAAACATTATAGTATTAGCCTTAGAATTAGCTTGCTGTGTGGATAGACTATTCCTCCTCTCTGCATGATCCTCTGAGTGAGGCTTGCCATATTGCTTGCCCTATTTAAGCACTCTGTATCACAACATAATTTGAACAAGGATAAGGATACTTGGTTTTCAGATGTTGAATTTCCAGGCTTATATATATAATTAACACGGTAGTTCCCACTACATATACCAGTTGCTGAAAAGTAAGTTTAAGACAATGCCATTCACAGCCCTTTCCAGATCATGCCAGTAATTAAATAATGTTTGCAATAGAGAGCACTCCAGTTGAATCTTCTTTAAAAAGCCTTTATTTGGACAAATCTTAAGACCCCGAAAGCAGCAACCTGTCAACATTGGATGGAAACAATGCTGCTATCTACTGTTAAAGTACAAACAACAGCAACAATTTGATTGAAGTGCTCACTAGTACAAATAAAGGTTTGTTAAAGAAGATTTATCTGGAGTGTTGTCTATTGCCTGTCTATTGTCTATTCTATTTCTAAAGGACCAGGTGGACATGGCCACCATATGAGGTGTATCAAATCCAGATATTTTCTGTGTGAGGGCTGCTATTCAATATAGATTTGTAATTAAATAATGCCACGACCCCACAGATTGGACGGCCATGTCTGTTCTGGTTTATTGCAGTAGGGTTAGATAGATATAGATATTGCTGTTACTTGGGAGGTTTTTTTCTTTAGCATCTGAATTTGTAGGAGACAGCAAGGCATTGACATAGTAGTTCAGTTTGTAGCATAGCAGTGTAGGAGTGTTTATCTCTGTTAGAGCCTTGTGTCTTTGTTCTTTTGCATGTCAGGTCACCGTGAATTATTTTTTATTATTATTATTCCCCTAATGTTTCATTTAAACTCCATTACTGGCTTTGCACGTTTCATCCTCCTCTCCATAACTAAACAGTACGTCCTTTTCTAGTCCAGCCTTTGATTCTTTGTGAGAGGAATGCTACTTCAAAGTGACAAGAAAGTGACTACACAATAAGCATTGCATGTTGTACTGTATTATTCTCTTTCTGTGTATCTGCATTCAGCCAAAATGCCAGGTCCTTGCCACTGAATTGGTGATCATTACTCAGGAGACCCAAATGCTTAATTCCACCTGTCAGTTTGGCTTGTGGTACATACTGCTATTTAGTGATCGGCGAAATCGCAGCGAATTTGAACGATTCGCAAAATGGGCGCGATAATTCGCTGGTGAAAATTTTTTGGACACCGGCACATTTTCACTGGCGAATGTGTGCTGGCGTCCAAAAAAAGTGCGCCATTTCGCGTATTTTTCGCCATTTTGCAGGAAAGTCGCAAATTTTTCGGCAAAGCAAAACGGCACAAACTAGAATTAGGCCTGAATTATTACTGCCAGTCAGTGGTGTAACTATGTCATACCAGACCCCCCCAGCAAAAAAAATGTGGGGGCTTGGCACGCACAGCCACAGCAATCAGCTCCACCATGTACATGGCCGCCTGCCCTTCTTTCACCACCAGTAAGCAATGCTCACTTTTATATATGTAACCAGCTGTTAAGCAGGAGCAGGGCAGGCAGTGACTGTGGGGCGGAGATAGGTGTGGGGCAGGCAGCTTAAGATGCTGAGGTGTTTCTCAACAGTCAGTAAAACAGTAGGAATATTGGTGGGGGGAATTACATGACGTACTAATATTTGCACTCTCGCTATGTCTCGTTCTCTGTTTAATAGGTTGCACATTGGAATGAAGATGATAAACTTATCCCATTGGCAACAGATGCTCAAGCTGGCAATGACACCATTGGGGTTCAAAACCGGACATACATTGTCACCACAATCATGGTTTGTATCAACAGTATTTTTAGGATAAAGTAGCAGAAATAAAATGGCAGTACGGTATGAAAAGTCATACATGTTATGATCAAAGAAGCCACAACTTAATGGCAACTTTCTTGGTCAACACATGGTGACTGTGTTGAATGCTAGAGGTTGAGAGGATGAAGACCTGAAGGTGGGCACTGAAAGTACTGTTTCTATTTTTGCTGATGATACTAAATTGTGCAGAACTATAAGTTTAGGTTCAATGTTGATAAAGGCAAGGATATGTACTTAGGCAGAAATAATATAAATGCAAGTTATACACTAAATTGCAGTTTGTTGGGGGTTTCCTTAACTGAGAAGGATCTAGGGGTTTTTGTAGTTGTCTAATTCTGGGCAGTGTCATTCTGTGGCCATTAAATTATGAGGGGAGACTGTCAAGGTTGGGTTTGTTTTCTCTGGAAAAAAGGTGCTTGCGAGGGGACAATATTACACTTTACAAGTACATTAGAGGATATTATAGACAAATAGCAGGGGACCTTTTTACCCATAAAGTGGATCACCGTATCAGAGGCCTCCCCTTCAGACTAGAAGAAAAGAACTTTCATTTGAAGCAACATAGGCGGTTCTTCACAGTGAAGACAGTGAGGTTGTGGAATGCACTGCAGGATGGCTGATTCTGTTAATGCCTTTAAGAGTTGCTTGGATGATTTCTCAGACCAGAATAATATCCAAGGCTATAGTGACACTAAAAGATATTGGTATATATAGTTTGTGTGAGTGTATGGAGGGGTCAGTGTGTGTATGTATGGATGCTGGGTTTTATTTGGAGAGGTTGAACTCAATGAACTTTGGTCTTTTTTCAACCCAACCAAACTATGTAACTATGTAACCAGCAAGTGTGGGTGCTCTAAAATGGATACAATGGAGACCTTACAGTATCTTACCTAAATTCATTAAGGTATTTGGATCCAAACAAACTCCTACATTTCTACATGGTTGACAATGCATGTATGTATCCTTCTTCTTCTAAAGAATGATGCTAAATTGAGCCCATTGATGCTTCAGAACCCTAGCACTAGTGTCACCCTGTACCTAGCTGTAGCTTCATGGTTGTGTTAATATGAGCACCTGACTTGTGGCTAGTTTGAAAGAGCACTCTCCAGAAGTGACCAACCCCCTGTCTGACAATTCTAGACACAACTTGCACCCGATTTGAATCAAACTGCAAGAAATATGCAAGAGATATTGCGCCCATTTTATTGCAAGTTGGCTCACGGCTAAAATGTTACTGAAACTATGGGGCAAATTCTGACTTATTAATGTTAAAAAAAATGCAGTGTGCCATTTATGAAAAATCACAAAGCAAGGTTTGTTATCAACTCTATTTAACTTTACTTTACAACACTGAAGGTCAGAATTAATAAAATTTGGACCGGAATTCCTTTGGAATCCCAATCTTAAAACTTATCTTACTGGAATAATAATAATAAAACTCAACACAACACTCAACAAAAAAAAAAACACCTCTAAAATGTCCCCAGTTGAAGCCGATATGTGTTCCATGCCAGCTTTGATCAGGGCTGCCCCTGCCATGAGACTTAGGGGCAGAGTCACTAACAGGCTTCGCACCGCTTGCACCACTTCGCCAGACGCAAATGTGCTTCGAATTTGCTAATTCACTAAAATGCAAAATTTCGTCCTGGGCGTCGAACGCTGGCGACTTTTCATTATCGTTACTTCGGCAGTGCGAGCATTTTATATCAAAGATGCACTAGCATTCATTTGTGCCTAGCGAAACTTCTTGCTAGTGATCTTGCGCTTAGGTCAATTTGCATAGGGTGGGAAATTTAAAGTTGTATGGAGGTCTTTATTATAAATGGTTTAAGTTAAGTTTTTATTACAATCGTCCAGGGAACCTTAATAAAGACAAGAGAGTTAATATAATGCCCTACACAACCGGAGAAAACTGGTTACCCAAAAAAAATTTAAGTCAGCCAAATAAAGTGTAAGTCAGGACTTTTGCAGGCAATTCCTCTTCAAAAAAGGAAAAGTCGCCAGTGTTTTTGGAACTTTTATGCATTTTCGGCACACAGGATATGATGTAATTGACGATTGAGGAAGATCTAGCTGCTTTTTAGCACTTTGCCTGGTCTGAGGTGGCGAAGTTAACTCTGTCGAAAGAGGTAACGTTCAGTAAAATCCGCACTTTACTGAATTTGCGGAGTAACAACCTTTTGCCAGAGCGAAAAGTCGCCCGGCAATAGAGTGCGAACAAACGCTAGCGACGGTCTCTTTTGCTAGCGAATTGGCACTGTACCTGTTAGTGAATTGGCGATGTGGATGGTAACGTTGGCGAAAAGTCGCTAGCGTTAGCCACTTCGCCCTTTAGTGAATCTGTCCAATGGTGAGAACCTTGCCTTAGGCGGCAGTGAGTAGCCAGTTACCAGGGGTGGCAAAAAGCTGCCTACTGTAACTTAAAGAGCCGAATTTCCATTTTTTAAAATGGCAATTTGGCTCCACTAGTGCAGAAAACACTATAGCGCGCATTGCACTAGCAATTCAGCCACCCTTTGACCCACTCTGACGCTGAAGTTCTTAGAACGTAGCTGCTGCCCCCTCAGAATGGCCCCTGGCTTTGATAAACAACTTTCAACGTGATAAACCAAAGTCAAGGGTCTAATTGGACCAGTGGGTTACTGGGAAGAAACCCGGTGGGCCCTGCTGGCTCAGACCTGATCCTCACTCCGAATGTTGGCGCCCCTTCCCCGCCCGATGGCACAAGGAGAAAGTAAGAGACATGCAGTACAGGGGCCGGGGGAATGGAGACCCGTGAGTGGTTTTGACAAATGGAAACGTTAGCGACTTGGAAGGGGGCTCTGAGGTGGCAGCCATGATGAGACCCAGATAGCCCTGTCAGAAACTAGAAAAGCTACCCAGTAAAAATCCCAATTAAAAGTCTTTGCTAGTACCAAACTAAGCAAAATAAGTGACATTTTAAGTACATCAGGGTATCTGGAAGACTATTTAGATAAAGGGGTCTCTCTGAGCTGGACAGTTTTGTAAAATCCTTTGGCCAATATTGATTGCTATATCCAAAAAGCAAATGAAAAAAAGTAACAAAGATGGATATCTCTGATTTACACTAGCATCTCCCTTTGATTAATAGCCTCTGACAAAGTGGTAATGAAATCAGAATGCTTGATAGATCTCTGCTGAAGGCAAAAGAACAAGGCCAAACAAACATTTCGTTGATACTGCTCTCTGCACAAAAAGAGACGTGATTAAGGGAGACTGTGGAGATGTACTTGCATTGATTCAATGGTCAATTTATTGTAATTAGTTAAAAATACTGGAGGAACACATTTATTAAACTTAGTAAACTGTCTTAAACTTAGTCACCCAAGTTTACTTTATTTTGTTTCCTTGTGCTAAATATTCTACAGATGAGGGAGCTGTTTTTCAGAATGCTCGGGACCTGGGGTATTTCGGATAAGGATTCTTTGTGTAATTTGGATCTTCATACCTTAAAGATTAGTTAAACCCAATAGGATTGTTTTGCCTTCAGTAAGGATTAATTAGATCTTGGTTGGGATCAAGTACAAGTTACTGTTTTGTTATTACAGAGAAAAAGGATTAAAAAAATTTGATTAAAATGGAGTCTATACTCTATAATTCGAAGCTTTTTGGATAATGTATCTCATACCTGTATGATGGTATCATAACGGTTTGCTTTTGAATCTGACCTGCATGCTAAATATCAATTGCAAACTCACTGAACAGTTATGTCCCATGTGTCCCTTCAAGTCGCTGACTAACTCAGAGTTAGAGAGCTGAAAAGCAGGAAGTAGTGTTCTGGCTATTATGTTACACTTCCAGTCACTCCAGCCTTTATACATTACATTTCTGCCTGACTAACTATATTAGAAACATTTTTTATTGTGTACAGCCTGTCTATTTACCCAGTTTTTATTTTTACACTGAACTGTTCCTTTAATGACATCTCACTTTTCTTTTATCTGTCATCTACCATCTAGGAGGCTCCCTATGTTATGCTGAAGAAGAACGCTGATCAGCTAGAAGGCAATGACCGATTTGAAGGCTACTGTGTAGAGCTGGCTGCAGAGATCGCCAAGCACGTTGGCATCAAGTACAAGCTGGAAATTGTGAAGGATGGAAAGTATGGAGCACGGGACTCTGATATGAAGGCTTGGAATGGCATGGTGGGAGAGCTGGTGTATGGGGTATGTTTCACATAGAAATTTTGTGTGTATTGTCTATGTTTAAATATACAAATAATAGGACACGTACACTACTAATATGCATTTATTTATATTTATGCATTCCTTTTTGTAAAGTGTGCCAAAATATATTGCAGTCATCTTCAATAACTAAAACTAGGGGCTCCTTATGCCCAGTCCTTAGGCAACTTGACTACATGAAGCTATTACTCTATATACAAAGTAGAGGGCATTTACCTGAACCAAGGTGATTTCAGCCCCTGCCACTGGCAGCAGCCTCCTTCTTCATTCACATCCAGAGCAACTGTTTCGGCTCCGGCGTGAACACACTGTGCATATTTCAGTGCAAAATACAAAAGTCTCGCTTTTCTTCCAACAGAATGGTTTCAGATGCAAACAGAAGAGGGAGGCTACCGCCCGCAATGGGGCCCGAAATCATCTTATGCATTTCTGAAAGCTACTGCCCGTGGTAGACTGATTTCAGCCCCATGTGGCTATTGAAAATACTTTTTCTTCATAATGAAAATAAATACAATTCAATTTTCTCAACTTTTCTCACCCCAAGGATAGTGCAGGCGAAGCCAAGAGAGTAAATAAAAAAAGTGGTTGCACCACCTGTCAAAAATGAAAGAGGGTCCACTGGGACTGGGTCCAACTGAGATATTTCCCAGTATCCTAACGGGCTATCCAACTCAACCAGAAGAAAGATTGCCCGAGCATGGTTTGCTTTTAAAAATAATTATCTAGCCCACATTCTGGAGTTGAACAGCTGCTAGTCAACTCCCGAATCCACAAGACCGAGCGCTGGCACAAGGGTGTTTCTAGCAGCTGGTCAACGCCACAGAATGGGTTAGACCGAGTGATGGCATTTTTTTTGTGTTTCGTGTATAAACAGTAGCCAAATATTGCCTATAGCCAGGGTTGGACTGGGCCAGGGGGGGGCACTGGGAAAAAAGCTAGTGGGCACACCCAGCTCTTGTTGGCCCTGCCGGCCCAGATCCGCTCCCTACAGAATCTCCCTGCCACAACCTCCCTTTATCATGGCAAATACAAAGTGCGCACATGCGCATGTGCGGTGTAGCGGGGGGGCCCAGCTCGGCAGGGGACCTGGCCCCAGGGCCCCCCAGTCCGACCCTGCCTATAGCTGCCATCAGGCCCGGACTGGCAATCTGTGGGTTCTGGAAAATGCCAGAGGGGCTGCTACAAGGTCCCATAGAAAGTCAGTATTTAGTGGGCTGGTGGGGGCTGTTTGGGCCTCTATGTGGGCTGATTGGGCCTCTGTGTACCTGAAATGCCAGGGCCTATTTTAATTCTCAGTCAGGACCTGGCTGCCATCCAGCCTCTAAAAAAGGGAATTATTTAAACTGTAGATGTTTGTTTATGGTCAGGGGCTTAAAAGCTCCTTGTTTTTTCACTATAGTTCTGAGTTAAGGGAAAGTTCACCATGGTCTTATTACTCAGACACACTGGTTGCTGGGGGACTTGATTTTAAATGCACAACAAACTTAGAATGCTCACAGATAGGGGCACATTTACCTAGGGTCGAATATTGAGGGTTATTAACCCTCGATATTCGACTGCCGAATTAAAATCCTTCGACTTCGAATATCGAAGTCAAAGGATTTTGCGCAATTCGTTCCATCGATCGAAGGATTATCCTTCGATCAGAAAAGTGTTAGCAAGCCTATGGGGACCTTAACATTGGCCTCGGTAGGTTTTAGGTGGCGAACTAGGGGGTCGAAGAAATTTTTAAAGAGACAGTACTTCGATTATCGAATGATCGAATATGCGAACGATTTTTAGTTCGAATCGTTCGATTCGAATTTGAAGGTCGTAGTCGAAGGTCGAAGTAGCCAATTCGATGGTCGAAGTAGCCAAAAAAAACATTCGAAAATCTAAATTTTTTTCCTCTACTTTCCTCTATTCCTTCCCTCGAGCTTAGTGAATGGGCCCCATAGTGTAGGACCAACATATAATGAGGGGTCTTGACATGGCACATGAGCTTACATATTTTGGCTAAAGTGTGGTACTAACACCTAATTATTTTTAATAAGTATTTTTAAAAACAAACCATGCGCTGGCAATTTTTTTTCTTTTTCTGTACAAATATTGGCTTTTTATCATTTATAGCAGCAGGTTAACTCTAGAATGTGGTTTAGACCAAACGCTGGCACAAGGGTATTTCTAGCAGCTGGACAATATCACAGCGTGGGTTAGACTGAGCGCTGGCAATTTTCTTTTTGTGTTTTCGAGCACCATTAATGTGCAAGTGGAAAACTTGAATAGTGTCACTTTAATGTCAGTATCATTGTATCTGTTTAGCGTTCTACAGTAATGTTTCCCCTACACCAGAGAAATAAAGGTACAGTTCACAGAAGCAACATTCAGCACAATGGAAAGCACCTACCTATTGTTCTACTACCATTAGGATCCAATCAGCAGGCAGCACTAACTGTTTACCTCATTGCAAACAAACAACTGATTGGTTACTACTGGGAATTAGACCTGTGCTTTTTATTAAATCATATTCAAATATTTGGAGTAGTATAATCCTTTTTTTTTTTTTTTTTAATTTACTCAATTTGGAACAAAGAGTCTCCAAGCATTTCATTAGTTCTCTTGAAGGCATCCCGTTAGCTGGAAGCAGTTAAAAAAAAATCCCCCTCAAGCTCATTCTTTTTAAACATCAATTCCCAAAAGAAGAGCATTAAGGCAAATGAATCTCGGTTCTTTATTTATTCATTGAGTTTACATAACCAATTGGAGTTTATACAGAACAGTCTAGGCAATTTACTTTTTCTATGTGAAGTTTTCTGATTACCACCTTCAGTCCTCGTCTCATTCCCTTTCTCCTGCCTCTTGCAACTTTGCACATATTCTTACTTTACTCAATGGGACACAACCATGGTGAAATCTGTTGGGGTTCAGGTTTGAGCCTAAATAAACCTATGATTAAAGGGATACTGTCATGGGAAAAAATGTTTTTTTTAGTTAATAGTGCCTGCTCCAGCACACTTCTGTACTGAAATCCATTTTTCAAAAGAGCATTTTTTTTTAAATCTGACATGGGGCTAGATTTTTTTAACTGCTTCCAGCTAACGGGATGCCTACAAGGGAACTAATGAAATGCTTTGAGACTCGTTGTTCTAAATTGAGTAATTGAAAAAGAAAGGATTGTACTAGTTCAAATATTTTAATACAATTTAATAAAAATCACAGCATTTGCACCAGGTCTTATTGTCAGTTTTCCAGGTGCCTCCAGTCATGTAACGTTATCTCTGATAAACTTTAGTCATTCTTTACTGCCGCACTCCAGGTTGGAGTGATACCCTAACTCCCTTCCCCCCAGCAGCTCATCAGCAGAACAATGGGAAGAAAACCAGATAGCAGCTCCCTGGTTGATAAAAACAGCACTCAATAGTAAAAATCCATGTCCCATTGCAACTCCTTCAGTTACATTGAGTAGGAGAAACAATAGCCTGTCAGAAAGCAGTTCCATAGTGCAGCACTGGCTCTTTCTGAAAGCACATGGCCAGGCAAAGTAACCTGAGATGGCGCCTGCACACCAATATTACAACAAAAAAAATACACTTGTTGGGTTAGGAATGGAATTTTATATGGTAGAGTGAATTATTTGCAGTGTAAACAGTGTAATTTAGAAATAAAAACACCACAAAAATAATTACAGAAACATTTTAAGGACTGCAGCACTCAAATGCATGGTCCAATTCACTTGGTAGAGACACACAGTCAGATTCGGGAGATTAGTTGCCCGGCAACAAATCTCCTCTTCTTCGGGGCGACTAATCTCCCCAGCTAGAATGAAAATCGACAGTGGGATGGCTCTTCATTTTCCGAAGTCGCCAGAAGTTGCCTCCGAGTGCCATCCCACCAGCGATTTACATTCTAGCCAGTGGGAAGGCAGTTCAGGGAGATTAGTCACCCCGAAGAAGAGGAGATATGTCACTGGGCGATTAATCTCCCCGAATCTGACTGTGTGTCTCTGGCCTAACACAAATGTCCCAGGTCCAGACTACACATAATTCCACCTTTACCTCTCTTTACTGTGTTCCCTTGGGCATAACTCCTCAGATTCCTTTACTTTCTTTTATTGCCATTGCAAGCGACCTATCTTATGTATATAAGGCTTTAAACCTGCTGTTATAGAGTATCTCGTTTCTTGTATGACCCCAATCTGTGACAACATATTAATCATCTGCTTTAATGCCACCAGAGAGCCGATTTGGCTGTTGCTCCCTTGACAATAACACTAGTCCGTGAAGAGGTTATTGACTTTTCCAAACCATTCATGAGCCTGGGAATTTCAATCATGATCAAGAAGCCTCAGAAATCCAAGCCTGGAGTTTTTTCCTTCCTGGATCCACTGGCTTATGAAATCTGGATGTGTATAGTCTTTGCATACATTGGAGTCAGCGTGGTTCTCTTCCTTGTGAGTCGATTCAGCCCATATGAGTGGCACAATGAGGAGTTTGAAGAAGGAAAAGAGCAGCCGACAAATGATCAGACTAATGAATTTGGCATATTTAATAGCCTGTGGTTCTCTTTAGGAGCATTTATGCAGCAAGGATGCGATATATCCCCAAGGTAAGTTTGGGTTTTGGTTATATTCTATCCTCATTTAGGCAGTACTAAATACAGGTATGGGACCCGTTATCAAGAATGCTCTGGACCTGGGGTTTTCCGGATAATGATCTTTCTATAATTTGGATCTTGATAAATCTACTAGAAAATCATGCAAACGTTAAATAAACCCAATAGGCTGATTATGCTTCCAATGAGGATTAATTATATCTTGAGTTGGATCAAGAACAAGGGACTGTTTTATTATTACAGAGTAAAGGAAATTTTTTTAAAAAATTTGGATTATTTGAAATGTTGGACAGGCAGGTGTGCCCATATTTTTGGCAAAATTAAAAAACAAAAAATTTTACTGCATGTGTTCCAATATTTTGGGGGATGGCCACCTAGGGTGGTCAATATCTATTACAGGTATGGGGCATGTTATCCACTATGCTCATGACCTGTGGTTTTCCAGATAACAGATCTTTCCGTAATTATATCTTAGTTTGGATACATAAAATGGAAATGTTTTATCAGTACAGGTATAGGATCCCTTATCCGGAAACCCAATATCCAGAAAGCTCCGAATTACGGAATGGCTGTCTCCCATAGACTCCATTTTATCCAAATAATCCAAATTTTTAAAAATGATTTCCTTTTTCTCTGTAATAATAAAACAGTAGTTTGAACTTGATCTCAACTAAGATATAATTAATCCTTATTGGAAGCAAAACCAGCCTATTGGGTTTATTTAATGTTTAAATGAATTTCTAGTGGATTTAAGGCATGAAGATCCAAATTACGGAAAGATCCATTATCTGGAAAACCTCAGGTCCCGATCATTCTGGATAACAGATCCCATACCTGTACAGCTAAAAATAAATCAATAAATAAAATTACATTTTTAATAATCTAAATTATTTAACATGGAGTCTATGACTAAACAGAGATGGCCTTTCCTTTATCTTGAACTTTCTGTTTAACAGAAATAATATATATGCATAATATATCTTTCCTGTAGGCTGACATACTGTATTTAAAAAAGGACAAATTACTGTTTGGTGCCATTTCTTTCATAGAATGAGTCAAGCAAACTATACACTCCCTCTGTCCGTGTCTAGAATGCTTGAGTAATCTCTGACTGAATCATTGTTCCAGGCTTGACATCTCTTGTTTGTTTGTTTTAGTTGTGAATTTAGATTGAATTTTGCTCTTTCTGACCGTGACTTGTCTGCTGATTTTGTTGACCATGCTGTGGCTTATTCAGGATATTTATTTAATATCAATTAATATTTCAATATGTTCACCTGCTGCACCATTGATAGCAAGTCCCTCCTTAACTGTTTAAAGGCAGAGACACACACTCAGATTCGGGGAGATTAGTCGCCCAGCAACAAATCTCCTTTTTTTCGGGGCAACTAATCTCCCCGAACTGCCTCCCGCCAGCTAGAATGTTAATTGCTGGCGGGAATTGCAATTGGTGCGCTTCATTTTCCCGGTCATTCTCTTCTCACTGCGGGCGGACGCGGGTCTATAAATAAAGGGGAGCAGCGGGCCCGGGTCAGATGCGGGTAGGGAGTGTGCGGGTTAGGGTCGGGTGCGGGTCAAGAAATTTTCCCACATCACTAGTTGCCAGGTCTAATTTCCTAAACCAGCCAGTCAGCTACAAAACCAGCTCAAAACTAGCCAAGAGGCATTTCAAAAGTAGCCCCAAAATAGCACAATATGTGCAGTGAAAAAAAGTATAAATATATGTGAAAATTTGCCTTTTTCAAATTTTCACTGTTTCGCTAATTTTTCCATTAAGCAAAATGGGACAGATTTGCCCATCACCAGGAGCATAACTACTGATAGGGGCCCAGGAGGTATAGGAGCCCCATAAGGACAAATACATATACAGTTTCAATAAATATTGGTAAAACTGGTCAACCTCTAGACATTTTGGTGGCCGGCAGATTATCTGAAATTGAGGAAAGTCACTGGAAAATGTGAGAATGCTTAAGATTGACGGGAGACTGGGGTACAGAGCCCAAAAGCTGGTAATTCCCGACTTTTACACAAGTCAGTGTCATTGCATGCTGGGTATTGTAGTCTTACATTAAACTTGGCAAATTGTTAAACAAAAACTACATTACCCAGCATGCATCTTACTTGAGAACAAGGTTATACAAAGCTTATTTATTTTTTTCAAATAATAAATTGTTGCAAATGAAACTTTTTGTTGTCGTCCGGATTTGGCTACTGCTACATTGTAATGTCCTTGGTTTGTAAATTGTATTGTTTAGGGAAAAAAAAGCTCTTATGTGCTGTATTGATGTCTGGGTCGGGATTTCCTGATTTTGATGTCAATAGCACAGGATGCTACTGGGATAGTCAATCTCAAGGCAAAAGATTGTAAGATTGTAATAACAGGCCTGTTTAGCTGTCTTGCTTGTTGATCTATATCTTTGCCACTAGTCACATATATAGTGATGACCTTGTTATAATGAGTCATGCCATATATATTTGTATGTGTATAAGGGTTGGGAGGAAGAATCTTACAGAACAAAAAGTAGAAAAACGTAAGAAACACTTCCTCATGTAGTGAAATAAAAACTACTGTTTATTAATCCATTAAAAAACACAGGTGGCTGCCATGGAATAGACACCTAACGCATTCTGGAACCACCCTTAATCATAGCACATAAATATTAGGGGGTTATTTACTCCGAATGCAAAAATCATGAAAAATTTGTGATTTTTTTTTCTTTTATAAAATCTCACTTTTAGGGGGTTATTTATCAAAGTCCGAATTGATCTCAATATTTTCTGTCACTGTGTGGTACCTCTATGTGGTATTAAAGGGGTGATTCACCTTTAAGTTTAATTTGAGTATGTTATAGAATGGGCAATTGAAAGCAACTTTTCAATTGGTCTTTATTATTTATTTTTTATAGTTTTTTTTTTTAATTGAATTGAAAACTTTTTCCAGTTTTCAAATAAATTCCATGACTTTTTAAAAGTCAGATTTTGTTTAAAAAAATCACGAATTTTTCATGATTTTTGCATTTGAAGTTTAGTAAATAATCCCCTTAAAAAATCACGAATTTTTCAGAATCTATTAAACCCAGAGGATGGAAAAGTCCGAATCAGAAAATCTGGGATCTCAAACCTGTCGAGGTTGCATATAAGTCAATGGGAAAAATCAGAATTTTTGGGTGAAAAATCAGGGAAAAAACTTAAAAATCAGATAAAAATTTTGGAAAAATAGTGAGAATCAATTTTTCGTTCCTGCAAAGCAAATATGTAATAATAAATAAGCATAAAAAAATCTGAGTGGATTTGATCGGAATTTGTAGCAGAAAATATTGAGATAAATTTGGACTTTGATAAATAACCCCCTAAGAGTGTAAACTGGAGTGACCTGTGGATCCAAAATGAAGGCAGGTTTAGTTAAGGTAGCAACTGATACATATTGCTTCATGTAAGAGATATATCTGAATACCCTTGGGCTTCTTAAGTATTTAATTGTATAGGAAAAAAAACAAAGGGTTCATGTTCAACATCTCTGCTTGTTAAAGGGGTTAAGTTTTAGTATGCTGTTGATAGTCTGAGAATTTGCAATTGGCTTACATTTTTTTATTATTTGTGGGTTTTGAGTTATTTCGCATTTCATTCAGCAGCTCTCCAGTTTGCCATTTCAGCCATCTGGTTGCTAGGGTCTAAATGACCCTAGCAACCATGCACTGATTTGAATAAGAGACTGAAATAGGAATAGGAGAGGCTCGAACAGAAAGATGAGCATTAAAAAGCAACAATAACAATAAAGTTGTATCCTTACAAAGCATTTGTTGTTTAGATGAGATCAGTGACCTCAATTTCAAAGCTGGAAAAAGCTTTCAATTTTCTTAAAAACCTATAAAAAATTAAAATTAAACTTAAACTTAATTTTAAACTTAAAAGTGAATCACTCCTTTAATACCACAAAGAGGTACGACACAGCGACAACCCTATAATATGATTTTTTGGCAGCTTGCCGTGGCCATCAATAAATATTCTGCCTTTGATAAATCTTGGCCATTGCAGGTCTGGAAATAAAGGAGAGAAGCTGCGCTAAGTGCCTGAAGTAATTGCATTTTATATACTGCTGCTAAAATAAATACTTCAGCAAGCAACAACCTCATCAGAGAACACTATTCCGAAGCATTAGCGCAAGCAATAACTCATTTTTATTGTTAGCAAGATGTTGGCGGAGCTTGAGTTCGTTCGCTTTGAGCTCCCACTGAGGCCGCTAATAATGTTGGTGTGAATGCTCTGGACAAATGCACACAGACTTCCACAGACTTCTCCATAATGAATCGATACTCTGCTGGAGATATTGAGCTGCTCTCTGTACTATTCTTTCACTTTTCTGTTGGGTTTTTATTTAAAAGGAACTATTTTTTTGAGTGGCGACGAACCCTATGTACTGGTTTTCAAGATCATAGTGAGGACAAAGGCTAAGCTCAGCATGCGCAGCTCCACCGAATGCTTCTCCACCCACCTGCAATGTATCCGCATGCAGGATAAGCCATGGCACTATGCCTTTTTTCCTGTACCAGGGAGCAAAGTGTTAATTAAATCTCGGGCAGCTGAGAAGAGAATGACCGGGAGACACCAAGGGAACTGCTTGATTTTATTTGTTTTTTAAAGGTCAACTCCTGATGAGAGATTTGGTGTGAAAATTGAGATTGATTAAAAATAGTTAAATATGTAAGCTCTGGCTTTTGCATAGGGTTTTGTGCATATACTAAATGCATCCACGAGTATAATACCCTTGTTCCCACCTTAAAATTGAATCCCCTTCGAAAAAATTTGATTTTGAAATGAATATTTGCAGGGAAATCTTAAAACTGTGTTGGATTCTTAAATTCAGGGGTGTTAGGGCTCTTACACACGGGCATTTGTTCGTGTGCTCCCCTGTGTTGCGCTTTTTTTCCGTTCAGTCGCAGGGGAGTGCAGGAGTAGGCGCACTGAATTACTATAAATGGGGATGTATTCACACAGACGCATGTATGCACTGAATGCAGGTAAAATGCAACATGCTGCGTCCCAACCAGCATTTGGCGCTTACATGCGTCTGTGTGAGTACAGCCCCATTGACAATAATTCAGTGTGCCTACTCCTGCGCTCCCCTGCGGCCTAACGGAAGAACGCACAACGCAGTAGTGATGGGCAAATTTATTCGCCAGGCGCAAATTTGGCCACGACAAAAAAAATGGACGCAAATTTTTCAGCAAAGTGAAACGTCACAAATTTGCCCATCACTACAACGCAGGGGAGCACACAAAATTTTTTTCCTTTCATTTTGAACTCTAGAATTACATCTGTCTATAATTTGCTGGCATCATACTAGCCAAAGTCTCACAAGATTTTAATATAAATAAGGACTTTTGGGTTTGTGCAATAAATGCCATCTTTCTTTTGACTAAAAGGGTACGGTATATTTTCTGTAAGGTGGCTCTGTTGGTAACATGAATATGTAACTGGCAGTTTTATTAACCTATCTACTTACATTGGTTTTAAAATCCCCTCCATGTTAAACGTGGTCTAATTGTTCCATTTACTTATGTATTTATTTATTTCCTGCAAGATTTCAAATAAATAAAGACTTGTGGGAATAGCTATTGGACCTGTTATTCAGAATACTCAGGATCTGGGGATTTCCGGATAATGGAATTTGGATTTTCATACCTTAAGTCTACTAGAAAATCATGTAAACAATAAATATCTAATATAAGTAATTCAAGAAACATGAATTCATAATTCATAACAATAATTCATGTAAACATAAAATAAATCAAATAGGTCTGTTTTGCTGCCAATAAGGATTAATTATATCTTAGTTTGGATCAAGTACATGCTACTGTTTTAGAGAAAAGGGAATCCATTAAAAAAATCTGGATTATTTGTATAAAATGGAGTCTATGGGAAACGACCTTTCTGTAATTAGAAGCATTCCGGATAATAGTATTGTAAAATAGAATAAGGCTAGAAATGCTGTATTTTGTATACTAAATATAAACATGAACTTACTGCACCACAAGCCTAATCAAACAAATAATTTATGCTTTTAAAGTTGGCCACAGGCTGTCACCATCTTGTAACTTTGGTAAACATCTTTGCAAGACCAAGACTGTGCACATGCTCAGTGTGGTCTGGCCTGCTTAGGGATCGTCATAAATTATCAAAACAGCACAAGTCAAATAATATCTGCCAGAAGCCGATACAGCAAGACTGATTAATAATCAAAATATACAGACTGCACTGGGTCCTGTGTTGTCATGTAATCTAATGTGGATTTTATAGTTTTTGTATTGTTTAATACAAACTTTCTCCAACTCTGCAGAACTAGTAGCTGCAGCAAAATAATCCTCCAAATAGAATCCCAGTTTATCTGTTTAAATCTGGCTCCATGATCTTTGTCTCTGCAGCTGGAGTTGGAAACAGTAAAGGAGATTTAAAGGCAAAAATAAAATCCAATACAAATCTGTACACCTCCACTGACTGCTCTATAGGGAAACAAACAAAGCTGCTTCAGTTCTGCATGGCTGGGAAGTAAGGTGGGAGCTCCCTCTGCTGTTCATAAGTATGATTGTTTCCCTGCAGCGCAGTTAGGGACCGTCTGGCTATCCCTTTAAAGTATACAAAATAGGAAATGACGAAGTGTATTAAGTTTGTCCATTAACTCATCCCACTAATTGCCTTAAAAGGGGTAGTAAAGCCATGGCAAAAACCTTTAGCATGTGTTAGCCACTTATTTTCACCATATAAACTGTGTATGCATTCAAAATCTTAAACATCATTCATGTGTCCTATTGTTTTAGGTCTCTCTCAGGACGAATTGTTGGGGGTGTCTGGTGGTTCTTCACTTTGATCATTATTTCATCTTACACGGCAAACCTAGCAGCCTTCTTGACAGTTGAAAGGATGGTCTCACCTATAGAGAGTGCGGACGACTTGGCCAAGCAAACTGAAATAACCTATGGGACCCTTGACTCTGGATCTACTAAAGAGTTTTTTAAGGTAAAACAAGAGTTTATAGAGTTTATACCTTGTGATACAGATATATTGTGTTGGAAAAGATAGTGATTCTGTGGGTATTTCTCCAGTGTTGAACTGGTAAACAATAATCTCTAGGGAAATATGTATAGCTTTGCAGTAATGATGGGCGAACCTGCCGAAAAATTCCCGAATTTGATGAAAAATTTGCGAAACCGGCAAAATAATTTTGATGTGCGACAATTTTGACGTGACGCATTAAAGTCAATGGGCATCTGAATTTGTGCCTGTTCATTGTTACTTTGCAGCTTTGTGAAAGTATTTGTGGACTGGCTCAGGAAAAGCTGAATAAATGGGTCCCTGGAGTGAATGGAGGAGAGCAGGGTGGGCCTTCCATTTCATGCTCCATTGAGTGTTTTCAGCTGCCCAGCTAGAGGTAGCTGTTTGATTAGGCTGCAAGTGAGCTGCAGATAAAAAAGAGGTGTGCGACTTCACCTCAGAGCACCCCACCTGGAGACCTCCTTGTGCTGGAGGAGGGTGAATGGCCCATGGACACCTCCGTGTGCTGGAAGGAGGTGTGTGTGAAGTGTCGGACTGGGGGTCCAGGGCCACTGGGACTGCTACCTCAGGGGGCCCCCACACAGTATCAGACTGGGACACCAGGGGCCCACCCAAAAACCTTAGACCAGGGGCCCACTCTCAATACTATTATTCATCCTCTCCTCACTCAACCTCTAGTCTCTTTTCTTTACATACTACAATCTATTAATCCATCTATTTAGCTTCTTTGTTCTCTAGAAATTGATAATGACCATGAAATTGGCCAAATGATTAGAAGCAAGAGGGCCCACTGAGTTTTCCCTGTATACCGGTGGGCCAGTCCAACACTGTGTGTGTGAGAGTATCTGGGAACGAGACAGTATTTCCCTGCTAAACTGAAGTGTTGGAGAGACATCCAAGGCTATAAGAGGTGTAAATATTGTGTTTCTGTAAACACCAAGGTGGGTGTTAAAGCGGCACTGCTATACGCTGTCCTTTTTATCCTGTGTTGAAGATGATAAAAGCCAGCCAAGCTGTATTGAACTCTTAAAGGTGGTGTCAGATGCAATTAATGTGGGGTTGGATGGGGTTGGATGGCTTTTTAGCAAGTGAGGGAATACAGGGTTATGGAAGATAGCTCATAGTACAAGGTGATCCAAGGACTAGTCCCATTGCCATTTTGGAGTCAGGAAGGAATTTTTCCCCTCTGAGGCAAATTGGAAAGGCTTCAAATAGTTTTTTTTGCCTCTGGATCAACCTGGCAGTTAGGTTGAACTTGATGGACGTGTCTCTTTTTTCAACCTAACTTACTATATATATATATATATATATATATATATATATATACACATACAGACAGACAGACAGACAGACAGACAGACAGACAGACAGACAGATAGATAGATAGATAGATAGATAGATAGATAGATAGATAGATAGATAGATAGATAGATAGATAGATAGATAGATAGATAGATATAAATATATAGTGTATATACAATATACTGTATATACAATCTTCAATTGTAGTTAGTGCACTTGTTTCCTAAGGCATCTATCAACTTCTGGGTCCAGCAGCTTCTAAATCTTCTTCTTCTACACTTTGTGTTTGTCTTTCCAGAGATCAAAAATTGCTGTGTTTGAAAAGATGTGGACTTACATGCGTTCCGCAGAACCCTCCGTTTTCGTAAAAACAACCGAGGAAGGGATGAATCGAGTGAGAAAGTCAAAGGGCAAATATGCTTACCTTTTAGAGTCCACCATGAATGAGTACATTGAACAACGAAAACCCTGCGATACCATGAAGGTGGGAGGTAACTTGGACTCCAAGGGATATGGCATTGCAACTCCCAAGGGGTCGCCACTGAGGTATGTAACCAAACCTCTGCTTTCTCATGTCTCGTGGATTTTTTTCTTTCTTGCTTTTTGGCCGTAGACCTGGGGTAAATGGAACAATCTCTCCTTGGAGAAAATATATGTCCCTTTCATCCTAGTCATCTGCATCATTACATTCCATAATAGCTCTCCTACAGCCCATCTTGCAAATCATCTTGGACCTGACACCACCTTATTTCCCTGGTAATTTATCATATTGAAAACTCTACTCATCTTTTCCAGTGGAAAATGATATTATCTAATCTAGGAATCTAATAAATATTAATCACTAAGGCCATTTTCATAAAGTTCTCTTGATTACTGGACCTGTATAGTGACTGTGATTTGGTATGTTAGATATAAAGGGCATAAACACCTTCCATAGCAGAGTTGTTCCACTCAGATGTTGTTAGACCATAATTCATAGCATACTCAAATACACTATATGGGCAAAAGTATGCCTCCCCAATATATCATTCCAAAATCATGGATAATTACATGAAGTTGGTCCTGATAAAACATTTACCTTCTACTCTATTCCGAGGGCTTTTCACTAAATGTTTCAACATCATCATTGGGATTCACTTCTATGCACGTGTAAAGATGAGCACTGATGTTGTAGATTTGGTAGAGCACGCATATGTTTTTAAATTCATCCCAAAGGTGTTCACATGGGTTGAGGTCAGGTCTCTGAGCAGTCAGGTACTTTGCAATGGACCTTACTTTGTGCATGGGGGAAATGATGGTACTACACATGGAAGGGCCCTCCCTAGACTGTGCCACGCACATAGAAAAAGACAATTCCGGCTAATTATTGGGAAGGGGTTTGTTACAGTCAGAGCTGTGAAGATGTGGAATTGTCTCCCTGAATCAGTGGTACAGGCTGATACATTAGATAGCTTTAAGAAGGGGTTGGATGGTGTTTAGCAAGTGAGGGAATACAGGGATATGGGAGATAGCTCATGGTACAAGTTGATCCAGAGACTGGTCCCATTATCAAATTTGGAGTCAGGAAGGATTTTTTTCCCCATCTGAGGCAAATTGGAGAGGCTTCAAATGTTCTTGCCTTCTTCTGGATCAACTAACAGGCAGGTTATATACAGTATAGACTTAAAAGGTTGAACTTGAAAGGTCTGTGTCTATTTTCAACCTAACTTCCCATGTAACTATGAATTGTCAAGAAACTCATTCTATAATGTAGAGGCATCTGTTTCAGCAATGGTGCATATGAATAAAAACAGCCAATTCCATTAATTAGAAATTATGTTCACATACTTTTGCCCATATTTTATATTAGCAAGGGTTTGAACATGCTGGGAGCTGTGGTTCAACAACATCAAGGGTAAATTCTCAAATAAATGGTGAAGGTGCGATGGTAGGGATCTTTGGGGAGTCTTTTTTCAGTAGCAGTTTGTAAAAGCAAGTGGGCACAAATGGGGATGTTGTAGTAAGGTTTAGTGATATGCAGGTCAGGTTTTTCCCGACCCACAAGCGACCCTAACCCACCCTCCCTCAGCCCGGGCCTGCGCGCATCCGACTTCCAGGTTCATTTCATAGACCCGCGCCAACCTGCCCCTTCAATGACATCACAAAAGTGGCGTGGTGAGCAGGTGCGCGGCTATAAAGTCGGAAGTCTTCACCCGAAGAAGGTTGCGAGGTCGGCCCAAACCTGTCCGACCCATGGGTATCAGGCCGGCCCGCATATCACTAGTAAAGTTTAAAGGGGTGGTTCACCTTTAAGTTGACTTTTATTATGTTATAGAATGGCCAGTTCTAAGCAACTTCTCAATTGGTCTCCGTTGTTTATTTATTATAGTTTTTTTAATTATTTATATTCTTCTTCTTACTCTTACCAGCTTTCGCTGACCCCGTCTAAAAACGAGTGCTCTATAAAGCTACACATTTATTGTTATTACAGGTATGGAACCAGTTATCCTGAATGCTTGGGACCTGGGCCATTCTGGATAATGGGTCTTTCTGTAATTTGGATCTTCATACCTTAAGTCTACTAGAAAATCATACAAACATTAAATCTAAAAAGCTTGTTTTGCTATCAATAAGGATTAATTATATATTTGGATCAAATACAAGTTACTGTTTTATTATTACAGAGAAAAAGGAAATCATTGATAAAAATTTGAATTATTTGGATAAAATGGGTCTATGGGAGACGGCCTCTCCGTAATTCAGAGGTTTCTGGATAACGGATTTCCAGATAACAGATCCCATACCTGTACTACTTTTTATTACTTTCTCTTATTTATATTCCAGTCTCTTATTCAAATCAATGCATGGTTGCTAGGGTAATTTTGACCCTAGAAACCAGATGGCTGAAAAAGCAAACTGGAGAGCTGCTGAATAAAAAGCTAAATAACCCAAAAACCACAAATAATAAAAAAAATGAAAACCAGTTGCAAATTGTCTCAGCATATCACTCTCTATATTTTACTAAAAGTTAACTCAAAGGTGAACAACCCCTTTAGAAATAACTATCCTCAAACTACATTTTTCATATAAGTCACCAGCATCATCATCCCCACTATATACCACCGTGAGGCCCCATTTAATACAATGTGATTTTTTTTTTCCTATATAAGGTAGGTTATTTTATCCCCACAAATGTGTTTATGTATTGTTTGACAATTTGCAATGTACCTCTTAATTTGTGCTTAACCATCTTTTCACTGCCCGATTGTTGTTATTGTATCTTCTTTGTACCATCTCAGTCTAGTAAAGTAAATATTCATTTAGTACCATTAACCTTCCCTAGGCTTTACGTTTCTTAATGTATCACATATGTGGTTTGATTAGGTCAGCTAATTTGTTTTGTATGCAGGGGTGGTATTTTACCAATACCGATATATATATACATGGTGGATATATATATATATATATATATATATATATATATATATATATATAAGGAATGTTCGAACACTAACGTGTCTATATGAATAAAATATATATATATATATATATATATATATATATATATATATATATATACTGTATATGTAATTTAATTTACATTTAGGCACATCCCAGGGATTACAATCACTAACCTTAATTTGCACTGGGCCAGTGTTTAGTTCTGCCAGGTCCCATTAGTCCCTTGCGGCTGTGCAGTACAGTAAAATCTAAAATATCTACTATACATGTATGACTATAAAGGTAAGGGACCTGTTATCATACCTGTACTGCACATGCAGGCAGTCCAGGAACACAGAACACTGACAGAAATATAGCATGGGTCATCGCTCTGGGAAGGTCCCCATAGGCTTTCTAAACTTTTTTTGGTTGAAGAAAATTTCTTCGCTCAATGGATTAAAATCCTTCGAATCGTTCGATCGAACGAATTACGGTAAATCCTTCGACTTCGATATTCGAAGTCGAAGGATTTAACTTCGACAGTCGAAAATCGAGGGTTAATTAACCCTCGATATTCGACCCTATGTAAATCTGCCCCTTGATGTTAATTAATATTTTCAAAACAAAATTCTTAATGTCAGTATCACTTTAAGTGATTTTGTGCTTCTAGTTAATGGGATTAAATATTAAAAGTCTAATACAGACCTAAAAATGATTATCATTATTTTACATACAGATCTTTGTGGCAACTCCTCAGCAGGAATAAATTATATATTAAGACCACCTGCCCTACATTATGCTTCATGAAAGAAACATTTATTGAACAATAATTCAATGCGCCAGAACAATGAAAGCTTTAGCCTCTGACAACATGAGCATGAAATGTACAGCTATTGTCCCCTGAAATGTAGATTGGCATTGCAATTAGTGCAGCGTAGGCGTTTGACCTTTATCGCTGTTTGAGAAGAATAATCTTGGGCAGAGTTTATGCTTGAATTATATGTAACCATGTAAACTTGCAATGACTTTGGAGTTATGTGTATTCCCAATGCATTATAATGGGCCTTTTTTGACTGCAGTTCATTTGTAGGGTTTGAGATATAGCTTTTCTCTGATTACCCCAGGCAATTATATTATGCTTGGTTAAGGGATCTATTATCCTGAAAACCATTTTCCATAAAGCTCCACAATACAGGAATGCCACTTTCCATAAAGTCCTAAGTAAGACTTAGGGGCATGTTTACTAACATTGGAGATAAATATCTGGAGAGATTTTTGGAGATGTTGCCCATGGCAACCAATCAGCAATTAGATTTAAACAGCCACAGCCAAGTTCGAAAACAAAAGCAAAGATCTGATTGGTTGCTATGGGCAACATCTCCAGAAATCTCTCCAGATATTTATCTCCAATGTTAGTAAACATGCCCCTTAGAGGGTTGTTTATCAAAGTCCGAATTTATCTCAATATTTTCTGAAAAAAACTTCGACCAAATCCGCACCGGTTTTTTTGAACTTATTTCTTAATAGACTTTCCCAAAAATTTTGTTTGCAGGAAAAAATCGTGAAAAAACAGATTTTCACGATTTTTGCATCTGAAAATTCCGAATTTTGCCCGAAAACTTCGGGGTATTGCCAAAAACCCAGAGCTCATCAAAAAATCATTGTTACTTCTCCCATTGACTTATATGCAACCTCAACAGGTCTGAGATGCCGGATTTTCAGATTCAGATTTTTCCATCTTTGGGGTTTTAATAAATTCTGAAAAATTTGTGATTTTTTTAAAAGTCAGATTTTATAAAAAAAATCACGACTTTTTCGTGATTTTTGCATTCGGAGTTTAGTAAATAACCCCCTTAGTATAAGACAATGATTTCTTTTTCCTCTGTAAATATAAATAATGCGTTAATAATGCAGTACCTTGTGCTTGATGGTAGCTTCCAGCAGTGTGATTGAAACGGTAGAACTACACTAGCGATTTTACCTACGAGAGCATCCATTGCGACGCACTCAAATTGCAGGCGTCACATTGGATGTGCCGAATCTAAGGTAAGTAATAGGAATGTCGGACGTTGTCGATGCGTGCACACGACATGACTGTCCGATGCCAACGTTGCGTCTTCATCCGACAGTCGTGTCATGTCTATCGCAGGTAAAAGCGCTCGCGTAGTTCTACCCTCAATAATAGTTTTGCTTGTAGCAAAATCCTCTTGGGTTTCTTTTTTTAAGTTTCAAGTTTCAAACACAGAGGAGGGAACTCTGTGCCCTAAACATTCCCTATTGTAGATGCCATAGTTTTATATTGCTTATTATAGCGAGATACATCATGGCTTGTGGAAGAGTAATCTGGGGCCATTGCTTGCAAGGCTAGAAATTGTCATGATCTGAGCCACAGTGCATGATATCACAAAGGGCAAACAGCCCTCTATGGGCTTAACTGGTTTTGATCAGAGCTTTCCGCTGAGGTGAAATTTCCCTTCTAGGGTGGCAATTGTTGGTCCCTCATTACAAATAGAGCTTCCCATTCTCCCCAGTGCAAAGCGATCTGTGATCTATATGATTGCAGTAACCGAATATTGTTTAGCAGGTTCTTTATGTAAACAGTGCTTCCATCTGTGATTGTTGGTTGAACAACTCCCAGCCTTTGCAGTGTGAGTGTAAATATTAGCTGGAATTTTGAAACCTAATCAAACCACTCATGAAAGTTCATTTTTTTTTTTAAATCAAAATGCAATAGACCATCATCCATTAATCCATGCAAAGCAAGATACATCCTCCTCTTCCTTTGCTTTCCGTTAGGCCAAACCATACAAATCTTTTTTTTAACCTCCATATTGTCTGTGGTTCCCCCAAACTGAATATTTTGTTTTTCTATATGTGTTCTTTGTCATTAGAGAATCACTCAGAAGGATTGGTGATCCAGTTTTCAATCTCTTATTTCTTTACTCCTTTGTTTTCTTAAATCGAGTACACCTCACCCCAGCCCCCGCTGCCAGGCATCAGAAACAAAAGGGATTATAATAAGGGGCAAACAAACTATATTACTGCTAAGATTATTGTGTTGTAATAAGTCTCTATGTGTATATATGTATCCTGGTTTGTACTGCAATTATGATAAAATAAATTAAAATATAAAGACACAGGACCAAGCCACATTTCCCTTTGTGCTGCTAATTGGCACAATAATGCTTCCACACCTTCACCCACATATAACCCATTTTATACAGATATGATTTTTTTGCTATCAGTACAGTTAAATAGATAGTAAGTATGAGGATATAGATAGACTGTCCCAGGCTGTCAATCTGTACATAATTTCTGATTGGGAATAAGCACGTTGGCTGACTTGGTTGAGCATCTGAGGAGAAACTCAAAGGAGAAACTACTGTTCATTTGTTTAAATTGTTCTAATTCTGGGTGCAGAATAGGGATGAGTAAACCAAAATTAGGAGTTACAATTGTAGCAAAACTTTATTTTAAGTGGTAAATCACTTCTAGTTAGGGGGCCTCCATGTTTACTTCTACCTCTAGTTAGGGAACCCTCCTGTCCACTTATGTCTCCAGTTGGAGGACCTCCATGATTACTTGTGCCCTAGGAGACTTTCATGTCCACTCAAGCTAGGAGACCTTGATGACCATGGTAAACACTTCTTCCTCTAGGTGGGAGACCTCGATACTCACATTGCCTATATTTAAGGAATCTCTATGGCCACTTCTACCCGTTAGTTAAGAGATTGCCTTGTTCACTTCTGCTTCTAGCTATGGGACCTCCAGGTCTGGATCTGTATCATTTCTCTTACATTTTACTATAATCTGTAAGTGTTTTCCTGAACTAATTTAGTGGTTACCTATAAATAAAACATTAATAATATAAAAAGTTTATATGTTAAAATGGTACCTTCTCAATCAAACATTCCTATTTGTAGGTAGAGTGTACTTATCCTTCAAGTGAAAGCATCTCCATTGCAACAGGAATAATAGGTGTTTCTATTATGTTCTAATGGCCAGTTCTTGTAGAAACGTGTTAGGTTCCAAATTTATGTGGGTGATGGTGTCGGAGCCAAAGCATGGATAGGTGCATGTGGTTTAGGATGAGGCTTGCAGCTGGTTCACCTATCCTTTGTCCCATGACCTCATGAGTGATTTCTCAAGCTGTAACTTATTGAGTGTTATCTATTCATTTTTAAAGAAATCCAGTAAACCTGGCAGTGTTAAAACTGAACGAGCAGGGGCTTTTGGACAAATTGAAAAACAAATGGTGGTACGACAAGGGAGAATGCGGCAGCGGGGGAGGTGATTCCAAGGTCAGCCCCAGTAAGATAAAACTAGCGGGTAACAAACAGCATGGATAGTAACCAGCAACTGCCCTGCATGCCCTTTATGCCAAAAACCTGGTCCTGCCTTTTAAATTTTCCTTTAAAAGAAGATACCAAAGCTTACATGGCAGCTTGATTCTCCGAAAATAACACAAGAGTAGGTATGCATGACATCATGGGCACTAAACAGTGACGTAACTAAACAATATAAACTTGCAGTTCTCTATCATATAATCTTTAATTCCCATTATCCAAGTGCAAGGCCTTTTTTATCTCATTCTGAAGAAGACTGAGGCTGTAATAAAATCACATAAGAAGTCTTTGAAACTCTATTAATTAGTTGGGTGCCTTAAAACCCTGACCTCCACTTGCATCAATCAGATCTATATTATCAATTTAAGGTCAATTTAAAGAAAGGAAGTGACTGTTACCCTAAATTCCATACTTTTCTATCATTATATTATTTAAATATATGTACAGCTTTCTAACCCTTTGCCCAGTCTAGTGGACCGACTTGGAAAAATGTTGATAAACACATTGGACCAAATTGACAGTACAAAAAATATTGCATGCCTGGTTAAATCACCACTTGTATTTCTGCTGCATGTGGATCACAACACAACAGATGGAACTGTACTTGCACTACAAATTCCGACCTGTCCCCCTCAGAGCTCATCTATCTTGTTGACGGGAAGGAGAATCTTTTTTTTTTTTTTTTAAAACAAAATGTATAAAATTATAAAAAACCTTACAGGGCCCGGGATAAGAAAATGAGCTTGAACATTGGCAGGGGAAGGGTGTTGCTGGTTACTCAAAGTGATATAGTTAATACTCATCTGGCTTGGCTGGAAGAGAGGGGAGAAAGGGGCTCCAGGGGATGGAGGGCATGAAAGGGTTAGGGTGGTGGGCGCTCGACTGAGTATTGAAGTGTATCACTTTGTCATGGTTCACGCATACGTCAATGAATGCCTCAATGAAATGTTGCTGTGATGCTGAATAACATAAAATAACATTGGTAATGTTATTTATGTTATATCCCCTGGTTGAAGAGGTGCTGTAAACCTAGCGGTATTGAAACTCAGTGAGCAAGGCGTCTTAGACAAGCTGAAAAGCAAATGGTGGTACGATAAAGGGGAATGTGGAAGCAAAGACTCCGGAAGTAAGGTTAGTCACTCCCAGCCACAGAGTTCCTATCAATCACTTGATGCTACAGGGGCCTTCTGACTGCTTAACAGGGTTTTCATAGTTCTTTTTAGCTGATCTGCAGGGTATTCCATTGCAGGTTTCCTCAAACCCAGCCTGTAGAGACTTGATTCATCAAAATCATGCATGCTTCTTTCTTCTGGCTGTTAATGAACTATAACTTGCAGAATTTCAACTGAAAATGCTAAATCAATGCCAAGCATTAAGGATTCTGTGATTTATAGTTCATTAAAAGCCAAGGAAATTAGATTAGTTGTCTCTGAATCTGAACACTCTGGTTAAACTTAGCTCTCTCACATAATTTTGCCATAATAATTCCATCAAGTACACATATAATAAACTCTACGCTTCTTATTATCAACCCTCTCACCCAAGTACTGGCCGCTGCAAATCAGTCTAAATGCCCCTCCACTGTGTCGCACTAGCCTAAATCCACATGCCTCCACATCTTTAGGTGTACCACAACCCATAATTAAAGGCCTTAGGCAGCCCTAACAACTATTTCCAAATGATAACAAACCCCCCACCAGTTTCACTTCCTTTAGGCAGCATAGTGCCGACAGCATAGGGCGCACACAAAGTTGGGCAGGCAGAGCAAGGCACACACAGTCAGGACAGGCAGAGTGTGGCACACACAGGGAGCATAGGGCAGACAGAGTATGGCACACACAGGCAGACTAGGGCAGGCAGAGTATGGAACACACAGGCAGAGTATGGAACACACAAACAAAGTATGGATCACACAGGCAGAGTATGGAACACACAGGCAGAGTATGGAAAACACAGGCAGCACAGGGCAGGCAGAGTATGGCACACACATGCATAGTATGGAACACACAGGCAGAGTATGGAAAACACAGGCAGCACAGGGCAGGCGGAGTAGAGAGGTGTGAACAGATGAACAATGCAGATGCTTACTTTACAGGGTGTTACAGGTGTGAACAAAGCAATGGATTACAGGTATATAAAGTGCAAAGTATTACATATATGAACAATTTTAAAGTTTGAATCTAAAGTGGGAACAATGCAGGGGTTCAGTGCTGATACATTTTAAAGCTCACACAAGGTAAGCCACAAAAGGAGGGTCAGGGGTGTAGGCCGCCAGTTAGACTGTACTGAGCTAGGGTAATTCAGCACCCGCAACCCGGCTTTGCAGAACAAAAAAAGTGTATATTCCAAAAATAAATCAAGACTAATTGCAAACTGTTGCCTACATGAATGTAAAACTTAATTTTAAGGTAAATTACCCCTTTTAGTATTATGAATTAATATACATTTGCCCTTTTTTTCAAAAGGTCACAGCTGCCCATGAAAGTGCAGAGCAAATAAACTTTCTACCCTATCCTAAAACTAGGAGCGACACCCCCTACACCCACACCAAAAAAATATGACACTATAATTTTCTACTAAAGTCTGTTCCACGTAAGCAAATATCAAACTGGGTTGTACATAAACACAATCCTTTCCTTGCAGGGTGTCAGCCATGAGATTAACCTAACATAGTAGCCACTCCCCAACAATTTCAATGTCACTTTAAATACACAGATGATGCCTTAACATGTACTGTTAATTTATACCCTGAGAGCTGTTCCGTTCTCGTATCACAAATTTAGTAATGGAACATCTGTAACACAATCTGCTGTTTGAATCAGTTCCATCTTACAATTTACTGCAAACCATAAAATATTCAGAGGGTTGTTGCTGACAATGGGAGTGCTGACAGATTGGTAATAGACCAGCTCTAGCGAACGATAGAAAAATTGGCTTTTGCCAGAGATAAGCAGCTGCTTCTGGTACCAAAAGGATGTGGGCAACTAGACAAGTAGTAATGGCACTGGTTTCCTGCCATGAACATTCAGATTTGGGCACAGTAGAGTGTGAAAGGCATGAGATGATAAGTCTCTTCTTCAATAACATCTAGCTCCTGCATTACAGTTGGGGAGTAATATACTGTAATACTGAGTGCAAAGATTCCGCCCAAAGCAGCTAATTGGCAGACAAAATTTACTGGTCTGCTGTTTAAAATTTACATTATCCCTTATGTTTTTATACAGACACCTGCAGCACTATATATATATATATATATATATATATATATATATATATATATATATATATATATATATATATATATATATATAATCCGAGAAAATCTCTGCCCACAGTTAAAAAGATCACAATAATTCCATCATCTTTCTTTATCTATACTTCCATTTTATTTGTATTACAATATATTTAAAACTAGCAGTTTTATATCTCCGCACATTAATTTAAGTGAATGTGTTTCCATTTATTTGCATTGCTAAACTATCTCTGATCTTAATTATATGTTATGAGCCCAAACTGAAGCTTTGAATACAAATTCTGAGCATCAGTCTAGTTCCCTTATGACTGGTTGGAAACCTCTGTTTCAGTTTATAAAGGAATAGCGAGCATTGCCCAGGGCTGATTTTCTGCAGTCATAACCTGTGCAGCATCCAGATCTGTGATACCCCTTGCCTCTCCTTGCACATTGACTGGATGTCTGAACACAACTGAGGAGAGAAAGTTGCATTTATTAATAGTGATATTTAAAACAAACCATAACTGTCACAGAAATGTTTGTATAATATATACAAACAGCAATAATATCCAAGAGGACAGACCCTGGGTCCTGCTTCCTATCCAAGTCCCACTCCAAAGTTATCCACCTCCTTCCATGACCTTACCTCTACCCTGTTACTTATTCACCTTACAAACTGCCCCTCCTTTTAAATTGCCTCTGGGGATCAGAGTCAAGTCAACCCCACTAACTACCTGACTATGAACACCTCCACAATTTGTAGTGTTGGATGCTGCTGTGCTCCAGGTCATCGTCTAATGTGAAGATCTGGTAAGCCAACTTCAGGAACAACATCCAAGTTCCTACCCCAGGAAAAACACCTAGCCAATCAAATATTGAGGGATAAAAAGGTGTTTGCCCTCCTAGCACTATGTTCTTCCCCTTTTTTGCTCTCCAGATCCAGTCTCACTCTCACAGGAGGTTCTTCTCTCTGAATATTACATACCCATCCATAAAAATATGATTTTGTAGAAATATTAGCTGCTGGGCTTCTATAGATTTAATGCTTAGTATTGTGTGCATCACACTTAAATGCCATTAACACAATAAACATTTTCAATGTTAATTTTCACATCATATAAATATAAAACCAATTGAAAAAAAAACTAGATCAAAGCACATCTTATCTATGTACATAGGCAGGACATTTTCATTTAGAAGTTACAGGATGTCACATATGGACAAACTTGTAATTTTAACATGGTACTGACATGAGTAAACATTAATAGTGGACTGTTGACCCCAGGGAAACTTTGCCCTGGACCACCCATTGAAATGAGCCCCTTGTGGCACTTCTTCCAGGATTTGTAGCTGCTCTCATGACCAGCAGGCCCCATGAAGGGTGTACCTTGTGTTGTCATCAACTGCTCCCTTAATTTTTACTCTACTGGCTGACATCTTTAGAAAACACATTACATTAATATTACTTTAGATATTTTTTATATATATATATATATATATATATATATATATATATATATATATATATATATCTTTACACTTCCATGAAGCATGAATGTCCAACAGAATTCACAGAATAAAACCCACCAACAGAAAAATGATAAAAGACACATTTATCTGCAGAAACTTATTTGGATGGATCACTTTAATCCATGGCCCAGGACAGTCAAGTTCCTAAACATCAGTTCAAGTCGTAGGTGTAGATGGAACTAGTTTCAACCCTGTTGCTTGGTGATTATGCCCCTGAACAAAGGACTGGCTGGGTCTGTTTTATAATTGGTTTGCAGCTTTTGGGGTGCATGCATGAGTTCTTGCTGGAGGGAGGTGGGCAATGATATGTTGCTGTGCATTATGAAATGGGATGAGGGGTATATGGAAGGGTTCTAAGCCTCTTGAAGTTCGGAATAAATCTAAAATGCCCATATCGTGCATATATATATATATATATATATATATATATATATATAAAATGTATTTTTCAAAATGTATATATGCACACTCATCATCTTCAACAACTACCTCAATATCTGTGAGTAACTGGAGCTTAGTCATGTTTCATAACAGAGTTTATATACAGACAGCAATAGTCAAGGGGAGGCGAGTACTGTGTAATAAAGGGGACCTGTCACCTTAAGAAATAATTCCAAATCCTTTTCTATCATGTCAGCTGAGCAAATTAAACTTTGCTTGCACTAAATATTTATTATTTACATTTTGCTTCCATCACAGCAAGCAGGCAGGTGCCATTTTGTGGACACTGTTATTAGGGCAGGTGGTGTATCACCCCAAATTCTTGTGTATGCACAAAAATGCAGGACCTAATGCCCATGAGCAGTGTTCTATACATTATAGAGCCTGAGGATGGTGGGGGATTGTGAAGATGGCAGTGACATCTAGGAAATGCTGAATGGAAAGTGAAGGTAGTTGACTCTTCCACCTCTATGCCTCAGGCATAGAGACGGGGCAGGCAATATATGATTGACTGCTCAGATATTTACCAGATATGTGTGACATCTTTAACAGTAAGGGTATTTTAATAAAAAAAATTGGTTTCATGTTTAGTTTGCAAAGGAATTTCATAATATAGCTTTTTATGTGTGGGTGACAGATCTGCTTTAACTAGGGAGAAACAAGTAGACAATGACCATACATGAAGGTACCTTCATCTGGTATTCTAGGATGCAAATAGGTGATAACTGGTCACACTTTTTGGTGAATTTCTAGAAAATCAACCATATGACAATAGTAAAAAGTGTCTGACTAGCAACTGTCATACACAGACTCCCCACTAGACCACCAGCAACTAAATTGGTATCTTCAAATACAGTCTTCTAAAAAGAATGACTGGACATGTATCATGTTCTTCCAGTTCTGCTTCCAATCAACAGCTCTAGACTGCTCTTGGGCAGGGTAATTCCTTACTAAGGTGACCTTAGAGTGGACCTGTCACCCAGACATATAAAGCTGTATAATAAATGTCATTTTCAAATGAAACCCAAATATTTTTTTTTATTTAAGCATTCATAGCTGTTGTAAACTCTTTTAAAAATTTCAGCTGTCAATCAAATATTGCCTGCCCCTCCTCTATGCCTTAGGCATAATGGCGGGGCAGGCAATTACATGCAATTTCCATTCAGGACTTACTAGTTGTCACTGCTCTCCCCACATTCCCCTAGTTCTCTTCACCATTTAATTGTGTAGCCAGGCCATGGGGATGGACATCGGGTCCCACATTCCGGTGCAGAAACAAGATTCTGAGATGATACAAGGCTTGTCTTAATAACAGTGTCCACAAAATGGCTCCTGTCTGCTTGCTATAATTATGAATTCCCAGACTAAAGGAAACAAGATTCATATAATTTTTACAGTGTAATTAAAGTTCATTTAGCTTGACTAACATGATAAAATAGGATTTGTAATTCTTTTTTTGGGTGACGGGTCCGCTTTAAGAAATTGACTACGGTTTTAGTATTTAAGGTAGGATTCCTGCATTACATTTGTGCCATTTCATTTTTTTCACGTATCCATATGTTATAATTTGTCTCTATTAAGTCTGTAAAGATGTTTTTTATTTCAACATTATTTCATAGTTGAACCTTTGTCCCACGCTTATTTAAAAAAAAAAAAAAAACTGGGCAATTTTAATTCAAAGAGAACTTCAAGAGGTTTAAATCCTTAAAATGAAAGTAGCTGTAAAAGGTGTGAAACAGTGTCAGCCTTCTTTATGCAGTTTGTGCTATAGTCTGGGGGTAAACTTGGGGTAAATAGGGACTAACAAGACACAAAAGATGCATTATACTCTCATAACATATTTCTTTTCCCCCCTCTCTCCCTGCTCCTTTCATTTTTCTTGTTGGCTTTAGGATAAGACAAGTGCACTGAGTCTCAGTAATGTTGCCGGTGTGTTCTACATTCTCATCGGAGGTCTGGGATTGGCCATGCTTGTTGCCCTTATCGAGTTTTGTTACAAATCAAGGAGTGAATCCAAAAAGATGAAGGTGACATCTAATCTGGGGGCATTTCTTTAATATTTTTAATAGATCGCATTTTCTATAGGCTTACAATTCTGATAACAATCGCATGCATTAAAAGTTTGAAGTACAGTACCTATATAGTATATTGCCATATATTACAACTGTATATCTCTAGTTGAAATATATATCTCACATACAACATATCACTTGGCAGAGGAAAAATAGGCAGATTTTAAAACCATCACCAATGACTTTCCTACAACAAACAGTATAGTGGTGTTATATGAAATGTATCCTGAAATGTGGTATGGAAGCATTTTACATGAAATTGACACTGCATTCATATTGTCATGTGTCCTGTGGTATTCTACATGAAAGAATCCCTAGGAGGTACCTGTATAGGGAATACACATCTTTCCTGAACACAAAGGATTTATTGGCAGTGATTAATAACATGTTTTCAGTCAAACCCATAACAACCAATGAGTTGCAGCTTTCAGTCCTGTATATATTTATTAACATGCTACTAGACCTGGCACAAACTACACATAATTTGATATATATGTATGTAAACTATATGTATTTTTGGCAAACTAACAGGGGATGAACCCCCTGTCCTTCTCAAAGGGTTTCTGTTTAATTCCGCAGTCAACAGTCACAGAAACAGTCCGGATGGCAACTCTACCCAGACCTTCAACAGCAGGAGGAAGCGGTGAGAACGGGAGAGTGGTCAGCCATGACTTCCCTAAAACCATGCAGACGATTCCTTGTATGAGCCACAGTGCAGGAATGTCTCTGGGAGCAACTGGATTATAATACCAGCAGACTTCATGCCTCCTAGTGAAGTATTGACCCTTACCCTTCCAGTGCCAAAAAACCCACGAAGGACAAATCATATGGACTTTTTGCAGCCACTCAAAGATCTGTTTTTGCTTTTATTTTGTCCTTTTGCCTCCAGCGGCACAAAAGAAATACATCAGTAACTGCAATAAAGAGCTGAATATTGGAAGAATGAGGAGCCTACAGTGAGGGCTGGACAACTGAATGTTATCAACAGACTCTGAATCCACTGTCCTTCAGCTCAAACATTTTACTATGTTCAGTTGTAAATATTTTTTTCAAAATGTTCACCATTTCCCTTTAATTTCTTTATTTTTCGGATTGTTCCCTGCTTTCATTTTCCAGTTTGAGAAACTGGATTTGGAATTGGAAGAAATCCGGACACAGTATCCTGGCACCGCCACCAATAGAACGGGAGGCATCAAGAATAATTAAGAACAATAAAAAAAAAAAAAATAGGATGTCTGCCATCTGAATAGTCGAAATAAAGGAGACTGTGTCATTTAAGGAATGGTCTATCAGTTCTCATCAGGCAAACAAGATAAAATAATGATTTTGAAACATTATTACTTAAATAAGTTCGCCACAGGTGAACAGAAGCAAAACAGAAGCAAAAAAAAAAATGCAATTATTAAAAATGCATTACAAGCAGGTTTTAAAAAAGCCAAAACACTGGAATTGTGAGAAAATCAGGTCTAATATTATCAGGGCTCTTATATGAGATCTGTAAAGTATTTAATGAAAGTAAAAGTAAATGGAAAGGAAAAGACTTAAAGGAACATTGGAAGAACTTGCGAACAGTAGACGTTATCATGAATTCCAACTCAAAGCCATGAATTATTCATCTGTTTGGACATTACATAAATATTGGACTCCCAGGTGGGACCTGACTAAGTATAATCAGTGCCGAAACAACCCAAATGCACCTGTTTTTGGTTCTTAGTAAAGCCATATTTTATTTCAGTCTCCCAGCCCACTTCTTTTTTTCATTCAGCTTCTAGAATTGCCTGGATTTAATACATTCCGTGAAGTTGAAGAACCTATCTCAAGTACTGGTTAACGTGCAAAATTGAAATTGGGAGAGTTTGGTTGCCAAGATTTATCTTAGACATTAAAAGGAGAGCGAATTATTTGCCCGAAGAGATGCAAATGCCATGGACTGCTAGGGACACCTAAATGGACTCAGATGACCTCTAACCTAATATCAACAGGAATTAGCAAGGTCAATGTATGATAGATAATTAATATCATACCCTCATCCCTTTCCCAAACAACTTTTTTTTTGTTTTTTGCTCTTCAATCAAAACATTGGTGTCCATGGAGAAATAATCTTGAGAAGTTAGTGTTTTTGCAGTCTTTTACTTTATATGATTCTGTTAATTCCTGTTCTAAAGTGTGAAGCGTATAAAGAAGACAGATGCTTTTCCTTCGAACCTTTACTAAAAGTTTATGTTCACCAGCTCGGAAATGGGAACATATTCTTTACACTCATTCCTCGGGTATTCTGAGGAACTTTCCAGCCATTTGACTCAAGGTGCCATAAGCAGTTTGCTGCCTTGGGGCTTGAACTCTGAAATGTAAAATGTGCATTATATGAAGATTTTCTGTTTTGCACAGAGAGCATTGTTTGCTCATTGACTTTGACTTGAATATAAGCGCCTACGGTGGGTAGGAGATAGGACTACAAATCAGCATTGGAGATGTTGAGTGTTCATTCATAATTTGTATTTTTACTACTTTCTTAAAAACAGCAGTGCGGAGACAAGTTTGGTTTTTAAATCTGAGCGTGTCATCCACATGTAAACCCCAACCGCTTCGGGCATTTCATTCTGTTTTTTCCCTCTTTGATACCTGGATATTTTCTCCAAAAGGCTGTATTTGTTTTAGCTCTGATGTCAAAAGTGCTAAGCGAGATTCTGTTTGGTCAAAGAGAAGCATCTTTTTCTTTGTTTTATAGTTGTGTTGGAGGGACGTGATTACTCTCTGCAGCATCTCTTTGCTTCTTACGTATCTCCTTTTTTTTGTTTGAGTTTCTTTTTTTCTTTCAATTAATATAAAATAGACGTGTTCTCTTTCACTGATGTGTGCCCACTTGATCCTTTCTAGTTGGGAGCTGGTATACGTATGGGTGATGGTTTTATTTAGAAGGAACACAGCCAGAGACAATTGCTTACAGGGAAGTTTACGCAAAACATCACTTTGATCTAGATTTGTTGTGAATGATTTAAAGGTCACAACGGAGGCATAACTATAGAGAAAAAATACCCTGTAACTGCATCAATATATTAAGAGGATTTTCAAAACTGTCCAATAGATGTCTGGCTAATTTTATGCAAGATATTGATTGGACTAGAACTCCTGAGGTCACCATACAGGTTCCAACTGATATGCAAAGTTGCGCCCAGGGCGCCGAACGCTGGCGACTTTTCACTAGCGTTACTTTGGCAGTGTAAGCATTTCATAGCAAAGATGCGCTAGCATTCGTTTGTGCCTAGTGAAAATTCACTTAGGTCAATTTGCATACGGCTGGTAATTTAAAGTTGTATGGACGTCTTTATTATAAATGTTGGTGCAAATGGTTGAAGTTACCACCAGGGAACCTTAATAAAGACAAGAGAGTTAAACAATGCCCTACACATGAGCCCACTGTAAAATGAATGTTCCATATGTTATGATATGAAATGTCTGGAAAAAAACAGTTACCCAAAAAAAATTTGTCAGCCAAAAAAAAGTCAGGACTTTTGCCGGCAATTCTGCTTCAAAAAAGGAAAAGTCGCCAGCGTTTTTTGAACTTGAATGCATTTAATGCACACAGGATATGATGTAAGTGACAGAAGATTGCTTTATAGCACTTCATCTGGTCTGAGGTGGCGTAGGCAACGCTGGCAAAAGAGCTAACGTTCAGTATAATCCGCATTTTACTGAATTCGCGGAGTAAAAAAAAAAAGTCTCCTGGCAATAGAGTGCGAATGACCACCAGCGACAAACCCATTCGCTAGCGAATTGGTGCCTGCGCCTGTTAGTAAATTAGCGTTGTCCCTGTGGGTGGCAACGCTGGTGAAAAGTCGCTAGCGTTAGGCACTTTGCTCTTTAGTAAATCTGCGCTACACAGACTCCATTTTATGAAACTAATCCAAATTTTTAAAAATAATTTCCTTTTCCTCTGTAATAATAAAGCATTGCTTTGTACTTGATCCAAACTAAGATATTTATATAAAATATTAATCCTTATTGGAAGCAAAACCAACCTGTTGGGTTTATTTAATGTTCAAATGATTTTCTAGAAGACTTAATGCATGAAAATCCAAATTATGTAAATATCCGTTGTACGGAAAACCCCAGGTCCCGAGCATTCTGAATAGCAGGTCCCATACCTGTACTGAGACTGATCAGACAGTCCCCAGCTGCACTGGGCCTCTTATACTTACTGGGCCCAGTAGGCAAGAGTTATGCTTCCTATATACTGAAGCTGTATGCTATATATATACTGAATCCCGGACTGGCAATCTCTGGGTTCTGGCAAATGCCAGAGGGGCTGCTATAAGGTGCCATAAAGAGTCAGTTTTTTTGTGGGCTGGTGAAGGCTGTTTGGGCCTATGTGTGAGCTGATCGGGGATATGTGATCCTGAAATGCCAGGGGCCTAATTTAATTCTCAGTCCAGACCTGCTGAATCCAGGGCAGCAGGTTCAACATCTTATTCAGCATATTCAATTAAAGGACTACAGAATCTAATTATACAATCATACCTGCAGTATTTGCAAGAAAGAATATGAGCAGGAACCTTTCACTGTGCTTCCTGGAAGCTTCTAAGGCTATACTATAAAATATTATGTGTTTTATTTTCAAACCACATTTTTAGGGAGCTGGGTCTTGTGAAAGGCCAAACATTGAACATTGGCGAGTGCTAATTGAATGTATACAAATCCCTTTACCATCATAGAGTTGCTGGAGATACTTGCACATTCTGCGACTCAGGAACTTCCTCTGGTCAATTATTTCTGAGGTCTTTTAATTGTCCTTTAAATCCTAACAACTTCAAATATCCCCAAAACAAAGTATCACTGCAGGTAGGATAACGATATCCCTTCGATTTTAGCGGATTCGTGGAAGAAACGTTTGGAAAGTCAAATCAGCGGGTATCGTCCTTTACTGCAAGAACTTCCAACGGGATGTCCAACCTACAAAGGACCTTTGTCAAACCTACAGTTTGATTTTTTTTTACTAATCATTCTTTTAGCGTTCATGATGAATCTCCATGGGTTGCATAATTCAAAGAAAGATGGCTACTGTATCCAACACACTATACCAATATTCCATGAGATAACTGAGGACACATATGAAATTATTTGAGAACAATAATGAATAAAGCTAAAATTAGTGGAGAAATAAGAACTAGTTTTTTTAAGAACTCCGTCTATATAAGTAGGGAGTATTCCAGACTTATTAATAAGTAGGGATGCACCGAATCCACTATTTTGGATTCGCGATCATTTGCGAAAGATTCGGCCGAAACAAATCCTAATTTGCATATGCAAATTAGGGGATGGAAGGGGAAAACATTTCTAACTTCCTTGTTTGGTGACAAAAAGTCACATGATTTCCCTCCCCGCCCCTAATTTGCATATGCAAATTGGGATTTGGATTTGGTTCGGCCAGGCAGAAGGATTCGGCCCAGTGTCGGACTGGGACACCAGGGGCCCACCCAAAAACCTTAGACCAGGGGCCCACCATAAAACCTTAGATCAACCTCTATTCTCCTAGTCTGTTCTCTTTATACTATAATCAATTATTCCATATATTTAGCCTCTTTGTTCTCAAAGAAATAAGGAATGGCCATGAAATAGGCCAAAAGTTTAGCAGCATGAGGGACCACTGACACCTGGGCCCAGTGGGAGTTTTCCTGGTATCCCGGTGGGCCAGTCCGACACTGATTCGGCCGAATCCTGCTGAAAAAGGCCGAATTCTGTCTGAATACCGAACCAAATCCATGATTCGGTGCTACCCTACTCATAAGTGGGTGTTCCCTTATATTACCGAGTATGTGGATATGTGTCTGTGCTTGAATATTCATAGAGGATATTTATGCTGTCAATATTATCAAATTAATACTGTGATTCCTAAAAGACAGGCAGGTCCCCCACATTCTGAAGATGTACCACAGATAAGAATAAAATAATTACAATGTGACTGTATTTATGATATTTTCATATGTTTTTTAACTTTATATAGACCCTAAAGGAATGTTGGACTGCAAAGCTTGAATACCAAAAGTCTGACAATCCATGAAAATGTATCAGCTAGTATCATCTATTCAAAAAAACAATTTACCATCTACTTTGTCTTTAAAGAGTGGTTAGTATGTTATAGATAGGCTAATTATAAGCAACTTTTCTTTGGTCTTCATTTTTTCTTTTTGAATTATTTACCTTCTGCTAACTCTCAAATGGGGGTCACTGACCCCATCTAAAAACAAATACTCTGTAATAAAATGTATTTTTATTGCTACTTTTTATTACTCATCTTTCTATTCAGGCCTCTCCTATTCATATTCCAGTCTCTTATTCAAATCAACACATGGTTGCTAGGGTAATTTGGAACCTAGCAAACTGCAAACTGGAGAGCTGCTGAAAAACAAAAAATAATAAAAGACCAAATGCAAATTGTCTTAGAATATCACTCTCTACAGCATACCAAGGGGGTTATTTACTAAACTCCGAATGCAAAAATCACAAAAAAATTAGCTTTTTTTTTCTTTTATAAAATCTAACTTTTAAAAATCAAATTTTTTTAAACTTTTAAATCAAATTTTTTAGAATTTATTAAACCCCCGAGGATGGAAAAGTCTGAATCAGAAAATCCGGCATCTCAGACCTGTCGAGGTTGCATATAAGTCAATGGGAGAAGTCCCAATTATTTTTTGATGTGCGCTGGGTTTCCTGCAATCCCCTGAAGTTTTCAGTATTTTCGGGCAAAAAACATTAGAAATCTGAGTTTTTGAGCGAAAAATCTGAAAAAAATCCTGAAAATCGGGTGCAAAATCCGAAACTGATTTTTCACTATTTTTTCCCACAAACAAAATTTTCAGGAAAGTGTATTAATAAATGAGCCGAAAAAAACCTGTGCGGATTTGGTCTGAGTTTTTTTCAAAGAATATTGAAATAAATTCTGGCTTTGATAAATAACCCCCCAAGAGTTAATTTAAAGGTGAACAACCCCTTTAGTTTAGTTTTAACCTTACGCTGCTCGCCCAGTCGAAGGGCTATTCATTCAATGAACTTCATACTTTTTTTTCAATAAAATTGAATGTCCCTCTGGAGCTCAAAATATAATTAGCATTATTAGTGGGGATACACGTTTAAACAAGTGTTTATGCTTTTATGAAAGCATCTCATTCAAATCTCATTACTGATTGGCTGATATGGGCAATATCATTGGTGATGTTGGTCTCCAGTATTAAAAAATACCCCCCTGGTAGTGATATGCGGGTTGGGTTTTTCCCGACCTGCACCCAATCCTAACCTGCCTCCCTCAGCCCGTGTCTGCCCGCATCCGACTTCCTTTTATAGACCCGCCCCGCCCACCAAAGGCTGCATGCGGCTATAGAGCCGGAAGTCGGCATTTGAAGGTGGCAAAGAGGAGTGCAAGGTCAGTAAACCCGCACATCACTACCCCCTGGGTGTTTGCATTGGGCACTAGTGATGAGCGAATTTGTCGCATTTAGCTTTGCCGAAAAATTTGCGATACCACAAAAAAATGTAGAAAACCGTGAAAAATTTGCAAAACGCATTGAAGTCAATGGGCATCAACATTTTTTCCCGCAGGACAAATTTTTCTCACTCCAAATGCATTAAAGTCAATGGGCATTTTTATGGTGGGGCAATTTTGTCACGGCATGTCATTTTTTTTCTCTGCGATAATCGCTGTGAAATTTTTGCGGCTCATTTTTCCTGCAGTTTTGTGAAGACATTTGCAAATGTCGAAATGTGGAATTGCGCCTCAAATTCGTGCCTGGCCAAAAAAGTTGCTCATCACTATTGAACGCCCTTATGCATTGGCCCAGTCTGATGGTAAAGGAAAACATTTATAAACTGCCTAAGTAACAAAGGGCTCAATGAGGACTATCAGGCATTGTACTGTATGTAGGGCTGCTTTAACCTTCTTTATTTTTCCAATCATTCTAATAGCAGCGGTATCCAAACCAAGTCTCAAGGAGCCTATGATTAAGGGCACCATGCCCGAAACGCGTCAGGCCTCACCGTCCACCATTTCTTAACCTGGAGCATGGCCTGGTTTGTGATTCAAACAAATACATCTTTAAAGGGTATTACTTACTGGATAAAGTTAGAAGGAGGTAACATTAATTCACTCCTAGATTCCTTGCAGGAAATTTGTTTTGAGTTCAGTTTAATCTGATCTTGGCATAATGAACACCTATTGGGTTGTAGTAAGTGATGGGAGAATAAATTCGCCTGGCATGAATTCACTGCAAATTTCCGTATTTCGCCGCCGGCAAATAAATTTGCGAAACTCCCACGTCAATAAATTTTAGACGTGCGGCTGTGAAGTTGTTAGCGTCAAAACCGCCGAGCATCAATGATATTCCGATGCCCATTGACTTTAACGCCGGTTTCAAAATTGAAGCGGGAGTCAATTTTTGAGTTTCGCAAATTTTTTGAGAGAAATTACTAGTTGTACTGTATGCAACAATGTCTTACAGCCAAAGAAAATCAACAGTTCTGAGCAGAAGGAACATTTGAGAAACAGAATGCCAAAACAGTCCCCAGCGACACCACATAAGTCGCAGTTATAAGGACGTGCTAAAAACATCTCTCGGCTGATAGGAGAGTGTGTAGGGTTTCAAGCAGAATGAGACATTTAAGATATCATTGTACTTTGACACTCTCCCATTAACAAGAGTCTTTTACAATCACGTACACTTATCATTTGGTTGTATAAACCAAGGCTGGGAGGGGGGGGCGTTCATGGTTTACGCTGCAGTGATATTTGAAGCATCTGTTGCTAGGCAACCCCTCGGGACCAAAGGATTGGATGCAATTCTACTGCTCTCAATAAAATGTCAAGGTCTAATAATGCGGAGAGAATCCAAGTTTTCTAGTAGAAGACAGTTAATTAACCTCAGATTTGCACAAGTCATCTTATCTATGTAAAATACCATTACACATCCAGCTGCGGTATAAAGGCCGCTGTTCTATCACAAAAGGGTGATTTGAAGTGAGCAGAGAATGTCTCTGGCTTCTGGGTTAATGTAGCCCAATCTACCAAAAAAAAGGAATAAACATTCATTATACTCTCTCACTACACGGACTTGATTCAAGGACACAGTGTGGATACGTTAAAAGTTAAAAAAAATGGGGAGCTCCACACTCGCAGCGAGGAAGTTTGAAACATTCACTATACAGATTCCTTTTGATGGCAACAAATGCCTTTGTGCATTATAGAAATAAGATCAAGTGTCCATGGGTCCACTGATGGTTCCCAATGTTGTGCTCTGCCCAAGGAACTTACAGAGACCGATTTTATTCATTTCGGCTTTATTAAAGCATACTCAGTGATACAGTGGCTGCATGTACGTTAACGCGTTTCGTGCCCACACACAAACTGGCACTTCCTCAGAACCGTTCTGCAGAAGTGCCAGTTTGTGTGTGGGCACGAAACGCATTAATGTACATGCACTGTAGAAGCCACTGTATCACTGAGTATGCTTTAATAAAGCCAAAATGGATAACGGCAAGCGGTCTCTGTAAGTTCTTTCGACAGAGCACAACATTAGGAACCATCCGTGGATATACGGCATTACGAGACTTGCAAACTCGTTCAGTTGTCGTGAGGAGAAGACATGCCACAATACCGCTGGAGCAAGTGTCGGCAGAAAATTCTCCAGGGAGGAGGGCAAGTAAGCTATCACATAGGGTAGCATCCCACTGAAGATGATCCTCTTTGTGACAATTAGAAGACTAATTAGGGCTCGCTTTGGGGTGGGGAGTATAAAAAAAAACATTTTGTGTTGTTGGGAATGACAAACAATTTCTTGGAATAGCTGGAGAAGTCAGGGTGGGGCAAATGCCCCCTTCTGCGGACACCCATGCAAGTGTCTGATTCATAAGTGTGATAACACTGGGGAGTTAAAGGTTAAGTAAAACTTTAAAATAAGTGAATGCAAAACTGGTGAGAGGGCTATTCTAATCACTTTTGTCATTTACATTCATTATGTATTTTGTTTTTATTCCATGATATTAAGGGATAAGTGTACTGTTATTATGAAAACATTTCTTCCAACAGCGCCACCTGCTGGTCATTTACAGACCAGTCTGACCACCAAGTAGTCAAGGAAGTTGTCAGGAGAAAGAAAGAGGCTGCTCTGATGTTCTTCTGCTTAGGAATACAATTAAAAACCTTTCTCAAATCTTTCCTAAGCAGAAGAAAATCAGAGCAGCCTCTTTCTTTCTCCTGACAACTTCCTTGACTACTTGGTGGTCAGGCTGGTTTACTTAACCTTTAACTCCCCGGTGTTATCGGCACTATCTTGTTCATCCAACTGCTTCAAGTTTTATTTATTCTCCCTCCTTCTTCTATCTTCCTTATTCCATTAATTCCTCTTCCATTTCTATTTACATATTACTCATTGTAAACAGCACAGGAGCAAGAGCAAAAGGATGAAACTTACAGGTATTAAAGGGGATCTATGGTCGAAATCTATCATCTTTCTTGGGGAATGATTATAATTTATAATTGCAATGCATTTTTTTTACCAGTTTCGATGCTCGAATAGCCGTTAACTTGCCTCTCAATGTATTCCCCCACAATCCACTCTTTTCACTTGTACAGAAAACCTTTGCGGCCAGCGGCCATCTCTTCTGCCTGACCTGATGGTATTTTTAGTAGTACCATTTTGACCTCGTGTAAGACAAAACTCAGTAAAGGAAAACCTTTAGTAATAGTCAGGCAATTTATTCTTACATAATACAACATAACAGTTTTGTCTGGGTAAGCTGTTGGAGTAACACACAGAATGTCAGCCAAGGACTTACCAAAGACCCTCCTCTTGGTCCAGGCATTATATAGCTTTCAGAAGGCTTTTACAATAATTGTGACAAGGGTTTCACGGAAATACCATACATAGTCTGTCTCCTCCTTATACAATTAATGTCTAAATGATTTACTTAGTCTTACATGTTATCAAAGGAATGTTGTAACATACTGTGCCTAGCTCCAACGGTCCACAGCCTCGCAATCAGCTATGGCTAACCAAGGCCATTGTGGTATTTCAAGTAATTCGAGCCGCACGTCTGCAGTAAGGGGGCCACACCAGACAGACTGGCATTTTGCTGATACTCTGGAATTTAAGAAACAGAGTGATGATCTTTTGTTTGTATGGCCTAGTATAAGCTATATGATTGACCATTGTCCACAGTAGACCATTAGTCCATCCTGCCTTAGGCCTTATAGCGTTATGGCGTCATAGAGGGCGGGGGTGACAGATATCAACCCTCTGACACTAGCCATTCGTCCGTCATAGGAATTGGACCGTTCCAGATATTTTCAGACCCGCCCACCTACCAATAAAAAAACAGTAGGCGTTCTCCAGTGCAATCTCCTTGCGATCGCTCGCTGGCATACTAGGATGCGTATACATAGGGCTGGTAGTGAGGCACGTGCACACATTGACCTGGCATCTTCAAAAATAACCGCCTACTGTTTTTTTATTGGTGGGTGGACGTGTGGGAGGGTCTTCCAGATTTAAAGGGAAAGTAAACCCAAGTGGTACTGAGGATGGCAAAATTTAAACAGAAGATTTTTATTTCACAGGCACACCAGGTATTCCATCAGGCACACATGCATACATCAGTACTTTGTTCTTGAGCATAGTTACACAATGTTCCTTCTTTCCAGTTCTCTTCCATAGGCACACCTTCCTGAGGACCTTGGATCCCACCTAACTGCCTAGTGGTCCGGTATATACCCCACCCCATTTTAACCACATATACATTTCACATTACACGCACATTTTTGTCTTACAAAAAGATAACATATCACTCTCATCACTTCACATCCCCTTACAGGCTGGTCAGGGAGAAGAGATGGCTGCTGGCCATGAAGGTTTTCTGTACAAGTGAACTGAGCAGATTGTGGGGGGAATATATTGAGAAGCAAGGTAACGGCTATTAGAGCATCAAAACCGGTAAAAAAGAAATGCATTGCAATTACAAATACCATTGAATTATAATCATTTCCCAAAGCCTAAAAGAGATTATAGTTTTCGACCATAGATCCCCTTTAAGCCATTTTTACATGCTACATCCCCTCCTGACTCTTCCAATGACTGTGTTTATGTTCTGTGCCCCAAATAAGATGTGCCTGACAGTTTCTAGTGATCGTATAATGCAGTCATTGGTCATTAGTTTGTAGGACTATTTAAAGGTAAACTTCTCAGGTGGACATTTAATATTGGGTTAAAAGGGAAAGCAGCTGAATACTGCATGCCAGCACTATTTTTTGGTATGTGGGTATGTTGTTTGGCTGTGGGTGCATGAAAGGCAGGAAGGTTCAGTGATTGGGGGTTGAATAAAGAGAAGGGCTGCTATCAGGGAGGAACAGACAAGATCCTGTTGAAGGCTTGGGTAGGAGGCCCAGACTTCCATGAAGGCAGTGGGGCTTGTCAAGCAATGAGTGGGGTTCAGTGTAGATCAGTGGGATTCTGAGGTATAACAGATTTAAGGAGGAATTGTACAGCCCTGCTCAACCACACATCACTAAATTGTTGCTAGACTACAATTCCCACCATAAGTTAAGATGTTATCAATGTGAAGACGTGCTTGGAGCAGTATTGCTCAACAAATATTTCCCCCGACTTTCTAGGGCTGCATTAAAATGCATACTAATCCTCCAATCAGATTCCCAATGTAATGGAAACTGAAGTTTCTCACCTTCATGATGGCCATGGCGTCTAAGATGGCGACGGCATCCAAGATGGCGACTCCTTCCTTCCCCATGTGGATCCTGCTGGTCCCAGTGTGATGACGTCTGTTTCCTCTCGCTCTCCGATTGGTCGCCGGCGATGGAATGGTCGCCGGCGTCAGAACGTGCGTGGGTGTCTCGACGTTAGCATCTTGACGCCGGCGTCAGCGTCATGACGTCATCGCGTCCAAAATCTTGGCGCCAAAACCTGCCTATTTAAACCCCCTGGACATTGCAAACCTTGCCCAAGTATAGGTTTATCTTCGTGATTCCTGGGTGTGATATTATTGACTAATTTCTTGTGTACCTACCTTGCCTGTTATTCGGATTGACCCTTTGCTGCCTGGACTGAACCTTTTGCCTGAACCTCGACTACTCTTCTGCCTGATCCCTTGTACCACGAACTTTGTGACTACCTGCCTCCTCCTTGGTCCGCACTCTTACTGCGCCTTCGGGCCCTTACACCCAGCTGATCTTAGTACCTGCAATTGGTTTTGGAAGCATTAAGCAGACTTTCCCAGTGCTGAATAAGTCTGTCCTCCCCCCCCCTCCCATGTTTGATTCCAGTGTCGTATAATGATGCCAAAATGGCACAATAATCTATGTATTAATAATATATAACATAGTAACATGTATACTGTATAATGTCACGTAGTAACATACTGTAGTAAGTTAAGTTGAAAAAAGACACACGTCCTTCAAGTTCAACTTTTTAACTCTATTTCAACCTGCCTAACTGCTAGTTGATCCACAGGAAGGCAAAAAGTCTCTCTGATTTCATGAATTCCTTCAAAAATAAGAAGAAGGGACTATCAATGTGTTATAGAATGTCATATCCAAACAGTTTAAAATTTCCTTCCTGACTCCAAAATGGCAATGGGACTAGTCCCTGCATCAACTTATACCATGAGCTATCTCCCATAACCCTGTATTCCCTCATTTGCTAAACACCATCCGACCCCTTCTTAAAGCTATCTAATGTATCAGCCTGTACCACTGATTCAGGGAGACAATTCCACATCTTCACAGCTCTCACTGAAATAAACCCCTTCCCAATATTTAGTTGGAACCTCTTTTCTTCTAATCGGAATGGGTGACCTTGTGTCAGATGGAAAGACCTACTGGTAAATAAAGCATTATTTATATATTTATACAGTTATCATACCCCTTAAGCGCCTCTTCTCCAGTGTGAACATCTCCAATTTGGCCAGTCTTTCCTCATAGCTAAGATTTCCCATACCTTTTACCAGCTTAGTTGCCCTTCTCTGTCCATCTCACATGCCATTTAATGTCTACATCTGGTTTGGATAAAAGCAAAAGGCAAATCTTTGCACAGATTAAGATTTATTTATTCTACCCATTAATAGGCCAAAAGTGAGTAAACGGGTGACACAAACAAACACCTGTCATTTTATCATAGCAGATAATGGAGATTCCATTGCGTAGGTTGAGCATTCGAGGGTAAAATTCTATTTTTTATTCTATTTTTAGGCCAGGAGTCTAGCATGTTTTATGTCACAATAAATTTGTACTGGTAATGCTTACATAGTTGGCCTCCTGCAGAGATTATTCTATTATAGGCACTATAGGCTGAAAGTGGTGTGACCTCCAAGCCTCAGACATGGCTTTATATATATGAAGTTTCTATCTGTTCCAAGCCATTGAATACAATCGGGACAGCTGAGGCTGCTGGCAGGAGCTATCTTATCTCATTGTGTTCAGTCCAAGTTGTAGTATCATCAAAAAGAAGAGGCTCATTCATTCTGCAACAACTCATCAACTCTTCTCCACTGGGGACCACTGATATGTGATTAATACACTACATCAACTAAATATGTGGCTTCTACCAGCTCTCCTCTGGGATATGATTTTTATTGCATTACACAAAGGGATATGAATTTATGTTCCAAAAACAAACATTAAGTGAACTTTAATTAAAATTGTTGACATAATTTTGCTGTAATAAGTCTTTTAGTTAAATGCTAAGCAAAAGCACCTTATATAATCTCCACTGATTTCCCTCGAACATTCAGGTTATTGAGCAGTAGGTTTTATGACTTCTTTGGAAAATGTATACAAAGGAGAATCTTCACCCTAATCCAGAAGTTAAAGAAAACCCTAGAAATATAAAACTGGAAAACTTAAATTTGCCTACCCCTGGTTCTCCAAAATTGGAGATGTAGTTTTTCTAGACCAAGATATTATTGTATAAAACTATGTTTTATATATACAGATAGGATTAACAAATCATATATCACAAACACCCTTATGGGCTTTCCAAAACATATGAAACAAAAACACCTTTTAGGTTCATGCTTATGTGAACGAGTTTTATAAGCTAACGATAATGATATGGCTTCATTCATGGATTGGACAGCCATTGAGGTGTTCCACAAGGAAAGGCAGCCCCTAACTGGATACTATCCTTTTATGCAAACAAATTGATACACGCAAATTATGGTTACATCGAGAAGAGCACCCATTGCACTATTTTGCATCAGCCTCTATGTACCCTAAGGCTTTCATTTATTTGGTCTCTGAGTTTGGGTGGAACCTACCCAGACTAAGAACCTGTTCACTATCATAGGCCTATCAAGCTTTCTCACCAACCCTCGCAACCATTATGCCAGAAGTTACGTCACCAAGGTCCAGAAGTGATGTCTCTCCAGAGGTGAATCGACCAGGTCCTTTTTCCTTTAGGGATTTAGGAAACCAGACCACCCACGAGTACCCATGGATTCAGGACTTAATGCAGATAATGCAGGTATCTACTTTATACTGTCTAGATCAGGGATCCCAAACCTTTTGAACCCGTGAGCAACATTCATATGTAAAGGAGTTGGGGAGAAACGCTAGCATGAAAAATGTTCTTGGGGTGCCAAACAAGGGCTGTGATTGGCCCTTTGGTAGCCCCTATGTGGAATGTCAACCTACATAAGGCTCTGTTTGGCACTACAGATGGTTTTTATGCAACAGAAACTTGCTGGGAGCAAGATCCAAAGGGGTTGGAGATCAACATGTTGCTCACAAGCTACTGGTTAGGGAACACTGGTCTAGATATTTCAGGGGAGTGGCAAGCATTGGCAATTTGCTCCTAACAGCTTCCTTTAAGACATACTGTTGCTGCTTCTAGTGTGGTTAGCTCTATAGTATGCAATTTGCCCTGATTTAGAGCAACTTCCCCTAGTATTTAACCAACACTGAAAAAATGCCAATTTTAGGTACTGAATAATTTGTGTACAAAATGTTACAATCTAGTGTTTTTACTACACCAGTAAGAGCAACCTGTTTTTATATGTAATTACCCTTTTACTTAATGTGATGATTAAATGGCACTGCAAACATTTTCCCTTTAGAATCACCAGGGTTATTTCCAGCAATCACATGATAAGAGAAATCATAGCTAGCAAACCTAATTAAAATTAATTTGTTATTCATTTGTACTGATCAGCTTTGGTTTATGTCTGTGCTTCAGCTTGAACAAAAAAGAAGTAATGGTTGGAGAAACGAGGGGGGCTTACCAGTATCAGTGCTGTTCAGTAAGGCCATTATTTGCCAACAACAGGTATAATAGGGTGAGATGGTGACAGTCGTAGAAAATAGTGACAGGACAAGATGGGAACTTTAGGACAAGATGATAATGATAATATATGAAATCAGTGAAATCAACCCATACCATTTCAGTTATTATTGAGGCTGTTTCAAATTAACATAAGGGTCATTGATTGGACAATCCTACTTCACATAAACTAAGCAGCCTAAAGGTGGCCATAGACGCATAGATAATATTGTACGAAACTAATTTCGGTGCGTGTATGGTGGGAAATGAGAGTAAATGAGCCGATATCGGCAGAAGACTTGGAAATCGGCCAACTCATCGGAAAATTGGATGGAAAATTTTGATCAGGTGCCTTTGAAGTCACCCAAACATCGGCCATTGTTAGTGCTGAATCGTCCTGTCTGTAGGGACACCTATTGTTTAGGAAGGATCATGTGTATGGTGTATGATTGGGGCCCCAAGAGACACAGGGCAGGCAAACTCTAGGCAGGAAGGCAGGGGCCAGTTAGGTCACAGTGTGCACTGGACCCCCTTTTTGTGTGGGGCCAACACCTGGCAACTTTCGTTATGCCCCTGTCTGGATCATTGCTATCTGGGCTGTTGAACCTTTGGTACAATAAATTCAGTACTAAAAATATAGTTTTGATAAGAGCTTAGGTTTCCTTTAACAAAGGATTATAGATTGCTTTTTTTTCCTTCTCATGGTGGCAACCAGGGGCTGGAAGGGAGTTCAGGGAGCAGTGCTAATAGCGGGTCTGGCCCGGCGGGGCCCACTAAGGGCCCGGGGGTTTTTTCCCCTTGTCCCACCGGCCCAATTCGACTCTGCCTCCAATTCCAAATCATGAAAAGTGCATCTATTGAAACAAAGGCACCTATTGAAGCTATGGGACTCGGGAGCTACCGCCATCTCAATAACTTGCCTGGATTATGTTTTATGCACATAACTCTAAGAGAGATTATTTACTAGAACTCGACTTTTTCGCATTTTTTTAATAAAACAAACTCAACCTAACTTCCATCCACAAATGATTGCAATTTACTAATAATCCAGCTTGCAAAAGATCACAGTGGGAAAAAAAAATCGAATGTCAAATTCACATATGCGTCCAAATCGTGCGACAATTCGAATCGTGTGACTTTTTTGAACTGTGTCGCTAGAAACACGAATTTGTCAAAATAGTCGAGTTTGCGAGCTAAAACCAACATCGGACACAGCAAACTACTCAAAAATTGTGAAGGTAAGGCAAAAAAACTATTTTGAAATGGTTAACGCAGTGATCCCCAACCAGTTGCTTTCCAACGCCTTAGATGTTGCTCCCAGTGGCCTCAAAACAGGAGCTTATTTTTGAATTCCAGGCTTGGAGGGATGTTTTGGTTGTATAAAAACCAGGTGCACTGCCAATTTTGCCAAACATAACATCAATGTAGGTTGACAAGCCACATAGGGGCTACCAAATGGCCAATCACAGCACTTATTTGGCACCCCAAGAACATTTTTCATGCTGTTGTTGCTCCCCAACTCCTTTTACTTCTGAATGTTGCTCACAGGTAGGGATGTCGCGGACTGTTCGCCGGCGAACTTGTTCGCGCGAACATCGGCTGTTCGCATCCGCCGCAAGTTCGCGAACGTCGCGCGACGTTCGCCATTTTGGGTTCGCCTTACCTGGCGCTTTTTTTTGACCTCTCACCCCAGACCAGCAGATACATGGCAGCCAATCAGGAAGCTCTCCCTCCTGGACCACCCCCACACCCCCTGGACCACTCCCCTTCCATATATAAACTGAAGCCCTGCAGCGTTTTTTCATTCTGCCTGTGTGTGCTTGCAAGAGCTAGTGTAGGGAGAGAGCTGTTACTGATTTCACTGATTTCTTTGAGGGACAGTTGATAGTAAGTTTGCTGGCTAGTAATCTACTTGATACTGCTCTGTATTGGAGGGACAGAAGTCTGCAGGGATTTGAGGGACATTTTAGGGTAGCTTTGCTGGCTAGTAATCTACCTTCTACTGCAGTGCTCTGTATGTAGCTGCCTGCTGTGGGCACTGATCTCTTCTGATCTCATCTGCTGACTGCTGTAATAACCCAATAGTCCTTGTAAGGACTGCTTTTATTTTCTTTTTTGTTTTTTTACTTTGCTAGTTGCTACTATAAGCCCAGTGCTATTAGTCTAGCAGTGTTGGGGAGTGGGACTGGTGTGCTACTGTGCTGCTCCTAGTAGTTCAGCAGCACCAACCCGAGAAAAATATTTTTTTTAATATACATATATTTTTTTTTTCTTTTACTTATCTTACTGTTCTTTAACGTGTACAGTGCTGTTGCTGTTCTTCATAGTAGTGCACCAATAGTAGTGCACTTGTAGGCATTATTTGCTCAGTGTGTCCTTCATTTTCAAACAACAACCATCTAGCTGTGTGAGCTTGTTCACATTCTGTCTAAATATCAATAATAATACCGTCTCTAGAAACACCACCCGAGTGACGTTTTTCAGGCAGCAATAATATATTCCGTATCCACTGCTGTAGTAGTGTATACGTTAACCTTGTAGGCATTATTTGCTCAGTGTGTCCTTCATTTTCAAACAACAACCATCTAGCTGTGTGAGCTTGTTCACATTCTGTCTAAATATCAATAATAATACCGTCTCTAGAAACACCACCCGAGTGACGTTTTTCAGGCAGCAATAATATATTCCGTATCCACTGCTGTAGTAGTGTATACGTTAACCTTGTAGGCATTATTTGCTCAGTGTGTTCTTCATTTTCAAACAACAACCATCTAGCTGTGTGAGCTTGTTCACATTCTGTCTAAATATCAATAATAATACCGTCTCTAGAAACACCACCCGAGTGACGTTTTTCAGGCAGCAAAGACAGTGGCAAAATCGCATCTTTTATGGTCACCGCAGGTGATCAATAAAGTAGACCAAAACTGGGCCCACACTGCAGAATCAGTGTTTTTTGGTTCACTTCACTGTACATTGAATTACCTCTGCCTGACCGTGCACGTGCGCACAAGCACGGTGACTGCTAAACACACCACTACAGAAATATTGCCACCAACAGGACGAACATCCTGGAGGTGACAAGCTCAACTAGTAATTAAAAACTATTATTTGCTCACTTGACGGTATCATTCATTAAAGCTCTTTGCGTCTTTTTGCGTTGCAGTAAGCACCGCGTTTCGTCTTTGCGTGTGAACAGGCTGTAACCTTTACACGACTTGATTGGCATGTAGACGCCGGACGTTTTAAAGCATTTTATTACACAGGTTTAGAAATGTAGTGTGATTTCTGCCCTTTACAGCACAAAACGCAGCGCTGTGTCAACAATGGATTTTTTAGAAACATTTTTGCCCTTGATCCCCCTCTGGCATGCCACTGTCCAGGTCGTTGCACCCTTTAAACAACTTTAAAATCATTTTTCTGGCCAGAAATGTCTTTTCTAGCTTTTAAAATTCGCCTTCCCATTGAAGTCTATGGGGTTCGCGACGTTCGCGAACCGTTCGCATTTTTGACGCAAGTTCGCGAATATGTTCGCGAACTTTTTTCCCGACGTTCGCTACATCCTTACTCACAGGTTCAAAAGGGGATCCTTGGCAGAGGATCCTTGGGTTAACGGGACCTCTGCCATTGACTTTTAAAATAATTTGACAGGTTTCAGCTGGAGTATTTTCGAATTTGAATTTCTTGCTGCTTTGGGGCATAATAAATCCATAAAAATGCAAGTCTAAAAAAAAAACTAGACCGGACACACTCTACCTTTAATAAATAGACCCCTAAAAGTCAAGGGAATCCCTGGCAATGACAAAGGGGTGTGGCTCTGTAAGTCATTTGGGGGAGGGGGGATAAATAAATCAATAAATAAATAATCAGAGATTTATATCAGGGGCATGTTGGGAGATATTGTTAGAAGATTGTAATTTTGATGTCCCTGACATACAATATATACTAAAATATCTCACAATTGCTACACAATACTGTATATGTCCTTTGTGTTTTTTATCTGTGCCCCCCATGAGGCTCTTGTAATTGTAGGGACACTTTCTGCCCTATTTTAAAACCTTATTTATTCTATTTAAGGATGTCCATTATAACTGAGCTTCACAGCCTACATCTTCCCAGATAATTCTGCTCTCACCCACAAGCAATTGCACCCTCCTGTCTCCATATATACTTACCTACCTGAGGATACCTGAGCTTAACTACAGGTTCTGATCATTAAGGCAGGTTGGTGTTTAGAAGTGTGAAATGGTTGGTATTTATGGAAAATATTTTCAGCAAAGCTTTGTCACTTCATTTTGTGTGATATAATGACAAGCATTTGGAATACATGGACAAACTCAATGGTTTGGCAGATGCTAAAATGTCTCATTTCTAATCTTCTCTTATTCCTCTACTCTTTTTATCCTTAGTTTATATTGTCTAATTTATCTTCTGAATCTATCCTTATCATTTAGTCGATTTTTAGTCTATATGTTATTCTATATTTATTCGATATTACTTATATCCTCAAGGGTGCAGAAATGAACTACGTAAGGAAGTATTTAGGCTTCTCTGGGTAGTAAAAGATTTAGTCAATTCTTATATGAGTGGAAGTCCACTGGTTGCAAAAATCACCCAAAGAAAGAAGAGCAGCGCTGAGCTTTGTTTCTTGCTGGTTATAATGATATCAATGATATTGACGGACAGCTACACATGCAAATGCAAAAAGGAGTGTCATGTCTGCCATTATCAACTCAAGACCCTTCCAAAGAAAACTATTTAATTCAGAGGAAAATATTTATAATCTACACCAGATCTTTTTTGTCTACCTCTAACCTATAAAATGACTGAAAAGAGACTGTAAGAGACTGTAAGTACAGGTATGGGACCTGTTATCCAGAATGCTCGGTACCTGGGGTTTGCCAGATAACGGATCTAGCCATAATTTGGATTTTAATACCTGACGTCTACTAAGAAGTCTCCGTTTGGATCAAGTAATTCAGAGAAAAAGAAAATAACTATCATGCACGCTGGGCCTCAACCAACTCCAGTTTACCTATCGGAATTGTCCTCTTCTCCAGTGGCATAAGGCCCCCAAGAAAAAAATTTTTGGAAGGGCCTGATCTGTACAGCCAACAGTAGCCAGAATAAACATACTACTTCCAATCCATACTGTCCTGCAACAAATGGTTTAGCTGAAAGATTTGTAAAAAACATGACAGTGGATCACTGCAGAACAAACTGTCATGGTTTTTGTATTGGAATTCAGTTCATGAGTTGCATTGATTCTGCATTATTCACAGGCTGCAATATTAGGTCTTATTTGCACTTGCTAAAGCCAGATCTCAATTGTCATGTTTCTCAAGACTCCATTTTAATATGATGGGCTTGTATTAGGGGTATTGTAAAGGATAATGTAGGGGGTGCTGTGGAGGCAGCAGGAGGAAAGCAAGTCTTTTAGGCAAGAGCTGGCTGAACCCATGGGACACAGAGAGGAAAAGGGCAGGAACAGGGTGATGAGGGCAATGAGTCAGACTGGAACAGGTGCAGAGCAGAACAGGACAGAGAGGGTGAAGATCAGGACTGGAAGGGATGAAGGTCAGGACAGTAACAGACTGGATTAGGAGTGGACAGTGTGGGCGTAGATCAGGAGACAGGAGCAGACTAGAAGTATAGGACAGGACAGTGTGGGCGTCGATCAGGAGCAGACTTGAGATCGGGAACAGGAGGAGACTGGAGCAGATAGCAGAAAAGGACGAGATAGCAAGAGGACTGGATAGCGAGAGGACTGGATATAAGACATGTTAGGTACAAGGCAGAACAGAAATCAGGAACAGGCAAGGCAAGGTCAGTCCAAGGTCAAAGCAAGGAAAGATCAAGGTTTAAAGCAGGACCGGGGAAGGTAAGGCAGAACAAGACAAGGTTAAGAGCCAAGCAGGAGAAGGCAATGCAAGGAAATGAGAGGAGGCTAGAGCAGGAACCCCTAGCTAGGGACAATGCCACACTGCTAGTTTGGGAAGCCAATGCTCAGGCAAGGAGTATTCGGAGGGCTGGCCTTAAATAGGGCGGAGTCAGCCATGATTGGCTGACTGCAAACCAATCAAGCTGCTGCGGGGCTAGGGCTGCAAAGGTCAGGTGATATATAGTGAACAAACCTGCAGGCTGCTCACCTGGCCCAGTGGTTAAGGCATGGAGCTAAAAACCCAAAGGTCCCTGGTTCAAATCCCAGCAGAGCTAGTCAAGTATGCAGACAGAACAGGTATGTGGTTAGGGTCACCGCCCCTGCAGCCAAGGATGTGCCTACCCCTGTTTCCACTGCTGTAAGCAAATCCAAAGCCTTTCATCTACCAAAGTGATACCCTTTGAGCCCCAAACTCTGGTACCAAGATAGTAAGTCCAAGGCAATAAAGAACAAACTGAAAATGGTAAACTTGGGGTGTGACTGGTCAAAACTGGGGGTGGACATGCAGATTGGTGGCGTCACCAGTATTCTCCTGCTTTCAAATATTAGGATGAATGTTATAGTTATGTATATGCAGTGGGCCCTGTGTTTTTGTGGATTATTTTTGACTTAAAGGAAAACTATACCCCCAAAATGAATACTTAAGCAACAGATAGTTTATGTGTGAGCACAGTGAATCTTACGATCTCAGGGGGCGGCCCTTATTTTTTAAAATGACAATTTTCTATTTATGATTACCCAATGGCACATACTACTACAAAAGTATATTATTATGATAATGGTTCATTTACATGAAGCAGGGTTTTACACATGAGCTGTTTTACTCAGTATCTTTTAAGAGACCTACATTGTTTGGGGGGTATAGTTTTCCTTTAAAGGGGTGGTTCACCTTTGAGCTAACTTTTAATATGCTATAGAATGCCCATTTCTAAACAACTTTCCAATTGGTCTTCATTACTTGTTTTTTATAGTTCCTGAATTATTTGCTGCCATCTTCTGACTTTTTCCAGCTTACAAATGGGGGTCACTGACCCCATCTAAAAAACAAAATCTCTGTAAGGCTACACATTTATTATTTTTACAACTTTTTATTACTCATCTTTCTAGTTAGCCCTCTCCTATTACCCCAGTCTCATATTCAAATCAGTGCATGGTTGCTAAGGTAACTTGAACCACAGCAACCACATTTCAGAGCTGTTGAATAAAGAGCTAAATAATTTAAAAAACACAAATAATAAAAAATGAAAACCAATTGCAAATTGTGTCAGAATATCACTCTCTACATCATATTAATAGTTTATTTTAAAGTGAACAAGGAAGATGCCCTAAGCTGCCTGCACCTGCAGGTTAGAGATATTTCTTTCTTATGCAGAGTAGAATTCCCTTGGCACATTCCCCATATTAGATGCATCAGTGCATTAGAGACTGCTGTACATGACACAGGGAGCAGCTGCAAGTTATATGGTACAGTGCATTGGAGACTGCTCTGCATATTGTGCAATGAGTTATGTCTCTTTGAGGCCTGCACTATCTCAAATGTATGTAATTGCCTTGACAGGCGCATCTTCCTGCCTAAATTCAGATAGTAACGGTCAGTGCCAGAGGCTACAGAGAGAGAGAGAGAGAGAGAGAGAGAGAGAGGGAAAACAAATGCCACACCAAATTCAAAAATCTGATTTTATGGAGAAAAATAGAGCTGGATGGTTTTGAGTGTTCCAGCACACAAACAGTTAACTGGCAGCAATACTGTAGTGAAAGTGCACACACATGTATATATATATATATATATATTTACTTTGTGTTCATTGTTTGCACTCTTACCAGATCAGAGGCGATTTCGGGTGCAAGGGCCAAAATTTGTCATACAGATTAGCAGAAGGACCCGCACTCCATTTTATCGTGAATTAAATGTGTTTTAATTTCAATGCATATCCAATAGTAATGGGCGAGTTTCTCCAGAAATTCACGAATTAACCGTAAAATTCACGAAACGGCGAAAAATTTAGGAAAACGTCCGGAAAGTTCACGACAAAATCGGGAAATTTGAATGTTTTCACAAAAAAAAACGTGGAATTCAACCGTTTTCACCAAAAAATCGTGCAATTTGAATGCTTTCACAAAAAAGTCGTGCAATTCGAATGTTTTCACTACAAAATCATGAAATTCGAAAAAAACATACCGTATATACTCGAGTATAAGCCGAGTTTTTCAGCCCCCAAAATATGCTGAAAAACTCTACCTCGGTTTATACTCGGGTCAAGCGCAAAAACGCCGGCGTCTAAGAATAGTCGCCGGGGTCTAAGAATAGTCGCCAGTGTCTAAGAATAGTCACCGGCGTCCAAGAATAGTCTCCTAGAATATTCGCCGGCATCCAAGAATGATCGCGGCCATCCAAAAACGAGACGCCGGCACCTCCAATGGGAGCAGAAACCCTCAATTTTTTGATTGAAACTTACCAGAAGCTGCTGCATTTCTCACCCTCGGCTTATACTTGAGTCAATAAGCTTTCCCAGTTTTTGGAGGTAAAATTAGGTACCTCGGCTTATACTCGGGACGGCTTATACTCGAGTATATGCGCTAATCAAGGACAATGAGAAAGGCCCTAATGTGGGCCAAAACATTGGTTATGCATTGAAAATAAAACACATTAAAATGGAATGCGGGTCCTTCTGCTAGTGTGTGTGTGTGTGTGTGTGTGTGTGTGTGTGTGTGTGTGTGTGTGTATGAACCTCTTTGTGTATATATACGTAATATATATATATATATATATATATATATATATATATATATAGTGCAATGGCGCCTGTGTTCATAAAAGTGTATTTATCATATATAAATAGCACAATTGTTTTTTATGCTTTTTAAATTTACAGTAGGTGCTGATCTATAGACTTGAGTGGGTTTAAGAATAAGTAGTAAAGAAGGAAAAGGTTACATTGTGACTCGGGGACAGTGGTATAATGTAGGTCAGGGAAATACACAATATTAAAAAGACAGTGATGCGGCAGGCCATTCAATGCTTCAAAGGAAAACATCTGCATTGGGGGGTTTATTTAACGGTCACTGGGTGGTCAAAGCACAAAGTGTCTCTGGGCAGTTTACTAAATGCCAAGGGCAGACTTGCTTTCATGGCTGTACAGAACTCTGTGTACAAACCCACAACACTTGTCACAGCTTTAAAGCAAATACAAATCACCAGGGAGAGGGTTGCATTCATGGCATTGTGACAGGGCTCTAGGGCGGCACGTGAGCTAACATATAACGTATCCTTACATGAAGTTTTCTCGTAGCTGCCAGCAAAGCTAACATCCCCAGAGCATGAAACATTTTCCCGAGGGCACTGCCAGTGCCCAGCGTCTAATGTGCTGAATCAGAACGATACAGTTTATGGCAGATTAATACAGGAAATAAATATCTGATATATGGGCGCAAAATGATCATTATGCCATGTTACATAGATTGTTAATAATCGTATGTGTTGGTCACCCAGAGATTAGTAATGGGTCTTCTTTGAATTAAACATTGCCATGCTGTAAAATCAGCATGACTAGCAGCTAAGGGGTTAAATCATTGTTTTATCCTCATATTAAATGTTTATGCAGAATTGTGCAGAATTGTGCTGTTCCATCCTAAACAGTATATACAGTAGCCACCTGTGTGTTGCAGCAGTTTTCTGTAGTGTATTATTACTAGGGATGCACCAAATCCACTATTTGGGATCCGGCCAAATTCCCAAATTCTTGGTGAAAGATACGCCTGAACACCGAACCGAATCCTAATGTGCATATGCAAATTAGGGGCAGGAAAGGAAAAAGTGGAAAAAAATCTTCTTTTGTGATGAAAAGTCACGTGATTTCCCTACATATGCAAATTAGGATTCGGATTCGGCCAGGCACAACGATTTGCCCGAATCCAAATGCTGCTGAAAAAGGCCAAATCCTGGCTGAATCCTGAACCGAATTCTGGATTTGGTGCATCCCTAATTATTACTGGAATCCCTGTTTCTGACCTGGGGTACCCAGATGTGGCTGGACTACAACTCTCATCCATTCTTCAACATATATTCAAGGGTTAAAGCAAGCAGGGAGTTTAAACATCAGGGAACCCAAAGCTAAGACACACGTTGAAAGTAGGGATGCACCGAGTCCACCATTTGGAATTCGGGCCGAATCCCCTAATATGACCCATGTACTGGGGACAAGAGGGAAGGTAACTGGGAATAGGGTAAGAGAGCGATTGAAAATGACTCAGAAATATGCAGTTATAAAACAAGTGAAAAATGAAGTTCACTGATACAATATGTTCACTATTTCTACTGAAACTATATATAAATCCATTGATTGGTTGGACCTGAAAAATACACCAAAGCATGTGCATGTTTTCAAAAGTTTTGAAGCCCTGTGAGTGCAGATCTGCTTTGTACCTGGAGAATATATATTTATAAATATATACAGGTAAGGGACCTGTTATCCAGAATGCTCAGGACCTGGGATTTCCGGATAACAGATCTTTCTGTAATTTGGCTCTTCATACCTTAAGTCTGTTAGAAAATTATTTAAACAATAAAAATAAACCCCATAGGCTGTTTTTGTTTCTGATAAGGATTAATTATATGTTAATTTGGATCAAGTACAAGGGGCAGGGAAAAAGAATATAATTTTGAAAAAAAAAATTTGGATTATGTGGATGAAATCAAGTTCACAGGAGTTATTCTTTCTGTGATTCAGAGCTTTCTGGATAATGGGTTTCCCATACCTGTATATACCCCGATGAAATATTTCCATATTTTGAAGCATTCTGGATAAAAGGTAGCAGATCCCGAACGCACCGCGCATGCGCAAAAGCCATGACGTTAACTGTTTTCATAGGCAGCTGTGGAGCAGGTCTGGGCCAGGGCCCACCGGGTTTTTTCCCGGTGTCCCGTCAGCCCAGTCCAACCCTGAGCTTAGCTTGTGGTCATCCGCTTGCGGGTGTGGGGGGGGAGACGTGACTGGCCGGGTTGCCGAGGGCATCTGGCTAGCTTGGCCCGGCACCAAGTTAGATTTAAGGGGCATATTTATTATGCTGTGTAAAACGAAATTCACAGAAAACTGGTGTAAATGCTGTGTAAAATAAATGGTAGTGTGTGTAATTTTACACCATGCTAACGGCAGCTTTGACACCGTTATTTTACATTGCTTCTGACGGAAGTCACATAAGAAAAACGTGTAAAAATTCTACGATTTTTTTACATGGTGAAGCGTGGAGATGTGTGTTGTAATAATTATGCTCCTAGCAGTAAGAACTTTAGCATTGTTTTAGCTATAAAAAAAGTGTGTAAAAAGTAGCAGATTTTCCCCTGGTTTGTTTGTTTTTAAGTAAATGACAATTTAATGAATAGATATTGAAAAGATGGCCACAATTAAATATTTTCAGTGGTGTAAATCAAATCGCTATATCCTGTTTATATTGTCTGCACTACTGGTTCTGACTCCTGAAACAATGGTCACAGGCAGAGAATAGAGAGAGATATACAAATACTGCTTTCAACAGTAACATTGACAAAAACAGTTAAGGGCAGAGACACGCTCAGATTCGGGGAGATTAATCATCCGACGACAAATCTCCTCTAATTCGGGGCGACTAATCTCCCAGAACTCCCTTCCTCGTGAGGCAACTTCAGGCGACTTCGGAAAACAAAGTATAGCCGGCGGGGAGGCAGGGGAGGCAGTTTGGGGAGATTAGTCGACCCGAAGAAGAGGAGATTTGTCGCTGGGCAACTAATGTCCCCGAATCTGAGCCTGTGTCTCTGCCCTAAATGTTTAATGAATGTATATCAGAAAGTTGCTTGGAATTCCATTTTCTTCCATTAGGCCACAGTGTTTGAGTTCCCCTTTAAAAAATAATGTTCCCATGTAACAAAGATAACATGACGATTTCATGAAACATTCCTGCTTTCGATTCTACCTTTTCAAACAAAACCCGCTAAACCCAATCCGCTCGGTTTCAGGGCTGATGCTTGTTATATTTTGATTTCTACAAGGAGCGTAAACTTTGAAGGGCATGTTATTGTTGTTCTGGTTAATACGCCCATTACAAATTCAGTTTCCGTAGCAACCATCTGTGGCCTAGAGCCTACTCGTAGCTCTCCTTACTCGTCGCAATCATGGGATGATGATACGGTAATATGCCTAAAGCTTTGCAGAGGGTATTTACGCAAATGTTGTGCATGTTTTTATTGCTCTCTGCCTTGGTTATTTGTGCTTGGGAACACAGCTAAACACAACTGCAGCAGCCATGTTGGAACTACAATATACAGATTTAGACATTTTGTTTCAAACATGATTACATAATAAAGGGAGAACAGGAGGTGGAAATGTATTTTGTTCAAATGTGTAAGTTGTTAATAAAGTTGCTTGATGGGGGAAATAAAATGGACAGTAGGAAAGAAAAAGGCAGCCTTTCTGCTGGGGCCTGAGGTAGGGAAAGGGGACTTTCTATGGAAAGCTGAAAGAAAAACAAGGGGACTTTATATGGAAAGCTGTAGGAAAAACAAGGGGACTTTCTATGGAAAGCTGAAGGAAAACAAGGGGACTTTATATGGAAAGTTGTAGGAAAAACAAGGGGACTTTCTATGGAAAGCTGAAGGAAAAACAAGGGGACTTTATATGGAAAGCTGTAGGAAAAACAAGGGGACTTTATATGGAAAGCTGTAGGAAAACCAAGGGGACTTTCTATGGAAAGCTGAAGGAAAAACATGGGGACTTTCTAGGGAAAGCTGAAGGGAAAAACAAGGGGACTTTCTATGGAAAGCTGAAGGAAAAAACAAGGGGACTTTCTATGGAAAGCTGAAGGAAAAACATGGGGACTTTCTAGGGAAAGCTGAAGGGAAAAACAAGGGGACTTTCTATGGAAAGCTGAAGGAAAAACAAGGGGACTTTCTAGGGAAAGCTGAAGGAAAAACAAGGGGTCTTTCTAGGGAAAGCTGAAGGAAAAACAAGGGGACTTTCTATGGAAAGCTGTAGGAAAAACAAGGGGACTTTCTATGGAAAGCTGAAGGAAAAACAAGGGGACTTTATATGGAAAGCTGTAGGAAAAACAAGGGGACTTTCTATGGAAAGCGGAAGGAAAAACAAGGGGACTTTCTATGGAAAGCTGTAGGAAAAACAAGGGGACTTTCTATGGAAAGCTGAAGGAAAAACATGGGGACTTTCTAGGGAAAGCTGAAGGAAAAACAAGGGGACTTTCTATGTAAAGCTAAAGGAAAAACAAGGGGACTTTCTATGGAAAGCTGAAGGAAAAACAAGGGGACTTTCTATGTAAAGCTAAAGGAAAAACAAGGGGACTTTCTATGGAAAGCTGAAGGAAAAACAAGGGGACTTTCTAGGGAAAGCTGAAGGAAAAACAAGGGGACTTTCTAGGGAAAGCTGAAGGAAAAACAAGGGAGCTTTCTAGGGAAAGCTGAAGGAAAAACAAGGGGGCTTTCTAGGGAAAGCTGAAGGAAAAACAAGGGGACTTTCTAGGGAAAGCTGAAGGAAAAACAAGGGGACTTTCTAGGGAAAGCTGAAGGGAAAACAAGGGAATTTGCAACTATTTGGCATGGTGGTTGGTGTACAACTGTGAATAAAAGAAATTTTGGTTCAACAGTGAGTCTTCCACTTACATCATCTTCCCTACCCCTTGTTGGTCCTATTCATTATGTCACCACCCTGTACTTACAGCCTACACAGAAGGGTACTCAGGGCAAACCCTTAGCTTCATCCCTTTCAGGAGCGATCCACTTCAGCAGCAAGATGGTAACGCTCAGGGCCGCGCACTGATAAACGTAACGTCAACATGTGGGTTCGATGCTCAAAACTAGGTCACGCTTATTGTTGTTCCTGGGTGATATATAATTTTTAAATGTTTCTTGGACTTTTAACCCTCTGCCTTGTACCTGACTGCGACTGATTGCTGCATGCCCTTGAGCCTTCTGCCTGAATCTCGACCATGATCTTTCCCGACCAGAAAATCTCTCCTTCAGTCAACAACTCTCTCTGCACTACTCACCATTATTCAACTACTCTGTCCCTCCCACCGTAGACACTCGCCGCTTCTGCAGGGCCAGAGTTGGAAGAGGCAACAGAGCTAATGAGCCTATGGCCCAAGCTAATCTTGTCCTGCCTATGGTCCATCTCAATGGTCACCTGACCCGCAGATTATCACACAATTCTGTATTATTGATTATTATGATTAAATAACCACACTGTATAATAAATTAAAAAAGATCAACCTTTTGCACAGTTAAGAAGAACTAAAGTTCAACCATGAATTGGACTAGAAATGCCGTTCCTTATGTGTTGGGCTCAGTCACCTAAATATAGAGGGAGCAGACCCCATGGTCGAGGGGCCCAAAATGTTATAGCCACCATTGAGTTTGTGCTGGAGTCGGACTGATTCAGTCTGAAGATTCCTTGAGGAATGATGTGAAACAGATGCTGAGATGGAGATCTTACTTCAGTATAATGAAGCATTTGTTAAATTCTCATTTTGTAAATTGCTCCCCTCTAATGTAGCCACATTTTTTTACTACAGAGTTAAGCTCTCACACTGCATGTATTTCAAGAAATATTTATGTTACAAATACTCATCCGCCCATTTATAGTTCAGCTATTGTGAATGTGAGCAAGGTAATGTGCCATGGCTTGCCTGCGGCTAAATCCTGCTTCTCTGTGTGTATAAATGAACTTTTGGGGCACAGATGCAAATGGCACACGATGATTCATAGATACCAGGAATGAATATTACCATTTTTGGTGTCTAGTTAGAATGTAATGAAATTAGGATTAGCACATTCTGCCTAGTAAATTTCCACTGAAAAAAATCATTTTTCTAAGGAGGATAATGAACCTTCCATATGAGCATTTGCTCAGCTGTGGGTGAAACAAAATGCCCAACTATATTCCAACATATTATAAAGGGTTAAAGCATACTGTGAGATGTAGTCCAGCAACACCAGTTTTTGGGTTACATCAGGGGTGTACCAACCAAAGTCAAGGAGCATTTAATAAGGGGGAGCAGACTCTTAAAGGACCTGTAACGTCCAAATATAATTCTTTAGAATGCATCGGAAAAAAAACCACAAAGACAAATTTCCAAATTGACAAACTTTCAAATCGCAACATCTTTATTAAGAAATAAGTTACCGAAACTCCTCTCTTCAGAAAAGGCGACACGGCGACGACCCATCGCTCGGCACTTGATTTCTCCTCCCTGGCTATCTCCTATAAGGAAGGCAGGGAGGAGAAATCGAGCGTCACATGATGGCTCGCCCGATGGATCGCCTGATCTTTCTGAAGAGGAGCGGTAAGTTACTTTCGATGTATTCTAACAAATTTTGTTTTTAAAAAATTGATGTTACAGCACTAAAATTTAAATAATCACAACATGTTATGATGAGGGGATTGGGGTAGGAGGCTCTCCCTTCACAATAAAAATACACTTTTTTTATTATTTTTATTATAGGAGAAGAAAAGGCTGTATTTACTTGGGGGTGCCAAAAGTTAGGCACCCCCAAGTGATTGTACATACTTACTGTACCTGAAACCCAAAAGTTAGGCACCCCAAGTGATTGTATATACTTACCTGAAACCCCGGGCCGGTGTTCCTATCAGCATAAAACTCCACCTGTCTGGGGGTTCTTCCAGTGAGCACTGCATAGAGATTGCCTTCCTGCTTCTTCTTTTTTCATGGGCATGCGCAGTAGTGGGAAAAGTCGTACTTTAACGAAGAAGCAGGCTATTTCGTTCTACTGTGTATGCGCCTGCCCCAGGAAATTTGAAGAAAGAAGAAGGAAGCCGATCGTTCCGTGGTGCTCGCTGGAAGAACCCCAGGACCGGTGCAGTTTTCTGCTGATAGGAGCACTGGCCCAGGTGTGTAAGGTAAGTATATATATATATATATATATATATATATATATATATATATATATATATATATATTCACTTGGGGCACCCCAAGTAGATAGCCCTTTCCTTCTCTTTTAAAGGCCACATAAACCCAGTGTTAAAAAGAAAAGAAAATTCCCCAAAAAAAGTGTACCCCTTTGCCTACCCCTATTTCTGGCTTTGTCTGATAGTGCTGCGCTAAAAGCCTCTTTTTTTTCCTGCAAGCCTAACGTACAAAATAGACACAAGTGCATGAATTGATGCAATGTTTCCCTGGAATTAACATGGACTTGAGGGTTATTCCAGGGTTCTCTTAGTGGGTTGCATCAATAGCCACAACTGACGTGCCAAGTGGAAAGGATGCTAAAATCCTTATTAATGCTGCATGCCAGGACACAGATTAAAGGGCAACTAAAGTCTAAAATAGAATAATGTTAGAAATGCTGTATTATGTATGCTAAATATAAACATGAACTTACTGCACCAGCAGCCTCATAAGACAAATGATTTATGCTTTCAAAGTTGGCGCAAGGGGCTGTCATCTTGTAACTTTGTTAGACATTTCTGCAATATCAAGACTCGCACATGCTCAGTGTGGTCTGGGCTTCAGTTGGGAGGTTAAGCTTAGGGATCGTCATAAATTATCAAAACAGCACAAGTCAAATAATATCTGCCATAGAAGCCAATACAGCAAGGCTGATTATTAATCATAATATAGAGACTGCACTGCGTCTCTGGATACAAATCTCTACAGGGAATACAACAATGCTGCTTGAGTTCTGGGAAGTAAGGTGGGGGGCTCCCCCTGCCATTTGAAAGTATGATTGTTTACCTGCACAGCAGTTGGGGACCATCTGACAATTCCTATCAACAGCAGTAAAAGAAGGGGGAATTGCACTGCATACAGTCAGGTTTATGATAAAAACTGTAGACATCTTTTAATTAAAGTATATTGGAGATAGATTTCTTTTTCATTAAAGAAAGTAAAAATGGGATTTTATATTTTTGCCTTTACATGCCCTTTAAGGAGAAAAACATTGCATTGTAAATGAAACAAAATACAATGGTGATTTACATCCTAATTAATCACATTGTACATCTCCTAGCATTTAAATCCTGATTGGCATTTGCTGTTAGTCAAGAAACCCTACCCCAGGCTGGTTGGCTAGGCAACTTGTGGGTAAATCTATGGCTTGGTGAGTAAATCCAGGCTCGATGAGTGTGCAACTTCTGGGTAAATCCATTCACATTTGCTGCCATGCTCAGAGGCTTTTCATTCCAATTTCCTATTTATTTTCCAATATATTCCTCATTTAACCTGCATCTTTAGTCACTCTACATCTTCTGCTTCGACTGTCTGAGGGAGAAAGCCATATTTGGTGTTGAGACTAAGGGGGTTATTTATAAAGCTCCACATATCTGAACCTCAAATAATTCGTAGTTTTCGGAGCAAAGAAAAAAACTACGAATTATTCAAAATTCATTAAATTCCGAAAAACTCTGAATCCGAAACATCTAAAAGCTCTCGAGGTCAATGGGGGAGGTCCCAGTATCTGCGCTGATGTCCGTAGCGATATCCGATGATTTTGGGGATTCAGAGCAAAAAATCTTAGTTTTTGCAGGAAAACTCTGCAACAATTCAGAGTTTTTGGAGAAAACCCTACAAAATAATTCCAAATCCTATTATATCATGTTAGTCAAGCAAAATAAACTTTACTTACAGTTTTATACATCATTTTAATCTTGTTTCTGTGAGTCTTGGAATTCACATTCACAGCAAGCAGGCAGCAGCCATATTTTAAACACTGTTTTAAAGGAAAGCTTTGCATTATTCCAAAATCTTGCTTATGCACCAGAATGGAGGACAAGATGAACATGCCCAGCCACTGGCTACAAGATTAGATGGTAAGGATTTTGGGGAGTGCAGTGACCTCTATGAAGAACAGAAAGTGATTGGAGATTGGACAGGAAGTCATTGGCAGCCCCGCCTCTATGCCTAAGGTTCAGGCAGGCAATACATGACAGCTGAGATTTTAAAATGCATATATAACAGGGATGGGATGTTTTAATGAAAAAAAATAATGTGGGTTTCATGTTCAGTTTGAGAAGGACTTTTATTATACAGCTGGGTGACAGGTTCACTTTAATACTCTTTGCAGGCTTCCTATAATGACCAATTTAATATTTTCAATAACATTTGTTGCCAAGCCTTAATTGGTATTGTCCCTCCAGTCATAGATAGCACCCCATGCTTTACTTTGTTCTTATTTATAGCTTAAAGGAACAGTTACATCACAAAATGAAAGTGTTTTTAAGTAATGAATAAGTAATGTACTGTTGCCCTGCACTGGTAAAACTGGTGTGTTTGCTTCAGAAACTCTACTGTAGTTTATATAAACAAGCTGCTGTGTAGTGATGGGAGCAGGCATTCAAGCACAGGATACACAGTAGATAATAGATAAGTACTACTATAGTTTATATAAACAAGCTGCTGTGTAGTTATGGGAGCAGCCATTCAAGCACAGGATACACAATAGATAACAGATAAGTACTACTATAGTTTATATAAACAAGCTGCTGTGTAGTTATGGGAGCAGCTATTCAAGCACAGGATACACAGTAGATAACAGATAAGTACTACTATAGTTTATATAAACAAGCTGCTGTGTAGTTATGGGAGCAGCCATTCAAGCACAGGATACACAGTAGATAACAGATAAGTACTACTGTAGTTTATATAAACAAGCTGCTGTGTAGCCATGGGGGCAGCCATTCAAGCACAGGATACACAGAAGATAACAGATAAGTACTGCTATAGTTTATATAAACAAGCTGCTGTGTAGCCATGGAGGCAGCCATTCAAGCACAGGATACACAGTAGATAACAGATAAGTACTACTATAGTTTATATAAACAAGCTGCTGTGTAGCTATGGGAGCAGCCATTCAAGCACAGGATACACAGTAGATAACAGATAAGTACTACTGTAGTTTATATAAACAAGCTGCTGTGTAGTCATGGAGGCAGCCATTCAAGCACAGGATACACAGTAGATAACAGATACATACTACTATAGTTTATATAAACAAGCTGCTGTGTAGTTATGGGGGCAGCCATTCAAGCAAAGGATACACAGTAGATAACAGATAAGTACTACTATAGTTTATATAAACAAGCTGCTGTGTAGCCATGGGGGCAGCCATTCAAGCACAGGACACACAGTAGACAACAGATAAGTACTACTATAGTTTATATAAACAAGCTGCTGTGTAGTCATGGAGGCAGCCATTCAAGCACAGGATACAAAGTAGATAACAGATAAGTACTACTATAGTTTATATAAACAAGCCGCTGTGTAGTCATGGGGGCAGCCATTCAAGCACAGGATACACAGTAGATAGATAAGCACTTCAGAATCCCATTGTATACTACAGAGCTTATCTGTGTACCTTGTACCTCCTTTTTTCAACTTTGAATGGCTGCCCCCAAAACTACGTATATGCAACACGACAGTACATTATATTTTCATTACTATATATTTACACACACTCATTTTTTGGCATATACTAATATTGCTTGTCTGAATGCTCCCGACATGCTACAATATATTCTTGGCTCGTGGGCATCTTACATACAGGCATTTGGAATGCAGGTTTCAGTGTACCTATTAAGCTTCAGCTAATGGATTTCAATATATTTTGTGCGTTCAGAGTTCAGTTTTATGGCATTCGCGTTTAATAGTGTTTATTTAGATGCCACATGCTTCATTCTCTTGCACTTGACCCATGTTGAAAAGCCAATATATAGCCAATAATAGGGTTTTCTCTCTTGTAACTCACAAAAACACACTTAGGTGCATTTATAAAGCACAAATAAATACAATATAGATGTGTTTTATGAGCTCAGCGTGCATTTGTAAAAGCATGAAAACACCTGTTCTAGTTAAGAGCTGCTAAACCATAAACATTAAGTTATCCCACTGAACCCTCTAATTCTCTTTATAAGTAGAAGAAAAATGTAATTACAGTAGGAAAACAATTCACTAATTAAAAACGTAATTATAGATGCACGAGAATTGACTAATGAGAATGCTGATGACCACCTCTATGTCAATTTCATAGGGACATTATTTGTTTTATACCTCTGTTGCTCCTATACACGGTGTAACCATATACAGTATATACCATACTATATTACAGCCCAGTCATGTATTTCATTCCACCAGGTCTGTAATATCCATTATATCTTAATTTTCAATACATGCAATGAACTCCAGCTCTCCCATTATACAAGCTCTGTGCATTTGCTAGCAGACAGCAACAATTACTACTTTATAGCCTGTTATTGTCATTACACAGTGGAGATTTAGATCTGTGGTTACCATTAGACAATTTCCTTTGTATCTCCTAAGCTGGTATACTATTTCCCCCCTCACTCCTCCCCATGACCCCTTATTAATTCCACTTCACAGTCTACACTAGCTTCCCCATAATACTACAACTCACCCCTCTTTAAACTGGGTTTCATGAAGGTTTAAATCCGTCACAGCTAAATAAACTGTATCCCAAGGAACCCAAACCCTTTCTTCCTACACCAAGACTTTAGCCTCACATTTATGCTCCTGTTATCATCCTAAATTTGCATGTGGCAAAGCTAAAATGTCAGAGATAATTACATTGCAAGACCTACTCTTAGGGCTCTTACACACGGCCATTTTTGCCGGCGCTCCCCTGCGTTTCGCTTTCTTCCGTTCAGCCGCAGGGGAGCGCAGGAGTAGACACTGTCAATTAATTTGAAGGGGGCTGTACTCATACAGACGCATGTAAGCGACAAACGCAGGTTGGGACGCAGCATGTTGCATTTCACCTGCGTTCGGTGCAAATATGCGTCTGTGTGAATACAGCTCCCTTCAAAATAATTGACGGCGTCTACTCCGGAGCTTCAAAAGAAATCGCAACGCAGGGGTGCGCAGGCAAAAACAGCCGTGTGTAAGAGCCCTTAATCTTGGAGCCTAGATCCCTTCACTCGCTCTTCAAGGTCCTCTTCATTTTGTCATTGATACCAATATGTACCAAGACAGTTGGGTCATGCCCAGCCCCATACAATAACTTGTCTACCCGTTCAGCTGCATGCCGAACCCTGGCACCAGGAAGACAGCAAACTGGTTGTAGCAAACCAGACGACAGATTATTCTACTTTTCTAATAATTCCTACAATTAGGGGGCAGATTTATCAAGGGTCGAATTTCGAAAGTGGAAAATACTTTCGAAATTCGACCATCGAATTGAATAATATGAAATTCAAAGGCGAATTCGTAGGATTTTTTTGCATTGTACGAGCGTATCCCGATTGTAGTACGATTCAAACAATTTTATCGTACGATCGTACAATTTTCCTTTGGATACAAAAAAATTTATAAAAAAACTAAATATGCTCTGGAAGGTCCCCATAGGCTAACATCATAGCACTTTGGCAGGTTTAAGTTGGCGAAGTATTGAAGTCAAAGTTTTTTAAAGAGACAGTACTTCGATTATCGAATGGTCGAATAGTTAAACGATTTTACTTTGAATCGAAGGTCGAAGTCGTAGTAGCCTATTCGATGGTTGAAGTATCCAAAAATTACTTTGAATTTTTTAACTGCGAAAATTCCCTCGATTTCACTTCGACCCATGATAAATCTGCCCCTAAATGTTCACAATCTTGTCTAGGGCTACCATTGCTCTTCACTACCAAAGCAGCTGATCTCCTGGCTGTTAGAAACATCAGACCCATTGTCCTGTCCCCGTCACTGTGAGAAGTGAATCAACAGGCAGTTTACTCGCCCTTCAATCACCACACTGTATAAGTTTTGGAACTTGTTTAATGCTGATGATCAAAAGAAGGTAGAACTGTAGATACAAACAATATAGAGGTATCAGAATACATTCTGGATACATGAGATACAGATGAAATGCAATAAAACATATATAAACATCTGATACGTGTTATACAGTCCTAATGAGGCCTAACACAGGTTACTGCTGAGAGGGAAACACTGGGTTAAAAACTACAACCAGGATGCACATAGTAGTAAAATACACATAGTATAATGAACAGGCATTAAGAAATCATTACATATGAAGAATTTGACAGCACTTAAAGAATAATTATACATGGAATATAGACAGAACTACTGCTGTGGCAGCACACCCATGTAGAATTTCCAGATTTTGCACTCATGAACACACAATCTGGCAGATATGTTGGGATGCACTTCCTTTTAACCAGTCACCAGCCATCAGCCATTTTGTTCTTATGTTAATACAGCCATGGGCCCTGTAGTATTGCTTCAAGACTAAATCCTGGTCATAGTGGACAACAGCTCACCGTATGCTTTAACTTTTGATAATATGGTTAGCATGCATTTAAATGCTAAATAATCCTCCAATGAGAATCCCATTTGATCTGTGTAACTCTGGCTCCATGTTCTTTGGTCCTGCATTTGAAGTTGGAAGCATTAAGCACAGTTTCCCAGCACTGAACAAGTCTTTCCTTCCTCCCCATGTTTGATTCCAGTGTCATATAATGACACCAAAATGGCACAGTAATCTCTGTATGTAATATAAGAGCAAGATGGCTGACATTCTCATTGGTGAATTGTCTTTTATGTGCAATTAAGTTTTTGGTTATCTATGCTACAACTAGGTATGCAGTGGAGCAGTTTTATGGAGGGTTCTCTTTAAAGAATACCAATAACCCTATTATTATGAATTATTATGAATCCTTGCTGCCCTTTGGACGTAACAAGTGCCTGCCCCTAGAAAACTATATATAAATGTACATTTCTGGGCTTCCGCACCTGAGGAAGGGTCACAGGCCATGTGTGCAATTGAGTTGCAGAATAGCTAAACCTTGCAGCCCTACTGCAGCCACTGGGTCTGCTCTGCCTATAATTATACCACTGTCCTTAAATGTGCACATTGAGTAAAATCTGATTTGTGTCCATCCTAAGTGTGCCGGAGTATCATCGGAATCATCAGCACAGTGTCAGAACACATTTACTGGTTGATCACCCAACTTCATGGAACATTTACTATACGGATGGAGGAAGTCAAGACTAATCAGGACAGACAGGCAAGCACAGAAGGTAGGATCATTGAGGGGGTAACGTCTGCTCTACAGAGGGGCAGCGGCTCAGACTGCAGAACATTATGAGTAATGCTGCTTATGAACTTGCATTCTGTTTAACTCCTTTATGACTAGAGTGGGGGCTAAAGCTATTCTCTCAGGGATGTTGGCATACTGTAAATATATCCAAAAAACAGTGGGCCCTGTATTAATGAAAGCTGGGGCATTTATCTAAGGTGTGGATGCATAAATCACCTACCAGTATTTGCGAATATAAGAATGCCCAAAACAACACCCATTTTCATGCAAGCCCATTGCAGGCAGTGCATAGATTTTCCCAGGATTCATCTTTTTAGGGATACTGTCATGGAAAACATGTGTTTTTTCAAAACACATCCGTTAATAGTGCTGCTCCAGCAGAATTATGCACAGAAATACATTTTTTAAAAGAGCAAACAGATTTTTTTTATATTCAATTTTTTAATCTGACATGGGGCTAGACATATTGTCAGTTTCCCAGCTGCCCCCAGTCATGTGACTTGTGCTCTGATAAACTTTAGTCACACTTTACTGCTGTACTGCAAGTTGGAGTGATATCACTATAGGTGGCATCCCTTTATTCCAAGTACAAGATAAGTGAACAATATAGCTTGCCACATTCCTGTGTGCAAATTGCTCCGTGGGAATGATCTTCTAATCTCCTCTATTTGGGGTCTATCTTGGCACCCTATCTGGTCCTCAAAAAAGGGCTGCTCACTACCTTCCGTAAGCCTCCCTTTTGCTCCTAGAGCAACTATAGCTGTCCACTTGCTATTGCTAGCTAAACCTAGTCTAAAGTTTATTTAAATTAGAGCCCTGAGCCTTAGTGATGTGCAGGCCGGCCTGAAACCCGCCCTTCGGACAGGCTCCTGCACAAAATCTTTGGGTCGTGGGCCTAGCACTGCCGCCTTCTGGCATCCAGCACCTAAATTTATAGACTCATGCCGTCCCTTTTGTAACGCCACGGCAGGGTGGGTGCAAGTCTATAAATAGAGGGGGAACGGCAGCCTTGGTCGGGTGCAGGATAGGGTTGGGTGCGGGTTGAGAATTTCTCGACAGGCACACCACTACTGGGCCTGAATCCACCTCTCAGTGAGAGAGGTCCCAGGAAAGACCCTGAGTGCATTGTGCTCTACCTTTTATATTAGATCATATTGCCTTCTACTGGGAATGTTGTAAGCCAGAATTAAATTACACTTAAACCTTGGGAAAAATGCCAATACTCTCAAAGCAAAAGACTTTTAAGATTTCAAATACTCTAATAGTATTAGTACTTTGGTAATGTAGGGCTGTTGAGTCACAAATTTTAAATTTGACACACAATGCTTATTTTCCAAAGAGAAAAATAAAATAGAAAGTGCTACCTGTACTACCATAATAGATAAATAAATAACTAGTATAGGTATAGGATCTGTTATCTGGAAACCCATTATCCAGAAAGCTCCGAATTACAGAAAGGCCGTCTCCCATAGACTAAATTTTTATCCAAATAATCCAAAATTTTAAAATGTCTGTAATTTCTGTCTGTAATATTAAAAGTACCTTGTACTTGATCCCAGCCAGCCTATTGGGTTTATTTAACGTGAACTTGATTTTCTAGTAGACTTAAGCTATGATGATCTGAATTACGGAAAGATCGATTATCTGGAAGACCCCAGGTCCCAAGCATTCTGGATAACAGGCCTCATACCTGCGCAGCTGCAGGGTTTATTATGTGTTCCCATTAGCAGCTGTTCAAGAAATACCAAGAGAACATACAGTTTGCTTCTGTCTGAACCGAACCAACAGTTTCAACCTCTTCCAGTATTCCATTCTAGATTTTATTTAAAAAGGACCTTCAGACCATTAGTTAGACAGCATGTAGACAGCCACTGAGTTGAAAGGAGTTGTTTTCTCTCCTTGAAACAAGACATAAAAATAAATACATATAAAAACATATATTGCAATGGCCTTATATGAATTATGACCGGTTTTTATGACGCTCCATGTCGCTTTAATACAGCTGCATTATATATGTTAATACATCCATTATTCCACTCGCAAGCATGCACACGCGCATACATCTCCTTATCTCCCTACTAGCAGCTGCCTCGCAGAGAGACGGCTTAAACTAGCAAATCCAGAGCTCAAACAGGGAGCGATATTCTCACTTCAATCAAGATGCCAGAGAAAGGGAATGTGTGGTCTAAATTTGGCATTTGGATTAAATACCTCCTATCTGTAAAGAGCAAACACAGTGGATAGCGGCTTAATACTGGGCAACGGTTATTTAAATGCAGCCTATTTAGTGCATAAATATTAAGGACTGGTGCTAGAGAAATGTTAAATGACTATCAGGAAAGCTTGTTGCCTAGCAACAAGTGCCAGTCTTTGGTGCAGAAAGTCAACACTGGGCCCACCCTCTGAGCCACTTCAGTAGTGTGACTACGTCCACAAAAGTGGAGCAATGTGGCACTTTAGCAAATGGAGTCACACTACTGTGTCCGGTAATGACTTCCCACATCAAAGACTGCCTCGGGCCTGCCTAAACGTATTTGTTTTACTTGTATTGGTTATAGGGCAGTGGAGAGTAGATCCCTATGTTCTCTCCAAATATAATAGTTTTCCTTGTTGATTTGTTAAAGGGCAGTGGATAGAAGAAGACCCAAGAGTCTGCCAATCATAATAGCTTTCTGTAGAACACTAGCTCAAACATAATAGCTTTTCTTGTTAATTGGGTATAAAGAAGTGGAGACGAGACCTCTTGGACCTGCCCAAACATAGTAGCTTTCTTTTTTGATTTGCTATAAGGCTGTGGAGATTACATAATTAGGCCCATGCCCAAACATCATCGTTTTCTTGTATCTTGGGGATAGGGAGGTGGAGATTTGACTTTTGGACCTGCCCAAACATAATTGTTTTGCTTTTTTGATAAAAGGCTGTGGAGATTAGATAATTAGGCCCGAGCCCAAACATAATCGTTTCGTTGTAGTGTGGTTATAGTAGTAGTAGTAAGTAAGTTTGAAAAAAGACACATGTCCATCAACCTTTTAACCTGCCTAACTGCCAGTTTACCCAGAGGAAGGCAAAAAAACCCATCTGAAGCCTCTCCAATTTGCCTTTGAGGGGGAAAAAATTCCTTCTTGACTTCGGACTAGTCCCTGGATGAACTTGTACTATGAGCTATCTTCCATAACCCTGTATTCCCTCACTTGCTAAACATCATCCAACCCCTTCTTATACCTATCTAATGTAAACAAGGGAAAGTTGTGCTCACCACTAGCAGCGAGGCTGTGACCACAAAATACATATAGACAATTACAAGAGTCCTCAGCACTCAACCCATTATCAATATATTTAAGACAGAGACATTTTGTGCATACTGCTACTGAAAAAATGCCTTACCCTTTAAACAAAACAGGGATTGTTACTAGCTGCTCTCAAAGTAAAACTCCCAAACTTGGCTGCCCTTTTATTAGACACCTGTGGGATCACCTGACTATAGTTGGAGAGGGTGGGAGCTACAACATGGAGCTGGTCACTGTAAGTTGCAGGTAAAACGTATTCGTCCCTTTTATAAAATGTATAATGAAACTATAGAATTCTTAATGAATCAGATAAAAATTGAGCGTAGGACTGGCCAGATATGGGATGACTGTGACGTAGTTGTTCAGCTTAAATATATTGCAATATATGGACAAACAATCCCTGTTTTGTTTAAAGGGTAAGGCATTTTTCAGTAGCAGTATGCACAAAATGTCTCTGTCTTAAATATATTGATAATGGGTTGAGTGCTGAGGACTCTTGTAATTGTCTATACTGTACCTATCTAATGTATCAGCCTGTACCACTGATTCAGGGAGACAATTCCACATCTTCACAGCTCTCACTGTAACAAACCCCTTCCAAATATTTAGGTGGAACCTCTTTTCTTCAAATCAGAATGGGTGACCTTGTGTCAGCTGGAAAGACCTACTGGTAAATAAAGCATTAGAGAGATTATTATATGATGCCCTTATATATTTATACATAGTTATCATATCACCCCTTAAGCGCCTCTTCTCCGTCGTGAACATCCCCAATTTGGCCAGTCTTTCTTCATAGCTAAGATTTTCCCTTTACCAGCTTAGTTGCCCTTCTCTGGACCCTCTCTAATACAATAATGTCCTGTTTGAGCACTGGAGAGTAGACAGATACTGTAGGGTCTGCCCAGAAACTTTATAATAGTTTTCCTTGTTGATTGGGTACAGGGCAGTGGAGAGTAGACCCATATGGCCTGACCAAACATAATAAAATTCCTTGCTGACTTTCCTTGTTTGATCGGGATATAGGACAGTGAAGCATAGATTACCAAAGTCTGCCAAAACACAATAACTTTACTTGTTGATTCACCTTAATATCAACTCCCAGGGTTCCCCAAGAGTTACCCGTCTTATAACCCTCCTCTTGCATTCCTGTCACTACAGGCTAGTCCCCCAGTATTTTACAATGTCCCTACTATGTCTGACATGTGCATGTGCAGTTTGTAACATGGAAAGGAATGATTTTAACATATTCACAAGTGCATTAATGATGCCATGCTTGTGCCAACTAGGCCACAACACTTTTCCAGCATGCGGAAAATCCCCCTAGTTACAACTATGGTAGGGTAACATCTCCGGATTCAATTGTGGCTTTTTTTAAATTATCACAAATAAGCAGTGAGGCCAAATATTACTGTTGCTGGTCTTTAGAACAAGGCAACTATCTGCCGTCCACATTCAACCACATTGGTGAATCCTAGATCTCATTTTGTCATTGACTTGCTTTATTCAAGCAAGCAATATGGCAGCTTCCTGCACGAAGACAGACCGAAAACAGTATGAGGAGTAGGCAGATATTGTTCATAGACACTCCAAGAGTCATTATTATACTGACCTTCCATGCAACATCAGGGAAAAAACCTCATTCCCAGAAAAATCCTAGAGCCAGATCTAGTGGTGGAGTCTCACGGGGGGGGCATTGTTTATAAAACTTGGAACAATCCTGCATAGAGCTTCTCATCTGTTGTATTTCAACATAAGGGCTGTAAGCTGAGGAACAAGTGGAGCTAAGTGTTACTGGCTCCAAATGTCAAGCTATACCCCATATCCTCCACTCTTCTTGCCTACAACTGCTATTTTGTGAGCACTCACTATAACCCAGTGCCCCTTTTTGCACCTACTTTCTCATTGCTAACTAGTTCAGTCTGCAGTACCCCTCCCCCTTCCTTGTAACCCAGAGAAGCCTTATCCCCCTTTATTGCTGAATAATATTGTGCTGCTTCCAGAGTGTGGGTGTGTGCTCTGTGGAGCCAGCAGGGTAGAAGCAATTATAGATAACCAATCAGGCCTGCAATGTTATTAAAGCCAAAACAGCAGTGTTAATATTATTACAGAAATGTGTGGGAGCTGTTTTCTCTGTTTTTCACAAGTTTGCATATTCATACCCTGGGATTTTGTGCAAGGTGGTATTACTCTAGCCGTTCTACGTAGGGATGGGTGATTTTTTTTGCCTAGTTTCGCTGCGGAAATGACGCCCATAGACTTGTATGGCGTCGCGCATCAAAAAGAAAAAACGTGTGTCAAAAAAATTCGCTGCACGACAAATTTTTTGACACCCATAGACTTTAATTGGCGTGTGCGAATTTTTGGCAAACGAAACGGGTCAAATTTGCCCATCCCTAGTTATAGGTAAGGACTGGTCATAAAGAGGGAAGGCGTGAGTGGATCCATTTGCACAACTACATTTATAAGAGAGATATGGAGACTGCTCAAGATCTAAAGGACCAGTATCAACATCTACCTTCTAATTTCAGAAATTAGAAAATATGTTTAACATCATTTTAATTAAAACTAATATATCTGTTATGTTTTCATAGAGAAGAATAGAGAAAGGGTTATTTGTAATTCCCCTCCCTCCCTAGAGAATCACCATGGGGGAAAAAAGGCTTTTCTGATGCCCTTGACACTGTGCTTTTCAGAGTCAGGAGAACTAAATGGATGTGTAAGTGGTTAGTATGTGGAACACTGTCCTACTCTCTGCCAGGCAAGCTCTCCTGCTGATTTGTATTGCATTCAGTGTCGGACTGGGCCGGCAGGACACCGGGATAAAACCCGGTGGGCCCCGGGCTCTTGTGGGTCCCGCCGGCCCAGATCCACTTCTTGGTGTTGCGCCACCCCTCTTTGTCGGGGGTCGCGGCAAAATAAACATGCACATGCGTACAAACGCTGCCCTGCACGCATGCGTACTGAAGTGGTGCTTTGCGCACACGCAGAGACCCGGCACAGTGACGCGGTGCACTAGAGCGGCAGCGAGGGCCGGAGGGGGGTCCTGGGGCAGTAGCCCCGGTGGGCCCCAAGCACCCCTGTCCAACCCTGATTGCATTATGTTGTTTGTCCAACCCTATATCAGTTTTATTCATCAGACTATTCCCAGTGAAACTGAGTAAGAGCATCAAGAGATAAGTGATGAGCTAGGCCAGGCCGGCCAGGCACCCTAGCCAACAAGACCGGTTGGGGTGCCGACTGGGTGCTCGCATGCACGTGAGCGTCCATTGGATAAACACTAGTGTGCATGCACGAATAAACTCGTACGCATGCGCGAGTACTTCGAGCGCATTGGCGAAAACTACCGAGCAGAGAGGGGAAGCAGGCAGAGAAAGCACGTGCCCGGCACCCTCCCCCCCCCCAGCTTTGCACCCTAGGCATGTGCCTAGTTCTTCCCTAGTTCCGGCCCTGGCTATGAGTGAGATTTTTGGCGCAAAAATGACACCCATATGGAGTGTGACAAAAAAAAACTGACGCCCATAGACTTCAATGCATTTTGGCAAAGCGAAATGGATGAGATTCACCCATCACTAATAGAGATAGCAACTTCTTGCCACCCCGTAGTTAAGATAAAGTGAACATGATTGTTCAGTGGGAGTTTGACTTTCATGGTCTTTGTCAAGGCCAACCACCTGCTCACTTTAGCTGTGTAAGATCTGTGAAGGCCTAATGCAATATAAAGGTGGCTATACACAGAGAGAAACGCTTGTTTGGCAATGTTGCCATATCTCCTCGATATGCCCTTGAGGTGAGCGGTATCAAACTGATCCGACCGTGGGTCCTAGGGCCCAACGATCAGATCATAATGCAGGAGTACGGGCAGTCGGATTGTGTGACCGCATCAACGAGCAGATGCGGTTTACGATCGGACGGGATTTTTAGCCCTGCCCGACCGACCGTTGATAATTCCGAAATTTCTGGATAACTGGTTTCCGGATAATAGATCCCATACCTGTATTGTTAAAAAGCAAGATGAAGCAATAAACTTTTGGGGGGGGCTGCTGGGAAACTGACAAAATGTCTAGCCCCATGTTAGATTTCAAAATTAATTATATAAAAAAATCTGTTTGCTCTTTTGAAAAATGGATTTCAGTGCAGAAGTCTGCTGGAGTAGCACTATTAACTGATGCGTTTTGAAAAAAATATGTTTTCCCATGACAGGATCCCTTTAACCCTTCAGCCCTTGCTATACCAATGTCTTTCACTTCTGGGTGCTGTGAAGTGGTTGTAAAGATCAAAGAAAGCAGTGGTCTCACGCACTCCAGTTAATCACTTGATTTAAATTTTATTCACCGCATTTTATTATATAAAAGCATTAATGTTTCGGCTCATACAGGGGACACCAGGGGCCCACCCAAAAACCTTAGACCAGGGGCCCACCAAAGAACCATAGACCAGGGGCCCACTCTCAGTACTATTATTATTCTCCACACTCAACCTCTATTCTCCTAGTCTCTATTCTTTACATACTGTAATCTATTATTCCATCTATTTAGCCTCTTTGTTCTCAAAGAAATAGGGAATGGCCATGAAATAGACCAAATCTTTAGCAGCACAAGGGCCCCCAGACTTGGGCCCACCGGGAGTTTTCCTGGTGGCCGGTGGGCCAGTCCGACACTGGGCTCATGGTCTGGAGCCTTTGTCAAAATGCATCAAGTGATTAACTGGAGTGCGTGAGACCACGGCTTTCTTATATATATAATATGCCTGCCTATGCTCTGAATCTGCCCAGGTAATGCATGCCTTGTTATGCCTAAATACTCCAACAATTGTACCCAACCTCATCCTTTTCACTAGAATAATTTTATATTAAATAACTAGGGAATCCAGAATTCTGTAGCCAGGCTATGATTCAGAGATCTGGATGAATCTGCCAATAGTTTTTAAACATCTAACAGCAGGTTTGACAGACTCTACATTCATTTGTGTAGCAGCAACAATAAACCCCATTACCTGAATTGTAACTAGAAAAGTAGCACTTTGAAACAATAATGAATCCGCAGTAGATTTATCAAGCCTAAAATAACTCCATTTTTATATTGGATTCAGAGGACTTTGTGCACCTGGGGATGCTTAAATCTAAGCTGGAGAGTTTGCATCAAAGCTGGAGATTTTGCATCATTTTGTGTCAGCTCCTGTTCTTCAGGCACAAGCCATTGCCTTGGGGCGCACAACATAAATACCAGGGCCACGATGTATTTAGCTTATATATAAATACACACACACACACACACAAAGAGCTCTTGAATCTTGGCTGATAATATTGACTGTTGGAGAGCTCTTTAAAAGCAATCATGTTGTTATTATTTCAGTTCTGTTTTATATTTAGTATTTAATTCACAGGTAATTGGCCACTCTTTGTTGCTGACAATGTTTTTGCCCAGTTAAACACCCCCATGTGCACCCCCTAGCTCTTCACTGTGGGCATTATAGAAGCAATTATAGATCAAAGAGGATGATCTCAATAGGGATGATTCTGATTGGAGAATCCTCTTGCGTTTATGATTAAGTTGTGATGTACAATCTGCAGTGCCAAATCAGAGCTGCAATCAGTAATCCTACTAAAAATGTAGCAAGGTTCTTTTCTCCTCCCCCCCCAAGAGATAATTATTAGGCGGTGAGCAATGTTTCCTCGAATCCCTTCTCGGCTATGTGCGCAAAAAAGATTCTTTTGTGTGCATTTTTTTAAAACGGTGTGTGGAGGTCAGAATGAGTGCAATATTTTTTTCACCCAATTCTTTGTACACTAAGGGGGTTATTTACTAAACTTCGAATGCAAAAATCATGAAAAAAATCGTGTTTTTTTTATATATATAAAACTTTGAAAAAAATCACGAATTTTTCGGAATTTATTAAACCCCCGAGGATGGAAAAGGCACGATCAGAAAATCCGGCATCTCAGACCTGTTGAGGTTGAGAAAGTCAGTTTTCTAGCAAAAAAGCTGAGTTTTTGGGTGAAAAATGCCAAAAAATTGTGAATTGGATTTTTTGTTTTTTTCCCCGCAAACAACATTTTCAGGAAAGTGTATTAATAAATAAGCCAGAAAAACCTATGTGGATTTGGTCAGAGTTTTTTTCAGAAAATATTGAGATAAATTCAGACTGATAAATAATCCCCTACAATTTGTTGTGTGCCCAGCCACACCTCTGATTGGCACTAGCCACTATACAATTATGGTTAGACTCATCTGCCCAAACCCCATTCACTATCACCTTAAAAGACCAGTAATCTCAAAAACATTTTTTAAAAATTTGTTTGTATATAACGAAAAAAAACACCAAGACATATTTAACTTTAGAATCGAAAAGTCTTTATCAAAAAATAACTTACCGAAACTCTGCTTGCGCTCCCTCTTCAGAAAAGGCAACAATCCATCGTGCAGTGCTCGATTTCTCCTCCCTGGCTATCTCCTATAAGGAAGGCAGGGATGAGAAATCGAGTGCAATGGATCACCCGATCGCTTTCTGAAGAGGAGCACAAGTGGAGTTTCGGTAAGTTATTTCTTAATAAAGACTTTGCGATTTTAAAGTTTAATTTGTCTTGGTGGTTTTTTTTCGTGGTATACTAACAAATTTTTTTTAAAAATATTTTGATGTTACTGGTCCTTTAAGGCAGGAGTCCCCAACCCTTTTATTTTTACCTGTGAGCCATATTCAAATGTAAAAAAAAAATTCAGGAGCAACACAAGCATGAAGAGGTCCCCTTGGTTGTTGGCTCATGCCTACTGTTTTAGTACTAGCACAGATCATGGAGGTCATTTACTTTTTCTAGTGGCCACAGTCACTAGAAAATACTATGGCTACAGCATTAAAGAAAAAGGAAAGTTAAAAGAAGTAGCTAGAAAAGTTGTACATTATGTACCAGTCCAAGGCAACCACAGCCCTTTAGCAGTAAAGATCTGTGTCTCCAAAGATGCCCCAGTAGCTCCCCATCTTCTTTTCTGCCGATTCACTGCACATGCTCTGTGCTGCTGTCACTTACTGAGCTTAGGGACCCACTCACAATATACAGTACACATAGAATAGAAATGTCACAATATAAGGCTGATTAATAATTAATACAGATAATTACTACATGGCAGCACAGAAACCAGTGCAATTAGCATCAGAATTTAATAATCAGCAAACCTGTAGCATCAGCTTATATTACAGGGGAAGCTCATTTTCTGCTGGATAATTAGTGACGAGCCCTAAGCTTAGCTTCTCAACAGCTGCTCAGAGCCCACTGAGCATGTGAGTGTCACAGACACTTTCCAAGATGGTGACCCCCTGTGACAAGTTTGAAGTCCTGGATCATTGCTGTTATTGACAAGCTGAAACTTTAGTCTGGTGCAATAAGTTCAGTATATAAAACAAGGCATTTTTAACCCTATTCATTTTTAGGGTTTAGTTGTCCTTTAAGGGGCCCAAGAACGTGCCTCTTAGTGCTCATCTAACAAGCACTTGCATCCAGGGAATGATGTATTGTGCTTCCTGCACTGGACTGAAGTGCTGGCCAGGACTATCCATAGGGCAAGCGGTAAGAACAGGGCCAGTGGCCTGCATTTCATGACTTACTCATTGCTATATTCTTCAGAACCAGCATCGAACTGGTGGGTCCAGGTCAACTGGGGCTGCCGCATCAGGGGCACGTACACACCCCCTGAGTCCCCTGCCCCCAGTTTAGGGTTGAATTCTCCTTCAAACAGTTGTATCTCATAGATGTTGGGTGTGGAATGGTTCTCTTCAGAGGTCTTATGTTGGTATTCAATTCACAGGGAATAAAATCAGGGTTACTGTGCTGGCTTAATCGACTGAGAACTTAACTGTCAAATGTTGATGGAATATAAATTCCCACTGACGCAGTCCAGGAGGAAACAAATTTTAATTTAATGTCTGATCTGAAAATGCTTATCAAAGAAGGGCACAAATCATCAGTTTCATGAATAGATTAAAAACACATTCTTTATATGTAGCTTATAGTCAGATAAGTCCTTTATGTTAAGTGATAAAAATCGTGTTATTTCACCATCACTTGTATGTGAAAAGAATGAGATAAAATCTATTAGAGGGATGGCAAGAAATACATTCCCTATAAATGTGGCAGGCAGGAAATGGTCATAGAATTGTCTTTCTTCCGGCAAACAGTACACTCAGTAAACTTTAGAAATCCCTTTTTTTAAGGAACATGGATAAGAAAAAGGATATGGATGTTTTTCTTGTGCTTCATTGCTTGCAAAGCAGTCACAGGATTAGGATTGGTTTAAAAGGAACATCGATAGAATATGCTTCAAGTGTAAAAGTCTCTCTTTCAAAGATGTCAATGACATTATCAGCAACTGGTAGGTTGGATCCAAGGGCAATATAGACAAAAGCCACCAACACCAAGATGGTCCATCAGGAGAAGCCTGTGTAGAACAAAAAGATAATGGTCCATAAAGACATTGAAGCACGCAGTGCAAATTTGAAACCAGAGTACATCTCACATAGGTAAATGTAAATCAGTAGGTACATAGTTGATTTGGGTTAGAAAAAAAACAAACGAAAGGCCATCAAGTTTAATCCCTCCAAACAAACCAAGTGCATATATACATACTGTACATACACAGACCTATCTGTACACTCATAGATATATAAACGAGCGGATCTTAACCCAATAAGCCCACTGACGGCTGGGCAATATCGGGTGAATTCGAGTGGGGCCGAACGATCAGATTATAATACTGGGAATGGCGCAGCCGGGTCGCAGGACCGCATCAACTAGCCAATGCGGCCCTGGATCGCAGAAAAAAATCTAACTTGCCCGATCGATATGTGCCCGATTTTTGGCCTGATATCAATCGGGAGGACCTGTTGAGAGCCCCCACATATGGGCAGAAAAGCTGCCGAATCGGTCTAAAGTATCGATATCGGCCACCTTTACTTAAATAAGTATCCTGAAGACAGCACGGGACACTACTTAAACCTATACCAGTTCCTTTTATAAAGAAGAGGCACCCCAACCTGGGATAAAAGTTAATTTTGGTTACTGGGGCGAGGTGCAACAAATTAGGACCCACTGGTATTTTTAACTTTAATTTTTCTTAAGATATAGTGACTTCTTTTTTGGCCAGAAGAGAGGAATTGGAAAATAATTAGCCTGAGAAAGCTACTTTACTAGGAGAACAGAGTGAATAGGAACCTCTACCCAAGTCTCAAGCTGGCCATAGACGTTCAGATGTTATTTCTTGTACTAAGAACATTTGTATATCGATCATTCATTTTATGCAACAATCTAAAACTTATCATTCAGATTTATATTGTAGAATTAAAATGAAAAAATAACAAATCAGACAGTGTTCTGGCCAGTAATTGACAGACAGCAAAAAAGTTACAGTATGCACAAAAGTTACAGTATGTCCTGGAAATAGTAGTATATGAAGCACACCATCCTCAGGCTTTGCCTTTAAAACATTTTATTCCAGCGGAATTCACTCACAAGCTTTCGGGGGAAAACCCCTTCCTCAGGTGCACCTGAGGAAGGGGTTTTCCCCCGAAAGCTTGTGTGTGAATTCCGCTGGAATAAAATGTTTTAAAGGCAAAGCCTGAGGATGGTGTGCTTCATATCCTATTATTCAAGATAAGGAATTTGGCTGACTTGGAGGCAGCTTGGGAGTGGATGCACCCTGAAACAATAAGTGGTGTGTTGAAGAAAACATTGTTTTTTGGACTGGAAATAGTAGTGACAGGCACCCATGGATATTGTCAGATAGGTAATATGTGCAAAGATATTATCATTACCCGACAAAAAATTTCTAACCTGTCAGGTCAGCTAAACAAATGATCGCCATGATACGAAAATTGCCTGGATGATTATTCCACAGATTGTCTGAAAATCTGTAGTCTATAGCAAGCTTTAGGTTCCTTTAGCAGCATTTGCAATACTGTTTCACTGACCTGTATATTGTCCTCTTTTAGAGGTGGTTGGCTGTGTTGCATAAAGATCCGGCTAGGGAGGCTGCCTTGGCTCTGGGAGAAACATTCCTCTAATTGCTGGTACACAATATCATGTAACTGTTCTGTTTCCTGCAACTCTTCCCCTTCCAGAACTTTATCTGCAAGGTACTCTACTTCTGCGGAGTGGTATCCATCGATCTGTCCCCTCTTTATCACTCGGAAACGTCTCCTACCAACTGTCTCAACCAATGAGCGTCCATCAGGCAGATAATCTAAATTCAAGATCTCCAGCATGCAGCCATAGTCAGCAAAGCTAGATGTAAACATCAGAAATGTAAGTGTAAGGTTAGGGGATGACATAGGTTTTAACATGTTGAAAAAAGATCAAGACGGAAAATAGAGTAATGGCGGAACAAGTTGAAGTCTAAAGGTGGACATACATGGGCCGATATAAGCTGCCAACAGTCGGCAGTTTATTGTTCAGTGGACGGGCTTCCCCTGACTGATATCTGGTCAAAAATCGTCCGGATGTCAATGAGCCAGGTTTTAAAATCTCGTTGGATCATGGACTGCATTGGTTTATTCGGTCTTTGTCCAACTTTCTGTATATCGGTCAGCCCGATATTGCCAACCTCAAGGCGGTGACCTCTCCAAACAAGAGGATCTCTGCAGGGCCTGCTGAAGTTGTGCTTATATGTTCCATAATCTGACTCACTGCATAGTTTTCTGGCTAACCATCTATTAGCATGTTTAATTCTGTAATTAGCTGCTTATCATGTGTCTAAATGGCCAGACCAGTCAACCACCATCAGAGCATACTTACAATTTTGCAACAAAGAAAACCCCATTTTGGCAGGACAAGAACACCTATACTACAAAGAGTAAACAATATCATGAAAGGTTTAAAGAGCCATTATACATACATGTTTGGTTTTTTTCGGCCCCTGCATTTTCCTAAATTAAATATTAAGCTGAGCTGAATGTATAATTATTATAATTAATTATTTTTTGGGATCAGCAGTGCGCTCTTAATCTTGACTAAGATACACTGCCACTGTTGCAAGCTTTCTGCCCAGTCTTTACTATTACCTCTCACAGCCTCCTACTATATATCAAGAAGGAAACAGGGAGTAGGGTGGGTTATCTGTACAAAGGCAGTGATCCAACATCATTCAGGGTATTATGGGTTGAACAGGGTCTGTACTCGAAAATATAGAGGATAGGGAATATGTTCCATTTGGGGCCTTGTACAGGTGTTATTTGAAAAGGTTTTGGAGCCATTCTCTGATGATTTAGGAATACTGAAATTAGGAACTAGCAAAAATATCAGAGAAAATTGGTATCAGTACCTCTTGCCACTCTCATACAGGCACATGCCAAAGCTCTTTGTTCCTGTCTCAAGGCAGCGTCTCATCATAAGTCTGTAACGTGGTTCAAAGACATGGAGTGGGCAGGGAATGCCAGGAAAGGCCATAGTGCAAACGAAAATTGGCACGTTTTGGACCAGACTGTGTGATAATACAACAAATATAAAAAAATAGGAAACAAAAATAATCACTAATCATTTATAAAAGCCAATTTATATTTCATATGTTTGGATCAGTCCAGCTCCTTTATAAAATCACTTCCAGAATTTTCCATTACCATTTAATGAAATCTCTTTAGAAAATAAAATCACCATATCTTTGAAATTATAAGATGAAATGTGAAGGGGAATATGAAGGATTTTGAGGGGCTAAATGAGTGAAAACCTCCATGAATTTTTCTAAATCAGTGACAAGATTTTGGAAAACTTTATAAAACAATATGAATGAACATTATACAACGTTGATTAATGTACATTAAATATTATTTACTCCACAAAGCTACGTATTGTCAATGACGGGTCAACTACATTTTTCCTATAACCAAATGAGGCAGATAAATGGCTAAATACCCGGGGCACACAGGCTCACCCAAACAACAGCACTAACTAACGATAAAGTAGCTATTCTCAACTACCATTTGTGGCACTCATCGATTTCCACCATTCAAACCACTGTCCCCTGCAATGTCTTAGCCAGCTACCTTCCCCACTCCTACTCTGCAATCATTGTTCTCATCCACAAGGAGGGATCTTTGCAACTTGTACCGTCCAATCTCTTTTAAAAATACATTAAAATACTAGTGAAACTACTACTCGAATACTTAAAGTGATATATTCAATTGTCCACACTGACCAAACAGGCTTCAAAAGCATAGAAATTAACCTTAGACTACAGTTCTCCCACTACAAACTGAGCATTGTAATATTAACTTCAGAACCTTAGCAGCCCTTGACACCACCAAGGCCAAGAACTTGGAGATACTTATGGAAGGTCTTGGACAAGTTTGGGATAGGGCCACAATTGATTGCCTGGATTATACTCCTCGCCATGGTTCTGTTGCACAGATCCAGGTTAATAATGTTCTTTCCTAAGACTTCCCTCTCTTGTGGTACCAGGCAAGGCTGCCCCCTTTCACCTCTCCTATAACCATATCAGGCATTAAATGTGACAGGTGTGAAGAGAAAAGAGCCCTATATGCTATATGTTGTTCCTGAAGAATCATAAAGACCCCCCCCCCCCATCATGCTCTGAAACTGACAGATTCCACCTACTGGACTAAACTGAGTAAATAGCTAAGCAAGTCCTTTTGCTGGAAATTCTAACCTGTGAATTATGTCTCTTGGGCTTAGTAGAAGACCTAGCTCCCTAAATTAAAACCAGAACACTACTAAGATCTCTATTGTTCTATGGAAAAAGTTAATAGCTATTACCTCCCAAGGCGAAAGTGGATTACTGTACTCTAGTGAACAATAGGCTCCCAGATATAAAACTGACATTTATAGCCTACAATGTCCCCAAATGCATTTGATGCATTCTGGGGCCCCTGTCCTGAAGCTCAACCCAATGTGTGAGTCTCAATACCACACAACTTTCTATCTAGGGACCTAATAAGGCAGATTTCCTCTGATGTACTACAGTTGCCCCAGTTTCTGTACGTTTCTCATAACATCTGCCACAACATGTGTCCGTTGATAATCTCTACTGTAATGATACCTAATATACTCTGTACAACTAATGCCTAAATGTATCTGTAATGTTTATTGTTTCTGTTTTGTTCTACCAAATGTATACATAAAGATCTTTTAAAAAAATTGAAGGCATTAAAAACTTGGAATGCAGGACTTACTTGGAAAGCTCAGCTATTTCAGACTGATGGACTTGATTGCGCTCGGTCATTTCCAAAGGGAATACGAATGACATGATTTCTTGCAGTAGGGCAGTGACTGGGTAATGCCCTAATCTTAAATACTGCAAAAAAAGTTTAAAGTTTTAACTCCTGTTTACACTAACAGTGACCGTGGGTACATTTAAAGCAATGAATTTGTTCCAACCTCTCTAAGACTCTGTTTACACAATGGACAGTATGGCCGATGGTCCATAGAACGCTCAAGACACTCTTTGCAGAAGGTGTGACCACAGGGTGTAGTGACGGGGTCTAAAAACATTCTACAAGACAAAAAAAAAAGATTATGTGAAACTAAAGGCATTTAACAGCTGTGAAATTAACAGGCCACTTCCATCATGTCTTCTTTAAAGGGAAACTGTCATGACTTTTTGTGTCTAAAAGTGGCCATACACTATAAGATCCGCTTGTTTGGCAAGGTTGCCAAACGAGCGGATCTTAACCCGATATGCCCACTAACGGCTGGGCAATATCGGATGAACCCGAACGTTCGGCCCTGGGGCTCAACAATCGGATTACAATACTACGAATGGGCTCCGACGGGTCGCAGGACCGCACCACCTAGCCGATGCGGTCCTGGATCGTACAAAAAAATAAAACTTGACCGATTTCTGGCCCCCACACATAGGCAGATAAGCTGTCGAATCGGTCTAATAGACAGAGATCGGCAGCTTTAATCTGCCAGTGTATGGCCACCTTAAGTCACAGGTCCCATTTAATTTCATGTATTCAGCAAACACACAGCTCTATGTTACAACATGAATGCTTGGTGGGAATCATGTATATAGTGCCAGAAGTTTAGGCAGCACTTTAAATGAATTTACAGTATAACATAAAGGGGTCTCATAGTAATTTAACAAACAAGGGTTACAGAGTAAAAAACAGGATCAGAGGACCTTACACAAGAGTTTACAGCAAATCTTAGATCAGTATGGTTCTACTGTGTTGTAATTTCTTGTGAGTAGGGCCCTCTGATCCTATGCAGGGCTGGCTCCCCTTGGGGACTCCAGAGTCCCAGCTGGAAGGTGAGTTGACATACAGGTATAAGGCCTATTTTCTGTCCCAGATACTACTACTACTACAAGCCCATCTTTAAATGAAATTCAGATTAAATTATGCGTTGCCATAGGTGTTCTGTGCATTATGAATGGCAATATAGTGGGTTTTCATACATATATAACCTTGGTGTGACCTAAGGGAGACTTAACCAAATGTTGGACTGAACATAATTAGATTATAGATAACCTGAAAATTCCACATTAAGAATCATGTTCCAAATCTGTAGGATCCTCCTACCCATCAATATTTTTGTGGTATTTTGCACAAAGGTATGTTATGTTGCCCATGAGCTCGCGTAGACGCTGACATTGTGCCTATTGATACAGGGTTCCTTTCATGTCCAGGCTCAATCGGCTCATCACACATGCGCCTAAAGCATCAAGGGCGCACTTCACTCACATGTCGAAAAAACTGAAATTATGACTGACGCAATTGCATCCGTTTTGTGCATTACTTTTGGTAAAATGGATGCAGCTGCAATAGGAACAGCATCAACTGCATCAAGCACATCATCCTCTTGCACCCACAACAACAATGGAATTCTGGGTAAAAAATGCTGCATTGTAGGGAAAAAGGTCTACTCAGCCTATGAGTAAGTCCCCATTTGGCACCAAATGTGTTACGCTATACATGTCCTAATAAATACTTTTCAAAATTTTACCATTACCTTGCTATGGCATTTCTTAATTGTGGATCTTTTCGCCTACTTCGAGTTTTTCCAGTTTTTGGCAACCCTTGGACTGGGGTTTTTGTGACGAGTGATATACGAACAGGAGGACGGCACTCCGGTAAAAAGGCAAGTTTTTATTGCAAGGTGCTGCAGAAATACATGGCCTTACGCGTTTCGGGAACACACTCCCTTAGTCATAGGCTTCGACTATATATAGATCTCAAATCAAATGCTTTGAGAAAGGCTGCAGGAGCAGCCGAAACATCAGTATGTGCCATTAAAAAATTTCTTTAATTCTTATAAGTCCTGAGTAGTGCGGTTCTTCTTGCTATATACCTTGGATTTTTTGGAAACAAGCACCCAGGCGCCAGTGGACTGTTTTTCGTGAGTGCCAGTATTCCAATGTTTGTGTATACAGTATATATATATAGCCTATGACTAAGGAAGTGACTCCTGTTCGTGTACCATATGTTGGCCGCTGTGGACTGAGCCCCCCGGGAACACAGGTTGGTTTTTGGTTTTTGTTACGAGACCGCATGGTGACATATTTTTGGTAAACCATACATGCAGGGCCGGAACTAGGGGTAGGTAGAAGAGACACGAGCCTAGGGCGCAAAAGTGTAGGGACGTCAGGCACATACTTCTGCCACCTTCCCCTAGCTCAGACCCGTGCGTCCTCCACCACTTACAGCTCCTCGTCTCTTTGTGCATGCCTGCGCTCTTCTGTGCTCACACGCGCTTGTGCTCAGGCTCTTGAGTTCCCCACAGCCAGCAACTACTCAAGAATCCTCTGCATGCTTGTGCGCAATTCCGCGCATGCAAACGCACTTAGCATGTATACACACTTGAGGAGGGGGGGCGAAGTAGCCGGCCAGGTTGCCTTGGGCACCCAGCCAGCTTGGCCCAGCACTGCATTCATGTATACCTACTTCATAGAAGCAGACATACATGCCATTTTTGTTTGTTAATAAAAATGTCTACTGGGTTGTAGCATAGCGGTTTTTATATTACTGATTGATAATGATTTACAATATATACATCTGCTTGGATATATGAATCAAATCCTTGGTTTAGGTAAAAGCAGCATATATGGGGATGACTATTGTCCAATGGTCAAGGTACAATGTCTTTTGTTCTATGTATATTGCTGGGTAAACAGTTACCCAGCAAATATCCTTGGGATAAACAAACAAACAGCAGATAGACAATAATCTATTCAGACAACTTATTTAAGTAACAAATAAGGCCTTGTACAAAGTTTATACTTTGACTAGTTAGAAATTTGTGTTTACGACAACAGTTTGCACAACACATTAGTGCACAAGTAAGAACTTGGATTTTCTAAGAACTGTGGTATAAGAAGGAGCTTTCACTTTACATGAGTAGCTTTGCCTCGGTCCCATGAGTGGGTGCCAGGATTTGGATCATCGCATGATTATCAGGAAATTGACGGTGATGAATTAAATATTGTGGGGCTCCCGATAGTGCTGAATTGATGCAGAACTGGCTATTATTGTAATTACCATCATATAAAGTTAAGTGAACACTACCTTGACCTACCGTGTGTGTGTTTGTGCGTTTGTGTGTGTGTAAGTTATTGCTCACAAGCAGTATATCAAAAGGTTTAATCACTGATTCTGTATATTTGTATTAATATGTTGTATAAAATTATTAATATTGATAAAGGTTCACCCCTTTGGGTTTGAAAATGCACTTTGCTCACTGCACTTGTGGCTATAAATGAGCTCTATTGTTTTTATAGGGTATTGAATAAATAAAATAAATAATACCAGTATGACTGCATGATTCGGAACACCCATTTGTAAAATAGCATATCTGAGCTGCAGGTAAATGAATGCTTTGTTAAGAGACACACTAATAAAATGCCTCAATTATCTCAAAACAAGTTACTGGCATGCTTTTTTTTTTCTTGGGGTTCTTGCCACATGGCCAAAAGAGACATAAAAAGGTTTACGGAGGATTTATATCCCAGTGTCCATATATATCAGGTGCAGTTATACAGTACATTCAGCCTTTCTGGTACCTTAAGAGTGTCACAATAGCCGTGGAAAGGGTAATAGAGGTTTAATGATCACATTTACTGTATGTGTCCATACGAGGTGAGAGACTGACCTATTGAGAAATGGCAGGGGTTGCCATGAACAAAAAACCAAAATGACAGGGGTCTGATTTATCTGAGAAGGGCACAGTCTCTGTGGTTCTGGCCTTTCTGCAGATTCTGACTGTGCACCGTGCAACAATGGAGCTGCTTTCCCTCCTCATGTTTCCAGGGAAACGTTCCAGCCTTTCCAATTTCTACTGAATGTATCTCTAAATAGAGCGTGGAACAGTCATGCTGCTCTGTACAGATGACATCTAACTGCAGTATAATGCCAGAATGCTTCCCTAATAATGACTTCTCCAACACAAAATCACGCAGTTCTGTTAACTATTTCACACCCATGAAGTCTTGCCAATTCCTTTAAAGGGGCAATATAGACTTCTGTCCACGTCAACATGAGGCAAATATATCGGGGTTATAACGATCATGCTCGCTCGTTGTGCCTTATTTGTTTTAATTCAAGTAACATCTCACCCTTGCGCTCTCCATCCAAAAATCAGCATTAAATAAAGGGGATGATTATAAACTTTGTATAGACAGTGCTAAAGTCCTTCTGTGGGTCAGGTATAAGGCTAATGGTGTGCGTCTATGTGCGTGTGCGAAAAAGTCCATCAAGTTCAACCCCTCCAAATGAACACCCAGCATCCATACACACACCCCTCCTTACCCTCACATAAATTATATATACACTCCTACACTAACTATAGAGTTTAGTATCACAATAGCCTTTGATATTATGTCTTTCCAAGAAATCATCAAAGTCCCTCTTATAGTCATTAACAACATAACCCGGCAGTGCATTCCACAACCTCACTGTCCTGACTGTGAAGAACCCCCTACGTTGCTTCAAATGTAAGTTCTTTTCTTCTAGTCTAAAGGGGAGGCCTCTGGTACGGTGATCCACTTTATGGGTAAAAAGGTCCCCTGCTATTTGTCTATAATGTCCTCTAATGTACTTGTAAAGTGTAATCATGACCCCTCGCAAGCGCCTTTTTTCCAGAGAAAACAACCGCAACCTTGACAGTCTACCCTCATAATTTGTCTTCCGTCCCTCTAACCAGTTTAGTTGCACTTAGTCTCTGCACTCTCTCCAGCTCATTTATATCCCTCTTAAGGACTGGAGTCCAAAACTGAACTGCATACTCCAGATGAGGCCTCACCAGGGACCTATAAAGAGGCATAATTATGTTTTCATCCCTTGAGTTAATGCCCTTTTTTTATGCAAGACAGAACTGTATTTGCTTTAGTAGCCACAGAATGACACTGCCCAGAATTAGACAACTTGTTATCTACAAAAACCCGTAGATCCTTCTCATTTAAGGAAACTCCCAACACACTGCCATTTAGTGTATAACTTGCATTTATATTATTTTTGCCAAAGTGCATAACCTTGCATTTATCAACATTGAACCTCATTTTCCAGTTTGCTGCCCAGTTTCCAACTTAGACAAATCACTCTGCAAAGTGTCAGCATCCTGCATGGAACCTATAGTTCTGCACAATTTAGTATCATCTGCAAAAATAGAAACAGTACTTTCAATGCCCACCACCAGACTGGAGGTCTCTGCATGTCACTGCGCACCCCCAGGACAGATTTCAGCCAGAAAATGCACAGCTGAGCCTTTTCTCTACCAGCAGGTACAATGCATAGCAGGCCATTACCCCAAGGGAGCTGAGCCAATGAGGTGAGCAGTAAAAAGCTGCTCCACGTAAATGTAAGGGTCAGGGCACACAGGCAGATTCAGGGAGATTAGTCGCCCGCAACAAAACTCCTCTTCTTTGGGGCGACTAATCTCCCCGAACTGCCTTGCTGCCAGGTAAAATGTAAATCTCCAGCGGGATGGCGATTCATTTTCCGAAGTCGCCTGAAGTTGCCTCACGAGGGGGCTGGCAGCGTGAAAGCTGGGGGGGTTGTGAATCACCCCTCGATTAGCCTAAGCATTATGGAAGATTTCAAATGTGTTTTAACAGGGAAGGAAATATCCGACTAAATATTTTCACCCCAGTTGCTTTGGACAAACCAAGGAGGACATAGTTGGCTTGCAAGTGTCTGTGTTGTGATCTGCTCCTCATTCGCCGATGTTTAATCTGGTGTATGGTGCAGAGTACAGAAACACCCCTGCCCCGAATCCAATGTGAATAAGTACTAACTCGCTTGGTCTTTTTTGATCCAAAAACATCAGCTTAATATCTCATCCTACAGTGGCCACCATAGAAGATTATATGATAATGTCAACTGTACAAAATAAAACAGTGCATGCACTTAAAGGAACAGTTCAGTGTAAAAATAAAAACTGGGTAAATAGATAGGCTGTGCAAAATAAACAATGTTTCTAATAATGTTAGTTAGCCAAAAACATAAGCAAGAAAGGCTGGAGTGACTGGATGTCTAATATAACAGAACAGAACACTACTTCCTGCTTTTTAGCTCTCTAACACTGCGTTAGTCAGCGACTTGAAGGGGGCCACGTGGGACATAACTGTTCAGTGAGTTTGCAATTGATCCTCGGCATTCAGCTCAGATTCAAAAGCAACAGTTATGACTAGGGATGCACCAATTCAGGCAAACCCCTGAATCCTTCACGAAGGATTCTGCCGAATACCGGACCCTAATTTGCATATGTAAATTAGGGGTGGGAAGCAGAAAGCATTTTTTACTTCCTTGTTTTCTGACAAAAAGTCACACTTTCCCTCCCCCATCCCTAATTTGCATATGCAAATTAAGATTCGGATTCGGTTCGGCCCGGGCAGAAGGATTCGGTGCATCCCTAGTTATGACCCACGTGCCCCCCCCTCAAGTCACTGATTGGTTACTGCCTGGTGACCAATCAGTGGAAACCAAGAGAGCTGAAAAGCAGGAAGTTGTGTTCTGGCTATTATTTAACATTTTTGGCTAACTAACTATATTAGAAACATTAGTTATTTTGCACAGCCTATCTATTTACCCAGTTTTTATTTTTAATCTAAACAATTCATTTAAATCATGGCCTGGTACAGAAACCATTGCTACACTGAAGGTGAACAGAAGGAAAGCTGAAATGTAACATTAAAACAGTTTTACAGAAAGAGTGACAAATAGCACAGACATCCTACTGATGTGGTGGAATTAATTCAGTAAAGGAATTCAAACATGTCTGGTACAGATATAAAGAGTAGATTGGTACATACTTGGCTTATTGTTTTCTGATCCTCTTATTGTGAATGTAAACAGGACAGACCAAACACTTTATAAGACCACAAAGCAAGAATGCAATGGCCTGGATGAATACTTAAATACAATAAAGCAGAGCAGGTGTCTAGCAGAGCCCCAGATATTTCATTCTGACTCACCTAATACAGAGAGAGCATTCAACGTCAGAAGGGCTGATGAGGTCTCTCAATGAAGATCGGGACTCATGGCAACACATCAGCTTCTCTTCTTCCAATTTATGATCTGACACATGATAAAAAAAATTAAATAATAGCTCCCACATTTGTATATGACCTTATAAAGGCAAAGGTAATGTATAATAATACTAAGTTAATGCAGGTATGGGACCTATTATGCAAAATGCTTGGGACCTGGGGCTTTCCCGATAATGGGTCTTTCTGTAATTTGGATCTAGTCTACTAGAAAATCATATAAACATTAAATAAACCCAATAGGCCGGTTTTGTTTCCAATAAGGATTAATTACATCTTAGTTTGGATCAAGTACAAGTTACTGTTTTATTATTACAGAGAAAAGGGAAATAATTTTTAAAAATTTGGATTATTTGATTATAATGGAGTCTTAAGCTGGCCATAGATGTTGAGATTTTTAAAAGATCAGATCCTTCTCGGAATGATCGTACGATCGTACGAATTTACCATCAACTAAAAAAAACAAATTTGCCAGGAAAACAAAGGGGAGCTGCCTGCTTGGCCCTGCAAACATAGATAGATTGCACTGGGACCGACAAAAAATCGTAAGATGTACGATCGTTCGAATCCCACTAACTGCACGATAATTTCGAAGGATTGGTCGGGCTTCTCTAAAATCGGTCGTTCAGCAAGAGATCTTTGCGTCTATGGGGACCATAAGAGAAACGGCCTTTGCATAATGTGGAACATTCTGGATAATGGGTTTCTGAATAAAGGATCCCATACACGCACGTTTCCATTATAGACTTTAAAGTCAAGGTTGCTATGGGCCACTTTAAAAAAACATATGATTCTTACGACATTCAGTTACTCTGAACCTTATGGGTTTACTCGTTCAAAGCCAGTTGTCTGTACTCCATCTTGTAGGCCAGTTTTGGAAGCTATACCTTATTTATGGACCAGGCAATAATCATCGAAACATATTAAGGGAATCCTTGAGAAAACTTGGTGTGATTGCTCAGTTCATGTATAAAAAGAAATATAAAAGCACCCATGGCTAATGAGCTGTACAATTAGATCTCCAGGGAAATGAGAAGTATGTGGGCAAATCTCACTTGAACCTTGGAGATGACCTCCCTGATTTGTCAATGGGATGCATTTTTTATAGATAGACCACCTGAAATCTAAAAGAGTCATAGGAAGAGATAAATGAAACTGCCTACTTTAAAGGAACAATGGGCTCATTCGCACATAGAAAATATTTGCCCTGTGCATGGTTATATTTATAAAGCTGGATGAGTGGTGTACTTAATGAACAAACAGAATTGCGATTTTTTTTTTTTTTTTTCATACAGCGAATGTCGATAAGAGCTTTTTAAACATGGCAAAAAATGCAAATTGCGAACAATCTGCATCTGAGTTACGCCACAACTTTGGTGGCGGAGAAAATATTCGCAAAACAGTTTTGCAAATTGTGAATTCAAGTTACTGTCAACGCTATTTTCGCGCACAACTTCACACACTGGGGGCACTCACGCAAACATTTGCGAAAATTTATTCACAATGCGAATTTCGCAAAAAGCAGAAAGACGGGCACAGTAGTGCAATATTTTAGCGTTCAGGAAAAAGAACGGGTAATACAACCATTTGCGAATAAATATGCCATGCGCAAACTTTATAAATGACCCCCAATAACACCAAAAAAATTAACGTTTTTTAAAGGAATGACAATATGATTATGACCCCCAATAACATCAAAAAAATAAACGTTTTTTAAAGGAAAGACAATATGATTTGTAGTGGTGCCCTGCAGGTCTGGACTGAGAATCAAAACAGGCCCTGGCATTTCAGGTACACATAGGCCCAAACAGCACCCACCAGCCCACTAAATTGTGACTTGTGTCACCTCACAGCAGCCCCTCTGGCATTTGCCAGACCCCACAGATTGCCAATCCGGGCCTGGTGCCCTGCACTGGTAAAACTGGTGTGTTTTCAGCTTTGAATGGCTACCCCATGGCTACACAGCAGCTTATTTATAATCTATAGTAGAGGTTCTGGAGCAAACACCCCAGTTGTACAAGTGCAGGAAAAAAGTACATAATATTTTCATTACTTTAAAACACTTTCGTTTTTTGATGTTACTGTTCCTTTAACATTGTTGGACTTTGACCCACTTATGCTTTGTTTCCATTTTTACCTCCAATTCCAACTGCATGTTCTTCCTTGTCTGGTGGGTGCTCTTGGTTTGAACTAGATGAAGTCTTTACGGGCACTTCAGATGGTTGATTCATGAATGATGCCCTTTCCTCCGCTGTCGTGGGGTGGAGCTGGGTAAACATAGTGATCACACGTTTTTTTTAAATCTAATGAAAATCTAACCTTTCAGAGCAGAACCATGCACTTAAGACTTTACATTCTAAACTATTAGAACTACCCAATCAGAGTCACAAAATTAAGGGAGGCCACACCTTCAGTATTTTTTCCCTTAAATTGTAGAATATATTGATAGCTGAATAAACATGCTGTTCATGGTAGCCTGTACTCTCATCACTGGTGGGGTAGCCAAAAAAAAGAAGGCTAATAAAAATAATAAGATAAAATGCTGGTGTGTTACATGCCCAAGGTTACACCAACTAGTGAAGTACGGGTCGGTCTTTTCCCGACCCGCACTCCCCTGCCAATCGCCCTCCCACCACCCGCGCCCGACTTCCGGGTCTCTTTTATAGACCCGTGCCAACCCGTCCTGCCGATGAAGTCACAAAAGTGGTGGGCTTGCGTCTATAAAAACTCAATCCAGAAGTCGGCATTTGAAAGGCATTTGTAAGGATGGCATTAAAGGGGACCCGTCCCCCCCAAAAATATTTAAAGTCCTATTTTATCACATCAGTCAAGCAAAATGAACTTTAATTACACTATATAAATTATTTGAATCTTGTTTCCATCAGTCTGGGAATTAATAATTATAGCAAGCAGGCAGGAGCCATTTTGTGGACAGTGTTATTAAGGCAAATCTTGTATCAACTCAGAATCTTGTTTGTGCACCAGAATGGGGGACCTGATGTCCATCCCCATGCCCTGGTTACACAATTAAATGGTGAAGAGAATGGGGGAATGTGTGGAGTAGAGTCCTGCGCGGGTCCATTTTTTGGGTCCTGACCCGTACCCACAACCTGCAATCCGCATTCTTACCCGCTATCAGACCCGACCCGCAAGTACCTTATCCGCAACCCGGACCCGCTGACCGTCAAAAATCAGTGCTGTCTTTGTAAACTGGAAGTGACATCATCGGAAGTAGACGTGATCAGAAAAAGGAGTAAAAATCGCTATTGAGAAGACCTGCAGCCCAACCTGTGACCAGCAAACCCGCAGAACCGCGTTTATACCAACACCCAGAACTTCCACCCGCAACCCGCAGGGTACCGCATGTTTTTGTGGGTAACCCGCGGGTACCCTACCCGCTGTAGGACTGCTGCAAGTGTGGAGAGCAGTGACATCTAGGAAGTGCTGAATGGAAAGAGAAAGTAATTGTCTGCCCCGCCTCTATGCCTAAGGCATTTTTTTTTTTTAACCAATTGGAATGTATGAGCGTCTTTTTTGCTGAGAAACCTGACGAAAAATTTCGCTCATCACTACTAGTTATGGATAAAATTTTAGCAATCCCTTAACATTGAACCTCATTGTCCAGTTTACTGCCCAGTTTTCTCTTTTATAGACCCGTGCCAACCCGTCCTGCCGATGAAGTCACAAAAGTGGTGGGCTCGCGTCTATAAAAACTCAATCCAGAAGTCGGCATTTGAAAGGCATTTGTAAGGATGGCATTAAAGGGGACCCGTCCCCCCCAAAAATATTTAAAGTCCTATTTTATCACATCAGTCAAGCAAAATGAACTTTAATTACACTATATAAATTATTTGAATCTTGTTTCCATCAGTCTGGGAATTAATAATTATAGCAAGCAGGCAGGAGCCATTTTGTGGACAGTGTTATTAAGGCAAATCTTGTATCAACTCAGAATCTTGTTTGTGCACCAGAATGGGGGACCTGATGTCCATCCCCATGCCCTGGTTACACAATTAAATGGTGAAGAGAATGGGGGAATGTGTGGAGTAGAGTCCTGCGCGGGTCCATTTTTTGGGTCCTGACCCGTACCCACAACCTGCAATCCGCATTCTTACCCGCTATCAGACCCGACCCGCAAGTACCTTATCCGCAACCCGGACCCGCTGACCGTCAAAAATCAGTGCTGTCTTTGTAAACTGGAAGTGACATCATCGGAAGTAGACGTGATCAGAAAAAGGAGTAAAAATCGCTATTGAGAAGACCTGCAGCCCAACCTGTGACCAGCAAACCCGCAGAACCGCGTTTATACCAACACCCAGAACTTCCACCCGCAACCCGCAGGGTACCGCATGTTTTTGTGGGTAACCCGCGGGTACCCTACCCGCTGTAGGACTGCTGCAAGTGTGGAGAGCAGTGACATCTAGGAAGTGCTGAATGGAAAGAGAAAGTAATTGTCTGCCCCGCCTCTATGCCTAAGGCATTTTTTTTTTTTAACCAATTGGAGTGTATGAGCGTCTTTTTTGCTGAGAAACCTGACGAAAAATTTCGCTCATCACTACTAGTTATGGATAAAATTTTAGCAATCCCTTAACATTGAACCTCATTGTCCAGTTTACTGCCCAGTTTTCCTTAATTCAGCCTTTTTCAGCAGGATTCAGACAAATACTTGCACCCGGCCAAACTGAAACAAATCCTAATTTGCATATGCAAATTAGGGTTGGGAGGGAAATTGTGTGACTTCCTTTACAAGGAAGTAAAAAAAATTCCCCTTCCCACCCCTAATTTGCATATGCAAATTAGGATTTGGTTCAGTATTTGGCCGACTCTTTCACAAATGATTCAGAGGTTCGGCCAAATCCAAAAAAATGGATTCGGTGCATCACTAGTTTCTGAAAAAAGGAAAGGATCAGAAAAGGAGAAAGCATCACAACCTTCTTTTCTCATTTCAGCAATGCCAAATCATATTCTGCTGCATTAAACCAGTCCTTTACCCTGTTGAAAATATCTGGCGCATAATGAAACATTAAAATAACATAAAAGGAGCCCAGGCTGTCAATCAGCTGAATGGAAGAAACAATATTTCACTTTCAAAGCTCCAGCAATTGGTCTCCTTGGTTCCTAGACATTAACAAAATTTTGTTAAAGGAAAAGGTAATGCAAAACAGCAGTAAACACACCCCTGCCAACTTTCTTGAAGCAGTTTCAGCATTTAGGAGGTTATTTATCATAATCAGAATTTTTCTGATAATTTTATTTAAAAAAAGTCCAAGCAAACTAGAAACCCCGATTTGACCTTATTATTATTAAAAAAGCACGGTTTAATCGGATCGGGGGAAAAACTCAATAAAATTCAGCGAAGATCCGAATAGGACAACTTTTTCTGACTTCTTCCCCAAAAAAGTCAAAATTTTCGTATTTATGCCCAAAATAGTGATTTTCAGGCTAATTACAGTGCAGACCACAGAAACTTCCAAATAGGATAGGGACCTCTCCCATTGACTAAAATCCAACCTTAGCAGTTTTTCTTTAAGTTTTATAGTATAAAAAGTTTTTTGCATTCGAACTTTAATAAATAACGCCCTTGATAAGTTGTTTTTGTACTATTTTAATTACCCCCAACTAAATTATGTTTATAAAAATAAAGAAAATTTCAAAAAAAGAAAAAGTAATTTGCAAATCCTCCCATTGTCTCCCATTGTCTTTTTTTTTTTATATATATTTTTTATTTTAATATTGACTTATACACAGCCTTGGCAGGTCTGAGATTTTGGATTCTGACTCTTTCCATCCTCAGGGTATAATAAATCTCGAAAAATTTGAGTTTTTTTATATTTAACTAAAAATTCGGATTTTATAGTAAAAAAAACGGTTTTTGCATTCGGACTTTAATAAATAATTTATATGTTGTTTTTGTACTATTTTAATCACCCCAACTAAATTATATTTATAAAAATAAAGAACATTTAAAAAAAGGTAACCAGATAGCAGCTCCCTAACACAAGATAACAGCTGCCTGGTAGATCTAAGAACAGCACTCAATAGTAAAAACCCATGTCGGACACATTCAGTCACATTGAGAAGGAAAAACAGCAGCCTGCCAGAAAGCATTTCTCTCCTAAAGTGCAGGCACAAGTCACATGACCAGGGGCAGCTGGGAAATTGACAAAATGTCTAGCCCCATGTCAGATTTCAAAATTGAATATAAAAAAATCTGTTTGCTCTTTTGAGAAATGGATTTCAGTGCAGAATTCTGCTGGAGTAGCACTATTAACTGATGCGTTTTGAAAAAAAAACATGTTTTCCGATGACAGGATCCCTTTAAGTAATTTGCAAATCCTCCCATTGTCTTTTTTTTCATATTTTTTATTTTTATTTTACACAGTGTGCCAACTATATTAGTAACAGAGCAGTACTATGTTACTAAGTTAAAGTATGTACTTAAAGATATATTTGAGAAGCTGACAGAGAGACAAAATGTCGCAGTTTATCCTCTGCCATTTGTTCAGGTCATTCCCTCTGCATCTATAAAAGAAAAAGCACTTGCCTCAGGGACTTGGGGAAATCAGAAAATCAGAAAAAAGACCTTTGAGCCTAAAGCAAGAGGGATTCTGCCAAGAGCAGGTAACATGGGAAGAACAATTTGTCACAATCTTCTGAGATACCTTTAGTGTAACTACAACTATCAAAAGAAAAAAAAAAAAACAAGACTTTTATATTAATAGTGCCATATGTATTTTTTCGGACTATTTTGTTTAGATTCTGACAAACGTCCAGTTTCATTATGAAAGGATACGGGGAGGCACATTTATCAATAATAATAATAATAAAATAAGAGTTTATTACAGTATATATTTGAAATTAGATTGTGGGATTATTTAGTAATAAATAATCTCCCATTGACTTATACATGAACTCGGCAGGTTTTAGATGGCGAATAGTCAAATTAGAATTTTTAAAGGATAAATCTCGATTTTGAATTAAAATGTTATTATTCACAATTCGAATTTGGAGAGTTTTGACCTTAAAAAAAAAAAATTTGAATTTGAATAAGCCTGCCCCATATTGTGTTAAAAACAAGATGTGCCAGTGCATTATACCCTTAAAAAATTCTCAAACCTTTCCTAAGCAGAAGGACATCAGAGCAGGCTCTTTCTTTCTCCTGACAACTTTTGGGTGGTCAGACTGGTAAGAAACTGACCAGCAGGTGGTGCTGTATAACAAAATTCAATCATATTAAATCTCTTAATATCTTGAAATTAAAGAAAAATAAACAATGAATGTACATTAGAATAGCACTCTCATTAATTTTACATTCACTTATTTTAAAGGTTTACTTATCATTTAAATGGAATGTAAAGGCAAAAAAATAAAACCCCATTTTTACTTTCTTTAATGAAAAAGAAACCTATCTCCAATATACTTTAATTAGAAAATGTCAGTGAAATTCCCCCTTCATTTACTTGCTCTGACTGCTCTGGAAAGGAAACTTCAGATGGTCCCTAACTGCTCTGCAGGGAAAGGATCAGGGGGAGCTCCTCCTACTTTACGTCCCAGAACTCGAGCAGCTTTATTCGTTTCCCTGTAGAGCAGCCGGCGACCATGTAGCAATTCGGATCCGCAGCAGTCAGAGCAAGTAAATGAAGGGGAAATTTCACTGCATACAGTCAGGTTTCTTATAAAAACTGTACAGATTTATAATTAGGGATATGTTTCTTTTTCAGTTAATAAAGTAAAAACTGGATTTTATTTTTGCCTTTACATACTCTGTTTCCAGCTGCAGGGACAACGATCATGGAGTCAGATTTAAACAGATAAACTGGGATTCTATTTGGAGGATTATTTTGATTCTGCAAAGTTGGAGAAAGTTTGTATTAAACAATACTATAAAACCCACATTAAATTACATGACAACACAGGACCCAGTGCAGTCTGCATATTCTGATTATTAATCAGTCTTGTTGTATCGGTTTCTGGCAGATATTATTTGGCTTGTGCTGTTTTGATAATTTATGACGATCCCTAAGACGCCCAGACCATACTGAGCATGTGAACAGTCTTAGTCTTGTAGAGATGTTTAACAAAGTTACAAAATGGTGACCCACTGTGGCCAACTTTGAAAACATAAATCATTTGTTTTATTAGGCCTGTGGTGCAGTAAGTACATGTTTATGTTTAGTATATAAAATACAGCATTTCTATCATTATTTTATTTTAATTTCCCTTTAATTCATAGATCCTCTTAGGATCCTGGGAGATGATACTTATATGTTATTTCTCCCTCGCCAATTAAGTTTTTTTTGGCAAATGGTTGTAAATCTAAGCTATGAGGGATCACTATTGTGCTGTTATTTAAAGTGAGCTGAGACACTGTGGGGCTATTTACTAAACTCTGGTCGGGCTTTATGGGGCAAAACTTTTTGAGCTTTATTAAAGCCAGATGCAGCAAAAATCCGAAATCCAAAAATCCATCTCAGACCTGCTGAGGTTGTGTATAAGTCAATGGCAGAGGTCCCTATCCTATTTTGACGTTGCTGTGGTCTGCGCTGGAATTAGTACGAAAATCCGACCATTTCGGGCTTTTCAGGAAAAAGCCCTAAAAAAATAGAGTGATTTGTGGGGGGTGAGGGTTAACAGAAAAAATTTGTACGATTTGGGTTTTCGCTCAATTTTATCGAGTTTTTACCCGGACGGAATAAACTGAGTTTTTTTAATAATGAATAAGTTTGGGTATGAGAGTGTGGTCATGTTTTTTTAATTTAAAAAATTATATTAATTAGGATTTTAGTAAATAACCCCCTGTGTGTCATGAACCCATTCCTTATATTACAGGCATGGTATCTGCTATTCGGAAACCTGTTATCCAAAAAGCTTCAAATTACAGGAAGGCCATCTTCCATAGACTCCATTTTAATCAAATAATTAAAAAAAATGTATTACCTTTTATATGATCTCGGCTACAAGATCATTACGATATACTATATATTCATCCTTACTGAAGGCAAAAGATTCCCGTTGGATTTATTTAATGTTTAAATGATTTTTTAGGGATCCTGTCATCAGAAAACATGTTTTTTTCAAAACGCATCAGTTAATAGCGCTACTCCAGCAGACTTCTGCACTGAAATCCATTTCTCAAAAGACCAAACACATTTTTTTATATTCAATTTTGAAATCTGACATGGGGCTAGACATTTTGCCAATTTCCCAGCTGCCCCTGGTCATGTGACTTGTGCCTGCACTTTAGGAGAGAAATGCTTTCTGGCAGGCTGCTGTTTTTCCTTCTCAATGTAACTGAATGTGTCCCAGTGGGACATGGGTTTTTACTATGGAGTGTTGTTCTTAGATCTACCAGGCAGTTGTTATCTTGTGTTAGGGAGCTGTTATCTGGTTACCTTCCCATTGTTCTTTTGTTTGGCTGCTGGGGGGGAAAGTGAGGAGGGTGACATCACTCCAACTTGCAGTACAGCAGTAAAGAGTGTTTGAAGTTTATCAGAGCACAAGTCACATGACTTGGGGCAGCTGGGAAATTGACAATATGTCTAGCAGCCCCATGTCAGATTTCAAAATTGAATATAAAAAATTCTGTTTGCTCTTTTGAGAAATGGATCTCAGTGCAGAATTCTGCTGATTAACTGATTCATTTTGAAAAAAAAATGTTTTTCCCATGACAGTATCCCTTTAAGGCAGGGGTCAGCAACCTTTACTATCAAAAGAGCCATTTTGCCCCCTCTTCCACTAAAGAAAAAGAGTCCGGAGCCGCAAAACATAACACAGCTTATAAACTTTGTTTTAACCTTTTTTTAATTGTAACTGTTACAACAACAGAATACATCAAATAGAAGTGCAGTGTGTATGTGTAGGCCTTCTTTCAAGGGCGTAACTACAGAGGAAGCAGACCCTGCAGCTGCAGGGGGGCCCAAGAGGTACAGGGGGCCCCATGAGGCTCTCATTGATGAGCAATTTGAACATATATTGTTAAAACAGGACAAACACTGGATATGTTGGGGGCCCTAAAATTAATTTGCTGTGGGGCCCAGCAACATCTAGTTACGCCACTGCCTTCTTTGAATTAAATGCAACACTGAATAGCCCTATTAAATGCTAGTGTTCTAATTTGTTTAATGTAACTTCTGTTTCTGAAGCTCCATGCTGATCTTCCCTTTCTTGTCTTGAGCGTGTGACCGCAGTAAGGACCATGCTAAATCATCTTGCTGCGGCTCAGTCTTGCCTGTCACTCCTTGGACGTCTATACAGCCCTCGCACCTGCTGGTGGCTTCCCGAGTGTGCGACCGCGGTACGCTGACCGTTGGCTTACCACTGTCGCACAGGTGCAAGGGCTGTATAGACAATGCAACAGCCAAAGCCACAAGACTGAGCCGCAGAAAGCAGGATGAAGAGCCGCATGAGGCTCCGGAGCCACGGGTTGCCTACCCCTGCTTTAAGGTATGGAGCAATCCCTTATCCAGGTCCCGATCATCCTACACCTGTATTCACATGAACAGCAATCCTTGCTTTTAAGCAACGACTAGTTTGCCCAGCATATTGTAGTCCTCATGGACAGTCCAAAGGATAAATTATATCTTTCATCTGACATATAAAATCCTTAAAGTATAAGTAAACCTTTAAAATAAATGAATGTAAAATTGATGAGAGTGCTAGTTTAGGAAGTTTTGTAATATACATTCATTACTTATTTTGTTTTTATTCCAAGGAATTAAGGAAAACTTCTTAAATGATTATTCAACATGTACATGTTCTACTAGATACAGCATGAGTTAACAATTTAATTGAGAATCATGGGCATTGAGGGCTGCTGGGAATTGCAGTCCAACAGTTAATAAAGCATGGCAAGCTAGTTAGGTTCTTTTTATTTCTTATCCATTTCACAGTACAGATATCATTTAAGATTGTTAGTTCTTCTGCATAGAGCCACTTATACACCATTCTATTGTACAGCCCAGCAGATTATGTTAAAGTGATGGTTCAGCTTTAAGTTAACTTTTAGTTTGTTATAGAATGGTTTATTTTATGCTACTTTTCATTTGGTCTTCATTATTTATTTTGTATACTTTTTAAATGATTTGCCTTTTACTTCTGACTCTGTCCAGCTTTCAAATGGGGGGGCACTGACCCCATCTAAAAACAAATGCTCTGTAAAGCTACTAATCTATTGTAATTGCTACTTTTTATTACTGATCTTTCTATTCAGGCTCTCTCCTGTTCATATTCCAGTCTCTTGCTCAAATCAATGCATGGTTGCTAGAGTAATCTGAACCCTAGCAACCAGATCGCTGTTGAATAAAAAGCTAAATAACTCAAAAACCACAAATAATAAAAAAATTAAACCAATTAAAAATTATTATAGCATATCACTTGCTACATCATATTAAGAGTTAAAACAAAGACGAAGAACCCCTTAAATAAAAATAATCCATAGAAATGCTTAAATACAAACTAGAAATATTGTATTTATATGGAAATACCATAAAAAGCAGCTATTTGTAGCGTGATTCCCCCCCCCCTTCCATCACTTACTTTAGTGCAGGCACTGTCAGATTGTGACATGGTGTAAGTAGCTTCCATGGGAATTACAAGGCGGGTGGTGTCCATACTGGATATTTTTAAGTAACGAAACGTCTCTTCCATCAAGTCTTCAGTAGTAGAAGGCACCGAGCAGCCGAGACCCTCCAAAAGCTACAGAAGGGGCAAAGGTCAGCCAAAAAGCAAAACTAATAAAAAGTCTATGTAATAGATGTTTGCTGAAACCCACAGTAGCCAATCAGATTTTACCTTTCATTTTAATAATAAAATAATAGCCAGTTGCTCATTGATTGCTGCAGGTTTGGATGATTGGACAGAAACTTCGTACAAAGCTGATAGTGGGGTAATGTAACAAACTGCAAAGTTCTCGTTGTTTAGTAACCCTTGGGGACACATTTACCTAGGGTGGAATATTGAGGATTAATTAACCCTCGATATTCGACCGTCGAAGTAAAATCCTTCGACTTCGAATATCGAAGGATTTTGCGCTATTCCTACGACTGAACGGTCGAAGGAATAATCATTCGATCGAACGATTAAATCTTTCGAATCGAACTTCCTTCGATCAGGAAATTGTTAGGAAGCCTATGGGGACCTTCCCCATAGGCTAACATTGGCCTCGGTAGGTTTAAGGTGGCGAACTAGGGGGTCAAATAATTTTTTAAAGAGACATTACTTCGACTATCAAATGGTCGAATAGTCAAAGGATTTTTAGTTTGAATTGTTCACTCGAACTAAGTAAATGGGCCCCATAGTGTCTGGGTGGTATAACTAACTGTTTAGTTGTTTGAAAGCAAACATCTGATTACGGTAGTTGTTATGGGTTACAAGACCTGAGTAAAACTCTTTGAACCTAACCCATGTAGTAACATATCAAGTGTTAAAAAGTTCAAAGGGAAAATCCGTAACTGCAGTTCTCTTGCACTTTAATGGGACGATGGAAAAGTGCTACTGTATTCATTTATCTCTAACAGTACTAGACCGGTGCTTGTCAAACTCTTTTTCAGTTCAAGCCCACAGTAGGTAGGTCCAACCTTTGGTCTGGGATAAGCTAATGAAATGAGTACAGATAGCGGTGTACCCGTCATTTGTCGTAGTTCCAAGAATATCTAGGTCAGAAAATGCATGCTCATATTTACAAAGTTAAGTTGGGTTGAAAAAAGACCAAAGTCTATCTTCAATGATTACTCCGCAAGTCCAGTTGTTTTAGAATAACCTATAGTAGATATTCAGGCCAATATGCCTTAAATTAATCATGAACTTTTGGTGTGGAACAGTATCAAATGCTTTAGCAAAGTCTAATAGATCACATCCACTTCCGTCCTAGAGCCCAGAGTTGTGGTTCCTCATAAAAGCCAATTAAATTAGTTTGGAATCTGTTACAGAAAACCATGCTGGCAAAACTCATAGTATTGTGATTTTTAATGTATTCAAGTACCTTATCTCTTATCCCTTCCCCCTTCCAAAGGCTTTCCTACCACTGTTGTCAGACTAACAGGCCTACAGTTCCCAGGCTGAAAACGGGATCCCTTTCTGAATAACAGTCTCTTGTCAGTCTCTTGGCACCGTGTCAGACCTCAGTGAATCCTGAAAAATTAACCAAAGTTACCGTCATCTCATCCCAGGTCTCACTCTAACTGATTTTCAAGTTCGCCTTTCAGGTGTATCTAGGACATTCTCCCCAATTCTCATTGGCCTTCAGGTTGAGCATCCCTTGCCACGATTTTAACCCCACTAGAAAAGCCAGACACTGTGCTACACTAAAAACCTCAACGTGTTGTATCTTATAACAGAATAAGATGTACTGGGATATAATAGGTTTGTTATGGAAGGATAACATTCCTTTTAATGTATTTTAGAGACACTGCATTTAAATAAAGTGCAACCCCTTTTAAACAGTCAAAAGTTACAAGATGGAACCACTCACCTGTCCCATTTCTCTCCGGGCTGCAAAGAATTGTGAATCAAGCAGCAAACACTGATGTAAATGGAATAGAGCCTCTTTCTGTTCCTTCATATGCATCAGCACTGTTCCCTTTCTATAATGTCCCTGCAGAGAAAAAACATAAAATAAAGTATTTTAGAATAACATAATCTTGGTTCTACTCAGGACAGTGCCTAAACAGAGAATGGATCACATAAGCTACTTGGTAACAAGAGGCAAAATATGATGTATGCCGCATGATAATGTCATACCGAAAGGCCTAAGGAGGGCTAGCAGAGGCTGGGTGCCATTAAAGGAACAATAACACCAAAAAAAAGGGTTTTAAAGGAAAGACAATATTATTTACGGTTGCTCTGCACTGGCAAAACTGGTGTGCTTCAGAAAAACAATTATATTTTATATAAACAAGCTGCTGTGTAGCCATGGGGGCAGCCATTCAAGCACAGGATACACAGTAGATAACAGATAAGTACTACTATAGTTTATATAAACAAGCTGCTGTGTAGCCATGGGGGCAGCCATTCAAGCACAGGATACACAATAGATAACAGATAAGTACTGCTATAGTTTATATAAACAAGCTGCTGTGTAGCCATGGGGGCAGCCATTCAAGCACAGGACCCACAGTAGATAACAGATAAGTACTACTATAGTTTATATAAACAAGCTGCTGTGTAGTTATGGGGGCAGCCATTCAAGCACAGGACACACAGTAGATAACAGATAAGTACTACTATAGTTTATATAAACAAGCTGCTGTGTAGTTATGGGGGCAGCCATTCAAGCACAGGACCCACAGTAGATAACAGATAAGTACTACTATAGTTTATATAAACAAGCTGCTGTGTAGCCATGGGGGCAGCCATTCAAGCACAGGACCCACAGTAGATAACAGATAAGTACTACTATAGTTTATATAAACAAGCTGCTGTGTAGTTATGGGGGCAGCCATTCAAGCACAGGACCCACAGTAGATAACAGATAAGTACTACTATAGTTTATATAAACAAGCTGCTGTGTAGTTATGGGGGCAGCCATTCAAGCACAGGACCCACAGTAGATAACAGATAAGTACTACTATAGTTTATATAAACAAGCTGCTGTGTAGTTATGGGGGCAGCCATTCAAGCACAGGACACACAGTAGATAACCGATAAGTTCTGTAGAATCCCATTGTATACTACAGAGCTTATCTGTTATCTGCTATTTCCTGTGCTTTTTCTCCCTTTTCAGCTTGGAATGGCTGCCCCACAGCTACACAGCTGCTTAATTATATAGACTTTCATTGAAGCAGACACACCAGTTTTACCAGTGCAGGACAATACCACATTATATTTTCATGACTTTAGACCCTTTCATTTTTTTGGTGTTACTGTTCCTTTAAAGCCACTTGGATGGAGACATTCAGCCCATGGGCCCCAGGACAGTTAATATGCAATATCTTGCATTACATAAACTGCTTGGAAACAAGAGACAAACGGGGGAATGTAATAAAAGTCGCTAATGGCAAAACTATCCGCAAAGCGAGAAGTTATGCCTTTGCACAAACAAATTTTGCTTTGTGAGAATTTAATACAGGTTTTGCGACCTGTAATAAAACTTCTTAATGAAAAAGTCGTTATGTTTGCTCCAAAAGATTACGACACCATCAAGCACTTCTTAAGAATGCGCAATTAAAATTCGCAATGCAATAACAGTTTAAGGAACAATATTACATTGCGAGATCTGGATTTTTAGTCTTTTTGGTGCGCATTGTTTTGCTCTTTACGACTTTAATTACATTCCCCTGATAATATAATAAACGCCTCATTATGCAGAGCAACTGCACTGTAAATAGAACAAATGTCTAATAATCAGTGTTCATTACTGATGTCATTGGGGGTCATTTATCAACACTGGGCATATTTGCCCATGGGCAGTAACCCATGGCAACTAATCAAATTGCAGCATTCATTGTTCTACTTGCAGCTGGCTTTAAAAAGCTAATCACTGATTGGTTGCTATAGGTAACTGCCCACTGGCAAATTTGCCCTGTGTTGATAAATGAGCCCCAATTGCCTTTTAGATTGATCATACCAATAAGTCTAAGGAGGCTTCCATGAACATATATTGGGTCTGTTTCCTCTATATTTACACCACTGCTTTTAAGTGCAATGATTGGTTGGTTAGTGTCATAGTAGCTGGGACTGAAAAAAAATACAGTTTCAACCTTTTGTCCTAACAAAACCTACCTAACTGCTTGTTGATCATTTGATTGGGACACACAAGAGGCGTGGCCAAAAAACTTTGCGCTTGTGTTCATATAAATAACTTGTACCGAGCCCCAAAGTTTCTGATGGTGGTCCTGGGTCAGTAGGTATATGCAGGTATCATACTCACCTCTGGATTTTGAGGCTGTAAAATACATATCAACTCTGCATCTCGGAGAGCTTCGGGGTACTGCTTTAAAGCCACATACACCTGTGAGCGCAGCGTTCTCAGGATAATGTCCTCAGGAGCTGCGGAAACAAAAAACCCATGTAAATATGGCTGTGTGTAGAAACAGATCAACCCTGTACACACATAGGATTATCTTCCAGAGCTCTGTGACTGCTGTCTGGAAGTCCTCTTCCTGACGCCTGGGACCTTCAAACAATTCTGCTGTCCGATCTATATACCCATGATACAATAGAACTAAAATAAGTGAATGTAAAACAGACGAGGAGGCTATTCTAAGCACTTTTGTAATTTACATTCATTATTTATTTTGTTTTTTTTTTCCAAGATATTAAGGGATACGTGTACTGTTAATATGAATGAATTTTGAATACAACAGCACCACCTGCTGGTCAGTTTCTGACCACCAAGTAGTCAAGGAAGTTGTCAGGAGAAAGAAAGAGGCTTCTCTGATGTTCTTCTGCTTAGGAAAGATGTGAGAAAGGTTTCTGATGTTTTTCCAAAGCAGAAGAACATCAGAGCAGCTTCTTTCTTTCTTTCTCCTGACAACTTCCTTGACTACTTGGTGGTCAGAAAATGACCAGCAGGTGGTGCTGTTGGAACAAAATGTATTCATAATAAAAGTACATGTATCCCTTAATATCATGGAATAAAACCAAAATACATAATGAATGTAAATGACAAAAGTGCTTAGAATAGCTCATTATCAGTTTTACACTCACTTATTTTAAAGGTTTACTTAACTTTTAAGTTCAATTAAGGTTTGTCTTTATAGCCTCTGTGCGGGACCCCACAAATGCCACAGATTTTGTCTCTTTTCTGGTGAGGACTGGAATTCTGGGATTGTGTCAAGGAAAGGGACTATAACTGTGGGATAGTGTGGAAAGCAAGTGGAAAACAAGTATAAAGCAAGATGGAGCTAGTAATAATAAATGGTGCAAGTAGTTGTCCTACAATAACAGCTAGAGAGCTGCAGGTGGACTAATTGAAATAATGTTTTGTTCCTCTTTAAAAAATAATGATTGAAATGGTGAATTAATGAAATTATTACAACAATCAGACCAGTGGAGGGCGCTGTCTGATAACATATACTTCCTGCAACCTCCAGTACAGCAGCATTAAACATGTCAATCATTAAAGCAATGTGCAGTATAATGTATGCTTTTATATTTCATTGGACATTCTGTGGATTCATTAGAACAAACTGAGCGACAGGTTTAACTCGGCAAAGTCATTTTTCAGTCTTAAAGGAGCAGTTCAGTGTAAAAATAAAAAATTGGTTAAATAGATATAAATAAAAAATGTTTCTAATATAGTTATTTAGGCAAAAAGGTAATGTTTAAAGGCTGGAGTGACTGGATGTCTAATATAACAGAACAGAACTTCCTGCTTTTCAGCTCTCTAAAATTGAGTTAGTCAGTGACTTGAAGGGGGGCCACATGGGACATAACTGTTCAGTGAGCTTGCAATTGATCCACAGGATGCCGCTCAGATTCAAAAGCAACAGTTATGGTCCATGTGTCCCCCTTCAAGTTGCTGATTGGTTACTGCCTGGTAACCAATCAGTGGAAACCAAGAGAGCTGAAAAGCAGGAAGTAGTGTTCTGGCTATTATGTTAGACATCCAGTCACTCCAGCCTTTATACATTACATTTTTGGCTAACTAAGTATATTAGATACATTTTTTATTACACAGTCTATCCATTTATTTTTATACTGAACAAATCCTTTAAGGGCTCGTACTAATGAGTGATCAGACCTACGCTCCCCTACGTTGAGATTTAAAGAGGAGGGAATGCATACAGCTCTTTAAAAGTGGTTGTTCACCTTCCAAACACTTTTTTCAATTCAGTTGTTTTCAGATTGTTCTCCATAAACAACTTTTTTTCAATTGCTTTGCATTTTTTATTTTTTACAGTTTTCCCAAAATTTAAGGTTACAGTTTAACGTTCCTGTATCTGGTCTGACAGCTCAGTGATCCAAGAGCATCTGAACTGTTACAATTTGCTACATTTAGTTGATACATTTAGTTGATACATTTCTCAGCAATATCTGTGGAATATTAGCAACTCTTGTATCAATTCTAACAGCTGCCTTTAAAAGGGTGGTTCACCTTTTAGTTTTAGTATGTTATAGAATGGCCAATTCTAAGCAACTTTTCAATTGGTCTTCATTATTTATTTTTTATAGTTTTTGAATAAGTTGCCTTCTTCTTCTGACTCTTTCCAGCTTTCAAATGGGGGTCACTGACCCCATCTAAAAAGAAATGCTCTGTAAGGCTACAGATTTTTTATTATTGCTACTTTTTTTTTTATAACTCATCTTACTATGCAGGCCTTTCCTATTCAATTTCCAGTCTCTTATTCAAATCAACGCATGGTCGCTAGGTTAATTTGGACCCTAGCAACAAGATTGTTGAAATTGCAAACAACAAACAGCTCAATAACTCAAAAACCACAAATAATAAAAAAATAAACACAATTGCAAATTGTCTCAAAAAAAGCAATCTCTACATCATACTAAAAGTTAACTCAAAGGTGAAAACCCCCTTTAATGAAACTCAGGGATTCTGTTAAGGAGGAACAAAGGTAACAAATGTATCAACGGCACTGGTTTATTTATCAAACTAGAATCCACAATTGGACCTTATTTGTTATAAAAAAAAATACGCTTTAATCAGATAGGGGACAAATATGAAAAAAAATGTTACAAAAATACAAATCTTAAAAAAAATTTTTAGGGGCTTTTTCCCAAAAAGTTACGAACCCTAAAAAGCTCTATTTCATAGTGAAATTACCTTACTGCCCATTATTTCAAAAGAACCTCATTTCCTTCCTTTTTCTCATTCCTTGGTTAGATAATTGCAGTAGGAGGATAATAAGTCATTACATAACTTTTGGTTAAACACCCATTTCTTTGCACACAGCGTAAGTGTTTTGTTTAAGATTTCCTCCCAGCAGGTAGAATGTTTCATAACACAGCACCTTCAAGACAAGCAGGTGAAAGATCACCCATACGTTGATTATACAAGGAGTTTCATAAGACATTTGAAAACACTTAAAGGGGGTATTCACCTTTAAATTAACTTTTGGTATGATGTAGAGAATGATATTATGAGACAATTTGCAAATGGTTTTCATTATTTATTATTTGTGGTTTTTGAGTTGTATAGCTTTTTTATTCTGCAGTTTACAATTTTTAGCAATCTGGTTACTAAGGTCCAAACTAGCCTAGCAACCAGGCATCAAGGCTGTAATAAATATAGGAGAGAGCCTGAATAAAAAGATGAGTAGTAAGAAGCAGCAATAACAATACTTTTGTAGCCTTAAGGTGGCCATACACGGGCTGATAAAAGCTGCAGGCAGACCAAGTCGGCAGCTTATTGGCCCGTGTATGGGGCCCTCCGACGGGCTTCCCCAAATGAAATCTGGCCGAAAGTCGGGACTAAAAATCATCTGCTCGTTGATGCGGTCCTGCGATCAGACCGCCCGCTACCCATCGTTAGGATCAGATCGTTGGGCCCTAGGGCCTCAAGGTGGGCATATCGGGGAGAGATCCGCTAGTTTGGCGACATCGCCAAACGAGCGGATCTCTCAGAGTATGGCCACCTTGAGGCCCTAGGGCCCAACAAGAGTATGGCCACCTTTACAGGGCATTTGTTTTATAGATGGAGTCAGTGACCCCCATTTGAAAGATGTAAAAACAAATAATTTAAAAAAAACTGTAAAAAGTTATTTGAAAAGTTCTATAACATACTAAACCTTAACGAAAAGGTGGGCAACTCCTTGAAGCTACTACTACACTACAACCACCATCAACCCATCACACTAAAAGGTTATTCACCTTTAAATTAACTTTTAGTATGATGTAGAGAGTGATATTCGGAGAGAATTTGCAATCGGCTTACATTTTTTATTACTTGTGGTTTTTGAGTTATTTATCTTTTTACGCAGCAGCTCTCCAGTTTGCAATTTCAGCAATCTGGTTGCTAGGGTCCAAGTTACCCTAGTAACCATGCACTGATTTGAATGCGAGTATAGGAGAGACCTGAATAGAGAGATGAGTAAAAAAAAAGTAGCAATAACAATAAATCTGTACCTTTCAGATCATTTGTTTTTTTAGATGGGGTCTGGGACCCTCGTTTGGAAGTTGGAAAGCGTCAGAAAGCAAATAATTCAAAAACTATTTAAAATAAAATAGATAATGAAGACCATGGTGGACCACCCCTTTAAGATCCTGCTACACTACAACTCCCATTATCCCCTGTGAAAGGGGTTGTTCACCTTTGAGTTAACTTTTAGTATGATGTAGAGAGTGATATTCTGAGATAGTTTGCGATTTTCAAGTTTTATTATTTATGGTTTTTGAGTTATTTAGCTTTTTATCCAGCAGCTCTTCAGTTTGCAAATCTGGTTGCTAGGCTCCAAATTACCCTAGCAACCATGCACTGGATTGAATAAGAGACTGGAATTTAAATAGGAAAGGGCCTGAATAAGAACAAGAGTAATAAAAAGTAGCATTAACAATAAATGTGCAGCCTTACAGAGCATTTGTTTTAAGTAGGGATGCACCTGAATCCTTCACAAAAGATTCGGCCGAATACCGAAACAAATCTGAATTAGCATGTGCAAATCAGGGGTGGGAAGGGGAAAACTTTTTTTACTTCCTTGTTTTGTGACAAAAAGTGACGCGATTTCCCTCCCCTCCCATAATTTGAATATGCAAATTAGGATTCGGATTCGGTTCGGCCAGGCAGAGGGATTCGGCCGAATCCTGTTGAAAAAGGCTGAATCCTGGATTTGGTGCATCCCTAGTTTTTAGATGGGGTCAGTGACCCTCATTTGAAAGCTGGAAAGAGTCAGAAGATAAAGGCAAATAATTAAAAAACTACATAAAATAAATAATTCCATCCCTGAATTCCTTTGTAAGGAATCCTTTCTCACTCTCTTCAAGAAAAAACTAAAGGTGCCCATACACTGAGAGATCCGCTCGTTTGGCGATGTTGTCAAAAGAGCGGATCTCTCCCGGATATGCCCACCTTGAGGTGGGCAATATCGGGCTGATCCGATCGCGGGTCCTAGGGCCCAACGATTGGATCCTAACGAATACCAATGGGCGTTCGGATCGCGGGACCACATCAACGAATAGATGCGGCCGCGATCCGATGGGATTTTTTTGTCCCATCCGATCTAGATCTGCCTGACTTTCGGCCAGATCTCGATCGTTGAAGCCCGTCGGGGGGCCCCATACACACGCCAATAAGCTGCCAACACGGTCTGTCGGCAGCTTTTATCGGCCCATGTGTGGCCACCTTTAGAGTCTACCTTTTGGAGCACTAAAACATTAACTTAGTTCTGTGCCTACTGACTATGCCTTACCTTGTCCAATTTGTGCCTGTATGTTAGCCTCCCATCCACTTAGGGTAAGGCCACACTGGGCATTTTGGGGAGATTTGGTCACCTGCCGACTAATTGCCTCGTTTTTGCAGCGACCAATCTCCCCAAACGCCTTCCCTGACTCTGCGCAGGCTAAAATGAAAAACGCCAGCGCTAATCACATGCAGCGTTTTTTCCCGAAGTTGCCTCCAAAACTTCGGGCGACTTCAGAAAACGAATCGCCGCGTGTGATTATCGCCGGCAGAGTCAGGGAAGTCGTTTGGGGAGATTGGTCGCCGCAAAGACGAGGCGATTAACTGCCAGGCGACCAAATCTCCCCAAAACACCCAGTGTGGCCTAATCCTTAGACTGTAAGCTCTATGGGGCAGGGACCTCCTTCCCACTATGTCTCTTACTGCATAGCACTTAAAGGAGAAGCAACCCCACATTTGCTAGAGGTAACACTGAGGGGCTGGGTTTTAACTTTTGGGTTTGCTTCTCCTTTAAGCTCTTGTCTTGATACGATTCTGTTTACATTTGTTATGTAATTTGTCTTCCACGTGTATACTTTTTAGGGATGCACCAAATCCATTATTTTGGATTCGGCCAAACCCCCGAATCCTTTGTGAATAATTCGTCAGAATACCGAACTAAATCCTAATTTGCATATGCAAATTAGGGGTGGGAAGGGAAAAATGTTTTACTTCCTTGTTTTGTGACAAAAAGTCACACGATTTTCCTACAAATATGCAAATCAGTATTCGGATTTGGTTCGGCCGGGCAGAGGGATTCGGCCGAATCCGAAATACTGCTGAAAACGGCCGAATCCAAAACCGAATCCTGGATACTGCAGCCACCCCCCAAACAAGTTCAATAACACACAGCAGCACCCCAACATTTCACTTACCCAGACCAATCCCTTTAGAGGCTAATTTCCCAGCCTCCTCGTATTCCTTTTGTGATATCAAGTCCTGCAGATCCCTCGTGATCCTGTCCAGTTTGGTTTCTCTATCCAGGCACTTGTCTAGGAGATCGCACAGAAGAGTGTTGCACTTTAAATCCTGGGGACCCCTGATGTGAAGCCGCTGTTTGCAAAGCAAGCACCTACTGGGTGGGGGTCCATGGAGGCATTTTCTGCAGAAACTGTGCCCGCAGCGGACAGTCACTGGATCCCACAGGATCTGCTGGCAGGATGGGCACAACAAGAGATCCATAGGCAGCTCAATGTCAGGCCAAGATTATTAACTCTGTAAAAGAAAATCAATAGGAGGTGAAGGTAAACAAATATACAAGGATCCACCTAGTGAAATGCTTTACAGGGAGTCCTGGCATCCCACACAAGGAACAGCTTAACATATTAGCAACCCAGAGGCAGCAGTGCAGCTCCAGCCACACGTAAGCACTGCCACTGTCGGTTCTGACTGATACACACCAGCAATCCTTCCCTTACATGTGTAGCAGCAGCATTACATAAAGATTTCAGTCATGTGACCCGGCAGCGAGGCCTCCTATTGGTCTGTTGTCGTTGTGAAACTGGCCGGGCTGCTGTGTTTCATAACGACAAGGGGAGGAGCACTGTAAACACACACGAGGGATAAAGACACTTATGAAAACACTTTGTTGAGGGCACAGATAATCCAGTTGTGTGTAGGCTTTTGGGGGGAGGTGTGAGCAAGATGGGCTTGTGCAATGTGATCCAAGTGAAATCATGTGAGAATCATGAAATAACACTACAATTCCTATCACATAATATACACTGAAGTGTCAAAGACAAAGGGTGTCGATTTGTCTAATGAATAACACATCCCCCCCTAACACGGCTTCTGTTATAGGGAGGCACACCACCCCCCTTGTTTCTACTAAACCCTGGAAAATAAAAATTGACGCTTTTAGTATGTAGAAGACCTGATTGTTCTCTATCGGGCTCAGGGCCGCTCTTAGAAATCACCGGGCCCCGTACACAGGGCCTGCCATCAGGGGGGACAAGTGGCCCAGCCCCAGGCCCAGGCATGAAGGGGGGCCTGACAGTACTGCAGTTTTGAAAAGAGCCGGGCCCCCCTTGCGAGTGCCGAAGCTGTGCGGGCGGCCAGCCGAACAGCCGAAATGCGTAAGTGCAGAGAACAGCCAAAGAACCCGAAGTCACGTAAACAGCCGAAGTCCCAAAGCGGCGAAAAGACCCAAAGTCACGAAAATAGTCGAAGTCCTGAAGCGGCGAAAAGACCCGAAGTCACGAAAACAGCCGAAATTGAAGTCCTGAAGCGGCAAAAAGACCTGAAGTCACGAAAACAGCCGAAATTGAAGTCCTGAAGCGACGAAAAGACCCGAAGTCACAAAAACAGCTGAAATTGAATTCCTGAAGCGGCGAAAAGACCCGAAGTCACAAAAACAGCCGAAATTGAAGTCCTGAAGCAGCTAAAAAGACCCAAAGTCATGAAAATAGTCGAAGTCCTGAAGCGGCGAAAAGACCCGAAGTCACGAAAACAGACGAAATTGAAGTCCTGAAGCGGCAAAAAGACCTGAAGTCACGAAAACAGCCGAAATTGAAGTCCTGAAGCGACGAAAAGACCCGAAGTCACAAAAACACCTGAAATAGAAGTCCTGATTTGGCAAAAAGACCTGAAGTCACGAAAACAGCCGAAATTGAAGTCCTGAAGTGGCGAAAAGACCCGAAGTCACAAAAACAGCAAAAATTGAAGTCCTGAAGCGGCTAAAAAGACCTAAAGTCATGAAAGGAGGCGAAGTTGCAGTGCTGAAGCCACGAGTTCAATTATACTGAACACCAATGCAGGATTTTTTTTTTAAATCCCCTGGCCACCAATGTATTATTTTAATATTCTGTAGGCCCCTGCCACCAATGTTTTTTTAAAAAATATTTTACTTTATATTTTTTTAGCGCTGAAGTCTGTGTGGTATTTGGGCGGGATGGAGTGGGCGGGATATGGGGTTGGGCATGTGCGCTAGTGTGGGCAGGGCCAGGGGGCCCTGAAAATTTTGTTGTACGGGACCCTGTGATTTCTAATGGTGGCCCTGCCTGTACAACAACATTTTCGGGGCGCCCAAGCCCCACCCCAGATCCCGCCCATTCTTAGGGTTGTCACCTTTTCGGGAAAAAAATACCGGCCTTCCTATATATGTATCTTTTTTTCCTATTAATAACATTGGTAACAGCCATAATTTGTACCGGCCAGCAGTGTCGGACTGGCCCGGCGGGGACACCGCGAAAAACCTCGGTGGGCCCCAAACCTCATGGGTCCCCGCTGGTCCAGACCCATCCCCAATGTTTGTTTTTTGAAAAAAAAAACGGTTTATCGGCGATGCACAGTGTGCGCATGCACATAGAGGGGTGCGCTGCGCTGTGCGACGCATGGCAGTAGGGGGGCGGGGGGCCCTGGACTGGAGTTCCGGTGGTCCCCGGGCCCCCAGTCCAACCCTGCCGGCCAGGTGGCAACCCTAACCACTCCACATCACAACATTGGTGCCCCCTCTTACAAGTAAAAAAAAACCAAGGCCCCAAAAAACATTTTTAAAAAAAAACATTTGCGCCAGGGCCCCCCTTACAAATTAAAAAAAATTGGGGCCCCAAAGAATATTTTTTAAAAAAAACATTTTTTACCTGACAAGTAGGGTTGCCACCTGGCTGGTGTTTTACTGGCCTGGCCGGTAAAAATGATGGTTGATCCCAATGTTATTAATAGGGAAAAAAGATAAATATATAGGAAGGCCGGTATTTTTTTCCAGAAAAGGTGGCAACCCTACTTACATTTTATAAAAAATTGGGGCCCCAAAGAATATTTTTTATAAAAAACATTGGTGGCAGGGGCCTATAGAGTATTAAAATAATACATTGGTGGCCAGGGGATTAAATTTTTTTTTAAAAAAACACACATTGGAGTAATTGAACTCATGGCTTCAACTTTGCCTCCTTTCGTGACTTCGGGCCTTTTCGCCGCTTCAGGACTTCAATTTCAGCTGTTTCTGTGACTTTGGGTCTTTGCCAATTCGGGACCTCTGCTTCGACTATTTTAGTGGCTTCGGATCTTTTCGCCACTTCGGGACTTGCGAACTTTCGGCAGTTACGCATTTTGGAACTTCGGATGGAGGGGGCACTGGTTCGGCGCTGTCAAGGGGGCCCGGCTCTTTTGAAAAGTTCAGCACTGCCGGGCCCTCCTTCAAGCCCGGGCCCAGTACACTTGTGACCCCCTGATGGTGGCCCTGATTGGGCATACGCAACATCCTGGACAACAGCAATTGTGGCACAGTCCAGAAGCAAAATGGTGGCGAATAACAGCTTCTTACAAGAGCTCCCTGGGCCAGGTCCAAGCCTGGATTTGTGGCGAGGACTAGGGTTGCCACCTTTTCCATGTGGCAACCCTAGTGGCAACCCTAGCAAGGCCAGAAAGGCTGGGCCTATGGCATTCCCTAGCGATAAGCCGCATGCAATCGTGCTGAGAGCAGGGATTGTGTGAAAGCAGCAGGCGCTAGGACCTGGCGGCCTAGGGGCGCCAAACACAGAAATCCTGCCCTGGCTAGGTCTGAGAGTACCAAGGTTGCCAGGTCTAATTTTCAAAACCAGCTAAAGTCAGTAACAAAACCAGCCCAATACTAGCCGAGGGGCGCTTCAAAAGTAGCCCAAATATAGCACAATATGAGCAGTGAAAAAAAGTCTAGGAAATAAATGAATATATATGAAAATACACCTTTTTAAATTTTCACTGATTCACAAATTTTTCCATGAAGTAAAATAGCACAGATTTTCCCATAAGCAGAGGCGTAATAACAGAGGGGGGCCCAGGAGGTATACATTTATAATTTCAATAAATATTGGTAAAACAGGTCAACCTCTAGACATTTTGGTGGCCAGAACATTTTTGCCCCAAAATTGTCTGAAATTGAGGAAAGTCACAGGAAAATGCGAGAAAGTTTAAAAGGGAGACTGGGGTACAGAGCCCAAAATCTGGTAACTCCCTACTTCAGTCCCATTGCATGCTAGTATTGTAGGCTTACATTAAACTTGGCAATTGGCAAAAAACGACATTACCCAACATGCATCGGGAGACACAGGCTTGGCACATTAGGGCAAGAAAAAAGTACAAACCAGCCAAAGGCACAAAAAGTAGCCCAAATCCGTACCTTGGCTAGTTTGCACTTTCAAAACCCGGCTGGGCTTTAAATTAGTAGCCCAATTTGGCTGGAAAACCCCCATACTGGAGGTATACTTGCGCCAGCACCCCACTGAAATTTTGTCCGGGTTTGTGACATTGGCGGACGTGCCATCAGCAGAAGTGACATCACAGGCATGCGCACAACCTCTCTTGAAGCCACAGAAACCACACACTTTGCTCCGCTGACATTGCTGTAATTTTCACAGTAGATTTTTGTCTGAAAATCGTCAGAAATTGATGGAACGTGTAACAGTGATGGGAGACCGGGGAACAGAGCGGTAACTCTTGAAAAAAAATGGGGAATTGACAGCTCTGCTTTTGCTTTTAAACATATTAAGCTCAATAGTAATCACAGAGTATTTTCTATATAGGCACCAAACAGGGCTGCCATCAGGGGGACACAGGGGGTACATTTGTACCGGGCCTGGGCCCTGCTGTGTTGCACTTTTTGAATTATCTGGGCCCCCCTTGACAGCACCGAACTGCTGAAGTCCCATAGAGCCAAAGATCCAAAGTGCCGAAGACCCAATTGGAGCCAAAGCCGCTGGGTGTGCGGGGACCAGGGAGCCCTGTGATTTCTGATGGCGGCCCTGGCACCAAAGACACATTCCAAGGGTAGCTCGGGTGCCTATATAAAAAGCTGAGGGGAAGGGGAGCAATAGTCTATGGACACACACCAATGGGGTCCAAAAGGAGGCAGACAAGGGAAGGAGTGTGCTGGGCCTACAGGATGGTCACATCACTGTATCCCGGTAGAGAACAACAGCAGTCAAAACAGAACTAGCTCAACACCTAACACCATGCAAAGACAGGCCTCTGGCCTCCTACTCTTGTTGGGCCCGCTTCCATTGCCTGCTGACCAATGTGCCAGACAACTCTGGCCCTTGCTACTGATCATATTTAATGAAAAGAGCCCTGGCTCCACCTCTCTTCCTTCTGTGTGCTTCAGTAATGGTGTTGCTTTTTATTAAATAAGTTTATGAGCAGTGACATGTGGACACGTGTTTTGGGAAGTATTTTTCTCCACTGGTACGTAGGTCTGGATTGAACTCAGGATCCCCCGGCCTAGTGAATATTTCACATTAATCATTTTACATTATTTATAATCTCACTTTGAAATTGGGTTTATGCTGTAAATGTAAATGAGAACCCCTGTGATTAGGGGTTTTAAATAGGGTCTACCACCCAGGATCCCACAGAGCAGCAGCTGCACATAGGAAGGGAATTTGCCAGAAGCATGTGGGTGGCAGTTGATGACAGTATTGCAAGGTGGCAACACTAACACTTACGATGGCCATAGCTGCAAAGATATCATACTATATTTGGTGCGTGTATGGTTGGAAACAAGCCGACTGATATCAGCAAAAAGACTTGGACGACGAACGGACAGGTCGGAAAATTTTCGCTCCAGAACATTGGCCAGGGTTTACTGTTGAATCAATAATAACATGGTTTGTGTTGGTGCCAAAAAATCTATATAGGTACTACTACAAAACTAATTAGTAATTCATAGTCAAATATTATTAAAGTTAAACATGGGGAATATACTCACAATTCACCCCAGTCCTAGGGTGTAAGTCCAAATCAACATTTCAAAAAAGAAAAATATGAGTGTCCCCCAAAATAATGAATCAATCAATTAAAAAATGAAAAATTTATTAGGATATCAAAACAAAACCTAACGCGTTTCGTGCGGCGTAACAGGCGCAAGCTAGTGAAGGACTCTAGCGCTACTTCACACTCTTACGCCAGGCGAAGTTTCACTCTGGCAAAAGAGCGTTACTTCGCAAATTCACTAAGATGCACCTTTTACTCAATGTTACCTGTTCTGCCAGACTTGCCTTCGCCAGCTCAGACCAGGCGAAGTGCAATGGAATGTATAGGGCTTCTTCAATTTTTAGTTGAAAATTTTTCTAAGTCCCGAAAAGCGCTGGCGTCTTTTACTTTTTTAGGCTGCAAAAGTGTAAAACATTTTTTGGGGTAACCAGGTTCCCCCCTACATTTCCTAACATATGGCACATAAACTATACACTGGGCTCATGTGTAGGGCAATATAACAAATCTATTTTATTTTATTAAGGTTCCCTGGACTTGTGTAATGTAATGTATTTGCTGCAACATATACGTCCATTCAACTTTAACTGCCCGCCTTTTGCAAATTAGGCAATGCTAGTGCAACTTCGATTTGCTTGGTGCAGTAACGCTAGCGCAACTTCGCCAGAGTTCAGTGCCCTGGACGCAACTTCGGATTTTAGTGAAATAGCATTGTCCTGGCGAATCTACACCTGACGAATTTCTGCAGGTTAGTGAATTTTCACCGTAAGGGTTTATCCTTATCATAGCCCGTTCTTGGTGGTGGAGATGTTCCATAAAAAAACCTTCCACACTTGAATTAAAACAAGGAAACCATAATTGAAGGCTGCAAATATAATGGCATAGAGAAGATTGCCCTCTCCGCCGATGATATGCTGCTATTTTTAGCTGACCCAGCCGATTCACTGGAGCAGCTGCTACATAATATAAATACTTATGGTAAAATCTCTGGTCTGTTAATTAATTGGGGTAAGTCCCACATTTTCCCATTGGATGTCTCCTCGTTACCAAATGCCCAACTAACCCCTACAATGGGTAGAAAGCTTTCAGTACTTGGGTATTCACTTATGAAAAAGCAAAATCACTATCTAAAAGACAACTTGGAACCCGCGCTTTCCAGAATCAGCAGTCAAATGAAGGCATGGAGATCTCTTCCCCTGTCGCCACCAGGCAGAGTAGCTTTTTGTAAAATGATTTTCCTCCCACAACATATTCACAAACTCCCCAATTTATATACCCAAGAAGGTGTTTACCCGCTTAGACTCTGAGACCAAAACATTTATTTGGGCTGGAAAGCGTAGCAGGCTGGCGTACGCAGCAAGGCCGCTCCCAGTTTTACAGGGTGGTCTGGCCCTTCCTGAGTGGAGGTCGTATTATTTGGCTTCACAATTGCAACACTTCTTGCCATGGATCAGGGGGGATCAAACGGATGCTTCCTATAAGATACTACGCACTTGCTGGGGTAGTGAGGCTGATCTTTCTAGAAGCAGCAGAAAATTTTGCCCTCCTGCTTCCAATAATTAAAACGCTCTTAAAAGTATGGCAGGTAGCACACACACTTATACAGTACCAGGGGATTTCACCAAATATCACTCTGTGGGAGAACGATAGCCTTCCCCATGTGAAAAATGTAGCACTACGGGAATACTGGCACCCGCAGGGTATCCAAAAAGTAGATGACTTGTTTATCGAGGGAGTATTTAAATCCTTTGGCCAAATACAGGCTGACTTAGGACACCTAAGGCATGCTTACAGTACTATCAGCTTAAACATGCTACCAAGGCACAATGGCCAATTTCACCTGTTAAAATTGTTAAAACATAAATATATTGCATTACCTGGTTAACATATGTAGAACCCATCCCCTGGCATGGATTTATTCCATCATACTTAAAAACAAGAAGCACATGGTCAGTACTACTAGGGGTAAATGGTAACATTCCTGATTTGGAGGACGAGGAATGGGAGGTGTTAGAGGCCCCTAGTTAAGTATCATTTAATGTCAGGAGTAGATTCTCACAAATGCTCATTTTGCATCAGGCATACATTACTCCTACTCGTCTGTTTGAAGCTAAATTAAGACCGGATGACTGCTGTCCAAAATGTCAATTGCCTGGCGCCGATTTTTTTCATTTGATGTGGACATGCCCTAATATAGCAACATTCTGGGTACACATTTGTGAAGTTCTCACCAAAATTACTACAGATTACTGTTTCTCCTAAAGGTGGCCATATACGCAAAGATCCGCTCGTTTGGCAACCACAATAGGATCTGTGCGTCTATGGCCAGCTTAAGACATGTTTACTGGGGATTGTATCACATTTTACCAAATCTCATTATATGCTTAATTAGGGAAGCAATATTTCTTGCCTGAAAAGGTATTGCTCTTAAATGGCTTGCAGGGGAATCTCCCAATATTGCAGTGTGGAAGAATCTCATACGGGAACACCTTACGATAGCCCAATTGGTATACATTCAAAGGGAAAATCCAGGCAAATTTGAACTTACATGGCAACCTTGGTTGGACTCTCCTGAACATAAGAACTGCAACCCCTAAACTAGCTAACATGTAGCAGGCCCTTTAAAGCTTATATTTGATTGAAGTGATCACACTATGGGGCAAATTCACTAAGCTTCGTAGTTGCGCTGCACTTCGCCAGGCGTATTTTCGCCAGTGCTACGCAAATTCACTAAAATCCGAAGTTGCGCTCAGGGGTAGCGCAAGGTTGCGAAGTTGCGCTAGTGTTAATTCGCCATGCAAAGCGAAGTTACACTAGCGATGGTTAATTTGCATACGGCGCCAAATTGAAGTTACAATGGAGGTATATGTAGCATCACTACACAAGCCTGGGAAACCTTCAAAACAACAAATCACATTTTTATTTTGCCCTACACATGTGCCCACTGTATAGTTAAGTTGCCATGAGTTAGGAAATGTAGGGGGGAAGGAGGGTAGCCCCAAAAAAAAATTTCGATCTTTTTCAGCCTATCACCCATAAAAAATGAAAAAATGCCAGCGTTTTTTGGGAATTTTTTAACTTTTTTTGAAGCAATCCCTATGTACTCTATTGCGCTCGCCTGGTCTGAGGTGGCGAAGGAAGTCTGGCGTAAAAGGTAGCGTTCAGAACAATGCACGCGTTAGTGAATTTGCGTAGTTACGTCTGTTGCGCAAATTCGCCAGGCATAAGGGTGCGAAGTAACACTAGCAAATTTATGCCAGCGTTCGTTAGTGAATCGGCGAATTAACGAAAATGCCCAACGCTGGCGAATTCACGCTAGCGTTAGGTGCTTCGGCGTTTAGTGAATTTGCCCCTATGACTTGTATGCTTGTTAGGCTGTCAGAGAGAAAATTGTTTATTAATAATACCCACAAATGGTTGATTTGTAATTTTATTTTCTTTTTATTTCTGTATTTGACATGTCTGTTAAAACCAATAAAAATGATTAAAAAAAAAAAGCAAAACAAGGAAACCATGACTTTGTAATTTCTTTTATTTTAAGAATTCACATGAACCTCCAAAAAATAATAAAATTCAAGTGGCAAGCTAAAATGGAAACTTGTAGGATTCCACAGCAGGGATATTGCTCGTTGTGAGACTCTAGTGCTTGTCCTTTTTTTTCTTTCCTCCCTACAAAATATACATAAAGAATTAGATTAAATTCATCACATACAGAGACATCCCATAACGATCAAGTGCCTGTTCAGTGGGAATGATCATGGTACTGGTAATCTTCTAGTACTGAAGAAAATAGCAAGAACTTCATCCATACTAGTGCATGTATTGTATTGCTATTTACATGCCAAAGTAAGTGTGAATTCACCTTACTATAGACTTCTGCAGTATTTATTAACTCAGAGTTTTTTGAGTGCTGGTGTGATCACTGGGCATTGATCCAAAGAATCATTTCCTTGCATTATATTTATGCACCCTGCTACTCCCCTAAACTTAAAAAAGTCATAGAAATGGAACTGTAGGCCATAGGAACTGCTCATACACCACTTAAGCAAACCTGGCACTCAGAAATTTCTTATTGTTCATGCACAGGTTCAATGTTTGGAATGCAGAGACATTTAAAGGAGAACTAAACCCTAAAAATGAATATGGCTAAAAATGCCATATTTTATGTACTGATCTTATTACACCAGCCTAAAGTTTCAGCTTGTCAATAGCAGCAATTATCCAGGACTTCAAACTTGTCACAGGGGGTCACCATCTTGGAAAGTGTCTGTGACACTCACATGCTCAGTGGGCTCTGAGCAGCTGTTGAGAAGCTAAGCTTAGGGGTCGTCACTAATTATCCAGCAGAAAATGAGGTTCCCCTGTAATATAAGCTGATGCTACCGGGCTGATTATTAAATTCTGATGCTAATTGCACTGGTTTCTGTGCTGCCATGTAGTAATTATCTGTATTAATTACTAATCAGCCTTATATTGTGACATTTCTATTCTATGTGTACTGTATATTGTGAGTGGGTCCCTAAACTCAGTAAGTGACAGCAGCACAGAGCATGTGCAGTGAATCAGCAGAAAAGAAGACGGGGAGCTACTGGGGCATCTTTGGAGACACAGATCTTTACTGCTAATGGGCTGTGGTTGCCTTGGGCTGGTACAGAAGCACAAAACATAATGTACAACATATCTAGCTACTTCTTTAGTTAGGCTTTAGTTCTCCTTTAAGAACAAGCCCCAGACCCACTAGGTTCATTCAGACCATCACAGGAAGTTTCATGTACCATTTTCTGAAGTTACTGTACATTTCTAATGTCCTTCGATTGGAAGTGATGTCATTTATAAAGCACTTTTATATTTGATATACTAAAGGTCCCCATAGAGGCAAAGATTTCTCTTGCCGAATGACCGATTTTAGGGAAGCCCGACCAATCCTTCGAAATTATCGTACGATTTTTCGGCCGACATCTGTCAGGAAATTGATCGGCCAGGTCAAAAAATCTTTATCGGTCCCAGTACTATCTATGTTTGCAGGGCCAAGCAGGCAGCTCCCCTTTGTTTTCCTGGCAAATTGGTCTTTTTAGTTGATGGTAAATTCGTACGATCATTCCGAGAAGATCGTGGTCTCACGATCAGGATCTGATCTTTTAAAAATCTCAACATCTATGGCCAGCTTAACATGTGTGATAAATTGCACAAGTGTAGTTAACTTTTGTAACAAATCTTTAATTAAATTCTCTAATTTGTGGTTGACTCACCACAATGAATTTCTCAGTTGCTATGGGTAACTACGCAAGGCAAGGTTAACTACTTTGGTAGTAAATTAAACTCAACTTCATAATCTACTGGCCACCCATTGTTTATAATTAATTAACAGATAAAGAGCCTGGATATATTGTTGGACTATATTGCTATTATTTAGAGGCACATTTATTAAAATAAAAACTCTATTAAATTGGAATATACTCGAAATTCGATTGGAGGGTTACATAGTTCGTTACATAGTTAAATTGGGTTGAAAAAAGACAAGGTCCATCAAGTTCAACCCCTCCAAGTTATTTATAAAAACATTTTTACCGTCTTGAAAACTCGAATTGAATTTGAATCAAATTAGACTAAACTCGGTTTCGATGTCAGGAAGGCTACTAACATGTGCATATTGGTCCCTTGGCGTTTCCCATTGACTTATACATGAACTAAACTCGAATTGAGTTTGGATAATTCACAATTTGAATTTGAGAATTTTGACCATAAAAAAAATTTGAAAATTCAAATTTGAATTAGAATTTTCAATTTGACCCTTGATAAATCTGTACCTTAAAGTATAGTTAATGAAATTGTTGACTTTAACTTGGGTCCAGATTGGTTGTAAACAGGGTTGACTGGGGGGGCCCGGGGTCCACCGGGGCTGCTGTCCAGGGCCACCCTCCGGACCCCCCGTTCCCCTCCCTGCTGTGCTACAGCATGCGTGCGCATTCGCGAGCGTGTGTGCAGGCGCACTACTAGGTTTTTTGGGTTGGTGCAGCATAGGGATGCAACGAATCCAGGATTCGGTTAGAATCCTTTTGCCCGGACGAACCGAATCCAAATCCTAATTTGCAGATGCAAAATAGGGGCGGGGAGGAGAATCGCGTGACTTTTTGTCACAAAACAAAAACATGTTTTCCCCTTGCCACCCCTATATGCAAATTAGAATTCGGTATCAGCCGAATCTTTCGCAAAGGATTCGGCCAAATCCAAAATAGTGGATTCGGTGTATCCCTAGTGCGGCAGGAAAGAGCCTGCAAATCGCCAATCAGGGTACGGATCTGGGCCGGCGGGGCCCACAAGAGCTGAGGGGCCCACCGGGTTTTTTCTGGTTTTGCGTTGGCCCAGTCCGACCCTGGGTGTAAAAGTAGGGTATTAACCTGTTATACTGGAGAAACATCTACTAAGGGAATGCCCCCAACTAAGGCACTCGTCTCCTCAATCTGCCTGTCGCCTAGCTCCCCATTTAAAAAAAAAAAAATCAACACTCCGATATTTGGTCTTCAATATTTTGGGGAAAAATTATTTAATGATACCAACATTACAGAGTGTAGAACTTACATCAGAGTCACTGTCAGAGCTGGAGCTACTGTCACACTTATGCCCTTCCTAAAAAAAAAACAGAAGACATACAGGTCACTCTCTTGCTACAGTACATATCACTATCACTGATTTACCCCTCATGCATACGTACTATGTCTGGCAAGCCTCTATGAATTTTGGTCGCTGGATGCGGAAGTGGGGCACTGTTAGGTCGTGGGCAGGAAGGGAGGCAAGGGCAGCCCAAATATTTTTGGCCCGAACCCGCCTGACCCCCGAGTAAATACCCATTACACATACATACATACATTGGTATATATCACTGATGTACAAAAACCCATCTCACTGCAATGTAATATAAACACAAGTAAAACCAGCTTGTAACATCAAGAAAATTCTAGCTGTGTTTCTCATAACCAGATTTTTGACATATAAAAGGGGGGGTCTCTTTTTGTAGCAATGTTTTACGCATCAGTCCCTCAGACTTAGGAAGGCGCAATCAGGCCCAGGCCGTCTTCACCCTTGTCTTATGTTTTTTATACTTGTTATTCTCTGCTGTCCTTTCTCTCTCTTCTCTTAAATAGGGTTCTTCTCTTGTTTTCCTCCTCTTCCACCCTTTTTTTCTCTCGTGCTTTAATAACACTGTTTTTCTCTTTCTGCCCGTCTACTTTCTTTTTTAATCGCTTTTCATATTATACCTCCTCCCCTAGCTCCATCCTTTTCATCTTCCCATTTAATGGCCCTTTTACCTTTTGCTCCCCTTGAGCTTCTCTTCTGCCCATCTCTCTTCCTTTCACTTCTGCTCTCCATTCTAATCACTCTAATCACCCTTCAACATCTGGTGTCTCCTAAGGCCCACCAGTAAATCTGACACCTTAGGCCCATGATCAAAAATCAAAAATATAAAGGTTTAAATAATATAGAGTTTTATATAGAAACGCAATGGAAGATTGGATGACTGGAATTCCCCTAGGCTGAACCCACAAGGGCCTGGTCCCAACGAGATATCTTTTTGTGCTCAGTTAGATCAAGCAAACCTTGGTGAATCCAGTCCCATTCAAAGCCACCCCATATCAATGATGGGTAGTGATTCAACCCAGAAGTTAAAAAACCCTTACCCCCCTACCCTACATAGACCCCCTCCCTCCCAGCCTAAGTGTTACCCCGGCAAATGCTCCTAACATTTTACTTACTCCTTGGTGCAGATTCAGGCATCGGAGTTCACGGGCGACATCTTCAGTCGCTTTGGTAAGCTTCAGAATGAGACCGCCGCTTCTGGAATTTTAGTGAGTTTCGGCGCTTGTGCAGTTGTCGCAAAACAGAACATTGCTCCAAATGTGCATGCGCCGCCACACCAGTCTCACTATGAAGATTTCCAAAGAGAAGAAGATGGCGTCTGTGAACTCCGATGCCTGAATCTGCACCAAGGGGTAAGTAAAACGTTAGGGGCATTTGCCCGGGGTAATACTTGGGCTGGGGGGAGAAGGGAGGGGGTCTATGTAGGGTAGGGTTTTTTTAAGTTTAGGGTTGAATTCTCCTTTAATCTTTAAGTACATGAGTAGCTATACATGCTACTGCCATCTAGGCAAGCAACATTTAAAAAAAGCAAAATATGGACCTTTTTTTCTTTCTTTTTCTTCTCCTTTTTGTCTTTTGTCTCTCCATGCTTCTTGGCTTTATCCTTGTCTTTATCCTTGTGCATATCTTTGTCTTTGTCGTCTTTTCCAAACACTGAAACAGATTTTAATTGAAATAACTGACATTTGTTTTGACCAAATTGATCTCCAATTTATTTGGGACAAACACCTTTGCTAAAAAATAGCACATTAAATAGGATGTTATGTTGAAAATATATTTTGCCTATTGTTTTAATTAAAATATATATATTCCTATGTTTTTTTCCATTATAAAGCTCTAATTTAAAAGTTGGGCTGTATTCCCTAAGCTCTTTCTTTATAAACAGGGCAATTTATTCAGAGCAGGGGTCGTACTGGTTTCGGGCGACTTCGGAAAACGAAGCGCTCCGAGTGCCACCCCGCTGGCTATTTCGATTCTAGCTGGTGGGAAGGCAGTTCAGGGAGATTAGTCACCCGAAGAAAAGGCGATTAATCTCCCCGAATCTCCACCTGTGTTTCTGCCTAGGCTCAATGTCAATGAGAATGAGCCATTACGTGGAATCGTATCAGGCACATTTCCCCCAGAGAGAAACATTGTGATTTAATTCAAGATTATACTTAGCATACTGCGGTGTAGTAAGTTACCCTTATAATACACAAAAGCCATGAATAGCCTGTAAATTATATCCTTATAAACGGTGAGTTCTAATGTCATCAGTTATAAACGGTGAGTTCTGATGTCATTTCTGTCACATGACTCACCGAAACTTGTGTATTATAATAAATAAAGTACCCCTAGTTGCAAAATATGAGGATATTAGAAGTTACCTTGGAGTTCCATGACCTGTATAAAAACACTTGGCCTTCGGCCTCGTGTTTTTATATGGTCATGAAACTCCTCGGTAACATAATATCCTTATATTTTACAAGAGGGGGTACTTTATTCACTATATAATGTATACAACTATCTCTGTTTTTGAGGGTTTTTTTTTTTTTTTGTGTGTTTCTTTTCTGGATGTACCCTGTATAATTACCAGACATATTGTTTGTTATTCGTACTTACGTTTCAGTGCACCAGACATTTTCTATTTTTGGTCTTAATGAGATTCTCTAGTCCAACTGAAAAGACAACATTAAAAGTTGAGATATAGGTGACAACTCTCTCAACATCACTTATACGTGTTCTTAGAAACCACGACCAGACAAAATTATTATAGATAAAGCAACTGAGTTCCAAACACTGCTTTCCTCCATCTGTTATCAGTCCTCTTTATTATTGACTATTATTGGACCATGTATACAGTATTATTTACTGGCTGTATTAATACAATACTTTGCCACCCTAATACCGAAGTTGTTCATTAGGGATGTTTCATTAGGGATGTAGCGAACGTCGGGAAAAAAGTTCGCGAACATATTCGCGAACTTGCGTCAAAAATGCGAACGGTTCGCGAACGTCGCGAACCCCATAGACTTCAATGGGAAGGCGAATTTTAAAAGCTAGAAAAGACATTTCTGGCCAGAAAAATGATTTTAAAGTTGTTTAAAGGGTGCAACGACCTGGACAGTGCCATGCCAGAGGGGGATCAAGGGCAAAAATGTTTCTAAAAAATCCATTGTTGACACAGCGCTGCATTTTGTGCTGTAAAGGGCAGAAATCACACTACATTTCTAAACCTGTGTAATAAAATGCTTTAAAACGTCCGGCGTCTACATGCCAATCAAGTCGTGTAAAGGTTACAGCCTGTTCACACGCAAAGACGAAACGCGGTGCTTACTGCAACGCAAAAAGACGCAAAGAGCTTTAATGAATGATACCGTCAAGTGAGCAAATAATAGTTTTTAATTACTAGTTGAGCTTGTCACCTCCAGGATGTTCGTCCTGTTGGTGGCAATATTTCTGTAGTGGTGTGTTTAGCAGTCACCGTGCTTGTGCGCACGTGCACGGTCAGGCAGAGGTAATTCAATGTACAGTGAAGTGAACCAAAAAACACTGATTCTGCAGTGTGGGCCCAGTTTTGGTGTACTTTATTGATCACCTGCGGTGACCATAAAAGATGCGATTTTGCCACTGTTGCAGAACCCTGAAAAATTAGGCATGTGTACTTTCCTGAAAAATTATCTTTTTTTTGTCGCAGCCACTGAAGCACAGAGGCCAGAAAAAATATGCCATATAAATGCTGAAAATATTAATTTTTTTTTGTCGCAGCCACTGCAGCACAGAGGCCAGAAAAAATATGCCATATAAATGCTGAAAATATTAATTTTTTTTTGTCGCAGCCACTGCAGCACAGAGGCCAGAAAAAATATGCCATATAAATGCAAACAATATTAATTTTTTTTGGTCGCAGCCACTGCAGCACAGAGGCCAGGAAAAATATGCCATATAAATGCTAACAATTTAAATTTTTTTTGTCGCAGACACTGAAGCACAGAGGCCAGAAAAAATATGCCATATAAATGCTGAAAATATTAATTTTTTTTGGTCGCAGCCACTGAAGCACAGAGGCCAGAAAAAATATGCCATATAAATGCTGAAAATATTCATTTTTTTGTCACAGCCACTGAAGCACAGAGGCCAGAAAAAATATGCCATATAAATGCTGAAAATATTCTGTTTTTTTTGGTCGCAGCCACTGAAGCACAGAGGCCAGAAAAAATATGCCATATAAATGCTGAAAATATTCATGTTTTTTTGTCACAGCCACTGAAGCACAGAGGCCAGAAAAAATATGCCATATAAATGCTGAAAATATTCTGTTTTTTTTGGTCGCAGCTACTGAAGCACAGAGGCCAGAAAAAATATGCCATATAAATGCTGAAAATATTCTGGTTTTTTTGGTCGCAGCCACTGAAGCACAGAGGCCAGAAAAAATATGCCATATAAATGCTGAAAATATTCATTTTTTTGTCACAGCCACTGAAGCACAGAGGCCAGAAAAACTCAGGATTTACCTGGATTCAAATTAAACCAGTAGGGTTTGCACCCTAGTTTGTAACGGTGGTGGAGGGAGGAGGACGCTAAAGGACAGCTGTATGTGGAGTCATGAGGCGTGCAGAGAAGGACAGCTGCATGGGGAGTCAGAATCAGAAACTCAGCACAAGTCTTCCGGCGTGCAGTAACCCTCCGAGATCCACCCCTCAATCATTTTAATAAAGGTCAGGTAATCCACACTTTTGTGACCTAGGCGAGTTCTCTTCTCAGTTACAATCCCTCCTGCTGCACTGAAGGTCCTTTCTGAGAGGACACTTGAGGCGGGGCAAGACAAGAGGTTCATGGCAAATTGTGACAGCTCTGGCCACAGATCAAGCCTGCGCACCCAGTAGTCCAGGGGTTCATCGCTCCTCAGAGTGTCGATATCTGCAGTTAATGCCAGGTAGTCCGCTACCTGCCGGTCGAGGCGTTCTTTGAGGGTGGATCCCGAACGGTTCTGCCGCTGCCTTGGACTGAAAAACATTTGCATGTCTGATGTTACAGAGTGGCCAAAGTGCTTTGTCCTTGCAGGTGCGCTCGTGGCAGGATTACTGGCACCTCTGCCCCTGGAATGTTGATGAGTTCCTGAAGTGACATCACCCTTAAAAGCATTGTACAACATGTTTTGCAGGCTGGTTTCTAAATGCAGCATCCTTTCAGACTTGTGGTATGTTGGTAACATTTCTGCCACTTTATGCTTGTACCGAGGGTCTAGTAGAGTCGCGACCCAGTACAGGTCCTTCTCCTTAAGCCTCTTGATACGGGGGTCCTTCAACAGGCATGACAGCATGAAAGACCCCATTCTCACAAGGTTGGATGCAGAGGTATCCATCTCCGCTTCCTCGTTATCAAGGACTGCATCATCCACGGTCTCCTCCCCCCAGCCACGTACAAGACCAGGGGTCCCCAAAAGGTCACCACTAGCCCCCTGGGAAGCCTGCTCCTGTTGGTCCTCCTCCTCCACAAAGCCACCTTCCTCCTCTGACTCCACTTCTGACACCTCTCCCTGCGTTGCAGCAGGTGCCTGGGTTCGTTCTGGTGATTCCGACCAGAAATCGTGCGCTTCCTGCTCCTCGTCACGCTGGTCTACAGCCTCATCTGTCACTCGTCGCACGGCACGCTCCAGGAAGAAAGCAAAGGGTATTAGGTCGCTGATGGTGCCTTCGGTGCGACTGACCATATTTGTAACCTCTTCAAAAGGCCGCATGAGCCTGCAGGCATCGCGCATAAGCACCCAGTAACGGGGTAAAAAAATCCCCAGCTCTGCAGATCCAGTCCTACCACCCAGTTCAAACAGGTATTCATTGACGGCTCTTTGTTGTTGCAGCAGACGTTCCAACATGAGGAGCGTTGAATTCCAGCGAGTCTGGCTGTCGCAAATCAAACGCCTGACTGGTGTGTTAAATTGCCCAGTCTCAGTGCTGCCAACAGATTGCTTCCATTGTCACACACCACTTTTCCGATCTTCAGTTGGTGTGGGGTCAGCCACCGATCGGCCTGTGACTGCAGAGATGACAGGAGTACAGATCCGGTATGGTTTTTGCTTTCCAGGCACGTCATCCCCAAGACAGCATGACAGCGGCGTACCTGGCACGTCGAATAGCCTAGGGGAAGCTGGGGGTGCACAGGTGTGGAGGAGGAGGACCCAGCAGCAGAGGACGAAGAAGAGGAAGAAGACGAGGTAGAGAGCGAAGGAGGAGTAGAGGTGGTGGCAGAACCGCGTGCAATCCGTGGCGATGACACCAACTCCACTGTCGTTGTTGAGCTACACATTCCCTGCTTCCCAGCCATTACCAAGTTCACCCAGTGGGCAGTGTAGGTGACATACCTGCCCTGACCATGCTTGGAGGACCATGCGTCAGTAGTCATATGGACCTTTGGCCCAACACTAAGTGACAGAGATGCGGTGACTTGGCTCTGCACATGGTGGTACAGGTGTGGTATTCCCTTTTTTGAAGAAAAATTGCGGCTGGGTACCTTCCACTGCGGTGTCCCAATTGCTACAAATTTGCGGAAGGCCTCAGAGTCCACCAGCTGGTATGGTAAAAGCTGGCGGGCTAAGAGTGCGGACAAGCCAGCTGTCAGACGCCGGGCAAGGGGGTGCCTCGCAGACATTGGCTTCTTACGCTCAAACATGGCCCTCACAGAAACTTGGCTGGGGGCAGATGACTGGGAATGGGAACTGGTGGTCAAGGTGGAAGGCGGAGTGGAGGGTGGTTCAGACGGGTGAAGGACAGCAGAGGTAGAGCAGTAAGATGCTAGACCAGAAGGAGGGTGGCTTTTAGTTTGCCTGTTGCCTTTGAGGTGTTGCTCCAAAAGTGCTTTGTGCTTGCCGTTCATGTGCCTTCGCATAGAAGTTGTACCTATGTGGCTGTTGGGCTTCCCAAGACTCAGTTTCTGACTGCACTCATTGCAAATGACAACGCTTTTGTCAGAGGCACACACATTAAAAAAATCCCACACTGCTGACCTTTTTGAGGCTGGCAATCTGGTGGTAACAGTAGAAGTTGGCGGCGTTGGCGGCAATGGCGGGTGCGTTGGCCGGCTGACCACAGGTGCCGATACATGTTGTTGCCCTACTGTTCCCTGCGAGCTGTCCTCCCTGCTTCTTCTAAGTCTTATTCTCCTCCTGCCTCTCTGACTCTCCGTCTCTCCATCTGAACTATCCTCCTCTTGCTCTCTTCTACTGGGCACCCATAAAACATCAATCTCCTCATCCTCATTCTCCTCAGATGCATCAATTTCTTCTACCAGCTCACAGAAGGAAGCAGCAGCGGGGACCTCCTCGTCATCACTCATTATGTCCATCTCTGTTGTGTTCTCTGCCAGAATTAAATCTGGTGTAACGTCCTCATCTCCTTCATCTTCTTCTGCCAATAATGGTTGCGCATCACTCAGTTCAAGAAACTCATGTGAAAATAACTCCTCTGACTCCAGTGAAGAAGGGGCGCCGGTGGTGGAGGAAGTGTTACGTGGGGTGCCCATAGCAGTGGAGGATGAGGATGTTGTGGTAAAGTTAGAAACGGTAGAGGATGGGGTGTGCTGTGTAAGCCAGTCAACTACCTCTTCAGCATTTTGGGAGTTCAGGGTCATTGCCTTTTTAAAACTGGGCAATTTCCTAGGGCCACAGGATAGCATAGCAGCACGGCCCCTAGTGCCTCTGCGTGGCGGCCTGCCTTTGCCTGGCATTATTTTTAAAACAACAACAACAACAACTCAGGTGGTGTTTCTAGAGACGGTATTATTATTGATATTTAGACAGAATGTGAACAAGCTCACACAGCTAAGTGGCAGTGGTTTGAAAATGAAGAAGAAGAACACACTGGGCAAACAAGGCCTACAAGGTCAACGTATACACTACTACAGCAGTGGATACGGAATATATTATTGCTGCCTGAAAAACGTCACTCGGGTGGTGTTTCTAGAGACGGTACTATTATTGATATTTAGACAGAATGTGAACAAGCTCACACAGCTAGATGGTTGTTGTTTGAAAATGAAGAACACACTGAGCAAATAATGCCTACAAGGTTAACGTATACACTACTACAGCAGTGGATACGGAATATATTATTGCTGCCTGAAAAACGTCACTCGGGTGGTGTTTCTAGAGACGGTATTATTATTGATATTTAGACTGAATGTGAACAAGCTCACACAGCTAGATGGAAGTTGTTTGAAAATGAAGAAGAAGAACACACTGGGCAAACAAGGCCTACAAGGTCAACGTATACACTACTACAGCAGTGGATACGGAATATATTATTGCTGCCTGAAAAACGTCACTCGGGTGGTGTTTCTAGAGACGGTACTATTATTGATATTTAGACAGAATGTGAACAAGCTCACACAGCTAGATGGTTGTTGTTTGAAAATGAAAAACACACTGAGCAAATAATGCCTACAAGGTTAACGTATACACTACTACAGCAGTGGATACGGAATATATTATTGCTGCCTGAAAAACGTCACTCGGGTGGTGTTTCTAGAGACGGTATTATTATTGATATTTAGACAGAATGTGAACAAGCTCACACAGCTAGATGGTTGTTGTTTGAAAATGAAGAACACACTGAGCAAATAATGCCTACAAGGTTAACGTATACACTACTACAGCAGTGGGTACGGAATATATTATTGCTGCCTGAAAAACGTCACTCGGGTGGTGTTTCTAGAGACGGTATTATTATTGATATTTAGACAGAATGTGAACAAGCTCACACAGCTAGATGGGAGTTGTTTGAAAATGAAGAAGAAGAACACACTGGGCAAACAAGGCCTACAAGGTCAACGTATACACTACTACAGCAGTGGATACGGAATATATTATTGCTGCCTGAAAAACGTCACTCGGGTGGTGTTTCTAGAGACGGTATTATTATTGATATTTAGACAGAATGTGAACAAGCTCACACAGCTAGATGGTTGTTGTTTGAAAATGAAGAACACACTGAGCAAATAATGCCTACAAGGTTAACGTATACACTACTACAGCAGTGGATACGGAATATATTATTGCTGCCTGAAAAACGTCACTCGGGTGGTGTTTCTAGAGACGGTATTATTATTGATATTTAGACAGAATGTGAACAAGCTCACACAGCTAGATGGAAGTTTGTTTGAAAATGAAGAAGAAGAACACACTGGGCAAACAAGGCCTACAAGGTCAACGTATACACTACTACAGCAGTGGATACGGAATATATTATTGCTGCCTGAAAAACGTCACTCGGGTGGTGTTTCTAGAGACGGTACTATTATTGATATTTAGACAGAATGTGAACAAGCTCACACAGCTAGATGGTTGTTGTTTGAAAATGAAAAACACACTGAGCAAATAATGCCTACAAGGTTAACGTATACACTACTACAGCAGTGGATACGGAATATATTATTGCTGCCTGAAAAACGTCACTCGGGTGGTGTTTCTAGAGACGGTATTATTATTGATATTTAGACAGAATGTGAACAAGCTCACACAGCTAGATGGTTGTTGTTTGAAAATGAAGAACACACTGAGCAAATAATGCCTACAAGGTTAACGTATACACTACTACAGCAGTGGGTACGGAATATATTATTGCTGCCTGAAAAACGTCACTCGGGTGGTGTTTCTAGAGACGGTATTATTATTGATATTTAGACAGAATGTGAACAAGCTCACACAGCTAGATGGTTGTTGTTTGAAAATGAAGAACACACTGAGCAAATAATGCCTACAAGGTTAACGTATCCACTACTACAGCAGTGGATACGGAATATATTATGAACAAGCTCACACAGCTAGATGGGAGTTGTTTGAAAATGAAGAAGAAGAACACACTGGGCAAACAAGGCCTACAAGGTCAACGTATACACTACTACAGCAGTGGATACGGAATATATTATTGCTGCCTGAAAAACGTCACTCGGGTGGTGTTTCTAGAGACGGTATTATTATTGATATTTAGACAGAATGTGAACAAGCTCACACAGCTAGATGGTTGTTGTTTGAAAATGAAGAACACACTGAGCAAATAATGCCTACAAGGTTAACGTATACACTACTACAGCAGTGGGTACGGAATATATTATTGCTGCCTGAAAAACGTCACTCGGGTGGTGTTTCTAGAGACGGTATTATTATTGATATTTAGACAGAATGTGAACAAGCTCACACAGCTAGATGGTTGTTGTTTGAAAATGAAGAACACACTGAGCAAATAATGCCTACAAGGTTAACGTATACACTACTACAGCAGTGGGTACGGAATATATTATTGCTGCCTGAAAAACGTCACTCGGGTGGTGTTTCTAGAGACGGTATTATTATTGATATTTAGACAGAATGTGAACAAGCTCACACAGCTAGATGGGAGTTGTTTGAAAATGAAGAAGAAGAACACACTGGGCAAACAAGGCCTACAAGGTCAACGTATACACTACTACAGCAGTGGATACGGAATATATTATTGCTGCCTGAAAAACGTCACTCGGGTGGTGTTTCTAGAGACGGTATTATTATTGATATTTAGACAGAATGTGAACAAGCTCACACAGCTAGATGGTTGTTGTTTGAAAATGAAGAACACACTGAGCAAATAATGCCTACAAGGTTAACGTATACACTACTACAGCAGTGGGTACGGAATATATTATTGCTGCCTGAAAAACGTCACTCGGGTGGTGTTTCTAGAGACGGTATTATTATTGACATTTAGACAGAATGTGAACAAGCTCACACAGCTAGATGGTTGTTGTTTGAAAATGAAGAACACACTGAGCAAATAATGCCTACAAGTTTAACGTATACACTACTACAGCAGTGGGTACGGAATATATTATTGCTGCCTGAAAAACGTCACTCGGGTGGTGTTTCTAGAGACGGTATTATTATTGATATTTAGACAGAATGTGAACAAGCTCACACAGCTAGATGGGAGTTGTTTGAAAATGAAGAAGAAGAACACACTGGGCAAACAAGGCCTACAAGGTCAACGTATACACTACTACAGCAGTGGATACGGAATATATTATTGCTGCCTGAAAAACGTCACTCGGGTGGTGTTTCTAGAGACGGTATTATTATTGATATTTAGACAGAATGTGAACAAGCTCACACAGCTAGATGGTTGTTGTTTGAAAATGAAGAACACACTGAGCAAATAATGCCTACAAGGTTAACGTATACAATACTACAGCAGTGGGTACGGAATATATTATTGCTGCCTGAAAAACGTCACTCGGGTGGTGTTTCTAGAGACGGTATTATTATTGATATTTAGACAGAATGTGAACAAGCTCACACAGCTAGATGGGAGTTGTTTGAAAATGAAGAAGAAGAACACACTGGGCAAACAAGGCCTACAAGGTCAACGTATACACTACACTACTACAGCAGTGGATACGGAATATATTATTGCTGCCTGAAAAACGTCACTCGGGTGGTGTTTCTAGAGACGGTATTATTATTGATATTTAGACAGAATGTGAACAAGCTCACACAGCTAGATGGTTGTTGTTTGAAAATGAAGAACACACTGAGCAAATAATGCCTACAAGGTTAACGTATACACTACTACAGCAGTGGATACGGAATATATTATTGCTGCCTGAAAAACGTCACTCGGGTGGTGTTTCTAGAGACGGTATTATTATTGATATTTAGACAGAATGTGAACAAGCTCACACAGCTAGATGGGAGTTGTTTGAAAATGAAGAAGAAGAACACACTGGGCAAACAAGGCCTACAAGGTCAACGTATACACTACTACAGCAGTGGATACGGAATATATTATTGCTGCCTGAAAAACGTCACTCGGGTGGTGTTTCTAGAGACGGTATTATTATTGATATTTAGACAGAATGTGAACAAGCTCACACAGCTAGATGGTTGTTGTTTGAAAATGAAGAACACACTGAGCAAATAATGCCTACAAGGTTAACGTATACACTACTACAGCGGTGGATACGGAATATATTATTGCTGCCTGAAAAACGTCACTCGGGTGGTGTTTCTAGAGACGGTATTATTATTGATATTTAGACAGAATGTGAACAAGCTCACACAGCTAGATGGTTGTTGTTTGAAAATGAAGAACACACTGAGCAAATAATGCCTACAAGGTTAACGTATACACTACTACAGCAGTGGATACGGAATATATTATTGCTGCCTGAAAAACGTCACTCGGGTGGTGTTTCTAGAGACGGTACTATTATTGATATTTAGACAGAATGTGAACAAGCTCACACAGCTAGATGGTTGTTGTTTGAAAATGAAGAACACACTGAGCAAATAATGCCTACAAGGTTAACGTATACAATACTACAGCAGTGGGTACGGAATATATTATTGCTGCCTGAAAAACGTCACTCGGGTGGTGTTTCTAGAGACGGTATTATTATTGATATTTAGACAGAATGTGAACAAGCTCACACAGCTAGATGGGAGTTGTTTGAAAATGAAGAAGAAGAACACACTGGGCAAACAAGGCCTACAAGGTCAACGTATACACTACTACAGCAGTGGATACGGAATATATTATTGCTGCCTGAAAAACGTCACTCGGGTGGTGTTTCTAGAGACGGTATTATTATTGATATTTAGACAGAATGTGAACAAGCTCACAGCTAGATGGTTGTTGTTTGAAAATGAAGAACACACTGAGCAAATAATGCCTACAAGGTTAACGTATACACTACTACAGCAGTGGATACGGAATATATTATTGCTGCCTGAAAAACGTCACTCGGGTGGTGTTTCTAGAGACGGTATTATTATTGATATTTAGACAGAATGTGAACAAGCTCACACAGCTAGATGGGAGTTGTTTGAAAATGAAGAAGAAGAACACACTGGGCAAACAAGGCCTACAAGGTCAACGTATACACTACTACAGCAGTGGATACGGAATATATTATTGCTGCCTGAAAAACGTCACTCGGGTGGTGTTTCTAGAGACGGTATTATTATTGATATGTAGACAGAATGTGAACAAGCTCACACAGCTAGATGGTTGTTGTTTGAAAATGAAGAACACACTGAGCAAATAATGCCTACAAGGTTAACGTATACACTACTACAGCAGTGGATACGGAATATAATATTGCTGCCTGAAAAACATCACTCGGGTGGTGTTTCTAGAGACGGTATTATTATTGATATTTAGACAGAATGTGAACAAGCTCACACAGCTAGATGGTTGTTGTTTGAAAATGAAGAACACACTGAGCAAATAATGCCTACAAGGTTAACGTATACACTACTACCCCAACACTGCTAGACTAATAGCACTGGGCTTATAGTAGCAACTAGCAAAGTAAAAAAACAAAAAAGAAAATAAAAGCAGTCCTTACAAGGACTATTGGGTTATTACAGCAGTCAGCAGATGAGATCAGAAGAGATCAGTGCCCACAGCAGGCAGCTACATACAGAGCACTGCAGTAGAAGGTAGATTACTAGCCAGCAAAGCTACCCTAAAATGTCCCTCAAATCCCTGCAGACTTCTGTCCCTCCAATACAGAGCAGTATCAAGTAGATTACTAGCCAGCAAACTTACTATCAACTGTCCCTCAAAGAAATCAGTGAAATCAGTAACAGCTCTCTCCCTACACTAGCTCTTGCAAGCACACACAGGCAGAATGAAAAAACGCTGCAGGGCTTCAGTTTGTATATGGAAGGGGAGTGGTCCAGGGGGTGTGGGGGTGGTCCAGGAGGGAGAGCTTCCTGATTGGCTGCCATGTATCTGCTGGTCTGGGGTGAGAGGTCAATAAAAAGCGGCAGGTAAGGCGAACCCAAAATGGCGAACGTCGCGCGACGTTCGCGAACTTGCGGCGGACGCGAACAGCCGATGTTCGGGCGAACAGTCCGCGACATCCCTATTGTTCATAATAGCTGGGGTTGAGTCAGACACTTGGGGAGGCACATTTATCAAAGATAAAATTTCGAATTCATGTGTGTTTTCTAAAACTCCCATAAATTCGAATTAGATCAAACTCGATTCGAGTTTTTCCTCCGAGAAAAACTCAAATGTCAGGAAGGCTGCAAACATCTCCAAATTGATCCCTGCACCTTTCCCATTGACTTAAACGGTAATTCGGTAAGTTTTGGGTGGCGAATAGTCAAATTAGAATTCTTAAAGGGCCAGAGTATGATAAATCTAATAAAAAAGTAAATCTAACTTGAATAACTCCCTAGTCGAATTCGACAGCTTTGACCATTAAAAAATGTTCAATTTGACCCTTACGATTTTTTACGATTTTTTTAAATTAAAAATGTCCGACCAAACTATAATCCAGGATTTGACCTTTTTTATTATTAAAAAAGCATGAATTCATCGGTTCAGGGAAAAACACAAAAAAAACGTAGGAAAAATCATATTGTACAATTTTTCAACCTTTTCCCCTGAATCGTCCAATTTTTTGGGGGTTTTGTCTGAAAGTACCATCATTCCTGGCTGTACGGCCTAAACCCAGCACAGACCACAATAATTTCCAATTAGGATAGGGGCTTCTCGGCAGGTCTGAGATGCCGGATTTTCGGATTCTGACTTTTTGCAGCCTCTGGGTATAATAAATCTCAAAAAATGTGAGTTTTTTTTTCTTTCCACTAAAAATTCAGATTTTATAGTAAAAATAAAACTTTTTCGAGTTTTTAGCATTCGGACTCTCCTTGGGGGGAAATTTACTAAAGGACGAAGTGGCTAACGCTAGCGAAAATTCGCCAGCATTACGTCATTTTGGCACTTCTCCAATTTACTAATGGGCACTGGCGTAATTTCGCTAGCGAAGTAGACATACTCTAGTGGTACTTCGCACCCCTATGCCAGGCGAAGTTGCGCTCAGGCGAATGGACGTAACTACGCTAATTCACTAAGTTGCGGATTTTACTGAACGTTGCACCAGACTAGAATCCACGATTTGACCTTTTTTTTATTTAAAAAGCATGAATTAATCGGTTCGGGGGAAAAACACAAAAAAATTGTAGGAAAAATTGTATCGTCCAATTTTTCAAGCTTTTCCCCCGAATCATCCAATTTTTTGGAGTTTGTGTCTGAAAATCCCATCATTCCTGGCTTTTCGGGCTAAACCCAGCACAGACCACAATAATTTCCAATTAGGATAGGGGTTTCTCACATTGACTAATATACAATCTCGGCAGGTCCCATTTGCCGGATTTTCGGATTCTGACTTTTGCAGCCTCTGGGTATAATAAATCTCGAAAAACGTGAGTTTTTTCTTTCCACTAAAAATTCAGTTTTTATAGTAGAAATAAAACTTTTTCGAGTTTTTAGCATTCGGACTCTCCTTGGGGGGAAATTTACTAAAGGATGAAGCGGCTAACGCTAGTGAAAATTCGCCAGCATTACGTTATTTTGGCACTTCGCCAATTTACTAACGGGTACTGGCGTAAATTCGCTAGCGAAGTAGGCATACTCTAGCGGTACTTCGCACCCCTATGCCAGGTGAAGTTGCATTTAGGCGAAGGGACGTAACTACGCTTATTCAGTTACGGATTTTACTGAACGTTACCTCTTGTGCCAGACTTTACTTTGCCAGCTCAGACCAGGCGAAGTGCAATAGATTAGATAGGAGTTTGTCAAAAAAAAAGTTGAAGTCCCAAAAAACTCTGGCGTTTTTTACTTTTTACTGGGCGATAGGCTGAAAAAGATCGCATTTTTTTTTTTTGGGGTACCCTCCTTCCCCCTTACATTTTGCACCTAAACCATACAGTGGGCACATGTGTAGGGCAATATAAGACTATTCATTTTATTAAGTTTCCCTGGCCTTGTGTAGTGTAATGTAGTTGCTGCAGCATATACGTCCATTGTACTTTAACTGGACGCCGTATGCTAATTAGGCATCGCTAGTGTAACTTCGGACTGCATATCGTATTATCGCTAGCGCAACTTCGCAACCATTCGGTAACCTGTGCGCAACTTCGGAATTTGCACAGCCCTGGCAAAACTAAACCTGGTGAAGTCGTCGCTAGCGCATTTTCGGGCAATAGTCAATTTGCCCCTATGTGTTCGGTAGTGGTCCAAAACACATGTACATTTTCCTATTGCAGGTCATGAGCAGGTCTAAATTTCCCCCAGTGAAAGTCACGGGCCTATCCCAATCCATCCAGTAATGTCACCACCCGTATCTCCACTCAGTTACACATGTGCCAATACCCCACTCATCTCTCATAGTACTACAGCACACATTTGTAAAAACTGCAGGGTCACCTGAGGCCAGGTTGAGTGTGAGTTGGGAAGGGGCAAGTTAGGGTTAGTACAAGCCATTAAATTGCCGATCTGCTTGGGTTGCGACCTTTGTTGGCGGCTAAACGAGACAAAGGGTGTGAGGCAGTGATGTCGGGGCGGGTATGACATGAGAGGCGGGCACAATGATGGTGGAATTATGACACCTGCCTGGGGTTATTGCATCACTTAGATCCAATTGTCTGGATTTCTATCCAGTTGTGTAGAAAGTTTTGAATGGCCAAACCAGTCGAATGACAACCCTATCTCTATCTATATTCTGCCTGATGACAAAACCATAGCCTTTAATTACAGATATTTGATCTATTATACAGAAATCAGTTACCCAGAAAGCTGTGAAATACAGCAATGTTAATTTAGAGAAACAATTTCTTATTTTTAATTGATTTGCTTTTGTTTGTACCGAGCAGAACACGTGGCAACCCTAATGACCTGCGCATTACTATTCTGCATCCATCATAATAACATCCTAATTCGTTATGGGCGAAACTGATCCATTTTGCGTCGCCAAAAATGTGCTAAATGGCAAATGCATTGAAGTTGTGCGACATTGTTTCATTTTGTGTGGGTGTTTCTTCTCATAAAAACATGGCAAAGTATTTAGCTCATCCCTTATCATAAAAACTACTTGTGCATGAATCAGGGCTTGTCTCATGAGTCGCTTCTTTCAGCGTGAACAGGGGCGTAACTATAGAGGAAGCAGACCTTGCGGTTGCAGGGGGGCCCAGGAGTGTAGGGGGCCCAGTGAGACCCTAATTAATGAGCAATTTTAATATATCTTGGTAAAATAGGCTAACTTATAAATATTGTGGGGCCCTAAATTGAATTTGCTATGGGGCCCAGTAACAACTAGTTACGCCACTGAGCGTGAAATTAACTCATTTACGTCAGCTTTATATGAAATTGATCGAAATAAAGTCAGAAAAGGCTGAAACCAAAATAAAGGTAAAACAATATTTCATGTGAAAATGCCTTTGTTGCTTTAAGTAAGTAATTTCTTTATTACCTATAGTGTTCACGTAGTACCCATAGTTTTAGGGGCAGATTCATCAAGGGTCAAATTTTAAATTTGAAAAACTTTGAAATTCAAATTTAAATAGATCAACCAAAATTAAATTGCGGGTTTTTTTTTTTTTGGTTGAATAGGTATACGATCAGATTTGAATCATACGAATCGAAGTAATAGCGCAATCGATTGGATTCGATTCGACGTTTTTCCAAAAAAAACCTTTGATTTTTCAAAGTCCACCAATTGACTCCAAATAGTTTTTAGGAGGTCCCCCATAGGCTAAAACAGCAATTCGGCAGGTTTTAGATGGAATTTAAATTTGAATTTGGACTATTCCCTAGTCAAAGTACACAAAAATTAGCTTGAAATTCGAATTTTTTAAATTCGAATTTTCACTTTGACCTTTAATAAATTTGCCCCTTACAGAGAGTAACAAGTTGTACTCACAGAGGAGCATACGGTTTAATTACCTACATTTCCTTCATACAGCTTAACCAGGAATCAGTTAAAGGGCATATAAACCCAAAAAAGTTAAAATTTGTCTAATGAAAGAAAATGTGCAGTAATTATAAGCAACTTCCCAATATACATCCATTGCAAAATGCAAACAGCTTAATCTTTGATTTAACATTTAGTTTGATGCACAGAATGATATTCTGAACAATTTTGCAATTGAGTAATTAAATGTAGCAGTAACAATAAATGTGTACCTTTCCAAAGCATTTGTTTTTAGATGGGGTCAGTGACCCCCATTTAGAAGTTGGAAAGCAAATAATTAAAAAACGATTGAAAATAAAATAGATAGTGAAGACCACCTCTTTAAAGTTATTATTACTTATAAATGCTATCGAACGCTACATTCTGTGTCCCTTTATATTGCTATAAAGAATATAGGAGAAAACAGAAAGCATGCAAGGCTGACACCAGCTGAACTCCCAGGGCACAGACTAGAAATGGACAGACATAATACTATACATTGTGGAATATGGTAAAAAAGGAGAAAGCGCAAGAAAGCTGGTTATATCACCTGTGCGAGAGATCTGGGGAGTTATGAAGAAATCAGTGCTCCTCTCGGTGCTTTAAATATCTTAAAGCACATCTGCCCATATACCTATACAAATACATGCAATAAATTAGCTGGGTGTGTAGAACAGACAACGCCCATGAAACGGGTTATCCAGGTGGGAGCAGCACAAAGGGAACTTCTGTCACAACAAGGCATTTCCAGTAGCCTCTGCGTTTTGCCTTTTATTTTGGCGTATAATATTGTGCCAAATTATTGTTGCATTGATCAGTTGGTGCAGTTTCATAATCTCCTACTAATGTAAATATAGTGTGACATTCAGAAAGTTCTAAGAACCAGGACAGCAAAAAAAAAAAAAAAAAAACGTTCACCCCAAATCTAACCCTAACTGAACTAGTGAATTTTCAATTTCATATTTAAGGGACAGCAAATAGACTTTATCTTCCCTATAATGTGGATGGCCATTGCTACAGTCTGGGAGCCACTTTGTTACTCAAATCCTTATTACACCATAAGTTTAAAAGAGAAGGAAAGTTTAAAACTAAGTAAAGTTTATCGGAAAGATCTATATAAATACGCCAGTAAACCCTCAACGTAATGCTGCTCTGAGTCCTCTGTCAAAAGAAACAGCACATTTATTTCCTTCTATCGTGTACTCATGGGCTTCTGTATCAGACTTCCTGTTTTCAGCTTAAACCTCCAGGGCTAGGGCTTGAGCATGCTCAGTTTGTTATACTTGTTCTTCAATTTAAATATTGTATTGTTCTTTCATGTTTTTTTCAAACTATAATCCGGCCCCCCAACAGTGACCATGCACTGGCACCCTGTTTAAAAAGTTTGGGGACCCCCCCTTTGTTAAAGGGACATACAAAATTGAACAGTGAAACATTTTCTCCCAGTAAACTAGTTTATTCTGCAGGTAATGGAAGCCCCATTATTCACGTGTTTAAAACGTGAATAAAGCTCAAAATCCTTATAATAGCTTTTATTAACATACACACAAATGCATTGGGAACGTTACACATTCTATTCCACATCAAAATATGAAGAAAAATATAACAAATTTGTTATTCCTTTACAGAAAGTGAAGAAAAGGGAATATTGGACTGTTCCAAAACTTAGCGGTATCTGTATTTTTTCTTTACAAATTCAAACACTCACTTCTTAAACTGAAAAATGTTGCATTTCTTTGAATCGCTGAACTAAAATTTAGTTGTGTTTCTGAGAACTGCTGCACATCTGTGTTGCATGGAGTCCACCAATTTCTGCCACCACTTACATTCCACAATTCTTCTGCATTTCTTGCTTTTGCCTCAGAACAGCAGACAGATGTCACCCCACAAGTTTTCTATTGGATTAATTGGGGTGTCAGGGGCCTTGCGGCTCCGTAGTGGAGGGGTCTGTACTGAGGAGGAAGCACTAGGCTGCAAGTCCAAAAGGGGTGAAGAAAACCGTAGTCAGGATTCAAGCAGAAGGACTATATTCTGATTCAAGGCAAGAGGTCAAAATACCAGGAAATTTAGGAACACTAGAAAATGTGACCGATAATCGGGCATTGAACTGGTGTCCAGGGCGTCCTTTTATTTTCAAATGCTGACGTCAAGCACTCAGCACGCAGCCATCTTGGATCTTAAGTGGAGCGCTCCTGACATGGGGATTGGGCTGGCCACTCCGTAACTTCAATCTTGTTGGTCTGGAACCAAGATGTTGCTCATTTACTGGTGTGTTTGGGGTCATTGTCTTGTTGAAACCCCCATTTCAAGTGCATTTCCTCTTCAGCATAAGGCAACATGATCTCTTCAAGTATTTTGATGTATTTAAACTGACCCATGATCCCTGGTATGTGATAAATAGGCCCAACACCTTAGTATGAGAAACATCCCCATATCATGATGCTTGTGCCACCAGCTTCACTGTCTTCACACAGTCCTGTGGCTTGAATTCAGTGTTTGGGGGTCATCTGACAAACTGTCTGCAGCTCCTAGACCCAAAAAGAACAATTTTGCTTTCATTAGTCCACAAAATGTCTCTTTAGGCCAGTCAATGTATTCTTTGGCAAATTGTAAGCTCTTCAGCACGTCTTTTTTTCAACAATGAGACTTTGCGGGGGCTTCTTGCCGATAGCTTGGCTTCACATAGGTGCCTTCTAATTGTAACAGTATCACAGGTCACTTTAGACCTGTGATCTTTCTGGAGCTGATCATTGGCTGAGTCTTTGCCATTTTGGCTCTTCTATCCATTCCAATGGTGGTTTTGCATTTTCTTCCTTGTCTTTCAGGTTTTGGTTGCCATTTTAAAACATCTGAGATCGTTTTAGCTGAGTAACCTATCATTTTCTGCTCTTCTTTATGTTTTCCACTCTCCCATTAACTTTTTTCAAAGAATGCTGTTCTTCTGAACAATGTCTGGAACAAACCATTTACTCAGAAATGCCCTATAACCAACATACACAACATTTGCTCCTTCCTTCCTTAAACAAGGGCCGCAATTGACACCTGTTTTTCACAGAATTAATGACCTCACTAATTGAACTCCACATTGCTATTATTTGAAACAAAACATTATTATTTTGAACACTGCTATAATGGAACAAGCCTCAATGAATGATTCAATGACACAGAATCAGCAGCATGGCATGACTGTTGGTTTCTACTACTCTACTACACCTAGTAGTAAATGATTTGGCATGAAGAAATGTAATTTCTACCAAAATCAGTGACTGATCAGGTTAGTGCTGCTGGACTGCTATTATGTTAGCTAGGGTTACAGGGGAACCGTTAACCAAATCCCCACTCTCAGGAAGAGACAGATATGTAGTTGGGTGCGCAGTGCAGCCATCAGTGGAGCACTGGGGGGACAAGGAGGGGCCGCAGTGCTGTGTTTCCTGGATTATCTGGGCCCCCTCGAACTGCCGAAGTAGGAGCCGAGTTGCGCCGAAGTAGGAACCGGATGTTGACTATTTCATCAGCCAAAATCAGTCCCACACTTCCCATTGAAATGGTTGGTTAAAATTGTTCTTCATTTTAAATATTGTATTGTTCTTTCATGTCTTTTTGCACTACAAATAAGATATGTGCAGTGTGCATGGAAATTTGTTCATGTTTTTTCCAACTGAGGGACCGTGCACTGCTCCCCTGTTTAAATAGTTTGAGGGCCCCTGCTTTAAAGTTATTGTGCCCTGGCTGACATTTGAGTGATGACACATTTGAGTGATGACACATGCACCTCCAGACTGACAAAATAGTTTTGTCTGAGACTTGACTGCCTGCAGGCTGGGTGCGCCCTTCAAGGTTATTTTACACGGCCAAGGAAAAGAGAGGATCTGCGAGCAGCAGCTTAGTAGAATGTGCCAATCACCCTTTCCAGGTACTCCTCTTGCACACACCCTCCGCACATGTGCTGGTCTTAGCTGGGGTTACAGGGGAACCCTCAACCAAATACCCACTCTCAGGAAAAGTCATTAGTAGTTAGGAGCACAGGGTCACCATCAGGGGGTCCTGGATGGACAATTGTCCCAGGCCTGATTGCTTATATATGTTAAAGGAAAACTATACCCCCAAAATGAACACTTAAGCAACAGATAGTTCATATCATATCAAGTGGCATATTAAAGACTCTTACCAAACTGGAATATATATTTAAGTAAATATTGCCCTTTTACATCTCTTGCCTTGAGCCGCCATTTTGTGATGGTCTCTGTGCTGACTCAGATCACCTGACCAGAAATACTGCAGCTCTAACTGCAACAGGAAGAAGCAAAAGATAAAACTCTGTCTGTTAATTGGCTCATGTGACCTAACATGTATGGTTTGTTGGTATGTTTGAGAGTACAGTGAATCCTACGATCTCAGGGGGCGGCCCTTATTTTTTAAAATGGCAATTTTCTATTTATGATTACCCAATGGCACATACTACTAGAAAAGTATATTATTATGAAAATGGTTTATTTACATGAAGCAGGGTTTTACATATGAGCTGTTTTATGCAATATCTTTTTATAGAGACCTACATTGTTTGGGGGGTATAGTTTTCCTTTAAGGGGGGCCAAGCCGTGATGCGTTTCCTGGATTAGTTAGGCCCCCTTAAACTGCCGAAGGGCTTGTTCGTCAATAACACATATGCCAGAGTATCAGCATTAATTTAGTCCTCTGCAGTCAGTGATGTCATTAGTAAGACTCACTGGAATTTTTGAATTATAAGAAATAATGTACCCTAGTTTTTATATATCACAATGGTAATACACATTACATTCACACATGGGTCACTTACTGAGCAGATTCCACATTAGCAATCCCTGAACCGGACGAGTTGAAATAACCGCCAATGGATAAATACACAGCAATCTCTACAGAGTAAATTAATAATCAGATTTAATGTTTTATCAACAATACTAATAACAAATACAGAGAAATACAGATTTTGCTCCTGAGCTAGTGATGGTGGCACAGTTACGGTATCCAACACTTATAGTAAATGGTTAATGTTTGCACCAAAGCAGTAAAGTTCTATGGCTTCACTATTCTGAAGATACTTTGTGTGACCGGTGGTTTGGGAAAATATGATAAAAATAAAAAAAAATGATATATGGCAGCTCTTACACAGGAGAGCACTTTAGAACTTTCACAGTATATATATATATATATATATATATATATATATATATATATATATATATTTATATTTATATATATATCTATGTATGTTTCTATGAGACATATAAAAGAGCATGAACATATATGCATATAAACACGTGTGGAATATTTTAAGAGATTGTATTGCCCAGCGCTTTAACCTCCTGTGTTAGGTGCTTCCATGTTCTTTAGCAACCACAGGATAGAATCACTTGAGGAAAGGCATATTATTGCCCCAAAACGTTTGACCCTATCCTGTGTCCAGAGCACTTCAATAAAACCGGGCACATCCTATTTTTGAACTACAGGTATTGGTATCATTTTTTTTTTATAGTAGGCGCTTACATGTGCCTGTGTCAGTACGGGTCCCTTTAAATTAATAGTCTGCATTCCTTCCTGCGCTCCCCTGTGGCTGAGCTTTTTAAAATGGAACACAGGGGAGCTCATGCTAAACCGCTTGTTAGTACCAGCCCTTAGGGTGGTGGCAGATAAGGCTACTGGGGGAGATTAGTAGCCCAGTGACATATAGCCTCTTCTTTGGGCAAATTATGACCCCTAATTGCCTTCCTGTCTGCTAGAATTTAAATCGCCGGCGGGATGGCACTCGGAATGCTTAGTTTTCCGAAGTTGCCTCACGAGGAAAGTTTGTCCGACTAAGGAAAGTCGAAACGATCCCAGTGTCATCCCGCCAGCGGTTTACATTCTAGCCGGCGGAAAGGCATTTAGGGGAGATTAGTGGCCCGAAGATGAGGCAATTTGTTGCTGGGACACTAATCTCCCCAGTAGCCTTGTCTGCAACCACCCTAAAATGGCCAACTTATATAATGGAAAATGAGTGTGTCTTATTGCCCTGCATCCTTGATCTAGCCCTTAATTGCCTCTGGTTACATGAATACTACCCTCCTACTCATCCTAAGTCTACTATGCGTCAGTATTGTGCAGATGTGATAGGCTGGAGCACAGATGTAAGCAATACTCACAGGCTTTTGAAACATATTACCTCACCGCCTGTTTGACTGTGGAGAAAGTTTAGAGTCTTAAAGGACAACTAAAGCCTAACTAAAGAAGTAGCTAGAAATGTTGTACATTATGTTTTTAGCTTCTGTACCAGCCCAAGGCAATCACAGCCGTTTAGCAGTAAGATCGGTGTCTCCAAAGATGCCCCAGTAGCTCCCCATCTTCTTTTCTGCTGATTCACTGCACATGCTCAGTGCTGCTGTCACTTACTGAGCTTAGGGACCCACTCACAATATACAGTACACATAGAATAGAAATGTCACAATATAAGGCTGATTAGTAATTAATACAGATAAATACTACATGGCAGCACAGAAACCAGTGCAATTAGCATCAGAATTTAATAATCAGCAAACCTGTAGCATCAGCTTATATTACAGGGGAAGCTCATTTTCTGCTGGATAATTAGTGACGAGCCCTAAGCTTAGCTTCTCAACAGCTGCTCAGAGCCCACTGAGCATGTGAGTGTCACAGACACTTTCCAAGATGGTGACCCCCTGTGACAAGTTTGAAGTCCTGGATCGTTGCTGCTATTGACAAGCTGAAACTTTAGGCTGGTGTGGCAAGTCTGTTATATAAAATATGGCATTTTTAGGCATACGAATTTGTAGGGTTTAGTTCTCCTTTAAAGGATTCCCAATATAATCCAGGAAACTTCATCACTAAGTTGTTCCATGCAGCTTTAATATTACAAGCAGCAGGGATAAGAGATAGTTCTTTCTATACTATCAGTGAAGGCTTGTTAAAGAATTCTGTTGCATTTCCCTTATAAGAGAATGAGGGTTAAAGGACAACTTTGCATACTTCTCAGCTGGTGGAAAAAAAAAACAAGCACAGGAAAAAATCCAGCATGACGTCAATCTTAGGGAACTATTATAAAAATGTTTTAAAAGCCTAAGAAATAAATCTTCCTTTATGGTATACAGCAAGGTACAGTGTGTAGTTAAAGGACCAGTAACAGTATTTTTTTTTTTTTAAAATTGTTTCTTTTTAACAAAAAAAAAACCACCAACACAGTTTAAACTTTTAATTCGCACAGCTTTTATTAAGAGATTACTAACCAATTCTCTGCAAGTGCTCCTCCTCAGAAACAGCACAGGGCGACGATCCATCGTGCGGCGCTCGATTTCTCCTCCCTGGCTGTCTCCTATAGAAGGCAGGAAGGAGAAATTGAGCACCGCATGATGGATGTCGCCCTGTCCCCATTTCAGAAGAGGAGAATCGGTCAGTAATTTCTTAATAAAAGCTTTGCGAATTAAAAGTTTAAACTTTGTTGGTGTTTTTTTTTTTGTTAAAAAGAAACTAATTTAAAAAAAAAAAAATTACTATTACTGGTCCTTTAAGAGTTGGCTCACTGTATAGCAAATTCCTCTTTTAGCCATAGTGGGAGACAAGGAAGACCTAGCAAAGAGCAGGGTTGTTAAGGTAAAAAAAAAGCAGATTAGTGACCCACCCTGGGTCTTGTTGTTATCAGCAAGAAATATGATTATGATTTGACTGGAATATACCTTTATATCTCACACACCAAAAAAGGGTGATATACTGACACCTTCTTTAGCGTAGGTCCAACACTGAAGGCAAACACTTACAACACTCTTTAGGCCTCCGCCACTTTGCTGAAACAGTGTGTATGCCTGAACGAAGAAACTTTCTCTTTAAAAACCTGCTCCACCTTTTCCAGAGACCTAGAAAAAAGATAACTGGATAAACCAGTTTATTGCAGCAGAGTCCAATTACAAAATAACTGATATTTGGAAATGTTAACGCAAAGGTTATGTCCGGCTCTGGATGTGGGAGAATTCAAGTACTGGCAGAAGGAGCTGGAATGCGTCTTGGATATAGGAAGCACTGTTAGAAGCCTGCAACAGAAAGAAAAAACTGTGCTTAGAATAATAATATTTTTATACACCACTCAGAGGCAAGAAGCATTTATATTTAATTCCAATACAAAATATGAGTCTGTAGAAATTAGAAAAATATGTTTCATTTACAGCTCCAGCTACAATTTCAAATTCCCCCCCATACCCAAACCAAATGTCATCAGGAGATGTAGAAATTTGCAATTTCATGCAATGAAGCTTCAGTCTGACAATCCCTACTTTATTTTTTATAATGTAGTTTTTATTTCTAAATGACACTGCAAATAATTTACTCTACAATATAAAATTTAATTCTTGAACCAGCAAGTGAATTCTTTTAGTTGTAATATTGGTGTGTAGGTGCATCTCAGGTCATTTTGTCTGGTCATGTGCTTTCAGAAAGAGCCAGCACTTTAGGGGGCAAATTTACTTACCTCCGAATTTGCGCCAGCGTTGCCTTCGCCGCACTTTGCCAGGCATAGATTCGCCACGGCTGCGCAAATTCACGAAGATCCGAAGTTGCGCACAAGTTACCGATCGTTTGCGAAGTTGCGCTAGCAATATTATGATCAGCGGTTCGAAGTTACGCTAGCGATCGGAAATTTGCATACGGCGTGCAGTTAAAGTACAATGCCCGTATATGCAGCAGAAAACACATTACAATACACAAGGCCAGGGAACCTTAATAAATGTATTCTAATGCCCTACACATGCCCACAGTATAGTTTAGGTGCCGTATGTTATCAAATGTAGGGGGGAAGGAGGGTACCCTAAAAAAAAAATTCGCTCTATTTCAGCCTATCACCCTATAAAAAGTAAAAGACGCCAGCGTTTTTTTTGGGACTTAGAAAAAATTTCAACTTTTTTTGAACCATCCCTATCTACTCTATTGCACAGGTCTGAGTTGGCGAAGTAAAGTCTGGCGCAAGAGGATACCGTTCACGAAAATCCGCAACTTAGTGAATTAGCTTAGTTATGTCCCTTCGCCATAGCGCAACTTCGCCTGGCGTAAGGGTGCAAAGTAGCACTAGGGTAGGTCCACTTCACTAGCGAATTTACACCAGCACCTGTTAGTAAATCAGCGAAGTGGCAAAATGACGTCACGCTGGTGAATTTTCACTAGCGTTAGCCACTTCAGCCCTTTAGTATAAGTATATTTGCCCCTAGGATGGAACTGTTTTCCGGCAGGCTGTTGTTTTTTCTACTCAATGTAACTGACTATTTCACAGTGGGAACTTGATTTTACTATTGAGTGTCGTTCTTAGATCTACCAGGCAGCTGTTATCTTGTGTTAGGGAGCTGTTATCTTAGGGAGCTGCTATCTGGTTACCTTCCCATAGTTCTGTTGATAGTATGCTGGGGGGGGTATGACTCCAACTTGCAGTACAGCAGTATAGAGTGACTGAAGTTTATTAGAGCACAGGTCACATTACTGAGGGCAGCTGGGAAATTGACAATATGTCTAGCCCCATGTCAGATTTTAAAATTGATTATTAAAAAATCAGTTTGCTCTTTTTAGAAATGGATTTCAGTGCAGAATTCTGCTGGAGCAGCACTATTAACTGATGTGTTTTGAGAAAAAAAATAAAAATAATCCCATGACAGTATCCCTTTAAGGTACCCATGCATTTTGAGATCTGCTCATTTGGCAACCTCACTCCCCACACACTGGGGTAAATAAGAACAACTAGCAGTACAGAGCATTCTGATCGCTGGGTTTGGCTGCTATCAAAATGTTGTAAGGGTCAGTGTAATAACTGCAGTGTAGTTGAACTCACCTCTAGGAAGACTCCTGTAATTAATGGGTTCAGGACATCTGACTTTTCTGAAGCCTGTAAAGGACAAATCATGTTTGAATTCAATATGGATTTATTTTTAACACATCCTATCATGCTACAGCAAATATCTGCAATACTTTCCTTTTCGTATGTAATCAAGCATCAACCTCACCTCAGGGTCAGACTGGGCCGGCGGTACACCTGGAAAAAACCCGGTGGGCCCCGGCCAGGGGTGCTTTGCCAATGAGGCAAGTTGAGGCTGTCGCCTCAGGCGGCAGCGCCCCACTAGGTACCAGGGGCAGCAAAAATGCTGCTCCTGGTAGTTTAAGAGCGAATTTCTGGGGGAGGGGGGGCAGCAACTGCTGCTGCCTCAAGCGGCGGAGGGGCCAGGATCGCCCCTGGGCCCGGCCCTTGTGGGCCCCGCTGGCCCAAATCTGCTCCCTGCACAAAGCCGATGGCATGGCTTACGACCTCCCTCCTTGGTAGAAGGTAGGCGCGGGAGGTGCCAGAGGGGGTTGTGGCCAGGGCAGGAGGGCCCAGGGGGGCTTTGTGGCTGGGGCCCCAAAGCAGCAGCCCCGGTGGGCCCTGGGCTCTCCAGTCCGACGCCGCTCACCCTATTCAAGTTCAGTGTGGCTGTAGGTGAGTCTAAATCACTAAGGGCCTCGGGCAAGAAAACAAAAATAGACTTTAGAATTTAGCGAAGATCTTATCGTGCTTACTGTGAATACCTTGACAACTAAATAGGAGATGAAAGAGCAAGGATACGTGAAGCATTAACATGCCTGGTTTTAAGCCAGTACAGCACTTACCCCTGTTATTGTCAGGAGGGTGGTTAGTCTCTTTGAAAGCTGTGTGAGCTCTTTGCATAGCAAGATAGTCATCCTAGAGAAAGAGAATTTATCATTAATGACAGCATCACCTAAAAATACATCATTCCTCAATTGTCACTCCTTTATAAACTGTTCTGTTGCAGAGGGAGATGAGCACAGAATGCCAGAGGCTGTTATTGCACCAGCTTCACTTGCATTACCACGTCTCACATTTTCTAACAGAAAATAAATCTTTCCCATAAACAGAAAAGCGTCACCAAATGTGAATTGTACTGCAGGGAAAACAACTGGAATAATATGGAATGACTAGTGAATAAAGAAGCCTCTACAAATGGCAGATTCATGTTTTTATCATCTGGACTAGACTAATATAAAAGGCTTGATTTGAGTAGCAGCAGGAGAAGAGATTCTTAAAGGGATACTGTCATGGGAAAACATGTTGTTTTTTTTTGTTTTTTAAATGCATCAGTTAATAGTGCTGCTACAGCAGAATTCTGCACTGAATCCATTTCTCAAAAGAGCAATCAGATTTTTTTATATTTAATTTTGAATTCTGACATGGGGCTAGACATATTGTCAGTTTCCCAGCTGCCCCAGTCATGTGACGTGTGCCAGCACTTTAGGATGGAACTACTTTATGGCAAACTTTATTTCTGCTACTTAAAGGGATCCTGTCATCGGAAAACATGTTTTTTTTCAAAACACATCAGTTAATAGTGCTGCTCCAGCAGAATTCTGTACTGAAATCTATTTCTCAAAAAAACAAACAGATTTTTTTTATATTCAATTTTGAAATCTGACATGGGGCTAGACATTTTGTCAATTTCCCAGCTGCCCCTGGTCATGTGACTTGTGCCTGCACTTTAGGAGAGAAATGCTTTCTGGCAGGCTGCTGTTTTTCCTTCTCAAAATTGAATACATCAATAAATAATCTGGTCACATGGTAAAATGTTGTGCCCTGTAGGATTCTGAAAAATCCACTTTAAGTCAACGCTGGTCAGTTACAAACAATAAGGCACTTACTGGGAAAGTGCTTGTCCTCGTGTAGTAGCAGCTACTGAGAACTCCCCGTGCAAAATCAGGGTGGCTGCTTTGTGAAACATTTCCATGGAGCAGGCGGTCAATTTTGCCAGGCTGCGTATAGAAAATTCATGGATATCCTGCCAAAGGAATTCAAACAGATATTTACAGTTTATAGGGTCGGCAACCCCCACTCCCAGAGCTGCTTTAGAAGGTGAAAAATGTAATTTTACACTTCAATATTAGAAAAACGGCCACAAATAGAAAATAGAAAGTAATTGAAAAAAGTCTTATATTTCTGGTGAACGATCTGAAACCAACTGAACTGGAAAAAGTGTTTGAAATTGAACAATCCTTCAAGTCAAATGGCGTATTCCTAAACAGCAGTTTGTCTTTTTTCAATCAAAGTGGCCAACCATTATATAGTGTGAGAACAATCTATCTGACTGATGGAACTATTGGTTCTTAATTACTTTTAGGCCTGTGGTGCTTTCATTAATAGTCTATTACCATTACCCCGCCATAAATCTACTCTAGCAAGAGCAAAAATCTACTGCAAATGATTGACCAGCAGCAACATGCAAACCGCGGCGATTCAGGGGATATGCCGAAATCAGCAGCTGCATTTAAAATCACAGTTTCTGCCTCTGTGCGCCTCTGTAATTTTAATGAAGCTGCTGATTTCACCATATCTGCTTCTCTCGGCCTAATTGATATTCATTAGTTGGAGAGAGGTGGAGAGAAGCATCCAATATGCTCATCTGCATTTCAGCCTAAGGGTCAATCCACACGAGCAGATTTGGGGAGATTTAGTCGCCTGGCGACTAATCGGCTCTTCTTCTGGGCGACAATCTCCCCGAACTGCCTGTGTCTTCTCGTCAGCTATAATGAAAAGTAGCCTGCGCTAAAGCACACACGGCGCTTCATTTTCTGAAGTAGGAAACTTTGGGCGACTTCGGAAAACCAAGCGCCGCGTGTGCTTTAGCACCTGCGACTTTTCATCATAGCGGCGGGAAGACACGTGAAGGCAGTTCAGGGAGATTGTCACCCAAAAGAAGAGGCGATTTGTTGCCGGGCAACAAAATCTCCCCGAATCTGCTTGTGTGGATTGACCCTTAAGGCCCCCATACACAGAACGCGTCGCCAGCTTATTGGCCTAAGTGTGGGCCATCCGATGGGCTTCCCCGATCGATATCTGTCCGATCTCGATCAGGCAGGTCTCGATCAGGCAGGTTAAAAAATCCAGTTGGATCGCGGCCCCACAATCCGATCGCCCATATCGGATTTATTATGATCCGATTGTGGGCACATCGGGGAGACATCCGCTTGTTTGACGACATCGCCAAACGAGCGGATCTCTACGTCTATGGCCATACACGCACCAATATCGTGCGGAAAAAAATTTGTGTATGGTGTCAGACGGGCCCATCGATATCAATACAAGGCTTGGCTTTCTCAATCGGCCCAGGCAGAAAATTTTAATCGGGTGTCTTTGAAGGCACCCAAATGTCGGTCACTGGATAGTGCAGAATCGGCAGATACAGGTGGAATTCTATTGTCTCTACCTGTATATCTGACGATTCAGCTCTACACGTGTGTATTGAAACGAACGATCTTTCTTTGAAAGATATTTTCCATGAAAGATTGTATGGCCTCCTTAACGCACATGCTGGCAGTATCAGAAAGAAGTGACTTGTAAATGCAGAACTGAGCAGACCATTTTGCATTATTTAAATTGTGAAGTTGGATATTATGAAGACAGGATGAGCCCCCATATAACTGTTTGTCTGGTCAGTTGAACAACAGCAGTGGGATCTGGACAGCTAGAGTGAAAAATAGCAAAATCCGTCAGTTTTTAAACTCTGCACAAAATTTGTTAGGGAATGAAACTGAATGTCACTGCATAAGATATATGCCTATTCAATTAAACCCTAATGGCTGTGCACAAGAGGCAATTACTATCCTGGTTAGATACAAAATAAGCTAATTGCTAAATGCACAGAACAGCAATCAGAACATATGTAGATGATTTATATCTACGATAATGGCATTCAAAGTCACTTGGGGGCAAATTCCTTAACCAACGAAAATTCACTAGCGATGGCTTTGCAGCCGTCGCAACACTTTGCCAGGCGTACTTTCGCTAGGACAACGCTAATTCACTAAAATGCGAAGTTGTGTCCAGTGTGCCAAATGCTGGCGAATTTTCACTAGCGTTACTTCACCAATCAAAGCGAAGATGCGCTAGCGTTGCCTAATTTGCATATGGCGGTAGATGATAAAGTTACATGAATGTATATGTTGCAGCAAATACATTACATTACACAAGTCCAGGGAACCTTAATAAAGAAAATAGAGTTGTTATATTGCCCTACACATGAGCCCAGTGTATAGTTTATGTACCATAGGTAAGAAAATGTAGGTGGGGGAACCCGGTTACCCAAAAAAAAATTTATGGACCTTGGTATCTATTTAATCCTATTTTTTGTTGTTGTTGACTTATTTCAGGTTCCCCCTCTTACACTCTGTTGCATTGTGATTGCATTTGTTACCTCCACACTGGTTTTCCCTTGTACTTCAGCATCTTCAGGTTTAGCCTGTTCCTCCTTCCTTTTCTTTTCCTCTTCCTCTACATCAGCCATCCATTTATAGGCATCTATCCGGGCCTAATGCAGTAAAATATGTCAGGTTAAGGAAACCCTATCAGGAGAAATCTTTATCACAGCCTAACGCAAAAAAAAGGATTTTTTATGTGGACACAACAGTGCCCTGTTTTTGGAAATAGCAGTTATCAGTAATACATTTACAAAAGCAAGTACAGGTATGGGACCTGTTATCCAAAATGCTTGGGATCTGAGGTTTTCCGGATAATGGATCTTTCTGTAATTACTAAATTTGTAATTTAGTAAGTCTACTATAAAAAATCATTAAATAAACTCAAATAGGCTGGTTTTGCGTCCAATAAGGATTAATTATATCTTAGTTGTGATCAAATACAAAGCACTGTTCTATTATTACAGAGAAAAAGGAAATCCTTTTTAAAAATGTGAACTATTTGGATAAAAGGGAGTTGGTTTTTCCATAATTCAGAGCTTTCTGGATAACAGGTTTCTGGAAAACGGATACTATACCTGTACTGCCACTTACTGACCATGAAGGAAACTACACTTCAGAGAGGAAAATGGATTGTTTTGCTTTGATGGAAGTTTTTGATTTTTAATTAAAGGAGACATTTTGTGTAAAAAATAAGAATGTACCAGTATGTTATACTCATTTAGATATAGAAGAATTGTGCTTAAAAAAGTAGTGTTTCAGGCTGATTTATTGAATATTTCTGCAAAAACCCTAATAATCACTCCCTTCTCTTCCACTTCCTGCACCCTGAATTCCCAGGCTGTGCAGGGGAGCCAGCGGCTCTCAGCTCACTGTACTGTAGGGCAGGAACCAATCAGCAGCTAGCAGGAACTGATAGGGAACTGAAGCCTGTCTTTCCTTGTGTGATTGGCTGTCCCCCTCCTAATGTGCTTCTGGCAGGGACCATTAGGACACGTCCACCCCTCATTTAGAACACAGACAGGGACCAGAGAACATCTATAGCGAGCTACAATAAAGGGGCTATTTTTAAAGACAGTTGTAATGTGTAGCATCATGTAAAAGTAAAACCATATATTACTTACAAAATTCGGGTTTTTTCATTTATCCTATAATTCTCCTTTAAAGGGAAAATATCTACCTGGGTAGAACAGGGACCCAATAAATAAGCTTGTGTTGGTAATGTACTCTGTGATTCCTAAAATATATCAACTCTGTGTCATGAAAAGAAGCAGTTACAGGATAAAATTAGCTGCCAGACATATTAGGTGTTGGCACGCCCTATGTTGTGACAAGGTTTTGGCATGCACGATTAACTGGGCAGGTTAGAATACTTACCTTGGTTAGTCTGAGTGGCCGTGCAGAGATTTGCAATTCTTCCAAAAGTGCGGTTACCTCATGGGTGAACTCCTCATCGCCTGTGATATGAGATGGATTATTAAAGATACTAGTGGCACACCAAACCAAGTATGGATATTGCACTAAAAATCCTATATAAGTGATATATATTGCAGCTGACACACACAAACAGCTGCATCCAGGACCGCCATCAGAAATCGCAGGGCTCCGTACAACAAAATTTCCTGGGTCCCCTGGGCTGCGCCCACTGCAAGCCCCACCTACAGGTCCGCCCTCCCCACCACACAGTAAAAAAACAAAAAAAATATTGGTGACTATGGTTCCCACATATTAATAAAAAATAAAAAGATATTGGTGGTCAGGGCCCCCCATAAAAAACATTTGTGGCCAGGACCCCCCCATTAAAAAATATTGGTGGCTAGGACCCCACATGAGAAAAAAAATTGGTGGCCAGGGCCCCCCCCCCCCCCACATTATAAGAAAATTGGTGGCCAGGGCCTCTTAAACTTCCATGCCTTCCCGTCAGCAGCTCTCAGAAAGAGAGTGTGGCGTGGCCGGGGGCCCCTACAACTCTCCCCCCAGATGGCTGCCCTGGCTGCATCCCTTTAAAATAAACTGTTTTTAGAAAGAATTAATACAAAATGAACAAATGAATACCTTCCATTAGCATCTATTTGACATATCAATATATAATAGGGATGCACCGAATCCTTTTTGGATTCAGCCAAACCCCTGAATCCTTCGCGAAGGATTCGGCCGAATACTGAACCGAATCCTAATGTGCATATGCTAATTAGGGGTGGGAAGGGGAAAACATTACTTCCTTGTTTTGTGACAAAAAGTCACGCGATTCCCCTCTTTGCCCCTAATTTGCATATGCAAATAAGGATTTGGTTCGTTCGGGCAAAAGGATTCAGTCGGACAAATCAAATCCTGGATTCGGTGCATCCCCTACTATATATTATAGTACACTTCTTGGCTCTGCCACCAGAAATGTGTGCAGCCATGATGGAGTACATGCATGTACAGTGCCGGACTGGCCCGGCGGGACACCGGGAAAAAACCCTGTGGGCCCGACCCTTAATGGGCCAGTCCCCTCTCCCGATCAGATTCAGGGAAAAAAAAAAGTTTTTTATAGGCGCCGCGCCATGTGCGTGGCACCTATTTACTCAGGAGGCCGAGCGGCGCCTTCATGCATGCACACTCAGCGCGTCATAGTAGGGGGGCGCATCACAGTAGGGGGTCGGAGGGTGCCCTGGACAGTAGTCCCGGTGGGCCCGGGCCCCCCAGTCCGACCCTGCGCATGTACACACTGAGCAAGAGCTCCAGAGCTAGGACATATATAATATGCATGTGACCTGGGATTTGGGTGGCAATCTGTAGGGATGTGTCATACAGCCAGTAGTGGTACCTTCTTACAGGAATCAATTTGTTCCCCCAGTCTACGCTCGGAGCCTATGGCAATGCCTTTTAAGAAAAGTTGTATCCAGAGCAATTATATTGTGCCTTTCATTCACTTAACAATCAATCCTTTCTGTCTTTCTCTCTATGAGGCCCTAAACAATTAATACAGGTACCTTTTTCCAACTCCTCTTCGTCATCAAACTCCTCCAATGAGAATGCTTCCTTTAGCGGTTCTAGCTCCGCCTTTACTTCTGCCAGCTCCTCCCCCGACAGTGAGCTAAGAATTGCTTTTGTCTGGAAGAAGTGTGTAATGAGATATGTATAAGAAAACATAAACCTTTCACTTGTATGAAAGCTCTTTTGCAACCCACCTACATCAGTTCCAACATCTCTCAATATCTTAATACAGTCCCACCCCTCCAACTTTTTTGGTGGCACCATCTCTCAGTGATAAGCTCTGTTGATTGGATGCTAGGTTCAGTTTCAGACAGGGCATTGTCTGAATGTTTTCTATGTCTCCGTGAGCTTTCTCTAAAACATAAAGGCGTTTTATGGGTTCTGATAATATTAACCATAGTTAAAAGGGGTTGTTCACCTTTAAATTAACATTTAGTATGATGTTGAGAGTGATATTCTGAGACAATTTGCAATTGGTTTATACTTTTTATTATTTGTGGTTTTTGAGTTATTTAGCTTTTTGTTCAGCAGCTCTCCAGTTTGCAATTTCAGCAGTCTGTTTGCTTGGGTAGTCCAAATTACCCTGCATTGATTTGAATAAGAGACTGGAATATGAATAGGAGAGGCCTAAATAGAAAGAGGAGTAATAAAAAGTAGCAATAACAATACATTTGTAGCCTTGCAGAGCATTTGTTTTTTAGATGGGGTCAGTGACCCCCGTTTGAAAGCTGGAAAGAGTCTGAAAAAGAAGGCAAATCATTCAAAAACTATAAAAATAAAAAATGAAGGTCAATTGAAAAATTGCTAAGAATTTAACTTAAACGTGAACCACCCCTTTAATGTTTATGTGATAGTAACCCCAGACTGCAAGCAGGGACTTATATAAATGATGTGTAACTAATTAAAAGAACAGTGGATTATATTGGCTCTATTTTATATTTATATTATATAATATGTAATATGTTCTAAACCCACATATGATATTATCTGCAGCAATTAGAAGGGTCTGGTAAGGTAGTAGAATGCTAACCTTTGCATCACTCTCTTTAGACAACAGTTCCAAAGCCTCCAGGTGAGCCAGGCCCTGATACTCGTCAAACAACAACCCATAGTGTGCCTTTTGAACTGTCTCTGCACTAAAATCACTGCTTACACGCAACTCCTCTTGTTCTTTAGCTTCTCGCAGAACCTAAACAAGTACAAAAGATCAAAAACTAACAAGGTGTCTGACAAAAAAATCTATGCCTAGGGCAACATAACCAAGTCGAAAGCGTTACTTATCACAGGTATGGGACCTGTTATCTAGAATGCTCGAGACCTGAGGTTTTCCAAATAACGAATCTTGCTGTAATTTGGATCTTGATACCCTAAAGTCTACTAGAAAATCATGTAAACATTAAATAAACCTTACAGGCTGGTCTTTGCTCCCAATAAGAATTAATTATATCTTAATTAGGGTACAAGGTACTACTGTTACAGAGAAAAATTAAATTGGATTTAAAATTTTGAATTATTTAGATAAAATGGAGTCTATAGCCTTTTCATAATTCTTAACGGATCCCATACCTATTATATAGAGATTTATTAGCAGATTGTGACCACTGGAATATTTCAGCTTTGCATCATTTAACATTCCAGAGGAACACAGCAGACTGAACCCATTTATGCCCAATTTTACACAATGTGCACCTTTGAAATTAAGCTCTGGGGGCATGTTTACTAACATTGGAGATAAATATCTGGAGAGATTTCTGGAGATGTTGCCCATAGCAACCAATCAGATCTTTGCTTTTGTTTTCTAACTTGGCTGTGGCTGTTTAAATCTAATTGCTGATTGGTTGCCATGGGCAACATCTCCAAAATTCTCTCCAGATATTTATCTCCAATGTTAGTAAACATGCCCCTTAGTATGTTATAGTGTATATAGTGCAATAGTTTTATCTTGCATTTATAGTCCGTGATAGATAGATAGATAGATAGATAGATAGATAGATAGATAGATAGATAGATGATAGATAGATAGATGATATATATGGATAGATAGATGATAGATAGACTAATAGATAGATAGATAGATAGATGATAGATAGATAGATGATATATATGGATAGATAGATAGATGATATATATGGATAGATAGATGATAGACAGACAGACAGATAGATTTATATATATATATATATATATATATATATATATATATATATATATATATATATATATATATATATATATATATATATATATATATACTAGACATTAAGCCCGTTAAATTAACGGGCGCTAGAACATATGTAGTCAAACATGGGCACATGGACTGGAAGCAGAGACACTTCAACTTTATTATATAGGATATATATATATATATATATATATATATATATATATATATATATATATATATATATGGATAGATAGACGATAGATAGACTGATAGATAGAGAGATAGATAGATAGAGAGATAGATAGATGATAGATAGATAGATAGATGATAGATAGATAGATAGATGATATATATGGATAGACAGATGATAGATTTTCTTTCACTGGAAAACTATAAATACTCAATTTAGTAGTTGGCTTCTGACAGAACCAGACCGTAATGTCTTACCAAGCAACTGACCCTCCCTCCCCCCAGTTATCACATGTCAAAGAAAGTCCCCAAATAACATTAATTGGGAAACATCTAAAGAATTCCTCAGAACTGCTGCAAAATAAAAAAGAGTTTATTAAATCAAATACTATCATGTGTTTAATATAATCAGTAAGGACTGGAAGGAACCTGCTAGACTACAGACCCCTAAAGCACTAAAAACAACCAGAGGACCCATTACATTAAATGCCTTGTTAAAGGAACAGTAACACCAAAAAATAAAGTCTATTAAAGTAATGCGATTACAGTGTACTGTGGTGCCGCACTGGTAAAACTGGTTTGTTTGTTTTAGAAACTCTACAATAGTTTATATAAACAAGCTGCTTTTTGGCCATGAGGGCAGCCATTGAAAATGGAGAATAGGCACAGGATAGACCACAGATGACAGATAAGCTCTGTTGTACACAAGGGGATTTTTTGGAACTTATCTGTTATCCTTTGTGTAGTCTGTGCTTGAATGGCTGCCCCCATGACTACACAGCAGTTTGTTTATATAAACTATAGTAGTACTTTTCTGTTACCTACTGTGTATCCTGTGCTTGAATGGCTGTCCCCATGGCTACACAGCAGATTGTTTATATAAACTATAGTAGTACGTATCTGTTATCCTTTGTGTATTCTGTGCTTAAATGGCTGTCCCCATGGCTACACAGCAGCTTGTTTATATAAACTATAGTAGTACTTATCTGTTATCTACTGTGTATCCTGTGCTTGAATGGCTGTCCCCATGGCTACACAGCAGCTTGTTTATATAAACTATAATAGTACTTATCTGTTATCTACTGTGTATCCTATGCTTGAATGGCTTCCCCCATGGCTACACAGCAGCTTGTTTATATAAACTATAGTAGTACTTATCTGTTATCTACTGTGTATCCTGTGCTTGAATGGCTGTCCCCATGGCTACACAGCAGCTTGTTTATATAAACTATAATAGTACTTATCTGTTATCTACTGTGTATCCTGTGCTTGAATGGCTTCCCCCATGGCTACACAGCAGCTTCTTTATATAAACTATAATAGTACTTATCTGTTATCTACTGTGTATCCTATGCTTGAATGGCTTCCCCCATGGCTACACAGCAGCTTGTTTATATAAACTATAGTAGTACGTATCTGTTATCCTTTGTATATCCTGTGCTTTAATGGTTGCCCCCATGGCTACACAGCAGCTTGTTTATATAAACTATAGTAGTACTTATCTGTTATCTACTGTGTATCCTGTGTTTGAATGGCTACACAGCAACTTGTTTATATAAACTATAGTAGTACTTATCTGTTATCTACTGTGTATCCTGTGCTTGAATGGCTGCCCCCATGGCTACACAGCAGCTTGTTTATATAAACTATAGTAATACTTATCTGTTATCTACTGTGTATCCTGTGCTTGAATGGCTGCCCCCATGGCTATACAGCAGCTTGTTTATATAAACTATAGTAGTGTTTCTGAAGCAAACACACCTGTTTTACCAGTGCAGGGCAACAAAACATTATATTGTCATTCCTTTAAGACACTTTCAGTTTTTGGTGTTACTGTTCCTTTAAAGTCTGTGAGCCCTGTTATATTACAGCTTGGCTCTAGCATCACAAAAGGAAGAAGTTAGCATTCTTGAAAGGCAAGTTTATACACAATAACATGACCTACTTACACTGCTGTTTTGTAACCAAATTAATAACAGGGTTTAATACACAACTAGAACATAGTCTTTGTGGAGGCCTCTTATGTAAAAGCTAACTAAGTACAGATCGTAACTTGTACAAATCACGGAGATAAGTGCAGTCATAAGAATACAGGCAAGAATGTAGGAAGAGAACGAATTTAAAGACAGTAAATGTTACACAAGTAAGGGCAGGATATTCTGGAGTGAAATCTTTGAAATTGTCCTCAACAGAAACAGTTGGTTGTTTATATACACAGTTCTCACGTTTTATTATAGAAAGAGTAAACATACCGTTATGTGGGTAAAAATGTATTTTTGAACTTGATTTATCAAAGGTCGAGGAGAATTTTCGAATTAAAAAAAATCTAATTTCCAGTTATTTTTCTGTACCTCGACTAGGGAATAGTACAAATTCGATTATAATTTGCAAAGGATTAAAAAATTTGAATTTCTAAATTTATCATGTACTGTCTCTTTAAAAATTTTAATTCGACCATTCGCCATCTAAAACCTGCCGAATCACTGTTTTAGTCTATGGGGGACCTCCTAGAAGCTATTTGGAGCCAATTGGTGGACTTTGAAAAATCAAAGTTTTTTTGGGGAAAATTTATTCATACGATTCGAATTCGGCCAAATATGGACCTATTTGATCAAAAACGGACATATTCGACCAAAAAAAACTTCAACTTAATTTTAGTTGGTGTTTTTGAATTGAAATTTCAAAGTTTTTTCAATTCGGATTCGACCCTTGATAAATATGCCTTAGAATTTAGGTTTGGCTCAGATGGATCCTACAAATTAGCAAAACTGAATGTTTCAAGAATAACTATGTATATATAAGAGTGTTACTATTTAAAGGAAAAAGGTAACCCTTAAAGGAGAACTAAACCCTAAAAATTAATATGGTTAAAAATTACATATTTTATATATTGAACTTATTGCACGAGGCTAAAGTTTGAGCTTGTCAATAACAGCAATGATCCAGGACTTCAAACTTGTCACAGGGGGTCACCATCTTGGAAAGTGTCTGTGACACTCACATGCTCAGTGGGCTCTGAGCAGCTGTTGAGAAGCTAAGCTTAGGGCTCGTCACTAATTATCCAGCAGAAAATTAGGTTCCCCTGTAATATAAGCTGATGCTACAGGTTTGCTGATTATTAAATTCTGATGCTAATTTCTGTGCTGCCATGTAGTAATTATCTGTATTAATTATTAATCAGCCTTATATTGTGACATTTCTATTCTATGTGTACTGTATATTGTGAGTGGCTCCCTAAGCTCAGTAAGTGACAGCAGCACAGAGCATGTGCAGTGAATCAGCAGAAAAGATGGGAGCTACTGGGGCATCTGCTAAAGGGCTGTGGTTGCCTTGGGCTGGTACAGAAGCCCAAAACATCATGTACATCATTTCTAGCTACTTCTTTAATTAAGCTTTAGTTCTCCTTTAAGTGAGAAACACATTAGACTATACCATTTCTCTGACCACTATGCTTATACTTTATTATACTACCTGCTGCTCTGTGCTAGTTATTCTAACAGTAAATCTTGCAGATGAAAAAAAGCTGAATTTACAAGGGGTACCTGGGACTGGTGTATCTCTAATTACAACCTTTTATTCAGGGATAAGCCAGAATACTTACAGTGGTGCTGATGAACATGACCTACCTGGGATAAAGTAGAGTTTCTATTTATAAGTCCTTTGGTCTTCTTAAAGCCTGGATCTCCCTCAGCAATAACGTCCATGGTCTTTTTCCCAATAAACTCCAGAGCATCTAGCCCACCAGTGAGAACAGTCTTCCCCTAATCAAGACACAATGGGGGCATCTCAGCAAGAAATACATTAATATTGATAGGTTTAGGACCATACAGTCATCTCTACTTAAGGGCTAGTCCACACGGGGAGATAGCGACGCGTTTGCGGTCGCGGCGACAAAGCGCCGCGACAGTCGCCGCGACCGGCGCAGGCGACAGTTTTGTATGGGCGCCTATGTAAAAACGCCTGTGCTAACCACACGAGGCGATGCGCTTTTCAACAGTCGCCTGAAAAAGCCTGGCGAGGCATTTTCAGGCGACTGTTGAAAAGCGCATCGCCTCGTGTGGTTAGCACAGGCGTTTTTACATAGGCGCCCATACAAAACTGTCGCCTGCGCCGGTTGCGGCGACTGTCGCGGCGCTTTGTCGCCGCGACCGCAAACGCGTCGCTATCTCCCCGTGTGGAATAGCCCTAAAGGAATACTGTCATGGGAAAACATGTTAATAGTGCTACTCAAGCAGACTTCTGCACTGAAATCCAATTCTCAAAAAAGCAAAAAAATCCATTTTTCAAAAGAGCAAACAGATTTTTTTTATATTCAATTTTAAAATCTGACATGGGGCTAGACATATTGTCAGTTTCCCAGCTGCCCCCAGTCATGTGACTTGTGGAACTGTCAGGCTGCTATTTCTCCTACTTAATGTAACTGAATTAATCTCAGTGGGACTTGGCTTTTACTATTGAGTGTTGTTCTTAGATCTACCAGGCAGCTGTTATTTAGTGTTAGGGAGCTGTTATCTGGTTACCTTCCCATTGTTCTGTTGTTAGGCTGCTGGGGGGGGGAGAAGAAAGGGGTGATATCACTCCAACTTGCAGTACAGCAGTAAAGAGTGATTGAAGTTTATCAGTCACATGAATGGAGGCAGCTGGGAAACTGACAATATGTCTAGCCTAGGGTTGCCACCTGGCCGGTATTTTACCAGTATGGCCGGTAAAAATGATGCTTGATGCCAATGTTATTAATAGGAAAAAATGGCAAGAATATAGGAAGGCCGGTATTTTTTTCCAGAAAAGGTGGCAACCCTAGTCTAGCCCAATGTCAGATTTCAAAATTGAATATAAAAAGATCTGTTTACTCTTTTGAAAAATGGATTTCAGTGCAGAATTCTGCTGGAGCAGCACTATTAACTGATACGTTTTGGGGAAAAAAACATGTTTTTCCATGCCAGTATCCCTTTAAGGTCAGCAATGCCAGATCTTATTTTTCAAGGATACCACTGGGCAAAAATGGGTGCCTTTTGAATTAAAATACAGCCAACATCACTTATTGTAGCAGATATAGGGGGTGGTCTTGGTATCGCAGACCTATATTGCTGCTCAACTAGCTCTTTTTTTCCAGCTAGCACAATCTTCAGTTTGGAATACTTTATCAAGTCATTTATTATGGATTGGTTCTCCACCTCATCCATTGTACTCTCCTACAATAAACCATTATTTATACTGGCTGAAAAACATCCGTTAGTTTTAAATAGCATCTTTGTTGGCTAATCCCAAATTTCATCCAGTTCTGGAACCTGGAGTATTTGCTTGGTGGCAACAGAATAATCTCCATACACTATAATATAATAATAATAAGGTTACTTCTATTCAGACTCTAATCAAGTCTTCTGTTGAGCTCAGATATGTCACTACTTCTTATGAACAACAAGAAACAAACTACAAGATTTGCCAGTACCTACTGTTTATGAACAATTATGTCTACATTCTCTCCCTTATACAAGTGCAAATTTCCAGGATATTTGACTTATTAATTCACCAAATGCCTCTGAACGGAGCTACATTTCATTAAGGAGTCAGAGCAAGACATATAGATATGCTTAGACAATAACACCTGGCTTGATATGCTCCACAATATTGAACAACAAAAAAAAGAAATTCCCTTGCAGGCTTACTTAAAGGGATACTGTCATCGGAAAACATGTTTTTTTCAAAACACATCAGTTAATAGTGCTACTCCAGCAAAATTCTGCACTGAAATCCATTTCTCAAAAGAGCAAACAGATTTTTTTTTAAATTCAATTTTGAAATCTGACATGGGGCTAGACATTTTTTCAATTTCCCAGCTGCCCCTGGTCATGTGACTTGTGCCTGCATTTTAGGAGAAATGCTTTCTGGCAGGCTGCTGTTTTGCCTTTTCAATGTAACTGAATGTGTCTCAGTGAGACATAGGTTTTAACTATTGAGTGTTGGGGGGGGCGGAGCCGAATGCCGTGCAGATAGGCAGCACGAGAAGGGAGCTCCGCTATTAAAGATCCTGCACAGCCCATAAACGACTCCTTATCATCGCGAAAAGCTACATTACCTGTCTTCACTGGTGCCCCTTATCATCCGGTGGCTGGCGATGGGGAAAAATACGCACAAGGTACGTGCAGAAGCCGCAGAGAGGCTGGGGCGGTTTGCTCGCAGCGCGGCACAAGATGGCGCCGGCAGCCCCACTCCACCGCTAACACGGGCCTCATCTCCCGACGCACATGCGGCCAACCAAGGGGAACCCCCTCCTTCCACCCATGATTTGCTTGCAGCGATAACTGCCTGCCAGACCTCTATTACCTCCACCCTCACAACAAAGATAGAAGAGGTTAAGGTGGAAATCTCCCTCCTCAAACAGGATGTGCAGGCCATTAGAGAGCGCACTGGAGCGCTGGAAGAAAGGGTCAGTGGGTTGGAGGACCGCGTGGCCCCAGTGCACAGCGATATTACACATATTAAAAAACAGCTGAAAATAGTCACAGACAGAATGGAGGACATGGAGAATAGGCAGAGGAGGTCCAACATAAGAGTGGTCGGTCTCCCTGAGAGGAGTGAGGGCCAGAACCCAGAAACTTTTGCTGAGCAATGGTTGAAAGAATTGCTAGGGGAAGAGACATTTTCACCGCAGTTTGTTGCTGAAAGAGCGCATCGTGTCCCTACTAGACCTCTACCACCGGGTGCACCCCCTCGCCCATTTCTAATAAAACTCTTGAATTACCGTGACAGGGATGCGGCCCTTCGGGCTGCCCGGAAAAAAGGGGACCTACAATATCAGGGGTCACGTGTGTCCCTATACCCTGATTACTCGGCCGCACTTCAAAAACAACGTAGCTCCTTCCTGGGCATTAAGAGGCGCCTGCGGGATAAGGGAATTAGCTACAATATGGTTTTCCCTGCCAAACTGCGTGTGGTAGATGGAGATAGGATACAGATTTTTGAACGACCGGAGGGGGCCATCCACTGGCTGGAGACAAAGCCTGCAGAAAGGAGAGGAAGCCCACGGCCAGGACAACCTGGCCCACCCCCCTCCCCATCTAGGGCCCTGCCGCATTAAACGTGAAGTGATGAGGCCTACAGCCATTGCCTCAGTGGAACCCGGGATTCAGGGGACCTACCACTGGCACCACAGCAATCAGCAGGTTTAATGCTTGCCCAATTTTCCTCTGGAGCAAGGCTACAACAGTCATTTTTAGCATGGTTTGAGCTATGCAATTTTTCTCCCTTTTTCTTCCCCTTTTCTCCCCCCCCTTTTTTTTTTTTTTTTTTCGTTCTTCAGCAAGACAAGAGACATTCTAGTCTCCTACAAACAAGGAGTTGTTAACAGGATTTTATTCCCTTGAGCGGAACTACCCGGACTCTAGCCGTACCATTGGGCTATAGCGGCTGTGAGTAAAGGGTCAAGACTTTGACTTGTGCTTTTCTTCCCTTTGTTAAATAGTTCGAGTTCTTTTTTTCTCTTGAACGCCCTGAACTTGGCTGGGAAATTGACCCCAGTGTGCTTCATACCCCAAGTTAAATTGTTCTGGGAGTAATGTATCTCCAGGTTTGGGTGGGGATACCGGGAGGGGGGGTTTTGAGGGAATGTATGTGCTTATACTTTAATCTTTGTTTCTTTTTCCTCTCTTTTTCTCTTTCTTTGCTTTGGATGGGCTCCGTATATAAAGATATCATGGATCCGCGGCCAGTCTGTGACCAGTCCTTGGGTACTCCATGTTCCTCTCCATGTCAGAATGATCTTATGATGCAGTATGGCAGGTACAAAGATTAGACTAGTATCATGGAATGTGATTCTCAAAGTGACTATTGGCCTAACCCCGCTTATTTTGGTTAATGTCTATTCTCCACCCCCTGGGAACTTGGCTCTCCTACAATGTATACTAGGCAAAATTGCAACATTGGAAGAATGTCCTATTATATGGATGGGGGATTTTAATGCAGTTCCCAACCCTAAGCTAGACCGCCTTAGACCTTATAGGGGAGACTCTGCTGCCCTTGGGGACTGGCTTCAAGCATCTAATTTGACAGAGGTGTGGAGATGGTCCCACCCCAATGCACAACAATTTTCTTGCTTTACAGCCTCCACTGCTGCTCTGTCACGTATTGACCTTGCCCTTGCATCCCCAGCAGTTCTACCACTGGTAGATTCAATTAACTACACCACTAGAATATGCTCAGATCACGCTCCATTGCAGCTGGATCTGAGACTCGCAAGCCGGGTAGATGGGCGGCAGTGGAGGCTTCCCCCAAAATGGATCCACAATGAGTTTGTGAGAGAAGCATTTGTCCCACAATTTAAAAGCTACTGGGAAATAAATACTGGAACAGCCTCAGCGCAGATGGTTTGGGATGCAGCCAAGGCCTACACAAGAGGCACATATATCTCGCTGATTAAAGAGGCTAGGCGGAAATATGAAGCTAAATTGAGTGAAGCCAGGGTGTCGCTGGCGGATGCCGAAAAGGTATATGCTAGTGACCCGACAGAGGCAGCAGGGGAGGTATTTGCAGAAGCCCAAAGAAATGTCAATATAGCATATACAGAGAAATACTCACAGAGGGAGATGAACCGTATAGCCAGTTGGTATGATAAGGGGGACAAATGTGGCAGGCTATTGGCTATGCTATCCAGGGAACCTAGCCAGCTGACGGCAATTCCCAGAATAATTACAGCTGAAGGGGTTGAGCTGCAGGGTCCAGATCTCATTTTAAACAAATTTCGCTCCTATTATTCCAACTTATACAGCTCTAAATTTACCCGCTCCCAAGAAGCGCTGGCTGAGTACCTGGATGGCATTCCGATTCCTAAACTTCCCAGAGAGGGCACGGACTTCCTGAGTCGGCTCATTACTTCTGATGAGGTGGCTGAGGCCATCTCTGCCTTCCCAAATGGAAAGACGCCTGGCCCAGATGGTCTCCCCATCGAGTGGTACAAGGCACATGCGGACATCATTGCACCCCAACTGACTGCCCTTTATAATGATATCATTACGGGAGCCCCTCTCCCGTGCACAGCCAAATTGGCTACCATTACATTAATATTGAAGGAAGGGAAACCCCCTGAGAATTGTGGGTCATATAGACCGATCTCTCTCCTGAATACAGATGTGAAAGTATTGGCCAAAGTGCTAGCAAATAGGCTGAAGGTAGTAATAGAAGATCTGATACACCCGGACCAAACAGGCTTTATGCCCAATAAGGGTACAGACATTAATCTTAGGCGTCTGTACACTAACCTTGCAGCTAGACACCAAAACTCGGGCGAGAGAGTGGTGGTGTCCCTAGATACTGAGAAGGCCTTCGACACAGTTGAATGGCCCTACCTGTGGCAACTCCTCTCCCGTTTTGCTCTTGGGGAGAGTTATATAAAATGGGTGAAGGCACTTTATGATTCCCCTATGGCCAGACTAAGGGTCAACTCGGGTCTGTCACAGGAGGTGAGGCTGGCGAGAGGCACCCGACAGGGCTGCCCACTATCTCCCCTTCTCTTTGCCTTAGCGATCGAACCTCTCGCCATTAAAATAAGGGGCAACGTCCAAATTAAAGGTCTGCGAATACAGAGGTTGGAGGAAAAAATCTCCCTGTATGCCGATGATATGCTGGTATACCTGGCAGACCCGAGGGACTCCCTTTCTGAGCTCCTACGGGAGATAGGTCATTTTGGTGAATTTTCAGGACTTAGAGTAAACTGGGGGAAGTCCCTTCTGTTTCCTATTGACCCGGATACCCAGAAAGATCCCAGACACGGCCCACTCCTGCAATGGGTGAGTCGTTTCAGGTATCTCGGCATAGAAATACATAGGGATATATCACAATACTTGGATCTTAACCTAACCCCAATTGTGAGAACCCTTAAACTCAAAGTACAGAGCTGGGCGGCTCTGCCACTCTCTCTCCCCGGGCGCATTAATCTGCTAAAAATGATTTTCATACCCAAGTTCCTATATGCATTTCACAATTCCCCCATTGTACCCCCCAAAAGGTGGTTTGCTACAGTGGATGGTATAATGCGGGGTTTTGTATGGGCAGGACAGCGGCCGAGGATTAAGTGGCAAACCCTACAGGCCCCAGTTGCCAGAGGAGGCTTGGCGCTCCCAAACCTTCTACTGTATTTTTATGCCAGTCAGTTAGTATATGCCTGGTGGTGGTTGAACCCTAACCCAAACAATCAGGCGGTGGTTCTGGAGGCAGGGGTAATCTCCTCGTTTGAGGCATTGGCCAATCAGCTACACAGAGGCCTCTCCTCAATATATGCCCTAACTCCTTGCATGAAAACAGTGTGTACAGTTTTTCAGAGGGCGGTGGTGTCCCCATACAAAAAAAAGAACCAGTGGTCACAGTGGTCCCCCTTGTGGGGCAACAAAAACCTCCCGCAGCTCAGACTGCTTCCAGATGCGGCTACCTGGGCAGCGGAAGGGATCAAATACTTAGGAGATATTGTTAGGGCTGGGGAATTTAAGCAGTTCATACACCTGCAGGAGGACTTTGCCTTACCAACCCGTAGGCTCTTTACCTTTCTCAGACTATGCCATGCACTAGTCACTCAATTCCCCGAAAGGGCTCCAGAGATAGCAGAGACCACACTCGAAAGGTACTTGAGACACCCTGAACTTCAGAAACCGCTTAGTTGGTTTTACACTCTTCTTCTGCAGGATGTCTTTGACCCACTGAAACACTTTTGTCAGAAATGGCTGTCTGATTTCCCCCAATTAGATGAAGGTGATTGGAAAGATATTCTCAGTCAAATACCCGAGATCAATATTTCCACTAGGGATAGGTACATCCACACTAAGTTCCTCAATCGAGTCTATCTGACACCGCACAGACTGGCCCGGATATACCCTGGGCACCCAGACGTATGTCCCAAATGTAACCATGACCAGGGAAACTACATGCATGTATTTTGGGACTGTCCGCACATCCAGAGATTCTGGGCAGAGGTATTGGCGTATGGTGCACTTAAGTTCGGACTCCCTAATAAACGCTCTCCTGAACTCTGTCTGTTGGGAGTTACTGGAGGACTCTCATTGACCTCTTATGAAAGGATGAGTCTAATGCAACTGCTCCACTTTGCCAAGAAAGCCATTCTGATGTCATGGAAAGCAACAGCACCTCCAACACTAGGCTTCTGGAAGAAGCTTATCAATGATGTTCTTCCCAGTCAAAAACTTACCTACCTGTCCAGAGGGTGCCCAGATAAATTTGGGAAAATTTGGGGTGGCTGGCTGGATAGAAGTATGGATGCTTAAGTACTAATTCCCTTGCAGAGCTTGAAAAACGGGGGACCTAGGCACATGCGGCAAGCTTATCACTGGAAACACACGCTTGTGGCCTTGAACCCCTCTTTATTTTTTCTATGTAATCCAGCGGACTGGAAAACTGGTCGTCACTGCTATGGACTTTGAACATTCTCCTAAAGGGGAGCCCACCCCCCTTCTTTTTCTTCTCTCTTTCTCACCTCTCTCCTTATCTTTCCTACTACTTTATTTTTGTTGTAAATCTCAATAAAGAAAATCTTTCAAAAAAAAAACTATTGAGTGTTGTTCTTAGATCTACCAGGTAGTTGTTATCTTGTGTTAGGGAGCTGCTATCTGGTTACCTTCCCATTGTTCTTTTGTTCGGCTGCTGGGGGGGAAAAGGGAGGGGGTGATATCACTCCAACTTGCAGTACAGCAGTAAAGAGTGAGCAAGTTTAGCAGAGCATAAGTCACATGACTTGGGGCAGCTGGGAAATTGACAATATGTCTAGCCCCATATCAGATTTCAAAATTGAATATAAAAAACATCTGTTTGCTCTTTTGAGAAATGGATTTCAGTGCAGAATTCTGCTGGAGCACCACTATTAACTGATTCATTTTTTTAAAAAAAAAATTCCCATGACAGTATCCCTTTAAAGTGCATTTTTGAGGGCTAATTACTAATCAATATTATTAAAACAAGGAGAATAAACCCCACAGTTTTTAACAAATGTAATTTCAGTATATTAAGGTCGCTTATGTGCAAAGTAATTTGCCAAAGTGCCAACTCAATGTTCAATCAATTAATTTAGTAAGTAAATTAATTGTGTGAATTTTACTGAAAAAATGAATTCATTATTTCAGTTCATTCTGAGTAAAGAATAACTTAATTCATATGAGTGCTAATATAAATCAATTGCAGCTACTGTATTAATAAGTTATTAATTAAAGTGCCGATGCTTAATAAATTGAATTAAACTCAAAAATGTGAAAGATATCAATTCATTTGAAGAAAAGTTCCCGCAGTTCATTGAAATGAGAATCAGAAATGGAAAACAGTTTAGCAGGTGGAGCTGTCCTGAAAACTACAATTTAATAAATGTTTCTGATTAGACCCTGGGACAGGGCACGAGGGAGAAAGCACAATATGGTCAAATGCTCTCCTAGCATTTTGGTACAGGAAATGTATTAAAAGTTTATCACCCTGAAAATCTAAAGGTGGCCATACACATACAGATCCGCTCGTTTGGCCAAATGATTTCGCCAAACAAAAGGATATCTCCCCGAGATGCCCACCGTGAGGTCATAATGTATGGAAAACGGTTGGTCGAATTGGTGAACCACATCAACATACAGATGCGGTCCACGATTCGACAGGATTTTTAACCCTGCCCGATTGATCGGGAAAGCCCATCGGAGGGCCCCACACAAGGGCCAATAAGATGCCGTCTCGGTCTGTCGGCAGCTATCAGCCTGTGTATTGCCACCTTAAATCGTGTCCATCTATCCCCTCTTTATGTTTCACAGGCTGTGGTTGGCTCTTTTCTGAATATATGGTGGCAATTTTGCTAGGGTCTACATTAGGGATGCACCGAAACCAGGATTCGGGATTCGTCCAGGATTCGGCCTTTTTCAGCAGGATTCGGCCGAATCCTTCTGCCAGGCCGAACCGAACCAGGGGCGGGGAGGGTAATCAAATGACTTTTTGTCACAAACAAGGAAGTAAAAAATATTTCCCCCTTTCCCACCCCTAATTTGCATATGTAAATTCGGATTCGGGTCGTATTCAGCCGAATCTTTCACGAAGGATTAGGGGTTTGGCCGTATCCAAAATAGTGGATTGGGTGCATCCCTAGTCTACATAATGATCACTAGTGTCACAGCTTTAATACTCAAGAAACCTAATGCCAAAGCTCTACTTCATCGGATGAAGAATAAATATTTACGATCGATTACTAGCCATATTTTATAAGCAGCGAAGGTCTAAAAAATGCCCTCACTAGATTAGATGCTGCATTATACATGACTGTGGACACTCAAATGTTTATTATGTGGACTTTGTTAGTGTCTAAAAAATGCCCTCACTAGATTAGATGCTGCATTATACATGACTGTGGACACTCAAATGTTTATTATGTGGACTTTGTTAGTCCCTCCTGCCCAGGAAATAATGTTAGGATGTCACCATCATGGATGCTGTATTGTTGATGATCCTGGACATTTGAACATGTCTAATGCAGCGAATATTAGCATTTTATGGCCAGGAAACAATGTAAAAGCTGTTACAGATTTCACTTGTTACTTAAAAATAAAATGATTTATTAAAAAAAGAGAAGGTTCTGAAATGAAAGGCCCTATTCAATTCTAATTACGACAATAACCCCTTTTTAGCAGAGAGCTCTTTAAAATAACACGTGGTTACATTTCTTGTAAAATGTATCAGCTGATATAATTGTTGTCTTCCACCAGGCTGGAAATATTTAGCGCAAAAAGTCCACTATTCTACTTAGGTTTTATGAAAAAGTGTATGAACAAGGCAGGCCAGCCATACTATATACCTTCCCTTAACACAATAAATATATATAAACACAATAAGAGTCAGACTGGTATTTTGTGGGTTTTCTTGATGCAGCAGCCACAGACAACCATACCCCACCTCAAGCCCAAACTGGGACTAAAAAGCCCCTAGATTTTCAAGTATACAGAGGCCCAAACAGGTCCAATTAATAGTGACACACAGAAATCCTTGCAACAAGCAGGAGGTAGCTATTGTTGATATTGTTTCTACAATAAATAATGGCAAACAACTGCAAATGACATGTCCCTCAGCAAAATGGCACACAATAAATTTTGAATGGCCACAAGAAAAATTGCCTCATTTACTCAGAACTGCGGGCAAACACATGTGTGATTTAGTATCTGTGTCAGTAAATCAACCCTATAGTCAGTACCAAGAAATATGTTTCTGATCATCAAACACATTTAACTATTATTCAAAGATAACACAAGTAAACACAAAATGCAGTTTTTAAATGAGGGTTTTTATTATTTAGGGAGAAAAGAAATCCAAATCTACATTTTCATGTGTGAAAAAGTAATTGCCCCCTGAACCTAATAACTGGTTGGGCCACCCTTAGCAGCAATAACTGCAATCAAGCGTTTGCGATAACTTGCAACAAGTCTTTTACAGCGCTCTGGAGGAATTTTGGCCCACTCATCTTTGCAGAATTGTTGTAATTCAGCTTTATTTGAGGGTTTTCTAGCATGAACCGCCTTTTTAAGGTCATGCCACAACATCTCAATAGGATTCAGGTCAGGACTTTGACTAGGCCACTCCAAAGTCTTCATCTTGTTTTTCTTCAGCCATTCAGAGGTGGATTTGCTGGTGTGTTTTGGGTCATTGTCCTGCTGCAGCACCCAAGATCGCTTCAGCTTGAGTTGACGAACAGATGGCCGGACATTCTCCTTCAGGATTTTTTGGTAGACAGTAGAATTCATGGTTCCATCTATCACAGCAAGTCTTCCAGGTCCTGAAGCAGCAAAACAACCCCAGACCATCACACTACCACCACCATATTTTACTGTTGGTATGATGTTCTTTTTCTGAAATGCTGTGTTACTTTTACGCCAGATGTAACGGGACGCGCACCTTCCAAAAAGTTCAACTTTTGTCTCGTCGGTCCACAAGGTATTTTCCCAAAAGTCTTGGCAATCATTGAGATGTTTTTTAGCAAAATTGAGACGAGCCTTAATATTCTTTTTGCTTAAAAGTGGTTTGCGCCTTGGAAATCTGCCATGCAGGCCGTTTTTGCCCAGTCTCTTTCTTATGGTGGAGTCGTGAACACTGACCTTAATTGAGGCAAGTGAGGCCTGCAGTTCTTTAGATGTTGTCCTGGGGTCTTTTGTGGCCTCTCGGATGAGTTGTCTCTGCGCTCTTGGGGTAATTTTGGTCGGCCGGCCACTCCTGGGAAGGTTCATCACTGTTCCATGTTTTTGCCATTTGTGGATAATGGCTCTCACTGTGGTTCGCTGGAGTCCCAAAGCTTTAGAAATGGCTTTATAACCTTTGAAATTGAACTCAGGTGTGATAAACCACAGTTATTTTTTAACAAGGGGGGCAATCACTTTTTCACACAGGCCCATGTAGATTTGGAGTTTTTTTTCTCCCTTAATAACGCAAACCTTCATTTAAAAACTGCATTTTGTGTTCAATTATGTTATCTTTGACTAATAGTTACTGGTTTTTGATGAGCAGAAACATTTAAGTGTGAAAAACAAGCAAAAGAATAAGAAATCAGGAAGGGGGCAAATAGTTTTGCACACCACTGTATATATATCTCTATTTTTGTTTACATTCTATATCAGGGTGATATAGATATTGTGGGGAAGGCATGTCACTATTACACAAGTAAACACTGTGTTCCAATGTGTCCTTTATATGTACTTACTGTGCTCTGCACTGCAGTTGAGATGCTGGATAAGAATCCCAGTGCTCCTGTTATTGGAGATGAGCTCTCGTTGTCTTTGGCATCATCACTCTGTCCAAAAGCTGCACCTGCTAGGAGTTCACAGGGAAATATCAGCCCTGTAGATAAACAATTCTTTGTTCCAAGAAGGAAAACTATGATTTTAAACTTACCAGTAAAATCTTTTTCTAGAAAGCCCAACCAGTCAGTGCAGACAGTGTGGGTTAAGCATTCACCTCTAGAGGCAGGACAGAATAATAAGAAACAAACATTGGTTCTCCATTTAAGTCTGAGAATGCTTAAATTTTAACCACATCGTCTTCACCGACAGGCAGGGCTGTTCTAGAGAAATTACTGAACACACTGATGTTTTATTATCATTTATAATGTTACTGTTAGTAGTAAAGACACAGCTGTAGATGAACTACAACTTTCAGTTTGGGATTTAAAGCGAACACTCACATTTAGCAACAAGGTGGCAGCAGTTAGTTCAGCAATTTGTATGATTCTGCCCACAGTGCAGAATTGGCTATGGCCAAAACCCCACCACAGCTGCTGAAAGCACTGAATGTAAAATGCTGTATACAATGTACATAGAGGCTTAAAGGAAAACTATACCCCCCAAACAGTGGTTCTCTATAAAAACATATTGCATAAAACAGCTCATATGTAAAACCCTGCTTCATGTAAATAAACCATTTTCATAATAATATACTTTTTTAGTAATATGCACCATTGGGTAATCATAAATAGAAAATTGCCATTTTAAAAAATAAGGGCTGCCCCCTGGGATCATACGGTTCACTGTGCACACAAACATACCAAACAAACCATACTTGTTAGGTCACATGAGCCAATTAACAGAGTCCTGTCTTTTGCTTCCTCACTTCTTCCTATTACAGTTAGAGCTGCAGTATTTCTGGTCAGGTGATCTCTGAGGCAGCATAAAGACCATCACAAAATGGTGGCTCAAGGCAAGAGATGTAAACGGGCAAGATTTACTTAAATATATAGACCAGTTTGGTAAGATTCTTTAATATGCCACTTAACATGATATAAACTATTGCTTAAGTATTCATTTTGGGGTTATAGTTTTCCTTTAAGTGGCGAACCTCCGAGGCAAAACATTCAAGCGAGCAGTTGGAAGGAGGTCTGTCTGTGCATGTGCCTCCAATAAAGTTTCACTCCTACCAGAAATCGAATCTGTACCTAATTTCAGTAAAACTCAGAATATCATTATAAAATTACCAGTTCCAGTGCAGAGCTGTTCTCATTATGCTGAACAGCTGTCAGAATACAGTAGTAATTACTATCAATTCTTCATTGGGGAATATAAATGCTTCTAAAGAAACTGAAAATAAATTTCACCTATCAATGTTTCATTGCTTAGGAAAAGTTTCAAGCTTGCCTTGCCTATGAGTGTGGTACCCTGTCCCTACTCCACATAATCACTATGCTGTCCTTTTACAACGACATAATATATCAAATATGTAGAGAAACGAACAAAATGAAAAAACATTTTTTATTCTGATTCTTGGTTAAAGAGTCTTATTCTAATGATATTAACACAGAGATATTAGGGGCATTTTAATAGCCATTTTTCATAGGCCAAAATGTGATGCCCAAGTACCCCCTATAGAATTTAGTGGTGCACCGAATCCAGCATTCGGTTCGGGATTCGGCCAGGATTCTGCCTTTTTCAGCAGGATTCAGCCGAATCCTTGTACCTGGCCAAACCGAATCCGAATTTGCATATGTAAATTAGGAGCGGGAAGAGAAATCACATGACTTTTTGTCACAAAACAAAAAAAAAATGTTTTCCTTTTCCTCCCCTAATTTTCATATGCAAATTAGGATTCGGATTTAGTTCGGTATTCGGCTGAATCTTTCACAAAGGACTTCCAAATAGTGGATTCAGGGCATTCCTAATAGAATTAAATGTACATTGCATCAGAAGCACTTGTGTCAGTTAACACACCGAGGTGTTTCTAGACGCAATGACAGACGGTGACACACAAGAGCTTGTCATGCAATTAACAAGTCTCAGGCCTATTTCGGGCGTTTGGGTACTGTGTTTTAATTGAACAGTGTGCCACTGTCCTAAGAGCACCTAAAAATAAATTTAGAAACAATAGACAAGGCAGTACAAGATACTGATTACTTTTACTACTCACTGGACCCTAAAAGTGTCAGGACCCCTGTGCCTGACAGAGGGCTTATAATCACTCTATTCTGCCTGTCAATCCACACACATGGCCAATAGACCATTTTCACTTTACATAATGTGATATCGTTGGTGTATAATTGTTACAAGCAGCTGTTTCTGCCAGTCACTGCCAGGCAGTTTCCTTGAGTGTTTCTTGGCAGCACTTTCCCAGGCACAGCAATTGGTTGCTGACCATGGCCAAAAATGTAAAAGTTAGGGGGGGGGAAGTGTCTGTTTTAATTGCAACAAAGCCATGTAAATAAGGTGCAAGGTATCCAGAATGCTCCGCACCTAGGATTTGGATCTGGAGAAGGGATCTCTCCATAATTTGAATCTCTATACATTAAGGGGCCGATTCACGAAGGGTCGAATATCGAGGGTTAATTAACCCTCGATATTCGACTGGGAACTAAAATCGTTCAACTTCGAATATCGAAGTCGAACGATTTTGCGCAAATCCTGCGATCGATCGATTAAATCCTTCGAATCGAACGATTCGAAGGATTTTAATTCAACGATCGAAGGAAAATTCTTCGATCAAAAAATCACAGGCAAGCCTATGGGGACCTTCCCCATAGGCTAACATTGACTTCGGTATGACTATGAAGATTTTCATTCATCCAGGTCATAGTATATCTAGTATAGGTCAAAATCTAAAATGTGCCATTGTAAATGGATTAGTGGAAGAGTTTATATGCCGAGAACTTCCCACACCAGTCAGTTGAACTGAAGAAGCTGCTCGGATAAGTAGTGAAACGTCTTCATTGATTACTCAGCAAGTCCAGTTGTTTTTAGATTGACCTATACTAGATATTGACTTCGGTAGCTTTTAGCTGCCGAAGTAGGGGGTCGAAGTTTTTCTTAAAGGGACAGTACTTCGACTATCGAATGGTCGAATAGTCGAACGATTTGTAATTCTAATCGTTCGAATTGTTCGAATTCGATCGAATTCGACCGAATTTAACCAATTCGATGGTCGAAGTACCCAAAAAATACTTCGAAATTCGAATTTTTTTTTATTCGAACCCTTCACCCGAATTTAACCCATTAGGATTGATTCATGTTAGTTTAGCTGGGATCAAGTACAAGGTGCTCTTTTATTACAAATAAAAGGAAAACGTGAATTATTTGTTTAAAATGGAGTCTATGGGAGATGGCCTTCCAGTAATTCTGAGCTTTCTGGATAACAGGTTTCCGGATAACAGACCTATACCTATACCACCAAACTTTTTTTTTCTTTTTTTTTTGGAACTTCAGTTTCCTTTTAGCAATACCACCCTATATTAAAAAAATTCCTTAAAGGAAAACTATAGCCCCCAAACAATGTAGGTCTCTATAAAAATATAACTATGGGGGGGTTGTGGATGCACACCTGAGGCCAATTTCAAAAAGTATAAAGCCCTGTCTAAGTAATTCAAGTAAATATGCAAGTGCATGTAATTTTGAAACAGGGCTTATCAATATTACGATCATAAAAAAACCCTGTTTCAAAATTACATGCACTTGCATATTTACTTGAATTATTTAGACAGGGCTTTAAACTTTTTGAAATTGGCCTCAGGTGTGCATCCACAACCCCGCCCCCCCCCCCCCCCCCCCATAGTTATGTATTTGCCGGAAGCTTTGGCTAAGCTCATGTGGTTATTGCACCCTCATACCCACCCCTTTATATTTCTGGTGGTCTCCCTCACTTGTTGTGCCTTGGTTTGTGCAATCACTCTCTCTTAAAAGCCATAAATGCTAGCGGCCTGGGAGGATCTAGTCGTGAAAAAACCAATGTCCCATTAGACACTTCTCTATGTACACACACACTTATTGTGTCATTCATTTAGTTCTCCTTTACACTCTTTCATTCTATGTTTACTTACATACATACTCCCAAATACACATACACTTTCCCTTATCACTACCATACACACCTTTACATTTCACTTACACATGTATACACACTATTGTGCAACTGCACATATCACTCTACTTTGTTTTTAATTACAACACCTTGCTTCTACTTTTCTAAAATGGGCGTTGGTTAAGGCAGTCTCTCCCTCTTAAAAGCCGCTCAGCAGTTGGCGGGGGAGGATTTAGCACAGAGATTGAAACCAAAGCACAGGAGATGTTCACATAAAGAATTATTACTACACAGAGAGGTAATATTCCTTTTTTACTATGACTAAAGATAAATAAGTTAGGGACCACCATGTGGGGTTTTACCTTGACGTGGTATGGTGGCTTTATCAATATTATGATCAGTTTTACCTTGACGTGGTATGGTGGCTTTATCAATATTATGATCAGTTTTACCTTGACGTGGTATGGTGGCTTATCAATATTATGATCATAACTTTGTAACAAAAAACCCCTGTTTCAAAATTACATGCACTTGCATATTTACTTGAATTATTTAGACAGGGCTTTAAACTTTTTGAAATTGGCCTCAGGTGTGCATCCACAACCCCCCCCCATAGCTCTATAAAAATATACTGCATAAAACAGCTCACATGTAAATAAACCATTTTCATAATAATCTACTTTTCTAGTAGTATGTGCCATTGGGTAATCATAAATAGAAATTTGACATTTTTTTGCCAGCAAACTGGGCAAGAGGAGGAGATCTGTGCGACTCTCTTGGATTTACCTGTACAGCTCTGCCTCGCGATGGGATCTCAGAAAGGATTTGCGCCTCCAGTTGTTGTTGCTCGGTGGTTCGATGTGGGAAAGAGCGAGGCAGAGCTGTACAGGTAAATCCAAGAGAGTCGCGCAGATCTCCTCCTCTTGCTCACTTCTCTTCTGGAGGGGGGTCGGGGGATAAACGGATGCCCCCAGGGAGGACAGATGAGCTGCTGCCCAGGGAGATAATGGGTCGGACATGGGCTTTAGGCTGCCAGGATCTCACATATGTAACTGGCCTGAAGCCTGTGGGCTCCGGATTCATAACTTCCCGTTTTGGCAGAAGTCGGGTTAGGGAGAAGATGCGGAGTACAGAGCTGCAGAGTGAGTCGCCATATCGCCGTTCTCCAGTAGACAGGAAGCAGTGTTTTCTAACAGTATTTTTTTAATAAAGCATTGCTATGAATACACTTTATGCAGGGTAGATCTATTATTAGTGTAGGTAGAATGGATTTTTTTTAAAAAAATTTTTTTAGCGTGATGATCTCCGACAGTGGCGGAACTACCGGGGGAGCAGGGGGTGCGAGCAAACCAGGGCCCGCACCCCTTCAGGGCCCCCGGCAGCCCGCTCACTACTGAAATCCGGCGTGTGCGGAGGGGGGGTGGGGCCCGGCTGTGCATCACGCACCAGGGCCCGTCCCCCTCTAGTTACGGCACTGATCTCTGAGGCAGCACACAGACCATCACAAAATGGTGGTTCAAAGCAAGAGATGTAAAAGGGCAATATTTATTTATATACCAGTTTGATATGATTCTTTTAATAAGTCACTTAATATGATATAAACTATCTGTTGCTTAAATATTCATTTTGGGGGTAAAGTTTTCCTTTAAGATGTGGAGGGCTGAATACCCACCTTCTGCTGCAGTCTCTTCTTGGCTTCTTACAGATAGCTCAACCGGACTAGGAACTCCAAGGGAACTTTCAGCTTTTTCTATAGCAGTAGTAATCCCATGGCCTGGAGGAGAAATAAAAAAAACATATTTTTCAAACCAGCCTGATTGATATATGTATGATTTTCAACCAGATATCAGTTGGGCAGGCCTATCAGTGGCCCCCCTACACTGGCAGATAAGTTTTAGATTCGGTGTGAAGGGGCAAAACTGCAGCTTAATTCTGTCCATGTATGGTCAACTAACTCTAACATTACTGCTTTCTTATACCAATAATTTGTATAGCCTGCCTTTAATGCCCAGTTAAACAGCCTGACTGAAATGGGCCTGAAGTTGAAATAGCAAAGAATGTCAGAAAACATGAAACTTAAACCATAAAAATGCAATGTGTCAAGTGTCAAAGCAAATAGAACTGGCAGCATGCTGAAAACCTGCAAGGCCAACACTGGATATTAGTTTGCCACTTATATAAACAATATAATAACAGCATACATAATCTTGCTTCTATGTAACATAGTAAGTTAGGTTGAAAAAAACACACGTGCATCAAGTTCAAAATTTTGACTCTATTTTAACCTGCCTAACTGCTAGTTGATCCAGAGGAAGGCAAAAAACCCATATTCCTTCCTGGCTCCATAATCGGACCAGTCCCTGGATCAACTTGTACTATGAGCTATCTTCCATAACCCTGTATTCCCTCATTTGCTAAACACCATCCAACCCCTTCTTAGGGTCGGTTTACACAGAAAAATTTGTTGTTTTTAAAAGCGAGTCTCGGCGACAAGTCGCTTGCTTATTTTACAGGCAAATATTCCTAGCAATTTCGGCTCCCGAGTGATTTCTATCTCACTGTGCACTGCAAGAATATCTCAGCCCATAGGGCATACCGCAATGCATCATGGGATAGCAGGCCGAATACGGTGTTCAAAATGTTGCTTTATCAAAGACATTTTTCCTGAAATTGTTGTCGCAGGAGTCTTGTTGCGTTGCGTCCTTCTCGAAATGCAGCTGGTGAATGACGATGCAGTGCGTGGTTGCTCGACCAAACAATTGAAATTCGCGCCCTCAAAACTACGTACTCACGACTTGACGCCGAATAATCGACGTTCTGCATTCTTCCGTATGCATTTCCGCTTACGTCATGCTGTGTGTACTACGTTTTGCATATTATTGCGTCTACTTGTCTCCTCGTCTATTTTTTACTGAGGTTTTCTATACTTCTCTATGACTTTGATCTATCGCTCCAAAAAGGGTCTCTGTGTGTTTTCATGCGCTTTCAAATAGCATGTGCATGGTACCTGGTGATTTCCTGTATTTTCTATGTTACGATAAAATGATGCCGGGGCGCGCTTTTTAAAAACGCGGGGACGACAAATCTTCCTGTGTGAATCAACCCTTAAAGCTATCTATGTAAGTGTGAAGACACACAGAGCTACTAGTAGCATCTACTTTTCACGGCTACAAAACACCAGAAAATACCCAGCCATAGACAATGCTGAGAAATGTCTCTGCTGAATTAGAGACAATTATCAGTAAATTATCAGCACTGTCTATTGTAGCAGTGACAAATAGCTGCTACTAGTAGCTACATGTGTAACAGTTGGAAACAGATGACACTTGTGCACTATAAGGGCAGTGGCTGATGGGGAGATTTGTCACCCGAGATAAAAATGCATGATGCAGGCGACAAATCTCCAGAAAATGCCTATCCATTGGAAATAGCAGGTGGTAAAACCAATGCATTGCTTTGTTCTTCCAAAGTCACGAGACGTTGCCTCAGGATATGTAGGTTTTACCACTGAAGATTTCAGTTATTTCCAATGGAGAGCCATTTTTTTTTGGGACATTTGTTGCCCGCAGTCATGCATTAATAAAAGCGGCACACATGGCTACCTGGTGAGATTAGTCGCCCAGAGACAAATCGCCTCTTCTTCAGGCAACTAATCTCCCCTAAATGCCTTCCCGTCGGCTGGAATGTAAATTGCTGGTGGAATGACACTAGGATCGATTAAGCTTTTTGAAATCGCCGAAGATTCATTGTGAGGCAACTTCGGAAAAACAAAGTGATCGAGTGCCATTCCGTCGGCGATTTACATTCTAGACAATGGGAAGGCATTTAGAGGAGATTAGTTGCCCGAAGAAGAGGCGTTAAGGCCTTTGTATAAGGTGTTTAAAGCCTGTGATGTTATCAAACAGCAGAAGCGCCCAAGGAAAATAAAAACCTGCAATAGTTAAAGATTACAATTTGTTAACATGAAAATGGAGCAAAGATTCAGAAATGGGTCACTAGATGAATTTACTCACCCACGGTAGCCACAGTTGCTGAAGCTGTAGATATTAAAGATTTGCCCCAGTTTCCCCAGTAGCCCCATCCAGAAGGAGATTTGGCTTCAGAATCCTTCAGAACATAAACAAAGAAAACTAGTATTTGTCACATGCAAAATGATCACAGTAACATAGTAAGTTAGGTTGAAAAAAAGACACACGTCCATCAAGTTTAAACTTTTAACTCCATGTTAACCTGCCTAACTGCCAGTTGATCCAGAGGAAGGCAAAAAAAACTCATTTGAAGCCTCTCCAATTTGCCTCAGAGGAGGAAAAATTCCTTCCTGACTCCAAGATGGAAATCAGACTGGTCCCTGGATCAACTTGTACTATGAGCTAGGGATGCACCGAATCCAGGATTCGGTTCAGGATTCGGCCAGGATTCTGCCTTTTTCAGCAGGATTCGGATTCGGCCGAATCCTTCTGCCCAGCCGATCCGAATCCTAATTTGCATATGCAAATTAGGGGCGGGAGGGAAAACAAGCGACTTTTTGTCAGAAAGCAAGGAAGTAAAAAATGTTTTCCCCTTCCCACCCCTAATTAACATATGCAAATTAGGGTTCGGAATTTCACGAAGGATTCGGGGGTTCGGCCGAATCCAAAATAGTGGATTTGGTGCATCCCTACTATGAGCTATCTTCCATAACCCTGTATGCCCTCACTTGCTAAACACCATCCAACCCCTTCTTATACCTATCTAATGTATCAACCTGTACCACTGATTCTGGGAGACAATTCCACATCTTCACAGCTCTCACTGTAACAATCCGCTTCCCAATATTTAGGCAGAACCTAATATTTCTTCTAATATTAATGGGTGACCTTGTGTCAGCTGGAAAGACCTACTGGTAAATAAAGCATTAGAGAGATTATTATATGATCCCCTTATATATTTATACATATTTATCATATCACCCCTTAAGCTTTTCTTCTCCAGCGTGAACATCCCCAATTTGGCCAGATTTCCTCATAGCTAAGATTTTCAATACCTTTAACCAGCTTAGTTGCCCTTCTCTGTACCCTCTCTAGTACAATAATGTCCTGTTTGAGTGATGGAGACCAAAACTGTACTGTATTCTGTAAACACTTTACCAGATACAACTGACTGACCTTCTGGCTGAAAATTATCCGGTTATCAATCTGGCAGGTTTAAAATTCTTGAAAGACAAGGCGTGTGCTTTTGTATTAGTGATGTGATTGTCCTTTACGGGTTTAGGGGAGAAAACATGCGCAAAACATCCATATGAGAATAAATATGTATGGCACGAAGTTTATAAATGAGCACCAAGGTCATAAACCTGAATCCCATAGAGCGTGGAAACATTGGCTTATGAATTATTAACCAAATTATTTTTGGAACAAGATTAAATGGAACAGCAATACTATGTTCTTACCGTATCATGTTTCTCTGCTGGTTTCTGGTTCTCCTCTTCTGCTGTTGCACAATTAGACTTGGCCTCTGGGCGTTTGCGGGTAATGGCCACTGGTTCTGAGTCTGCCCTCTTTTCCTCTTTGGTGTTGTTTTCACTGGATGGTGCATCCCCTGTCTCATCCTGGGCCTGGCTGCTAGCCCTGGTGCTTTCATTGCTATCTTTCTCAGACATGTTTAAATGACCTATGAACAAAGTAAAAGGAATCCTGTCACCACATAATTGTGTGCTATTTTAATGCCATAGTACACGAGCTTTAGTGGTGTTGTGCTGTTTCAAAGTTCAATACTTCTGTGCATCAGCTATCTTTTAGTGTTTAAAAGGATACTGTGATAGGAATAAAACATTTCAAAACACATCAGTTAATAGTGCTGCTCTGGCAGACTTCTTTACTGAAATCAGTTTCTCAAAAGAGCAAACAGATTTTTTTATACTTAATTTTGAAATCTGACATGGGGCTAGACATATTGTCAGTTTCCCAGCTGCCCTCAGTCATGTGACTTGTGCTCTGATAAACTTCACTCACTCTTTACTGCTGTACTGCAAGTTGGAGTGATATCACCCCCTCCCCTCCCCAGCAGCCTAACAACAGAACAATGGGAGGGTAACCAGATAGCAGCTCCCTAACACAAAATAACAGCTGCCTGGTGGATCGAAGAACAACACTCAATAGTAAAATCCAGGTCCCACTGTGACACATTCAGTTACATTGAGTAGGAGAAACAGCCTGCCAGAAAGCAGTTCCATCCTAAAGTGCTGGCTCTTTCTAAAAGTACACGACCAGGCAAAATTACCTGAGATGCACCTACACACCAATATTACAACTAAAAAAAATACACTTGATGGTTCAGGAATGAAATTTTATATTGCAGAGTGAATTATTTGCAGTGTAATTTAGAAATAAAAACTACATTATAAAAATCATGACAGAATCCCTTCAATTATGGCACTGTCCTGTGAAACACTGGCCTCACAACTTGTTGTATCCGGCGGGCGTTACCCGCTAGGGCCTTTTTTCTTAACTATAGGTTTCCAGATGTTGTTGGACTACAGTTATCTGCAGTTATCATAGTGTCAATGCCTTGTTTTGCACATTGGCACTTATCGCAAGTTGCTGGGAACATATAAGGGGACAAGTACATTTGTCGGTTCATTGTATGTTCAGTTCTGTATCCATACTAGCGAACATGAGCTTAGTTTAGACAGGAGAACAAGTTTGCTGAGCACAATTATACTAAACCTCCCAGATTCTTTGGAAGTCACCCACACCTAAAGTCCTGACAGAGGAAGAATAGTGTTTGTGTGTAACAGGGCATGGTTGGGACATATTGTGGCTGTGGCTTAAAAATCGGATAGAACAAATAGGGCTATCCGGCAATCAAGGGAATCCACAAGGAAAAATAATTAAAGTAAAAACAATATTTATATTTATTTCTGGCTATTATGTTAGACATCCAGTCACTCCAGCCTTTATACATTATATTTTTGGCTAACTGTATTAAGAAACATTTTTTATTTTGCACAGCCTGTCAATTTACCCAGTTTTGATTTTTAAGCTGAACTGTTCCTTTAAATTCCAACCTGATTGCTGTAAAGCAGCAATTCTAACAACTTCACCTCTTTCAGTGCCAGAAACATAATCAACATTTCGTAAAATAGTAGCCAGTTGGATTTCATATCTGTCTAGGGGCATAAGAAACGACAAACAAGGATATGCTAGATCTGCTGATTACACTGTCTTTTCTGCAGCAGAACTATTTGTTACTATAGTGCTTCCAGTGCCTGGGTGAGTGCATATCAATACCCAATATCCTCATATTTTACAATTTTTTACAATACACATCAGTCAGTCATGCGACGAAATGACATAGCTGTGCACCGATTATAAGAATATAATTTCCAGGCTAGGAGGTTCTCATGGTCCTATCTGGTGATGGAGAATACAAAAAGATGTAATCCTAAGAAACAAATAAAGTTATCTGTAAATGTACTTCTTACTGAAAGAACTATTATTATTATTATTATTAACATGTATTTTTAGAGAGCCAACATATTGCCCAGCGCTGTAAAATAAATGTGCTTATACAAAGAAATCACATGATTTATATACATAGAACATATAGAGTTACATACATAACAACCAGTAAGGGTGCAAAAGGGAGGAAGGACCTTTAAGAAAGCTGATAAAAGCTGCCGACAGAACGAGTCAGCAACTAAGTGGCCCGTGTGGGGGCATCTCACGGGCTTCCGCGATCGAGATCTGGCCGAAAGTCGGGCAGATCTCAATCGGGCAGGTTAAAAAAATCCCGTTAGATCATGGCCACATCTATGAGTGTATGCGGTCCAGCGATCTGACCTCCCGTATCGGATCCATTATGATCCGATCGTTGGGCCCTAGGGCCCACGATCAGATCAGTCCGATATCGCCCACTTCAACGTGGGCATATCAGGGAGAGCCGCTCGTTTGGTGACATCACCAAAAGAGCGGATCTCTACATCTAAGGCCACCTTTACAATCTAAGGGGAAGGGAATGAGACACAAGGTGCAGCAAGATAAAAAATAAGCAGGTGATAGACGTAACTATGTGACTTTGCTGTGCTGCTCTCTGCATTCACTGCTGATTAAGGTGTCCGTTTACTTGAGAAAATCTCAAGAGCAAGTTTACTAAAGTGCACTTCTGTCATTGCGAATATTCTGGCGAACATATGTATTAACGGCTATTATCACATTCATGCTACGTAAATTGTCTCCCATGGTTTACTAAAGATTATCCCCAGAATTGTCGCCAATTTTTATCCCCACCCAGAGGGTGGCGTTATGTGAAATAAGACAGAAAATGTGTAGTAAAAGAAGAGTATAGTCAGTTTTTTAAACATAAGCGATTAAAATTAGTGATTGATTGTACTGGGGTAGAATGATACTTATAAATGTATTTTAGTGAATTTATTTTAAAAAAATATAAATTATATAATGGAAAAATAATTCCTGATAGTATTTAATTGGCCATAAGTATATTTAATATCACATTTAAACTGGTAATACTGTAAATACATTCTCATATATATATATATATATATATATATATATATATATATATATATATATATATATATATATAATAAAGTTGAAGTGTCTCTGCGTCCAGTCCCTGTGTCCATGGGATTGCGCTACTGCGCATGTGCCCCACGGACCGTCTCTGGCGAATTTTCTACATATGTTCTAGCGCCCGTTAATTTAACAGGGCTTAATGTCTAGTATATATATATTCATTATTGTGGCCACTGGCAGTCGTACCAAAAAAAAATCTTCAAGATTTATAGCAGATTATGCAGTTAACCTAAATTAGCACCAAAAACGAGCAATTGGCCAGCAGTAACGCTGAAACTAACTGCTACGCTTGCATAATTAATGGCACTAATGCCGCAAGACAAATTTGTCTCATTGCACTTTATTAAGCATGCGATCGGCGTTAATTTTGATGTTCGAATATTCTGAGCGATAATGGGCGATGAGTTATAGACAATTTTTACGAACTTTAATAAACTGACCCCTAAGACTATTGAAACAACGTAGCAGCTCTGCATCAGCCAAGACTCCATGTTCAAAAATACCTCGTAGGGGCCTCTTTATCATGTTGTGTAAACAGGGCTGCCATTAGAAATCACGGGGGCCCCTAGAGTTAAAAAAAAAAAACAAAACTGTTGCGCCAGTGCCCCTCCATAAAAGTTTTTTTTTCGTTTAATTCAATGGCGCCAGGGACCCCATAAAAGTTTTTTAAAAATCATTAGTGGTCAGTGCCGCCCATTAGTTAAAAAAAACAATGTTGGTGCCAGGGCCCCCTTTACAAGTTAAAAAAAAAACATTAGGGACCCAGAGAATATTTAAAAAAAAAACAAATAAAAAACATTGGTGGCAGGGGCCTGTAAGGTTTTAAAATAATACATTATGGCTGGGCTTTAAAAAAAATAAATAAAAAAAAAACACACACACATTGGTGAACTTGTGACGAAAACACGAGAACTGAACTCGTGGCTTCCAGACTTCAAGTTTGGCTCTTTCCGTGGCTTTAGGCCTTTTCATGGCTTCCGGACTTCAAGTTCGGCTCTTTTCGTGGCTTCGGGACTTCAAGTTTGGCTCTTTTTCGCGGCTTTAAGTTTGGCTCTTTTTGTCACTACGGGTCTTTCCGCAGCTTCGATACTTCAGTTCGGCTCTTTTCGTCACTTTGGGTCTTTTCGCAGCTTCGATACTTCGGTTCGGACCTTTTCACAGCTTCGATACTTCGGTTCGGACCTTTTCGCAGCTTTGATACTTCGGCTCTATTTGTCACTTTGGGTCTTTTCGCAGCTTCGATACTTCGGTTCGGCTCTTTTCGTCACTTCGGGTCTTTTATCACAGCTTCGATAATTCGGTTCGGCTCTTTCATCACTTCGGGTCTTTTCGCAGCTTCGATGGTTCGGCTCTTTTCGTCACTTCGGGTCTTTTCGCAGCTTTGATACTTCGGTTCGGCTATTTTCGTCACTTCGGGTCTTTTCGCAGCTTCGATACTTCGGTTTGGCTCTTTTCATCACTTCAGGTCTTTTCGCAGCTTCGATACTTCGGTTCGGCTCTTTACGTCACTTCGGGTCTTTTCGCAGCTTCGATACTTCGGTTCGGCTCTTTACGTCACTTCGGGTCTTTTCGCAGCTTCAATGATTCGGCTCTTTTCGTCACTTCGGGTCTTTTCGCAGCTTCGATACTTCGGTTCGGCTCTTTTCGTCATTTCGGGTCTTTAATCGCAGCTTCGATACTTCGGTTCGGCTCTTTACGTCACTTCGGGTCTTTTCGCGGCTTTAAGTTTGGCTCTTTTTGTCACTACGGGTCTTTCCGCAGCTTCGATACTTCAGTTCGGCTCTTTTCGTCACTTTGGGTCTTTTCGCAGCTTCGATACTTCGGTTCGGACCTTTTCACAGCTTCGATACTTCGGTTCGGACCTTTTCGCAGCTTTGATACTTCGGCTCTATTTGTCACTTTGGGTCTTTTCGCAGCTTCGATACTTCGGTTCGGCTCTTTTCGTCACTTCGGGTCTTTTATCACAGCTTCGATAATTCGGTTCGGCTCTTTCGTCACTTCGGGTCTTTTCGCAGCTTCGATGGTTCGGCTCTTTTCGTCACTTCGGGTCTTTTCGCAGCTTCGATGGTTCGGCTCTTTTCGTCACTTCGGGTCTTTTCGCAGCTTTGATACTTCGGTTCGGCTATTTTCGTCACTTCGGGTCTTTTCGCAGCTTCGATACTTCGGTTTGGCTCTTTTCATCACTTCAGGTCTTTTCGCAGCTTCGATACTTCGGTTCGGCTCTTTACGTCACTTCGGGTCTTTTCGCAGCTTCGATACTTCGGTTCGGCTCTTTACGTCACTTCGGGTCTTTTCGCAGCTTCAATGATTCGGCTCTTTTCGTCACTTCGGGTCTTTTCGCAGCTTCGATACTTCGGTTCGGCTCTTTTCGTCATTTCGGGTCTTTAATCGCAGCTTCGATACTTCGGTTCGGCTCTTTACGTCACTTCGGGTCTTTTCGCAGCTTCGATGGTTCGGCTCTTTTCGTCACTTCGGGTCTTTTCGCAGCTTTGATACTTCGGTTCGGCTATTTTCGTCACTTCGGGTCTTTTCGCAGCTTCGATACTTTGGTTCGGGTCTTTTCACAGCTTCGATACTTCGGTTCGGCTCTTTACGTCACTTTGGGACTTTTCACAGCCCTCTATACTTCGGTTTGGCTCTTTACGTCACTTCGGGTCTTTTCGCAGCTTCGATTCGGCTCTTTTCGTCACTTCGGGTCTGTTCATGGCTTCGGCAGTTCGGCTCTTTTTGTGACTTTGGCAGTTTGGCAGTTCAGGACTTTCGAAGAGGCCGCGTGGCTTCGCCGCTGCCAAGGGGCAAAAACTGCAGCACAGCCAGCCCCCCCCTTTAGGCCTGGTACAGTTGTACCCCCTGATGGACCATGTTTCCATGGTACCATGTTTCAGTAGATAAAGGCTACACTAAAGTGCTGGATAACATGGGAAATAACCCATAGCGTATTAAATCAGCAATGATTTCATTAATCACGTGCAAATAGAGCTGGTAGGACAATACAGTAGAACCCCAATTTTACGTTTTTCAGGGGACCAGAAAAAAATGGTGTAAAATCCACGAGAATGTACAATGCGGGAAATGTATTATTATATATACGTGGGACCACAAAACTACAATGTAAAATGAGGGAAAACTTGAAATCAGGGGATGTAAAATTGAGGTTCCACTGTATGTGCAAACAAAATGTATTAGGTGGAGATTTCTTTATTTGCATAATCTATGGCATATTGTCCAATCACAGTCTCTGTTTCCTGTACTTTCTGCTTCCCAACAACTCCCAGCATGCTCAGCAACATCTGAGCTGTAACACACAGCAGCTGGGGACACACATATTGAAAAACAAGTAACTGGTACACTTCAGGCACCCCATTGAGCTGCCAACTATACGACACATTCCCACGTACAGCCCTAAAGCCCTGCACCCTGTCACAGTCCCCCACAGCGAACACCTTACAAGGAAAATGACTTTTACCTTTTTTACAGCAAGTCGCTCTTCAGACACTGACGGTGGAACGTCACGCAGTTGCCAGCGTGATCTGCCACGTCACATGCTGCGCCTAGTACGGGCGGAAGTGCGCGCGTTGTAGCTCGAAAGCGATCTGTCAGTTCTGAGGACAGCGCTTCCGGCAGGAAAATGACTTCGAGCACGGAGTGTGACGGTACAGTGCTGGGAACTGAGTAATCGGCATTGCAATATTGGCTTTAATGATTGGGGCTGTGCCTTATTTAGATATGGAAGCTGTATGCGGGGGAGGGGGTTGTCTTCTATTTAGATACAGTTGTGTGGGATATAGACGTGGAGGAAGTGACCAAACTGCGGCCCACTCTTTTGTCTACTGGACAGAGAAAATCAGATTTAGTCGGAGTTTCAATTTCTTATGCCTCTGCCAGGGTTGGCGGTTTTCTAGCCAAATTGGTTTACTAATTTAAAGCCCAGGCTGGTTTTGAGGGTCAGGACACCTAGACAGATTCAGGATATTAGTCGCCCTGCGACAAACGACTAATCTCCTCTTCTTCAGGGCGACTAATTGCCTCTTCTTCGGGGAGACTAATCTCTTCTTCGTGGTGCGACTAATCTCTTCTTCGGGGCGACTAATCTCCTCTTCTTCGGGGCGACAAACCCCCCGAACTGCCTCCCCTGCCTTCCCGCCAGCTAAAATGTAAATCACCGACGGGATGGTACTCGGTGCGATTCGTTTTCTGAATATGCCCAAAGTTGTCATGAGGAAACGTCGGGCGACTTCGGAAAGCAAATCGACCCGAGTGCCATCCCTTCGGTGATTTACATTTTGGCCGGCGGGAAGGCAGGGGAGGCAGTTCGGGGAAATTAGTTGCCCCGAAGAAGAGGAGATTTGTCCCTTAATGTACAAACTAGCCAAGCTACAGATTTAGGCTACTTTTTGGGCTGTTGGCTGGTTTGTACTTTGGAAACCAGCCAAAGTATTTTTTTCTGCCCTAATGTGCCAAGCCTGCTTCTCCCGATGCATGTTGGGTAGTTTAGTTTTTGCCAATTGCTAAGTTTAATGTAAGACTACAATACCCAGCATGCAATGGGACTGACTTGTAGAAGTCGGGCGTTAGCAGATTTTGGGCTCTGTACCCCAGTCTCCCGTCCCTCTTAAGCTTTCTCCCATTTTCCGGTGACTTTCCTCATTTTCAGACAATGTTGGGGCTAAAAATCTTCTGGCCACCAAAATGTCTAGAGGTTGACCTGTTTTACCAATATTTATTTAAATTGTATATGAATAAGGGCCTTATGGGAAACCTATACCTCCTGGGCCCCCCTCTGTAGTTACACCCCTGCTTACAGGCAAATCTGTCTTGTTTTGCTTCATGGAAATTTGAAAATAGGAAAAAGGCTTATTTTCACATTTATTTATTTATTAAACCTTTTTTTTTTTAATGCACATATTGTGCTAAATAGTGCCTCTCGGCTAGTTTTTTATATATAATAGTTTATAATAGTTTGTGTGAACGTCTCCTATTCTGACTGGTAACAAAGTAACATACATAGTATGCGGTAGGTGCAGACCAACCTGTTTGCACACAGATCATTTATCATGTTTCCTCTTCTCAGCTGATCCCTGTCCTGTTCCATAAACATCTCTTAAGGCTCTTCTAATATGTGTAGTTTATAATTACAAACATAGGAACGTTTCTGTAAATTACTAACGACAGCATTGCAGTAGCAGAAGGACTGTTTAGAGTTTTGTTTATATGGCAGATTTTACCCTTATATCTGAATGTCAATATGCGCTGGGTATTTATATTTAAAGAGGAACTATCACAAAATTGAAAATTTAATATAAGCTTCCTTATACAGAAGTAAGACACTTTCTAAACACAATCAATTAAAAATTCTGCATTGTTTCTGAAATAATCAAATCTATATTCACTATTCCTCTATCTGCATCTGTTTCTCTTCATTCTCTCTTCATGCAGCAGTTGGTTGTCGGATGAATGGTCCAATATATCTTATAGGGGGAGCTACCTTTCCTAGCAGATGTATTAGAGCTCACTCAAATAACTGATTCCAGTGCAAACAAAATGTAACAAAATAATTTCCTTTTGCACAAATTCTGCATGTAGAGAGACATGATGTCTGGTGATTTTAATAGAGTGAGCTCTAATACATCTTCTAGGCAAATGGAAGCCCCCCTATAATATAAATTGGATCATTCAAAAGTTCCAAGGAGTGTTACTGAATATACGTCAAAAAAAGGAAAAATGGGGAAAAAACAAGAAAAAAAATATAGTGTAGCGTTCTAGTAGAATTACGCCTCAATGTGATTACATTCACACACTCAGTGTATTAACCCAACCTCAAAGTGTTGGTGCAGGTGAAATTATTCTCATATATACTCACAAACACCATCAAATATAGTGTGCTTGTGCTAATTAGGGAATAAAAGGTTTTTAAATAGTTAGGTAGGTACCCACACGGTTTTCTGGTGGTTGATTATACTCACAGGCGCAAATTCACTAAGCGCTGAAGCGCCGAACGCTAGCGTTAATTCGCTAGCGTTTGGCATTTTTCGCTACTGCGCAAATTCACTAACGAACGCTGGCGTAGATTCGCTAGTGTAACTTCGCACCCTTACGCCAGGCGAATTTTCGCTAGCGACTAACTACGCAAATTCACTAACTTGCGCAGTGTACTGAACGCTACCTTTTACGCTAGACTTCCTTCGCCACCTCAGACCTGGCGAAGCGCAATAGAGTAGATAGGGATTGTTTCCAAAAAAGTCAAAATTTTTTCTAAGTCCCAAAAAACGCTGGCGTGTTTTTACATGATGGGTGATAGGCTGAAAAAGATCGAACATTTTTTTGGGGCTCCCCTCCTTCCCCCCTACATTTCCTGACTCATGGCAACTTACCTAGACAGTGGGCACATGTGTAGGGCAAAATAAAATTTTTATTTGCAGATTTGAAGGTTTTCTAGGCGTTTGAAGTGGTGATACGTGTTCCTCCATTGAAATTTGAATTTCGCGCCGTATGTAAATGAACCATCGCTAGCAAAACTTTGCTTCGCTTGGCGAATTAACGCTAGCGCAACTTCGAAAACTTACGCTACCCCTGTGCGCAACTTCGGATTTTAGTGAATTTGCGGAGCGCTGGTGAAAATATGCCTGGCGAAGTGCCCCACAGACGGCCAGAGTTTAAATCACTCATCCAAATTATAAGTTGCTCCCCGGGTCCTTCCTTTTGGACAACAAAAGAGTGGCATGTGTGGAAAGCATTTTTAGATACTTAATAAAAAATGTATTGAACTTACAGAATTTGTCTTTTAAAATGACTTTTAAAACCAAAGGCAGCGTTCCTCTCCTACGAGCCGGTGCCTCCCGCAGTATCGAGATCTCCACGGCCCTTCTCCCCTGTGAGCGGACACTCCGCTCTGTGTTGGGATATCCATGGCGTTCCTCAGATCGCACTGCGCATGTCTGTGATTGCCTCCGCTATCGTCATCGCCGACGCGTTTCGCCAAATCGGCTTCCTCTTTGAGGTATGATTGGTAGCACTCCTTGGAACTTTTGAATTATATTGGAGGTTGGAGAGAACCTTTATTGCTACTTAACTGGAGAGTACACTAGGGGGCAGATTTATCAAGGGTCGAATTTCGAAGTACAAAAAACTGCGAAATTCGACCATCGAATTAAAAAACTTTTTCAACAAATTTGGCAATCCTGCGGTTGAATGATTCAAGTGATTTTTAGCGATCGATCAAAGTATTTTTATTCGACCAAAAAAAACGTAGAAAAGTGTTCTGGAAGGTCCTCATAGGCTAACCTTGCACTTAGTAGCTTTAATATGGCGAAGTATGAAGTTGAAGTTTTGTTTTTTTTTAAAGAGTTGTACGATTTTTACTTCGAATCGTTTAAATCGAAGTCGAATATGGCCTATTTGATGGTCAAAGTACCCAAAAAGTTACTTCGAAATTCAAACTCGTTGCAATTCAAACCATCACTCGAGCTTAGTAAATCTGCCCCTAGGTGTGGGAATTTTTTTAAGAATTCTTTTGTATATCGGATCATTCGTCTGACACCCAACTCCCGAATGAAGACAGAATGAGGAGAAACAGATGCTGAGAGGGGAGTAGTGAAGATAAACTTGATTACTTCAGAAACGGTACAGAATTTTAGATTTATTGCTATTTAGAAAGTTTCTTATTTCAGTATGCCGAAGCTTATATTAAATGTTCATTTCCGTGATAGTTCCCATTTAAAATTTTGTGTAATGTCAATGGAAAATACAACACAGTCCCTGGTTCTAAGTAGGGCTTTGGTCCCTTTAACATATACTATTCTATCGTACATATGATTATGTATTCATGAGTGTAAATAGGGAAGTTTAGTATATAACCATTAAGTAAGTGGCTGATATTAATGCAGAGTTGCCTAACATTTATTTTCTCTTTTTTTCCCTCTGACAGACTCAAGGAACTAAACTTATTCTAGAATAAAGAATGCAACAGCTCTCATGAATTCCCACCCAGCAGATTAATTTTTAAGTGGATGGTGCGAAAATGAAATTTTCTCGTCCGGCATCGCTGCTTCTCCTCTGTGCCAGTTTGCTGACTGCGCTTGCACACACCGCATCAGCAAGAAATGATACACAGGGACCGGACCTATACAATATAACGTTGAACAGACAATATCAGATTTCTACCAATTCCCCAGCACACCGTGATCTAATTGCCAAAGAAGGCAGCAGCACTGTAATAGAGTGTAATCTGAATGCCACCCAGAATGGAGACGTCATATGGTTTAATTCAAAAGGATATCCGTTGGGAGAAGAAGTTAGAGGTGAGCCGTAGAACGCTTGATATAAGCCTCTGTCGCTAAGTAGCAATTATAACTGATTACATAACTAAGGATAATGTTTCTTAAAGGATCAGTAACATCAATTTTTTTTTGATTAAAAAATTTGTTAGTGTAGAACGAAAAAAAAACATTAAGTCTTATTAAACTTTTAAATCGCTAAGTCTTTATTAAGAAATAACTTACCGAAACCTAGATTGCGCTCCTCTTCAGAAAAGGCGACGATCCATGATGCAGTGCTCAATTTCTCCTCCCTGGCTATCTATAAGGAAAGCAGGGAGGAGAAAGTGAGCTACACATGATGGATCGCCTTTTCTGAAGAGGAGCACATCCTCAGGGTATACTAATTCCCGAAATGTTTTTTTCCCCACTTAAAAGTCGGATTTTATATAAACAAAAAACACAAATTTTCCTGGTTTTTGCATTCGGAATTTAGTAAATTACCTTTAAATTAACTTTTAGGGGGTTAACAACCCCTTTAAAGGATCAGTAACATAATTTTTTTTATTAAAAAATTCGTTAGAGTACAAAAAAAACACAAAGATATATTAAACTTTTAAATCGCTAAATCTTTATTAAGAAATAACTTACCGAAACTCCGCTTGCGATCCTCTTCAGAAAAGGCGATCCATTGTGTGGCGCTTGATTTCTCCACCCTGCTTTCCTTATTGGAGATAGCCAGGGAGGAGAAATAGAGTGCTGCATGATGGTTCTTCGCCGTGTCGCCTTTTCTGAAGACCCGGACCCATCTTCCGGGTCTTTGGTAAGCTGAGACGGAGACCAGCGAAGCGGCGCACGTACAGTTGGAGCAATTTACAGGTTTTCGACAGCTGAGCATGCATCGAAATTGCCTTTAAAGGACCAGTAACAATTTTTTTTTTTTAAAATAAATTTTGTTAGTATAGAACGAAAAAAAAACACAAGGACAAATTAAACTTTTAAATCGCTAATTCTTTATTAAGAAATAACTCACCGAAACTCTGCTTGTGCTCCTCTTCAGAAAATGCGATCCATCATGCGGCGCTCAATTTCTCCTCCCTACTTTCCTTATACGAGATAGCCAAGGAGGATAAATCGAGTCCCACATGATGGATCGTCTAGTGCCGCCTTTTCTGAAGAGGAGCTCAAGCAGGGTTTCGGTAAGTTATTTCTTAATAAAGACTTAGCGATTTAAAGTTTAATTTGCCTTTCTGTTTTGTTTTTTTTTTTTTTAAAAATTATGTTACTGATCCTTTAACCTTTTTCTCAAGGGAATCAAATTAAGTTAGTGAAATAACTGTGGGACTAAAAACTTTAGAACCAGTTATACAACTTTATTCATATTGTAGGAAGAGGCTTCAAATTATTAATCGGAGACATAGGGATTAACATTCTGGGACCATAAAGGTTGAAGTAGTTGCTTAACATTATCAAAGGATCCCATTAATCTAAATAGTAATGATTTTTTTTCCTTCTATTACCTAACAGAAGGGAAGTGGCTGATATCTGCCAATGGAGCCCTTAATATAACCAGCGTGACCTTTGCTGATCGAGGAAGATATACATGTATGTGTCCAGGTGGAAATGGAACATCTTTCTATTCTGTTACTCTCAGGGTGACTTTCACCACAGGAGACATGGGCATTTATTACATGATCATCTGCCTAGTTACATTCACTATCACTCTGATTCTGAACATCACCCGACTCTGCATGATGAGCAGCCACCTGCGCAAGACTGAGAAGGCCATCAATGAATTTTTCCGCACAGAAGGAGCAGAGAAGCTACAGAAAGCTTTTGAGATTGCCAAGCGCATCCCAATTATCACGTCTGCAAAGACCCTGGAGTTAGCTAAAGTCACTCAGTTTAAAACCATGGAGTTTGCTCGCTATATAGAAGAGCTGGCCAGAAGCATCCCGCTGCCTCCACTAATCTTCAACTGCAAAGCGTTTATGGAGGAGATGTTTGAGGTTGTGAGAATCGATGATCCAGACCAGGTTCATCCAGGAGGCATCTACACAATCAGCCCAGCAATGCCACGCAGTGGGTCCCCTGCTAGTGACTCCGATGATAATTCAGTTCAAGGTCAAGAAATTGCTGTCAATGTCTCTGTGCACCCTCATTGTGACACTCAAAGCATAAACACCAACAACTCCCATGATAGCTACCATATAGCATCTCCAGAGGAAGTGGTCTCCATGCTAGGTCCGGAGAGGGCAGCTGAAGTAATAGTATGACGCCTTTACCTATTGTATACATAATTCCTTTCAGTATCAAAAAACATGTTGTGCCAGTTTATATTTAATTCAATCACATTTCTGCCAATAATACCATTGGAGTAGCAAATAACAATGTCTTCAAAGTAAATTTGAGCAAGTACATTTCTTATGGTTTCTCTTCAGTCAAAAAATAAATGATTGCCTAACCAGGGCATCAAGAGAACTGAAGAAACTATAGTTCAGATGAATTATATAGATTATTTTAAAGGAGAAGGAAAGTTACTAAAGCAGTTTATTGCCAATAGATTAGCCAAAAAAGTGCAATCTGTATAATGCTTTACCATACCTGAGTAAACTTCTCTAGAAACTCTCTGTTTCTTTAGGATAGCAGCTGCCATATTAGTTTGGTGTTGCATCACTTCCTGCCCGGGTCTCTCTGGCTCATAGCTCTGGGCCTAGATTACAGCAGGGAGGGGAGGGAGAGAGAGAGGAGCAAACTGAGCATGCTCAAGCCCCAGCCCTAGAGGTTAATGCTGAAAACAGGAAGTCTGATACAGAAGTCCATGTGTACACAATAGAAGGAAAGAAATGTGGTGTTTCTTTTTAGACAGAGAACTCAGAGCAGCATTACTTTGAGAGTTTAGTCGTGTATTCATAAAGACCTTTATGATAAAGCTCACTTTCCTTCTTCTTTAACATGTGAAATATGAAACTATGAGAATAAGACAAGTAAAATCTACATATGCATTAGTGATGTGTGGGATTTCCCCGACCCGCACCCGCCCTCCCTTAGCCCCGCCGCATCCGCACTTCCGGGTTGCTTTTATAGACCCGCCCCGCTGATAATGTAACAAAAGGGGTGGGGTGAGCTGGCGCAGCATCTATAAAAGACGAACCGGAAGCCGGCATTTGACGGTGGCGGGCAGGGAGAGCAGAGGAAGAGCTCAACCCGCCTGAACCCGCGGGTATCGGCCCGGCCCGCACATCACTAATATGCATACTTAAGCTGGGGTGTATACAAAAGCAGACTGGATCACACTAAAGCGGATGCAAATGTTGCATGGATTTGTCATACATTAATGCCATTTCTGTCCAATTATGTTTGTTGCATGTCCGTAGAGTTGCTGTAAGTGTCACTGCATCCTGCCTAGCTCACCTGATGTATTATGTGTGCCTATTGATGCTGGGAAAATTTGTAGTTACTGCCCCCCAATGGACGGTACTTCTAGGATTCTCACAGCAGGCTGAGTCAATAGGTACAGCAAACTTGTGGCAAAAGAATCACACACACTAATGCCACTTTAATGCCATGTGCTGAAAGTAACAGTTTCCACTCTGAAAATGCATATGGCTAATTTTTTGTAACTCTGAAAAACTTTTTTCTAACTGTTGCCTTTACTTTTTGACAAAAGGAAGATATTTGTTGAAATAGTGAGGCATATAGAAATCAGAATTCAGCAAGACCACCAAAGTTCTCCCTCCAGAAAATGCCACATTCCAAGAATGTCATCCTCCAGGTGTGACCAAATGAGATTAAAAAGCAGGTGTCCCAACAATAGATTTACACTCATTTAGATATAGCCAGACGTTCTGTTTCCCTGGAAGCTCCGTCCCTGACCTCCTCTTAATAATGATTATTATATCAGAGTATGGGAATCACACGCTGTAGGCAGAATAACTGCATATAATATTTATTGTGCATCCACACGACATGTTTCAGGCACGGCCCCTTTTCAAGTGTGTCAGTGTAAAACCAACAACTTTATAATACCACACCAGAAGCATAACAAGTAGGTATTGACTTAAGGTGGGCAAACGAGCGGATCTCTCCCCGATATGCCCACCTTGAGGCCCACGATCGAATCCTAACGGTGGCTTTATGGGCGGTCGGATCGCGGGACCGCATCAACGAACAGATGCAGCCGTGATCCAACGGGATTTTAGTCCCATCCGATTGCGATCTGGCCGACGTTCGGCCAGATCTCGATCGGGGAAGCCCGTCGGGGGGCCCATACACGGGACAATAAGCTGCCAACTCTGTCTTTTTTTTTGTCTTTTTTATCTGCCCGTGTATGGCCACCTTAACACTGCCTGGTAACCAATCAGTGGAAACCAAGAGAGCTGAAAAGCAGGAAGTTGTGTTATGTTCTGTTATGTTAGACATCCAGTCACTCCAGCCTTTATACATTAATTTTTTTGGCTAACTAGCTGTATTAAAAACATTTTTTATGATGCACAGCCTATCTATTTACCTCATTTTTATACTGAACTGGTCCTTTAAAAAACTATTTTAAAGAACAATAATATTTGAATATTACCATTTCTTTTGGAGATGCACTTTCAGTACTAGAGAGGAGAAAGGCACACTAGGGAGCACAATTACTGCCAGCAAAGGCAACGTGAAAACGATTATGCTGAAAATAAGTCAGTGGAATGGGAAAATTTACCCATTAGACATTCCAGTTGGTCCTTGAATAAAAAAAAAAAAAAAGGGACACAATATGTGGTGCATGCAGATTTAAAGTTGATTCTGTGCTGTGCAGCCTTACTGTATGTGATAAGGCTATAATTCTATGTTGTCGATTTTATCTGGTTTATTTTTACCATATGCTTTTCCCAGCATGGCACATGCTATAAAAAAAATAGTACAAAAAACTTGCATGGCATATCAAGTAAAGTTTTCCATGGTTATTCCCAGTTGGCAACATTAACTATGCCTGGAATTATCCCTGAGCTCTCTTGTGGCACTGCAGGAGGGTGTAGTACAATAAACATATAGTACAGGTATGGGATCTGTTATCCAGAATGCTCGGGACCTGGGCTTTTCCGTATAACAGATCGTTCCGTAATTTGGATCTTCATACCTTTAGTCTACTAGAAAATAATATAAACATTAAATAAATCCAATAGGCTGGTTTTGCTTCCAATAAGGATTAATTATATCTTAATTGGGATCAAGTACAAGCTACTGTTTTATTATTACAGTGAAAAAGGAAATCATTTTTAAAAATTTGGATTAATTTATTATAATGGAGTCTATGGGAATTACGGAGTCGCTGTGTCTCCCTTTGGATTATTCAAATAATCCAAATCTTAAAAAAAATATTTCCTTTTCCTCTGTAATAATAATAATAAAAAAGTAACTTGTATTTGATTCCAACTAGGATATAATTAATCCTTATTGGAAGCAAAACCAGCCTATTGGGTTTATTTAATGTTAACAAGGATTTTCTAGTAGACTTCAGGTATGAAGATCCAAATAACGGAAAGATTTGTTATCCGGAAGACATCAGGTCCAGAGCATTCTGAATAACAGGTCCCATACCTGTATTACATATTCCCACCCAAAGCAAACAAAACCCCCACTTTGCGCTGGAACACCCATAACTGCAATAACCAGGGTCGGACTGGCCCAGTTGGACACCGGGAAAAAACCTGGTGGGCCCCAGCCCAGACCCTCTCTCCCAGTCTCCTGGCCCTATAAAAAAAAAACATTTGCAAAGCCATTCGCCCCGTTGCAGTGGGGCATCCAAAGGGGGGCCCTGGACAGGAGTCCCAGTGGGCCCTGGACCCCCCAGTCCAAACCTGGCAATAACTGAGTTTTAAAAGTATTACAAAGATCAACTTTTCCTGTACAATGAATTCAAATAGTTATTCCCCTTTAAATTATTTTGTGCTATGAGACTTGATTGTGTTTGTATACATATTAGAAGAGGCAAATCATAAAGAATTTTAGCATTAGTTATACCCATAATTGTCTTTTTTCTTTTAATCTCTTTTTTCTAAGCATTATAGAATGTTTTACTCGTTTTCTTTTTGTCTGAAATTGTATGTATATAAAGACTTGTATTTTTATCATATATTTTGTATTGTCATCAACTGATGTAATAAAATCTCAAGATATTAAACTTAAAAACATTTCTCTCTATGGAACTTTTTGCTGCTGAATTGTGCCAAGAATATATACAGGCTTTAGTGGGGGGATTTACAGTATGTGCCCTTTAAAGGAACAGTAACACCAAAAAAATGAAAGTGTCCTAAAGTAATGAAAATATAATATACTGTTGTGCTGCACTGGTAAAAGTGGTGTTGGATTCAGAAACATAATTATAGTTTATATAAACAAGCTGCTGTGTAGCCATGGGGGCAGCCATTCAAGCTCAGGATACACAGTAGATAACAGATAAGTTCTACTATAGTTTATATAAACAAGCTGCTGTGTAGCCATGGGGGCAGCCATTCAAGCACAGGATACACAGTAGATAACAGATAAGTTCTACTATAGTTTATATAAAGAAACTGCTGTGTAGCCATGGGGGCAGCCATTCAAGCACAGGATACACAGTAGATAACAGATAAGTTCTACTATAGTTTATATAAAGAAACTGCTGTGTAGCCATGGGGGCAGCCATTCAAGCACAGGATACACAGTAGATAACAGATAAGTACTACTATAGTTTATATAAACAAGCTGCTGTGTAGCCATGGGGGCAGCCATTCAAGCACAGGATACACAGTAGATAACAGATAAGTACTACTATAGTTTATATAAACAAGCTGCTGTGTAGCCATGGGGGCAGCCATTCAAGCACAGGATACACCGTAGATATAAATTTACAAGGTGCCAATATGTTGACTGATATTTGCTGATGCTGGCTGAAATCTTACTTAATTTTTGGTGTTAAAACTGCTCAGCTCCGCAGGAAGCTCTGGTATAAGAGTAATTTTTAAGGTAAGTGGCAACTAAGTAAATGCTGACCAGTTAACTGACTGGCACTTTCTCTGCCAACACATGACATTTTGTAATCTTAAATAAATCTGTGAATTGACAGATGCCCTAGATGTCACTGAAAGCCAATAGTTTGCCAAGATGACTAAATATCTTGTTAGTAATAATCCAAAGTTATTCAGGATAGTGGCAGTGATAGCTGAGCCCCCTTTTCCATTTGCGCCCCACCCCATTGGGTTGAGCGTAGAAAGGCTGTCATATCCTGTGTCGGTCTGTGTGCAGCCGAACTATACATAGTGATAATGCTGACCTTAAAGGGGTTGTTCACCTTCAATGTACAAATCTTATGAAACCACTAACAATGCTCTGAATGTGTTAGAAAAACCATTTTCCATAACAAAAAGTAAAAATGCCATTGTAAAAGCTAATTTCTATACCTATTAACTCAATCCTTCTCCTGTCTCTCTGACCAGTTTTCTGAAGTGATGGGAGTGGCCTATTTTGAACCTGACACACCAAGAACTTCCTATATGATGACATCATCATGCCCAGGCTTTGCCCTTACTTGTTTCCTATTGGATGTTGATACTGCCCTCCTCCTAGTAATTTATTGGGTGCTTGTGAACTGTAACCAGTCACATAATTTGAATGGTCATTGGTTGATTACTCAATTGTAATGGCAGAGGTTAACAGACGCAGCATATAAACAAACCTGCCTTGCAACAAACAATCACACAGCCATGCAGACAAATACTGCAGAAAAGGAAGGAGCAACATTGTTTGGCAACCTTTGGCATTAAGCATAATGTCAGTTATTTACAAAATTGCAACAAAACCAGCACTGACTTGCTTAGAAACGCATGTAACTTACACATCTAGCAGGGACAGTAGGGCTGCCGCCTCACCCTTTTAAAACCAAACACATATGAAATCCACAGGCTGCATGGCTAATTATCACCTCATTTAGATGCTGCAGACTGAACTGATTTCTGTGCAGCCATGTATCATGCATCTAAATGAATTGCTAATTAGCCATGCAGCCTGTGGATTTCATATGTGTTTGGTTTAAAAAGGGTGAGGTGGCAGCCCTAAGTGACAGGCAAAGCATTGATGAGGGCAGGTACGTTTTTTGAACATTTTGTGCGCTCTCCTGGGGGGGGGGTTAATTTACCTAGGAAAACAATACCTTTTTTAAGTGTTCCACTTCTGGAACAAGATTTAGAGCTCTAAATACCAAAAAATTTAAAAGTTATATTTTTCATGATATAGGGATCTATACCAGAAAAATATTTTACCTTTTTTATGAGGTAAATACACAAAATAATACATGGACCCCCCCCCAAAAAAAAAAAATAATATATTTCTGGAAAGTACAAGTGTCATCTCCTATAGTAGCCATTATAATCCAATAATTCAAATTTTTAAAAATGATTTATTTTTCCTGTGTAATAATAAAACAGTAGCTTGTACTTGACTAAGATATAATTAATCCTTATTGGAGGCAAAACCAGCCTATTGGCTTTATTTAGTGTTTACACCATTTTCTAGTACTAAGATCCAAATTACAGAAAGATCTGCTATCCGGAAGACCCCAGGTCGCAAGCATTCTGTATAACAGATGCCATACCTGTACCTTGTACTTGATCCCAACTAAGATATAATTAATCCTTATTGGAAGCAAAACCAGCCTATTGGGTTTATTTAATGTTGACATGATTTTATAGTAGACTTAAGGTATGAAGATCCAAATTATGGAAAGATCCATTATCCAGAAAACTCCTGGTCCCAAGCACCTTGATCCCCCCATCTGCACAGTTGAAGTCTCTGCAGCACAAGCCCACACTCCCCCTCCCTCTCACAAACTTGTAACAGTTTCTCTTCAGTACCTGAATACTGCTCAAATTCCCCAGCACAGCCAGCACAGGACGCAGTGGCTGATTGACAGCAGACATAGCCAATAGGAGTTAAGTTAGCTGCCAGTACAATGTGTGATGTCATATAAGGAAGAGGAAGTGAACACTGTAGTGTTTTTGGGGGTCAGTGACCCCCTCCCAGCACAGGGTCTGTGTGGAACTGAAGGATTAGTACAGGGACACTTCTGAGGTCAATATCTCTTGAACTGTACTTTTTCTGTTAACTATTTCTATGGAAAAGTTTGTTCTATTCATGTGAACTGTTAGATTTGTCAATTTGTTACAAAGGTGAACAACCCCTTTAAACGATTTTTCAAAACTTGACCCAGCAACACCCTTGCAATAAGCATACTTTCATCCTGTGCAGCTACAGCTTATGGCAATGAAACACATGGCAAGTGATTAGCTTTAGGATACATACCCATAGACTCATTAGGTATTTTACCAGCCTGGCAGGTAAAAATTATGGTTGACCCCAATGTTATTAATAGGGAAAAAAATAATAGGGAACCCTACCTGCAACCCACAGGTTTTTGCGGGTACCTGACCCACTGCAGGACTCTTAATTCAGGTGCAGATTCTGAACTGTTACAATTTTGCAACATTTAGTTGATACTTGTTTCAGTGGCATCTCTGGAGTATTGGCAACTATTGTATCAATTCTAACAGCTGCCTTTAATGAAACTCAGGGATTCTGTTCAGCAGGGACAAAGATAACAAATGTATCAACTAAATGTATCAATTTAGCACAGTTTACAGGGTCGGCGACCCCCCGCCCAGAGCTGCTTTAGATGGTGAAAAATCACACTTTACAGTTAAATATTAGAAAAACGGTGACAAAAATAGAAAGTCATTGGAAAAAGTGGTTATTTCTGGTGATCTATCTGAAAACAACTAGTTGTTTGAAGGTGAACAACCCCTTTAATGTCACTAGCACAAAATGCTGCACAGTGCCTACTCTACCAGCTTAAAAAATCTTTGTCAGAATAAAACAACAGGGCAAACAGAAAAGCGTCCATGGCAGACCTCTTCCCCCTAATTGTAAGATGCTTGCTTACAGATCCCGATACAAAGAGTTACAGGAGGCAGCAGAGGTATGTCCCTAGGGTTTATCCCCACCTAGTGTTGCACCCTGGGCATTCTTCTGCCAGACCCTAGTTTCTGCCCTGGTCCCACGTGCAGTAGTCCTAAGAACAGACCGAAAATAATCGAACGTGAGTACAGATTTAGACTATGTGCTGACCTCATCCCCTATTTAATGGAGCAAAAAAATTTGCATACATATTTTGTGAAATTTTTGGCAAAAAGCATGCTTTAGTATATAATTTTTCTACATAATTAAAAATGGTACAATTTAAGCCTTGGGTGCCACCAACAGTAGATTAGTAAATTAATTTCCTCTTGTGTGCAATGAACATTTTTACGATCATGATTATTTTCATGAAGTGCTAAACTTTATTTACATATTAACATATATCCCCCACACACAAATATAAACACCAAATTTTAACTTAACTTGTAACGCTGCTTTAGGACATATGAATCAGCTGAAAACAAGTCACATCACACAATACTGATACAAAAGTCTGCGGGCTATTTCTGGATTGCCACTGTTCTGGTAAATGAGTGATAAATTAAAGGCACTGTCTCTTCTAAGGTCTAAATGGTCCTCTTCCATTCCTTCAAGTTGAAGAGGTGGAAGCTCAAGGGCTTGCTTGTAATAATGAATTGCGAGATGAACAAGGCCAATTTGATGCAAAGCACGGCCCAAGTTATAATACGACTCCTGACAAGAACCACGTAGTTCAAGATATCGATTAAGGAATGAAAAGCCTTGTACCAACAGAGCATGCCTTTTTAGCACAAACTTTTGGGATGCCATGTGAACAAAAGTTAATCCTATACAAAGACTATGCAGTGGATCAGTCATCTCTATTCTGAAGGCTTGGACATACTGAGCAAGTGCATGCTTAAAGCTTCCAGAAACAAATGCATTGTGTCCACTAAGAACACACAACGCAAGATTGGAAGGGTTTTTCAACATCAACCTTAAACAAAAACGGTGATGCCTCACATCCTGTGAATGCATTGTTATTTGATTGAAGATGTTCCAAAGCTGTGGCCTATTTACATTTTCCATTAACATTATTCTGATGTAGTTATAAGCTTTTCTAAAATTCTTGTCAAGAATAGCAGCAGAAAGGCCAAAATATTCCAACTCCTTCCTTTTCACACGGTCATCATAAAATGAATAATACTCCAATGAAGAATCGACAAGCAATTCTGCTTCCTTAAACCGAGAAAGGTCACACAAGGCAAAAATTGACTTTAAAAGAAGACTCCACCAGTCATCCTTCGTTAAAACACTAGTAAGTACAGTAAAAATGGATTTTCCATCACAGCTTGCAGTATCCTGGTCATCATTAGTAGACATTTTATCTCTAGACACTTTGAGAAGGTATAAATGTCTCTCTCCGGATTTTGAACTTGAGATCAAACAAACCTGTGCCCGACTCATGGCAATTTTTAAGAGCATAGCAAGCATGGTGAGTAGTGTATCCACATAATCATATAATTTACCCTGAGAAAAAAGAAGTGTAGAACGATGAAGTAGTAGTTTAAGTTCCTGCTGTGCGGCATTGGAATCCTGGGCTAAGGTATCTGGATCATACATTGGCTCTAAAGCTTCTAATGCTTTCTCTGGTTGTCCGAGTTGCTGTTGGAGAGTAGAAAGTGATATTCTAGCATCTAGATGAAGAGGTGCCATGTCCACAACTTTGCTATAACTCTCAGCAGCTTTCTCCATGTGCCCCAAAGCTTTCAAACAGTCTGCATGTCGAAGCCAAACAACAGCTAGGTTGTATTTTTCAGAGCAAACAAGAGCACTGAGAAGCGGTAATGCAGAATTGTATTCACCAGCATCAAGGAAGGCTTCGGCAACATCCAGATACAAATCGCCCACTTCCTCTGGATTCTGCTCCATAAGGAAGGTCAGTAATGGATACACTGGCTCGAGTACGTTGAGATGAATTAAGCACAACATCATTTTGACCGAAATATCAATAGGAACTCCATCCGGCATATTACATACTACAGATTCAGCACTATCCAGTAAACCTGTGTCGCTTTTACTTAAAGTAATGCCGGAAAACTGCGTTATAACGTCAAGGGCTTTATCGTACTGTTTATTAGAGATGTACAACTCAGCTGCAATATTGACATCTTCTATGGCAACAAGGTTTTGGTGTTTAGCAAGAGCTTCCTCGATTGTGCCAATGGCAGATGCTATATCATTCGTTTCATAATAACTTTTGGCCATATCTCTCGCCAGCTGCATAAAGCGCTCCCCGTCAGAAGGTGATAAGAGATTGAGGATGCGTCGGTAGCCGTCCATGGCCAGTTTATGTTCTCCGATTTGTTCATACAAACTCGACCTCTCCCATAAATAGCGTATATTTGTTGGGTTATATTTGAGAGCTTTGCCATAGCAAAAGATCGCTTGCTTGATGTTGTCTTGCTCCAAAGACATCTCTGCCAGCCTAACCCATTCTTCGGTGTTGCTAGGATTCAGGTGGGCGGCGATCAGTTCAAACTGCAGAGATTTCTCCATGTCGCCCTGATCTTCGTATATCATTGCAAGGGTTGAAAAGGGCTCATAAGCAAGGGGGGCTTGCCGGATGATCTCCATGCACATTAAAATGGCGTCTTCGCTCTCACCCCGCGCAAATCGAATATTGGCTTCACCCATGAGACCTCTCAGTGCTCTGGGGAGTTTACTACGGGGCCTTTTCTCCCTCATCATCTTTTTGTTTTCTCTGTTAAGTTCCATTTCCAAGGCAAAGACATCTCCAGCAGATGGAGGCTGAACTTGAAGTTCTCCACGTTCATCCTCCTCCCCCTCCTCCTCCTCGTCGTCGTCATCATCATCATCATCCCCTGTTCTGTCACCTTCTCCAATCATGGAGGCAAATGCTCGATGGACTGACTTACTAACACCGTCTGAAGTTTCCTCTTCGTCCTCATTTGAGGCGGCAACGTCTGAGCGCTTTGTCCCGGAGGTGGAGGGTACATTTTGATCGTCTGTATCACTTGCTGTGGAGGCACCAGGCAATACCTCAGCAGCGAGCCTCTCTTCGCGTCTTTTCTCAAACTCTTCGAAGGATATTTTGCCTTCCAAGTAATCAATGAGTTCAGGGCTGAAGCCAGACATCGTATCTGCTAAGTCGCAACCATCAGCAAAAGAATTTAACGTAGCGCTTTCCTGTACGTACGCCGTGAGGTAAACCGGAACTAATCTGAACTTGACCAATAGCGCGTTAGAATTATTGACTGACAGCTTCTTCAACCAAAGAGAAAGTGTTCTTGAATATCGCGCGGCAGCCAATCGTTTTTTTTTCGTAGTGCTGAAAGCGAAATACGATTGGAGGAGCCAAAATGCCTTATAAGAGTTGTACACAGTGAATATGAGGTCTGAGACAGACGTAACGTGTACACATTCCCAGCTCCCATTGGCAGGTCTACTCTCCAGTCAGTAATCTCCTTCTCCACAGAACTGGCTTCTGTTGGGCTGTTATATGTCTAGGATTTTCTATGCCTCCCCATAGTTAAAGGGATTCTGTCAGGAGTTTTGTGATGTAATTTTTACACTGTTTACACTGAAAATAATTCACTCTACCATGTAAAATGTCATTCCTGACCCGAGTGTATTTTTTTTAGTTGTAATATTGGTGTGTAGGTGCATCTCAGGTCATTTTGCCTGGTCATGTGTTTTCAGAAAGAACCAGCACTTTAGGTTCTGGCAGGCTGTTGTTTCTCCTACTCAATGTAACTAAATGTGTCGCAGTGGGACCTGGATTTTACTATTGAGTGTTGTTCTTAGATATACCAGGCAGCTGTTATCTTATCTTGTTAAGGCTCCCCATACACCGGCCGATAAAAGCTGTTGATAAGACGGTGTCGGCTGCTTATTGGCCCATGGGCTTCCCTGATCGATATGTGGCCAAAGTCGACCAGATTTCGATCGGGCAGGGTAAAAAATTCCATTGTATCGTGGCCGAATATGATCATTCCCGCACTCTGACCACTCATATTGCATGGGGCGCTCCATCAATGAGGCTTGTCGAGTAACTCGCCTCAGGTGGCAGTGCCCCACTAGGTCCCAGGGGCGGCAAAAATGCCGCTCCTGGTACTTTAATAGCCGAAACCAGAAATTCGTCTCTTCTAGTGCAGAGAGCGCAATTATGCCGGACCAAAAAGGTGAGCGCACCAGGGGTGGGGCAGCAACACCAAGCTGCCTCAGGATTGCCCCTGTGTATTGCCTCCATTCTGATCCGATCATTGAGCCCTAGGGCCCACCTCAATGTGGACATATCCGCTCATTTGGCGACATTATGGCCACCTTTAGGGAGCTGCTATCCGGTTACCTTCCCATTGTTCTATTGTTAGGCTGCTGGGAGGAAAGGGATGGGTTGAGATCACTCCAACTTGCAGTACAGCAGTAAAGAGTGACTGAAGTTTATCAGAGCACAAGTCACATGAATGGGGTAGCTGGGAAACTGACAATATGTCTAGCCCCATGTCAGATTTCAAAATGAAATATATAAAAATCTGTTTGCTCTTTTGAGAAATGGATTTCAGTGCAGAATTTTGCTGAAGCAGCACTATTAAAGGGGATGTATTGTCAAAAATTAAAATCCCCCTTTGTGACCCGATATAAGCCTTTTTCTAATTGCAATCAATTGTTTAGCGGTTTTCATTTGCGCTTCAGTTAAAGTTGAGCGCAGTCCGTTTCCCCACATACCTGCTCTTTCAGCTGCGAGCAAAACCATGATGGTCTGTGGCTGTCTCTTCTGTTTGACACGCCCATCTCTTCTGCTGTTCCCGCCCACCTACCAATGAAGTACGAGTCGTTTCTGTGGTCTGCTCTGGAATTAGCCAGAAAATCTGGCTATTTCTGGCTTTTCGGGCAAAAAAAAACCAGAATCATTCAGAATTATTGGGAAAAAGCCCCCAAAAAACGAGCGATCCAGGGAAAAAAAATTTACAATGTGGATTTTCACTTGATTTTATCGAGTTTGTCCTCGATCGTTTAAATCTTGCTAGTTTGGATTCTAGTTTGGTCTGACTTTTTTAATTTAAATATTTAAAATAATAATTTATTTAAATAATAATTTGGATTTTGATAAATAAGGCCCTAATTGTTGCAAATATAGCTTTTTTTTATTTTTGCCACAAGATAAATTTTGAATGATTTCTGCAATAACATTGTCTTGTTTTATTGTGTTTGTAATTTGCAATTGTGTTTTTATCTATGTATTTATACTTGAATTTGGCTATTTGGATGACATTTCCAAAAATCACCTCAAAGTTTCCACATTGCAGCCTCTTATCTCCCATACTAGAATATACTAAGAAAATCTATCCTAAATATGAACGCAAGGGGTCTACTACGCAGTTTCATGCCCAATGTGCATAAGTTACCTAAGTATGTGTCATTCAGGGGCCCCAAGTTAAAGATACCGCATAGGATCATTTCTCTCATTGGTTTCTGAAAAAATCAACTAATTTACTGCATTTTATGTAGGGACAAAGCTACAAAAAGAATGTTTACCCCCATAAAGTCATATATCTGTGGAAAGTACACATTACCCCAAATCCAAAATGGATGCATATGTCTTTCTAAAGCTTTCCTAACCCCAGAGATTTTGAAAACACCTCTAAAAAACACCTCAAAAATTCCATTTTGCAGCATGTTATCTCTCAACTGAACAGTTTGATGCCCAATGTATAGAGATTTAAAGAAGACCATGGCACTGTGAAACCCCAAAATATACCATGTGCAAACCAATTTCATGGCTTATATTAAGGGGCATATTAATCAAGAGTCGAATTTCGAATTGAAAAAACTTTGAAATTCGAATTCAAAAAGACCAACCAAAATTAGGTTCGAAGTTTTTTTTGGTCGAATAGGTCTGTTTTCGATCGAATAGGTCCATATTCGGCCAAATTTGAATCTTACGAATCGAAGGAATAGCGCGTTAGATCGAATTCCATTTTTCCCCCAAAAAACTTTGTCCACCAATTGACTTCACAATGTATTTTTAGAGAGGGGAGACAGAAGCGCTCAAACCACCCGCCATACTTTACTATCACAAATTGGAAGCTCTTTCCATATAGCGGTATGTTATAACATTCATTGCAAGTGCGCTCACCGCTGTTTTAAATTGGCTCGGGTGCATTTGCCCCGGGCCCTCCGCTTAAAATATTCCAATATGGTAAGACTGTGGGTCACTCACCGCTCCTATTTGGTGGTCCGGGTGCTGCGCCCCGAACCCTCAGCATGGGGGAGACATCAAGGTAAGAAACCAACTGCTTGGCACGCACTCCAGAGGACTCCAGGTAGCGGTAAAAAACTTTTTACTTTATTACACGAACATATATTATCCTAATGCGTTTCGTGTGTTACCACACGTAATCATAGGCATTAAATAACAATTACACACACATGGTTTAAAAAGCATTGGAAGCTTTCGTCACTGAAGACGTACTTCCTCCTTAAAAATTTCTTAACTCTTTCAAAGCTGTTTGTTGTGTTCTAAAGATTCCGTTTTCTTTTAATAAATTTCCTATAAGTATTTTCTGTATGACCTCTGAAGTCTATATTTATTTTTATTTTACTCAACTTTACCATCATTGTAAACTGTATTTAATTGTTTCCTTTCCATATTTTTTCTTAAAAGTTAAATTGTTTCAATAAAGTTACTTTTCTTATTTCAATTCTTGTTTCACTATTTTGTATAACTTTAAGTTTATAAATACTGACAATGTTTGGTAATTCTGAAACTTTTGTTGGGATGGAGGGCTATTATTTTGCGTTATTTCTTTTTTGTTTCTTAGAAAATCATTTTATCTCTTTTCTCTGATTTATAATTATAACTTTCTTTCTATTATATTAATCTATTTTTTCTCTTTTTCTTTTCTTTTTATATTTATGTGTGGCAGCTTACATCCCATCTTATGTTTAACCCTTTGGGTTCTCGTGTATCCAATAAAAAGATCCATTTTACTTCTAATTCTAAAAGCTTTTTTTGTTTATTTCCCCCTCTACTCCAACTTCTCACTTTATCAATTCCTTGGATTTGTAAGTAGGAAACATTTCCTTGATTACATTGGGAGAAATGTCTGGATACTGTGGTAGCACTACTTTCTGCCCCTATCTGACTTATATGTTCTCGCATTCTATTTTTTAATAGTGCGTGCCAAGCAGTTGGTTTCTCACCAATTGACTTCAAATAGGTTCTAGGGGATCCCCCATAGGCTAAAACAGCAATTCGGAAGGTTTTAGATGGTGAATGGTCGAAGGCGATTTTTTAAATTAGAAATTAGCATTTTTGAATTTTTTTTCAAATTCAAATCGAATTTGGACTATTTCCAAGTTGAAGTACACAAAAATGAACTCAAAATTCAAATTTTTTTAATTAGAATTTTCACTTTGACCTTTGATAAATCTGCCCCTAATTGTCTTTGGAACTTTAATGGACTGCTTAAAGGAGAAGGAAACCCTTTTGCCGCAAATCCTTCCCCCCCTGTAGGCCCCCCTCCATCTTCCCCCCAGCCTACCTCCCCCCGGGCAAATGCCCTTAAGTTACTACTTACCCCTTGGCGCAGGTCTTCTCCCGTGGAGTTCGCAGGTGCCATCTTCTCCTGCAGGCCTGGACTGGCAATCTGTAGGTTCTGGCAAATGCCAGAGGGGCTGCTATAAAGTGCCATAGACAGCCAGTATTTAGTGGGCTGGTGGGGGGCTGTTTGGGCCTCTGTGAACTTAAAATTCCAGGGCCTATTTTGAATCCCAGTACAGGGCTGTTCTCCCGTGTGGTCTTCTTCCTGGATTCCTCGGCGTTTGGCTGTGCATGCGCAGTAGGAGCATTTGCCGGTTGGAATCTACTGCGCATGCGGCGAAAGTCACAAAGTTGCCGAGAAAAGAAATCGTAAAACTTTGTGACTTTCTGCACATGCGCAGTAGAGCTGAACCGCCAAATGCTCATACTGTGCATGCGCCGCCAAACACCGAAAGGGTTTCCTTCTCCTTTAAGTACCTGGAGAGGTACTGGCTAAACCGGAATATTTGTGAGATGATGTATGTGGTGGAAATGGAGATGGGTAATAGATTTGCTCCACAAAGGGGAAATACCTTCAAGATAAGGGCTCCTCTGAGTTAAAGTTCTGGTTCTATGGAACTTTTGTATATAATGCTATGTTTTAAGTTTCAGTAGTTTTTATTGAAGGTATTTCCAGGTTTTTTTTCTTATCAAGTTCTATATTTCCACCGTGATAACAGGAAAAATCACAAGTCAACATATCACTTATTTATTAACATGTATTAATATAGCGCCAACATAATATAATGCTGTGTTTTAATAATTAATGCTGCTGTTGAAATTCATTATTATTCATTATAGGTGGAACAATGTGGAAGCAGCTGCAGCAGCTCGTTTGACCTTGTGGTTATGTGTTTCCATAAGCTGCTTTAAGTTTTCTAAAGTTAATTGCTTTTTCAGGATGTCAGAATTTTGTCAGCCTTGGGATATAATGAGAGGAGACAGGAAAGCTAGTCTGTATGTGTGCGTGAGAAATACACACAGAGATGGTGAACTGATAACAGCCTGCCTGCTATGCGTTTTCATCCGACAGTCGGATCAATGTAGATGCGATTTCACTAAACCATCCGACACGTCGCATGCATTTAGTCGCATTGCGACGTGTTGGGTCAAAACGCATCATCTAGTCCTGCCCTTAAAGGATAAGTAAACTTTAAAATAAGTGAATGTAAAATTTAATATTGTGTTATTATAAGAGTTTTTGCAATGTGCATTCATTATTTATTTTGTTTTTATTCCAGGATATTAAGGGATACATGTGCTGTTAATATGAATGAATTTTGTTACAACAGCGCCATCTGCTGGTCAGTTTCTGACCAGTCTGACCACCAAGTAGTCAAGGAAGTTGTCAGGAGAAAGAAAGAGGCTGCTCTGATGTTCTTCTGCTTAGGAAAAAACGTAGAAACCATTCTCAAATATTTCCCAAGAAGAAGAAAATCAGAGCAGCCTCTTTCTTTCTTCTGACAACTTCCTTGACTACTTGGTGGTCAGGATGGTCAGAAACTGACCAGCAGGTGGCGCTGTTGGAACAAAATTCATTCATATTAACAGCACATGTATCCCTTAATATCCTGGAATAAAAACAAAATAAATAATGAAGAATAGCACCCTCGTCATTTTGCACTCACCTATTTTAAAGGTTTACTTATCCTTTAAGATACTTCTGTAACAATTTTGAGATAAGCAAATAAGTAATTGTAACAATATAAGATAACAGGTCCCTTGGGAAAAGTTAGACTCACAGCTTAAAGGGCAATTCACCTTCATTAGCAAAACTGTAATTGAAAAAAAAACACAGAAATATGTTCAAACTTTCATAACCTGCCAAATTTTGTAAAATGAACATGGTCATTTTTTGCCCCTCTTTTTATTTTCCAAAATGTTGGAGGTATGGGAGTGGCTGCCATGTGATTTATTATGCACGAACACTTGTATACTTATGTAATTGTTTGCTGATATATTTTGGTGAATTTGCACAATTAAAGGGGAAGGAAACCTAGTCGGCGCAAACACCCCACCCCCCTCCCATTTGTTGCCCACTCTCCTTCCTCCCCCCTGGCCTACCCGTCCTGCTGGGCAAATGCCCCTAACTTGTTACTTACCCTTCTGCGCAGGTCCAGTCCAGGGAGTTCACCGACGACATCTTCTTCCACGCGATCTTCTTCCTGCTGTGAACGGCGTTTTGGCGCATGCGCAGTAGGATCATTTCACCGGTAGGGATCTACTGCGCATGCGCCAAAAGTCACGTGCATGCTCAGTAGATCGTACCGGCGAAATGATCCTACTGCGCATGCGCCGTTCAAAGCAGGAAGAAGATCGCGTGGAAGAAGATGTCGTCAGTGAACTCCCTGGACTGGACCTGCGCAGAAGGGTAAGTAACAAGTTAGGGGCATTTGCCCAGCGGGACGGGTAGGCCAGGGGGGAGGAGGGAGGGTGGGCAACAAACGGGAGGGGGGGTGGGGGGTTTGCGCCGACTTGGTTTCCTTCCCCTTTAAATGTTTGAGTGTGCATGGGACTTGTAGGAAGGGAGGTACCTAATTCCTCATTAGTGAAAAGCCAGCAGGTGGCACAAAGGAAATTCCCTTCAAAAGCCAATATAAAGGAGTACAAGAAATAACATCGGCCTAACATCAAAGACAAGACACGAATATTGATTTTGCAGTAGTTAAAATGACAGAAACGATAGATCACATGGGGTATTTTCATTTTAGGGCCCTACTTATGTAAACCTATGAACAACAGGCATCAAACTGACTATGAAGATTTTCATCAAACTGTTCAGTGGAGCCCTGCTGACATTTATTTTTAGCATGTTTTATCTTGATACCTATTATATGCGGGAGATAGGATACTGCAAAGTGGAAGGTTTGAAGTTTGATGATATAATAAATAAATATAATAGCGTTGATTTTGCAGTAGTTGAAATTACAGAAATTTTATGTGGGTTAAAGCTACAAAAAAAATGTTCACCCCAGAAAATTGTATATTTTTGGAAAGTACACATTCTTCTGAATCCAGAATGAGGGTCATTGTACTCTAAACTACCAAACAGCAAAACTTTCCTAAAGTTGCTGATTTTGATTAAATTATTGTAAATCACCTCAAAGTTTGATTGGTGCATGGGAAGGTTAAAAATGAGTTTAAAAATCCAGCACATTCCAGTGTTTTTGGACCAATGTGGGTGTGGTTGGGCAGCAGGCCTAGGTGGCCTTTCCACAAATCCGGGCCTGGTCGTTGGGTATCAAGATAAAACACACTGAAAATGAATGCCAGGGGTCTGGCCAACATCCATAGGTTTATAAATGCCCTAAAATATACCTTGTGCATACCAATTGCATGACATATTTCAACTTCAGCACTGCAAAATATGTTGGCGCTATATAAATACACTTTTAATAATAATAATAATAATAATAATAATAACTGTCTTTTTGTGTGTGATAAAACCTGCAAACAAGTACACTGACCCCTTAAAAATATGTATTTTTGGAAAGTACACATTCTCCCAAATTCAAAATGGGTACATAAGTCTTTCTTCTCCAAACTACCAAATTGCAAAACATTGCTAAAACTTTACAGATTTGATGCCATTTCTAAAAATTGCCCAAGGCCACTATTTAACAGCATGTTATCTTCCACAAATCTTTATGTGCCAAGATCAAACAGCCTAAAATGAATGGCAGGCGCAGATTTATGGCAAGTGTACTTAGGTTTGCCTGCAAAGGGCCTCAAAATTGATTTTATGTGCCATATGAGCCCTCAAAATGACGCAGACCCTTATATATTTTTATAAAGTACAAATGCTTCTGAATTTAAAATGAGTATACGTAGTGTTTTATGCCACTTCTGAAAATCAGCTAAATTGGATTTAGATACCCTTTATAAAGGCAGTTCCCTAAAGTTATGGGGGCAAATTTACTTACCTCCGAAAATCGCAACACTTCGGCAGACGTAAATTCACCTGGACACCGCTAATTCACGAAGATCCGAAGTTGCGCACAGGTTACCGAACGCTTGCGAATTTGCGCTAGCGAAAATACGATCAGCAGTTCGAAGTTACGCTACAGTTCGGTAATTTGCATACGGCGTGCAGTTAAAGTACAATGGGCGTATCTGCTGCAGCACATACATTACACTACACAAGGCCAGGGAACCTTAATAAAATTATATAATGCCCTAAACATGTGCCCACAGTATAGTTTAGGTGCCATATGTAAGGAAATTTAGGGGGGGAAGGAGGGTACTGCAAAAAAAAAAATTCGATCTTTTTTAGCCTATCACCCTGTAAAAAGGAAAAGACGCCAGCATTTTTTTGGGACTTAGAAAAAATTTCAACTTTTTTTGACAAACTCCTATCTATTCCATTGCACTTCGCAAATTAGCCTGGCATCAGAGTGCGAAGTTGCGCCAGAGTCTATCTCCTTCGCTAGCGTAATTAAGCCAGCGCCCGTTAGTAAATCGGCAAAGTGCCAAAATGACGTCACGCTGTCGAATTTTCGCCAGCGCTAGCCACTTCGCCCTTTAGTAAATTTGCCCCACGGCTGGCTGACTGGGTCCTAATTTACTGTTGGGAGTTCAATAACTGGCCAGTAGATGCCATCAGCATTCCCTCTTCTTCTTGGCCATTTTAAATGTGTGTTCATATTTATAAAAACATTGTGCTCAGGTCAGAACGAATACAAAATATTTTATTTTCACACAAAATTCTTTGTGTGCACCATAATTTGCTGTGTCCTCATAAATTTATGTGTGTGCACATGAGTACTCGGCTTCAAGGGATCAATGTCATCATTCTGGTCTATAAAAGGAAAAGTCAACCATTTGCACTACCTTTTTGTATATATGCATATATGACTTTATTTATAAAGCGCTGTAAGCATATGAAGTGCTGCACAATCATACAATGCATATAAAAGTACACACAGGGAGGACAAGTAAGGTAATTGTCAAGGCCGCCGGGAGTTCGAAGAGACACGTCTGCTCCCGGCGGCCAAGAATCCAAAATGGATGCGCCCAGTCGGCCCACGTGGGATACGTGGCCAGCGCCGCAACACAGACGCATGCGTAAACACGCATTCGCAAACAGGCCACCGTAAGGACGCCAGTGACATCACTATGACACCAAATTCAACTATAAAAGGGCGCCCAGGATGCCAAAAGGCCACCCAAGAATAGGTTCTGCTACCCTGAACCTGGGTTCCTGTTTTCCTGTATCCTGATTCCTGCTCCTGCCTTGGTTTTGATCCTCTGCCTGGACTCTTGTTATTTGATCCTGATCTGCCTGCCACTGAACTCTTGCCTGGACTCTGACCTTCTGCTCACTTAACCCTGTGGATACCGCGACCTTGCTCCCTCAGGTGGGCTTCCTCCTTGATCCAGACTACCTCCCTGGAGGGAGCTCCCGGCTCCCTGACAGTAATAAATACAATACATATAAATAAATAAATACACAGAGCTTAAGTGCCATGTGGTAAGAGAGACAGTAGGAAGGAGGTCCCTGCCCCATAGAGCTTACAGTCTAAGTGGGTGAATAACATACAGACACAAAGTGGAGGGCACAAATGCACAAGGTAAAAGCTTTGTCCCTAAAGTGCCAAGACTAGACTAATTTTCAAGTGTTCCAAAAAGTAGAATCTGGGCTTTTTTCCTGAAGCAATTTAGAGGGTATGTCTTACCCTGGAATTAAAGGATGGAATTCCAGAGCTAAGCAACAGCAAGACAGAAAGGTTTAAGAAGAGAGGTGGCAGTGAATATGGATACTGTAAAAAGATGGTCTCTGAGAGGGGCGGAGGAGACAGGGAGGAACGAACATTGAGACAAGTGAAACGATGTAGTGACAAGCAGCGGAGTGAAGGGCTTTGAATGTTAGCAGAAGGATTTTATATGCTATCCTCTGCTTAACAGACAGTCATGCTAAAGATTTTACCTGGGTAAAGAGAGAGCAGGTGGATCCTGGTAGCAGAGTTTAAGACTGATTGCATGGGAGAGATGTGGGAGTCAGGGTTAGTAGGTGATTACAATAGTCTAAACCGGAGAGGATAAGGACATGGATTTGTGTTTTGGCTATTATTTGTGAAAGAAATTGACATTTCTTGAAAATACTACAGAGGAAAAAAAGTCAGGTTTTGGCAGTAGTACTGATATAATTAGAGAAGTAAAGGATGAGTAGGGCTAGGTTTTGGCAGGAATACAATTAGCTCAGTTTTCGCTAGGCTGCGTTTGATGTGGCATTAGTTCATACAAGAGGAGATAGCTAGGATGAAGTTTGTGATCTGGGTCTGAACGTGAGTGGTTAGTGAAGGGGTATTTGTATGTCATTGGCATAGGTAATAATTAAGGCCAAATTAAGATATAAGGTCTCCTGTACAAGGAGAACAACAGTGGGCCGAGAACAGAACTCTGAGGCACCTCCAGGCTAAGGTGAACTGGGGAAGAGGATTTGTTAGCAAAAGTAACATTGAAGGAGCAATTGAAGAGATGGTATGAAGAGAACCAGGGTGCAGCTCAAATTTGCATTAGAACCACGTAGTCAAAAATTTTAAAAGCAGAAGATAAGTCAAGGAGAATGAAAGGTAATGTCCCTTTGCCTTGGCAGCCTGGAGATTGTTTGCAACTCTACATAAAGCAGCCTCAGCAGAGTGTGCAGGTCAAAAGCCAGAGAGTTAGTAATATGAGAAAAGACAAGATGTTCAAAAAGTTTAGAAGATAGTGGGTTGTTGCTTTGAGAGGGCTGCATGTGTATCTCTTGGGCCTGGAGAGCAAGGGGGTTAGGGGTCAGGGGGTGCATCAAGATCAGACTCATTGGAGCTATCCAGGCCCAGATTTGTGGCAAAGCAGCAATGTTTCAGGAGTGGCATTTCGCCCACTTGCCAGTTATACACTCCATTGCTTACTCCATTATTAGGTAAAGAGCGATAGGGTGCATGAGCGGGTTGATCCTCAATGCTCCTAGTGATTGCATGCATGCGTGCACCGGGTTGGATGACCAGCCGGGGATGTGATAGCAGCCTGGCCTAAGGGTGCAGTGATTTGAAATCCTGCACTGGAGCTATCTTGGGGGCCAACACTGAAGAACCAAAGTTCTTCAAAGGGGAATGTTAGGGTTGTCACCTTTTTAGGTGGAGTTTAGCAGCCCATAGGGGGGTATTGACAGAAGGAGTGATTTGTGATGTCATAGGGGTAAATTGATTCAGAAAGGGGTGTGCCCATTACATCATGGGTGGCTCAAGGATGTATGAAGAAGAGAAAAAGATAAGGATTCTGGGTGGATCAGGGGCTGAATGTATCTGTATTACGAATTTACCTGCTACTACATTGACTGTAAATTTGTAATACCTGCTCCGGCCTTGGCAGGTATTTTACCGGCTAGGTCGGTTAACTTCCAGCTGGGGGGGCAACCCTAGGGAATGTGTACTTTACAAAAATATATGGTTTTTGGCGTAAGTATACTTTTTGTGGCTTTACCCCATGTAAAATGCAGTCAATATGATGCTTTTTCAATAGACGAAGTGACATCCAGGACAATTTATATGCAATAATTCATCTTTGAGGTCTCTGCATGCCAGATACTTTGGTTATTGCATGCACAATTGTTAATCCTAAACCATACGGCAATGGGTATTGGAATTTGTGGGGGACATGAAGCTTTCCAAAACTTGTATTTTCACTAATAAAATATGTTTCTATCATCTATATTGTGGAAAATAGACATTTTTAGACTTAGCACTAAATATTGTTCCAGAATTAGAGCAGAATCAGAAAGCAACAGGTTGTCCTGGAAAAAAAAAGTATAGTTTTTCTATGTAAACGTGTCAGGGCCCGAAGGCTCCGTTAGGATTTGCTGACCAAGGAGGAAGCAGCAGGTTCCAACACAGTTCACAGTATCCAATGGGTTTAAAGAAGGAGAGAAGTCAAATCCAGGCAAAGGTCAGTTCAGGCAGCAAGGTTCTTAGTCAATATAACAGGCTGAAGTCAATAACAGGAATCCAGGTGAGAAGAAGTACAGTATATCATACCCATAGGGTTTCCATCTTTTTTGGAAAAAAATACCTGCCTTCCTATATATTTATCTTTTATTTTTCCCTATTAATTGGGCTCAACCATTATTTTTACCAGCCAGGTCGGTAAAATACACACCCAGGAACACAATAAGTTGAACCTATAATTAGGCAAGGTCTGCAAGACTCTGGCATCTTTTATAGGCAGATTTTCGTGCCATAACGAGCGTGATGACATCACGTGCTGACGTTGCATGTTGATGCTGCATGTTTTGACGCATTGGTGTCAGAATGTGCCACGTGGGTATCCTGGGCGCTGCCATCTTGCCCACGGCGCTGCAGCAGACCGGAGCGCCGGATGACTTCCCTAACAAAATGGAAGGTCCCACCCCCAGGAAATTCCCATAAAGTGAAAAAAACCTCTGTCACTTCGTGCAAATGAAATGTGAAATTCTGTTGGCAAGTAAAAGGTTAAAATGGGTTTGGCAATGGTAGACTGGGATTTTAATCATATAACCTTGATTTAGGTAACTTATTGGGATGCGATATTATTCATATTGCTCAAGAAGGCCAGGGCATGAGCGCTAAATCATTCTGTTGTACAACGCTGAGGAAATATGTTGGCATTTTAGAAATAAGCATGAATAGATATAACAATCAGCACTAAACAAATATTGCGAAAACATACTTTTTTTTTAAAATCATGACAAGCCTGGAAAGTTTAAAGGGATTGTTTCATGTTTTTTATGATGTAATTTTTATTTCTAAATTACACTGTTTACACTGCAAATAATTTACTCTACAATATAATTTAATTCCTGAACCAACAAATGTATTTTTTTAGTTATAATATTAGTGTGTAGGTGCATCTCAGGTCATTTTGTCTGGTCATGTGCTTTCAGAAAAAGCCAGGATGGACCTGCTTTCTGGCAGGCAGTTGTTTCTCCTACTCAATGTAACTGAATGTGTCACAGTGGAACCTGGATTTTACTATTCAGTGCTGTTCTTAGATCTACCAGGCAGCTGTTATCTTGTGTTAGGGAGCTGCTATCTGGTTACCTTCCCATTGTTCTGTTGTTAGGCTGCTGGGGGGGAAAGGGAGGGGGTGATATCACTCCAACTTGCAGTACAGCAGTAAAGAGTGACTGAAGTTTATCAGAGCACAAGTCACGTGACTGGGGGCAGCTGGGAAACTGACAATATGTCTAGCCCTATGTCAGATTTTAAAACTAAAGGGATCCTGTCATCGGAAAACATGTTTTTTTCAAAACGCATCAGTTAATAGTGCTACTCCAGCAGAATTCTGCACTGAATCCATTTCTCAAAAGAGCAAACAGATTTTTTCATATTCAATTTTGAAATCTGACATGGGGCTAGACATTTTGTCAATTTCCCAGCTGCCCCCAGTCATGTGACTTGTGCCTGCACTTTAGGAGAGAAATGCTTTCTGGCAGGCTGCTGTTTTTCCTTCTCAATGTAACTGAATGCGTCTTAGTGGGACCTGGATTTTACTATTGAGTGCTGTTCTTAAATCTACCAGGCAGCTGTTATCTTGTGTTAGGGAGCTGCTATCTGGTTACCTTCCCATTGTTCTTTGATTACTCAGCAAGTCCAGTTGTTTTTAGATTGACCTATACTCCAGGGCCTGATGGCATACACCCCCGGGTTCTAAGAGAGCTTAGTTCAGTTTTAGACCAGCCCTTATTTCTGATTTTCTCTGGTATGGTGCCTATGGATTGGAGAAAAGCTGATGTTATTCCAATATTTAAAAAGGGATTACGATCTCAGCCTGGCAATTATAGGCCAGTAAGCTTGACATCTGTGGTGGGCAAATTATTTGAAGGCTTGTTAAGGGATCACATTCAAAATTTTGTCCTAATGAATGGCATCATGAGCAAAAATCAGCATGGCTTTATGAAGGATAGGTCATGTCAGACGAATTTGATTGCATTTTATGATGTGGTAAGTAAGATTCTGGATAGTGGGGGGGCAGTAGATGTGATCTATTTGGATTTCGCCAAAGCATTTGATACTGTGCCCCACAAACGACTGCTTTCTAAACTAAGGTCTGTTGGGCTTAATGAAGTCGTTTGCACATGGATAGGAAACTGGCTACAGGATCGGGTACAGAGGGTAGTTGTTAATGGGACATTCTCTACTTGGAGTAAGGTTCTTAGTGGGGTCCCCCAGGGCTCAGTATTGGGTCCACTTTTATTTAACTTGTTCATTAATGACTTAGGGGAGGGTGTTGTAAGTAATGTATCAGTGTTTGCAGATGACACAAAATTATCCAGCCCAATTAATTCCATCCAGGATGTGGCACTTGCAACATGATCTTGACAAACTGGCAATCTGGGCAGCTAAGTGGCAAATGAGATTCAATGTTGATAAATGTAAAGTCATGCACCTGGGATGTAAAAATATCCACTTATACCCTTAATGGGACTGCACTAGGCAAATCCATTATGGAAAAGGACCTTGGAGTCCTTGTAGATGATAAACTTGGCTGTAGCAAGCAATGCCAGTCAGCAGCATCAAGGGCAAATAAGGTCTTGAGCTGTATTAAAAGGGGCATAGAGTCAAGGGAGGAGGGGGTCATTCTTCCACTGTATAGAGCACTTGTAAGGCCCCATCTAGAATATGCTGTACAGTTTTGGTCTCCATCACTCAAACAGGACATTATTGTATTAGAGAGGGTACAGAGAAGGGCAACTAAGCTGGTAAAAGGTATTGAAAATCTTAGCTATGAGGAAAGACTGGCCAAATTGGGGATGTTCACGTTGGAGAAGAGGCGCTTAAGGGGTGATATGATGACTATGTATAAATATATAAGGGGATCATATAATAATCTCTCTAATGCTTTATTTACCAGTAGGTCTTTCCAGCTGACACAAGGTCACCCATTCCGATTAGAAGAAAAGAGGTTCCGCCTAAATATTCGGAAGGGGTTTTTTACAGTGAGAGCTGTGAAGATGTGGAATTCTCTCCCTGAATCAGTTGTACAGGCTGATACATTAGATAGCTTTAAGAAGGGGTTGGATGGCTTTTTAGCAAGTAAGGGAATACAGGGTTATGGGAAATAGCTCATAGTCCAAGTTGATCCAGGGACTAGTCCGATTGCCATTTTGGAGTCAGGAAGGAATTTTTCCCCCTCTAAGGCAAATTGGAGAGGCTTCAGATGGGTTTTTTGCCTTCCTCTGGATCAACTGGCAGATAGGTAGTTAATAAAAAAAAAAAAAAAAAAAAAAAGGTTGAACTTGATGGACATGTGTCTTTTTTCAACCTTACTTACTATGTTACTATGTTACTATGTTACTATGTATACTAGCTATACCATGACCTGGATGAATGAAAATCTTCATAGTCATATTGCCATTCATTTTGGAGAGAATACTCTAAAACTGGTTCAGGAATATCAAAGAACAGCAGAAAAGTGGCAGATTATCGAAACCATCTACGATTTAATCTCAGATGCCGACATCAGGGACTCACCCCTTGTAGCCCAAGCCCAAAAACATCTACTAAATGAACGAGTCAGACAGATCAACTTTACCATTGATGCCCTTAAGCAGAAAGTCGAACATCTGAAATGGAATCTGGCAAAAGAGCTGCCGGATGGAACTCTGGAAAGGGTGGTTGTGTTCGTTGAACATGCACAGATTGCCCAACACATTAAGAGTAAGGAGCGACAAATAAGCGAATTCACCACATTACTGTCAAGAAGCAGCAGTTGGAAAAGGACTGAAGAATTAACCTGGAGGCAGACAGATGAGACACCAAAGAACACCAAAGACACTTGGGTTAGGAACCTATCAGATAGGGTACTAACCCAGCCTGAAAAGGATGTGTTAGCCAAGGGGTTAAACTATGCAGTGACACCACAACACATACCAATAGTTGAACTCATCACAGCCACAGAGTCTGCTATCAAAAATAATAACTTGAAAAAGGAAGAAGCAGAACAACTCAGGCTAAAAGTGTCAGCTGCTTTGTCAAGTGCCAGAACACCTCCCTCTAACCTTACTACAGAAGAGAGGAGAGCACTCAGCTCTCTGAGTAAGGACCCGAACATCACTATCCTGCCAGCAGATAAAGGGAGATGCACAGTTGTGCTCAACACAACTGACTATGACTGCAAGATAACCACTCTGCTTAGTGATAGTAATACATATGAACCCTTCGGGAAAGACCCAACCAGTGTGCTACAAGAAAAAGGTGATCGGTTGCCTACAACAACTTGAAAAGGAGAAAGCAATTGATCGAATTTTATACCACCGTCTGTATCCCAGGGAAGCCACACCATGCTTATACGGACTCCCCAAGATACACATAAGCATAAATTCAGTGACATACAGCATTGCAAAATTCTTGGCTAACATCTTAGCCCCGTTGGTAGGCAATACAGTGCATCATATCCAGAATGCCAAAGAGTTTGTAACCAAGATTCACGGCATTACACTAGAGGCAGAAGAAACAATGGTGTCATATGATGTCACTTCATTGTTCACATGTATACCTACGACAGAGGCGATTGAGACTGTAAGAAATCGACTGCAACATGATAACACCCTCAGCAGCAGAACGAAGCTCAGTCCCAACCAAGTTTGTTTGATGCTAGATTTGTGACTTAACACCACATACTTCAAGTACAAGAACCTTTTTTATAGACAGAAACATGGCTGTGCACTGGGTTCTCCAGTCTCTCCCATTGTAGCAAACTTGTACATGGAGGAAGTGGAAAGGAGGGCCTTACTTACTTTCCAGGGAACTACACCGACTCACTGGTTCAGGTATGTGGATGATACTTGGATTAAAATCAGATCCAATGAAGTGGCGGCCTTTACAGAACACATTAACACAGTGGACAATAACATCAAGTTCACAAGGGAAGATGTCCACGAGAACAAACTTGCTTTTTTGGACTGTTTGATATGTATCCAAGAGGGGAGTAACTTGAAGACGGAAGTATACAGGAAACCCACTCATACGGATCAATATCTGTTGTTTGATTCCCCCCATCCACTGGAACACAAACTGGGTGTCATTCGAACCCTGCACCACCGGGCGGAATGTGTGGCAACTGATACAGAGTCCAAAGACAAAGAGCAAAAACATCACAAAGGAGCTTTGAAAGTGTGTGGCTACCCAGAATAGGCCTTTGTCAAAACAGCAGCAACGAAGCCCAACAGGAACACCAATAGAAATGACTGCCCGGAGACACATAGTAGGTGAAACATAGTCATCCCATATATAGCTGGAGTGTCAGAGAAACTCAGGAGGATTTTTAACAAACACCATGTCACTGTGTTTTTCAAACCTAGCAACACACAGAGACAAAAACTGGTACACCCAAAGGATCAAACACCAAAAGAAAAACAAAGCAATTTGGTATACGGAGTCCAGTGTAGCGAGGAATGCACAGATCTATACATTGGGGAGACAAAACAACTGCTCTACAAGCGAATGGCTCAGCACAGGAGGGAGAACTCTACAGGGCAAACCTCAGCTGTCTTTCTACACTTAAAAAACAAGGTACACTCCTTTGAAGATAGCAAGGTCCAAATCTTGGATAAAGAAGACCGCTGGTTTGAACGAGTCATGAAAGAGGCGATGTCAAGGTGGAGAAACCATCTCTGAACAGGGGCGAGGGCCTTCAACACCACCTGTCTGCTTCATACAATGCTGTTCTAACATCTGTACCCCGGTGGATTCAGAACACTTCACACATCCATTCATGCAACTCTCACAAGTAACACCTGTGTCTAGGAGTTGCATGACACATTGGATAATCCTATCACAACTACACAGAACCTCTGTGAATTTCTTCAGATGTCACCTCTTTGAAGAGTTACAATGTGCCATTGTAAATGGATTAGTGGAAGAGTTTATATGCTGAAAACTTCCCACACCAGTCAGTTGAACTGAAGAAGCTGCTCGGATGAGTAGTGAAACACCTTCATTGATTACTCGGCAAGTCCAGTTGTTTTTAGATTGACCTATACTAGATACATTGTTCTTTTGTTTGGCTGCTGGGGGGGGGGGAAAGGGAAGGGGTGATACCACTCCAACTTGCAGCACAGCAGTAAAGAGTGATTGAAGTTTATCAGAGCACAAGTCACATGACCTGGGGCAGCTGGGAAATCGACAATATGTCTAGCCCCATGTCAGATTTCAAAATTGAATATAAAAAAATCTGTTTGCTCTTTTGAGAAATGGATTTCAGTGCAGAATTCTGCTGGAGCAGCACTATTAACTAATTAATTTTGAAAAAAAAAATTCCCCACGACAGTATCCCTTTACATATAAAAAAAATCTGTTTGTCTTTTGAGAAACAGATTTCAGTGCAGAATTCTGCTGGAGCAGCTCTATTAACTGGTGCATTTCGAAAAAAAAACTGTTTTTTCCCATGACAGTATCCCTTTAAAGCCTAAATATAACAGCAGCCCAGCATTGTGTTAAGATCTGTTTTATTAATCAGAAGAAGCTGCCCCTTTCTTCTATTTTTAGTGCCTCGACAGAATCTAAGCCAATAGACATAAGCCAATCACTTGTTTTTGCTTCTGAGCTTGGTAAGCAAGAGCAACTTCAGGGAGGCGTTTCTAAACGCAGGCTCCTCCCTCCGACGTGTTTTGCTTCAGAGCTTGATAAACTACTAGAGCAACTTCAGGGAGGCGTTTCTAAACGCAGGCTCCGCCCTCCGACGTGAGCCAATCACTTGTTTTGCTTCTGAGCTCGGTAAACTTGAGCAATTTCAGCGAAGCATTTCTAAACGCAGGCTCCGCCCTCCAACGTAAGCCAATCACGAATATTTTGCTTCTGAGCTTGGTAAACTACTACAGCAACTTCAGGGAGGCATTTCTAAACGCAGGCTCCGCCCTCCGACGTAAAACCAATCACGAATAGTTTGCTTCTGAGCTTGGTAAACTAGAGCAACTTCAGGGAGGCATTTCTAAACGCAGACTGCGCCCTCTGACGTAAACCAATCACTAATAATTTGCTTTGAACTTGGTAAACTACTAGAGCAACTTCAGGGAGGCATTTCTAAACGCAGACTGCGCCCTCTGACGTAAACCAATCACTAATAATTTGCTTCTGAGCTTGGTAAACTACTAGAGCAACTTCAGGGAGGCGTTTCTAAACGCAAGCTCCGCCCTCCGACCTAAGCCAATCAGCGCTGCTCGCTTTCGATTGGTTTTTCCGCATTCTCATCCATTTCTGTGAGGGCAAACACTGCTCCCGAAGATCCGTTTACAAAACACCGACGTCACTGCGCTGACTCCTCCCGCTCGAAGCGTTTATTGGTCGGGTCCTCTGCCTATCATTGTGACGCTCGGAGCCCTTTCCTCTGTAGAGGAAAAAAAAAAAAGTACTTTCAAGATGGCGGACGCTGAGATAACAATGGCAAGCGGGCGGCGGCGGAGGCGTTAGTGGCTGCGAGGCGGGAGAGGAACGGATGCACGCGATTTTGTACGCCGAGCAGATTTAGAGGACTGCCATTTTAAGAGGCCCCGGGTATGATAGTGGAATTCCTGGAATAGTCCGTCTTCACCTCTCCCCACAGATGGCGGATTTTGTGGTCCCCCGACACAGCGCCGTGATGGAGCGTTTGCGCCGACGCATAGAACTATGTCGGAGACATCACGGTACGTGCGAGTCGCGTTACGAAGCCGAGGCTGGGGAGAGGCTGGAGCTGGAGAGGCAACACACGTTCCAGTTGCACCAGCGCTGCCTGCAGACCAAGGCCAAGAGGGCCGGCAAGCAAAGACAGACGCAGCCTGTTCCTAATACGGAGTCTGGAGCGGCCAGGGGGAATCCGAGCACAAGCGGCAGCCTGGAGACTGATGGAGCAGGAGGCAGCGGAGATCAGTGTAGGAACAGCACTCTCATCGCGGTAAGACAGGCCTGGGATTGTTCATTCTCTGGCCTCTCCCTGCTCGAGTCATGGCACTGATTTCTCTTCAACTTATGCCTCTTTACTTTTACTTTCCCAGGATTTTATCCCTGTTGCTTCTATTAGACAAATACTGTCACTTCTCAGGCTTTTACATTGATTAAGGGGCTGCTTCTCCTTTAAGGTAACTTTTATTAGCCTACAGAATGGCGAATGGCCAATCCGAAGGCACCTTTTCATTATTTAGTTTTAGAGTTATTTATAGACTCTTTCGTGGGTCCCCGACCCCTTCTAAAAAAAATGCCCCGTAAGGCTCCAAATGTATTGTTGTTGTTTTTATTACCGCTCCTGTTCATATTCCAGTCGCTTATTCAGTTTAATGCATGGTTGCTAGGTTCATTTGGACCCTAGCAACGAGATTGGCTAAGGTGCAAATTGCTGCTGCTGAATAAAAAGCGAAATCACTCCAATGCCTTTAATAATAAAAAAAAATGTAACATTACTTTTTATCACTGATCCATCTCCTGTACGTATTTCAGTTGCTTATTCGAATCCATGCATGGTTGCTAGGGTCGTTTGGACCCTAGCAACCTGATTATCTAAGATGCAAATTGAAGAGCTGCTGAATAAAAAGCGAAATCACTCAAAAAACTTCAATAATAAAAAATGTATTGTTACTTTTTATTACTGATTCATCTCTTGTACGTATCGCTTATTCAAATCCTTGCATGGTTGCTAGGGTCGTTTGGACCCTAGAAACCTGATTGGCCAAGCTGCAAATTGAAGAGCTGCTGAATAAAAAGCAAAATCACTCAAAAACCTTCAATAATAAAAAAAAGTATCGTTAGTTTTTATTATTGATCCATCTCCTGTATGTATTCCAGTCTCTTATTTGAATCCATGCATGGTTGCTAGGGTCGTTTGGACCCTAGCAACTGGATTGGCTAAGATGCAAATTGAAGAGCTGCTGAATAAAAAGCGAAATCACTCAAAAGCCTTCAATAATAAAAAAATGTATTGTTCCTTTTAATTACTGATCCATCTCCTGTATGTATTCCAGTCGCTTGTTGGAATCCATGCATGGTTGCTAGGGTCATTCCGATCCTTTTCCCGTCTCTCGGCTTGTACATAAAAAAATCTCACAGGTATAAAAGTGAATCTGCGTCTATGGCAACAGAGAAAACAGACACCAGAACAAAAATATGACATAGTATTTGTCTAAATGACACCATGTGTCTCATGTCCGTTCCCCTTTAAAAAACCTTTTTTTACTTCTCCAGAGCCTGCATATAAGCTTATTCCAGAAGCCTCCACTGACTGGCCAAAGTGACGGCGTACAAGATGGCAATTTCTTTATTGTGTATAATATTCAGTCGTATTCTCTCCTTTTCCAAGAAGTAAACTTCATGCCCCAATATGGAAATACAAAGACCTCATAGCGTAACACTGTTTTATTAAAGGGGTTGTTCACCTTTACATTAAGTTTTAGTATGATGTACAGAGTGATAGTCTGAGACAATTTGCATTTGGTTTTCATTTTTTATTTTTTGTTATTTAACATTCCAGTTTGCAAATGTCAGTAATCGGGATTGCTAGGGTCCAAATTAACCTAGCAACCATGCATTGATTTGAACGAGAATATTGAATATTAACAGGGGTGGGTCGTAAAAGAAAGGGGAATAATAAAATGTAGCCATAACAATACATTTGTAGCTTTAAAGAGCATTTGTTTTTATAGAGGGTCAGTGACCCCCTTTTGAAAAGCAGAAAGAGTCAAGAGAAGGCAAATAATTCATAAAATATAAAAAATTAAAGAAGACCAATTGAAAAGTTGCTTACAATTGGCCATTCTATTCATATTAAATGTTAACCTGAAGATGAACCACCCCTTTAATACGGATAAAAACTTTAAAATATTGCTCTCACATTTGTTTTCATGAGGATAGTCACCCATATACAAGTCTTTCAGCAGGTTTCTCCCGATTTTAGCCCAGAGAGAAGAGTTTGGCCTCTGAGGTAGCTGATTGGCTCAGCGAAACGCATCAGGGGGAGGTGACAACACTGCAAGCTGCAGGGGAGAACCATGAGGGAGAGGGAGACACCGGCAAAACTCTTCTCTCTGGATTAAAATGGGGAAACCTGCTAAAAGACTTGCACGTGGGTGACTATCCTCATGAAAACTGTTTTTTAAGAGTTTTGCTGGTCTTCCAACACATGCTGTCATTTAGAGAAATCTGAACATACTACACCATATTTTTGTTCTGTTTTCTCTGTTGCCATAGGCGCTGATTCACTTTCATATCTGTGAGATGTCTAACCTTGTACTACTCTCTCTCCCTGAGCCTCTCGTACCAACTTTCAGTCTTTACATCTGCTGTTGAACTTCACCTCCCAGCAGTGTTTATAACCCATGAACATTGGGAAAGTTGCAAGAGGCTGAGCATCTTTCATTATTGGTGGCGTTCTAGCAGTTGGTCAACTTCAGCATCTCTTGCACTAGTCATTGGGGAGTTTAGTAGCCACTCCAGAAACCTTGATTCCTGTCATTTAGTTGCAGAGTTTATCACTAGTGAAACCGAGTCAACGAGCAATAAATCAGAGAAATTAGATTGTCGGCAGGCACCAGTCCGTAACACCATAAAGTATAATCCAGGAGCCCAAAGCTTAAAAAGTACACCGTTTTTATTCTACTTATGTATAAAAAAAATGAAAAAAGCATTACGCGGTTTGTGTCACTCAAGGACACTTAATCATAGGCTTAATGATTATATGGCATATGGTTAAGTGTCCTTAGGTGACACGAAACACGTAAGGCTTTTTTATTTTTTTTTTTATACATAATGTAAAATAAAAACATTTTGTACTTTATAAACTTTGGGCTCCTGGCTCTACTTTATGGCGTTCCTGACTGGTGCCTGCTGTCCCCCTTTTGCTGAAGGTTTGGGGCATGAGCACCTTTACCTACCATTGAAAGTTGTAAGCTTATCTGATAATCCAAAGATTCAAGCTTCTTCTTTTGGTTCGGAAATACATTAACAAGCTATAACACTGAATTAAAAAGTATTCCAATGAGTGTTAAGGGGGTGGTTCACCTTTGAATGAACTTTTAGTATTTTATAGAATGGCCAATTCTAAGCAAGTTTTTAATTGGTCGTCATTAATCGATTTTGAATTCTTTGCCTCCTTCTTGCTCTTTCCAGATCTTAAATGGGGGGTCACTGACCCCATCTGAAAGGCTACCGATGCATTGTTATTTGTTTATTACTACTCTCTCTATTCAGGCCCTCTCTTATGCATATCTTAAGGTGGCCATACACGGGCCGATAAAAGCTGCAGACAGACCGAGTCGGCAGCTTATTGGCCCGTGTATAGGGGCCCCCGATCGAGATCTGTCGAAAGTCAGCCAGATCTCGATCGGATGGGACTAAAAATCCCGTTGTATCGCGGCCGCATCTGTTCGTTGATGCGGCCCCGCAATCCGACCTCCCGTTCGTTAGAAACCGATTGTTGGGCCCTAGGGCCCACGATCGGATCAGCCCGATATTGCCCTCCTCAAGGTGGGCATATTGGAGAGAGATCCGCTCGTTTGGCGACATCGGCAAACGAGCGGATCTCTCTGTGTATGGTCACCTTTAGTCTCTTATTCAAATCAATGTGTGGTTGCCAGGGTATTTTGGACCCTAGCAACCAGTCTGCTGAAATTGCAAACTGGAGAGCTGCTGAATAAAACGCTTTACTCAAAAAACCACAAATAAACAAAAACTGCACATTATCTTAGAATATCACTCTCTAGATCAGGGGTCCAAAAAATTTTTTTTTACATGTGAGCAACATTCAAATGTAAAGAGTTGGGGAGCAACACAAGCATGAAAAAAGTCCCTTGGGGTGCCAAATAAGGGCTGTGATTGATTATTTGGTAGCCCCCAAAATGTGGACTGGCAGCCTACAGGAGGCTCTACTTGGCACTGTACTTAGTTTTTATGCAATTAAAACTTGATTTCCAGCTTGGAATTCATAAATAAGCACCTGCTTTAAGGCATCTGAGAGCAACATTCAAGGGGTTGGAGAGCAACATGTTGCTCACGAGCTACTGGTTGGGGATCACGGCTCTAGATCATACTAAATGTGAAAATTGAAGGTTAACATCCCCTTTAATATAGTCTAAAGCTGCTGGGCATGTATGGGCTTTTATTATTAGTTATGGTCAGTGTGGAATGGTAGCTCTTGGAACAATACTGTAGCAATATCACTGTAACTATTGAGTAATGTACAGTCATTGTCGTGTTAGTACCCGTTTATTTCTGATTTGTGTTTTGGACTTGATTGGCTGACTCTGAACTGCAACACCTTGTATTCTTTGCTAGCAAAGGCTGTTGGGAGAAAGTATAGTAACAAGCTGCATGTGGTTCATCCATTTTTCTGCAGTGCAAGACTCTGCAGCCTGTGTTAGCTTGCACCTGCTTCTGAAACACATTGTATTAGGGGTAGAATTGGTTTATCACACGTTGATAAATATGCCCGACCCAGTTGCGTCACTGAACTTTACAGTGCCCTGTTGAGGATCCCCTGCATGATCACTGATTTCATTACAGTTATGTGACCCACATCTTTTAGACTCCAATAAAAGCATAGTTCTCATTTGTTGCACTGTACATGAGGAAATCGCAACAGGTATGGGATCTGTTATCCAGAAAGCTCCGAATTACATACTCCCGTAGACTCTAATATCTAAATACACCATATTTTCTTTTAAAAAAACAAAAAACCCTTTTCTCTGTAATAATGAAACATTTGCTTGTACTTGATCCAAACTAAGATATAATTAATCCTTATTGGAGGCAAACCCAGCCTATTGAGCTTATTTAATGTTTATGTGATTAATTAGTAGACTTAAGGCAGGAGTGCTTGTACTTTAATAAAGCGGGGTCTACTTTTAGTGATATTGTCCCATTAGGATCTACATCCATAAAAGCATTAGCATTCCGTTCCATGGAAATTATAACTTAGATTTGTCTATTAAACATAACAGTATACATTCTCATAAATCAATATTTCCTGTAATATTCAATGGAACAGAATGCTAATGCTTTTATGGATGTAGATAATACATAAGAAATAATTTGTTTATTAAATATAACAATATACATTCTCATAAATCAATATTTATTTCTTATGTATTATAAATATCTGAATAAAAAGCATGGAACAGGAAGGTGATTTAGACAAGAGGTTTGTTGAGTGTCTTGAAGTCTACTGCTCACCAGCTAAAAGTCTACTGATCCCAATTGACCTTTTGGACAACCCTGACTTAAGGTATGAAGATCCAAATTACGGAAAGATCTGTTATCTGCAAAACACGTGGTCCTGAGCATTCTGGATAACTGATCCCATACCTGTACAATGCACATGATCCAAACTAAGATATAAATAATCCGTATTGGGGAAAAAAACAGCCTATTGGGTTTTTTTTTTATTGTTTACATGATTTTCTAGTAGACTTAAGGCATAAAGATCCACATTACAGAAAGATCCGTTATCTTGAAAAGACCCTGGTCCTGACCGTTCTGGATAACAGGTCCCACACCTGTACATGATCCAAATAAGATGTAATTAATCCTCATTGGAAGCAAAACCAGCCTATTGGGTTTATTTATTGTTTACATGATTTTCTAGTAGACTTAAGGTATGAAAATCCAAATCCAGGAAAGATCTGTTATCTGGAAACTGCCAGGTCCTGCGCATTCTGGATAACCATTTCCATACCTGTACGTGATCCAAACTAAGATATAATTAATCCTTATTGGAAGGAAAAACAACCTATTCGGTTTATTTATTGTTTACATTATTTTCTAGTTGACTTAAGGTATGAAGCGCCTAATTACGGAATGATCTGTTATCTGGAAACTGCCAGGTCCTGAGAATTCTGGATAACAGGTCCCATACCTGTAATGTTTTAAGTACGTATACTGTAACTATGAAATCATGTTTTCCTTAAATGCTCTACAGCAGGGGGTGCACCTGTCCGTGAAATAGCAAAGTGGAAGGGAGCAGACACCATTTGAAATATCAAATTTATTTTTATCGCCTTTTCTTGTCTATTTTTGATTCCTAGCTTGCTCACTTACTGCCCTCATTTCACCCATGGGTGATGAGCTGACTCCATTGTGGTATTTTGGGCATTGACTTGTTGCCTCTTGAAATCAGGTTGTTAAGAGTGGAAACCGTTTGTATTGGTATATTACATGAGACAAAGTGATCTAGCTCAGCATGATTGAAGTGAAACTGTCGGTCTCCTTTTGTGTCTTTATGCTCTTTGCTTCTACAAATGCACTTGAGCATGCAGGTATTTCATGTTGGCTGAATAGAGAGCTTTTCACAAGCAAAATAAGTTCCTGCCCATATAATTTACATTTCAATTCCAGAGCCAGAGAAGTGCAGTACAATTAATGACACTCCCACCGTCTCACCTTGTCTTTTTGCACGACTCAATAGGCGAAGACACACCAAGCTACTAGAAGCAGCTACAAAATAGATATTAGTATTTGGCTTTACTAAGACTCTGTTGCTACTAGTAGCAGCTTCTTTTTGTGGCTACAAAATACCCTGCCATAGACAATGCTAAGAATTGCCTCAGTAAGGTTGGTGGCAGACGGGGATATTCGTCGCCCAGAGACAACTCTTCTCTACTGAGAATCTCCCCGAAATGCCTTCCACCAGCAAGAATACGAATTGCTGGCGGTTCCTAAGTTTCCTTGTGTAATTATCACTATTGTTTTATTTTGTATCCATGACAAGTAGCTGCTACTAGTAGCTCTGTGTGTCTTCACTCTTAGGGCTAGGCCACACGGGAAGATTTCAGGGAGATTAGTCGCCTGCCGACTAATCGCTGCGTCTAATCTCCCTGAATGCCTTGCTGATATCTTGCACCCGCTAGCACTAAAGTCGCATGCGCCTATTCACACGCGGCGACACGTTTTTCAAAGCCTCTCGAAATTTCCTCGTGAGGCAATTTTGAACGACTTTGAAAAACGTACCTCCGGGTGTGAGTAGGCGCCGGAGACTTTAGCGCTAGCGGGTGCAAGATACCAGCAAGCCATTCAGGGAGATTAGTCGCCTCAGACGCGGCGATTAGTCGCCAGGCGACCAATCTCCCCGAATCTTCCCATGTGGCCCTAGCCTAAAAGTCTGCAAATTGAACTTCTGTGGCCTGACTTGATATTTCAAATGGCCCTGTCCCTTATGAATCTGTTTTTGTTAACTAATTTTTCATTGATTGACGGTTGTTCGTTAAAATTCGAAAATTAAATTTAAAAAATTTGTTCAGTTGTTTTCAGACAGTTCATCAGAAATAGACTTTTTCTGATTACTTTATATTTTCTATGTAAAACCATTTTTCTAATATTCAACTGTAAAGTTTAATTTTTTACCTTCTAAATAAGCTCTGGGAGGGGAGTGGGGTCACTAACTCTTTAACTGTTTTAAATTGATACATTTAGTTGATACATTTGTTATCTTTGTCTCTGCTGAGCAGAATCCCTGAGTTTCATTAGAGATACTGTCATGGGAAAAATTTTTTTTTTCAAAACACATCATTTAATAGTGCTGCCCCAGCAGAATTCTGAACTGAAATCCATTTTTCAAAAGAACAAACAGATTTTTTTATATTCAATTTTGAAATCTGACATGTGGCTAGACATTGTCAATTTCCCAGCTGCCCCCAGTCATGTGACTTGTGCTCTCATAAACTTCAGTCACTCTTTATTGCTGTACTGCAAGTTGGAGTGATATCACCCCCCACAGCCTAACAACAGAACAATGGGAAGGTGACCAGATAGCAGCTCCCTAACATAACAGCTCCCTGGTATATCTAAGAACAACACTCAATAGTAAAAGCCAAGTCCTACTGAGACTGATTCAGTTACATTGAGTAGGAGAAACAATTGCCTGCCAGAAAGTAGTTCCATCCTAAAGTGCAGACGCAAGTCACATGACTCGGGCAGCTGGAAAACTGACAATATGTCTAGCCCCAGATTTCAAAATTAAATATAAAAAAAATCTGTTTGCCCTATTGATAATTTCAGTGCAGAAGTCTGCTGGAGCAGCACTATTAACTGATGCGTTTTGAAAAAACATGTTTTCCCATGACAGATAAAGGAAGATGTTCGAATAGATACAATAGTTACTAATATTCCACAGATACTGCTGATAAATGTATCAAATAATACAGCAAATTATAACAGTTCAGACTCTGCATTTGGATCACTTTTCTGTCAGACAAGAGACAGGAACACTTTAAACTTCAATTTTGGGAAACCGGTAAAAAATAAAAGATGGAAAGTAATTGAAAAAAGTTTTTGTTTGAGGTGAACAATCTGAAAAGAACTGAACTGAAAAAATATTTCTAATATTGCAGTGTAAAGTTAAATTTTTCACATTCTAAAGCAGCTGGAGGATAGTCAATGAGTTTGTAACTGCTTTAAATAGATACATTTAGTTGATACATTTCTTATCTTTGTCCCTGCTGAGCAGAATCCCTGAGTTTCCTTGATGGGGAGTTTAGTCGCCCAGAGACAAATCTTCTCTACTGTGGGATATTAATCTTCCCAAATACCCTCCCACCAGTAAGAATGCGAATCGCCGGTGGGATATCGTATGTATTGCTTTGTTTTCCGAAGTTGCCTCACGAGGAAACTTTGGACAACTTAGGAAAACCGAAGCAATATGTATGCCATCCCGCCGGAGATTCACATTCTTGCCGGTGGGAAGGCGAGATTAGTCTCCAGTAGTCGCGAAGATTTGTTGATCGGCGACTAATCGCCCTGTCTGCCACCACCCCAAAGGCATCTGTTGAGCTAAAATGTTATCCCCAACTAAAGGCTAATAGAACCCGCGCACTAGTTGGTGGTAGCACGGGGAAGCAGCTCCCGCTGTGAGCAGCCATGTCCGTCAAAGCTCATGCGCAAATGCGCTTCTGACACTCGCTCATTTTCATGCATGCTCCCCAACATGAACGCTCATATCGGGGGCTCCCTCTAGCGCTGGCAGGGTAAATTTAAAAAAAAAAAACGCTGGCAGGATGGCACTTGGAGCACTTTGTTTTCCGAAGTCGCCCGAAGTTACCTCACGAGGAAACCTCAGTGTCTTTGGAAAACAAAGCGCTCCGAGTGCCACCCTGCTGTCGATTTTCATTCTAGCCACGGGTAGGCTGTTCAGGGAGATTAGTCGCCCCAAGAAGAGGAGATTTGTCACTGGGTGACTATTCTCCCCGAATCGCAGCGTGTGTTTGCCCTAAATGCATCAATTTAGAGCATTAAGATAAGACGGTGAAAAATGAAACGTAATACTTCCATATCAGAAATATTTTTTCAGTTCGTTTGTTGTGTTCACCTTGAACAAAGCCTTTTTTCCCATCTTTTGGAAAATGTTGGAAAAAAGGTAAAGAAATAAAACATGGGAAGCAAATGAAAAAAGTCTCAATTTCTGGTGAACAATCTGAAAACAACTCTGCTGAACAAAGTGTTTGGAAGGTGAGCAACCCCTTTTAAGTGGTTTACCAATGTACACAAATGCATTTACAAGTACAATTGAAATAAATGTATAATACACAATTGAAAGCAGTATATGTTTATGCTCTTCTGACCCTTGCTGCTACAGCTAGTAAAGCTGGACTCATTATTAGAGGCTTGTCTACAGTACAGAGCTTCCAGTCTGATTAAAGTAGAACTAAACCCTTAAAACTAATGTGGCTAAAAATACCATATTTTATATAATGAACTTACTGCACTAGCCCATCTTGGAAAGTATGACACTCACATGCTCAGTGGGCTCTGGGCATCTGTTGAGAAGCTAAGCTTAGGGGTCATCACTAATTATCCAGCAGAAAATGAGGTTGGTCTGTAATATAAGCTGATGCTACAGGGCTGATTATTAAATTCTGATGCTAATTGCACTGGTTTCTGTGCTGCCATTTAGTAATTATCTGTATTAATTCGGCCTTATATTGTGACCTTTCTATGTATACTGTATATTGGGAGTGGGTCCCTAAGCTCAGTAAGTGACAGCAGCACAGAGTATGTGCAGTAAATCAGCAGAAAAGATGATGGGGAGCTACTAGGGCATCTTTGGAGACACAGATCTTTACTGCTAAAGGCTGTGGTTGGATTGGGCTTGTACATCATATACAACAGTTCTACCTATTTCTTTAGTTAGGCTTTACTTCTCCTTTAAACTGTTCTTTATTCAGGTGTATTGTACTCTATTGTTATGTTTTCATTTCTGATGCTTTAACATATTTCACAATGCCGTTGCTTTAATATTGTAAATTATCGACTCTGGTAGGGAACATTATGTCTGACAGTTGAACACATTTGAAATGTAATGTTTGCCTTAGTAGATGCTTATTTTCCATTGTGTCATGGTGGAAGCATGCAAGCATAAAAACTAGATGCATGTGTATTCCAGATATTTGGTAAAGTTCAGGAAAATGCATGTATTCATGTCACTTTCCAGTAGATCTGATAACACCTGTTACAAGTCAAATTCACACTTATACCCATCGTAAATGCAGCCTGTCTGTTATTAGCAATGTGCCAGATCTGAAGTCACTGCAAATGCCCCTTTGGTTTCTTGTGTATTGTGGATGGCTGTAAATTATTAATAATCAATCCTATAGCGTTAACTGATTTTGGAAAATGCCTTCTTTTAAAAACATCACAGTATGTCAGTGAGCTCTTTGATGCCCAACTGTCAGTTTTTAAGGCAGCTACAAAGCCATGTGATTTGTTTGCACTAGACTAGTGCCAGAAGCTCTTGGCATGGCTGGAGGAAGCTAGCCCATTGCTAAGTGTGCTCTTCATAGTTTGTTCATTTTAGATAAGGAATTACTGTTTTTACTTTTGTTATTAAAATAATTGCCATTCTCTGTGCTGGCATGGTTTTGGTATACAAATAGGATCTGCTTGAAGCAGTTAAGCAGTTTATTAGCTCAAGTGTCATCTGCCTGCTTCTCCTTTTGTATTAATTAGATTGTGATCCTTTGTCTTGTACATTCTGCGGTGTCCCAGACCACCTGCAAAGTCTGAGTGAGCTGATTTTATCATTTCTTACTTTCATAGAAGCCATTGAAAGTTGCTGCAAAACTTTTAAGGGCAGGGGCACACGGGCAGATTCGGAAATCGTCACCTGGCGACTAATCGCCTCTTCTAGCGACCATCTCCCCGAACTGCCTTCTGCTTGCTATAGTGAGAGAACGCGTGCGCCAATGCACTCGCGGCGCTTCAATTTCCGAAGTTGCCTCACGAGGAAACTTCAGACAACTTTGGAAATCTAAGCACCCCTAGTGCATTGGCGCAGGGGTTTTCTCATTGAAGTAGACAGAAGCCACGGGGAAGCAGTTCGGGCAGATTAGTCGCCCCAAAGAAGAGGCGATAAGTCACCGGGCAACTAAATCTCCCCGAATCTCCAGGTGTGCCCTTACCCTAATCCTTAAAATGGTGGCATGCCTTTTAATTTAACTTTTAGTTTGTTTATAGAATGGCTGGTTCTATTTGCCTTCAGTTGTTTGTATAAAGGCTGGAGTGACTGGATGTCTAACATAATAGCCAGAACCCTACTTCCTGCTTCAGGCAGTAACCAATCAGTGACTTGTGGGAGGGGCACGTGGGTCATAACTGTTGCTTTTGAATCTGAGCTGAATGCTGAGGATTAAGCTGGCCATAGACGCAAAGATCCGATCGTACGAATCAACGTACGATCGGACTTTCCCATCTCCCGACCCTCCACTAACCATTCAGATCAAAGTCTTTACCATTCCGATCAAATAAGAACAGATCAGCCAATGTTCTGCCCCTGACAGCAATCGTACGATACTTATGTCTGACAACACTAGTGACAGTCTCCCTCTGAAAATCGTACGATCGGCAATACATGCAGAGATATTATCGGCAGGCGACAGAAATTTTCTAACCTGTCCGATCGACCAAACGACCGATCTCCAACGGACGAAAAATGTCGGGACTCTCCACACATGGTCTGAAAATCGTACGAATCCAAGATTCGTACGATCAGATCTTTGCGCCTATGGCCAGCTTTAATTGCAAACTCACTGAACATTTATGTCCCATGTGAACCCCCCCTTCAAGTTGCTGACTAACTCAGAGTTAGAGAGCTGAAAAGCAGGAAGTAGTGTTCTGTTAGACACCCAGTCACTCCAGTCTTTATAGTTTACACTTTTGGCTAACTATATTAGAACCAGCCAGTGTGTCCATAGCCCTAAAGACCAGGAAATATTCCTAATCATTATGTATCTTACTGCTGTAACTGCAGAGAACTGATACACTGCAGTGCTTGTTTGCTACGTTTGTTTGTTCATGCCCAAAGCAAGAACATGGAGACTAATGTCATGTTGCTGTAAGGAACAATGTCAGCTTCCTTTTCAGATATGTTTCAGTAGGTTTGGCCTGTCTTATGCCCCTCCTGTAAAACAAAGGAAAGGAGGTGGCAGTCCTGCTCATTTTGCATTCTCAGACTGGTCCCAGTCTGCCCTACATTCCCATTTGTGTTTGTCACCAGGAGGCACCGCATTCCTTATCTGCTGCTAATACTTCCTGTCTGTGTTGGACTGTGTGTGTGGCTTGTCTGTGTAATGTGCATTACTTTTTACTGCTGTAATCAATCCAAGTTCTGTCTACACTCATTGTTTTATAGAATGCAGGTACAGTTGCCCAGCTAGTGCCTACACGGTTATTACCTACTCCAAAGGTGGCCATAGCCATTACAATTACAATCTTTCCTAGAAAAGATCTTTCAAAGAAAGATTGTGCATTTCAATACACACGTGTAGAGCTGATGTAGAAACATAAACAATAGAATTCCACCTGTATCTGACGATTCAGTACTAACAATGTGCCTTCAAAGGCGCTGGCTCCAAATTTCCCGGCCAGCCCGATCGACGAGTCGGCTGATATCCAACCCAATATCGGTCGGCTCGTCTCCCTCCATACACACACGAAATATCGTACAAAAATTTGTTTTGTACAATATTATCTGTGCGTCTATGGCCACCTTTAGTCCTCTTACCCCAAGTTTAGGCTCTGTCATTTTATCTTAATGTGGTTGTAACATATTTAAAGTAGTAAATAGTAGTTAGCTTCTTAGATCTCATTTGGCACATCCTTCAAAGATCCCATGGATCTCTTGCTCCAGATGATGACTTTGCTCTCATGGCACACCTATTGAAAATACTGAATGCCATCCGCTTCATGTGCGAGCCGACTTTGGATACTGTTCACCTTCTTCAAGTCATCAGTGTTGGCCATAGTGGCAAGCTGAGTCCTTTGGCTGAAAGCCTGGAATTCTGGCACTCCCTCTTCTGGAGTGAACTTGACTCTCAATCTCCAGAAGCACAGGAGGTAAAATCAATTCCTTGTCTTAGTATAAGTAAACCAAAACCACCTTTAACTGACAACTCTCCTTTCGTTCGTCTTACTGCAAATGTTATTCACAGAATTCCAGATAAACAGCCACCTCCAAGGGATTTTGGGGCCTTAGGAAGACCCCTTGTAACCCCCAAAGATGCCCATCCAATACAATGTCACTTCCATGTTATTTATGAGTAATAACTGGCATGGGCTCGGCCACTCCTGGGCACATCGCTACTGAGTCGGCTCTCTTAGCCATGCTTCTCCACCAGTAATGATGGCCATACACAGGCAGATAAAGCTGCCGATATCGGTCGTTTGGACCGATTTGACAGCTTATCTGCCCGTGTATGGGGGCTTCCGACGGGTCTTCCCGATCGATATCTGGCCACGATATCGATCAGGAAGGTTGGATTTTTACCCGACCGACCCGTCTGAGCCGCTTGGCGCATCGTAATTCGATCGTTCGGCCATACGGCCAAACGCTCAAATTACCCCCGATATAGCCACGCAGTTTAGTGGCATATTGGGGAAAGATCCGATGTCGCCAAACGAGCGGATCTTTGAGTCTATGGCCGCCTTAAGACTCTGCCACATTACATTGTACTCGTTGCTGCATTTGATTAGCCACTTATGTGAAAATTCTAGTTTATATTCCTAGGAATGGCTGACCAGACAACAAAGAAGGCTGATACTGACAAGGTCTGAAGTCTTCCCCAGGATAAAAAAACAACCAAGAAAGCCCTTTTTCACATACAAGGATCATCATACAAAAGTCTGTCATTTATTCCTTATTTTGGCCATTGCTTCAGTGAGCAGGAAGATTCACTGAATTGACGTGTATTTCTTACTATGCTGGTAAAAGTCTCTCAAAATCTTTAGAAAGGAACCAGTCTTTTTCCAAAGGAATCAAAGATAGTAACTACAAATGCGAGCAAATGGGACTGGGCAGCCCAACTAGAAGGCTGCTATAGACAAGGCTATTGGGGCTCAAAGTTTCCATCTCTTCTTTAAAATGTTCTATAGTTGGAACAAGACTGGATGTCAGTCATTGCCTTCAGGGATTCCACAAGGGGTCAGTCTGTTCAGACAACATTGTAACTGTATTATTTAAATAATCAATGTAGCTCCAGGAGCCAGGCATTTCTCCATTTGTAATTAAAGATTTGTTCCTGGTCTGAAAAGAATCTGGAAGATTAGCCAGACACAAGTGGCTGTACAGTAGCAGACTTTTTAAGTCACAGTGTAATACAGCCAACATAACAGAGTCTGTATTCAGAGGCGTTTCTCCAAATCTGTTCCCTCTGGGGCACCTACAAATAAACAAAGTGTAAATTTTTATCCCTAAAGTCAAATCCGGGTGAATTAGTTGTGGATACTCTTGATTCAGCCATGGAACTTCAAACTGAAACATATCTTCCCCCTGTTACCAATAATACTGAAGGTAATAGAAAAAGAAAAAAAAAACAAATTTGCACCTGCATTTGCTCTCCAGTGGACTTTTATATCTTGATATTCATTGTGTTGCACAAGGTGAATCCAAACCACTGTTGGATCAAGCATTAAGAAAATGGTTTTGATCTCCCTGCTTGAACGCTCACTCCTTAATCGTCACCACAGACGCCAGTCCTGGCTGGGCAAGTATATTCCAAGGCAAATGGTCAACAGCAGAGGCCAAACTTCTGATCAATTTGCTCAAACTATTGGCAGCCAGTCACATGTTACATCATTAGACAGATCTCCTCTTGTTTTTTTTAAAAAAAAAAAAAAAAAGGCTTTAGTTCCTCACATTTTTATGCAATCTTTTTGTATTTATGGACCTAACTGTATCGTACATCTCCTTTAACATATAGACTGTGGACTAAGTGCTAAAATACATGCATGTGTAAAACTGCTTCAGTGCTTCTACATGTCTTATCAGTGTGCCTATTTGGTTACATCATGTTACAGCCATTTTTCTTTCCCATATGTGATTCCTTTCCCCGGTAATCTTCGGTCAGTCCTTGTCCTGGATTTCATATGTCATTGCGGACGCATTTCACCTACTTCCAGCTTCTTCCAGAGCAATTCTTTTGTTTGTAGCCTTTTTAAGTTAAACAGTGGCATAGCTTTTTAATATCATCTGGAGATTTGAGTGCCCTTAATTTTTCACTTACTTATACTAGGATTTTTCAGCAGAGACGAGGTTATTAACTTGCAAGTTAATGAAAGGCTGAAGGAATGTATTGGGGGTTTTTTTTTTGTTTGCGTGGGTGGGGGAGAGGCGAATTTCACTCGGCAGAAGAATTTGTTTGAAGGGTGAGCCATTCTGCTGTGCTCAACGTTGCATTGGTTACTATTTGCAAAAGGTTAATTAGATGATTGGGAAGCCCTTCTTTGTTGGTTAAAAAAACAAGCCTGTTTCCAAAAAAATGAAAGCTTGGACAAAAAAACAAATAAAAAGATAAAGGGATGATTTACAAACCCTAAATATAATTCAGTATGTGCAAGTATATATCCTAGATTGAATGGAGACAACCCGGGAGTGTTGGTAAAAAGAACAGGATTCAACACAGTACAGAACACACCCCAGCCCCCGTTTTGCTAGAATCAAATGAGCTTATATTTTTCAGAAAACTAAATTTCTGTTTCAATATTTGATATTGTTGTACTATTTAATTCCTATTTTATACAGTGTCCCAACTTTATTTTTTGGGGGATGGGGACCGGGTTGTTACGATGCAAACAAACATCATGTGACTGTTAGCTTTCTTACAAGAGAACCAAACCTTTCTAATAAAAACCCCTACCCCCCCCCCCCCACATAGATCCCCCTCCCTGCTCCCCCCCCCCAGCCTAGGCGTTACCCTCGGTAAATGCCCCTAACTCTTTAGTTACCCCTCGGTGCAGATTCAGGGCATCAGAGTTCACAGGCGCCATTGTGTTCTCTTGATCTTCAGGAAGAGAGCGGCATAACCGTGCATGCGCAGTTGGAGCAATTTTCTGTTTTAACTGTGTGTTCGCCAAAAGTCACGGAAATTGCCCGAATCGCCGGAAGAAGACCTGAAGATTACCGAAGAGAAGAAGATGTTGCCCGTTAACTCCGATGCCCTGAATCTGCACAGCGGAGTAGGTAAAGAGTTAGGGGCATTTACCAAAGGTACCACCTATGCTGGGGGGGGGGGGTAAAGAGAAGGGGTCTATGTAGGGTAGGGGATTTTATTAGCAAGGGTTTGGTTCTCCTTTAAATGATATTGCAGACAAAGTTCAGTTGTGCATTCCCTTGTGGTGGCAGCTTTTTCATGTATTCCATCGCAAGGGAACACATGCATTAAGTAACCCCATTGGTTACTTAAATAATGCTGCTCTGAGTCTCCTGTCATAAGAAACCCCACATTTCTTTCCTTCTATTGAGTACACATGGGCTTCTGTATCGGACTTCCTTCTCTCGGCTTAAACCTTCAGGGCAGGAGCTTGAGCATGCTCAGTTTGCAACTCACTCCCCCTTCCTGCTGTAATCGGAGCCCAGAGCTATGACTGAGCAGGGAGAAATGCATGCAGAAAGTTATGTCACACCAAGCTAATACTGCAGCTGCTATCCTAAACAAACAGAGCTGCTAGAGCTGTTTACTCGGATGTGGTAAAGCATTGTACAGAATAAATATAGTGTTATAGCTTGCACTGTTGTTGCTAATCTATTGGCAATAAACTGCCTTGGTAGCTTTCCTTCTCCTTTAAGTTGCGTTAGCAGCATTAACCCATGTCTCCTTGCTGTGGAACACATGAAAGCTCTATCTATGAGATAATGCATCGAAAGCTGTTCTGTAAGAGCCCTTAACATCTACAATGTGAAATTCTGTATAACTTACTGCAAGCAGAGGTTGCAGTAAAGCTGGCCATAGATGTAACGATTTTTAAAAGATCCAATCGTTATCTCGAAATGACTGTTTAAATGTACGATGTGTCCAACTAAAAAGACAATTTCAGGTGCAGTGTCTGACAAACATTACGATGATGTGCAGTTTTTCCCTCCCAACATATCCACTCTTGTTTTTGGAGCGAGATGATGCTAAACCCATGCATTACAGCTACATTGATTTTCAGCACCTAATAACCATTTCATGACTGAAAATTGTAGCTGCTGCATTGTGAATTAGTCACATAAGAATACAACTATTTTGTACTGCTCCAATGAGGTTGTTTCCACCACAATCTCATGTAAACTCATCTAAATTCATTATTTATACACAATTCCTACAGTAAAAAAATGCTTGTCTAAACATGCCTTAAAGGGGTTGCTCACCTTCCAAACACTGTTTTTTTTTTCCAGTTGAGTTGTTTACAGATAGTTCACCAGAAATAAAGCCCTTTTTCAATTGCTTTCTTTCTTTTTATTTTTTACCATTTTCCCCATATTTAAGTTTAAAGTTTAATACTTGTGTTTGTGTGGTTTCAGTCTGGCAGCTCAGTGATCCAGGAGCTTTTGGAGCTGCTACATTTAGTTGATACATTTCTCTGCAGTATCTGTTGCATATTGGCAACTCTTGTATAAATTCTCAGCAGTATCTGTGGAATATTGTTAACTATTGTATTAATTCTAACAGCTGCCTTTAAAGTGGTGGTGGTTCACCTTCAAGTTAACTTTTGGGGGCATGTTTACTAACATTGGAGATAAATATCTGGAGAGATTTCTGGAGATGTTGCCCATGGCAACCAATCAGCAATTAGATTTAAACAGCCACAGCCAAGTTAGAAAACAAAAGCAAAGATCTGATTGGTTGCTATGGGCAACATCTCCAGAAATCTCTCCAGATATTTATCTCCAATGTTAGTAAACATGCCCCTTAGTATGTTCTAGAATGGCAGGGATAAAGATAACAAATGTATCAAGTAAATGTATCAATTTAGAACAGTTAGGGCTAGTCCACACGAGGAGATGCGGGGAGATTTTGTCGCCTGGCGACTTATCGCCTCATCTTTTGAGCGACTATCTCCCCGAACTGCCTCAGCGTTTTCCCCATAGGCTATATTGAAAAGTCGCCTGCGCTAATGCACACGCGGCTATGCGTTTTCTATAGTTGGCCGAAGTTGCCTCACTGAGCAGTCGCTCAAAAGACAATGTGATTAGTCGTCAGGCGACAAAAACTCCCCGACTCTCTTCGTGGCAGATTTGGGGAGATTAGTTGCCCAGCGACAAATCTTCTCTTCTTTGGGGGCGACTGATCTCCCCGAACTGCCTCCGGGCGACTAGAATATAAATCACCGGCGGGATGGCAATTGGTGTGCCTCATTTTCCGAAGTCGCCCGAAGTTGCCTCACGAGGAAACAGGGCAATTTCGGGGAAACGGAGTCTTCCAATCGCCATCCCGCCGGCGATTTACATTCTAGCCGGCGGGAGGCAGTTTGGGGAGATTAGTCGCCCTGAAGAAGAGGCGATTTATCGCCAGGTGACTAAAAAGAAAGTAAATGGAAAAAGTCTTTATTTTTGGTGAACTATCTGAAACAAACTAAACTGAAAAAAGTGTTTGACGGTGAAGGACAGCTTTAAGATTCTTATTTGTGTTTAAAAAGCAAACGCCTGCACCACTTCTCCACCTGTGCTCGTGTTATGATGCCATTAAATGTTCAATAGCTTGGCACGAATCATTTGTGAACAGCACAGAGTGCGTCATTGGTAGCACTGCACAGCTTATAAATAAAAATGCACGTACGATTACTTGGCACATGTAAACAAGTGGTCATTGACTGCGCGTGTGCAATTGCTCTTGGGAGCACAGGGACACAATGTTTACTTGGCCTTTCTATGCACTTACCTATGAAATGGATCTTTTGAATTGTACAACAAAAACACTTGGAAGCATATCGTTTCAAGCAGCTCCTAGAGCACCGAATGGTAACTGGGCTACTACTGCAGATGAAACTTGAAAAGTCTTTTGTATTTTATCCAAGTATAGAGTAAAAAACATCTGAAACTAAAAGATTTGTGTAGACCGTATTAGAGAGTATATATTTCCCACACACACGCTCTTCGTATCGTATGGATTTTGTGGTTTTTGTGCATGAAAACTCCCGGCTTTTTGCCTGAAAGCCGCAAAATCTTCGGATTATTGCACAAAACACAATGCAGATCATGATATCTTCGGGACATCTCCCAGTGACTTATATGTAATTTCCATCCTCCGAGTATAATAAATCCCGAAAAAAGTTTGAGGTTTTTTTTTCCACTAAAAATTCAGATTTTCTATTTGAAAAAAAAAAAAAAAAATTATTTTATTATTTTTTTTGGCATTCAGACTTTAAAGGGGTGGTTCAACTTTAAGTTCACTTTTAGTATGTTCTAGAATGGCTAATTCTAAGCAACTTTTCACTTGGGTTTTCATTATTTATTTGTTATAGTTTTTTAATTATTTGCTAGGGATGCACACAATCCACTATTTTGGATTCAGCCGAACCCCCGAATCCTTCCCGAAAGATTCGGCCGAATACCGAACCGAATTTTTGCATATGCAAATTAGGGTTTGGAAGGGATTTTTTTATTTTACTTCCTTGTTTTGTGACAAAAAGTCATGCGATTTCTCGTCCCACCGATTTGGATTCCTTTCGGCCGGGCAGAAGGATTCGGCCGAACCATGCTGTAAAAGGCCGAATCCCAAATCGAATCCTGGATTCGGCGCATCCCTATTATTTGCAGTCTTCTTCTGACTCTTTCCATCTTTCAAATGGTGCTCAGTGACCCCATCTAAAAACAAATGTTCTGTAAGGCTACACATTTATTATTACTACTTTTTATTACTCATCTTTCTATTCTGGTCTTTCCTATTCATATTCCAGTCTCTTATTCAAATCAATGCATGGCTGCTATTGTATATTGTACTCTAGCAACCAGATTTCTAACATTGCAAACTGGAGAGCTTCTGAATAAAAAGCGAAATAACTCAAACGCAAATAATAAAAATTAAAACCAATTGCTGAAGGAAGCACTAGTGCATATAGGCACTTATATAAGCATTATAATCATGATGTTAGCACATTTATCCAGGGCCTCTATAACTACTATCATATAGGCATGTTATGTGATTTAACCCATAACATGCCTATATGATAGTAGTTATAGAGGCCCTGGATAAATGTGCTAACATCATCACTAGTGCTTCCTTCAATTGCAAATTGTCTCAGAATATCACTCTACATCATACTAAAAACTTACTCAAAGGTAAACTACCCCTTTAATAAATAACTTGGGTCTTGGGGTAAGGCAAGGCCCTGACAGTTCCAAAATTACTTGAGCTCTCAGCTGTTTGCAGTATCCTCTTCTTGTTTCACATCCGGAAGCCTTGTGCTGGTTCCGGCTTAAACACACTTCACAGATTTCTGTGAAACCTTTGCATTTCCAACCCAAAGCCGCTGAGCGAGGTCACGCTTGAGGCGACGTAAGGCTTCCAGATGCGAAACAAAATGAGGACACTGCTAGCGGTCGGGGCTGAAATCTGCCTGCTGATGTTGGGCCTGTCTGGCCCTAGCCTTAGGGAATACAATGGATGATCTGTTTTTCTCCTCCTACATTTCATGTGCAGGCTGAGAATAGTGGATCCACTGCCATTGGCTCCTTTGTGTAATTCCACTGGCAGGTACAATGTCAGTCTGTGTGCAGCTACACTGAGCAGATTGTGCTCAAAAATGCGTACTCCCATCTGCTCCTTCTTGTAGTTCACTGACACACAGGCCCAAAAATACATACTTTCACGTTTTCAGCCTGAACGCTGCTCTATGTAGCTATGCACAGGCTGATGCTCAGTAGACGGGTACATTATTTGGAATTCCCAAGTCGTCCAAAGTTTCCTTGTGAGGTGACTATGGAAAACGAAGCTTTGCATATGCCATCCCACCGGCAATTCATGTTCTTGCCAGCGGGAAGGCATTTGGGGTAGAGCAGTAGAGAAGAGTTTTCGCTGGGTGACTAATCTCCCCACCTGCCACCATACTTAGTGCGCTTACACATGGCTGGTTTTGCCTGCGCTCTAGTGATTTGCGGGCCGACCCAATACCCGCGGGTCGGGCGGGTTTGGATCAACCTCGCAGTGCTCCTCGCTGGTGCGGGTTGAGCTCTTCTCCTGCTCTCCCCGCCCGCCACCTTCAAATGCCGGCATCCAAATTTCAGGTTCCAATTTTATAGAGTTGGGTCTGCTTGCCCCGCCCCTTTTGTGACGTCATTGACAGGGCGGCACGGGTCTATAAAACGGCCCCCGGAAGCGGATGCAGGCGAGGGTATTAGCAGGGCGGGTTAGGGTCGGGTGCGGGTCAGGGAAACCCTGACCCGCACATCACTACTGCGCTGCGTTGCGCTTTCTTCCGTGCAGGAGTAGACAACACTCAATTATTGTGAAGGGGGCTGTACTCATACAGACGCATGTAAGCAGCAAACACAGGTGGGACGCAGCATGTTGCATTTCACCTGCATTCAGCATATACATGCATCTGTGTGAGTACAGCCCCCTTCACAATAATTGAGTGCGTCTACTCCTGCGGCTGAATGGAAGAAAGCGCAACACGGGAGCGCAGGCAAGACTGCCTGTGTGTAAGAGCCCTTAAACATCACAGAGCTAACTGTTTCTGACTTTTCTCTACTTAGTAACGTAGTAAGTTAGGTTGAAAAAAGACAAACGTCCATCAAGTTCAACCTTTTAACTTTATTTTAACCTGCCTAACTGATCTGGAGGAAGGCAAAAAAAATTTGAAGCCTCTTCAATTTGCCTCAGAGGGGGAAAAGGGGTCTTTAATAACTCCAGCATGAAAAGTTGATTAAAAAAAACAAACAAATATCCACATTTGTGTGGTTATTATTAGCACGTCATTTATCTGGCTACCCAGTTTGACAATGTAATGCCAGATCATACAAATGCACCATATTTATGGAACTACAATTTGGATTTTGGGTTTTTTAAATTTTCTTTAAAAAATGTTGCTCCGTTAGTCTTTCTTCTGCTTTACTTTACTCCATCTGTCTCTGGGTTCCTTTGCTTGTTATGCTTTGTCTTCTACTGAACAAAACAATAGTATTTCCATGGTGGAGGGATGTTTTGTTTCTGCTGTGGGGAAGCATTTTGTTAGTGATGTGTATCAATGAAATATTAAAGGGATACTTTCATGATTTTTATGGTATAGTTATTATTTCTAAATTACACTTTTTACTCTTTTTAAATAATTCACTCTACCATATAAGATTTCATTCCTGAACCAGCAAGTGCATTTTTTTCTCTTTTAGTTTAATTTAATGTGTCTCAGTGGGACTTGGCTTTTACTATTGAGTGTTGTTCTTAGATCTAGCAGGCAGCTGTTATCTTGTGTTAGGGAGCTGTTATCTGGTTACCTTCCCATTGTTCTGTTATTAGGCTGCTGGGGGGAAGGGAGGGGATAGATATCACTCCAACTTGCAGTACAGCAGTAAAGAGTGATTGTTTATCAGAACACAAGTCACATGACTGGAGGCAGCTGGGAAACTGACAATATGTCTAGCCCCATGTCAGATTTCATGATTGAATATAAAAAAATCTGTTTGCTCTTTTGAAAAATGGATTTCACTTCAACGTCAGTGTGAACCACCCCTTTAAAAGGACATTTTTTTTGCAACACAAGTCCAATGAATAGTTTTGTTCTGAACATATTGTTTTCTTAATTACAAACAATCTTTTGCCTGCACTGTTTTAGCTCCAGAAATAATAAACATAACTTTGCCAGTTCGTTTAATTAAAAAAAGAATTAACACAAGGTCTATTCACTGAAAATGGCATGTCCTTCCACTTTAACATAGAATTGAAACCGAATATATTATGCTTGAGGAAGAGATGGGATATTTAATTCTCTAAAGCTTTAATTTTTTTTTTATACAAAATGTATTGCTGTGAACGTACTGTAGTTAACATGTTACACAACTGTGTCGTCCTAAACTGCAAACAAATTACGGTCTTTCTGGTCGTTTTATTTACAGATCCAGCCCCAAGCCTAGTGTTTAGTCTTTATCGCTGCCCTTCAGTTGCAGAAACCTCTTCTGATGTCATAGCGGATGTGATTTATATGAAAGGGGTCGTTCACCTTTAAGTTTGTTATAGAACGGCCAATTCTAAGTAACTTTCCGATTGGTCTTCATTATTTATTTTTTATAATTTTATTTATTTATTTATTTATTTACTTCTTCTGACTTTTCATATGGGGGTCACTGACCCCATCTACAAATGCTCTGTAAGGCTACACATTTATGGTTAGTGGTACTTTTTATTACTCGTCTTTCTCCCTTCATATTCCAGTCTCTTATTCATATCCGTGCATGGTTGCTATGGTAATTTGGACCATAGCAACCAAATTGCTGAAATTGCAAACTGGGGATAAAAGGCTAACTCAAAAACCATAAATAATAAAATATGAAAACCAATTGCAAATTGTCTCAGAATATCGCTATCTACATCATACTAAAAGTTAGTTTGAGGGTCAGTCCACACAAGCAGATTCAGGGAGATTTAGTCGCCTTTTCTTCTGGGCGTCAATCTCCCCGAACTGCCTTCACATGTCTTCCCATCCGCTATAATGAAAAGTCACACGTGGCGCTTCATATTCCGAAGTCGCCCGAAGTTTCCTCGTGAGGCAGAAGAGGCGATTAGTTGCCAGGCGACTAAATCTCCCCGAATCTGCTTGTGTGGACTGACCCTAAAGGTGAACTACCCCTTTAATTTCATATTCAAAACCATAGCAGACTATTCAAGGTTGCCCAGCAGGGTGAAGCTGTGTGGGGGGAAGGTGCATGCAAATATTCCCCTTCTTTCTTTTTCTTTCAGCCTTTCAAAGAATGTGCATTTCTGCCTTGACCTTTCTTTGTAGCGGAGAAATTTCTCTCCCTAGTGTGTTGCTTGCAGCCTCCTCTGGCAGGCAAGGGGTTAAACTGTTGCTAAAGCAACTGATCTGCATTTTTCCGGAGCTGTTCAGACAAAAGAGAGCATTCAGCATTAGTGTTATTCATGTCAGAACAAATAGTTTGTAGCTGCAGCCAGCTGTGTGTTTCTGCCCATATCCACTTATACTAAAAAAAAAAAAATAAACAGAAAAAAATCCCTTGTACATTCTGGTATTTCTGGCCACGTGGATGGTAAAGTTGGCATGGAAGTTGTCATTAAATTGGTCAGGTCAAGGTGGGCATAGCGGGAGGAAAGATCTGCTCATTTTGCCCCCTTGCCCAAAAAGTGGCTCTTCTAGTGCAGTGCTGTCCAACTTTTGTGCTACTGAGGGTCAGAGTTTTTTGGATGGAGGGCTGATGATTGATGAAGAAGGAAGCAAATACCCACTTGTAGTGTTCCACCATTCACAATGCTTTGGGGAGGTGTGTAACCCAATCCCTTCCTCAGATGTAACATTTTGTTAGTGATATCACATTGCCCTTGGATGGTAATACCGTAATGCTGTGTTCCCCAACCAGTGGCCTGTGAGCAACATGTTAAGGTGGCCATAGACGCACAAATAATATTGCACAAAACTAATTTTCGTACGATATTCGGTGTGTGTATGGGGGAAAAGAGCCAACCGATGTCGGCAGAAGACTTTGGTCGCTCGGGCTGGACAGAATATTTTGATTGGCCTTTGAAGGCACCCAAACATCGGCCATTGTTAGTGCTGAATCATCAGATACAGGTAGAATTCTATTGTTTCTACCTGTATATCTGATGATTCAGCTCTAAGGGTCAGTCCATAGGAGCAGATTCGGGGGGAGATTTAGTCGCCTCATGAGGAAACGTCGGACGACTTCGGAAAACGAAGCGCCACATGTGCACATGTGGGAAGACACGCAAAGGCAGTTCGGGGAGATTGTCTCACAGAATCTGTTCGTGTGGACTGACCCTAAGTGTGTATCTTTTCCAAGAAAGATCAAGATTGTTACGTCTATGGCCACCTTTACTCAGCAACCCCTTGGATTTTGCTCCCAGTGGCCTCAAAGCAGGTGCTTATTTTTGAATTCCTGGCTCAGAGACAAATTTTTGGTTTCATAAAAATCTGTTCTGCCAAACAGAGCCTCCCGTAGGCTGCCAGTCCACATGGGGCTACCAATAGGCAATCACTGTCCTTATTTTACACTACCAAGGAGCTTTTTTTATGCTTGTGTAGCTCCTCAACTAATTTTACATCTTAATGTTGCTCAGGGCTAAAAAAAAGTTTGGGACTCCTGGTATGATATATGGCTTGCAGTGCAGCTTTCCTTCTTTGCATATGTATTTGTGTCATCCGCTTAATTCCTTCATAAGATGCCTTAAGTTCATGAAACAAGCAAAATTTTCTCCAACATGCCCACCTTGAGGTTGGGCAGTCTGATTCAATTGTTTGACCAGAGGAAAATGCAGGCAGTCAGGGTGAGGACCGCATCAATGTGTCTATGAGATCCTCGCTCTGACAAGATTTTTAAACCTGCCCAGTCAATATCTGGCCAATTTTTGAACCAATACCAGTTAGCAGTCCTGTCAGAGGGCCCCATACTGAAGCCAAAAAACTGCCAACTTGGTCTGGAAGTATGGGGTTGACATCTTTTATCGGCCGTGTATGGCCATCTTTAACCGGGACTTTGTTTGTTTCTTCTCGTATTGCCCCTGCTGAGGAGCACAAGGAAAATGAGTGACTCTAAAGCTGGCCATAGACTTAGAGATCCGCTCGTTTGGCGATATCGGATCATAATGCAGGACAACGGGCGGTCGGATCACGGGACTGCATACACACATATATGCGGCTGCGATCCGACGGGATTTTTTAACCCGCCCGATCGAGATCTGCCCGACTCGGTCTGTCGGCAGCTTTTATCGGCCCGTGTATGGGGGCCTTAAATCTGCACTGATTTCAGTATTTATGGTAGAGTCTTCATTCGGATGCTGTGATTCTTTTCATGGGTCAACTTGGCTGCTACAGTGGAGGAGGTGCCTAGTGTGGGGTAGAAATTAACCAAACTTAATTATTTACTGCAAAAGGGGGGATGAATTGTTTTTCTAAGAAAACGCTACTATGGAACATTCTGGTCCTGCTCTGGTATGGAGCTCCTGTTACCAGCCTATGTTGAGGCACATGCATGAGCTTAATGTGGGATTGCTCCAGCTCACTCTGTATGCACATGTCACACGTAAGATTGGGTTGATGCACGATCAGCATAAAGGTGGATATACATAAAAAGATGCGCTCATTTAGCGAAGTTGTCAAACAATATGCCCACCTTGAGGCAGGCAATATCAGGCTGATCTGATCTTTGGGCCCTAGGGCGCCTGCTAATGCAGGTTGTCGAACCGACGGCCACATCAACGATCCTCGATCCAACAGGAGTTTTAAGCCTGCCCAATCAACATCTGGCCGGTTTTCTGGCATCTCATCTGAGGGCCCCATACAGTGGGCAATAAGCTGGGTAAATAGGCTGTTCAAAATAAAAAATGTTTCTAATATAGTTAGTCAAAAATGTAATATACAAAGGCTGGTGTGTGACTGGATGTCTAACATAATAGCCAGAACACTACTTCCTGCTTTTCAACTCTCTTCGTTTTCACTTACTGGTTACCAGGCAGTAACCAATCAGTGACTTGAGGGGGGCACATGGGACATAACCCTTGCTTTTGAATCTGAGCTGAATGCTGTAGATCAATTGTAAACTTACTGAACAGTTATGTCCCGTGTGGCCCCCTTAAAGTCGCTGACTACCGTATATACTCGTGTATAAGCCGACCCGCGTATAAGCCGAGGTACCTAATTTTACCTATGACAACTGGGAAAATTTATTGACTCGTGTATAAGCCTAGGGGAAGAACTGGTAAAATAAGTTTAGGGAAGATCAGGTGTCTTTGGTGTTGCCCAGCATCTTCATTGACAATAATATGGTATTCCCCCAGATTCAGATTTCAGTAAAGAAATCCTCACGGCCCATTTGATCTGCCAACGCGCCCACCCACCAATGAAGAAACAGTAGGCTTGTTTAAAGATCAACTTTGTAGAAGCGCAATGCTGGAGTTACAGCTTAGAGCAGCGCCGCCCGCTTTCCTTTGCCTGTCAGACCCTGCTGGGGGCAGGCTTAGACGGAGACCAAGCCCGTAATAACCCTGCACGTTTAAAATGGATATTAGCATGTGAAGCTCATTTACCATGTTGGTGCTCGGCTTCCCGGTGAGTGCGAGTGGCGCTTTCCGCTTTCTTGGACTCTCTGCGATCTCGCTCATGCGCAATGAGGCCGCGGCCTGCGGGAGAAGGTGAGAGGGGACGCCAGGCACGGGGAGGCAGTGCGGGCCGCACACACAGGCAACATTCTGTCCGCACAGAGAATATCTTTAAACACGCCTACTGTTTCTTCATTGGTGGGTGGGCAGGTTAGGCAGAACAGACGGGCCGTGAGTGCTGAGCTGAATCTGGGGGAATCCACGGACAGGATATTAAAGCGGCAAAACGGTAAAAAAAAATAATGTTTTCCTAAAATGCTGACTCGCGTATAAGCCGAGGTAGACTTTTTCAGCACATTTTGGATGCTGAAAAACTCGGCTTATACGCGAGTATATACGGTAACTCAGAGTTAGAGAGCTGAAAAGCAGGAAGCAGTGTTCTGGCTATTATGTTAGACATCCACTCACTCCAGCCTTTATATATTACATTATTAGCTAACTGTATTAAAACTATTTTGCACAGCATATCTAATTTTTATTTTTACGCTGAACTGTTCCTTTAAGACACATAATGAGCTTCCTTCAGGTTTGATGGGCAGTGTTCAATAGGGACTTGGAAAACAGATTAGGGGCTTCGAAAATTGAATTTTTCCCCCATCCAGAGAGGGAGAAACAAGTTTCAGGTCATTTTTTCGTGTACAATTCCAACTTTTTTCATTTCCTGAGAAAGCTGATCCCTCATCTTTCTGCCCACTGGTAAAACAAGTGTTACTGGTTTGGAGACTTGTTTGGGATTTTTGTTGGAGCGAGGTGGAGTTGCAGTGTGTGTGTGTGTGTGTGTCTTTCAAGCTGCCAGATCCTCAATTGACGGCAGTTTCACTCCTGATACTAGAATCTACTGACCAGATTTTGCTGATGGGATCTAAATGGTTATGCTGGCTTTAAAAAGAAAAGGAATAAGTATTAGTGGCAGTTTATTCAATTAACTGTACAAAGCAGTGTGAAGGTTCTTAGTATGTTTACATTTTAGATGTAGCAGTCAGGGCACACAGGCAGATTGAGGGAGATTAATCACCCATCGACAAATCTCCTCTTCTTCTGGGAGACTAATCTCTCCGAACTGCCTTCCCGCTGGCTAGAATGTAAATTGCTGTCGGGATGGCACTTTTCGCAATTCGAACAATTCGCACAAAGTTGCCTCATGTAGAAAAACAAATTGCTCCGAGTGCCATCCCGCCGGAGATTTACATTTTAGCAGGCTGGAAGGCAGTTTGGGGAGATCAGTCACCCCGGAGAAAAGGAGATTTGTCATCGGGCGACACATTTTATTCATTTTAATTTTTTTCCCATGACAGTATCTCTTAAAGTTAACTGTGATCCACCCCTGTTCTGCCTACTGCAGGAGTGGCACTTTGGATATTCCTGTTGAAAATAACCACAACATTTATATTTCTATAGGCTATGGTCAGATCTAGGGACACACCGAATCCAGGATTTGAGCTTTTACAGCAGGATTCGGATTCAGCCGAATCGGACTGCCCAGCTGAACCGAATCCTAATTTGCATATGCGAATTAGGGGCGGGGAGGGAAATCGCGTGGAAGTAAATGTTTCCCCCTTCCCACCCATAATTTGCATATGCAAACTAGGATTTGGTTCGGTATTTGGCCGAATCTTTCACAAAGGATTCAGGGGTTCGGCCGAATACAAAATAGTAGATTTGGTGCAACCCTAGGAAGATCAGGCTGTTTTTTGCCTGCACATAAAGCAGACTCATGCACTCTAGGTCTAAAGCTGGCCATAGATGCAAAGATCGATTGTTCGAATCCTCGAATGATCTGCCACTAACCATTCAGATCAAATAAAGTAGTTAAAGGCAAAAAATTTTTTAAAAAAAGTAGTAAAAGATGAGCTCATGTTCTGCCCCTGACCGCAAACGTGCGAAAGTTATGTCAGTCAAAGCTGGTGATAGTTTCCCACTGAAAATCGTACAATCGGCTATACATGCAGAGAAATTATCAGCAGCTGACAAATCTTTTAACCTGTCCGATCAAACGACCGATCTCCGCCGGACGAAAAAAATGTCGGGACTCTACGCACACGGTCCGAAAATTGTACGAATCCTCGATTCGTACGATCGGGTCTTTACGTCTATGGCCAGTTTTAGATGGCTTGCCACTCTGCAGAAAATCAGAAAATATACAAGCTTTTCAGCTTGTATCAAACTGAAGTTGTTGGAACACTGCAGCTTTAAATTGTTTTTCTTTTTTAAATTAAGGAGGCAAATTTCATTATTTTGCCCAGTAAGCTGTAAATCGTGCAAGTGGCTCAAATTCACTCCATGCACCATATCCCCAGGGGCAGATGAAGCCAGGGCTAGTAACAGCTTTGAAGGCTGGAAACATGAGCTTGGGAACATGATAATAGGCTGACAAGTACACACAAGCTTGCAGCTCTTTGCTGCAAAGGGAAAGAATACAAATTGGGAGAATTTTGTACCAGCAGCTTGCACACCAAACAAAAAAGAAAAATATTAAAATGAACCCATACTATGCTATACATACTATATGGCTGCTTCTATTCACATGGGACAATGCGGGTGGAGAAGGGGTTTTATATACTCCTACTTTATCTTCCATATGTTATGAATGTTTGCTTTCCAAAATAGAACGCTATGGGTTACCGTGCTAATCAGCCATTTTAACAAATGGTGCAAGGTACTATGTACAAAGGAAGGAACTGGGATATCGTCATTATATAGTAATACACATGCTGGATCCATAGTAGTAGTCTCCCGTTACTTGGCCATATATATAGCATACGCCTTCCAAAAAGGGCTTAATTAGTGGGCAGTCCCAAAACGTATGAAGCATGGTTCCCACATCTCTACTGCATCTCCAACATTGCCGATTACAATTTTTGTTTAACTTTGAAGGGGTGTAATACCTCCTTGTGAGTATTTTATAGTTTGTCTCTTGAATATGGTAATAACGGGAGCTTTTGAAAAGTTTTTGAAGCAGTTTTCGAACTTGTTTCTCTTCTTGCATTAGAAAGTGAAAAGTATCCAAGTAGGTTTAGACACTTTGGAAGTGGGGGATTGTGCGCAGAGACTGTATGTCTAGTGGGTATCTGAGGAGCAAAGGGTTTCAAACGTTATGCATTCCAAAAGTGTTGGGTCCCCCTAGGCTGTGGGAAAGTGAGAAATGTGGGCGTAGCGTAGATGGTCTAAGTGGGTTAGAGGTTTGAGGCTGTCCTTCTTTTTAAGATGTCTGTTTTCCAAAAAGTGCTACATCTGCAGTAGTGATGTGCAGGTCGGCCCGATACCCGCGGGTTGGGTGGGTTCTGGCCGACCTCGCACCTGCCTTTCCGGGGGCGGGTTGAGCTCTTCTGACTGCTCTTCTGCTCTTCTCTTCTGTGACCTTCCAAATGCCCGCTTACGACTTTTGGGTTGAACTTTTATAGATGTGCACCTCTCGCCTTGCCCCTATTGTGGCGTCATCAGTGGGGCAGGTCCCCGCGGGTCTATAAAAGGAAGTCGGGTTCGGGCGGGTGGTGGGCGGATGCTGGTCGAAGGTTGTCTTTTTTTATGAGCAATTTGGTAAAGTAGTTTTCATTTCAACCCACTGGGAAGGAGAGTTATTGATAAGGGGCTGTAATGAAAGGGATATTTTAGTTTGTTTGCATTTCTGGAGGCATTTATTCCAGATGTGAATAAAGTATCCCCAGTGTAAATAACGAGGGGATGGAATTGTAAGCGTCTGAGCCTGGTCTATCCACAGTAGCTGAAGAAGGTGTGACTGTGGATTGTTTGATGTGTAGCCATGATTTCTGTTCTGCATGGTGGGACCAAACAATAATTCTATTGAGGAGAGAAGTTTGGTAATAGGTATAACAGCTGGGCAGATCAACTCCTCCTCTTGAGTTATCTCTGGTTAATAATCTAAGATTGATTCTGAAGTCGATGGAAAAATACACCCTTATTATGGTTTTGGTCACATGAATGCGATTAAAATTAAAAAGTGAATTTTTTTTAATACATTTAAAGTTTCCATCTGTTGATTTAGAATGGGGTTCCCCAAACCTTTTTAACCATGAGCCAAATTCAGATATAAAAAGAGCAGGGAAGCAACATAAGCATAAAAACGTTTCGTGGTGGTGCACAGTAAGTGGACTGACAGGCTACAGGAGACTCTGTTTGGTGAAACACTAGCTTATTATACAACCAAAACTTTCCTCCAAACCAGGAATTCAAATAAACACCTGCTTTGAGGCCACTGGGAGCAACATCCAAGGGTTGGTGACCAGCATGTTGCTCATGAGCCACTGGTTGGGGATCACTGGTCTAGAACAAGTCATTTCTTGGCAACATATGTCCTAGTTTATGTGAGAGTTCTGTTGAGAGCAATGAATGACACAATTGATTTTTAAACATGTATTTTCTTTGTAAGTTAAATTGATATTGGTAAGAAAACAATCCTATTGGGTTTATTCAATGTTTTTAGTAGTCCTAAGGTCATTATGGAAGAAGTCCTTATCTGGAAAGCGGGGTCCAAGCATTCTGCATGATAAGATTCCATCCATGCCTTTGTTTAATATACACTAATATGCACTCTTTTCACCTGCCTCTGGTTTAGTGATTGACTTAGATCAGGGGTGTCCAAACTTTTGGCTCGCCGGGCCACATTGGAAAAAGAAAAATTGTCTGGGGCCACAAATGAAATACACAAACACGTTTGATACCCCTGACTTAGATGGAAAGCTTGTAGCAGCAGTAGCGTGAGTGATAGGCAGGGCTGTTTTTGGTACTTCTCTTGTTTGCTCTGTAATTGGAGAACTTTGGCCTGCAACAAGGTAGACGGATTGTCTTGTGCTGTACAACTAGTTTCCACAAGCCTGGGGGGGTTGACTGCTCATTAGGCACATTCTGCCTTGTACAAAGGAGCCCGGGGCCACACTGCATAGAAGGGAATGTGTTTTTATTTGAAACTGTAAATATTCTATGAGCATAGAGAAAAGGGATATATAAGGTATCTTGCTTAGCTCTGTAAGGTTCTTATTTTTTTTTTTTTTAAATTGTTTTTATTGAAAGTTTGTTTGCAGGTATGTCGTACAACAATAGACCAGATAAGTCCATGTAGCAGTCATCAATGTTAAAGAAAATGCAGGTCATATAAGATATGAAACATTCAAAGAGAGACAAAAAAAAAAAAAAAAACAGAAACATAGAACAGAAAAAATAAAAACAGAAACCTAAAACAAAGCTAGCATAACATTACTTTCCATGGATTTGCAGCATGTATATATCAATATTCCGAGGTTAAACACAGATTTCCGGATTTAAATATAGAAAAACAGGTTAGGGATATATTACCTTAAAGGAGAAGGAAAGCCCCAGGGCGCAAAACCCCTCCCCCCTCCACTCCGTTGCCCCCTCCTCCCTCCTCCCCCCTGGCCTACCTGTCCCCCTGGGCAAATGCCCCTAACTTGTTACTCACCCCTCTGCGCAGGTCCTGTCCATGGAGTTCACAGTCACCATCTTCTTCCACGCGCGTCTTCTTCCTGCGATGACCAGCGTTTTCTGGCGCATGCGCAGTAGGAACAGTTACCGGTACGGCTCTACTGCGCATGCGCCGAATGTCACGAGGTTTTCCGATTTCACTTTGTGACATTCGGCGCATGCGCAGTAGAGCCGTACCGGTAACTGTTCCTACTGCGCATGCGCCAGAAAACGCCAGTCATCGCAGGAAGAAGACGCGCGTGGGAGAAGATGGCGACTGCGAACTCCATGGACAGGACCTGTGCAGAGGGGTGAGTAACAAGTTAGGGGCATTTTCCCAGGGGGACAGGTAGGCCAGGGGGGAGGGGGGAGGGGGCAACGGAGGGGAGGGGGGAGGGGTTTTGCGCCCTGGGGCTTTCCTTCTCCTTTAAGTAAGACGTCAAAAGCCTATTAGTACGGTGGCTCCTGGGGGGTGAACTTGTAATTTGTCTGGTTTCTGGAAGTGAGTTTTGCATGTAATCATTTGTTTCTTGTAATAAAGAATTGCCTTTCAAGATTTCCATGTCATACCATGTAGTATTTATGAAGGTGTGCGTGGTTAGTAAGGTTCTTATTTGATGTATTCAGTGGTGTAAGTAGATGTTATTGGGCCCCAATACATTTTAGTGCCCCCCAAATATCCAGTGGTTGCTCTGTTTTACCAATATGTATTGAAATGGCTCATTGATTAGGGCTTCATGGGGTCCCCTATACCTCCTAGCCCCCCTCTGTAGTTACGCACCTGAATATATTGAGTTTTAGTTCTCAGAATAGGTTTCATTGGGTTATAAATACCTCCAAGTCCTTGAATTCAGATAAGATTTCTGATGATGTGCTTGGTCAGTAGTGGAAGATCCCTCTCAAATCTGTGTAACCACCTTGTAGGGTATTAAACTGCAATGTGTCTTTATTTTGGGGGGGGGTTGTAGTACAGTACTCGTGTGCATTACTGGGTTATAGACAAGTGGATCTTATGTGGGTTACTGGATTGGTGCAACCTTTACCCCTTTTTTGCTAGCTTTCTCAGTAAAAATACTCTTTAATTGCAAATGCAGGATGATTATGAGCAAACTGTAATTTTCCTTAGCCCTTTAGTTCTGGGTGCACCCAAAGCAGTGGCAAGAGGGGCCCAGGCTAAAGGGGGAAAAACTAGTGTCACATGAGCCATAAAGGAGAAGGAAAGCCGTATCCCGATTGGGGGTGCCAAGTGTTGGGCACCCAAAGTGATTGTATTGACTTAACTGAAACCCTGGGCCGGTGCACTTATCAGCAAAAAAAGGCACTGGCCTGGGGTTATTCCAGCGAGCACCACAGAGCGATCCTCTTCAGGCTTCTTCTTTCTTCAAATTTCCCGGAGCAGATGCATGAGCAGTAGAATGAAATAGCGACTTTTTCAGAAAAGAAAGAAGTCGTAGGAAGCCGATTGATCCGTGCTGCTCGCTGGTATAACCCCCGGATCGGTGGTTTTCTGCTAATACGAGCACCGGCCCGGGGTGTGTGGTAAGTAAATACAATCACATGGGGGTGCCTAAAGGCCCCCATACAGACTAAGTTGGCAGCTTAGCTACCCGTGTGTAGAGACCCCGACGGGTTTTCACGATCGATATCTGGCCTAAAGTCAGGCAGATGGCGATCGGGCAGGTTTGAAAATCCTGTCAGATCGCGGCAGCATCTTTTCGTTGATGCGATCCGACTGCCCGTTTTGTCTCCGTGCCCACGATCGGAGCAGCCCGATATTGCCCACTTTAATGTCGTCAAACGAGTGGACCTCCCTGTGTATGGCCACCTTAACATTTGTATTGCACCCCCAAGTGCAATGCAACTGTCCTTCTCCTTTAAAGTCACCATAACCACAATGGGATTTATCTGCCAACCCAGTGGAGCATATTTTAGTAATGTGTACATTTCCGCCACCTCGAACTTTACCAATATTTGCCAAGCTAAAGGGGTTGTTCTCATTCCAAGCCGCCCTAAGTTTCTTCGTGAGGCAACTACGGAGCAATCTAAGTGCCATCCCGTCAGCGATTTAGATTCTTGCTGGCGGGAGGGCTTTTCGGGGGGATTAGTCGCCCGACGAAGAGGAGATTTGTCGCCGGGTGACTAAATCTCCCCGAATCTTAGCGTGTGCCCTTACCCTAACAGCTGTCTTTAATGAAACTCAGGGATTCTGCTCAGCAGGGACAAAGATAACAAATGTATCAACTAGAATATCCATTTAGAACTGTTACAGAGTGGCGACCCCTCTCCCAGAGATACTTTAGAAACGCTGAAGAAGGTCAAACATGAAACAAGTAGAGCAGTTGAAAGTAATTGAAAAGAGTCTTTATTTCTGGTGAACTTAAACCATCTGTACTGAAAAGTGTTATAAAGTGAACAACCCCTTTAAACTATTAACACTTGCTGCCCTCTAGGGTTTAATTATGAAAATTATCACTTGGTGGTTCTCAGGATGAAACAGATGTGATTCATGGCACTATATGTCTGTATTATGCCACTTCTTTTTTTCTTTGTTTTACATTTTATATTCGGGATTTAATCCGTAGCTCTACAAAAGTGATTGATTGGAAGATGTTGTAACATCATGCTGCTTTGTACGCGACCAGGCTGCCAATAGAAGACTCTGCCAATAGACTGGGCCACTGTTTTCACTTGTACTCCAGGTTTCGAAACGATCCCACTGGCCCCAGCCCAGTTTAATTGAAGGAAACTAAAGGTGGTCATACATGATGAGATCCACTCGTTTGGCGAGGTTGCCAAACAAGTGGAACTTAACCCAATATCACCCTGCGTTTGGTGGGCATATTGGGTTAAGGTCCACTTGGCAACTTCGCCAAACAGTTGGATTACAACGAAGGAACTTGGCGCTGACTGGTTGAAGGACCGCATCAACATATATGATGTGGCCCTCGATTGCAGGAAAAATCAAACCTGCCCTTATATTGATTGGGGAGACCGTCCGAAGCCCCCACATACGAGATATGCTGCCAAATCAGTCTGAAGGGCCGATATTGGCAGCTTTAATCTGCCCATCTATGGCATAAACGATAGGATCCGCTCGTTTGGCGAAGGCGCCAAACATAGCGGATCCTCGATCTGCCCACCAGCGGCAGGGCGATATTGCTTTAAACCGATCGTAGGCCCAAATGATCGGATTATGGGTGCCGACAGGACGAGGACCGTATCAACTAGCGATACAGTCCTCTATCACGTAGAGAAATCAAACCTCCCTGATCAATATCGGCCCGATTTTTGGACAGAGATCAATCGGTGAGCCCCATCGGAAGCCACCTTTACGCTCCTGAGATGGGGCATATTAATCCCCAATAGAAATCTCCTCTCCTGCTGGTAATAAAGCTCCCTAAATAATCTGCTTATCCGTTTTCATTTGAATTGCTGCATGTAATACGCTTCACGTGTGGCTAGTAGTATTGCACATAATGTCTCCATCTGTGTTTTCGGCTCAATAAAAGTATCTATACATGCAGCAATTCAAATAAATGCAGAGCGACCGGTATTGTCAGGCTCCTTGTTGCTCGTGGGTGGTAAAGTATCCCATCTATTGTAGAGTTTTTTTAGCATATAACTGTAAAGGAAACCGTTGCTCACTGCCATGCTTTGGTCCAAGATGGCGCGCCCTATTCCTCCACGTGGATCCTGCTGGTCGTAGTGATGTGAGGCCAGCATCTTCTCGCCCACCGATTGGTCGCCAGGGTCAGAAAGGGCACCGGTGTCGAACACCAGCATCAGATGCCAGCGTCACCGTCATGACGTCCAGCTTTTGGCGCCAAAACAGGCCTATTTAAAGAAGCTTGAACACTGCAACAGTGCCCAAGTATAGGTTTCACTTTGTGCATTCCTGGGTGTGACTATTATTGTTATTGATTCCTGTGTACCGGCCTTTGCCTGATTAACCGTTTTGACCCTATTCTGCCTGGATTGACCCCTTGCCTGAACTCTGACCATTCTGTTGCTGAACCCTCTTGTACCTTGAACTTTGTTTACTTGAACTGCCTCCTCCTTGGTCCGCACTCCAACTGTGCCTTCGGGCCCTTACAATAGTAAAGAAAGCATTTATGATAATTCATACTGACATGTCCCTGCTAAATATTGACCTGTGTCCATATCACTTTTGATGAATGCAGTACATAAGTGTTAGACTGTTTCATGTTAATGATTTAAATAATTTTGAATGCATCAAAGCCATAATTTTAGGATTTGGCTGAAAACCGAACCCACCACCCAAATTAGCAAAAAAAATCATAAAAAATAAAATATTCAACAAATAAGTAAAGATATCTTCTTTTGTCCAGTGGTCTAAAGTCCTCTAATGTGGGGTCAGATTTGGCTTGGCCAGGCAAGAAAGGATTTGGTGCATCCATACAAAGTAATATATAACTTTAAGGCTTAGTAACCTTAATTTTGGTTAATTTAAATGTTCTTTTTCTTTCAGCAGCTCCATGAAACTGTTAAAAGAAAGCTGGATAATGCAGCTTCCCCACAAAATGGGGATCAGCAGAATGGATATGGAGACATGTTTTCTGTGCCTAAGAAATTGAGACACGACGATGCACTTGGCGGTGTTATTGGTTCATCAAATGGGATGCCTCCTGTTTCTCCACTAAATCAGCTGGATCACAAACCTCCCAATGGAGACTCGTTGCATTTAAATGGGAATCACTCGATTGGACTAGATGGCCACACTAAAAAATGTCTTTCAGACGGTGGTCTGCAACTTAACGGTAATGGAGATGCGGATGACTTCTCTCTATGTTTAAGCAAAGAGATGAAACAAGAACCGATAGATGATCTACCTTGTATGCTGTCTGGAGTGGGTGGTTCTATATCTCAAAACAACCTGATGCCAGACCTTAACTTAAATGAGCAGGAATGGAAGGAGCTCATAGAAGAACTTAACAAATCTGTACCAGATGAAGATATGAAGGACCTTTTCAATGATGATTTTGAAGACAAAAAAGATATAGATGCTTCAAACTCTGCAACGCAAACTCCTCTGGCTCAAGATATCCACATAAAGACCGAGTTTTCTCCAGCCGCATTTGATCATGAGTCCCATGGATCACCACAATGTAGATCAGCATCATCTGGTCCTTTTGTTGGTGCTCCATCGGCACCTGCCAGCAGTGCATCTCCAGGTGTTTGTAGTTCTCAGACCGTGTTCCAGTCAGCTGGTCAGGCAGTAACTGAGTCCTCTAACCAGGCTTTGATGCAATCCTCAAGCCAGCCACCAAATGTGCAGAGATCTTTACCCAATGTGTTAATGCCTTTGCAGGGTAATCCAACTGCCAAAGAGATGTCCTCCGCCCAACAGCTTCAGCAGATTGCAGCCAAGCAGAAACGAGATCAGTTGTTACAGAATCAGCCGGTTCACCAGACTAATCAAATGCCCAACTGGCCCCAGTCCAGGTCATCACAGAGTCCTTTAGGAGTTTCATACACTATGGAAAAGCCAACAAGCCCTTCGGTTTACTCACAAGACTTTACCAATCAAAAAATGATGATGTCTAACCTAAACAAGAGTTCCCCTCGTGGTGGAGCAAATTACATGCAGCCAAATCGTGTAAATATGATTGGCCAGAAGCCTGCAAACAACTTAAACGCAAATCCTGCTGCGGCCCCAAATGCCATGCTGGACTATGGCAATACAATACCCCTTTCCCATTTTGAGGCTCAGCGGGGACCTGGCGTCGTAAACCAGAACCAGAATAAACCAGGCATGTTACCATATCCACAGCGTCAACAGCAACAATTGTCGCACATGTCGGAGGAACAGAAGTCTATGTTTCTTCTAAAACGAAAGGCTGGAATGCAATACAGGCCTTTAGTGTCACACGGCCAGGTAAGTTTCATTAGATTTGTTTTTGCTGCAAGCCCCATTTATCCTTTACGTTTACTGTTTTTGTTAATAAAGATATGGGATCCATTATCTGGAAAGCTCAGAATTACGTAATGGCCATTTTCCATGGATTCCATTTTATCCAAATAATCCCAATTTTTTTTTAAATTATTTCCTTATAAACAGTACCTTGTATGTCATCCAAACCAAGATATAATGAATCCTTATTGGAAGTAAAACCAGTCTATTATTATTATTATTTATTTATTTATTATTTTTTTTAAATATTTCCTTGATTTTCTAGTAGACTTAAAGGGATCCTGTCATGGAAAAAGCATCAGTTAATCACGCTGCTCCAGCAGAATTCTGCACTGAAATCCATTTCTCAAAAGAGCAAACAGATTTTTTTATGTTTAATTTTGAGATCTGACATGGGGCTAGACATATTGTCCGTTTCCCAGCTGCCCCCAGTCATGCGACTTGTGCTCTGATAAACTTCAGTCACTCTTTACTGCTGTACTGCAAGTTGGAATGATATCATTGCAACTTGCAATCGTGTAGGTTAAACAATTTATTTTGGGCTTTTCAATTAGACTTCTAAACAATAGCACCATTTGTTAATAAGGAATCAATGTGCTGCTCTGATGGTGGAAGCTGCCTGTAAAATGCCTCTAAATTCAAATTGAAAAAAAGCAAGAAAACAAAAATTATTTGCACAGATTATATGCTCATTTACTGGCTGACTTTTAAAGGCTATACCTTCTCTTTTAATTTTTATGTAAATTACAGTGTCCACACCAGTAGTTTTTAATTGGTTGGACACAGCTAAAATAAGCGACACAGATATTCACAGGTGATTTTTTGGAGGGCTGGAAATCTGCCCAAGGGATCCACAGGCTTTTTTTTGTAATGAAGTGATAATTTCAAGTCCTACATTAGGATCATTATACAGGTATAGGATCTGTTATCCAGAAAGCTCAGAATTACAGAATTTTATGCAAATCTAAATTTTTTTTAAAAAATTCCTTTTTCTCTCTAATAATAACAGTACCTTGTAGTTGATCCCAACTAACATACTATTAATCTTTATTGGGTTTATTTAATGTTTAAATGATTTTTTTTAGTAGAGTTAATTTGGAGTTATTTGCTGCAATGAATATCACAACAAACCTCTTCTTCCTTCCCTTTGTTTTTTTTTTTTTATTTATTTATTTTTAAGTAAAGCACTTGAGTCTTCCAAAACAGTAAAAAAAAAATACTGAGCAGTTTCATAGCATTTTACACAATGTTTGAGTGATGCGAGCACCAACATTTATTGCTATTATTCCAAAAAATCTATGTGGAAAGTACAATGTATAGATAGTTTCGTTCCTACGTGGATCATCAACGTGTTAATGATTAATTCAGTATTTAGCATAGTAAATTGTGTTTTAAATAGGCATAAAAGCAGTGCAAAGCTCTGGTCTACTTAATTTCATAGCAAGTTATTCCATACTGATATAATGAAACGTGTGTTCAGGTTATGTCCTGGGGGAGAGCACTGTTAGATTGTCAGTCTCCATTTTGGTTTTGATTTGTCACTTTTTTTTTTTTTTAAATTTATTTTATTTTTTTCTTTTCTACAGGACCTTAACATAACTTCAAGTGTACCCCGTGCACCTGTATCTGTGGCAGGGCCTGGAGTGGTTGCACAACCACCAGTAGCCTCTATGGCAGGGAATCACAACAATGCTGCATACGTAAGTGGTCAGCAACAGGCCGTAATGAAACAGCAGCTCCTTTTGGAGCAGCAGAAGCAAAGAGAGCAGAAACAGCTTCTTTTGGAGCAGCATAAGCAGCAAATTCAGATGGCACAAAGGCAGCAGCATCTCCTTGCGGAACAGGTACAGTCCATTATTTTGTTATTACCGCTTTGTGGTTGTAGTGAGAATTCTTCCACAATGTGACCTGTAAACTTTGCATCTTTCTTTGTTTTTTTTTTTTTCCCCACCAGAGTTTCATTAAGCTTTTCTAACCTTTCTTGCAGTTTTAAGCTCATGGCATGTATTGACCACCACTCTGCAAGCGAGTTGCCATAATCCAAACACCCTGTGTTTGGCCTACGAGTCACGTGCTTCCTTCGTGTTATAATCTCATTTATTTATGTACAGAGAGTAAGGACAGAGATACGCAACTGGCATTGCACTTGGAGCGTTTTGTTTCCCGAAGTCGCCCAAGGTTTCCTCATGAGGCGACTTCGGAAAACTAAGCGCACTAATTGCCTTCCTGCCAGGCGATTTATATTCTAGCCGGCGGGAGGCAGTTTGGGGAGATTAGTCGCCCTGAAGAAGAGATTTGTCGCTGGGCTACTAATCTCCCCGAATCTGAGCGTGTCTCTGCCCTTAGGGTGCTGGCAAACGTGGCTACTCGGGGAGACTAGTCGCCCAGCGAGAAATTGCCTATTCTTCGACAAGCAATCTTCCCGAACTGCCTCCCGCCAGCTAGAATGTAAATCGCCGGCGTGATGGTACTTGGAACGATTCGTTTCCAAAGTCGCCAGAGTTTCCTCGTGAGGCAACTTTGGGCTATTTCGGAAAACTTAAGTGCACCGATTGCCATCCTGCCGTCGATTTACATTCTAGCCAGCGGGAAGACATTTGGGGGAACATATCTCCCTCAGTAGCCTCGCGTGCCACCACCCTAAAGTGATACAAGATGTAAATATATATTCTTTACAATCTAAGAGGGAGAGTAAATGAGACAAACATTAAGCATATTGTGATTAGATGAAAAAGGGGGTCTCAATAAAGTAGAATATTTACTCACCACATTAGCAGGCACTCAAATAAAGGCAATCTTCCATCAAATAGTTGGAATCCAGTAAAAAAGATTTTTTGCGTCCTCTGCCTTACACGTTTTGTGTTACAAACACTTTAAGGATAACCAGCATGCTGTAGAGTTCCTGTTGGTTAAGATAGTAATGGCAAGTGCAAAGTGAAATATAGAAAACCAGTTATTGGTGTGCAATGACTACGAGGCTTAGGAAGGACGTCACGTGTGGGTCTTATGTAATGGTTTGAAAGCCTGGAGGCTGTGGGAGAGTTTGAGTGCAGGAGTGAGGAGGGGAGACGGCTTTCATGTGCAAAGCAAACGTTACGTCTAGGGCGTACTTCCTAAATAGTGCGATCAGTATAGACTGGGAGTCCCAGAGCAGTGAGCAGTAGAGTAGTCTTAATGGGACATGACAAGGGCACAGATTCCAATTCATCTAAGAAAGGGTCAGATATGAGAAATGTTCCCAAGGTGAAGTATTTCTATTCAGGCCTCTCCGATTCATATTACAGTCTCTTATTCAAATCGGCGCATGGTTGCTAAGGTAATTGGGACCCTAGCAACCAAATTGCTGAAAGTGCAAACTGGACAGCTGTTAAATTAAAAAGCTCAAAAGCCGCAAATAAGTGCAAACCAATTGCAAATTGTCTGTCATTCTCTGCGTCATACTAAAACGTAATTTAAAGGCTAACAAACCTTTAAGCATGGGCCTTGTGTAACACTGATAGTAATTTCAAAACAGCAGTGGAATATGGGAAAATAACTAGTTTAGTTTTGCCCATGTTTATTAGAAAAGTGAAGGATATAAATGCATATAATGCCACATCAGAGTTGTCTCCTGACAACTTCCATGACTACTTGGTGGTCAGACTGGTGGGAAAATGATTTGGAGCCAAGATGAGAAATCCTCTAGAAATTGAGAAGTAGCTCAGGGAGGTTGATAACACCAAAGAATTCATGGTTCAGTGATGCTTTGAAACAAAGTCCCTGGATATAAAAAGATTGTGTATAACAGTGTTACATGTTGGGTGGGCATACTACAAGGCACATGGATTTGGTAATATAAGAATGACCAGTAAAAGATCTCAGAAAAGAGAACTGCTCTCACCAGCTCGTAAGAAATGAAAATGTAAACTGAATAGTCACTGACTGATTAAATGAGTTTACACTCTTCAGACAAATAACAGAGTTATGCTACAGAGTGGGTTAAATGAGTTTAGGTTGTGAATTCTGCACTGAAATCTGTTTTTTAAAAGAGCAAACAGACCTAGAACTAGACATAATGTCAGTTTCCAAGATGCCCTCAGTCATGTGACTTGTGCTCTAATAAACCTCGTCACTCTTTACTGCTGCACTGCAAGTTTGAATGATATCACCCTCTCCCTTTTTATCCGCTGGCCGAGAATCCGCTGCCCCAGTGCTCTTTCGCTCATGCTCTGCCTGCACCTGGAAGGATTTAATCTGCTTGGCTGCAGGTGGATGCATCGGATGTTGCTCCGAAATGTGACTTTTTTCATTTCACACCAAATCTGCTTGCAGTTAGAAAGACGAGGAGAGTAGCAGGCCAGGTGATTCTATAACTTTGGAGAATCCGATTTCATAAGGATCATCTGGCCCTAGCTCTTAGTAAATAAGAGGGACAAAAATGGCTGAAGCAAAGCATTGATATGTGGGCATGGAAACAAGGTTGCAAAATCAGGAAAAGCAGATAACTGTAGACTTACATATAAAAAGTGCCTGTAGCAGCAGGATTCATTCTCAGCACTGGGTAAATCTGTAATTGGATTTTCTTCCATTAAGAGCCTGTGCTGAGCACTACAACTTTCAGAGTGGAGATATGGAGCCAATATGACTCCTACTTGAGAAGTGGCAACTGATATCCGTTATTGAAGATTTAACTGGAGGGGTGACTGAACCCAGTCAATAACTCAAGATTAGCATATAATTGTGGAGAGACAGGTTATTTATTGATATCAACATCATATATGTTTATCCATGGCAGGAGAAAAGCCAGAACAGAGGATCCTAGAAATAGTGTGGCATAATAAGAAACTGCATGGTGTAAATTCATTGAAATTTATAATGAGCTTCATCTTTTCACAGGAGAAACAGCGCCACCAACAGGAACAACTCCAACGACATCTGACTAGACCTCCACCACAGTACCAGGATCAGTCACAGAATTCTTACCCTCAGCAGGCTGTTGGGCCATTCCCAGGTATTGAAGGGACAGCAGAACTAGAAAGAAATGATATAAATGGATTGCTTAAACAATGATTCATCTTAATATATAACTTTGCACACAGATCAAAACTACCAACACTGCCATTTTTTGGTCGATGTGATGCAACATCATTATTTAAGACTTCTTTGTTCTTATTTCCAAGGCATTTATTTGCCATCCCATGTATTCATGCAAGCAGCTTAAAAAGTTATTTACCACTTAGGCTTCCAAAGCAGTAGTAACTATTGCTGCTTAGAGGTAGCTTTAAATAGAATGCCTATTTACTGTACTGGTGAGTGTGGAAACTAGTTAGTTGACTGTTATGGCAGTATTTTTCACTTTGATAGCCTTGTTAAAGGAGAAGGAAAGGTATCGTACACTTGAGGGTAGGGATGCACCGAATCCAGGATTCGGTTCGGGATTCGGCCTTTTTCAGCAGGATTTGGCCAAATCATTCTTCCTGGCTCAACTGAATCCTTATTTATATATGCCAATTAGGAGTGGGGAGGGAAATGGCGTGACTTTTTGTCTTTTTGACTTTTTTTCACGTAGGATTCGGTTCCGTATTCTGCCAAATCTTTCGGGAAGGATTTGTGGGTTCGGTTGAATCCAAAATAGAGGATTCGGTGCATCCCTATTTGGGGGTGCCAAATGTTAGGCACCCCCAAGTGATTGTACTGACTTACCTGAAACCCCAGGCTGGTGCTCCTATCAGCAGAAAACTGCACCGGCCCTGGGTTATACCACTGAGCACCACGGAGCAATCTTCTTCCGGCTCCCTCTTTCTTCGTGCGGCTGCGCATGCACATTAGATCGAAAAGCCAAATTTTAACTAAAAAGTCGGCTATTTCATTCTACTGCGCATGCGTCTGCCCCGGGAAATTTGAAGAAAGAAGAAGCCGGAAGATGATCGCTCCGTGGTGCTCACTGGTATAACCCCGGGCTGGTGCAGTTTTCTGCTGATAGGAGCATCAACCCGGGGTTTCAGGTAAGTCAGTACAATCACTTGGGGGTGCCTAACATTTGGCACCCCCAAGTGTAGGATGCCTTTCCTTCTCCTTTAAGAGGAGGTTTGAATATGCAAAACGCACCGTTCTGGTTAACTGTGATATTTTAGTACTAGTTTAAATTGACGGAATATTTTGCTCGTAGAATGATCCATGGACCTCTAAAAGGTGATATCATAACACATGTAGACACCTACTAATGGCTTAGATCTTAAAACCAGTCATCAACGCTGCAGGTGTCTAATAATGACCCTTGGTGTATTCCTCTTCACATTATTTTAGGGCTGCATAATTTAATAGGATGCATTAACTTCCATCAAGATATTTAGATGTTCTCCATTTTCTTCTAGGATCCTCGGCCGTTATTCCTGGAGTGAATAATATTTCACAGCCCACCTCTGGCACCCCTCGGATTTTTTCTCAGACGCAACAAATGATGCAGATGGGGGGAGGTCACACAGCTGTTCCACCATTACCATCCGGTTCCAACTCTCAAGACCGTTCTGTTTCCCAGTACCCCAGTCTCCAGACTGTGCAGCGTGGTGGTATGTACAACATGGGATCTGGTCTCCCGCAGATAATAGGTAATCATGCAACGCAAAATAACATACCCAATGGTCAACCGCAGATACAGAGACAGGCAAGTAATCCTCACCCTGCTGGCTATGGACCGAATCCTATGGTAAACTCTGGGTTACCACAACAGCACAACAAACTGGGTATTAATACTGCCGTAACAAAGGCCCAGATTCCAAGAATGCCTTCTGCCATGTCTTCACAGAACCCTACATGGCCAAACCAAGGCATGCAGAACATAAACAGTCAACCCCAAGGAAATGGTGGTTTGGGTGCATTTAGTGCAGCCAGTGCCTCTTTTCATCTCCAGCAGACTCACCACAAATTGGGCAACCAACAGTTTGGCCAAGGCATGCCACAGGTTGGTCTTGCAACCAGTCGACCCATGACATCAATAAACCCATCTGTTACTGGTCAGATGATGCCATACATGGCATCCCAGCAAAGGACAAACCCTGCAAGTCAGCAACCACCACCCAATCAGCAGGTCCTACCAGTGATGAACCAGACTGTGGCAGATATAACGGCATTCAGCCAGAATACTGGCCAGCAGATGACTAATAGAGCCGGACTCCACTGTAATCAGAATTATCAGGTGAGATCAGCCAGTCAGGACTTGCCTTTCGGCTATAGCAATCAACCCGGCAGTAGCGGGCTACAGAATTTGTCTGGTGATGCTGACCTGTTGGACTCTTTACTGAAAAACAGGACTTCCGAAGAGTGGATGAATGACTTGGATGAGTTGCTTGGCAATCATTGATATTGGGGCGGATAATTTCTTTTTCTTTTATTTAGCTAATATTTTCAAATATGTTAGTACATTTTTATAAAAAGAAAAAGTGAAAAAAAAAAACCATCATTGTAAAAATAAGTTTGGACCAAAAATCTCCACCATGTCGGCGAGGCTGGAACGCAAGCTGCAATGCTGCTTTATCTTTCTATTTTCTTAGTCAGTGCCTGGAGCATATTGGGGGGGGGGGGGGTTTCTGCTTCTCACTGCGGCGTGTCACCAAACTTGGCAGGAAACACTTTAAAATGCCTTATGTTCTATACACATCGGTGTGCACAAGGCAGTAAGCTTTTGGTTAAAGTTCCATAGTTGACATTAAAATGTCTAAAGCTGCCCTTGTGTGTCTATACCCTATAATATCATGTACCACGTCTTGACTCAAATCGTTTTTAACCAGCATTATCGCCCTTTACGAATACAGTGTTTTTTTTTTTTATTCTTTTCCTTAGGTTTGGTTTTACAAGTGTCCTTTCTAAATATTACTGCGGCGATTAACAAAAAAAGAATGCTGCATCTCTGCACAAAAGAAATGTTACCGCACATTTAATAATTGAAATGTTGTCCCGGCTGGCTTTTCTTTCCCTTTGTGGAATAAGCGAAGCAGTATAAATTCGGCCATTGCAACTGATTCTGGTAGAGTCGATGCTGGACGGGCCAATAGAAAATAACTTTAGTTGCCGGTGAACAGCATGGCTGTTCTGCTATAATCCTGAGGAACGTGGTGGCGTGGAAATGCTTTTAGTATGCACTTAAAGGAGAAGGAAAGGGTAAAATTAAGTACGTTTTATTAGAATGGTCTATATAAATACACCAGTAATGCTGTTCTGAGTCCTCTGTCAAAATATTGTGTATACATGGGCTTCTGTATCAGACTTCCTGTTTTCAGCATAAACCTCCAGGGCTAGTGCTTGAGCATGCTCAGTTTGCTCCTTTCCCCCCCCTTCCTGCTGTAATCTGAGCTATGAGTGAGCAGGGAAAGACTCGGGCAGGAAGTGATGTCACAGCAAGCCAATATGGCAGCTGCTATCCTAAACAAACCGAGAGCTTCTAGAGCTGTTTACTCAGGTATGGTAAAGCATTCTGCCGAATAAATATAATGTTATAGCTTGCACTATTGTGGCTAATCTATTGTCAATAAACTGCTTTGGTAGCTTTCCTTCTCCTTTAAAAATCTTTAAAAATCATCCCTGTGCTGCTTTTCCTTTTTAATGGAGCTATGGCACAAGTGTTAAATGAACAGCATCTAAACAATGTGTGCATTGGCATCCCTGTCATTTCTAAATATTATCCTCCTGCCTCTTTACCTTATAGGTATTGACCGCAAAAGTACTTTTACCAAAAAGCTCGTTTGGAATAAAAACGTGGGCTAATGTTATTGATGATAACCTTTTCTATGATGCAATTGTTTTAAAGGATCAAAGCATGGAAACACGAATGATATCATTGACATAATCAAAGGATTGTATCCGTTCTCAAAGAGAAAACGTTTATATGCACGCCAGAGATGAGTTTGTGTGCATCAGGTAATTTGTTAGCTAATTGTTATATTTAGCTGAAATTTATAATATGCAGATATTATTTGTCTTTTCTTACTCTGTGCGCCAAACATTTGAAGTGGGTTCGTACGAGTAAGGCAAGGGCCAGACGGGGCGGAAATCCCAATTCAGCTCCTGACCTTTAGCAGAATCCTCTTCTCTGTTTATGTCCTGAAGTCTTGTGTCGGCCCCAGGGCGAACGCACTCGGCGGATTTAGTCTCGAAATGCAAAGACTTGCGTTTTCTTCTGTGAAATCCGCTAAGAAAAGAGGATTCTGCTTGCGGTCAAGGGCTGAATTGGGCCTGCAGATTTTGGCACGGTCTGGCCCTAGCCTAAGAGATGCCGTGCAGAAATTGTCTTCAATCGCATGAGTGCAACCAGGGCAGTAATCTTTCAAGGAGAACTAACCCCCCCCCCCCACGCGCAATGTGCTTTAGTGTTTAAAGAAGAAAAAAAAAACCTTAAAAAAAATTCTAACCCTTAAATGCAGACTGTCTCCATCTTCTGGGTCATGTAGTCTTCGGGTCTCTTCACAGTCACAAAGCCTGAGGGTCAGAATTTTTTAAAGGGATTCTGTCATGTAGTTTTTATTTCTAAATTATACTATTTATGCTGCAAATAATTCACTCTACAATATAAAATTGCATTCCTGAACCAGTGTATATTTTTTTTTAAGTTGTTATAGTGGTGTGCATCTCAGGTCATGTGCTTTCAGAAAGAGCCAGCACTTTAGGATGTAATTGCTTTCTGGCAGGCTGTTGTTTCTCCTACTCAGTGTAACTGAATGTGTCTCAGTTGGACCTGGATTTTACTATTGAGTGCTGTTCTTCGATCTACCAGGCAGCTGTTACTTTGGGTTGGGGAGCTGTGATCTGGTTACCTTACCATTTTTCTGCTGATGGGCTGCTGGGGGGAAGAGAGGGGGTGATATCACTCCAACTTGCAGTAAAGAGTGACTGAAGTTTATCCGAGCACAAGTCAAATGACTGAGGGCAGCTAGGAAACTGACAATATGTCTCGCCCCCATGTCAGATTTCAAAATTAAAAATAAAAAAAATCTGTTTGCTCTTTTGAGAAATGGATTTCAGAGCAGAATTCTGCTGGAGCCGGACTATTAACTGATGCGTTTTGAAAAAAAAAATTCCCATGACAATATCCCTTTAACACTAAAGCACATTGCAGGGAGGGGGACAATGCCTGCAAGATTTGGGGGGGGGGGATGCTTTTGGTAGGGGGATTTAGTTCTCCTTTAAGCATCTCCTCTGAAGTTGTGTGGCAGTTTTCACTGTTTTATAATTTAATGTTGGCTGGGCATTTAGCTTAAACCATGTCAGTAGGAAAACAACAAAAAAAATACTTGTAAAAGGGTAGATTTTCCCATTTAACAAGAATTGAATTAAATAAAAAGGAAGGGAGAATGAAACCTATGCAAAGGCTGAATATTTCAGTCTGTGTCCATACGTAATATACGTGGATAAGTGAATCCCTAAGAGGCAGTAAATTAGAACTATAGTTTTAAATGGCACCTATACCTTACTTGCCTCCTTTCTTTACTGCTGGTTGGTTTTACATGTATTTTTTTTAAGATATCAGATGTGCTGGCCAACTTCATACTTTAAGAGGCAGATTTATCCAGGGTCAAATTGAAAAGAAGAATTTTTTTTAAATTCGAATTTTGAGTTTATCTTATAATTCAACTAGGGAATAGTCCAAATTCGTTTTGAATTTAAAAAAAAAATCAATTCAAATTTTGAAATTTATCATGTACTGTCCCTTTAAGAATTCAAATTCGACTATTCACCATCTAAAACCTGCCGAATTGGTATTTTAAGCCTATGAGGGGACCTCCTACAATAAATTTGGTGGATTTTTGAAACAAAAAATGGGTGAATAACCTGGAAGCTAATTCAATTCGAATTTGCAGCTCGTTCCTATTCACCCATTTTTAAAAAATTGTATTAATTTTTTCAAATTTCGAGTTGATGGGAGTTTTTAGAAACTCTCATAAACTCCAAATACGACCCTTGATAAATCTGCCCCTAACAGTCCTTGAGAAAAGCGTATTATTTTCCATTTCTTTCAGTTTCTCTGCACCAAAGCAGTCGGGATTCTGATTTGTCTTTTCCCCCCACAACGGAAACCACAACACCCCACACTCTGCTCCATTTTCTTATTTAAAAAATACACTAATAATTAAAATACAAGATAAGAAGTGTTGGGGTATTTTTTTCTGTTTGCTAATCGGGACTTTGATAGTCGTGTGCTTACATTTTTATTCTATTTAGTTTCTTCCCATTCTAATGCATTAACAGGGGCAAATGTCAGGGAAAGTATTGCCCTTCAAAGCCAACGAGAATTTACTAGCTGTAGTATGTACCACATGGTGGTATGTATATAGAGAAACAGCTGGGGTTCCCCTGCACTTTATTCTCTTGTGTTAGAGAGGGCTCCTTTACACTTCTGCAGTGTATATTTTTTTGGTGTTTTGAGATATATTACAGATATGGGACCTGTTATCCAGAATGCTTGGGACCTGGGGCTTTCCAGATAATGGATCTTTCTGTAATTTGGATCTCCGTACTAGAAAATCATGTAAACATTAAATAAACCTAACAGACTGGTTCTGTTTCCAATAAGGATTAATTATATTTTAGTTGGGATCAAGTACAAGGGACTGTTTTATTATTACAGAGAAAAGGAAATTTTTGGATTATTTGGATAAAATGGAGTTTCTGGGGGTAAGCCTTTTGGGTAATCCAGAGCTCTCTGGGAAGCAGGTTTCCGTATAATAGATCCCATACCTGTATCAGCTTTAGCTAATCCCAAACTTTCTGCTCAGCAGATCTCTATGAAAGTCCATTTCAGCGACCATTACATTTAGAGGCACATTTATTAAAGGTTGAATTAATGTGTGTTTAAATTTTATTAAATTGGAATGGGGGCTTTATTTATAAAATAAATTGAATATCTAAAACTCGGACAAATATTCCCGACCCGGACACTCCAATCTAATTTGATTTGAATTTGACTACTAACCGCATAAAAATGGTCACTGGACCTCTCCCACTGACTTGTACATGAACTCAGCAGGTTTTAGGTGACAAATAGTCAAATTTGAGTTCTTAAATGGCCGGAATATGATAAATCTCAATTTTAATTGAAACTCCAACCTAGTTTGGATATTTCACAATTCCCAATAATTCCCAAAAATTTGAAAATTTAAATTGTCAAGTCGACCCTTAATAAATCTGCCCCTTAATAAATCTGCCCCTTATAGTTCAGTAATCCTAGGATCGCTAGCACTTGGATCTTCATAGAGGGATGAAAGCCTAACATTAGCAGGCCAAATAGGAAGAATTTTTTAAAAAAAATAATTATACATTGTGGAAAAAGTACTCGGAGGACTGTTCTCAGTCGGTTAAGATCCATTAAGTTTAAAGGTTTCTAGCTTGTTTACATATAGTCTTATTGTAACGGGGCTTACCTTCACAAGGCATGAGCTTGATGGCTCTTCTACACCTTCTAAATAAACTGCTTTAATATTAAGGATGCACCGAATCCAGGATTTGGTTAGGGATTCTGCCTTTTCAGCAGGATTCGGATTGGCCGAATCCTTCCGCCCGGCCGAATCGAATCTTAATTTGCATATGCAAATTAGGGGCAGGGAGGGAAATCACGTGACTTTGTCACACGACTTTTTGACACGAAACAAGGAAGTAAAAAAATGTTTTCCCCTTCCCACCCCTAATTTGCATATGCAAATTAAGATTTGGTTTGGCATCTTTCGCAAAGGGTTCAGGGTTCTGCCGAATATATTATATTACTATTATATTCTATTACTATATTTTATATAGTAAAACCAACACCGTGAACCTGGTTCTGCATTGCCTATTGTCTTTTCCGGTTACCTTCCGCACCCTATTAAATGACTTCACCATTGTAAAATCACAATTGTGCCTTTTGCTAGATGTTTGGATTAGTACCCCAGTAATATACATCATAGATGTGTGCCTTGTGATAGAAACACAGGGCTAGGATATTAATGGTGGTAGAGTTTCAAACTTGGCAACACCGTCTCTTTATGGGTAAAATTGTATTGCAAGCAGCTTTGGTTTATAATGGAGTCTATGGGAGACTGCCTTTCTATTACTCGGCTTTCTGGATAACTGGTTTCCAGATAACAGGTCCCATACCTGTGCAAAATTTCTAGCTTAAGCTTTTGTTCCCTTTTAAAGGAGAAGGCATGTCGCAAGCTCTTGGGGATGCCAAAAACAAATTTTTGGCAGCCCACAGTGATTGTTTCCTTCTCCTTCATTGAAGCATAAGTTGGCAACAATTCTGGTGGCATCTGAGCTGCCCTATAATGTTAGCTTGGGGCCAGTTCTATCTCAGGGATTCTCTTAAAAGGATTCAAATATAAGCCTTTCCTATCACTGTTACTTTTATAATGTGTGCCGTCTATTTGTGTCATTAAATTCTGACTTTTAAGGGTTACCTTTGTTTTAGCCAAGCCAAATAAACTGCTTTTCACTTAAAGGGATTCTGTCAGGATTTTTATGGTGTCCGTTTTTTTTCTAAATGACACTTTTTACACTTCAGATAACAATATAAAATTTCATTCCTAACCGAACTAGTGTATTTTTTCTTGTAGTTGTAATATTGGTGTGTAGGCAGCCATCTCATTCATCATTTTGCTGGTCATGTGCTTTAAGAAAGAGCCAGTGCTGCACTATGTAACTGCTTTCTGGCAGGCTGTTGTTTCTCCTACTCAATGTAACTGAATGTCTCAGTGGGACCTGGATTTTACTATTGAGTGCTGTTCTTAGATCTACCAGGCAGCTGTTATCTTGTGTTCGGGAACTGCTATCTGGTTACCTTCCCATTGTTCACTTCAACTTGCAGTACAGAAGTAAAGAGTGACTGAAGTTTATCAGAGCACAAGTCACATGACTTAGGGCACCGGGGAAACTGACAATGTCAGATTTCATAATTAAATGTAAAAGTTTTTGAAAATGGATTTCAGTGCAAAAGTCAGCTGGAGCAGCACTATTAACTGATGTGTTTTCCCATGACCGTATCCCTTTAAGTAACTGCTAGCAAGCAGTCAGGTGTTTCCTTTACATGGTGATGGACTAAATGGCCTTCCTAAAAATGCTGTTGAACTGTGGCCCTGAATAACTGAAAGGAGCAGTGACACCATAAATGTAACACTTTATTTATCTGAAAGTTTGTATGTGTACACCCAATTATTACTTGGCAATACAGCTACTATCTGTACAAACTAAATCCATTGCATTCTACACCGTTTATCGGTTTATTCTGTAAACATGTGCCCTTGGGAACCTATTTGAACTTAAAAAGGGAACAATCATGAGAGTTTAATATAAACTTCATTATACTGAAATAAGAAACTTTCTAAATACAAACAATTAAATGTTCTGCATTGTTTCTGAAATAATTAAGTTTATCTTCACTACTTCTCTCTCAGCATCTGTTTCTCTTCATTCTGTCTTCATGCAGCAGTTGGGTGTCAGATATTCATTGACAGTTAGATCCAATATATCTTATAGGGGGCTCCTTTTGCCTAGAAGATGTATTAGTCACTCACTTAAAAAAAATCACCAGCTATCATGTCTCTCTACATGCAGAATTTGCGCAAAAGGCAGTTATTTTGTTGGATTTTGTTTGTACTGGAATCAGTTATTTGAGTGAACTCTAATTCATCTGCTAGGAAAGGAAGCCCCTATAAGATATATTTGATCTAACTGTCAATGAATATCTGACACCCAACTGCTGCATGAAGACAGAATGAAGAGAAACAGATGCTGAGAGAGGGATAGTGAAGATAAACTTGATTATTTCAGAAACGGTGCATGATATTTAGTTGATTGTATTTACAAAGTTTCTTATTTCGGTATGCTGAAGCTTATATTAAATTTTTATTTTCGCCATAGTTTCCCTTTAGAGGCCAGACGGGGCTGAAATCCGCAGACCGATTTCTCCCACCAACCGCTAGCCATATCCTCTTCTGTGTCTGCGTGCAGAAGTCTTGAGCCTGCTCTGGAGCAAACACTTGGTGAATTCTAGCTCAAAAAGGCAAAGGAATGCTCCAAAATCCGCTGAGTGTGTTCGTGATGGAGCCGACAATGTGATGGAGCTGACAATGCTTCTGGACGCAAACACAGAAGAGGATTTGGCTAGCGGTTGGTGGGAGAAATCGGTCCGCGGATTTCAGCCCTGTCTGGCCTCTAAAGGGGAACTATAGCGAAAATGAAAATTTAATATAAGCTTCAGCATACCGAAATAAGAAACTGCAATCTGTCTGCGGATTTCTGCCCCCTTCTAGCCCGAACTGAACAGATGTGCCCATGGCTACCAACAACTTGTTTCTATAAACTGTAGTAGTGCTATTAAAGCAAATACAGTGTTTAGGGTTTTTATCATTTAAAACAGAATATCCTTTATCCTAAAGTCCTTTAAGCATTAGCCCCTGGTTTCAGTCATGCCATTATAACTGAAATACCTCAATATTTATCAGGTCCCCTTTTCATTGTAATTCTATAATTTATTTAATTTTTTTTTAAAAAACTATAATGAAACCAATTCCAATTAATTTCAGTTTCCCTTTGTAGCAAGCGAGTAGCGTACCATTTATCAAGGCAATAAAGTTCTACCCTTAAAGCGCGTTTTGGGCAAGGGCAATCGCATCGTGAGTGTTTACCCTATCTATGCTGGGGGTAGGGCTAATGGATGAGAATTCCTGCCAGTGCATGGGTTAACTGCGTTCCAGTCACAGACTCAATGAGTACGAGGGGGTTCCTTTCGGAAACTTCCTCTTGTGTAAATAAATGTTTACAGTTTTATATTACAAGATAAGATGAGAATTAGATCCTGACTGTATATTTTTTACTTTTATAATAGATTTAAAAAAAAAAACAACTAATTCTTTATATAAATATATATATATTTTCATGAGAATAGGGAATGTATATAGATTTTCCTTTACTTGTAAATGGATTTTCATCTTTGAAGATTTGGGCCTTTGAAAATGTGTTTAAAAACAAAAAACTTGTACCACAGACATGGCTAAAAGAGAAACCAACGTATGTTCTGCCATTGAAAATAAAGTATTTTGCTAGTGTATTAAACATCTGTGTTTTATTTTGCTGTGAGTGGGATTTATTGGGGGGTCCTTCTAAATGAGGCCGATAATTATCTGAATAAAAATAATTCTAGATGAGGGTGATTTAGGCAAAAAAAAAACCTTCTGAAGCCTCTCCAATTTGCCTTGAGGGGAAAAAAATCCCTTCCTGACTCCAAGATGCAATGGGACTAGTCCCTGGATCAACTTGTACTATGAGCTATCTCCCATAACCCTGTATTCCCTCACTTGCTAAACACCATCCAGCCCCTTCTTAAAGCTATCTAATGTATCAGCCTGTACCACTGATTCAGGGAGACAATTCCACATCTTCACAGCTCTCACTATAACAAACCCCTTCCCAATATTTAGGTGGAACCTCTTTTCTTCTAATCAGAATGGGTGACCCTCTGTCAGCTGGAAAGACCTACTGGTAAATAAAGCATTAGAGAGATTATTATATGATCCCCTTATATATTTATACATAGGTGTCATATCACCCCTTAAGTGCCTCTTCTCCAGCGTGAACATCCCCAACTTGGCCAGTCTTTCCTCATAGCTAAGATTTTCCATACTTTTTACCAGCTTAGTTGCCCTTCTCTGTACCTTCTCTAATTCAATAATGTCCTGTTTGAGTGATGGAGACCAAAACTGTACGGCATATTCTAGACGGGGCCTTCCCAGTGCTCTATACAGTGGAAGAATGACCCCTTCCCCTTAATACAGCTCAAGACCTTATTTGCCCTTGATGCTGCTGACTGGCATTGCTTGCTACAGCCAAGTTTATTTTCTACAAGGACTCCAGGGTAATTTTCCATTATGGATTTGCCTAGAGCAGTCCCATTAATTGGATATTTTTATATCACAGGTGCCTGACTTTACATTTATCAACATTGAATCTCATTTGCCACTTAGCTGCCCAGATTGCCAAGATCATGTTGCAAGGATGCCACACCCTGGATGTAATTAATTGGGCTGGATAGTTTTGTGTCATCTGAAAACACTGATACATTACTTACAATACCCTCCCCTAAGTCATTAATGAACAAGTTAAATAAAAGTGGACCCAATACCGAGCCCTGAGGGACCCCACTAAGGACCTTACTCCAAGCAGAGAATGTCCCATTAACAACCACCCTCTCTGTACCTGATCCTGTATCCATGTGCAAATGACTTTATAAAGTCCAACAAACCTTAGTTTAGAAAGCAGTCATTTGTGGGGCATAGTATCAAAAGTTTAGGAAAAATCCAAATAGATCACATCTACTGCCCCTCCCCCCGTCCAGCATCTTCCTTACCTCGTCATAAAAAGCAATCAGATTTGTCTGACGTGACCTATCCTTCATAAAGCCATGCTGATTGCCGCATATAATGACATTCAGTAGGACAAAATATGAATGAATATGATCCCTTAACAAGCCTTCAAATAATTTGCCCACCACAGACCTCAAACTTACTGGCCTATAATTGCCAGGCTGAGAATATTCCTTTTTAAATATTGGAATGACTTCCGCTTTTCTCCAATTCATAGGTACCATACTTGATGAAAGCGAATCTGAGAAAATCAGAAATAGGGGCTGGTCTAAAACTGAACTATGTTCTCTTAGAACCTGTGTATGCCATCAGGCCCTGGCACCTTGTTTACATCAATTTTTATTAAAACTTTATGAATCATACCTGAGTCAGCCACTGACTAGATTGAGCTGAGCCATCATTGCAGCTATGAAGTGAGCCGGGAACTCAGACTCCTCTATTGTATACACTGAAGAGCTGATTTGGCACATTTGCCTTTTCTGTATGTTACAACCATGCTGCTACCACTATTTAAAGGAGCAACACTCTTAACCAGCATCTTTTTACTATTAATATACTAAAAAACTTTTTAGGGTTAGTCTTAGCCTCAGCCGCACTGTGGTCCTCATTTCCAATCTTTGCCTTCAGAATTGCTGTTTTACAGCATTTATTATAGTATAGTATAGACTTGGAGTTTTTAAATGCCTTTCTCTTCTTTCCTATTAACTATTTTACTTCTCAATTTATTCCCTTAAGGAGTAAATGTGAAACAGTAACATTAAATATAATTTTAAATGACAACCATTTGTCTTCTGTGTTTTTAGATGAAAACATAATGCCTCAATCTATGCTCTGAAGGGCAGCCCTCAAGGCACTAAAATCAGCTTTTCTGAAATTCATGGTTTTTGTTGTCCTGATGTATATTTTTTTTTTTTGCACCAGACTTACAAGATATCACATTATGGTCTGTATTCAATTACTTGTCATTTGCGATCACTAGTTCCAGAATAGCATTTTTTATGGTTGTCTCCTCAACAACTTGTGCCACAAAATTGTCATACAACAAGTTAATAAAGTTGTTCCCATTAACTGATCTGGCAGTACTGTTGCTCCAGTCAATATCTGGGTAATTAAAACCCCCCATTATCATTACTTTTCCCAAACTAGCAGCCTTTTCTAGTTGCATCAGGATCTTTGCCTTCCCTCCTTACTTACATTAGGGGGTCTATAGCATATGCCTACAATTCATTTGCTGGACTCTTTACAATTGGTGAAGATCTCCACCCATAAGACTTCCGCCTCCTCATTTTCTAACATAACCACCTCCTTTTTATACATTAGGAAATCCTGCCTAACAAACAGGCATACCCCTCCTCCTGTTCTCTTGCCTCTGTCCCTCAAGATATATAAAGTATAGCCACTGATATTAACTGCCGAGCCATGCCATGTTAAAGCCAAATCACAAGCTAAAGGTCTACTGGTAGATCATGATTTACCTTTTGGGCACACCTGGTTTTAAGAGTACGGCATTTTATAGTAGCTTCAGGTACAAAATGTCTGTCTTTAATATATTGACAATGGGTTGAGTGCAGAGGAACCCTTGTATTTGTATGAATTGTGTGGTCACAGCCTCATTGTACCACCCTTCCCTTAATGCTTTACATGTATTGGTGAGCACAACTTTCCCTTGTTTGTATATACATCTATATATCACTAAATATTATAACTCATTGAGAGCAGCAAACATTTTTGCCATGCTCTCTTTTGGTCACATCCCTAAATACCACACCCATTACTAAAACACACTAAAATGTATAATGGCTCATTAACCCTAGGCATGCCAGTATAAAACCTGCAGAAAATGGACGATCGTTTTATTAACCCCAGCTGTACCAGTATAATCACTGTAGGAGGACTTACTGTCCTTAACATATTGATAATGGGTTGAGTGCAGAGGACTCTTGTATTTGTAAAACCAGCACCATATATTATTCATTATTGCTTACAAAAATAGGGGGCTTTACCTATTCTATAAGTTCTTTAATTGTAAAATTTTTCAAAAAGAATGGTTTTGAAGGCTGAGGACCACTGAGACATGTAAATGGGGTATTTTTGTAATTAGTTATGGGAATGTGTAATTTACCATTTACCCATTAGATGGCAGCAAATTCTTAAGTTACCCACGGTATTAGTATTCCTGGTAATGTTCTAGTATGTTTGAGGACCAAGGTCCTGTAAGCCGGTCAGGACTGATGAGCAGCAAAAAGCATTGCTTTATGAACGATAGGTCATGTCAGACAAATTTGATTGCTTTTTATGATAAGGTAAGTAAGATACTGTACAGTTTTGGTCTCCATCACTCAAACAGGACATTATTGTATTAGAGAGGCTACAGAGAAGGGCAACTAAGCTGGTAAAGGGAAAATCTTAGCTATGAGGAAAGACTGGCCAATGGATAATTATGTATAAATATATAAGGGGATCATATAATAATCTGTCTAATGCTTTATTTACCAGTAGGTCTTTCCAGCTGACACAAGGTCACCCATTCCGATTAGAAGAAAAGAGGTTCTGCCTAAGTATTGGGAAGGGGTTTGTTACAGTGAGAGCTGTGAAGATGTGGAATTCTCTCCCTGAATCAGTGGTACAGGCTGATACATTAGATTAGAGTTGAAAGGTTGAACTTGTTGGACATTTTGTTTTTTTTTTTCAACCGAATGTAGGGACCCATAGGGTTAAATATGCCCCTATGGCTTTAATTCCCCACTTCCTGCCTCACTTTGGTATAGTGCTGGGAAAGGAGTGGCACTTCCTCTTTGCCTTCCACCTGAGGAACAGGGTGGATGTGTGCTCTGAGCCTAGGGTTGCCACCTTTTGTAAAAAATTTTACTGGCTGCTGGGGGCGGGGCCTCAAAAGGGGCAGGATGTGACATCAAAAGGGGCGGGGCGTGACATCAAAGGGGACGGGCCATGCGACGGAGACCCGCGGTCGCTAGAAGAGGGAAAAATAAAAGGTAAGTTGCAGGGGATTGGGGGCAGGTCGAGGGCTCCTTTTGATTGTATTACAAATTTACCGGCAGCTACATTGCCGGTAAATTTGTAATACCGGGCCCGGCCTTGGCAGGTATTTTACCGGCTAGGCCGGTAAAGTACCGGCCGGGTGGCAACCCTATCTGAATCTGGGTATGGGTCCAGTAAAGTCGGGGTACAGGGTCCCGTGAATGAGGCAATAGATAGTGGCAGGTGTAGCTCCTGTAATAGTACACTCTAGGAGTGTAAGTCAGTTAGGGTTGAGCTAAAAAGAGCAGTTCTGAGCTCCAACATAGGAGTCGCAGTTTGGAGGTATCTCTCCCAGGGTTCCTTAAAACATACATCTAATCAGGGCGATGCAGTACCACCCCCCCCCCCCATCGCTCAGCACTTAAAACATCATTGTCGGAGTGGGTCAAAAGGGGGGGGGTGCATGGCTAGTGCAATGAGCCCACTCTCAAGTAACAAGTAATTTGCTGCCGAGGCTCTTTAATGAACATTTGGCGTTTGTTCAAGTTATTTATAACACTTCCTCTTTGTGGCAACAAGATAAGGCAATGCATTTACTTTGAATTCTAAATTTTGCATATACAGTAGGAGCATGAGTCCTACTGTCTTTCTTTGCTCTGTGCACAGTTTAAGGCAACACTGAATGCTTTCCTGTTACAAGATTCCCCCTGCACCTTCATTTGTGTTTTTCTTGTTCAAAGTTTGAGAAGTTACCCACCTAAACCCCTAAAGACATTATGGTCTGAAGTCATTTAAAATTTATTTAAACCAAAATAAAAGTTCAAACATCTGCACTATACAGTATTTGGCAATTACCATTGTTGTCTACCCCATAACTATTTGAGCGCTGGTCCACTTTTAATCTGTAGTGTCTGTCACATCGGGGGAGAACGTATGCTGGGAACTGGCTGAGGAGGTGAACCACAGGACTCCTAGACATTTTTTAATTTTTAAAGAAATCCCCACTCGTGTAACTATCGAGAATGGGGGGAAGAACACATGGGTGCTCGGCTCGTGGGGTCTTCTTCCTCTATAGATTTAAAGAAATCCCCACTTGTGAGGGAGAAACAGAATGGGCAGGCGAGAGGGACGACGAGCGGGTGGCCGAGAGGGAGGGAGCATGGGTGGGCGGCTGAGATGGAGAGGAATTGAGGGAAGGAGGGAGGAGAGGAATTGAGGGAAGGAGGGAGGATGGATTGGCGGCTGAGATGGAGGGAAGGAGGGAGCATGGGTGGGCAGCTGAGATGGAGGGAGGAGAGAGATTGAGGGAAGGTGAGAGGGACGACGAGCGGGTGGCCGAGAGGGAGGGAGCATGGGCGGGCAGCTGAGATGGAGGGAAGGAGGGAGCGAGCATGGGTGGGCAGCTGAGATGGAGAGGAATTGAGGGAAGGAGGGAGGATGGGTTGGCGGCTGAGATGGAGGGAGGAGAGGAATTGAGGGAAGGAGGGAGGATGGGTTGGCGGCTGAGATGGAGGGAAGGAGGGAGCATGGGTGGGCAGCTGAGATGGAGGGAGGAGAGGGATTGAGGGAAGGTGAGAGGGACGACGAGTGGGTGGCCAAGAGGGAGGGAGCATGGGTGGGCAGCTGAGATGGAGGGAGGAGAGGGAAGGAGGGTGCATGGGTGGGTGGCTGACATGGAGGGAGGAGAGGAATTGAGGGAAGGAGGGAGGATGAGTTGGTGGCTGAGATGGAGGGAGCATGGGCGGGCAGCTGAGATGGAGGGAGGAGAGGGATTGAGGGAAGGAGGGAGGATTGGAGGACGAGTTGTTGCCACAAGGTTGAAGTGCGTGCCAGGCCCCTCTGAAGTTTTTTTTTGTAGGGCATTCCAATGTGGTCTAGGTGAATAACAGCGAGACACATCTATTCACAGATGAGTGCACCACTGCTCACCAACACGTCAACCACAAGCACCCATGCGGCATGCAGTTGCCTGGAAAGGAAGGATAAGCAGCAGAAGGGGCTGGGGAGGGTTAACCATACAGCAAACTCCACAACCACCCAGGCCACTCCCCACTGGGTACAGTTACCAGCCATAAATCAAGGGATTCTAATTAATTATTTATTAGTAGTAATTTAATTTGAAGAAAAATCTTTAATGTGAAGCAACTTAAAATTTATGTGGTCATTTTATCTGCTCCTTTACACACAAAAGATTTTCTTCCATACCTGAGCAAAAATGCTCACTGTGAATAATGGGTCTGTTTGTGAAAGTTAAAGGAACAGAAACACCAAAAAATAAGTGTTTTAAAGTAATGAAAATATAATGTACTGGTGTGCTGCACTGGTAAAACTGGTGTGTTTGCTTCAGAAACACTACTATAGTTTATGTAAACAAGCTGCTGTGTAGCCATGGGGGCAGCCATTCAAGCACAGGATACACAGTAGATAACAGATAAGTACTACTCAAGAATAAGATACACAGTAGATGACGGATAAGTACTACTATAGTTCATATAAACAAGCTGCTGTGTAGCCATGGGGGCAGCCATTCAAAGCTGAAAAAGGAGAAAAGGCACAGGATACATAGCAGATAATAGATAAGCTCTGTAGTATATAATTCGATTCTGCAGAACTTATTTTATCTACTGTGTATCCTTTGCTTGAATGGCTGCCCCCATGGCTACACAGCAGCTTGTTTATATAAACTATAGTAGTACTTATCGGTTATCTACTGTTTATCCTGTGGGTTCAGCTGTCAAAAGAGGGACTGTTCCTTTTTAAAACGGGACAGTTGGAAGGTATGTGTAGCCATGGGGGCAGACATTCAAGCTAAAGGTGAAATTGCACAGGTTACATAGCAGATAACAGACAAAACTTCATTGTATTTTATAGAGCTTAATTATAATCTGCTGTGTATCCTCCTTCTTTCCAGCTTGAATGGCTGCCCCCATGGCTACACAGCAGCACATTATATTATAATTACTTTCAGTTCCTGGTGTTACTGTTCCTTTAAAAACAGAGGTGTGGTGTCGGGCCCCGCCCACCCCAGCTCCCACCCCAGATCCCAGCCACCACAGTTAAAAGACCACACAGACATCAGCGCTAAAAAAAGTAATCTCCCACACACACAAAAGCTATTGATACTCAGGGCCCCCTTATAAGTTTTAAAAAAAGACTGTGCACCAGGGCTCCCCCCCATAAAAGTTTTTTTTAAAAGAATTGGTGGTCAGGTCCCCCCTACAAGGTAAAAAAAATAATCGGGACCAGGGCCCCGCTATAAGTTAAACAAAACATTAGTGCCAGGGCCCCCCTTACAAGTAAAAAAAATTGGGGCCCCAGGGAATATTTATTTTAAAAAAAACATGACAGGGTCCTATAGAGTATTAAAATAATACATTGGTGGCCAGGGGGTTAAAAAAAATTGTTTAAAAAAAAAACACACATTGGTGTTCAGTAGAATTGTGAGGCTTCAGGACTTCAACTTTACCTCCTTTTGTGACTTCGGGTCTTTTCGCCGCTTCAGAACTTCAATTACAACTGTTTTTTTTTAATTCGGGTCTTTTCGAAACTTCAGGACTTCAATTTCGGCTGTTTTTGTGACTTCGGGTCTTTTTGTCGCTTCAGGACTTCAATTTCGGCTGTTTCGTGACTTCGGGTCTTTTCGCCGCTTCAGGACTTCAATTTCGGCTGTTTTTGTGACTTCGGGTCTTTTTGCCGCTTCAGGACTTCAATTTCGGCTGTTTCGTGACTTGGGGTCTTTTCGTCGCTTCAGGCATGGGCGGAGGGTGATTTTTTTGTTTGGGGGGGCTAAATGAAGCTGCACTCACAAGCTCACTTCTGGTTCAAATTTAAGTTAACTTTTAGCATGTTATAGAATAGCCAAATCTAACCAACTTTTCATTTGCTCTTCATTATTTATTTTTTATAGTTTTCAAATTATTTACCTTCGACTCTTTCCAGCTTTCAAACGGGGGTCAGTGATCCCAAAAACAAATGCCCTGTAAGGCTACACATGTATTGTTATTGCTGCTTTTTATTACTTTGTATTCAGGCCTCTCCTATAAAAGTCTCTTATTCAAATCAATGCATGGTTGCTAGGGGAATTTGGACACTAGCAACTGGATTGCTAAAATCGCTGTAGAGCTGCTGAGAAAAAAGCTAACTGAAAAACCACAAATAAAATATTAAAACCAATTGCAAATTGTCTCGGAATATCACTCTCTATATCATACTAATGGTTAACTCAAAGGCGGACAACCCCTTTAATGCCGAGAGCAGAAGGTATAAACTGATTGGCCTCTGAAGAATGAAGCTCTAGGTAAAGTAGCCTAAATGAGATTAGTTATATAGTCTTGGTACAGGTATGGGACCTGTTATCCAGAATGTTCAGGACCTGGGGTTTTCCATATAAGGATGTTTCTGTAATTTGGATCTCCATACCCTAAGTCTACTAAAAAGCATTTAAACCTTAATTAAACCAATAGGCTGGTTTTGCTTCCAATAAGGATTAATTATATCTTAGTTGGGATCAAGTACAAGGTACTGTTTTATTATTACACAGAAAAAGGAAATAATTTTTAAAGATTTGAGTTATAGTATTTCATTATCATGGAGTCTATGGGAGATAGCCTTTCTGTAATTCAGAGCTTTTAGGAAAATTAGTTTCTGGATAACAGATCCTATACATGTAGTTAAGCCCCAGTGTTATCTCCAGCACAATATACCATTAGAGAAATACATTAAGTCATGGCATCACCATTATATTATTATTGAGGGTAATGAGCGCTACACCCCAAGTGCATTTTAGTGAGACACAATTGTAAGTAGAGGTATGTAACCTGTTATCCAGAATGCTTGGGACCTGGTGTATTCTGGATAAGGAGTCTATGGGAGATAACCTTCCTGTAATTTGCATAACCGGTTCCCCAGATAATGGATCCTATACCTGTGGGCACTGGCCATGTGTGGTTTGAGATTTATAATAGAGAGACCCTGCAGTACATCACAAGCCCAACATAAAATACAGGGTTTACAACATCCCCTCTGGCATTCCCTGGAATAACCATATTTCTACTCCAGACCTGACAAGAAGTTGAGACTGACACCCCAAGTATCCACTGCTAAGAGAAGCAGTGGATACCGGCACCATAAGCAAGTTATACATTAATGTGGATAGTGGCACCTGACACACATGAAGTGATTGGCAGTAATCACTGGTAGCCAAGCACACTGTCATAGAGCTGGTAGATATAGTTGCCACTGTAGTGCACTGCAAGGCATGAATAAACATGAATCACAGGCCCACAACCATATATATTATAGTGATTGGCGAATCTGACCAGTTTACCTTTATTTATAGATGTACAACAAATAGTGATGAGCACATTTTTTTCGGGAAACCATGGATTCTTGGAAAAATTCACTGTGGCAAAAAAGTCTCCAAGACAAAAATGTCACAAAGACAAAAAAAGTCACCATAAGAAAAAATGCCTTTTGACTTTAATGCATTTGGAGCAAGAAAAATTGTCGCACACAAAAAATTGACGCCCATGTATTTCGCAAATTTATCGCTGTTTCATAAATTGTTTTTGTAGTTTTATAAATTTTTCAGCAAAGCGAAATGGGGCAGATTCGCTCATCACTAACTAAGTATGGGACACTGTCTTCTCTCCAGCTTTCCTCCACTTTTGCTTATACTTTTTCTTCACATTTCAATCTTTCTCTCTCTCTTCTCACATCTGCCTATCAGCCACCTTTCATCAATTCACACTCCTCACTTACATGTTCTCTACAAATACAATATGTGTCCCTTTTCTGTATTATACAGTATTCCAGTTTCTTATCCCAATCTGCACAACTTTCTATGATTCTACTTCTGTTTAACATTGTTTTTTTCATCTTTCACTTCTCTACTCTGTCCCACCATTGCACCTCTCTTCTCTCCCATTTGGTCTATTCCCACACATAAAAAACAACCTTGCTCCCTTACTGACCTGCTGCTGCAACAGTCATAGTTGTAAGAACCATTGGGGGCGGGAGGGATAGTTACTTCTGTACTTCAATCCAGCTCATTTTGCCCCAAAGTCCTAGTCGAGGAAGGAGAAATGGGATTGGCTGGAAGAAGGGTTACATGTATTCACCTCCAACCAATCGGATTGCACAAAGCTGTACCGGGATTTAGCTTTAAAGGTACCAGCACTGAGACTGCAGCTAATGTTAGATAATGCTTGAGCTGTGTTCACGGATTTTTAAAGTACCTAGGCGCCGCATTAACAGTCCCACTAAACGTCTGCAAGAAGCATCCCTCACCCCTAGCTGGAGACAGGCTTTCTACAAGCAAATTTTTATTTGTTGTCAGGCAGGTTTGGGGAGGCTTAGCCTCCCCAAGCCTTAATGAAAATCCGCTCATGGCTTCAGGACTTCAATTTTGGCTGTTTTCGTGACTTCTGGTCTTTTCGTTGCTTCAGAACTTCAATTTCGGGTGTTTTTGTGACTTTGGGTCTTCTCGCCACTTCAGGACTTCAATTTCGGTTGTTTCGTGACTTCGGGTCTTTTCGTTGCTTCGGGACTTCAATATCGTCTGTTTTCGTGACTTCTGGTCTTTTCGTTGCTTTAGAACTTCAATTTCAGTGTTTTCAACTTTGGGTCTTTTCGCCATTTCAGGACTTTAATTTCAGCTGTTTTCATGACTTTGGGTCTTTTTGCCGCTTCCGGACTTCATCTGTTCAGCAGTTCCGGACTTCGGAAGGGTGGCACGGCTTCATCGATGTCACCCCCCTTCAGGCCCGGGCCCGGTACAGTTGTTCCCCCTGTAACCCCTGATGGCGGCCCTGGTAATAATGATTTACCCACTATCAGTGCATAATGTATCCAATACATTTTTAGTGATTTCTTATTAAAGCAGAAGGAAATATATTTTTCTATTAACAGAAGTGAAGTTGCATCTTGGGCATGTTCTTCTCCAGCTTGATAGGAGGCCTCTTGTGCATACCTTATAGAAGCAGCGTGTCAAATGCGTGACTTCTGGGGAAGCAGGGGAACTTTTGTGTTTTTTCTTTTTATAGAGCCAAAGGCTACACCGGCCATTACAACATCTAAAACAGACTAAAGACTTTTTGAAAACATTTTGAATATTCCATGAGTTCAAATTATGTACTGCAAGATTATTTACTAGTTGCTAATTTGCTGTTTTACCATTGGCAATTGTAGCTTGTTTTTCCCTTGAAGTCTTCATTTACCAAGTAGTGAAATCTATAACTAGTGATAATACACTACCCACTGTTTTTGCCAAGCCAAAATGCATTAGACCCAACTAGTTTTAACCTTTGCAAACAGCTCATTAGTGAGAAAAACTGAACCCGCACCCGACCCTAACCACTGCACCCCATCCCGAACCCGACCCTAACCCAGAGCACTGGCCCATATATATATTGGGGGGTTAAGTGCTGTTTTTTTTAATTGCCTCTGTTTCTCAGAGTAAGGGTATCAAAGAAATGCATTTTTATATAAATCATAATAGGGTACATAGTCAAGACCCTTGTTAAGCAGTGAAATCTCCATTTCATTCAAGGTATGAAACAATATATTTATGCATAAGTCTGTTTCCTTGCTTTGGAGCGTGTTTTCTGCAGATATCTCTCCCTTCGTATTTGTGTGCATAGGTTTTTGCTTTTTGGTGGGTACCTCATTTCCGTTTTGGCGCATGCAAGACAGAAGCAGTATAATAATAATAATATTATTATAGATATTTCTATGTATACAGATATATTGGGGCAAATTTACATACCTGTGAAAATTCGCCAGCGCTGGCTTTGTGCACATCGCAACACTTCACCAGGCGTAAATTCGCCTGGACAATGCTAATTCACCAAGATCCAAAGTTGCAAGCGTCTCCACTACGGCTCCATATAGGTTACACACGAAGGTCCTTGCGCTTCAGACCTGGAGGAGGGGAACCCCAACTTCACCGCATACGCTGCACCTCAGGTATATCTGACATGTATAGTTTAAAGACTCCCAGCACTACATTACCAAATTCTCTTCCTGGCTTAATTTAAAGTAAACCTGAGCCCATTTTTAACCCATATAAATTTTTACAAATGCTGCAAAGGCGTAATAACAATAATATACATGGATATTCACAGACTCTCCCCAGATTGCTTACTTTGTATGGTTGCTGTTACAAGGCACCAAATGGCCGAAACAATGTTGTACTTGTCTCTTCTCCCCACAGCTTGAGCACCATAGGGAACACATCCTTGATAGATACAAGAAGACTCAGCAAGCCTTAGGGTCAGTCCACACAGATTCGGGGAGTCACCTGGCGACTAATCACCTCTTCTTCTGGGCAATAATCTCCCTGAACTGCCTTCGCGTTTCTTCCCGTCTGCTATAATGAAAAGTCGCCTGTGCTAAAGCACATGCGGTGCTTCGTTTTCCAAAGTCTCCCGAAGTTTCCTCATGAGACAACGTGCGACTTCGGAAAACGAAGCGCTGCGCGCGTGCTTTAGTGCAGGCGACTTTTTATTATAGTGGACGGGAAGACATGGGAGCAGTGATCCCCAGCTAGTGACTCGTGAGCATCATGTTGCTCACCAACCCCTTAGATGTTACTCCTAGTGGCCTTATCACAGGTGCTTATTTTGGAATTCCAAAGATCACTTCTCCCTTCTGTATCTCACCAGACAAATATTCTATTGTTCTGCCAAATCATTAAAATCATAAACCGGCTTTCTGTGTTCGAGCTCCTTTGAGCTACAACATTTGTTCAGTCCTTAGTCTTAACTATGTGACTTTAAAATGATTGCTTTATCAGTCATAATTACAAGACATATAGGAGTGTTATCTCCTAATCTCACAATTAATGACAGTTACATTTCAGGAGGATCAAAGAGACCAAATAGGCTTTCTCTCCAAAGTGACGTCATTACAACAAACTCTGTCTACCTACCAGTCATCTATGAGCACTCCCATCCAAGCGCTAAGTGTTTTTATTTTGTTCTTATTTACGGGTGAGGTTAGGTTCATGGGAATATTTATATAAAATGTGATTAATGCTTCCCATTCATAAGTCAATATTAGCTGCTAACTTGGGCACTCCAGAATGTGTGTGTGCCCCACTGATATTTTTCTAGGAATATTGACATATGATGGGGCCGTTACACCGCTATTATTATTATTTTATTATTATTATCATGTATTTATATAGTGCCAACATATTGCGTATCACTGTAAAGTAAATGTGATTATACAACTAAATCACATGAATTCTATGCATAGAACATATGGAGTTACATACATCACAATCAATACCGGTACAAAAAGGTGAGGAAGGCCCTATGCAAAGGAGCATACACTCTAAAGGGAAGGGAGTAATACACAAGGTGTGGGAGTGGGCAAGATCGAATTAAGTGGGTGAGAAATGTGGTACTGAATGTGGTGTTGCATTTGGTAGTTAAACAGAGTGAGGGTAGGCTTCTCGAAAGAAGTGCGTTTTAAGAGATTTCTTGAAAGCAGAAAAGTCGGGAGAAAGTCGGACAGATCGTGGGAGAGAGTTCCAGAGGTGCAGCCCTTGCAAAGTCTTGAATGCGAGCATGTGAGGAGGTAATGAGAGAAGAGTTGAGTAGCAGGTCAGTAGAGGAGCGTAGTAAGCAGTTGGGTGAGTATATAGTGAGTTCAGAGATGTAGGGTGAAGTGCTTTGAATGTCAGGGTCATTAATTTGAATTTGATTCTGAAAGGTAACGGAAGCCAGTGCAGGGATTGACAGAATGGTGTGGCAGAGGAGGAGCGGTTGCTGAGGTGTATGAGCCTCACAGCAGTGTTCATTATGGACTGGAGAGGGGAAGGCCAATTAAAAGAGAGTTACAGTACTCTAGACGTGATATGATGAGAGAGTGAATTAAAATTTTGGCAGCATCTTGTGTGATAAATGATCATATTTTGGAAATGTTCCACAGGTGGAAGTGACATGATTTAATAAGTGATTGGATATGAGGAGTGAATGACAGGGCAGAGTCTAGGATAACCCCAAGGCACCGGGCCTGGGGAGAGGGGGTAATAGTGGAATTGTTAGCTATGATGGATACTTCTGGGATGTTACTGGTGTTAGTTGGAGGAAAGAGAACCATTTCAGTTTTAGAGAGGTTTAATTTAAGGTAGCGTTGCGACATCCATGTAGAGATAGCGGACAGGCAGGAGGAGACGCGAGTTAGGAGTTCTGGGTTGAGATCAGGAGATGAGAGATAAATCTGAGTATCGTCAGCATAGAGGTGGTAGTGGAAACCATATGAGTTGATTAATTTGCAGAGGGAGGAAGTATAGAGGGAGAATAGTAATGGTCCCAGGACAGAGCCTTAAGGAACCCCAACAGAAAGAGATAGGGGAGATGCTACTCCATTGTAGGAGACACTGAAGGAACGATTGGTGATGTAAGAAGAGAACCAGGACAGGACTGTGTCACGAAGGCCAAGCGAATGGAGGGACTGGAGGAGGAGAGGGTGATCTACAGTGTCAAATCGGCTGAGAGATCACGCAGTATTAGTAGTGAGAAATGATTGTTGGCTTTAACGGTTATGAGGATATTAGTTAGTCGCATCAGGGCAGTTTCAGTTTAGGTAATGGAATAAAAGCCTAATTGCAGTTATGCTGCGTTTGTGTTTCCAAAACTTTACTACAAATAGTTTCAGTTTAGTGTTGTGGCTTAAAACCAGACTGTAGGGGGTCCAGCAGGTTATTGTCAGAGAGGAATGAGGTTAGTCGGTTGTAGACTAGGCGCTCAAGCAGTTTAGAGATGAAAGGTAGCAGAGAGATAGGTCCGAGGTTGTCAAGATTAGAGGGATCAAGAGATGTTTTTTTTCAGAATGGGGGTGACAAGAGCATGTTTTAGTTGAGAAGGAAACAGTCCAGTTGAGAGCGAAAGATTAAATAGGTGAGTTAAGGCTTTGATTAGACAAGGATTGGTATTGCGGAGAAGTTTTGAGGGAATTGGATCAAGCTTTGACACTTCCTCATCAGTGACAGGGGTGAAGGAGCACAGGGGAGACTGGGGAGTGTGGAGGGAGGGTGGTGGAAGTCTAGGGGGGGTTGAGTAGTGTAATGTCCCTTCTGATATTGTCAATTTTGTTTTTTAAGTGCTCAGCAATAACTTGAGCAGAGACAGATGTGCATGGAGGGGGTGGAGAAGGGGAAAGGAGAGAGTTAAAGGTGGAGAAAAGTTGTGCTGGTTTTTTAGAAAGGGAGTTAATGAGTGAAGTAAAGTATGTTTGGCTTGGAAGAGGCTGGTGTTATAGGAGCGCTAGCTCCAAAAGTCTGACTCTGAGCGGGATTTGCGCCAGCGACGCTCAAGTCCACGTGAGTGTCTTTGGAGTGCTTTTGTATGAGCAGAATGCCACGGTTGAAGTGGTTTGGGTCTAGCACGTTTAGTTTTTATAGGAGCAAGCTCATTTAGGGCAGTGGTGAGAGTATTATAGTAGACAGAGGTAGCCACATTAGGACATGAGATGGCTGAGATATTAGAGTGAAGAGAGTCAAAGGAAGAAGAGAGATGTGACTCGTCTACAGCTTGCAAGTCACGGTAAATACGCTATTATTATTATTGACCTGCGGGCCCAGAAATGTTGTCCTGGATCCAAAGTGATTTGGGACATCTTGGCTGTGCCTGTCTGAAGCCTGGATCCACCCCTATTCTGACCCTGCACTGCTGGCTTTTCCTCTGCTTTGGACGATATGGGAAGACTTCAGGTGGTGATTCTATGCATTGCAATGGAGTGTGTTAGTAAGGCTTCCATGCAAATTACTCATAGCAGGAGGCAGTACCGTTACTTTGGGAGTTCTGGTGTACAGGGGCTTAAATCAGGGGACTCCCATCACATACAGAGGAGTTGATATTTTTGCAGGCATGTTTGAATCAGCTCAATTTGGGGCCACTACCTCACCAAATGAGCAGATATTTGTATGGATGACAGTTTAACTTCCATCACTTCAGGCTAAAAACAGAAGCAGCTGTTACTTGGACTACATATAGACTGCACCTTCAGGCATGGTGTTGGCCTGGACGCAAGCAGAGTGATTTTTGAGGCAAAAATGCTGTTCTCTGTGCTGAATTCCACTCTACGGGGTAGATTAACTAAATTCGCTACTTCACTAAAATATGAAGTTGTGTCCTGGGCGCCGAACGCTGGCAACTTTTTGGTAGCGATAATTCTTGAGTGCGAGCATTTCTTAGAGAAGATTCACTAGCATTCGTTTATGCCTAACGAAAAGTCGCTAGTGATCTTACACATAGGTCAATTTGAATAGGGTGGGTACATTAAAGTCGTATGTACGTCTTTATTAGAGATGTTGGTGCAAATGCTTAAAGTGGCCACTTATTATTACAAATGTCCAAGGAACCTGAATAAAGACAAAAGAGTTAATATAATGCCCTACACATGAGCCCACTGTAAAATGAATGTTCCATGGCCCTCAAATGTCTGGGGAAAAAATGTTAATCCAAAAAACTTAGGACATTTGCAGGCAATCCCACTTAAATAAAAGTACAAGTGGCGATAGATTGCGAATAGATTGCTAGCGACGGTCTCTTTTACTAGTGAATTGTCGTCTGCGCCTGTTAGTGAATTGGCGATGTCCCTGCGGATTGGATTTCCGCCAAATTTTCGCTATCGACTACCACTTCGCCCTTTAGTGAATCTGCCCCTGTGTCTCCACTCCACCAAGGCTGATGCCTTACCTGTAGGTTCAGTAACATCACAGATTAGAGGTGAGCGGATAGGTGGTTCCAGAAAACTCCACGTCTGACAGTAGCCTAAACGAATGACCCAGAATAAACTACGCTGTTTAGGTGAAGCAAATAGTAATGGATTATTGAGCCGGGCAATGAAGAAGGGAAATACATGATGCGGTTGCTGGTTTATACAAAAGCTTTTGTTGCAATTTGCATAGTGCAAACATAAGGCACGCAAAAAGGGTCAGTGGTCACACTTGTAAAAGGGGAACTTGGAGTTTCTCCTACCCCTGTTAGATCTAGTTTGTTACAGTCATGAGTACACATGGGCAGAAGAACATTGCTCAAAGCCTTATACTGGACTGTGTACACTCTAAACATCAAGGGGAATTCTAGAATCAAAAATCCATCAATTGGTTTCCCAAGATGACATGCTGAGTGTATTGACAGATGCCTACATTATGGGGACTAATTATATCTGTTTGGATCAAGTCCAAGTTACTTTTGTTTATTACAGGGAAAAAGGAAATCGTTTTTTAAAAATAGAATTATTTGGATAAAATGGAGTCTATGGGAGATGGCCTTCCTGTAATTCGAAGTTTTCTGGATAACTGATCCCATACAAGTATTGCTGTTTTAAAGTTTGAGAAAACCACGCTCATATCATGCAAAAGGATAGTATATGCTTTTTGCAAAATACTTTTATAGGTAATGAAAAATCATTTATTCATTAAAGGAGAACTAAACCCTAAAGTTAAAAAAACCCTACCCCCCTACCCTACACAGACACCCCTCCCTCCTCCACCCCAGCCTAGCTGCTACCCCGGGCAAATGGCCCTAAGTCTTTACTTACCCCTCTGTGCTATATTTGTGTCGAGGTCAGTGCCAGGTAATTGGTTTACCTGATAACGTCATAAAATTTCTGGCCTTCCAAAATTGCCAATACTCTTGGACCAAATCCCAATTTCATGATTTGTTCTATATCCCTGCGTGTTGCAGTGTAAATTGTTTGTATGGCATTTAACTTTTTAACAAACCCTGCTGGGTTAATGTCAGGATCTGGTACACCTTCTAGAAGGGCCAATTGCTCAGAGCGAGGAAAAGGCTGGTACCAGGCAACACTATATTTAGGTGATGTCCTCTCCCCTTCAAATACAGCTTGGGTACATAATGGATATGGACTTACCACATCCAGGGGAGGAGCAGAGGGTAGTGGGTCTTTTCCTATATTAGTGAGAGAGGGGTAAATAGACATGGTATGTGCTTGTGTTGGTGTATTCAGATTAGATTGTGCTCTCTCAAACAATTTAACTTGTGCTAGTATTTTCTTGTAAATGTAATACCATTTTTGTAACTCCTTAGATCCCCTTGTACTAGCTCCCACCTTCCCAGCTAACAAGACCCTTAAGTCTCTATTTGCTTCATCATATTCCTTTGTCCACATTGAAATAAATGCTTTAAGGCTAGCATATTTTTCTATGTACTCCTTAATTTCAGCTTTTAACTTTCTTGCGTTTTTTGTTGCTCGTCACCTGTTAAGGCGGTCCTCTGTTGTTTATCTTCCTCTAAGGTAGAAAACAAAGTGGTTAGAGCAATTCCATTATCAGGATCATCATCATCTAATATGCTTCCATATGGCCAGGAGGCAGGAAGCTTTCCTATCTGTATGTGCCGTTTTAAAAACATTCGACAATCTTTTTAGGCTTTTTCCTACTTTCTATTAACCATGTCTTTGCCTGACTTTCTAAACCCTTTTTCTTGAGCCACTGATCATGGGTGCTGATTAAAGTGTCCCAAAGGTCCGTATCTAATCTACCTGTCTCGAGTAAGCCTGTTTTCTTAAAGGCCACAGTAACCCAATTCCCATGATTTTGCTTCATTCATTCTATTGCTATATGCCCAGGAGGATCAGACACCACCTCCGTAACGGGGTGTCCTAGGTGAGGCAACCTATTGCCCATCTAAACGAGGCCGCCCAACCAATTTAACTAAACTCCCCCATGACCTTACTTGAACTTTGTTCCCTCTTGGAACGGTGTTCACACAACTAGGTCGTATCTTCTCAGGCAACAGTAACTCCTTCTCTAAATCTGTACTATGTACTACTGTTTCACGTTCCCCAAACAATCTTACTTAACGCATATATTGTTACCACTGATAAAGATAAGAAAGAAGACATAAGGCTAGTGACTTTTTATTAAGATAGTGTAGTGTTAGGTGGAAACTTACAGTTCTCTTAAGGATCACTGTTTCACTGTTTATTTGTTTGCTAAACTCTTATCTTATACTTATTATATTTCAGGAGCGGTAAATACCAATTCCTGGCCACAACCTTTGATTTAGAAAAGCAGCCTAGCTTAAAGCCAAAGTTCAAAGTAAATACGTCTAATCGATATGAGATAACAATGTGTAAACGTGGTACTGGTAAGGGCTGGGACTAATCGCCGCGACTTTCCGTGACCAATCTTCCCCGAATGCCTTCCCTCGATCTGCACCTGGCTAAAATGAAAAATCACACGCGGCGATTGATTTTCGAAGTCGCCCGAAGTTTCCTTGTGAGGCAACTTTGGGAAAACCTATCGGCGTGTGTGATTAGCGCCGGCGACTTTTCATTTTACCCAGTATTGAATAGGGATGGGCGAATTTTTGGATTTGGCAACTGCAAACAAAATATCTAAATGAAGAGTTTAATATGAATTGCTTTTTGTAACAAGTCTGTAACAATTATGAGTGTATCCAACTGTTAAGTATTTTAACAAATTGTTTCCTTGTCTTAAATTCATTGGGGTAAATTCACTAACCGGTGAAAATTCGCCATCGCTGGCTTCACGCACATTGCATCACTTAGCCAGGCATAAATTTGCCTGAACAACGCTAATTCACGAAGATCCGAAGTTGCGCACAGGGTACCGAACACTGTCGAAATTATGCCAGCAAAATTACACTCAGCAGTTCGAAGTTACGCTAGCGTTGGCTAATTAGCATACGGCGTGCAGTTAAAGTACACTGGATGTATATGCTGCAGCAAATACATTACACTATACAAGGGCAGGGAACCTAAATAAAATTATATAAAGTTGTTATAATGCCCTACACATGTGCCCACAGTATAGTTTAGGTGCCATATGTTAGCAAATGTAGGGGGGAAGGAGGGTACCCCCCAAAAAAAATGTACGATCTTTTTCAGTCTATCACCCTTTAAATGGGAAAAACGCCAGCGTTTTTTGGGACTTAGAAAATTTTTCAACTTTTTTTTGAGGAACTCCTATCTACTCTATTACACTTTGCCTGGTCTGAGGTGTCGAAGGCAAGTCTGGCGATAGAGGTAACGGTCAGTAAAATCAAAAACTTCGTGAATTTGCGTAGTAATGCACTTTCGCCAGGCCGAAAATTCGCCTGGCGTTAGAGTGCGAAGTTGCGACAGAGTCTATCTCCTTGGCAAAATTATGCCAGTGAATTTACGCCAGCTACCGTTAAATCGGCAAAGTGCCGAAATGATGTAACACTGGCGAATTTTCATCAGCGTTAGCAACTTCGCCCTTAAGTAAATTTCCCCCATTATATCCAATTCTTGTACTAATTCTATTATTTTCTTTTAGATTTTTACATTGAACAACTAACTATCCAGGGGCAGCTTATGGATAGCGTAAAATAGAGAGATCTGTTAATTAATTGTATAAAAAATGTTTCTTCTTTTGACCTTATTATTTACTGGATAACTTGCATTTCATGTATGGACTATTTACATTCACACAGGAACTTTTTAACACAAACTGAATATTTTTAACACAAACGGAATATTGCACAAAGGAGGACGCCACCATATGGAATTGCGTTAATAATTATTTGTAATTTAAAAAAAAAATTCTGGCAGCTCTATATATTACTGTTATGTCTTTTGGATTATATAATTCACTGTATTTTGTAATTTGTTGTACACTATATTTATAGTAATGGGTTAATTCCTTTAATCACTGGGATATGTGTTTTAACTATGTAAATCACTGAAGGTTTATAACACCTAGCTGTGAGAGCTTCGTTACATCATATGACTGAATAAACGTGCAGGGGATTTCCCTGCTGCACTCGCCTTTTGTGTTTGGCAAATCTTTGTACACCTTAAAGGGATCCTGTCATCGGAAAACATGTTTTTTCCAAAACACATCAGTTAATAGTGCTACTCCAGCAGAATTCTGCACTGAAATCCATTTCTCAAAAGAGCAAACAGATTTTTTTATATTCAATTTTGAAATCTGACATGGGGCTAGACATTTTGTCAATTTCCCAGCTGCCCCTGGTCATGTGACTTGTGCCTGCTGTTTTTCCTTCTCAATGTAACTGAATGTGTCTCAGTGGGACCTGGATTTTACTATTGAGTGTTGTTCTTAGATCTACCAGGCAGCTGTTATCTTGTGTTAGGGAGCTGTTATCTGGTTACCTTCCCATTGTTCTTTTGTTTGGCTGCTGGGGGGGGGGGGGAGGGGGTGATATCACTCCAACTTGCAGTACAGCAGTAAAGAGTGATTGAAGTTTATCAGAGCACAAGTCACATGACTTGGGGCAGATGGGAAATTGACAAAATGTCTAGCCCCGTGTCAGATTTCAAAATTGAATATAAAAAAATCTGTTTGCTCTTTTGAGAAATGGATTTCAGTGCAGAATTCTGCTGGAGCAGCACTATTAACTAATTCATTTTGAAAAAAATTTTTCCCATGACAGTATCCCTTTAAGTCTTAAGCTGGCTATAGACGCAAAGATCCGATCGTACGAATCACGCCGCTCCTCTTCTTCTGTGTGTGCCGGTAACTAAGGGCGCACACAGCACGCATCTTCTTTATTTATAGGAGCATTTGCGCTGTCGTGATGACATTTAAATGTACTTAAAGAGACATTTTGTATTTTTTCATTGCCCGTTATAGGATCATTCTTAGTGGGTTCCTGGTGCTTCTGTGCTGTAATCCTGTCTGATATCTGATACCTGTTGTGACCCCTGCCTGTTTTGACGTTTCTGACTTCTGTATCCTGACCCCTGCCTGGTAACCGACTCTTCTGTATCCGTATCCCTTCTGATTGATCTCCTGGTTTGACCTTTGCTTGTCTGACTCCGCTTGTACCCAGCCTGATTTGACTACACCTTCTGTTTACTCCTTGTACTGAGACCTTTTGCCCCTTTGCTTTACTGTCGTGCCCCTTTGCTCGTCCAGAACCCTTAGATTGGCACCTCTCTTAATAAGTCCTGGCGGGATCCGATTAGCCGAGGGCTTTTCCCGAGGTGAAAGGCGGCTGTTAGAGGCAGAACAGGGTGCTTAGCATTGGTTCTGGATTTAGGGTGCCGACCGTGACAGATATTATCGGCAGCCGACAGAAATCTTTTAACCTGCCTGATTGACCAAATGACCGATCTCTGATGGACAAAAAATGTCGGGACTCCCCACACACGGTCCGAAAATCGTACAAATCCTCGATTTGTACAATCAGATCTTTGTGTCTATGGCAAGCTTTAGTTAAGAATCCTAAAAATCCTAATCCTTTTGATGATTTTCAAGCGCTGCACTTAACCATGTCTCCTACCAGCAGGCGATTCTTTGCAGCCGTGCAGAAGAACTGCCAATATCCCAGTAAGGACAAGAGCAGCAAGAAAAGGGGGAGTTTCACTCCAGAGCCTCATAACTGTCACTCAGAAGGGAGAGGCTTCTGGGTGGAGCGTAAGGGACACACCACCCTCATATTCTCAGCAAGGCACAGACCTCTGCATCTCTGCGTCTCCAAACAGCTCCGCACACATTGTGGTTTTTAAGGTAAAATTAAAACATGGTGTTTGCAAATGTTTCTAACCCAGCCTGAGCTTTCTACAATTTTGCATTAGAGGATCCTGTGACATATGTTTATGTTCCCTTTCATAGAAGCAGAACAAGGGATCCCGATTTCAGCAAAGGTAAGAAGAGCCAAAAGGCAGAATTTGAAGCAAGTCATATATTGTGCAAAAGTGGCGCTGATAGAGGAGGCGCTGATAGAGGAGGCACTATGTACAGTAAAGTCAGTGGGATGGGCAGGTACACAATTCTTTTAGGGGCACAATATACAATGGGATCTGGTTAAAGTAGCAGATAGCACAGAGCTACACACTCACCATTATGTGCAGTCAGGGAGCTTAACCCATTTGTTGTGACCACTTGTGCATCAACGTTTCCAGGGGTTCAGACTATTCTTCATCAGGAACACAGAAGGCAGAATGTCCTTTGCTGCTGGAATACACAGTAAATACTGACCATGATACAAAGGGTACAATAAACAGCATGGCAGGAATATGCAGTGAGCAATGCACAGCTTGTAATGCTTGGGAAGGCAAAACGTATAGCATTAAAAGGAATTCGAAAAAAAAACCCCCAATGTTCAAGTCTGGGGACCGGCTGGAATATAAAGGGCACATTGTGATGGTGGTTGACCTATTTTTCCTGGCAACTTTGTAATTAGTAAATTTTTTTTCATTAGATTTCATTTGTTATTTAGAAGTTATTAGACGTTATTTGCTTTCCTCTTTCTACACCTTTCCAGCTTTCATCTTGGGGTCACTGACTCCAGCAGCCAAAAAAAAAAACCATTGCTCTGTGAGGCTACAATTTTATTGTTATTGGCATTTTTTCTCTTTCAAGACCCTAGTGGCCAGATAGCCGCTGACATTTCAGACTGGGGAGCTGCTAAACAAAAAACAAAATGACTGAAACACTGTATAAAAAGGAAAAACAATTATAAATTGTCTCAGAATATTGACAATAGTAAAAATGTAGGCAGCGCACTGGCCCCAGCAATCCCAAAGTTGACAGCTCTGTACAACGTGTAGGTACTGACGGTGGCATAACTACCAAACAGCAAACCCTGCAAAAGCCCAGTGGAGAGGTGGATCCAAACAATCGTGAAGTAGGTTGTATGGTTCCACCTTCTCTGCCCCTTGCCGTCTGATGCAGGTGAGTGGGCAATGGCCGTGTGGCTAAAGGCATTAAGCAGAGGGCTCAGTCCAATAATGTTATATGGGCCAAATGCCATAGCTGTCCCTAACTTTTTTTCTGTCTGTATCTGTCTGTCTGTGTCTATGCTAGGGCAAAGGGGCAAATTTACTAAAGGGCGATGTGACTAACGCGGGCGAAAATTCGCCAGAGTGATGTCATTTTGGTATTTCACTGATTTACTAATGGTCGCTGGCATAACTTCACTAGCGAAGGAGATAGACTTTAGTGGTACTTCGATCCCTAACGTCTGGCAAATTTGCGCTCGGCGAACGGACGTAACTACGCAAATTCACTAAGATGCTAATTTTACTGAACGTTACCTCTTGTGCCAGACTTGCCTTCGCCAGCTCAGACCAGGCAAAGTACAATAGAGTAGATAGGAGTTCCTCCAAATTTAGTTGAAAAATGTTCTAAGTCTTCATTTTTTCAGGGTGATAGGCTGCAGAAGAGCCTAAATTTATTTTGGCGTAACTGGCTTCCCCCTACATTTCCTAACATATGGCACATAATCTATACACTGGGCTCATGTGTAGGACAATATAACAACTTAATTTTATTTTATTAAGGTTCCCTGGGCTTGTGTAGTGTAATGTATTTGCTGCAACATATACGTCCATTGAAATTTAACTTCCCGCCGTATGCAAATTAGCCAATGCTAGCGCAACTTCACCAGCGTTCGGCTCCCTGGGCACAACTTCAGATTTTAGTGAATTCGTTTTGTCCGGGCGAATCTGCGCCTGGCGAAATGTTGCGCTGTGAGCAAAGCCGTCGCTGGAGAATTTTCAGAGATTAGTGAATTTGCCCCATAGAGTCAAACAACTTCTACTGGAAAGTAGGAACAGTTTTCAGTTGTGCCTGCATATAGAGGGAATGATGCATTTTGGTGGGGCAGTGCAGGTTGATGAACAGAGAGTCATTGGTGGGATACAGAGAGGCAAAAACAACAACAAGCAGAATAGTGATGAGCAGTTCTGGTTGAAAACCTCCATCCATGCCCTTCTTATGCCATTTGCAGCCTCCATTGCAGAACCCTTAGCTTGGCACCTCTCTTAATAAGTCCTGGCGGCATCCGATTAGCCGAGGGCTTTTCCCGAGGTGAAAGGCGGCTGTTAGAGGCAGAACAGGGTGCTTAGCATTGGTTCTGGATTTAGGGTGCCGACCGTGACAGATATTATCGGCAGCCGACAGAAATCTTTTAACCTGCCTGATTGACCAAATGACCGATCTCTGATGGACAAAAAATGTCGGGACTCCCCACACACGGTCCGAAAATCGTACAAATCCTCGATTTGTACAATCAGATCTTTGTGTCTATGGCAAGCTTTAGTTAAGAATCCTAAAAATCCTAATCCTTTTGATGATTTTCAAGTGTTGCACTTAACCATGTCTCCTACCAGCAGGCGATTCTTTGCAGCCGTGCAGAAGAACTGCCAATATCCCAGTAAGGACAAGAGCAGCAAGAAAAGGGGGAGTTTCACTCCAGAGCCTCATAACTGTCACTCAGAAGGGAGAGGCTTCTGGGTGGAGTGTAAGGGACACACCACCCTCATATTCTCAGCAAGGCACAGACCTCTGCATCTCTGCGTCTCCAAACAGCTCCGCACACATTGTGGTTTTTAAGGTAAAATTAAAACATGGTGTTTGCAAATGTTTCTAACCCAGCCTGAGCTTTCTACAATTTTGCATTAGAGGATCCTGTGACATATGTTTATGTTCCCTTTCATAGAAGCAGAACAAGGGATCCCAATTTCAGCAAAGGTGAGAAGAGCCAAAAGGCAGAATTTGAAGCAAGTCATATATTGTGCAAAACTGGCAGCCTATTCATACACATACACAAAATTGCAAATGCATTTACAGTGAAAAACGGTAGAAAAACTGTAGACCTTGGGTTTAAAAAGCAGCTATGCCCCCTCCCCCTTCCATAGAAACGTTGAGCATAACATATTTGTTATCTTATATTGTGGTTCTTAGAAAACCTTATCCTGTGGTCATAGGGGCTTCCAGCAAAGCTATGGTGGTCACCGGATGAGTTTTAACTTTCCATAAACATTTTGACTAACGGATAGACATTGTTTTATGAAATAGACATTTATATTACGAGACGATTTGCAACTGGCAGCTGGTTGGCACACTATGCAGATTTCTGGTTAAAAAAGGTTTACGTTTGCACACCAAAATCCACAGCATTTTTTTATTTTGATTCCAAACTGTGAATGCCTTGCCTTATTTGTTATCATTTCATATTACATCTGCTACGTGCAACTAGGCAATTTTTTTCAAAGGACTTGTGATTTCCAAAGAAATAGATTTTCAAAGAAATGGTGTGCAGTATACAATTGTGGCATACAAATTTACAATAATAGATAGCAAGTAGCTGTATCCATTTGACAGAGGCCATAAACACATAACCAGTGTTAGATTACACAAGAGATGAAACTTATTGTGTGGTCTTCAGTAGCATTAATGTCTAACTATAGGGGCCCAAACCTTTACAAACTTAGCTGGGCAACCCTGAGCTTCATAGGCATGATTACCCAATGTGTTACAGAAGGCACTGTAGTTCCCATCCAGTTCATGACCACCAGTTTCTTAGCATAGCACAAAAAGTCCTAGCGAGACATAAATGTATTCATTTAGTCCTCCACTAAGCGCAGTAGACACACCTCAGTAAATGCTAAATTATCTTCCATATATCCAATTACTTCCTTCCAAAAGTGGGCATTCCCATGCCAGATGTAGGAATGAGGCCAATCGATTGTTGCCTGATACAACCCATCTTTGTAGACTCACTGGGGTGATATAGATTTGATGAATCTTAATTGGATCATTCTGTCACTGATAGAATTTAGGTCTTTATGCAAAGCGTCAGTTACCCCACTTGTCCCCTAAGGTTGGAAGCAGGTGTGCCCATTTGGCTCTAGGAAACTATATTTTCTGTAGACCTTTATTGTCATTTTTAGCTTTTTGTCCCCCAAAATATTAGGTATGCCTTTACTTGTAAAGCATGTCAAAAAGTGTATTATGTTATAAAATTGGCTTGTTGTAAAACATGTAAAAGTTCTTATTTTCTAGGGCACAGCACTGTTATCACAAGCCAAGTCTCAGACACATCATATTCCTCATTTGAAGCACCATAACCATCTCCAGTACCTGCTTCTATCTCTTACCATGCATGACCAGGTGGCTTTTCTGGCATTCGTTACACTGGCCGCAGTCTTGGAACAAGGTAAAGTTACAGAAATAAAATAATAATGGATTAATGAGAAGTAAGTCAAAAGGTTAAACAGAAAAGAAAGTAATCATGCCACCCACCCCAGCACTAGTTTACCCCCTAACTATTCAGAGTACAAAACCTAAACCTAATGACAGATGCAGTCAGCACACAAATCTTACACCGCAATAAATCACCACAATAGTAATATTTATTCATTCCTGCTAGAAGGATATATTTAATATATTTCTAGTTAAAATCACAGCAATGATGAACAGAAAGTAATGTGATGTGTGGGCTGGCCCGATACCTGTGGGTTCGTGCCGACCAGGGGCGCTCCGCCAATGAGGCCAGTTGAGGCACTCGTCTCAGACGGCAGCGCCCCCCTGGTTGCCAGGGGCGGCAAAAATGCCGCTCCTGGTAACTAAGAGACAAATTTCTGCAATTGCGCTCTCTGCACTAGCAAAGTGGACCCCCGTCCGGCACTGAAGGTGTGTGCCATGGGGGAGACGGGGGCGGCAAAAACAAAGGCCGCCTCAGGTGGCAAATTGGGCAGGATCGCCCTTGGTGCCGACCTCGCACTCTTCTTCGCAGGTGGCGTTAAATGCCGTCTTCCGACTTCTCGGTTCGTCTTTTATAGCCGATGCACAGCGCCTGCTCGTCCCTTTTGTGACATCATAGGCGGGGCGGGTCTATAAAAGCAACCCAGAAGTTGAATGCGGGCAGGCGCGAGCTAAGGTAGGGCGGGTTAGGGTTGGGTGCGGGTCGGGGATATCGCATGTCATTGGAGGTTTCTGTTGCATTAATTGGGCCATGCCCAATTTTGAAGGACAACTCTAGAGAGATATAATGTACCAGTGCATTTTATTCTTTTAGATATTGAAGGAATGTGCTTAAAAAAGTGGCGTTTTTGATTACATTATTGTAAATTTCTGCAAAATCCCTACTAGTCCAGCCCATCTGTTCCACTTCCTGCTGCCTCCTTTCCCACACTAAATTGTAAAGTTTGCTTCAATATTTATTATTGTAATAGTTTTTTACTTTGTAGTTAGTGTACTTGGTATTCCCCTCCCTTATCTGGAGGAAATTACAGTAAAAGGGCTCAAAACTATTAATACAATTTCACTATGAAAGTAGAGAATCATGATGTCATGCTAAAATCTATTTGATGTGATATATGACATAATTCATATCAACCACAAGTAAATGATTTCATTGTCCTCCCCCGGGATTCAGCAGGCAAAAATGAACAGTAATAATAAGTGAGTTTAAAGGTTTTATTACAACACTGATTTCAACTGGATTATAATTCACAAGTTCTTATCCTAATGGACCTAGAAAATATGTAATTTTTTTTAAATATTTTATCGTTTTGTGATCATATTATGATTTATTTGACTATCTCTAACAGAAATGGGATGGCAGTGGATGTGATCTACTTACAATAGACTTTGCTAAAGCCTTTGATACCGTGTCACACAGAAGGTTACTGGTTAAATTAAGGAATGTTGGCCTGGAACATAGTATTTGTACCTGGATAGAGAACTGGCTAAAAGATAGACTACAAAGAGTGGTGGTAAATGGAACATTTTCTAATTGGACCAGTGTTGTTAGTGGAGTACCGCAGGGCTCTGTACTAGGTCCCTTGCTTTTCAACTTGTTTATTAATGACCTGGAGGTGGGCATTGAAAGTACTGTTTCTATTTTTGCAGATGATACTAAATTGTGCAGAACTATAGGTTCCATGCAGGATGCTGCCACTTTGCAGAGTAATTTAACTAAATTGTAAAACTGGGCAGCAAAATGGAAAATGAGCATCAATGCTGATAAATGGAATTGTGTTGGGAGTTTCCGTAAATGAGAAGGTTCTTGGGGTTTGTGTGGATAACAAGTTGTCTAATTCTGGGCAGTGTCATTCTGTGGCTACTAAAGCAAATAAAGTTCTGTCTTGCATAAAAAAGGGCATTAACTCAAGGGATGAAAATATAATGTTGCCCCTTTATAGGTCCCTGGTGAGGCCTCATCTGGAGTATGCAGTGCAGTTTTGGACTCCAGTCCTTAAAGGAGAAGGAAAGCTACCAAGGCAGTTATTGCCAGTTGATTAGCCACAACAGTGCAAGCTGGAATGACATTTTAATTCTTTAGAATGCGTTTCCATACCTTAGCAAACAGCTCTAGACACTGTCTCTGTTTCTTTAGTATAGCAGCAGCCATATTAACTAGGCATGACATCACTTCCTGTCTGAGTCTCTCCTTGCTCGCTCAGATTACAGCAGGGAGGGGAGGAGGGAAGGGGAGAGGAGCAAATTGAGCATGCTCAAGCCCTGGAGGTTTAAGATGAAAACAGGAAGTCTGATACAGAAGCCCATGAGTAGACAATAGAAGGATTAGAAATGTGGTGTTTCTTTTGACAGGGACTTAGAGCAGCATTACTTTGAGGGGTTACTAGAGTATTCTGATAAAGCTTACTTAGTTATAACCTTTCCTTCTCCTTTAAGAAGGATATAAATGAGCTGGAGAGAGTGCAGAGACTAACTGCAACTAAACTGGTTAGAGAGAGGGAATACTTAAATTATGAGGGGAGACTGTCAAGGTTGGGGTTGTTTTCTCTGGAAAAAAGACACTTGCGAGGGGACATGATTACACTTTACAAGTACATTAGAGGACATTATAGACAAATAGCAGGGGACCTTTTTACCCATAAAGTGGATCACCGTACCAGAGGCCTCCCCTTCAGACTAGAAGAAAAGAACTTTCATTTGAAGCAACGTAGGGGGTTCTTCACAGTCAGAACAGTGAGGTTGTGGAATGCACTGCCAGGTGATGTTGTGATGCTGATTCTCTTAATGACTTTAAGGGGCATATTTACTTAGCTCGAGTGAAGGATTAGAAGGAAAAAAAACTTCGAATTGGCTACTTCGACTACAACTTAGAATCGAACGATTCGAACTAAAAATCATTCGACTATTCGACCATTCGACCATTCGATAGTCGAAGTACTGTCTCTTTATAAAAAAACTTCGACCACCTACTTCGCCACCTACAACCTACCGAGGTACAATGTTAGCCTATGGGGAAGGTCCCCATAAATTTTCGAAGTATTTTTTTATCGAAGGAAAATCGTTTGATCGAACGATTTTTCCTACGATCGCTTTAAAGCGATCTGTAAGGTCCAGAGCTGCTTTCTCTTCATCATGGAGAAAATAGTGTATGACTTTGTGTAGTTGAAAAGGGCCTTGAGAAGCTTCTATTGGAGTGGCTCTTTTTTACTGTGGTGTCCATCCTGTTGGTGAGACCCCACATTATTCCATCTTAACCCGGCCGGGTGTGAGTACTTTTTTTTGCCTAATATTGTCTTGCTGGATTGCCTCAACTAATACGCCTATAGAGGAAGTACCTGTTTCTGTTCAATAAACACTTATGCCATTTATTTTTATTGTGATATTAAGTTATGTTCAGTAACAATACCTCTTCACAAGACACTACAGCAAAGGCTGAACTAAAAAAATCTAACAATCTTATACTGTTTTATATTCAGCGTTACATTCTCTCATCATAGTCCCTTTTTAGAAAGGCTCCCTGTCGGTCTGATAATGACTCCACAACAAAACACCATTGGGCCTTTCTTTTAAGGTGTGTTGTTTCACTTGTTTAGAATCTACACCAGTGAATCTCGGTCTTTTCCCATGAAGGCAGTGGAGTAACCAAGAGAAAACAGACCCCACTCCTGCAGATCGGGGGAGGTCTGCTCCTTCTATTCAGGGGGCCTGGAAGGGGTAGGTTATGGGTGACCCACAATGCACATAAAATCACTGGTGACCTGCATTGGTAGGGTGGGGTGTGGGGGTGCTCAGAGAATACTTTGGTGGAGGGCCTGGACCCTACACCAAGACCTTTGATATGGTTCAAAACATCAGCACAGTAAGGATTACAATTGTTTGCAAACTCCCTGCACTTAACTTAAATACACCCTGTTATCTTATCTGTGTTTTGCAGCGTATTTCTCCATGCAAGTTATCTGGGCACGCAGAAAATATAAAGTCTCACCTCCTAACACTTCTGGACATCCATGTTTTGAACGAGTTTTTCGAGCACAGTGAGTAGAACTCTTTTGTACAAGTGCCAGCTGTGGTCAGGCCCCTCTTAAACCTTAAAACCAGGCCAGGCCCCCCTTAAACCCACCAGGCGCAAAACAACCCCTTACACCAGGGATCCCCAACCTTTTGAACCCGTGAGCAACATTCAGAATTAAAAGTAGTTGGGGAGCAACACTAGCATGAAATATGTTCATGGGGTGCCAAATAAGTGCTGTGATTGGCCATTTGGTAGCCCCTATGTGGATTGTCAACCTACATTGATGCTCTGCTTGGCAGTGCACCTGGTTTTTATGCAACCAAAACTTGCCTCCAAGTCATGAATTCATAAGCACCTGCTTTGAGGCCACTCAACATCAACATCCAAGGGGTTGGAGAACAACATGTTGCTCACAAGCTACTGGTTGGGGATCACTAACTAACACTATAACTATAAAAGTGTCACTGACAAAGTGACACTGATTCTTTTTTACAACAACCCCAGGACTGTAGCCTTACAGTTTTGCAAAAACAATTAACATATAATTCTCCTCAAAATGAAACAAAGCTATTTACAATACAATTGCACAAATACTTGTAGAGTTGTGTAATTTGTGGGGACAGTGGAATAAATTATTTCTCAAATCACACATCATAATATTTTAGTTTGTATGTTTCCTTGGGGTTGTGTGAGTTTCAGTGGATTTTCTGGTGTGGGAAATGTTTTAGGACATTAGTACTAAATTTAAGAATGAGCTAAATCCATATGCTCCATCCCAAACCAGACCTCCCCAAAACCTACCTACTCAAAACAATTCATTCCCTTGCTGACTGTCACTTGTACGTTAAAGATGGTTCTTTCATTCCTGCAAACTATGGTTCTGCTTGTGTTCCTTTCATTAACTCATGAACATTAAGGCCATCAACTAAAAAGACCAATTTGCCAGAAAAACAAAGGGGAGCTGCCTGCTTGGCCCTGCAAACATAGATACTGTAGATTGCACTGGGACCGACAAAGATTTTTTGACAGATGTCGGCCGAAAAATCATAAGATGTACGATCACTCGAATCCCACTAACCGCATGATAAGGATTGGTCGGACTTCCCTAAAATCGTTCGTTCAGCAAGAAGAATCGTCACATCTATGGGGAGGTTTACCTATAACCCTTACACAAGTCCTGTATTAACTATTTTCCTTTGAAAAAGCAGGTTGTTTTTTACGGGTGTTTTTGTTCGGTTGATTGTTTGTTTTAATATAGTTTTTCATGAGAATGCATGACTGAGAAGCAAACTTATATTGTGTTTCAGTGCAGTATTACAGTGTGGGGGACATGTCTAAATGCCAGGTGGCAGCACTGGTGGTTGAACTGGGGTGTCCAGGGCCTACCAGGGGTTTATGCCCGCAGTGCCATGGAGACTGGACCTGAGTCCAGTTGCTTGGGTTGTCACCCATTTTGTTTCACTGTATATACTGAGTTTGTTTTGTAGATATACACTGCATTTTACTGCTTATAAAGTGTATGGCGTGCCAGTACAGTGAGCCTTACACTCTATATACCAGGGGTGCCCAGACTTTGTTACGCTGCGATCTACTCTCAACACCTGGCCCCCATCAGGAGATCTACCTTGATAACGTGATCGAAAATTTTTGACCACGCCCATTTCTGATCACACCCCCTAATTACCAAGTTTATTTTACAAAATTTGGCAGGTTATGAAAGTTTGAACACACTCCCTTCCCATGCTTGCTGCTCTCAGCTCTTCCTGCTGTCAACCCTCCCTTCCCCTCCCTACCATGCCCTTTTCCTCCATATCTGAAGCTCTCCCTCCTCTGTCATTTCCCTCTGTGCCTGCAGCCCTCCCTTCATGCTGTTCTTGTGTCCCCACCGTGCTGTGCTGCTCGTCTCCCTGCCTTCCCTTTGTGCCGCTCTTCCCCCTTCCCTTCTCTTTGTGCTGCTCTTTTCCCTTCTCTTTGTGCCGCTCATCTCCCCTTTGTGCCGCTCTTCTCCCTTCCCTTTGTGCCGCTCGGCTCCCCTCTCTTTCCTTTGTGCCGCTCGTCTCCCCTCTCTTCCCTTTGTGCGCTCTTCAACCTTCCCTTCGTGACGCTCTTCTCCCTATAGTATATACTGTATCTAACTAAAACACATTTAATGGGGTTATATTATTCAAAAAGTTTTATAAAAATGTTTTTCAAAAGCTGCTTTTATTACAAAGATCAAAAAAAAATGAGTGAAAAGCTATTCATAATTTTCAAGTGGTGGTTCACCTTTAAATTAAACTTTTAGTATGACGTAGAGAGTGATATTCTGAGGTCATTTGCAATTGGTTTTCATTTTGTATTATTTGTGGTTGACTTATTCAGCAGCTCTCCATTTTGTAATTTCAGCAGTCTGGTAGCTAGGGTCCAAATTAACCTAGAAACTATGTATTGGTTTCAAAAAATAGACTGGAATATGAATAGGGGAAGGTGTAAATAGAAATATGAATGATGAAAAGTAGCAATAATATTACAGAACATTTGTTATTAGGAGGGGTCAGTGACCACCATTTGGAAGTTGGACAGTCAGAAGAGTAATTCAAAAACTATTGGGAAAAAAAAAGAAAACCAGTTGAAAAGATGCTTAGAATTGGCCATTCTATGACATACTAAAAGTTGACTTAAAGGAGAATTCAACCCTTAATTAAAAAATAAAAAAACCTACCCCCCCACACTACATAGACAATCCCCTACCTCCTCCCCCCAGCCTAGCTGCTACCCGGGGCAAATGCCCCTAAGTCTTTACTTACTCCTTGATGCACATTCAGGGCATTGGCCGCCATCTTCTTCTCACAGTTGGAGCAATTTCCCGGTTAGCAACAACTGGGCATGCGCCGAAGTCAGAGATTGGCGAAGCGCCGTAAGAAGACACAAAGATTACGAAGAGCCGGAAGATGGCTGCCGTGAACTCTGATTCCCTGAATCTGCACAGAGGAGTAAGTAAAGACTTAGGGGCATTTGCCAGGGGTATCAGCTAGGCTGGGGGGGGGTCTATGTAGGGATGTTTTGTTTTTTTTACTTTAGGGTTTAGTTCTCCTTTAAAGGTGACCCATTACCTAGAACACCAAGCTTCATTGTTTCATCAGTTTATACTTTTTAATGTTTAAGGGTGGCAATATAGTAATTGGGGCAACATTTGCTCTAGGTTAAAAACCAATAGAACCCAACTGTTTTCCAGTCTACAACACATTTTTAGTTTTGCAGCTGTGACGAAAAAAAGCCTTTTAAATATAGCAATCCACAGAAATTAAGGGGGAACAAGTAGTTGGAAGTTCATGAATGTGCATATGTGAGCTCTTTTCCTTCCTGAGCATTTGAGGGAGAAAAAAAGCACTTCTCCATGCTTTCTAGTGAAGTCAGAGGGAAACACAAGAAGTAGTTTTGAGGGGGTTTCTGTATATGCCAGTAGAGAATCCATTGTGTCTTACATTAACTTTGAATGAAAAATGTAGGCATTTCGGGGAAAGCATGGAAAAATCGAGCAACTTGGGAAAACAATAATATGATTCTGATTTTTGCTTGATTTTATTGAGTTTTATCCCAAACCGATTAAATCAAGCTTTTTTTTTTAAATAATAAATAAGGTAAAATCAGGTATTAGTTTGGTTGTAATTTTTTTTATTCAAAAAAATGAGATAAATTCGGATTTTAATAAATAACCCATCCCATAAATCCACCAATATGGATCCATGTAGCTTATTTGGGATTTAATACAAGGAACTGTTTTATTTTTATAGAAATAAAATAGAATTGTTTGCATAAAATGGACTGTATGAGAGATGGTCTGAGCTAATAAACATATGAACACCTACTTCCTACCATTTCACACTTCTGTGAGTTTCAGCCTAACCTAACTGAATAGGTACAATGGAACCACTGTGATTGGACTGATGACAAAATTCCCTTTACCCTGCCCTTCAAATTATGATTTTCTGGAAGTTTATATCCTCATTTCTAACTGCAATCGTCAGGCAGATATTAGCGTGTATTACCTGTATTTCTACAAATTGAATCTTTGAACAGAATATTTAAAAATATCCCAGAATATAAAATAAAACTGGCAAACTAGAACACGTCCAGTTATATAAATCTAAGGGCCATTTAATAAGCGTTCCTTGTTATCAACTAGTTGCTTAGCTTAATAACAGCTTTTATCTTATTTTGAGAAGGAAATGTAAAAAAATATTAACTTCCTCTTGCCATATCTTGCAAGCCATCTGCTTAGTTTCTTTTTTGTAAAAAAAGATCTTAGAACTGGGCCTCATGCCTAGGAAGTATTGAAACAAATAATTAGCTACTGATCCATTATCCAGAAAGGTCCAATTTACAGCAAGTTCACCTCCCATAGACTCCATTTTATCCAAATTATCCAAATTTTAAAAAAATATTTCCTTTATCTCTGTATTAATAGAACAGTACTTTGCAAAATCAGCCTATTAGGTTTATTTAATGTTTACATGATTTTCTCCTAGACTTAAGGAATAAAGATCCAAATTCCGGAAAGATCTGTTATCTGGATCCGAGCATTCTGGATAACAGGTCCCACACCTGTAGTAAAATATGACCAGTATAATATTTGGCATTTACATTTTGTTGTCTCCTTTATAATAGCTCAGTTACTTAGTAATTGTTTTAATTTACCTGATACCATGGGCCGACGCTCAGTATCACAAGGTTCTTCCAGCGAGCACCACGGAACCGTCCTTTTCCTACCTCTTCCTAATTCACATGGCCGCACATACGCAGTAGAGTGAAAAGCCAAACTTTAACCAAAAAATAAGTATTTTTTGCACTTCCGGGATTGCCCCAGGATTTTGAAGAATGAAGAAGTGGAAGAAGAGGATTGATCTGTGGTGCTTGCGGAAATGAACCCTGGGCCAGGGCAATTTTCTGCTAAATAGAGCACCAGCCCCGGCTGTCAGATAAATGATTACAATCACTTGGGGGGGGGCGTAAGTTTTGACACCCAAAAGTGATCGTGACTTTTCTTCTCCTTTGAAGAAGTTAACTCAAAAGTCAAAATTTGCCATTAGAGACACTATTTTTTTACTCTCTCCCTGGAGAGAGGGAACAGTATCCCATAATTGGATGTACCCAAACTCAGACCGTGTAAAATTGTTCGAACACATGCTAAACACTAACCTATGGCAATGTATCCCAGTGACTCACAATTAATGGCACCATTTAGCCAGGTAAGGTCATAAAAATATATTTAAATGCTAATTTAGCCAATCCAAATGATAATTGTAGTTACTGTACATTTTACAGCAGTCACTTCTCCATCTCTTTTTAAATGTTGGATATTCCCTTTTTCTTTTACTACTTAGCCTCTTACACTAGAGGAATGAGTAAATAAACTAATTACATTATTATAATTAGTGATGGGCGAATAAATTCGCAGCAAATTTCTGTGTTTCATCCCAAACTGCGGCGACAATTCGCCAGCAAAAAATTGGCACGCGTGACAATTATTTGGACGCCCATTGACTTTAATACATTTGGACCAAATAGTCATGCATATAATAATTGTCACTCGTGTCAAAATTATATTTCGTGAATTTGCCGATAAATTCACAAATTTGTCAGCAAAGCTAAACAGATTCACAGATTTGCAATTATAAACATATTCCCTCTTGGTACAGCAGGCACCAGTAAAATAAAAATCTGATGAGTCGGGTATAGAGGTGCATTTGTGTTCATATTTAGTGATGGGCGAATTTATTCGCCAGGCGCGAATTCGCGGCGAATTTGCGCGATTCGCCGTCGGCGAATAAATTCGCGAAACGGCTGCGAAAATTCGCGGAAAAAATTCGCCCGCGTCAAAAATTTTTTTTCGAAAAAACAGACGCCGGCGTCAAAAACGAGACGCCGGCGCCGTTTCGCGAATTTTTTGCAGTTTCGCGAATTTCGCGCGAAATTCGCAAATTTTTCGGCGAAGCGAAACTGCACAAATTCGCCCATCACTATTCATATTCCATCTGTTTTAATATTTCATCCTTTGAGAGAAAAAAATGTTGGGAAACTAAATTTTTTTTACTCTGTAATGCTTGTGGAAAAGCTGTAAAAGCAGCTGTTTCTCTATACTCTCATACTCCTTCCCATCTAAAAGTCTATATAAACCATATATAAAGCCTGTGATAACTTTGTTCAGGGTTCTGATTCATGTTGACCTCAGAATCCACGGATGCTCATGTCAAATAAACTTTGTTTTTTACCTCAATGGTCTCTGGTAACTGAAATTCTCAGACAAAACAACAAAGTTTGGCATGTAGGGTCATGTAGCGCCATGGGTATGAAACGCGGTAGGCGTAATGGTTTTAACTGGATGAATAAAGTCAAGTTTTAAGTCAGGTGGTCAACTGGTGTTCTGAATCTGCTTTGTGATTCACGTTCTTTGTGATCCATTTAATATTTGCTTTTAAAATGCCATAAATCAATCCAATTTAACATGAAAAAAAAAATCATATTTTCTTAAAATGTTCTCCTGTGTCGCCCACAATATGTCCTTCCATTGTTATTCAATGTGACCTATTTTCTGCCATTTTCTTTTCCACAGATTGAATTGTTCAGAATATTTTTCTCTGTTTATCTCAGTTCTCTGGGTGTCTGGATTATTTTTTCACCAGGGTAAGCAAATTCTGTGTGACGATCAATGTATTTTAGTGTAAATATTGTTAAGTCACAAAGACGGGAGTTTAGAGGGAACCAAACTAGAAAAAATGAAGCGTGTTAAGAAATGCTAAGGAGTATGGAAGACGATTCTCCGAGCAATGTCAGCCATGTTGCTGTTATTTAACATAAGGAGATTATTACAGTGAAACCTCAATTTTACATCCTCTGATTTTAAGTTTACCCCTCATTTACATTTTGGCATTTACTCATAACAACTCATAGCAACCAGATTAGATTTTCACTTTTATTTTCCAGTAAACTAAAAAAAAAAACAATTTATTGATTATCTGCAGCATCTGTACAAATAAATGAGGCCCTTCTTGTCTAAGTGATGCATTTAAAAAATATATCAGTAAACCATGTTAAAGGTGCAGACGTTTTTACCCCTATAAATCCTTGAAAATGTCAATGCTGAATTATTGTATCTCATTTTTGTTCTCAGGAACGTCTTCAGTATTTGGTTTGTTGTACCTGTATACACGATATGCCTATTTTCATGGCTATGCTGAATCTGCTCAAGGAAGGTAAGGGCTGATTGAGCACGGAGCTCAAACATGAGGTTTTTTTTTTTCAATTGAATAAACTTGAAATCTTACCAAACTCAAAAAAATGGATATCTTTAAAAACTTGATTGACTAAAACTGTGGGGGAAAAAAATCAAATTTGTTTCTAATTCCATTTTCAATGGGTCAATGAAAAATTCATTAACTCAAATTGAAACATTGTTGGAACAACTCTCTTTTGACATCTCCAACTACCTTCAAGGGTTTACTAATTCACAATTCCAACTTATTTCAGGGAAGGTGCAATTGGTGGGCATTTTGCATCTGGAATAAGTACATCCCTTTTTCAACCAATTCAGCTATAAGCATTAATAAGTGAGAAAGCAAGTGCAGTGGTAGGGATACAGTGATTCTAAAGTGATTCGATTAGTCATTATACCATGAAAGAAATTAGTAATGGCATCACATTCATGCACTATGACTGCACCTCTAGCACATGGAAATTAAATGCTGAACCCCTAAGCACATTGTATACAGTAAAAGTGGGTACTGGTCACCCAAGTATCAGAGTGGAGTGGGCAGAGTTGGAACAGGGAGTGGGCAGGGTGGAGGCGGGATGTGGGCAGGGCAAATGCGGGACTGGAAGTGGGCGGGAGGATGGTGATCGGAGTGCGACAGACCCCTCTGAAGATGTCTTTGCAGGGGGACCCGGCACACTCTAGTTACGCCACTGCCCAACCATAAACTTGCCTTTAGCTGCCTGCAGCCTGTAACCCCATCCGTCACTGCTGCTCCAGACTGTGAAGTAACTGAACTCATTCAGGAAATGATCAATGTGTGAGAACGAGGGCTCAGAGGAAGAAAGTGCCAAAGCACAAACTACCTGCCTAGAGGTGGGCCGCAGGGCCTCTGAGACACTAATTCCGGACCTCAGCCAACAGGTCTATGTATCCTAGTGGGAGGCCAGGCAGGGCATTGCAGCCAGACCTGCGGTTTATTATTACATAGTGGGTTCGGTTGGATCTGTTGTTCGCAGCTCCCTATTGTGTCCCACTTCCACGTCACACACACACACAACATAGAAGGATCAGCGTGTCGCATTAAGATGTGTTTCACCATGAATAAATATTAAATCAGTCACAGATGAGAGTGCTGATCCTTCTATGCTCCTTATATTATGCCTTCTTGATCTTGCACCTCATAATCACAGATTGGGTTTGAGTGCTGGCACATTGGAACATATTTGTCTGTTGCAGGAAGCTACCCTTACTTGCCCCCCTCTGGACGCCCATGCCACTGCCAAGTATTTTACATGTTGCTAGAGTCAGGGATTACAACTCAAACACACTATATGCAGTGACATAGTAACACAGTGAGTTACGATGGAAAAAGACACACATCCATCAAGTTCAGCTTTTTGTCCAAATGACACCTGAGTAACTGTTAGCTGGTCCAAAGCATCCAATGAAAGCCAGCTTAAATGCCTGCATTTTATATATTTATATATATATATATATATATATATATATATATATATATATATATATATATATATATATATATATATATATATATATATATATATATAGTGAGAGGCAGTGGGTACTAATACTCCAAAGCACATCCATTATCTGGAAACTCGTTATCCAGAAAGCTGTGAATGACAGAAATGCTGTTTCCCATAGACTCCATTTTATCCAAATAATCCACATTTTTAAAATGATTTCCATGTTCTCTGTAATTATAAAACAGTACCTTGTACAACTAAGATATAATTATTCCTTATTGGAAGCAGAACCAAGCTATTGGGCTTATTTAATGTTTACATGATTTTCTGGTAGAAGTATGAAGATCCAAATTACTGAAAGATCCGTTCCAGAATACCCCAGGTCCTGAGAATTCTGGATAACAGGTCCCATACTCGTACTGATGTCAGGCACAGGCAAAATACTAGGGTTTGAATGCACACAGGATAAATGCATTACCAGCTTCATGACTAATGCTGCTATTGTAGAGAAACAAGCAAGAAAGACAGGCAAACCTGAACAGGGGCTAGCGTTAGTCTAGAAAGGAGGGTCTGAAAAGGAGGGTAAAGCAAAATTTATCAGAAATAACAGTTCTGGGAAATAAGCAGCAGAAAGAACATATCTCATAAATAAGTTGTAATGTATGAATTCCATCCACTGCCCTCCAGCACCCTATAGCAGGGGTCCCCAACCTTTTTAACCGTGAGCCACATTCAAATGTTAAAAGAGTTGGAGAGCAACACAAGCATTTAAAAAGTTTCAGGGTGCCAAATAAGGGCTGTGGTTGACTATTTGGTAGCCTCAATGAGGATTGTCAGTCTATATGAAGCCCTATGTGGCAGTACACCTGGTTTTATACAACCAAAACTTGCCTTCAAGCCGATAATTCAAAATGAAGCATCTGCTTTAAGGCCACTGAGAGCAACATCCAAGGGGTTGGTGACCAACGTGTTGCTCCTGAACTGGTTGGGGATCACTGCTCTATAGAATCTCCTTTCATTTCTGCTAGTTCTGCCCTCAAAGTTTAAGTCCTAGTAAAAGATGTGCTGGAATCAGATTGGCTTCAAAAATAATTTAATATGGCCTGTCAGTATTTGTATATATATTCGTATTATTGTTTTTACCCATTGTACTTTTCTGATCACAGGCTAAAACCGATGTACGCCAGCGCCACGATTCTTTGGATTCTTATTGGCCTATCGACTGCAGGCCTGTTGGACTACTTACTCTCTGCTTATTTCAGAGTTGAAATTTTGAAGAATTTAGGACGATGGTTTTTATGAATAATAACCCTTTTTTTTTTTGAACACCCGAAAAAGCCTTACGCTGCATTTTTACACTCAAAATATAAACTCTCTGGATAATTTTGCATTGTGGTAATCAAACATTTAAGCATCAGAATTCCGAATTGGTTTTGGTTGTTTAAACAAACAGTTTTGATTTAAACTACATTTGTACTTTCTGTCTCTTTCAACAAGGGCAAAAATTGGTTGAATTTGCTGAATTTAAAAACTATACTAAGAAAATGTGGCTTTCATTTAATATGGGTTTTAAAAAAGGTAGACACACACCCCCACCCCACCCACACACACCCCAGCCAGTTAGATGTGCTCAAATCTAATTGTATATATATATATAAATGTGCCGAAATATTTAAAATTATAAATGTACGGTACCTTTTTCTTCATAACCACATACTGTACGTAAAATGTTTGTTTTTATGGGTTGGAATGTATTTTATGTGTTAAGTGAAAATTAAAATTGAAATCGCTTTCACTTTAGATGATCCTACCTCCTTGGGGTTTTCAAAGCAAATGTGGAAGGAGGAGCAGATTACAGAAAGATCCCTTATTCAAAAGGCTCCAGGTCCGGAGCATTTTGGATAACAGGTCCCATATCTGTAATATACATAGAGGATGGTCAAAGGATGTGATATTTAAGAGATTAAAAGAGTATAAGAAAAATGTTTAGTCCCCCTTTTAAATATGGCAAATGATCACTTACATCCACATTTTAAAAGCAATAATGAAAAAACTGCAATACACTATGGGGCAGATTTATCAAGGGTCGAAGTGAATTCGAGGGAATTTTCGAAGTAAAAAAATTAGAAATTCGAAGTATTTTTATGGATACTTCGACCATCGAATAGGATACTATGACCTCGAATTTACTTCGAATTAGATTTGAAGTAAAAATAGTTTGAATATTCGATAATCGAAGTACTATCTCTTTAATAAAACTTCGACTTCAATACCTCGCCAAATGAAACCTGCGGAAGTGCTGTGTTAGCCTATGGGGACCTTCTACAGCATTTTTCCAAGTTTTTGAAGTCAAAGTAAAAATCATTCGATAAAATTTTACTTTGACCGCAGTATAGCCAAATTCAATGAAAAAAAGTTGGATTTCGATGGTCGAATTTCTAAGTAATTTTAACTTCGAAATTTGACCCTTGATAAATCTGCCCCTATATATGAATAGGTTTTGAATTTCTATTGACAGTCACTGATAACAGCAAAGCTTTTTGGGAGTACAGAATATTCCTCTCTCAAAATAGATATGGGTCTGAGGTGCCATAGTGTGTCTGTTCGTCACAGAATGTAATAGCAACTAGCACTTTCCATCCACTAGATATAATATAAGTAATAATTATATATTCAATGGCTGGTGCTGAAGCAGAAGGCAAAAGATCCTTTACAAACATGGAGAGAGTATTTCTGCATGTAGCAGGTTACACCCCTAATACTTTCAGTTACATAACATTGACAGTAAAGACAAGTTATGCTTTGAGTCAATATGACACGATTGCCACATATATTTTAATTATATTAGTTATATTTTCATCTGAAGGTGTCACTAGCTGGATGATATCAGGCAATCGAATTAGACCCGGGGGTGGGGGCAACACTGAAACCAATCACATAAGTATTTCTTGCAAACAATGTTGTTTATGAAAGATAGTCAACTCTTGCCAAGGAAGCCATTATGGGTTTATATAAGCTTTTTTCAAACTTAAAGGAGATCTATAGCTTAAAGAACTATGGCAGAAATGTTCTACATTGTGGTTTGTGCTTATGTAACAGCTCAAGGCAACCACAGCCCTTTAGCAGTAAAGTTCTGTGTCTCCAAAGATGCCCACGTAGCTCCTCATCTTATTTTCTGCTCTGTGCTACTGTCACTTACTGAGCTTAGGGACCCACACACAATATACTGGTTATGTCACAATACAGGGTTTTAATAATCAGCTGTGTGTAGCTTCAGCTTATATTAAAGCCAAAGCTCATTTTCTGTTTTATAATTTCAACAACCCCTAAGCTTAGCTTCTCAACAGCTGCTCAGAGGCCACCGAGCATGTGAGTGTCACAGAGACTCCTATCCAAGATGGGAAACTCTTGAGACACTTTTGAAGGCCTGAATCATTTACTACTTTAGAGATGCTGAACCTTTTGGTAGGTCCAAGAACTTCAATATATAACATATGGAATTTCTAGCCATATTCATATTTATTGTTTAGTTCTCCTTTATAAAAAAAAAAACAAATGATTTGCTCTAAATCAAACTTGGAGTGTAGTTAAATAAAAGTAAGTTCATAAATAACTTCTGCTTTCTTTATAGGCCTGCCTAAAGAGCCAACTCTTTCAGTTAACTTATTGAAGTCAGTGACACTTTAATAGAAGGACTAAGCATTGTGATCTTGAAATCTCCTCTGCTCAAGATCCAAATGATCAGCTAAGTAATTACAGTGGGCCCTGTGCCATGCAGATAAAACAGATATTGCTGTATTATTACACTTTTAGCAATGTATCATAAAGAGAGAACAAACAGATTTTAACTAATCTTCAAGGCAACCTAGGGAGTGGCAATGTCCCAACTACTCTTTGGGAAGCCCAGCAAGCAGTAATGAGAGTCTAATGATTAATTTTGTAAAATGAAGGTGCATTTTTATTGACGTTTTCAACAAAAATATTTCAATATTGTAGTTGTATTTATTTATTTTACTGCACCCTTAATATTATCATTTGTTAAAGGGGGCCGACCTGTCATCCTAAGAAATAATTTCAAATTCTTTTCTATCATGTTAGTTGAGCAAAATAAACTTTACTTACAATGTATTTATTATTTGCATTTTGTTCTGTCTTGGAATTATACAATCAAAGCATGCAGGCAGCTGCTATTTTGTGGACACGGTTATTAAGGGAAATTATGTATTGCCCCAAAATCTCGTGTATGCACCAGAATGGAGGACCTAATGTCCATGTGCAGTGCCCTACACAATTATAGAGCCTGACTAGGGAAGGGGGAATGTGAGGAGAGCAGTGACATCTAGGAAGTTCTGGATGGAAAGTGAAAGTAATTGACTGCCCCTCCTCTATGCCACGGGCATAGAGGCGGGGCAGGTAATATTTGATTGATAGTTTAGATATTTAAACACCTTTATAACAGGTATGGATGTTTTCATGACATATTTTGGGGTTTCCATATTTAATTTGCAAAGGACTTTCATTATGCAGCTTTTTATGTGTAGGTGACAGGTCCACTTTAAAGTAACTTGTTACTTGGTAAATGTTTTACTCATCACACACTCACATAATACATTAAAGCTCCTGTATGTGTGTGTGTATATATATATATATATATATATATATATATATATATATATATATATATATATATATATATATATATATATATAGTGACACTGATTTTCAGTGTAGTTCAGGGATAGATGAGGCCACACAGGAGAAGATTCATCTGAGTCTTCCCTTCTGCTCTTTTTTCCAACCAATCTTTTTTTTCTTCAGTGCCCCAGACTTACAGTTCCACTTTTATGGCCTTAATTTCCTTCTAAACTCGGGCTCTCCTACTTATCCTGTTTATTTAACCCTTTATCACTTTAGCACTGTTTGCCCCTTTTTCATGTCTTGCCTGTTAGCATTTTGTAATTTCTTCTTTTTAATTTTTAATTCCACTTACTCTTTCCATTTATTTTCTCGTCCCCTGTCTTTAAATTTCTCTTCCCTACTGCCCATCCCTATCATGCTTGCTTTCAGTCTATGGAGTAGAGACATGGCAGTAGAGACATGGCAGTTGAGACAAGGCAGAAGCAGCTCTGACTCTCATCAAGGGAAGTGTCTGGTGTTGCTCACACTCCTGACCTGCACGTGGCGACATGACATTTCCAGGTAAGGGACTTGCTGTGCCTGGTAAGTCTACAATCACTCTGCAGGACAATGTATAAAGGGGATCCACCACTCAAAAAAATGACTCAAAATCCTTTTTTATCACATTAGTGAAACAAAATGAATAATTACACTATATAAATTATTTGAAATTATTTGAATCTTGTTTCCTTCAGTCTGGAAATTCATAATTACAGCAAGCAGGCAGGAGCCATTTTGTGGACACTGTTATCAAGGCAAGTCTTGCATCATCTCAGAATCTTGTTTGTGCACCAGAATGGGGGACCTGATGTCCATCCCCATGTCCTGGCTATACAATTAAACAATGGAGAGCAGTAACATCTAGGAAGTGCTGAATGGAAAGTAAGGCCTAGAGGAGGGGCAGACAATATTTAATTGACAGCTGAGATTTTTAAATTAGCTATGAATACTTTAATAAAAAAAAATCTGGATTTCATGTTTAATTTGAAAAGGAATTTTATTATAAAGATTTTCGTGTTTGGGTGACAGGTCCACTTTAATGAACAAATCAAGTACAGTTCTTCTTTCGGTTATAGAATGAAGTATGTAGATGTGCGTTACTCATCTGCTACATAAATTACTCTGTCAGGCCCAGGCAACGTTACGAGATTTTATGCTGATGTGCCTACACCTGGAGCGACTACGCTGGCTCTGATGCAGTAGACTTTGACACCAAATTGTGCGAGTGTGCCTGCGCCTGACATGGCGGCTCTGGGTGTGGGTACATTAGCTGAAAGGAGCAAAGTGGCTGATTCTTTGCCTGCAATTATCCTCAGGCTAAGAATCCGCCTGGTGTGGCAGCAGCCTTAGTCGGCTACCTCATTAGTTGGCCACAACATTTATCTATTATAGCACATCATTTCAAAGGGAATGTTATGTCAATAAATAATATTGAAAATACTTCAGTCTTAAAAGAAGCATCTTTGCAATATACTTTATTTAGAAGTTCAGTGCAGTTTTTATAAAATAAGCAATACTCTGCCGGCTTTTGCCTCCTCCCCATCTCACTGAAATCATTTGACGGCTTCATGGCTGGGTGGGCCGAGTAATGTGAAACGATCAGATATTCTGCATTCTGAAGGGCAGGGAAGCAGATCAGTATAGCTAGAGGCTAACCTCAGTGTGTAAGAAAGCTGCTTCTCTACCCTTCGGAATGCAGAGTATCTGAATTGGCCCATGAAGCCATACTGTATATACACGGGCTATTAAGCTGCAGAAATGTAGAGCTATGTATGAATATGATAAAGAAAATGCTCAACTAAATATGCTGAAGAGCTACTTTTTATTTCAGCTCAAACCCAAGGAAGGATATTCTTTTGGATCTTGTAATAACTAATAATGCTGAACTCATCTCTAGTATTTGTGTAGGCGAGCACAGGGCCTGATTTACAAAGTGGGTGCCCCTAGGCCCACTGCCATTCATCACCCCTGTCCCCTCCCCTTAATTTGTCGTTGGGCGACTAATCTCCCCTAATCGCAGCGTGTGTCTCTGCCCTAAAAAACTCAAAACACTGCATAGTTACTGCATAGTCGGACTGGGACAGCGGGTCACAGGGAAAAAAACCCGGTGGGCCCCAGTCTCTAGTGGGCCCTCTTGGCCAAATCCACACCCTGGTTTTCTTTGCAGCAAAAAAGCAGTGCAAATGTGCGCTGGCGCGCATGCGGCGTAGGGTTTGCTGGACGGGTGGCCCTGAGGTAGCAGCCCTCATGGTCCGAGGAGGGGCCCTGAGGCATAAGCCCTAATGGGCCCCAGGCCCCCAGTACAACCCTGTGCATCCAAAAAATGTTTTGCACATATAGCCAAGAATTATATTAGATAAGAGGAAACTTGGCATATATGCACATACTTATACAGACCTATCTATACACACAAATACAGTATATAGCTAGCTACATATACCAATGCCCATACACAATGCAGTGGATAACCTCAACAACTATTAGCTTTGTTGTAGGCATGATATTGCACTAACCCAGCTGCAGTCTGACCTCCCTCCTCTATTGTTTTACTTCCCATTGAAAATTGAAGTATGTTAGGAATTGTAGTCCAGCCTTTTATGTAAACTGTCTCTTTTGAATAACCATAAAAGTCTCCTTTGAACAATGAGTGTATCTATGAATTATAAACCCTTGCATGAATCAAAAGCAATACAGATATGAAACTTGCTATTTTTTTAAGATGACGTCTGACACAGATTAATCATAACTTAATCACAAATGTTTAAATCCAGCTAAATGTGCAGCAGTGCTATTTTGCATTTTTTTTATCATCAATGTATTTGTTTGGTTTACTCAATATTGATCTCAAAACCTCCCTGCAGGGAGCGCTAGAGGGTAACATTGAGCCCTGTGATATGGACTGTGTAAGTGTATGGATCATTGAAATGTATTAAGATACTCATTTGATTTTTATTAATTTGATTACGTCGTTCCTGTTTGCTTTGTGTGGGCCAGCTCTGGATGTGGCTTCTACATTCTTCAATACTGTGAAGTGACCAAAGCTCACGTGTGTGTGTGTCAAATAACACACAAGTTGGGGGCATACCAGAGAATGCACACATTTAGCCCACCTCCTGAGACAATCTTTACCATTTACATTATCCCCTCTTCTGTAAATAATAGATTGGCCTGGGGTATTGTCTTTAATTGAGGCCGTTTTTTATTAAATATGATCACATTATCAGTGCTTATACATGCTGGGTTACATTGGTTAGAGGTGCAATAGAGAACTACTATAACAATCTCGTTATCAGGAACCTTGTTTAGTTATAGTACCTTTGGACGCACAGGTGGACCCTGTGGGTTCCGGGGGTTCACTGATGCCCTTTTGGGGAGCCGGGCTTTCTGCTGCAGAAGCCAACAAGGAAGTGCGAAACAAGTCTGTAAGCGAGGTACCGGCAGGGAATTAGAGAAGACGTAGTCAAGAGTTCAAGGCAGGTGGCAGAAATCGTAGTCAAGGGTCGGGCAGAAGTCAAAACCAGGAATTCAAATCACAAACAAACGCTTCGGCAGGAACAGTAAAACTGGAACCAGCTTGGGCCAGGGGGAAAACCAGGAAGCAGCTATTTAAAGGCAGAAGGACCAATGGGAACGAGAAGCAAGATAGGCAGCAATAAGTACCAATGGTGAGGAAGATTAAACAGTCAGGGTCCAATTTGGACCCAGGTGTCCGTTTACTGACGCGCATTCGTCAACTGTGGATGCAGTGAGCGAAGATTCGCCTGCCGCACATGCGCAGAAGACAGATTCGCCTAGCGCATAATCACAGAGTGCCTCTGCATCGGGAGGGTCCGAACCCGCCAGTCCACACATTGAGAGGTAAGCAAGGACGGGAGACCGGCGGGGAGGGTTACAACTACACATCAAAACTGGGGGAATCAAGCGGCATCTTAATATTTGTCTTACAGCAGTACCTAGGGTTGCCACCCGGCTGGTATTTTACCATCTTAGCCAGTAAAACACCTGCCAAGGCCAGGGCAAGTATTACAAAGCTGCAGGTACATTTGTAATAGCCCTAACAAAGCCTGTGGCCTGCCCCCAGTCCGCTCAAATCTTACGTTTTCTTTCTTTCTGGTCATCGTGCACCGTGGCTCCACCCCCTTTACATCACCGCCCATCCCTTTTATTCCTGCATCCACCACTGGCCGGTGGAAATTTTATGAAAAGGTTGCAACCCTAGCAGTACTAGCTCCTCAGTTTTAATGTTTAAAGGGCACCTGTTGGGTCCCGTATTCCCAATCACATTCCGCTTCGGGATAACAGTTAGTCCGGTCACTCGCATGTGCAAAACGAGCAATTCAGGGCAGCTTTTCATTATGTGCATGTGAGTGACACAACATGGCTGCTTGCACCGGGAGCTCCCCCCTGGTGCGGGTAGCGTAGCGCTGGCGGGGGGCATTTTTATTTTAAAAAAACGACTGCTATCCCCAACCAGAATGCGGGCTCTATTAGCCCGCACCTTTGGTTGGGGATAACATTTTTACCCAACAGGTGCCCTTTTACATGATGGAGAGAGCGATATTCTAAAGCAATTTGCAAATGGTTTTCATTTTTTATTACTTTGTGGTTTTTGAGTAATTTAGCTTTTCATTCAGAAGCTCTCCAGTTTGCAATTTTAGCAATCAGGTTTCTAGGGTCCAAGTTACCCTAGCAACCATGCATTGGTTTAAACAAGAGATTGGAATATTAATATGAGAGGGACTGAATAGAATGAATAATAAAGTGGCAGTGACAATACATTTGTAGGATTACAGAGCATTTGTTTTTATAGATTGGGTCATCGACCCCCATCTAGGATTGCCACCTTTTAGCCCGGTGGAGACCGGGCAGGGCTGTAACATGGAAGGGGCGGGCTTAGGGTTGCCACCCAGCCGTTATTTTACCGGCCTAGCCAGTAAAACACCTGCCAGGGCCAGGGTCGGTATTACAAATTTAACGGCAATGTAGCTGCCGGTAATTTGTAATACCATATACAAAATTCCTTGCCCGCCGATGAAAACGTACATTTTCGTCGACTTTGGGTGTGGCCCGCCCCGTGGTGCTACCCCTGTGGCTCCACCCCTTTTTTGTCACCCCCTTTGTCGGCTCCGCCCCTTTTTGTGTCACATCCCACCCCTTTATTTTCCACCCCCACCACTGGCCGGTAATTTTTTTTTTTTTAAAAGTTGCCAACCCTAGGCGGGCTGTGATGCATAAGAGGCAGGGCCTCAATGCAGAGGGTGCGGATCGTGATGTCGGGGGCGGGCAAACGCTGATCGCCGAGTTAATCTTAGAGAATCCTTCCCGGGTTTTCCTAATTTGGAAGACCAGGCAGGCAGTTTTGACCGGGCAGCCCTTCAAATAGGGTTGTCACCTTTTAGCCCATGTCACATTTTAGCCTGTGACGTTGAGGGGCGGCAGTGATGCATAGGGCGCAGGGCTAGGGTTGCCAAATGGCCGGTAATTTACTGGCCTGGCCGGTAAAAATGATGGTTGATCCCAATGCTATAAATAGGGAAATTAGATAAATATACAGGAAGGCCGGTATTTTTTTCCAGAAAAAAAGATAAGTTTAAAGGGGATTGGGGGTGGTCCAAATTTGTAATACCAGCCCTGGCCTTGGCAGGTGTTTTACCGGCCAGGCCGATAAATTACCGGCCGGGTGGCAACCCTACCCCCCATTTGAGAGCAGGAAAGAGTCCGAAGAAAAAGACAAATAATTCAAACACTTAAAAAACAAATAAATAATGAAGAACAATTGAAACGTTGCTTACAATCAATGACATACTAAGAGTTAACTTATAGTTGACCCACCCCTTTAAATTTAATTCTACAATGGCAACAAACCAGAGCACGTGGTGAGCGATTTTATTGCGCCTCCTAATGATGACATCACTTGTTTGTCGCCCTCGCATACGTCATTGAGGCGCGTCAGCCAACAGCAAGTAAATAAAGTCCTCCACGAACCACGACTCGAGAGCGGGCCCTAAAAAAAATACCATAGACGGAAACGGAAGTGGGGGCTTCATATTTTCTGGCCGGACACAGGAAGTCGGCATGCGTTTGCAAAGAAGCTGATTTCCGTACACAATATGGCGGCTGAGTTTGTCAGGAAATTTCAAAGCTTTTCAGAGAGCGATAAGCAATGGCGAGCGAGAGAAGAATTTATTATTCGGAACCTGAATCGTTTCGAAGATGAGAGCGAGATAGATCAGCTGCTGGCGTTATCTATGGTCTGGGCTAACCACGTGTTCATGGGCTGCCGGTAATGTTGTGTTAGCAGCTTATTTCTTCTACTGGCTCCACTATCTCTGAGCTTTCTACCAACGTGTACATTGTGCTCTGTACTTACACTGAGTATGGACTACCCAAGTGCTCATGAGCTTCACTTGTGCTTTTCTCTTTTAAAGGGAAGTTCACCTTTAATGCAACTTTTAGGTTATAGAATGGCTAATTCTAAGCCACTTTTCTGTTGGCCTACATTTTTATTTTTATAGTTTTTGACTTGTTTGCCTTCTTCTCCTGTCTCTTTTCAGCTTTCAAATGGGGGTCACTGACCCCATCAAAATAAATGCTCTGTAAGGCTACAAATGTATTGTTATTGCTTCTCTTTCTATTCAGGCCTCTCCTATTCATATTCCAGTCTCTTATTCAAACCAGTGTATGGTTGCTAGGGGGATTTGGACCCTAGCAACTAGATTTCAGAAATTGCAAACAAGAGAGCTGCAGAATAAATAGCTAACGCAAAAACCACAAATAATACACAAAAACCAATTGCAAAATTGTCTCAGAATAACAACGTTTATTTTTAAAGGTGAACAACCCGTTTATAGGGGTTCTCCTACCAAAAGTAGTTGTTTTTTTTTTTTTTACAAAGTGAAATATAATGTAATTCTAAGCAACTTTCTAATATTTAATAATGCACTTTTGGTGGTAACCTAGCATGTAAATGTAATTTCTAAAAAAAAAACAAAACACCAGAACCCATTTGGCTGTTTAGATCACAGGACTTATGGAGAGAGACACACACAGGACTTATGGAGAGAGACACACACAGGACTTATGGAGAGAGACACACACAGGACTTATGGAGAGAGACACACACAGGACATATGGAGAGAGAGAGACACACACACAGGACATATGGAGAGAGAGAGAGACAGGACTTATGGAGAGAGAGACAGGACTTATGGAGAGAGAGACAGGACTTATGGAGAGAGAGCGAGAGAGAGAGACAGGACTTATGGAGAGAGAGCGAGAGAAGGAGACAGGACTTATGGAGAGAGAGCGAGAGAAGGAGACAGGACTTATGGAGAGAGAGAGACAGGACTTATGAAGAGAGAGAGAGAGAGACAGGACTTATGGAGAGAGAGAGACACACACACAGGACTTATGGAGAAAAAAGGTTTTTATTTTAACAGAAAAAAAACGTTTCGGCTAGGTCCCTAGCCTTTCTCAAAGTGAGAAAGGGTTATGAAAAAGGCTAGGGACCTAGCCAAAACATTTTTTTTTTCTGTTAAAATAAAAACTTTTTTTTCTCCATAAGTCCTGTGTGTGCTAGCAGTGTTCGTTTGCCTGGGTGCACGATCAATATCTTGGATGGATGCATAAGCTGATGCACCCCCCCCCCCCCAAGGCAGTGTCCATGCATCAGTCCTACCTAAGTGAATGAAGGGTATTTTCTTACTGGGAGGAGAAAGACCATACCTGCATCACTCTTTATTTGGCATGACCTCTTCCAAAGAAACATTCAGCATTATGGGCTTTTAAGTAATCTGTAGGACTGTGTTTAGAGGGGCAGGGGCTGGGAGAGCAAGCATTAAAGGGAACGCCACTTTCCTATATAGAATATACAAAAACAAAGAATGCAGCTCATCCATGTGTTTCAATTAAAATCAGTCTGGTGCTGATAGTACCTCCTATTGTAAAATATAAGGATAGGAAGTTACCCAGGAGTTCCATGACCATATAAAAACACGAGGTCGATATATATATTTTTTTGGAGGTGCACGATCAATTGATAAATCATATGAGAATAAAGGATCGGCACACTCTTTCAATAGTGAATGAATACTTTTTTTATTTTAGCATCTTCCTTTGAAAAAAAAAATATATTTATATATAGAGATTAGAGAGAGAGATAGATGGATAGATATATTTATAGATTAGGCTTAAGGGGGTGGCCCTTGGATGACTATATGGTAAGTAAAACTTTATTTAAAAAAAAAAAAAACCTTTTCCATTGTTGCCGGATACTTTTCCACAAAACACTTGGTGCCAAAGGGAGCAGAAGTGACATCACACACAAGTGCATTAGGTAATGATGGTGCTTCCTCCTACATTACTGTGTAGGTGCCGATGGTCATGAAGAGGACAGCACAGGGGAGCCTTATGTGTAATCATGTTGAAAATGAAAAATAATATTTTGTAATTCTATATATTTGTTTTGTTCCATCAGTTACAGCAATGAACTTTTGGAAAAAGTCTGTGGTATGGCGGAAGGCATTGTAGTGGAAGATGCTCCACATTTTACAACTAGAGATGAAATCATGAAACAGGTACAGAAATGTATTATAGAGCGGTGCTGTAAATGTTTTTCAGTTGCTGTGTTTAGTTATTTGGGGTTTTTTTTTAAAGAAGATCTAAAGGTACCTCCCTGTGATTACTGGATAAATAAACTGATGCTCCTATTTGCTTAAAACTGTAATGGGCAGGTGTATTTCTGCAGAGGCTTATTCACTGTCTCTTCCTTTTCCGTTTTCTTTTCTCCTGGCCCAGCGGGTGCATGTAAAGTAGAATGGAAAAGCCGGGTTTTTGTGTCATAAGTACTGTGCTTGCACCTGCCCAAACTGGAATGAATTAAAGATGGAAAAGATGGCAGTGAGGGGCTTCTACACAAATACCCTGGGGGGCCAGTGCAGTTTTTAGTGAACAGAAGCACCGGCCCCATGTGTCCAATTAGAATCACTGGTGGTATAAAACTTTAGTTTCTTTGAAATATTTTATTAACCAGGGATGTCTGACTTTATGATGAAAAGGTTTTAGAATCATAATATCCCATGACATTATGCTTGTCCAATAAACCATCCTCTTTTAGCTCCCGTCCCTTTTGGTTGTGTATAATCTATTTAGCCAACAGGTGCCCTTTAAGATTGCACAATGTCCAATGTTTCAGCTGTGAGAGGTACATAGCGCTATGGACAGGCAATTTTTCTGTCCAAGCCAGAGAAATGCCCACGGCTGCCTCTGAAACAAACATAGGAATTTGTAATGATACCGGTATGGGATCTGTTATCCAGGAAACCCCAGGTACCGAACATTCTGAATAATGGATCTTTCCCTCTTTTTCATCATACCTTAATGTCTACTAGGAAAACATGTAAATATTAGGAATGCACCAAAACCTTATTTGCATATGCAAATTACGGATGGGAAATTTTTTTTTTACTTCCTTGTTTTGTGACAAAAAGTCACTTGGATTTTCCTCCCTGCCCCCAATTTGCATGCAAATTAGGATTTGGTTCGGCCGTGCAGAAGGATTCGGGCAAATCCTACTGAAAAAGGCAGAATCCTGTCCGAATACCGAACCGAAACCTGGATTTGGTGCATCCCTAGTAAATATATGATTTTCTAATAGACTTAAAGGAGAACTAAAGGCTAACTAAAGATGTAGCTAGAGATATTGTACCAGCCCAAGGCAACCACAGCCCTTTAGCAGTAAAGATCTGTGTCTCCAAAGATGCCCCAGTAGCTCCCCATCTTCTTTTCTGCTGATTCACTGCACTTGCTCTGTGCTGCTGTCACTTACTGAGCTTAGGGACCCACTCACAATATACAGTACACATAGAATAGAAATGTCACAATATAAGGCTTATTAGTAATTAATACAGATAATTACTACATGGCAGCACAGAAACCAGTGTAATTAGCATCAGAATTTAATAATCAGCAAACCTGTAGCATCAGTTTATATTACAGGCCAACCTCATTTTCTGATGGATTATTAGTGACGAGCCCTAAGCTTAGCTTCTCAACAGCCAATCAGAGCCCACTGAGCATGTGAGTGTCACAGACACTTTCCAAGATGGTGACCCCCATGTGACAAATTTGAATCCTCTATCATTGCTGCTATTGACAAGCTGAAACTTTAGGCTGGTGCAATAAGCTCACTATATATAAAATAGGGCATTTTTAGGGTTTAGTTCTCCTTTAAATTAACCCAATAGTCTTGTTTTGCTTCCAATAAGGATTAATTTTATCTTCGTTAAAGTAAAAGCTACTGTTTTATTACAGAAAAAAAGGAATATTTAAAAAAAAATTTTTTTTTTTGATAAAATGGAGTCTATGGGAGACGTAATTCAGAGCTTTCTGGATAAGGATCCCATACCTATACTTTAAAGCCTAATGGTTTGGCCTATTATATAGGTGCATAAGTGTGTATTTCTCCTTCAGTTAAAGTGGTTTGAATTGGTTCTTTAAAAAGAAAGCTGCATTTCTAACCACAGCCTTCATAAGTAATCTGTAACTCTTCTTTCTTTTCCAGCGGAATCAGTAGCCGACGACATAAACTACTCCTTTGGCTTCCGGCGTCTGCCAGTTGAAGACTGTACTGAACATCCACACAGATTTCCCGCTTCAAACAAATCGACTCGTCTGCTTGATTCGGGCACAAACCAACTTCAGCCGCCAAGCATTTTAACTTTTTTAAAATAACATTTTAATCACCGGCAAAAATTAAAAAAAAAAAATGTTTTGTTTTATGAGAAGACTGTTCATTAAAGTTAGGCCCATAATTGTGCATCCTGAGCATGCAGCACTGCTGTCAATCTTCCAGTACAATGTACCAACATCCGCATCACAATGGGATGCACCAAATCCACTATTTTGGATTTGGCCGAACCCCTGAATCCTTCAAAAAAGATTTGGCCAAATACCAAATGAATCCTAATTTGCATATGCAAATTTGGGATGGGAAGGGGAAAACATTTTTTACTTCCTAGTTTTACGACCAAAAGTCCAGTGATTTCCTTCCCTGCCCTAATTTGGTTCGACCATGCAGAAGGATCAGGCCGATGAATCTGAATCCTGGATTCGGTGCATCCCTATATCACATGGAGGGGCCAATAAACCCATAGGGCAAGGAGCACATCAACATGGCAATGCAGTCCTTGTCGGGACAATATCATACCTATCTGGACGATTTTTGGCGAGATGTTGATCAAGCAGGTCCTATATTTTGGCAAATAAACTGCCAAGCTGGTCTGGCAATCAGTGTGATGTTTTATTAAATCTTCTATTTGTTGCTGTGGGTTAAAACACTTAATTTGTAACTTTGCAAATTTGTAGAGTATTTATTAGGGATGCACCAAATCCACTATTTTGGTTTCAGCCGAATCCTTCGCAAAAGATTCGGCCAAATACCTAACCGAATCCTGATTTGCATATACAAATTAGGGGTAGGAAGGGGAAAACATTTTTTACTTCTTTGTTTTGTGACAAAAGTCACGCGATTTCCTTCCTCGTCCTAATTTGCATATGCAAATTAGGCTTCTGATTCGGTTGGGCCGATGAATACGAATCCTGCTGAAAAAGGCTGAATCCTGGATTCAGTGCATCCCTATACCACATGGAGGGGCCAATAAACCCATAGGGCAAGGAGCACATCAACATGGCAATGCAGGCCTCGTTGGACAATATCAAACCTAATGTCTGGACGATTTTGGCTGAAATGTTGATCAAGCAGGTCCTATATATTGGCCAATAAACTGCCAAGCTGGTCTGGCAATCAGTCTGATGTTTAATTAAAGGGAAAGTAAAGTCTGAAATAGAATAAGGCAAGAAATGCTGTATTTTGTATACTAAACATGAACATGAACTTACTGCACCACAAAGCCTAATCAAACAAATGATTTATGCTTTCAAAGTTGGCCACAGGGGGCTGTCATCTTGTAACTTTGTTAAAAATCTTTGCAAGATCAAGACTGTGCACATGCTCAGTATGGTCTGGGCTGCTTAGGGATCGTCAGAAATTATCAAAACAGGGAAACAAACAAAGCTGCTTGAGTTCTGCATGGGTGGAAAGTAAGGCGGGGGCTCCCCCTGCTGTTCATAAGTATGATTGTTTCCCTGCAGAGCAGTTCGGGACCGTCTGACAATTCCTATCCACAGCAGTAAATGAAGGGAGAATTTCACTGCATAAGTCAGGTTTCTTATAAAACGGTGCACATTTTTTGATGTAAGTATTGTAGATAGGCTTCTTTTTCATTAAAGGAATAGTTCAGTGTGAAAATAAAAACTGTGTAAATAGATAGGCTGTGCAAAATAAAAAATGTTTCTAATATAGTTAGTTAGGCAAAAATGTAATATATAACAGCTGGAGTGAACAGATGTCTAATAAAACAGCCAGAATCCAACTTCCTGCTTTTCAGCTCTATAACTCTGAGTTAGTCAGCGACTTGAAGGGGGGCCACATGGTACATTTCTGTTCAGTGAGTTTGTAATTGATCCTCAGCATTCAGCTCAGATTCAAAAGCAACAGATATGACCCATGTGGCCTCCCCTCAAGTCTCTGATTGGTTACTGCCTGGTAACCAGTCAGTGTAAACCAAGAGAGCTGAAAAGCAGGAAGTTGGGTTCTGACTGACTTGTTATACATCAATCACTCCAGCCTTTATACATTACATTTTTGGCTAACTAACTATATTAGAAACATTTTTTATTTTGCTCAGCCTATCTATTTACCCAGTTTTTATTTTTACACTGAACAATTCCTTTAAAGAAAGTAAAAATGAGATTTAATTTTTTTGCCTTTACATCACTGATTTGTTGCTATGGGTTACAACCCATACTACAGAGGTCCAAATTTGTAGAGTATTTATTAGGGATGCACCAAATCCACTATTTTGGATTTGGCCGATACTCTGAATAATGCGAAAGATTGTCCGAATCCAAATTTGCATATGCAAATTAGGGATGGGAAGGGGGAACCCTTTTTTTTACTTCCTTGTTTTGTGACAAAGTCATGCGATTTACCTTCCGGCCCCTAATTTGCATATGCAAATTGATTCCAGTTCGGCGGGGCAGAAGGGTTCTGCCAATCCGAATCCTGCTGAAAAAGGCCAAATCCCGTATTCGGTGCATCCCTAGTATTTATAGATAGGCCCCACCACATTATATTTTTTTCCTCCATCTCATTATTTCCCTTTAGTTCTCTCTTAGGGCAATTAATATAACACAGTGTGCATTTCAGCCTGGCATAATTGATTTAGCCAAAAAGCACCCTTAATTACTTCCCCTTTAGTTGACGGCAGGAGGGGCGCTGTCCGTTCCAGTAGGGTGTGAGGTGCTAAATGTCTATACACAAGCCACATACATGGTTATATGTTTGAAATCATTTGGCTCAAAGCTAAAAAGGGTTGTCTTTTATTATAATTTTCTGCACTGAAAAAATCGTTTCAGGTAACTGTTGCATTCCTGCCAATTAGAACGTTTGGCTGCTGGCATGTAACAGATATTAGCCGTGCTTGGCAGAAGTGTGAAAGGGGACTTTGAGTCGAGAGCAAGTATTTGCCAGCATCAGATAAATATTCCACTTCAGCTCACAGTACTGCAGGATAAGATACTCTCACAGTGATTGTGAGACTGTACAGTACGACAATGTAACAGGCAGACAGGATCTACTGTATGGGGAGCTCCATTAAAGGGGATGTAAAGTCAAAAAATTAAATTCCTTCCTAACAGGTCCACTGTCTAAAAACAAAGCTATCTTCAATATACTTCCATTAAAAAAAATCTCCCTCCTCCGAGTAGTATCAGGGAAAGCATGTGGGGGGTCAGCTTTAGGAACAAAAAGATAAGTATCTCTTATCACAGGGGTGTCCAACATTTTTGCAATGAGGTTGCGACGTGAAAACGTGTGAGGGCCGACCGTTCAGCCTGACATTCATTCCGAGGTAGCTAGCTTCCGACCAGGATCATTCTCTCCTGGAGATGGACACGTACACGCGTTTAGGAATGTTGAATTGGAGTCTGTTTGGACTTATTCTCCGCACCTTATTTAAACAAGGAATCGCGTAGCAGTAATATTTGGGCACATTAGTGAAATGACCTGCCACTTAGTCTATACTGCTGTCTGTGTGCTGAAGGTGTTCGTAATAGACAAGTACTGGCATGTAGTGACGCCCAGGCCTGGATTTGTGGCGCGGCTCTCGCAGGTTTTTGCAGGTACCCGACCCGCTGCAGGACTACCACACACCCAGTCTGTGACATCATTGCACAACTATTCCTCTTCTGTCCAACTGTCCTTGCTCATTTATTTACTCCCTCCTGCCCCACCCCCTCCAGGTATTTCACAGATTGGGGTTCACGCAAGTGTATAATAACTCACTGTGTTGGAAGATTCTAAAAAACCCTATGGGCCAGATTTATTAAGGGTCGAATTAATTAAAATTTTTATTGTCAAAACTGTCAAATTCGACTAGGGAATTGGCCAAACTTGATTAGTTTATCAAAAAATTCAAATTCGACTTTTGTGATTTATCAAACTCTGGCCCTTTAAGAATTCGACTATTCGCGACCTAAAACCTGCCGAATTACTGTATAAGTCAATGGGAGAAGTCCAGTGACCAATTTGGAGATGTTTGTAGCCTTCCTGACATTGGAGTTTTTCCCGAAGAAAAAAAACTCAAATCGAGTTTAGTCTAATTAGATTTGGGTGGGTAAAATTCCTCCGATTTTTGGTAAATCTTTTTTTTTTTATCATATAACCCCCCAGTCGAATTTCAAATATATTTGAATTTAAGAGAATTCACATGAATTTCAAATTTGACCCTAGATAAATGTGCCTCTATTGTATGTCCAGTAGTTCAAAACCACTTGTTAGTATTAAAGTATAGAATCAAAATATGGAACAAGATGGCTAATACTTAACTTATGAGCTATTCATTGAATAGTTTACTTTAAAATAGTATTTAAAAAAAAAAAAACTAGTTTTGCTGCAAAAAAACAAGAAACATTCCATTTTGTGGGGGATGGGGAGAAAAAGTTACAGATTTACAAAATGTGTATATTTTTTTTCCATGAAATCTTCACAGCAACATTATACATGGGGGGGGGAGAATACAAATAGGTTATATTACAAATATAGCAATAACTTATTTGATATCATGCATACCATGCAATAAAAATTACATTAGTAGATTAAGCGAAATTTTCCAAACAAGGTGAGGGGGGGGAAATAAGATTTTGTCTTTTTTAAGGACAACGCTTTATGTAAATCCTTAAAACTAGTGCGATGATCTACGGGTGCCTCCTTGTTTGTCTTTTATGGATTTTTAAATCAGACAAAAAAAGAACAGTGATCTGTTAGGAATCATTCCAACTTTGCTCAACGATCGCAGAGACCCTTTTCTCGTACTCTCGCTTGTTTTCTTGATAAAGTTGTGCCGCTTGGCTGTTGGCTGGGCTATTTGGGTTGGGTTCATCCAGAAGAGACTGCGAGAAAGAAAAAAAATGCACATTTCCATTAAAATGTAGCCTTTAAAAGTAGAAAACAGTATTAGTTTGGAAAGAACGAGTTCATGGTCTGATAAAAACACGTAAATAAGAGAAGGCCGTGGTATAAGTACAGATTCATTATCCAGAAAGCTCTAAATTACAGAAACGCTGTCTCCCGTAGACTCCGTTTTATCTAAATTTTAAAAAACTGATTTCCTTTTTCTCTGTAATAATAAAACAGTAGCTTGTACTTGATCCCAACTAAGATATAATTAATCCTTATTGGAGGCAAAACCAGCCTATTGGGTTTATTTAACGTTTACATGATTTTCTAGTAGGCGGATAGATTCGCTATCCGGAAAGCCCCAAGCATTCTGGATAATGGGTCCCATACCTGTACAAAATTACAAACACAGTTGTGCAAATTTTTTTTGTTCTAATGGTTAACCTCTGACCCGTGAACTGTTATTAAAGGGGTAATTCATAACTTTTAGGTCTAAATAAAACCTGCCCAAGTGCTAGAGATCCATTGATCTTCATTTTTTATAATTTATCAAAATGACCCTGCCTTTATTCATATGGGGGTCACAAACTGGCATCCAAACAAAATTCCTCTGTAAAACTGCCATGCTGTGGTTACTTTTTATTATTCTTAGAAATCATTAAATCTCTAGTTCGCAACAATGAATCTGCAAACTGAAAAGCTGCCATAAAAAATTAAACAAAAATGAATACCAATTGCAAATCGTCTTAATCTCATTGCCTACATTAAGCAAACAAAAATGTAAAGGTGATCTACAGCTTTACATGTTTGGTTTATCTTTGAACTTTGTAATGTTATATAGACTGTCCATTTCCTAGCAAATTTGCAATCAGTCTTCATTATTTATATGTTATAGTTTGAGTTATTTGCCTTGCTCTTTTGTGTCTTTCCAGCTTTCAACTGGGGGTCACTGGCCCCATCTAAAAAAACAAATGTTCTGTAAGGCTACAAATTTATCATCATTATTACTTTTTATTACTCATCTTTCTAATCAGACCCTCTCCTATTTATATTCCAGTCTCATTCAAATCAATGCATGTTTGCTAGGGTAATGTGGACCCTAGCAACCAGATCGCTCAAACTGGAGAGCTGCAGAATAAAAAGGTAAATAACTCAAAAAGCACAAATAATAAAAAATGAAAACCAATTGCAAATTGTATCAAAATATCACTCTTTAACCCCATACTAAAATTAGTCAAAGGACTGTTGTTCTTAAACACCTAAAAAAAACCTTCGATCAAAAATGTGAGGCAAGGTATGGGATTTATTTTATAGAAACCAGTTATCCAGAAAGCTCTGATAGAGATATAGATATATAGATATATAGATATATAGATATATAGATATATATATATATGTATATCTTTCAATCCCATAGCTCCCATTTTAAGCAAATAATTTACATTTTTACATATTTCCTTTCTATCTGGAATAGGAGGATCTACAAGTGTCATAGAAAAGGCGTTCACTGAGGGTGGTAGAAAGTTAAAGGGGAACTCCACAAAAACCTAGCTTTTTGAAAAGTAAACATAATTTCAAGCAAATTTTCAATACACATCAATTAAAAAACTATGCAGACTTTTCAGGATTGATTCAGGATTGATTTTTAATGGTTTGGAACTGTTTCCTAAGCCTAGCCCCCTGCTCTCCTGCTGATCTGTTCGACTACTTTGCTGAGCTGGCTGACTACTGTTACTTTGTATCAGCAGCAATCTGTCCTTAGCCAGCATGCTCCAAACCACACAATTCCCTGGAGCAGAACAATGCATTGTGGGTTGTGTAGTTCCTGCATGCTGCCTGTAAGCTGTGGGGAAGTTGTTACATCGTTGTTCTAGTCCCTCCTTCTCTTCCAGGATTTCAAATGATGCAGAAAGAGAAGAACTGTTAACCAGCTGGAATTCAGCATAGAAAATGGCATTTATTCATACTTTTTGAAGAAACAGGTAACGGTGATGTGTATATTAGGGGTTTCTGTGTTATGTGGGTCTCTTTATCAAATTTTGGTTTGGAACCCAGAGTTCCCCTCAAAATAATACCTGAGATTTCAGTGTATAATGTTGCGTGTGTTGCCAATCCATTCCTAAACTTAGCACTTAAAACGCACATGGCACCTACCTGAATTGAAGTTAATATTGACGATACATCATATGTTGGACTCCAGCGATTCTGAAGGATATCTAAACATATGCTGCCATCAGCATAAACTGTAAGCAAGAGGGAAAATCATTCTCAGCAAATGTAATGCTATAGTACAGTGAAAAAAACCTGCATCAAATCAATCCAACACTGGGTATTCAACCGCTCATCCTTATAGCACAGGCTCAATGCACCGATCCTCAAAGGCTTACCTGTGAGCGCAATATGGATACAGATATCATCATGCAGATTTGCTGCGATGAAGAATTTTGCTGCCGACTACCACACAAAATATTTCCGGCCCCTTAGTGTCCCATTCAAGTATATACACCTGAAAAAAGCACTAAGGGCCCCAAAATATGTTGTAGTCAGCAATAAAATTCTTCAAAGCAGAAAATCTGCATGATGGTGCTCTCCTCTGTATCTATACTGCCTCAATCTCTGTGCAATGGAGGCAGAGAAATAAACATACATTTAGAAGCTGACAGATTGTGTCCTGAAAATATAACCATTAACACATGTATAATTTCTCTTTCCATGTTTTCTATTCTAATAGTTGCAAAGATTGTTTGTCGTAAAGGGTGGATGTCTGTGGTACATTTGGTACTTAGAGAAGGGTTCTTAGTGGGGTGCTACAGGGTAAATGTGTTCATTGATGACTGTAAGTAATGTACAGGTGTTTGCCAATCACACTACACTATGCAAGCCAATTAATTCGATTTATGTTGTGTCATCCTGGCTTGAGAATCTGGACAAACTGGCAATTTGGGCGGCTATGTGGCACATAAGATTATTTAAGAGAATTGAAGCGGAGAAAGTCTGAAGATTGACTAAGTTGATAAAGGGAATGAAAGGTCTCCGTTATGAAGAAAGGCTGTCCAAGTTGGGGTTAACACTAGAAAAGAGGCGATTTTATTATTTGCATAATAGAAGGGACCCATATAATAAACTCTCCAATGCTTTACCATCCATTTTCGATTAGAAGAAAGGAGGTTCTATCGTATGAAATTAAGGAAGGCAGAAAATACAGGGTTACTAAAATTAGCTCTCACCCAGGGACTAGTTCAATTGCCATGATGGCATCAGGAAGATGTTTTCCTCCTTCATTTCATGGAGTCAAAAAGGTTCTTGGTAGAGACTACCTATTTCAGGCTAAACCGGAAGTTTGTTTTGGCTGTGAGCAGTGTAACTTCTTCCGCGTCATTTATTTCTGTAAGACCGGGCGAGTGACGGACTGCAGCAGCAGACTGGTCAGCAATAAATCAAAAAGCTAACGAAGACCCCTCCTAAATCCCAGCATGCATTCCTTCACCTATCCTCTGCTTTTACAGAAATAAGTTATGCTGAAGAAGTTACACTGCCCGCAGCCAAAACAAACTTCCGGTTTAGAAGGCTGGCAAAGAGGAGATGTCGCCTTTTGGGAAAGACAGAGCACATCTGGAAGCTGTGTTTTATAATGGTATTTTTTTAAGCATTAATCATAGTACCATTTCTGAGAGATGGATCTGCAGGCAGAAAAGGGTAGAGTGGATTCTGAACTTAAAAAAATAGTGTTACTGGTCCTTTAATCACGAAAACAAGTCTACTCTATTTAGTCTTGTATTGTAGTCAAATCTCCAGATGCTGTAGCCGAGTAGCGCTTAAGGGGTGTTTCTAATGCACTCCTTAGAGAATATATTTGTAATGCCCATCCAATCCACCGTATGAGTGGAAAAGGTTCAAATACTTACCATTTGGGTGAAACATTTTTGATACAAATCTAACAGTTGGAGGTTTATTCGGATACTCTTCTGAAAATTCTATGACGAGTTTAAATGTACCTGCCCAGAAAAAATAAAAAGGGTTACCACTGTCCCAAAATAAATCAGGCCTCTAGAATGTATATTTGTCAATCTTTTAAGACAAAATGAAAGTAAATAGAAGTTTAACTGTTCTCCTTTAAACCTGGAGGCTAGTATGCAGATTAAGTTTAAATCACATCTTGTGTTTTAGCTTGTGCTGCCCTTTCAGCAAGAACAGTGGTGGCCAAAACACCCTAACCCAACTACAACCACTGTTATTCATTTAAAAGGTAAACTTTTTGCAAGAAGAGATTGTTCTGCAAGTTTTACGTACAAAGAGTGGTGGTAAATGGAACATTTTCTAATTGGACCAGTGTTGTTAGTGGAGTACCGCAGGGCTCTGTACTAGGTCCCTTGCTTTTCAACTTGTTTATTAATGACCTGGAGGTGGGCATTGAAAGTACCGTTTCTATTTTTGCAGATGATACTAAATTGTGCAGAACTATTGGTTCCATGCAGGATGCTGCCACTTTGCAAAGTGATCTGTCTAAACTGGAAAACTGGGCAGCAAACTGGAAAATGAGGTTCAATGTTGATAAATGCAAGGTTATGCACTTTGGCAAAAATAATATAAAAGCAAGTTATACACTAAATGGCAGTGTGTTGGGAGTTTCCTTAAATGAAAAGGATCTTGGGGTCTTTGTAGATAACACGTTGTCTAATTCTGGGCAGTGTCATTCTGTGGCTACTAAAGCAAATAGAGTTCTGTCTTGCATAAAAAAGGGCATTAACTCAAGGGATGAAAACATAATTATGCCTCTTTATAGGTCCCTGGTGAGGCCTCATCTGGAGTATGCAGTTCAGTTTTGGACTCCAGTCCTTAAGAGGGATATAAATGAGCTGGAGAGAGTGCAGAGACGTGCAACTAAATTGGTTAGAGGGGCGGAAGACTTAAATTATGAGGGTAGACTGTCAAGGTTGGGGTTGTTTTCTCTGGAAAAAAGGCGCTTGCGAGGGGACATGATTACACTTTACAAGTACATTAGAGGACATTATAGACAAATGGCAGGGGACCTTTTTACCCATAAAGTGGATCACCGTACCAGAGGCCACCCCTTTAGACTAGAAGAAAAGAACTTTCATTTGAAGCAACGTAGGGGGTTCTTCACAGTCAGGACAGTGAGGTTGTGGAATGCACTGCCGGGTGATGTTGTGATGGCTGATTCAGTTAATGCCTTTAAGAATGGCTTGGATGATTTTTTGGGCAGACATAATATTAAAAGCTATTGTGATACTAAACTCTATAGTTAGTATAGGTATGGGTATATAGAATTTAATTAAAAGTAGAGAGTGGTGTATGTATGGTTGCTGGGTTTTCTTTTGGAGGGGTTGAACTTGATGGACTTTGTCTTTTTTCAACCCAATTTAACTATGTAACTATGTAACTAAATGATCTCCATCATAATAATGCAACAACTGCCATAGGTCACCGACGTGCTGGATGTGTTATGAAACTTGTAGGATCCTGTAGCTATATTTTCAATCTAAGGATGAATATTTCTACATAAAGTATGATATCCAGTTTAAATTCCTTAATATCTGTACCAAAGATAAGAGGAAGACTTACCATCTTCAAACGGAGTCCCTTCAGGCCTGAAGGAGAGAAATAGAATTTAGAAATGCTGTACTAGGGGAGGGAAAGGGGAGTTGAACAAATAAAAGTAACGAGAACAAGTAACATGATGGGTTTATAAAAATACTAGTTCAAAGCACATATTTTCTGCTAATTCAAGTTGTCAGCAATGCCAGCTAATGGGGGAACAATCCAGCACTGGCTGGTTACCCATTTGACAGCCAGGAAGCAACCAGCCATATATGAATCAGTCAATTGCCCTTATATGTCCATGTGATGTATTTGTCACATGTTACATTTTTTTTTTAAAAATAAAAGACTGAAATACACCTTTTAGCTATTTGTTGTATTTAAAGAATACAGTAACCAACCATATTATTATTATTGTGCTCACATAACAAGTGTTACTCATATGAGGCTATAATATGAAATAACTACAAAGGTATAAAGGGTTATTACTAAATGAATGCACATGAATGGTGTGTAGGTGCAGCTCAGGTCATTTTGCCTAGTCATGTGCTTTCAGAAAGAGCTAGCACTTTAAGATGGAACTGCTTTCTGGCAGGATGTTGTTTCTCCTACTCAATGTAAGGGTAGAGACACACGGTCAGATTCGGGGAGATTAGTCGCCCAATGACAAATCTCCTCTTCTTTGGGGCGGCTAATCTCCCTGAACTGCCTTCCTGCCGGGGCTAGAATGAAAATTGCCAGCAGGATGCCAATCTGAGTGCTTCGTTTTCCTAAGTAGTCCCGAAGTTTCCTTGTGAGGCAACTTTGGAAAACGAAGCCAATTGCCATCCTGCTGGCGCTTTTCATTCTAGCCGGCAGGAGGCAGTTCGGGTGGCGGGGTGTTTGGTCGCCCCAAAAAAGAGGAGATTTGTCACCGGGCAATTGATCTACCCGAATCTGACAGTGTGTCTCTGCTCTAACTGAATGTGTTGCAGTGGGACATGGATTTTACTATTGAGCGCTGTTCTACCAGGCAGCTGTTATTTTGTGTTAGGGAGCTGCTGCTATCTGGTTACCCATTATTCTGTTAGGATGCTGGGAGGGAGGTGTGATATCACTCCAACTTGCAGTACAGCAGTAAAGAGTGACTGACGTTTATTAGAGCACAAGCCACGACTGCGGGCAGCTGGGAAACTGACAATATGTCATGCACCATATCAGATTTCAAAATTAAATATAAAAAAAAAAATCTGTTTGCTCTTTTGAGAAATGGATTTAATCCCATGACTGTATCCCTTTAAGGAGACACTTTTCCAAGAGCAGAACACTAAGCAGGGAGGTGCCAGCCTATGAAAAATCTAACCATATGTAATGGCAGGACTGTCATAAGGGTATTACCTTGACATGGTATGACGGCAATTTTATCATAAATTGTAACTATAAAACTGTTTTTTGAAAATGTATGCACATAATACATTAAAAATAGGAAATGTGCATTTATCAAAACCTTCTTTGTTGGTCTGTTGTAACCCCAGACCCTCAGTGCTCATGTACCCAGCACTTGCATCTGGGCCAATGCTGTGATCTGTAACAAATCCAGCCCAAGTTGTAAAACGTCTTTGCTGGTGGCTGCAAGGCATCCCTGTACTTACCACCTGCCATATTTGGTAATGGCATAGTTAGGAGTCATTTCTAAATCAATTTATGGTACATTTGCACATATTGTAAAATATATACTTTTTCATTTGCAGGACCAAGCACTCATGCATTCTAACAGGAAAATGTCAAAAAAAAGTTGGGTAATAAAGAAGGCTTTGAGATGATATGGGATGTTAAAATGCACTGTAAATATCACTAAGAAAGTCTCAGAAGTCAACTAACAATTTGGAATGGAGCAAATAGATGCAGAGAATTTGTTGCTTCCGTAAGTCAAAATCCAAGTTACTATTGTATAACATGCAATATATTTGGTAAAACAGAAACCCTTACCCAAATATAACTGCATTCCACACCATTATATTGTTTTCTGAAGGTGCACCGCTGACTCCAACTGGCGGATCTTCCTGCAACCTGCAGAAAGAAGGAAGAAAAAGATTACGTTTAAAGGAGAACTACCATTAAAATAATAAACAGATCTCATAGTAATAAAAAAAATATTACAGTTAATGGTTTGACAACTTAATATTTTGTAAATGCTAGAGCTACAAGAAAGTACAGTCATAGGATCCATTATCCTGAAACCCAATACCCCAAACTAACCTCCAATAATTTCCCATAGATTCAATTTTTATCTAAACAATTCAATTAATAAACAATTCCGTTTTTTTTCTTTGTAATAATAAAGCAGTACTGTACCTTGTACTTGATCCCAACTATTGGTGACAAAAACTATTCTATTGGTTTTACTTACTGTTTAAATAATTTCTAGTAGACTTAAGGTCTGGCGATCCAAATTAAAAAAAGATCCCCTCATCTGTAAATTCCCAGGTCCCAAGCTTACCGGATAATAGATCCTATACCTGTACACAAATATCTGATACCAGAAATGAACTGGATGAAACTACACACAGTAAATCAAAATATGTGCTGTAATTTGCATGTTCCATTAAGTGAGTTTATTGAATCAAATAGTCATCAAATCAAATGCAGGAATTTTAACGCACACACGGGTTCAGGGAATAGAAAGCAGGTATAACGTCTGGCCTCAAAACTGGGGATGCACCGAATCCACTATTTTGGATTTGGCCGAACCCCCCCGAATTCTTCGCAAAAGATTCGGCCGAATACCGAACTGAATCCGAATCCTACTTTGTATATGCAAATTTTGGGTGGGGAAGGGAAAACTATTTTTTACTTCCATGCTTTGTGACAAAAAGTCACGCGATTTCCCTCCCCAATTAGGATTTGGATTCAGTTCGGCCGGGCAGAAGGATTCGGGCGAATCCGAATCCTGGAAAAAGTCAGAATCCCCGAACCGAATCCTGGATTAGGTGCATCCTTACTTAAAGGGATATTGTCATGGGAAAACATGAGTTAATAGTGCTACTCCAGCAGACTTCTGCACTGAAATCCAATTCTCAAAAGATTTTTTTATATTCAATTTGAAATCTGCCATGGGGCTAGAAATATTGTCAGTTTCCCAGCTGCCCCCAGTCATGTGTCTTGTGCCTGCACTTTAGGATGGAACTACTTTCTGGCAGGCTGTTATTTCTCCTACTTAATGTAACTGAATCAGTCTCAGTGGGACCTGGATTTTACTACTGAGTATATCTACCAGACAGCTGTTATCTTGTGTTAGGGAGCTGCTATCTGGTTACCTTCCCAGTGTTCTGTAGTTAGGTTGCTGGGGGGAAGATTGCAGTACAGCAGTAAAGAGTGACTGAAGTTTATCAGAGCACAAGTCACATGACTGGGAGCAGCTGGGAAACTGTCAATATGTCTAGCCCCATGTCAGACTTCAAAATTGAATATAAAAAAATCTGTTTGCTCTTTTGAGAAATGGATTTCAGTGCAGAATTCTGCTGGAGCAGCACTATTAACTGATACGTTTTAATAAAAACATGTTTTCCCATGACAGTATCCCTTTAAAACGCTTTGGATGTTACTGATCATGCACAAACTGCAATCAGGATACAAAGATAAGAGCCGTCACTCCATTAAGTGCTGCAAATGCTGCCCTAACAATACATTAATAGAACAAAACAAGGGTTAAAATAATAAAGACATGAATACAAAGTACAATGGCATGCAAAATGAAGTGCGTAATATCAAAGAACCAAGCAGACAGAGGTCCCTGCCCTACAGGGTAACAATTTAAGTGAGGTAAACGTGTAAACAACCTCTGCACTTTGGTTGACAGCAAATCATGAATGGCTTTTTCAACACTTTTGTTTACATAAATAGTAGGGATTCAGCCTTTTTCAGCAGGATTTGGAGGAATCCTTCTGTCCGGCCGAACCAAATCCTAATTTGCATATGCAAATTAGGGGTGGGGAAGGAAGTCGCATGACTTTTTGTCACAAAACAAGGAAGTTAAATAAGTTTTTTCCCTTCCCATCCCTAATTTGCATTTGACAAAATAGTGGATTCGGTGCATCCCTAATAAATAGGACAACAAGGTTGGCTCTTGACATTCTTGCTTTATGATACAGGTAAGGAATCCATTATCCAGAAAGTTCTAAATTACAGAAAGGCCATCTCCCATAAACTCCATTTTATCCAAATAATCCAATTTTTTTTAAAATAATTTCCTTTTTCCCTGTAATTATAAAACAGTAGCTTGTACTTGATCCCAACTAAGATGTAATTAATCCATATTGGATGCAAAACCAGTCTATTGGGTTTAGCATTCTGGATAACGGGTCCCATACCTGTACAATGTACTACTATACTGCACAAAAGGAAAACCAATACAAAGATTACTGCCTGAAGACAATATTTATCTGTTTGCAACTATATCCAAAATGACCAGGTGCGGTGCTCTGAGTCAGTGGTCCAAATAATGCAACAATGCAAGCTTAAAAATACAATGAAACACCTAAAAAGTCATTCATAAAATAATAAACAATAAATATCAGTGTGGAGCATATATAAACACTGCACGATGTTGCACGTTTAACCAATGACAACCAATCACATTTTTCCATTTTTTTCCCCCCAACCTGCAGTTGGCTTTAGAAAAAAAAAACTAACCACCGATTATTGATCAAGATAACACTAGTCACAATGCAGAAAAAAAAATAGATTTTTAGGGCAAAAAAAAAAATATATAATATGCAATAAAGCAAAAATTCAATTCTGGAAAAATGTATGTATAAGAGCTGGAAGGCAAATTCAGGACTGGATCACAACAGCATAAGCGATCAATCAGCAAGGGGTGTTGGGAGGGGGGGGGCTACACCAAGGCCTGGACTGGCAATCTGTCTGTTCTGACAAATGCCATAGGGGCTGCTGTAAGATGATGTCATGTAATTATGATGCCGGGTTATTGAATCACTTATATGCAACTGGATTTATGTCCAGTTTTCACAATATCTTAATGGGACAGTTTTGAATGGATAGTCCTTTGACAAACGGAGATGTCCAGTTGAAACCCACACGGCTGGACACACTATCTATTCTGCCCCATGAGTAAGACCAATCCTTTAACTACAGGTATGGGATCTATTATACAGAAATCAGTTATCCAGAAAGCTTTGAAATACAACAATGCTCATTTAGCAAAACTATTTCTTATTTTTGATTGACTTGTTTCTGTAATAAGAAATGAACTGCACTTAATAATAACGAAGCCATGTCAAGGTAAGTATCTTGGTATTTAATTGCTTTTCATGTATTGGCCAGATTATTGTTCAGGTTTCACAAAGCTGAAAACCGAACAGAAAGTTGAGACCCGAACAAGCCTTAAACTGGCCATAGACGCAAAGATCCGATCGTACGAATCCTCAATTTGTATGATTTTCGGGCCATGTTTCCCGACATTTGTCGTGCTATGGTAATGGGTCGTTCAGTCGATCGGACAGGTTAGAAAGTTTCTGTCGGCTGCGGGTAATATCTCTGCGTGTATTGCCGATCTGACGATTTTCAGTGGGGCAGTGACTGTTACCAGCTTTTGTCGGACATAACTTTCGTACGATTGCTGTCATGGGCAGAACATTGTTTGATCTGTTCTTTTACTACTTTATTTGATCAGAATGGTTAGTGGCAGGTCGGGAGATGGGGGAAGTCCGATCGTTGGTCCGATATGAAGGTAAATCTGCACATCTATGGCCAGCTTTAGGGTCAGGCCACACGCTCAGATTTGGGGAGATTAGTCGCCCAGCGACAAATCTTCTCTTCTTCAGGGCGACTAATCTCCCCGAACTGCCACCCGCCGCCTAGAATGTAAATCGCTGGTGGGATGGCAATCGAAACGCTTCGTTTTTTTGTTTTCTGAAGACATCTGAAATTTCCTCCTGAGGCAACTTTGGAAAACGAAGCGCTCCGAGTGCCATCCCTCCGACGATTTAGATTCTATCCAGCGGGAGGCAGTTCAGGGAGATTAGTCGCCCCCGAAGAAGAGATTTGTCGCTGGGCAACTAATCTCCCTGAATCTGAGCGTATGCCCTGACCCTTTGGTGAAGCACAGTTTGCCAACTGGCAGCAATCCTATCTGCCACATTCCTGTCAGTTCATGCCTTTGCCTGAGAGAATAGGAGTCCGGGGTCACGCCAACAACATCCATTTCTGAAGTCTAAGGTTTATTCAGTTCGGGCGCCGAGCTCGAATTACCCCAGTCAACATGACTGATATTTATTTCTGGACGTGAGGGCAAAACAATACAGATAAGCACATGGCATCATGAGGGCAGCAGCAGGGAATATAAACACACTGCCCACCACACAAAACTATATACATTAACAAATAAAACCCTAGCATGGGTAGAAATGTATGTTTTGGTGCCTGTTATACAACTGCTGCAACATGATGCTGAACAGAGAACTTTCACACTGTCCTCCATGTTTATTTACCACAAAGGAGGAAGTGAGGCAGCCTGGCCTAGTCCAAATAATAAGTTATGTAGGGGGGTTATGGTGCTCATCAGCTCCCCCCAACATTCACTTGTGCGTGCGTCAGAGGAGGCTTCAGGTAATCGGCTACAAAACTACAACTTCCGGCATGCCAAGCGGCCAGCAAGGGAGAGTCCCACAACAGCAGAAGCGCCGCAGGTTGCTTGTAACTCGCAGTGGAGCAGACTAGGGAAGGAGGCTGTTTAATAGCCGTACTCACCTCTTAAAGTCCCTCATCAGCCTCCTCCTGGCCGGGGTGGACATTGCCCCTGATTAGAAGCTCACGGAGGGGGAAAGGGAGGAAACCCAAACCCGACAGCCGCCACCGCTAACTCAGCAACCCTGGCACAAACAAGCAGCAATGACGTCGCTCAGCGTTCCCAACATTGGGCTGGACTAGGACCGTACCACATCCCTAAGAGTGGGAGGTTCCGTGCTAAACTGCCATATGGAAACTTTGCACTCACACTCCGACTGAACTTTATCGTTATTTATATGTTTAGTTTATTGCGCAGCAGTATGCCGTTTCTCCGACGTGCGGCAGCTTAATTTATCGCTTGCGATCACCCCTCTCGCTAGTACAAAATGGTCGATTCCGTAAGTGACACCTCATAGTTCCTCAGGAGAAGCGTTGCGTCATATCACGTGGTCTCTCTCTAAGAGGGCAGCCTGGTATGGGGGTGCATTTTGTCCCAAGTAAATTTGGTGTAGAAAAAAATACAGTCTGTATATAAAAATATACCCAAGTAGTACACAGAATGAATGTCTCTCAGGATACAGTTGTAATTGTGGTCATATGTTCTGTGTACTGAGGATATATTTTGTTTACTTGGGACAAAAGGCACACAGTTCCTCATAATAAGGTTTATGTCACATTCATTGAAGTTTTAATAAACACTTTTTATTGAAAAGGGTAGCGTTAAAGGATATAGGATTGCCAGCTTTGCTGGTGGTTAAACCCGAACAATGGGGGCGGGGCAGATAGCATTGTAGGTGGAGCAGTGATATCGGGCTGGGCGTGATGATGTCAGGGGCAGACACGATGATGTCAAGGAGGTCAGGATTATTACACCACTTATATGTATGTCCGGACCGACAATTAAAATAGGCCCTGGCATTTCAGGTACACAGAGGCCCAATCAGCCCACATAGAGGCCCAAAGAGCCCCCACCAGCCCACTAAATACTGACTTTCTATGGCACCTTATAGTAGCCCCTCTGGCATTTGCATACCTCCCAACATTTTGGAAGTAAAAAGAGGGACAAAAATTTTTTTTCAGGGGTGTAACGCAGCATTTTTTCACCACCCCCTAATTACCATGTTTGTTTTACAAAATTTGGCAGGTTATGAAAGTTAGAAAATATTTCTCCTTATCTAAACTGTGTTTTTGTGTCTCAAAATTGTTACAAAGTATCTTATTTGCACCTGTTAGGTGTTCTGGGCTCTCTGCTAAAAGCCAATTGAGTGAGAAACTTTGTTTCTTTTTCTGGCTGTTCGGTGCAGAGAAAAGAGGGATTGTCCAGTACAAATGAGGGACTGCGGGTTGAGCTGTCAAAAGAGGGACTGTCCCTCCAAAAAAGGGACAGTTGGGAGGTATGCATTTGCCAAAACCCACAGATTGCCAGTCCGGGCCTGCTTATATGCAAATTGCTGGATTTCTGTCCAGTTTCACAATGGGACAGAAAGTTTTGAACAGACAGCCCTTTAACAAACTAAGATGTTCAGGGAAACCCTACCTCTATCTATTCTGCCTGATGCGTAAGACCAGAGGTATGAGATCTATTAAACAGAAATCGGTTATCCAGAAAGCTCTGAAATGCAGCAATGCTCATTTAGAAAAATGATTTCTTATTTTTGACTGATTTGCTTATTTCTGTTTCTTTAATAACAAGAAATTAACCTCACTTCATCACAACTAAGCCAGCCATGTCAATGTGAGTATCTTCGTATTTAATTGGTTTTTATTTGGCCAGCTTATTGTTCGGTTTTCACAAGGCTGAAGACCAAACAGAAAGTTGAGACCACAACAGGCCTTAGAAAAATCAGCGGGGCAAAACCGAACAGGTGGCAACCCTAGCCTTCCCTCTGCCCTACGCCGGCTAAAATGAAAATCTCCTGGGGGAAGGCAAACACGGAGCTTCAATTTCTGGAGTCGACTGAAGTTGCCTCATGAGGAAACTTTGTGCGGCTTTGGAAAATTAAGCGCCATGTGTGCCTTCCCCCAGGTGATTTTAATTTTAGCCGGTGGAGGGCAGGGGAGGAAGGCAGTTTGGGGATATTGTCGCCCCCAAAGAAGAGGAGAATTGTCGATGGGGCGACTAATCTCCCCCAATCTGCTTGTGTGGCGTGACCCTTAAAGGAGAAATCAACCAGTCCTGAAAAAAACCCTTACCCCCCACCCCAGGTAGACCCCTCCTCCCCCCAGGCTAACTACCCCCCCCAGGAAGATGCCCCATACTCCATACTTATCCTTTGCCGCAGATTCTTCCAGCGAAGTTCCACACATCCATCTTCTGCGTCCTCAGTAAGCTGACTGTGAGATCGTCAATGTAATTCGGTGCATGCTCAGTTGCGCAAACCAGCAAACTGCTACAACTGCGCATGCACAGAAATACCAATCTCACAGTCAGCTTATAATGGATGCAGAAGATGGACGTGTGGAACTTCGTTGGAAGAATCTGTGGTGAGGGGTAAGTATGGAGTATGGGGCATCTCCCGGGGGGGGTAGTTAGCCTGGGGGGAGGAGGGAGGGGGGTCTACCTGGGGTGGGGTGGTATGAATTTTTTTCAGGACAGGTTGAATTCTCCTTTAAGAGCCAAACTTATGGGGGGACCCTGGCAAGCATTTTTTTTTAAGTTGTGGGTAGGCTGGCCACCAATATTTTTTTTTAACTAAAAGGATGTTCCTGGCCACCAGGCTTTTTATAACTTGTGGTGGTGGGGGGGGGGCAGGCCAGGCATCAATATTATTTATTTATTTGCAGGGGGTCCCTGATCTCCAATGGCTTTTAATAATGTGGGGGGGGGCTGTCCACCAATGGCTTTTTATAACTTAGGGGAGTTACTGTTTTAGCGCTGATGTCTGGCTTTTTTTATGTGGGGCTTGAGGACGGGGACCAGGGGGAATGTTGCTGCACAGGGCCATGTGATTTCTGAAGGTAGCCCTGTGCATACTGTACAAATTGGGAGGCCCCATCATTGAGAACATGCGTGTAACAAAACATGGCCACCTGCACTGGGAGGGAGTTCCTGGTGTGAGTAGCATAGCACTCACTAGGGGAAACAATTTTTCTCAGGTACCCTTTAAAGGAGAATTCAACCCTAATGACGTCTTCCAAACAATAAAAAACATTAATAACTTAAAAAGAACATTTTACTCGCAATCACCGATTTTATAATCACGGTAATAATAGGCCCCCGTTGATCCACCCACTTCTGGATCGTTAGATCAGTCAGAGTAGTACCAACCTTCTCAGAAAAATAAACGTTATTGCAGCCTCATTATGAGAGGAAACCCAATCTTCAGAAACGAGGAGCACCCTTAGTCTTAGCGACTATAATCACCGAGGGGAGCCTAACTAATTTTCCTTTGAGACACTTAGAGGCTCATTCATCAAGGGCCTAATTTCCAATTCTTGTGAGTTCTTAATTCCAATGAATTGCAAAATTCGACTTGCCGAAATGTATTCATAAAATAGATTTTTTTTAACTCGAATGAATTTAAAGGACAAGGAAAGTATAAAATAGAATAAGGCTAGAAATGCTGTATTTTGTATATTAAACATAAACATGAACTTACTGCACCACAAAGCCTAATCAAACAAATGATTTATGCTTTCAAAGTTGGCCACAGGGGGCTGTCATCTTGTAACTTTGAAAAGACGGTTCCGCCTAAATTTTGGGAAGGGTTTTTTTTACAGTGAGAGCTGTTCATATTGGGAATTCTCTCCCTGAATCAGTTGTACAGGCTGATACATCAGGGGCGGTCCACCTTCAAGTTAACTTTTAGTATGGCCGATTCTAAAACTGGTCTTCATTATTTATTTCCTATAGTTTTTGAATTATTTGCTTTTCTCTTCTAACTCTTTCCAGCTTTCAAATTGGGGTCACTGACCCCATCTTAAAAACAAATGCTCTGTAAGGCTACATATTTATTGTTATTGCTACTTTTCATTACGCATTTTTTCTATTCAGGCCTCTCCTATTCATTTTCCAGGCTCTTATTCAATTCAATGCATGGTTGCTAGGGTAATTGGGACCCTAGCGATAGGGTTGCCACCTGTTCAGTTTTGACCCTGACAGCCCAGTAATTTAAAGGGCTGCCCGGTTTTCCAAATTAGGAAAAACAGGCAGGATTCCCATGATTGCTATAGCGATCAGCAGGTCGCTGCATCATAGCCATGCCCCCTGATGTCATGGCCCTGCCCCCTGCCCGGTATCCACGGTAGAAAAGGTGGCAACCCTACCTAGCGACCGGATTGCTGAAACTGCAAACTGGAGAGCTGCTAAATAACTCAAAAACCACAAATAATAAAAAATGAAAACCAATTGCAGACTTTCTAAGGATATCGCTCTCTAAATCATACTAAAAGATAACACAAAGGTGAACAATCCCTTTAAGAGGGGGTTGGGTGGCTTTTTAGCAAGTGAAGGAATACAGGGTTATGGGAGATAGCTCATAGTACAAGTTGATCCAGGGACTGCTCCCATTGCCATTTTGGAGTGAGGAAGGAATTTTTTCCCCCTCTGAGGCAAATTGGAGAGGCTTCAGATGGAGTTTTTTTTCCTTCCTCTGGATCAACTGCCAGTTAGGCAGGTTATATTAGGGTTGCCACCTGTCCAGTTTTGACCTGGACACACTGGACAGGTATTAGGCATTAGGACTGCCCAGGTCAAAATTTCATCCTAATTCATTTTCCAAATTAGGAAAACTGGGCAGGGTTCCCTATGATTGACACGGCGATCGGTCATAGCCCGCCCTCTAATGTCACAACCCTCCACGTCACAGCCCCGCCCCTGCCCGGTCTCCACCAAACGAAACGGTGACAACCCTAGGTTATATATATTTAGACTTAAAAGGTTGAACTTGATGGACATATGTCTTTTTTTTTTTCCACCTAACTTACTATGTTTCTATAAGTTGTCTGAAAAATTTAGCTGGAAAGCGTTTGTTGGCGTAATAAAAGCTACAAAAATATAATTTTTTTTTGGTGGGTAGTATTTTAGTAGTATGAAGAGAGGGGCTTGTAACAATTTCTATGTGATATTTTTGTCTGTTCTCTGTTGTGAGGTTTATTATGAGAGTAAAGACAAGAGGGTCTCATTTACAGATGCGCTGGATTCAATTGCAAGTGTAAGTGGAGCTAAATTTACATTTTATATTCGCCCAGGTTGGAGCATGCTCTGCACAGAAATATACTTGTGCCCTGTGTATATGCAGATCTACCACTGTCAGCGGCCAAGAGCCCCCCAGCCTGTCCACCATGCTTATTGGAAAGCACAGGTTCCACTTACAGGCAGGTAGAGTAAAAAAATGTTTTTTCAATTTTTACAAATGGCACTCTTCCTCCCAGTGGCGTAACTAGATATTACTGGGCCCCACAGCAAATTATTTTTCAGGCCCCCAAAATGTTAAGAGGTTGACTTGTTTCTCCAATATTTATTGAAATTGTATGTGAATTAGGGCCTCATGGGGCCCCTATACCTCCTGGGCCCCCTGCAGCCGCAGGGTCTGCTTCCTCTATAGTTACACCCCTGCTTCCTCCTACTTTTGAGCCATAACAGTCTATTCAGTAGCACAGTAGAATGCATTGCTACCTTGCCCCGGTTCTGTTCCAGAAAGGTCTGCATGTATTTCCCATCCTCTGGTCTGAATGGATTACTATCAGGAACTCAGGTTTCCTCACAAACAGGTTAAGGGCAGTGCCTCACGGAAAGATCAGTAGCCCATGTTTATTAAAAAGTTTTACCAACAAAATCATTAGTTTTGTTTTTCAATACTCAATAAGGCAAATCACCAGTGTCAAAACACATGAAGTTATTTAAAGGGGTTCTTCACCTTCAAGCACTTTATTCAGTTCAGTCGTATTCATATAGTTCCCCAGAAATAAAGACTTTTCACCTTCTAAAGCAGCTCCTGGGAGGAGGGGTCGCCGGCCCTGTAAACTATTTTAAATTGATACATTTAGTTGATACATTTGTTATCTTTGTCCCTACTGAGCGGAATCTCTGGTTTCATTACAGGCAGCTGTTAGAATTAATACAATAGTTGCTAATACTACAGAGATTCTGCTGAGAAATTTATCAACTTAATGTTGCAAAATTACAACAGTTTAGAGTCTGCTGAGGGACATTGGTGGAAAGAGCTGGTGTAATTAAAGGGATACTGTCATGGGAAAAACATTTTTTTTCCATAATGCATCAGTTAATAGTGCGGATCCAGCAGAATCCTGCACTGAAATAGTTTCTCAAAAGAGCAAACAGATTTTTTTTATATTTAATTTTGAAATCTGACATGGGGCTAGACATATTGTCAGTTTCCCAGCTGTCCCCAGTCACGTGACTTGTGCTCTGATAAACTTCAGTCATTCTTTACTGCTGTACTGCTAGTTGGAGTTAGATCACCCCTCCCTCCCCCCAGCAGCCTAACAACAGAACAATGAGAAGGTAACCAGATAACAGCTCCCTGGTAGATCTAAGAACAACACTCAATAGTAAAATCCAGGTCCCACTCTGATACATTCAGTGCCATTGAGTAGGAGAAACAACAGCCTGCCAGGAAGCAGTTTCATCCTAAAGTGCTGGCTCTTTCTGAAAGCACATGACCAGGCAAACTGACCTGAGATGCACCTACACACCAATATTACAACTATAAACAATATACTTGCTGGTTTAGGAATGAAATTTTATATTGTAGAGTGAACTATTTGCAATGTAAACAGTGTAATTTAGAAATAAAAACAACATCATAAAAATCATGACAGAATCCCTTTAATGAAGTGGCCCAATTTAAAAACCATCTGTTGGCCTGCCTCTGCCTTAATTTCTGCCACTGGATTGCATGATTCCTCCAGAGAAGAAACTTGAGCGAACCCTGCCTCCCAACGCCCAACTGAATGACTATGCTGTGAGCCCCACCACAAACCAGATTGATCATCCACAGGCCCTTCTTACCCAACATCTGTCTGCAGCCCACCTGCAGCCATTGGATGAAATTCTGTTTACTATTATGTGGCCCCCAACCCAATGCACCAATCACCAGCAAAAGACTGAAATGAGATGAAACAGGGTGAGAGAATGAAAAGGAGAGAGTGTGGCAGAAGCACATGGTGTGGGCATTGGACACAGGGTAAGAGAACAGGAGAATGGTGACAGGGAGGGTCAAAAAATACAAGCAGGGGCAATTCTATTCCCTCCACACTTGCAGGGTACACCAAACCACAAAATTTTGGCTCCCACAACAGTCAAGAGCTTCCCCTCTAAAAGGGAACTGAACAGAGGAGTAACTCCTTCTTGTCACCTAAACTCATATAGAGGGGAACAGAATGGCGGCAGAAGTTTAACTGTGCTCCCCACACTTCACACCAGTGGGGCCCCAAACTAATTTCATCCCAGGGGACAATGTAAATGTGAAGGTCCAAAGAAAAAAAGCTGGTGAGATGCAGGTGCTCAGCGATGAGAAAAATACTGTATGAATTACATAAATCTATTTATATACAGTTGTGTGTCAGAATAACAGCAGTGTGTTTAAAAAAGCGAATAAAGCTCAAAATCCTTTTAATAGTTTTTATTTCATACATGCAGATGGATTAGGAACACAGCACATTCTATTCCAAATCTATTCCAAATCAAACCATAAAGAAAAATGTATCACATTTGTGTTATTCCCTTACAAAGTGAAGAATATTAGCATGTTCCTAAAAATATCAGTGTCTGCATTCTTCTTTACAAACTCAAAACGTTCACAATATAAACTGAAAATTGTTTCAGGATTTTGCTTTCCTTTCAATTATGAACTAATATTTAGTTGTATAATCAGTGTTTCTGGGAACTGCTGCACATCTGTGTTGCATGGAGTCCAGCAACTTCTGGCACCTGTTACATTCCACAATTCTTCTGCATTTCTCGGTTTTGCCTCAGAATTTTTCAGCATTTTTTATGCCACTCCACAAGTTTTCTATTGGATTAAGGTCAGGGGATTGGGCTGGCTCCATAACATCAATCTTATTGGTCTGGAACCAAGATGTTGCTCATTTACTGGTGTGTTTGGGGTCATTGTCTTGTTGAAACTCCCATTTCAAGGGCATTTCCTCTTCAGCATAAGGCAACTTAACCTCTTCAAGTATTTTGATGTATTGAAACTGACCCATGATCCCTTGAATCACTTGAATTCAGTGTTTTGGGATAGTCAACATTCCACAAAACATTGCACCATTTCTCTTTAGGCCACTCAATGTGTTTAGCAAATTGTAAGCTCTTCAGCACATCTTTTTTCAACAATGGAACTTTGCAGGGCTACTTGCCGATAGTTTGGCTTCACATAGGCGCCTTCTAATTGTAACAGTGTCACAGGTCACTATAGATCTTCTTTGATCTTCCTGGAGCTGATCATTAACTTAGTCTTTGCCATTTTGGCTAATCTTCTATCCATTCAAATGGACGTTTTTCCATTTTAAAACATTTTCACACATTTTCAAACATTGTCTGCACTTCTTTATATGTTTTCCCCTCTCCCATCAACTTTTTAATCAAAGTATGCTGTTCTTCTGCAACAACCCATTTCTGCACAATAACCAGCATGCACAACATTTGCTGCCTTCCTTCCTTAAATAAGGGACGTAATTTACACTTGTTATTTCACAGATTAATGACCTCACTAATTGAACTCAACACTGCTATTATTTAGAACAAGCTATTATAACTTTGAACACTGCTATTATTTGGAACAAGCCTCAATGAATGATTCGATGACACAGAATCAGCAGCATGTCATGACTGTTGGGTCTGTTGGTTTTCTATTACTGTACTACACCTACTAGTAAATTATTTGCCATTTGTAGAAAACAGCTGTATAATAATATATTGGCTATGAGGAGAGCACACACTTCCCCATAATACCAGACAGGGCCAGCCTACACATACTGATCTAAAGGGATGGTTTCTGGGGCCAGGGCCACCATCAGAAATCATGGGGCCACATACAACAAATTTCTCTGGGACCCCTGGTCTCTGCCCCAGCCTGGCCCCACGTCCCACCGCACAATGAAATGGCCACACAGACATCAGCGCTAGATTCGTAAACATCCCTCAAGTAAAAAAAAAAAAGCCATTGGAGACTCGGCACCCCCCTCAGGGGGCCAGTTACAAGGAGCGGCAAAAAGTCGCCTCTTGTAACTTTAAGAGCCGAATTTCCGGGGATGCTGCCCCCTTTTGACTCGCTCCGACACTGATTTTTCAAGCACGGGGTCTATAAAAGGAACCCAGAAGTCAGGTGTGGGTGGGTGTGAGTGGAGGGAGGGCAGATACGGTGTGGGTTTTACCTGACCCTCACATCACTACACTGTTCCCCTGCATGTTACTTAAAGGACCAGTAACATCAAAAAATGTTTTTTTTAAAATTCGTTAGTATACATCAAAAAAAAAAAAAAAACAAGACAAAATAAACTTTAAAGTCGCAAAGTCTTTATTAAGAAAAAACTTACAAAAACTTACACTCCTCTTGCGCTCCTCTTTAGAAAGCGAACGGGCAATCCAACGTTAACATAGGGTTAAGCTATTGGTAAAAAAAGTACCATGTACATTGATTTTTACACTATATTGAGTAATAATTGGTACAATACTTTTAAAAAGAAGGGAGTGCCCTCACTATTTATACAGAATTATATATTGGTGTAGAGTCTAGACGTATACGTAAATATGCTTACTACTGACACAAGCTTATAAAGTTAGAAACCCTATCTCATCATAGTTAGTGATGTCATTAGAGGGGAACCGCTGGTGGCTTGTGACGAAAGACTGAAATTAGCCAGTTACAGGCCACTAGCAATACCCACCCCTCTCCCCCCTCTGATGACATCACAGATGATGATAAAACCTGGAGGAAGCAATCTGTGCTTTAAAAAGCCTGCACAAAACAGGCTGCACTGGATAAAGTGCATGAGAGAGGTTGTATTTTATAGAGCCTGCGGGGAACAGGCTGTGCTTTATAAAGCCTGGGGGGAACAGGCTGTGCTTGGCAATGAATAGCGAAGGGTAGATTCATGTGGAAAGATGGGGAGGTTGATTAAAAGAATGGCAAGGTAGATGGGGTATACACACTTTGTGGATTAATTGATCCTTAGTTATCAGATAAACAGGGTTCACCTTCAGAGTAAGGCACCGCCAAACCTTCCAAACTTTCACAAATTGTAGCTATCACTCTGGAGAACCGATTTCTCTAGTCAGTAATCACTTTATTTGAAAAATGTGGATGGGGAGCTTATTACTGACAGGAGTTAAAAAATCCTATGCGATCATATAAAAAGGGAATCAGTTGCTGTTAGATGTAGTAAGTGATGACATTAGAGGGGAACCACTGGTGGCTTGTGACTGACCATAGATTGAAATAAGCCAGTCACAGGCCACTAGCAATACCCACCCCTCTCCCCCCTCTGATGACATCAAAGATGATGATATTGCTAGAGGAGGCAGGCTGTGCTTGATAAAGTGCATGAAACTGGCTGTGCTCTGTAGAGCCTACAGGGAGCAGGTTGTGCTTTATAGAGCCTGTTGGGAACAGGCTTTGCTTTATAGAGCCTGCAGGGAACAGGCTGTGCTTTATAGAGCCTGCAGGGAACAGGCTGTGCTTTATAGAGCCTGTGGGGAACAGGCTGTGCTTTATAGAGCCTGTAGAAATCAGGTTATGTTTGGTAAAGAATTGGGAAGGATAGTTTTACATGGAAAGATGAGAAGGTTTGTTAATAAGGTATAATGGGTAGGAATGATGGAGAGATATTTCACGGGAAGATGTGTAGGTAGTTTAAGAGGGTGAGTTTGTGATGTCATTTAAGGGGAACCGCTAGTGACTTGTGACTTTCCATAGACTAAAATTAGCTAGTCACAGGCCACTAGCTTGCCCACCCCAACCCCCCCTCTGATGACATCACAGATAATGATAAAGCCTGCAAGGAAAAAAGGCTGTGCTTTATAAAACCTGGCTGCTTTGGATGAATTGCATAAAACAGGTTGTGCTTTATAGAGCCTGCAGGATACAGGCTAAGCTACAGAGCCTACAGAAAGAAGGATGTGCTTTATAGAGCCTGCAGGGAACAGGCTGTGCTTTATAGAGCCTGCTGAAAACAGGCTGTGCTATAGAGCCTGCAGACAGCAGGATGTGCTTTATAGAGCCTGATGGGAACAGGCTGTGTTTTTTAGAGCTTGTTGGGAACAGGCTGTGCTATAGAGCCTGCAAAAAGCAGGGTGTACTTTATAGAGCGTGCTGGGGACAGGATGCGATTTATAGAGCCTGCATAGAGCAGGATGCACTTTATAGAGCCTGCTGGGAACAGGTTCTGCTTTATAGAGCCTGCAGAAAGCAGGTTGTGCTTTATAGAGTCTGCTGAGAACAGGCTGTGCTTTATAGAGCCTGCTGGGAACAAGGTGTGCTTCATAGAGCCTGATGAAAACAGGCCATGCTTTATAGAGCCTGCAGAAAGCAGGTTGTGCTTTATAGGGCCTGTTGAGAACAGGTTGTGCTTTATAGAGCCTGCGAGGAACAGGCGGTGCTTTATAGAGCCTGCAGAAAGCAAGCTGTGCTTAGCAAAGAATTGGGAAGGCTAGCTTTACATTGAAAGATGGGGAGGTTGGTTAACCGGGTGAGTTTGTGATGTCATTAGAGGGGAACCACTGGTGACTTGTGACTGGCCATAGATTGAAATTAGCCAGTCACAGGCCACTAGCAATACCCACCCCTCTCCCCCCTCTGATGACATCACAGATGATGATAAAGGCTGCAGGGAACAGGCTGTGCTTTAAAAAAGCCTGGGGGGAACAGACTGTGCTTGGCAAGGAATAGGGAAAGGTAGGTTCATGTGGAGAGACGGGGACGCTGATTAACAGGGGAAGATAAGGAGGTAGTTTAACATGAAAGGATGTTTTTTTTTTTTTTTTTTTTAATAGAACAAAATTAGCTACTGAGACTATGAACAAAAACTGTAAAACTATGAAAAGCTGCGTAAGATATAAATGGCACAGAAAGCACACAGAGATGATATATGCAGCTGTAAGTGCTTTGTGTGGTGATGCTAGCAATTACATGCAGTGCTGAAAGATGGTGTATGTGGGGAGAAAGATCCAATCGGGTAGGTAGAGTAGGACAGATTTTAAGATGTTAAAAAACAGTATTCGTTCACCTTGGCTGTTATACGTTACCGATATCATAGGATGAAGCCAGTGCTACTGGTGTCCTGGTGGTAATTTGCACAGCTTTCATGATGGTCAGTTGGATGAGATTAATCTGAAAAAGATACATTTTCTGTAAAGTACTGCAATAATTACTGTAAATCAATAAGCCATAATGTATGAACAATGCAAGATAATCGGTTATTATGGTGATAAAAATAATAGACTATTTCCAGACCATTGGATATGTCCGCCCGCAACCATATCCCTATGGTGATATCACAGTGCTTAGAACAGAAATATGGGGATAGTGCCTAAAGCTCAGAGAAGAGAGACTTTTAAAAATCAATGGCAGGTGGAGCAACTTACATGCAAAAGATATTCTGAAATAAAGACTTCAGATCCATATTCTAATTAGAACATATTAAGTCTAGAACTATTCCCTGTCAAACTCTAAGGTTTACCTCGGTGGTGGCACTAACAGGAATTACCCCTGCCAGCTTGGGTCAACGTAGTTGAAATCGCTGACCATGTGGGTCACACTGGGGTCCTCCTCTGGGAATGGGATGTTTTCCTCGCTGAGTCCCTTAACTGACTGTAGGAAGAAAAGAGAAACATGGTTATATAATAATTATCCCTCTGTAACCATTGTGATATTTCTATTCTATTCTAAATTGCCATGAGCGTATGGTAAAGCATGGCAGAGCTCATGTTTCATTCTGATAAATTGATAAATTTTCCCAAAAAAGGTTTGTGTATTTGCCCAACTATATAAACATGTTGTGCAACAAATTTAAATAACTGGTTATACTATAATAATATTATTATTAGTATAAAGGTACATTTTCACATAATTTTTTATTGTGTGTCCTTTTAAAGGGGAAGGAAACCTAGTCGTGCAAAAACCCTCCCCCCCTCCCGTGTGTTGCCCACCCTCCCTCCTCCCCCCTGGCCTACCCATCCCGCTGGGCAAATGCCCCTAACTTGTTACTTACCCTTCTGCGCAGGTCCAGTCCAGGGAGTTCACAGATGACATCTTCTTCCACGCGATCTTCTTCCTGCTTTGAACGGCGTTTTGGCGCATTCGCAGTAGGAGCATTTTGCCTGGTACGGATCTACTGCGCATGCGCCAAAAGTCACAAAGTACTTTTGGCGCATGCGCAGTAGATCGTACCGGCGAAATGCTCCTACTGCGCATGCGCCGTTCAAAGCAGGAAGAAGATCGCGTGGAAGAAGATGTAGTCTGCGAACTCCCTGGACTGGACCTGCGCAGAAGGGTAAGTAACAAGTTAGGGGCATTTGCCCAGCGGGACGGGTAGGCCAGGGGGGAGGATGGAGGGTGGGCAACACACGGGAGGGGGGGGAGGGTTTTTGTGCCAACTAGGTTTCCTTCCCCTTTAAAGCTCAGCTACTTTGTATGCACAGCTAGCTTCTAAAGGTGGCCATAGACCTTAGGGCAAATTTACTAAAGGGCGAAGTGACTAACGTTAGCATAACTTTGCTAGCGAAGGAGATAGAATGTAGCGCTACTTCGCACTCTTACGCTCTGGCGAAAGAGCGTTACTTTACAAATTTACCAAGATGCGCATTTTACTGAATGTTACCTGTTCCGCCAGACTTGCCTTCGCCAGCTCAGACCAGGCGAAGTGCAATGGAATGTATAGGACTTCTTCAATTTTTAGTTGAAAATTTTTCTAAGTCCCAAAAAATGCTGGCATCTTTTAGTTTTTTCAGGGTGATAGGCTGCAAAAGTCCGGAAAATATTTTTTGGGTACCCGGGCTCCCCCATACATTTCCTACCATATGGCATATAAACTATACACTGGCACATGTGTAGGGCATTATAACCATTTTTTTTATTTTATTAAGGTTTCCCTGGGCTTGTGTAGTGTAATGTATTTGCTGCAACATTTACACCCATTCAACTTTAACTTCCCACTGTGTGCAAATTAGCCAACGCTAGCGCAACTTCGCTTCGCTTGGCAAAGTAACACTAGCGCAACTTTGCCAGAGTTCAGTGCCTTGGACTCTACTTCTGATTTTAGTGAATTAGCGTTGTCCTGGCAAATCTACCCCTGACGAGGTGTTGCGATGTGAGTGAAGCTGTCGCTGGCAAATTTACGGAGGTTAGTGAATTTGCCCCATAGGCAGAGGGTGATTTCTTTGTTTGGGTAGGCTAAGTCTAATGTTACATCAGCAGTTTCTTCATCTGTGATTTTCCACTGGCGGGGAAACAGCATTTTCAATCCCATATTTTAAGCATTGGCAAAAGTTGTAATTCACCTGTCTGAGCACACAGGGAGGATTGTTTGTCTAAAAATCCACTGCAATCTGACATCTGTCCCATACATGGTAAGTCATACTGACTTAGGAGCTACTTTCTGATGGGTCCACAAACTGAATGGTTAAGTACTAGTTAAGTAATTTTTCACTTGACATGGACAAAGCCCAGACTATTTTTAAAATAATATGCATAGCACTCTTTTATTATCAAAATTATAAAAAAAAGTTCAGTTCCTCCACATTACAGAAAATCAGGGCTAATGATTGGGTTGTTTAACATAAAAGTATATTTATTGGTCTACTTTCACACAAAACACAAGGGATTTGTTAATTGTCGTTTATGGGAGATCTTATATATATAAAAAGTATAATGCAGATATATTTTGGTCCCCTTGCAAAAAACAGTAGCTGTCTTTTAACTGCAGTTTCAAAGTAATACAGTATAATAGTTAGATGTGGTTGAAAAAAAAACTTGCATTCAACCATCAACACAACATTTGTGTGTAAGTGAAAGTAGCCAAACGGATCTGTTAGCTGATCCAGAAAAAAAGTGAATTAAATTGATACAATAGTTGCTGCCATTCAACATATACTGCTAAGAAACGTTTAACAATTTAATTAATTGTATCATTGTATCAATTAATTGTAGCAAATTGTAACAGTTCAGAATGCTCCTGGATCACTGAGCTGCCAGACTGAAACCCCACAGACACGAACATTAAACTTTAAACTTCAATTTTGGGAAAATATTAAAAGGTAAAGGATGGAAAGTAATTGAAAAAAATAGGGTGAACGATCTGAAAAGAACTCAACTGAAAAAAGTGTTTGGAAGATGAACAACACCTTTAATCTTTTTTCTTAGAAAAGATGTTTCCAAGAAAGATTGTTTGTTTCAATAAACACATGTAGAGCTGAATCGTCAGATTTACAGGTACAAATAATAGAATTCTACCTGTATCTGATAATTTAGCATTGACAAAGGCACTTCAAAGGCACCCGATCAAAATTATTACATCCAGCCCGATCATGAGCCGACTGATATCCAAGTCTTTCTGTCGATATCGGCCGGCTCTTTTCCCACCATACACGCACCGAATATTGTACGAAAATTTGTTTGATACGATATTATCTGTGTGTCTATGGCCGCCATAACTGGCTAAACTTAAACAGTTTCTGAAATTAGATTTTACAATATGTATTATTATTTCTCCTAGCTTATCCCTCTATTCAGAATTTTTCCTACCCACTTACGACTCCAAATGTCTTATTCTAGTTAGTAGGATAATTAAAACCTTGGAACAGTTTAAAGGTGGCCATACACGGAGAGATCCGCTCGTTTGGCGATGTTGCCAAACAAGCGGATCTCTCCCCGATATGCCCTCCTTGAGGTGGGCAATATCGGGCTGATCCGATCGTGGGCCCAACAATCGGATCCTAACGAATAGTAATGGGCGGTCGGATCGCGGGACTGCATCAACGAATATATGCGGCCACGATCCGATGGGATTTTTCGTCCCATCCGATCATGATCGGCGAAGCCAGTCGGGGGGCCCCATACACGGGCCAATAAGCTGCCTACATAGTCTGACGGCAGCTTTTATCAGCCCGTGTATGGCCACCTTAAAAGTCCAAACCCAAGAGTTGCACAGAAAAACATGTATTCATAAAATACAAAGAAATGCAGCTCTAATGCAGACTGACATAGAATACTACTTTTAACACCATACTAAAAGTTAATCTAGTGAACAACCCTTTTTAAGGCAAAACACGTTTTATATAGAAAAACGTATGTATCTATGAATTGTATCCCACATTAACGCTATGAACTTACTGTAGTTGGTATAACAGGGGGTAGCAGTCCTCTTCTCTCCGCTTCCACCCAATCAATTGTGGAATAAAATGGGTGGTCACAGATGTCTGAATATACCCCAAGGCGTTGGTCAGGCTTCTTCTTCAAGAGCTAAAGCAAAAAATGAATAGTTATATAAAATATATATGTGGCTACATTTCATTCAGTAAAATATTTACAAAAAATCCTCTAATTGTTCCCAGGTAATGCCTTGTGATCTCTGATGGCATCTAGAATGTCATTATGAATAAGAGCCAGATGAGCTGTCCTTCCATATAAATCTAGTCAGTGGCGTAACTACCGGGGGAGCAGGGGGTGCGATTGGGCCAGGGCCCGCACCCCCTCAGGGCCCCCCGGCAGCTCACGCGCCACTTATTCCGGCCAGTTCCAGGTGTACGGAGGGGGGCGGGGGCCCGGCTGCGCGTCCTGCGCCAGGGCCCGCCCCCCTCTAGTTACGTTGCTGAATCTAGTAATAACCATTTGGGATCTAAGGCTGCTAACACTCCTCTATGGTGCTCAAGGATACCCAGCTGACTTTCCCTCTTTTTCTTCTGACTCTTTGCAGCTTTCAAATGGGCGTCGCTGACCCCTTCTAACAAGCAAATGCTCTGTAAGGGTACACATTTATTGTTATTGCTACTTTTTATTACTCATCTTTCTATTCGGGCCTTTACTTCACTTTATATTCCAGTGTCTTTTTCAGATTCATGCATGGTTGCTAGGGTAATTTGGACCCTAGCAACTAGATTGCTTAAAATGCAAATTGAACAACTGCTGAATAAAAAGCTAAATAACTAAAAAAACACAAATAATAAAAAAAGGTGAATAACCTCTTTAAGTAAGAACCAGAAGCTATACTACTTATGATCAAATGACTCGCAGTACTGATTTTACTATATGCCTCTTACACCAGGCCAAAGCCAACTGTCAGTGACCTTCATCAGCAATGCTTCCAATATCCTTGGTCCACTGTGCCTATATGGGAACTTCACAGAATGGAGGCAGTCTCTGGTAAATGGCATACCCTTTAAGAATGTGTTAATTATTATATTGAATATATTATATAATATAATATTGAACCAGTGCCCACAGTGTCTGCTGCCAACTTTAGCAGTCACAACTGTAACAGTAGACTACCTTCAAACTATTATGTTATGTTGAAAATAGCTTTTTAGCATGTACTACAAATTGCCATTTTACTAACCTGTTGTAGGAGGTCACGCAATTCAGTAGAAAGGAATTCAGGATACTCAGGCTCTCCACCTATAATCCTTTCTATCTGTTCTTGCTCCGTGCCCGTCAGTGGAAATGGTAATGTGCCGGTGGCCATTTCATATAAGGTGACACCGAACGACCACCAATCAGCTCCTGAATTGTATTTCTTCTTTGATAAAACCTTGAGAAGAAATATATAAATTGAATTACCCAGAAAAGGACAAAGTAACTGAGGCCCCAAACTTTGGAAGGCCATGTTGCATAGGAACTTCAATGTCACTAAAAATAATAAGAAATATTGTGTAGCAGTATGGAGCTAATATTCTCACCTCTGGGGCTATATACCCTGGTGTTCCACAAATTCCACGCCGAGTCTTTGATCCAAACATGTTGGTGCACACAAGGCCGAAATCAGCGATCTTCAAATGACCGTCTTCATCCACCAAAATATTCTCAGGCTTGAGGTCACTATAAGGCACATATGTAGAACAATGTATATCATGTTTGATCAAAAGGAATTTAGAACCAGATTTCACATTTTAAGATAGCCCATTTTTGTTTTCATACAAAAGAGGGAAAAACATAGCCAATGCATTGGTAAGGGCAGAACAAAAACTAGTAAAAAATCCAGATTTTTGGCAAAACCAAAGAATGGTACATTTGCCTTAATTGTGGAAATTGCAATTCCATCATAAAGGGGGAAAGTATTACACATCCACACAAGGGAAATAAGATCCCCATAGAGAATTACTATATATGCAATATTGATCATGTCATTTATACCCTCAAATGGCCATGCAGCAAACTCAGGATTTGGGAACAGAAAAGATCTATTACAAACTTTGACCCTAATAAAACAAAACACATACCCCAGTGGGAAGACATTTTTTTTAATGAAAAACAGAATGCAGTGAGTTTACTCTGGATGGCCTTACGACATGTTGAAATGCCAAGTAGAGGGGGAGATAGAAAATACCACTGAACCAAAGAGAATGAATGAAGCGTGGAGCTTAAAATTGTAATTGTATTGCAAACTGATTGTATGACAAAGCACACACTAATCAAAAAATTATTTCACAGATTTTCAGCCACCTGGGCTACCTTATGAACTAATATGGACAATATACTATGGACTGAATATTATCAGATGGTCTGACTTATTATACATTATTACTAATTGAGATTGCTAAATACTATATGTTACCAATGTGTCAGTGATATGATAGACCTATGGTGGTATCGGAAAAGCATGTTACTACACCTGGCCACAAGATGGAGCTGGTGTACACATTTTTTACGTCACATTATCTGGTGTAGGGTAGGTGGCCTTAAAGGGATACTGTCATGGGGAAAAAATAATTTTCAAAATGAATCAGTTAATAGTGCTGGTCCAGCAGAATTCTGCACTGACCAGGGGCAGCTGGGAAATTGACAAAATGTCTAGCACCATGTCAGATTTCAAAATTGAATATAAAAAAATCTGTTTGCTCTTTTGAGAAATGGATTTCAGTGCAGAAGTCTGCTGGAGTAGCACTATTAACTGGTGCGTTTTGAAAAAAACATGTTTTATGATGACAGGATCCCTTTAAGGGTCTGGCCACACGGGCAGATTCGGGGAGATTAGTCACCAGGCAACAAATCTCCTCTTCTTCATGGCGACTAATCTCCCCGATTCCCTGCCTTCCGCCAGCTAAAATTTAAATTGCCTGGGGGCAGTAACACGGAGCACTTCATTTTCCGAAGTCGCCCGAAGTTTCATTGTGAGTCAATTACGGGCGACTTCAGAAAACAAAGCGCTCCATGTGCCTGCCCCCAGGCGATTTTCATTTTAGCCAGTGGAAGGCAGATCGGGTAGATTAGTCACCGCAAAGAAGAGGAGATTTGTCGCCTGGCGACTAATCTCCCCGAATCTACCCGTGTGACCAGACCCTAAATAGGCTGATTTCAAATTAGTGTTCTTCAACTGCACCAGAGGAAGGACCCAAGAGGTGTGTGAAACATGTAGTGCTGTGCTATGTATCTCTAAATAACTACAGAGAATGTTTGACTTGCTCTCCAGTGGATTTATTTGGTATATCATGTTTGCCATTAGTAAAATAAGGGAGTTGAATTATGCTCAGATGTATAAAGAGAGAGGAATTTCCAGAGGATTTAACGTTTCCTTACCGATGCACGATCCCGTTTGCATGCAGGAACTTCAAACCTACTGCTAGTTCTGAAGAATAAAACCTTGAAAAAACAAAAGACAAATTGCAGTATTTAATACATGTAATATACAAAATACTTGCCGATTGTGACACTATGATATCCATAATGTTTTAGGTCCTTCTGCCTCAAGACGCAGGTTACTTACAGTATTTGGTCACTGGTCAGACGTCCTCTGCTTTTTATGAGGTCATCCAGTGTGCCGCCACTGATATACTCCAGCACTAGCAGCATGAGTGACTAGATACAAAATATAAAAGAGAGTGAGGCACAGAATTGGATATCACAGAAGAGAGGAACACAAATTAATATTTTCATAATTTAATACAAAATTATGTAAAATAATGTAATAATTACTTTTAGTTAGACACAATATGCTAGTATTAATAATAGATTATATATTGATTATATCAATTGGAATAGATTATAATATTGGGAAGGGTCCTGCCATACTGATGTATCTTCAGGGTCGGACTGGCCCGGTGGGACACCGGGAAAAAACCCAGTGGGCCCCCGCCGAGCCAGACCCCCCCTCTCCCAATCCCATCAATTTTAAAATAAAAAGTTACTGACGCGCGGCGCCGGGCCCTCCAGTCCAACCCTGTGTATCTTTCAATAGCTGAACAAAACAGAGGAGAGCACAAATATCTGAGATGTAATTATTTAGAACAAATAAATATATAAGTCTGACCCTTATATAGTTGAAATGCATGGAAAATTCTAGTTCCCACTTTAGAACCGAATGACCCCAGTGCAACAGCATCTTTTTTACCATTATAGTTCCTATAGTAAAATGTGCTCATATGAAACCCATACAATAAAAGGATATAACCCTCAAATACTACCACACCTATCCTGAAAAGTATACTACATCCTATTATGACATCTCTAGTAACAGCATTACTTAAATTAACAAATAATAAATACTAATATGGTAATTGTATTAGTAAAAGAACACGCGTTGAAGGGGTTGTTCACCTTTAAATTAACTTTTAGCATGATGTGGAGAGTGATATTCTAAAACAAGATGCAATTGGTTTTAATTTTTTATTAGTTTTGAGTTATTTTGCCTTTTATTCAGCAGCTCTCCAGTTTACGATATGAGCAAACTGGTTGCTAGGGTCCAAATTACTATAGAAACCCATGCAGTGATTTGAATAAGAGACCGGAATATAAATACACGAGGGCCTGAATAGAAAGATGAGTAATGGAGAGAGTGCAGAGACTAAGTGCAACTAAACTGATTTGAGGGAAGACTTCAATTATGAGGGGGACTGTCAAGGTTGGGGTTGTTTTCTCTGGATATAAGGCGCTTGCGAGGGGACATGATTACACTTTACAAGTACATTAGAGGATATTATAGACAAATAGCAGGGGACCTTTTTACCCATAAAGTGGATCACAGTACCAGAGGCCTCCCCTTCAGACTAGAAGAAAATAAATTTCATATGAAGCAACGTAGGTGGTTCTTCACAGTGAGGACAGTGAGGTTGTGGAATGCACTGCCGGGTGATGTTGTGATGCTGATTCTGTTAATTCTTTTAAAGGTGAATTCAACCCTTTACCAAAAAAAAACCCTACCCCTCCACCCCACGTAGACCCCCCTCCCCTCCCAGCCTAGCTCGCCCTCCGGGGAAATGCCCCTAACTTTTTATTTACCCCTCAGTGCAGATTCAGGCATCGGAGTTCACCACAGCCATCTTCTGGGTCTTCGTCTCTTCTTCCAGCGCTTCGGCAATTTTCGTCGATTTCGGCGCATGCGCAGTTGTCACAAACCAGTAAATTGTTTCAACTGCGCATGCACCACTTCACTGGCCTCCGTCTCAGATTACCTAAGACCCAGAAGATGGCTGCGGTGAACTCCAATGTCTGAATCTGAACCGAGGGGTTAGTAAAAAGTTAAGGGCATTTCCCCGGGGGGGGGCAGCTAGGCTGGGGGGGAGGGAGGGGGTCTACATGGGGTGGGGGTAGGGTTTTTTTTGGTAAAGGGTTGAATTCTCCTTTAAGAGTGGCTTGAATGATTTCTTGGAGAAGCATAATATTGTATATCTAATATCTTATACATTATTAACCATTTGACCCTGCGCACAAATGTTTGCCTCCCTTGATGGAAGGTGCTCCCAATTTCCTTTATTTTTACAAGCATAATATCCAAGGCTTTTGTGATACTAAAATCTATAGTTAGTGTATGAGTATATATAGTCTATGTGAGTGTATGGAGGGGTCAGTGGGTGTCATTTATAAAGTTCAGATATCGCATATTTTTTCGCAAATGGTTGTATTGCCCATGTTTTTTCATGAACGCTAATATATTGAACTGCTCTGCCCATCTTTCCGTTTTTTGCGAATTCGCATTGTGATTAAATTTTCACAAAAGAGACGGGAGTTTGTGTGAGGTTGTTGTGCGCGAAAATAGCATTGACAGTAACTAAAATCCGCACTTTGCGAAACTGTTTTGCGAATATTTTCTCCGCCAAAGTTTAATTCAGTCACGCAGTGTGCACATAAATCAGCTTTATAAATATAACCATGCACAGGGCAAATATATTCACTTTGCGAAACAATCTGCCTTGTGCGAAGCTTACAAATGACCCCCAGTGTGTGTATGTATGGATGCTGGGTTTCATTTGAAGGAATTGAACTTGATGAACTTTGGTTTTTTTTCAACTCAATCTAACTATGTAACTATGTAATAAAAAGTAGCAATAACAATACATTTGTAGCCTCCCAGAGCATTTGTTTTTAGATGGGGTCAGTGACCCCTATTTGAAATCTGGAAATGGTCATTAGAAAAAAGCAAATAAATCAAATGGTATAATATATAAATAATGAAGACCAAGTTGCTAGGAATTGGACATTCTATATGATATACCAAAAGTTACCTCAAAGGCGAACCACCCCTTTAAAATAAGACCCTAATAAAACTCACTACCCTGTACCTGGGTTTGAAATGTTGCCATTCCCCGGCATAGAAATGGGCATCTGCCTGCAAGCTGTAGAACTGATGCCTCTCTCGTGACAAACTTGAAGATGTTCTCCCGTTTCTTTTCGATGATTTTCACTGCAACCAGTTGGTCTTTGATGACGTAAGATGCCAACATCACCTAGAGAAAAGAGTGGAAATGAAGAAAATATTGCTCGGTCACTTGTATGTATCTAGCTGACATGATTCAAGGAAATATGGTTTAGTTTCACACCAAATGATGACACCTACTTTAGACTCAAAATCTTCCTTACAGACTGACAGTAATGTATCTGAAAGAATATCGGACCCTTAAAGACATAGTTTCCCTTTAAATGATTTTTTTCTACTTTAAAAGTATCTGTTTGTTAGAGTTCATGAAAGATAACAATAAGGGAATAAGGCAATGCATGAAGCTAGAGCTTACATGCTCAATGCACTATATAGTTTCCCACTGAAGATCCCCTGATCATTCCTTTAAAGGACAAGGAAAGTTAAAATAAAGAAGTAGCTAGAAATGTTGCACATTATGTTTTGGGCTTCTGTACCAACCCGAGGCAACCACAGCCCTTAAGCAGTAAAGATCTGTGTCTCCAAAGATGCCCCAGTAGCTCTCCATCTTTTTTTCTGCTGATTCACTGCACATGCTCTGTGCTGCTGTCAGTTACTGAGCTTAGGGATCGACTCAAAATAAACAGAAAGCATAGAATATAAATGTTACAGTATAAGGCTGATTAGTAATTAATACAGATAATTATTACATGGAAGCACAGAAACCAGTGCAATTAGCATCAGAATTTAATAATCAGCCCTGTAGTATCATCTTATATTACAGACCAACCTCATTTTCTGCTGGATAATTAGTGACGAGCCCTAAGCTTAGCTTCTCAACAGCTGCTCAGAGCCCACTGAGCATGTGAGTGTCACAGACACTTTCCAAGATGGTGACCCCCTGTGACAAGTTTGAAGTCCTGGATCATTGCTGCTATAAGTTCAATATATAAACATGGAGTTTTTAGCCCTATTCATTTTTAGGGTTTAGTTTTCCTTTAAAAGGAGAAGGAAAGGTTAAAACTAAGTAAGCCTTATCAGAAAGGTCCACCTAAATATACCAGTAAACCCTCAAAGTAGTGCTGCTCTGAGTCCTCTGTCAACAGAAATACTGCATTTCTTTCCTTCTATTGTGTACTCATGGGCTTCTGTATCAGACTTCCTTTCTTAAGCTTAAACCTCCTTACCCCAGGCGTGAGCATGCTCAGTTTGCTCCTCTTCCCCCCATCACTTCTCTGCTGTAATCTGAGCCCAGAGAGACTCAGGCAGGAAGTGATGTCACACTAAGCTAATACCGCAGCTGCTTTACTAAACAAACAGAGAGCTTCTAGAGATTTTTACTCAGGTATGTTAAAACATTCTACAGAATAAATATAGCATTCTAGCTTGCACTATTGCAGCTATTGGCAATAAAATGCCTCTGTAGCTTTCCTTCTGCTTTAAACAGCCCTCTGGGAAGGTGCACTTGCACAAAATGATACAGAATACAAGCCAAGGTCCCCGGGTATGTACTTCCATATGATCTCCTCTTTTGCAAATCAACAGCTTGTGCATGCACAGGAGATCCCTGCTGACCTATCACATTAGAGTAATTTCATGCATATGCTGGTCATTGATTTGCATAAGTGGAAGGATATATTGTGTTGGACAAAGCAAGAACTGGCATCTCAACTTAAAGTAGGAGTAGATTTTCCCATCACTTACCTTGCCAAAGTTACCTTCACCTAGCTGTTTTAGAAGGCAGTAGTTGCTGATATTCAGGGGCAGTGTTGTTTCTGCTTCCTCTCGAATCTTCTTTTGGTTTCTTCCATCTAGAGTATTAAAAAAGTAAAGTTCATTCAAGAAATGTTCAGTGAATGTCTGAATAGTTACAGTGTCACCTCATTTGTAAGATTCAGTCTTCCTTATGTCCCATTTCAAACTTCTCAGGTGTCCCTGTTTTATTTGTACATTCCCTTATTAGTAACCAGGTAACGCATGGGGCAGGTTTTATAATTGGCAGAGTTTGTTGCATAAGGTCACAGCTGGATGTAACTTTGCATGCCCTTAAATTTTATGAGGTCTAAAATGTTCTGGTTTTGATATTGCCATTCAAAGATCAGATGCAGTCAGAGAGACATTAAAGGAGAAGGAAAGGCAAATTATAAATACGCCTCTAATCAAAGGCTTGTGGAAAAGGAACTTACGTAGCCTTTTAAAAGTTTTCTCCCTAGTATGATGTGGAAGGACTAGCGCTCATACGCAGACTGCAGCGGTGGACTCGGTTGACGTCACGCTGCACACAGTCTTCTTGTATCCTGCTGCCAGAGGCAGCCTTGATGCGCATTGGGTGTAATATACATCTACTGCGCAAGTCCTTCGTGCTGCCACTACTGATCTGCTGGCGCTGATTCCTAATGAGCGATACGTCTGTAGTGATGCGCTCCTGGGATCAAGTTTTTTTTTTTCCGCGCATGCGCAATACAGAGAAGGCAGTAAAGGAAACGTCCTTCCAAGATGGCGCCTGTCTGATTAAATAAGCGCTGCGAACGAGGACAAGCATTACTGATGATTAGAGTGGACTATGTGACTCGCTACATTAGCGATTTCAGAGGCCTTGGGGTGTTCATTACTGGGAGATAAGTATTTACTTTTGCCTTTCCTTCTCCTTTAAGGGGGTTATTTATCAAAGTCCGAATTTATCTCAATATTTTCTGCTACAAACTCCGATCAAATCCGCTCAAGTTTTTTTACGCTTATTTATTATCACAATTTTTTTGGATTTTTCATCCGATTTTCACAGTTTTTTCAGATTTTTCACCTGAAAACTCAGATTTTTGCCCAAAAACTCTGAAAAGTTGCACAAAAACTATTGCACAAAACCCAGCGCACATCAAAAAATCATGGGGACTTCTCCCATTGACTTATATACAACCTCGACAGGTCTGAGCCTGGACTTTTCCATCTTCGGGGTTTAATAAATTCTGAATTTTTCTAAGTATTCAATTCCTAGAAGACTCAGACAATTTTAAATACTGATTTTGATCATTTTGATCTAACTAAAAATGTATTTTGATTGATACCTTTAAAAGTCCATCAATGATCAAATAGTAAAAAATCCTGCATGCATATATTATAGGGTAATAAATTAGAAGCAGCAGGCATTGGCACCCCATGTACATATTATACTGCAATATAATAGAGGCACTGGCACTGCATGTGCATTAGACCTTAATGAAAATCTTCATAGTCATTAGACCTATGGGTACTGGCTGCCTTTTCATAGCTGTAAAAGTGGGTAAAATACTAGCACTCCAATTATCTTATTTAATTTAAAGATTGCTTCTTCTTTCTATGATCCAACATAATATCTCCCAACAAAACTGCTTAGGTACCATTCTCTCATTCATGATGATATCACTAGGCCCTTTGGTAAAAAAAACACTATTTGGACCCCATTGACTTTAACGCCGACGTCAAAATTGATGTGGGCATCAATTTTCAAGTCTCAGGGAGGAAATTTCACTTTTACTCCTCTATGCTCTGTGTAGCTCCACAGGTGGAAGATGTTCTCTCCACCTCATTAATATTCATTAGATGGAGGAAAGCATTCAATATGCTTGCATGCCCAAAGCCTAATTCTGAGTAACCTTCCAATTTATACTATAATAAAAACAAGTTGGCACGCATGGTTTCCCTAATGCAAAGTAAACACACGTGCATGAATATAAGTGATGTGTATCCCCTACAACAGCCCAGCAACCATTATAACAACCTTTCTCTCTTTCTCCCCCTGATGTCTTGGTCTCCAAGCTGAGAACAGCCCAGTCCATAGCAAATGAAAAAAAGGAGCTGAGGCTTCCTGAAAGGGGCATGTGAGTTGTGTGAAGTAAAGCACCTCAGGGCATTTGAAGGGGGCATCGCTGATCGGGGTGTATTAGATGCTGCAGAATGTTTGGGGGTTCCCAGGGTTTTTACAGTGACCATGGGTTATTTTAGGGCTTTCTTTGGGTATTATAAGGGTAGTTTAGGTTTATTATAAGGGGGCAGGGTTACTTTACCAATGCAACTCGGCCGGCCAATTCACCCCCTCCCCAAACTGCCCTTTACATAATTAAAATAACAGTTGCAAGTACTATGTCATGAAATGCTTTGGGGACAAGTACTGTGTAATAAATTACTTTAGGGGCAAGTACTGTATAATAAAATGATTGGGGGGTGGGGCAAGTACCGTGTCATGAAATGTTTGAGGTACTGTGTCTGTCATGAAATGCTTGGGGGCAACACTGAGTCATGTAATGCTGAGGCTTCACATACTTTGTCTGTCATGCCGTCCTTTCTAACTAAAATATTACCTTCCTTCTAATTTTCATCTTTCATTTGAGTAACATATTTAAACACATTACTAGCAACACTAGTGCTCATTGGGCAATACTGAATTCACATTGGGTATTTATATAGAAAAATGCCAAAATCCATAAACAAGCAAAATCCATGATTCTCCAACAGGCACTACACATACCATCCCTCCATTCTTTCTCTACCTCAACCACAAAGTTCTGTTGTCCTGAAGGAGACCAGGAAGCTCTAACCTTTTGCACAAAATGTTTGTCTAGCTGCACCTTCTTTAATCCCCCATTTTGTAGTTTTTCTTTGAGTTCTCATTCCGAATGTATGTATCTTATAGCCATTGCTTCCCCTGCCAAATCACACTTTTGCACCACCTTTATCCTTTACCCCCTTGCACCAGCATTACTACCGGCTTCTCACTGTCCCTTTCCTGCTACAATGACTGGCAACTCTGCACCAGGTATGGGGACTTCTCCGCATCCTCCACCCATAGCCCCTTGTATAGCGGATTAACCTATTTCCCAACCAAAGTTAAATATATTTAAAGCAGATCTGTTTTCATCTACAACTTCCATAAGCCTGAATGCTCACACACAGAAGGAAAATTTGCACCAGTAGTTAGGATCACAGACCAATATATGTGCATGTATGCATGTAACGGAATGTTCTTGCGACAATGCGACAATCCATCGTGCATCGCTCGATTTCTCCTCCCTGGCGATCTCCTATAAGGAAGGAAGGGAGGAGAAATCAAGCGGCGCACGATGGCTCGCCTGATCGCTTTCTGAAGAGGAGTGCAAGCAGAGTTTTGGTAATGTCTTTATTAAAGGAAAACTATACTCCCAAAATGAATACTTAAGCAACAGATAGTTTACATCAAATTGAATGACATATTGAAGAATCTTACCAAACTGGAATATATATTTACATAAATATTGCCCTTTTACATCTCTTGCCTTGAGCCACCATTTCGTGACTCTATCTGTGCTGCCTCAGAGATCACCTGACCAGAAATACTACAACACTAACTGTAACAGGAAGAAGTGAGGAAGCAAAAGGCAGAACTCTGTCTGTTAATTGGCTCATGTGACCTTACATGTGGTTTGTATGTGGGCACAGTGAATCTTACGATCTCAGGGGGCGGCCCTTATTTTTTAAAATGGCAATTTTCTATTTATGATTACCCAATGGCACATACTACTAAAAAAGTATATTATTATGATAATGGTTCATTTACATGAAGCAGGGTTTTATACATGAGCTGTTTTACTCAGTATCTTTTAATGGAGACCTACATTGTTTGGGGGGTATAGTTTTCCTTTAAGACTTAAGTGTGATTTTAATGTTTAATTTGTCTTGGTGTTTTTTTTTTTCGATGTGTAGTAACGAATTTTTAAAAAAATTTTTTTTGATGTTACTGGTCTTTTAAAGAGTCTGCAACATTATTTCAGGAGTTAGAGCCAGGACAGACAAATGCTGGCTTTAATAGTAATTGCAGTGAATTATATGAATTATTATATGAAAATGAATGTTTATAGGAAAGTTGTTCAGAATAACATTTTGTTATACTGTGAAAAACAGCTTTTTGTTGGAACACCAGCAATATACTTCTACTTTATTCTCCTTACCAGCTGGACTGTTATCTGGACTCCTGGATCGTTTCTTCCATGTATGTTTTTCATCTGCTTCTCCATGGATATTCTTCTTCTCTTCTTCATAGATTTTCTCTTTCTTCTCCTTTTCTTCTTTTGGAATCTCTTGGCCTGATAACAAAACAAGCACCATGTGACTCTCTACATAGGGGAATGTAACCTTGGTTGCTAAAGCAAAAATTATTCAAAATGCAAATAAACGTTCACAAAGTGAAAAATGTTGCCACTGTGAACACTTTGCCCCACACACGATAGTAGGATAGCAATTGCGAATGTTATAGTTTATCGTGTGCAATGCGCAATTAAGATTTGCAATGCAATAACGAATCCTATTGAAAATATTACACTAGGACGTGCAAATATTTATTGCAAATTTGTTCTCTTTGTGAATTTTATTACATTTTCCTCTTAGTGCCTTATTTATCATTCATGGGCAAGGTGCCAAGTGCAAAAAAGATGGGTGTTTGGGCTCTTACACAAGGCCGTTTTTGCCTGCGCTCCCCTGCATTGCGCTTTCTTCTGTTCAGCCGCAGGGGAGCGCAAGAGTATACACACTCAATTATTTGCCAAGAGGGCTGTACCCACACAGACGCATTTATGCGCCGAACGGAGGTGAAATGCAACATGATGCGTCCCAACCTGCGCACGGCTCTCACATGCGTCTGTATAGCCCCCTTCTAAATATTTGACTGCATCTACTCCTGCAATCCCCTGCAGCTGAACGGAAGAAATCGCAACGCGGGGAGCGCAGAAAAAATGGCCGTGTGTAAGAGCCCTAAAGCATGCTTGTTGTTTCCACTTTGCTCCTAAATTATGCACAGGGTATGCTGCCTTACATGCAACACAAGTGATAAATTGCACCAGTGCAGTTATTAATCGCAGCCTTTAAGATCTACTACAACTTGTAGTATGCAGTTGATAGCTAATTGCTAACTGATTGCTATTGGCAATTTAGTGTGGCGCACTAGACAGAACTCTTTGGAGTTACTAAAGTGAGCACAAAGAGTTGCAGACCCTGTGTTTGTATATTCCAGGCAGCATTTTGCAGGTGCTACGTTTATAGGGGCAGGTTGTATAAGGGATGTAGGCATTGCCCTCCCCCCCCCCAACTTGCTTGTCATTCAGACTTATAATTTAGGGAAATCCAACAGGTATAAGGTGCAGCACAGACTTGGGTTTACTGCCTTTCTATTGCAGGAGTTAAAGGGAACCCAAGCCCTTTATATTAAAAATCCCCTACCCTACATAGACCCTCCTCCCTGCTTCCCCCAGACTAGGTGTTACCCTCGGTAAATGCAGTGTCGGACTGGCCCACCGGGATACCAGGAAAAGTCTCGGTGGGCCATGGTGTCAGTGGGCCCTTATGTTGCTAGACATTTGGCTGTTTCATGGCCATTCCCAAATTCTATGAAAACAAAGAGACTAGGAGAATAGAGGTTGAGTGAGGAGAGGAAGAATAATAGTACTAAGAGAGGGCCCCTGGTCTAAGATTAATTGGTGGGCCCCTAGTCAAAGGTTTTTGGGTGGGCCCCTGGTGTCCCAGTCTGACACTGGGTAAATGCCCCTAAAGCTTTACTTAGTCCTTGTTGCAGATTCAGCGCACTGGAGTTCACGGGTGCCAAATTCTTCTCTTTGTTAATCTTTGGGTATTCTTCTGGAGATTCTGTAATTTCCGTGACTTTTGGCACATGCACAGTTGTTAAAAAACCGGCAGACTGCTCCAACTGTGCATGGGCCGATACGGCTCTTACTTCACGAAGATTACCGAAGTGAAGAAGATGGCGCTCGTGAACTCCGATGCAATGAATCTGCAACAAGGGGTAAGTAAAGAGTTAGGGGCATTTACCCAGGGTAACACTTAGGCTGAGGGGGAGCAGAGAGGGGATCTATGTATGGTAGGTGGGTAGGTAGGGTTGCCACCTTTTTAAAAAAAAAAATTACCCGCCAGTAGTGGGGCCGGAACTAAATGGGCGGGCCATGACACAAAAGAGGTGGAGCCACAGGGGGTTGTGCCGCAAAAGGGGGCGGGGCCACATTGCAAGACAACCAGAAGACAAAGAAAAGGTACTTTGCATAGTAGGGCTTTTGTTAAGGGAATTACAAATTACTGCAGCTACATTGTCGGTAAATTTGTAATACCGGCCCTGGCAGATGTTTTAAAATACCGGCTGGGTGGCAACCCTAGGGGTAGGGGATTTTAATTTTTGAATTATAGTATACTGTACATTGAAAATTCTAAATTAAAGTTTATAGGAAAATTGTTTGGAATAACATTTTGTTTTATTGTGCAAAAAACAGCTTTTGTTGGAACACCAGCGATATACTTCTACTTTATTCTCCTTACCAGCTGGGCTTTTATCTGGACTCCTGGATTGTTTCTTCAACATATGCTTTTCATCTGCTTCTCCATGGATAGACTTCTTCTCTTCTTCATAGATCTTCTTTTTCTTCTCCTTTTCTTCTTTTGGAATCTCTTGGCCTGATAACAAAACAAGCGCCATGTGACTCTCTACTTCATTCACTTATAGGGGAATGTAATCTTGATTGCTAAAGCAAAACTCATTCGAAATGCAAATAAATATTCGCAAAGTGAAAAATGTTGCCATTGTGAACACTTTGCCCCTCACATGATAGTAGGATAGCAATTGCGAATGTTATTGTTTGTCGTGTGCAATGCGCAATTAAGATTTGCAATGTAATAACAAATCCTATTGAAAAATATTACACTAGGACGTGCAAATATTTATTGCAAATTTGTTCTCTTTGTGAATTTTATTACATTTTCCCCTTAGCACCTTATTTATAATTCATGGGCAAGGTGTCAAATGCAAAAAAAAGGGTTTTAGGTCTCTTACACACGGCTATTTTTTCCTGAGTAGACGCACTCAATTATTGTGAAGGGGCTGTACTTACACAGATGCACGTATTGCGCTGAACACAGGTGAAATGCAACATGCTGCACCCCAACCTGCATTTGGCGCTTACATGTGGCTGTGTGAGTACAGCCCCCTTCAAAATAATTGACTACGTCTACTCCTGCAATCCCCTGCGGCTGAATGAAAGTAAGCGCAACGCAGGGGAGCACAGGCAAAAATGGCCGTGTGTAAAAGCTCTAAAGCATGCTTGTTGTTTCCACTTTGCTCCTACATTATGCACAGGGTATGCTGCCTTACATGCAACACACGTGATAAATTGCACCAGTGCAGTTATTAATCGCAGACTATACGATTTACTACTACTTTTAGTATGCAGTTTATAGCTAACTGCTAACTGATTGCTATTGGCAATTTAGTGTGGAGCACTAGACAGAACTCTTTGAAGTTACTTAAGTGAGCACAAAGAGTTGCAGACCCTGTGTTTGTATATTCCAGGCAGGGCCGCCATCAGAAATCGCAGGGCCCCATACGAAAAAATGTCCTGGGCCCCCTCGGCTGCACCCACCACAAGCCCCACCTACAAGTCCGCCCTACCCACCCCACAGGTCCACCCCCCATCACACACTAAAAAAAACAAAAACATTGGTGGCTATGGTTCCCAAATGTTAATAAAAAATATCGGTGGTCAGGGCCCCCCCATTGAAAAAAACATTTGTGGTTAGGGCCCCCCATTAAAAAATATTGGTGGCTAGGACCCCACATGGAGAAAATAAATTGGTGGCCAAGGTCCTCCCCTCCACATTATAGGAAAATTGGTGGCCAGGGCCCCCCTTAAACGTCCATGTAAAAAAACTTGCCCCCCCCCCAGAAGTTTAAAAGAAATTTGGTGCCCAGGGCCCCACCACACAACAGGGACCACAGAGGGTTACCTTTAGGGGGGCCCTGCCACTTTACACTTACTTCATTAGTGTGGCCCACCTGCTGTCAGTGAGCTGCCAACTACAGAAGGGAGGAGGGGAGAACAGGTGGCTGCATCTTCTTCCAATGAGAGCATTTTCTTCCCTTATTGGTCACAGAATTTCAAGTCCTGGTAAAGCAGCATGGTGTTCGGATGAGCTGGAGTAGAAGTTCAAACCTCAGCTATTCAATCCCTGAGCAGCTCAAACGGGACAAACTCAGTGACCAATAAGGGGAAGTAATGGACAGAAGATACCTCCCCTTGTGCTCCCACCCTGCCTTCCCGAAGTCAGCAGCTCTCAGAAAGCACGGGGGCCCGGCTAATCAACAAAGTGTGTCGTGGCTGGGCCCCCCTTACCCTCGGGCCCCCTACAACTCTCCCCCCTGTCCCCCCCTGATGGCTGCCCAGGCAGCATTTTGCAGGTGCTACGTTTATAGGGGCAGGTTGTAGAAAGGATGTAGGCATTCCCCTCCCACCCCCTAACTTGCTTGTCATTCAGACTTGTAAATTAGGGAAAGCCAACAGGTATAAGGTGCATCACTGACTTGGGTTTACTGCCTTTCTATTGCAGGAGTTAAAGGAGAACCAAGCCCTTTATATTAAAATCCACTACCCTACTTGCCCCCCCCCCCCTGCTCCCTCCAGACTAGGTGTTACCCTCGGTAAATGCCCATAACTCCTTAATTACTCCTCATTGCAGATTCAGCACATCGGAGTTCACGGGGCCATCTTTTTTTCTTTGTTAATCTTAGGGTCTTCTCCCGGCGATTCGGTAATTGACTTTTGGCGCATGCGCAGTTGTTTAAAAAACAGCAAACTGTTCCAACTGCGCATGGGCTGATGCATCGTTTACTTCACAAAGATTACCGAAGAGAAGAAGATGGCGCCTGTGAACACTGATGTGCTGAATCTGCAAAGAGGGGAAGTGGAGAGTTAGGGGCATTTAACTAGGGTAAAACTAAGGCTGGGGGGAGCAGGGAGGGGGGTCTATGTAGGGTAGGTGGGTAGGTAGGGTTGCCACCTTTTTTTAAAAAAAAAATATTACCAGCCAGTGGTGGGGGCGGGAACTAAATGGGTGGGCTGTGATGCAAAAAAGGGCAGACCCACGGGGGGTCAAGCCGCAAAATGGGAGGGGCCACATCGTGAAAGGACCAGAAGACGAAGAAAAGGTACATTTCCACCGGAGGGCCAAGGGCTTTTGTTAAGGGTATTACAAATTACCAGGGAAACTTCAAAAGAGGCTGGTACAAGCCTAGGCCCACAAAGTAGTAATACAGGAGTCAGGTTGAAAAAGAGTTAAAAAAAATTACATTTATTATCCATAATTAAGAAAACAGGCCTGTTTTCTTAATTATGGATAATAACTGTAAACTTTTTTAATTCTTTTACAACTTGACTCCTGCATTACTACTTTGGGGGCCTAGGCTTGTACCAGCCTCTTTTGAAATTTTCCTTGCTGAAGGTCTGGGCGTGTGCACCCGGGCCCAATGTTGACAGTGGTGAGCTCATATAGGACATTCTTAAATATAGTAGATACTAGTTAACCAATTTGTTTATTACAAATTACCAGCAGCTACATTGCCAGTAAATTTGTAATATCGGCCCCGGCCCTGGCAGGTGTTTTACCAGCTAGGGCGGTCCACAAAGAAGGGCTCCTCTTTAATATACTACAAAGCTGGTTGAAAGGCTTTCCTTGTTCTTTATGTACAGGGCAGAATTATGCCTGACCATGTTGCACTCGGCACCTTGGTGCGATTTTTAATCCATTACAAGGTAGAGGGTAGAGCAATGCACATTACACTTTTTAGAGATATTAGAGATATTATGGCTCATATACTAACATGATGACAATTGTCCATAGCAATCATTTACTAATTACTTTTGATTAGTCTACTACCTGTTTTAAAATGGGAGCCAGAGTGGCTGCAATTTGGCAAATAGTAAAATATCACCAATGGGTTCTGACACCCTAAACACATTACATACAGAGAGACGCCATGGGTACCACAAACCTAAGCTCAATACACAGTGATAGGCAGTAGCCAAAAGGCACCCCAAACATATTATGCAAGTTCATCATGAAAGGCAGTGGGTAATGTGGTACCCCATCTCAATTATACAGTAAAAGCCAAAGGATACTGGCACCCCAAATACATTTTATAACATAAGAGGCAGTGGACAGAAGCACCCATTATGTACAGTTAGAAGCTATAGAGAATATTATATACAGTGGGAATCTATATCCACTGGCAAAACAACTATATTATATAAAGTAAGAAGCAATGGATACTGGTACCCCAATAATGTTACATATGGTGATACCCAATGGTACACCCTATACAGTAAAATGCAGTTGGCATAGGTACACAAAGCACACTATAATCTGAGGTAATGGGCACTGGCATCCTGAGGGCATTATACACAGTAGTAGTTATTTGTTTCCCTAGCTCTTTATATACTGGCACTGATAGTTATATACTAGACTATAGCCCTATAATGATGCCTATGATTAAGGGGATGTTTCCCGAAAGCGCATAAGGTGATGCTGTTACCCTAATGTTGCAATAAACCCACTCAAATCTACCCGGAGTGCCACCTGATTTGCTTATTTGGACCTATATTACAGCCGGGAAGCTGGTCCATATTAAACAGTAAAAGCCAACAGTCATTTGGACTCCAGGAACATTATGCACATTGAATTAGTTCCCTGAATATGTTTTATACAGTTTAAAGCAGCAGTTACTGGTTTCCCTGGCAAATTATATACAGGTTCTAACAGCACACAACATGCAGTCCTATAGTGGTAACTCAACCATATTAAACAATAAAAGCCAGCGATCATTGACACTCCAAACACATTATACACAGTTAAAGGCAGTTGGCAAAGATCCCCCTATAACACTATACTCTTACAGGCAATGTACACTGGCAACCTGAGGACATTATACTCTTAAACTATTGAAATGGATCGTGTAAAGGTACACAAACTATGTTGTTTATAGTGTAATGCAGCAAATACTAGTATTCGTAGCACATTATATACAGGTGCTCATAGTATACTACATAAAATCTAGTGTGGTCAACCACTTTAAAAGGGAAAGCCAACTGACATTGGCAACACCGGTTTAAAGCAGTGCAAGGCAAATACTCGCCCCCTGTTAAAATGAGAGGCAGTGGTACAGTCATCCTAAGAACATACTGTGAAACCTCATTTTTACATACCATGATTTTAAGCTTTCCCTAATTCTTTACCAGTTTATTATGGCCCCACCAATAAATAATGCATAATGCACTTTCTGTAATCCCCAAATGTAATATACAGTAAGAAGCTCATCTCTGAATTTTTACCAGTAGAGTAAAATGTTATATGAGAATGTTTATATAGCAATATACTGCTAGTTTCATCTCCTTACCTTCTGGATCCTCTACTGGACTACTGCTTCTTTTCCTCTTTTTCTTGCTCATCCTTTTTCTTCTTCTTGACAAATCTCCTCCTTTTCTTCTCTCTCACTCCTCCTTTTCTTCTCTCTCACTCCTTCTTTTCTTCTCTCTCTCTCTCTCTCTCTCTCTCTCTCTCTCTCTCTCTCACTCCTTCTTCTTTCTTCTGCTAAAAAAAGCTATTGCTCCACTCTGAAATCTTCCAATAACGCTTTATATCTCCAAGACTCCTGCGTCGTCGCTCCTAACTATCTCAAAGTCGGTTGGACAGTGACAGTTGGATCCTCATGGCTTGTGTCTGAGAGGCATGCAGCAGTTGAGCCTGAGAAGCAATTGACAATAGATAGCAAAACTCCAGTCGAACATTTAAGGCATTCCACATAATTACTACTATATAAATGAGTGCAGCACCTAAGAGCTCCATTGGAAAACTATTGCAGATGAAATATACTAGTCTAAATTCAACGGGATAAGACATTTCGTTGGACATAGTATGTTGTTATTATAGTAATATGGACTCCAATGTCTTTTTATAGATGTAGGCTTACCTAGACTTCTACCCTTCTCCCATCTCAAACATTGTTTTTATAAAACAAACCCCGCAGATCAGTAGATGTCTTCCAAATATCCAGTTATAAGCAGGAGCCCTTGTATCTGCATACCATTTATAGCTCTTCATGGAATGTCGTCATATAAAAGTCTTTAGTGATTTACTTACAGCAATGCAGTTGTGGGCCCACAAGTTTCCCCACAGCCAGTTGAGTGGGAAAACTCTTTCAAAGTATTCGCGTATGTACGTAATATGTACTCCTTGCATTTTTGTAAAGTTGTGCTAGACCCTTCTCTCCAACTTGGGGTAGGCCATCTGTATAGGGTTAAAGGTTTTCTAGATAAATCTGCTCGCACATTCTGCTTGTGATCCATCTTTGTTCCTGCAAGATAATGTCGTAAAAAACATAATCTTTTACTCCACTATTTAATACCATAAGCCAGGGGTCCCCAACCCTTTTTACCCGTGAGCCACAATCAAATGTAAAAAGAGTTGGGGAGCAACACAAAAATGAAAAGTCCCTTGCGGTGCCAAATAAGTGGCCATTTGGTAGCACCTTTGTGGACTAGCAAACTACAGGAAACTCTACTTGGCAGTATACGTCGTTTTTATGCAATTAAAACTTTCTTCCAAGCCCAAAATTCAAAAATAAGCAAATGCTTTGAGGCCAGTGAGAGCAACAACCAAGGGGTTGGAGAGGAACATGTTGCTCATGAGCTACTGGTTGGGGATCACTGCCATAAGCCTTAAATGTTTTAAAGCTCATACCTGTAATTATCCTTCAGGCTTTCTGAGGCCGCACCTCCGTCGGCTCGGGGCATGTAAAATCATTGCTGGCAGCGGTGCGGCCTCAGAGAGCATGAATTAACACACCGTGCAGGGTGTTTGTAGCAGCACTGATAGAGAACTGCAATGAGAGCCAGTGAATGGGATGATTTCATATGCCCAGAGCCGGTGGCGGTGCGGCCTCAGAAAGCCTGAATGATGCACTGGTGATGGGAAGACTGGGCACCGCATCTGGAGAGAATCCCCAGGGCTCCAGCGCCCCTCCAGACACTGGTGAAAGAAGGCACACAGGAGAACGTGCAGCCTGCAGGGGGGAGCCGAGCCCAAACCTCCTGCGCTGCCGGCACTACTGCTGCTGTTGGACACCTGCTTCACTTGCTCCTGCTGCTACTTATTTTTGGAGTGGCCCGACCAATGGCTAGTTGGTGTTACTGTGACTCGGACAGCTTAGTGTCCCTTGTTGCTCTTCCCAGCTCCTTCACAGTAGTAGAATATGGGCGATAGACCAATGGATTGTCGCCCTGTCGCCTTTTCTGAAGAGGAGCAGAAGCGGAGTTTCTGTAAGTTATTTCTCAATAAAGGCTTATTTACAAAAAGATTGTTTTAAAAAGAAATTTGCTGTTACTGGTCCTTTAAGTAAGTAAAGTATGAGGGAACCCTGGCCACCAATGTTTTTTATTAATATGTAGGGGAACCCCGGCCACAGGGCAGCCATCAGGGGGGGGGGCAAGGGGGAGAATTGTGCCTGAGGGGGGGGGCCCTGCCACGCCACACTTACTTGATTACTTGATTTGCATATGGCGGGAAGTTGAATATATGTTGCAGCAAATACATTACATTACACAAGCCCAGGGAACCTTAATAAAATAAAATAGAGTTGTTATATTGCCCTACACATGAGCCCAGTGTATAGTTTATGTGCCACATGTTAGGAAATGTAGGGGGGAAGCCGGGTACCCCAGAAAAAAATTACGATCTTTTGCAGCCTATCACCCTGAAAAATGAAAAGTCGCCAGCGTTTTGTGAGACTTAGAAAAATGTTCAACTATCTTATGAGGAAGTCCTATCTCCTCTATTGCACTTCGCCTGGTCTGAGGTGGTGAAGGCAAGTCTGGCGCAAGAGGTAACGTTCAGTTAAATCCGCATCTTAGTGAATTTGCCAAGTAACGCTCTTTCACCTGAGCGAAACTTCGTCTGGCATAAGAGTGCGAAGTACCGCTAGAGTCTATCACCTTCGCTAGTGAAGTTACGCCAGCGACCGTTAGTAAATCTGCAAAGTACCAAAATGATGTCACGCTCGACAGCGTTAGTCACTTGCCCTTTAGTAAATTTGCCCCTTTGTATTGTTCGGGTTTCACAAGGTTAAAAACTGAACCAAAAGTTGAGACCCGAACAGGCCTTAGACAAAACCCTAGGTGCGTTACAGTTACGCCACTGCATTTCATTTAGTCACGCTCTGTGGACATCTGTATTTTGTTGCATTATTTTCACATGCAAAACATGTTTCTCTATTTTATGGAATATTATTCATTTTATATTTAGGTATCTTAGACTTATTTTGTCACAGAAGTGAAATGAAACATATTTTCTCTAAGGAAATGAAGCCCGCCCCAGAAAAACACCACATGCTCATATTATTAAAATGCTTCACACGCATATTTAGGATAAGAAACGCTTTATTTGTATAGAAACCTAAGAATTTTACAACAGATAATAAAACAATGCTTATGGCTTCGATTTTGAGCGTGTGGAGGGAGGAGTCGCTTTCCCTCAGCCTCCAAACTATTCTCTCAATATTACTGCACTGGAGTGTTATCCATTGCCACACCCATGATGCGACTAGAAGGTGAGCGCAACTTCCGATTACAAATGTAGGAAGTGACGTACGAAGAAGCAGCAAAGGTCTGGAAATAGATGGAGGTGTGGAGCCATAAAGGAGGGGTTCGTGACGTCACGGCGGCCATCATACCGTACAGTATACTGTGGGATAGAAGGAACAGCGGCTGTGACATTACAGCGGACTGACCGGCAACGTTATTCTAATACAACCTCTGCGAACTTAGTATCTCCTGTCAGGCGCTTTAAAGCCCTTTCGTTCGTGGCCGTGTATAGACCGCTTTCCCCTGGGGGGTTCTACATTTTATTCAACTGGCAGCGGCCGACTTGTTGGTTTTTTGACGCCGTTCATTGGCTCTTGGTTCCTCCCGGTGGCTGCCTCCCCTAGGCCGCCGGTCTTTTCCGTAGACGAGCCATGGATGAAAAAGCGTTCACGAAGGAGTTGGATCAGTGGATCGAGCAGCTGAATGAGTGCAAGCAGTTGAGCGAGAGCCAGGTCAAGACTCTGTGCGAGAAGGTATGGGGATGTTAATGGGCGGCCACGGTTGATGTATATGTGACATTATCGAGTTCTAGTGCTCAGTAGACGCTTCCCAACGCGGGGGGAGCCATGTCGGCTTGTTGGAATGGCAGGGACATGGAGCGTACCTAGATGGCTTATGGGGGGAACCTTTACATTCGCATCGTGTCGAGGGAGGTAAATGTATGACAGTGGGCTAAATGTAGGACAGAAGACGCACAAGTGGAAGAAATCTATGTGGAAAGCTTCCTTATGGTCTCGGGCGGCCTGGCAGCTGTTATAGAGCCTTTATTTGTTGCTGTATGAGAAAGAGTGCGCTTCCCTGTGTCAGGAATGCGCTGCTCCATTTAGTCACGTTGAGAGGCTTTGTAGGTCTCCGGCCGCAGAGGTTCATGGCGCCTTTTGTGGATCCTAAGATGGCGGCTGCTCCACCCCCTCCCCAGGAATGCGCATGCACGGTAGGACGTGATTGTACTAGTGCGCGCGCCTGGATAGGCCTGCTGTGTAGAATGGGGAAGGCTTAGGGTTTCCGGGTTTGGTGAACGCTGTGCTTTACGGCTAAAAACAAACGATAGGTTGTGGTATTGTAAGAGAGAGCCTTAAGTATAACTAACTGTGCTTTTAAACGAGAAACAACGTGCCACGTATTTTCAGCTATTTTAGGCTTTGAATACCCAATTGCTTCCTTAACTTGCTTCATTTCGAACTACCCAGGCCCTTAAAGGAGAAACAAACCCTTAAAGGACCAGTAACATCAATTATTTATTTATAAAGGAGACATTTTGAGTAAAAAAAAAACGTACCAGTGTGTAATACTAAAAAAAAAAAAAAAAAATAGTGTTTGTGTCTGATTTATTAAATATTTCTGCAGGAACCCTAATAATCCCTCCCTTCCACTTCCTGCTCCCTGAATTCCCAGGCTGTGCAGGGAATTGTCCAGCGGCTTACTGCACTGTAGGGCAGGAACCAATCAGCAGCTAACAGGACCTGATAGGGAACTGAAGCCTGTCTGTGCTTGTGTGACTGCAGGTCTGTGATTGGCTGTCCCCCTCCTACTGAGCTTCTGGCAGGGACAGTTAGGACACGCCCACCCCTCATTTGAAACACAGACCTGGACCAGTGAACATCTATAGGGAACTCCCATAAAGGGGCGATTTTTTTTAAAAAGATAATATTAATTTTTAGCACTGTCTAAAAGCAACACTATAACTCATAATTGCCTACAAAATTAGGGTTTTTTCATTTATCCTGTGTGTCGCCTTTAAAAAACTCATTCATATACATTGGAAAAAAAAAAAAAACACCAAGACAAATTAAACTTTAAAACCATAAAGCCTATATTAAGAAATAACGTGGAGAAACTCTGCTTCCACTCCTCTTCAGGAAGGGCGACGATCCATCGTTCGGCTCTCGGTTTCTCCTCCCTGGCTATCTCCTATTAGGGAGTAGATCTTGAGTGCCGCACGATGGATCGCGATGGCCTTTTCTGAAGAGGAGCGTTAAAGCGGAGCTTCGGTAAGTTATTTCTTTAATTTGTCTTGGTGGGGTTTTTTTCACTGTATACCAACAAATTTTTTTTTTTTTTTTATGTTGATTTTACTGGTCCTTTAATAAAAAAAATTTAAAAAAAACCCCCTACCCTACCTAGACTCTCCTCCCACCAGCCTAGCTGCTACCCTGCTAAAATGTCCCTAAAGCTGGCCATAGGAGGGGTGGGAGGTGGGTCTATGTAGGGTGGAGGATTTTCAGGTGCGGATATACCCACGGGTTTGTAGAGTTCCGGGTTGGGTTGCGGGTCTCCTCTAAATTTCTTATCTTTTGTAATATTGTCTTTTACTCCTTTTAAAGTTTTACAAAACTTCTTCCTTTCCCTGCCCAACTTCCGTCACTTCTGGTTTGCAGCAACATCACTTCCTGTTTGATGGTGGTCTGCAGGTTGCGAATAAGGCAGTTGTGGGTCGGGTAGCTGATCAAAGTGGGTAAATATGCGGGGATGGGTCTGGGTCTTAGAAATTGGTTCTGTGCAGGACTCTACCTCTGAGTACATGAAGAAAAGGTTCTTTAACACATTTTCTCGATTTTACATTTTCCCTGGTTTCAAGTTTTTTTTTTCCTGGTGCCCTAAAAAAACATAAAATGGGGTTGTATTGTATTAAAGGGGTTGTTTACCTTCACTTTTTCCAGTTCAGTTGGTTTCAGATAGTTTACCAGAAATAGTCTTTTTGCAATTACTTTCTATTTGTGATTGTTTTTCTAATACTGAAGTGCAAAATTACTTTTTTCACCTTCTAAAGCAGCTCTGGGAGGGTGGGGTGCTGTGCTGACTCTCTTTTTAAATGTTTTAAATTGATACATTTAGTTGATACATTTGTTCTCTTTATCCCTGCTGAGCAGAATCCATTTAAAGGAGAAGGAAACCCTGTAGAAAAAAAACCCCCACTCCACGTAGACCCACCTCCCCCCAGGCTAACTTTCCCCTCGGGGAAATGCCCCATACTTATACTTACTCCTCGTCGCAGATTCTGGCAGCGGATTTCACGACATCCATCTTAAGGGTCCTCGGTAAACTGACTGGGAGATCGGTATGTCGGTGCATGCGCAGTTGGAGCAATTTGCCGAAATGGACGGAGATTGCTGATCTCCCAATCAGCTTACAGAGGACCCTTAAGATGGATGTCGTGAAATCCGCTGCCAGAATCTGCGACCAGGAGTAAGTATAAAGTATGGGGCATTTCCCTGGGGGGAGGAAGGAGAGGGGTCTACGTGGGGTGGGGGGAGCGGGGTTTTTTTCTACAGGGTATCCTTCTCCTTTAAACGGCAATGTGGGAGGCTATATACAGGCTGATACACATTAGATCAGTGGTCCCCAACCTTTTTGGGACCGGTGCAAAAGCAAAACTTTTTGCAAGGGGTGTGGTCAGGTGAGTCCAGCGGCAACTTTGCATAAGCTGTGTTCAGTTCAGCGCGACCTGTTAATTGTGGGCTGGGCACAGTGGCCAGTTCAGGAGTGTCCGCAGCCCGGAGTTTGGGACCCCTGCATTAGATAGCTTTAAGAAGGGGTTGGATGATGTTTAGCAAGTGAGGGAATACAGGGATGTGGGAGATGGCTCATAGTACAAGTTGATCCAGGGACTGGTCCCATTGCCATTTTGGAGTCAGGAAGGAATTTTTTTTTCCCCCTCTGAGGCAAATTGGAGAGGCTTCAGATGGGCTTTCTTGCCTTCCTCTGGATCACCTGGCAGTTAAGTTTGAAGTTGATGGCCATGACTTTTTTCAACCTAACTTACTATGTATACAGTATAAAGACATCTGTGTCTGTGATATAGTGGACATAGCGCTGTACACTAGGGGGAGAGGTTGAAAGATTCCTTGTGCTCTGATGTATAATGATCTGTTGTTCCTTGTACTGTACTAGGGCCAGATCTTTCTATTTATAAATCTATGGTATTGTGCTATTTACTGTTTTCCAAATGCACACATGGATAATAAGCTCTAAGCAACGTTCGGTTACGCGTAGTGGCGTGATGTCGCTAGCTCCAGTTAGTACCAATTATGTTGGGAGGTAAGCCAATTATTTACTGCACTGGTAAGTGTTGTGTGCCAGCCATGGTTTTAGCTAGCCACATCTAATAAACCCATCACAGTTGCCTGTTTCTTCAAAAAGTATGAATAAATCTCATTTTCTATGCTGAAATCCAGCTGTTTAACCGTTATTCTCTTTCTGCATCATTTGAAATCCTGTCAGGGAAGGAGGGACTAAACACTGATGTTACAAATTGTAACAACTTCTCTACAACTTACAGACTAGTGATGTGCGGGCCGACCTGATATCCGCGGGTTCACCCGCTGGTCGGCCGGGTTCGGGTCAACCTCGCACATGCTCCTCGCGGCAGTCGGGTGCGGGTTGAGCTCTTCTCCTGCTCTCCCTGCCCGCCACCTTCAAATTCCGACTTCCAGTTTTATAGCCTTGCGACAGCATGCCCAGCCCCTTTTGTGACGACATCACGGGTCTATTAGAGGGCCCCGGAAGCGAGGGAGTGAGCGGGCTGGAGCAGGGTGGCTTAGGGTCAGGTGCAGGTCAGGAAAACCCTGACCCGCACATCACTATTACAGACAGCATGCAGGAACTACTTAACCCACAATGCATTGCACTGTGATGTTCCTTTCCTTATTGAAATCACGAGTGCAGGGAATTGTGGGGTTTGGAGGATGGAGGCTAAGGACAGATTGCTGCTGATACAAAGTACCAGAAGCATCAGAAATAAGCACAGATTTCAAACCCAACTGGGTCTAAAGGGGGCAAATCAGCCGTTTAAATCTGCTTGTGAATTGGCCAGTCTTTATGCGCAAAAAAATTAAAAACCAAAATTGTTTAATAGTGATTTTCATTTTTTGTACAGGCAAAGGAAATCTTAACAAAAGAATCCAATGTCCAGGAAGTGCGGTGCCCAGTCACAGTATGTGGAGATGTACATGGGCAATTTCACGATCTTATGGAACTGTTCAGAATTGGAGGCAAATCACCAGATACAAATTATTTGTTTATGGGAGACTACGTTGACAGGGGATATTACTCTGTCGAAACTGTAACGCTGCTTGTTGCACTTAAGGTAAGGGGATTCATTTACTCTGCTAATGAATAGTAAAGGGAAACTATACAATGTTATAACATGGTATTAATTTTATTCAAAGGTGAAGCACCCCTTATAATAATAAATACCATGTTATAACATGGTATTTATTATTATAAGGGGTGCTTCACCTTTGAATTAACTTTTTTTATCTTATACAATGGCCAATTCTAAGCAACTTTTCAATTTCAGCTTTTTATTTGGCCCCATCAAAAAAACAAATGCTCTGTAAGGCTACAAATGTATTTTTATGGCTACTTTTTATGACTCCTCTTTCTATTCAGGCCTCTTCTATTGATATTCCAGACTCTTCTTAAAATCTATGCATGGTTTCTAGGATAATATGGACCCTAGCAACTAGATCACTGAACATGCAAACTTCAAATATTAATATCAGTCTACATCATACTAAAATTAAAAGGTTAAAAACCCCTTTAACATGCATTTATAAAGCACTAACATATTCCTCAGAGCTGTAGAATAAATTGCATAAAATAAACAAACAGATTATATACAAACTTAACTTGTACAAGAGGTAGAGCTGGCCCTGCCAAAACAACTTGGTCAGTTTGAATGGCTGTGAATTTTCTGTAACATCCATTAAAATAATTTTGGCAGATCCTATGCAGGGGTGACTACTGTCAAATTGGTTGTTCTGATGTGGTGTGTAGTAGAAAACACAAGGAATAAAAAAGTTATCAATAAAAAAAAAACAAACAAACCCTGAAGGTTCTCAGAAAAGCACTTGCAGTAGAAAAAAGCTCCATTAGTAAAAATATGTAATACAGTTATGGTGTCAGGAAACCCCCTTATCCAGAAAGCTCAGAATTGGCATATTCCATAGACTCGTTCTGATAAAATTGCTCCAATTTTTAAAAATGATTTCCTTTATATCTATAATAATAATAAAACGGTAGCTTGTACTTATTCCAGATGAATATATAATTAATCCTTATTGCAGGCAAAACCAGCCTATTGGGTTTCTTTAAAATGTAAATTATTTTTAAGTAGCCTAAGGTATGGAAAGATCCCTTATCTGTAATACCCCAGGGCCTGCGCATTCTAGATAACAGGTCTCATACCTGTATGATCAACTGAAAGCCACAATATTTTTGGGAAAATAAATTGATAAAAATGTACAAAATTTAAATGTAATAAAAATGTATCAAAAAGGTATTGGTGTCTCTTAATCTATAAGCATTTTATTGTAAACATAGTAGCCAGCCTATAGATACGTGGCTAGCTGTATAGATAAATCTGTATTTTATTGTGGAGTGTTTGGTGCAATGAATATTTCAATTCCTATCCTGGTTATAAAGCCATAACTTTTTTCCTTTCAGTTTTCCATTAAATGTCCCTTTGTACTAAATAGGCAAGGTGGTGCATCATGGGTAAAACTACAACTGACCCAGAAGTTAAAGGAGAAGGAAGGGCTAAAATTAAGTAAGCTTTATCAGAAAGGTCTATATAAATACACCAGTAATCCCTCCATTCTGTATCAAACTTCCTGCCTTCAGTTTAAACCTCCAGGGCTTGAGCATGCTCAGTTTACTCTTCTTTCCCTCCCTGCTGTGCTCAGAGCTATGGGAGAGACTCGGGTAGGAAGTGATGTCACACCAGGCTAATATGGCAGCTGCTATCCTAAACAGACAGAGATTACAAAGCTGTTTACTTGGGTATGGTAAAGCATTCTGCAGAATGAATATAGTGTTATAGCTTGCACAATAAACTGCTTCGGTAGCTTTCCTTCTCCTTGCACTGGCACATTTGGAGAATGGGAGCGGTTCAGAAGCATAGCTTTAAGGCCACATAGATAATAATGTTGAGAGGCAAAAAAAAAGTTAGAATAACATGGGCATTATTCTTGGAATACACAATCATCATTGGTAAACGTATGAACTTCACAATACAGTAGAAACCCCATTTTACGTTTTATCAGTGGACCAGGAAAAATTATGTAAAATCCGGGAAATGTGTTAAAGTAACTTTTTTTCTTCAAGTTCTGAAAGGATATAAGCAGAGAAGTCTGTTTTACTTTGAGATCCAATATTTAGTGGGTTCATAACAAGGGTTAAGCATTGCACTGTTAATGTTACTATGGGGGGCATGTGCAAGACTGTCAGTCACATACACAACCTAAAGCAATAAGTGATTGGTGCAGGACTGTAATATGGGGTAGACTCTGGAATTAACCATTTACAGGCAGAACCATAGCAAAATATACATCTGGTTAGTATTTTAAACCTCTATTTTACAAATAATAACATTCATAGAGGGGGCAAAAAGCAGTTTTTGGGTACATCATGACAACATTTTGATGTAAAATCCAGGAAACCGTTACTTATAATCGGGGAAATGCACCCATTGAAATGAATTATAATTTGTTGGGACCACAAAATGCAGGAAAACTTAAAATAGAGGTTTCACTGTAAATGCTGCCTAATTAAAGGATATTTAATTCTAAACAACTGTTCCTTTATATATCCATTAACATTTTACAATAGTATTTTGTAAATGTTATTGCAATCAAAAACATTTTTTTGCACTGATGAAGAGAAAGGTAGCCTTACATGTTTCAAAAGCCAAATCCAGCAGACGATAATTGTGGTCTCAAGATAATCATGGTCTCACGATAATCGTGGTCTCACGATAACGAAAAGATCTTTTAAAAATCTTTATATCTATGGCCAGCTTAATCCCATGTTGGATGGAATTCTTTCAGGGGGATATGGACAACTGGCTCTCATCTGCTCCTAAATCTAAATTGCTAATGGTGATGTAAGTTTTGGGGGGAAAAAAACTTAAACCTGGGATATTTGTGGAAAATAAACATCCTCTTTATTTCCAATTTATTACAATAGCCTATTCCATATCCATTTTCAGGTTCGCTATCGGGAACGTATTACAATCCTCAGAGGAAATCATGAAAGTAGACAAATCACACAAGTATATGGATTTTATGATGAATGCTTAAGGAAATATGGAAATGCAAACGTCTGGAAGTATTTCACTGACCTTTTTGACTACCTCCCCTTAACTGCCCTGGTAGATGGTCAGGTATGTGTATACATAGCTTTCATTATAAAAGTGGTAAGACTTCCCATTGCATGAATGTGTCCATAATTGGGGCTTGTGCTGAACGTTATGGCTTTTTTTGAGCAGTGCACATCAATGGTAGGTGATTGAGAATCTTTCTCTAAATGATATTTGTTTAAAAACATTACAGCAATGGACACTAGCAACCAGCTTCTAAAATTCATCTGGAGAACTGCCGAACAAAAAGCGAAATAAAAAAGTTAAAAAAAAAAAAAACACTTATTCAATGCAAGTGGGAGTATGTAGGGACCTGTTTTTGGGTTCTATCCAATAGATTAATGATGCATGCTCTGTGTATAAAGTGTTATATAAAAAGCATTTTCCATCAAGTGTCTGATGTACCTGCAGAAAGGGTGCAGTGAAAGAATTTTGAATCTGCCCCCTATAAGATATATCGGATCTAACAGTCAATGAATATCTGAATGAAGAGAAACAGATGCTGAGAGAGGAATATTGAACATAAACTTGATTATTTCAGAAACCATACAGAATTTTTAATTGATTATATTTAGAAAACCTCTTCAGAATGCTAAAGTTTGTTCATTTTAATTTTTTGCTGTAGTTCCCCTTTAAATCTTTAATGCTTACAGGGTCGTTTGTGGGGACATCAATCTTTTTTTTTTTTTTTTTTTTTTTTAAATTTATCGGTAGAAAAAAATAAACCTAAGACTAATGCATTTTATTTGTGTCCATCCAGATCTTTTGTTTGCACGGAGGATTGTCTCCTTCTATAGATACACTTGATCATATACGGGCTCTTGATCGCCTTCAAGAAGTTCCACACGAGGTAAAGTTCTGTGTGTACTGTAATATTTTTAAATGGAAACACTTTGTCTGCTGTTCAGCTTACACGGGACGCAAGATTAAATAACTGGTAACTCCACAAATGAGAGGTTTATTTGAATAAGTGAACCAGTTGCTTCCATCTTTCAGAGTTGACTTAGTGAGTCAGTGTTTTTCCTACCCCCTGTGATGAATTCAGCCATCTTTGTGTCATGCGCTTTTATGTATGATCCATTTTGACATAAATACATATTTATGATCTGCCACACAAAACCCCTCCATTCTTGTATTTGTTATCCCTGGGTGCATACTGTGCGTAGTTCTACATGCAGCAGGAATGCTCATGCTCACAGGTTCGAACATTGGGCAGTACAAAAAAATAAATAAATAAAAAAAAACAAAAAAAAAACCGAGATGGCTGCAAATATATCTGCCACAGTTGTAATAAAAAAAGTCTGGTGTACATGTGAAAAGTATGAGCAGTAAAATGTAGTGATTCTGGAGGTGGCAGTGGACAACACTTTCTAGATTCTAATATTTTGATTCTTGATTGTGACAAACTGTTTTGTGTTTTTTGTTTTTTTTTTTTTCTCCTCTTAAGGGTCCAATGTGTGACTTGTTATGGTCTGACCCAGATGATCGTGGCGGTTGGGGCATATCACCTCGAGGTGCAGGTTATACATTTGGCCAGGATATATCTGAAACATTCAACCATGCTAATGGCCTTACTTTGGTTTCAAGGGCCCATCAGCTAGTGATGGAAGTAAGTCATCTGATATACAGTTTTATTTTTTGTGTCTTAATGTGAAATATTTTCTTCTGGTTTATTTATTTAAGTTTGAATAAAAAAATCACCCTGAAAACTGTTTTGAAGTTTAACGTTTTCTTTCCTCTCTCTTGTTAGGGATACAATTGGTGCCATGATCGGAATGTAGTAACCATTTTTAGTGCTCCAAATTATTGTTACCGCTGTGGCAACCAAGCTGCAATAATGGAACTTGACGACACACTAAAATATTCATTGTAAGTATTAATTTTTCCTTTTTATTGGTTTTGTAGCTCTAAAATAGTATACAGCTCTTTGCACAAAGATTCTCTTTACCTCAGTAAGGGTAAGGCTTGACGAGGAGATTCGGGGAGGTTTTGTTGCCTGGCGGCGATCTATTTTCAATAGTCGCACAAAGTTGCCTCAGTGAGGCAACTATAGAAAATGCATTGCCACGTGTGCATTAGCGCAGGCAATTTTGCTCTGTAGCTTATGGGGAAAAACCGCTGAGGCAGTTAGGGGAGAGTCGCGCAAAAGACATGGCGATTATTTGCCAGGCGACGAAACCTCCCCGAATCTCCTCGTCTGGCCTTACCCTAAAGCTTACAGATCTCCACATGGAGTATGCATGGTTACATTATAGAAACAATTATATTCTTATAGTTGCACCTTTCTTATGGACAACCAGAACTATAACTAAGATTTCTAAATTACACTGATTCACTCTACAATATAAAAAGTAATTCCTGAACCAGCAAGTGTATTTATTTTAGTTGTAATATTGGTGCGTAGGTGCATCTCAGGTCATTTTGCCTGGCCAGCTGCTATCTGGTTACCTTCCCATTGTTCTGTTGTTAGGCATGCTGGGGGGGGAAAGGAGAGGGTGATATCACTCCAACTTACAGTACAGCAGTAAAGAGTGACTGAAGTTTATCAGAGCACAAGACAAATGACTGGGGGCAGCTGGGAAACTGACAATATGTCTAGCCCCATGTCAGATTTCAAAATTAAATATAAAAAAACTCTGTTTGCTCTTTTGAGAAATGAAATTCAGTGCAGAATTCTGGAGCAGCAACACTGTTGATGCATTTTGAAAAAAACACGACGGTATCACTTTAAAAAGCAAAACATTGGCAGCTGTTTGTTTTAAAATACACCTGTTTGAAATCCATGTTCCATCTTCCACAACGGCTTGATTTAAGACTGCTACATTGCTGGTCCAGTTTCCACATAATCAGACCCCCCCCCCCCCGAATAAGCTGTAGCGCTATATTTTTTTTAAAGGGGAACCACCATGAACATATTTTTTACTATTGCATGCATGTAATCAAACAAAGCAACTTTCTAATTATGGATTAAAAAAAAAAAAATGTCCTACTGGAGGCCAATAAAGCTTGTAAAAGGCTTTTGGGGCTATCTTGATTTCTTCCTCTTCGAGAAACGGATGTTTGTAGGGAAAAGTAGGGCAGGTTGTACACTGTTCTTTTAGGGTAGGACTATACAGACGTTTTCGGCGCGATCCGACGCACTGCGACAAGTCCCATTGGCAGAAATAAGGTAAAAGATAGAAATGTTCATCCGACGCGACACCGCTGTCGGATGCAGACGCAGTTGCGTCAGATAAATCCGACATTTGTAGCTTTTACCTTATTTCCATCGCAGGCGTTTAGTAAAAGATCGAAATGTCAGGTGAAGTCGCAGCATTAATGCGACACGACTGTCTGGTGCAGCATCTGCATCTGACAGTGGTGTTGCATCGGATCAACGCTGCGACTACATCCAACGTTTCTATCTTTTACCTTATTGCCGAAAACGTCCTTTGTAGTCCTACCCTTATACTCTTGTTTTGCTGTTTTCTGTTCTTACCATATATATTTATTTATTTTTTTCAGCTTGCAGTTTGACCCGGCACCACGCAGGGGAGAGCCACATGTGACCCGTCGCACACCCGACTACTTCCTGTAAACAGAATTTTACTCTTGTACAGTATTGCTACCAGCAGGACTTTGTCATGAGAACTCCGAAGAGAAGCAGTAACTTCAAATTCAGGGGAGCGTCGTCACTTATGTACTCTTAAATGATGGACCAAAAGATGTGCCATAAAAGCCTCTTGTTTCAACAGCCCGTGACCACCTTTAAAGACCCTGTCCTTTGCATGCTGAAGTGGCAATGTCTGTCAAAGAGAAAAATCTGTTTCCTGGCATAGCACCACTTGTAGTATATTTGCATTCTCGGAGAGACTGCAATCGCTAAAACATTAACAACTCATGAATACGGTAACTGCAGTTAGCTATAGCTCTACCCGGCATGATTATAGATAAGATAGAAGCAGTCGGATTAAACCCTTTGTGTGCTGCAGGGGACGCAACAGCATTCTGTTGGCTTCTCTGATGTGAGGGGATACGAGGACCTTTTTAATCAGAGTACCAAGGGCCGTGCTGCCTTTATTGTGACTTCAGATATGTTTATTTTCAGGGAATACAATTTAATTTAAATTTCCATATGCGCTTAAGGTTTTTGGGGTTTTTTTTCACCCTTTTTCCTAGTCTGCAACTGTTATGTTTTCTGTAGTTTATAACAAATACATCTGTGCCAGAACATCTTCTGTTAGACTTTGCTGCTGGGTAATGCAGCAGTATCCTTCCCCCCCATAATAAACTTGTGAACAAAGTCCTTCTAAATAAACTAATTCTTCTTTCTTTCATTAATATTGGTTAGTTGTTGGTGGTGGGCAAGGAACTGGGCACTGTTAGTATATTCAGTTCATTGGCTATGACTGCAAGCAAGTTTTAGTCTTGTGCTCAATCTACCTACCCCATCCCCTGACCGTTTTTCCCATTTTAATCATGCTGCCTTTATGAAGACATTGAGATCATAAAATGTAAGCCGTGGCCTTGTATGGCATTTCCCTTAAAGGAGAAGGAAACCCTAAAAATGAATAGGACTAAAAATGCCATATTTTATGAATTTTCTGAACTTAATGCACCAGCCTAGCTTGTCAATAGCAGCAATGATCCAGGACTTCAAACTTGTCACAGGGGGTCACCATCTTGGAAAGTGTCTGTGACACTCACATGCTCAGTGGGCTCTGAGAAGCTGTTGAGAAGCTAAGCTCAGGGGTCGTCACTAATTATCCAGCAGAAAATGAGGTTGGTCTGTAATATAAGCTGATGCTACAGGGCTGATTATTAAATTCTGATGCTAATTGCACTGGTTTATGTGCTGCCATGTAGTAATTATTAGCCGGTACAGATGTGGGTCTTCTCAATAGCAAGTTTTACTCCTTTAGTTTCTGATCACGCCTACTTCTAATGATGTCACTTCCGGTTTACAATGACAGCACTTCCTGTTTCTTGATGGTAAGTGGATCGGGTTGCGGATAAAGTACTTGCGGGTCCAAGCAAGTAAGTATGCAAGTTGGTTTTGGGTTTAACAAATTGGTTCTGCGCAGCCCACTGGGGTAAGTAAAAAGTAAGGGGCCATTTGCCCGGGTAGCAGCTAGGCTGGGGGGAGAGGGGGTCTATGTGGGGTAGGGCTTTTTTTAATTAGGGGTTTGTTTCTACTTTAAGCGAGAGAGCTTAACTGAAAAATTGCCTTCATCAGATAGTCGAGTATAAAGTTGATCCAACTTTAAACTCCTAAACAGACGGGATTCGACGTACCGAAACAAGGACCTTGGTTATATGCCCTCCCAGTCCTAGAATTCTGCTCCAAATAAGTCAACTTTAGTGAGAACTTTCCTTTAAGAATTTTTTTTCACTTTGCCTGTGACCTCTGCGATTATCTCATCATCTACAATAGAAAACATCCCAATTCTGGAACAACAGCACTCCGCTTAATAGGGATATTTCACCGCTTAAAGGGGTTGTTCAACTTTGAGTTAAGTTTTATGGGCAGATTTAAAGGGGAAGGAAACCTAGTTGGCGCAAAAACCCTCCCCCCATCCAGTGTGTTGCCCACCTTCCCTCCTCCCCCCTGGCCTACCCGTCCCGCTGGGCAAATGCCCCTAACTTGTTGCTTACCCTTCTGTGCAGGTCCAGTCCAGGGAGTTCACAAACGACATCTTCCATGTGATCTTCCTACTTTGAACGGCGCATGCGCAGTAGGAGCATTTCGCCGGTACGATCTACTGCGCATGTGCCAAAAGTACTGCGTGACTTGTGGCGCATGCGCAGTAGATCCGTACTGGTGAAATGCTTCTACTGCGCATGCGCCAAAACGCCGTTCAAAGCAGGAAGATCGCGTGGAAGAAGATGTCGTCTGTGAACTTCCTGGACTGGACCTGCGCAGAAGAGTAAGTAACAAGTTAGGGGCATTTGCCCAGGGGGGAGGAGGGAGGGTGGGCAACACACGGGAGGGGGGGAGGGTTTTTGAGTCAACTAGGTTTCCTTCCCCTTTAACAAAGGTCGAGGTAATTTTTCAAATTCAAAAAAAAAACTAATTTCAAGCTTTTTTTGTTTACTTCGACTATTGAATAGTGCAAATTAGATTAGAATTTGGAAAAAAAATTGAATATCGAAATTTATCATTTACTGTCTCTTTAAAAATTTGACGTCAACCATTCACAATCTAAAACCTGCCGAATTGCTGTTTTAGCCTATGCGGGACCTCCTAGAACCTATATGGAGTCAATTGGGGAAAAACTTTGATCCAAATGCGCTGTCACTTCGATTCGTACAATTTGAATTTGGCCGAATACGGACCTACAACTTCAAATTAATTTTGGTTGGTCTTTTTGAATTCAAATTTGAAGTTCAACCCTTGATAAGTATGCCCCCTAATATGATGTAGATTGTGATATTCTGAGACAATTTGCAGTTAGTTTTCATTTTTTTTTTTAATTGCGCTTTTTGAGTTATTTAGCTTTTTATTCAGTAGCTCTCCAGTTTGCGTTTTAAGCAGTCTGGTTGCTAGGGTCCTTATTACCCTAACAACCATGCATTGATTTGAATAGGAGGAGGCCTGACTAGGGAGAGGAGTAATAAAATTAATAACAATATATCTATAGCATTGCAGAGCATTTGTTTTTAGATAGGGTCAATGACCCCCATTTGAAAGCTGGACAGAGTCAATAAAAAGGCAAAAATTAAAAAACTATTAAAAATAAATAATAAAGACCAATTAAAAAGTTGCTTAGAATTGGACATTATTACATACTAAAAGTTAACTTGAAGTTGAACCACCCCATTAAGTTAAATAGTAAATGAACTCTGCTGTTTTTAGGCAGCGAATATTCAAATTAGAACAGTTTCCATGGTCGAGGTGTGATAAATCTAACATTCAAATTTAAAGTGGATTAAAATCTTGTGTTCTTGCCAAAATTTTTTTTTTAGAATTTACTATTCGACCCTTAATAAATCTTGCTCTTACTATGTTATAGAATGGTTTATTCATATCTGTTTAATTGGTGGTAATTTTTTTATAGATTTTACAGCTTTCAATGTTGGGGACAATAAACGACTACTTTTTTTGCGCCGCAGTTTTATTATTGTTCCCTTTTTAGTATCCATCTATTTAGGCCCTCTCCTGTCAATCCCTCCCCCTCTTTCAAGCCGCTGCTTGGTTACTAGAATAGATTGGATAGTCACAACCAGCTGCTAAAATTCCAAATGGGTGACCTGTTAACAAAAAAAAAATTGAATTCAAAAACCACCAAAAACAAGGACCAATTTCAAATACTCACCCTTCACATCATCCAAGGTAAAAAGCAACTTGATGTTGGTTCACCTACATTTAATCCATGTAGCACTGCAAAGATGGGTTTGGATACTTTGCTCAAGTTATTCTAATCAATATGAAAAATGTGATGGGTTATTGCTCTTTAATTTACATATCTTGGGACAGGGGAACCCTTCCAAACTCCCAAAATGGCAATCGGACCAGTCCCTTGATCAGCTTTGTACTGGAATGTTTTTCAATACCCCTGTTATTCCTCACTTTGTAAAAAGCCATCCAACCCCAAGAAAATGGCTTTGGTGGAGAGAATTCCACAACTTCACAGCTCAACCTTTTAGCATCTTAATCTGGAACCTCCTTTCCTCTCATCTGAATGAATGTAGAAATATACAAAGGGACCATGCAATAATCTCATCAAATTAATCACACCTTAAAGGAGAAGCAAACCCTTAAAATGAAAATGGCTAAAAATGCCATATTTTATATAATGAACTACCGTAGAGAAGAAAGTGGCATCCTGAATCTGCAACGAGGGGTAAGCAAAGAGTTAAGGGCATTTACCCAGGGTAACACATAGGCTGGGGGGGTCTATGTAGGGTAGGGGATTTTAATAAAAATGGTTTGGTTCACCTTTAAAGAACAAGCAATCGCTAAATATAATATGGAGTTCAGAGAAAGGTGTACTTATTTTGGGCTATCGTAGAAATTACTCTGAAGCCTGCTCTGTTTAAAATATCCTTAGCCAATGATTTTCCCTTTGGCGCATGTGTGTGTCAGTCAGAGGGCCCACTGTACCTTTGGTCATTGTGTGTCAGGCAGAGGGCCCATTGAACTATTGGTCATTATGTATCAGTCAGAAGGCCCATAGTACTATTGGTCAGTGTGTGTGTCAGTCAGTGGGCCCATTGTACTATTGGTCAGTGTGTGTCAGTCAGAGGGTCCATTGTACTATTGGTCATTATGTATCAGTCAGAGGGCCCATTGTACTATTGGTCATTGTGTGTCAGTCACAGGGTCCATTGTACTATTGGTCATTGTGTGTCAGTCACAGGGTCCATTGTACTATTGGTCATTGTGTGTCAGTCAGAGTGTCCATTGTACTATTGGTCATTGTGTGTCAGTCAGAGGGTCCATTGTACTATTGGTCATTGTGTGTCAGAGGGTCCATTGTACTATTGGTCAGTGTGTGTCAGTCAGAGGGTCCATTGTACTATTGGTCATTATGTATCAGTCAGAGGGCCCATTGTACTATTGGTCATTGTGTGTCAGTCAGAGGGTCCATTGAACTATTGGTCATTGTGTGTCAGTCAGAGAGTCCATTGTACTATTGGTCATTGTGTGTCAGTCAGAGGGTCCATTGTACTATTGGTCATTGTGTGTCAGTCAGAGGGTCCATTGTACTATTGGTCATTATGTATCAGTCAGAGGGTCCATTGTACTATTGGTCATTCTATGTTAGTCAGAAGGTCCATTGTACTATTGGTCATTGTGTGTCAGTCAGAGGGTCCATTGTACTATTGGTCATTGTGTGTGTCAGTCAGTGGGCCCATTGTACTATTGGTCAGTGTGTGTCAGTCAGAGGGTCCATTGTACTATTGGTCATTGTGTGTCAGTCAGAGGATCCATTGTACTATTGGTCATTATGTATCAGTCAGAGGGCCCATAGTACTATTGGTCAGTGTGTGTGTCAGTCAGTGGGCCCATTGTACTATTGGTCAGTCCAAGGGGCCATTGTACTATTTTTCAGCGTGTGTCAGTCAGAGGGCCCATTATACTATTGGTCATTCTATGTTAGTCAGAGGGCCCATTGTACTATTGGTCATTGTGTGTCAGTCAGAGGGTCCATTGTACTATTGGTCATTGTGTGTCAGTCGGAGGGCCCATTGTACTATTGGCCATTGTACTATTGGTCATTGTGTGTCAGTCAGAGGGCCCATTGTACTATTGGTCATTGTGTGTCAGTCAGAGGGTCCATTGTACTATTGGTCATTGTGTGTCAGTCAGAGGGTCCATTGTACTATTGGTCATTGTGTGTCAGTCAGAGGGCCCATTGTACTATTGGTCATTGTGTGTCAGTCAGAGGGTCCATTGTACTATTGATCATTGTGTGTCAGTCAGAGGGTCCATTGTACTATTGGTCATTGTGTGTCAGTCAGAGGGTCCATTGTACTATTGGTCATTGTACTATTGGTCATTGTGTGTCAGTCAGAGGGTCCATTGTACTATTGGTCATTGTGTGTCAGTCAGAGGGTCCATTGTACTATTGGTCATTGTGTGTCAGTCAGAGGGTCCATTGTACTATTGGTCATTGTGTGTCAGTCAGAGGGCCCATAGTACTATTGGTCAGTGTGTGTGTCAGTCAGAGGATCCATTGTACTATTGGTCATTATGTATCAGTTAGAGGGCCCATAGTACTATTGGTCATTATGTATCAGTCAGAGGGCCCATTGTACTATTGGTCATTGTGTGTCAGTCAGAGGGTCCATTGTACTATTGGTCATTGTGTGTCAGTCAGAGGGTCCATTGTACTATTGGTCATTGTGTGTCAGTCAGAGGGTCCATTGTACTATTGGTCATTGTGTGTCAGTCAGAGGGCCCATAGTACTATTGGTCAGTGTGTGTGTCAGTCAGAGGATCCATTGTACTATTGGTCAATTATGTATCAGTTAGAGGGCCCATAGTACTATTGGTCAGTGTGTGTGTCAGTCAGTGGGCCCATTGTACTATTGGTCAGTGTGTGTCAGTCCAAGGGGCCATTGTACTATTTTTCAGCGTGTGTCAGTCAGAGGGCCCATTATACTATTGGTCATTCTATGTCAGTCAGAGGGCCCATTGTACTATTGGTCATTGTGTGTCAGTCAGAGGGTCCATTGTACTATTGGTCATTGTGTGTCATTCGGAGGGCCCATTGTACTATTGGCCATTGTACTATTGGTCATTGTGTGTCAGTCAGAGGGTCCATTGTACTATTGGTCATTGTACTATTGGTCATTGTGTGTCAGTCAGAGGGCCCATTGTACTATTGGTCATTGTGTGTCAGTCAGAGGGTCCATTGTACTATTGGTCATTGTGTGTCAGTCAGAGGGCCCGTTGTACTATTGGTCATTGTGTGTCAGTCAGAGGGTCCATTGTACTATTGGTCATTGTGTGTCAGTCAGATGGTCCATTGTACTATTGGTCATTGTGTGTCAGTCAGAGGGTCCATTGTACTATTGGTCATTGTGTGTCAGTCAGAGGGTCCATTGTACTATTTGTCATTGTGTGTCAGTCAGTGGGCCCATTGTACTATTGGTCAGTGTGTGTCAGTCAGAGGGTCCATTGTACTATTGGTCATTGTGTGTCAGTCAGAGGATCCATTGTACTATTGGTCATTATGTATCAGTCAGAGGGCCCATAGTACTATTGGTCAGTGTGTGTGTCAGTCAGAGGATCCATTGTACTATTGGTCATTATGTATCAGTCAGAGGGCCCATAGTACTATTGGTCAGTGTGTGTGTCAGTCAGTGGGCCCATTGTGCTATCGGTCAGTGTGTGTCAGTCCAAGGGGCCATTGTACTATTTTTCAGCGTGTGTCAGTCAGAGGGCCCATTATACTATTGGTCATTCTATGTCAGTCAGAGGGCCCATTGTACTATTGGTCATTATGTGTCAGTCAGAGGGTCCATTGTACTATTGGTCATTGTGTGTCAGTCGGAGGGCCCATTGTACTATTGGTCATTGTGTGTCAGTCAGAGGGCCCATTGTACTATTGGTCATTGTGTGTCAGTCAGAGGGCCCATTGTACTATTGGTCATTGTGTGTCAGTCAGAGGGTCCATTGTACTATTGGCCATTGTACTATTGGTCATTGTGTGTCAGTCAGAGGGTCCATTGTACTATTGGTCAGTGTGTGTCAGTCAGAGGGTCCATTGTACTATTGGTCATTATGTATCAGTCAGAGGGCCCATTGTAATATTGGTCATTGTGTGCCAGTCAGAGGGTCCATTGTACTATCGGTCATTGTGTGTCAGTCAGAGGGTCCATTGTACTATTGGTCATTATGTATCAGTCAGAGGGTCCATTGTACTATTGGTCATTCTATGTTAGTCAGAGGGTCCATTGTACTATTGGTCATTGTGTGTCAGTCAGAGGGTCCATTGTACTATTGGTCATTGTGTGTGTCAGTCAGTGGGCCCATTGTACTATTGGTCAGTGTGTGTCAGTCAGAGGGTCCATTGTACTATTGGTCATTGTGTGTCAGTCAGAGGATCCATTGTAGTATTGGTCATTATGTATCAGTCAGAGGGCCCATAGTACTATTGGTCAGTGTGTGTGTCAGTCAGTGGGCCCATTGTACTATTGGTCAGTCCAAGGGGCCATTGTACTATTTTTCAGCGTGTGTCAGTCAGAGGGCCCATTATACTATTGGTCATTCTATGTTAGTCAGAGGGCCCATTGTACTATTGGTCATTGTGTGTCAGTCAGAGGGTCCATTGTACTATTGGTCATTGTGTGTGAGTCGGAGGGCCCATTGTACTATTGGTCATTCTATGTTAGTCAGAGGGCCCATTGTACTATTGGTCATTGTGTGTCAGTCAGAGGGTCCATTGTACTATTGGTCATTGTGTGTCAGTCAGAGGGTCCAGTGTACTATTGGTCAGTCCAAGGGGCCATTGTACTATTTTTCAGCGTGTGTCAGTCAGAGGGCCCATTATACTATTGGTCATTCTATGTTAGTCAGAGGGCCCATTGTACTATTGGTCATTTTGTGTCAGTCAGAGGGTCCATTGTACTATTGGTCATTGTGTGTCAGTCGGAGGGCCCATTGTACTATTGGCCATTGTACTATTGGTCATTGTGTGTCAGTCAGAGGGTCCATTGTACTATTGGTCATTGTACTATTGGTCATTGTGTGTCAGTCAAAGGGCCCATTGTACTATTGGTCATTGTGTGTCAGTCAGAGCGTCCATTGTACTATTGGTCATTGTGTGTCAGTCAGAGGGCCCGTTGTACTATTGGTCATTGTGTGTCAGTCAGAGGGTCCATTGTACTATTGGTCATTGTGTGTCAATCAGAGGGTCCATTGTACTATTGGTCATTGTGTGTCAGTCAGAGGGTCCATTGTACTATTGGTCATTGTGTGTCAGTCAGAGGGTCCATTGTACCATTTGTCATTGTGTGTCAGTCAGTGGGCCCATTGTACTATTGGTCAGTGTGTGTCAGTCAGAGGGTCCATTGTACTATTGGTCATTGTGTGTCAGTTAGAGGATCCATTGTACTATTGGTCATTATGTATCAGTCAGAGGGCCCATAGTACTATTGGTCAGTGTGTGTGTCAGTCAGAGGATCCATTGTACTATTGGTCATTATGTATCAGTCAGAGGGCCCATAGTACTATTGGTCAGTGTGTGTGTCAGTCAGTGGGCCCATTGTACTATCGGTCAGTGTGTGTCAGTCCAAGGGGCCATTGTACTATTTTTCAGCGTGTGTCAGTCAGAGGGCCCATTATACTATTGGTCATTCTATGTCAGTCAGAGGGCCCATTGTACTATTGGTCCTTATGTGTCAGTCAGAGGGTCCATTGTACTATTGGTCATTGTGTGTCAGTCGGAGGGCCCATTGTACTATTGGTCATTGTGTGTTAGTCAGAGGGCCCATTGTACTATTGGTCATTGTGTGTCAGTCAGAGGGCCCATTGTACTATTGGTCATTTTGTGTCAGTCAGAGGGTCCATTGTACTATTGGCCATTGTACTATTGGTCATTGTGTGTCAGTCAGAGGGTCCATTGTACTATTGGTCATTGTACTATTGGTCATTGTGTGTCAGTCAGAGGGCCCATTGTACTATTGGTCATTGTGTGTCAGTCAGAGGGTCCATTGTACTATTGGTCATTGTGTGTCAGTCAGAGGGCCCGTTGTACTATTGGTCATTGTGTGTCAGTCAGAGGGTCCATTGTACTATTGGTCATTGTACTATTGGTCATTGTGTGTCAGTCAGAGGGCCCATTGTACTATTGGTCATTGTGTGTCAGTCAGAGGGCCCATTGTACTATTGGTCATTATGTATCAGTCAGAGGGCCCATTGTACTATTGGTCATTGTGTGTCAGTCAGAGGGTCCATTGTACTATTGGTCATTGTGTGTCCGTCAGAGGGTCCATTGTACTATTGGTCATTATGTATCAGTCAGAGGGTCCATTGTACTATTGGTCATTCTATGTTAGTCAGAGGGTCCATTGTACTATTGGTCATTGTGTGTCAGTCAGAGGGTCCATTGTACTATTGGTCATTGTGTGTGTCAGTCAGTGGGCCCATTGTACTATTGGTCAGTGTGTGTCAGTCAGAGGGTCCATTGTACTATTGGTCATTGTGTGTCAGTCAGAGGATCCATTGTACTATTGGTCATTATGTATCAGTCAGAGGGCCCATAGTACTATTGGTCAGTCCAAGGGGCCATTGTACTAATTTTTCAGCATGTGTCAGTCAGAGGGCCCATTATACTATTGGTCATTCTATGTTAGTCAGAGGGCCCATTGTACTATTGGTCATTGTGTGTCAGTCAGAGGGTCCATTGTACTATTGGTCATTGTGTGTCAGTCGGAGGGCCCATTGTACTATTGGTCATTGTGTGTCAGTCAGAGGGCCCATTGTACTATTGGTCATTGTGTGTCAGTCAGAGGGTCCATTGTACTATTGGTCATTGTGTGTCAGTCAGAGGGTCCATTGTACTATTGGTCATTGTACTATTGGTCATTGTGTGTCAGTCAGAGGGCCCATTGTACTATTGGTCATTGTGTGTCAGTCAGAGGGTCCATTATACTATTGGTCATTGTGTGTCAGTCAGAGGGCCCGTTGTACTATTGGTCATTGTGTGTCAGTCAGAGGGTCCATTGTACTATTGGTCATTGTGTGTCAGTCAGAGGGTCCATTGTACTATTGGTCATTGTGTGTCAGTCAGAGGGTCCATTGTACTATTGGTCATTTTGTGTCAGTCAGAGGGTCCATTGTACCATTTGTCATTGTGTGTCAGTCAGTGGGCCCATTGTACTATTGGTCAGTGTGTGTCAGTCAGAGGGTCCATTGTACTATTGGTCATTGTGTGTCAGTCAGAGGATCCATTGTACTATTGGTCATTATGTATCAGTCAGAGGGCCCATAGTACTATTGGTCAGTGTGTGTGTCAGTCAGAGGATCCATTGTACTATTGGTCATTATGTATCAGTCAGAGGGTCCATTGTACTATTGGTCATTGTGTGTCAGTCAGAGGGTCCATTGTACTATTGGTCATTGTGTGTCAGTCAGAGGGTCCATTGTACCATTTGTCATTGTGTGTCAGTCAGTGGGCCCATTGTACTATCGGTCAGTGTGTGTCAGTCCAAGGGGCCATTGTACTATTTTTCAGCGTGTGTCAGTCAGAGGGCCCATTATACTATTGGTCATTCTATGTCAGTCAGAGGGCCCATTGTACTATTGGTCATTATGTGTCAGTCAGAGGGTCCATTGTACTATTGGTCATTGTTTGTCAGTCGGAGGGCCCATTGTACTATTGGTCATTGTGTGTCAGTCAGAGGGCCCATTGTACTATTGGTCATTGTGTGTCAGTCAGAGGGCCCATTGTACTATTGGTCATTTTGTGTCAGTCAGAGGGTCCATTGTACTATTGGCCATTGTACTATTGGTCATTGTGTGTCAGTCAGAGGGTCCATTGTACTATTGGTCATTGTACTATTGGTCATTGTGTGTCAGTCAGAGGGCCCATTGTACTATTGGTCATTGTGTGTCAGTCAGAGGGTCCATTGTACTATTGGTCATTGTGTGTCAGTCAGAGGGCCCGTTGTACTATTGGTCATTGTGTGTCAGTCAGAGGGTCCATTGTACTATTGGTCATTGTACTATTGGTCATTGTGTGTCAGTCAGAGGGCCCATTGTACTATTGGTCATTGTGTGTCAGTCGGAGGGCCCATTGTACTATTGGTCATTGTGTGTCAGTCAGAGGGCCCATTGTACTATTGGTCATTGTGTGTCAGTCAGAGGGTCCATTGTACTATTGGCCATTGTACTATTGGTCATTGTGTGTAAGTCAGAGGGTCCATTGTACTATTGGTCATTGTGTGTCAGTCAGAGGGCCCATTGTACTATTGGTCATTTTGTGTCAGTCAGAGGGTTTATTGTACTATTGGCCATTGTACTATTGGTCATTGTGTGTCAGTCAGAGGGCCCATTGTACTATTGGTCATTGTGTGTCAGTCGGAGGGCCCATTGTACTATTGGTCATTGTGTGTCAGTCAGAGGGCCCATTGTACTATTGGTCATTTTGTGTCAGTCAGAGGGTCCATTGTACTATTGGCCATTGTACTATTGGTCATTGTGTGTCAGTCAGAGGGTCCATTGTACTATTGGTCATTGTACTATTGGTCATTGTGTGTCAGTCAGAGGGCCCATTGTACTATTGGTCATTGTGTGTCAGTCAGAGGGTCCATTGTACTATTGGTCATTGTGTGTCAGTCAGAGGGGCCCGTTGTACTATTGGTCATTGTGTGTCAGTCAGAGGGTCCATTGTACTATTGGTCATTGTACTATTGGTCATTGTGTGTCAGTCAGAGGGCCCATTGTACTATTGGTCATTGTGTGTCAGTCAGAGGGTCCATTGTACTATTGGTCATTGTGTGTCAGTCAGAGGGCCCGTTATACTATTGGTCAATGTGTGTCAGTCAGAGGGTCCATTGTACTATTGGTCATTGTGTGTCAGTCAGAGGGTCCATTATACTATTGGTCATTGTGTGTCAGTCAGTGGGCCCATTGTACTATTGGTCAGTGTGTGTCAGTCCGAGGGTCCATTGTACTATTGGTCATTGTGTGTCAGTCAGAGGATCCATTGTACTATTGGTCATTATGTATCAGTCAGTGGGCCCATTGTACTATTGGTCAGTGTGTGTCAGTCAGAGGGTCCATTGTACTATTGGTCATTGTGTGTCAGTCAGAGGATCCATTGTACTATTGGTCATTATGTATCAGTCAGAGGGCCCATAGTACTATTGGTCAGTGTGTGTGTCAGTCAGAGGATCCATTGTACTATTGGTCATTATGTATCAGTCAGAGGGCCCATAGTACTATTGGTCAGTGTGTGTGTCAGTCAGTGGGCCCATTGTACTATCGGTCAGTGTGTGTCAGTCCAAGGGGCCATTGTACTATTTTTCAGCGTGTGTCAGTCAGAGGGCCCATTATACTATTGGTCATTCTATGTCAGTCAGAGGGCCCATTGTACTATTGGTCATTATGTGTCAGTCAGAGGGTCCATTGTACTATTGGTCATTGTGTGTCAGTCGGAGGGCCCATTGTACTATTGGTCATTGTGTGTCAGTCAGAGGGCCCATTGTACTATAGGTCATTGTGTGTCAGTCAGAGGGTCCATTGTACTATTGGTCATTGTACTATTGGTCATTGTGTGTCAGTCAGAGGGCCCATTGTACTATTGGTCATTATGTATCAGTCAGAGGGCCCATTGTACTATTGGTCATTGTGTGTCAGTCAGAGGGTCCATTGTACTATTGGTCATTGTGTGTCAGTCAGAGGGTCCATTGTACTATTGGTCATTATCTATCAGTCAGAGGGTCCATTGTACTATTGGTCATTCTATGTTAGTCAGAGGGTCCATTGTACTATTGGTCATTGTGTGTCAGTCAGAGGGTCCATTGTACTATTGGTCATTGTGTGTGTCAGTCAGTGGGCCCATTGTACTATTGGTCAGTGTGTGTCAGTCAGAGGGTCCATTGTACTATTGGTCATTGTGTGTCAGTCAGAGGATCCATTGTACTATTGGTCATTATGTATCAGTCAGAGGGCCCATAGTACTATTGGTCAGTCCAAGGGGCCATTGTACTATTTTTCAGCGTGTGTCAGTCAGAGGGCCCATTATACTATTGGTCATTCTATGTTAGTCAGAGGGCCCATTGTACTATTGGTCATTGTGTGTCAGTCAGAGGGTCCATTGTACTATTGGTCATTGTGTGTCAGTCGGAGGGCCCATTGTACTATTGGTCATTGTGTGTCAGTCAGAGGGTCCATTGTACTATTGGTCAGTGTGTGTCAGTCAGAGGGTACATTGTACTATTGGTCATTATGTATCAGTCAGAGGGCCCATTGTACTATTGGTCATTGTGTGTCAGTCAGAGGGTCCATTGTACTATTGGTCATTGTGTGTCAGTCAGAGGGTCCATTGTACTATTGGTCATTGTGTGTCAGTCAGAGGGTCCATTGTACTATTGGTCATTATGTGTCAGTCAGAGGGTCCATTGTACTATTGGTCATTGTGTGTCAGTCAGAGGGCCCATTGTACTATTGGTCATTGTGTGTCAGTCAGAGCGTCCATTGTACTATTGGTCATTGTGTGTCAGTCAGAGGGTCCATTGTACTATTGGTCATTGTGTGTCAGTCAGAGGGTCCATTGTACTATTGGTCATTGTACTATTGGTCATTGTGTGTCAGTCAGAGGGCCCATTGTACTATTGGTCAGTGTGTGTCAGTCAGAGGGTCCATTGTACTATTGGTCATTATGTATCAGTCACAGGGCCCATTGTACTATTGGTCATTGTGTGTCAGTCAGAGGGTCCATTGTACTATTGGTCATTGTGTGTCAGTCAGAGGGTCCATTGTACTATTGGTCATTGTGTGTCAGTCAGAGGGCCCATTGTACTATTGGTCAGTGTGTGTCAGTCAGAGCGTCCATTGTACTATTGGTCATTATGTATCAGTCACAGGGCCCATTGTACTATTGGTCATTGTGTGTCAGTCAGAGGGTCCATTGTACTATTGGTCATTGTGTGTCAGTCAGAGGGTCCATTGTACTATTGGTCATTATGTATCAGTCAGAGGGTCCATTGTACTATTGGTCATTCTATGTTAGTCAGAGGGTCCATTGTACTATTGGTCATTGTGTGTCAGTCAGAGGGCCCATTGTACTATTGGTCAGTGTGTGTCAGTCAGAGGGGTCATTGTGTGTCAGTCAGAGGGTCCATTGTACTATTGGTCATTGTACTATTGGTCATTGTGTGTCAGTCAGAGGGCCCATTGTACTATTGGTCAGTGTGTGTCAGTCAGAGGGTCCATTGTACTATTGGTCATTATGTATCAGTCACAGGGCCCATTGTACTATTGGTCATTGTGTGTCAGTCAGAGGGTCCATTGTACTATTGGTCATTGTGTGTCAGTCAGAGGGTCCATTGTACTATTGGTCATTGTGTGTCAGTCAGAGGGCCCATTGTACTATTGGTCAGTGTGTGTCAGTCAGAGCGTCCATTGTACTGTTGGTCATTATGTATCAGTCACAGGGCCCATTGTACTATTGGTCATTGTGTGTCAGTCAGAGGGTCCATTGTACTATTGGTCATTGTGTGTCAGTCAGAGGGTCCATTGTACTATTGGTCATTATGTATCAGTCAGAGGGTCCATTGTACTATTGGTCATTCTATGTTAGTCAGAGGGTCCATTGTACTATTGGTCATTGTGTGTCAGTCAGAGGGTCCATTGTACTATTGGTCATTGTGTGTGTCAGTCAGTGGGCCCATTGTACTATTGGTCAGTGTGTGTCAGTCAGAGGGTACATTGTACTATTGGTCATTGTGTGCCAGTCAGAGGATCCATTGTACTATTGGTCATTATGTATCAGTCAGAGGGCCCATAGTACTATTGGTCAGTGTGTGTGTCAGTCAGTGGGCCCATTGTACTATTGGTCAGTCCAAGGTGCCATTGTACTATTTTTCAGCGTGTGTCAGTCAGAGGGCCCATTATACTATTGGTCATTCTATGTTAGTCAGAGGGCCCATTGTACTATTGGTCATTGTGTGCCAGTCAGAGGGTCCATTGTACTTTTGGTCATTGTGTGTCAGTCGGAGGGCCCGTTGTACTATTGGCCATTGTACTATTGGTCATTGTGTGTCAGTCAGAGGGCCCATTGTACTATTGGTCATTGTGTGTCAGTCAGAGGGTCCATTGTACTATTGGTCATTGTGTGTCAGTCAGAGGGTCCATTATACTATTGGTCATTGTGTGTCAGTCAGAGGGTCCATTGTACTATTGCTCATTGTGTGTCAGTCAGAGGGCCCATTGTACTATTGGTCATTGTGTGTCAGTCAGAGGGTCCATTGTACTATTGGTCATTGTGTGTCAGTCGGAGGGTCCATTGTACTATTGATCATTGTGTGTCAGTCAGAGGGTCCATTGTACTATTGGTCATTGTGTGTCAGTCAGAGGGTCCATTGTACTATTGGTCATTGTACTATTGGTCATTGTGTGTCAGTCAGAGGGCCCATTGTACTATTGGTCATTGTGTGTCAGTCAGAGGGTCCATTGTACTATTGGTCATTGTGTGTCAGTCAGAGGGCCCATTGTACTATTGGTCATTGTGTGTCAGTCAGAGGGTCCATTGTACTATTGGTCATTGTGTGTCAGTCAGAGGGTCCATTGTACTATTGGTCATTGTGTGTCAGTCAGAGGGTCCATTGTACTATTGGTCATTGTGTGTCAGTCAGAGGGTCCATTGTACTATTGGTCATTGTGTGTCAGTCAGAGGATCCATTGTACTATTGGTCATTATGTATCAGTCAGAGGGCCCATAGTACTATTGGTCAGTGTGTGTGTCAGTCAGAGGATCCATTGTACTATTGGTCATTATGTATCAGTCAGAGGGCCCATAGTACTATTGGTCAGTGTGTGTGTCAGTCAGTGGGCCCATTGTACTATTGGTCAGTGTGTGTCAGTCCAAGGGGCCATTGTACTATTTTTCAGCGTGTGTCAGTCAGAGGGCCCATTATACTATTGGTCATTCTATGTCAGTCAGAGGGCCCATTGTACTATTGGTCATTGTGTGTCAGTCAGAGGGTCCATTGTACTATTGGTCATTGTGTGTCAGTCGGAGGGCCCATTGTACTATTGGTCATTGTGTGTCAGTCAGAGGGCCCATTGTACTATTGGTCATTGTGTGTCAGTCAGAGGGCCCATTGTACTATTGGTCATTGTGTGTCAGTCAGAGGGTCCATTGTACTATTGGTCATTGTGTGTTAGTCAGAGGGCCCTTTGTACTATTGGTCATTGTGTGTCAGTCAGAGGGTCCAGTGTACTATTGGTCAGTCCAAGGGGCCATTGTACTATTTTTCAGCGTGTGTCAGTCAGAGGGCCCATTATACTATTGGTCATTCTATGTTAGTCAGAGGGCCCATTGTACTATTGGTCATTGTGTGTCAGTCAGAGGGTCCATTGTACTATTGGTCATTGTGTGTCAGTCGGAGGGCCCATTGTACTATTGGTCATTGTACTATTGGTCATTGTGTGTCAGTCAGAGGGCCCATTGTACTATTGGTCATTGTGTGTCAGTCAGAGGGTCCATTGTACTATCGGTCATTGTGTGTCAGTCAGAGGGCCCGTTGTACTATTGGTCATTGTGTGTCAGTCAGAGGGTCCATTGTACTATTGGTCATTGTGTGTCAGTCAGTGGGTCCATTGTACTATTGGTCATTGTGTGTCAGTCAGAGGGTCCATTGTACTATTGGTCATTGTGTGTCAGTCAGAGGGTCCATTGTACTATTGGTCATTGTGTGTCAGTCAGTGGGCCCATTGTACTATTGGTCATTGTGTGTCAGTCAGAGGGTCCATTGTACTATTGGTCATTGTGTGTCAGTCAGAGGATCCATTGTACTATTGGTCATTATGTATCAGTCAGAGGGCCCATAGTACTATTGGTCAGTGTGTGTGTCAGTCAGTGGGCCCATTGTACTATTGGTCATTTTGTGTCAGTCAGAGGGTCCATTGTACTATTGGCCATTGTGTGTCAGTCAGAGGGTCCATTGTACTATTGGTCATTGTACTATTGGTTATTGTGTGTCAGTCAGAGGGCCCATTGTACTATTGGTCATTGTGTGTCAGTCAGAGGGTCCATTGTACTATTGGTCATTGTGTGTCAGTCAGAGGGCCCGTTATACTATTGGTCAATGTGTGTCAGTCAGAGGGTCCATTGTACAATTGGTCATTGTGTGTCAGTCAGAGGGTCCATTATACTATTGGTCATTGTGTGTCAGTCAGTGGGCCCATTGTACTATTGGTCAGTGTGTGTCCGTCCGAGGGTCCATTGTACTATTGGTCATTGTGTGTCAGTCAGAGGATCCATTGTACTATTGGTCATTATGTATCAGTCAGTGGGCCCATTGTACTATTGGTCAGTGTGTGTCAGTCAGAGGGTCCATTGTACTATTGGTCATTGTGTGTCAGTCAGAGGATCCATTGTACTATTGGTCATTATGTATCAGTCAGAGGGCCCATAGTACTATTGGTCAGTGTGTGTGTCAGTCAGAGGATCCATTGTATTATTGGTCATTATGTATCAGTCAGAGGGCCCATAGTACTATTGGTCAGTGTGTGTGTCAGTCAGTGGGCCCATTGTACTATCGGTCAGTGTGTGTCAGTCCAAGGGGCCATTGTACTTTTTTTCAGCGTGTGTCAGTCAGAGGGCCCATTATACTATTGGTCATTCTATGTCAGTCAGAGGGCCCATTGTACTATTGGTCATTATGTGTCAGTCAGAGGGTCCATTGTACTATTGGTCATTGTGTGTCAGTCGGAGGGCCCATTGTACTATTGGTCATTGTGTGTCAGTCAGAGGGCCCATTGTACTATAGGTCATTGTGTGTCAGTCAGAGGGTCCATTGTACTATTGGTCATTGTACTATTGGTCATTGTGTGTCAGTCAGAGGGCCCATTGTACTATTGGTCATTATGTATCAGTCAGAGGGCCCATTGTACTATTGGTCATTGTGTGTCAGTCAGAGGGTCCATTGTACTATTGGTCATTGTGTGTCAGTCAGAGGGTCCATTGTACTATTGGTCATTATCTATCAGTCAGAGGGTCCATTGTACTATTGGTCATTCTATGTTAGTCAGAGGGTCCATTGTACTATTGGTCATTGTGTGTCAGTCAGAGGGTCCATTGTACTATTGGTCATTGTGTGTGTCAGTCAGTGGGCCCATTGTACTATTGGTCAGTGTGTGTCAGTCAGAGGGTCCATTGTACTATTGGTCATTATCTATCAGTCAGAGGGTCCATTGTACTATTGGTCATTCTATGTGAGTCAGAGGGTCCATTGTACTATTGGTCATTGTGTGTCAGTCAGAGGGTCCATTGTACTATTGGTCATTGTGTGTGTCAGTCAGTGGGCCCATTGTACTATTGGTCAGTGTGTGTCAGTCAGAGGGTCCATTGTACTATTGGTCATTGTGTGTCAGTCAGAGGATCCATTGTACTATTGGTCATTATGTATCAGTCAGAGGGCCCATAGTACTATTGGTCAGTCCAAGGGGCCATTGTACTATTTTTCAGCGTGTGTCAGTCAGAGGGCCCATTATACTATTGGTCATTCTATGTTAGTCAGAGGGCCCATTGTACTATTGGTCATTGTGTGTCAGTCAGAGGGTCCATTGTACTATTGGTCATTGTGTGTCAGTCGGAGGGCCCATTGTACTATTGGTCATTGTGTGTCAGTCAGAGGGTCCATTGTACTATTGGTCAGTGTGTGTCAGTCAGAGGGTCCATTGTACTATTGGTCATTATGTATCAGTCAGAGGGCCCATTGTACTATTGGTCATTGTGTGTCAGTCAGAGGGTCCATTGTACTATTGGTCATTGTGTGTCAGTCAGAGGGTCCATTGTACTATTGGTCATTGTGTGTCAGTCAGAGGGTCCATTGTACTATTGGTCATTATGTGTCAGTCAGAGGGTCCATTGTACTATTGGTCATTGTGTGTCAGTCAGAGGGCCCATTGTACTATTGGTCATTGTGTGTCAGTCAGAGCGTCCATTGTACTATTGGTCATTGTGTGTCAGTCAGAGGGTCCATTGTACTATTGGTCATTGTGTGTCAGTCAGAGGGTCCATTGTACTATTGGTCATTGTACTATTGGTCATTGTGTGTCAGTCAGAGGGCCCATTGTACTATTGGTCAGTGTGTGTCAGTCAGAGGGTCCATTGTACTATTGGTCATTATGTATCAGTCACAGGGCCCATTGTACTATTGGTCATTGTGTGTCAGTCAGAGGGTCCATTGTACTATTGGTCATTGTGTGTCAGTCAGAGGGTCCATTGTACTATTGGTCATTGTGTGTCAGTCAGAGGGCCCATTGTACTATTGGTCAGTGTGTGTCAGTCAGAGCGTCCATTGTACTATTGGTCATTATGTATCAGTCACAGGGCCCATTGTACTATTGGTCATTGTGTGTCAGTCAGAGGGTCCATTGTACTATTGGTCATTGTGTGTCAGTCAGAGGGTCCATTGTACTATTGGTCATTATGTATCAGTCAGAGGGTCCATTGTACTATTGGTCATTCTATGTTAGTCAGAGGGTCCATTGTACTATTGGTCATTGTGTGTCAGTCAGAGGGTCCATTGTACTATTGGTCATTGTGTGTGTCAGTCAGTGGGCCCATTGTACTATTGGTCAGTGTGTGTCAGTCAGAGGGGTCATTGTGTGTCAGTCAGAGGGTCCATTGTACTATTGGTCATTGTACTATTGGTCATTGTGTGTCAGTCAGAGGGCCCATTGTACTATTGGTCAGTGTGTGTCAGTCAGAGGGTCCATTGTACTATTGGTCATTATGTATCAGTCACAGGGCCCATTGTACTATTGGTCATTGTGTGTCAGTCAGAGGGTCCATTGTACTATTGGTCATTGTGTGTCAGTCAGAGGGTCCATTGTACTATTGGTCATTGTGTGTCAGTCAGAGGGCCCATTGTACTATTGGTCAGTGTGTGTCAGTCAGAGCGTCCATTGTACTGTTGGTCACTATGTATCAGTCACAGGGCCCATTGTACTATTGGTCATTGTGTGTCAGTCAGAGGGTCCATTGTACTATTGGTCATTGTGTGTCAGTCAGAGGGTCCATTGTACTATTGGTCATTATGTATCAGTCAGAGGGTCCATTGTACTATTGGTCATTCTATGTTAGTCAGAGGGTCAATTGTACTATTGGTCATTGTGTGTCAGTCAGAGGGTCCATTGTACTATTGGTCATTGTGTGTGTCAGTCAGTGGGCCCATTGTACTATTGGTCAGTGTGTGTCAGTCAGAGGGTACATTGTACTATTGGTCATTGTGTGCCAGTCAGAGGATCCATTGTACTATTGGTCATTATGTATCAGTCAGAGGGCCCATAGTACTATTGGTCAGTGTGTGTGTCAGTCAGTGGGCCCATTGTACTATTGGTCAGTCCAAGGTGCCATTGTACTATTTTTCAGCGTGTGTCAGTCAGAGGGCCCATTATACTATTGGTCATTCTATGTTAGTCAGAGGGCCCATTGTACTATTGGTCATTGTGTGTCAGTCAGAGGGTCCATTGTACTATTGGTCATTGTGTGTCAGTCAGAGGGCCCATTGTACTATTGGTCATTGTGTGTCAGTCAGAGGGTCCATTGTACTATTGGTCATTGTGTGTCAGTCAGAGGGTCCATTGTACTATTGGTCATTGTGTGTCAGTCAGAGGGTCCATTGTACTATTGGTCATTGTGTGTCAGTCAGAGGGTCCATTGTACTATTGGTCATTGTGTGTCAGTCAGAGGATCCATTGTACTATTGGTCATTATGTATCAGTCAGAGGGCCCATAGTACTATTGGTCAGTGTGTGTGTCAGTCAGAGGATCCATTGTACTATTGGTCATTATGTATCAGTCAGAGGGCCCATAGTACTATTGGTCAGTGTGTGTGTCAGTAAGTGGGCCCATTGTACTATTGGTCAGTGTGTGTCAGTCCAAGGGGCCATTGTACTATTTTTCAGCGTGTGTTAGTCAGAGGGCCCATTATACTATTGGTCATTCTATGTCAGTCAGAGGGCCCATTGTACTATTGGTCATTGTGTGTCAGTCAGAGGGTCCATTGTACTATTGGTCATTGTGTGTCAGTCGGAGGGCCCATTGTACTATTGGTCATTGTGTGTCAGTCAGAGGGCCCATTGTACTATTGGTCATTGTGTGTCAGTCAGAGGGCCCATTGTACTATTGGTCATTGTGTGTCAGTCAGAGGGTCCATTGTACTATTGGTCATTGTGTGTTAGTCAGAGGGCCCTTTGTACTATTGGTCATTGTGTGTCAGTCAGAGGGTCCAGTGTACTATTGGTCAGTCCAAGGGGCCATTGTACTATTTTTCAGCGTGTGTCAGTCAGAGGGCCCATTATACTATTGGTCATTCTATGTTAGTCAGAGGGCCCATTGTACTATTGGTCATTGTGTGTCAGTCAGAGGGTCCATTGTACTATTGGTCATTGTGTGTCAGTCGGAGGGCCCATTGTACTATTGGCCATTGTACTATTGGTCATTGTGTGTCAGTCAGAGGGTCCATTGTACTATTGGTCATTGTACTATTGGTCATTGTGTGTCAGTCAGAGGGCCCATTGTACTATTGGTCATTGTGTGTCAGTCAGAGGGTCCATTGTACTATTGGTCATTGTGTGTCAGTCAGAGGGCCCGTTGTACTATTGGTCATTGTGTGTCAGTCAGAGGGTCCATTGTACTATTGGTCATTGTGTGTCAGTCAGAGGGTCCATTGTACTATTGGTCATTGTGTGTCAGTCAGAGGGTCCATTGTACTATTGGTCATTGTGTGTCAGTCAGAGGGTCCATTGTACTATTGGTCATTGTGTGTCAGTCAGTGGGCCCATTGTACTATTGGTCATTGTGTGTCAGTCAGAGGGTCCATTGTACTATTGGTCATTGTGTGTCAGTCAGAGGATCCATTGTACTATTGGTCATTATTTATCAGTCAGAGGGCCCATAGTACTATTGGTCAGTGTGTGTGTCAGTCAGTGGGCCCATTGTACTATTGGTCATTTTGTGTCAGTCAGAGGGTCCATTGTACTATTGGCCATTGTGTGTCAGTCAGAGGGTCCATTGTACTATTGGTCATTGTACTATTGGTCATTGTGTGTCAGTCAGAGGGCCCATTGTACTATTGGTCATTGTGTGTCAGTCAGAGGGTCCATTGTACTATTGGTCATTGTGTGTCAGTCAGAGGGCCCGTTGTACTATTGGTCATTGTGTGTCAGTCAGAGGGTCCATTGTACTATTGGTCATTGTACTATTGGTCATTGTGTGTCAGTCAGAGGGCCCATTGTACTATTGGTCATTGTGTGTCAGTCAGAGGGTCCATTGTACTATTGGTCATTGTGTGTCAGTCAGAGGGCCCGTTATACTATTGGTCATTGTGTGTCAGTCAGAGGGTCCATTGTACTATTGGTCATTGTGTGTCAGTCAGAGGGTCCATTATACTATTGGTCATTTTGTGTCAGTCAGAGGGTCCATTGTACTATTGGTCATTGTGTGTCAGTCAGAGGGTCCATTGTACTATTTGTCATTGTGTGTCAGTCAGTGGGCCCATTGTACTATTGGTCAGTGTGTGTCAGTCAGAGGGTCCATTGTACTATTGGTCATTGTGTGTCAGTCAGAGGATCCATTGTACTATTGGTCATTATGTATCAGTCAGAGGGCCCATAGTACTATTGGTCAGTGTGTGTGCTAGTCAGAGGTTCCATTGTACTATTGGTCATTATGTATCAGTCAGAGGGCCCATAGTACTATTGGTCATTGTGTGTCAGTCGGAGGGCCCATTGAACTATTGGTCAGTGTGTGTGTCAGTCAGTGGGCCCATTGTACGGTCAGTGTGTGTCAGTCCAAGGGGCCATTGTACTATTTTTCAGCGTGTGTCAGTCAGAGGGTCCATTATACTATTGGTCATTCTATGTCAGTCAGAGGGCCCATTGTACTATTGGTCATTATGTGTCAGTCAGAGGGTCCATTGTACTATTGGTCATTGTGTGTCAGTCGGAGGGCCCATTGTACTATTGGTCATTGTGTGTCAGTCGGAGGGCCCATTGTACTATTGGTCATTGTGTGTCAGTCAGAGGGCCCATTGTACTATTGGTCATTTTGTGTCAGTCAGAGGGTCCATTGTACTATTGGTCATTGTGTGTCAGTCAGAGGGCCCATTGTACTATTGGTCATTGTGTGCCAGTCAGAGGGTCCATTGTACTATTGGTCATTGTGTGTCAGTCAGAGGGTCCATTGTACTATTGGTCATTGTGTGTCAGTCAGAGGGTCCATTGTACGATTGGTCATTGTGTGTCAGTTGGAGGGCCCATTGTACTATTGGTCATTGTGTGTCAGTCGGAGGGCCCATTGTACTATTGGTCATTGTGTGTCAGTCGGAGGGCCCATTGTACTATTGGTCATTGTGTGTCAATCGGAGGGCCCATTGTACTATTGGTCATTGTGTGTCAGTCAGAGGGTCCATTGTACTATTGGTCATTGTACTATTGGTCATTGTGTGTCAGTCAGAGGGCCCATTGTACTATTGGTCATTGTGTGTCAGTCAGAGGGTCCATTGTACTATTGGTCATTGTGTGTCAGTCAGAGGGCCCATTGTACTATTGGTCATTGTGTGTCAGTCAGAGGGTCCATTGTACTATTGGTCATTGTGTGTCAGTCAGAGGGTCCATTGTACTATTGGTCATTGTGTGTCAGTCAGAGGGTCCATTGTACTATTGGTCATTGTGTGTCAGTCAGAGGGTCCATTGTACTATTGGTCATTGTGTGTCAGTCAGAGGGTCCATTGTACTATTGGTCATTGTGTGTCAGTCAGAGAATCCATTGTACTATTGGTCATTATGTATCAGTCAGAGGGCCCATAGTACTATTGGTCAGTGTGTGTGTCAGTCAGAGGATCCATTGTACTATTGGTCATTATGTATCAGTCAGAGGGCCCATAGTACTATTGGTCAGTGTGTGTGTTAGTCAGTGGGCCCATTGTACTATTGGTCAGTGTGTGTCAGTCCAAGGGGCTATTGTACTATTTTTCAGCGTGTGTCAGTCAGAGGGCCCATTATACTATTGGTCATTCTATGTCAGTCAGAGGGCCCATTGTACTAATGGTCATTGTGTGTCAGTCAGAGGGTCCATTGTACTATTGGTCATTGTGTGTCAGTCGGAGGGCCCATTGTACTATTGGTCATTGTGTGTCAGTCAGAGGGCCCATTGTACTATTGGGCATTGTGTGTCAGTCAGAGGGCCCATTGTACTATTGGTCATTGTGTGTCAGTCAGAGGGTCCATTGTACTATTGGTCATTGTGTGTTAGTCAGAGGGCCCATTGTACTATTGGTCATTGTGTGTCAGTCAGAGGGTCCAGTGTACTATTGGTCAGTCCAAGGGGCCATTGTACTATTTTTCAGCATGTGTCAGTCAGAGGGCCCATTATACTATTGGTCATTCTATGTTAGTCAGAGGGCCCATTGTACTATTGGTCATTGTGTGTCAGTCAGAGGGTCCATTGTACTATTGGTCATTGTGTGTCAGTCGGAGGGCCCATTGTACTATTGGCCATTGTACTATTGGTCATTGTGTGTCAGTCAGAGGGTCCATTGTACTATTGGTCATTGTGTGTCAGTCGGAGGGTCCATTGTACTATTGGTCATTGTACTATTGGTCATTGTGTGTCAGTCAGAGGGCCCATTGTACTATTGGTCATTGTGTGTCAGTCAGAGGGTCCATTGTACTATTGGTCCTTGTGTGTCAGTCAGAGGGCCCGTTGTACTATTGGTCATTGTGTGTCAGTCAGAGGGTCCATTGTACTATTGGTCATTGTGTGTCAGTCAGAGGGTCCATTGTACTATTGGTCATTGTGTGTCAGTCAGAGGGTCCATTGTACTATTGGTCATTGTGTGTCAGTCAGTGGGCCCATTGTACTATTGGTCAGTGTGTGTCAGTCAGAGGGTCCATTGTACTATTGGTCATTGTGTGTCAGTCAGAGGATCCATTGTACTATTGGTCATTATTTATCAGTCAGAGGGCCCATAGTACTATTGGTCAGTGTGTGTATCAGTCAGTGGGCCCATTGTACTATCGGTCAGTGTGTGTCAGTCCAAGGGGCCATTGTACTATTTTTCAGCGTGTGTCAGTCAGAGGGCCCATTATACTATTGATCATTCTATGTCAGTCAGAGGGCCCATTGTACTATTGGTCATTATGTGTCAGTCAGAGGGTCCATTGTACTATTGGTCATTGTGTGTCAGTCGGAGGGCCCATTGTACTATTGGTCATTGTGTGTCAGTCAGAGGGCCCATTGTACTATTGGTCATTGTGTGTCAGTCAGAGGGCCCATTGTACTATTGGTCATTTTGTGTCAGTCAGAGGGTCCATTGTACTATTGGCCATTGTACTATTGGTCATTGTGTGTCAGTCAGAGGGTCCATTGTACTATTGGTCATTGTACTATTGGTCATTGTGTGTCAGTCAGAGGGCCCATTGTACTATTGGTCATTGTGTGTCAGTCAGAGGGTCCTTTGTACTATTGGTCATTGTGTGTCAGTCAGAGGGCCCGTTGTACTATTGGTCATTGTGTGTCAGTCAGAGGGTCCATTGTACTATTGGTCATTGTACTATTGGTCATTGTGTGTCAGTCAGAGGGCCCATTGTACTATTGGTCATTGTGTGTCAGTCAGAGGGTCCATTGTACTATTGGTCATTGTGTGTCAGTCAGAGGGCCAGTTATACTATTGGTCATTGTGTGTCAGTCAGAGGGTCCATTGTACTATTGGTCATTGTGTGTCAGTCAGAGGGTCCATTATACTATTGGTCATTGTGTGTCAGTCAGAGGGTCCATTGTACTATTGGTCATTGTGTGTCAGTCAGAGGGTCCATTGTACTATTTGTCATTGTGTGTCAGTCAGTGGGCCCATTGTACTATTGGTCAGTGTGTGTCAGTCAGAGGGTCCATTGTACTATTGGTCATTGTGTGTCAGTCAGAGGATCCATTGTACTATTGGTCATTATGTATCAGTCAGAGGGCCCATAGTACTATTGGTCAGTGTGTGTTTCAGTCAGAGGATCCATTGTACTATTGGTCATTATGTATCAGTCAGAGGGCCCATAGTACTATTGGTCAGTGTGTGTGTCAGTCAGTGGGCCCATTGTACTATCGGTCAGTGTGTGTCAGTCCAAGGGGCCATTGTACTATTTTTCAGCGTGTGTCAGTCAGAGGGCCCATTATACTATTGGTCATTCTATGTCAGTCAGAGGGCCCATTGTACTATTGGTCATTATGTGTCAGTCAGAGGGTCCATTGTACTATTGGTCATTGTGTGTCAGTCGGAGGGCCCATTGTACTATTGGTCATTGTGTGTCAGTCAGAGGGCCCATTGTACTAATGGTCATTTTGTGTCAGTCAGAGGGTCCATTGTACTATTGGTCATTGTGTGTCAGTCAGAGGGCCCATTGTACTATTGGTCATTGTGTGTCAGTCAGAGGGTCCATTGTACTATTGGTCCATTGTACTATTGGTCATTGTGTGTCAGTCAGAGGGCCCATTGTACTATTGGTCATTGTGTGTCAGTCAGAGGGCCCATTGTACTATTGGTCATTGTGTGTCAGTCAGAGGGCCCATTGTACTATTGGTCATTGTGTGTCAGTCAGAGGGCCCATTGTACTATTGGTCATTGTGTGTCAGTCAGAGGGCCCATTGTACTATTGGTCATTGTGTGTCAGTCAGAGGGTCCATTGTACTATTGGTCATTGTGTGTCAGTCAGAGGGCCCATTGTACTATTGGTCATTGTGTGTCAGTCAGAGGGTCCATTGTACTATTGGTCATTGTGTGTCAGTCTGAGGGTCCATTGTACTATTGGTCATTGTGTGTCAGTCAGAGGGCCCATTGTACTATTGGTCATTGTGTGTCAGTCGGAGGGCCCATTGTACTATTGGTCATTGTGTGTCAGTCAGAGGGTCCATTGTACTATTGGTCATTGTGTGTCAGTCGGAGGGCCCATTGTACTATTGGTCATTGTGTGTCAGTCAGAGGGTCCATTGTACTATTGGTCATTGTGTGTCAGTCAGAGGGCCCATTGTAATATTGGTCATTGTGTGTCAGTCGGAGGGCCCATTGTACTATTGGTCATTGTGTGTCAGTCGGAGGGCCCATTGTACTATTGGTCATTGTGTGTCAGTCGGAGGGCCCATTGTACTATTGGTCATTGTGTGTCAGTCGGAGGGCCCATTGTACTATTGGTCATTGTGTGTCAGTCGGAGGGCCCATTGTACTATTGGTCATTGTGTGTCAGTCAGAGGGCCCATTGTACTATTGGTCATTGTGTGTCAGTCAGAGGGTCCATTGTACTATTGGTCATTGTGTGTCAGTCAGAGGGCCCATTGTACTATTGGTCATTGTGTGTCAGTCAGAGGGTCCATTGTACTATTGGTCATTGTGTGTCAGTCAGAGGGCCCATTGTACTATTGGTCATTGTGTGTCAGTCAGAGGATCCATTGTACTATTGGTCATTGTGTGTCAGTCAGAGGGCCCATTGTACTATTGGTCATTGTGTGTCAGTCAGAGGGTCCATTGTACTATTGGTCATTGTGTGTCAGTCAGAGGGCCCATTGTACTATTGGTCATTGTGTGTCAGTCAGAGGGTCCATTGTACTATTGGTCATTGTGTGTCAGTCAGAGGGCCCATTGTACTATTGGTCATTGTGTGTCAGTCAGAGGATCCATTGTACTATTGGTCATTGTGTGTCAGTCAGAGGGCCCATTGTACTATTGGTCAGTGTGTGTCAGTCAGAGGGCCCATTGTACTATTGGTCATTGTGTGTCAGTCAGAGGGCCCATTGTACTATTGGTCATTGTGTGTCAGTCAGAGGGTCCATTGTACTATTGGTCATTGTGTGTCAGTCAGAGGGCCCATTGTACTATTGGTCATTGTGTGTCAGTCAGAGGATCCATTGTACTATTAGTCATTGTGTGTCAGTCAGAGGGCCCATTGTACTATTGGTCATTGTGTGTCAGTCAGAGGGCCCATTGTACTATTGGTCATTGTGTGTCAGTCAGAGGGTCCATTGTACTATTGGTCATTGTGTGTCAATCAGAGGGCCCATTGTACTATTGGTCATTGTGTGTCAGTCAGAGGGTCCATTGTACTATTGGTCATTGTGTGTCAATCAGAGGGCCCATTGTACTATTGGTCATTGTGTGTCAGTCAGTGGGCCCATTGTACAATTGGTCAGTATGTGTCAGTCCAAGGGGCCATTGTACTATTGTTTAACATGTGTCAATCAGAGGGCCCATTATACTATTGGTCATTGTGTGTCAGTCAGAGGGCCCATTGTACTATTGGTCATTGTGTGTCAGTCAGAGAGTCCATTGTACTATTGGTCATTGTGTGTCAGTCAGAGGGTCCATTGTACTATTGGTCATTGTGTGTCAATCAGAGGGCCCATTGTACTATTGGCCATTGTGTGTCAGTCAGAGGGTCCATTGTACTATTGGTCATTGTGTGTTAGTCAGAGGGCCCATTGTACTATTAGAAGTCAGCAGGCTTGTCAAGAATTGCACTTGTATGCAGTATGAGGTATCTATACAGATTTGGTTACTTTGATTCATGCTTTATTTGATGTTGTAGCAAGATATTTGGATCCGTTGCTTGCACAAAAAAGCGAAATTCCATTCGCAGGTAGAAGCAAAAAACTGTCTTGGATATTCGGCTGTGTTTTTAAAGGAGATGCATAGGATACATGAAAAAAAAATTGTAGGCAATTATAATTAATATATGGTGTTGCTTTCTTGTCGTGATCATTTCACAAATTATATCATGTTGAAAAATAGTCTCTTTTTTGGAACTCCCTATAGACATTCTTTGGACCCTGACTGTGTTTCTTATGAGGGTTGGGCGTGTCCTAACAGTCCCTGCCAAAAGCACAGTAGGAGGGGGTTAGCCAATCACAGCCCTGCAGTAACACAAGCAGACAGACTTCAGTTCCCTATCAGGTCCTGCTAGGTGCTGATTGGTTCCTGTCCTACAGTACAGTGAGCTGAGAGCTGCCGGCTCCCCTGGACAGCCTGGCAATTCAGGGAGCAGGAAGTGGAAGAGAAGGGAGGGATTATTATGGCTTTTGCAGAAATATTCAATAAATCAACAGTACCTTTTAAATCACAATTCTTCTATATGTAAATGAGTATAATGCACTGGTACATTATTCATTTTTTACACAAAATGTCTCCTTTAAGGCTCAAACGCGCTCTCTCTCTCCCATAATGACAACGCACATTCACTGATAGACATAAGAGCTACGCACTATTCCCGCCCATTAGCACTTTTGTTGCTAGGCGAGAACGCTTCAAGTACAACGCCAATGGATCACTTGGATTGGCTCCTTCGCCATGACGAACGTAATGGCGCCGTGTCTGATAGGTCAATTGCTCGGTAGTTCGCGAGGCTGTCAAACGTTCATTCTTCACCATTGGTCCTACGGCTGTGACGTAAGGCGTGCATTGATATTGTCCCCGCTTACAGCGCCATACCGTAGTAGTTGTCGTGGTGGGTGGAGCGGTTTGGCTGGTTGGTACTGCTGAAGGTTTATTTCGCTGTTTCGGCGGATATTTATAACACGGTGAGTTGCCGGTAGAAGCCGTGCTCTATTATTCAGCACGGTTCTGGTTATATAGGGGCGTGAGATATGCCAGGGACGTTCCTAGTTTTGGCGGCGTCATTTCTAGGCCTCTGTGTGCGCCTCGGGTTGTAGGCCGCGTTGTGCGCCGGCGTTAAAGTTTCTGCGCTCGCCATGTGAGAGGGAGAGACGCTTTCCCTCACCCCCTGCAACGCTTCTTTTTCTGTCTCTTCGCTGTGCGCGACCCCAGCTTCCAGCCGACCCCCCCAATCCCATTCGGCGTTCGTGTTGTTGTCGGGGAAGCATCGGAGACTTTGTGAGGCTTCCACAGACCTTTTCCTTTGTTTACTTGAATTACTTGTATTTTCTGTCACAACTTGAAACTTTCCAGAGATCTTTTACCAGTTTAAACCAGGTCTGGCTTCATGTTACCTTTTAATACGTTATAGAATGGCGTATTCTGAGCTACTTTTCAATTGGTCCTTTATTTATTTTTTTATATAGTTTTCTTAATAATGGGCCTCTTTACAGTTTCAAATAGGGGGGTCACTGACCCCATATGAAAAACAAATGCTCTGTAAGTCTACACATTTATTGTTATTGCTACGTTGTATCCTTCTATTCAGGCCTCTCCTATTCATAGTATTATTTCTTAACTTCTATGGTGTACACATGGGCTTCTGTAAGAACCAGGGCCTGAGCATGCTCAGTTTGCTCCTCTTCCTCCCTCCCTTCTCTGCTGTAATCTGAGCCCAGAGCGATAAGTGAGCAGGGGGAGACTCGGGCAGGAAGTGATGTCATACCAAGCTAATATGGCAGCTGTTATCCTAAACAAACAGAGAGCTTCTAGAGCTTTTTACTCCGTTATCGTAAAACATTCTACAGAATTAGGGATGCACAGACCATCAGCAGGATTTGGGCAAATCCCTCCGACCGAACCAAATCCTAATATGTTTATGAAAATTAGGGACATAGAGGGAAATTGCGTTGGGGTTCCTCAAGGCTCTGTCCTGTGCCCCTTATTATTCTCCCTCTATGACACTCAGATCTATCTCTCCTCTCCTGATCTTAACCCAGAACTCCTGCTTGTCCGCTATCCCTACTTGGATGTCGCAACGCTACCTTAAATTAAACCTCTATAAAACGGAAATGGTTCTCTTCTCTCCAACTTACACCATTAACATAGTGGAATAGCTAACAATTCCACTATCACCCCCTCTCCCCAGGCCTTGGGGTTATCCTAGATTCTACCCTGTCATTCACTCCTCATATCCAGTCACTTATTAAATCATGTCACTTCCACCTAAGGAACATCCAAAATACGATCATTTATCACCCAAGATGCTGCCAAAATTCTTATTCGCTCTCTTCATATCAAGTCTAGACTACTGTAACTCCTTTGTCACAAAACAAGGAAGTAAAAAATGTTTTTCCCTTCCCACCCCTAATTTGCATATGCAAATTAGGGTTTGCTATTCAGCCGAATCTTTTGCGAAGGGTTTGGCTGATTCCAAAATAACGGATTTGGTGCATCCCTATACATAATAAATATAGCATTCTAGCTTGCACTATTGCAGCTAATCTATTGGCAATAAAATGCCTCCGTAGCTTTCCTTCTCCTTTAAAAAGGGCTTGTTATTGCATGCACGTTAGCCAGAGTGTTTGCTGCTTAGCTACTGCAGAGGGCCTTGTTTTTTTTCCCCGAGTTGATGTCACCTGATGTGCTGCAGGTATAATCCTATAATGAAATCATTTTTAATTCGCCCCATACAGATTTGACCTATCACGTGGTCCCATCCTAAACTGCGTTGCCCTTGCTGTAAAGAAAGTGCGGCTTTTCCTCCTGTAAGATTGGCACAGAATACTGCACCACTGCAGTAAAATCTAAATTGGCCCAAACACTTGCTTGCATAGCTACCTTTGGCCAACCAGGGATTTGTTCTGCCAAAGGAAAAATCGCCTGTTGCTGCTTCAGCTGTCGGCTGTTGAGGTGTTTGCTGGTGGTTTCAGCCCAAAAACTCACATGGGAGGCACTAGAATCAGGCAGCTCAAACAGTGCCAGTCTGATATGCGCTGGCCTAATACAGTTGTTATACAAATGCCTGTTGCTATAGACCAGGGGTCCCCAACTTTTTTTTTTTTTTTTTTTTAATTTTTTTTTTAAATTTTTTTACCAGTGATCCACATTCAAATGTTAAGAGTTGGGGAGCAACACAAACCTAAAAAAGTCCCTTGGAGTGCCAAACAAGGACTATTTGGTAGCCTACAGGAGACTCTACTTGGCATTATACTTCCTTTTTTTGCAATTAAAACTTGCTTCCAAGCCAGGAATTAAAAAATGAACACCTGGTTTGTGGACACTGAGAGCAACATCGGAGGGGTTGGAGAGTAACATGTTGCTCACGAGCTACTGGTTGGAGATCACTGCTATAGACTCTTTGGCAGTGTCTGAGGAGACAATCCTATGGGCAAGTCAGTGGAGTAACTATGTTACTGGGCCCCACACCAAATTAACTTTACGCCCCAACATATCCAGAGGTTGTCCTGTTAATTAGGGCCTCATGGGCCCCCCTGCTGCCTCAGAGTCTGCTTCCTCAGTATAAAAATAAAAACTGGGTAAATGGATAGGCTGTGCAAAATAAAAAATATTTCTAATATAGTTTGGCAAAAATGTAATGTATAAAGGCTGGAGCGACTGATTGTCTAATATAACAGCCAGAACACTAATTCCTGCTTTGCAGCTCTGTCTATACATAACATGGTTTAATCACTGCACGTGGCTGGATCATACGTTTAATTGGCTAATATTCTAAGATAAGTTGTTTATGTGACATCATACAAGTGCTGTTCTCTGGCTGAATTAAAGGGTTGGTTCACCCTTAAGTTAACTTCTACAATAGCCATTTGTAAGCAACCTTTTCATTTGGTCTTAATTATTTCTTAGTCTTTTAACTATTTGCCTTTCTTATGAGACTTTCCAGCTTTCAAATGGGGGTTGCTGACCCTATCTGAGAACAAATGCTTTGTAAAGGTGGCCATGCACGGGCCGATAAAAGCTGCAGACAGATCGAGACGGCAGCTTATTGGCCCGTGCGGGGCCCTCAAACGGGCTTTCCCGATCAATATGTTATCGATCAGGCAGGGGTAAAAATCCCGTCTGATCGTGGACCTAATCTGTTCGTTGATGCGATCCCGTGATCCAACCGCCCGTATGATCCGATCGTTGGGCGGCTGTTCGTGTCCATACAACACCTTGTACCACCTGAACATACTTTTTTGCCTTACATTAAGATCCCTGTTTCCAGTTTGTTACATGCAGCTGGATGCAACCTTTACATCCATGGGAATAGGAAGCTAGAGTCCTGCGCGCGTCCATTTTTTGGAACCCACAACCTGCATGTTATGTTTCAACTTGCATACAAATTCAACTTAAGAACAAACCTACAGAGACCCTATCTCGTATGTAACCCGGGAACTACCTGTACAGTCTTTTATCCAAATCAATGCATGGTTTCTAGGGTTATTTGGACCCTAGCAACCAAATTGCAGAAGTTGCTATCTGAAGAGCCGCTGAATAAAAATCAACCTAACTACAAAATCAGGTTGGCGAACGTACTTTCTGTTCTGTGTTACTTGCACACGAAGGGGCCGATTCACTAAATTCGAGTGAAGGGTAAGAATTAAAAAAAACTTCGAATTTCGAAGTTTTTTTGGGCTACTTCGACCATCGAATGGGCTACTTCGACCTTCGACTACGACTTCGAATCGAAGGATTCGAACTAAAAATCGTTTGACTATTCGACCATTCGATAGTCGAAGTACTGTCTCTTTAAAAAAAACTTCGACCCCCTACTTCGGCAGCTAAAAGCTACCGAAGTCAATGTTAGCCTATGGGGAAGGTCCCCATAGTCTTGCCTGGGATTTTTTGATCGAAGGATTTTCCTTCGATCGTTGGATTAAAATCCTTCGAATCGAACGATTCGAAGGATTTAATCGTTCGATCGAATGAAAAATCCTTCGATCGATCGAAGGATTTGCGCTAAATCGTTCGATATTCGAAGTCGAACGATTTTAGTTCCTAGTCGAATATCGAGGGTTAATTAACCCTCGATATTCGACCCATAGTGAATCAGCCCCCTATTGTATCCAATATTAACATGGGTTCATCCCTTTTATATCCAGCGATTTGCAGTTCAAGTGCCAGATTAACTGCATATTGAATCTGTTGCACTTTTTAAATTAGTAAACAACTCCCTGATATTTGCCGGGGGGGGGGTAGTTAAAGGAATAGTAACCCCCAAAAAAAGTCTTAAAGTAATGAAAATATAATGTAGTGTTGCCCTGCACTGGTAAAACTGATCTGTTTGCTTTAGAAACACTACTATAGTTCGTATAAAGAAGCTGCTGTGTAGCAATGGCAGAAATTGAAAAAAGTCTGTATGGCACAAGTTAAATAGTGGATAACACCATTATGTTCTACAGAGCTTATCTGCTGTGTAACCTGAGCCTTTTCTTCTTGATTATTGTGCTTTTTGTTTTTCAGATGCCTTCTATCAAACTGCAGAGTTCTGATGGAGAGATTTTTGAAGTGGATGTTGAAATTGCAAAGCAGTCCGTAACAATTAAAACTATGTTGGAAGGTACTTTTAATCCACTTTAAATTTGATGTGCATTCTGTGTGTTGCTATAGAAATTGCATTTTTTTTTTTTTTCTTTTTTTTTTAATGCAAACCTGAAATTGAATTGTATGAGTACTGGTCCTGGTATGTGAAACCCCAAACCCCATTTGCTAGGTAGCCATTTCAATAAAACTACTGCTCACCCGATAACGGAATTGACCTGGGTGTATGTACCCCAGGTCGGTCACTTTCGGGGCCAATCCACTCGGTGTAATCAATCAATATAACGTAATATGGTTGAAGTTCGCACTCGCCAATGTCTGCAGGTGGCTCGGGTGCTGCGCCCCAAACCCGTAGCTTGGGGTAATGAACAAAACGAACATGCATTCCTGCACCAGCCGATAAAACAACTCTTTTTCCAGGTTATTAAAATCACATGTCCTGACGTGTTTTGTATCTACTCATACGTAATCTTATTACTTTCCGTATCAGTAGATTGAAACGCGTCGGGACATGTGGTTTTAATAACCTGGAATAAAAGTAATTTTATCTTCATCGGCTGGTGCAGGAGTGCATGCTCATTTTGTTTATTTCTAAACTTAGACGTGCTCTAATTGTAATTTATCTGTATTTTAATGGTTGTTGTGTAAATTCTTGAGAATTCTCATTTCAATATATTATTATAACACTACATTCTTTTCTCTGAAGTACCGCATATACCCGTGTATAAGCCGAGTTTTTCAGCATCCAAAATGTGCTGAAAAAGTCTACCTCAGCTTATACGCGGGTCAGTGGTACCCGACCCGAGTAGCTGAGATTGCAGTCACTTTTAATCATTCCTATACCAACAGTTCACTTGGGGAGAGACTGCAATATCCCACAATGCCCTCTATTGGTTATATGAAAGAATAACAGTGCGCCCTCTGTTGGTTATATGAAAGATTAACAGTGACTGCAATATCACACAGCGCCATCTGTTGGTTGTATGAAAGAATAACAGGGACTGCAATATCACACAGTGCCATCTGTTGGTTGTATGAAAGAATAAGAGACTGCAATATCACACAGCATCATCTGTTGGTTGTATGAAAGAATAACAGGGACTGCAATATCACACAGTGCCATCTGTTGGTTGTATAAAAGAATAACCGGGACTGCAATATCACACAGCGCCCTCTGTTGGTTATATGAAAGATTAACAGTGACTGCAATATCACACAGTGCCCTCTGTTGGTTATATGAAAGAATAACAGTGACTGCAATATCACACAGCGCCCTCTGTTGGTTATACAAAAGATTAACAGTGATGGCAATATCAAACAGCACCCTCTGCACATGGTAGTGGGACAGTGGGACAATGCACACAGTAATCCGTTTGGCAATTCTCTGTCACCATCAGCTTTGCAAAGAAGTCCGGTTGATCGCTGGGGGGGTCGCTTTGGCAGAATGTGCGCTGCTGGGAGACAGGGCTGTAGTTGTGTCTAGGCTTATATGCGAGTCAATAAGTTTTCCCAGTTTTTGTAGCTAAAATTAGGTACCTCGGCTTATACACGGGTCGGCTTATACACAAGTATATACAGTATTTTTTTTTTTTTTTTTTTAAGACCCATACAATTATTACTTGTGTTTTTACACAGATCTGGGCATGGATGACGAAGGTGATGATGATCCTGTGCCACTTCCCAATGTTAACGCTGCAATTCTTAAAAAAGTAAGTGCTAGAATACTAGATGCAGGTTAGAGCTTCATTTGAGGTGTTGAGTTTGCTGCAGGTATATAATGTAATTGGGCCAGAAAATTGTACAAATATGGGATCCTTTATCTGGAAACCTGTTATCCAGAATGCTCTGATCACGAAAATGCTCCCATAGACTCCATTTTATCCAAATAATTCATATTTTTTTAAATTGGTTTCCTTTTTCTGTGTAATAATTAAACAGTAGCTTGTACTTGATCCCAACCAAAATATAATTAATCCTTATTGGAAGCAAAACCAGCCTATTGGGTTTATTTAATGTTTACATGATTTTCCAGTAGAGTTAAGGTATGAAGATCCAAATTATGGAAAGATTCGTTATACGGAAAAGCCCAGGTCCTGAGCATTCTCAATAACTGGTCTCATACCTGTGTTTAAATTAGAAAGTGTGCTTGGGGCCAGGGGTTTTGGAGGTGAAACTAAAGCTGGCCATACACCAGGAGATCCGATCGGTTGGCAATTTCACCAAACGAGCGGATCTCTCCCCGATGTGCCCACATTGAGGTGGGCGATATCGGGCTGATCCGATCATGGGCCCTAGGGCCCAAAGTTCTGATCACAATAGTCCATACGGGCGCTCGGATCATGTGGCCGCATCACCTGATGGATGCGGGCGTGATCTGACGGGATTTTTTAACCTGCCCGATTGAGATCTGGCCGACTTTCGGACAGATATTGATCGGGGAAGCCTGACGGAGGGCCCCACACACGGGCCAATAAGCTGCCAACATGGTCTGTAGGCAGCTTTTATCAGCCTGCGTATGGGGGCCTTAACACTTGTATTTGTTTATCACTTCTAGGCAAGCAACTTACAAATGTAATTAAGTGAAAAACACTAAATGACGCCCTCAGTCTAACCGTAAAGGAAATTGCTCCTATTATCGGTCCAAAGCTCAATGCGTAAGCTGTAGGTTTTGCTTTTTTATCTTGAGATACAGCAGTAACATATAAGGGTGATGGCACACAAGGAGATTAGTTGCTTCCAGTTAATCTACACTACCGTGGGCAACTAATCTCCTGAAAAAGCTTTCCAACTGGCAACAAAAATGGTAAATCACTCGTGGGGCAATATTTGCTTCACTTCAGGTTTCTCAAGAAGCCTGGTGTTTCCTTGCAAGGCAACTGTTGGCTAATTTGAAAAAAACCCGAAGAAGTAGGATTCCTCAACGGCGATTTACAGTATTGATGGTGGAAAGAAAACTAGGGACATATTGAAGCCTGCGACTGTGCAGATTTTTTTTTTTTAACTTAACTTACTATGTTGTATCAGCATACATTGCAGTGGGTGCATTTTGCATGGCAGTATAATGAAGCATTGGATTAAGGAATCAAATGTAGTCTGTTGCATACATTGTAAAGGAAATTACCCATAATAATTCTTTTTTTTCACTAGGTCATCCAGTGGTGTACACATCATAAAGATGATCCCCCACCACCCGAAGATGATGAAAACAAAGAGAAGAGAACAGATGATATCCCTGTATGGGATCAAGAGTTTTTAAAAGTGGACCAGGGAACACTATTTGAACTTATTTTGGTGAGGAATCCTCAAGATTATAACTGAAAGTAACTAGAAGTAAACAACATAAAAATCTAGATCACCCAACCCAAAATCATATATAGAGCCCAGCAAAATTTCACAAGGTTATATTATAAACATACTGTATTTCTAGTACTATTAACTCTTTCTGAATGCAGTATTAGTCACCTGAAAGGGAGGTTTAACCACATAAATATGTTGGTGCACGCACTACACAGCCTGTTACTATTTGGTACAAAGAGGTAGAAAAGTTGGTATTTAAAAAAGGGTTATTTTTGTTTGGTATTTAAAAGGATCCAATAAAGTGATTTATTTTTCTGTATATGGAATGCTTTCTACACGGAGGCCACATATTCGAAACATTAATGTTGTCTGTAATGGGTTGAAGTTGATTTATACAGTATTTAAACTCATACCAACTCTTTGGAAGTCCTTCTCTACAGTTGTTTCATGGAATAAGGCCTGACCTTTCCCGTTTTATGTCAATATAAGCATAAATATTTACCCCATAGAAGATATTCTTCTAATTTATGCTGCTAAATAAGGTAGAATAACCCTTACGCTCTCTCCAAAAGTGCTTGAGTGCCATAATTTCCAAATCAATTGATAGAAAGTTAAAATACGAGATCACCGTCCTTAGCATATTATCTTCTCTTGTGTGGGGTGTCCCAGGGCCTAGGTAGAAAATGAAACGCTTAGCAATCTTTGGGACAGCTCCACTTCTATGCTATTTTACTTTTCTGATCTAAATTTCATGAATTGCTGGCGTTTGAAATTTTAAGTTAACGAACTCATTTTCTAATTTTGAACATTTATTAAGCATATGTACTAATTAATTGGTTCTCATTAATTATTTACTGGAATAATTGATTAAGTTTTATTTAATTGGTGATGGCACATAATTGATTTGGAAATTATGGCACTCAACACTTTATAATAATCGTTGCACTTTTATATTTATTTATTCAAAGGAGAATTCATCCCTTTAGCAAAAAAAACAAAAAAACATACCCAACACCCAATGTAGACCCCCCAGCCTAACTGCCCCACCCCCGGGAAATGTCCCTAACTTTATATGTACCCCTCGGTGCAGATTCAGACATTGGAGTTCACTGCAACCATGTTCCAGGTATTTGTCTTCTTCCGGTGCTTCGGCAATTTCCGTCCAGTTCGGCACATGAGCCGTTGTCGCAAACTGTTAAATTGCTCCAACTGCGCATGAGCCGATTTGCCGGTTTCCATATCGTCTTACAGAAGTCCCGAAGATGGCTGCGGTGAACTTCAATGCCTGAATCTGCACCGAGGAGTAAGTAAAAAGTTAGGGGCATTTCCTCGGGGTTACAGTTAGGCTGGGAGGAGGAGGGAGGGGTGTCTAATGTGGGGTGGGGGGGAGGGTTTTTGCTAAAGGGCTGAATTCTCCATTAAAATCAATTAAAATATTTGTAGAGTGTGGGGTTTTACTGCTATTCTACCAAAGAATAATATAATTTGGTAATTACACCTCTATACAATCCGAAAGTAAGTAAGTGGAAGTGAGTCTTTAGTAAGTAAAAAGACAAAAAAGGGCGGCACTCTGATAAAGGGCAGACTTATTGCAGTGTCCTGCAGATATCAATTGCCTTGCGCATTTTGGCAGTCAATCCCTTAAAGGAAAACTATACCCCCAAAATGAATACTTAAGCAACAGAGAGTTTATATCAAATTGAATGACATATTAAAGAATCTTACCAAACTAATATATATTTACATAAATATTGCCCTTTTACATCTCTTGCCTTCAACCACCATTTTGTGACTCTATCTGTGCTGCCTCAGAGATCACCTGACCAGAAATACTACAACACTAACTGTAACAGGAAGAAGTGAGGAAGCAAAAGGCAGAACTCTGTCTGTTAATTGGCTCATGTGACCTTACATGTGGTTTGTATGTGAGCACAGTGAATCGTACGATCCCAGGGGGCGGCCCTTATTTTATTAAAATGGCAATTTTCTATTTATGATTACCCAATGGCACATACTACTAAAAAAGTATATTATTATGATAATGGTTCATTTACATGAAGCAGGGTTTTACACATGAGCTGTTTTACTCAGTATCTTTTAATAGAGACCTACATTGTTTGGGGGGTATAGTTTCACTTTAATCATAGACTTGGCCATTGATATCTGCAGGACACTGCAATAAACCTGCCCTTTGCCACAGTGCCGTCCTTTTGGTTAGGTTGGGATGCAGCTTGTTGCATTTTACCTGCGTTCAGTGCTTACGTGCCTCTGTGTGAGTACAGCCACAATGAAAAGAATTCAGTGCATCTACTCCTGCGCTCCCCTGCGGCTGAACGCATGAAACCAGAGCACAGGTAAAATGCTCGCCTGTTAGAGCCCTTAGAGGACAGTTGTTGGTAAACCCTGCAACTACTTTGGCTTTTAGCAGTTCACTATACGCACAGTTTCTTAATAAGCTCGTAATTTTATTCTGGTTTTTTTTGTATCTTAAGGCTGCCAACTATTTGGATATCAAAGGATTGCTTGATGTCACCTGCAAGACAGTCGCAAACATGATTAAAGGAAAAACACCAGAGGAAATTCGAAAGACCTTCAACATCAAAAACGACTTTACTGAGGAGGAAGAAGCTCAGGTAGATCTATATAAAGAGATACAGATTTATTTCCTTTCCAATTTTCTCCGTTAATATCTCACGCAGGTTGCAGCTTGTCTGCACAGATATTATTGTGGTTTAACGCTCGGATGAACAATTCCACACAGCCACTTTCCGTTTTATTCTTATTATTTTTTTTCCAAAGGATACCCATCTTCTAAATGTGTATTTAAAGAGAGTTTATTTCATTGAACCTTTTTGTATCCTGTTCTTCATTTTAGGTACGCAAAGAGAATCAGTGGTGTGAAGAAAAGTGAAGTTGCATACCTGTAACACTATACAAGTCGTTCCAAATCAACTAGTTGCACTGCTCTGTTTATACTAGACAATTCAGCAGCTTAAATTAGCAGGAGGATGTTTTGCTGCATGTGTTGTGTCTCTCGATTTTTTTTCTTTGAGTAATTCAGATCTTCAAGCCGTGTTTTAGCCATTGTAATCTTGTGTGACTTTTCCTTTTTAAAACCATAATAAATCTGTTAGCTGCGCGCTTTGAAGATGAAAGATTGTATCACGGTAGTCTACTCCTGTTATTGCAGTTGGAAGTTTTGACAGAAGTTTACACTTACTAGATTTTTGTTTCTCTTACGAGGCATTTCAGCAGATCACCAGGTGTGTATGGCAAAATAATCCACCAGGAAACGTGTACATGACAGTCTGCGTTTGGTGTAATGGCCACTCAGGCAGTTATGAGTGTTATGAATTTTTGTTTTTCTATAAAGTCCACCTTCTATGCATCCAGACACTGATTTCATACTTTAAAGAACATATCTTAAAGGGATACTGTCATGAGAAAACATTCTCTTTTTTTTTTTTCTTCTTCAAAATACATCAGTTACCGTATATACTCAAGTATAAGCCATCCCGAGTATAAGCCGAGGTACCTAATTTTACCTCCAAAAACCGGGAAAGCTCATTGACTCAAGTATAAGCCGAGGGTGAGAAATGCAGCAGCTTCTGGTAAGTTTCAATAAAAAAAAATTGAGGGTTTCTGCTCCCATTGGAGGTGCCAGCGTCTCGTTTTTGGACGCCGGCGAATATTCTTGGAGACTATTCTTGGACGCTGGTGACTATTCTTAGACGCCGGCCACTTCTTAGACGGTTAGACGCCGTGACCGTTTTTGCGCTTGGCCCGAGTATAAGCCGAGGTAGAGTTTTTCAGCATATTTTGGGGGCTGAAAAACTCTGCTTATACTCGAGTATACACGGTAATAGTGCTGCTCCAGCAGAATTTTGCACTGAAATCAGTTTCGCAAGAACAGATTTATTTATATTTAATTTTGAAATCTGACATGGGGCTAGACATATTGTACGTTTCCCAGCTGCCCCCTGTCATGTGACTTGTGCTCTTGATAAACTTAAGTCACTCTTTACTGCTGTACTGCAAGTTGGACTGATATCACCCCCCTCCCTTTCCCCTCCTCCCCTCCTCCCCCCCTCCCCCAGCAGCCTAAGGGCTCTTACAGACGAGTGTTTTTAGGAGTAGACGCACTGAATTCTTTTCAGTGGGGCTGTACTCATACAGACGCATGTAAGCGCCAAATGCAGGAAAAATGCAACATGCTGCGTCTTAACCTGCGTTTGGCGCTTACATGCGTCTGTGTGAGTACAGCCCCATTGAAAAGAATTCAGTGCTCTTTGAAGCAACTGCAGATATTTATTTTGTGCTTTGTCCCAGCTCTGAATGTCACAAGGAAAAAAATTGTTTGCCTTTCCCTCTCAAAACTGTGGAAGCTGAATTGACCCGTCATTCAGTAGTTGTTCACACATACACATTTGCCACGCTTGCTTGTGATTGCTTGCTGATTCTATGCTAGTGGCGGCTGTAGCACCACAAAACTTTTACAGCAACAAAGAACTGAATATTTCAGTACAGCAGCCTGTTTATTAAAACATATATATATTTTTTTTGTTCTCTCACTTCCTTAAAGGAGAAGTAAAGCTATAATTATCAGGGGTGTTAAGCTCCCCTCCTGTAATTATAATTGCAGCTTGAGCCCCGGGGCCAGTGCTCCTGTTTGCTAATAATCTAGAGTACTATGCTAGGAGTGCCGGACTAACTGCTATTTTTGTTCAATATCTTCTCTAAGTTCTGGTCTGTTTGTACAAGAGAGTGAAAAGCTGCAATTGGAAGCAAAAGTCCAGTTTTTCACTCTGTGTGTGGCTTTTCACTGCTGCACATTCCCACCCTGAGAACAAAGAAGCTTTACAAGATCACGCCTTCAGTCGTTCCCCAGGACGGTGCAGATTTCATTGAACAGCTGCACCAACTGGGGTCTCGATTTAAAGGAAAACTTTACCCCCATAATGAATACTTAAAGGATAAGTAAACCTTTAAAATAAGTGAATGTAAAACAGACGAGGGGGCTATTTTAAGCACTTTTGTAATTTCTCTTGCCTAATTGGGGGACACAGGCACCATGGGGATGAAGATCCTGCAGCTGGAGACTGGACACTAAATAGTTAACTTTAAACTCCTCCTGCTCTGGGCTTCATCCCCTGCCTCCTCCTACAATCTCCAGTTTTATTCATTTTGTTTTTTTTCCCAAGATATTAAGGGATACATGTTACTGTTAATTTGAATGAATTTTGATACAACAGCACCACCTGCTGGTCATTTTCTGACCACCAAGTAGTCAAGGAAGTTGTCAGGAGAAAGAAAGAGGCTGCTCTGATGTTCTTCTGCTTAGGAAATATGTGAGAAAGGTTTCTGATGTTTTCCTAAGCAGAAGAACATCAGAGCAGCCTCTTTCTTTCTCCTGACAACTTCCTTGACTACTTGGTAGTCAGAAAATGACCAGCAGTTGGCGCTGTTGGAACAAAATGTATTCATAATAACAGTACATGTATCTCGTAATATCATGGAATAAAAACAAAATAAATAATGAATGTAAATGACAAAAGTGCTTAGAATAGCCCCCTCATCAATTTTACTCATTTTAAAGGTTTACTTAACCTTTAAGTGACCGTTTACATCATATTAAGTGGCATATTAAAGAATCTTGCCAAACTGATATATATATATATATTTATTTAAGTAAATTTTGCCCTTATACATCTCTTGCCTTGAACCACCATTTTGTGATGGTCTGTGTGCCGCCTCAGAGATCACCTGACCAGCTCTAGCTGTAACAGGAAGCAAAGGACAATCTCTGTTAATTGGTGCACAGTGAATTATATGATCCCAGGGGTTGGCTCTTCATTTTTTTTTTTTTTTTTAAATGGCAGTTTTCTATTTACGATTACCCAATGCCACAGAATACTAAAAAAAAGTATATTATTATGAAAATGGTTTGTTTACATGAAGCAGGGTCTTACACCTGCGCTGTTTTATGTAATGTCTTTTTATAGAGACCTACATTGTTTGAGGGGTATAGTTTTCCTTTAAGTGATTGTAATCACCGGCGGGGTACAGTATAATTACTGCCCGTCCCCTTATGTGCTTCATTCCTGGTGTCCTATCCGGTGTTCCATGGAGAAGGTTTGGACTTTCCTAATAAACTGACTTTAAAGGATTTTTTGGTTCAATGCATTATCATTAAATGAAAATTTCAGTTGTAAAATTGTGCCTTTTATTTGATACACTCATGTAAGAAGTAACCTTGGACTTTAATGTTGTGCATTATTCCACACCTCTTATTTTGCCGTTTATGTAAGAAACAACGGATAATGACACTGCCTTGTGCAGGGGATTAAGTTGTTTTTTTTTTTTTTTCTTGATTTGGTTCAGATTGAATGAAGTCGGGATGATCAGGGATAGCAGCGGAGATGTGCCTAGTCGTGCCTATGCCCCCATAGACGGGCTGATAAAAGCTGCCCACAGACCAAGTTGGCAGCTTATTGGCCTGTGTGTGGGGCCATCCGACAGGCTTTCCTCATTGATGACAGCTCTCGATCAGGCAGGTTAAAAAAAACCCCTTCTGATTGCTGTTTATGCAGTCCTACGATCTGACCGCCCGTTTCGGATGCATTATGATCTGATCGTTGGGCCCTGGTGCCCATGATCAGATCAGCCTATCGCCCAATTCAATGAGGGCATATCGGGGAGAGATCCGCTTATTATGCAACATCGCCAAACGAGTGGATCTCTACGTCTATAGCCACCTTAAAAGTGAATGTTTGGGTAGTACAATACCAGAGCAACTTAAATAGTAGCTGAGGGATGTTTCTGGCCAAATATTGGGAAGGGGTTTGTTACAGTGAGAGCTGTGAAAATGTGGAATTGTCTCCCTGAATCAGTGGTACAGGCTGATACATTAGATAGGTATAAGAAGGGGTTGGATGGTGTTTAGCAAGTGAGGGAATACAGGGATATGGGAGATAGCTCATAGTACAAGTTGATCCAGGGACTGGTCCGATTGTTATTTCAGGAAGGAATTTTTTCCTACTCTGAGGCAAATTGGAGAGGCTTCAAATTGTTGGGTTTTTTTTGTTTGCTTTCCTCTGGATCAACTGGCAGACACAAAACAGACATATTTTATAATCAATGTGCCTTTAAGACAAAAAGAAAAGCTGTAGGTCCACTTGTCACGACACCTTCGCACGAGAAGACTCGTAGGGCAGGACTCGCACAACACAACTCCTTTAGGGAATGCAGCTCTTTATTGTAGCATGGCAATGTTAATATCACAGGTTTAGATTAGGCGTGTCCAAATTGCGGCCCGTTTTCAAATTTACACCGGCCCTCAGCCTCCATCATGAAATTAATAACGAGGCCCCCCAGCACAGTGTGATCAGGAATCCCATAGCAGTAATATTAAGGCACATTAGTGAAATGATCTGCCACATAGAGACGTTCTCACATACTTCTTTAGGGCTGAAGGTGTCAAAAGACGTACTGACGTGCCAGTACATTAAACCAAAGAAGTATGGCGTCTCTACGTGCCAGTACATGTCTATTGCTAACACCTTCAGCACACAGGCAGCAGTATAGACCAAGTGGCAGATCATTTCACTAATGTGCCCAAATATTACTGCTACGATTACTCGATTCCTGTAATTTAATGGTTCAATGTCGGGCTGAATGGTCGGCCCCCACACATTTTCACCTCACCAAATCTGGCCCTCGTTGCAAAAAGTTTGGGCACCCCTGGTTTAGATGGTAGCCAGCCGGCATTCAGTAGTTCAGCTTGTGGATGATACCAGGGATGGGCACTGCTGGTACTGGAACATTTGGGTACAGCTGTGATGGTTAGAGCTGGGCAGTCTCTGTTATCTTCCGTGCATGTAAAAAGACTAACAAGTTAGAATTCCTGACCGCCATCTTTGTACGCCAGAAAGGGAACAACCCCTGTCGTAAACGCAGAACAGGGTTTGACTCCTTATGCCAAACCATCAATACGTCCATGAACAGAAAAGGAACTAGAGGGGGCGGGCCCTGTCGCAGGACACACAGCCGGTCCCCTCGCCCCCCTCCGTAAACCCGGAACTGCCAGGATATGCGCGGCGCACGAACTGCCGGGGGGCCCTGAGGGGGTGCGGGCCCTGGCCCGCTCGCACCCCTTGCTCCCCCCGGTAGTTCCGCCCCTGTCCATGAATTCGGCCCAATAAGTACCTATTCGGCCAAAAAGAAAACTTCCATTTAAAGGGATCCTGTCATCGGAAAACGTTTTTTTTTCAAATTGCATCAGTTAATAGTGCAGAATTCTGCACTGAAATCCATTTCTCAAAAGAGCAAACAGATTTCTTTATATTCAATTTTGAAATCTGACATGGGGCTAGACATTTTGTCAATTTCCCAGCTGCCCCATGTCATGTGACTTGTGCCTGCACTTTAGGAGAGAAATGCTTTCTGGCAGGCTGCTGTTTTTCCTTCTCAATGTAACTGAATGTGTCTCAGTGAGACATGGGTTTTTACTATTGAGTGTTGTTCTTAGATCTACCAGGCAGCTTTTATCTTGTTAGGGAGCTGCTATCTGGTTACCTTCCCATTGTTCTTTTGTTTGGCTGCTGGGGGGGGGGAAGGGAGGGGGGTGATATCACTCAAACTTGCAGTACAGCAGTAAACAGTGATTGAAGTTTATCACAGCACAAGTCACATGACTTGGGGCAGCTGGGAAATTGACAATATGTCTAGCCCCATGTCAGATTTCAAAATTGAATATAAAAAATCTGTTTGCTCTTTTGAGAAATGGATTTCAGTGCAGAATTCTGCTGGAGCAGCACTATTAACTGATTCATTTTGAAAAAACATTTTTTTCCCATGACAGTATCCCTTTCATTCCGGTTTGTCTTTTTGAATTCAAATTTTCGAAGTTTTTTCAATTCGAAATTCGACCCTTGATAAATATGCCCCTAAAAGTTAATTTAAAAGGCGAATAACGCCTATAAGCTCTTTCCATGCTGAGATACTTTACAGGACAAACAACCTAGACCAGGGGTATACTGTGTGCTGACATCATCAGGGGGTACAGCCGAAAGCTGGAAAATAGAGAGGGTCTGATTGTTGAGCTGCTGTATTTTCAGTGCTCTGCTTTAAACGAACAGTAACACCAAAATACTAAAGGGTTTTAAAGGAATGACAACAAATGTAGTGTTGCCCTGCACTGGTACAACTGATGTTTGCTTCAGAAACACTACTATAGTTCATTTAAACAAGCTGCTGTGTAGCCATAGTGAAATTGAAAAAGTCTATATGTCACAGGTTAAATAGTGGATAGCAAATAACACTATAATATATAAACTATAGTAGTACTTATCTACTGTGTATCCTGTGCTTGAATGGCTGCCCCCATGGCTACACAGCAGCTTGTTTATATAAACTATAGTAGTACTTATCTGTTATCTACTGTGTATCCTGTTCTTGAATGGCTTGCCCCCATGGCTACAGAGCAGCTTGTTTATATAAACTATAGTAGTACTTATCTGTTATGTACTGTGTATCCTGTGCTTGAATGGCTGCCCCCATGGCTACACAGCAGCTTGTTTATATAAACTATAGTAGTACTTATCTGTTATCTACTGTGTATCCTGTGCTTGAATGGCTGCCCCCATGGCTACACAGAGGCTTGTTTATATAAACTATAGTAGTACTTATCTTTTATCTACTGTGTATCCTGTGCTTGCATGGCTGCCCCCATGGCTACACAGCAGCTTGTTTATATAAACAATAGTGGTGTTTCTGAAGCAACACTGTATTATATTTTTATTACTTTAAATCAATTTAATTTTTTGATGTTACGTTTCCTTTAAATGCATCCCTTTTCTTAGGTCCTTTTAAAAAAACAAAACAAAACAGGCAGTCGTCATAATGAATGTTTTGCTGCAGGCAACACAACATGTAGATTCACTCTGTGGCTGTTACACTGCAATGTGATCCTGATGTTGCACCTCTGAATAAAGCGTGAGCCTCATTGAGTTCGGCCCTGTGAGCACCAACTTCATGAACAACCTGCACGGCATAGATGAAAGCGACAGTTGCCTCCATGATGCGAATAGTGACACTTACTGTATGACCCTGCAGCACGCCCGTCAATCTTCCAGGACGTGGCACAAGATACAGAAAAGATCCTGCAGGTTAAACGATTTTATTTTTCTTTCTCGTAGAACTTCTTTACTCGTCCTTTCAGCGTGTCTTTGCCCAGTAAATGTGCGGACGTTCTTCATTGGCCTCCACCTCCATTGGCCTCCTAGAACCTCACGGTCACAGTATTCCTGCTAAAGGACAACTTTTTGTTCTTCTGCTGTATAACTCTGCATTACCCCATGAAATTTGTCCTATTTTGATGGAGGCTTGTTTAATCCCTCGAAAATCCCTCTTTATTTTTTGCACCAAGGAAAATTTATCTCTGCTACTCTAATCCTTTCTTTTTCATCTCCTGCATACACTTGGGGGCAGATTTATTAAGGGTCGAATTGAAAATTCGAACAGGAAATTTTTTTTATGATCATAACTGTCAGATTTGATTACGGAATTTTCCAAACATCATTCGAGTTCTTTAAAAAATGTAAATTCGATTTTTGAGATTTATCATACTCTGGCCCTTTAAGAATTCAAATGTGACTATTTGCCACCTAAAACCTTCCGACTTACTGTTTAAGCCAATGGGAGAGGTCCAGGGATTAATCAAGTTGAATTTTGAATTCATTCGAATTTAAGGGAGTTAAGCTGCGCTTACTGTTAAATGGAAGACCTCAAGGTATAAACTGCATGAGTTCAGATATTAAAGGGCAACTAAAGTCTTAAATAGAAAAGACTAGAAATGCTGTATTTTGTATACTAAATGTAAACATGAACTGACTGCACCACAAGTCTAATCAAACAAATATTTATGCTTTTAAAGTTGGCCACAGGGGGTCACCATCTTGTAACTTTGTTAAACATCTTTGCAAGACCAAGACTGTGCACATGCTCAGTGTGGTCTGGGCTGCTTAGGGATCATCATAAATTATCAAAACAGCACAAGTCAAATAATATCTGCCAGAAGCCAATACAGCAAAACTGATTAATAATCAGAATATACAGACTGCACTGGGTCCTGTGTTGTCATGTAATCTAACGTGGATTTTATAGTTTTTGTATTGTTTAATACAAACGTTCTCCAACTCTGCAGAACCAGTGGCTGCAGCAAAATAATACTCCAAATAGAATTCCAGTTTATCTGTTTAAATCTGGCTCCATGATCTTAGTCCCTGCAGCTGGAGTTGGAAACAGTAAAGGGGATGTAAAGGCAAAAATAAAATCCAATACAAAGTCGCCAACTGCTCTACAGGGAAACAAACAAAGATGCTTGAGTTCTGCATGGATGGGAAGTAAGACAGGGGCTCCCCCTGCTGTTCATAAGTATGATTGTTTCCCTGCACAGCAGTTAGGGACCGTCTGACAATTCCTATCCACAGCAGTAAAGAAAGGGAGAATTTCACTGCATACAGTCAGGTTTCTTATAAAAACAGTACACATTTTTTAATCAAAGTATATTGGAGATTTTCATTAAAAAGAAAGTCATTTTTATTATTTTTTTGCCTTTGCATGCCTTTTAAGTACTGTAAAGGACAAGGAAAGTTTATTCCAGGCCAGTGGTCCCTAATTCCAGCTTCGAAACTTTGGCAAGACTTTCCCCCCCTAATGCTGGTCAGTGATGCTGTGGGGGACAGCAGAGGCCCAAAATAATCAAAACTTGCATTCAATTGTTGGTTGTCTCTCTTTTTGGTTCAAGTTACTCTTTGATGTCCAACATTTGTTGAAGCCTGTAGCTGATAACACTGTTATAAACACAGGTACGGGACCTGTTATCCAGAATGCTTGTGAGCTGGGGTTTTTCCAGATAAAGGATTAATTATATGTTAGTTTGGATCAAGTCGGTACTGGTTTATTATAAGAGAGGAAAAAGGAAATCACTATTTGTTTAATACAGAGTCTACGGGAGATGGCCTTCCTGTAATTCAGAGCTTTCGGGATAACGGATCCCGTACTTGTACTGTATGTGTCTAAAAACGAATAGAATATCTAAATGTACAACTTATATCTCACCCTCGAGCAAGGCTTCCAGGATAGGCAGGCTTCCCAAAACTCCAACGCTAACTGGCCGTCCGGCTGCCCCCCCAAAGCAATGGAAAGAGGAGCATTTGCCGTAAAACATCCAATAACTTGGTTTTTTAAATTTTTTTTTGCACCTGGAAGCCATTAAAGCTCCCAGCCCATCTCTGAGATACTTTAACACCCAGATGTTCATGCCTCTGATAAAGCTGAATGTATTCTGCACAGGGGGTTCCGAGTATGTGAGTGCCACAAGTTTGGGACAAAGCAAAATGAGGAAGTGAAATAAAGGGCGAGGGTGGTGTTCACATACCTCCTAACATTCTGGAAAGAGGGACAAAAAAAATTTGCCGCACAGTGAAAGTTTTTTTCGATATCACCCCTTTGAAGCCACACCCCTAATTACCATGCCCATTTTACAAAATTTGCCAGGTTTTGAAAGTTTGAACACATTTCTGTAGTTTCTATGTTTTATTACATAATGAAGGTGAATTGTCCTTTAAGCTGTGAGTCTAACTTCTCCCAAGGGACAAAACTGTTACAATTGTATCTTAAGTATCTATTCTGGGCTCCCTGCCAAGAGCCAGTTAAGTTAGAAACATTGTATCTTTTTTGGCTGTTCAGTGCAGAGAAATCTGGACTTTCCAGTACGAACACAGGACTGCGGGTTGAGCTGTCAAAAGAGGGACAGTCCCGTTCAAAATGGGACAGTTGTTCTCACACACTTCCAGCAACTCCACAAAAACACTCACCCACTGGAAGAGCAATCCAAACTTTCCCTCCTACCTACAATATCTCAACAAAGCTGATGGGACATAACACTGAAAAAACCCCCAAAACAATTACTCTCTTTTGTAGCCTATCACCCTGAAAAAAGTAAAAGACGCATTTTTTGGGACTTAGAAAAATTTTCAACTAAATTTTGAGGAACTCCTATCTACTCTATTGCACTTTGTCTGGACTGAGGTGGCGAAGGCAAGTCTGGCGCAAAAGGGCAACGTTCAGTAAAATCCGCAAGTTAGTGAATTTGCGCAGTTACGTCCCTTCGCCAGAGAGAAACTTCACCAGCGCCAGTCTCTTTTGCTAGCGGTTACGCATGCGGCCATTAGTAAATCAGCGAAGTACCGAAATGACGTCACACTGACAAATTTTCTCCGTTAGTCACTTCGCCCCGAGGTGTATGGCCAAGGGCCCAAAAATAGTATCCATAACAAAAACACCAATGGCACATCCGATGCTTTTAAACCAGTTGTGGGTTATTGATTAGCTCATAATAGTGGCAACGTTTCAGGCCTATACAAGACCCTTTGTCAAGTCTAATGGTGCAATACACAGAATACATTTTAGGGATGCACTGAATCCACTATTTTGGATTCGGCTGAACCCCGAATCCTTTGCAAAAGATTCGGCCGAATACCGAACCTGAATTGGCATATGAAAACTTTTTCGGATTCCTTGTTTTGTAACAAAACGTCATGCAATTTCCCTCCCCACCCCTAATTTGCATATGCAAATTTGGATTCTGATTTGCCTGGCAGAAGGATTTGGCCGAATCCAAATCCTGCTGAAAATGGTAGAATCCGGTGAATCCCTAATACATTTAAATAGTGAAAAATAAATATATACCCACCGTTACAATGTAATCTGAATGTGCGTCTGAAAAAAGCAGAGTTGTTACTAAATATGCTGGAATCCAAGACATACTTCGATCATCGCTCTGTAGTGATTCAGGAGTTGATGTTAGATATTTTGAGACAACTTGCCAATTGTTTTCATTTTGTACTATTTGCAGTTTTTGAGTTATTTATTTTAGTTTCAGCCGTCTGATTGCTAGGGTCCAAATTCCCCTATCAACCATGCACTCATTTGAATAAGAGACTGGAATATGAATAGGAGAGGCCTGAACAGAAAGAGGAGTAATAAAAAGCAGCAATAACAATACATATAGTATAGGCATAGATATACGTTTTTTAAAACGTTGCTGCCCTCTGACTCTTTCCAGCTTTCAAATAGGGGTCACTGACCCCATCTAACAACAAATGCTCTGTAAGGCTGCATTTGTTTTTGGATGGGGTCAGTGACTCCTATTTGAATGCTGGAAAGAGTCAGAGGGCGGCAGCGTTTTAAAAACTTAAATCTATGCCTATACTATATAAACTGTATCAAGTGACGAATGAAGACCAATAACTACTAAAAGGTAACTATAAGGTGAATCACCTCTATTACCGTATAAGAAGAAAAGATAAAAATATAAAATATAGAAGTCCTGGATTTTTTACCCAGGAAATGTGGTAACCGTTGTGCTTACACATTCGCTCGCTGGGGCGTCCACTAATAGGGGCACTTACCACTCCCCTGCAATTTGCATTTAAAAGTTATACATTGCCCTGCTTTTCCTTGGATCTTCTTAGCTCCCTCCGTCTAGAGGGAAAAAAAAACGTAGAGAGAGAGAACCAGTGTGGGAGCTAGTCAGGGGTGCTTTGCCAATGAGGCCGGTTGAGGCTGTCGCCTCAGGCGGCAGCACCCCTCTAGGTACCATGGGTAGCAAAAATGCTCCTCCTGGTACTTTAGGAGCCAATTTTCCCTTTTCAAAACAGAAATTCGGCTCTTCTAGCGTACTGGCCCTCTCTGCTGCCCTTGTGGACCCCCTCAGGCACAAAAAGGTAAGCGCATGGTGGAGGGGGGGGGCGCCAGCAACTGCTGCTGCCTCCGGTGGCGGAGGGGCCAGGATCGCCCCTGGAGCTAGTGATGGCCTGAAATCCACAGGTCGGGCGGGTTTGAGCCGACTTCTGCACACATGCGGTTCCCAGGTTGGTACGGGTTGAACTGGAGACCCCGGCTTCTGCGTCCAGCAGCCACTTATAAGTATGCGTCTGCTCTAGAAGTGCCCGCCGGGTGTTGGTTGACTTTTGTGGAAACGCACATCACGAGCAGGAACAGCAGGGGTTTGTATTCTACATGTGCAAGTGTTTTCAAACTATTCATTCAGTGTAAGACTGGGACACCAGGGGCCCACCCAAAAACCTTAGACCAGGGCCCACTCTCAGTGCTATTATTCTTCATTTCCTTACTCAACCTCTATTCTCCTAGTTTCTTTACATACTATAATCTATTATTCCATCTATTATTATTATTATTCCTCTTTGTTCCCATAGAAATAGGGAATGGCCATGACATAGGCCAATTGTTTAGCAGCATGAGGGCCCACCGGGAATTTTCCTGGTATCCCGGTGGGCCAATCCGACACTGTATCCATTTCTAAATTCATCCTACTGAAATGTAATTTCTCTGGACCCTCCCAGGGCCCGTGTTCTCTATAGTTGCACCACTGGTTGGAATGGCATTACTAGTGTCAATCCTAACCTTCCGCTGATCCACGGCTCCCCAACGACAAAATAAAGACAAAATACAAAGAACATAGTAAAACTACAATTTATTGAATCGTTTTAAACCAATGAACATAAGACAAGCCAGTGTTAAAAACACTTCTCCTTAGGAACATGGCCGTATATTCACATAGAAATGCAAAACAGAAGGCAGAAAAAGCAAGCAAAGAAGCAAAATGTTGTAGTGCAACAGCCTTGTAAACTAGGGATGCACCGAATACACATTTCCATCAGGATCCACAGCCAAAACCCGATCCAAACCCTTAACTGGCGACTGAAGACAACAATTTTTTTTCCCAGATGAAGCATTTTTATGGATTTTGCTTGATTCTGCATACACAAATATACAACTCCGGAGTTTGGATTCACGTGGTCCCACAATTATTGATTCGGCGGATCCCTAACCTTGTTCAAGCTATCGTCTAATAGAAGGCTATAAAAGCTAACAATCCCAAAAAATATTTTCACTTAAAAAATAGTATTTGTTTTTTGTACAGTAAAAAAAAAAATCAGATTTGAAATGTTTTCTTGTATCAGTACAACATAAATGTTGGACCCGTGACCAGTTCTAAATACTGTTATACCAACTAATGGACATTTTTATTTTTACAAATAACCATTATCAGGGGAAAGTGCAGTCGTCGGCCCCGGGTTAAGGTCAGCGATTCCAAAATCTAAGTAAGTGCCAAAAGAAAATATAAAATAAAACAAAACCATTCCCATTACAAAAAAAAACCCTGAAACAAACATTTAACCCAACAGAAAGCCACTATAAAAAAAAAGAAGATTCCTATTGATGACTCCAACTGCCTGTTTGAGTTTCTTCTCTTAAGAAGAGATATTTAATAAAGTAACAGTAAGTACAGTTAAGAGTGAACCAATTCCTCAGCAGTGAATTTTACATTACAAAAAATAAAAAGTAATCATATGGATGAGGGCAATACACATCATTCTCAGAGTGTAGGTACGGGATCCATTATCCGAAAACTCATTATCTAGAAAGCTCCAAATTATGGGACGGCCATCCATTTTAATCGAATAATTGTAATTTTTATAAAAATGATTTCCCTCTTCTTTTTAATAATAAAACCCTACCTTGTACTTGATCCCAACTAAGATATAATTAGTAGATATATTAGTATAATTTTAGTAGATTTAGGGTTCAAGCACACAGGCAGATTCGGGGAGATTTAGCCGCCTCTTTTGCGGGGTGACAATCTCCCCGACCTGCCTTCCCCCAATGACAAAACGCCAGCGCCAATGCACTCACGGCGCTTCGATTTCCGAAGTCGCCCAAAGTTTAATCGTGAGGCAACTTCGGAAATCAAAGCGCCGCGAGTGCATTGGTGCTGGTGTTTTGTCATTGGTGGAAGGCAGTTCGGGGAGATTGTCGCCCCGCAGAAGAGGCGATTAGTCGCCAGTCGACTAAATCTCACCAAAACTACCCGTGTGCTTAAAATAGTATGGAAAGATCCCTTATCTTGAAAACCCCAGGTCCTGAGCATTTTGGATAACAGTTTCCATACCTGTACAACACCTCCAAATCATCAGAGAGCTTTTGAAAGCAAACCATACAAGCATCAATATCTGCCAAACCCTATATGGGTTGTATGTGTAAAGATTTAAAGACCACCAAAAAAGCTATTTCTGCAGGTTCCAATGACACATGGTCAGATACAGGGAGATTAGTTGCCCAGCGACAAATCTCCTTTTCTTGGGGGCGACTAATATCTCCAAACTGCCTTCCCGCCGGCTAGAATGTAAGTTGCCGGCAGGATGGCACTCGGATCGCTTTGTTTTCCAAAGTCACCTCACGAGGAAACTTCACAAAACAAAGCGCTCAGAGTGCCATCCCGCCGGAGATTTACATTCTAGCCAACGAGAGGGCAGTTTGGAGAGATTAGTCACCCCAAAGAAGAGGAGATTTGTCGTCTGATGACTAGTCTCCCCGAATTGGACCGTGTATCTCTGCCCTTAGTAGCACCACTCTGTGTCTCCATTGCCTTTGGAAACTCTACAGCTGCACTTTCTACACATATATCATAAAACATCATGCATTACTCTAAAAGGGATAGTGCATTCCCTTGCTGTAAGACGTACAGGTGTCCCCCTTGGAGTTTCATGGATAAAATTTCGGTATATAATATTTATGGTCATGAAACTCCTTCAAGACCGGATATCTTTTTTTTTTTTGGCCACCACTAATAATAAATGATAATTGCACTTAAGGGCAAAGATGACAGTTGTCTATTTCTATGCAAGTTGGAGAAAGGTTGCAAAGGATGGATCAAGGAGGAAGAAACTTGTGTTGAGGGAATGCAAAGAGAATTCTGCATGGGGAGTCGTGCGCAGGTGTTTCTTGAGCCAAAGAAGTTGGTTTAGAAGATTGTGCTATATACACAGGGGGCAACTCCATGGATGCCACAGTTTCCTTGCATTTTTGAAGGCCAGTGATATTATGCAGCTGACTGCACCAAATTGCACCAGCCCTGGATACTGTATGCAGAGGAATAAATTCCTTCTCTCTGGGCCCCCCTTCGACAATTTGGCAGGGTGCATGTATGGAACAGAAATCTCAGGAAAAGTTCTGAACAGCCCATGCTCCCCACTTGCACTGATGGGAACAAAGAGATGAATGTGCCCTTTTTAGAGAAGAGGAACACCAGCCAGTGTAACTAGAATCACTGGGGGTGACTAACAACTTGGAATCCCTCTCCCAGTGATTTTACCTTTCCTCGATAAAATATCTATGCATTAATTGTTTTTTTTTTTTTTAAATTATAGTATTGTTTTGACGAGAGTTAGTTGAACCAGATAATGAGCTCTGAATAAACAACTCCCTCCCATCACTTTTATTACTGATTTGCCTTTTGTGCCCTGATAATCTAATAAACTAAACCAAAAAGTTAGAACATGCCCTGTTTAGCTCCAAAATTAAACATACAGATTAGTAAATTAGTTATTAAAGGGGCCAAATTACCCTAGCAACCATGCATTGATTTGATAATGAATAAGAGACTGGAATATGAACAGGAGATGCCTGAATAGAAAGACGAGTAATAAAAAGTAGCAAAAACAATATATTTGTAGACTGTAGAGTCATAAGATGAAGGCAAATAATTCAAAAACTATAAAAAAAAAAAAAAGAAAAACTGACGACCAGTTGAAGATTTGCTTAGAATGGTCCATTATATAACATTAAGGGACAGATTTACATATGGTTGAATATCGAGGGTTAATTAACCCTCGATATTCGACTGACGAATGTAAATCCTTCTATTTCGAATATCGAAGTCGAAGGATTTACTGCAAATAGTTCGATGGAACGAAAAATCGTTCTATGGAACGATTAAATCCTTCGAATCGTTCAATTCGAAGGATTTTAATCCATCGATCGAACGATTTTTCTTCGACCAAAAAATTGTTAGAAAGCCTATGGGGACCTTCCCCATAGGCTAACATTGCACCTTGGTAGGTTTTAGGTGGCAAAGTAGGGGGTTGAATTTTTTTTAAAGAGACAGTACTTCGACTTTCAAATGGTCGAACGTTTTTTAGTTTGAATCGTTCAATTGGAAGTCGAAGTAGCCAATTCGATGGTCGAAGTAGCCAAAAAAAACATTTGAAATTCAAAGTTTTTTTCATTCTATTCCTTCACTCGAACTAAGTCAATGTGCCCCTAAAAGTTAACTTAAAGGTGTTTAATTAAAAAGCAGGTAAAATGTATGTTAAGCACAAGTGCCACTCATAAAACTCATGTTAAATACGGGGCTAACATACTAACCATTTAAAGTCATACACATTTAAAAAAACGACAATAATTTTTACGGAAGGTAGAACCGTTGGTTTGGCTTCATTGCAGACAAGCAATTGTGGGCACATGGCAACAAGTTTGCTAATTTGGAAAGATGATTTTCTATTCTGACCAACCTATATTTATTCAACTTAAAAAAAAAAACTATATGCACACACATCAAAAAAAAAGAACATGTTGGCCCAAAGCATCATCTGGTTAGAAATAGCCAAGCAGTCTCATGCATTTCCTCATAAAAAAAACATATTTTTGCGTCACCCATAAAAATCTGAACCAAAGATTACCAAGGCAATCCAGCCAGTTTTTTTTTTTAGAAAACACGATCATGGCGAACGTTTGTTTGTGTTGCTCGTCATTTCCCTTCTGGTAATGTAGCCCAAGTGTTGTTCTGTTTCTAGTCCATAATACTTTACCGGTCTTATCCAGCTAATACATTTCTCACCAAAACAATGCCCAACTTTTCCCTGAGCCACAGGTCGGGTTCTCTCTGCACACAAATACTGTACTGAAAAACTAAACAATGAATTGACACGGCATAATATTTTAAAGCTTATTCTGTGGCACAGAGAAGTGTATCTCTTGAAATTTCAACTTCCTTCCATTCAAAAACATTTGCAAAAAGAGCATGCCTCATGAGAAAATGTTACTGCCGATAGCACTCGCATATGGAAAGGACTAAATAGAATAAACTAAGACTAAATAGGTACTCTACATCATTTTACCCAAAAGACAATTTTTCCATGACACAAATACACACAGTTGTAAAATTAAAAAAAAAATAGAAGAAATGATGCCATAAGGTCCCACTTTGTTTCCAAACAACCGTTGCTCATCAATATGATGATGTAAAGCACCACATTGTGGACTTTTTAAGAAGTTGGTTTTCATCATGGTACCCATTCTGCTTTAATATAAGCTTAATAATGTCCCACTGGATCCCTGTTTATATCTGCTTCCAGAATTAAGCTTTAGAACTGGGGATTTGTTTTCCTTTCTACCTCCAAAAAATATTAAAATAACAGTTGGTTGGGATTCTGCACGGCACAAAACATCTAGGCTGTTCCAAGGAAGACAAGTATTGTTATACGCACAGTTACTTGGGCCTCAACAGATGCAGCTATTTTTATAATTCTATATATTAAAATATTGGTCTTTGGATGTAAATAGCAGTTGATTCCGTTATGGACTGGAGTTTCTCTTTAGAGCAGGGGTCCCCAACCTTTTTCACATGTGAGCAACATTCAGAGTTGGGGAGCAACACAAGCGTGAAAAATATTCCTGGGTGGTGCCAAATAAGGGTTGTGATTGGCTATTAGTGGCCCCTATGCTGACTGGCAGCTTACAGGTGGGTCTGTTGGGCAGTGCACATGGTTTTTAATGCCACCAAAACTTGCCTCCAAGCCTGGAATTCAAAAATAATCACCTGCATTGAAGCCATAGAGAGCAACATCCAAGGGGTTGGGGAGCAACATGTTGCTCACAAGCTACTGGTTGGGGATCACTGCTTTAGCGTATCCCTGAGTCCTGTCTCTATGGAGGAAATGCAGTAGCACAAAAAAAGACGAGCACGCGAAGAAGACCAGGAATCCATATGCTTAGGAGCACAAAATCTTCAAACATTTGCCTGCACAGAGAATCATGTCCAAGCTATAATTTGAGTAAACCTGACAAAGCAGTCACCGAAAATGTGTCGTCCTTAACTCTGAAGAGCTTTACGATAACATGACATTCCTGTCTTGGATTTGGTTCTGCTGGTTTAACTGGAATTGGTGCATCCCTGGATCTAGCTGCTACAACTCTTAGAATCAGACAGGATAAAAATGTGAATAAGTGACCTTATATTAAACTCGGACACAAGTTTGGGGTAACAGAGTGGTACAGACAGAAAAGCATCCCAGAAATCCCAGCTGATGTCAGCACTACGCAAGCTGAGTGGAAGTATGCATTTCTCTTTAAGGACCAAGACACACGTAGAGATTAGGGGAGATTTAGTCGCCCGGCGATCAAATTGCCTCTTCTTCGGGCAACTAATCTGCCCGAACTGCCTTCCTGCCGGCTAGAATCTAAATTGCTAGCAGGTTGGCACTCGGAGTGCTTCATTTTCCGAAGTAGCCGACGTTTCCTCTTGAGGCAACTTCGGAAAACGGGGTGTCCTGACATTTTTTGTGCCATGGTGATCAGTTGTTTAGTCGATCGCACAGATGAAAAAATTTCTGTTGGCCAACGATAATTCCTCTGCATGTATTGCCCAACGATCAATGGGTGACTGTCACTACAATTTGTCAAACATAAAATTCGTACATCCCGTCCAGAGCATTGTCTGATCTGTTCTTTTACTACATTATTGGATCTGAATGGTTAGTCTAGGACCAGCTCAACACTTTTCCTCTGACATCATGACCATTAGCTATTTAGGGTATAAATGGCTCTGGCTCAGTTTTACAAAACGATTCACCATTTAATACTGTTGGGTATAAGATTTTTGTAAACACAATGAGAATACATGGACAGATTTATAACAATAAGTGCCCATAAATGCACAGTTATTGGCTGCTGGTGCTGACTTTCTTGACTAAGTGACCTTTTTCTGATTAGGTTAAAGGGTGCAACACATGTTAAAAAAATGGCAACCTACTATGGAAAATATCCGAAACACGGGCTGCTCTTGCTAAGAAATATTGTTATAACTTGTGGTTCTGAACATTTATAGGACTACAATTTTATTTTTGTTTTGTATTTTATTTTCTATATTTTTTTTTTTTTGCATTCGGTTGGTGTACAATATTCAAGGGTGAAATTCAGTGGTATCTAGTCTCTGTAGAATCTTATTAACAGGAGACTGAATGAGGCCCTTTGCCTGGCCTCTAACAAAAGTTTAAAAGGGAAATAGTTAAGAACTTGTGCCAAAATAGCTCTCTGCCTCGGTAAAAAAAATCTTCTAGCTCGTCTAGATCTGCTTTCCGACTGATTCCTGTTCTAAAGTTACGGTATGTTGCCGTCACATACATTTCAAGTGCTAGGTTTTGGGTGGGTTTTTTTTTATCTAGTTCTTATGATTTTGTTTTAGACTTGGGTAAACATTACTGCAAAATAACGTACAATAGGAAGCAATAAAAAATATTGTGCACTAAGATATGTTGCAGGGGTTGCAAACAGTATGTATAAAGCCAAAGCTTTCCAAGGCGAACAGGGGAGAAAGAAAATGATGAAGCTCTATAAAAAGTCCAAATGATTGGGCAACAATGCGACGTTTTCCCAAGTCTTGAGTTTAACCGAGGAGCCCTCAGAAGCTACAGAAAAGTGTAAGAGCAGTTACAAAATGTCCAATGAAGCATTAAAAACAGTTAATGTGACCAAGATGGTGCTACAGTATTTTAAAGTGGGTCCCGAATTCAAGAGTTTTTGGATGCATTGACAGTTTCGGACAAGAATGCTCCCTTATATCCTGCGGATACAAGGCTGGATCTGGCCGTGCTAGATGAAGACGGAGAGAAAGTCTGAGCACTTTCTGCAGTATCAGCAGGGCTAGAAAGCTTGGCTGAAGGATAAGCAGAAGATGGTAGGCATTGCAGTGAATTTATTGGAGAAGGAGGAGAGTCTATAGCACTTCCATCGGAAGAAACTGGGCTGCCACATCGTCCTTCTCCTTGTAAGTACCGAATGCACTTCTTTTTCCTCCTAAGAACAGTGAAGAGAGTTATCTGTAAACAAAGGGTGAATCCATCATTTCATATATTGAAATCAAATACATCAAAACACATTTATAAGGCAAACATCTAGCTATAGGGATAAACTAAAGAAATGACAAATACAGTAAAATTGTAGGTCTCAATAGCATTTAGGGATGTAGCTTGCTGGAAAATGCTGGGACTGGAAGGGTGCTCCTACTACATGTTCATCTAAGCTTCTGTACTGCTACAAATGGAGAAGCCTTCAAGAAGAACTAAACCCTAAAAATGGATGTGGCTAAAAATGCCATATTTTATATAGTGAAACCTAAAGTTTCAGCTTATCAATAGCAGCAATGATCCAGGACTTCAAACTTGTCACAGGGGGTCACCATCTTGGAAAGTGTCTGTGACACTCACATGCTCAGTGGGCTCTGAGCAGCTGTTGAGAAGCTAAGCTTAGGGTTCGTTGCAAATTATCAAGCAAAAAATTAGTTTGGCCTGCTACTGGGGCATGTTTGAAGACACAGATCTTTACTGCTAAAGGGCTGGGGTTGCCTTGGGCTGGTGCAACATTTCTAGCTACTTCTTTAGTTAGGCTTTAGTTCTCCTTTAAGGTGGGCATACATTTAAGGATCTGGTACGATTGTTTGGCCAACTGTGGTCTTGCCGCTTGCCCATTTGATGGGAAAATTTGACTGACCATCCGGACTGCAGTTGGATTGCTTGTACTGAGAATTTCCCCTGCAGATGCATCTTGCCATGAATAGGACAATGCCAGATCTGAAGAAAGAGAGGCTGCATTTCCCCCTGATTTCTATGCAGATGAATTGTTTTGGGTCACTGGCTGAATGATTAATGCTAATCTGTACAGTATAAGACTAACCAGCCCACGGGCTTTATGGTTCATTCCGCTCACTGCATGCAATGGTAGGGCCGCTTATATATAGCTGCACTGCTGTTGTAAATGTCCACCATGAAGTTCCACTATAGTTAGGTTTGAAAAAATGCAGGTCCAACTGCATCCTCCGAATGAAGTCAAGATTCATTTTGGGGCAAAGTGTTTCCACAGTCTCTGGATGAAAGCCAATGTGTATTTGCGTATGGCTTTGCTGACTAATACTCAGACAGGAGAGAAACCTGAATGTACAGTGCTTGCATATGTATTCAACACTCATTATTTAATAACTCACATTATTTGGTGCTGGGACCTAGAATTCAAATTAATTGAATTGGGTTTTTGGGTCACTGGTTTTCACAAAATAATGTTGAAGAAGAAAAATGATCGACAACGTTTCCAAAATGATTGGCAAATGAAAAAGTTAAAGTCTTGGTTTGGTTAAATATTCACTTGCCGTGAAATCCTTCAGGGCACATTGGCAGATTGGGGGAGATTAGTCGCCCGGCAACAAAATCTCCTCTTCTTCAGGGCGACTAATTTCTCCGGACTGCCTCCCCGCTGGCTAAAATGTACATCGCCGGCGGGATGGCACTCAGAGCGATTCGCCTCACATGGAAACTTCGGAAAACGAATTGCTCCGAGTGCCATCCCGCTGGCGATTTACATCTTAGCCGGCGGGGAGGCAGAAGAGTCTAATCTCCCCGAATCTGCCTGTGAGCCCTGACCCTACAGGACAATGGAAGTTAAAGTGATATTCTTCTTCAAGAGCCCAGTAAACAGTCTTACTAAAATTTACTGCGCTGCTGGATTTTTCCCTCAATCTCTGCCATTCACCCTAATCCATTATAATATGTTGTTGTACTTTTGTTTGCGGTTTCCAATGATATTATCCTGGGCCAGAGCATGAGCACAAAAATCATCCTGAATCCTGCCTATGACTCATATACAATTCATCTTTTCAGCCTTTGCTGGCGCATGAGCAGATTTATTGAGCATCAGAAGGAAGTGACATTGCTGAAGTCGGGCACAATAAAGAAAACGCTGCCAAAAATGGATCCCTGAATACGGGTTTCACAATATGGTTTAGGACAATTTGGTGGGCTCAGTCTATGCACACTATAATGTGTTTGTACCCTTCATTCTCCTTTAATAACCATCTCTAGGCCAAATCATAAATCATAACTTCAGTTGTTATGCAGTTAGCACAATGAAGTCCACCTGTGTTACATGGGTTGTTCATCTTTTAGCATGATGTAGACAGGGATATTCTGAGAATCGGGTTACCCTAACGACCATGCATTGATCGGAATAAGAGACTGGAATATGAATAGGAGAGGCCTGAATATAAAGATGAGTAATGCAAAGTAGCAATAACAATACATTTGTAGCCTTACAGTACATTTGTTTTTAGATGGGGTCCGTGACCCTTATTTGAAAACTGGAAAAAATCAGAAAAAGGCAAATAATTCAAGAACTATCAAATATTAAAAAAAAAAATAAGGCCAATTGAAAAGTTGCTTATAACTGGCCACCCTATGACATCCTAAAAGTAAATTTAAAGGTGAATAGCCCCTTTAATGTGTCACATGATCTCAGAATAAATACTGCTACCTATTTCTACAAGGTTTAGAGAAGATATCTAACCTAACAGCGTAATGAAGGCCAAGGAGATATCAATTGCTACAGTGAAAGGGGACTGGTCACCCAAAAAAATTATCCTATTTTATCACATTAGTCAATTACACTATATAAAGTATTTGAATCTTGCTTCCTTCAGTCTAGAAATTCATAATTAAAGCAAGCAGGCAGGAGCCATTTTGTGGACACTGTTATTAAGCCAAGCCTTATATCATCTCAGAATCTTGTTTGTGTACCAGAATGGGGGACCTGATGTCCATCCCCATGCACTGGCTACACAATTAAATGGTTAAGAAAACTGGGGGGCATGTGGGGAGAGCAGTGACATCTAGGAAGTGCTGAATGGAAAGTGAAAGTAATTGTCTGCCTAAGGCATAGAGGAGGGGCAGACAATATTTGACAGTTGAGATTTTAAAATGAGCTTACAACAGCTATGAATACTTACAGAAATTGGATTTAATGTCATTTGAAAAGGACTTTTATTATACAGCTTTTTGTGTCTGGGTGACAGGTCCACTTTAAGGGCAGGGGCACACGGCTAGATTTAGTTGCCTCTACTGCCTTCCCCCTGCTTAAATGAAAAATCGACCTGCGGCAATGCACTCGCGGCGCTTCCATTTGCATAGTCGCCCGAAGTTTCCTCGTGAGGCAACTTTGGGCGACTTCGGAAATCAAAGTGCAGCGAGTGCCATTGCGCTGGCGTTTTTTCATTATAGCAGGCAGACAGCAGGGGGAAGGCAGTTCAGGGAGATTGTCACCCCAAAGAAGAGGCAATTAGTTGCCAGGCGACTAAATCTCCTTGTGTGCCCATGCCCTAAAAGGTAAATTTCTGGTCAGGGGCGCACAACAACTCCTCTTTTTTGATGAATACACTGTATATTATTTACACACTGCATTAAAACAGATAAGGTTTATTTTGATAACAGGATTCCTTTAAACATGGGGTCTGTGCAACAGAATCCCATTACTGAGAGGCTATGAGTGGTGTTGGCACCAGCAAAGCAGTAATGTTAGATGTGAGCATGCAGAAGAGTGAGGGAAGGAAAGAATTGCAAGCACATGAGACCATAAGTCATACACACCTGCATGGGCCGCACCAGTCCGTTTGTTGGTTCAGGCCAAAGCGAGCTCTGCATTTCTTAGGGGAGCCAGGGTCTGAGTATAGCAACATGCACAGGGGATGCAGATGCACACACACACAAAAAAGGAAGAGAAGATGCAACATAAATTTAGCTGCTCAAAAAAGCCTGAATCCTTTTCTCTAAATTTTGGCTTAAAATGATTATGTGATAAATACAGGTGCACAGAGAAAAGGAGGACATGGCATGGCTGATTGGATGGAGGTAGGGAAGATTTCTGGGTCTGAATGTGCCATAGGGTTACATGGACTAGCATGTAAGGAGTTCTCTGTGTCTGGTAAGCACAAGGTTTCATTCTAGTGACGTGTTTATTGGATAAAAGTCATGTCAGATGGCAAATCAGAGAAAAAATAAATGTTTTTTTTCCAGTTCTAGTAATTCTCGTGTTAGGGCTAGCGCAAAGAGCATGCATTAATCAACGTTACTTGAAGGTATTAAAGGAAAACTATATCCCTCAATGTAAGTCTCTATAAAAAGATATTGCATGAAACAGCTCATGTGTAAAAGCCCGCTTCATGTAAATAAACCATTTTCATAATAATATACTTTTATAGTAGTATGTGCCATTGGGTAATCGTAAATAGAAAACTGCCATTTTAGAAAAATATGGGCCGCCCCCTGGGATCGTAGGATTCACGGTGCACACAAACATACCAACAAACCATACTTGTTAGGTCACATGAGGCAATTAACAGAGAGAGTTCTGTCTTTTGCTTCCATACTTCCTGTTACAGTTAGAGCGGCAGTATTTCTGGTCAGATGATCTCTTCCTGTTACAGTTAGAGCTGCAGTATTTCTGGTCAGGTGATCTCTGAGGCAGCACATAGACCATCACAAAATGGTGGTTCAAAGCAAGAGATGCAAAAGAGCCATATTTACTTAAATATATATATTCCACTTTGGTAAGATTCTTTAATATGCCACTTAATTTGATATCAGCTATCTGTTGCTCAAGTATTCGTTTTGGGGGTATAGTTTTCCTTTAAGGCAACCAGCAGCACGTGAACTCAATTGATTATGGGTTTTATGACCGAAATGTATTAGGCCTTTGGTCCACAGCAGATGCTCATGTTTTTAATAAAAAACTGCTTTTAATCCGGGAGAATGAGTGGTGCCCTTTTCCCTTTTTTTCTTGGCTGGTGTCCAGTGGAGCTTTGTGTTGGATTGGCAAGCACCCAATTTCTTTGGTTCCCTCCCAGATATATACAAAGGAGTCGAGGGAGGAGTCAAAATGTGCACTGCCCCTCAGTGTATTGCTTTAAGTAGAATTCAACCCGTAACTAAAAAAAACCCTACCCCCCCACCTTATGTAGACCCCCCCTCCCTCGGAAATGGCCCTAAATTTTTACTTACCCCTCGGCGCAGATTCACGGATCGCAGTTCAGCAGCCATATTCTGGGTCTTCCGTAAGCCGAGTGGGAAACCGGTGAAACAGAGCATGTGCAGTTGGAGCAATTTCCCGGGTAAGCGACAACTGCACTTGTGCCGAAATGGACAGAAATTGCTGAATCGCCAGAAGACACGAAGACCCAAAAGATGGCTGCGATGAACTGCCATCCCTGAATCTGTGCAGAGGGGTAAGTATAAAGTTAGGGGCATTTGCCTGGGGGGGCAAGATCCGATCCTCATGGCTCGCAGAGCCGCTTCTTTCCTGGCCTCCCCCCCCGTCCTTTATCACAGCTGAAATGGCACACATCAGTGCACAAAGGTATGTGCTGGGGGGGGGAGGTAGAGGGGGATTTGCTCCTGGGTAGGGGACCCTTAGGGCAGAGACACGCTCAGAATCGGGGAGATTCAGTCGCCCAGGAATAAATTGCCTCTTCTTCTGGATGACTAATCTCCCCAAACTGCCTCCTGCCGGCTAGAATGTAAATGGGGGGGGAGCAGGCCCCTGATGTGGAAGCCTTGGTGGGCTCACATCCTCCCAGTCAAGCTCTGGTCTTACCCACACCTTGAAGCTTGGACTTGGAGATCTGAAAGACTACATGAAGATCCTCAAGATGGCGACCAGGAGCTCCACAATACTTCTCTGCATTTAAAGGAACAGTAACACCATAAAATAAAAGTATTTTAAAGTAATGAATATATCATGAGCTGCTGCCCTGCACTGGTTGAACTTGTGTGTTTGCTTCAGAAACACTACTATAGTTCATATAAACAAGCTGCTGTGTAGTAATGTCAGAAATTGAAAAATGGCTATATGGCACAGGTTAAGTAATGAATAACAGATAACACCATTATGTTCTACAGAGATTATCTGCTGTATAACCCGAGCCTTTTCTCCTTTGAATGGCTGCCCCCATTGCTACTCAATAGTAGTGTTTCTGAAGCAAACACAGCAGTTTTACCAGTGCAGGGTAACACTGCATTATATTTTTATTAAAGCACTGCTATTTTTTTGATGTTACTGTTGCTTTAAGGGTGAGAATTTTTTTAAAGGTTTTTTTTTTTTTTTACACTAAAGCACATCGCGGGGAGGGAGAGGGGGGCAATGCTTGCAAGTTGGGGGGGTTAAGTTCTCCTTTAATCACAGGCAGCTGAAAATCAGTTCTTTGTTCAGAATGTAGGAGCTGACATTTTAGTCAACCAACACTTTATAGTTAGACACAGAATCCCTACATAATGTATAGTTAGGACAGTAGCTATCATTATCCAATAAGTTCCTTCTATGGCTCCAGGCACATGTGCTCCAGCAAAGAGTTGGCAGAGAATTACCTCCATCCATACCTCAGCTCTGTACATCTCAACACCTCCTTTGGAAGAAGGCTCAGCCTTCAATCACTCCTTGTGGCTGTCTGTCTGTAGATTCTTGCTTTAAGAATTTCACCATTTTTTGCCAAGCCCAGGTCCCACCATGAGTAGGAGGCAGGCTGGAGAATGAAATGCCGTTATTAACTTTAAGGTGCCAATAACATTATTTTGTTGAAGATAACAAATTGCCCTTCATGAGTTACCCTTCAAATCTTTTTTTTTTTTTATCCCCTTGGCACATCATGATGACTGGCCACATCTATCGTTTTTTATAGGGCGTCGGCAAAGCTTATGGGAAGATTCCAAAAACCACAACATCTTGAAATAAAATGAGTGAAATCATTCAAAATATGTGTGGTTCCAGAAAAACATGTTTTTTATGTGAATTTTGGTCACTACACTGCAGTAATAACATTGTGCCACTCCTTATAAATGAATTTGCTCTGTGCTTATCGTCATGTATAAAAATAATTCAAAGCATTTACACTCCGCTCCAATATTTATGTATTATTTCGTTGTATGCCTTCATGAATATAAGAACGTTCAGTTGCATGTAATGTGTTTAACGTGAACTGGGGTCTTGTCATTGTTACCAAGGCCCGAAATAATGGCTTTGCTTTAAGTATAGAACAATGGGTAAAGGCTTTTAAGGCCAGAGACACACGTTCAGATTCGGGGAGATTAAGTCGCCCGGCGATAAATCGCCTCTTTTTTGGACGGCTAATCTCCCCGAACTGCCTCCTGCCAGCTAGATGGCACTCTGAACACTTTGTTTTCCCAAGTCGTCTGAAGTTTTATTGTGAGGCAACTTCAGAAAACAAGCGCACCGATTGCTATTCCACCGGCAATTTACATTATAGCCAGCGAGAGGCAGTTCGGGGAGATTAGTCGCCCCGAAGAAGAGGAGATTTGTCGATGGGCGACTAATCTACCCAAGGGGCAAATTTACTTACATCCGTAAATCCGCCAGCGCAGGTTTTGCGCACATCGCAATACTTTGCCAGGCGTAAATTCGCCTGGACAGCGCTAATTCACAAAAATCCGAAGTTGCGCACAGGATACCGAATGCTTGCAAAGTTGCAGTAGCAATAATACGATCAGCAGTTCAAAATTATGTTAGTGTTGGCTAATTTGCATACGGCGTGCAGTTAAAGTACAATGGACATATATGTTGCAGCAAATACATTACACTACACAAGGCCAGGGAACCTTAATAAAATAAAAAAGAGTTGTTATATTGCCCTACACATGAGCCCAGTGTATAGTTTATGTGCCATATGTTAGGAAATGTAGGGGGGAAGCCGTGTACCCTAAACAAATGTACGCACTTTTGCAGACTATCACCCTGAAAAAAGGAAAAGACGCCAGCGTTTTTTGGGACTATGAAAAATTCGCAACAAAATTTCAAGTAAGTCCTATCTACTCCATTGCACTTCCTGGTCTGAGGTGGCGAAGGCAAGTCTGGCGATAGAGGTAACGGTCAGTAAAATAAAAAACGTAGTGAATTTGCATACTAATGCTCTTTTGCCAGGGCGGAAATTCGCCTCGCGTTAGAGTGCGAAGTTGCGCCAGAGTCTATCTCCTTCCCTAGCGAAATTATGCCGGCAATCGTTTGTAAATCGGCAAACTGCCCAAATGACGTCACGCTGGTGAATTTTTGACAGCGTTGGCCATTTCGCCCTTTAGTAAATTTGCCCCCAAATCTGAGCGTGTCTCTGCCCATAGACAATACATTGCTTTCCAGATGCTTGTCTCATCACTTTCCAGCACGATTCAGTTGATAAAAATTAACGTTTCAATTCTGCTGCAGGCCAAATCAAAGTTGTAATATAAAGATGTCCCATGGGAAAGGGAGACTCCATTTTTCTATATATGGAGAAACTAGGAAAGTGTTCATGACAATGGGCAATGGCATAATTTCTCTGAGATGTTAATCTTAAAGGGGCTGTTTACCCTTAAATTTACTTTTAGTATCATGTAGAGAGTGATATTATGAGACAATTTGCAATTGGGTTTATTTTTTTTTTTATTATTTGTGGCCTTTGTTATTTAGCTTTTTATTCTGCAGCTCTCCAGCTAACAACCATGCACTGATTTGAATAAGACTGGAATTTGAGTAAGGAAGGGCCTGAATAGAAAGAGGAGTAATAAAAAGTATCAATCTCAATGTATTTGTTGCCTTACAGAGCATCTGTTTTTTTAGGGTGGTGGCAGACAGAGAGATTAGTCGCCCATCGACAAATCTCCACTGCGGGCGACTAATCTCTGAAGTCGACCGAAGTTTCCTCATGAGGCAACTTCTGGGCGACTAATCTCCCCGTCTGCCACCACCCTTACATGGAGTCAGTGACCCCATTTCTATTTGAGAACAAAGAGGAGAAATGGAGGGGGAGATAGATGATTGTCTGTAAAGAGAAAAGGCTAGAAAATAAAGACCGTGAGAAGATGATAGAGATCAAGGTTTTCTGGGGAATCCCTAGAATACCAGTACAACACTGCTTACTGTATTACAACAAAAACGAATTCCAAGATTAAGAGACAGGGTAAAAGACTTGAATTATGAGGGGAGACTGTCAAGGTTGGGGTTGTTTTCTCTGGAAAAGAGGTGCTTTGCGAGCGGACATGATTACACTTTACAAGTACATTAGAGGACATTATAGACAAATAGCAGGGGACCTTTTTACCCATAAAGTGGATCACTGTACCAGAGGCCTCCCCTTTAGACTAGAGGAAAAGAACTTACATTTGAAGCAACGTAGGGGGTTCTTCACAGTCAGGACAGTGAGGTTGTGGAATGCACTGCCGGGTTATGTTTGATGCTGATTCAGTTAAAGACTATAAGAGGGACTTGGATGATTTTTTGGACAGACATAATATCAAAGGCTATTGTGATACTAAACTCTATAGTTAGTATAGATATGGGTATATATAGAATTTAATTAAAAGTAGGGAGGGGTGCGTGTATGGATACTGGGTTTTCATTTGGAGGGGTTGAACTTGATGGACTTTGTCTTTTTTCAACCCAATTTAACTATGTAACTATGTATGGGTAGATTATGGTCTAGGTATCTTAATTAAAGACTCAGGACCTATGTTTCAGGTGGGTGTACATGATCCCTTTATATACAGGGCAAGTCTTTTTCCAGCAACTAGCAATAGTAATCTGTATGCTAAATATAGTCTTACCAAGGATACCAGAAGCTAGATGGGAAACACTAAATTAAAATAACACCATTGTGAGGAATTGGTTTTGTATTCTCACCTGAACTGGAATCCTGGTGCTTTTCTCTGGTTCTTCTCTTTCTTTTTCCCTTGAAATACAGAGTGTCGTTAATATAGTGTAAATAAGGCTCTGTTTTATGGTACAATAAAGTTTATATGACATGCTTTAATCAATTTGTGTACAAGGGCAATATAGACGTGATACATGTCCTGAATTTAATTCTTTCTTATCTTAAAATTCTGAATCATGCTTTCCTCCCTCAGACACAAATGCTGGAATCTGATTAGGCTCAAAAAAAAAGTTAACATGATGTGCACATTTGTTACAAAAATCCAGAAACAATATTCAAGATATTAGCTGCCACTGTCCCATTACATGCTTTAATCTGAGCATTTGCCTTTGTGATAAGATCTCTGGCCAGACCATCTGAGGAGACATTAAGTTTGCAAGTGGAGACAGGAAAGTAAAAGCCTCTGACAGTGTACGGTCTTCATCATTTTTGGTTTCAGGCCTGCACTTTGTGGTTGAACATTTTTTTCCATCCCAATTACTTCATAATGGAGATATATAAATGTTTTGCCACAGTTCCGGGAATATAAAATAAAGCAAATATGTATTTACCATAACATTTGACCCAAACCAGATATCAAACTGCCCCACCCCCCTCACCATGCTTTAGGTTCCCCTATGTGATGATAATGTATGGTCCCTCAGGGTCCTGCAGCCTATCGACTTAATCTATTGTTTTGGCACTATGGATATCATTTGAGTTGCTTTGCTTAGGGATAAAAAAAAAACGTGTGCAGAAGCATGGGTTCAGGTAAAGATATTTTCATTCAGGTAAAGTTCCATTTGAAAGTTAAGGCCCATTGGTAGCAGAGGTTTTCTAGCAATTAGAACTGAAGCGATAGATTTAATGTCTTTTCTTATTGCTCCTTTTTGCCCTTTAATTAATTAAGTGCTCCATGAACCATGTCTAATCCTATTCTCTCTTTTGGTGAGTCTGCAGAGTAATAAATGATGGCATTTCTGCACAAAGGTATTTTATATAATTGGAAATCCTATGATCTTGGCTTTGCATGAGCAGTTTTTAGAGTCCTTTCTAAAGGCCCCTATACAGGGGCCAAAAAAATCAGCTTATTGGCCGGTGTATGGGGCCATTTGATGGGCTTCCCCGATCGATATCTGGCCAAAAGTCGGCCAGATCTCGATCGGGCAGGTTAAAAAAATCTTGTCTTGCGCATTATGATCCAATAGTTGGGACCTAGGGCCCACGATTGGATCAGCCCAATACCGCCCACTTCAATATGTCTCTAATGTCTATGGCCATCTTTTGTCAGCTAAGTGCTATTTACTTACTATATTGTTTAGCTGGTTTTGTGTTGTTTCAACTTGCGGATTATGATTTATTCTCCTGAGTATTATGGGTATTAGCAGGGGATAACTGTAGTCTTGGCTGTGAATGATAGTTCAGGCTTGAGTTATCAACATTAAAATTGCCTACTGCAATTGTCATGCAATTGATTGATTTGCTGAATTCATGCACGGGATATAGGCAAGGCACAGAGGCTTGAGCTACTAGAATATGTTAGTGCTTATGGTAACACTGTTTGGTTATGAATGATTTAGTGATATACTTACATAGTTGTCTCTTGCAGACCAGCCTGGGTATAACTGCATGTGTAGCTGCCTCTCTTTTCTGGCCAATTCATAGTATTTTGATTGTTCTTCTCTGGACAATGCATGCCACTAATAGGAGAAAAGAAAATATGGGTGAAGATTAAACTATAATTCCACAACTCAACATTCCCTTATCTAATGAATAAAGTTTGGGACGTGGCAGACAGTGAACATGGCTGTAATTTCAAGTATGGTTTTAATGAATGGTCAGTTTTTTTACACCTCCTAGCTACAGCTGTTTGCAGTCAGGTATGAATTTGCCAATATATATATATATATATATATATATATATATATATATATATATATATATATATATATATATATATATATATATATATATATATATAGTGATTAAATAGGGACCCGCACTCCAATGTTGCGTGAAGAAAAGGTTTTTATTTCAACTTGTACATCCAACTTTTCGGCGTTTATCAAGGATAAAGGCCCAGGCATGGGCCGAAACGTTGGATGCACAAGTTGAAATAAAAACCTTTTCTTCATGCAACATTGGAGTGCGGGTCCCTATTTAATCACTGTATGCTAAAGCTTTGACCCAGCACCCGCAGTAACTCCAAGACTGGATTAGAGTGCGAGCGTTTGTCTATATATATATATATATATATATATATATATATATATATATATATATATATATATATATATATATTTTTAAACACAGTCCACACAAACTTCATTGGAAGCAAAGCATTTCCCAACCCCTGTAGGCTCACAGTGTAATGCAACCACTTCCCCCACATTTTCCATTGTGAAGTGATGGATTCTGGAACTTGAAGTCCCTACACTTTCCACAGTGGCTGGTGCCAGATTCTCTGGAAATCAGAGGCACTTCAAGTGCCAAAACCCATCACTTCACAATAGATCAATGTATGAAGGGTCTGCATTACAACGTGAGCCTAAGGGGGGGAGGGGAACTGGTTCCTGTGAACACAGACAGACTATTACGGTTTGCTTTCAGTCTGTGAAATAAAGGAAGTCTGAGAAAAAAAAAAAAACAAAAGATATTTTATGTTAGGAACATGATGACGTTAGAAATATTACAAACCAAACCAAAGATTGTTTACAAACAATTCATAAATGATGTATCAGAAAAAACAGGAAATAGAATTTTGTCCTCACCCTTCTCCCTAGGATCTGATTAATGGCTGCGCTTTCTTTTAGCGTGCATTCTGCAATAACATTTGCCCTCATTTCTTTCATGTAGAGCATAAAGGCATTTAATGGTTTCTTAATAGCAGGTTTCTTGGGCTCTTTTTCTCTCTTTGGCTCTGAATGTTGCTTCCTGTTGAGAAGGGAATAAAATGAATGCAACAATTTTCTACATTCATAATGCTTTGTGCAACATACACTAAGCGTCTTCTGATTTCTAGTTTACAGTTTTCTCACCATAACTTGCCATAGACTTCCTATATTCTAGAACAGTAGTCCCAAACCAGTGGCTCATGAGCAACATGTTGCTCACCAACCCCTTGTTGCTCCCAGTAGAGTCCTGCAGTGGGTCGGGTACCCGCAAAAACCTGTGGGTTGCGGGTAGAAGTTCCAGGTGCAGTTATAGATGCGGGTCGGCGGTTCTGCTGGTTTACGGGTCGCGGGTCTTCTCAATAGCAATTTTTACTCCTTTTTTTCTGATCACGCCTACTTCAGATGATGTCACTTCCAGTTTATAATGACAGAACTTCCTGATTCTTGATGGTCAGTGGGTCCGGGTAGCGGGTCCAAGCGGGTAAGAATGCGGGTTTCAGTTCCGGGTTGCAGATTGCAGGTTCCAAAAAATGGACCCGCGCAGGACTCTAGCTCCCAGTGGCCTCAAAACAGATGCTTATTTTTAAATTCTTGGTTTGGAGGCAAGTTTAAGTTGCACAACAACCAGATGTACTGCCAAACAGAGCCTTCTATAGGCTAACAGTTTACATAGGGCCTATTAAATAGCCAATCAGAGCCCTCATTTGGCATCCCCGTGAACTTTTTTAGTGCTTGTGTTTCTCCCCAACTCTTTACCTTTGAATGTGGCTCACGAGTAAAAAAAAAAAATAAGGTTGGGGACTCCTGTTCTGGGACACTGAGTCTGTCTACACAAACACATAGGGGGGAATTCACAAAAGTGTCGGGAACGAAAAAATGTCTTTTAAATGTCGTAGAAAGTTTCGTAGTCACAGCCGACAAATTCACAGAGCGTTTACCAGCCAATTTTCTGACATGTACGACACTTTTGAAATAGCGTCATTAAAAGTTGGCGCTTTTTTTTCTGCACCACTTTTCCCGACACATTAGGAGCTCCAAAATGAAAATGTCGGTCAAATTGTCTTTTGAAAACGCTCGGTAAAATGACGTCTGTCCGACGAAAAGATATATACAACATTTTAGAAAATTGTTGACTTATGAGATATTCAGCGACGAATATGTGAATTTGCCGTACGACAGTTTACTTTACCGACACTTTTGTGAATTCCCCTCATAAGAAGTTTCCTGAAAACACACAACACCCAGGTTCATGATATAGCATAACACGTGTAGCTAAAGTACTCACATATTTCTTTCGTAGATGTCCATGTCTTTATTTCCTGAGTGGGGTATTATGGCTGGGTGAGGAATCCCTGTTGTGTGCATGCTGGGGCTGAGCATCAGAGGATGAGGAAACCTTGGCAAAACATGAAAAAACAAACAGCAGAGCCATTATGCTTTGCCTATACATTGCAGTCCGAGGGACCTTGGAGTAAAGGATATAAGCTACTGCAAAGGCAAAAATAAGCAGGGAAAAAGCAAGACAAAGCCAATAAAAGTTGTTTTTTAACATGGCAAAGAAGCCACTCTGGAAAACCAACATCAATTGGAAAACATGTAGCAACAATTGTGTGCATTTCTTAATTCTTCGCCATTTTGTGTACTTACAGGACTTTACTTTGTTACAATTAACAAATCAAGGTGGAAAAAAAAAGCAATGAAGATGTAGTAATTTATAAAGACAATATCACATGGCTTTGGGGGTTTGTTTTAGAGAAGTATCCTTATTATTGACTACTCTGTCGGAACACAACTGCTGCACATATAGTCACACAAGTGTTGCCCATGCTGGGTGGGTGTCATATCTAAATGCCAAAAACTTGCTTTGAATTCTATATTATATTGTGCACTCCTAACTGAGCTTAGGAGTATCAGGACTGCATTGAATTCTATATTAAATTGTTTACTCCTAACTGAAATAGGCGTATCAGGACTAGATGAAGCGCTTGGACCCGACACGTTTAAACGCGACTAAACGCATGCAACGTGTCTAGTGTTTTACCGAAAACGGAAGTGAAGGAGAATCGCAGGAAACAACTACATTGATCCGACTGTTGGATGAAAACGATTTGTGTTTTCATCCGACAGTCGGATCAATGAGTGGTTTCCTGCGATTCTCCTTCACTAGACACGTCGCATGCATTTAGTCACGTTTAAACGTGTCGGTCCAAGCGCTTCATCTAGTCCTGCCCTTATATCTGGTTTTTGACTGAAGCAAAATAAAAAAAAAAAAAGGCTCAATTTTGTATAGGGAGGGATTGCAGTTTAATATACAGGTAAGGGACCTATTATCCAGAATGCTTGGGGACCTAGGGTTTCCCAGATAAGGGATCTCTATACCTTAAGCCTACTAGAAAATAATTGAAACATTAAAATAAACCCAATAGGCTGGATTTGCTTCTAATAAGGATTAATTATATCTTAGTTGGGATTAAGTACAAACTACTGTTTTATTAGTACAGGAAATTTGAATTATTACATTAATATTATGAGATGTCATTCCCATAATTCAGAGCTTTTTGGGTAATGTTTTTTTTTGGATAACAGATCCCATACCTGTACAAATGATCTTGGTATTTTGATTAAGCAAAACATTAAATGTTCTCTTTTGTGTGAACATCCAAATTTGTTTTACATTTATTTATTTTAAGGAATGCTTGGTGTATAGAAAAGCTGGATACTACTGATGCAAGAAACAAAACATAACCCTATATTCTTGTTTCATTCGACAACCTGCTAATTGTTAGAAACAAATCCATCACAAGTATGGGACCTGTTATTCACAATGCTGGGGACCTGTGGTTTTCCAGATAAGGGATCTTTCCATAATTTGGATCTTCATACCTTAAAGGAAAACTAAACCCTAAAAATGAATATGCCTCAAAATGCCATATTTTATATATATATATATATATATATATATATATATATATATATATATATATATTTATTTTTATATGTATATATACTTAAATAACCCCAATAGGTTGGTTTTGCTTCCAATAAGGATTAATAAATAGAAAATCATTTGTAAAAAATTGGATTATTTGATTGTATTAGAGTCTATGGGAGACAGCCTTTCCATAATTTGGAGTTTATTGGATAATGGGTTTCCGGATAAAGCATCCCAAACCTGTATTACACACTTAATGTCTACTACCGCATATTTAAACAACAAGCAGGCTTGGTATAAAGATTTAACACTAGATGGTGCAATATGTTTGGCAGGCTGTCCTCTGACAGTAGAGGTTCTGAATTCTACAGTGTTTGTATAGTATTACAGGTATAGGTTCTATTATTTGGAATGCTTTTAAATGTGCTAAAAAACTGTTAAGAGGATTTTTTTTCCCACCAATATGGAGTTATGTAGCTTAGTTACCATCAAGTACAAGGTGCTGTTTTATTATTAAAGAAAAATAGGAAATCATTTTTAAAAATGTGAATTATTTGGTTAAAATGGACTCTAGGGTAGATGGCCTTCCTAGAGACTTCTAGATAAGGGGTTTGCAGATAAGGGAAATTTCTTTTGATGTATTTTTTTTTGTTTTTTTCCAAGTTTCCTGGGAATTTAATTGCCACTGACCTTTCATGGTAGAAGCATGTAAGTGTAAATCTGTACCTACACAGACAATGCTGCAATTCACACTAAGACAAGCCTCAAGACTTAAAGGGGTGGTTCACTTTTCAGTTAACTTTTAGTATGTTATAGAATTGCCAATTCTAAATAGTTTTAGATTGGTCTTAATTATTTATTTTAGTTTTTTTTTAATTATTTGCCTTTTATCAGACTCTTAGCTACTTCTAAATGGGGGTCACTGACCCCACCTAAAAACAAATGCTCTGTAAAGCTACACATGTATTGATATTGCTACTTTGTATTATTCATCTTTCTTCCTTTTCCTATTCATATTCCAGTATCCAATTCAACTTAGGGCTGGAGTGACTGGATGACTAACATAACAGAACAGAGCCCAACTTCCTGCTTTTCAGCTCTTGAACTCTGAGTTAGTCAGTGACTTGAAGGGGGGCTACATGGGACATAACTGTTCAGGGAGTGTGGTATTGATTCTCAGCATGCAGTTTAGATTTAAAAGCAAACAGTTTTGACCCATGTGCCCCACCCTAAGTCACTGATCAGTGGAGCTGCAAAGTAGGAAGTAGTGTTCTGGCTATTATGTTAGACACCCAGTCACTCCAGCCTTTATACATTACATTACTGGCTAACTAACTATATTAGAAACATTTTTTATTTTGCACAGGCTATTTACCCAGTTTTTATTTTTACACTGAACTGTTCCTTTAAATATGGGTGAAGGAGTCTGAGATTTGTATAGTATGACATAAAATGCTTGAGCCTACTAGACACAGCCTTCATAGCATACTGTTCTACACTACTCAGAACGACAGAAGGTTTCTGAAGTGCTACATTCAACCTCACTAGAGCCGGCTCTATTCCACCAAGTGACTCTGGGAGGCAAAATTGCCACCACATAACATGTCAGTAGACTACAGGCTCCCTCTCTAAAATAAGAGAACTAATAAAAAGAATACAGAATGGTCTAAAACAGTGTTCCCCAACCAGTACTGCCAAACAGAGACTCCTGTAGGCTACCAGTCCATATAGGGGCTACCAAACAGCCAATCACAGCTCTTTTTTGACATCCCCAAGGACTTTTTCATGATTGTGTTGCTTTCCAACTCTTTTTCACATTTAAATGCGGCTCACGAGTAAAAAAGGTTGGGGACCCCTGGTCTAAAACGTGGATTGTTCTCTGATTGAACATGGCCTAGCACGAAGTTACACGATATGTACAAGACAAAATAATTAAAAAAAAAAACCTTCACCTTGGGCTCTGGCATTACTGCACAATGATGTTTTAAAGAAATTGTTCAATATAAAAAAGTCGGCCAGATCTCGATCGGAAGGGACTAAAAATCCCGTCTGATCGCGGGCGCATCTGTTCGTTGATGCGGTCCCGCGATCTGACCGCCAGTAAAGCCACCGTAGGATCCGATTGTTGGGCCCTAGGGCCCACGATTGGATCAGCCCGATATTGCCCACCTCAAGGTGGGCATCTCGGGGAAAAGATCCGCTCGTGGCCATAGCGGATCTCTTCGTGTATGGCCACCTTTAGAAAGCTGAAAAGCAGAAGTAGTGTTCTGGCTATTATGTTAGACATCCAGTCACTCCAGCCTTTATACATTATTGGCTAACTATATTAGAAACATTTTTTTTATTTTTCACAGCCTATTTACCCATTTTTTTTAAATTTTTACACTGAACTGTTCCTTTAAGACACAATTTGCATTGAAATTTACACCTGTGACATTTTTCAACGTGACCGTGTTTCTGAAAGACAATGCTGCAGCACAATAAGCTCAGGACAGACCTGCTGGAAACACAAGGAATGCTGGGAGATGGAGGACGATAAGCTTGCGTAATACAGATCACTGCCCTGTCCATATGATACTTACCTGGAATAGGAAGGGCCGGAGGACATAGTCGCCGAGTATGGCTGTCTAAACCCACAAGAAGGGATAGGATAGACAGGCTGGCTTTGCCTGTGAGCAGGAAGAAACAACTCATCGAGTCAGTATTTGTATTTGTAATTTTAAGGAAAAAGGCACAGGGGTCCTTGTTCTAAGTGGGCTGTGCATGAACACCCCTCACAGCCAATAACTAGCATTTAGCTCTGCTCACATATGCACCGAGCTGTGTCACATCAAAACCCTGCTGAAATATTTGGCCTTATTGTATAATTATGCAGAGGCACTGCTGCCATGAGCAGTTGAGAAACTCGTCTCAGGCAGCAGCAGCCCACAGGTTACCAAGGGCAGCAAAAAGCCGCCTCTGGTAATTTAAAAGGGGAACTATCGTAAAAATGAAAATTTATTATAAGCTTCCTCATACTGAAGTAAGCAACTTTCTAAATACAATCAATTAAATAGCATTGTTTCTGAAATAATCAAGTTTCTCTTCACTATCCGTCTCTCGGCATCTGTTTCTCCTCATTCTCAGGCAGCAAAGACCCCAGAAGCATCCCTATAATTAGGAATCATAAGTAGTAATTAGGAGTGCTCTACCCTCATTAGAACCTATGTAGGTTTCAGGTGCTATACTGGAAGACCCTTGTCTGCTTTTTGGGTCAACTGATACATCCAAAGTAAGAATCCAGTAGCACACTTAAATTGATGCAAAATCCGTAGTGATTTATTTCGCCCATATATGAACAAACAAAAGCAACATTTCAGGCCCTACTGGACCCTTTATCAAGCCTGATAAAGGGTCCAGTAGGGCCCAAAATGTTGCCCTTGTTTGTAAAATAAATCACTACGGATTTTGCATCAATTTAGATGTGCTTTGGATGTAATTAGGAATCATGTCACTTACAGATTTTATAGGTGTGGGGTGTTAGGGCTAGTTTTGTTACTCATACACCCAGCACAGGCACAGAGGACAAATATGATACATATATGGTATTCAGTGAATGCCTCCAGCATGTTTGTGTATTTAGGTTACGCTGACCATGATGTCGCCATATTTCATTTGTATTGAAAGGTTACCCCAGACATGAGATCTTACGTGGACTTTGGGTTCCATCATATCAGGTTTACTTTTAGTTCACCATTTTAATCTACTTTGCATGTGTACCCGGAACTACCCATTGCAATTTTTAGTGAACAATAGTACCAGGGCAGGGTATTAGGTAAGCTATTATAATTGCTGAGGGTGCCTAACATTTTGGCATCCACCAGAGATTTTACCAATACTTCTTTAAAGGTGATCCGTCACCCACAAAAATGTTTCAAAATCCTATTTTATCTAATTAGTGAAGCAAAATGAACTTTAATGACACTATTTAAATTATTTGAATATTGTTTCCATCAGTCTGGGAATTCATAATTATGACAAGCAGGCAGAAGCCATTTTGTGGACACTGTTATTAAGATAAGCCTTGTATCATCTCAGAATCTTGTTTGTGTACCAGAATGGGGGACCCGATGTTCATCCCCATGCCCTGGCTACACAATTTAATGGTGAAGAGAATGGGGGAATGTGTGGAGAGCAGTGACATCTAGGAAGTGCTGAATGGAAAGTGAAAGTAATTGTCTGCCCCACCTCTATAGAGGAGGGGCAGACAATATTCTTGAGATTTTAAGAAGTGCTTACAACAGCTATGAATGCTTTTATAAAAAATAGGATTTCATGTTTAATTTGAAAAATGACTTATTATACAGATTTTTGTGTCTGGGTGACAGGTCCGCTATATAAAATATTTTCAGTTTCTACACTATAACTAGCACTCGGTATGCTCTAAAATACAGTGTGTGTGGTTGCTCTGTAACGTGATAGCTTAAAAAAATGCATAACAATCAGAACTTGTACCTACTCTTTCAAATAATAATACAAAAAATATTATAAAGCATTAAAGGAGAAGGAAAGGCTTTGTGCACTTGGCACCCCCAAGTGATTCTATGGATGTACCTGAAACCGATCCTCTTCCTCCTCTTTTTTTACGCAGCTGCGCATGTGCAGTAGAACGAAAAGCCGAACTTAAACTAAAAAGTCGGCTGTTTCGTTCTGTTGCGCATGCGTTTGCCCCGGGAAATTTAAAGAAAGGAGAAGCCGGAAAAGGATCAATCCGTGGAGCTCACTGGTATAACCCCAGGCCGGTGCAGTTTTCTGATTATAGGAGCACCGGCCCGGGGTTTCAGGTAAGTCAATACAATCGCTTGGGGGTGCCTAACATTTGGCAACCCCAAGTGCAAATTTTCCTTCTCCTTTAATACATTTCCTTTTTTCCATCCCCTGTAATCAACAGTTAGCTTACAATAGAAACAAATCTCCCAAAAAAGACTTCCCACATTATAACATTAAGATTGCTGCAAAAAAAAACAGTTAAAACCTATTATTTGTGGCAATCTGGCATAAGCGCGGGAAATGTCCTCCCTATGCATTAGCAACCAATCTTAATGTTGTACTATGGAAAGTCTTTTTTGGGAGATTTACCCCCCCCCACGGTAGAGCAGATTAAAGATGACAGGCACTGAAAATAATGAAATTGGATTTAAGAGCTTCTATTAAGGAGGATCTGGCAGAAGCAATTCTGTTTCTAAAAACAATATTTTAGTTAATTCTGGACTGTATGTAACAGCTATTCTACAACTACGTATATGTCAGGTACAAGTTGTTTTAGGTTTTCCAATTGGTTTTGATCCATGTAATTTAAATTTGATTTTGGTTTAGAATTACCAAAGGACATGGTTTATATTTCTGAGCTTTGGCAGTGATAAAATGCCCTGTATGTTGTGTACTTAACTTTTTTCAAACAACATGGAAAATATACAAGTTTATTAAAAGAACATGTTAATGTTTTAAAGTAATTGACATTTAATATACAGTAAAGCATGCACTGGTAAAAGCTGTGTGTTTGCTTCATAAAGACTATTATAATTTATATAAACAAGCTGCTGTTTCGCTATGGGCAGGCATTCAAGCTGGAAAAGAAGAAAAAAGGGCACAGGTTACATAGCAGATAACATATAAGCCCTGTCCAATACAATGGTGTTTTATCCGTTATCTGCTATGTAACCTGTGGCCTTTCCAATTTTTTTGAATGGTTGCCCCCATGGCTACACAGCAGCTTGTTTCTATAAACTAAACTATAGTAGTACGTATCTGTTATCTACTGTGTATCCTGTGCTTGAATGGCTGCCCCCCATGGCTACACAGCAGCTTGTTTATATAAACTATAGTAGTCTTTCTGAAGCAAATACACCAGTTTTACCAGTGCAGAGCAACAGTACATTATATTTCAATTACTACGATACACTTTCAGTTTTTGGTGTTACTGTTCCTTTAAAAACAGACGAGTTAAGAGTTGGAGTCTGGCATTGGTAAATTTAATAACTACGTTCTCTGTCTCTTACAACTGCTAACAAGAGCCAGGAAGTTGAAAAATTAAACTAATTTCTCAGGTTTAGCTAAAAAACAAAACAAACTGATTTTCATTCATTATAACCACAGGCAAAAAAATATGTTTAGCACACGGCCTATTCAACAATCTCATGTTGAGCATGTTAGGGTTTTCCATACAAAGGATCTATCTGTAATTTGCATTTTCATGCCTTAAATCTGATAAAATTAATTTGAACATTACATAAAACCAATAGGATTGTTTTGCCACCAATATAGCCTCATGTAACTTGGTTAGCATTAAGTGCAAGGTACAGGTATGGGACCTGTTATCCAGAATGCTTGGGACAGGATCTTTCCATAATCTGGATCTTCATCCCTTAAGTCTATTAGAAGTTCATGTAAATATTTAATAAATGTCCAATATCTGGTTTGGCTTCCCGCAAGGATTAATTATATCTTAGTTGTGATCAAGTACAAGGTACAGGTATTATTACAGAGCAAAAAGAAATCATGATGGGAGACGGCTTTCCGTAGTTTGGAGCTTTCTGGATAAAGGATCCCATAACTGTACAGTTTTTTTTATTACAGAGAAAAAGGAACCATTTAAAAAAATTTAATTATTTGCTTAAAATGGACTTTCTGAGAGATGGAATATTCTTGAATGGCCAAGTCAGTCGCTTGATCTGAACCCAATTGAGCTGCATTTCACTTGTTGAAGACTAAACTTCGGACAGAAAGGCCCACAAACAAACAGCAACTCAAAGTCACTGCAGTAAAGGCCTGGCAGAGCATTAAAAAGGAGGAAACCCAGAATCTGGTGATGTCCACGAGTTCAAGACTTCAGGCTGTCATTGCCAGCAAAGGGTTTTCAACCAAGTATTAGAAATTAACATTTTATTTTCAGTTTTTTAATTTGTCCAATTACTTTTGAGCCCCTGAAATTATGTGATTGTGTTAAAAAAAGGCTTTAGTTCCTCACATTTTTATGCAATCTTTTTGTTCAAACCACTGAATTAAAGCTAAAAGGCTGCAGTTCAACTGCATCTGAGTTGTTTCATTTAGAATTCATTGTGGTCATATACAGAACCAAAATTAGAAAAAAGTTGTCTCTGTCCAAAGATTTATGGGCCTAACTGTATAACAATAGGCCTTGTAACAGATTGTTTCTACAGTAGGTGTCTAGTGTTATAGGTGTGATTTGGAAACTCTTCAGAGGCATCAGATGTATGTCCATATATTTACCAGGTTATACTGTGGGTCTTTCCTTGAAACACAAGGTGCAGCCTTTCAAACATGAAAGTGGAGATAAAAACGTATATAAAAGCTGCCACTGAACAACAATTTGGAGAAGTAGTATATGTAAAATGGTGTGCCTTGCCCCGAACGGACCAGGAAGTGGAGAATATAACCATTTCCTGTGGTGTGCGTAAACAAAATACATACACTTACACAGTTACTGCACCACAATATCATTCGCAAGGTGCAATATGCTGGTAGCTCTTTTAATTCTGGTGGTTAATGTTCATCTATAAATGGTTGACGCACGACTTGTGTTTTTATAAAGGCTTCCTTCAAGGTAACTGTACATTTATGCGGCTGGACGTGTTGATGGCTTGTAACCGGATGTTTATTTACCTCTATAGAGAAGCCCTTGTACCTTCAGTGAAACCAGAACTAGCGGAGAGTACAAGGTGCCAGACAGCAGTCACTCCCACACTGCTTAGAACTTAATCATGTATGTTCTAATCACATTAACAATCATCCAAGTACTACAATATATCAAGAAGTCTTTGAAGTTTCACGTTCTCAACAATCACACAATGTTAATCCACTGCTGACATTTTGTTACTCAATTAGACAGAATTGTTAGAATAAAACAGGATAAAGCTTTTCTTTGCACAATTGCCCAAAATAAGTGAGGTACTAATTACTGCAATTAAGGATGAAATAATGATTGATCGGAAAGGAAGCATTCACACGTCTGTTTCTGTTTTTTTAATGGGTTGTCCACCTTTAAATTCATTTTTTAAAAGGGCCTGGATAAAAGAGGAGGTAATAAAAAGTCACAATAAATCTGTAGCCAAAGCATTTGGATTTTAGAAGGGGTCAGCGACCCCTGTTTGAAAGAAGGAAAGATACAGAAAGAAAGGCAAATAATGACTGATCGGAAGGAAGCATTCACACACATTTTTTTTTTTAAATGGGTTGTCCACCTTTGAATTCATTTTTAAAGAGGGCTTGGATAAAAGAAGAGGTAATAAAAAGTTACAAATAAACTGAAGCCAAAGCATTTGGGTTTTAGAAGGGGTCAGTGACCCCTGTTTGAAAGTAGGAAAGATACAGAAAAAAGGCAAATAACGACTGATTGGAAGGAAGCATTTACACGTCTTTTTTTTTTTTTTTTTAATGGGTTGTCCACCTTTAAATTCAATTTTTAAAGAGGGCCTGGATAAAAAGAGGAGGTAATAAAAATTCACATTAAATATGTAGCCAAAGCATATGGATTTTAGAAGGGGTCAGACCCCCGTTTGAAAGCAGGAAAGATACCGAAAGAAAGGACAAATAATGACTGGAACTAAGCATTCACACTTTTTTTTTTTTTTTTTAAATGGGTTGTCCACCTTTAAATTGATTTTTAAAGAGGGCCTGAATAGAAAGAGGATGTAAAAGTCACAATAACAATAAATTTGTAGCCAGAGCATTTGGTTTTAGGGTCAGGTTTTAGGGTCTCTCAGATTCGGGGAGATTAGTCGCCTGGCTACAAATCTCCTCTTCTTTGGGGCGACTAATCTCCCCGAACTACCTCCCGCCGGCTAGAATGTAAATCCTTGTGAGCTAACTTCAGATGACTTCGGAAAACGAAGTGCTCCAAGTGTCATCCCACCGGCGATTTAAATTCTAGCCGACAGGGGGCAGTTCAGGGAGATTAGTCGCCCCGAAGAAGAGGAGGTTTGTCGCAGGGCGACTATTCTCCCCGAATCTGAGCGTGTGCCCGACCCTTAGAAGGGGTCAGTGACCCCCATCTGAAAGCAGGAAAGATTCAGAAAAAAAAGGCAAATAATTCAAAATCTAGATCAAAGTTAAAAAATGAAGACCAACTGAAAATTTGCTTAGAATTGTGCCTTCCCCAGCACCTTCAGTGACATCAAAGAGTCTTGGTCAGGCTCGGGGTATATAGAAATGATAGCACATGGGATTGGGATTGTTTAAAGTTAGGAGAGAGCAGATTATGGGTCCACCCTCACATCACTACACTACAGGTCTTAAGTACAATGTCCACAGGAGATCGCCTCCCTAGCAGGTGACAAAGGGTCCACAAAACCCCCTGACTGGATCACACTTTCACACATCTGTGAGTTTCAGGCAAAAACCTTACTGAAGTTCAATGGAAGCATTGTGCTTGGATGTCTGTGACTTTACTACCCTCAAGGGTTTAAATGCCGGGGAATTCCCTACCAATTCAGTTGAAATGAAGAAAGTTTTCAAGAAAAACTCTAAAATGTCCAGTTGCCTTTGACTTAATTCTACTAGATACTGCTTGCCATTGTACCGTTACTTCTCAATCAACAGGTGCAAACGTGCCTCGTATCATTTTAGTATAATGCCAAAAGCATCTTAGAGCATTGTACATTAAGAAAAGTCAATACTTACCACCCCATGGAAGGGGATATCTGTCCAACTCCTCCAGAAGGCAAGGGGTAGAAGGTGGGAACATCAGGTGTTTGGGAAGGTCTGTGGACACCTAGTGAGATATGACCATGTTTAACATTTGTTTCCACATACACTATTTTCAGTAAATGTACAGTGACAAGAAAAACAGTTCACTGATTAGATGAAGCAAAATTACACAGGACTTTATTAGCAGGTTGTGAGATGCCAATGAGTGTTTTTCATCAGGCTGTTATAGCTGGCAACTCCATTTGGCATTTATTTTAAGCCTAAGTCAAGAGGTCCTCTGCACTCGCCCATTATTAATATACAAGTCAGTGTAGGATTGGCCAGACCAGGGACGATTAACGTAGTTGGCCAGCTTGAACCAGCTTGAACATAGTGCAATATATGGACTAAAGTGGAGGGCATTTTATGCAAAGAATGTCTTAAAGGAACAGTAACACCAAAAAAATTAAAGTGTTTTAAAGGAATGACAATATAATGTACTGGTAAAACTGGTGTGTTTGCTTCACAAGCACAATTATAGTTTACATAAATAAGCTGCTTGTTCATAAGGGAGAAAAGGCACAGGATACGCATAAGATCTGTAGTATACAATGGCATTCTTTAGAACCTATCTATCTACTGTGTATCCTGTGCTTGAATGGCTGCCCCCATGGCTACACAGCAGCTTGTTTATATAAACTATATTAGTACTTTTCTGTTATCTACTGTGTATCCTGTGCTTGAATGGCTGCCCCCATGGCTACACAGCAGCTTCTTTATATAAACTACAGTAGTACTTCTGACGCAAACACACCTGTTTTACCAGTGCAAGGCAACAGTACGTTATATCGTCCTTCCTTTAATCCACATTCATTTTTAGGTGTTACTGTTCCTTTAATATGCTTAATATATTGATAATGGGCGAGTGCAGAAGATCCTTATCGGTTTAAAGGAACGTTTACACCAAAAACTGAAGTGTATCAAAGCAATTAAAAATATAATGTACTGCTGCTCCACATGAAACTTGTGCTGAGCAGAAGTTACGGATGTGTTACTGATCTCTAAAATTGTTTATTAGTGAGCAAAACTTTCCATTTTGGAGAAAAAAAGGTATAATCACGTGTGTGTGTGGGGGGGGGGGGGTAGCAGTGCAAAGCCAATAACATTCGCTTGCTATTTTATCAACTTTATCAACATGAAAATCTATAGATACCGTATATACTCGTGTATAAGCCGACCCGTGTATAAGCCGAGGTACCTAATTTTACCTACAAAAACTGGGAAAACTTATTGACTCGCGTATAATCCTAGACACAACTACAGCCCTGTCTCCCAGCAGCGCACATTCTGCCAAAGCGACCCCCCCAGCGATCAACCGGACTTCTTTGCAAAGCTGATGGTGACAGAGAATTGCCAAATGGATTACTGTGTGCATTGTCCCACTGTCCCACTACCATGTGCAGAGGGTGCTGTTTGATATTGCCATCACTGTTAATCTTTTGTATAACCAACAGAGGGTGCTGTGTGATATTGCAGTCACTGTTATTCTTTCATATAACCAACAGAGGCACTGTGTGATATTGCAGTCACTGTTAATCTTTCATATAACCAACAGAGGGTGCTGTGTGATATTACAGTCACTGTTATTCTTTCATACAACCAACAGATGGCGCTGTGTGATATTGCAGTCACTGTTAATCTTTCATATAACCAACAGAGGGTGCTGTGTGATATTGCAGTCACTGTTATTCTTTCATACAACCAACAGATGGCGCTGTGTGATATTGCAGTCACTGTTAATCTTTCATATAACCAACAGAGGGCGCTGTGTGATATTGCAGTCCCGGTTATTCTTTTATACAAACAACAGATGGCACTGTGTGATATTGCAGTCCCTGTTATTCTTTCATACAACCAACAGATGGTGCTGTGTGATATTGCAGTCTCTGTTATTCTTTCATACAACCAACAGATGGCGCTGTGTGATATTGCAGTCACTGATAATCTTTCATATAACCAACAGAGGGCGCACTGTTATTCTTTCATTTAACCAACAGAGGGCATTGTGGGATATTGCAGTCTCTCCCCAAGTGAACTGTTGGTATAGGAATGATTAAAAGTGACTGTAATCTCCGCTACTCCGGTCGGGTACCGCTGACCCGCGTATAAGCCGAGGTAGACTTTTTCAGCACATTTTGGATGCTGAAAAACTCGGCTTATACGCGGGTATATACGGTAACACAATTCCAGTAAAACTGTGTTTGCCATAGAGCCTCTCATCTGTATGTATTGTTTAAAGTAACATTGTTCCCGTTTGACAACCTGGCCATACATAAAACTGGATGATTAAAAACACAGGGGTTGTTGACATACTTCTGTCGTTTATCTAGTCCATAGAAGTGACCACATAAACCTGTCTATGTAAAGCATAGTCCTGCATAATCCAAAAGCAAACCAAAAATACTCGCTAAGGCACTGCACTATTTCCTGTCTTATGCTTGTGCTTTTCACGGGATGACTGTGTCAGTCTCATTTTTAGTATAAAGCATAGAAAATTACTTTCCATTTTCTATTACCACACACAAACAGCTTATATAAAACACCTACAGTCAAAATGAATCGCTTAGTGCACTGGCTAAAAGCTGGGCTGTCTATTTATCCCCGAATAACCACAGTAACACAAGGGCCGGTAGACAACACAAAGGAGCTGCTCATCATTCTTGCTCTGCTTCTCAAACCAATACAAGGAACTCAAGTCTAGGAGTATTCATTTCTAGTTACCGTTTACTCACTGTTCCATTTAAACACAGCAGCGATCTGAACAATCGCTGCAACTGTAGATCCTACGTACCTTTAATGCATTGCTCGCTATAATGGAGGCCTCTTACTATACAGGTATGGGATCACTTATCTGGAAACTCCAGAAAGGCAATCTCCCATTATCCAAATAATCCAAAATTATAAAGCAAAACCAGCCTATTGGGTTTATTTAATGTTTACATGATTGTCTAGTAGACTTAAGGCATGAAGATCCAAATTACAGAAACATCCATTATTTGGAAACACCAGGTCCCAAGCATTCTGAATAACAGGTCTCATACCTGTAGTAGCTGAAGATATAGCTACTAAAAAACTACCTTCCATGTTAGAAGTTTCATGTCAATGGAAGCCAAGGGCTCAAAAATCTTTCTGGAGAAAGACAACACAAGGTTCATATCCGACATCAGAATTGGGTGCCGATGGGTCCTACCACTTGCACAGCGACCAGAAGCCTTCCATCGAACTGACTAGTTTCCAGACTAATTTCTATGATCTCTTGTAGAAAGTCTAGTTGAAAGTTGTATGGCAAATTGATGGATTATGCTTTAAATTTCTGCATCTGGAGAAAGATCTCCAAATGCGAGACCTGCATTTTATGCGTGCAGAAGTGTCTTCTCACCTTGCTGGAGAAATTCTATCCTGCCCAATGGCACTTTCAATAGCCAGGCCATCATCCCTAAGTTGGCCTGACCTCTAAAGAAGTTCACATGGGGGGTGGGCTAAGGACAGTGTCACAGAGTGGTCATTACATCCCCAATAAATCTTGTGGATCCTGGCATCTGGTGAAGTATTGTGGAAGCTGGTATGGTGGAAATTTAATTTTACCACATTAGATCGATTTTGGGGGTTCACCAAAAAGCTGTAAGTTACTGAGCATAGCCTTCCAACGTTAATGAACTGACTAGTTTCCAGACTAATTTCTATGAGGTCTTGTCGAAAGTCTAGTTGAAAGTTGTATGGCAAATTGATGGATTATGCTTTCGCTTTCTGTCAAGAAAATTGCAGCTAATAACATCCCTAACTAAGTAAGATGGCGATGGACCTGTGCAGCAATGAACAGACCCCATCAAAGATCGTATAAATCTGGTGTCATGAGGTTCATGCAGGATTTGCTCTGATATATCTGGTTGGGTTGCAACTTTGGTAATTCCAAGAGAAGTCTTTTTGTAGCTCTATTGTGGTTGGAGAAGGTAGTTTAAGGTACCTGAAATTCAGAGTTCTGCAGAGTGTGCTTACCAAAGAAAAGGACATAAAAGAGTGCTGACTGCACTGAGTTTCTTCTCCTGGGGACGAAAGTTGCACTTTCCTCCATCTTATTGATATAAATGTCTATTTCAGGTCCAAACATAGAAGCACTGGTGAAAGTAAGCACCACCAGGACCACTTTTTTATGCTGGGTTAGTATTTCATGACTGACCCCTGCAGCCATAGTTTTTGCTAAAAGTTGTAGATCATCTATGGATGTGTCACATAGGAAATGGACTGCACTAAGTACTTTATAACATTGAATGTTCATATTAAAAAAAAAAAAAAAAAAAAAAAAAAACTCATCAGTGAAGGTCACTAAAGCCTCTTTGAAGGGGTTCCTCACCTTTGAGTTAACTTTTAGTATGATGTAGAGAGGGATATTCTGACACAATTTGCAATTGGTTCATTTTTTTATTTGTGGTTTTTGAGGGATTTAGCTTTTCATCCAGTAGCTCGCCAGTTTACAGTTTCAGCAATCTGGTTGATAGGGTTCAAATTACCCTAGCAACTATGGTCTTTGCATTGATTTGACTAAGAGACTAATATATGAATAGGAGAGGGCCTGACTGGAAATATGAGTAATAAAAAGTAGCTTTTACAATGCATTTGTAGCCTTACAGAGCATTTGTTTTTTTAGATGGGGTCAGTGTCCCCCATTTGAAAGCAGAAAAAAAGTCAAATCATTCAAAAATGATACAAAATAAAGAATGAAGACCAGTTAAAAAGTTGCTTAAGGTGGCTATACACTATTAGATCCGATTGTTTGGCCCTCGGACCGAACGATCGGATTACAATGCTAGAAATGGGTACCATGGGTCGCAGGACTGCATCAACTAACCTATGCGGTCCTGGATCGTGGAAAAAAAATCAAACTTGACCGATCAATAACTGTCCAATTTTTGACCTGATAACGATTGGGAGGACCCGTCGGGAACCCCCACACTTGTCTAAAACAAGTGCAAAGTACTAAAATAGAAGCAAAATTGAGTGCACAATTCAGAAAACTACTTGCATCTATACATAGTTTTTACCAACCTGCTTTGATGAATTACACATGGGACCCCATGAATTATCATCAACTATTGCCTGTTGGTATTCTGGGATAAAAACTGCTTTGTATCCAGCTGTGGGCTTTTGTACTTGCAATAGATGAGCCCTCTAGAGCCGTAATGGCACCACAAACAAATGAATCAGTCAGAGTGAGTGGTACCCCAAGCACATTATATACAGTAAAATGCAGTGGGCACCCCAAGTGTATTACACTGGTAGACAAATTGGGTACCAGCATTCCAATAAAAGTACTGTGACTTTAAGGGTATAGCAAATTACAAGTCAATTCGTGCTGGCTAGATTGGCCATATTGTAATGACTCTTCCCCACTACATAGAACATCATTGTGATCCCCATAATGTGACAACACTGTTATTCTAAAAACCTCCAGTAAGGGGCAGTACTAAAACTTCCAGCGTAACACTAGAACAGGGATCCCCAACCTTTTGAACCCGTGAGCAATATTCACACGTAAAAGGAGTTGGGGAGCAACACTAGCATGAAAAATGTTCTTGGGGTGCCAAATAAGTGGTGTGATTGGCCATTTGGTAGCCCCTATGTGGATTGTCAACCTACATTGAGACTCTGTTTGGCAGTACATCTGGTTTTTATACAAAAAAACTTGCCTCCAAACCTGGAATTAAAAAATAAGCTCCTGCTTTGATGCCACTGGGAGCAACATCCAAGGGGTTGGAGAGCAACATGTTGCTCACGAGCTACTGGTTGGGGATCACTGCACTAGAACATACATGTAAGATAAAGACCTAGCGCACTCCTTTGCCTTATACAGCCACATGAGAGAGCAGCCACCTGTAGATTCAACATACCAGTGGGGGCTACCTAAAACTCTTCCACCAGTTCAACTCCAGAGTAACACAAATCCTTCTCCCCTTAACCAGGAGGAACTTATCTCATGGGCACACTTCAGCAGGAGTATTCAATTCACTAACAAGTTTTTTTTTCACTTGAAAACAAACAGAAAATTATCTCACACTTGTGTTTTTAAATATTAATAAGATATGCCATGCAAGAACTATTATATTGGAAAATTCAAATTTTTTTGAATGTTAAGGTCCATAGTTATGCAACAACCTTAATAATATCTCCACTGAGTGCAGAATGCCACCATAAAATACTAACAGCAAAAAGGGGCATCTTTAGACTGCATCAAACTGTATATACAGTATATGTATAAATGCACATACAAGCCATATACAGGCAATTTTACACTAATTATCTTACCTTGCTTCTGATTCAGATCGACAGGAAGGTGTGGAGAATGGGAGCCATGGCTGAAGGACTCGCTATTATAGGGAATGAGAGGATGAACGCCATGTGACGGCTGTACCACAGGAACTTTGTTGGACTAAGGGGAAAAAAAAGGAATAAGAAAAATGTATAAAGTTAGAATTAACATGAAGCAATAACATAGATGTGGGCAGAACTTAAATTGTAATAACTTTAACAGCAGTGCTATTAAACTCACCAAGGACAGTACCTTCTATCAACTAAGGAAGCTGGAGAGGGTCAATCTGTATTTAAGAACAATAGTCCTAAGTGCCCTGCACAACACTAGACATGTCAAAAGCCATGTATCTGTTGTTGTCACTATATCAAGCCCCTCCCTTCCATCTTGGACAACATGGTGGCCCTCCTCTTCCAATGGCCCTCCTGAGTGTTCTACCATCCTGCACCAAGCCACACAGACAAAGCAGATCTGATTGTTTGCGGAGTGGATCTGGGCCCAACTGGGCCACCCACATGCAGGGTCAATTCAGACAATGGGGCCTCTATAGCTCCTTTGGATGAGGACTACATCAAATCTGCCGGACTTCTATCTGGTCAATTTATGGCCATATATTGGTCAGTCAATGGATTACATATACAGTAATGGCCAATAACCTGGCTAACCATTTTAGAGGAACCAAATACTTTCATTTCAGCAATTTTTATTTCAGCAATGCTAGTTATTTCTTTTTCTGTGCCAGTAAAACATTAAATGACTACTGGAAGTGATATTTTGACCACCCCAGTGTGTAATTTATTTTTTTATTGCTTTGATTGATATTAATGGATGCTTTGTGATTCTATTGCATTCAGCATTATTCTTGACAAATGTTTTTTTGAATGGAAAATGTGTGTGCAAGGTTTCCTTTTTGGAGCATCTAAATGCTAAGTAATTTTAGAATTCTATGCATATCAGACTGTTCAGAAGACCCATGACATGAATAATTGTTTTTGATGTTTGTCCATTGTCTGAAAGTGTCAGATAATATGCGGTGAAATGCATGTTTTGGACAATTTTCAAAAATTTCAGAAAAACACCTAATGCTAGCACAGATTGACAAATTGAGCTAGAAACATATTTACCCATCTTTGAAAGAATGTTTAATATCCAAAAACATGTATTTCTAGGAATATTGTTAGGAGGCAGCGCAAAGTAAAGTATGTAAAGTAAAGTATCAAGTCAGCAATCTCCATAAAACTATGCATATTTGGTAGACAAAATCAGGCCTGTTTTCACACATACAATATAAGATGTTCTATGATATTTCTCTATATTATTACGTTAAAATTTTTTTTTTCATATATCCTGAAATATATGAGAGTTAGGAAAACTTCATCCAGAAAATAAAATATTTTACACTACGGATGCACAAAATTCACTATTTTAGGATTAGTCTTGAATCCTGAATCCTTTGTGAAAGATTCAGCTTAATACCAAACCAAATTTGAAAATTAGGTGGGAAAGAGTAACATGACCTCAGCAAATTTCAACCGTGTTTGTATGACGAAAAAAAATCATATGATTTTTTTGGATTTGGATTCTGTTCGGCCAAGCACTTGGATTCAGCTGAATGAAAAAGACAGAAAATGTGGTCAAATCCCGAATCGAATCCTGGATTCGGTGCATCCCTATTTTACACTGCCTGGACCTATTGCTTATGCTGATTATATTGTCTAATCGGAAAATGTTTACATTTCAACAAAGAGATAACGGTTTCTCTGTTTTGTCTAGCATATTTATGTTTCACCTTCTTGTTGACCATTACGTTTCATTGTGGGGAGATTTTCTGTCAGAGGGGCAACCACCACAGGAAACATCTATTAAAATAGCAAAACCAGAGACACGTCACAACACTTTATTGAGACCTATACAACTGAGCGGATACATTTTTCAAACAATTCTTAGAATTTTTTATATTTTTAGTGCAACATATTGTAACCACCTACTTAGTTGCAACACAAACAATAATTTATAGAAAAAATATTTGTCTGGTTCAGTAAAGTTCTTCCCGTAAGAACAATATATCGTTAAATAGTTGATGCTGATCCGATCTCAAGATGTATGGCCAGTTTGAGACTCCCTGCATCTTTATACTATTACTATGGGGCCGATTCATGAAGCTCGAGTGAAGGATTCGAATTAAAAAAACTTCGAATTTCGAAGTGTTTTTTGGGCTACTTCGACCATCGAATGGGCTACTTCGACCTTCGACTACTACTTCGAATCGAAGGATTCGAACTAAAAATCGTTCGACTATTCGACCATTCGATAGTCGAAGTACTGTCTCGTTAAGAAAAACTTCGACCCCCTAGTTCGGCAGCTAAAAGCTACCGAAGTCAATGTTAGCCTATGGGGAAGGTCCCCATAGGCTTGCCTGAGATTTTTTGATCGAAGGATATTCCTTCGATCGTTGGATTAAAATCCTTCGAATCGTTCGATTCGAAGGATTTAATCGGTCGATCGAAGGAATAATCCTTCGATCGTTCGATCGCAGGATTTGCGCTAAATTGTTCGACTTCGATATTCGAAGTCGAACGATTTTAGTTCCTAGTCGAATATCGAGGGTTAATTAACCCTCGATATTCGACCCTTAGTGAATCGGCCCCTATGTGTCTAATCTTGTGTTTTAAATACCTGCTTCAGTAAAAATACTCAGATCTGTGACTACTGTGACTAGACCATGGCTGATGTGGCTAAAGAAAAAGCAGGATTACCTTTTTTTAAATTTCAGACGAGGGACAGCAACCAATTTCTATAAACAACCTGTGTTCAAAAGCTCCCCATAGACGCGACGATTCTTCTTGCCGAACGACCGATTTTAGGGAAGTCCGACCAATCCCTCGAAATTATCGTGCGGTTAGTGTGATTCGAACGATCGTACATCTTACGATTTTCCAGCCGACATCTGTCAGGAAATTGATCGGCCAGGTCAAAAAATCTTTGTCGGTCCCAGTGCAATCTATCTATGTTTGCAGGGCCAAGCAGGCAGCTCCCCTTTGTTTTCCTGGCAAATTGGTCTTTTTAGTTGATGGTAAATTCGTACGAACGTACGATCGTTCTGAGAAGATCGTGGTCTCACGATCAGGATCTGATCTTTTAAAAAACTCAACATCTATGGCCAGCTTAACCGTGTTTAGCACTGCGGGAGACCGAAGTGAAAGGGATACTGTCACTGGAAAACATGTTTTTTCTCAAAACTCATCCAGCAGAATTCTGCACTGAAATCAATTTTTCAAAAGAGCAAACAGATTTTTTAATATTTAATTTTAAAATCTGACATGGGTTTAGACATATTGTCAGTTCTCCAGGTGCCCCCAGTCATGTGACTTGTATTCTAACAGTCACTCTTTACTGCTGCACTGCAAGTTGGAGTGATATCACCCACTCCCTTTCCTCCCCAGCAGGCTAACAATGGAACAATGGGAAGGCAACCAGACAACAGCTCCCTGACACAAGATTACAGCTCCTTGGTAGATTTGAGAACAGCACTCAATAGTAAAAATCCATGTGCCACTACGACTCCTCCAGTTACATTGAGTAGGAGAAACAACAGCCTGTCTGAAAGCAGTTCCACCATGAAGTGCTGGCTCTTTCTGAAAGAACAGGTTTAGGCAAAATGACTTAAGATGGCTGCCTACACACCAATATTACAACTAAAACAAAAATACACTTCTTTGTTCAGGAATAAAATGGACTACATATATGGTAAAGGCCAATAACCTGCCTAACCATTTTAGAGGAACCAAGATGGCAGCTTTTATTGTCCGCATATGGCTACCTTACCAAATACTTTCATTCAATATTTTCAGTGCAGCAGTAAAGTCACTCTTTACTGCTGCACTGCAAGTTAGAGTGATATCACCCACTCCCTTTCCTCCCCAGCAGGCTATCAATGGAACAATGGGAAGGTAACCAGATAACAGCTCCCTGAGACAAGATTACAGCTCCTTGGTAGATTTGAGAACAGCATTCAATAGTAAAAATCCATGTGCCACTGCGACTCCTCCAGTTACACTGAGTAGGAGAAACAACAGCCTGTCTGAAAGCAGTTCCATCATGAAGTGCTGGCCCTTTCTGAAAGAACCGGTTTAGGCAAAATGACCTAAGATGGCTGCCTACACACCAATATTACAACTAAAACAAAAATACACATCTTTGTTCAGGAATAAAATTTTACACGGTAGAGTGAATTATTTGCAATGTAAATTAAAAACTACACCATAGAAATCATTATAGTATCCCTTTAACTGTTTTTCCAAGGACTGCTGAAAAAAATAGCAACTTTACATTTGTTTCAATATACATGGAATCCTCCTCTTTAGTACTGAAATTACTGTGCATCTGGCAAGCTATCGATCGGGGAGGTTTGATTTTTTTGGTGATCGAGGGCCGCATCGGCTAGTTGAAGCGGTCCTCATCCCGTCGGCGCCCAGTCTTTTCGCTGTTATACGATCATTCAGCCCTAGGGCCAAACATTCGGATTAACCCTATATCTCCCTGCCATTGGTGGGAATATAGGGGGAAGATCCACTCGTTTGGAACCTCGTCAAATGAGCGGATCTTATCGTGTGTGGCCACCTTTAAAAATGGGCTTTATTGTCCCTTTAAGACAATAATATTAATAAAAAATTAAAAACTAGTTTCTGAAACCCCCCTTTAGGTTGGGAGCACCCTGCTTCTGCTTTGGGCCTACAGGTCTGTACATTACCATTTGTTTGCCAATCCATTGGGCTTTCTATGCCTTTTGCCTTCTTCTTCAAGACTGAACAGTAGACTGAATGGTAGGGAAAGAGAAACGAAAGAAACAGAATGAGACAGCAGAAGATGAATAGTGAAAGAAGAAGAATATGATTTGTTAAAGAAGGAGAAACTTTCTTTAGAGGACAATGGCTTCCTGCTGTGACCCAGTTCCCACAAACTTGGAATCTTATGGTTCTTTGCAGAGTTCTATGCACACATACTTTGTGGGTACTTTAAAACCAAGGGACATCTACCTAGTGCATCTGACAGTCACTGTTAAACGCTGACTAGTAGATATGAATCAGAGGGGAACCACATACATCTCCAGCAAGACAGTTGCTTTTATGACTGGAAATAGGTATAGTTCATTTACTAGAATCTAAAAGAATTTACAGTCCAATATGCTATTCAAATAGAAACCTTATATATGCAAGTGACAAAACCAAAGAAGTATGCTAGGTAACGGATTTATCATACGAGGCTATTGTTAATATATGTATTAGGATATTGAATTAGGAGGCTTAATTGTACCGATTAAGTGCGGTGGGAAGTCACCTGAATGTCCTAGGAAAATTGTTAGCTCAAGGCTTAATGTAGGGCCACAGCAATGGTACCATGTATTGTGGGCATGTCAGGCATGTCATCATATACTCTACATACCCATCAGTTGCATTGCATTTAATCATCATTGTACATTTATGGGTCTACTGCAGTATGAGGAATAAAAGCAGTTGGCAGCTATAGGCCGGATTTCACATTCCTGGTTCTAAATGATCTATCTTGTATATGTGAAAGAAAAAGGCTTTACATTGCTTATCTTTATGCAGGGATCGCAACAGAATTAAGATTTTTAGGAAAACTAGATCTGATACGATACAGAAAACACTACAGGACAGTGTGTTCTTGTGGCAGCAAACAAAACATGGGGAGAAGATGCTTGCCATACACTAAGGGGGTTATTTAGTCCCTATTTAGTCCAAATAAAATTTAAAAAAAAAAAAGTTTTTATACAATAAAATCCAAAAAAACTTAAATTTTTCGGGATTTATTAAAGTCTAATTTCGAAATCCGGCATCTCAGAACTGCCCAGGTTGTATATAAGTCAATGGGAGAGGTCCCTATCTTATTTGGAAGTTTCTGTGGTCTGCACTGGAATTAGCCTGAAAATCTGACTATTTTGGACTTTTCGGGCAAAAATCGAAACAATTCAGACAATCGGACGATTCAGGATTTTTGTTCGATTTTATCGAGTTCTTCCCCAGTAAGATTAAATCATGCTTTTTAAAATAATAAATAAGGTCTCATTGTGGATTCTATTTTGGTTGGAATTTTTTATTTTAAAAAATCAGAAAGAAATTGGATTTTAATAAAAAATACCCTGTTGGAAAGAAACCCAAAAATAACCCTATGTGCAAACCAGTGGTTTGCGCTGAATCTAGTCCTAAATTATGTGTTCGCAAAAAACGACTTGTTGTGATGTCATAAATTATATTTGCATGCAAGTACCTCAAAATTAAAAAAAAAAAATACACTACTGACATGTCTTCTGGCAAGGGCTCCAGTTAAAAGGCATGTGAACCCCTAAACAAAAATTTGGCCTAAAGAAAGACATTTTATTTGTAAGTAACTTTCCAATATGCATGAATGAAAACATTTTAAATCTCTCTAAAGTTATTTGTAAGTGATATTTAAAAAAAATACTGGTAACATTAAATACATTGCCATTTTTGCCATCAATGTAAATTAAAAAGTTGCTTAGGTTGCCAGCTATAAAGCAAAACAGAGCTTATGTGATTTTTAGAAAAGCAATAGATATAGCCATGTGAGTGCTGGTGTTCTCCATGCAGACAGCTAATAACTTATCCAAAACACACCTTCAATTGAACTTTAAGTAGGGTTGCCACCTTTCCATATGGCTGAGACCAGGCAGGGGGGTTGGGCCGTGATGTCAGTGGGTGGGGCCAGAACATAGGTGGGAGTGTTTCTGACATCAGGGGTTGGGGCTTTGATTGGCCGATCGCTGTGTCCCCTTCAAAACCCCGGACAGTTGGCAACCCTAACTTTAAGTATGATGTAGAGTGATATTCTGAGACAATTTGCAATTGGTTTTCATTTTTTTTTAATTATTTGTTGTGTTTTGTAGTGGAGTAATTTAGTTTTTATTTCAGTTTGCAATTTTAGCAATCTTGAAGAGGGCCTGGACATGAGCAATAAAAAAGGAAAAGATGCAAAAAGGTCAATAGTTACTCCAATATATATATATATATATATATATATATATATATATATATATATATATATATGTATTCATTCAACAAAAACAAAAATAAACAAAATAATGAAAGTATTTTAACGTAATGAATAAATAATGTACTTTTGTGCTGCACTGGTAAAACTGGTCCTTTGCTTCAGAAACACAACTATAGTTTATATAAATAAGCTGTTGTGTAGCCATGGGGCAGCCATTCAAGCACAGGATACCCAGTAGATAACAGATAAGTACTACTATAGTTTATATAAATAAGCTGTTGTATAGCCATGGGGGGCAGCCATTCAAGTACAAAATACACAGTAGATAACAGATAAGTACTACTATAGTTTATATAAACAAGCTGCTGTGTAGCCATGGGGGCAGCCATTCAAGCACAGGATACACAGTAGATAACAGGTAAGTACTACTATAGTTTATATAAATAAGCTGTTGTGTAGCCATGGGGGCAGCCATTCAAGTACAAAATACACAGTAGATAACAGATAAGTACTACTATAGTTTATATAAACAAGCTGCTGTGTAGCCATGGGGGCAGCCATTCAAAGCTGAAAAACAGATTAGCTGTATAGTATATAATGGGATTCTTCAGAATTTATCTGTTCTATACTGTGTATCCAGCTTGTTTATATAAACTATATTTGTGTTTCTGAAGCAAACACACCCGTTTTACCAGTGCAGGCCAACAAGACATTACATTGTCATTCCTTTATAACACAAATTTTTTGTTGTCACAGTTCCTTATAATACGATATAAACTGCTGCTTAAAGGAAAAGGAAAGTCTTTTTTCTTTGGGGGGGGGTGCCAAAAGTTAGGCACCCCACGTGATTGTGTTTACTTAACTGACACGCTGGGCTGGTGCTCCTATCAGTAGAAAACTTCACTGGCCCGGGTTCTTCTAGCGAGCAACATGGATCCTCTTCCTGCTTCTTCTCGTGGCTGTGCATGCGCAGTAGAGTAAAAAGACGATCTTTAATGAAAAAGCCAGCTATTTCATTCTACTGCGCATGCGTCTGCCCTGGGAATTTTGAAGAACAAAGAAGTCGGTCGCGCCATGGGGCTCACAGGCAGAACCCTGGGCCGGTGTCAGCTAAGTACATACATATACTTGGAGGAGCTTACGTTTTGGCACCCCCAAGTTAAATAGACTTTCTTTCTCCTTTAAGTATTCATTTTGGGGGTATAGTTTTCCTTTAACACAGCAGATGAAAGCCTGAGGGTTAGAACAGAATAAGGATCTTGGTCTCCAACCAAACTAACTGAAAATTGAGAGTTTGAGAGATGGGGTATTGGTTTACCACTACCTGCCTTCTACAGCTGCTCATGACACCCACCGCACAACAAACAGCTGCCAAATCAAACACAGCCGGGTTAGCACACAACAAACAGAAAGCAGCACCAAAGGAAAATATCAAACATTTGTTTTTGACTGAACTTTATTTCTCATATGAAGCATTTGCTTTGTGTGGGCAGCATCTCTAAAATACTGTGGGGTTTAAGGAACATGACAAATACCTTACACTGAGCAGGACAGTGCCTTCAAACCTACCAGAAGGGGGGCACATGGTACATATCTGTTCATTGACTTTGCAATTGATCTTCAGCATGCAGCTCAGATTCAAAAGCAACAGATATGACCGATGTGCCCCCCCCTTCAAGTCTCTGATTGGTTACTGCCTGGTAACCAGGGTAACCAGTCAGTGGAAACCAAGAGAGCTGAAAAGCAGGAAGTAATGTTCTGGCTATTATGTTACACATCCAGTCACTCCAGCCTTTATACATTACATTTTTGCCTAACGAATTATATTAGAAACATTTTTTATTTTGCACAGCCTTTATTTTTACACTGAACAATTCCTTTAAAGAATCTTATCAAACTGGTATATATATTTAAGTAAATATTGCCCTTTTGCATCTCTTGCTTTGAACCCCCCATTTCATGATGGTCTCCTGATCACCTGACCAGAAATACTACAAATCTAACTGTAACAGGAAGAAGTGTGGAAGCAAAATACACAACTCGGTCTGTTGATTGGCTCATGTGACCTAACATGTATGGTTTGTTTGTGTGCACCACGAATCCTACGATCCCAGGGGGCGGCCCTTATATTTTAAAATGGCAACTTTCTATTTGATTACCCAATGGCACATGCTACTAAAAAAGTATATTATGAAAATGGTTTATTTACATGAAGCAGGGTTTTACACATGAGCGATTTATGCAATATCTTTTTAGAGAGAGCTACGTTGTTTGGGGGGTATCGTTTTCCTTTAAAGTCATCTAATGTATCAGCCTGTACGACTGATTCAGGGAAAGAAATCCACAAAGCATTATAAAGTTTATTATTATATGTACATATTTATACATAGTTATCATATCACCCCTTAAGCGCCTCTTCTCCAGCGTGAACATCCCCAATGTGGCCAGTCTTTCCTCATAGCTAAGATTTTCAATACCTTTTACCAGCTTAGTTGCCCTTCTATGTACCCTCTCTAATACAATAATGTCCTGTTTGAGTGATGGAGACCAAAACTGTACGACATATTCCAGATGGGGCCTTACCAGTGCTCTATAAAGTGGAAGAATGACCCCCTCCTCCCGTGAATCAATGCCCCTTTTAATACAGCTCAAGACCTTATTTGCCCTTGATGCTGCTGACTGGCATTGCTTGCTACAGCCTAGTTTATCATCTACAAGGACTCCAAGGTCTTTCTACACTATGTATTTGCATAGCACTGGGGGAGGAGGGCAGAGGGTCCATGAAAGTAACGCAGGATCACTGGGAAACAACTTGGTAGGCCCTGGCTCTTTTGGGGCCCCGCTGGCCCAGACCCGCTCCTACACTCCCTTTGCAGGCATGGTGCTGTGCCGGTAAACCGCGCACGCATGCGTGTGGGGAGGGTGATGATGGTGGCAGGACGTAGTTGTTTGCAGCTGGGGGCCCGGGGGCAGTGGAGGTGCAAGCCCCTGATGTAGCCAGTGGGCCCACACACTTCCAGTTCGATGCTGCTTGGGAACATGTTTATTGAACACAAGCGAACAACAAACATCAACACCATTGCACTGCCTTCTGTCAACCCATAAATGTAGACAGTGGAAAGAAAAATCCCCAGCGATCCTGCAGAAACCCATGATTAATATCACAGCCGACCACACAACACCCAGACTCAGAATTTACTTAATAATAATTTGCATTTGTAATGGTGCCGGATTAGGTGGGGATGAAACTCAGTTTGCATAATATGGAAGGGAGATCTTTCCTTTCAGCTACAGACATAGAGCTGGAGCTGCCACACAAAACACCCACATAGTCTGTACTCAACTAGGGCAGACGTGCACTGAGGATGAAAGTCCCACATAAGATCTGCTGGATCTATTGCAATAAATAGGCCACTGAATCACCCATTCATTTCTTATGCTTCATAACCATCTTCAACGACTGGAAATGCCTACCACAGTACACCGTGCTTTATGCAATGGGTATCCCTCCCCCCCCCGTGGTGGTAACTGAATTTTATGAAGACTGACCCAGCAGGCCTCATGTAATTTATACTGCAATGGCTTTCAGCGAGTTCCATGTTCTTCCTCTGAGAAGCAAGAAAGTGGCAATATTGTCAGCCGCATGGTTCCATTATACAGATATGGGACTCGTTATCCAGAATGCTTGGGACCTGGGGTTTTCGGGATAACGGATCTTTCCTTAATTAGGATCTTCATACCTTAAGTCTACTAGAAAATCATGTAAACATGAAATAAACCCAATAGGCTGGTTTTGCTTCCAATAAGGATTAATTACATACTTGTTGGGATCAAGTACAAGCTACTGTTTTATTATTACAGGGAAAAGTAAAATCATTTTTAAAAATGTGGATTATTTAATTTTAATGGAATCTATGGGAGACGGCCTGTTTGTAATTCGGAGCTTTCTGGATTCCGGGTTTCTGGATAACAGATCCCATAGCATTACAGATAGGCACATTTTGTGGCATTGTGGTCAATGTTCCAAGTGCTGCGCATTGTTCTGACATTTCTTGAGACACAATTATTTGACAAATTCACATCCATTATTATACATGTTAAACATATAATTATTCATCATTATAGCACCAAAAGTTAATATATTGTGTAGTGTGTATGCTTGGAAACTGAGTGGCACGTGTTTTTCTCGGAGCTGCCTGTTATATGTGTATATGGGTTTTGAATGTTGAAAATGGTAATGTTAAAAAGTGTGTTTACAGGGTGTGGCCGCAAGAGGGCAGTAGGGTCCTATTAATTATGTAATGATGTAATTTTTACCCTGGCCACTAGAGGGAAGAAAAAGATTTAGAGGGAAGAAAAGAGATTTATGTTATAGTGTGCATTAGGTGTACAAGGCAGTTAGGAAAAGGTAGCAAGTGCAGTTAAGAGCCCCAACCAGGAGTAAGTGGAACTAACCTTTTCCGGTAGATCCTCTACCAGTCAGCATACCTCCCAACATTTTGGAAGTAAAAAGAGGGACAAAAAATTTTTTTCCGCATGTAGCGCAGCAATTTTTGACCACACCCATTTCTGTGGCCACACCCCCTAATTACCATGTTTGTTTTACAAAATTTGGCAGGTTATGAAAGTTTGAAAATATTTCTCCTTATCTAAACTGTGTTTTTTGTCTCAAAATTGTTACAAAGTATCTTATTTGCACCTGTTAACTGTTCTGGGCTCTCTGCTAAAAGCCAATTAAGTGAGAAACTTTGTTTCTTTTTCTGGCTGTTCAGTGCAGAGAAAAGAGGGACTTTCCAGTACAAATGAGGGATTGCGGGTTGAGCTGTCACAAGAGGGACTGTCCCTCCAAAAAAGGGACAGTTGGGAGGTATGCAGTCAGGAATGTAGTCATAGGAAACAGGATAGTAAAAGAGAGGGCTATGGGACTGTGGCCATCGTTAAAAGTCCTGTCCGGAAAAGCAAGGGGGCACCAATGAGGCGTGTCGGGTTGCTGAGGGCAGGTGCTGCCCATTGGTATTAAAGAAGAAGGAAAGGCTAAAACTAAGTAAGCTTTATCAGAAAGGTCTACACAAATACACCAGTAAACCCTCAAAGTAATGCTGCTCTGAGTCCTCTGCCAAAAGAAACACTGCATTTCTTTCTATTGTGTACTCATGGGCTTCTGTATCAGACTTCCGGCTGTGAGCATAAACCTCCACGGCTAAGGCATGAGCATGCTCAGTTTGCTCCTCACTCCCTCTCCACTCCCTGCTGTAATCTGAACCCAGAGCTATGAGCGAGCAGGGAGAGACTCAGGCAGGAAGTGATGTCACACTAAGCTAATATGGAAGCCGCTATCCTAAACAAACAGAGCGTTTCGAGAGCCGTTTACTTTAGTATGGTAAAGAATTCTGCAGAATAAATACAGTGTTATAGCTTGCACTATTGTGGCTAATCTATTGGCAATAAACTGCTTCGGGAACTTTCCTTCTCCTTTAAGAGGCAATACCTGAAGAAATCCTGTTAGTAAAAACAAGGCTAGGTTCCTGGAAAGAGTGGCCGTGTTATTGAATGTCTGAAGATTTGCCTGTCAGTGTTAATTTGGATTGGCATGCTGGTGTTGAAGGAATAAATAGAACTTAATTTATTTTATGACTGTTGGTTTGCTTATTACTACTACTACTACAACTCACGGGACACCTGACTACAGTTTTCTAAACAGTTGTACAGAACGTTGTTGTGCACATTAATTAGTAACAACTCCACTCACTCCATGATCTTAAGGGGCCCTTTAAAACCCATTTTATGTCCTAGGGTAGAGTTTTTTTAGCATTTTTTGGTGAAAGCCAAATATCCCATATTTAAGGGGTTGTTCACCTTGAGTCAACTTTTAGTAGGATGTACAGAGTGATTCTTAAACAATTTGTAATTGGTTTCCATTATATGTGGTTTTTGAGTTTTTTTACTTTTTATTCAGCAGTCTGCAATTTCAGCAATCTGGTAGCTATGGTCCAAATTACCCTAGCAACCATGCACTGATTTGAATAAGAGACTGAAATATGAATAGAAGAGGGCCTGAACATAAAGATGAGCAATAAAAAGTAGCAATAACAATCCATTTATAACCTTATAGAGCATTTTTTTTTTTGATGAGGTCAGTGACCCTCCATTTGAAAGCTAGAAATAGTCTGAAGAAAGAGGCAAATTAATTAAAAAACTAATTCAAACTTTTCTTTTTGAATTTTTTTGGCCGTTTTCGGTTGAAGTAAAATCGTTCGACCACTAGAACAATTTAATCGATCGATTTTCAAAAAAATCCTTCAACTTTTTTTTAAATGCAGCCAAATTTTGGCTATAGGTTCTAGGAGGTCCCCATAGGCTAACATAACAATTTGGCAGGTTTAAGGTGGCGAAGTCGAAGATTTTTAAAGAGACAGTACTTCCATTTTCGAATGGTCGAACATTCGAAATATTTTCTATTCAAATCAAAGTCGAATTTTGCCTATTCGATGGTTGAAGTACCCAAAAAATACTTCGAAATTTGAAGTTTTTAATTCGAAAATTCACTTCGACCTTTAGTAAATCTGCCCCAACATCTTTCAACAAAAAAAATTCACAATTTCTCTCACAAACAGCCTGTCCAATGTAAAATAGGGCATGCTATGAAAACACTTGATAGAACATCAAAATACCAACACTATCTGTTCTAGACATAAAGGCAAACGACATCAAAAATGATGGTCAACTTCAAACATTTTGAAACTAAACTTTTTTTTTTTTTTTTTTTACAGTACATGAGGTTTCAAGACAAAAAAAAAAGCAGCTGAAACTGAAGCCTACCTAATGTCATTGCATGCTAAGTGGTGCTCAAGTGATGTGGTTTGTGATAAGCAGAATGTAACAGGTTTTTGGGTCAGAAACGTTTGAGGTTAGCCAATAACTTTCCCCATTTTTTAACAAATTTCCATTGTCTGCGTTTATTTTAATGCCTAAAATGAGTACTTTGTAACCAGTGCTGAAATATGAAAGTACTGTGCACACACACACGGTTACAAAAATTATACTGTTATGTGGGAAAACAGAGGTGCATTCAGAAACCAGTTATGCGGTCGTGCTTGAAAGTATGTGAACCCTTCAAAATTTTCTATTTCTTAAACATAGATGAAGAAAACCTAGGTAAACAAATGAAACAAAAAGTATTATATTTAGTCATGTATTAATTAAAATAAAAATATATGTGTGACAAAAGTAGGTGAATTGTGCTCTCAGTATTTGGAGTGACCTCTTTGTGTAGCAATAACCTCAACTAAACGTTTGCGGTAACTGTTGATCAGTCCTGCACATTCCTCCATACAAAAAAAGCTTTAGCGCTTCGATGTTGGTGGGTTACATGAACAATCCACACCTTTCCACATTTCAATTAGATTAAGGTCAGAACTTTGAATTTGTCTTTAACTTTATTCTTCTTTAACCATTCTTTGGTAGAACAACTTGTGTGTTTAGGGTTGTTGTCTTGCTACAAGACCCACTGTCTCTTGAGATCCAGTTCACAGAAAGATGTCTTGCAATTTTCCTCTAGAAATAGTTTAGAATACATTGTTCCATCAATGACGGCAAGCCGTTCAGGCCCAGATGCAGCTAAACAGCCCCAAATCAAAAAACTCCCACCACCATGTTTCACAGATGGGATAAGATTCTTATGCTGGAATGCAGTGTTTTTCTTTCTCCACATGTAAGGCTCATCTTTAAAGCCAAAAAGTCCTATTTTGGCTTTATCCATCCACAAAACATTCTTCCAGTATCCTTCTGGTTTGTCCACATGACCTTTAGCAGCAATATTTTTGAGGAAGAGCAGTGGCTTTCTCCTATACATTATTGCTGTTCAGGGTTCTCCTGATGATGGACTCATGAACATCAACATTCGCCAATGTGAAACAGACCTTCAGTTGCTTTGAAGTTACCCTGGGTTCCTTTGTAACCTCTTGGACTATTAGACACATTGCAGCTGGAGTTATTTTTGATGGTCAAACACTTTGGGGTAGGGTTACAATAGCCTTGAATTTCTTCCATTTGTACACAATCTGTCCAAACAGCCTTGCAATATTTTCCAGCTTTATGTGCATCAACAACTGTTTTTCTGAGGTCTTCAGACACCTCCTTTGTACGAGCCATGATACACTTCTACAATTGTATTTGTTTGATCAGGCTTCGTTGTATCCCCATTCTTTAAATAAAACAGTCTCTCACTCACACCTGATTGTCATCCCATTGATTGAAAACACCAGACTCTGTTTTCACCTTCAAATTATAGGACAATCCTAAAGGTGGCCATAGACGTAGAAATCCGGTCGTTTGGCGATCTCTCCCCGATATGCCCACATTGAAGTGATAACAGGCTGATCCGAACAGAGGTCAAACGGGTGGTTGGATCGCGGGACCGCATCATCAAAAAGATGTGGCCGTGATCCGACAGGATTTTCTAACCTGCCCGTGTATGGGGGTCTTTAGGATTCCCTTACTTTCCAGACGAAGATATGTTATTGGATCTTTTTTTTTTTTCCAATAAATACACAACTAGATATAATACTTTGTTTAACTTGGATTTCTTCATCTACTTTTAGGACTTGTTTGAAAATCAGATGATGTTTTGGGTCATATTCATATAAAAATATAGATAATTTTAAAGGGTTCACAAACTTTCAAGCACAACTGTACATGGTTAGACTAGAATATTTTTACTACAAGTGGCTTATACACAAGGGCCAAGAGGCCAAAATGTGGAGTGTGGAGTCTACAATGCTTATTGAATAAAAGAGCCATTTCTTTTATTGGAGTGCCCTCCTTGTACCTTTCTATATTGGCTTACACATATACACACACACACACACACAAACATGAAGACATTTTTTGTCCTAAAATGATTGGGATGTTCCTTTTGAGCAACTGCTTAAAGTAGTGATCCCCAACAAGTAGCTCATGAGCAATATTTTGCTCTCCAACCCCTTGGATGTTGCTCCCAGTGGCCTCAAACCAGGTGCTTATTTTTGAATTCCTGGCTTGGAGGCAAGTTTGGCTGTATAAAAACCAGGTGCACTGCCAAACAGAGCCTCAACGACAATCCACATAGGGGCTACCAAGTGGCCAATCACATCACTTATTTGGCACCCCAAGAACAGTTTTCATGCTTGTGTTGCTCCCCAACTTTTTCTTCTGAATTTTGTTACATCACCCCCTGCTGGTCATTTTCTGACAACCAAGTAGTCAAGGAAGTTGTCAAGAGAAAGAAAGAGGTTGCTCTGATGTTCATCTGCTTAGGAAAGATGTGAGAAAGGTTTCTATTTTTTTTCCTAAGCAGAAGAACATCAGAGCAGCCTCTTTCTTTCTCCTGACAACTTCCTTGACTACTTGGTGGTCAGACTGGTCGGAAAATGACCAGCAGGTGGCGATGTTGGAACAAAATTCATTCATAACAGTACATGTATCCCTTAAAATCTTGGAATAAAAACAAAATAAATAATGAATGTAAATTACAAAATTGCTTAGAATATCCCCCTCATCATTTTTACATTCACTTATTTTAAAGGTTTCTGTATCTTAATTACAGCACCAGTCTTTAGCCAAAGCTGTATAGAACCATACCATGTTTGGGTAAGGATCTCCAGAGTTTCCTCTTCAGAGAAATCTGCCAATGGAATGTTAGCTGCTGGATATAATCAACATAGTAGAAAGATGCATCTTTTTCTATTTTTTGTTTTACTTCATACAGATAGGATCCATTATCCAGAAACCCATTATCCAGAAAACTTCAAACTATGGAAAGGCTATCTCCCATAGATTCCATTTTATCAAAATTTTTTAAATGATTCCCTTTTTATCTTTAATAACAAAACAGTACCTTGTACTTCATGCAAACTAAGATATAATTAATCCTTAATGGAAGCAAAACTAGCCTATTGGGTTTAATTAAATGTTTACATGATTTTCTAATGGAGATCCAATTTATGAAAAGACCCAAGCATTCTGGATAACAGGTGTCATGCCTGTACTGCAAATCATGGTGTACGCACGGGGGGGGGGGGTTCGAACAGTCTTGTCAGGGGGGATGACAGAGAAATACAGGTATGGGACCTGTTTTCCATAATCCTCTGGGCCTTGGGTTTACCAGATAAGGGATCTTTCTGTAATTTGGATCTCCATATAAGTTTGCAAAAAACATACTTGATATAATTAAATATAAAGTAAACCCAATATGGAATACTTAAATATAAAGTAAACCCAATATGATTGTTTTACTTCCGATAAGGATTCATAAAGTTGGGATTGTGGACAAGGTACTCTTATTATTACAGAGAATAAAGAAAATAGGTTTTAAAGTCAGAGCTTTCTGGATAATGAATCCCATACCTTTACATGGACCTAGCTAGAAGGAATGGGGCACAAAGCATAGTTTGCAAAGAATGTATACATAGACCTGTCCTGTTTTTATTAAATTATTCATTTAGCTGACTCGACAAAGTGAAAGCAGTATCTTTGTTAAGCAATTTAACTTACTGTACATAGTTTGGCACTGTTCTTAATCATTGCTACAAAATTCCCCCTAAAAAATGTGTTCGGTATATCTATCTATCTATCTATCTATCTATGTCTAGATGTTACTGGTCCCCAAAGCAAATTAATTTTAGAGCCCCCAACATATCCAGAGGTTGACCTGTATTACAAATATATATTCAATATATGCCCATTAGTTAGGGCCTCACTGCAGCAGGGCTTGCTTTCTCTTATATAGATAGATAGATAGATAGATAGATAGATAGATAGATAGATAGATAGATAGATAGATAGATAGATAGATATAGATAGATATAATGTATATAGAATGAGAAGGATCAGCACTCACTGTGTTGATGTGAAGAAAAATTTGCTTTTTATTATTTACATCATAATCCGACGTTTCGGTCCCATCCTTGAAAAAGGTCCCCAGGTGGGACCGAAACGTCGGATTATGATGTAAATAATAAAAAGCTAATTTTTCTTCACATCAATACAGTGAGTGCTGATCCTTCTCATTCTATATATCCTGAATTTGATCGTGCACCACGAACCATTTAAATGATCAGAGTGCTGGTACTGCGGGACTACATAGATATATATATATATATATATATATATATATATATATATATATATATATATAGATATAGAGAGAGAGAGAGAGAGAGAGAGAGAGAGAGAGAGAGAGAGAGAGAGAGAGAGAGAGAGAGAGAGAGAGAGAGAGAGAGAGAGAGAGAGAGAGAGAGAGAGAGAGAGAGAGAGAGAGAGAGAGAGAGAGAGAGAGAGAGAGAGAGACACACAAAAAATATATATTTTGCACAGACATGAGTAGTCTTCAGCAAAAGCATTTCCATATGTAGATCTAGTAATCAAAAATAAGAAGAGCCATTGTTAATGACTCACTGACAAATGTTGCCAACTAAGCAACCACACAAAAGCCATAGCGTATAATCTGGTTTGAATGCAACCATGGACTAGTGGTAGGCAGTGATTGAAAACAACTGTAGCAAGCATGACACGCATAAACTGATTAGTGTTCTTTTCCTTTATGCATGGGAAAAATAGCAGGCTGCTACTCGCTCAAGAAGGGAACAAGAAGCACAATCTGCAAAAGAAAAATCAAAAAGATGCATCATATCTGTACACTGCCATGTAATGGTTAAAGGATATATATATATATATATATATATATATATATATATATATATATATATATATATATATATATATATACTGAAAAAAAAAACACACACCTCTTCCTTAAAGGAGAAGGAAAGCTACCCAAGCAGTTTATTGCCAATAGATTAGCCACAATAGTGCAAGCTATAACTATATTTATTCTGCAGAGTGCTTTACCATATTTTAGTAAACAGCTCTAGAACCTCTCTCTGTTTGTTTAGGATAGCAGCTGCCATATTGGCTTGGTGTGACATCACTTCCTGCCTGAGACTCTCCCTGCTCACTCATAGCTCTGGGCTCAGATTACAGCAGGGAGGGGAGGAGGGAGGGGGAGAGGAGCAAACTGAGCATGCTCAAGCCCTAGCCCTGTAGGTTTAAGCTGCAAACAGGAAGTCTGATACAGAAGCCCATGTATACACAATAGAAGGAAAGAAATGCAATGTTTATTTTGACAGCGGACTCAGAGCAGCATTACTTTGATCGTTTACTAGTATATTTATATAGACCTTTCTGATAAAGCTTACTTACTTTTCACCTTTCCTTTACCTTTAAAACTATCATTGAAATAGTCTATATATAGAGAATACTAAATTATATAATTGTGTCTAAAATCCCATAGCAAATGAGGTTTAGTTTCTAATGCAATTTTGCATACTGCCCCTCCTACCATAAGACATTTTAGAATTTTCAAAATTTCCTTTTCAGCAAATATCTTACAGTTTGAGTAAAAAAAATCTTTCCAGTGGGGGTAGGTGGGCACGGATTGGTGGCATGGCTAGGTATATCATGGGGAATTTGTCTGTGAAAATGGTTAAAATAGGGTTGAATTGGCTTGGCTGATATTTCTAAAGTTGCAACAATGTGGCACAATACAATTTCCTGAAAATGAAATGAATGTTATAAGGTTGAACGCAGCAGAATAAATTGTGGTAAGATGAGCTTTTGTAATGGAAGGAAAGCAGGAAAGACACATGGACACAAAAAATGCAGGAAAAAACTTTGCCTTTAAATATTTAATCAAAACACATTGACATGGTGCTTATCTTCATATGGCATCAAAAATAATTACCAGTCTCTCACACAGATGAGATTATAGTCTTTCTGACTTCCACAGGGCCTCTTCCAGACTCTGGACCACACAAGGCTAACACGCGGTTACTCACAATTCAGATAGAACTTCTATTTATCAGCCAGGCCACACAAGGGGCAATTCTGTCCATTTTGCCGCCTGAGGTGGCCTTCATTTTGCCACCCCCACCCCTCCCCACGGCACTCAACTATCATCGGCGGAGGGGGTCGGGGAGGTCCACGTTGTGCCGGAGGGGGTCGTGGCCGGTCCAGTCGCTAGTGCAGAGAGTGTAATTGCACTCTCTGCACTAGAAGAGCCGAATTTCCAGGTTGAAAAACAGAAATTCGACTCTTAGTTACCAGGAGCAGCATTTTTGCCGCCCCTGGCAACCAGGGGGACGCTGCCACCTGAGAAAAGTGTCTCAACTCGCATCATTGGTGGAGCGCTCCTGGGCCACACAGCCTACTTTTAAGACATCTTCTCTGCTGCACTTTCCCAAACAATGCCTTTCTCCAGGTACAGTCACAGACCCCTTGGCATTCGCTTTGTCTCTCAAGCTCAGACACTCTGTCTCAGGCATCCTCTCACACTAGGCACAGCCAAGGCAGTGTCTCTTCTCCAGACACACAGGAGACACCTGTCTCCTCCAGACATCCAAGGAAAACTTGTAGCAAAATTTGGCCATATCAGTTATATTTTATTATTTGAGTAGGAGGAGATTACTTGCTGGAGTGGCAAGGGAATTAACCCCTACTCCACAGCAGGAATTCTTGGATCACTGCAAGAGCTCTCACATGAGGAGAGGCTTTAAAAGAAAATTAAAAACATTAAAAGGGATACTGACTGGGGGCAGCTGGGAAACTGACAATATGTCTAGCCCAATGTCAGATTTCAAAATCGAATGTAAAAAAATCTGTTTGCTCTTTTGAGAATTGAAGTTGGCAGGTTAAACAAACATTACACAGACAGGAAAAAATGATGAAATCGGTGTATGTGGCCCGTATGATATTTGGCGCAGAGATGAGCAATGTCACAGATATATTTCACATTTTTAGATTTTAGCATTCATTGGTAGGTAATTAATTAAAGCCCTTTAATAACCTACTTTCCTAAAGGTTTTCTTTAAGAATAATCGCTTTAAACTAATAAAAAAAAAAGTAAATAAGATGAATGTTGCAAGGCCAAAAATGTAAAACATTCAGCTATCCCATCGCATTTGTTTTTTTGACCCACTGAACTTGACGGTGGAAAAAGCAGACCGACATGTAAAATGATTTGTCTCAAACTCTAACCACAAGGAGTCAATTAACCTTCATTCCTGTGCATTAAACAGAACACCTTGCAACACAGGGCGATAGTAGGAAATGTGTAGCCTTTCAGAGGAAATGGTCAGTGCCTTTTAATGTGAACCCTGTAAGAAAATGGGTTGAGTATTTTTGTAGAGCGCTAGACAAGAGTAAATTCTTGGTAATTTGAGTCAAGTGTAAAACCATCCCTGATGGTAACCTGAATTTATATATTTTTTTGTGACACAGGCTCACTGGGGAAACAACCACGGGACTGAGTTGAAGACTGGCAAGACTGAGAATTATATTTAAAAAAAGGCACACGGAATCCAGAGCCCAAGAAAAACCGCAACACGTGCTAGACAGATAAATGAGGGTGACGCTGGTAGCTTTATGGTCATGGCCTCTACGTTTCCAAACTGTTGACCAAAGTATATAAAACAGAAGGAGAGTTTGTGAAATTTGTGATTTGTGAGAGAGAAGACGCTCTACATTATTAGTGTCCAACATAAAATCGGTACTACACACACTATACGAAGAGAGGTTTAACAAATTGTAATAATCATGATCTTATCTATATATCAGGGCTCACGCCTAAGGGTGGTGACACACGCTAAGATTCAACAAATCGTGTCTTCTTCGGGCGACTAATCTCCCCTAAATGCCTTTCGGAAAATTAAGTGTTCCGAGGGCCAACTTGCCGGCAAGGAATGCATTTAGGGAAGATTAGTCGCCCGAATAATAGGAATAAGAGGTCAGGTAGGGTAGAGTAGGGTCTGTCCTTAAGATCAACAGCCCAGAGCATGTGCAGTGAATAAGCAGAAAAGAAGATGTGGAGCTACTGGGGCATCTTTGGAGACACAGATCTTTTCTGCTAAAGGGCTGTGGTTGCCTTGGGCTGGTACAAAGACCCAAAACATAACGTACAACATTTGGGGGCCTATTTATTAAACCTCCAATTTTTATGGTCGAATTTTTAAAGGGGTAAAAAAAACATTTTTAGAGAGAGAAAAAAAAACAAACTAATTTTTGAGATTTATTATGCTCCCAAAATTGCTAAAAATTTAAATCCAAAAATACTTCAGGTACAACCTATAGAAGTCATGTAGAAGTCATTGGCAGATGGTCCCTTTAAGAATTGGAACATGTTATTTATCTTCAGGATTCTCGATAGTTTCAGACTGTTTGAGCTAGCTTTCGTTTGATGATCCGATAAATTAGAGTCTTTGGAGAGACAATTCTAAAAAGTGGAATTGATGCATGATTTTGTCACAATTTTTTCCAGACGATGTATTGGTAAATTAAGGGAATTTGGATTTGGGAGTTTGGTAGAATTTTTTTAATGAAGTGAGAAAAAGTTGGGTTTTAGTAAATAACCCGTTATAGCCTACTTCTTTAGTAAAGCTTTGGTTCTCCTTTAAAGGGGTTGTTCGCCTTCAAACACTTTTTCAGTTCAGTTGTTGTCAGTTCAGAAATAGACTTTTTTTCCCAATTACTTTCTATTTTTTAGTTATGTCCATTTTTCTAATGTTGAAGTGTAAAGTTTAATTTTTAACCTTCTAAAGCAGCTCTGGGATGAGGGGGCGCCAGCTCTGTAGCTGCTCTGAATTAGGGATGCACTGAATTCGGGATTCGGCCAGGATTCAGCCTTTTCAGCATGATTCGTCCGTATCCTTCTGCCCAGACTGAACCAAATCCTAATTAACATATGCAAATTAGGATCCGGGAGGGAAATCACATGACTTTTTGTCACAAAACAAGGAAGTAAAAAATGTTTTCACCTTTCCACCTGTAATTTGCATATGCAAATTAGGATTTGGTTCTGTATTTGGCGCATCCCTACTCTAAATTGATACATTAGTTGATTATCTTTGTCCCTGCTGAGAAGAATCCATGAGTTTCATTAAAGGCAGCTGTTAAAATGATATAATAGTTGCCAATATTCCATAGATGCTGCAGAGAAATGTATCAACTAATGGAGCAAATTGTAACAGTTCAGACTCTGCACCCGGATCAGACTGTCAGACTGAAACCAGAGAAACAAAAACATTTAACTTTAGATTCGGGAAAACGGTCCAAAATAAAAGATGGAAAGTAACTAGAAAAAAGTTTTTTTTCTGGTGAACAATCTCAAAACAATTGAAGTGAAAAAAGCATTTGGAAGGTGAACAACCCATTTAAGGTACATAAGGACGGCCACTATGGCTTATTTCAGTGGCATGTTAAAAAAAAAAATGTTATATGGCTTGATATGTAAAATAGGTTATTCTAGTTCTATAGTGGTAACCGTCAGCCATTTTTTTCAAACATTGAAACCTTCCCTGAGTTGCTTAAGGGCAGAACTACATGACACGCTTGGACCCGACACGTCGCAATGCGACTAAACGCATGTGACGTGTCGGATGTTTTACATCCGATAGTCGGATCAATGTAGTTGTAACATGCGATTTCTCCTTCAATTCCGTTTTATGTAAAACATCTGACGCGTTGCATACGTTTATTGCGACGTGTCGGGTCCAAGCGCGTCATGTAGTCCTGCCCTTAGGCTACGGCCAAATGATATGGATTCTCTGTGGATTTCAGCGCAAAATCCATTGCATATACCTGCCTTCAAGCAGAGATAATGCTTCCAGGTGCAGACAGAGCAGGAGCAGTGGGGAAGCAGATTCTTGATCTGCGTTTCTCCTCAGGCCGAGATCAGGGGTGTTTCAGGGGTCCTTGCCACCCTGAGGCGTCCTTTGTTATGCCTCCCCCCTTGTACTTGGCACATACCATTTTGAGCACCGGAGCGGGTTTAGGGGGGGAGCAAATATGGAGAGCACAATTGCGCACTCTGCCCTAGCAGAGCTGAAATTCCGATTTAAAAAATGGAATTTCAGCTCATAAAGTTACCAGGAGCTGATTTTTCTCCCCTCGTGGCAGCAGCACCCATAGCCAATATCCACAAATGTGTGGCCCTGGCCTAAATAACAAAAGGACTGGACTAAGACTTTTGATCTTACCAACGAATGAGCTATAAACATGAAGACAACAAACTAGAAAAGTGCTGAAGATGTTTGCCAATTAACTACTAGAAATGTAAAGTGAGGTATGCAGTAGTTGCTAGGCAAGATAATCAGCATAAAGGAATTAGGTGGTGGCCTTAGTTAGGCAGATTCAGGACAGGACCACATTACAGCCAGGGCCAGATAATAGGAGAGACTGCTTAGATACAGCAGAAACCATTGGCTAAGTAACCAGAAGGAAAGAAGAGTCAGGGAATTGAGACACTGGATTGTCACAAGTAAATAGAAAGTTATATATTATTATTGTTAGAAATAGGTTTCTACCTACTGATATGGGTTTACTCTTAGGTCAACATTTTGTCTTAGAAGACATTTTGGTAAATAAAAAAAAGAATTTGGGGAGCCTGGCACTAAGGGATGTGGATTTAAAATATTTGGAAGCAATTGACTATAGTGTTAATGGGATCGTTATTTACACAATCATTTTTGTACTAGATTTGTTCTTTCCATGATACTGAATGTCCTGAACCTACACTTGTAGGCACTGTAGTTGACAGTTGTCATGGTTGACGTGAGGAAAGGTTTGAGGTTTTTGGATGTGATGTCAATTTATCTGGACTTGACGCATGAGTCACAGATATAGCTACTATTTAATGTTTTTTAAATGTGACTTTTTGTCTTTGGAAAAGGCTTGAGAACATAGACATAAAAGTTACATATTTAAGTTGGTTTGAAAAGAGACCAAAGTCCATCAAGTTCACCTCCTTCAAGTAAATCCCAGTGCACATACATACATACATACATACTTATACCAACCCCTCCATATACTCCCATACACTTTATATACCCATATCTATATTAATAGTAGATTTTAGTATCACAATACTCTTGGATATTACGCTTGTCCAATAAATCATCCAAGTCACTCTGAAAGGGATTAACAGACTCAGCCGTCACAACATCACCCGGCAGTGCATTCCTCAACCTCATTGTCCTCACTGTGAAGAACCACCTACACTACTTCAAATTAAAGTTCTACTCCCATAGTTTAAAGTGGTGGCCTCTGGTGTGGTGATCCATTTTATTGGAATAAAGGTCCCCCACTATCTGTCTATAATTCCCTCTTATGGATTTATTAAAGTATAATCGTGTCCCCTTACAATCGTCTTTTTTTCCAGAGAAAACAACCCCAACCGTGACAGTCTACCCTCATTATTTTCAATCCTCCATCCATTTAACCACGTTTCTACACTCTCTCCAGCTCATTTATATCCTTCTCAAGGACTGGAGCCCAAAACCACACTGCATACTCCAGATGAGGCCTAACCAGGGACCTATAAAGAGGCAAAATTATATTTTCATTCCTTTAAAACACTTTAATGTTTTGGTGTTACTGTTCCTTTAAGAACCAGCTGCAGATTTTAACGGGGATCGTGATCAAGGGAGAGGAGAGAAAGCCTGTATCTCAAACAGGTACAAAAGTTTAAACAGACATATATTACAAAGTTGTTTTATTTAGGGCTAAGAATCTCTACATACACTTCTTAGAAATGACTTAACATTATCTTTAAAAGATCGTCTTGGTCAATGCAGTCATCACCCTGTCAACATTTTTTCTGACCCAGATCAAAGTAGCCCGTTAACAGGTGACAAGAGTGACAAATTATATCGCTCTACATTGTGTATAATAACTACTTTTTTTTTTTTTTTACACGTTTGCATCTATAGTGTTACACGGTCGGCTTCAAGCTTACATTGGCTTTAACCACAAAAATATTGTGCTCTCTACATCACTTCGTTGAAAACAGCCAGGTGTGTTTGTGGTTAGCCGCTTTTAATTGTTTATTTGTGCCGCCCTTCAACCACGGGATAATGTAAAACATCAGAAAGGCATCCATCATTATACTAGGTACAACTAGTATTGATTTAACACCTGCAAAGACATGTCACTGTTCACACAGGGTCCAAAAGTCTCTGCAGTATTGCTGCTGCACGCAAACATGCCAAAGCCATGCCCATTAAACTAAATTGTTACCAGTAACTAGGGATGCACCGAATCCAGGATTCAGTTCGGGATTCGACCTTTTTCAGCAGAATTCGGATGCGGCCCAATCCTTCTACCCCGCCGAACCAAATCCAAACACTAATTTGCATATGCAAATACGGACAGGGAGGGGCCTGAAGATTAATTTCATTGTTTTGTGGCATTAAGTCACAAAACAAAGTGTAAAATGTTTCCCCTTCCCACTCCTAATTTGCATATACAAATTAAGGTGCGGATTCGGTTCGGTATTTGGTCCAATCTTTCGCAAAGGATTCGGGGGTTTGGTAACGTAACTAAGTGGAGTCGGGCCGGGTGTTGAAAGTGCAGCCAGGCCCCCCTGCCCCCACCGGAAGAGATCTTCTGTGTGTGGGTAAGTGGGCGTGCGAACTGAACTGCCCGTGGGGGGCACCCCCTGCTCCCCCGATAGTTTGGCCACTGATTGTTACTTAAATAAATACATTTTGAAAATGTTCAAGCTAAGTGAGAATTCAGGGGCAGATTTATCAAGGGTCGAATTTCAAATTCAAATTTTTTTTATGAATTAAAAAAAAAAAGTTTTTTTTATGGACAGAATGTTTAAATTCAACTAGGGAGTTATCCAAATTCGATTCGAGTTTTTTTAAAAAAAAAATTTTTTTTATCATACTCTGGCCCTTTAAGAACTCAAATTCAACTATTTGCCACCTAAAACCTGCCGAATTGCTGTATAAGTTTATGGGGGTGGTCCAGGGATCAATTTGATGATATTTGCAGCCTTCCTGACATTTAAGTTTTTTTTCAGAGAAAATCGAATTAGATTTGAGTGTTCATGTTGCCACTTTTAGCAGGGGGACCGGCTGTGATGTCAGGGGGCAGGGTAGTGACGTAGGTGGGAGCGTACATGAAGTCAGGGGGCGGGATTATGGCTATTTGCGATAGCCGTGTCAATCAAGGGGATCCTCCCTGGTTTTCTTTATTTAGAAAACTGGCCAGGAAGTTTTGACCCGGGCTGCCCCGGACAGACCACAACCCTAGTTCCTATCCTATTCACTCTACTTTTAAAAATTCGATTTTAATGATAAATTTAGACTGGACAAATTCCGAGTTCATGGGAGTTTATAGTTTAAAGAGTTTAAAAAAACATGAATTTGAAATTCAACCCTTGATAAATGTGCCTCCAAGTGTAACTTTATACAGGGAATTAAGTTTCCTGGTGTTTATAAGGGCTTTTTTTAAGCATCTGCAATAATATGAACAGTGGACTAAACAATGCAATTTAAAGTGCCAATATTCACCCTTTGTTCAACATTAAAGGGGTGTTCACTTTTAAATTAACTTGAACTATGTTGTAGAGAGTGATATTCTGAGACAATTTGCAATTGGTTTTCATTTTTTATTATTTGAGTTTTTTTAATTATTTAGCTTTTTATTCAGCAGCTCTCCAGTTTGCAATTTCCCCAGTCTGGTTGCTAGAGTCCAAATTACCCTAGCAACCACGGTTTGTTATGAAAAAAGTAAATAGGAGAGGACCTGAATAGAAAAAGGAGTAATAAAAAGTAGCAATAACAATAAATGTGTATGCTTACAGGGCATTTTTCTTTAGATGGGGTCAGTGCCCCCCATTTGAAAGCTGAAACAAATCAAAAGAAAAAGCCAAATAATTAAAAAACTATAACAAATAACCAATTGAAAAGTTTCTTAGAACTGGCCACTCTATGATATACCAAAAGGTGAACCTCCCCGTTAACTGAATAAAGAGGACTTGGTCTTATCCTTTAATTATAATTAAGAAATATCTATGTTTTCTTGCACACTGAAACCACTTACACTTAATAACTTCCTGTGCCACTCCCTGGTGCTGCAGAGTCACTATTGCAGACATGAAGTTAGTTAGTTAGAAAAAAAGCTGCTACTTATCTTAAAGCCTAACAAAGGTTGTGGCTTAGGCTGTATTTATACAGAGCTCATTGTCTTATTAAACACATTACTTTTAGGGTAGAACTCTACGAGCAGTTTTCGTCGACGTAACGTATGCGACAAGTCGGATGGAGACGCACGCATCAAGATATAATTGGACCAGGAGGGCTCCACCAATGAGGCGAGTTTAGGCACTCGTCTCAGACGGCAGCGCCCCTTTTGCCAGGGTCGGCAAAAATGCCGCTCCTGGTAAATTTAGAGAGCTGAATTTCTGTTTTTTAAACCGGAAATTCGACTTTTCTATCGCAGAGAGCTAAATTTTCACTCTCTGCTCTGAACTAGCGGTGCGCCCCCCGCCCCAGAACCCTGCCGACGTTTTCAAGGTAAGCACGACGGGCGGCATTTCGAATGCTGCCTCACGCAGCGTAACAGGCTGGGGCATGCCTGAATTGGACTGAATGAAAAGTCGGAGGTAACAACTACACGGCCTGACTGTCGGATGAAGACGAATCCTTTCTGCATCCACATTCGACAGTTGTGTTGCGTCGGATGTAATGTAGTTTTTACCTGCAAATTTCCAATCAGTCCAATTAGAATCTTGACGCCTGCGTCTCCATCAGACTTGTCCTGTGCGTTTTGTCGGCGGGCGTCGATCCGGTGAAAAACGCTTGTGGAGTTCTATCCTTATACAAGAGAAGAGGGGGGAGTGAGTTCTGGGAAAAAAACAATAATTCTCCATTGGTGAAATTGAAATATATGAAAATATGTACAGAGGTGTATATGGTACCTTTAATACTAACAGGAGGGCTAAATAGAATTTGCAGAGGCCTGTAGGTTTGAACTATGTTCTAATGCAGTGATCCCCAACTAGTAGCTCGTGAGCAACATGTTACTCTCCAACCCCTTGGATGTTGCTCTCATGGTCCTCAAAGCAGGTGCTTATTTTTAAATTCCAAGCTTGAAAGCAAATTTTAATTCAATAAAAACTAAGTACAGTGCCAAGTAGAGCCTCCTGTAGGCTGCCAGTCCACATAGGGGCTACCAAATAGCCAATGACAGCCCTTATTTGGCATCCCAAGGGACTTTTCACGTCTCTGTTGCTCCCCAACTCTTTTTATATTTGAATGTGGTTCACAGGTAAAAAAAAGGTTGGGGACCCCTTTTCTAATGAATAACTCCAATCTATAAAGTTGAACATGGCAAAATAAATAATGTATAAGACAATACAGTATTGGTAAAGCAAACACTTTTTCCTGCTTTATACAGTGTCAGTTAATGCGAATGAACAATGAATGAATCGAGTGCCGCACGATGAAGCTGTTGCACTACAGACTAACTATTGCCCAGCATAGGGCCACGCTACAGATTACAGGGTTACATTAACTGTAAATGCTACAGAACTATAGTTGACAATACAATTTCCATAATCAGAAACAGTAAACATTGCAAACATTGTAAACCATCTCAAAATATAGATCATACAAAACAGGTCACATGAAGGGTACAATCCACACCCAGTGGTATATGCGCCTTCAAATAAAAAATCTGGTTTCTGTTCGATAATCTGATAAATCCAAGTTTGCAGAGCGACAAATTTGAAAATGTTGCACGATTCGAAATGAAGCTCGATACTGTTGCACCGACTTTTCGAGAATAATTATTGGTAAATTAAGGGGATTCAGGTTTGGGAGTTTAGTCGAATTGAGTAGAGTGAGAAAAAGTCGAAATAAGTAAATAGTCCCTCTAAGTATTACAAGGATATATATTAAGGTAACACTTATTTGAACCACACTGGACAAGCTCAACCCAGACCCCCAAGCCAGATCTCTGTCAGATGATGTCCCCCTCTGCCTCATGTTCATAGGAGAAGTTCGTAACACCTGACACACTATGGAGTTTGAGACCTGCATAAAGTGCTTGGTTTTGGCTGAATCCCAAATGAAATCCTGGATTCAGAGAATCCCTACCTATAGTACTATGTAAATGTAAAATATTAACCTAAAAAAATTAATGTGAAATCACACAAAGAAACCTTGAAATTACCATTTAAGTCCAGACCTGGCGGTAATTCAAGGGTTCCCTTGCCCTTATATTTTATGATAAGGGTACACAATACCCTTTATAAAATGTTCTAGGACCATTTTCTATCTGCCCAAACCAAACACATATAACTTTGTATCAGTACAGATGGATTTATTTTGGATGAACCGTCTATATCAATGTTAATTGAGCAGGAATATTTCTAATTTTTCAAAATGTCTGCCTCCCGAACTGCCCTTGTCCTAAATTATGTTGCCTTCTGAAATCTGTAGGGAAGGAGCCAATTCTTCATCACAGCTCTCCAAAATCCCTGTAGATTTGCATTGGGTAATTTCAGTGGGCATATGAGACTGGTACAATGCCATATCGTCAGCAAGACCTCATACAAGCCTTATATAAAAACTTAGAGCTGTGTTGGGTTGGCAAAACCTTTCTTGAGTACAGGAACAACCTTCCAGGGACCAGAGCTACCAACATGCTGAACAATTTATAATTAGTTTTCATTTAACCTCCTTGGTTTCCGTCTAATTGACCCTACTATATTTTATGGCTGTGAGTATAAAGCTGGCTATAGATGTTGAGATTTTTAAAAGATCAGATCCTGATCGTGAGACCACGATCTTCTCGGAACGATCGTACGAATTTACCATCAACTAAAAAGACCAATTTGCCAGGAAAAAAACAGGGGAGCTGCCTGCTTGGCCCTGCAAACATAGATAGATTGCACCGGGACCGACAAAGATTTTTTGACCTGGCCGATCAATTTCCTGACAGATGTCGGCCGAAAAATCGTAAGATGTACGATCGTTCGAATCCCACTAACCGCAATATAATTTCGAAGGATTGGTCGGGCGTCCCTAAAATCGGTCGTTCGGCAAGAGAAATCTTTGCATCTATGGGGACCTTACCTTATATGATTATATGGGCTATGCTCATGGATTCTACATCTTCAGCATTTAATTCTATGGCAACTGGTGAGCCACTGAGACTCCCTTGACATAGGCCATAGATTGCCAGACAATAACACAAAACTTTGAAAGTGCTTCAAACTAATTAAGCTGACATTTTTCATCAGATCAGAGAGCAAGGAGATTTAAGGATTATATTAAGGGAATTTAAAATGGCTACTAAATTACATAGGAAGAACACAGTACTTAATGTACTTAATATAATAAAGTCTGCTGCCTCGTTCAGAGAGGAAGCCCTAGTAAAACTATAACTTTTAGGGTGATGTACTGTATTGTAGTAATCATTTAATGTATTTTAAAAAGGGGATTACAGACATATTTTTAAAAGCACCACTGGATTTCATATAAGCCTCACTTCAGGCAGCAATTTAGTTAAATGCTGCCAGTTAATTGGCGGTATTAAATGATTGTCTGCAGATTTTGTATACTTGCAAGGTTCCAGCCCATCAGAGAATTAGAATCATTCACCAGAATTTTAAATATTCATTGCCATGTGCTTAGGTCTACTCACCAAGCAGATGTTTTATTGAGTGAACTGTAATATCTGGGATACGTGAGACCTGGCATTCACTACATAATTTATCCGTTTATAATTTTAATTGGCATGTTTTAAAAAGTATAATAAAACTTGAACGAGGGTCTCCAAAAGTAAAGTTGTTACTCACCACATTAAGGAAGTGGCCTAGGTGCAACGCCCTGAGCCCTCAGCACGGGGAGCGGATAAACCAAAACATATTGTGGAGCAGGCACTCAAATGAAGGCAATCTTCCACCAGGTAGTTGAAGCAAAGTAAAAAGATTGTATCTGCAGCCTTAAAAGGGGACCCGTCACCCAAAAAAATTATTCCAAATCCTATTTTATCATGCTAGTCAAGCAAAATGAACTTTAATTACACTGAATAAATTATTTGAATCTTGTTTCCATCAGTCTGGGAACTCATAATTATAGCAAGCAGGCAGGAGCCATTTTGTGGACACTTTTATTAAAACAAGCCTTGCATCATCTTAGAATCTTCTTTGTGCACCAGAATAGGGGACCCGATGTCCATCCACATGCCCTGGCTACACAATTAAATGGTGAAGAGAACGGGGGAATGTGGGTAGAGCAGTGACATCTAGGAAAGGCTGAATGGAAAATGAAAGTAATTGCTTGCCCCGCATTTATGCCTAAGGCATAGAGGAGGGGCAGGCAATATTTGATTGACAGCCGAGATTTTTATATGAGTTTGCAACAGCTATGAATCTTTAAGGCCCAGATACACCGGCCGATAAAAGCTGCCGACAGACAGAGTCGGCAGCTTATTGGCCTGTGTGTGGAGCCATCCAGATGTCGATCGGGCAGGGTAAAAAATCCTGTTGGATCGCGGTGCATCTGTTTGTTGATTCGGATTCGTGTTACAAACACTTAATCATAGGCATATCATGGCCTAGGATTAAGTGTTTGTAACACAAAACGCGTAAGGCTGCAAACACAATAAATCTTTTTACTTTGCTTCAACTACCTGGTGGAAGATTGCCTTCATTTGAGTGCCTGCTCCACAATATGTTTACGTTTTAAAAAGTTACAGGATAATGTTGCTGGAATTAAACAAAAAAAAGTGGTGGAAAGGTGGATGATTTTAACAACATTTCAGTTCCTTTTTTAAAGAACAATAAAGATATGAGTGATTTATTTCTGCCATTGCTGCAGTCCAGAAGAACGATGGGGCACAAAACTGCATGCCCCTTGTGGACAATAGACTTGCAGCAGGGGCATTCCTGCACTCTCCCCTTCTTCATGTAATTCAAATTAATCAAAGCAAACATCTGATTGGTTGTAAAGCCCTTGTCTCTTCCACTCCCAGGCAAAGTAGATCTGCCGAGTCTTATAGCATGTGGGAAAGCAGTGCACAACAGTTTGTGTTTTGAATAAAATATATGGGAATAAATTGTTTGCAAAAGAACCTTCCTTTACATATTTGTATTTTTATATAGCAGAGGGTTTCTCCAGTTCTGCATAAAAGCACAAACAAAATATAGAAATATAGGTGAAACCATTTCTGTTCCGGATATGCAAATTGTGAGTGCCTCGGCACAGTAATCAATATGGGCAATATCCAATGCAGCAAATAGAAGATTAGTGTTGTCAATAAGGGTAACCACACTTGGGTGTGAAACAGCCTCCTGTGGAGCTGACAAACGCCCCCAAAATACCTTTAGTAAACAATTATCTGACCATAAAACATTTTCCAATAATGTAACTGGGTCACTTTTTTGTAACCTTCATATACACTTTCACATGGTTCTTTCTGAATAATAGCTTCTCTTGTGCCATCATCCCATTGAGGATAGTGTTATGCAGAACATTCAATATGGTTGACCCCATAGCTAAAGATGTATGGTGGTGCTAGCATCAAGCAGCAGGGCTTCTTTATAATAGCAGGGTATATGGTATTTTGGCCAAATACAAGCAAGACTGATTGGTGCAGAATACAATGCTGCAAGGAGGTTTCAAGTGAGGTGAGTGAGGTTCCACTCTAAAAAGGAAAATGATACTAAAAAAGAAGGCCAAAGTAAGATTGATCAATAATAAGTACTCATGCAACTAAGGAGTAAAAGATAAAAAAATCACTTTCCCCAGCCTAATGTGTTTCATGCTTACCAGCATAAGCAACCCAAGAAACAAATATATTTTTCACATTCTTTTTATTGCAATATTTGATATTGCGATCTGATTACTATGTTCTCTAAAGCAATCTTTTAAAAGAGCGCATTGTACAGCCCACAGTTTGTTGCACTTAGCACAAGTGATTAAATAAATCACTCCTACACTATTACAATTAAATTGTTTTATAGAGGTATGGCATCTGTTATCCAGAATGCTAGGGACCTGGGGTTTTCCAGATAATGGATATTGCCGTAATTTGGATCTTCAGTCTACTAGACCTTAAAGGCAGGGGCACACGGGAAGATTCGGGGAGATTTAGTTGCCTGTTAATCGCCTCTTCTGCGGGGCTAATGTCACACTAATATGATTTTCTAGTAAACTTAGGGCAGGTGCACAAGGGTAGATTTGGGGAGATTTAGTCGCCTGGCAACTTATCGTCTCTTCTGTGGGGCGACAATCTCCCCGAACTGTCTTCCCCCTGCTATAATGAGATTTCACGAGGAAACTTTGGGCGACTTCAGAAATCGAAGCGCCGCGAGTGCATTGGCGCAGCCGTTTTGAGTATAGCAGGCGGAAGGGAGTTCGGGGACATTGTCGCCCGCAGAAGTGGTGATTAGTCGCCAGGCGACTAAATCCCCCTGAATCTGCCTGTGTGCCGCTGCCCAAAGTTTATTAGAAATCATATTAACATTAAATAAACCCAATAGGCTGGTTTGCTTCCATTGAGGATTAATTATATCTTAGTTTGGATAAAGTATAAGATACTGTTTTATTATTACAGAGAAAAAGGAAATAATATTTAAGAATCTGTATTATTTGCATAAAAGGATGGGACGGGAGAAGGTCTTTCCATAATTGGAGCTTTGTGGATAACAGGTTTCTGGATAAAGGATATCATACCTCTTCTGTATTTTTTATTCTTAACTGTGGAATTCCTGAGACACCTGGGACAGTAAAGCTAGTCACAGAGGCAAAGATCCGATAGTACGAATCAACGTAAGGGTCGAATTGAAAATTCAAATTCACATTTTTTTCATGGTCAAAACTCTTACATTTTAATTGTGAATTATCCAAATTCGAATTCGACAGCTAAAACCTGCCAAGTTCATGTATAAGTCAATGGGAGAGGTTCAGGGACCAATTTGGACATATTAGTAGCCTTCCTGACATTGTTTTTTTTTTCAGAGAAAAAAACTCGAATCGAGTTTAGTCAAATTTGATTCGAAATCGTCTCAGGATTTCGGGTTTGGGAATATTCATCCAATTTTTTGATATTCTATTTTTTTTTTTTTTACAAATAACCCCGCAGTTGAATTTCGAGTATATTCGAATTTAATAGAGTTTAAAAAAACAAAAAAACCACACATTAATTCGAAATTCGACCTTTAATAAATGTTCCTTATTCTTAATAAGATTTATGGAATTGCAGTTTCTGTTGTCAATACTCTGTGATGTTTAATCTAAACTAGCGATGCACCAAATAAGCTATTTTGGATTTTATTTATTATTACAAAGCAATATGGACATAAATATATAGATATAAATAAGGTTGTGCGAGTTGATGACCTTAAATAAATGATCACCTATTTCATTTAAATTAAAATGTGGAGCTTCTCAGGCTGATTAAATCTCAGTCTTTGCTGCAATATTGGAAAACGTCTCTGCTGCCACATGTGATAAAAGATTGGTACTGCATATTTTTACATTTTCAAGCACAATTTAGCACAAAACTTTTGAACAAAGCAGTGGCAGGTTCTCCATTTTGAACAGCTCAGGCAGCTAAAGTATGGGATCCATCGTCTGTAAACTCATTATCCAGAAATATCTGAAATATGGGAAGGCCCCTGCCCATATAGTCCATTTTTAAGTTCTGTTAAGTAGACTTAAACGGGAAGTTCACCTTCAAGTTAACTTGACCATATTTTACTTGTGCTATAGAATGTCCTATTCTTAGAAACTTTGTAATTGATCTTAATAATATTTTAAAATAATTTTTGAATAATTTACCTCTCTCTTCTGCCTCTTTCCAGCTTTCAAATGGGGGGGGGGTGTCTTAACAGGGTTCCCTCAAATGTTGAGGACAGTGCATAAAACAAATTTGTGGTTCTCACAAAGAATTTAGCATTTATTCCAACTTGAGCACAAAAGTTACACAAATTAGTAAAATGAAAAAGTAAGAAAAAAAAAACCCTCTTTGTGAGTTTTTTGTGTATACGCGTGTATACACTTCTAAAAGTGGTGTGACAGTAACAAGTTTAAAATGTGTGCACAAAAGAATTTTTTTTGTGCACATAACCAAAACAAAAACATCAGTGCTCATTGTTGCTTTTTATTACTCATACTTCGGTTCATTCCCTTTTTACATTCCATATTCTCATTCAAATTACTGCCTGGTTGTTAGGGTAAAGCAGATCCTCACTTTATCATCGTAGGTGCGGATCTTTCTGCCAATATTCATTTGGGCATCCCAACGGCAGTGGACACACAGACACACACATTAAATTTCAGTTCCACATTCAGTTCAATTCAGTTCCACATCGCTGCCAGAACATAACTGTGCAGTTATTATGGCTTTGATTGGATCTCAGTAATTTTATTATATTCTGGACTGTTTTTGGATACTAGTATTTCATTTGAGTGACTCCATATTGGGTATCAAACTGGTCAGCAGACCACTGGCATTCACATTTAGGATGTTGTATCATTTTGAGTAAGAGTATGTGGACAATAATGTTGTAAAATGCTTTGATGTGATTTTAGAAATTCCATAATCACTGCAAAATTTAGCAAAGAATTGCAGTTAGGTAGTTTGATGTAAAAAGACACATTTACACAAGTTAGATTCATTTGAATATGTACTTTTTAAAAAATATATGCTTTTCTGGAGTGAATTTTCTTTTACGGTCATTTTTATCCTTGCCATCTTAAATATGGTTATTTCTGAAGTGGTGCTATTAATGTTGACCTGAAACAAAAAGGGGGGGGTTATTTTTGTCCGCAAGTGTACTGCGTCTATTGACACACGGTGCTGGGGGAACCTCATTGCATTGAAGCTTCCACCATGGTCGGACCAGGGTTCTGTGCAACTCCACTCTTTTCAAAATGGGAGGCAGGATAGACAGCGCTGGGTGTAACTATATGGAAGTGCAAAGAGCACATTTTGATGCCAATTCCTTTAATATAGGAGGTTTAATGTTCAACTGACTGCTGACAAAAATGACCCCTAAAACAAAACTTTCATAGGTAAATAAATAGTTCCCATGGTAGGGTAATAGGAGAGACCATCTGTAATAAGAAACAGATAAAACACTTTTAAAACCATAGTGTTTTATGATCTCAGGGAACATCAAAATAACACACATACAACATAAAGTTTGCAACATTGAAGAGATAAAAAAACTTTTTTTTTTTTTTAAAAAAAAGAGTTCCATGTAGATTTATTGGTTTCTAAAGGGTCCTACAGTCTGCATTACAACCACAAGTAACTAATTGGGCATTTGCAGAGAACGGGAAGGAATTGAACCAGACACTTATTTGGAACGCTCCTTCAAGACACAAGGAAGGCAAATTTGGGTGCTGTGGGACTGTTCATTTACACTCTAATTATGTAAGAAGGCGCTGCTTATAAATGGGTAAGGGAGACATAAATGATGGGAGGACACCCAAAACAAACACGGTTTAGAAAGTTCAAAGCGCAGGCTTGTTCTAGGCACAGATTAAGAACAAACCCGTTTCACGATCAGTGAAATTGTGACTACCCCAGCATCCTCTGAACAGGGTTATTTATAGGATTCACTCTTTCATGTGGTAAAGTGATGTGGATTTTACAAGAGTGATTTTAATGGGTTTCATATGGCTGAGTCAAAGAACAACTCAGTTCTATGAGAAAAAATACAGCCCAAAAGAAAAAAAAAAGTAAGACGGAAGAGAGTCCTTGCCCTTAAAATGGAGTTGAAGGATGCATATTGAAATTTCAGAGACAACATCCCGGCTGAAGATGCTAGTGATAAAATGAAGCATTTAAAGTACATGACAATTTGCTGAACTAGAATTTTAACCGTTAAATCGACTGGTTTACTAGTCATAAAACAGAAAATATGTTGCATTGTGTTGCATATGGGCTCATATTCGCTGTTCCAACAAATTATATTGGCCAGTAAAAGACTCTAGAGGCATTAAAGGAATTGTTCAGTGTAAAAATAAAAACTGGGTAAATGGATAGGCTGTGCAATATAAAAAATGTTTCTAATATAGTTAGTTAGCCAAAAATGTAATGTATAAAGGCTGGAGTGATTTCATGTATAACAAGTCAGTCAGATCACTACTTCCTGCTTTTCAACTCTCTTTGTTTACACTGACTGGTTGCCCTGGCTACCAGACAGTAACCAATCAGAGACTTGAGGGGGGGCCACATGGGTCATTTCTGTTGCTTTTGAATCTGAGCTGAATGCTGAGGGTCAATTACAAACTCACTGAACAGAAATGTACCATGTGGCCCCCCTTCAAGTCGCTGACTTGCTCAGAGTTATAGAGCTGAAAAGCAGGAAGTTGGATTCTGGCTGTTTTATTAGACATCTGTTCACGCCAGCCTTTATATATTACATTTTTGGCTAACTAACTATATTAGAAACATTTTTTATTTTGCACAGCCTATCTATTTACACAGTTTTTATTTTCACACTGAACTATTCCTTTAATGTCAATAAAGTCCAATGCCTGCAGACAGTGTCAGCAATAGCCACTATCTGCTCCATGTGCGCAGACACCAGTGTGAAATTATCCTTAAAAAAATACCTCAAAAGGAACCATGAATATTTATGGTTTTTTTTTAAAAATTATTTAAACCTTGTCAAATGCTGCAGATTGTATTGGTGCACCCATGCAGTATGAACTAACTAGAAACTCATCAGACATGCATGTATTTTAGGGGTGTCACTTTTTAAACGATGAGATGTGAACACTTTATTTAAATCTAAACAGTGTTCCAATCAGGCTTATAAGAAATTTGTTTAGAAGTACAATCCATGGCTACATGGAAATTGGCGCACGCTTCGAAAAAAAGTCCATTAGTCGGCAGCCTTGCAAAATGGAAAATTATAGTATAGGGTTCTGAGTTGCAAAGTTGTAATTCAGTACAGAGCTCATCTTTTTTTCTATTTTGGTTTAAAGATAAATGAAAAAGGGCTTATATAAGATAGGAGCTCTAGAGAGGTCAGCCTCCCAAACATTATCATTGCATCCCCCCCCCCAATATTGCACCTTACCTGTTGAGGAAAAGCACCATCCAGTATCATTCCTCTTTGGTGGAAGAGAAAATCACGCACTGCATGATGGTGTCTGCTAGCCCATTGTCCTCTGTTTTTTCTGAGAAATAACATAATTATGGGCAGCGTTTGGTTCAGAAGTTTAACTAGTATTGAAGGTTTGCCACCACTGGACTGGTTCTGTCAGTGCCTGTAGACATTTAATTAGTGAGGCTGAAAATTTGGGTGGTATCGTAAATTATATGTAAGTATACAGATCAGCTTGATCTCTGTGTATGTAGGATGTGGTGCATCCCATTAGACCTACATGTGCTATATGACAACATGTTTCTTGAAATTAAAATAAATTGTGTTCATGCTATCACCTTTAACACTAAACAACATTTTGGCTGGCTTAGTCATACTTGTTTTTGTATGTATAAATTATTATTTGTGCCTGAAGAGTGTGCCATGCTTAAGGGATGGTTCACCTTTAGTCCAGCAGCTCTTCAGCTTGAAAATGCAACAGGTATGGGGTTGCTAGGATTCAATCTATTCTAGTAACCAGACAGTGTTTTGAATGAAAGACTAGAAGGAACTGAATAAAATAATATTAAGATATTACAATAACAAAAATTGTAGTCCCCCAGTTGTAGTCTCCCAAAGGCAGAAGAGAGGGAAATATGGGCTCTGTTATCTGGGACTCATTATTCAGAAAGCTCAGAAATGCCAAGAAAAATCATTTTAATGATACAGAATATCTTACTCATTGGTAAGTAAACTTCATTAATCCATATTGGAGGCAAAGCAATTCTATGGTCTTAAAAAAAGTGTTTAAATATGTTTTAAGTAGACTTAAGCTATGGTAATCAAAATTATGGGAAAACCCCCAAGCATTACACAAAATATACCCGATAGCTATAATACAAAAGATGAAAAACGACCAATTAAAATGTTGCAAAGAATAAGGCATTGTATAAAATACAAAAAAAAAAAAAAGTCCACTTAAAGATAAAATACCCCTTTAACAGCGAATTTCTGGAGAAACTGATCACATATCAAGTTCACTGAAAATCCAATACACACACCTGTGGATCAATGGTTGGTCGGGTTTCATATTTGGGGTAATCAATTTGATCGGCAAATTTCATTTTAGGGGTACACACGCGATTAGAGTTTGTTCGGAACTAAACTGATTAAAGGGTGTGTGTCCCACAATTACTGCCCACCATATTGAGTGTTAAGCTATAAAAGAGCAAAAAATGGGAATCTAAGGATTACAAAAGTATGATTGTATACGAGGTTGATTTAAGTAACAAAACAGAACAGTAGGAAGAAGTTGAGATGGATTGGAATATTATGTAAAGAGAGTATACATTTAAGGTGGCAAAGGCAACCAGAATCTGTTGCTCAATTCTCATGTTTAAACATGTCAACAGATTCTGAAACCCTGTGTTTTTTGATGATTGCAAATTGACCTTTAGTGCTTTATTATTTTTCGGTGGGTTCACAGGATTTAAGAATATTTTCATTCTGAAATGAGTCAAACATGCTATGCGGCTTTCAAAACTCAAATTGTCCTTTTAATGTGTGCCACATCCCCAAATCATAAGGTGGCCATACCCAAGCACAATAAAGCTGCTGATATTGGTCCTTTAGACCGATTCAACAGCTTATCTGCCCGTGTGTGGGGGCTTCGGACGGGTCTCCCCGATTGATATCTGGCCAAGGTATCGATCAAGGAGGTTTGATTTTTCTGGCAATTGAGGACTGCATAGGCGAGTTGACGTGGTCCTCATCCCGTCGGTGCCCAGTCTCTTTGTTGTAATCCATTTGAATAAACGCGATATCGGTGGGCATATCGGGGAACGTTTGTTTGGCTACCTTGCCAAAACGAGTGGATCTTATCGTGATGGAAAGCTCACTGAAAACCACAGCAGAAAAGAATTGAAATATATAACTGAATTTGTAGGAATAGTTAAAGAGAGAAGTAAACCCTTGCTACTAAAAGCCCCTACCCTAAATAGACCCCTCCATGCTCCCTCCCAGCCTAGGTGCTACCTTTCTAAATGCCCCTAACTCTTTACTTAGCCCTCGGTGCAGATTCTGTCCAGCAGAGTTCACGGGTGCCATTTTCGGGTCTTCATTTGTGCTTTGACAATTTCCGTGACTTTCGGCACATGCGCAGTTGTCGCGAAACAGAAAATTGCTCCAACTGCACTTACTTCACGAAGATTACCGAAGAGAAGAAGATTGCACCCATGAACTCCGCTGGACAGAATCTGCACCGAGGGGTAAGTAAAGAGTTAGGGACATTTAGCAAAGGTAGCAACTAGGCTGGGTGGGAGCAGGGGGGGGGGGTCTATGTAGGGTAGGGGATTTTAGTAGCAAGGATTTGTTTCTCCTTTAAGAAGGAAAGGAGTAACAAGACCGTCCCTGGAGTTATTCCCTGTTCACATATTAATGTGTCCCATTTCAAATCTAAGTGGTCCGTGGCGTTTACTAAGAGAATTTTGTTTTGTCTGAATACAAAACTTAACAAAAGCTACAGAAGTGAGAAGTTTCACCCAGCCATGCCAAATAAATAGACATCAAAACCAATACATTTTTCACTTTAGCATGAATGCTTTCAAAATCAGCTTTGGAACCGATAGCTGTGCTTTTATTTGGATGCTCGTAATACTGCTTGAAAAAATTCAAAAGATCATTAACAACCAGACAAAGCTTTTCTGTAGGAATTTAAAATATCGTTATTAACACAATAGCAGAATCTAAATTTGAGGCAGATCTTCAAACTTGCTTTTTCATTCTTTCTTTATTGGGATCACATATCCTTCTGCAAATACATGTCAGTAGGGATATGCCTCCCAAATCACAGAGCACAGGGGTTGCAATATATCCATTTTCCACCTGAGATCCTTTATCAAGAGCTCTTGAGATTCTTTGGTACCTTTATATTCATCTATGCCAGGGCTGTCCAGCTGGAGGCAGAATGTGGCCCTCCAATTGATTTTAATAGCCCCCAGTCTGATCAAGGGCTCAACAGACTTCACTGAATGACAGCATCATTTTAACAAAATCTAGTCCTCGATCAAGAAATATGAGGAAATAATCTGCCCATTACTTGTAAAAAATTAAATATCTCTAATCAATGCCATTAATTGAACCTTATTCAGAAGTTGCTCACCACCTTTGTGAGGTTTCTCCCAAAGAAAGCAGGTACTACTTTTATAATTCCTGGCTTCAAGGCTAGTTTTACAAGCAAAACGTTGAACATGAATTTGTAGTCCGCACGAGGCTGAAGAACAGCAAACCACAGATCTTACAGCCAAAAGAGCCTTTTGTTTACAATGGCATGTGTATTTGGGTTTTTTTCACTTCTATGGAGCACCTCATTTTGCTTCCAGACTCCCAAAGCAGGTCTAAATGAAGATAAGGTGATGTGACTCCATATCAACTTATCCCCATAGAAACCTGCTTTGTGAGTCTGGAAGCAAAGTGGGGCACTTCATAGAAGTAAAAGAAAAAGCTTTTTTCTGGTGCACGACAAGGTTTAGAGTGCGGCATAAAATGTTAAAATCTGATTATTTACACTGGTGTCGTGTTTGTTTTTTGTTTTTTAAAGTATTTGGTTTACAGCTACTAAAGTCTTGGGACACCCTGATCTATGCTGCAAGTGAAAGTCAAAAATACAAGAGACCATTAATGGGTACATGTCTCATGCTTTGTGAAATTCAATGTCAGAATTGCTCTTAAGACAGAAGAAAGATGGGGTACACTTACCAAACGGTGCAGTTATTTGGCTTTTGCAGGTGTATCAGCTAGTTCACAATGTCCATCAAAGTGTATGGCTAAATCTAATGCAAACTGAATAGTCCAGCAGTACCTTAGTGTGGATAGTTTAAGAGTCCTTCTCATAGCACCTCATTTGGGGAATGTCTAAAAAATTTAAATTTTTTTAATGACTGTTTTTTTTTTTTTTATAAGGAGAAATACCTGTTGAGAATACCTTCAAATATATGAAAAGGGATTGAAGATAAACATTCTATACTATGGCACATTTTATATCATAAAATATAGAACTTTACAAACAAAATGACACATTTCCTAATCTTATAGACAGTGCAGCAAAAGCACATGAAATATCTATAGCATTCAGAAAAAGTGTAATCAAGAGAACTTTACAACATTTATAATAGCAAGGAGCGAGAAAATAGGATTATCCGTGTCTTACAATTAACTTTTAGCAACTTTTTTTGGCAAGAGATTGGAAAAGGCCCCTTATCAGACTGATATTTATAAAAGTTAAATAAAACTATAAACATGGGTAGAAATATAATGAATCATTTAGATGTAGACTCTTGTCTAAACTTCACCAATAGGACAGTGGCTCAGCCTTTTAAGATGTGTTCTATAGAAGCTTTACACTGTAAAGCCAATCATTTTTATTTGGTGTCATGGTTTCTACAAGTTCTTTTCTACGGAACACAGAAACACAGGTTGATTGGTGGCTGCGTTATCATTGGCCTCATTATATTGAGAATGATTTCCAGAGTTAATTTTTGAACAGCCTTGTGTCTTCAAGAAAACAATGGATATCTGGAATCAAGAATTTTAAAGCTTCACATTTATAGGCTCACAGTCAGGCCCATTACCATGTGTTGACAAAATACAAATGATTTCCACATTATTCTCTCACTATACTTCCATCTTCTCCAGGCCCGGACTGGCAATCTGTGGGTTCTAGCAAATGCCAGAGGGGCTGCTGTAAGGTGCCATAGAAAGTCACTATTTAATGGGCTGGTGGGGGCTGTTTGGGCCTCTGTGTCGGCTAAATGGGCCTCTGTGAACCTGAAATGCCAGGGCCTATTTTAATTCTCAGTCCGGACCTGATCTTCTCTTTTCATTTATCCAAAATACAAATTTTAAAGCTATAATTACAGTATAGTCGCCAGCTTCAAGAAAGAGTTTGATGTCTAAAAATTCAAGGCACCCCTTTTCACTTATGTTTGCCTTTGGGACCATTTAGGACAGACCGCAACCAAATGCAGCCAGGTTTTTACCTTCGTATGTATTAGCAAAAAGCCATGCAGGATTTACGTGACCAAAAAATATACAGGGTTACTAAAATTAACTCTAAGAACAAAGTTGATCCAGGGACTTATCCAATTGGAGTCATAAAGTAAACCTTCCCCCATCTTTGGCAAATTGGAAAAAGCTTCAGATGACGTTATTTTAACTTCTGGATTAACCAGGTTTCACTTGGTTAAAATGCTAGACATGATGGAGATGTGTTTTTTTTTTTTAAACCTTCATCTATCTTGTTACCTTCATGGGGACACCATTGCGTTTGCCAATCACAAATTCTAAGTATTTCATTTTTAAAAATCCTTAAGACTTTAGAAATTAGTAGCAAACCATCTTTGTGTCATAAATTTGATAAGAGATTATTCTGAACATATATATATATAAATAAAATACACACAGACACACTGTGCCAGTAAATTGAAAGTATGATTTCACTTTCTGTATACATTACAATGGAACATTAAAAACAAATACTATTAGTAAATATGCTATTAGAGCCCAGTACACCTAGAAAAAGAAATGTGCAAAGGATAAACTATATTGTTTACATAAGTAATGCTATAATCTATCAAATTTACACTGATATAAAGGTACTTTTTTATATCTAGCTGTATGTACAGGTGGAGGATCTATAATGTAATGTGAAAATATCAAATGCTTGAGACCTTGGGCTTTCTCTGTTTTGTGCAAAACCATGCCTACGATCTATTCAAACCCTTAAGGGATAAAAACCTAATAAGATTGTTTTCTGTGAGCATGGACTTTTGCTAGATTAGTCAGCTGTAAAAGTTATTTTTAAACGGGACACTAGGAGAATGGCATTGACAAGTTACAGAGCTACTGGTTTCCCACCAGTTTTATTATAACATTTTTTTTGATCATTTAAAGTCAAATTTTGCATGAATGTTAGCACAACGTGAAATATAGTTGATTTTATTCAGACAGGAAATACATTTCTCTTTAAAATGTAGCCTGAAAAAATAGTAATTTTACATAGGAAATCATTCTAGAAGTAAGCCGAGTGATAGGAGTTCATTTAATTAAATAAGGAAAACAAATATGGTGGAAGGTATGGGTAGGACACTATATGTGAAAGGCCACATCTGTTTTTTAATATATACCACATGCTGCTTATTATCAGACACCAAACCCATTTTAATGAAAATGAACAAGGAAATGTCATCTCTTTAGTTTCCTACTACTTCTATACAAACTGACAAATTACAAAGGATCTAGGTATTACAGTATTATTCGAGGAAACTTTTTTTTTTATTGGATTTCTATAATAACAATAGAAAGTTCATATAAACCACTTTTGGGTTGGACGGATAAAGAATGCAATGGAAAACATCAACACCCTCTCCAGTCAGTGACACGTCAAAAGGCTGGCTGGCCGACTGACACACAACAGATAAATTAACCTTCTGAGATGGAGACCAATCACAATATTTGTTGTTGGATTGTGTAAAATCCCCTCTCAAATTGAAGTAGTACTTAATGAAAGGCCCCTAGTGTCCATCCTAACCAGAATCCTAAATCTTTTAAATCAATGCCAATCAATCAAGACATTTAAAAACAGACCCATTGATGTTTTTTTAAAAAAAAAATGTATAAAAAATGAACAGTAACACGTCGATATTAGCCTATCTGGATATAAGCTACATTGGATCAATGCGCACATGAACACAAAATGACCATTACAGTGACTTTTGTTCCCACTCAAAGCATTATTAAAACACATGCTCACACAGGCACACTGCTAGAGAATTAAACAGAACATGAACATTTATGTTCCGATGGACTGAAATCACACAAGACCCCCTTAGCACAACCAAGCAAATACATATTATGAGAACAAGTAATGAAGAGTTTCAGAAGTTCGAGACAAAATGTAGAGAATGCTACTTTTCAATCTACTCTCAAGCAATAAAATTGCCGCTATGTATATGGATACCAACCAAATAATAAGTTACATTAAAACGCGATACCTCATTAATTATTATGCAAATTTTGATCTGCAAAGCGGTTTCTGAAATAAACATGGGTCCAATTTGAACAGAAAAATAGCTTGAGAAGTCTACTCTGTACTAAAGTGTTTGTTCCTACCACTTTCTCAGTTGAGGTGTTTTCATATAGTACAGCAGAAAGTCTTTTTTTTTTTAAATTGCTTTATTTATGTAAAATACACAACACTATATAAATGCTGAGTGCATTGCATATGTTGCCCTTCCAAGAACTGTTCTGCATATTACAATTAAGATAAATAGATGCAAAACTCACCAGCGCCGACACAGATCCGTTGGAAAGGTAGGGATCCGATAACATAAGGAATGGGTAGCCGGGATATCCAGATCCTTTGTACATACCTTCGTCTTGGTGTTTAATACCTTGGAGGGCAAATAAAGAGATATATTTACTTCCTATACTGCATTATTTCAAAATAAAGTTAAGGGCTATGTAGTGTGTATGGGCTAATTTTATTTTATAGTAATCAATAATCATCATTATTCTTCCAAAATAAGCCATTTAAATGTATTGCATCAAAATCCCTTATTGCATCAATATATTCTCATCAATAAATCATTAATAGGGCTTTTCTTTTTTTTAAGTTTCCTTATCAAACAGAGGTCTAGACACCCAGCTTTTGTTCTTGATCAATCGGACTTATCTGTGCACTTCAAACGTGATTTATTTGAGCTTTGTTTACCCTATGATCACAGGCAAAGCAATGACTAATCCCACAAGAAGTCACTTCAAGGTAAACACAAAGAGGTCGGCAAGAGAAACTAATCAAAACACGGGTACAGTAAGGATGGCGTTCTTGTTCTGTTGGCTCCAGTGTTGAGGTGAAAGTTTTCTGACAACATATTTTCCCCTGTGGTATTTTAGTACCACTCCCCTGACCCAATAAACAACAGTCGCAGAGGAAATGCCACTGATGTGGTGCGTGAGCACAAATAATATTTTGTGATCACAAACAACATTTTTAGCAGCTAGTATGGCTGGGAAGCAGGGGCGTAACTACAGAGGAAACAGGGGGGCCCAGGAGGTATAGGAGGACCCTAATTAATGAGCAATTTCAACATATATTGGTAAAACAGGACAACCTCCTATTTGGGGCACTAAACTTAATTTGCCGTGGGGCCCAGTAACATCTAATTATGCCACGGAATTGACAATCTGTGCTTCATCCAGTACAACTAAATACTATGGCTGACAACGATTCTTACACTGGCAGAATTGACACGTTAAAGAAAACATGGTGGTCTACAAATCTCAGCATCCCCCCAAGGGCTAACATAATAGTGGGGTGCTGCGTGTTGTAGTTTTGCAACATTTGAATTGAAATCAAAGGCTTCTTCATTCCTACAGAGCTCTCTCAATGTAAGCAAGTAGTTGCAATGCTTGCAGATTTGCAGCTGCATCCGGTAAATGTGATTTGCTTGCCGAAATGTTATTATACTTGGTACACTTTTCTCCCGAAGAACGAAAATGGAGGCATAAGAACTGAAGTCAGCAAGCAGCTTCCCCGGCAGGTATGGTTGCCACCTTTTCTGGAAAAAAATACTGGCCTTCCTATATTCTTGCTTTTTACTATTAATAACATTGGCACCAAGCATAATTTTTACCGGCCAGGTCAGTAAAATACCAGCCAGGTGGCAACCCTACTGGCAGGCCACACAACATAACATTTTGAAGAATCATTACCCTCCAAAACTTTTGTACAGGTATGGGATCAGTTATCCAGAAAGCTCTGAATTACAGAAAGGCTGTCTCCCATTGACTCCATTTTATCCAAATACTCAAATTTTTTAAAAATTATTTCCTTTTTCTCTGTAATAACAAAACAGTACCTTGTACTTGATCCGAACTAAGATATTGCGTGCAAAACCATGATTTTACATGATTTTCTAATAGATTTCTAATAGGTATGAAGATCCAAATTACAGAAAGATCTGGAAAACCCCAGGTCCCGAGCATTCTGGATAATGGGTCCTATACCTCTAAATTTCAAGGCCTCAAGACACTGCTGGTACCTTTCACATGATAAAGGACAAGGGGTGCAAATATGTAAAGATGGCAATACATGCACCACTATTATTGTATGAAACAAATTTTCGTACGGTATTCGGTGTGTGTATGGTGGGAGACAAGCTGACGAACATCTGCAGAAGGCTTGGATATCGTTTCGCCTCCCAAGAGATAAAACTGTTACAAATGTATCTTAAGTATCTATTCTGGGCTCTCTGCCAAAAGCCAATTAAGTTAGAAACATTGTATCTTTTTTTGGCTGTTCAATGCAGAGAAAATAGGACTTTCCAGTACAAATGCAGGATTGCTGGTTAAGCTGTCAAAAGCGGGACTGTCCCACTAAAAAAAGGGAAAGTTGGGAGGTATGCGGGTGCCTTTGGTGGCCTGACCCAAACGTCAGGCCACTGTTAGTGCGGAATCGCCAGATACACGTAGAATTCTATTGTTTCTACCTGTAAATCTGACAGCCGAGCTCTACATGTGTGTGTTGAAATGAACAATCTTTCTTGGAAAGATCGTAATTGTTATGTCTATGGCCACCTTTAGACACCTGACATACAATATATTTGCACAGGCCGGTGGAAAAAAAGACAATCAGCGCAGTCCCACCATATAGTTCTGTATACTAGCTGTTCAGACTATGATTCACACAAGAGCAGTAGCGTGAACTACTGTCTGGGCTAGGTACACCTGTGAAAGGTAAGTAAGTAAGAGGGTACAGTGCTGCAATGGTTTTTTTTATTCCAGACTGGTGCATTTTTTCCCTAGAATGTGCACTGGCCTGGGGGGAAAAAATCATAGCAATCGGTTTAACTGGGGGTTAAATACTTGAACCCCCAATGAATCAGGTTTTCATTTTCCTTTAAAATGGACTAAAAAATGACTGTATAGGAAAAATAATTACAGCTTAGAAATAATATCTATTTTTAAAATGTAAATGTTCAGCGCATGTTGAGAGCATGAGCCTTGGGTTCCATACAAACCAGGCGACTAGATGCATGGAGCTCCTGTGGCCATCTCAGCTGCTGATAGAAAGACTGATCTCTATGGAATCATGGATTCCTCTGGTAGAGAAATCAGATTACAAACTTTATAGGCCGGAAGTGAATTTATATTATAAGCTCTGTGGGGCTAGTACCTTCTTCCTGCAGTATCTCAAGCCACATGGCACTTCAAAACTGTATATTTATACTTCTTTATTCATTATTATAATGATTTCCTCCCTGTATACAATGTTCTACACTGCCAAATTTTACAGGACTGTGTAAATAGTTATACATACTGTATATCTACATATATGTGAACAGTGAAAATGTTCTCTGTGTGATATGCTGACGACATTCCGATTCAGAGTTCACATGTTGTTTTTTAACATACATCAAATTTAATGTGCAAAGTGCCACTAGGGTAAGCAGCCCAGATTTGAAAGGGGTAGTTGACCTTTAAGTCAACTACTAGGATGTTACAGAACTGCTAATTCTAAGCAACTTTTCAATTGGTTTTCATAATTTATTTAATTTTTTTAAAATGTATTTATAGTTTTTGAATGATATCCCTCCTTCTTCTAACTCTTTCCAGCTTTCAAATGGGGGTCGCTGACCCCATCTAAAAACAAATGCTCTGTGAGGCTGAAAATATATTGTTATTGCTAGTTTTTATTACTCATCTTTCTATTCAGGCCTCTCCTATTCATATTCCAGTCTTTCATTCAAAGCAATACATGGTTGCTAGGGGAATTTGGACCCTATCAACCACTGGCAAGCTGCTGAATAAAAAGCTAATTAACTCTAAATCTATAAATTAGGAATGCACCAAATCCAGGATTCGGTTGAGATTCAGCCTTTTTTCAGCAGGATTCGGATTTGGCCAAATCCTTCTGCCTGGCAGAACCAAGTCCGAATTCTTATTTGTAGGGATGCTATTTTGGATTCGGCCAAACCCCCAAATCCTTTGCGAAAGATTCAGCCGAATACTGAACCGAATCCTAATTTGCATATGCAAATTTGGGATGGGGAAAAACATTTTTTACCTCATTATTTTTTCACAAAAAGTCAAGTGATTTCCCTCTCCGCCACTAATTTTCATATGCAAATTAGGATTCGGATTCGGTTCGGCCGGGCAGAAGGATTCAGCCGAATCCTGCTGAAAAAGGCAGAATCCCGAATCGAATCCTGGATTCAGTGCATCCCTACTAATTTGCATATGCAAATTAGGGTGGGGAGGGAAATCGCTTGACTTTTTGTCACAAAACAAGGAAGTAAAAAATGGGATTCATGCATCCCTACTATAAATAATAAGAAATGAAAAACAAATGCAAATTGTCTCAGAAGATAACGCTCTACATTCTGTTAAAAGTCAACAACCCCTTTAAATAAGTTGGTAGCTAAAGTATCCGAAGAACCCTTGTACCGGATAGTATGAAATCTAACTGAGCATCCTCCTGTATCCATATACAGGTATGGGACCTGTTATCCAGAATGCTTTGGACTTGGGGCTTCCGGATAACTGATCTATTAACAATTATCCGATTAATTTGGATCTTCGTAACTTAAAGGGGTTGTTCACCTTCCAAACACTTTTTTTTTTGTTCAGTTGTTTTCAGATTGTTCCCCAGAAAGAGAGTTTTTTCAATTACTTTCCATCTTTTACTGGTTTTGTCAAAATCTAACCTCAAAGTTGAATGTCCCTGTCTCTGGCGTTTGAGTCTGGCAGCTCAGTAATTCAGGCGAAGACTCTAAACTGTTACAATTTTGCAACTTTTCGTTGTTACATTTCTAAGCAGCATCTCTGGAGTATTAGCAACTATTGTATCAATTCTAACAGTTGCCTTCTGCTCAGCAGGGACAAAGATAAGAAATGTATCTTTAACTAAATGTGTCAAGTTAGAACAGGTTACAGGGTCGGCGACCCCCCTTTTCTCAGAGCTGCTTTTGAGGGTGAAAATTACACTTCAATATTAGAAAAAAACGGTCACACATAGAAAATAGAAAGTAATTTGAAAAAGTCGTTATTTCTGGTGAGCGATCTGAAACCAACTGAAATGAAAAACGTGTTTGAAGGTGAACAACCTCTTTAAAGGAGAAATCAACCCTAAACTTAAAAAACCATATCCCCTACCCTACATAAACTCCCTTCCCTCCAGCCTAAGTGTTACCCGGGCAAATGCCCCTAACGTTTTACTTACCCTTCTGTGCAGATTCAGGCATCGGAGTTCAGAGGCGCCATCTTCTTCTCTTCAGAAATCTTCATAATGAGACCAGCATGTCGGTGCATGTGCAGTTGGAGCAATTTTCTGTTTTAGCGACAAGTGCGAATGCGCTGAAACTCACGAGAATTGCCGGTCTCATTACGAAGATTACCGAATCGGCTGAAAATGGCACCTGTGAACTCTGATGCCTGAATCTGCATGGAGGGGTGAGCTAAGAGTTAGGGGCATTTGCCCGGGGTACCACTTAGGCTGGGGGGGAGGGTTTTTTAACGTTATCATGTAAACATTAAAAAAACCCAATAGGCTGGTTCTGCCTCCAATAAGGATTAATTATATCTTAGTCAGGATCAAGTACAAGCTACTGTTTTATTATTACAGAGAAAAAGGATTTTTTTTTTTAATCTGGATTATTTGGATAAAATGGAGTCTATGGGAGACGGCCTTTCCGTCATTTGGTGCTTTCTGGATCCCATACCTGTACTTCTTATGCAGTGGCGGAACTAGATATTTCTGGGCAATTAATTATTTTTAAGGCCCCTAAAATGTCTAAAGGTTGACCCGTTTACTGATATTTATTAAAATTGGATATGAATTAGGGCTTCATGGGGCCACTGTACCTCCTGGGCCCCCCTGCAGCCACAGACACAGTTTCACCACTGTTTTTATGTTTTTTACAGCATTTGTTTATACAATCCTTGCACAGGTTCCACAGGTGTTAAAACTACAAATCCCACAACCCCCTGCTCCAGAGTTCACTTCCCAAAGGGAAGAGGGAATGAAGAGAAAAGCTTGATACTGTGACTAAAAACAAATAATTGCCCACCCAGAACATGTCCAGGCACAGGTACCCCTTAACTCTGTGAGGTAAAGCGACCCCCAAGCCTGGCCAATCTATCCCAGATCTGCAGGATTCGTGCCTGAATGAAAACGAGAGAGAGGGAGAGAGAGAGGAGGAGGAGGGGGGTTTGTTGCTAATGGAACTTACCATCTTCCATGTGAGCGGAGAATTTGTCCTGATACACCAGCTGGACATCCTGTGCGCGACGGATCGCCTGTGGAAACAGCAGGGATTGAGAAGTTGTACACCTCCCCACTTATGGTATCCCCCGAAAACTTTTAAGCATCCCCCCCCCCCCCGAAACTTGACTTGGCCCTTACCTCGGGGTGAGTCTCAGGGACTCGGGGATGTGAGGCGACTTCGGACTCGTTGACGAGCGACGACTTGAGATCAGCCAGGTCCCTCTCGGTAAAGCCGTTCTCCCGTATCTTTTCTTCCTGGTCCCCTTCATCCTTAAACGAGATCATTTCATCGCTGGCGCCCAAGTCATCCTCCCCGGCGCTGTTCATTTGGGGCATTTCTCTGCGTGTGTGAAGGGGAAGGGGGAGGCAGTGCTAAGACTAAGAGGCTGCTGGAAGTCACGGCCGGCGGTGCAGCATGAGAAAGTTGTGGGGAGGCTGGAGAAGTTGTGACGAGTGAAAGTAGTGCAATGGAAGGTGACGAGAGAGCGATGCACTGTGTGAGCACAAGGGAAGGCAGATCAAAGCGCACCTCCTGCTGATTGTGAGCGGCTCGGGGGCTGAGCAATCGCTTCTTAAAGTCACAGTGACTTCATTATTCGCACTGCCGGCCAGAGGAATGCGCTGCTAGTCATTATCACAGCGGCCGACATACTCGGCGTATGGGTTTCATGTCAGATGCAAATACCTTTAAATAATTGCAGTTTTCAGCTTCCCCCCTCCTCCCTTGCCTTGATGTTTGTTCTTTTGTATGGTTTATCTCCTAATTTGTAGTTAGTTTACAACTTTATGTCTAAGCCGGTAGCAGGGCCGGGGCACGCGTGCAGATTTGGGGAGATTTAGTCGTTTGCTATAATGAGAGAACGCCAGCGCAACGGCTCACGCGGCACTTCGGTTTCCGAAGTTGCCTCACGAGGAAACTTCGGGCGACTTCGGAAATCGAAGCCCCGCAAGTGCATGGCCGCAGGTGATTTTTCATTTAGCAGGGGGAAAAGCAGTTCGGGGACATTGTCACCCCGAAGAATGGTTGATTAGTCGCCACGTGACTAAAGCTCCCCAAGTGTGACCCTGCCCTAAGGGCAGACGCGGAGTTTAGTCTCCCGGTGATAAATCGCCCCTTCTTCAGGGGCGACTAATCTCCCCGAACTGCCTCCCGCCAGCTAGAATCTAAATCACTGGCTAAGATTTTCCATACCTTTTACCAGCTTAGTTGCCCTTCTCTGTACCCTCTCTAATACAATAATGTCCTGTTTGAGTGATGGAGACCAAAACTGTACGGCATATTCTAGATGGGGCCTTACCAGTGCTCTATACAGTGGAAGAATGAACCCTTCCTACCGTGAATCTCTGCCCCTTTTAATACAGCTCAAGACCTTATTTGCCCTTGATGCTGCTGACTGGCATTGCTTGCTACAGCCAAGTTTATTATCTACAAGGATTCCAAGGTCCTTTTCTATATTTGCCTAGTGCAGTACCATTAAGGGTATAAGTGGATATTCTTAGATCCCAGGTACGTGACTTTACATTTATCAACATTGAATCTCATTTGCCACTTAGCTGCCCAGATTGCCAGTTTGTCAAGATCATGTTGCAAGTGCCACATCCTGGATGGAATTAATTGGGCTGGATAGTTTTGTGTCATCTGCAAACACTGATACATTACTTACAATACCCTCCCCTAAGTCATTAATGAATGTGTGTGGACCATCCCAATAGTTTCCGTACCATGGTGATCGGTCATTTAGTCGATCAGACAGGTTAGAAGATTTTTACCCGTGTGGCCAGACCCTAAAGGGGCCCATACATGAAAAGATCCACTCATATAGAGATGTTGGCAGGTAAGCGTATCTCTCCCCAATACTCCCACCCTGAGGAGGGTGACATCGGGCTGATCAAATTGTGGGCCCTAGGGTCTAATGATCGAATCACAACGCTGAAATTACAGGTGGTCGGATCAAGGACCACATCAATGAACCAATGGGATTTTTAGACCCTGTTAGCAGCTTATATCAGCCCATATATTGCCACCTTAAATTGAGGGTCAAGAAGGGCGTGAGGGGCTTTGGAGGAGGCGCAGTCTTTAGACTGTCATAGATGGTTAATATATCAAAAGAGAACAATGGTCATTGTGTAGACTCTCCCAGTATAGGAGGAGGTTCAGGTGTGCTGCCTTGAACCATCAGCTAAGAGAGCGGATGATTAAGTATCTGTGAGGATACAAAAAGAATAAGGCTATGCTGTAAATACTGAATACATAATTCTTTTACACCTCTGTTTGGAGGACTGGTCCTTTGAGTGCCTGCCTGCTGTCATAGATGGTCACCATACCAAAAAATTCAGTAATTGCAAAACTGAGAGATATACAGTAGGTTAGGAGAAATGCAATGCCTATGGAAGGGAGCAGAGCACGCTTTACATGATATTCTATGGGACTTTTCTGCAGTGTGCACCCAGGCATTTTCTCCAACAAGTAACTTGTTTCCCAACTAACATGCAAGCTAGGAAGTGGCTGCAGGCTGCAATGGTGCCCTGTACTTGCCTCCTGCCATATTTCTCCTGAAATTGTGGCAGTTGTAAATGAGCCCTAACAGTTTGCACTGCTGTTTTATAGAATTTAGTTTCCAGGATATATAAGGGCTCTTCGACACAAGCATTCTGGGCTGCGGACCCCTGCTTTCCATTTCAATCTGTTCAACCGTAGAGTCCCGTTCTCAGGATGACACAAGTAAAGCTGGCCATAGACTCAAAGATCCGATCTTACGAATCATCGTACGTTCGGACTTTCCCATCTCCCAACCTGCCACTAACCATTCAGATCAAATAAAGTAGAAAAGAACAGATCAGCCAATGTTCTGCCCCTGACAGCAATCGTACGATATCTATGTCCAACCAAAGCTAGTGACAGTCCCCCTCTGAAAATCGTACGATCAGCAATACACACAGAAATCTTTTAGTCCAAAATGACAGTCGCGGACTCCACCGGATAAAGTTAAATTCACGTGCAAACCAATATGTTAAAATAAATCCATCTTTATTGTGTAATATTTGAAAATAGCGGGCAGGGGATGATTTGCTCGACGCGTTTTGTGGCGATAAAGTCACTTCATCACAAAAACGCATCAAGCAAATCATCCCCAGCCTGCTATTTTTAAATATTACACAATAAAGATGCATTTATTTTAACATATTGGTTCGCAAGTGAATTTAACTTTATCCGGTGGAGTCCGCGGCTGTCATTTTGGACTATTTGTTTGCCGCGGCCAGAGTGGAATCTGTGGATGCACCGGTAGGTGGATTGCCTGCGTGCACTCACTGCTCCTACCTTGCAACACTTTCCTTCTCCCTCCATTGACAGAAATCTTTTAACCTGTCCAAACGACCGATCTCCGCCGGATGAAAAATGTCAGGGCTCTATATACACGGGCCGAAAATCATACAAATCCTCGATTTGTACGATCAGATCTTTGCGTCTATGGCCAGCTTAAGTGCTCTTACTGACGAGCGGTTGTAGCTGCGCTCCCCTGCAGTCCATTTTTCTGCGTTCAGCCGCAGGGGAGCGCAGGAATAGACGCATTAGGTTTTTTTTCAATGGGGCTGTACTCACACAGGTGCGTGTAGGCGCCGAACGCAGGTTGAGACGCAACATGCTGCATTTTTCACCTACACACGTCTGTGTGAGTACAGCCCCATTGAAAAAAACCTAATGCGTCTATTCCTGCGCTCCCCTGCGGCTGAACGCAGAAAAACAGAGCGCAGCTTCAACCGCTCGTCTGTAAGAGCCCTAAGTGCAGAATGTACAGCATGTTGTGTTCCATCTGCATTCAGCGCTTACTTGCGTCATCATGAGGACAGGACCATACAGAAGAATTGACTGTGTCCTGGCCTGTGCTCCCCTGTGGTTGAATGTGTGGAAGAGCCCTTAGGGGAAAGAAAAAATTACTACTAATGACTAGTATATATAACTTAAAATATAAAAATCAAATACAGTAAAAGTGCATCATGTAAAGAAAACCAACTGTTGTAATCGTTCCTCTGCATATTGCTGTGCTAATAATGAGAAACACATATCTAGAGAACATCTGTTTTCCATAGAATATAATATTCCATAACTGCACATAATTGCAATTATATGTCCTCCATGTGTGTACCCTGGGATAACATTAAAGATTGCTTAACAGGCTGTCTTTACTACACTGGCTTGGGCTGATTTGTTAACGCAATCCTACGGAACACAGAATAAAGCAACAAACCTGTTTTTTCTTAGAATGTGATACATTTCTTTAAGAATAATTTGATTACTTTATTGCCGACTTATTAAATGAATAATGGGATAGCGTTATGATTTTTCACCCTACTTTGAAACAACGTATAATTCATATAATTTATGACTCCCAATTTTGACCCCATTACACAGTAAAACTGTTAAAAAACAGTGCCTAAATGTTAAAATAACTTCAAAGGCTTGCCTTAACCTTATTAGCAGTATGAAGTTGCTTAACCAGTAGCACAAAGGGTTCCTAGGAAATGTTACCTCTAAGCTGTGCGCTCATCACACGCACACAAATTCGGATGCTAGGGCACACAGCAAATTGTGGCGTGAACAAAGAACAAAAAATGTTGCATTTATTCTGACCTGCGCACACAACTTTAAAATGTGCGCAGAAAATTATGGTTTTGCACATATAACCAAGAAGGAACATTGTTATAGGGGTCACTTACTACAGACTGGGGGAAGAAGTACAGAATACTAAGAGTGCACATTCAGCATGCTCCTTTTTCTCAGTCTGTTGCGATGTGCAGCATCAGAGGGGGTAGGCCCAGGGTGGGACTGGAAATTGGGGCCCACCGGGTTCCAAACCTTCGGGGCCCCATGCGCGAATGCTGGGGCCCAGTGCACATGCATGAATGCAGGCGTGCATCGTGAGTAGCCGCATATAGTTTTTTGCGGGCCAGCCGATCGGGGGAACGTGTCTGGGCCGGGGCCACCGGGTTTTTTCCTGGTGTCCTGTCGGCCCTGGGCAGGCCCGGACTGGCAATCTGTGGGTTCTGGCAAATGCCAGAGGGGCTGCTGTATGGGTCCATAGAAAGTTACCATAGAGTGGGCTGGTTGGGGGCTGTTTGGGCTGGTAGGGGGGTGTTTGGGCCTCTGCGTACTTAGAATGGCAGGGCCTATTTTGACTCCCAGTCCAGGCCTGGCCCTGGGTAGGCCAGCCCCGTGTAGCAGGGAGGGGCACCAGGGGCAGATTAATGTACAGGCTATCCTTGGCTATAGGGTGATTAGGGGCCCATCTAGCTTTTTTCAGTTATTACTTGTGTTGGATCTGCGAGGTGCAGATCCAGCAACATCACTGGCACATGCTGAACCTGATTCATCGTAGAGAGCATGTATGCACGTGCGCCTGGACCTGCACACGTCTGGAACCAGCAGTAGCCTAGAAGGACCTGTGTTGATGTAGCCTAGAAGCCCCATATGTCATTAATCCGCTACTGAACAAGGGTGTGGGAATGAATCTCTACATGATTTACCCTGCCCGCCGCTTGTGAATGGAGTGCTGTTGAACAGAAGCAGAGACCTGCAAAAATTCAGGAACAGAGAAAGGGCAGTTTGCAAGGGGTGAAAACACCAGTCTGTTTCTCTGCCGGCACAGAATCTCATGCAATGAAAAATGGATCTGCTTCCTGCTGTGACTACACTGACAATTACAGCATTTGCCTGCATGCATGCACAAAACACAAAAGTATGCAGGAGACAACTTTGAAAAGGCTTTGCCACCAACAATATTGTAAATTGCCAGTGGGAAAATGTATATATTGAATAATTTTTCCTGAATTGGCAGAAGTTTCCTTGCAGGTAATGACAGGCTACGTCGGAAAGCCGAAGTGATGTTTTTCCCACCACCGATTTACATTGTTGGTGGGAAAGCATTTTCAGGATATTAGTTGGCCCTGGTTGAGCAGATTAACAGCAAGAGCCTAATCTCCAAGTCTACCATAGTTTTTAGTTTATAAATGATCCTTTTTTAATCTGTTAATAATTGAAGGTATATCTGTCAATCTCCTTCTTTGCTGGAATCTCAGTAACAGCTGTAATTTCTCAGAAAAGGAGCCTGGACAATTCAGGAGACAGACTACAGCACTGTTATGGCTAAAGGCCTAGCCCGAAACATGTAGTGTGTTGTTCACTACCCCAATAAAGATACACTTGCAGACTCAGCTTGCTGCCGTGGACTTCCTGCAATTACCTCCTTTTCTATCACATGGCTAAAGGTTGCCATAGACGTTAAGATTTTTAAAAGATCTTTTCATTATCATAGGAGCAAGCTTATCTTGAAAAAATCGTTTAAATGTATGATTTGTCCATCAACTAAAAACAGCCATATCAAGTGATATTGTCTAGTTAAAGCTGTAAAAACTAGGTATCTGCCTGCATGGCCCTACAAACAATTGTACAATGGATACATTTCAATGCGAACGCTGAAAATTTTCTAACCTGACTGATCGATTTTCTGACCGATGTTGGACGAAAAACCGTTAAATGCACAATCGTTTAGTGCCCAATAACCTCGCAATGTTTTGTCGGATTGCAGTAAAATTGGTCGTTAGGGAGAGAAAAATGTAAACGTCTGCCCACCATAACCGATGAGGCACATTTTTCAAGGGTCAAATTTTGAATTCATGTGAACTTGAAATTCGACCAATCGAAATTTATTCTAAAAATCAAATTTTTTTTAAACCATGGTGAATAGAATCGACCCGAAAACTCTAATCGAATCTGATGTCAGTGAGGCTGCAAACAACTCCAAATTGATCCCTGGACGTCTCCCATTGACTTAGCACACGGCAGATTCGGGGAGATTTAGTCGCCTGGCGACTAATCGCCTCTTGTTTGGGGTGACTTTCCCTGAACTGCCTTCCGCCTGCTAAAATGAAAAATCGCCTGTGGCAATGCACTCGCAGTGCTTCGATTTCAGAAGTCACCTGAAGTTTCCTCGTGAGGCAAATTCGGAAATAAAAGCACCGAGAGTACATTGCTGCAGGCGATTTTTCATTTTAGCTGGCGGAAGGCAGTTTGGGGAGATTGTTGCTCCAAAGAAGTGGCAATTAGGCGACTAAATCTGCCCGTGTGCTAAAGCCCTTAAAGGCAGGTTTTAGGTGGTAAATAGTTGAATTAGAGTTCTTAAAGGGCCAGAGTTTGTAGTACTATTATTCAAAGTTTTCAATACAAAGCACAAATATAAACACTTTTACCCATCAGCTTTCTAGCTTCTTAGTATTCATTTAAAATCGGTTTGCTCACACAGTCGCAATTTATAGCAGTCCGAATGTGGTGATGTATTTTCTTCTTTTTTAAACGTTACAAGCAGCGATGAGAAGGATTAGTTCCATTTGTTTTCTAAGCACATTTTTTTTCCCCATTAAGCAGATACTCTTGTTTTGCATGTGAAAAAAAAATGGTTTTAAAATGACAGCCCTCCCAAATGAAGATAAAGCCTTGGCAATGGGTTGGAAACCTGTTTTAAGGTCTGATTGAGGAAACAAAGAGGCTCATTAATGCAGAGACTTTGGTAAAGCTTTGATGTTAACTAGCCAGTATTCACTGTAGTACCATTTGCATTTAAACATCATTTCAGCTTCCCTTGCCTGAAGCAATTTGGGAGTAAAGTATAGCTTCTATTTAAAGAAACCCACTGTGGCAAGGCTTAGAATACAAATATCACATAATGTTCATACTGAGTGCATGGCTCATAATTATGGTGGTTCAGTAAAACAAAATTACGCAATAGGCTCGCTCTCGTAAACACCTTGCAAACTCAGATTACACTAAAGTTGCAATTTTCTTGAAAATCATATTATTTTTGTAAAATGAGTGCCCCCACTTCGGCCTTATTTGCTTATATTCTCAACCACTAACATAAAGGAAAACTTTATTTTTGGGGAGACAAAACCTCTTTAAAGTAAAGTTTGATGTGGTTTCTGTATATACATATATATGTATGAAAAATTTAACATTTGGGGGAAAAAATATTTCCTTAAAGGGCAAATCAACCCCAAAATAAAAATGTGCCTAATAAAAGAAAACATAATTTCAAGCAGCTTTCCAATATACATGTATTAAACATTTTCAGTGCTTTTAATGTTATATATAAAATCGATTGCTATTGAAAGTAGTATTTGCTTAACTCCTGGTTGTTACTTTTTAAACAATATTGCAAAAGGCTAAAGGTGGCCATACACGGACATACTTTTATCATTCTTCGTTGAACGAACGTATCGTTAAACATCTGCCTGCCAATTGTTTTACCATGCTTTATGCCATCCACGGAGAAAGATCATATGGACAGATATAAACGTATTGTTTGCTGAAAGGAATGAAAGATTATACATCAACGTACGATGCAATATAAACTTGTGGAGGAAGCAGGATGTACAGCATACAGGAAGTGATGTAAAACATTAGTCATCAGTGGATGGTTTGTGGCCGAAAGTTCCTTCGTGTACGGACGAACGTTGTTCAACAAACGATCTACCCTGCTGCTCCATGCAGACATATGGATTTATGCTATGTCATAATAAACTTCTTTCACAAATGAGGTGATAGGGTGATATTCCTGCAGTCAGCACCAATTTATTTCTTTACATAGTTCATATGGTTACAAAGGAAGCTTTCAGAAAAAAACGCCCTTCCGAAAATTCGCCAGCGACGGCTTCGCTCACAACGCAACACTTTGCCAGGCGTAGATTCGACAGGATAACACTAATTTACTAAAATCCAAAGTTGCGTACATGGCGCCGAATGCTGGCGAAGTTGGATTAGTGTTAATTTAGTAAGCAAAGCGAAGGTGCGCTAGCGTTGCCTCATTTGGATACAGCTGGAAGTTAAAGTTGAATGGACGTATATGTTGCAGCAAATACATTACATTACCCAAGCCCAGGGAAGTTCAATAAAAGAAAATAAAGTTGTTATATTGCCCTACACATGAGCCCAGTGTATAGTTTATGTGCCATATGTTAGGAAATGTAGGGGGGAAGCCGGTTACCCCAAACAAATTTTTACTCTCTTTTGCAGCCTATCACCCTGAAAAAAGGAAAGACGCCAGCGTTTTTTGGGACTTAGAAAAATTTTCAACTATTTTTTTGAGGAAGTCCTATCTACTCTATTGCACTTCGCCTGGTCTAAGTTGACGTAGGCAAGTCTGGTGCAAGAGCCAACGTTCAGTAAAATCTGCATCTTAGTGAATTTGCTTAGTTACGTCCATTCGCCAGAGCGAAGATTTGCCTGGCGTTAGTACTGCTAGAGTCTATGTTCTTCGCTAGGGAAGTTATGCCAGCAACTGTAAATCGGCAAAGTTCGTTGGCTTGTGCTACAATCCTGACATGCGCATAGAATGATCGTTCTACGTCTGTAACTTACACCTATTGCCCGACTTTATCCCTGAACGATCAAAATTTTTAAACTCATCCGATCAATTTTGCGAACGATAATGTCGAGCCGTTCATTCGTCCGACAATCATTTGTACACCACCCAGTTTGAAAGTTGAAAAGAGTCAAAAGACTATAAAAAAGAAAAAATGAAGACTAAAGAGTTGATTAGAATTAGCCACTCTATAACATACTAAACGTTAACATAAAGGTGAACCACACATAAATAAAATGTCCTATTCTTTGCTTTCCTCTTCTGCCTCCAGATTGGGGTAAAGGACCCCGGCCCCAAAAAACCTTTTGCTTTGTGAGGCTAAATTTCTATTATGCAGATTAATACTTAATACACACAATAAGCATTGTAGGATCTTTAAAGGGATCCTGTCATCGGAAAACATGTTTTTTTCAAAACACATCAGTTAATAGTGCTGGATGCCTATGATTACGTGTGGTATAACACGAAACGCGTTAGGACGATAGATGTTTGTGTAATAAAGTAAAGTGATATTTTACCGCTGTCTGGAGTCCTGTTGAGTGAATGCCAAACTGCCGATTTCCAAGTCTTGATGTCTCCCCCATGCTGAGGGTTCGGGGCGCAGCACCCGGGCCACCGAACAGGAGCGGTGAGTAAACCACAATTTACTGCATTGGAAAGTTAAAAGCGGAGGGTTCGGGGCGAACCATTTTAGAATAGCGGTGAGCAAGTTTCTAAGAACGTAAAAATACCGCTAAAAAGAAAAGGCTTCCAATATATTGAATTAAACATACGGCGGGGGGTTGGAGCGCTCCCGTCTCTTTTCCCCAGTTTAGTGTAATAGTGCCACGCCAGCAGAATTCTGCACTGAAATCCATTTCTCAAAAGATCAAACAGATTTTTTTATATTCAATTTTGATATCTGACACGGGGCTAGAAATGTTGTCAATTTCCCAGCTGCCCCTGGTCATGTGACTTGTACCTGCACTTTAGGAGAGAAATGCTTTCTGACAGGCTGCTGTTTTTCCTTCTCAATGTAACTGAATGTGTCTCAGTGGGACATGGGTTTTTACTATTGAGTGTTGTTCTTAGATCTACCAGGCAGCTGTTATCTTGTGTTAGGGAGCTGCTATCTGGTTACCTTCCCATTGTTCTTTTGTTTGGCTGCTGGGGCGGAAAGGGAGGGGGTATCACACCAACTTGCAGTACAGCAGTAAAGAGTGATTGAAGTTTATCAGAGCACAAGTTCACATGACTTGGGGCAGCTGGGAAATTGACAATATGTCTAGCCCCATATCAGATTTCAAAATTGAATATAAAAAAATCGGTTTGCTCTTTTGAGAAATGTATTTCCGTGCAGAATTCTGCTGGAGCAGCACTCTTAACTGATTTTTTTCCCCATGACAGTATCCCTTTAAATGAGGGGGCCTTGATGTGGCACGTGATTTTGGCCAAAATGTGGTACTAATACCTAACATATTTGTAAAATGTATTTAAAGGGATTTATCCTGGCTGGATTTGAGTGCTGGAAAGTTTTTTTCCTGTGTTTTCTGCCTGTTTATTAGCAGTTTGTAGCAGCTATTCAACCTCATAGTATAGGTTTGCCCGAGCACTGTAAAAAATAGCAGTAGGTCAACAATACATTTTGGCTCACGATTTCTCTTAGTTTTGTGCATAAATTGTAGCGGAATATTGCTTCAAGCTGCCACTCAGTCTACAGGAAAAGGATTCAGGCACAGGTATAGCTTAATTACTTAGCTGGGACTTAAATGCTTCTTTGTTGGTCTCACTAGCCTTTCTGAGCATGATTCCACCACTCAATTGCACATAATGCAACGTTATTGCTTAGAGATCAATTAATCAAAATTCTCCTATAGCTTCTGAGGTGCAAAGGTTAAGTAAACACAGTTGTACCACTCAGTCACACATTATGCACATTGTTGCAAGGGGTTTGTTAGGTTTTAAATGTTTTTAAATGCACCTTCATACTTGGTACATAGTAGGCATCGAGGGGCCTTAATGTGGCATGAGGCATATTTTGGCCAAAATGTGGTACTAACACCTCAAACTTTTGTAAAATGTATTCAAACAGATTCATATGGGCTGCATTTGAGAGCTGGAAGTTTTTTCCCCCCTCTTTTATGTATGCAGAATGTGTTATATCTGGTGTGTAGGCACAACATGTGAAGGAAGATGTGAATTCCATGACTCTTGTGTGTCCATGTACCTTTTATTTAGACCTTGCACATTGGGGCAGATTCATTATTTCTTCAGACCCTGGTTCTGGTTCCTCTCTGCCGCCACTTTGATCCACCCAGCCCTTGCCCTGATCCACCCAAACCCCTTTTCACAAAAGGGGACTAAGCGCCGTTTGAGTTATTAGGTGACCTGCTGGGTTGCCCTTCTCTAAATCCACTTCTATCTATCAGGATGTCCTGGTGCCAACAGGAGTTGGTCCAGCATTGAGATAGTGACAAGCTAAGAACTAGCAACTATAAAGATAGAATTGTAGGGATAGGAAGTAAGTGAGAAGGGAAAGGAAAGTAAGAATAAGGATGTGAAGATTTTAAAATCCATTAGTCCAGGTACAATGTATAATATAAAGCATTGTGACATATGTCCTTAAATAAAAGTAAATGTTGCAATTGTTCTTTCATTATTTCTATTTACTCTGTAATTGTTCTTTCTTCTGTCCATTTCCAAACTGGCATACCTAAACTTTGGTACTGGCAAACCTCTCCACTTATAAAATGCTATTGGCATGGGGGAGGATCAAGCCCATTTAAGCCGATGCCTTGGTCTGGAGACACTGACCCTTAGACAAGCAGTTATGCAGGGAGATGCCAACCCAGAAAAAAACTTGACCAGTGGTAAACAGTTAGGACCACCATATGGGGTTTACCTTGTCATGGTATATTGGCTTTTCAATTTTATGGTCATAATGTTATAACTAAAAACCCCTGTTTTGCAAAATACATGCATTAACTTAGATACAAAATTCATTTGTGAAACGGGACCAGGGAGTTTGCGTTGATCAATGTTTTCTTTTTTGTATGTTTGTAACTATCTTGGCCAGATCAGCTGCACATTCATTGTATTTTTATTTGGCATTGGAGTGCTCCCACACATCCAACTTTTTTGTATACCTAAACTAGAACCAAGACTAGGGGCAGTGGCGGACTGAGGGGTCCGGGCCCACTGGGGCTGCCACATCAGGGGCCCACACACACCCACTCCGCGCCCGGGACAACTGTGTGTGTTCCAGTGTTGCTCCAACCCTGTGAATGCTCTGACTAGTTCTAGTCATACTTGCTCAAAGTTGGCTTTAAACATAACCTTAGCTGCTCACACCAAAGTGAAATGATACTAAAGAGTAATATTTTTTGTCTTCCCAAGCCAGTTTTACTTCCCACAACATATAGCATATGGTTTCCTAGCACAAATGAGAATTTTTATTTTTAGGATAATGTCCTCTGCGCTCACAAGTATGTGTTTACTCTAAACCTATCTATACTAAATAGAAGTGCTTGCACAAAGCTGCCATTGAAAGCTCCACTCAACAGCGGTGGAATGTCGGAGATGATTCATAGTGGTTTGGTGATAAACACAACATTATTTAAATGATTCTAATTCATTCTCTCACCACCTTGCAATATATGTTGTGTGCTGAATTCAAGGAGTCTGTAAAAATAAAGATAGCAGTCTGAGGGAAAGCTCATTTATTTGCATGGAATTCGATACAACCTATAAAAAAAGAAAATCTAGGTCAATAAATATGAAAACACAGAGATGCAAATGTATTTTGAACCGATGGCTTCCTGGTTATCTTGTCCTTTTATTTAAGATACAAGACACAACTGCATTTATATGATGCAAAGTGCAATTTCCGGACACAAATTGGCACTCGCACACCCGTACTTAATAATTCCAAAGATTCTTGGTGCACAGTGATAGAGGTAACGGCAACCTCCCAATATCTGTAGAAAGTAGGCACACAAGACTGTTGTTGCAGGTAAAACCTTGCACAACTTTTTTATTGTGGAAGTGCAACATTTCGGGGCACGCCCCTTTGTCATTGTGGATCCCGGTGCAAAAGTACATTTAAAGGTAAAACAATCAGCAATAATTAGGTAACAATTATATACAGAACGATCCAATAAGTCCCAAATGAAAAATAAATAAAAAAATAAAATTAGCGAAGAAAAGTGAAAAAATACAAAAAAAATGATGAAAGTCTTTAAACTTGTGATTTCCCAAGTGATACAGTCTATTATCCTTTGAACAAGTTACAATGTAACTAGATAAGTTTCCAAATTTGATACATAGTGGAGTACCTACAAAAACACATATTAAACACTAAAATGGTTACATTTTGTACAATTACTCTTACCCTAGGAATGAAGGGGATTAAAGGAACAATTGTGTTTTGCAGGTCAGCTGCCATTTTGCAACTCCTTAGGGTGGTGGCACACGCTGCGATTTGGGGAGATTTCCTCACAAAGAAACTTTGGCGACTTCGGAAAACCAAAGTGATCCGAGTGCTATCCCGGCCGCAAATCACATTCTAGCCAGTGGGAAGACATTTTGGGGATATTAGTCGCTGGGCAACTAATTTCCATGTATCGCAGTGTGTGCCACTACCCTTAAAGGGATACTAACATGTTTTTTTCAAAATGCATCAGTTAATCGTGCTGCTCCAGCAGAATTCTGCATGAAATCTGTTTCTAAAAAGAACAAACAGATTTTTTGAAATCTGACATAGGGCTAGACATTTTGTCAGTTTCCCAGCTGCCCCCAGTCACGTGCTCTGATAAACATCAGTCACTCTTTACTGCTGTACTGTGATATCACCCCTCTCTTTCCCCCCCAGCAGCCTAACAAAAGAACAATGGGAAGGTAACCAGAGAGCAGCTCCCTAACACAAGATAACAGCTGCCTGGTAGATCTAAGAACAGCACTCAATTGTAAAATCCAGGTCTTACTTAGACACATTCAGTTATATTGAGTAGGAGAAACAACAGCCTGCCAGAAAGCAGTTCCATCCTAAAGTGCTGGCTCTTTCTGAAAGCACATGACTAGGCAAAATTACTTGAGATGCACCTACACAACAATATTATTAATTAATAAAAAATACACTTGCTGGTTCATGAATGAAATTTTATATTGTAGAGTGAATTATTTTCAGTGTAAACAGTAAACAGTGTAATTTAGAAATAAAAACTACACCATAAAAATTAGAAAGAATGAAAATAGCCCAAAGTTTTTGTCGTGAGGCAACTTCGGGCGACTTTGGAAAACAAAACCTTCCGAGTGCCACCCCACTGGCAATTTTCATTCTAGCAAGTGGGAAGGCAGTTTGGGGAGATTAGTCGCCCCGAAGAAGACTAATCTCCCCGAATTGCAGCGTGTGTCTCTGCCCTAAGAAGGGTTGGATGGCTTTTAGCAAGTAAGGGAATACAAGGTTATAAAAGATAATTTGTAGTACAAGTTGATCCAGGGACTAGTTCACCTGCCATTTTGGAGTCAGGAAGGAATTCCACCTCTGAGGCAAATTTGAGAGGCTTCAAATGGGGTTTTTGCCTTCCTCTGGATCAACTAGCAGTTAGGCAGGTTTTAAATAGACTTAAAAGGTTAGATTTAATGGACGTGTCTTTTTTTCAGCCTAACTTACTAATCATGTAACAACCCTGGAAAAGGTTCAAACAAGCAACATAACGGTTCAGGGGCAACTTTGGATGCATGCATTTCACAGTCAAAAGGCTTTTGTGCCTCAAAAGTGCTTAGTGATCATCAAGATAGGCAGTAGGGATGCACCGAATCCAGGATTCGGTTCGGGATTCGGCCAGGATTCGGCCTTTTTCAACAGGATTCGGATTCGGCCGAATCCTTGTGCCTGGCCAAACCGAATCCGAATACTAATTTGCATATGCAAATTAGGGGTGGAGAGGGAAATCGAGTGACTTTTTGTCACAAAACATGGAAGTAAAAAAAAAATTTCCCTTCCCACCCCTAATTTGCATATGCAAATTAGGGTTTGGATTTGGTTCGGTATTCGGCTGAATCCTTTGCTTAGGATTCGGGGGTTCGGCCGAATCCAAAATAGTGGATTCGGTGCATCCCTAATAGGCAGATCCGTTGAAAAGCCAAGAGATGGTATTTGCAAGTCATTCCAGATGGTATAGCTTTAGAAGCAGGGGCAGAATGGGATGCAAATCATATTTATGTATAGTGACATCTTTACGGCTAGGGCTTACAGGGAGCTGAAATACTCAGAATCAGAAGTTGCGTGAACAGACTGAAATCCACCAACGTCTGTATGCGCCACTTCGATTCAACACTTCTGAATGTGGAAGAGAGAGAGTAGGCTAATGCCCGTGGTAGGGCTGAAATTTCAGCCCCCGACCTCCAGCAGAATCTTCTTCAGTGTTTGCGTCCAGAACATGTTGATTCTCCTCTTCTCTCATTGCGTCCAGAAGCCTTGTGTGATTTCAGCTGGCTAATTTAAGCCCTATCTGGCCCTAGACTTTATCAGTATGACGAGGCTGAAGGGACCATTTACTATGTCCATGTATTTGCAATATTCAACCTGCCCTGTGTGAAGAAACTCTGACTTTCATATTAGGAAGCTATTTGCAGACAAAGGCCACAACAGAGCCCTGTACTTACCTCCAGACCCCTAAATGAACACCACGGGATGCACTTTAGCACTTCATTTAGGATGTCCATAATTGAACCCCCTATCTTTAATGTTGCCAAAATAATAAACCAACATTCTTGTATCCTACTGGTCTTAATTTAATAGATAATCGATCATAGTGATGTATAACTTAGGAATCTGTTGGCAAGAAAGTGCTGTAAGAAACAGAATGATCTTCGTTTCATAATGGATATTACTTCTATATCGTTCTTCTTAATTTCTTCTTTATATGAATCCTGCATAAAATATTCGCTTGCTGAAAACTAATGAGCAGAACTAATGAGCAGAATTAAGTATTTTTACTTAAGTTTTAGTTTAGATAAAACCTAAATGCTGAAATGTTGTGTCTGTGTCATCAGTCCACAATGTCATTATTCCAAAAGGACTTTGGGGGAAAAAATATTTTTTTGAATCATTTAGGGCTAGTCCACACGGGGAGATAGCGACGCATTTGCGGTCGCGGCGACAAAGCGCCGCGACAGTCGCCGCGACCGGCGCAGGCGACAGTTTTGTATGGGCGCCTATGTAAAAACGCCTGTGCTAACCACACGAGGCGATGCGCTTTTCAACAGTCGCCTGAAAATGCCTGGCGAGGCATTTTCAGGCGACTGTTGAAAAGCGCATCGCCTCGTGTGGTTAGCACAGGCGTTTTTACATAGGCGCCCATACAAAACTGTCGCCTGCGCCGGTCGCGGCGACTGTCGCAAACGCGTCGCTATCTCCCCGTGTGGAATAGCCCTTAGAATACATCACTGGATGTAGCTAAGAGAAGGGCATACAAGAAATGAATCACTGTTTACTTGGCTATTGCTTATAAAATGCTATGTGGAAAGATAGTGGATATTATATTTCCTTTCATGTTGTGTTTACCTGATGAAAGCTGATGCCATAAAGTTTAATTACATCTAATCTGAGGACAAAGGGGAAGGGCCATCTATAACTTACACCTTTATATACATGGAGAATATTCTTCTGAGAATTGCAGTGGTGCTCATGGGCATGAATAGTAGCAGGTGGGGCAGTAAGAAAAGCAAATAAAAGTCTTTTTTATTACATTGTTGGATCATGCTATGAAATATTCTGTCTTGAATTCTCTTGTTAAAGGGGTGGTTCACCTTTAATTTAACTTTTAGTATGTAATAGAATGAATAAATTAATTATTTACCTTCTTCTGAGTCTTTCCAGCTTAAAATTAAATTTCAAATTGGGGGGCATCTAAAAAAACAAATGCTCTGTAAGGCTACAAATGTGTTGTTTTTGCTACTTTTTATTACTTTCTATTCCGGTCTTTCCTACTCATATTCCAGTTGCTTATTCAAATCAATGCATGGTTGCTATGGTAAATTGTACTCTAGCAACCAGATAGATGACATTGCAAACTGGAGAGCTGCTGAATAAAAAGCTAAATAACTTAAAAACCACAAATAACAAAAAAAGGAACACCAGTTATAAATTGTCTCAGAATATCACTCTCTACATCATACTAAGGGGCCGATTCACTAACTTCGAGTGAATGATTCGAATTAAAAAAACTTCGAATTTCGAAGTGTTTTTTGGGCTACTTCAACCATCGAATGGGCTACTTCGACCTTCGACTTCGAATCGAAGGATTCAAACTAAAAATCGTTCGACTATTCGACTATTCGATAGTCTAAGTACTGTCTCTTTAAGAAAAAACTTCGACCCCCTAGTTCTAAAAGCTACCGAAGTCAATGTTAGCCTATGGGGAAGGTCCCCATAGGCTTTCCTAAGTTTTTTTGGTCGAAGAATAATCCTTCGATCGTTGGATTAAAATCCTTCGAAACGTTCGATTCAAAGGATTTAATCGTTCGATCGAAGGATTATTCCTTCGACCGTTCGGTCGAACTATTTGCGCTAAAATCCTTCGGCTTCGATATTCGAAGTCGAAGGATTTTAATTCCCAGTCGAATATCGAGGGTCAATTAACCCTCGATATTCGACCCTTGGTGAATCGGCCCTTAAACGTTAATTTAAAGGTGAACAGCCCCTTTAATTGTTTACACAATGCATGGCAAATCAAGCAATAATCTCCTTGGCCTAGCACACTGATACAATTTTTCAAAAATATATTTTATTAATATTACATTAAATAATATTACATTAGAAACAAGTATATCCATGACGTAATGATCAATGTATACAATATAATATAGTAAAATAAAATAAATAAACTTAGGGGTATATTTATCAAAGAGTGAAGTTAGAGATCTCCACAGTCCTCTAGATTGAAATTCCGCCACTCTCCATTCATTTCTATGGGATTTTGAAAGGCGTATTTATCAAAGGGTGAACTTTCACTTTCACCCATTGATAAATACTCTTTTCAAAATCCCATAGAAATGAATGGAGAGTGGCGGAATTTCACTCTAGAGGACCGTGGCGACCTCTAACTTCACTTTTTCATAAATATACCCCATAGTGTTTTGTAGCATGAAATACAGTACTTTAAGCAGTTTTGCAGCTGGTCTTTGGTTTTTCCTTATTTTATTGTGGGGTTTTTTTCTCGTTCTCTTAGATTTCCTCTGCTTTGATACTGTTGACTAATCCATTCTAATGAACTCTCTATTCTCTTGGTAGATTGAGCTGCATCCTGTTCTCTTCCTACATCTCTAACCATTACCTTTCTGTTGCTTTTGCTAACAAATTCTCTTCCCCATTGCAGAGGTTCCCCATGGCTCTATACTGTTGTTTTCCCCCATACACAGTATCTTTATGACACCTTATATGTTCATTTGGCTTTAAATATTGCCTATATGCAGATGACATCCAGAAATTCAGACAATGACACTCATACCCAGATCTCTAACTTCCTCCTAGCTGTCTCCTCCTGGATGAACCTAGACCTAGCTAAAAAACATCTTCTAATCTTTCCACTTAAACCTGGATCTTAAACCTGGATCTATTCCTCTTCTCCTTTTACCATAACTATAGATGGCATGACCATTAACCCTCTTGATTTAGCATGATACTTGGGGGTTATCTTTGACCAGACCCTACCATCCTCTAATCATATTAATGCCACTACCAAAGCCTGCCTCTTGTTTCCTCCATTGCAGATACAACCCTTTCTTTCACAGACAACTGCTAAAACACTTATTCATGCCCTTATTCTACCCACTTAGACTATTGCAAACAATAGTGGATTTATAAGGGGATCACATCATAATCTCTGTAATGCTTTATTTACCCTAAGGTCCTTCCAGCTGAATATTCGGAAGAATTTTTTTATAGTAAGAGCTGTAAAAAACTGGGGAGGGGGTGGAATCCCTTTGGGTAGAGATACAGAAGATTGAGGAAGATCTATGCACTTCAATATACTTTGCCTGGTCTAAGCTGGTGAAGGCAAGTCTGGCGAAAGAGGTAACGTTCAGTAAAATCCGCATCTTAGTGAATTTGCGGAGTAACATCCATTCACCAGAGCGAAAACAGAGCTTCTGTCTCTTTCGCTAGCGAAATTACGCCTGCACCCGATAGTAAATTGCTGAAGTGCCTGAAAGTGATAACACTGGCGAAACGTTGCCAGCGTTACTCACTTCGCCCTTAGTAAATCTGGCCCTATGTGAGTAGAGAATAATAAGCACACTCTATCATAAAAAAGATCACCACTTTAATAAAAAGAATCCTTAAGGTTGCACTTAACATATAAAGGACTGCTTTAAACACCTGCTAGGTTGGAGAGAAAGCAGCACCCCACACTCATCCTGATGCTTCAATGAGACCAACTGAAACTTGTTTATTTTTTGTTGTCCTTGATGAACAATAATAAGAACATTTATATATTCTTTTTGTAATGCAAGGTCTGGCGTATTAGTGAGATTGTTTTAAGCTCTACAGCGCCATCTATATGTGCACTGATTTTATGTAGGTATTTTATGTAGGTAGGACTGGGAACCTTGGTAGTTTAACAGGAATATGAACCTTAGGAACGATATTAATATAAATGTGCATATACCTGCAGCTTAGTTGGTAAAAGGAATAACTATTAAACTACGATAAAAGACTAGCAAAGTTTACTGTGTAGCTACGTATGCTTTTGCAAAGTCTCTATACACATACAGTGGGCTCATGTGTAGGGCATTATAACAACTATATTCATTTTAGCTAGCTGCAAGATGATTTCATGTCACCATTGTGTATGTTTAATTACCTAAGCAGAATTCTATTCTATTTTTTCATCTAGTGATCTGTAACAATGCCAAACCAAATACAAATGTGCCACCCGCTAAAAGGTCCATATCATTATTTTATTTCATGTATGCTGCAAAAACATACACAGGGTTAACAAAGACACTATAGGGGCCATTTAAAAAATGTATAAGTGGGTTCATACTAGGCACCGGACCTTACAGTGCTTCTTAAAGGGATCCTGTCATCGGAAAACATGTTTTTTTCAAAACGCATCAGTTAATAGTGCTACTCCAGCAGAATTCTGCACTGAAATCCATTTCTCAAAAGAGCAAACAGATTTTTTTATATTCAATTTTGAAATCTGACATGGGGCTAGACATTTTGTCAATTTCCCAGCTGCCCCTGGTCATGTGACTTGTGCCTGCAGAAATGCTTTCTGGCAGGCTGCTGTTTTTCCTTCTCAATGTGTCTCAGTGAGACATGGGTTTTTACTATTGAGTGTTGTTCTTAGATCTACCAGGCAGCTGTTATCTTGTGTTAGGGAGCTGCTATCTGGTTACCTTCCCATTGTTCTTTCGTTTGGTTGCTGGGGGGGAAAAGGGAGGGGGGTGATATCACTCTAACTTGCAGTACAGCAGTAAAGAGTGATTGAAGTTTATCAGAGCACAAGTCACATGACTTGGGGCAGCTGGGAAATTGACAATATGTCTAGCCTCATGTCAGATTTAAAAATTGAATATAAAAAAATCTGTTTGCTCTTTTGAGAAATGGATTCAGTGCAGAATTCTGCTGGAGCAGCACTATTAACTGATTCATTTTGAAAAAAATTTTTTTCCCATGACAGTATCCCTTTAATGTGCAGATCAATGTCACACGCAATGTGCATATGAAGTCGCTTTTTACAGAAAGCATCTGGATTCGCCAAAATACAAATAAAAATAAATTAAATAGAAATAATGTTTGAAAAAAAAGCTAGATGGGCCCCTAGGCTATATCCTAGAGTAGTCTGTATATTAATCTACCCCTGCCATCCTAGGCACAGGCTCTCAAGTTCCAATAAATAAATATGGCCCTGGTAGGAACTGCACTTGCGGCTATATAAGCAGGGTCAAACTGGGGGCCCCGGGGCCCCTCTCCGGGTCCCCTGCCAAGCCCCCCGCTTTGTATTTGCCACAACCTGCCCGAAAAAGGGAGGTCGTGGCAGGAAGCTTAATCCGGGGAGCAAGTCTAGGGAGCAGGTCTGGGCCAGCAGGGCCCACCGGGTTTTTTCCCGGTGCCCCATCGGCCCAGTCCGAGTCCTGTAGTACTGCCAGATGTCGGTTGATATCCCAAAAGGAAAGTTACCAACAGAATCTCATTTTGCTGTTTCATTTTTCGAGTGTGTTAGGTTCCAAGGCATAACGCAGGGAGAAAATGGAGAAACAGAGAGTGCGATATCACAAGCGCGTTGCAGAAGGTGGCCCCGGCTATTCCACCACACAATATAGCTGACAGTTTGAAACCACAAGACAAGTTTGTGGGAGATGTGGGGGGTGAGATGGATTAAAGCCAACGAGTTTCACTTCCTTTAACTGTTGCAAAGGCTGAAACTTGGAATATTTGACTGGTTATCACACAAGTATATAAAGTAACCATGCCCTACGCATAAATGAAGTTGGAAATGGCTACTTCTGCTATAAATATATACGCACTTGATATACGTTTTTATGATTCATTTATTTCAGTAGTGATATTTGCTTTGGCATTTAGTCTATCAATTAATTATATATCTGGCACTATATATAAGTATACTATAATTATTTATTTTTTTTGCTGGGGGCTGGCCCATGCCCACTTGTTATGCCAGTCATAGGTTTGCTTTCATTTCTAACTTGGTGTAGATTATTCAAAATGTATTGCTTTACTTTGCTACTGGTAACCGAGCTGGTGTAATATAGTATTGATGTAAAAGTAAATTAGTTACATACAATCTCTACTATTCCCCTGATAGACAATAAAGACATGCTTTCCTAAATATAGAAGGGTTTTATTTACACGCTCTTGGGGGCAGATTTATCAAAGTAGTTGTTCCTTATTTATGGATTTGTTTCCCTCTGCAATAAGGAAAAAGGGAAAAGAAGAAGTAGAAGAAGAGGAAGAATAAGAGAAAAAAGAAGAAGATTGTACTTGGTGATAATCAAGCTGCATAAATCTATATCGGTGTCAATCATACTGCAATTTACATATTTTTTTTTTACAATTTGTTTTGGCGGGTGGAGGGGCCGGTGGTACGTTGTTATGCCACTGGCTGCTGCCTTCCTGAAATTGAGCGCTGCTGTACCTGTTGATGCAGAAGAACCCCTACCTCCAGACCAGGTGGTATCTCCAAGGTTCCCTCGGCACTTTGTGCTAATAGGGTGCCACACACTTGTGTCTAAAGAAAAAGTCACACCAGATGCTGGAAATGAAACAAAGTGGACTTCGAAATTTTTTGTTGCGATTGCAGATTGTGCTTGAAATTGTGCTTGATTGTGCTGGAAATCTCTAGGATTCCGAATCTGCACATGTGCCACCACTCTAAGAGGGATCCAATGACACATAGAAGTACACCTTTTACTAACAAAAACATTCTGAAAGGTCCAATGCACTCTTCCATTGGTGATATAACTGGCTAGAAGGTGTGGGATTAAGAAACTGGTGGTAATTGGATCATGAGTTTTTGGAGCTGCTAAGGCAGCGGTTACAGAACAAAAATGCCCTTCGGCCTCTCTTTATAAGTCAGACTGAAACCAAAAACTCAAAGGGGCCCATTTACTTAGTTCGAGTGAAGGAATAGAAAAAAAAAACTTCGAATTTAGAATGTTTTTTTTGGCTACTTCGACCATTGAATGGGCTACTTCGACCTTCGACTACAACTACGACTTTGAATCGAACGACCATTTGAAGTACTGTCTCTTTAAAAATAAACTTCAACCCCCTAGTTCGCCACCTAAAAAGTCAATGTTAGCCTATAGGCTTTCTAAGCTTTTTTGAGTTGAAGAACAATCGTTCGATCGATGGATTATAATCCTTCGATCAAACGATTTTTCGAAGTTGAAGGATTTAAATTCGGCAGTCGAATATCGAGGGTTAATTAACCCTCGATATTCAACCATAAGTAAATTTGCCCCTTAGTGTACCAATCAGTGATATATCTGAACCTACTGTGCATTGTTTTGTACTCCCACTGACTCGTTTCACAGAGGCAGAAATGGTACGGTCATCACCAGATTCAGATTATGGGACAAGGGCAAGCTGGATATGTCATGATCCATGTGACTGTTTTGTTAGGAGGAGTGCATATGTCCTAACACTTAAAAATCACTAAGACCATCCATTTTAACTTTCATAGAGTCAAATCTCTCTCCTCAGCTTTCAGAGACTTCTTGACCTTCCTGAACCTGCCTGCTTCTTTTAACGATTGTTTCCCTGTTCAGTCTTTTGTTATATGTTGCCTCTATTTATCCTTTAGGCTTTTACACTACTCTGCTGCTGCCCATTTACTTCTGGCCCATTTTATATTCAATTCTATGCTGTGATCTCTCCACATACTCTACTTCTCTTCCACTAGTTACTTCCATTTCTTGCAGTAGAGTAATCTCACTTTCTCCAACCAATCTATTCTGTGCCTCTTCCTATTTTTGGTACTGGACTGATCTATTTGACAGACCTTTGCTTATACAGGTATGGGATCCATTATCCAGAAACACTGTATTCTGAAAGCTCCCATAGACTCTATATAGACAGTACCTTGTCCCAACTAAGATATAATTAATCCTTATTGGAGGCAAAATGATCCTATTGGGTTTCATTAATGTGCAAATGATTTCTTTTTTGTAGAGGAGAGGTATGAAGGTACAAATTACAGAAAGACTTCATATCTGGAAAACTCCAGACCTTGAGCACTCTGGATAACAGGTCCCATAATTGGATAACAAAATGAAATTCTCACTGTTCTTGGTTACTGTTGCTACACACTTTAATTGTCTCCACCTACCATATGTACCTGAATCATTACTGCTATTTCTCTTCTGGGTCAACCCGTGAGAAAATATACTCAAAATGATTTCTTATTTCAGTAGAAAACTTTAAATACAAGTAACTATTATTACTTACCAGTCTTAAGCACCATCCTGTTTTTACTCCTGGGAGGTTCCTGCAAGGAAATATCAGTCAGTCATTTGATTCCCTTTCTGAACCAACTTTCCTGCAATGATCATATTTCCCCCAGTGCTCAAAAACCTGCACTTCAGTTCTTTACACTCCCACAGTGATAAGAAGTAACTTTAATAAATGGGTTGAGATGGAGGGTGTTGTTTAATTATCCCTGTTATTTTCCAAGCTGGATGATTTCAGACTGAAGGGGAAAATAATATGGGGGAAATAATATGAAATATGTTTTGACCTTAAACTCCCACCACATATTTCGCCACCTTAATCTCCTTTACCATATTTAGCCATTTCTGCTCTGTCACCTCTCCCTTATTTTGCTTTGAAGATCATTAAAGGGGCGATTCATCTTTAAGTTAACTTTAAGTTATCAACTTTAAAGGGATTCTGTCATGATTTGTATGATGTATTTTCTATTTCTAAATTACACTTTTTAAACTGCAAATAATTCACTCTTCAATATAACATTTCATTCCTGAACCAGTAAGTGTATTCTTGTTAGTTGTAATATTTGAGTGTAGGTGCCTCTCAAGTCATTTTGCCTGGTCATGTGCTTTCAGAAAGAGACAGCACTTTAGGATGGAACTGCTTTCTGGCAGGCTGTTGTTTCTCCTACTCAATGTAACTGAATGTGTCTCAGTGGGACCTGGATTTTACTATTGAGTGTTGTTCTTAGGTCTACCAGGCAGCTGTTATCTTGTGTTAGGGAGTTGCTATCTGGTTACCTTCCCATTGTTCTGTTGTTTGGCTGCTGGGGGGAAGGGAGGGGGTGATATCACTCCAACTTGCAGTAAGGCAGTTAAGAGTGATTGAAGAGAAGAAAAGAACTTTCATTTGAAGCAACGTAGGTGGTTCTTCACAGTCAGGACAGTGAGGTTGTGGAATGCACTGCCAGGTGATGGCTGATTCAGTTAATGCCTTTAAGAATGACTTGGATGATTTTTTGGACAGACATAATATCAAAGGCTTTTGTAATACTAAACTCTATAGTTAGTATAGGTATGGGTATATAGAATTTATGTGAAAGTAGGGAGGGGTGTGTGTATGGATGCTGGGTTTTCATTTGGAGGGGTTGAACTTGATAGACTTTCTTTTTTCAACCCAATTTAACTATGTAAGAGCACAAGTCACATGACTGGGGGCAGCTGGGAAACTGACAATATGTCTAGCCCCATGTCAGATTTCAAAATTAAATATTAGAAATGGATTTCAGTGCAGAATTCTGCTGGAGCAGCACTATTAACTGATGCGTTTTGAAAAAAATATTTTATCCTTTTAAGTCATCTCTGCCACCTCCTGATTGGATCATCTCCAGTTACAGGGGGAAATCCTACTTATTCACTTGTCAGCCACCACTTTTGAGTTTAAAGCCAAATGCAAAAAAAAAAAATTACAGAATGGCTAATTCTTAGCTACATTTTTTTTAAAATAGTTATCGAGTTATTTGCCTCTTTTGAGCTTTCCTAGTCCTACGTATGTATTTGTTTTTTTTCTACTTTTTATTATTTAAATTTTTATTCAGGCCCTCTCGTGTTCATATTCCAGTCTCTGATTTCAAATCAATGCGTGGACTCCAAATTTGCCAAAATTGCAAGTTGGAGAGCTGCTGAATAAAAAGCTAAATGACAAATAATGAAAAAGTAAAATCAATAACATATCGGCTCTTAATATCACTCTCTACATCAGGGATCCCCAGCCTTTTTTTTCCGTGAGCCACATTAAAATGGAAAAAGGGTAGGGGAGCAACACAAGCATGAAAAAAGTTCCTGGTGTGCCAAATAAGGGCTCTGATTGGCTATTTGGTAGCTCCTATGTGGACTGGTAGCCTACAGGAGGCTCTACTTGGCAGTACAGCTGATTTTTATACAACAAAACTTGCCTCCAAGCCTGGATTCAAAAATAAGCTCCTGCTTTGATGCCACTGGGAGCAACATCCAAGGGGTTGGAGAGTAACATGTTGCTCAGAAGCCACTAGTTGGGATCACTGCTCTACATTATACTAACATTAAGGGGCACATTTACTTAGCTCGAGTGAAGGAATAGAATTAAAAAAACTTTGAATTTCTAATGATTTTTTTGGCTACTTCGACCTTCGACTACGTCTTAGAATCGAATCATTCGAAGTAAAAATTGTTCGACTATTCGACCATTCGGTAGTCGAAGTACTGTCCCCTACTTCGCCACCTAAAACCTACCGAGGTGCAATGTGGGAAGGTCCCCATAGGCTTCCTAACAATTTTCTGATCAAAGGAAAACCATTTGATCGATGGAGAATCGTAGGAAATGCGGTAAATCCTTCGACTTCGATATTCGAAGTCGAAGGATTTTACTTCGACGGTCGAATATCGAGGGTTAATTAACCCTTGATATTCGACCCTTAGTAAATGTGCCTCTAAATGTAACATAGTAACATGATAAGTTAGGTTGAAAAAAGACACCCGTCCATCAAGTTCAACCTTTTAACTTTTTTTAACCTGCCTAACTGCTAGTTGAATGTAAAGGTGAACAACCCCTTTAAGACAACACATGTCGCTAGCACTGTATATGCTCATGTCCTGCTCTGTATCCTCTGATGCAGATCTTTTCTTCTTGATTGTTTCAGCCAGTGCCCATCCCATAGCCTCTCCAAAGAAATGTGGTCAAGAAAAGACAATAAAACAAATGAAGGCAGGCCCGGACTGAGAATTAAAATAGGCATTTCAGGTACACAGAGGCCCAATCAGACCACACAGAGGCCCAAACAGCCCCCACCAGCCCACTAAATACTGACTTTCTATGGGACCTTATAGCAGCCCCTCTGGCATTTGCCAGAACCCACAGATTGCCAGTCCGGGCCTGAATGAAGGTGTCATTTATTAAAACACCTATAAAAATCATTTGTGTATGTTGCATAACTGCACTCTGCACTGTATTAATAATGTGGATAGTGTGTGTCCCAGTATTACTGTATCGTCCCTTGGGTATAGAAACCAACCGGCTTGGCCTGCTACTTTAACCCACATGAAGCAGATGATTTGCAAGTTGAAATGAATCGAAACTGAAAACGACACCATTTAGAAAAACCATACACCAAACTACTTTCTCTAGTTTCACACGGCATGTGGGTAATACTGCATTTTACCGTAAGGCTTATGCAGAGGAGTCTTCTGCAGAAATGTCAGTCTTTATCAAGGCATACATCTCTCACCCATGTCTTACTTATTTGCAGCTGCAAAAACAGTTACAGAATGTGTTCAGCATTTGTACAAAAGAACCAGAGCTAGATAAAGGCAATCGTTTATTGACAAATTCTATATCAAACCATGATAAGAGCCTGTTTATTCTGACTTCACTTTGCAAATTGTAAAGCACATATAAAATGTTGCGTGTGGACACAGAGGGGGGTATTTATCTGATCTAAAAACTCTAAAATCTGAATCTTTAGTGGAAAAAACCCTCAATTTATTATACCCCGAGGCTGCAAAATCCAAAAACTTCCATTATCAGCCCTCAACCATGTAGGCCAGAAAAATTCCGGCCCTCGTACCACAGAAGTTGGACAAGCACTGGTCTAGGGCATTGTGTAAGAGGTCTGCATTAGTAGCACTATGTAACAAAGCATACAGCTGCTGAACATAAGATGACATAAGATACAAATAACCTTTAATGCTCTTTAAAGGAGAAGGAAAGCTACAGAGGCATTTTATTGCCAATAGATTAGCTGCAATAGTGCAAGCTAGAATGCTATATTTATTCTGTAGAATGTTTTACCATACCTAAGCTCTCTGTTTGTTTAGGATAGCAGCTGCCATATTAGCTTGGTGTGACGTCACTTCCTGCCTGAGTCTCTCCCTGCTCACTTATAGCTCAGCTCAGATTACAACAGAGAAGGGAGGGGGCAACGAGGTTTAAACTGAAGGCAGAAAGTCTGATACAGAAGCCCATGAGTACACAATAGAAGGAAAGAAATGCTGTGTTTCTTTTGACAGAAGACTCAGAGCAGCATTACTTTGAGGGTTTACTGATATATTTAGGTGGACCTTTCTGATAAAGCTTACTTAGTTTTAACCTTTCCTTCTCCTTTAATTGCCTTTTATCATTTCCATCAAATTTTCTCATTGTGTAAAAGTATCATTTTTACACCAGAAACAGCAAGTACTAGAACCTGCAACTGGCACCTCAGCCATATGAAAGAGATCTCAGTCCCTAAACAGATTCTGCATAACTCTACCCGCTCCCATCTCGTTCACCAGACCTCTTGCAAATCTCTTCTGGACATTGCACTGAATGGCACTCACCAAGTGGCTAACACTAGCGACTAATCACCAGCGTTGCCACCCACAGGGACATCTTCAATTTATTAACAGGCGTAGGCACCAATTCGCTAGCGAATGGGACCATCGCTAGCGGTCATTCGCTCTCTATCGCCAGGCGACTTTTCGCTCTGATGAACGGACATTACTCCGCAAATTCACTAAAATTTGGATTTTACTGAACGTTACATCTTTCGCCAGATTTGACTTTACCATCTCAGACCAGGAGAAGTGCTAAAAAGCAGCTAGATCTTCCTCAATCTTCTGTCACTTACATCATATCCTGTGAGCCAAAAATGCATTAAAGTTCCAAAAACTCTGGCGACTTTTCCTTTTTTGAAGTGGAATTGTCTGCAAAAGTCCTGACTTAAAAAAAAACTAATTTTTTTTGGCAGACAAACTTTTTTTGGGTAACCAGTTTTCTCCAGACATTTTATAACACATGGAACATTCATTTTACAGTGGGCTCATGTATAGGGCATTCTATTAACTCTCTTGTCTTTATTAATGTTCCCTGGATATGTATTTGAAAAAGTGGTAACTTCAAGCATTTGCACCAACATTTATAATAAAGACGTCCATGCAACTTTAAATTATCCGCCATATGCATATTGACCATAAGCGCAAGATCACTAGCAAATTTTCGATATGCACAAACGAACGCTAGCACATCTTCACTATGAAATGGTCGCACTGCCGAGGTGACGCTACTGAAAAGTCGCCAGCGTTCGGCGACCGGACAAAACTTCGCATTTTAGTGAATTAGCGTATTAGTACCGCATTTGCTCCTGGCGAAGTGGTGCGATGTGTGTGAAGCGGTCGCTGGCAACAATTTGCCCTTTAGTAAATCAACCCCCAAATGTTTACTTTGTTTACAGCAGCCCCATAAACACAGAGCACCATCATCACTTCCGCCCCCTAGATGAAGGGGCGTAACTACAGAGGAAGCAGACCCTGCGGAGGCCCAGGAGTATAGAGGGCCCAGTGAGGCCCTAATTAATGAGCAACAAGGCTGGAACTAGGGATAGGCAGGGTAGGCAACTGTTTTTTTCATTAAATTCTTTTAATTTTTAAAATGTCCTTTAATAATGTACCTGTTAAGACTGGGTCGCCAGCCCCAACTCCCTTGGCGCGTATCATTTATTCATTTTGCACTCCCAAATACCACCTCCTGCCAGACTGTACATATTTAATATATTTTGATGCACCAGGATTGGCTATAAAGTACGCTGTAAGCCATGGTGTGTGCGTATGTGGAATTGGAAACAGAGATTGGCACCTGGTGAGTTTTGCTTGCTCTGAAGAGATAAAGAAAGTTTGGACAATTTTAACTGGTAGCTGGCAGTTGGCACAGTTACTACACGGGGCAGGAAGGAAGTAGCTAAATAAATATTAATCTGCACTGGTGCTGGCAAAGGTTCATGGGGGCCTGGTTATATTTGTATGGGCTGGCTGCTAGCACGGGTACATAGGGCTTAATGTTGGGCTAATAGTATAAATTATTTGGACTGATGCTGGATGCTGGCACAGGTTTGGGGAGGGGGCTGGTTAAAAATTGTATTTGGCTGTACTGGGCTGGCACAGATGAGCTGGTTAAAGTTTTATGGGCTGGCTCCTGGCACAGATAGAAGGGGCTGGAAGTGGGGCTAAATAAATATTGTATGTGGTCTGATGCTGGCACAGGTTTGGGGGGTAATAAAGAAGGGGGTTGCATTGGTGCTGGCACATGTTCAGGGGGCCTGGTTATCATAACATCATCTTTGCATGCTATTTATAATTTGCATTAAGCCCGATGCTTTTACACTACCAATCTGATCCCCCATGCTCCTCTATGAACATGTACATTAATATTTTGAAGAGTAGTTTTTGTTAGTATCAGTATAATTAGCAACCTCAGAAATAGACATGCTGTAATTGGAAGCACTAAGGAGGTTTCAGGTCAGACATATTTTGCACATTTCTCATGTCAAATATGTTAAAAAAGTTAAATGTTGCTGACATGCCAGTATTTGTGTTCACCGTACTGTTTATTTGCCCTTTCATTATTTAAATATTATTTCATTGAAAAAAAAAAGATGTCTTGGTGTTTTCTGAATATTGATATTTACATAAAGTACAATTTATATTTATTAGTGTATTGCAAGATTTCTTTATTAAAAACTGATATGGTAAAGTGGCAATGGCAAGGTGGGAAATGGTGATGTGGAACCTACTGGGTGGGGGTGGGCGCCAATTGAAGAACTTCCCTAGGGGCCAAAATACCTTGGCCCAGCCCTGATAAGCAAGTTTAATATACAGTCATATGAAAAAGTTTAATAATAATTGACTCTACTTTCAACAAAAAAGATAACAGTGGTATGTATTTTATTTCCCAGGAACATCTGAGCACTGGGGTGTTTCCTGAACAAAGATTTTTAGTGAAGCATTATTCAGCTGCATGAATTTAAATCAAATGTGAAAAACTTGCTGTGCAAAAATTTTGCTAATTTGAATGCATGTAACTGCTCAATACTGATTACTGACAACACCAAATTGATTGGATTAACTCATTAAGCCTTGAACTTCATAGGCAGGTGTGTCCAAGCATGAGAAAAGGTGGCCAATTGCAAGTTGTGCTTCTGTTTGACTCTCCTCTGAAGAGTGACAACATTGGATACTCAAAGCAACTCTCAAAAGATCTGAAAACAAAGATTGTTCAGAATCATGGTTTAGGAGAAGGCTACAAAAAGATATCTCAGAGGTTTAAACTGTCAGTTTCAACTGTAAGGAATGTAATCAGGAAATGCAAGGCCACAGGCACAGTTGCTGTAAAACCCAGGTCTGGCAGGCCAAGAAAAATACAGGAGTGGCATATGCGGAAGATTGTGAGAATGGTTACAGACAACCCAAAGATCACCTCCAAAGACCTGCAAGAACATCTGGTGGTGTATCTGTACAATTCAGCTCAATTTGCACAAAGAACATCTGTATGGCAGGGTGATGAGAAAGAAGCCATTTCTGCACTCACACCACAAATAGTGTCACAGACGCTCATTTAGACAAGCCACATTTATTTTGGAACAAAGTGCTTTGGACGGATGGGACAAAAATTTTGTTATTTGGTCATAACAAAAGGTGATTTGCATTGCAGAAAAAGAACACTGCATTCCAAGAAAAACACTTACTATCTATTGTCAAATTTGGTGAATTCAAATTCTTCAGGATGATGTTCAAGCATCAGTCACAAAGCTGAAGTTACGCTGGGGTTGGATATTCCAACAAGACAATGACCCTAAACACACTTGGAAATCTACAATGACATTTATGCAGAGGGAGAAGTACAATATTCTGAAATGGCCGTCACAGTCCCCTGATTTGAATATCATCGAAAATATATGGGTTGATTTGAAGCAAACGTCCATGCTCGGCAGCCATCGAATTTAACTGAACTGGAGATTTTTGGATGGACAAATGGTCAAAAATACCGCCATCCAAAATCCAGACACTCGTCAAAGGCTATAGGAGGCGTCTAGAGGATGTTACATTTCCAAAAGGAGAATTTTGTTATGATGCATATTGCATATTTTCTGTTAATCCAATACACTTTATGCCACTGCTGAAATACTACTGTTTCCATAAGGCATGAATTATATGTTAAAAGGAAGTAGCTTACTTTGAAAGCTCAGCCAATGATCAACAAAACTCCAATGAATTAAGAGGGTTTCCCAAACGTTTTCATATGACTGTATCTTGGTACAATAGGCCACCTTACCAATATTTTGGGGCCCTAAACTGAATTTGCTATGGGGCCCAGACTTATGACACTGCCTAGATGGGTTCTGACCAAAAAGTCAGGAGGCAAGTCCATTAGCAAAAACTTTCACTTCTATAGGGCTGCTATTTAGCCAGTGCCGAACAATTTATGGGAGTTCGGCTGCTATTTAAACATTCATTTTATCAGATATTTAATGCATGCCTCCCCCCATGTCTGCTGTAAAATTACACTGTTTATGAAAGTAACTGAAAGTGGTTCACACACCAAAAAAAAAAAAAAAATCAAAGGTTGGTTTGCTGTGAAATGACGATTGTTGTCTGTTTGATCTGTATTATTTCTTGAACAGTTTCAAGCACTGGGAGGTGTTGACTGAAACGGGTGCAAACTGGGCAGGATAAAGCAGTTACATATACTGCTAACCACAAGTTTCAAAAGGTTAATTTCATATACTGTGAATTAATGAGAATGACAATTGAACGTTGTTTGGGTTTGGCTGATTCCTTGCAGCCTACGCGTGCATGCATGAACCTATCAAAAAGCCATGCAAGATGCAGCAGATAATATCAAAAGTGAAAAAAACAATAGACCACAAGGACAAAACGAAAAAAAAAATGTATATGAACATGTGACCCTGGCGGAAAATCTTTTCATCTCTGATATACAGTACCTGCCATGTTTTATGTGGCCGATATGACAACCAACACCCCCTTGCAATGCTTTATGTTGTGGAATTTATTCCATATTTTGTGGTACCAGGTTTAACGGTGAAATGATATTAAAGGTCAATGTGTGCAGACAACACTTTGGTATTTTTTTTTTAAAAATTAAATTATACATAGCCCCATCTATATGGTTTCTGAGTGTTGAACACTTGCACAAAACATTGTCAGCAAAGGAAAATATATACAATTATATTTTCCTAGACATATCCATTCTAATTTCTAATAAAGCTCAAAGGATGTGATTCACCTTAGAACTAAAAATTTGGCAGCTGAAAAAGACTTTTCTTACATTTTTATTAGACCAGGGGTGCACGGGCTTCTACATTTAATCAGAAGGCAGGTAAAATGTACAAATGGAGCAAATCTGGACCTGGCATTTAGTTTAGATAACTTTCCCACCTTTTTCCATTATAATGAACGTTGTGCTATGTTCAGCCGCGGTTTATTCCATATAGGGATGCACCGAATCCAGGATTCGGTTCGGGATTCTGCCTTTTTCAGCAGAATTCGGATTCGGCCGAATCCTTCTGCCCAGCCGAACCGAATCCGAATCCTAATTTGCATATACAAATTAGGGGCGGAGAGGGAAATCGCGTGACTTTTTGTCACAAAACAAAGAAGTAAAAAATGTTTTTCCTTCCTGCCCCTAATTTGCATATGCAAATAAGGATTCGGTTCGCTATTCAGCCGAATCCTTCGTGAAGGATTCGGGGGTTCGGCCGAATCAAAAATTGTGGATACGGTGCATCCCTAATTCCATATGATCTGTACTCAAAGGAGAATGAGCTATTCCAGAACCCACAAAATCCAGAAGACAAATCTCCTCTTCTTCAGGGCGACTATTCTCCCTGAATTGCCTCCCGCTGGCTAGAATGTAAATTGCCAGTCGGATGGCACTCAGAGCGCTTCGTTTTCTGAAGTCACCCGAAGTTTCCACGTGAGGCACCTTCGGCAACTTCGGAAAACGAATCGCTCCGTGTGTCATCCCGCCCGTGATTTACATTCTAGCTGGCATGAGGCAGTTTGAGATTAGTCACCCGAAAAAGAAGAGGACATTTGGCGATGGGCGACTAATCTCCCCGAATCTGAGCGTTTGCCCTAACCTTTAAAGGGTTATTTTATTTATAACAGATATGCGATCTGTTATCCCATAATCAAGCTCCGAATTATGGAAAGGCTGTCTCCCATAAACGCCATTTTATCCAAATAATAAAGATTTTAAAATATGATTTCCCTTTTTCCATGATATGATTTTATTTATAACAGATATGGTATCTGTTATCACATAATCAAGCTCCTAATTATGTAAATATGATTTCCCTTTTTCCCTGTAATTATAAAACAGTACCTTGTACATGATGCAATCTAGAATATACTTAATCCTTACTGGAAGCAACACCAGCCTATGGGGTCTATTTAATTTTCTAGTAGACTTATGGTATAAAGATCCAAATTGCAGCTTTATCCGGAAAGCTCCACGTCCAGGTCCCAAGCATTCTGGATAACAGGTATCATACCTGCATATTGAATGTATTTTATTTATGAATGCAGTGCAAAGTACAAGGTGAATACAATTACAAGTAATACAATTGTTCACAACACGACAGTAGCTAATTTTTCAGCAATGGGATTGCGTTACACCATTCCCTTAAGGCAGTGGAATTGTAATGTACGCTTACCCTGGTGGTCCAGTGGTTTACCCTCCGGCATGCGGGGGCACCCTCCATGCCTTCGGCGGGGATAACCACTGCATGCGTCCTGTCCCCTTCCATATGGCGCGCCCGGCCACACGCTTCCAAGTTTATGTGCCGGCGTGATGACTTCATGGCGCATTGGTGTGAAATTCTAAAGTTTAAAAGGGGAATTCAGTTTACAGAGCACTGCCCGTTGTTAGGTTCGTTTTGATTAGTTCCTGTGTGCTTTCCTTTGTGAATCCTGCTTGTTGTTACGGTATTGACCCTTGCCTGCCTGCTTTACTACTCTGACCTCTCCAATCCAACCTTTTCCTGTCCACTGATTGTTGTTCGTTCTCCAATCCTGATTTTTGTCTGTCTGACTATTCGGCTCTCTTTGTGCTGGCCCGGCCTGCCTGTTCCACGCTTAGTTGTCTGGTCTGTCTTCCACATGGCGTTCTTCTATCCAGTATCCTTGGTGAGACGATCGTGCGCCTTTGCTCGTCCAGAACTGTTAGCTTTGCTCTTCTCCTAAATAAGACCTAATGGCATCCAATTAGCCGAGGGCTCCTCCCGAGGTGAAAGGCGGCTGTTATAGGCGGAAGCAAGAGCCGAGATCAGGGAGCTTAGCTTGGGTTCTGGATTTAGGGTGCCGTTTGTGACAGGAATCTTGCCCAGTCTATTCCCTCTAAAAGAAATGAAAGCAGACTCAGCCAAGCTACCTGCTAAATTTCTAAACAAAAAATCCAACATCATAACATTTCATTCCAGATATACACTGCAAAGCGACAACAAAACAATCCTGGAACATTATAGAAGAAAGCTCATTGTTGGGTTGGGCGAGTTCGGACCGACTTCTGCGGTATGTCCTGCAGTACAACGGGTTCGGGCTGGACTTTAGCCTCCACTCTCCCTGGCCGCATCCTTCTTCTACTCCACTTCTGCCTCTGCGCTCTCCTTTTTATATACTCACACTGGCTCTGCCCCTTTTGTGACATCACAGTGGTTATTTAAAGGGGTTGTTCACCTTCCAAACAATTTTTTTTATTCAGTTGTTTTTAGTTCCCCAGAAATAAAGACTTTTTTTCAATTACTTTCCATTATTTATTTTTTACTGGTTTTCCAAAATCAAAATTTAAAGTTTAATCTGTGGTGTTTGAGTCTGGCAGCTCAGTAATTTAAGTGCAGACTTTAAACTTTTACAATTTTGCAACATTTAGTTAATACATTTCTCAGCAGCATCTCTGGAATATTAGCAACTATTATAGCAATTCTAACAGCTGCCTGTAATGAAACTCAGGGATTCTGCTCAGCAGGGACAAAGTTAAGAAATGCATCAACTAAATGTATCCATTAAGAACAGTTTACAGGGTCGGCGACCCCCCCTCCCATAGCTGCTTCAGAAGGTGAAAAATGAAACTTTACACTTTAATATAAGAAAAACGGTCACACATAGAAAATAGAAAGTCATTGGAAAAGGTTGTTATTTCTGGTGATCTATCTGAAAATTAGTTGTTTGAAGGTGAAATAAAGTGGAGCACACTGGGTAAGGGTCATCACTATTTAACATATTATTCCGGCTTTGAATGATGCATTGATAGAACTGAAAGCTCTTTACACTAATGAAGCTATGAATTACAGGTTTGACAACATATACAAACGTTTAAAGTTTGACTCAAAATGGAAAATATTCTCTCAAAAACTAGAACCAGAGGAGAGGGAAAAATTCAGTTCTATCGTATATTGTTCTATGGATGAGTAATTCCAATGTGATCTAACCTGGTCTTTGACTTTGCATTCAATTTTGCTTTATCTTTATTATTGTATTTCTATTTGTACAGTTATATTTTGCAACTTATTTTAAAATGAATATGTCTTTATTACTGTTTAATACTATGTCTTCAACTGTCAGAAGAAAATCAAGTAAATCAAATAAAAAAAGTTGAAAATACAATTTAACATCTATGCATCTAATGGAGACAATAACAGCATTTTTTCTAGGAATCCACAATTGGGGGGGGGGGGATTTCAATACTATTTTGGAAGGAGACATGTTTTAATGTAAATACAAGTAGATTCCCCATCAAAAGAGGCAGAATTCAAAATATATTTAAACAAATAAGAAGCCCTTATGAGTAAAAGATATGGAATGAACTTGAAATAAAACTTTCCTTTTAAAATGGTTAAAACGATCACATCCAAAGGTATCAAAATAAAATTCAGTGCATGCAGAGCCACCTGTGAGAACCCTGACTTAGATGGATTCTGTTCTCAAGCTAGCCTTGGTCACTAGTACCCTGGACTTGAGGGCAGACCCACCTGTTTGGCTGTAAGAGCAGTTCTTTGGTTTTCTGTGCTGTGGAGCGATACCTTTATGCTCTACCACTGGTAACTCCCTTTTTACAAGTCTATAAAAACTATGTGATTACTTTGTTCTGGGTTCTGACTCGGTGAGTTCAGAATCCGCGGAGCCTGTGTCAAATAAACTTTGTCTTTGGTCTCCGGTAATTGAATTTCCACAACAAAGATATCATCCAGATATCTGTAAATTAAACATCATACATATTTTACTTTCACTTCAGCTGAAAACATATAGATGGAACAGAACTGTCACGACCGGCACCCGATACCAGAACAAATGCCAAGCACCCTGGTCTTGGCTCGGCTTCACCAGTAGTGTGACCACTGTTGGGCTTCGGGAGGAGCCCTCAGCTTACTTGGGTGCCACCTGGACTTAACGAGAGGTGCAAAGCAAGATGTTCTGGCTGGTGAAGTTGCACGGCAGTTAGCAGAGTCTTTTGGGCCGAAGGTCATGGTACAAATGGAGCAGGCAAGAGAATCGTCAGACAAGCAGAGTCGAGGCAGGCGGATATCAGAATCGTCAGGCAGGCAAGGGTCAAACCGGGTTGTCAATCAAGGGGTTAAGCAGGAAGAGTTGTCGTAGGCAGGCAAGGGTCAGGATACAGATTTCAGAATAGTCAGGATACAGGTGAAACACGGATAATCAGACAGACGAGATTCACATCAGATGCACAAGGCTCAGGAAACCACTAGAAACAAGTTCTATCACGGGCACTGGCTGGGGATCAGAATGGGAATTAAATACAGTCGGAGAGGAAGAACCACGCGGCGAAGAACCATGCGGCGGGCGTCCCTGCCGCACAGGTAACTTTCTTACAAGAACTAATTTAAAAGTGCAGTTTGCTTGATAAAAATGTTAAACGATTTAAACCCCAAATTATCTATGGAATCTATCTTTATAAACACTTTGGCTGGTGGCACTCACAAGGAAACTTCGGGCGACTTCGGAAAACCAAAGTGATCCGAGTGCCATCCTGCCGGCGATTTACATCTATTGCCGGCGGGAAGGCATTTAGGGGAGATTAGTCGCTGAAGAAGATGAGATTTGTTGCTGGGCGACTAATCTCCCGGAATCACAACACATGCCACTAACCTAAGGAGACAATTTCACAGATCTCACTATAAAAACGTTCTTTCCACACCTTTTACGATCTTCCATCTTCTGAGTTATATGGATGTCCTTGTGTCCATGACCATGTCTGCTTGTCTACTGGTGAAGAAAAAAAGCTCTTAAAGTTACAGGAGGTGACTTTGTTCCGTCCCTTGTAACTGGCCACTCACTGCCACCTGAGGCAAGGTTCTCCTTCTCATCATGGCTATCCCTTGAAAGGAGACAGGAGTCCCTCAATATGTGCATAGTTTTGTGTCATGGGCCAATACCAATACATTGCTTTTAGTGCCCTCCCCCAAGTTATTATTGAAAAAATGAAATAAACGTGGACCAGATCCAGGACCTTGTAGACTCCACTAAGAACTCCATTTCAATGTAGAAATGTATCTTTAAACAAGTTTTTTCCTTGTCTCTATGGGAATCCATAATGTAGAAAGATTTTTTATCCAGAAAACTTTAGGTCCCAAGCATTCTGGATAACATGTTCCATACCACCATATACAAAAATTGAAATTGATCAATACCTTGTAGAAGGACTCAAGTTAGGTTACCTACTATGCACAGCTTTAATGAGACTTCTCTTAGGTAACAGTAAAGGGCAGATTTATTAAGGGTCAAACAGTAAATTCCAATTCAAATTTTAGTCAAATCTCTCAAATTTTAATTGTGAATTATCCACACTCGATTCGAATTTCGAGCTTAATCCAACCTATATGCTGGGAATAATTTGAATTTGACTATTTGCCACCGTAAACCAGCCAAGTTCATGCATAAGTCAATGGGAAAGGTCCAGTGACCAATTTGAAGATGTTAATAGCCTCCCTGACATTCGAGTCTTTTTAGGAGATAAAACTTGATTCAAGTTTTTGGGTCAGTAAAATTTGTTTGAGTTTTAGTTTTAGCTATTTGATTTTTTTCTTAAATAACCTCCCAATCGAATTTCGAGTTTTAAAAACTCACATGAATTCAAAATTTGAGCTTTGAAAAATGAGCCTCCCCATAATTAATAATAACCCCTTATTTATATATATACCAGGTCTGGCATACAATTAGACACATATTTCAGCCATTACTGTTCGAAAAAAAAGGGGAACATTTACCATAAAGGATTCATTGTTAACACTAGAAATATGACTGATGTACAGTAACCACAAAAACTAATTATCAACTTGCATTCTTTAGACACTGCAGTTGTTTACCTTTAAGGTAGTATTTTGGGGGTTATTTATCAAAATCCAAATTTATCTTAGTATTTTCTGCTCTAATCAAATCCGCTCTGGTTTTTTGCACTTATTTATTTTTACATTTTCCCAAAAATTTGCTTTGCGGGAGAAAAATCTGGTTTTTCACGACTTATTCAGATTTTCATCCGATTTTCATGATTTTTTTAGATTTTTCACCCGAAAACTCAGAAAACCTTGGGGTGTTGCACAAAACCCAGGGCACATCAAAAAATCATTGGGACTTCTCCCATTGACTTATATGCAACCGTGACAGGTCTGAGATGCCGGATTTTCAGATTCTGACTTTTCGATCCTCGTGGTTTAATAAATTCCGAAAAAATTGTGATTTTTTTCAGATATAAAAAATAAATCACAAATTTTTCATGATTTTTGCATTCGGAGTTTAGTAAATAACCCCTATGTATGTTATAGAATGGCTAATTCTAAGCAACTTTTCAGCTGGCGTAATGTTTTTAGTTTTTATGAAGTATTGGCCTTCTCCTTCTGACTGTTTTCAGCAATGGTGACCCCATCTAAAAAAACAAATTCTCCGTAAGGCTACAGATGTATTGTTATTGCTACTTTTTAATTTTTTAATTCAGGCCTCTCCTGTTTATTTTCCAGTCTTTTTATTTAAAATCAGTGCATGGTTCCTAGGGTAATTGGGACCCTAGTTGCTAAGGTAATTTGGACCCTAGCAACCAGATGGCTGATATTGCAAACTGGAGAGCTGCTGAATTAAAAGATAAATAACATCAAAACCACTAATAATAAAAAATGAAAACAATTGCAAATTGTCTCAAATTACTTACAAATACTTCATATTAAGGGGATTATTTACTAAACTCCAAATGCAAAAATCAGGAAAAATATGTGATTTTTTAAATATAAAATCAGACTTTTAAATCACACATTTTTTGGAATTTATTAAACCCAGAGGATGGAAAAGTCAGAATCAGAAAATCCGGCATCTCAGACCTGTTGAGGTTGCATATAAGTCAATGGGGCAAATTCACTAAGTTTTGTAGTTGCGCCAGGCGCAACTTCGCCGCACTTCGCCACACTTCGCCAGGCGTAGTTTCGGCAGCGCTCCGCAAATTCACTAAAATCCGAAGTTGCGCACAGGGGTAGCGTAAGGTTGCGACGTTGCGCTAGCGTGGATTCGCTAAGCGAAGCGAAGTTACGCTAGCGAAGGTTAATTTGCATACGGCGCCAAATTCAAATTTCAATGGAGGAATACGTAGAATCACTACAAATGCCTGGGAAACCTTCAAAATATCAAATAAATTTTTTTTTTGCCCTACACATGTGCCCACTGTATAGTTAAGTTGCCATGAGTTAGGAAATGTAGGGGGGAAGGAGGGGAGCCCCATAAAATTTTTCGATCTTTTTCAGCCTATCACCCATAATATAGAAAACACGCCAGCGTTTTTTGGGACTTAGAAAAAATTTGAACTTTTTTGGAAGCAATCCGTATCTACTCTATTGCGCTTCGCCTGGTCTGAGGTGGCGAAGGAAGTCTAGCGTAAAAGGTAGCGTTCAGTACACTGCGCGCGTTAGTGAATTTGCCCAGCGCTAGCGAATTGACGCTAGCATTCAGCGCTTAGTGAATTTGCCCCAATGGGAGAAGTCCCAATGATTTTTTAATGTGCGCTGGGTTTTTGGCAATACCCTTAGTTTCGGGTGAAAAATCAGATAAAAACCTGAAAATCGGATGAAAAATCTGAAAAAAACATGAAAATCTGATTTTTTACCACAAACAAAATTTTCGGCAAAGTGTAGTAATAAGTAAGCCCAAAAAAACCTGTGCAGATTTGGTTGGAGTTTTTTTTTGTTTTTTTTTTTTTAAATATTGAGATAAATTCGGACTTTTATAAATAACCCCCTAAATGTTCATTTAAAGGTGAAAATGTTTGCTCTGTTAGATTTCACTCATTGCTTTTATTAAAGGAACATATACATTCTTAATACTGCTGTACATTCCCAATGCAAAAATGAAAACACTATGAAAAACCTTCAAATAATTTATATGCGGGTCTCTTTGATGAAACGATGTGAAATTGCTGATGTTCCCATGTTTCAAAGCCTTGAAGCCACTGTTATTGTATTCTAACCATTTTGATCTACTTAGAAAGTGTCAAAACATAATAAGACCAGGTGCTGTGTGTGCTGCTTTGAAGATGTGAAATAATAACACAGGCTGAAAAGATCAGACTTAATCATGCAGCATATAAAAGGCTCATTAACAGAAAAGATCATTAGTTAATATGGTTATTACAAGTTTAATTACAGGCCATTGTTTTAGCTCTGTTGTACAAATACATAAGGGATAAAAGACATCTAGGCAAACTACTTTCTTGAGCTGAGGGGAAAAAAAAACCCCAAATTATCCAGAAAATGCACTTTATTTTGATATCAGGTAGAGGTTTAGGGAATAGACGCATTACGTTTTTTTCAATGGGGCTGTACTCACACAGGCGTATGTAGGCGCCGAACGCAGGTTGAGATGCACCATGCTGTGTTTTTCCTGCGCCTGTGTGAGTACAGCCCCATTGAAAAAAACGTAATGCGTCTATTCCTGCGCTCCCCTGCGGCTGAACGCAGAAAAACTGAACGCAGGGGAGCGCAGCCGTCAGTAAGAGCCCTTAAAGAATAAGAATGGTAGATCTGTGCAGAATAAGAAGTGCAGTTTTAGGGCTCATACACACAGGCGGTTTTTCGTGCGATCCCCTGAGTTGCGCTTTCTTACGTTCAGCCGCAGGGAAGGGCAGGAGTAGACGCACTCAATTAGTGACAAACGCAGTTTGGGACGCAGCATGTTGCATTTCTCTTGCGTTCGGCGCAAACATGCGTCTGTGTGAGTATAGCCCCCTTCACAATAATTGAGTGCGTCTATTCCTGCGCTTCCCGGCGGCTGAACGGAAGAAAGCGCAATGCAGGGGAGCGCAAGAAAAAAACCCTGGAGTGTAAGAGCCCTTAGAGGGGTTTTTCTACTTCGAATAAACTCGCCCAAAAAAAAAAAAACAGTAATGTTAAAAAATTAATAATAATTATTAATAATTATTTATTAAAAAAATCTGAAAAAAAAAAAAATCGTTAAACCCAAATACCTGGAATTAGTGGTTTATTTTATTTTTAAAAAAAATCGCAGGGACCAGTGGCTGCCCAATTGAATACAGTGCTGGCTGCATACGTATGGGACACATTTATATTCTTAAAGCTTCAGCATACACAACAGCAAATACAAATGTTTTGTTCGAAGGATATATACCCTATGTTATTTAGCAGCAGACCTACTGTAGTTGCACACAGATAACCATCCGTAGAAGCAAGATTTTTCAGGTCTCCACTCACAATTGCAGAATTTTGGGTCTGAGACACTGCTGTGGTTTGATGTTTTAATTATTACAGGTATGGGATTCTTTATCCGGAAACCCTTTATCCAGAAAAGCTCCAAATTACGGAAAGGCCGTCTACCATAGATGCCATTATAATTTAAAAAATTATTTCTTTTTTTCTCTGTAAATGATCCAAAACTAAGATATAATTAAGCCTTACTGGAAGCAAAACCAGCCTATTGGGTTTACTAAATGTTGACATGATTCTCTAGTAGACTTAAAGTATGAAAATCCAAATTATGGAAAGATCCCTTATCCGGAAAACCCCAGGTCCTAAGTATTCTGCATAACAGGTCCCATACCTGTACATAGAACTAGATTGGATAGAAACAGTTGTGTGAACTATTACTTTAAATGATCTCATTAAAGGGGTGATTCATTTTAAAGGACCAGTAACAAAAAAAAATTGTTTCTTTTTAACGAAAAAAAATAACCAGTCATTTCTTAAATCATAAAGTTAAGAAATAACATACCGATTCTCTGCATGCGCTCCTCTTCAGAAACGGCGGCAGGGCGACGATCCACCGTCCGGTGTTTGATTTCTCCACCCTGGCTATCTCCTATAGAAGACGGGTAGGAGAAATCAAGCGCCGCACAATGGATCGTCTCCCTGTCGCCGTTTCCGAAGAGGAGCGCAAGCAGAGAATCGGTAAGTGATTTCTTAATAAAAGCGTTGCAATTTAAAAATTTTTTTAGTTAAAAAGAAACTCGTTTTTTAATTTTTTTTTTATATTACTGGTCCTTTAAGTTAACTTTCAGTATGTTACAGCATGGCTAATGCTAAGCAACTTGTCAACTGGTCTTCATTACTTTTTTTTAGTTTTTTAAAAATATTTATATGCCTTGCCGGCTATCAAATTGGAGTCACTGACCCCATCTAAAAAAATAAAATGCTCTGTAAGGCTATGAATGTATTGTTATTGTTACTTAGTTGGGATAAAGTACAAGGTACAGGTATGGGATCCGTTATCTGGAAAAAACTCTTATCCAGAAAGCTCCAAATTACGGAAAGGCCGTCTCCCAAAGATTCCAAATAACTCAGATTTTTAAAATTGACTCTCTTTTTCTCTGTAATAATAAAACAGCACCTAGTACTTGATCCAAACTAAGAAATAATTAATCCTTAGTGGAAACAAAATCAGCCTATTTGGTTTATACAAAGTTTACATGATTTTTTAGTAGACTTAAGGTATGAAGATCCAAATTACAGAAAGATCCATTATCCAGTCAACCCCAGGTCCCAAGTATTCTGGATAACAGGTCCCATACCTGTACTATTTTATTATAACAGAGAAAAAGGAAATCATTATTAAAAATTTGATTTGATTAAAATTATGGGAGGGCCTCCTTGTAATTCGGAGCTTACAGGGTAATGGATTTCTGGATAATGGATCCCATACCCGTACATGTTTTGGGTCAACAGCACCTTCAAATGTATTACTGCTAATAATGTAAGACTGATTTTCAGTAAAAACTTTAATTATTTAAGGGGTTATTACTCTGTAATAACATTAAAAATGGCAGATATACATCAGATATAACAAACAACATCAACCAAAGCAGAAATAATTTCTGCATCCAGTACCATCATTTTGTTTTATTACAAAAACAACAATTTTTTCAATGGCTTTACAGGTAGCTGTATATATATATATATATATATATATATATATATACAGCATGTGAAACAAGCCACAACTCTCTCTTTTGATCCCCTCTCCAGCCTATTTTTCATATGTATTTCTCTGACAACTGATAAGGATCTTACATGAGGCTTGTGCAAAAGGATCAACATCACAAACCACACGCTACCTTTTTGGGCATACCAAGATTTGTTGTTACGGTTAGTCACATCTTCCAGTACCGTCAAAGTTCATACAGGAAACGAGTGGGTTTTTTTTTTCTTTTCCCTTTAATGTCAACAACCATTTTTATTTTCTATAATTTTTTTCTTTTTTTTTACAAATATTAAGTGAGGTATTAACCTCTGGTTCTGCAGCAGTTGTGGCATTTTTATGTACCTAAATGTGTGCAGTTTCAACAATATCAACGGACACGCAAACAGAGAAACCCTAATAGAAGAAACACTCTCTTTTTGTTCAGCCGCACAGGATATAGACAATTCTGTCTTTAAATAGCTCTTACATATAAAAGGCTCACTTACAGTTTCCTTTAGGTCTGTGACAAAGGTGTTTACTCTCTCATGATATATGAAACGGCTTCCTATTTACATTAAGTCAACAGGCAGCTGGTTGTGTGGCCCTTAAGTAACACAATAAAGGGAAACCTTTTTAAAATGTCTGCTTCTCCTTTCATTTGGGGGGATATTGGTAACTCTACAACATGAGTTCTAAATGAAACCGAATAAAGGCGCTTTTCTTTTACTTCTGTATCAAATGTCACTACAAAATGTTATCTCTTCAAATATTTCATTTTTATACAATTTATACTAGTGTGTTCCATTACAAAGTGTAACCAGTTTTTGTAAAATATTAAATAGATATACCTGTATACATATTAAGCCCTGTTTTGTTTAAAGCGTAAGTAATTTTTCAGTAGCAGTATGCACAAAATGTCTCTGTCTTAAATATATTGATAATGGGTTGAGTGCAGAGGACTCTTGTATTTGACTACCGTATATACTCGAGTATAAGCCGAGTTTTTCAGCCTCCAAAATATGCTGAAAAACTCTACCTCGGATTATACTCGGGTCAAGCGCAAAAACGGTCGCCGGCGTCTAAGAATAGTCGCCGGCGTCTAAAAATAGTCGCATGCGCCTAAGAATAGTCGCCGGCATCCAAGAATAGTCGCCGGCGTCCAAGAATAGTCTCCAAGAATATTCGCCAGCGTCCAAGAATGGTCGCCAGCACCTCCGATGGGAGCAGAAACCCTCAATTTTTTGATTGAAACTTACCAGAAGCTGCTGAATTTCTCACCCTAGGCTTATACTCGAGTCAATAAGCTTTCCCAGTTTTTGGAGGTAAAATTAGTTACCTCGGCTTATACTCGGGACGGCTTATACTCGAGTATATACGGTATTTGTATTTTGTGGTCACAGCCTCATTGCACCCCCGCCTAATGTTTTTAAAATTAGTGGTGAGCACAACTTTCCCTTGTTTGTTATAGTTTATACAGGAGCAGTGACCAGCTCCATGTTGTAGCTCCCACCCTTCCCAGTTATAGTCAGGTGATCCCACTGGTGTCTAATAAAGGGCAGCCAAGTCTGGGAGTTTTACTTTGAAAGCAGCTAGTAAGTTGCAGGTAAAACTTAGTCCCTTTGTAAAATGTATAATGAAGCAATAGAATTCTTAATGAATGAGATGAAAATTGAGCGTAGAACTGGCCAGATATGGGATGACTTTGACGTAGTTGGCCAGCTTAAATATATTGCAATATATGGACAAACAATCCCTGTTTTGTTAGGGTAAGGCATTTTTCAGTAGCAGTATGCACAAAATGTCTTAAATATAATGATAATGGGTTGAGTGCAGAGGACCTCTTGTATTTGTCTATATATATATATATATATATATATATATATATATATATATAAAAGTCCTTGGTTATCCGCATTCCACTGTATTCAGTAAGCTACCCAGGTGCTACTCAAAAAGAGCATAATCAATATAAGTCCAAGGTAAATGAGTGCACACTGGGAACCTTTCCACAGGTTTACTTTAAAATCATAATTTTATTAAGTTAATTAAAAAACAGGCTGAAGTTTCGGTCCACTTCTAGGACCTTTATCAAGACCTTTATCAGCTCCAGGCTGGTGCACTAAAAATCCAATATGCATAATGCCTGGGAGCAAGGTTATAAAGATAAGTATAAAAACAACAAATAAACCGCACCGCAGGTTTTATAAACAAAAAAAATTGGGATTTTATTTCAACATTTCGGCTCCTAAACTCGAGCCTTCATCAGAGCCGAAACGTTGAAATAAAATCACAACATTTTTTTGTTTACAAAAGACCTGTGAGTGTCGGTTATTTGTTGTTTTGCATATGTAAATTAGAGGTGGGATGGGGAAATAATTTTTTACTTCCTTGTTTTGTGACAAAAAGTCACGTGATTTCCCTCCCCACCCCTAATTTGCATATGCAGATTAGGATTCAGATTCAGTTCGGCCTGGCAGAAGGATTCGGCCAAACCCTGTTGAAAAAGGCAGAATTCTGCATTTGTAGCATCCCTAATATACATACTATATATATAGATAAGAATCAATTTATTCAGTGGACAGTCGATGACGTTTCGGCTGATACAACAGCCTTTCTCAAAGCCGAAACGTCAGCGACTGTCCACTGAATAAATTGATTCTTTTCGTTCATAAGACCTGCGAGTGCGATCTTCAGTTCTTACTCTACATCTACTTTCTACAAGGACTGCACCCAGGCATCATTTATGCCATTTTCATGAGTGCTGGCTTCTTCTCTTCATTATATAGATGAAGATGCCTCAGCCATATAATTGTGTTAAAGGAGAAGGAAAGGCTTTGTGCACTTGGGGTTCCAAATGTTAGGCACCCCCAAGTGAATGTATTTACTTACCTGAAACCCCAGGCCGGTGCTCTTATCAGCAGAAAACTGCCCCGGCCCGGGGGTTATTCCAGCGAGTACCACGGAGCACTTCTCTTCTGGCTTCTTCTTCTTCAAATTTCCCGGGGCAGATGGCTTAACATTTAGCACCCCAAGTGCAAAAAGACTTTCCTTCTCCTTTAAATCAAAAGCCTAAATGGCTAATAATTTTCAATTCAATAGGTTTCTGATATATGCAGAAAACAAGCGTATTTATTGATTTAGACTTGATTTTGTGGTGGTTTGGGCTTCTGTTTTAATCTCTTTTTATCTGTGTATATGCAACTTTGAAGTGGGCACGGGTGAAACTAAGCTCTATATCCAACTGAACTGTGTTCCATCTTTTATCAGCTTCCAGATCTAATAGGAACATCAACGACATGTGTGAAACCACAGGTTCATTAAAATAAGGTGCAAAGGCAGTGAAAGGCTTTAGGGCTATGGCACACGTGGTTCTTTTCAACAGAACATTTCAGCAGTGTAAAAAAAATTGAAACACGTGTCCTTCTGCGCCTCCCTGTGACTTATTGACTTTAAAGAGTCAACACCAAAATAAAACATTTACCTAATAAAAGAAAACATAATTCTAAGCAACTTTCCAATATACACATATTAAAGATTTTCAGAGCTTTTAAAGTTATTTGTAGAAATAATTGCTATTGAAAACAGCATTTGCTTAACTCCTGGTTGTTACTCCTGTAACTAATGTACAGTAAGGGGCACATTTACTAAGCTCGAGTGAAGGATTAGAATAAAAAATACTTCGAATTTCAAAGTTTTTTTTTGGCTACTTCGACCATCGAATTGGCTACTTTGACCTTCGACTACGACTTTGAATCGATCGATTCGAACTAAAAATCATTTGACCATTCAATAGTCCAAGTACTGTCTCTTTAAAAAAAACTTCGACCACCTACTTCGCCACTTAAAACCTACCGAGCATCAATGTTAGGTCCCCATAGGCTCTCTAGGCAATTTGGGATTGAAGGAAAATCGTTCGATCGATGGATTAAAATCCTTCGGTCGAACGATTTTTCCTTCAATCGTACGATCGAACGAAATGTGGTAAATCCTTTGGTATTCAAAGTCGAAGGATTTTACTTTGAGGTTCGAATATCGAGGGTTCATTAACCCTCGATATTCGACCAATAGTAAATATGCCCCTAAGTGTTATCCCCAGGTATGGAAAAGCATTCTAAGGGCTCTTACAGATGAGCGTTTTTAGCTGTGCTCCCCTGCATTCTGGTTTAATTCGTTCAGCCGCAGGGGAGCGCAGGAGTAGACGCACTGAATTCTTTTCAATGTGGCTGTACTCACACAGACGCATGTAAGTGCTGAACACAGGGAAGCAGCATGTTGCATTTTTCCTGCGTTCGGCTGAATGCATGAATCCGGAGCGCAGCTAAAAACACTTGTCTGTAAGAGCCCTAAAGAATAAAAATGGCGTTCTAGCTTGCAGTGTTGTGGCTAATCTATAATAAACTTGTTAGCTTTCCTTCTCCTTAAGGGCTCATACTGACGAGCGGTTGTAGCTGTGCTCCCCTGCGTTCAGTTTTTCTGCGTTCAGCCACAGGGGAGCGCAGGAATAGATGCATTACGTTTTTTCCAATAGGGCTGTACTCACACAGGCGCTGCGTTCGGCTCCTACACGCGCCTTGTGTGAGTACAGCCCCATTGGAAAAAACTTAATGCGTCTATTCCTGCGCTCCCCTGTGGCTGAACGCAGAAAAACGGAACGCACGGGAGCGCAGCTACAACCGCTCATCAGTAAGAGTCCTTAAAGTAGTATCAACACAACTGTTTTGCAAATCTGACAGATTTTCTACTCACCTTTTTACTAACCAAAAAAAAAAAAAAAGGCAGCTGCTATGTTAGAGACATTAAACGGATGAACAGCAGTCTGCACAGTAATAATAGGTGGTGCAGCCTTCCTGTATCATTAGCAGCAACATCATAGAGGTTCTATTGCTGGCAGATAAACACTGTTCTCACTCTCAAAAAGGTGCTCGGTTCCCCTTTGGCACTAGCTAAATCAAATAATCCTTTTAAAAAATGTGCAGTCTAACCTTGAGATAGAATTAATAAATTCCCCATCAGTAATTGATTTTTAAAGTGAACCCGTCACCCAAACAAAATTATTCCAAATCCTATTTTATCATGTTAGTCAAGCAAAATGAACTTTAATTACACTGTATAAATTATTTGAATATTGTTTCTATCAGTCTGGGAATTCAAAATTATAGCAACCTGGAAGGAGCCATTTTGTGGACACTGTTATTAAGGCAAGCCTTGCATCATCTCAGAATCTTGTTTGTGCACCAGGGGACAGCGACCCAATGTCCATCCCCATGCACTGGTTACACAATTAATTCATTAAGAGAGCTGGGGGAATGTGGGGAGAGCGGTGACATCTAGGAAGTGCTGAATGGAAAGTGAAAGTAATTGCTTGCCCCGCCTCTATGCCTAGGCATAGAGGCGGGGTAGGCAATATTTGATTTTTCACTTATTCTGTGTTCCCTTGGATTTTTATTGTAACTGAGAATCGGTTATTTGTTTTGAGATTCTGGAAGCACCCTTTATATAACAAAAGCCTTATTAATAGTATAGGGAATATTTTACATTTGTTTTATTAGGGGAAAACTCCAATGTGTGGATCACCCTCATTTGCTTCTTACCATATGAATCTTTCTATCCCAGTTGCAAACTGCAGGTGTATCCTCTGCAATTGGAAGTTCTTTATGTTCCTTTATTGAAACCAACAACAGGCAATGCTGAACAGGCCCGGACTGGCAATCTGTGAGTTTTGGCAAATGCTAGAGGGGCTGCTGTAAGATGCTATAGACCAGGGATCCCCAACCTTTAGAACCAGTGAGCAACATTCAGAAGTAAAAGGAGTTGGGGAGCAACGCAAGCATGAAAAGTTTTCCTGGCGACCCAAATAAGGGCTGTGATTGGCCATTTAGTAGCCCCTATGTGGATTGTCAACCTATAATGAGGCTCTGTTTGGCAGTGCATCTGGCTTTTATGCAATTAAAAGTTGCCTCCAAGCCTGGAATTCAAATAGGCACCTACTTTGAAGCCATTGGGAGCAACATCCAAGGGGTTGAAAAGCAACATGTTGCTCACTGGCTGCTGGTTGGGGATCACTGCTATAGACATTCACTGTGGAGTGGGCTGGTGGGGGACTGGTTGGGCATCTGTGTATTCGAAATGCCAGGGCCTATTTTGAGTCCCAGTCCAGACTTGATGCAGATCAGTTGGGGGCCAGTAACATGGATGGAATTTCGCCAGCTAAGCTTTCTCCTTGCACCATAACATGGACCCTACCAGCAGAGAGGCAGGGGGATAGGGGAGTTTAGTAACACGACAGGTAAATTCCAAAGGCGAGTGCAAAGATTGTATGTTAATGATGGGTCAAGGAAACCTGAGAATTTAGGGCTCACAAAGCACCTGTCAGTGAGCAAACTGCATTTTTTGCACTTCACCCACTGCAAGAGGCATTGTGCAAATAGCTGCAAGCCTCTGCACTCGTTCTAGAGCGCAGAAACCTGTGGAATGAACCTTTAATCAAGTGTTGTCTGTGTTAGGAGTGGGCGGGGGAGACAAGTAGGAAAGGATAGTAATACTTCTGACTTCAGATCCTGTTCTCTTTACTGACTGTCAGATTGTTCAGGCTGGGGCCACATGTCTAATGCAAATGAGCAGTAAGAGACGTGCTCTTGAACCCTTGTGGCTCCCACACTTGTTCCCCACCCCAGGGTCATGAATGACACCTTTTGAGTTTTGCAATGGGGGGGAAACCAAGTGTTTCTTGTCCACTAGTTGAGAATATGAAAAGCTGAGTTAGGGTAGAACTACATGGGTGGTTATCACGCATTTCGGCGTATCCGACGTGCTGCGCCAAAACACAGGCGTCAAGACGGATGCGACGGAAAATAATGTAACAACAGCAATGTTGGATGATGTCGCAGCGTTCATCCGACATGACTGTCAGATGCAGACACAGCATGCAGCTGTCGCATTGTGTCAGATGATTCAATAATACCTAATTATTAGCTAACTGTTGGTGGGTGGCATCTCCCTAAAGAAAAAAAAAGGATAAACAGAAACAGAAGCTGTCTGTGTGTGACAGGTATGTTCTTAGGGTTTTGTTCTCTTTTTTTCTCATTAATTCAACTTTTGCCTCTTTTCAGGTGTTTTTGGTGCAGCGTTTTTTCCTTGATTGTGACCCAACTACCTAAAATTTATACAATTCTTATGAAAATGATGGACATTTAGGGACATAATTACTAAAACTTGACTAATTTTCACTTTATTAAAAAACAAAAATTCTACCAAACTCCCAAACCCGAATCCCCTTAAAGGAGAACTAAAGCCTAACTAAATAAGTAGCTAGGAATGTTGTACATTATGTTTTGGGCTTCTGTACCAGCCCAAGGCGACCACAGCCCTTTAGCAGTAAAGATCTGTGTCTCCAAAGATGCCCCAGTAGCTCCCCATCTTCTTTTCTGCTGATTCACTGCACATGCTCTGTGCTGCTGTCACTTAGGGACCCACTCACAATATACAGTACACATAGAATAGAAATGTTACAATATAAGGCTGATTAGTAATTAATACAGATAATTACTACATGGCAGCACAGAAACCAGTGCAATTAGCATCAGAATTTAATAATCAGCACTGTAGCATCAGCTTATATTACAGGGGAAGCTCATTTTCTGGTGGATAATTAGTGACGACTCCTAAGCTTAGCTTCTCAACAGCTGCTCAGAGCCCACTGAGCATGTGAGTGTCACAGACACTTTCCAAGTTGGTGACCCCCTGTGACAAGTTTGAAGTCCTGAACCATTGCTGCTATTGACAAGCTGAAACTTTAGGCTGGTGCAATAAGTTCTCTATATAAAATATGTCATTTTTAGCCACATTTATTTTTAGGGTTTAGTTCTCCTTTAATTTACCAATAATTATACTTGATAAGTAGCAAGTGCTGAAATGGAAACAAAAACCTGTGCACATTGACAAAACTACTACAAATCTTGGGAAAATGACATGTGTTGAAACTTGCCCAAGACTCACCCAAATTTGTGTCCCAATGATGCATAACATGCAATTTATCTTGCGCCAATATTTACGCTACAGTTCTTGAGGAACATAATCCTGCATTGCTGTTGAAAAAAAAATAAGGCAATTTAAAAAAATTTTCATTTTTCGACTGTGCAAAAAAGCCACCTATAAAAATCTGTTTTTGAAACCAGAATCTTTTCATTTCCAGATAAAGGTCACAGTGTATGTTGTTATTTGCTTTGTCTGCTTGTGGCCGTAGTTTTTCCGTTAAACACTTTCTATGATAAGCGCCTCCTTTTCAATAATTGTACAGCTGTGCTGTTTATTTTTATTTCCCTTTCTGTTGATATTTCTCAGTAACCCTATATCTCGAGAATTGAATTTAAAAGCTGGGGTTAACGTTAACTTGCCTAGGAAATGTACGCATATGCAAAGTATGTGTTCTGTAACTTCCCAACCAGGCAACCAGTTCTGAGAACTTACATCTTAAACCAAGAAAGACGCTTTCTTGGCACCCCCATATTCGGCAAGTAAGCACAGCATTGAGCACCGCTGTCTGTGGGTTAACTTATGAGAGAAGCAGGCTATGCGAGTACAATAATATTTAATTCATATTCTAATTTCATTGCTTCAATAACTTGTTGTGACCGATCAGAGATAGAGGAATGGGATCCATTATATGTACACCCATTATCCAGAAGGCTCAGAATTACAACAAATCCATCTCCCATAGACTTAATCTAAACCAAATAATTCACATTTTTTTTATAAATGATTTCCCTTTTGTCTGTAATAATAAAACAGTAGTTTGTACTTGATCCCAACAGAGATATGATTACTCCTTATTGGAAGCCAAAATAATCCTATTGGGTTTATTTAGGGGCACATTTACTTAGGGTCGGATATCGAGGGTTAATTAACCCTCGATATTCGACTGTCGAAGTTAAATCCTTCGACTTCGAATATCGAAGTCGAAGGATTTAGCGATATTCGTTTGATCGAACGATCGAAGGAATAATCGTTCGATCAAACGATTAAATCCTTCTAATCAAACGATTCAGCGATTTTCCTTCGATCAGAAATTGGCTAGAAAGCCTATGGGGACCTTCCATAGGTAGGTAGGTTTTAGGTGGCGGTAGGTTTTAGGTGGCGAAGTAGGTGGTTGAAGTTTTTTTTAAAGAGACAGTACTTCGACTATCGAATAATCGAATAGTCGAACGATTTTTAGTTTGAATCGTTCCATTCGAAGTCGTAATCAAAGGTTGAAGTAGCCAATTCGATGGTCGAAGTAGCCAAAAAAATACTTCGAAATTCGAAGTATTTTTTATTCTATTCCTTCACTCGAGCTAAGTAAATGTGCTTAATGTTTCAATTATTTTTTTAGTAGACTTGAGGTATGGAGATCCAAATTACAGAGAGATCCCTTATCTGGAAACCTGCAGGTGCTAAGGGTTCTGGTTAACAGGTTCCATACCTGTACCAGCTCAATCGTGTAAGAAAATCTATTGTGAATTTATTACTCCACAGTGGTATAATCTGTTTATTAAGGGCAGTGGCACACCTCGCTACTGGGGGAGATTAGTCGCCGGCAGGGAGGCAGTTCGGAGAGATAAGTCGCCTGAAGAAGATGGGCAACTAATCTCCCCCAGTAGCATTGTGTGCCACTGCCCTAAAAAGTTGTTATTAATAATCCTCATCGATGCTCTAAATTGTAAACTGATTCTCGTGAAGAAATACCATATGTACCAGCAGGAATTGCCAGTTTTTATTCCCATAGCCCATCCAATATAAGGATCTGTGTAATGGAAAATAAATAAATCTTTACATTCTTTGGGAGGCCTATAATGTCACAATAGGGGAATATTAGATTATAAAAAGATTATAAAGAAGCTACGGGATGCAACCACATTTACCTTACTACGGGATGCAACCAGGGGCGCTCCGCCAATGAGGCGAGCTGAGCCGCTCGCCTCAGGCGGCAGCGCCAGACAGGATTCCAGGGGTGGCAAAAAGCCGCTCCTGCACCTTTTTTTAAACCGGAAATTCGGCTGCGCTATTGCGAGAGAGCGCAATTGCGCTCTCCACAATCGTGTTCCTGCCTCCCCCTTGCCGACAGGTAAGTCGGTGCGGGGGGGGGCTCCTTCCCCAGAAACGGCGCTGGATGCAACCACATTTACCTTAATTATTAACTGACAAGACTCACATATTGATCTCCACAATAACAAACTATAAGGGAGCTAGCACAGCCAGCGCCAATGCACTCGCGGCACTTCGATTTCCGAAGTCGCCCGAAGATGCCTCATGAGGACACTTCTGGCGACTTTGGAAATTGAAGCCCCGCTGCTGCATTGGCGCTGGCGTTTCTTCATTGTAGCAGGTGAATGGCAGGGGGAAGGCAGTTCGGAGAGATTGTCGCCGCGCAGAAGAGGTGATTAGTCGCCAGGCGACTAAATCTCCCCGAATCTGCCCGTGTGCTAAAGCCCTAAACTTGTAAAGACTTCAAGGGAAGTTCTATACTGATGTCTGTAATTGAAAGCTAAGTTATTGTTGAGATGGTCTGGCCAGAAGCTGCATGCAGAAGCTAGAGGCAAATACATCAACCCTAGTTATTAACCAGGATAGGATTCTAACAATTGCAATACATTTAGATAACATTATTAAATATGTCAAAGTTCTGGATAAAAGTATTTTACAGAAGTATACATTGATCAGCTGGTGTTTGTGGGATGCTAACAGGGGGGAAAACGGGTACTATTGTGCCGGGTCTAGTGCATCAGAAGGGGGACCGGACACGTCACGCAAGCAAGGCCGGACAGGTGTAAACTCCACTGACCACCGATGAATTCAAGCACTTAAGGTACATTACACTGACCCCCCAAATAAAATTACTGACTGAATTAGCACATTATTTAAAGGAGTATTTCACTTTTATGGTAACTTTAATAAAACCGGACTTTTAAAAAAATCACAAATTTTTCCGGAATTTATTAAACCCCGAGGATGAGAAAGTCTGAATCAGAAAATCCGGCATCTCAGACCTGTTGAGGTTGTATATAAGTTAATAGCAGAAGTCCCAATGATTTTTTTTGAGCTTGATTTGAGCTTCGGGTTTGCCCCAAAGTTTTCAGGTGAAAATTCAGAAAAAACTTGAAATTCGTGAAAATCGGATGTAAAAATCCCGAAAAAATAGCGGAATCTGTTTTTTTTCGCGCAAAGCAAATTTTTGGGAAAATGTTATAATAAATAAGCGTAAAAAAACCCAAGCGGATTTGATCGGAGTTTGTAGCAGAAAATATTGAGATTAATTCGGACTTTGTTAAATAAACCCCTTAGTATCTTATAGAATTGTCGATTCTAAGCAACTTTTCAATTTGTTTTTTATTGTTTATTTTTTTTTATAGTTTTATAGTTATTTACCTTTTTCTTCTGACTCTTTGCAGCTTTCAAATGGGCGTGCTGACCCCTTCTAAAAAAAACAAATGCCCTGTAAGGCTACAAATGTATTGTTATTGCTACTTTTTATTAATCATCTTTCTATTCATACTCTCTCCTATTCATATGCTAGTCTCTTATTCAAATCAATACATCATTGCTAGGGTCAGACTGGGTCACCATGGGCCCACCCAAAAACCTTAGACCAGGGGCCCACCAAACAACCATAGACCAGGGGGGCAATCTCATTACTAATTATTCTTCTCCTCACTCAACCTCTATTCTCCTAGTCTCTATTCTTTAAATACTATAATATATTATTCCATCTATTTAGCCTCTTTGTTCTAAAAGAAATAGGGAATGGCCATGAAATAGGCCAAATGCTTAGCAGCATGAGGGCCCTCTGGCACCTTGGCCCACCGGGAATTTTCCTGGTATCCCAGTGGGCCAGTCCGACACTGGAATGACTAGATATCAGGCCCCACAACAACATCATTGGCAGCGCCGGATTTCACTTCTGCGCATCCCTAGGCCGCGCGGTCCGACCAGGCGGCCGCGCGGTCCTAGCGCCCGCCTTCCCAGCGCGCCGGTGAAAAAGCCAGGCGCAGCTGGTGCAGTTGAACGGCGGCTGGGCGGCATGCCGCCCCTATTTCTTTGCCGCCCTAGGCCCGGGCCTATGCGGCCTTGCCGCAAATCCGGGCCTGATCATTGGGGCCCTAAACTTTGGCAATAAGACATTTTCCATTAACATATATTGCATCTGATTATCAGTTCAATAGGGCACCCTATAGTTCCAGGGCCCCAAACATTTGCAGGGTTTGTTTCCTCTTTAGCTGTACCCCTGCTTTTCATTAAATACTTGGTGAGTTTGTATCATAGTAGTTGTGGTGGAAAAAAATACCTCCAACAAGTTCAAAGCTTTTGTCTTAGCAAAACCCACCTACCTGCTAGTTGATCACTTGTGTAGCACACACAAGGGCTACCGATATAGATGAAGTTAGTTGAATTAATCCAGTTTACAGCATCACTAAATGAATTACTTTTCTCCCCAATCTATTTTCTAGTTTACTGAACTTTAGAAACACATTATTATTATTATCCCTGCCTACTGAGAACTTGCTAAAGTTGATACAAAGCAATGTTTAGTAATCACAATTATAAATTATAAAGGCTATGTTCTATATATGAAATGTATGATAAAACACAGTACATGTAATTTCCTATGACCCCAGGTGTCTTTAAGTGCTCATTCACAAAGCACTTGTGTTTCTGCTATGGCACTCTCTGCACTAGTGATACAGCCCTTCTTCTAAATGAATCCCACGGCGCACACACACTCCCACCAGACTCATCCTTACATTAACATATATATAAAATATATACAGTATACCAATATTTAGGCTGGAGATCCTCATCAGGACAAGATCTCATCTCTGGTACTAACATGATGGAGATGAAAAATAATCCTTACTACGGATGAGAAGCTCCATCAAAGGGGACATATATTGTAACTAATGCCTGCAAGCACCACTGGGCGATCCTCTTCGTTCTTCAAATTACCCGGGGCAGACACATGCGCAGTAGAATTCAGTAGCCGACTTCTTCACTAAAGTTCAGATTTTCGAGCTATTGAAAAAAGAAAAAAGCCAGAAGCCAATCGCTCCGCGGTGCTCGCTGGAAGAACCCCCGGACCGGTTCGTTTTCTGCTGATAGGAGCACCAGCCAGGGGTGTCAGGTAAGTATATGCAATCATATGGGGGGTGCATAACTTTTGGCACCCCAATTAAATACAGCCTTTTCTTCTTCTTTAAGATAACTTTTAGTAAATTATAAATTGGCTAATCCTAAACCATGTTTCAATTGACCTTAATTTTTTTTGTTTTTTTATAGTTTTTGAATTATTTGCCATCTTCATCTGATCCTTTCCTGCTTCCAAATGGGGGCCACTGACCCATCTAAAAAAACAAATTCTCTGTAAGGCTAAACAATTATTACTATTGCAACTTTTTATTGCTCCTCTTTTTTGTTCAGGCCTCTCCAGATTCTTTTTTTCTCTCCATTTTTTGAAGGTTTTAGGTTGCAATGCAAAGATAGATAGTAAAATGTTTTACACGATTATGCATGAGAAGATTAATATCGTTTAAATTTCTTCTGACATTTATCGTGTCCCGTATCCCGTTATTCAAGGGAAGATCCGGGTAATGTAATTAGGAGAATGGACCATCAGGATTGTTTCCAATAACCAAACCTGGGGTTGTTGAAAATTATGAACCCCGGGAGGGAACGATTCAAAGATTGAAAGTGAACTGTTTATAATCAAAACTTAATAATCTAGAAATCAGAATCATCAAGCAATTCAATACGGTGCCTCCTTTAACTCTTCAACGGGTCGTGGGGTTCCATAGAAAGGGGAGACCCTTTTATGCAGTCATATTTATGCATGTTAATAACTTATTGCCCATTCTGTATAATTTATTGACCGGGGATCTTGAGTAGTTATCCTACTTGGCTCCTATTGGCCTGTTGTCATTGCCCATATAACTTTATTCAGTCGGAGAATAGGGCATGGGTTATACCAGAGGGGACGATATATTGTATCCATGGGTCCCATATTTTTTAAAATCTTGTTTTCTTATTATTTAAAATGCTTGTCAATTTCTCATTGACTAGGATCCAGTTTAGCTTATTTTAAGTAGCTGTATGAGGATCGTAGTAGGCGTTTATTTTGTATAACCCGGCTGGTACCACCGTAATAAGACTTTTACATATTCTAGTCTCTTATTCAAATCAGTGCATGGTTGCTAGGGTAATTTGGGCCCTAGCAATGAAATTGCTGACATTGCAAACTGGAGAGCTGCTGAATAAAATGTTTAATAACTCAGAAACCATAAATAATAATAAAAAATACAATATATAATTATATTTTTACAGTATATAATAATAATAAAAATGAAAACCAACTTCAACTTGTCTCAGAATATCAGTCTCTACATCATACCAAAAATGAATTCAAAGGTGAGCAACCCCTTTAAAGTTAAACCTTCAGTCTTATCATCAACATCTACCACTTCATTTAACACTATAGCACTTGCACTCAGGCACAAAGCTAGAAGCAGACAGTTAATGCAGGTGCTTGAAAGGTTTCACCGCAAAAAAGGATGCCCCCTTTTTTTTTTATTGTTTCAACCATTTTTATTGCATTTCAAGTTTGATGCTGCATTGGTACATACAGTAAATATATTGCTTACAATTCAGTAAATAGTGGGATAAGTTAATACTATGCATATAGTTCATCAGTTCAGGTCAAATATTTTTTGGCTTTGCTGGGGTTAATGTGGCCTGCAGAATGTTTAGCGCCGTGAGATTTTGCCAGGAACAAAACAAACTAGTGCACTGGAAGGAATTAACTCTAACCAATGATTATTTTAGACTGAATGCCGGCACACCTGTTTTGCAGCATATGAATATAAACACCAAGAAACAACTGATAGAATTGTATTGTCTTAAATACCTTCATATGTTGCGATGAAATCTTTTATGCACCTGCACCGTAACTGTTTGTTTCTAACGTTTTATCTGCAAATGTGGTATGGTGCTAGGTAAAGTGGTAGATGTGATGATAAGACATGGGGGCAAATTCACTAAAGGGCGAATTTTCGCCTGCGAATGCTCCTCCACACTTCACACCACTTCACTAGGCGCTTATTCACTACCACTGCGCTATTTCACAGTTTTCACAGTTTCGCTAGCGTTATTTTGTCAGAGCAGGCATTTCATGGCGATCTTTCGCTAGCGTTCATTTCTGCATTTCGAAACTTCGTTAATATACTTACGGTTAGGTAAATTTGAATAGGGCGGGTACATATAGGTCATATATACGTCTTTATTAGAGATGTTGGTGCAAATGCATGAAGTGGCCACTTATTATTACACATGTCCAAGGAAACAAAATAAAGACAAAAGAGATCCTCTAATGTCCTAGACATGAGCCCACCCTAAAACGAATGTGGCATGACCCTCAAATGGTTAAAAAAATGTTAACACAAAAATCTTAACTAGTTAGAACTTTTGAAGGCAATGCCGCTTTAAAATATGGAAAAAAAAAAGAACTTTGTGACTTTTCGGCATACAGGATATGATGTCACTGACATAAGATTGAGGAGCTTCATCTTATCAGTTCGCCAGGTCTAAGGTGGCGAAGGAAACTCTGGCGAAAGAGGTGACGTTCTGTAAAATTCGCACTTAGTGAATTTGCCAAGTAATGATTGTTGCCTGAAAATTCGCCTGGTGATAGGGGCGAAACTACAATAGCGATGGTCTCTTTCGCTAGCGAATTGTCCTCTACACCTGTTACTAAATTAGCGATGTCCCTGCGGATGGGATTTCTGGTGAAATTTTTCTTGAGGCAGCCTCTTCGCCCTTTAGTAAATCTGCCCCTTAAGGTTTATGCTTTTATATATACAGGTATGGAATCTGTTAGGCAGAATGCTGTAAGGTATGGGATCTATTATTGGGAAACCTGTTATCCATAAAAATCTGAATTATGGGAAGACCATCTCCCATAGACTCCATTTAAATAAAATAATTCATATTTTTATAAATGACTTCCTTTTTCTTTGGGATAGTAAAAATAGATTGTACTTGATCTCAACTAAGATATACAATCATTATTAATCATTATTGGAGGCAAAACAATCCTATTGGTTAATGTGCAAATGTTTACATTTTTTAGACTTAAGGACTATGGAGATCCAAATTATGGAAAGACCCCCTTATCCAGAAAACCCCAGCTCACGAGCATTCTGCATAACAGGTCCCATACCTGTAGCATACATTTTTCCTTAAGCTTTATTACATTTCCAGTGGCTAATTTATTTTTATATATTCGGTCTGCGATAAACATTTTAGATGCAGTGATTTGAAAGACCTTACATTTATCAACCCAGCACAACCTAGTCACTGCAAAGGGAGCAAGGCCCGTTCAACTTTATTAGTGAATGTTACCATTTTGGGAGAATAACCTTGGATTAGTGAAAAATTTCAGACACAAATTGGTAACAGGGCCAGTGCTGATTCATTGATTAAAAAAAAACCCCTATATTGTGTTCCTAAATGAGTAAAGGTGGCCATATACATGGAGATCCACTCGTTTGGCGATGGCACCAAACGAGCGGATCTCTCCCCGATATACCCACATTGAGGTGGGCGATATCGGGCTCATCCGATTGTGGGCCCAACGAACAGATTATAATGCATCCGATATGGCCGGTCGGATCACGGGACCACATAAACGCACAGATGCGGCCACGATCTCTGCACGATTGAGATCTCACTGACTTCCAGCCAGATATCAATCGGGGATGCCCGTTGGATGGCCCCACACACAGGCGCATGTATGGGGGCCTTAAAACTTCAATTTAGACATTTATGCTGTGACACAATGTGCTGTAATTTGGATAAAAAGTACATTTAAAAGTAATCTGTTCCAAACAGATTTCTCAGCCTAATCTCATGCACCTTGAATAACCTTAATCATCAATTTATTTCCCAGCAGCCTTAGGTTACTTGTTTTGTAAATGTTTAGTTGGAAGTGCCAGGGTACTTTTTAAAATGCTGAAGGTCAATGGACTTTAAGAATTTAGTATGGACCAAGGAGGAAGCAGAAAATATGACATAGGCAGGACAGGTGCTTAATAACATGATACACTCAGTTTGGGTGCCATGGCATTGAAGGCACCAGGCAGGTGCAAGCCTAGTGACATCATTACCTGTGGGTGGCAGGTAAATGCTACTTTATAGTACCTTCCTCTCCAGGAGGGCCCTGGAACCCTTGGGCTGTGCGGGGAAGAAGGACAGAAACAGACTGGAATGTAAACATACAGAATCTTATAGGAGTACTTTTGGGTGAAGACAAAATCCTTAGTCCTGAAATGGTGAACTGGGAGAAAGACCTGGAACCCACAGGGGAGCAGACAGAGGAACAGTCCAGGTAGAACTCCATCATCTTGCTGTACAAGGCAAGGCAGGACTCCATTTTCTAAGGGTGACAGAATAGACTGGGAAACTGGTAAAGAAACACAGCTGAGAAGACAACACTGTAGAGGCCACTGTTCGACATGTAAGAAGACAGACAGTCATGAACCCCTGGCAGAAACCTGAACATAGCCAATCTATGGTGGGATTGTGGAGGTGACGTCAGGGCAGACCCAATAATTTAGGTTTTGAGGCATACCTCCCAACATTTTGGAAACAAAAAGAGGGACAACATTTTTTGAAATTTTGACCATGCCCATTTTGTGGCCACACCCCCTAGTTACCATGTTCATTTTACAAAATTTGGCAGGTTATGAAAGTTTGAACAAATTTCTGTGTTTTTTTCAGTTATTACAGTTTTGCTAATGAAGGTGAATTGCCCTTTAAGCTGTGAGTCTAACTTTTCCCAAGAGATCTGTTTTATTGTTACTTATTTGCTTATCTCGGAATTGTTACAAAAGTATCTTATCTGCAGCTGCGGCTGTTCTGGGCTCTCTGCCAAAAGCCAATTAAGTTAGAAACTTTGTTTCTGGCTGTTCAGTGCAGAGAAAAAACGGGACTTTCCAGAACAAACTAGGGACTGCGGGTTGAGCTGTCAAAAGAGGGACTGTCCCTCTTAAAACGGGACAGTTGGGAAGTATGGTTAAGGTGCTCTCCAGTGAGCTTTGAGATTATCCCTGCAAATAAGGGTCTGTCACTATGGCCAGGACATGCGGATTGCAAGGATCACGGCATGACTTGCTAAAGCAGCTGCACTTACCTGCAGCTCCAAAACTGAAGAAGACACTGGGATAACTTTGGAATTGCAGTCTATGTTCAAAGGTAATTGGAAATAATGTGCAGCTATTTGGTCAGATAATTCTACAATATCCAGGCATGTCTATTGAGTTTACCTGGCTTTTTGAGGGCAGATTTAAGAAAATTGCAGACAAGCTATTAGCTATAGCCTGTTCAACGTGGGTTAACTGAACCTGATATGCACCCATATCCAGAAAACTCCTGCTTTTCAGCTTATTTGGTTTACACTGATTGGTTACCAGGCAGTAACCAATCAGTGGCTTGAGGGGGGGACACATGGGTCATACCTGTTGCTTTTGAAACTGAGCTGAATGCTGAGGATCAATTGCAAACTCACTGAACAGTTATGTCCCATGTGGCCCCCCTTCAATTTACGGACTAACTCAGAGTTAGAGAGCTGAAGAGCAGGAAGTAGAGTTCAAGCTATTATGTAACACATCCAGTCACTCCAGCCTTTATACATTACATTTTAGCTAACTATATGGGAAACATTTTTTTATTTTGCACAGCCTATCTATTTACCCAGTTTTTATTTTTACACTGAACAATTCCTTTAAAATGATTAGTTTCCCTGTGTAATAATAAGTAAGCTGCAGAATTCCTTACTGTATTGGGCTTATTTAATACTTAAGGTATGGGATGAGAAAACTCTACAGTTTTAATAGTTATTTGGTTACTAGAGTTACACATGCTCTAGCCTGAGAATATTTGAGCAACATCTGATGACAAATCGCTTTGCTCTAATATAGGGAAAAGTGTAGCAGAATGTCAGTGAAATTCCATGACTGGCTAAACAGGCAAAATACATATGAATAATATCATACACGCACATTTTTTATAATATAGAACAGAGGAAAAGTTGTGTAAACAAAACTCAGGGAAAATCAGGGAAATGTAGTATTCCATGACTGGCTAAACAGGCAAAATACATATGAATAATATCATACACGCACATTTTTTATAATATAGAACAGAGGAAAAGTTGTGTAAACAAAACTCAGGGAAAATCAGGGAAATTTAGTATGCATAATATATAGGGGCAAATTCACTAACTTGCGGAAATGCGCCAGCGACAGCTTCGCTCACATTGCCACAATTTTGCCACGACAACACTTATTCACTAAAATGCGAAATTGCGTCCAGGGCACCGAGCGATGGCAAAGTTTCGCTAGCGTTAATTCGGCAAGCAAATCAAAGTTGCGCTAGCGTTGGCTAATTGGCATACGGCGTGAAGTTAAAGTTGAATGGACATATATGTTGCAGCAAATACATTACACAAGCCCAGGGAACCTTAATACAATATAATTGAGTAGTTATAATGCCCTACATATGAGCCCAGTGTATAGTTTATTTGCCATATGTTAGGAAATGTAGGGGGGTAAAGCCGGGTACCCTAAAAAAAAAATTACGATTTTTTGCAGCCTATCACCCTGTAAAACTGAAAAGTCACCAGCGTTTTTTGGGACTCCTATTGGGTTTTTTGAGGAACTCCTATCTACGCTATTGCACTTCCCCTGGTCTGATGTTGTAAGGCAAGTCTGGCACAAGAGGTAACCTTCATTAAAATCCGCATCTTAGTGAATTTTCATAGTTACGTCCATTTGCCAGAGCGAAAATTCGCCTGGCGTTAGAGTGCGAAGTAGCGCTACTGTCTATCTCCTTCGCTAGTGAATTTACGCCCGTTAGTAAATCGGCAAAGTCCCGAAATGACATCACAGTGGCGAATTTTCGCCAGCGTTAGTCACTTCGCCCTTTAGTAAATTTGCCTCATAGCTTGGATCACAAAACAACAAAGTAAAATGAGAGAAAACTTAAAATCAGGAGATGTAAAATTGAGGTTTCACTGTAGTTTGCTTTTTATAGTCCCATTGTATAGACACGAGTGCCATCTGGAGGAAACACGTGGAGTTGACATAACGCAAGTACAGTAAATGCTTAACAGGAAATTTGTGAGAGTAGTGAATACTCTCACAATTGTAACTCTAATAGCGAACACTATTGTGTCAGTGTTATATCTTGAATTAAATTTTGTGCAGCTTGTAAATTCTTGTCTTCCTAACTACAAAAAGTGCTTCTGTCCAGTTTTCTCCATTTTTAAATGACCTGGAATTTCCTTATATGAGTCTAAAGAGGAGATTTTAGGGGTCATTTACAAACTGGAAAGCAGGGTGCTGCTTCAGACCTACCCAAAATACCATTTCAGAGCACAGAGACTGGTGCCTACCCCCAGGAGCAGGTTGGCAGCAATGTATTTAAGAGGAGCAGAAGGAAGAGGCATGTACTGTAGGTATTATGAGGGCAGCGGGTTGATCCATGCACCCCCTCTCCTGCTCCTCGCTTAAAACTTTAGCATCAGAGTGGGTCAAAGGGCAGGGCGCATAACAAGTGCAATGAGCAATCTAGTGCTCTCTGAACTCTGGACACGAATTTACGCAGAAGTTTGGCTCTTAAAGTTACAGGAGGCTGCTCCTACAAAATCTGATCCCCCTTATTGCTATAATGTAAAGTCGGATCAGATAAAGTCGGAGGGTGTAGTTTGTTTATGCATCTACATTCAATGTATTGCAAGGAAAAATATAAAGTCAGCCAGACACCATCAGAGTTTATCTTGTCAGATGAAGACGCAGCATGCAGTGCTCGCATCCGACAGATGTGTCCCATTAGTTTACACATCAGATTTTTAGATCAGTCCCACTATATTTTGACCCCTTACCCAAACCCATGTGACTACATTCGACTTGTAGGATACGTTTTGTCAATCCCACACCATCCTACAAAATCTCCTGTGGAGTTTATCCCTTAGTGCCATTTTTATTATTTACTTTTATATACTTTTATTTGTTTTCTATTATCAGTTCTACTGCAGCCTCCATCTTGTCTGGATTTCAGATGGAAATTGGGCAGGCAATTTTGAACCAAACAGCCTGTGTGATTCAAATCCAGACAGGTATCATCAGAGGTGCCATCAGGAAGGCACAGGGGGTGCAGTTGTACCGGGCACGGGCCTAAAGGGGGACCTGGCTGTGCTGCTCTTTTTGAATTAGCCGGGCTCCCCTTGACACACAGAAGCTGAACCCGAAGCACCAATGTTCCAAAGCACCGAAGTCCCAAAAACCCAAAGCCACGAAAGGAGCCAAAGGAAACCGAAGAAGCTGTCATCGCTGAGGACAAGGAAGAAGAACCTGAGGTAAGTTCCACTGAACACCAATTTAATTTAAAAAAATTTTTATTAAACCCCTGGCCACCAATTTATTATTTTAATACTCTTTAGGCCCATGACCAATTTGTATTTAGAATATTCTGTGTCCACCAATGTTTTTTTTTCTTTAAATTTTCTATGGGGAACCTGACCACACATTGTATTTTTAACTTGTAAGGCGGCTCTGGCCACCATTTTTTTTCATTTTGCTATGGGTCCCCTGACCACCAATATTTTTTTTTTAACTTGTTACCACTGTTTTTAGAAGGAACTCTGTCAATAGTCCATGTTATTCCTTCTTTGCCTTTTTAATCCAACATGCTCAAATCCCCAGGTTTAGTATGATGCACCCTTAAAAATATTTGCTAGTTAGATGTCTTTCCAAACACAAATCTTCCTGTGTATTCCCAAAGGAATTCCTATATGTTTGTATGTGTTAAAAGGCTGCGAGGCCAATATATTCAAGATTGCACAAATATTGAAGGTTGTAGAACACATTTTTAGTTCTGCACTTAATGTAATCACTGACATAATGGCCTTCCATTGTTTGGCAAAAAAATCACATGTAACTACAATTTACTTGGGAATTCCTTTTATTGTTCTACTGTAGTGTAATGTCTGGTATAATAGCATTCTGTTATTATTAGCTTTCTAATTCCAGCATTAAGATCTGTTTATAGAAGATGAACACTGAGCTTTTTATTCAGGACTTCATCAAAAGTATTTCATAATGTTTTCTATAAATAAATCTGTGTGCTTCCTACAATAAAATTACACCAAAATGATCCTTTTGAGTCTCTCTCACTTTCACCGAAATGTATGTCTATGCTTTTAGTGTTTCTCGGGCAGTGATCTCAGACTCCATCGTTAGCACCTCTCCGCTCCCCTCAAAACAAGAAACAGAGCAGTTGCGCATTGGCGATGAGCATTGCCCGAGAACACTAAAAGCATAGGATACATTTGGGGGCCGATTTGGGGTTCGAATTAAAAAAACTTCGAATTTCGAAGTTTTTTTGGGCTACTTCGACCATCGAATGGGCTACTTCGACCTTCGACTACGAAAAATCGTTCGACTATTCGACCATTCGATAGTCGAAGTACTGCCTCTTTAAGAAAAACTTCGACCCCCTACTTCGGCAGCTAAAAGCTACCGAAGTCAATGTTAGCCTATGGGGAAGGTCCCCATAGGCTTGCCTGGGATTTTTTGATCGAAGGATTTTCCTTCGATCGTTGGATTAAAATCCTTCGAATCGTTCGATTCGAAGGATTTAATCGTTCGATCGAATGAAAAATCCTTCGATCGATCGATCGCAGGATTTGCGCTAAATTGTTCGACCGATATTCGAAGTCGAACGATTTTAGTTCCTAGTCGAATATCGAGGGTTAATTAACCCTCAATATTCGACCCATAGTGAATCGGCCCCTTGGATTCTGTAAGAGACATACATTTTGGTGGAAGTGAGAGCGATACAAAAGAATCATTTTGGTGAAACTTTATTGTTGGAAGTGCACAGATTTCTTTACAGCATTATAGTTTCTTGGGTCGGAACCCCATTTTTCGTTGTGCATCCGTTCATTATAAGTGCGCACGGTGTAAGTCTATTTATCCATAATGATTTCTATAGCTACAGATGAAGAGTTGGGTAAAATATGATCAATACAAAAGTTTCAATATCTTTGGGGCAGTTTTATCAAGGGTTGAATTTCGAAGCACAAAACATTTCGAAATTCAACCATCGAATTAAAGAAGTTTATTCAAAAAATTTGGCAATCCTGCGGTTGAATAACAATCGTTCAATCGAGCGATTAAATCCTTTGGATCGAACGATTCAAATGATTTTCGCGATCGATCGAAGGATTTTTATTCAATGTGTAAAGACTTAGAAAAATGTTGTAGAAGGTCCCCATAGGCTAACATTAAACACTTCGGCAGGTTTAATTTGGCGAAGTATTGAAGTCGAAGTTTTTTTTTTAATCGAAGTCGAAGTAAGTTCGAAGTCGTAGTATCCTATTCGATGGTTGAAGTATCCAAAAAATTACTTCGAATTTCGAATTTTTTTACTTCGAAAATTCCCTTCAACCCTTAGTAAATCTGCCCCTTTTTGTACAGTTCAAATGTTCCAGTCTTTTGCTGCAGGCCGTGACTGAAAATCTGTAGATTTTGGCAAATGCCAACGGGGCTGCCTAAGCAGTGGCGGAACTACTGGCGGAGCAGGGTTGCGAGCGGGCCAGGGTCCGCACCCCCTCAGGGCCCACCAGCAGCCCGCGCGCCACTGAAATGCGGGACGTACGGAGGGGGGCGGGGCCCGGCTGCGCATCACGTACCAGGGCTGCCCCCCTCTAGTTACGTTACTGTGCTTAAGTCCACATTTCATTGTGCCTGCAGTGGTCTGTTTGGGCCTCTATGTACTTGAAATGCCAGGGACTCTGCCATTTTGAATCTCAGTTGAGATTTGGTTCTTGCCAAACGATTTTGCAGTTACTACTCCAGATATTGCTTTCTCAAAACCTCACAGATGCATCGCCAACAGTCCCTCTCCTAAACCGCTGCAACAAAAATACATTTAGTCACCCTGTTTCCCTGTAGAGAGCCAGGTTTTTTTTTCTGTAGAATGGTTTCTTGCAGGGCCCATCTTGACTACGCTTGCATGTTTTCATCTATCTCTGCCTGTATTCCTTAGTTCGCAGAAAAGTCTGCCCCCTTGACCTGAACATCATTGCTCAACAGGGTAACCTTTTGGATATAATTGTGCATGCCCAAGGCTTGGGAATTAGATGTGTCTAGGTGCTACCCCTCAGATTTGAACATTTCATTTATTCTACTTTTTTCTTTAATTTTGGAATAATGCAAAAGGAAATCTTGGTTGGATGCATGCTAATGGTATGTACTGTATCTCTTCATAGAATGGCCAATACTCTGAGCTGAATTTGTATTTACACTTTTATTATCCTTCAATGAATTTTCACAAATACAGTTCTGATGTATAATGCATTTATGCAGTTTCGTGAATAATCACCTGATGAAATCAGTGATTTCAGTAAAGTAGAACCGCAGTTTTATATTTTTCAGGGGACCAGAACAAATGGTGGAAAATCAGGGAAATGTAATATGAATAATATATGAGGGGAAGTTGTAAGTTGTCTTAGACAGTAACTATTTATTGGGCTGGTGGAGGCTGTTTATGCCTCCGTTTACTTGAAATGCCAGGGAATCTGTCATTTTGAATATTAGTTCAGAACTGGTTCTTGCCAGATGGTTTTGTCGTTACTATTCCACTTTAACCCCATTCTGGAAATCTGTGGATTCTGGCAAATGTCAGAGGGGCTGCTGGAAGACGCCAAAGACATTATTTATTGGACCAGTCCTGTTTTGAATCACAGTCCAGACCTGCTCCACACATTGCTGTAATATGTTTAATGAATTTTGTAGAGTACAGTTATGATGTACAATGCATTAATGTGAGGAATAATTTCCGATTAAATCTCTGATTTCAGTACCATTAAACCCCCATTAAGGATCACACTTGGCCAGCGGGACACCAGGAAAAATCCTAGCCCTTGTGGGCCCTGCTTACCCAGACCCACTCCGTAACTGAAACCCTCAGCACTGCAACTGACCTTCCCCCTGCCCAGATCCGGGCTGCAAGAAGAGAAAGGTACACAGGGGGCCTGGGGGGGGGGGAGTTGCAGATGGGATTGGGTGCCCGGGGTTGTGTATCCAACGTTCCCCCCATTTACGTTTCCCAGGGGACCAGAATACAATGGTTTAAAAATCCAGGAATATATAAAATTGAGGAAATGTAATAAGCATAATATAGAGGCAGGGCCACAAAAAATGCTGTAAAATAAGGGAAACCTCAAAAACAGGTGATGTAATCTTTAATATGGGTGGGTGACTGAGAGTAGTTACAAGTCATCACCGGAACAAAACAAACATATTCCCCTCTTATGTGAATTGTCATTTGTCACAATTGAAGCACAAACCATGCAAGCTCTAAATAGATAGCAACGAGCTGGTATTCGTCCCAGGCACCATTTATAGAACATGGCTGCTGCCCACCCGGACAGGAGGTCAAGCCTCAGCAGCAGCAGCTGTTGAACTAATAATACACGCACTGCTCAATAAGTTGCCTCCCCCCACCAGTTTAAGGGACTGTGAGGCTGACATCTATTTATATAACGGGCGAGCTCTAGGGCCATTAGTAGCCCTCATTCAGCATTCTTCTCTGCTGGATCAGGTTCCTGAGGGCATGTGGTGATGTTAAACAGTGCCTTCCCTCAGCTTTCACCCGCCACCTGTGCTCCAAACCTAGGGTTGCCACCTTTTTTGGAAAAAATGCCTTCCTATATTTTTGGGGTTTTTCCCTATTAATAACATTGGCATCAAGCAACATTTTGCCAGGTGGCAACCCTAACAACCCTACCCGAACCTTCCTCCCCTTGCAATGTCACTCAGATCCAGTGCCGGGCAAAGCTGTCTGGGCCCCCTAGGCAGTCTTGGCCAGTGTCGGACTGGCCCACCGGGATACCAGGAATGCTCCCGGTGGGCCAAGGTATCAGTGGGCCCTCCTGCTTCTAAACATTTGGCTTTTTTCATGGTCATTACCAATTTCTATGAGAACAAAGGATAAATAGATGGATAAATATATTATAATATGTAAAGAAAAGAGAATAGAGTTTGAGTGAGAAGAAGAAGAATAATAGTACTGAGAGTTGGCCCCTGGTCTAAGGTCTTAGGGTGGGCCCCTGGTGTCCCAGTCCGACACTGTGCAGGGGCCCCCAAGGTAACAGTCCCAGTGGGCCCAGGACCCCCAGTCTGACACTGGCCTTGCCAGTCAAGTCACCCCCGCTGTGCGCAAACCCCAATTTTTTAAACCCCAAACCTGCCATCATTAAAACAGTCACTGGGTGTAGGTAGTGATGGGTGTGACGATACAGAAGTGTATGCTTTTGTAAAGGCTTGGTTTAAGAGAGGAGGCCAGAGGTGGCTTCCATTATGGTGAGTTTTATTCATCCGTATTGTCATTGTCCCTATGGATTTACGATTCATTCTCTGTAGGCTGAACTGTACCTTGTAATAATCACCCTACGCACCTATAGATCTGTGTACTCCATGGCCTTGGGGTTTCACAATGGCTCCCTATACCCTTTATTATCCAACTATTGGCTAAGATTCATGAAAATAGATACTGCTCAGACTCACCGCTCCTCCTCTGTAAAATGCAGGCAGTCCACGGATGTATAGCCGGGTGCTGGAATGGCCTTGGCGTTCCAGGCCGCACAAGATAAGGAGAAGAAGAGACGGAACTTCGGCACACTGGTTTAAATTAAAACCCGAAATATTTATTGATCCATTGTTAAAAATAGGAGCACATCACACTGAGCACACTTAAGCTCAGTGTGATGTGCTCCTCTTTTTAACAATGGATCAATAAAGATTTCGGATTTTAATTTAAACCGGTGTGCCGAAGTTCCGTCTCTTCTTCTCCCTATTGCTAAGAATCCCATAGCAATCAATAAAAAGTGTTTTTTTTTTAAATACGGTATTGTTGCATATGGTGTGTGTGTGTGTGTGTATCCAACCAGATCGCACTCCATAGTTAAAACATAGCATTTATTAGCTTGTAACAAAGTATAGCGTCATTTGCAACATGAAGGGGCCGATTCACTAACTTCGAGTGAAGGATTCGAAGGTCCCCATAGGCTTGCCTAAGTTTTTTTGGTCGAAGGATAATCCTTCGATCGTTGGATTAAAATCCTTTGAATTTTTCGATTCGAAGGATTAAATCGTTCGATCTAGGATTATTCCTTCGATCGTTTGATCAAACTATTTGCGCTAAAATCCTTCGATAACCCTCGATATTCGACCCTTGGTGAATCGGCCCCGAAGTATCATACTTTGTTACATTTTAAACAAGCTAATAAATGCTATGTTTTAACTACGGAGTGCGATCTGATAGATATTGCATGAGAGCGGAATGTTTGGATCAGCACCCTGCTTACCGTCTTACATTATAAGTCCCTTGGATCATACCTCCAAACATTTTGGAAATAGAAAGAGGGACAAAACGATTTGCCGTGCTGAATGGCCACGCCTATTTTGTGACCACACCCACTAATTACCATGTGGAGATTTCTGAATATAGCAAGAGTGGCTTTGAGAAGTCTGAACATGTGTGGAGGTGGATTCGCTGTCATACGCAAAAATGGTATATAATATTATGATGAAATGATATTCTTTTATAGACAGCAGGAGGGCAAACTATAATCATGCTATATATATATATATATATATATATATAGTATATATATATATTTTTTTTACTTTTAGAAAATATCGCACAGCCATTTTGAAATAAAGTTTATGGCATAAATCAGGAGGGACATGTCATGATATGTGCTATGGAAGTGATGAAAATGTGTGGAGGTGTTTCTGAAAACATCAGTATTATCAATTAATAAACATTGCAAGTGGGATGTAGATATTTGCAGACAACATGAGCAGTGGCATAACTAGAGTTCACCGGGCCCCTCTGCAAAAAAATCTTCAGTGGCACACTCCGATCCCCATCCTCCCGCCCACTTCTGTCTACCTCCACCCCGCCCACATCCCGCCTCCACCCAACTCCGCCCACTCCCACCTGACTTGTGTCTCCCTTCCTCACCGCAGGTAAGAGAGCGGCTATGAAGGAGGGTTTTTTTTTATTAGCAATAGAGGAGTCCCTGTTTCCCGGGCCCCCCCTGCAACTTCAGTGTCTGAACTTTGCTTACTCTACAGTTACACCATACCTTGATTTTTTTTGACCATGCCCATTTTTGTGGCCACACCCCTAATTACCATGTTCAGTTTACAAAATTTGGCAGGTTATGAAAGTTTCAACATATTTCTGTTTTTTTCCCCAGTTATCAGGCCCGGATTTGCGGCAAGGCCGCATAGGCCCGGGCCTAGAGCGGCAAAAAAATAGGGGCTGCATGCCGCCCAGCCGCATTATGGGGACGTGTGCGTCCCCATGCAATTACAGCAGCTGCGCCGGCGGTTTTTCCCCGGCGCGCTGGGAAGAGGAGGTGAGGTGGGCGATAGGACCGCGCGGCCGCCTGGTCGGACCGCGTGGCCTAGGGGCGCCTGACATTGAAATCCGGCGCTGCCAGTTATTACAGTTTTGCTAATGAAGGTGAATTGCCCTTTAAGCTGTAAGTCTAACTTTTCCCAAGAGACCTGTTCTCTTACATTGTTACAATTACTTATTTGCTTATCTCAAAATTATTACAAAAGCATCTTATCTGCTGCTGTGGCTGTTCTGGGCTCTCTGCCAAAATCCAATTAAGTTAGTAACATTTAGGGATGCACTGAATCCACTATTTTGGATTTGGCCAAACCCCCGAATCCTTCGCTAAAGATTCGGCTGAATACCGAACCGAATCCGAACCCTAATTTGCATAGCAAATTAGGGGTGGGAAAAGGAAAACAGTTTTTACTTCCTTGTTTTCTGACATAAAGTCACGCGATTCCCTCCCCGCTCCTAATTTGCATATGCAAATTAGGATTTGGATTCGGTTCGGCAGAAGGATTCGGCCAGTACCGTAACTGGAGGGGGGCAGGCCCTGGCGCGGGACATGCCGCCGGGCCCCCCACCCCCCTCCGTAAGCGATTCTCCACAAAGAAAACAGAGGCGCGCAACAGATAGCAGCGGTGCGCGTTCTGAGGGATTGCGGGCCCTGGCCCAATTGCACCCCCTGCTCCCCCGGTAGTTCCGCAAATGGATTTGGCCGAATCCTGCAGAAAAAGGCCAAATCCTGGCCGAATCTCGAACCCAATCCTGAATTCGGTGCATCCTTAGAAACATTGTTTCTTTTTCTGTCCAGTGCAGACAAAATCGTTACTTTCCAGTACAAACGAGGGACTGCTGATTGAGCTGTCAAAAGAGGGACTGTCCCTCTGAAAATGGGACAGTTGGGAGGTATGGTTACGCCACTGAACATGAGGGAGAAAAACTGTCACTATTTATATATATATATATATATATATATATATATATATATATATATATATATATATATATGGAGCAAACATTTTTGCTGAGTCTGCTACACAGATTAAATCAGAGACAGTGTAGTCTGTTTCATTACTGCTGGGCTTTTATATGGAAAATATTTGCATGGCAAATGTAATCTGTTATGGATGACAAAGGCAAAGAATAGCTTTGTAAGCGATCCACAGCTCCAAAAAGAGCAGGCAGCAGCTGAGACAGCTATGTGCAGCAGCAACGGACCCAGGCAATGTGAGAGGGGAGGGGTTCTCCTTGATACTGCAGAGTTCAGCCTGTCAGTCATTGCTGTGACCACTTCCTGTGAGAGAATGCACACACCCTCCTACTTCTCATTTCATGCTGGACACGGAGAAGTGAACATCTCTCTGCAGCTCTAGTACAGCGACAGCTTTAGACGGTAAATTGCTTTCAAAACAGTTTTTTTTTAATTACTGCATCATTACACATTTAGGAGCTGGAGGATTACTATATCTGAATATGAAGATTATATGAAATGTCTCCTTTAAGCTGCGAGTTGCCGTTTCCCCCCAAGAGACGTGCTTATCTTATATAGTTACAATTGATTCTTTGTTTATCTGAAATTGTAACAGATGTATCTAAGTGCACCTGGCACATATTCTGGGCTCTCTGCCGAAAGACTCAGTTTGTATCTTTTTCTGGCTGTTCAGTGCAGGAGATCAAAGACACAGTCGGGACATTTCAGTAACAATCCGGGACTGCTGGTTGAGCTGCAAAAATCGGGACTGTTCCACGATAAACAGGACATTTGAGAGGTATGATTTCTATCTATCTATCTATCTATCTATCTATCTATCTATCTATCTATCTATCTATCTATCTATCTATCTATCTATGTGTTTGTGTATAAATATATATACAGTATGCACATTTACATGTCGGTTAATCTAGAGACAATCAGGAGTGACCCTCATTCTGGCATTTAAATTGGCTGCAGGAATTAGTAGGATAATATGTCGAATACACCCAAATGGCAGGACTAGGTCGATTTGTACATACAGCGATTTGATTATGCAAATGTCCATGTAAATAAAATATCTGTATTTTTCAGGAATCTCCCCCTATAAATTATAAATGGTTGCAGCTACCGAATCCACTGCTGCACTGCATTTATACATGTAACACACACCCCCTTTGGAGAGGAAGGTGACCTTTATTATGTATGTGCTCTCTTAATGCATGATTGTGCAGGGTCCCCTGAGAAACCAGCACTAAGCATCGTGACAGGGATGGAGACATTTTCAGTGGACAGTGCCTTTTTTTTTTTAACCCTATGCATACATGTCTTTTTAATATGTAAACCCTTAAAAATATATGTTGTACAGCACTAAGCACAACACACACATTCAGTAATCTGGACCGGAACTTACATTTAAGGGGCTGATTTGCTTAGTGGCTGAATATGTCGTGTATAGCATTAGCAACCAATCAATAAGCACTTTTAATGACACTACCACAAGCTAAAAGCAGATAGCAGATTTGTTGCTATGGGTAACTGCACTGGTGCTAATTAGCGCCTCTGTTCGTAAACCAGCTTAGTCGCTGACTTCTTTATCTGTACAGATGCTGGATCCCATCTCCAGAAGTTAAGGGAGAGCCATCTCCCATAGAGTCCATTCTAATTTTGAAAAACGATTTCCTTTTTTTCTTACCAATGATAATAATTGATCCTTATTAAGCTACATAAATACATATTGATGGCAAAACAATCCCATTGGGTTCATGAAGTGTTTCAATTATTTTTAGCTGACTTGCAGTATGGCAATCCAAATTACAGAAAGATCCCTTATCTGGAAAGCCCCAGGTCTCAGATATTCTGTATAAAAGACCCTATGCCTGTATATTTGTATTAATAAAATGTGCATGGGGACTGCAGTACTGTTCTTTTGCCCAGGTACCTTGCTGTGGCAGTATAAGGTCTGCTTGGATATAGAAAGGAAATAAGGCCCACTTGGATATAAACGGTATTAATGCCTGTTAGTATCTTCTGCTCACCAGGAAAAAGCCAGCAACATTTATTTATTATTTAAAAGCAAAGTGAGTAAATATATATATATCTATATATATATATATATATCTATATCTATATATATCTATATCTATATATCTATATCTATATCTATAATATATAGTCACCCTTGTTATACATTATCAATATAATTAAAAATGACCGTTAATCATTCTGCTGAAGGTCAAGAGGGACACTCCTGTTGTCACAATATACTGACATTCTTTAGTGGATTTTCAGATAGGCAGATGATATCATAATTCCATATTTAAAAATTTGCTGCATTCTGCCCACCAAATGTAATTTAGGTGTGTAAAGGAAAGAGGCCTTTTTTTGAGAGTGGTTGTGTTGCTGAGATGTTTTGTGTCTCTAAAATAAGGTGTCATCTGACTCTCCCCTGAAGGACACTCCTCATTTGGCATCGTCCATCATGCCAACGAAATGTCATTTTGGCGTGACTGTCTACACGTGCTCATTTCTGCAAGTTTGGAATCAACTAAAGGCATGATAAAAATCACGATAAAGGCAGCTTAAAGCTTAGGGGAAAGTGTCTCATGGCTAAAAATATTGCTGCAGCTTCTGATAAATGTTGTTTTAGTTTGGACCTTTTTAAGTATATATTTACATACAGAAGAGCAAGTTCTGCTGTGTTGTTTATATGTCTAAGAGCTGAAATTAATATGAATAAAACACTATAAGGGTCAGGCCACACAAGCACATTTGGGGGGATTAGTGGCCCAAGCAACAATCTCCCCGAACTGCCTTCCCCCAGCTAAAATGAAAATTGCCTGGGGGAAGGCACATGCAGAGCTTCATTTTCCGAAGTTGCCTCGGGCGACTTCATGAAACTAAGTGACACGTGTGCCTTCCCACAGGCAATTTTAATTTTAGCCGGCAGGGGGAAGGCAGTTCGGGGAGATTGATGCCCCAAAGAGGAGATTTGTCGCTGGGTAGACCAATCTCCCCGAATCTGCTCATGTGGCCAGACCCCAAAAGAAAGGAAAATATGTATTAAATGCATTTCTACCTTTAGGTCATGTAGATAATAATAAATAATAATTTAATTTTGTTTTTACAGTACAGTGTGCCTCTACATGTGGTCACTGAGCATTGATGGTCACATTTGGTTTGTAGTAAATTAAACCAAATGTATCTAATTGCCCCAAAAGGTGGCCATACCAGGCAGAGTAAAGTTGCGCAGTCCCTCCAGGCCAAGTTGGAAACATATTAGCCATGTTAAGGGCCCACCAATGGGTCTTCCCATAATTTCTGGCCAAAAAGCAATCAGGCAAGTTTGAAAATCCCATTGAACAAGTAGTGTTTTTGCTCATTGATGCGGTCCTCGTCCAACTGGTATTGATGACCCCAATTTGGCCCAGGGTGTGAGTGGCCAAATCAGACAACCTCTGGCTGTGTATGGCTGCCTTAAGTCATAAAGGTATGACCTGTGCACCTGAAGCAACCAATGGCAAATGCAGCTCACAAGCACAAGATTTGTAATCAACATAGGGGGTTATGTAATAAAAGCCACTAAGTTTGCACAGGAGCAGTAACCCATAGCAACCAATCAGGTAGCATTTACTGGTCAGCAGTTTAAAAGCAAACATCTTATTGGTTGCTGCTTCTGGGCAAATTAAGTGCCTTTTATTACATAAGGGTGATGGTGTGTTACACATCACCACATAGACACATTGGACCCAAAGACATTTGCAGTGATCATGATAATTGAGTGTATGTTTGTAATGAGTACAGTCTTACTTTTCCACTGTTATATTTCTTTCTACATCTCTTCCATTCTGTTTCTGTTGATTTACGAATTTTTCTTTGCCTTTCTCTCTATTCTCATATTTTCCCTTCTGTTTTGTTCTCCTTCCAATTTTCTAATTTCATCTTCTTTTTCTACCTTTTTTGGTCTTCTTTCTTAACACTTCGTATCTTCGTATATTCCCCATTTTTAATGTTCACTTTTCTCCCCCATGCCTCTTCTTTTCCTCTCTCTTTCCATTCACCACTTCCCAGGTACCTTATACTTTCTTCCTTTGTTCACATCCTTTTTGCATGGGTCCCTTCCGATTTCTCTTCTCGCCTGTACTCCCCTTGTTCCCCTTAAAGGGGTTGTTCACCTTTGAGTTAACTTTTAGTATGATGTAGAGAGTGATATTCTGAGACAATTTGCAATTTGTTTCCATTTTTTATTATTTGTGTTTTTTGAGTTATTTATCTTTTTATTCAGTTGCTCTCCAGGTTGTGATTTTTAGCAATCTGGTTGCTAGGGTCCAAATTAACCTAGCAACCATTCCCTGATTTGAATAATTGACTGGAATATGAATAGGAGATACCTGAATAGAAAAATGAGTAATCAAAAGTAGCAATAACAATATATCTGTAGCCTTACAGAGCACATGGTTTTTAGATGGGGTCAGTGAGCCCCTATTTGAAAGCTGGAAAGAGTCAGAAGAAGGAGGCAAATAATCAAAACACTATAGAAAATAAATAATAAAGACCAATTGAAAAGTTGCACATATTTAGCCATTCTATAACATACTAAAAGTTAATGTAAAGGTGAACCACCCATTTAAATACTGCATTTCTCCCCGACTTTATATTATATATGTTAATCTACCATTTACACCTTTTTCCCCTTCCCATGTCTCTTCTGTGCCCATCCTTGCTATGCCCCATTTGTTCCTCTCCCACTTTTTTTCTTTCCACACCATCACGTTCTTTTTCCTGCGCAGTGCTTTTTAACATTTAAAACTACCCACTTCTTGCAGGGTAGTGGGTTGCTGTGAAGGAAACATTGTTCAGTGGAGACTTTCTCAGTTATTCATTTTTCTTTATGGTAACTTATAGTTTGGCCATCCGTTTAGGATTTTGTTGATGCTGCCTAGATCTACATTAAGGCATATCACATATATTCTCTCCCTGACACCATTACCAGGTCACCTTGAACAACATTGCAGCTGTCTGACTTGTGATGAATAGAATGTCATCAATATCTTTGCCTTGCATTCAGTAGCAATGTATCTCAAGCTTAATTTAGTGCTCTTGTTTTTTCTTGCCCAACGGTAGGCACAATAGGGGGCCCAACTTGCTATCAAAACATAGCGTTGTTGGCAATACCGTATCTAGGAATTCTGAAGCCCATGCTTTCTTCTCCAATTCCTGTTTTAAATTTCTTGTTTTTCCTTTCTTTTTTTCCATGATTTATGTTTCTCTCTTATCTTACCATGTCTCTTCCTCTTGTTAGTATTTTTCTGGCTCCCATTTCTCAATGGCATACCCTCACCCATCAGACTTTTATGTGCCCTCATTCTATGCACTTTACATGGGCCGTGCTTTATTCCTTTTCTCCTTTACCCTTCCATTTTCCATCTATTTTATTTTCTACCCCTATATGACTTTCTTTCAGGCTCTCCCTTTTTATCCCTGCTCTCCATATGCGATCTCCACCATGTACCATTATCACATTATCCCTCTCCACCATTCCACTTACTCTTCATTCAGTCACATTATCCCTCTCCACCATTCCACTTACTCTTCATTCAGTCAATCAATCATAAAGCCTCTGGAGTTGGACCTGAATGGGAGCGTTACCTTTTGGTTGTCTGCTATTGCAGTTTGTTTTAGGGTAATAATATGCAGGGCTTGGTTCTTCTTTTGGGTGTGTGACTGCACAGGAGAACTAAAATGAGCAATGCATCAATGACAAGATGTCATGTATCATTATACACTTTTAAATAATGATAGTAACATAGTAACATTACAATACATTATTGTATTAGAGAGGGTACAGAGAAGGGCAACTAAGCTGGTAAAAGGTATGGAAAATCTTAGCTATGTGGAAAGACTGGCCAAGTTGGGATTGTTCACACTGGAGAAGAATGAACCCTTCCTGGATCAATTGCCCTTTTAATACAGCTCAAGACATTATTTGCTCTTGATAGCAAATGTGTTGCTACACTAAAACCCTCTGCAGTATAGTTTTGCTTATTAGGATCCTACGAGTATTTCAGCTACATATAGGGATCATCATTTAGGAGATTGCAGAAAATTTTATTGAAAGAGCAAAAACCAGATAAACCAAAAGAATAGTGCTCTACTGTAGGTTTTACTGATTGCTACTTGGGGTGTCTAATGTACACACCCTGTGCTAATCTTTTGCTAATATTATATATAATGAGAACAGTTACATGAGGAAAGCATTATCTTTATTATTATTTTTATGATGTGGAGGTATAGTTCATTATTTAATCAGCAGAGTGAACAAATAGATAAAAAAAGAGGTTTCCAGTCCAGAAAGTGCAAAAGGCATTTATATTAATATAAATTTATATTAATATTTTTTTAAATTAAAAAGTCAGACCAAAAGTGGCTCCATGAAAAAACCAAACCAAACAAGACTTTTTCGGATTGTCACACGAAAAACTAGAATTTTGACGGCCGAAAACCGCAAAAAAACCCCAGTTTTCATGGAAAAACCAACGTCAAACCCAGAAAACTCCAAACATTTAGTGAGGGTAAAAACATCTTCAAATGGTTGACTTTTACATGAATGCGGCAGGTTTTAGATGCCGTATTTTCAGATTTGTTCTTCGGGCATAATAAATCGCAAAATAAACGCATCTTTTTTTATTATTACTCTTTCGGGTTTTCTGCGTGAAAATGGACATCATGAAAAATTTTGTGTCAATTGATGTTTGTTAACAGTTTGACTTTGTAAGACAAAGTTGCAGGTCATAGCTATGTTCAGGGCCAAATTGCTTGCCTTCCCCATGTTTGACTGGTTACTGGGTTTAAGAACATATCCGAGAACGAAGTAGTCCTGTTGATATAGTCTTCTCCTATGGGTCCCTGTTATGATCAAATTTATTGGCCCCATGCATTAACAAGCTAAGGCTCTACTGAATGAACTAGACTAGGAAGGGGTTTGTTTAGATCAGGGATCCCCACCTTTTTTCCCCGTTAGCCATATTCAAATGTAAAAAGAGTTGGGGATCAGCTATTTGTAGCTCCTATGTGGACTGGCAGCCTACAGGAGACTCTGGTTGGCATTGCTTCTGGTTTTTCTCCAACCAAAACTTGCCTGGAATTAAAAAATAAGCACCTGCTTTGAGGCCACTGGGAGCAACATCCAAAGGGGTTGGTGAGTAAAAGCTACTGGTTGGGGATCACTGGTTTAGTTAATGCATGAAACACAGCAAAGCACACACTGCAGTACAACCAGCAATATATTTACACGCTACAAATAATTTGTGTGTAAATTCAAATGAATAGTAACATTATTTTGTTACTTGTTCTTTTAAAGGGGACACTTTGTAATCGGTTTAATTTTTTTTATTTGTTTAGCTTTTTATTTAGCAGCTCCCCAGTTTGCCATTTCATCAATCTGGTTGCTAGAGCCTAAATTACCCTAGCACCCATGCACTGATTTGAATGAGAGACTGCGTTCACTAATGAGAGAAGGTTATGTAAATTAGTGATGTGCGGGCCTAGCCGATACCCGCGGGGTTGGTCAGGCGGGTTCGGGCCGACCTCACACTCCTCTTCGGGTACGGGTTGAGCTCTTCTGCTCTCCCTGCCTGCCACCTTAAACTGTTGGCTTCCAGCTTTATAGCCGCACTGCTGCTTTCCCTGGCCCTTTTGTGAGGTCATTGGCTGGGCGGCATGGGTCTATAAAAAGAAGCGGGTGCGGACGAGCGCGGGTGGAGGGAGCTCGGGCCATTGTATTCTTTTGCCTTTTAAAGAATAGCAAATATTTAGTGAGCAAGTATACTCAGTCTGACTAATCTTATACCAGAAGAATAGAAGAGGTTTAAGATTACCCACATGGCCCCAGCTATAGTCAGCCATGCTTGTGTGATGAATCTGTGCTGACAGTCTGCTTGGATATGCTGAGATTCATCTTGATATTCCTTTTTGTTTTCTGAGGCTTGCAGTTAATTATAGCAATGCAAACGTGACCTCCTACATCTGTAGTGCAGCACTGAATGCTGTGTAAGTATAGCGTATGTGGCAGTGAGTGCAGCAGCTTGGAAAAAGGCCAGAATAAATTCTAAATGAAAAGTGGCCCCTTTGACCAGATTGCTTAGCAATACAGCAACTGAGACATGGTTGGATAATCTAGTTGACTACAGTGTTTGAACATTATTGCTTTAAAAGATAAAAGTAAGGCTTAATCACCGGGGGGGGGGGGAGATTATAATTGTTGTACTTTGCTGAAAAGCAGACAGTCCCAGTTTACTCTTTTGTCTTCTTGAGTCCTGACCAGTGCCCTTGTGGCTGCCTTACTATGTATGTATGCTCTGTTATTTGTCTCCACTGCACATGTGCAGAGCCTGGGACACCTGTACAGGAGGCAACATGGAAGGCACATTGCACACTTAAAAAGGTACAGGTTATCCAGAAAGATGGGACCTGGGGCTTTCCTGATAATTTGGATCCGATTTGGATCGTCATACCTTAAGTCTACAAGAAATTCTTGCTAACATTAAAGGGGAACTCCAGCTTCCAAACCAAAATTTGAGAAAGAGGCCTACATAAAACAGAAACCCCTAATATACCCATCACAGTTACTTGTTTCTTCAAAAAGTATGAATAAATGCCATTTTCTATGCTGAAATCCAGCTGTTTAACAGTTCTTCTCTTTCTGCATCATTTGAAATCCTGGCAGGGAAGGAGGGACTAAAACACTGATGTTACAAATTGTAACAACTTCTTCTCAGTTTATACACAACATGCAGGAACTACATAACCCACAATGCATTGCACTGGTGATGTGATTTCCCCGACCCGCACACGCCCGCCACCTGCGCCCACCCGAGTCCGACTTCCGGGTTCCTTTTATAGACCCGCGCCGCCGATGACTTCACAAAAGAGGCGGGACGAGCAGGCGCAGCGTCTATAAAAGTGGAACCCGGAAGCCGGAATTCGATTGTGGCAGAGAAGACTGCGAGGTCGGCCTGAACCTGCCCGACCTGCGGGTAAACCCGCAGGCCCTGCCAGTATCGGGCCTGCCCGCATATCGCTACATTGCACTATGATGTTCCATTCCTCATTGAAATCACCTGTGCGGGGAATTGTGGGGTTTGCAGGATGCAGGCTGAGGACAGATGGCTGTTGATACAAAGTAACAGTAGTCAACCAGCTCAGCAAAGTAGTCAGACAGATCAGCAGGAGAGCAGGGGGGCTAGGCTTAGGAAACAGTTCATGAAAAGGAAAAATCATGAAAAGTCTGCATATTTTTTAATTGATGTATATTGCAAAGTTGCTTGAAATCACTTTTCAAAAAAACTCAAAGTTATGTTTGTGTGAAGTTTCCCTTTAAATGAACCGAATAGGCTGGTTCTGCTTCCAATAAGGATTCATTATATCTTAGTCAGGATCAAGTACAAGTTACTGTTTTATTCTTACAGAGAAAAAGGAAATCCTTTTGGAATATTTGGATAAAATAGAGTCCATGGGAGATGGCCTTTCTATAATTCGGAACTTTCTGGATAATGGGTTTCCAGATAACAGATCCCACACCTGTATAATGATATTGATTTTAACCATTGGGGGTGCATAACAAATTGCACTCGCCCTAGATTTCCTATGAAGGAACTTCTATATTTTTCAGCAATGCAAATGTCTGTTATATTGACTGTTTCATTGTAGGATTTGGTTTAAACAGATATTTTTTTTTTTCTTTTGGCAACAGAAAATGGCCATACCGCCGGCATATGTTGATTTAGGAAAGTCTGCCCGAGATATCTTCACTAAAGGATATGGTAAGTATCTATGTGGAGTCTGGCAGGGTAAGGGTTGACTATCTCGGCTGTAGATGTGTAGCTGTAGTTAATGAAGCAAACAGAGCTTGCACAAAAAAAAATAGCTTCTCTGTTGTGATTGGCTGATCTATATTCCTCAGCCTAGGGCAAGACTGGCTGATAAAACAGGCTAGATTACTTTGGTGCAGCCAGTTTCAACATGCTCAGTGCCATGACATGAGCCTGTCTTTTGGTATTAGTATTATTATTATTATTATTGCAGAAAAAATGATTGCTATTACTTCTTTATAACGCAGATTGTTTTAATACCAGAAATATCAGAAATATGAAAATAGAAACTTGCAAATGCGGTTCTCCTCTCTACCATCCTTCTCTTTCTAGAATTATACAAGTCTGCGTAATGGATGTGCCTGAAATAAAATGACACAATCCCCCAGCAATAATTGACAGTATAAAAATATAAATCATCATGGTTTGCCTGTATGATCTTAGTTTTTGTACCGTCACAGTTCACTGCAATTCACAGCGCTGCAAAATATGTTGGTGCTTTATAAATGAATGTTAATAATAATAATAATACATATTGTATAGCAATGAACTTAAGACCAGCTCTCCAGTAATTCAAGGGTTTTCTCTTAATTCTGAAGTTACTCGTGTGCCTGTTTTTGAATTATTGCATAAGTGCATGGCTATAGTCACCTGCCTGTAGGAATGTAAAGATAATAAAGGATAACCCGTCTTTTTGATTTTGCTGCCGTTCTGCTCACCACAATTACAAACCCCATCGATAATTTTGTGCCGATTTTGTTGTAATCAATATATAATTAGGTTAAATGCCAATAAACACCTATTTTGATATATTTGTACAGGGTTCCTAAAGTAAGAACTAAATACACCAGACATAACATTATACAATTCTCATTATTCCAATACCATTGTTCTTCATATAAACTTTAGGCCCAGCCTATATTTTGCTTTATAATATTGCCAGTAAACATGGAGGTCTGGTAAGGTTCCAGTTGACGTGGTTTAGGCTGCCATCAGAATCTTCGGGGGCCCCTTTAAGCAATTTATCTGGGGCCCCCTATGAACTGAAGCGTGCAATGCCAATATTTTTGGCTATACCTTTTGTGTGCTCTACACAAACCAGCAGCCAGCAGGTAGGTAGGTTTAGCAGGGGCAAAAAGTTAAACTTGTTGAATGTTTTTTTTTCATTCGCCATTATGATACAAATTCACCGATCATTTTACTGAAAAGTGGGGTGTGAGGTGGGAAAAGGCTCTGCAAGTGCATCAGAGCCCCAGGAACTATAGGGGGCCCCGTGAGACTGATACACAGCAGCTACATGTACTGTTAATATGAATGCATTTTGTTACAACTAGGGATGCACCAAATTCAGGATTCAGTTCGGGATTTGGCCTTTTTCAGCAGGATTCGGTGAATCCTTCTGCCCAGCCGAACTGAATCAGAATCCTAATTTGCCTATGCAAATTTGGGGAGCGGGAGGGAAATCATGTGACTTTTTGACACAAAACAAAGAAGTAAAAAATTTTCCCCCTTCCCACATATGCAAATTAGCATTTGGTTCGGTATTCAGCCGAATCTTTCGTGAAGGATTCCGGAGTTCAGTGGAATCCAAAATAGTGGATTCGGTGCATCCCTAGTTACAACAGCGCCACCTGCTGGTCAGTTTCTCACCAGTCTGACCACCAAGTAGTCAAGGAAGTTGTCTGGAGAAAGAAAAAAAGGCTGCTCTGATGATATTCTTCTGGTTAGGAAATATTTGAGAAAGGTTTCCAATTTTTTTCCCTAAGCAGAACATCAGAGCAGCCTCTTTCTTTCTCCTGACAATTTCTTTGACTACTTGGTGGTCAGACTGGTCAGAAACTGACCAGCAGGTGGCGCTGCTGTAACAAAATTCATTCATATTAACAGTACATGTATCCCTTGATATCTTGGAATGAATAATAAATAAATGTAAATTACAAAAGTGGCTAGAATAGCACTGTCATCAATTTTACATTCACTTATTATAAAGGTTTACTTATACTTTAAGTTTAAACCCTACAACACATATGCTTGATACATACACTATGGAAGTTTCAACAAAAGTAACTTAAGTTTTTCCATAAGTTACACAAATTTCATATGTTAAGGAGACTCATATTCAGTAAATAGATAATTAATTAGTGTGTCAGTCAGTTTTTTTTGGGGGTCAGTCTGTTTATTTTATTGGGGGTCAGTGGAGTTTGTTCCTTTTCAAGCTTCTCTGCATTATCTTCTATGTAAGTTACCTTGGTCCCTCGGCAAGTCATGGCAGTTTTTACTGAAGTTGCGTATATTTAGCGCAACTATATTCAAAACTTACGGCGTCTCTTCGGATCGAGATTCGCCTGGGATAATCACCCTGTTGTTGGCCCTGATCATAAAAAAAGATTTTATTTTGACATTATGTCCCTTTTAGGGTATTATTAGCAAACGGCAAGACTTTTAAAAAGGAATACATTTAGCCATGACTTTCTTTGTAAATATGAAACATTTATTTGTATTTAAATTAGAAGATGACTGTTAATTTTGACATTTCCTTGCAGGTTTGGTTGTTTTAAGTTAGAACTCTTGTGCTAAATCATAAATGGGTCTCTACCCAAAAACGTTTTGCAAAGTCAAAGAAAATGTATTGGTTAATAACTTTCCAACACAAATCCATTATACGTTTTTTTGAAAGTTAGGTGTAACGATCTGTAATTTTTTATAGACAATTTATTTCTGCTGTCTTTGGTTGTCTTTTAGGATTTGGGTTCATCAAACTTGATTTGAAAACGAAATCAGAAAATGGACTGGTAAGTTTGAATAGGCTGCATTGTACACGTATGGGACCTGTTATCCAGAGTCCTCGGACCTGGGGCTTTCCAGATAATTGATCTTTTGGTAATTTGGATCTTCATACCTTAAAGAGATACTGACACCAGACCATTTTTTACATTTTCCATAAAATTGACTTTGCATGCTTCTTATAATTTTTCCATAAAGTATTTGCCAAATGCTTTTACATTACCTATCTGACTTCCTGTTATCACCTATGAGGGGGCTGCCATATTTGTGTAGCAAGAGTCCATTAGCATTAGAAACTCTGACAGGCTGAGATGGGACAGTCAGGTTGGCAAAACCGTCAGGTTTAGGAACTTCAACTAACAATTACTTACAAAAACAAATCTCTCAGCAAAAAACAGCATCAGCATGACCTATAGGTAACTTTTAATGTACATTCATATTTTTAAAAGTAGTTTTTTAGTGTCAGTATCACTTTAAGTCTACTATAAAATCATGCAAACGTTAAAAAAACCCAATAGGCTGGTTCTGCTTCCAATAAGGATTAATTATATCTTAGTTTGGCTAAAGTACAAGCTACTGTGTTTTATTATTACAGGGGAAAAGGAAATACGTTTTAACAATTTGAATTAATTGGATAAAATGGAGTCTGTGGGAGACGACCTTTCTGTAATTCTGAACTTTCTGGGAAACGGGTTTCAGGATAATGGATCCCATACATTGTTTTGTTTTTTTTAACCAATGTATGAGCAGTATCCATGACTACTAGAGCAGATGCTTAAATTCTCTGCTACAGTTTTTTGTATGGTTTTTAAGTGGCCATGATAGTTTGTTATGGAAATATATGTTACTGAGTAAAATGTTTACAGTACATTTCCAGTTCATCTGAAAAAAAAAGTATGTATTGTGCAAATAGTTTTAATGAAAATACAGGTGCAAAAACACCCTTGTAACACATAGCAACCAGTTAGATATGTGCTTTTAAAGAGCAACCCTATATATACTCCTGCTTATTGATTACTATAGGTTTACTTGAGCAACATTTCTAAGTGTTATTATATCACCCTCTAAGTGGTTTTCCCATATTTCTGCTAATGGGAAGCCTTTATTGTCCAGCATAATTGCAACCATGAGCAATACTCATGCATCAAAACGAATGCAACTGCGGGTTTTTTTTTTTTTTAGGGTTTTTTTAGGGTTTTTTTATGCAAAGCAGATGCAATGCTGCTGAATATTGTCCAAGTTAAAAAAACGTAATCTCCTAAACTTGGCATCAAAATTGGTGGAATTTGTAGGGGTTTTCATGTGTCAACGAGCACATATGCTTTTAGAAATCTGTAATTTGGATTTTCATACTTTTAGTCTGCTAGAAAATCATGTAAACATAAAATAAACCCAATAGGCTGGTTTTACTTCTAATAAGGATTAAATATACTGTATCTTAGTTTGGATCAAGTACAAGGTACTGTTTTATTATTACAGAGAAAAAGGAAATAATTTTTAAATATTTGGATAAAATGGAGTCTAAGCGCTGAATTTGCGCTAGTGTCCACTTCGTTCACATCGCAACACTTCACCAGGCCTAGATTTGAGGAGAACGCTAATTCAATAAAATCCGAAGTTGGGAGCCGAACGCTGGTGAAGTAGAGCTAGAGTTACTGCTGCTAGCGAAGTGAAGTTGCGCTAGTGTTGCCTAATTTGCATACGGCGGGAGGTTAATGTTCAATGGACGTTACATTACACAAGCCCGGGAAACCTTAATAAAATAAAATAAAGTTGTTATATTGCCCTACACATGGGTCCAGTGTATAGTTTACATGCTGAGGTGGCAAAGGCAAGACTGGCGCAAGAGGTAACGTTCAGTAAAATCCACATCTTAGTGAATTTGCGTAGTTACGTCCATTCGCCAGAGCACAACATCGCCTGGTGTTAGAGAGCGAAGTAGCGCTAGAGTCTATCGCCTTCGCTAGCGAAGTTACGCCTGCGCCCATTAGTAAATCAGGGAAGTAAAGAAATGATGGCACACTGGCGAATTTTCTCTAACATTAGTCACTTCGCCCTTTAGTAAATTTGCCCCTATGGCAGATGGCCTTTCTGTAATCCGGAGACTTCTGGATACAGCGTTTCCGGATAACAGATCCTGTATTCTAGTGTTTGTTTCTGCAACAAAACAACCCTGTCCATAACCTTAGCCTAAAAACAAACAATTCAGTCATACAGTCTATTATCTGAACAATTGTCTGTATTATTTTAAAGCAAATCACAAGAAATTGCAATGATCTATGATCGGCGGTTAAGAGCTTTGTGATATTTTCCCTGTTATACATGTACATTTTCCTACAGGTTACTCTTTAAAGCTGCCGATCGGCTGTAACTGGGGACAAGTGCAAGTTATTACAGTAGGAGATAAAGCAGTTTTTTCATATCAAGAATCTGATATGATATGGTAACATACTGTATTGCTTAGTTCCACTACATCCACTGCTTACTACACCCTTCATTCAGGCTGTTTAACTCACCTTGTGTTTTTGCAGTGCTATTCCATAGCATTTTCTACTGTTACATACTTGCATGGTGTTTTCTGCACAAATAAAACATAAGTCTGTCTTTTACCAGCAAGGAAATTACACCTTGCAAAATTTCAACTAATACAGTATGTGCAGTACTGCATTCCACTATTGAGTGTAGGAATCAAGTCACTTCATGTTTGATAGGCGTCGGTGAACACTGAAAGGATTGCAACACGTGGGCAAGTCTTTAAAGATTATTACCCAACTTCCAGTAATAGAATATCATGTGTATACTTATCTACCTTTCAGGAATTTACCAGCTCAGGATCAGCAAATGCTGAGACCAGCAAAGTTTCCGGCAACTTGGAAACCAAATACAAGTGGGCGGAATATGGCCTTACTTTCACAGAAAAATGGAATACAGATAACACGTTGGGGACAGAGATCACTGTAGAAGACCAGGTAAAAATCACGACATGAGATAATTGAACTTTGTAACTTGTGAGTAATATATATTTTTTCAATTTAAAAAAAAATATGTTTTCTCTTTAGCTTGCAAAGGGTCTAAAGCTGACATTTGACTCTTCGTTTTCGCCTAACACTGGGTAAGAATAATCTGCATTTAAATGTTTGGAAAAAAAACCTTTGCCTTTTTTTGTTTAATTATATACAGCCGTCCTAGGGGGGGTGTGAAGTAGTGGCTGGGGACCCATCCTAAAGGCTAATTAGGGTTATATTTGGAGAGAAATCCTATTTAATTTTTTCAGTATATTTAAGGGCAGAGACTCACGCTGCTATTTCGGGAGATTAGTCGCCCAGTGACAAATCGCTTCTTCAATCTCCCCGAACTGCCTTCCCGCCGTCTAGAACAGGGGTGCCCAAACTTGTTGGTGAGGTGAAAATGTGTGGGAGCCGACCATTCAGCCCGACATTCTTTGAACCATTAACATTAAATTACAGGAATAAAGCAATCATAGCAGTAATGACTATGAAGATTTTCATTCATCCAGGTCATAGTATATCTAGTATAGGTCAATCTGAAAACAACTGGACTTGCTGAGTAATCAATGAAGACGTTTCACTACTCATCCGAGCAGCTTCTTCATTGATTACTCAGCAAGTCCAGTTGTTTTTAGATTGACCTATACTAGACATAGCAGTAATATTTGGGCATATTAGTGAAATGATCTGCCACTTGGTCTATACTGCTGCCTGTGTGCTGAAGGTGTTAGCAATAGACACGTATTGGAACGTAGAGACGCCATACTTCTTTAGTTTACTGTACTGGCATGCCAGTACGTCTTTTGACACCTTCAGCCCTAAAGAAGTATGTGAAAACAGCGCGCCACTATGTGCCAGTAGGTGTCTATTACTAACACCTTCAGCACACAGGCAGCAGTATAGACCAAGTGGCAGATCATTTCACTACTGCTATGGGATTCCTGATCACACTGTGCTGGGGGGGCCTCATTATTATTAATTTCATGATGGAGGCTGAGGGCTGGTGTAAATTTGAAAAAGGGCCGCAATTGGCCCCCGGGACGCACTTTGAACATTCCTGGTCTAGAATGTAAATCACCGGCGTGATAGCATTCAGAACGCTTCGATTTCCGAAGTTGCCTCACAAGGAAACTTTGGTGTGAAGTGATATCTGGGATGATAAACTTCTTTGCTTTCCTGTATGTTCCTGAATGGTAGCAATACATTTTATATCTGTAACTAGGGTTGCCACCTGGCCGGTATTTTACCTGAAAAAGGAAGTAGTTTGTACCAGTATCACGATAGGGCTCCTGTGCCACAGCATCTGTCCCAAAATAGAAGCAATCCAAATGCCAAGTCTTTAGAATTGTGGACAAACAGGAACATAAAAAAAACTTGCAGCACCGTTTCTGTGGTTTTATTATTCACAACATGTTTCGAGCTAAAGTGGCTCTTTTTCAAGTGAAACACTTGAAAAAGAGCCTAAATTCTAAAGAGCCGGTAAAAATGATGGTTAATCCCAATGTGATTAATAGGGAAAAAAGATAAATGTATAGGAAGGCCGGTATTTTTTCCTGGAAAAGGTGGCAACCCTATCTGTAACCTTGTTATGAGCTGTCAGGGGGAACTGAATCAATATTAGACTTCAAAGGAGATGTAAACCAAAAAGAGAAAATCTTTGATATACAGTGTATGGTCTGTAGCTAGGGTTTCCACCTGGCCAGTAAAAATGATGGCTGATCCCAATGTTATTAATAGGGAAAAAAGATAAATATATAGGAAGGCCGGTATTTGTTTCCAGAAAAGGTGGCAACCCTATCTGTTGCTTATAATTACATGTATTGCAGAAAAGAAGCCCTCAACATAATTAAGTAACCACGCACCATTTATATTCAGTTTATTTAATTTGCCACACTGTCTAGAAAGAGATGATTTCCAGGTCCATCTGCAGCTCATTGACCAGACTCCCTGTGCTTGCTCAGCTCCACTGTAAATTTATAGGACTATTGTGAGTTAAAATAGATAGGAGTAAAGCTTTATCATGGATAAATTATCCATGAGATCTTAAGGTGGCTTTACTATGGAATACTTGAAGCACAGCTCCGGTTTATGTTTAAAGTAAAAAGCCTTTATTCGATACACATGGCAACGGTCTGGATAACGACGTTTCAGGCCTTGTTTGGCCTTTTTTCAAGCTTACCAACTGCTACATAGTTAGATCCTTTTAAAGACGGAGAATATTACGCCATCTACTGGCCTTGTCATTACTTATAACTTTGTTACAACGCTGGTTTCCATTTTTTAAAACAAGAAGTGGTTACAATCTAGCACAGTGTTACACAGTATCTCACATCTTGTTACAAATCCGTATGTATTCAAGAAAAATACGATATCTGCAAGTATTAAAAACACATTAAAAACAATTATGTACAAAAGATTGCTTGTAAATCGTATTCCCTATTTAACCCATGGGGAGTAAGGGTCACTAGTATCCTAATCCACATGGCTTTCTTTTTCAATAGTATTTTTTTCCAATCTCCACCTCTGCGTATTTTAGAAACATGGTCCACAATTTGATATTTAAGCTGTTGTATCCCATGGCACATTTCCACATAATGGGACGCTTCAGCTTGTTCAGTTTTCTTAGTTCTTATTGCTGACTTATTCGTTCCCTTATGGAACAACTTGTCTGTCCCACATACAGTAGTCCTCAGGGACACTTAATCACATATATGGCAAAAGATGTGGCACAGATCCTTTTAACTTTATCGGGGTGCCCTTCCATGGGTGATATATTACATCCCCCTTCTGGCAATTTAAAGCAACAACTGCATCCCAAGCAGGGGAAAGTGCCATGTGTAACTGGACACAAAACAGTCTGGGTATTCTTAAAGGGATACTGTCATGGGAAAAAACATTTTTTTTCAAAATGAATCAGTTGATAGTGCTGCTCCAGCAGAATGCTGCACTGAAATCCATTTCTGAAAAGAGCAAACTGATTTTTTTTATATTTAATTTTGAAATCTGACATGGGGCATATTGTCAATTTCCCAGCTGCCCCAAGTCATGTAACTTGTGCTCTGATAAACTTCAATCACTCTTTACTGCTGTACTGCAAGTTGGAGTGATATCATCCCCCTCCCTCCCCCCCCCAGCAGCCAAACAAATGAACAATGGGAAGGTAACCAGATAACAGCTCCCTAACACAAGATAACAGCTGCCTGGTAGATCTAAGAACAACACTCAATAGTAAAAACCCATGTCCCACTGAGACACGTTCAGTTACATTGAGAAGGAAAAACAACTGCCTGCCAGAAAGCATTTCTCTCCTAAAGTGCAGGCACAAGTCACATGACCAGGGGCAGCTGGGAAATTGACAAAATGTCTAGCCCCATGTCAGATTTCAAAATCGAATATAAAAAAATCTGTTTGCTCTTTTGAGAAATGGATTTCAGTAGCACTATGAACAGGATTGACAGGATCCCTTTAATACTCCCTAGATCTGATTTGACAAACATTGACCCAATAGTTTTGTTCCTTTTTGATAACATTACTGGTGGTTCTTATAAACCGGTTACCCCAGGAATGCCGTCTCTTAGGACTCCCCAATGTTTCCTGATAATGGCAGCAACTTGATGGCTTAAGATGGCTTCTCTTTTTTCGGCCTTGTATCATATTCTTCCTATTGTTTTTTTCTATTTCTTCCAGTTGTTTCTCTAAGAGTTGGTTTGGGTAGCCCCTCTCTGAACTTCTCCTGCATTCTGTCTAATCTTCCAGCCAGCATTTAGCATTACCCTACTAAATTGTGATTTGGGCAATGATTTTTTAAGTCCACAACCAAAAAAGGATGGCCTTCCAGGAAAGAAGCAGGTTTATTGCAGGGTCTTGCAGATAACAATCGCCTTAGGCGTTTCGGGAATGGATCCCTTAATCATAGGCTGATGATTTTTTAACCAGTGCTGGGTGGAAGGAGTCGAAATGGAGGAGAGTGTTCTTGTTGGTGGGCTTCACGTATAGATCCATAGATAAGGACCCCCCACAATTCGTTATCTTGGTATCAAGGAAAGAAACACATTCCCGACTAACATGAGTTGTAAATTTAATGCATGATAAAGAGTTAATGTCACTCACAAAATTATCAAGGGACCAATGTGGACCTGTCCATAAAGCGAATACATCATCTATATAGCGAAACCATGTAATACAGTGCTTTTGAAACCATTTGTTGGTGTATACAATTTGTTGGTGAACAAACCTGTTCATGAATTTATTCGCGTAGGACGGGACCACATTGGACCCCCATGGATGTGCCTCTTATCTGTAGGTAAAATCGGTCCTGAAAAAGAAACAAGTTATCAAAGTGTAAAGAAGAAATTTTTTTGTACATTGTCAATTGTTTGGTCCCGATGCAGACTGCCTCCAAAGCCATCTTTACTGGCAAGTCTTGATAGAAATTCAGCCATTCCTTTAAGGATCTTTTTTGTAGATGTATTTTAGCATGTGAAACACTTGTAAATCAATAACATTTGTCAATCCATACACATTATACATTAAAACAGATTTGTGTGACTATTCCTATATCTCTGAGATCTGCTATATGTTTTTGTCATGTTTTATTGTCTTTTCTTAAATGATATAGAAAGAAGAATGCAAAAGTCAAGTCTGCGTATAAGCGAGAGCACCTTAACGTTGGCTGTGACATGGATTTTGATATTGCCGGGCCATCAGTACGTGGAGCTGTGGTGTTTGGCTACGAGGGATGGTTAGCTGGCTACCAAATGACTTTTGAATCCTCAAAGTCCAGAGTCTCCCAAAGCAACTTTGCAGTTGGATACAAAACTGATGAATTCCAGTTGCATACCAATGTGTAAGTCATACTGAATGAAGTGTATAAAAAGGCAAGTCAACAAACGGTTCTATAATGACATCTGCTATCTTACATACGCCTTCTCACATCACAACTTGGTTTTCCTAACTATAAATAACAAGTCTATATCTCTCCAACAGACATTCACATAATATTTCTCCAACATAAAACTTTTCCATACAGCTACATATTATTTTTTATATGTTGTGTCTTACATATCCCTGCCCCTTATGGTTGGAAGCCCTTTCCAGGCTGGTCCCTCATTACCCACTGCATTGGTTTGTGTTAATTGTTATGTATTGTTATTGACAGTACTCTGATGCTTTTGAAATGTAATTATAAATCATATAATAATAATAATTGTGGTATATTGCCAACAGGAATGATGGTACAGATTTTGGTGGTTCTGTATATCAGAAGGTTAATGATAAACTGGAAACCGCAATCAACCTTGCATGGACAGCAGGAAACAGCAACACACGCTTCGGAATAGCAGCCAAATATCAAATTGATTCTGATGCTTCATTTTCAGTAAGTACAAACTGGGAAACATATCCTTTACATGAACGTCACTAGTGGCCATTTAGGATAAACCACATAGTTAGGCTTACTATATTAACTTACAGTATTCAAATCTACAATTTGCTTTATTATTTGGCCAGATCCTAGGATGAGTCACATTACATTCATTTGACTTGGCTAAACAGCTATGGGCAGATTTATCAAGTGAAAATTCAAGGGGTTTTTCTATGGCTAATACGGTCAAATTTGACTAGGGAATTATTAAAATTCAATTTGAGTTTTTTCAAAAATTCTAATTCAATTTTCAAGCTTTATCATACACTGGCCCTTTAAGAACTCAAATTCGACTATTCGCCACCTAAAACCTGCCAAATTGCTGTTTTAGTCAATAGGAGACATCCTGGGATCATTTGGAGTTGTTTGCAGCCTCTAATCAAGTTTTTAAACTTTGATTCAAATTCGATTAGAGTTTTGAAAATTCTATTTTTTTTAATACATTTCGATTGGTCGAATTTCGAGTTCATAGGAATTTATGGGAGTTTTAAAAAAAAAAAATCAAAATTAAATCGAAATTTGACCCTGATAAATCTGCCCTTTAATGTTCAAACCAAAGCCACACCTATAAAAGTTGTGTAACTCTGGATTTTGTCAGATTTGTGCAGCATTGATACATTCCTTGGCCTTTTAGCTGCTGACTACATACCAGGGCAGATTTATCAAGGGTCGAATTTCGAGGGTTAAAAAACCCTCGAATTCGACCCTCGAAGTAAAATCCTTCGAATTCGAATATCGAATTCTAAGGATTTTAGAGCATAAGGTTCGTTCAAACAATCAAATTAAAATCGTTCGATAGAACGAACGATGGAATCGTTCGAATCAAACTATTCAAATTTTGATTTTAAGCGATTGATCAAATGATTTTTTCTACAATGTCCCCATAGGCTAACATTCGGTAGCTTTTATTTGGCGAAGGATTTTTTAAAGAGACGGTACATCGATTATCGAATGGTCGAACGATTTTTATTTTGAATCGTTTGAATCATTCAATTCGATCGAATTTGACCAATTCAATGGTCGAAGTACCCAAAAAATTCCTTCGAAATTCGAATATTTTTGGATTCGAACTATTCACTCTAGCTTAGTAAAACTGCCCCACCATGTACGTTAGGGGCAAAACAAATTTCAATAAACTTTAATGCTGGAGTGGCACCCCCCCAGTTAAATGGTAAAATCCTGATCTTCATTTGATACTCGTTTGCTATTTTTATGCCGCACCGCATGCATTTGAAATGAATATATTTTGAGGTTGTTGCTGTTACATAGTACAACGTTTGTTTTGGTAACATCTGTGCTGGTTTTGTTGAATTTATCTGGACTTGAAAGGGATCAACAGATTCTAATTTATTGTGCCAAGCAGAATCTAGGGTAAGTGGTACTTTGGTGGTTTGACCTCTATATACAGCACTAGCAGATACTTGCCATTCTGTTTCCTGGGAAATGCTCTGTCATATACTGAATTAATTGCTTTAAGCAAGTAACTCTCATTCACATGTTTAAAAGTCTTTTAAAGACAGAGAAAGGTTAATGTTAAAGGAGAAGTAAACCCTAAAAATGAATATGGCTAAAATGCCATATTTTATATAGTGAACTTTTTGCACCAGCCTAAAGTTCCAGTTTCACAATAGCAGCAATGATCCAGGACTTCAAACTTGTCACAGGGGGTCACCATCTTGTAAAGTGTCTGTGACACTCACATGCTCAGTGGGCTCTGAGCAGCTGTTGAGAAGCTAAGCTTAGGGCTCGTCAATAATTATCCAGCAGAAAACGAGGTTGGTCTGTAATATAAGCTGATGCTACAGCTAATTGCACTGGTTTCTGTGCTGCCATATAGTAATTATCTGTATTAATTACTATTCAGCTTTATATTGTGACATTTCTATTCTACATGTACTGTATATTGTGAGTGGGTCCCTAATAGGGTTGCCACCTTTACTGGAAAAAAATACCGGCCTTCCTATATTCTTGCAGTTTTTTCTTATTAATAACATTGGCATAATTTTTACCGACCAGGCCGGTAAAATACCGGCCAGGTGGCAACCCTAGTCCCTAAGCTCAGTAAGTGACAGCAGCACAGAGCATGTGCAGTGAAACAGCAGAAAAGAAGATGAGGAGCTACTGGGGCATCTTTGGAGACACAGATCTTTACTGCTAAAGGGCTGTGGTTTCCTTGGGCTGGTACAGAAACACAAAACATAAAGCCTACTTCTTTAGTTAGGCTTTAGTTCTCCTTTAAAGTTAGTGGTAAATGAATGCAGACAAGGAAAGGTGTTTTGATGGCGGTGGTAACCTTACTGCATGGATTTTATTCACAGCTATCCAGCAGTAAAATTTACCTATCCAGCTATGGAACATGACATTATGCTATGGCTTAGTATTCCGTTTCTTTAGATTCTTTATTTTTTAATTTACAGGCTAAAGTGAATAATTCAAGTCTCATTGGTTTAGGATATTCTCAGACTCTTAAGCCTGGTAAGTATCTAAAACTAAAAAGTTATCAGACCTTTTAATTGGGACATATATTTACTGAGAAATGAATAAAGTGTGTGTGACCAGGATGTCCTCGTCTTCCTAAAGCTATCCGCATCCTTCCAATAAATTTACATAATATGGGCACCTGTTAATTTAAAACATTTTCAGTCTACTTCCTAAAATGTGCTGCGTATGTTTTCCCACCTGTGATTTATATTATTAGCAATGGAAAAGCATTTGCCCCTGGCAGCGCAGCTTTGTCATGGGCAACAAATCTCCTAGTGTGCCATTGTCAGGGCCCGAAGGCGCAGTTTGGAGTGCGGACCAAGGAGGAAGCAACTAGGCAAACACAGTTCATGGTACAAGGGATTAGGCAGAAGAATGGTCAGTTCAGGGAAAGGTCGGTCAAGGCAGCAAGATATCGTAGTCGAGGTTTCAGGCAAAGGTCGTCCAGGCAGCAAGATATCGAGGTTTCAGGCAAAGGTCGACGATCAAGAATCAATAGTAGAAAACACCCAGGAACTCTAGATAGAAGAACCTATACTCGAGCGCTGAGAGAACCTTCTGGCGTGTTTAAATAGGCAGGATTTCGCACCAAAACGTGCCAGATGACGTCATAGGATGTGCGCCAGAATGCACACGACACCTGCACGTTTTGGTCGCCAGCATCAAAAGGATGCGCCAGCGTTAATACGCAGGCGTCACGCTGGCGTATGGCAGCTGCATGCCATCTTGGATGTGCGGAGGACAGCCAGGACGCCTTACAGCCATACCCCTTAGGGTCAAGGCACACGCTCAGATTAGTGAGATTAGTCGCCTGGGGACAAATTTCCTCTTTTACGGGGCAACTAATCTCCCTGAAGTTGCCTCACGAGGAAACTTCGGGCGACTTCAGAACGCTCTGAGTGCCATCCCACCGGTGATTTAGATTCTAGTCGGCGGGATGCAGTTCGGGGAGATTAGTCGCCCCGAAGAAGAGGCGATTTGTTGCCGGGCGACTAATCTCCCCTAATCTGAGCGTGTGCCCTGACCCTTCATAGTCCAACATGCAGTGAAAGCCTTCAACCATGATTTAAAAGTATTATGTTCAGACACCTGTAAATTACTTGTTTAGGATAAAGGAACACAATTGCTGAGGGGAAATGCATTTAATGGAGATTTGTCATCTGCAAGTTGGGCTACAGGCAAAAAATCTGTGTATTCCAGAACTGCTGATTTAAAGCACAGACACAACCTAATAGTTCAGAGCCATAAATACGTTCTTGCAGACAGCCTGTTTCATTGAGCCTTATTAGTTCTTGTCTATTCATTTTATTGGGACTTGGCTTCTGAGGAATAGGACTTGGATAGCAATCAGAAGGAAGAAAAACTGTCAAGGTTAGGCTAAAGGAGCAGAAAAACCATTCACAAGGCAACAAATACTGTGAAAGCCTTCTAAAAACAACATATTCACATGCTTCATATTACAGGTATGGGACCTGTTATCCAAAATGCTTGGGACCTAGGGGTTTCCGGATAACAGATCTTTTCGTAATTTGGATCCTCATACCTTAAAGGATCAGTAACATCATTTTTTTTTTTAAAAAAAAAAAAAATCGTTAGTATAGCATGAAAAGAAAAAAAAATGAAACTTTTAAAGTCTTTAATAAGAAATAACTTATCAAAAGTCCGCTTGCGCTCCTCTTCAGAAGAGGCGACATTTGGGACGATCCATCATGTGACGCTCGATTTCTCCTCCCTGGCTAACTCCGATAAGGAAAGCAGGGAGGAGAAATTGAGCGCGGCATGATGGATCACCTTTTCTGAAGAGGAGCGCAAGCCGAGTTTCAGTAAGTTATTTCTTAATAAAGACTTAGCGATTTAAAAGTTTAATTTGTCTTTGTTTTTTCATACTATACTAACGAAGTTAAAAAAAATAAAAAATTGATGTTACTGGTCCTTTAAGTCTACTAGAAAATCACATAAATATTACATAAACCCAATAGGCTGGCTTTTTCCAATAAGAATTAATTATATCTTTGTTGGGATCAAGTACAAGCTCCTGTTTTATTATTACAGAGAAAAAGGAAATCATTTTTCACAATTTGTATTATTTGGAAAAAATCAAGTCAATGGGAGATGGCTTTTCCGTAGGGTTACCACCCGGCTGATATTTTACCGGCCTAGCTGGTAAAACACCAGCCAAGGCCTGGGCCGGTATTTACCGGCAATGTAGCTGACGGTAAATTTGTAATACCCTTAAAAAGACCCTCTCGGGCCGCCCCCAATCCCCTGTAAGACTTCGCTTTTGTCACAGGTCCGCGCTGCAGCCTGCCCCTTTTCAATGTCACACGGCTCTGCAGTATGGCCCGCCTCTTTTTACGTCATAGCCCCTTTCGACATCACATCCGCCCCTTTTTCTTCTCGCCCCCCCCCACCAGCCGGAAACTAAATTACAAAAAGGGGGCAACCCTACTTTTCCGTAATTCTGAGCTTTCTGGATAATGGGTTTCCAGAGCCTCTAAATACATAACACATGCTTTAAAAACAAAATGAGATTCTTCAACCCTTTTACAAGGAATAATTAGTGGAAATATGTAAGCTATTATACCACTGATACCACAGATATATATACTTCCTGATGACAGAGTTGATAGCCAAAACACTGAAATAAATCACAACTTTTTTTGCATTTTATGAAGTCTTCTGAGTATGGTTCTTTTGATATGTTTATTATATAGTGGATAATATACCCTCTACTGTAATTTATAAAAAGTCACCAAGGAGTTATGTGACCATATACAGGTCACATAACTCCTAGGTGACTTCTGATAACTTTATAAATCACATTAGGGGGTACATTATGCATTATAATCTACATGTGGGGGGTTGGAGTCCAAATTCTGGTCGCCGCGTCCAATTTGGGCGCCGGCGTCCGTTTCTGATGCGCCGTCGTCCATTCCGGACGTGCAGCGTCAAATTTGAACGTTATGCATCAAATTCGGCGGCCTGGGGCCCCTGTTATAAACGGCGCGGTCTGACGTCAGAACGCACCGTTTATAAGGATATAATTTACAGTCTGGTCCCATAGGGAAATGACCAGACTGCAGATTCTCTCTCTCTCTCTCTCTCTCTCTCTCTCTCTCTCTCTCTCTCTCTCTCTCTCTCTCTCGCGCTCTCTCTCTCTCTCTCTCTCTCTCTCTCTCTATATAATAGCTATATGAAAGTTATGAGACATGAAACAGTTGTAGTGTAGAATCTAGTTTGGTGAATTTTATTGTAGTGATTAAATACAAAATCCACCACAAATGATTTGGCTACAAAACAAACCAAATCGCAAAGCTGCCAAAAGGCATCATATGTAAAAAAAAAAAATAATAATATAATAATAATTTCAATTGTCAAAATCCTGTAATAAATAAATAATGGTGTACATTTCTGGAGTTAATCAAAACCCTTTTTAACACTTGTTTACCTTATTCTTCTGTAGGCATCAAATTAACATTATCCACGTTGGTTGATGGCAAGAACATCAATGCCGGAGGCCACAAACTGGGTCTGGGACTGGAATTTGAAGCATAAGCAATGTCCTATAGAACAATCTTATATTGTCCTGGTGTTCCGCAACATAGAAACCATAAAATTCTAGTGCACCTTGTATGTTCTGTGTCTGGTATGCAAACAATCCACTATGTCAATTACAGCCCTGGAAAAACAAAATGGACAACTGTGTGTGTGAAAGAGTTATTGCTGCAGTGAGAAATGGTGAGAGAAACCCTAGGGTACAGATTTTGCTAATCCGGGCCAGCCTGGAAAGACTTCATCGCTGCTTATTTATACACGTGTTGCTCAACAAGAAAATATTAAATGCCTTTTTTTAAAACATATAGTGCAGAGCTTATAAAACACTAAACGAACTTTTAGATTAACCACTCATTTCCTTCAGCGAGAACACACGGTTCGGAACTAGGATTTCATGATCCCGAATCAACATCATGGGTACAGGTTTTGTAAATGCACAACGTGTATGTTTACAACTTGAACAAAGCTTAATTCCCTTTACATAAAGAGTACTGGGCAACTTGAAAGAGCCATATGCAAGGAGAGAATCTTTAATTCTTTATACACATACTTAAACGTTGATTGGTTTTTACCCTACCCCAGTTTTATTTTCGTTTTTTAGCAAACATAGTGTCTTCCATTCTGTAGAGTTCCCTGATATGTACACAACATCACCTGTAATAAAGCCAGAGTACAAGCGAACAGGTTTGTGTGGTTTTTTGGCAAAAAAAAATGTGCAGATGAAATCTCAAAGGGGGAAATTCACTAAATGGCGAAGTGACTAACGTTGCGAAAATTCGCAAGCGTGACGTCATTTTGGGACTTCACTGATTTACTAACGGGCGCAGGCGTAACTTCGCTAGCGAAGGAGATAGACTCTAGCGCTACTTCACACTCTTACGCCAGGCTAACTTTCACTCTGGCAAACGAGTGCTAATTCGCAAATTCACTAAGATTCGACTTTTACTCAACGTTACCTGTTCAGCCAGACTTGCCTTCGGCAGCTCAGACCAGGCGAAGTGCAATGGAATGTATAGGGCTTCTTCAATTTTTAGTTGAAAAATTTTCTAAATCCCAGAAAACTCTTGCGTCTTTTAGTTTTTCAGGGTGATAGGCTGCAAAAGTCCATACATTTTTTTTTTTTAGGTACCTGGGCTCCCCCATACATTTCCTAACATATGGCACATAAATTATACACTGGGCTCATGTGTAGGGCAATATAACAACTTTATTTTATTAAGGTTTCCTGGTCTTGTGTAGTGTAATGTATTTGCTGCAACATATACGTCCATTGTACTTTAACTTCCCGCCATATGCAAATTAGCCAACGCTAGCGCAACTTCGCCAAGTTTGGCACCCTGTATGCAACTTCGGATTTTAGTGAATTAGCGTTGTCCTTGCGAATCTACTCCTGGCGAAGTGTTGCGTTGTGAGCGAAGCCGGCTCTGGCGAATTTCTGCAGGTTAGTGAATTTGCCCCAAAGCTTGTTTCTCAGACAGCAACACAACAACAATATGTGAAAAACTGTTATTTGACCTGTTTTGGATAGTAACTAGATTAAATCATGAAAATGGTTTATGTCCAAGCATTTTGATTAGAGGAATAATTCTCCCTTCTTACATCTTTTAAATAGATAGCATTTAGTTGGGGTTCCATCACTTTTCCTACTGTTGATGTGAATTATACCAGTCAGTATTTGCTATGATCCCCTCCGCATTCCTTTATGCTAAAGCATTAGCAGTGACTGGATAAAAGGAACAGAAAACAGTGGTGCACGGGCATGCAAGTTCTTTTAATCCTCCATTTCAATTGCAGATAAAAATAACTTATTTTTTTAACCCATTCTTTAAAAAAAAAAAACTTTGCCTATATGACTTTCATCAAACCTATATAGTCCGATATTATTATGAGAGCACTTACTGGCTACACGTGTACTGTGATCCCAAGCAGTTTGCAAAGTACATCCAAAAAGCCCGTAGCATTGAAGAGGGCATCTTTCAATTAAAAATCACAGTTGATTTCCAAATATTAAAAGCATCCATACAGGACATTAGGACAGGTACAGGACATTAGGACATCCACTTTACGCGTTTTGTGGCATCTTGCCACTTCCGCAGACGCTACGGACGGTCCCCTCAGCATTTAAGACCATAATACACTCCTTGTAACCCGTAGTATAGCGCTGGCCGAATCAGAGTCGCTACATATTGCTTTGAAAAACGGCTTTATTCACACACACAATTTGTGACACGCGTTTCTTGCACTTAGGGACAGATTTATCAAGGGTCGAAGTGAATTCGAGGGAATTTTCAAATAAAATTCGAAATTCAATGTAATTTTTTGGATACTTTGACCATCGAATAGGCTACTATGACTTTGAATTCGATTCAAAGTAAAAATAAAATTTTTTCAGGGGGAAAAAAGCAACTCTGTTTTTCGGGATTTATTAAAGTCCGATGGTGTTAAAAGTCAGATGAAAAAAGTGCTCCAACTCAGACCTCCCGAGAACATTTAAAAGTTTGGGAGCAAAATCTGAAAAAAATCGATTTTTTTGTAAGATTTTATCTTGACTTTGATTGTGAGATTTTATTAATAATTAGGAAATCTGTGCAGATTTGGTCAAAGTGGTTTTCAGAAAACAGTGAGAATTTCTTAGATTTTTATAAATAACCCCCTTAAAGGGATAATGTCATGGGAAATTTTTTTTCTCCAAAATGAATAAGTTAATAGTGCTGCTCCAGCAGAATTCTGCACTGAAATCCATTTCTCAAAAGAGCAAACAGATTTTTTATATTCAAAAAGCTGCCCCAAGTAATGTGACTTGTGCTCTGATAAACTTCAATCACTCTTTACTGCTGTACTGCAAGTTGGAGTGATATCACCCCCTCCCTCCCCCCCCCAGCAGCCAAACAAAAGAACAATGGAAAGGTAACCAGATAACAGCTCCCTAACACAAGATAACAGCTGCCTGGTAGATCTAAGAACAACACTCAATAGTAAAAACTCATGTCCCAATGAGACACATTCAGTTACATTGAGAAGGAAAAACAGCAGCCTGTCAGAAAGCATTTCTCTCCTAGAGTGCAGGCACAAGTCACATGACCAGGGGCAGCTGGGAAATTGACAAAATGTCTAGCCCCATGTCAGATTTCAAAATTGAATATAAAAAAATCTGTTTGCTCTTTTGAGAAATGGATTTCAGTGCAGAATTCTGCTGGAGCAGCACTATTAACTGATGTGTTTTGAAAAAAACATGTTTTCTGATGACAGGATCCCTTTAAAGTGTACATACATTGAAGAGTATATATAATGGAGACTGCAGTGTGAGACTACACCACAAAATACTGAAATGAGGAACTAGAAACCTTAAAGAAAATAATGTAGTACCTAACAGAACACCAATAAAAACATTTCCATCCTGACTCCAAAATGGCAATGGGACCAGTCCCTGGATCAACTTGTACTATGAGCTATCTTCCATAACCCTGTATTCCCTCACTTGCTAAACACCATCCAACCCCTTCTTAAAGCTATCTAATGTATCTGCCTGTACGACTGTTTCAGGGAGAGAATTCCACATCTTCACAAAATAACTTCTTCAAATATTAAGAAGGAACCTCCTTTCTTCTAATCTCAGTAGTCACAGAAGAAACAAATACATTTATCAGTAGAAATATGGGTGCAGGTCAAATACCATGTTAAGCCACACCTATTATACATTCCATTACACGTGAGTCATGAGGAAACAGGTACAGTTGCTGGGGTAATTGTACTAAGTACAGGTATGGGATCTGTTATCCGGAAACACCTTATGCAGAAAGATCTGAATTATGGGAAGGCCATTTCCTATAGATTCCATTTTAATTAAATAATTCCAATTTTTGAAAATGATTTCCTTTTTCCCTGTCATAATAAAACACCACCCTGAACTTCAGTGATCCTCAACCAGTAGCTCGAGAGCAACATGTTGGTCTCCAACCCCTTGGATGTTGCCCCCAGTGGCCTCAAAGCAGGTGCTTATTTTTGAATTCCAGGCTTGGAGGCAAGTTTTGGTTGCATAGAAATGCCAAACAAAGCTTCAATGTAGGTTGGCAATCCACATAGGGGCTACTAAATGGCCAATCACAGCCCTTATTTGGCATCCGATGAACATTTTTCATGCTAGTGTTGCTCCCCAACTCCTTTTTTTTTTTTTGGTTCAAAATAGGTTTATTGAACAATTCAAGCATGACAGAGTATTCAACAGTGCAATCACAGTACAAGCCAATACGCAGATTGGCACAATCCTTAAGATAACAATTCACCATTAGTACCGAACAGTATTCAGCAGTGTTCACTTTATTATTGATGCATATGCCATACCATCATCAATCAAGCTTACCCATGATATTTCAGTGTGGTATTAAATTGGTAATCCCTATCTTACCAGGGGCTCTTTACTCTGGGTCACCCCTAATTGGGTCCTCCACGACCGCATTACTAGCCATCCATCCCGACCATATCCTCGTGAAGTGCTGGGGTGTGCCTCTTCTCCTATATATATGAAGTTCTAACTTACATGCATCCTGCATAGCCCCCACCCACGCCTCAACACCTGGGGGGATTTCTGATTTCCAATTTACAGTTATGAGCCTTCTGGCATGAAATAGTGCTTTAGTTAACAGCTGTTTCTTTTCTGTCGGCATGCTTTGATCTGTGATCACCCCTAGTATGCATAATACCGGATCCGCAGGTATCAAAGTATCTATGGCTTTGCTCGTAAGCCCCAAAACTTGTTGCCAGAACTGTTGCAGTGTTGAGCATTGCCAGAAAGTGTGTAGGAGGGATCCAACCTCCGTCTTACATCTGTTGCACAGGGGGGATTGGTCTGGAAACATTCTGTGCAATTTGTCTTTAGTATAGTAGGCCCTATGCACTAGATAAAGCTGGAGGAGTTCATGCCTACAGTCCTTTGAGACCAATCTGGGGAGTTTGAGTGCTAATTTCCATTGGGTATCAGTCAAGTCCCCAACATCTCTTTCCCATAGGAGTTTGCATTTTAAGCTAGTGGAGTTCGCCTGGGTAGTAATAATGAGCTTATATAAGGTTGAGATCTTACATTTTGAAGGGCCTAGTTTAATTAAACTCAACACTGGGTCCTCAGCTATGTTTATGTGGGAGAGCCTGTGTACCTTCCCTAGGTATCCCTTTACTCTATAGTAGGTTAACCATTGGTTAGCAGGTAGATTGCTCTTTTTTTGAAGAGCTGCAAACGGTATCACATCATCCCCTTCCCAGACGTCTCCAATAGTTACTATACCACATTTTAGCCAGCACTTAGGGGGAATCATTACGGCTAAGTTACCTAGTGCTTTGTTGCCCCAAAGGGGGGTGGCTGGGTCCGTTGTCGTAGATTTCATAATTTTTTTGGCAGCTGTGTAAGCAGATGTGGATGCTAGATTCAGTGGGGACCTGTCGGGCTTCAAGGGAATATTTATTAGGCTTTGCCAAGCGGGGAGCAGCTTACTGCACCCCTGTTGCCAGCTTTTGTACAGAGGAGTGCACGGCCCACCCGGGGTCAACGAGCAAACATGTGACAGCTGTCCAGCTAGATATAGAATGTGGAAATCTGGGAGGGCGACTCCTCCGTCTTGTCTAGGACGTTTCAGAAGGGGAAGCCCTAGTCTAGGTCTACCCTTGCCCCAGATGAATTTCCTAATAATTCCGTCTAATTCTTTAAAGAAGGACCGGGTCGGTGACCTGGGGGAGTGCCACAGCATGTATGAGATTTTTGGTTGCACAAACATTTTGATTAGATGTATACGGCCTGCTGGCCCCACTGGCAAGTTACCCCACGCCTCACATCTACCTCAAACCCATGTAAGCAGTGGCTTTATGTTTAAGCTTACGTATGAGGACACTGGCAGGGAGATGACTACCCCTAGATAAGTAAATTGGGGGGCAACTGGTAGGTCACTGTTAGCTAGATTTTCCCCAGGCTGAGGAGGATCCACCAGAAATAGGTTTGATTTAGATTTGTTGACTCTCAGACCGGAGACCATGCCAAAGGTATCTGTTAGTCTTATAAGTTCCTCGAGGGACTGGTCCCTGTCTCCGAGGTAAATAATGGTATCATCTGCATATAGCTGCAGTTTGTCTATTCGGTCCTGTGCCTCCCAGCCCTGTATGTTCCGGTTCTGGCGGACTGCTGCGGCAAAAGGCTCAATTGCTAGGGCGAAGAGCATGGGTGACAGGGGGCAGCCTTGCCGCGTGCCTCTGGAGAGTGGGAAGGGGGATGTGTCCCCGTTTCCTATCCTGAGAGATGCCATAGAGGCTTTGTATAGTAGTTGTATCAGAGCTATAAATTTGGGGCCTATGCCAAACGCCGCCAAGACCTTCCACAGGTATGGCCATTCTACTGTGTCGAAGGCCTTGGCGATATCCAGCGCAGCAATAGCTCTAGTGCCTGCGTTGGTATAGTCAGAGGTAAGGTTATATAACAACCGTCTGATGTTGAGGGCAGTGGTTTTCCCTGGCATAAAGCCCAGCTTGTCCTCCCCAACTAGTGTGGAAACTACTTTCTTGAGGCGATTGGCCATGATCTTGGCAAGGATTTTGACATCCACTGTAAGAAGTGATATCGGCCTATAAGACTCTGGTTGAGTCTGGTCTTTACCCGGTTTTGGGATAAGGGTAATAGCCGCATGATACATTGAAGCGGGTAAGCGGGATTGCACAATGGCTTCTTTGTACACCTTTAGTAGGAAGGGGGCCAGGGAGTGGGCATGCCTTTTATAGACCTCAATGGGCAGGCCGTCAGCTCCAGCTGCTTTCCCTGTCGGAAACGAATCAATGGCCTCTTGCAGCTCCACTAAGGAGATGTCTGCTTCTAAGTATTCCCTATAGTCATTGCCCAATGATGGCAGTGTCACTGAAGCTATAAACTGGTCTATCTGCTCAATAGATCCGCTCTCCAGGGTGGATTCATATAAGGTGGAGTAGAAGTGGGATAGGGTACTCTTTATTAGAGTGGGGTCGGAGGTCAACACCCCCTCTCGGGTTTTTAACAGGGTTATTGCTGGAGGGGAGGTTTGTATTCTGGCCAGGTGGGCTAGAAGTTTACCTGCTCTCTCGCCACATTCCTTTACATTTAGGGGCATGTTTACTAACATTGGAGATAAATATCTGGAGAGATTTCTGGAGATGTTGCCCATGGCAACCAATCAGCAATTAGATTTAAACAGCCACAGCCATGTTGGAAAACAAAAGCAAAGATCTGATTGGTTGCTATGGGCAACATCTCCAGAAATCTCTCCAAATATTTATCTCCAATGTTAGTAAACATGCCCCTTAGTCTCATAAAGCTCAGAGAGTGCTGGGCTTTATCTCTTAGCAGATTAGCGTAAGTGTCCTGAGAAACCTGTAGGGCCTGAAAATTTTCTGGGGACGGGTCTAGAGTTACTGTTAGTTCGGCATCGGCTACATTTTGTTCCAACTGACTTTGCTGGAGTCTGTGCTGTTTTTTAAAGGCCTTAATCTCTGAGTTAAATTGCCCTCTGAGAAATGCTTTTAGGGCATCCCATATAATTAAGTTGTCTGCTGAACCATCATTTATAGCCAGGAAGTCACGGATCTCATCCGCAATAGTGTGAGAATTGTCTAGCACATTCAGCCAGTTTGGGTTGAGAGACCAGCGGGATCTGGAGTGTGATATTCCCAGTCCCAAGCGAATCTCAAGGGGAGCATGATCGGACACCCCCCTGGCCAAGTACCTCACTTCCTGGAGGTCCGTGAGTGCACCTCGACTTAAAAAAGCTAGGTCAAGATGAGATAACACAGAATGGGACATGGAGTAACAGGAAAACTGCCGTTTGTCTGGGTGTCTATGTCTCCAGGCCTCTGTAAGACCAGCAGATTCAGTCAGGGCTTTAATGTTCGTATCCTTATCTATGACAGCTTGAGAGCGTCTCCTGAGACGGTCCAGTGTACAATCTAGGGGTGCGTTAAAGTCTCCCATGGCTATTACCTCTGCATGTGGATAGTTTGCTAGGAATTCAATGAGTTGTATCAAGCATGTATCTTGGTACGGGGGTGGAATGTAGATACAGGCTAGAATTACCTCCTGGCAGGGCCGCCATTAGAAATCACGGGGCCCCGTACAACAAAATTTTTGGGGCCCCCTGAGCCCCGCCCACACTGACGACCAAGCTCCACCCCATTTCCCGCCCACTCCACATCGCAGTTAAAAGACCACACAGACATCAGCGCTAAAAAAGTAACCCCCCCCCACACAATTTGTAAAAAGCTATTGATGGTCAGGGCCCCCTTATAAAAAATTGGGGCCCCAAAAAAAAAAAATTTAAATTTTTTTTTTTTTATAAAAACATTGTTGGCAGGGGCCCCCTTATAAGTTAAAAAAAACTTGGGGCCCCAACAAAAAAAATGTAAAAAAAACTAAAAAATAAACAAACATTGGTGGCAGGGGCCCCCTTATAAGTTAAAAACAAATTGGGGCCCCAAAAAAAAATTTGAAAAAAAAAAAAATTTTTTTAGAAAAAAAAAAAAAAACATTGGCGGCAGGGGCCCCCTTATAAGTTAAAAACAAATTGGGGCCCCAAAAAAAAATTAAAAAAAAAAATAATTTTTTTTTGAAAAAAAAAAAAAACTGGTGGCAGGGGCCCCCTTACAAGTTAAAAAAATTTAGGGCCACCAAAAAGAAAATTATTATTTTTTTTTTTTTTAAAAAAAACAATGGTGGCAAGGGGCCCCTTACGAGTTAAAAAAAAAATTGGGGCCCCAAAAAAACATGTTTTAAAAAAAAGATTGGTTGCAGGGGCCTATAGAATATTAAAATTGGTGGCCAGGAGATTAAAAAAAAAAAATACACAAACTGGTGTTCAGTAGAATTGAACTCACGGCTTCAGTACTTCAACTTCACCTCCTTTCGTGACTTCGGGTCTTTTCACTGCTTCAGGACTTCGGCTTCGGCTGTTTTCGTGTCTTCGGGTCTTTGCGCTGCTTCAGGACTTCGGCTGTTTTCGTGACTTTGGGTCTTTTCGGCGCTTCGTGACTTCGGCTTTTTCCGTGACTTCGGGTCTTTTCGGAGCATCGGCTTCGGCTTTTCGGCACTTCCGCATTCGGCAGCACAGAGGCAAGACGTACGGCTCGGGCGCTCGTAAGGGGGGCCCGGATCTTCAAAAAATGCAGCGCTGCCGGGCCCCCCTTCATGCCCGGGCCCGGTACGCTTGTCCCCCCTGTCCCCCCCTGATGGCGACCCTGCCTCCTGGGATTGGATATAACCATGTACCGGTATGAATATATATCTGCCTTTGGGGTCAGTTTTGACTGTTACCGCCCGGAATGGTGTGTTGCGGGAGATAAGAATCGCAACTCCTGATGAGTGGGTGGAGTATTCCGCATGGTAATACCATCCCACCCAGGGCTTTTTCAGGGCTAATGTCCTACTGCCAATTAGGTGGGTTTCTTGTAGCATAGTTATGTTTGCCCCTGCTTTCTTAACAAAATCCATAACTAATCTGTGTTTTATGCTGTCATTCAGCCCTCTAACATTCCAGCTAAGTACTTGCGTCATGGACCCTTACTAAAAAATTAATGGCATTGGTACATATGAGCATCATATTTGGTGTCGCCTCTGAACGCATATGTTGAGTAGATAAATCACATTTGAACCTTTTTTGTGAACCGGTAACCCCTTTTGACTTACAAACACTAAGCCATTCCCCCTCCCCACCTGACCAGATCCCCAGCTCCTGGCAGATTTGTAACCCATAACAGCCAACTCTATTTAACATACGCATGTGCGTGGGGGGTGATCGTGAGGCTCGTGGCCGGCCTTCTCTCTAGTGCAAAACTGCACTTAGGCCACCTGTATGGACAATACCCCACTTCCAAAGACAAAAAGGGAAATCGAAATAGGAGACAAAAATCGAAAAAAGGGGAAAAAACAAAGGAAAAAAGAAAAAAGTCACACTGTCCCCCCGATCCCATAACAATCCAAGGGAGTTATGCACTGGGCATTTAGAACGGCCACTAAAAGTCATAACACAGCAGGAGTAGCCGCTGTTAGCAGAGGCCCGTATATCAATAGACAAAGAGTCAAGCGGCAAGAAACATTAAGCAATAACATGGCAGACTTATACGACCTGAACGACGTGTCGCCTCTGCCCCTAACAGCCCAGGGGGATAAGGCGCCATATTCTCCTCTTAGGCATCTCGCTTTTTCTTGCTGTCAATCCAGTCGCTGAGGTCTTGAGGGGAGGTGAAGAAATGCGAGCTGTTATCCGCGATCACTCTCAGCCGGGCCGGATACAACATGGCATACTGGTAACCAAGATCCCTGAGGCGACGCTTGGATTCGATAAACCTGGCACGTTGGCGCTGCACCTCAGCCGAGAAGTCACCGAAGATGGAGATCTTGGTGGCGTTGTAAGTCAGCGTGTCCGACTTCCTGGCATGAGACAGCGCTGAATCACGATCTCTGGCGTTGAGCAATCTTGCGATGAATGGTCTTGGGGCCGCTCCTGGGATAGGGGCCTTGGATGGAATCCGGTGTGCACGCTCAACTGCAAAGGTAGTTGAGAAGGCCTCTCTGCCAAATTTGTCCACCAGCCAGGACTCGATAAAATTCTCAGGGGTGCCTCCCTCAGCTTTTTCAGGGAACCCGATGAACCGGAGATTATTCCGACGGAGCCTGTTTTCTAGGTCGTCGGATTTATTTGCACAGGCATGAATCGCCTTATCCATTTGTTGCATGCGCTCCGGCAGTGGGTTACACAAGTCCTCCACTGAGCTTACTCTGCGTTCCAGCGTAGCCGTGCGTTCCCGCAGCTTCTGGAAATCCAACTTGATTATAGAGAGATCCACTTTTATCTCGTCAGTCTTCGTGCATATGAGGGATGTGCAGGCTTCGTTGGAGGATCTGATTTCGGTAAGTAAATCTGCAAGTGTAGGCCCTACGGGCTGGGGATCCTCATTGTCGTTCAGGTCAGGCCCATCACCGCCATCTTGGCCTTGCCGCGCATCGCGGCCAAATCTCTCTAGTTTAGCCGCCGCCTCAGAGGCTCGTTTTTGTGCCCGATTTTGCCCCATCAAGGATCTGTGTGGTAAGGGCTCCCAGTGCTGGTCGTTATAATCCGTTTTTGCTGGGTGATGTCGCTGATATTTACAGGATACTTGGATCGGGAACCAGAGCAACTCCTTAACACGTCTTCCTACATGAAGCACCAGACCACGCCCCCCCTCCCCAACTCCTTTTACTTCTGAATGTTGCTCACGGGTTCTAAAGGTTGGGTATCCCTGCTGTACTTGATCCAAACTAAGATATAATTAATCCTTATTAGAGGCAAAGCAATCTTATTGGGTTTATTCCATGGTGAAAAGATTTTTTTAGCAGACTTAAGTTATGGAGATCCAAATTGCAGAAATATCCATTAACAGGAGAACCTCAGGTTCCCAGCATTCTGGATGACAGGTCCCATACCTGTACTAGGATATTGGCCAGGGTTTTAGACTTCCAGGTTTCCATAGGTTACCATAGACATCATTTTATCTGAATATTGCAAATTTTTAGAAACAATTTCCTTTTTCTCTGCAATAATAAAACAGGCACTTGCACTTGATCCAAACTAATTATAATTAATCCTTACAAAATGTATACAAAACTAAAAAAGCTAAAATATAATCCCCCTCCCATACCTGCTGCAAGAGTTTGCAGTTAAATCTGGTGGTGGAGCTGAAAGGGAGGGCCAGTGGCATCCGGTCCCAATGTCTAGGATGGAGGTACATCCCTGATCTGAAATAAAACCTAAAAGAACTTAATAGTGAGTTATACTGGTTTTTAATTAATGATCTAAGATTAAAGCACTTTTACTCATCTGGGATATTGCCAATGGATTGGAGGTAAACTGATGCAATTTCAAAATGGAAAAAAGGGATGACAATCACAATCTGGAAATCATGGGACTGTAAAAAATTTTTTCCAATTATCTTTTTATTGAAAAATATTTACATGGATATCCAAACACTAACGGTCTCGCAGGACCTACATGCATCTCATATCAGGTCACGAGAATTGTGAACAATAGGATAGGAATAGGAGGGGGAGTTTTAGGGACATGGGGAAGGTCTGTGAAGGAAGTGAGAGAAGAAGAAATAGAGAGAGGGAAAAGAGGGTGTGCGCGTCATACCTTACCAAAACAATTCCTTATACCTTTCCGTTTCTTTAAATTCCAACCACCTCCACCAAGTTGCAGTGAATTTTGCGTTTTGTTCCTCTGTATATGCTGAGAGTTCCTCAAAAACATAATGCTCTTCAATTTTTGTAAGCTTGTCTTTTATTGTCAGGAAATGTTGCGTCTTCCAATGTAGTGGAATGAGACATTTCGCCGCATTTAATAGGTAAGGTTCTAATGAGTTTTTGAAGGCAGAGATAGGACTCTCTATGTGGAACAACAGGCAGTAAGCAGGGCTCTGTTCTATATTAGAGTTTAGGATTTCTTCTGACAGATGTATGACCTGGTCCCAATATGGTTTTAACTGAGGGCAGTTCCAAAATATGTGTAACATGTTCCCTCTTGCCCCAGAGCACCTCCAACATGTTCCGGATGTCTGTGGAAATATTGCTTGTAACTTTGCTGGCGTTCTATACCACTTGGTGAAAATTTTGTAATTTAGTTATTGTATCTGGCTACATCTAGAGTTGCATAGTAATTTAAGTATCATGTTGTCAATCTGCTCCTCTGAAAGTGTCAGTTCTAGGTCTGTATTCCATGATTGGATGAAGTGTAGGCTGTTTAAATTATCTTGCAAGCCTCTATATATCATAGATATGTTATGCCATGGTGGTTCACTAAGTGCACAATGTTTTTCAAATACTGTCAATGGTCGAGATAGAGTGGTTGCTCCCCCTAGTGCTCTGTAGTAGTGTGCAATATGTGAATATTTAAAATGTTCTGCTGGTGCGAAAGGTTTAACATTATGGAATTCTTGCTTTCCCTTTTCGATAAAGTGACAAAGTTGTAAATTCCCTTGTATTAGCCAGTTTTGGAAGTATCCTGGGTCTAGACTTACTGGGATTGCTGGGTTGTTAAGTAGGGGCATTAAGAGTGAGGGGTGTTTTGTTAATTGGTGTGTGGTCTTAAGTATGTCCCACACCTTAAGAGTATACGATACTAAAGGGTGGTCTTTCTGGGTTATCCTCCTATGTACTTTGTCAATCCATGGCAGGTCCATTAAGTGTGTCTTAGTGGTCAGCTCCTCTATTTCCACCCACAATTTGTTATCCACATGGTGGGACCAGTCTAATATACGGTTTATAGTATTGCCGCTTGGTGATACTGTTCTATATTTGGTAGACCCACCCTCCCCCTCCTTCCGTGGTCTATTTAGTATTTTCCATCTTATTCTTGGCTTCTTAACTAACCATATAAACTTGGCGAGCATGGCCCTTATACTCTTAAAATAAGAGGTTGGGACTGACACAGGTAAAGCTTGGAAGATGTATAGCAACCTGGGGAGGACGTTCATATTTACTACATTGATCCGTCCAAACCAAGAAATTGGGTGATCGTCCCATATGTGTAAGTCCTTCCTAATCTTGTTTATAAGGTCTTGTAGGTTAATTTCCATCCAGTTTGTGTAGTTATTGTATATTTCAATCCCTAGGTATGTTAGTGTTTTTGTTAAGGTAAGGTATAGATTATAGTGGGTTGGTGATGGGAAATAGTTGGTGATCAGCATATGCTAATATTTTGTGTTGTCTGCCAGCTACAGTGATTCTGTGTATGTGCGGGTTCTACTTAATTGTGTTTGAGAGTGGGTTCAAGGGAGAGAATAAAGAGAAAGGGAGAAAGCGGGCATCCCTGCCTCATGCAGTTCTTAATTTGTATTGGGGGTGATAGTGTGCCGTTGACCTTTACTCTGGCTATTGGGTGAGTGTAAAGTGATTGTATCCAGGTTAGGATCTTTGGTCCCAGTCCATAGTATTTCAGACATTCTATCATATAGTGCCAGTTGACTATCGAATGCCTTTTCGGCATCTGTGGATAATAATAACAATTTAGTTTGTCTCTGTTTGGCTATGTAAATTAGGTCTAGTAGTCTCGTGGTGTTGTTGCGTGCCTCTCTGCCTGGTACAAATCCTTCCTGTTCTAACCCTATTAGGTAGGGGACAACATTTTTTAGTCTGGTTGCTATTATCCTGGCAAGGGGTCAGTAACAGACTTACCAGGTTTCGATATCAGTGTGACATGTGCCTCTAGGGACGAGGGGTTAAAATGTTTATTGTTTTTAATGTCTTCTAATGCTTTAGTAAAATGTGGCAGGAGAACTCCTTGGAATGTTTTGTAGTAAATTATAAGCTAGCCATCTGGTCCTGGGCTCTTGCCCGTGGGGGTGTTGCTCAGCACTAATTTGATTTTGTCTATTGTTATTTCTTGTTCAAATGCTGTGATATCTTGTTGTTTCAATTTTGTCGCCCACACCTGTCCCCGTGTTCATAAAATCTATGACGTGATATAGTAATGGCTCGTTTTGTAAAATTGTCCAGTGTATTATTCAATTCCTGTCTGGCCAGTGTGAGTTCAGCTAATTTAGTATCTGATGTATCAGTTTTGTGTTGCGTCTCTAGGTTCCATATCTTAGTAAGTAAGGTCTTTTGTTTTTCTGCAATAGCTTTTTTGCGTTTAGCTCCTATTTGTATCAGGTGTCCCCTTATGACGCACTTAAGTGCTTTCCAACAAATCAAGGCTGTTACGTCCGCAGTGGAGTTCTCTTTAAAATAGAGTTGTATATGTTTACTTATATTGTTTACAATTTGTTTATCTTTCAGTATAGCCTCATTGAGTGGCCAAGTGTTTGTGTGGAGGACGGAGCTAGGTGGTCGCAGATATAATGCGATAGACGCGTGGTCTGACCAGGTGCGGTCATGTATTTTAGATGAAAGTACTTCTTTCCAGCTATTGTGTGACACTAGGAGGAAATCTATTCTGGTAGTACAATTTGATTTCCCGGTACGCTGGATTTCCCTGCACTGGTATCTAAAGTGGGGTCTATAGGACGATTAAAATCTCCTCCTAGCACTAGGGTCCCTTCTGTAAATGCTGTGAGGATGTTGGTAATTGTTGAGAGGAATGTGGCCTGGTCGGTGTTGGGGAGGTACAGATTGGCAACTGTATACTTTTTCCCTGCAATAGAGCCTTTGACAAAGACAAATCTACCTAATGGGTCTGATTTTTTGTCAGATATCAGAAAGCCACAGTCGTGTGCGAACAAAATCGCTACTCCTTTGACTTTGGTGTTCTGGTATCTGCTGGTATAAAATTCTGGATAGCACCTGTTGTTCCATCTGGGAGCATTTCCCTCTTTGAAGTGTGTCTCTTGGATAAATGCGACCGAGGCTTTAAGTTTTCGACGTTCACTTGACAGCAGGATACGTTTCTGGGGAGAGTTCAGTCTGTTAACGTTGAGGCTCAATATACATAGCTTGGCGGAGGTGGTCTGCTCTGTAGGAGGGGAGGATGAGCAGATACAAGACAGAGAGAAAGAAGAAGAGGGAAAGAAAGACAACAAAAACAAACAGAGAAAAAGAAAAAAAAAGGAGGGGGGGAAAGGAGTGGGGGTAAGTAGGGTGGGGTTGGTCTTAGGGAGGAGTTTTATGAAACCAAGCCTTTTAGAAAAAAGGCCAAGAGGTAGGATGTTTAATGCCTCGGCCCTCAGGTGGTTTTGAAACGCACCTAGGGAAGGTATTTCTGGCGTCTGGGGGGTGTCTTTTTTGTAACAGAGGTAGGTCGACACCTACCAAAAGTTTTGAGTTATGGGGTTATACCCACACCCAAAAGCTCCCACTTTTGCGGTACTTCATAAGTAGGTTTGTTAGTTATTGGGTCTCTAACTAAGTCACTAGGGGAAGGAGGTAGTTAGTTAGGGAATCAGGCATCTGGTGGTGGCTGTATTAATTTCTAGGAAAATTACTAGATCCAGGTGTGGGTTATTGTAGTTAGTCACGATTAGGGTGATAAACATATATATAACAAGATTAAACATAACATAATTCGATCTCCACTGTCTATCTTGAAGTGTGGTTTGGCCTGCGGTGATATACATCGTTGTTGGCCTTGGCCTAGGTATCAGTTCACAGTTGGTCAGATGAACAAGGATACAGTATATTCATATAGTGTATATTGGCCCCTCTATGCCAATAGTTCCACTGAGGTATATAAGACTTAATCAACAAAGAGCAGGGGTGTTGCTAACCGGACTCCATCTCTGAAGTCTTCCCACGAGTATGTTAAATTGTATATTTTTTTTATTTTTTTCCCCTCCCTCCCCTCATTTAAACATTTGCATATTAACCTTATAACCATAAATGTTAACACATGTAAATACACAGCATCGGTAAGAAACATAGGGCCACAAAGGGCAAGGGTATCAGTATAGTGCAGGCTGTGCTGCTGCTGGTTTACCTAAAAAGAGTCCTTGTAGGTCGCATAGGTCAGCACTGAGTCTTGCCTGAGCCTTGGTTAGGATTTGCAGGTAAAGTAATAAACAAGTGCTTATCAACATTATAGGCTTATATAACAGCTGGTGTAGATGTACAACACGAAAAGGGGGTGACTAGTCAACCCAAAGTATGGGTGATGCAATGGCGTGTGCCACTTCTCAGATTACGCTGGCAGATAAATACAGGGATACTTCTGCGTAGGATCCATATGTTTGTCCTTGGGTGGCATCTATACCCTGTAACTGCCGTTGCTAGTTTACTCAGGGAAAATCTGTGGGGCTCACGTTGGTCTGTGTGGGAAAAAAAAGGTTCAGAACTGGCCCAAGATCTATGTATTGATCAGATGTTAGTCTGTCTATGGGTAGAGTGCCTTCAATGGGCCAAAGAATCACAGCTTGCTTTCTTATAGTTGTGGGACATGCAGTCTGTGTTGAAAATAGGCCTGTCGCCACCATTGGTAGCAGTCTCAGGTCAGGGGCCTTCCGTCTGTTGCCCACATTCCCCTTCGGAACCCTGTGGTAGTATGTTTCAGCAAGGGGTTAACCTTGGTTTTACTTTGCCTGGCTGGTATTTCCCAGGGTTGAGGGTGTCTGGTTATCTGCGCCATAGATGTATTCGTGCCACTCCAGAAGCTGGGTAGCCGGTAGGCCTAACTGCTCGCAGAAGGCCTGGGACTCTAGTGGGTCTTTAAGGGTATAGGATCTCCCTCCTTGTCTGGCTACTAGGGCAAAGGGGAAGGCCCATTTGTACCTGATATCCTTGTGGCAGAGCACATTCAGTATAGGGAGTAGTAGGCATCTCTGGTGTATCGTGGAGTTCGCCAAGTCCTGATAGAGCTCCAGCTTGTCTTCTTACAGCAGCACCTCACCTACTTCTCTTGCACATCGCAGGATCTTTTCCTTTGTTGTGAAGTGGTGGAGGCAGCACAGCACGCCCCTTGGCTTCCCTTCACGGGCCTGTGCTACTCTGTGCAGTCTGTCAATGGGGATGTACTCTGGTCCTGCTCCAACAGTTCATTAAACAGTTGTAGTAGTGTTAGGCGTAGCTCAGTGTCTCCCACATCCTCTGATAATCCCAATTCGGATATTGCACCGCCTATTTCGGTTTTCGGCGTCTTCCACCATCCGCCTCAGTGCTACTATTTGTCCCGTGTGCCAATCTACACAGAGTCAAGAGTCTGGAGCTCTCTCTTGAGTTCAGCTGTCTCATGCCGTTGTGCCTCTTTTATGTCTGACAGCAGTTTTGTGAGATCGCTCCTTTTGTGGTAAGGCCACTATCAGTGCCTGTATGTCTGTAGCTGGGCTTGTAGGAGTCCGGGTCGGAGTGGAGTTGCCTGTGGAGTCGCTCTGCTGATGCGCCTCCTCATCATCCGCCATCTTATGGCTCCGTTGCGCGGGAAGGGAAGGTGGTTCACTGGGTGCTGGCTAGGGTGAAGCTTTTTGTTAGTTTCCCCATTTTGGAGCTGTAGACCCAATTTTTAGTCGATTTAATGTACCTTGAGCGGAAGCCTCTGTATCGTGCGTGTATCTAGCTCAGCAGCCACACCATGCCCACCGGCCTGAAAATTTGACCTATGTTTTATTCAGATTATTTGAAAGAGAACTAAAGGAACTTATTAAAGAACAACTAAACCTGAAAAATAAATATGGCTAAAAATGCCATATTTTATATACTGAACAGTCTGAACTTATTGCACCAGCCTAAAGTTTCAGCTCAATGGCAGCAATGATCCAGGACTTCAAACTCATCACAGGGGGTCACCATCTTGGAAAGTGTCTGCAACACTCACATGCTTAGTGGGCTCTCAGCAGCTATTGAGAAGCTAAGCTTAGGGGTTGTTGCAAATTTACACCCAGAAAATGAGGTTGGGGCATTGAAGTCAATGGGCGTCATAATAATTTTGACGCGAGCGTCTATTTTTATACGTGCAACTATTTTGTCCAAATGCATTAAAGTCAACGTGCGTCCGAATAATCTTCACGCACGTCAATTTTTATGCTTTGCAACAATTGTCACCGCAGTTTCCCGAAAACATTCACAGGCATCGAAACGTGGAAATTTGCCACAAATCCATGCCTGCCGAATAAATTCGCCCATCACTAGCAAGGACATTTCCTGTATTAAAATAAGTATAGATCAGTAGGAGGAAACCATCATTATTTTCCTGTACATTACATTACTATGTTACCATGTAACTTTAGCACTTCCTATTACTTCTTCTACTGCTGAGTAGAGGACAAGCAATAAAGGGCACCTATCATAGAAAAATGGTTTCCCCCACCATAGGTCTAGGCCCACACAGGGACCTCCCTCCTGGTGCAGGCAGCATAGTGCTCCCTGTACAGTTTCCATTAAAGGGATTCTGTCATAATTTTTATGATGTAGCTTTTATTTCTAAATTACACAGTTTACACTGTAAATAATTCACTCTACAATATATAATTTATTTCCTGAACCAGCAAGTGTATTTTTTAGGTTGTAATATTTGTGTGTAGGCGCCATCTCAGGTCATTTTGCCTGTTCATGTGCTTTCAGAAAGAGCCAGCACTTTAGGATGGAACTGCTTCCTGGCAGGCTGTTGTTTCTCCTGTTCAATGCAACTAAATGTGTCACAGTGGGACCTGGATTTTAAAATTGAGGGCTGTTCTTAGATCTACCAGGCAGCTGTTATCTTGTGTTAAGGAGCTGTTATCTCATTGTTCTGTTGTTAGGCGGGGGGGGGGAGGGGTGATATCACTCCAACTTGCAGTACAGCAGTAAAGCGTGACTGAAGTTTATCAGAGCACATGACTAGAGGCCGCTGGGAAATCGACAAAATGTCTAGCCCCATTTCAGATTTCAAAATTGAAATTATTAACTGATGCGTTTTGAAAAAAACTTTTTTCCCCAAGACAGTATCCCTTAACTGGAGTGCAGGCTTTATTAGCTCACAGTTGGGAAAATATTTTGCTCTGTCTTTTAAATCTACCTGTGATGACACGAGGCTCATCCACCAAGAGCATCTGTTTAATATGGCAAAGTTAAGGTGCTGTGCTAAACAATTAACTAAACAATCCCCACTCATATCTAACTAACTCTTCCCCCATATTACCATTCTGCATTGCTTTGCATTCTATTATACTGAGGGTAATTTATAAAAAAAAAAAAATAATGACTCATGGGATTTGAATAAAAACTTGGTCCCTAATGGAAACCTTCCTCAAGACTAGGGATGTAGCGAACGTTGGAAAAAAACGAACGGTTCGCGAACCCCATAGACTTCAATGGGAAGGCGAACTTTAACATCTAAAAAAGACATTCTGGCCAGAAAAATGATTTTAAAGTTGTTTAAAGGGTGCAACGACCTGGACAGTGGCATGCCAGAGGGGGATCAAGGGCAAAAATGTATCTGAAAAATCTGCCTGTGTGTGCTTGGAAGAGATAGTGTAGGGGGAGAGCTGTTAGTGATTTCAGGGACAGATGATAGTAAGTTTGCTGGCTAGTAATCTGCTTGATACTGCTCTGTATTGGAACAAAAAAATAAATAAAAGCAGTCCTTACAAGGACTACTGTTATTGCAGCAGTCAGCAGATGAGATCAGAAGCAGGACAGCTGCCCACTGCAGCTACATACAGAGCACTGCAGTAGAAGGTAGATTACTAGCCAGCAAAGCTACCTAAGCTTAAATGTCCCTCAAACCCCTGCAGACTTCTGTCCCTCCAATAACAGAGCAGTATCAACACGATTACTAGCCAGCAAACTTTCAACTGTCCCTGAAATCACTAACAGGCAGCAGCTCTCTCCCTACACTATCTCTTCAGCACACACAGGCAGAGTGAAAAAACGCTGCAGGGCTTCGGTTTTTATAGGGAAGGGGAGTGGTCCAGGGGAGAGCTTCCTGATTGGCTGCCATGTACCTGCTGGTCTGGGGTGAGAGGGCAAAAAAAAGCGCCAACAATGGCGAACCCAAAATGGCGAACGTCGCGCGACGTTCGCGAACTTCCGGCGAGCGCGAACACCCGATGTTCGCGCGAACAAGTTCGCCGGCGAACAGTTCGCGCCATCTCTACTCAAGACAAGCAAGTTTTTCCTGTTTGCCTGCATTTTGATGCAGCCTTTGTCTAACAGTCCTCTGTAGGCCCCACTATATGATTATATCAACACAAATCAAGCAGGATCTGCTTGTATGACAATGTCTCCAAACAACTTGAACTGGCAATGTATGGATCCATCCGGTATAGTTTCATCATCTGAGAGACTCAATAAGGAAACAAGTAAAGGAATATACTGTAAACAAGATAAGCACCATGCCCGACCCTCCCTTATTTATCCTAAAACACAAAACATATTTCTTCCCTGCCCTCTCCTTCCCCTCCACATTCTTTGTTTCTGTATTATGCAAATATTAATTACTTAAAAATGAAAACAGCAATTAACGAACTATAAAAAGAATAACTTAACATGCGCCATCATTAAGCAAATTTATAGTGACCCTAGGGTTGCCACCTTTTGGTCCGGTTGAATCCGGGAAGGGGGCGGGCTGTGATGCAATGGGGGCAGGGCTGTGACACTGCTGGATCGATCCCTATATCAACCATAGGGAATCCTCTCCAGTTTTCCTAATTTGGACCTGGACAGCCCTTCAAAAAACTGAGCTGTCCAGGTCAAAACCGGACAGGTAGCAACCCTAAGCGATCCATTTTCATCTGTTCTGAAATTACTAGATCATTCCCAGCCAAAGGGATATTAATGCAATATCAGGTTAATTTCACATTGTCAACAAAAGAAAGTAAAGAAATTGCACAAATTCCCCTATCCATATTACCCAAACGTTGCATTTGTAAAAGGTCCAGGTTGATTTAATCAGTGTGTCAGTAGACGGCAACTCTTCGTCTAGGTAAGGTTGCCATCTGGCCGGTAAAAATATTTCTTAATGCCAATGTAGTTAATAGAGAAAAACCATAAAAATATAGGAAGGCCTGTATTCTTTTTTTACAGAAAAGGAGACAACCCGACCTCTATGGGTCCCTGCCAAAATGGTCCCAATTGGGCCTCACAAATGATACAACTGGTCCTGCCTACTTTTCCATCAACTCTAGGATCAACAAAATAGGAGCAATAGAAGTGGTTTGTGACTTCTTGTATGTTGTCAATCCCATTTATGTCAACTTTCCCAATTTCACCAGGTGTTACCTGGTTTGGACCCCTATCGCCCATCAATCCCTATGTTTCCTGTGTTCTCTGTTGAATTGAATGTGTGCAAGAGCAGTCAGCAAAGTCTGAGGGAACTTCTTCATGTGCGCAGTCACTTCTGGAGATGGCAGGAGGAACTTCTATACAGCATTTTGGTGGGGGGCTCAGGTTGACGTCCTCTTCCGTCCATTCAGCCTATTGGTCCAAGAGCAAAACCAGATTGGCCTGTGTATTGGTTAAAGCCTGTTTTGGAGTGAGCATACCTCCCAACTGTCCCTTTTTTGGAGGGACAGTCCCTCTTTTGACAGCTCAACCCGCAGTCCCTCATTTGTACTGGAAAGTCCCTCTTTTCTCTGCACTGAACAGCCAGAAAAAGAAACAAAGTTTCTCACTTAATTGGCAGATTATTAGCAGAGAACCCAGAACAACTAACAGGTGCAAATAAGATACTTTGTAACAATTTTGAGACACAAAAACACAGTTTAGATAAGGAGAAATATTTTCAAACTTTCATAACCTGCCAAATTTTGTAAAACAAACATGGTAATTAGGGGGTGTGGCCACAGAAAGGGGTGTGGCCAAAAAGATTGCTGCGCTACCTGCAGGAAAAAAATTTTTGTCCCTCTTTTTACTTCCAAAATGTTGGGAGGTATGAGTGAGGACTTGGATTATTGAAGGCCACTCATCACCAGCAAATATTCATTTGGTCTGTGAGCTCAAAATACCCTGGAAAACTCTAAATCTCAGACCAGGCCTGTCAGTTCAACAAATCATGACACATTTTCCCTGAGAAATTTCTTTATTATCACAGTGGTTGGATTTGACTGTCAATCAAACTAATACCACAGATATTTTCCACTGTACAGTCATTTCATTGATCGTGTTACAATTTTATTCTTTCTCCATTACACGTAATAAAGTTCTCTGTATTCCCAGACGTTGCACAGAAGTGGCTTTGTCCTCACATATAATCACTTCCTTCTTTGCTGTGACCGTCACTCGCCGCCATCCCTCCCTCCCCTGACGAACACGTTTCTACAGACGAGAGCGAGAGGAGCCCAACCCCTGCTAAATATGTAAGCGACCTTTCCCAAGGGATAGGAGGAGGTGGTAATAGTGAGCTGTGATTGGCCGGCAACCCTCATGTGGGCGGGGAGTGCTACCGAAAAACTGTAGAGCGACTGTAAACTCCTCATTCCTTTGCTTCCTGTCACATCTCGGGGTCCACGTCCCTTTGCCCGTGTCAGAGAATGGCGGCTCACAAGATGTTCTCTTTCCGAGCCATTCGTCTTCTTCTCCTCCTCGTCCCTCTCCTGCTCGTCTCGTGCCCAGCGGTAGCAGAAGAAACTCCGAGTAAGTGACTAGTCTCGGGGGATAAGACAGGAAGTTGAAAGGAAAGGGGCAGAAGTCAACACTGGGCAAATTTGCCCCTGGGCAGCAACCCATGGCAACTAATCAAATGGCTGCATTCATTGTTCTACTTGCAGCTGGCTTTAAAAAGCTGATCACTGATTGGTTGCTATAGGTAACTGCCCACTGGCAAATTTGCCCTGTGTTGATAAATGAGCCCCATTATTTAGCATATCTAGCATTTGGGCAGGCTCACTCACTTAAGAGGCTGAATTTAATAGGCGTCCAGTCTTTTCTCATTCTGCCTTGTTACTGTGGGGTTTGTAGTTAGTTGATAGTCAGGCATGGACTGGGTAGGTGGGGCTCTGGAAAAAAGCCCCCCACAGCCTCTTATTGGCCAGAATCTGCGGTCCCCCACAGCCTCTTGTTGGCGGGATCTGCGGGCCCCCACAGCCTCTTGTTAGCTGCGATCTGTGGGCCCCCACAGCCTCTTGTTAGCCAGAATCTGCAGCCCCCCACAGCCTCTTGTTTGTGGGATCTACGGTCCCCCACAGCCTCTTGTTGGCGGGATCTGCAGGCCCCCACAGCCTCTTGTTGGCGGGATCTGTGGGCCCCCACAGCCTCTTGTTGGCGGGATCTGTGGGCCCCCACAGCCTCTTGTTGGCGGGATCTGCGGGCCCCCACAGCCTCTTGTTAGCTAGAATCTGCGCCCCCCCCCATAGCCTCTTGTTGGCGGGATCTGTGGGCCCCCACAGCCTCTTGTTGGCCAGGATCTGTGGGCCCCCACAGTCTCTTGTTGGCGGGATCTGTGGGCCCCCACAGCTTCTTGTTGGATATGTTGGCCCCCACCAGGCCTGGCCTTATTGGTCAGATTTGTGCATAACTCCCAACATTTTGGAAATAAAAAGAGGGATAAAATTATCAATTACCTAATTACCATGTTCGTTTTACAAAATTTGGCAGGTTATGAAAGTTTGAACATATTTCTGTGTTTTTCTTTCAGTTATTACAGTTTTGCTAATGAAGGTGAATTGTCCTTTAAGCTGTGAGTCTAACTTTTCCCAAGGAACCTGTTATCTTATATTGTTACAAGTACTTATTTGCTCATCTCGAAATTGTTACAAAAGTATCTTATCTGCTGCTGTGGCTGTTCTGGGCTCTCTGCCCAACGCCAAATAAGTTAGAAACTTTCATTTATTTTTCTGGCTGTTTAGTGCAGAGAAAAACTGGACTTTCCAGTACAAACGAGGGAATGCGGGTTGAGCTGTCAAAAGAGGGACTGTCCCTCTAAAAACAGGACAGTTGGGAGGTATGTCTGTGGGCCCCGGGACCCCTCCCACCCACCCTGCTGGACAAAATCAGCTGGTCCAGAGGAGAGAGGACGTTTATGAAAGGGATGAGGGTGTGGGCTCCGGTGGGTCTTGAACAACCCAGTGCAATTGTCCATACATATACACCAAAAAAATGTATTTCGTGGAGGGTTGCGATGCTGCTTTGTTTATTCTGGATATTTACAGAGGAGTATTTCATGAAGATTCTAGGCTATTATAGGATTGAATGCCTTCCTTCCTCTAAATTGTATGGTTGCTTTTTAATCTTTTCATATTTTGAATGAAAGGAAAAGCACCATCTAGCATTTGGGCAGACTCATTTAACGTGCCCATACACGCAGAGATCGCCAAATGAACAGATCTCTTCCCGATATGCCCACATTGAGGTGGACTCTATTGGGCTGATCCGATCGTGGGCCCTAGGGCCCAACAATTGGATCATAATGCAGGCAATACGTGCGGTCAGATAGTGGGACCGCATCAATGAACAGATGTGGCTGTGATTTGATGGGATTTTTAACCCTGCCCAATTGACATCAGGCCATCTTTTGGTCAGATATCGATCGGGAAGCCCATCGGAGGGCCCCACGCACGGGACAGTAAGCTGCCAAGTCGGCAGCTCTTGTTGGCCCGTGTATGACCAGCTTTAGGCAAAGAGGTTGAACTTTATGGCTTTGAGTCTTTTTTTCAGTCTGCAGTGTTACTGTGGGATTTTTTATTATTCAGCCTTAGTAGATAATCTAAAGGGCATATTTATTATGCTATGTAAAGAACAGCAGGATAATACACCACACACGTCAGGTACATTTTTTTTTTTGCAGTTTTTTTTCTTTTTCTTAGAGTGACTTCCGCCTGAAACAGTGTAAAATAACGGCGTCAAATCTGGTGTAAAATGACACACACATTGATGAACTCACCATTTATTATGTACAGCTTTTTACACCATTTTTTTCAGTGAATTTTGTTTTACACAGCATTATAAATATGTCCCTTATTGTAAGCAAGAAAAAGTATTCCGGTTTCATTCATCAAATGAAAGGAATAGCACTCACTTCCTTACTTACACTTACTCAATGAGTCCATATGTCTGCTAGAAAATGTATTCTGTGGAGGGTTGTCATGCTGCTTTATTGGGGAATTTCATTAAGTTTCTAGGCTATAAGGGTCCGACTGGGCCGGTGGAACACCGGGGAAAAACCCGGTGGCCCCCCACCAGCTCAGACCTGCTTCGCTGATCGGCTGGCACCCCCAACAAAACAATATGTGGCTCTCACTGGCATTCGCGCATGCATGCGGGGGTCCAGGAAGTTTGGAATCTGGTGGGCCCCCAATGCTCTAGTTGGCTCCTGTAGGCTATTATAGCACTGAATGTTTTATTGAACACTGAAGTGTTCATGCCAAATCGTCCCCAAATTACCCTAGGCTTCAAGACGATGTAGGACAGTTCTATGCAACTTTTATAGTGGGCAGAATATTTATATCACTTCTTTAAGGACTTCTTAAAATAAAGATACCATAAACAGATATACATGAAAACCTGGAGCATACAGTTCCTTAAGAATGTCTTGGAGGACCACAGCTGACCCCTGGACACCCCTGTGTAGGTGCTCAAACAGACATTTTCCCTAAATTTCACCCTATCCACCATTCAGTCTTAGCAACGCAACCGCTGTTGTGGGGACAAGCCCCTCTGTTTTGTAACTGATGTTGTGATGGATGGTGGTCAACCAATAACTTCTGGTTATTGAACTTATGTAGTGAATGAAACTTCAGTTGTGAATGAAAGAAAAATAATCGTTGTATGCTGTATGTTGGCCTTTCAGATCTAGGGTTCTAGGTTTGATTTCCGCAAGGGCATTATCAGCTGGGAGTTTGTATGTCTCCCCTTGTCTGCATGGTACGGGGTTTCCTCCGCACTTCAAAAGCATACAGCAAGTTCATTGTCTTCTGATTAGCGGGACCATAACGTGTGGTTCTGATGGGGACCTTAGATCATAAGCCATTGGTACATGGCTGATGTATGATCCCTGTAATGCACTGCAGAACAAATATATATAGTGATTAAAGTACCCCCTGTTGTAAAATAAAAAAACATTGTATTGACCTACTGTGGTAGTGACCAAAGAAATGTGTCAACGGGGTTGCCTTTAATTTCTCAACAATGGGAGATGTAAATTGCAAAGTAGATGGTTGGAGATGGAGTATGGTTTCTCTGTTTAAATGATTTTGCTTTCTGGACTTGGAAGCTATAGTGTACTGGAAGGAACAGGCAAGCCTTGAAAATTCATTCCAGTGGTCCAGTTCCAGTTTCAGTGACTAAGGGGGCATATTTATTATGCTGTGTAAAAAGAAATTTGCAGAAAAAACAGTATAAAATAAACGGAGACGGTGTGTGTAATTCTACGCCATGCGAACGCCAGATTTGATGCAAAAAAAATTTACGCCATTTTTTACATGGTGAATCGTGGCAATGTGTGGTGTATTATCCTGACGTTTTTTACACAGCATAATAATTATGCCCTTTAGAGTCGAACGATGCAGTTGATTAGACTAGGGATGCATCAATTTTAGGATTCAACCAAATTCCTAATCCACACAAACAGTTAGTCCAAATATTAATTTGCATAAGTAAATGAGCATAATCCCCACGCAGTTGCAGCATGCAAATATGGTCAAACGTCACATGATATTTAGGGTTTAAATTTGGCTTGACCGGGACCAGAGATCTGTCTGAATTCGAATCCTGCAAAACAAGACTTGGATTCACCCAAGTCCCAAACTGAATCCAGGATTTGGTGCATCCTTAGAGCGAACAAACCCAATATTTGCTCTTTTTGAGTTGGTCAGCTGGGACTAGAAATTGTTTCCTTTCAAAAGCTGGGTTGTAGAGTCGCATGAGTGTGTCATGCACTTGCATGGAACTTGGTCACATGCACTTTCCAGGCCGTTGGTTGCGTTGGAAAAACAAACACGGATGTTCTGATGCTTAGGGTAGAGTACTATTGACTGAAAACAGCTGATGCATGTATGCAAAAAATAAAGATACTGTATATCACTATATAGTATACAAAACTATCATCAGAAAGATTTTGTTTCCATTATTTGCACAACCTCTTGATGAGGTGTATAAACACAATATGCTATTTATAAGTGGAGTATACTACTACTTTCCAGGGGTTGCTTACCTTACAAACACTTTTTTTCCCTCCAGTTCAGCTGATATCAGATAGTTCACCAGAAATACAGATTTTTATTATTTTATATGATCTCAATTTTCTCCTAACTTATGAGATATATGGTTGAATAAATATTGCCTATGGGCATGGGAAGCATACTAAGAAATATTGTTGCAGACTTAAAATGGCCACACCTGGCTGTTTTTGACTAAATGTAATTTTGCTTCTTATGTAGGAGCCACAACCAACTGGAGAAACTGTCATCTAGGCTAAACCCTCCCACAGCTCACTGGAGTCACCCCATTGTCAATTTTTAGCTATCATCCACTTTGCCTTATGGGTTCCCTTGTCAAAATTCACCATAGGGTAAAACCACTTTTCTTTTGTTTGTGAGGATTATTGGCTTCCGTGTACCTGTGGAATTTATCATAGTAGCTAAGGTAAGAGGCAAGGGAATTGGCTCATAGTTGGGATGAGCAAATTTGTTCGCAAAGTGTCGCCGCAGAAATGACGCCCATAGACTTCAATGGGAGGTAAAAAATTATGCGCGCCAGAATCAAAAAAATTTACGCCCATAGACTTTAATGCGTTTCAGCGAATTTTTGCCAAAGCGAAACGAGTCAAATTCGCTAATCCCTAGCTCAGAGATGTTCATTACATTCATTTGGTAGAGTATGTATTTGTCAAGGCCGCCGGGAGCATGAAGGGACGCGTTCAGTAGGGATTGAAATCTAAAATTAATGAATGTTAATAATGGTGAAGAAAAAACAAAACCATGCCGAGTATTACTTGGCCAACTTACACCCATTGGCTCCCCTTATACATTATGCATAGGGAACACAATTGTAGCCTTTTCATGTTTTTATTTTTCATAAAGCCACACCTTAATATTAATATTTAGTATCACAGCATACTTCAGATGCATATGAATATTTGTGTACTCTGTGTTTGAGAATAATGAACATTTTGTTCTACAGCTGTCAACTGAAATTTAGATTTATCCTTTTGTCTTGTTTGTAGCCTCCCATGGACCGGTCTGAATGAGTTTAGTACTGCTGTGCTTAAAAGAGAAGGAAAGCTACCAAAGCAGTATATTGCCAATAGATCAGCAACAATAGTGCCAGCTGTAAGACTATTCTGCAGAATGCTTTACTATACCTGAGTAAATGGCTCTAGAAGAAGCTCTCTCTGTTTGTTTAGGATAGCAGCTGCCATATTAGCTAGGTGTGACATCACTTCCTGACTGAGTCTCTCTCTGCTCATTCATAGCCCTGGGCTCAGATTACAGCAGGGAGGGGAGGAGGAAGGAGGAAAAGGGAGGGAGAGAGGAGCAAACTGAGCATGCTCAAGCCCTAGCCCTGCTGAAAACAGGAAGTCTGATACAGAAGCCCATGTGTACACAATAGAAGGAAAGAAGTTTGTATGTCTGTTGATTGATACTGAAAGAAGTTGTGTGGGATAATGTTGTATGGGGCATATCAATCCACCAGCTGCATGGTGATTGGTCAATAACCTTATGTTTTATTATTATGAAGGGAATACCATTGTGGAGCTAAAGTCTTATTTAGTAGTTTAGTGTGTGTGTGTTTTATTTTTTTAATTCTTTTTTTTTTCTGCCACTCAGATGATACTTCTGTCTTGCAAACCACAGAATCACCTTCCACAGACCATTCTACTTCATCCTTGAGGACTTCTAACAAAAGTGACAGCTTGAGCTCTTTAGCCACATCCCCTCAAAACACGGACGTCTCATTGAATGCAAATGTCAGTCTAGTGAGCACCGAAGCTCTTGAAATCAACTCCACCCTTAATAATGATACTACTTCAGATACAAGATTAACATCAGCTAATAGCACTGCTACAGCTGCAACTCAAGTGACCAAGAAGACTATAAGTTCTGTCACCACATCTTCATTTCTTTCCAAACTGATTAAAATAACATCTCCAACCGTTGACAAACCATCTGAAGAGCCAGATATTGAAGATGAAGACTTGTTGCTTGATGAGAAGAGCACAATGGTTAGCTATGTGTCACCCACAAAGGAGCCTATAGATGGAGACGCCAGTCCCTATGATGGCTTGGACTATGAAGTGTCCCCTCTGGATAAAGGAGACGAAGATACTGGTGACGAACCGTTTAATCAAAATGAAGAAGATGATACTGAAAACTATGAAACCGGCTATAAGGATGATTTCACAAGTGGTGCAGAATCTAATGAAGACAGCCATTTTTTCTTATATTTGGTTATTATTGCCTTTCTGATTGCTTTTGCATACATTGTTTATCACAACAAAAGAAAGGTATGTTATGTTCATAAGTTTTATACTCACATCTGTCACAATAACTGTTTTGCTACAAACAAAAGACCAATATGGAGCATTCTGTACCAGCACCATTATGCTATTCATTTGTAATAGCACCCTACACTAGTGGAGCTGAATATATTTGGCACTTAAAGTTACAAGAGGCGGCTTTTTGTCGCCCCTTTAACCGTCCACTTGCTGCAACCTGAGGCAAGGTTCTCATGACAGGAACGGCCCTGGCTGTTTGCTCTGGTTTTCGTTTGGTAATCCGATAAAATGTAGATTTTCGGGAGACAATTTAATAAATCCGACAATTCAAAAAAAGTTGTGCAATTCGAATTGATGCTCGATGCAACCTTTTCTTTTATCAAGAATAATTATTGGTAAATTTAGGACATTCGGGAATTTTGTCTAATTGTTTTTTTTTTTTTTATAATGTGAGAAAAATTCAAGTTTTAGTAAATATGCCCCATACTGTTTATTGATGCTAGGCTTTTTAGGGTGTTTTTATGGAAAATTAGTAGGAATGCACCGAATCCACTATTTTGGATTCGGCCTAACCCCCCGAATCCTTTGTGAATGATTAGAAATCCGAATCCTAATTTGGATATGCAAATTAGGGATGGAAAGGGGAAAACATTTTTTACTTCTTTGTTTTGTGACAAAAAGTCACACAATTTCCCTGCCGCCCCTAATTTGCAGAAAGTTCGGCCGGGCAGAAGGATTCTGCCGAATCCTGCTGAAAAAGGCAGAATCCTGGCCGAATCCCGATTTAGGCATCTCACATAGGAATGCACCGAATCCAGGATTCAGTTCGGGATTCGGCCAGGATTCTGCCTTCTTCAGCAGGATTCGGCCGAATCCTTCTGCCCGGCCAAACCGAATCCTAACTTGCATATGCAAATTAGGGTTGGGGAGGGAAATTGCATGACTTTTTGTAAACCAGGAAGTAAAAAATGTTTTCCCCTTCCCACCCCTAATTTGCATATGCTAATTCAGGTTCGGTATACAGCCGAATCTTTCGCGAAGGATTCGGGGGTTCGGCCGAATCCAAAATAGTGGATTCAGTGCATCCCTAATCTCACATAAATGTTAACTGTTCTTGAACTTCAGGGGACTCAAATCACTGAATGAAGGTTCAAGTCGGAGGATCATTTAGGTCGTGATATGCTATCGTGCATTAATAAATAATGTGGAATACAGTATCTTTTTTTTCCTTTTTTTCAGATCTTCCTCCTGTTGCAAAGCAGACGTTGGCGGGAATCTCTTTGTTCTAAAAACATGGGCTACCGTCGATTGGATCAAAATGTGAACGAAGCAATGCCTTCAATTAAAGTTACTGACCGTTATGTGTTTTGAGGCACTCCAAATGTACTCTGCGGGGTTGATGCTTGTGTTTGCCTATAGACTACATTGTGAAACCAATGATTAGGTGTAACTGCACTTTTTTGAACAATTATATTGTTTACAAGGTATACATAGTATACCAGGTTGTTTTATCTTTTTTTCTGAAATGACAATAATTGCAATTATTGCTAATGGTAATTTTTTTTGTGAATTCATAATTATATTAAATAGTTTTTTACGACAACTGGACTTTAAGCCTAATCAGAAATTTGAGCCAATGTTTTCTCTATAGAACACACCAAACACACCTTCTGGTATCTAGCAGATACAGGTACGGAAACGATTAACAGGAAATTCCATTATCCAGAAAGTTCCGAATTACTGAAAGGCCGTCTCCCATAGACTCAATTTTATCCAAATAATTCAGATTATTTAAAAATGATTTCCCTTTTCTCTCTAAAAAAACTAGTACCTTGTACTTGATCCAAATAAAGATCTTATTTATCCTTATTGGAAGCAAAACCAGTTTATTTCATTTATTTAATGTTTAGCTGCTTTCTAGTAAACTTAAAGGGGACCCGTCACCCAAAAAAATTATTGAAAATCCTACTTTATCACATTAGTCAAGCAAAATGAACTTTAATTACACTTGATTTTTTGAATCTTGTTTCCTTCAGTCTGGGAATTCAGAATTATAGCAAGCAAGCAGGAGCCATTTTGTGGACACTGTTATTAAGACAAGCCTTGTATCATCTCAGAATCTTGTTTGTGCACCAGAATGGGGGACCTGATGTCCATCCACATGCCCTGGTTACACAATTAAATGGTGAAGAGAACAGGGAAATGTGGGGAGAGCAGTGACATCTAGGAAGTGCTGAATGGAAAGTGAAAGTAATAGTCTGCCCGCCTCTATGCCTAAGGCATAGAGGAGGGGCAGACAATATTTGATTGACAGCTGAGATTTTTAAATGAGCTTACAACAGCTATGAATGCTTTAATAAAAAATAGAATTTCATGTTTAATTTTAAAATGACTTTTATTATGCAGATGTTTGTGTCCACTTTAAGATATGAAGATCCAAATTCTGTAAAGATCCGTTATCCGGAATGCCCCATGTCCCAAGCATTCTGGATAACAAGTCCCATACCTGTACAGTATTCTTTATCTGCCAGATATCGGTGTCATATGTGTATGTGTTTTTTATTGGCACTTGTGCTTCCACAGCTAACAAAGTGTATTGTCCATGAAGAATCAGAACATGCTCTGGGCTGCCAACCACCCAACTGCAAGGACTTCAAAAAGTGAAGGGTCAGCAAAGGTACTAGGGATATTACTGGACAGCAGTTGTTATGGCATCAGACATAGGTACTAAGCCCAATGATATAAGTACATTATGCAATGGAAATGTAAGCTTGGAACTGTAGTGGCTATGAAACTTTTCTTACCCCAGGGAAATTATGTATTTAAGTACATAAAGTAAAGTACATAAAGTAAGTTTCTCTAAGTACATGCTATTTCTGATAAATCGCTCGGAAAAGGGTCTCGGTGCGTTTTGGAGCTACAGGCGATTCACAAACGCGCTGTGGGCACAGGAGCTGGCGTCTTTCATTTGGTTTTGTTCAGAGACAAAACGAGCGTTATGTCGCCGCGATTTGCTTTTTAAAAACGCTGGCGACAAATCGTCCAGTGTGTCCTTACCCTAAAGGGGTAGTTCGCCTTCAGAACATTAAGTTTAAATTTGAATAGTCCCAGTCAGAAGAAACATTTTTGTAACTTATCTTTATTATTTGAAATGGATAGTTTTGAAGCTACAGATTAGTCCTATCTTGACAGCCAATCCCATCAAAGATATGCAAATGAAACAGGAGAAAGAAGCATGTACAGAGCCAGTTCAGTGTGATTTTTTTTGTTTGGCTGCCAAGTCCTAGGCTGGGAAATCCCCTACAGAGAGTTGAGAGCACAGAAGAGAGAACTTTAGCTGGGCTGATCCGTGGCTTATCAGGTCTGCAGCTTTAAAATAGAACATTTAAAATAATAAAGATTTGCAAAAATGTTTTTTCTCACAGGGGCTATTCAAATGCAGAATATGGTCTAAGGTGAACATCTCCTTTAAGGAGAAAAATAAAGAAGATATGAATTCTTTGCATTTGATTAATAGATTTTTTTTTTAATTGGGACAACAAGAACTGAAAATTATGATTACAGAAAGTATCTCATCAACAAAGGTGTTTTTTTTATGTCCTACTTTGACCAAAAATACTTTGTGTGTATTAAAATCAATTTACATTAGTTTATGTCATTTATTGACATTTGATAAAATGGTAGCAGTGGATTTCTGTATTTTTCAGGTTTTTGGTATTAACTCCATTTAGGTTTATGGTTCAATCAGTTATGCAGAATGTGGGTCAGCAAAACAAGTAGTATTGGTAAAGCAGTAACGAGGCTATGATTAGAAGAAATTAATCCAATTTGTTGCCTAATGTGCTATAAACTCTGAATTATCCCCCTGAGATTCAGAAGACCAGTATTAAAAAAAAAAAAAGTATAGGTATGTTATCTATTACCTGGAATGCTTGTGACCTTGGGGGTTTCTAGATAAGAGGTTTTTCTATATTTGGAGCAGCATATTTAGGGGGTTATTTACTAAACTCCAAATACAAAAATCACGAAAAATGTGTGATTTTGTTTATTTATTTTTTTTTATAAAATCTGACTTTTAAAAAATCACAAATTTTTCGGAATTTATTAAACCCCGAGGATGGAAAAGATTGAATCTGAAAATCCGGCGTCTCAGATCTGTCGAGGTTGGATATAAGTCAATGGGAGAAATCCCAATGATTTTTCGATGTGTGCTGGGTTTCATGCAATACCCTGAAGTTTTCGGAGTTTTCTGGTGAAAATTCCAAAAAAATCATGAAAACCGAATGGGAAAAAAACGGGAAAATCAATTTTTTTTCCTGCAAAGCACATTTTAAGGAAAATGTAATAATAAATAAGCGTAAAAAATTTGAACGGATTTGATCAGAGTTTGTAGCAGAAAATATTGAGATAACCCCCTTAGTGTAGTCGAAAACATTTCAACTTTAAATAAACCTATTAGGATTGTTATGAATCGAGGAAAGGGTACATTTTTATTGCTGCAGAAGAAATAAATAAATAATTTTAAAAACCTTGAATTATTTGCTAATAGTGGACTTCCTGTAGATCCTGTAATTTTGAGCCTTCCAGTAAACAATCTGATACCCACATAAAATAGACTATAGAATTGTAAAAATGTATATATTACTCCTCTGTACAGCTGTTTTTCATCTCTAATGTTCATCAACAATTCTAAATAATTGCATTGCAATTTATATTTTTTTTCCCCCCACTAAATTAAATACTGATCATGATGATTTGTTCATATCCATATACTTTACCAATACTTGCCATCTGGTGATAACATTTAGCCAGGACTCTCAAACTTTTTTTTTTTACTACGACTCTGTACAAGCATGAAATCTGGAACTCCCTGTTTCTTAATAAATTCTGTATTTAAGGTTCCTCCAGTATTGTTTTCCCCCTTTACACCCTGATGACTACACTACCATCCAGTGCAGTAGACCAGCCAATTAGCATCTAAGCCATCTTTGCTCTCTCATGATCCAACATGTGAAAGACCAAGTTTAAGGGTGTACAATGGCTAAAAATAACTTATTAAAGAAGCAGGTAAAATATTGTAAGGTCTTTTTGGCAGAGCCCTCTTTACGTCTTGTATCGGTTATTGGATTGTTTTTTATGTAAATCCTTATGCTCAGTGTGGAATATGTTGGCAATTTATAAATACATAATAATAATGTGTTCCCTGTCTAGAAGCAGTTCTAAAAAAGGCAGTTGAACACAGAGAGAAGTGGTTTTAAACACTCCTTGGCAACTCATGTCCTGTTTTATACAAGAGTGGTTTTTATTTGGCAGCTCTTATAATTTGACCCCAATCGATCTTCCTGAATAAGAACTAAGACTAATGACACCTGAAGACTTCCTTGCTAGAGTAAAGCTGACTATAGACACAAAGATATAGTCAAAACAAAGGTTCATACGATTTTCAGACCTTGTGTGGATTGTCCCGGTGTTTTTCGTACCAAGGCGATTGGTCGTTTAGTCAATCGGACAGGTCAGAAGATTTCTGTCACCTAACAATAATACCTCTATCTGATGATATCAGTACTTGACTGCAGGGCTACCATAAGAAATCACGGGGGCCCTGCCAATCTTTAGCCCCCAAGCCCCACCCCAGATCCTGCCCACTTCACACCACAGTTAAAAGACCACACAGACATCAGTGCTAAAAAAGTAACCCCCCACACACAAGTTATAAAAAGCTATTGATGGCCAGGGCCCCCTTATAAGTTAAAAAAAAACTGTGGCGCCAGGGCCCCCCATAAAAGATTTTTTTAAAAATTGGTGGTCAGGGCCCCCTGTATAAGTTAAAAAAAAAACATTGGCGCAAGGCTCCACATAAAAAAAAAAACATTGGTGCCAGGGCCCCCTTACAAGTAAAAAAAAATTGGGGCCCCAAAGAATATTTTTTAAAAAAAACATGGCAGGGGCCAATGGAATATTAAAATAAAACATTGGTGGCCAGGGGATAAAAAAAACATCCATTGGTTTTCAGTAGAATTGAATTCGTGGCCTCAGGACTTCAACTTTGCCTCCTTTTGTGTCTTCTGCCTTTTCGCCGCTTCAGGGCTTAAATTTAGTCTGTTGTAGCGACTCCGGTTCTTTTTGCCTCTTCAGGACTTAAATTTTGGCTTTTTTCGCGACTTCGGGTCTTTTCGCCACTTCAGGACTTCAATTTCTACTGTTTTATGACTTCGGGTCTATTCACGGCTTCAAGACTTTGACTTTTCGGTGGTTCGGAGCTTCAGAATGGCGGCACGGCTTCGGCGCTGTTATGGGGGGCCCGACTCTTTCGATAAACTGCAGCACTGTTGGGCCCCCCTTCAGGCCTGCACCCAGTACACTTGTACCCCCTGATGGCGGCCCTGGGCGACTGTCATTACTATGAGTACAATTGCTGCTTGCCAGTTACTGGCCAGAACATCGTCTGATTTGCTATTTTTACTACTTTGTTTAATCTGAATGGTTAGTTGTCGGTCGGTAGATTTCAACTAATGATCGTTCCTCGTATTGAGACAAAAAATCTGCACGTTTATGGCCAGCTTAAGGCCAATACCCCTGCCTCCTGCCTGTCATTGAAATTAATATGTGACCTGTATATAAATGAACACAATTAATAAGAATGGCACCATTTTCTCTCACTCTCATCCAGTAAAGACAATCATTTAAAGGTTAAGTAAACCTTTAAAATAAGTGAGTTGATGAGGGGGCTATTCTAAGCACTTTTTCCATTTACATTCATTATTTATTTTGTTTTTATTCCATGATATTAAGTGATACATGTACTGTTATTATGAATAAATTTTGTTCCAAAAACGCCACCTGCTGGTCATTTTCTGACCACCAATTAGTCAAGGAAGTTGTCAGGAGAAAGAAAGAGGCTGCTCTGATGTTCTTCTGCTTAGGAAAAACATTAGAAACCTTTCTCACATATTTCCTAAGCAGAAGAACATCAGAGCAGCCTCTTTCTTTCTCCTGACAACTTCCTTGACTAAATGTATCAGGTTGTATCCAAGGACAAACTTTGGTTTCCCCACAGTTCAGCACTTGCAGGTCCTCCTCCACCTGTTTGAGACGATCTCCAAGTACAGAAAAATAAAGTGCTAGAATCCTCAAAAATTCATTTGAATTCAAATGAATTTTTGAGGATTCTAACTTCCTTGACTACTTGGTGGTCAGAAAATGACCAAGTTGTATCAAAATTCATTCATATTAACAGTACATGTATCCCTTAATATCTTGGGGAAAAAAACAAAATAAATAATGAATGTAAATTACAAAAGTGCTTAGAATAGCCCCCTCATCTGTTTTACATTCACTTATTTTAAAGGTTTACTTATCCTTTAACAAAAACAAATGTTTTAGTAGTTGTAGCTACAGTTTAAAAACATATTGTGCATCAATTGATGTGAATTCTTCTTAGACAAATAGAATGCATTCTGGATCTAAATATCAGGACATTGTACAATAGAAAACTTTCTATTAAGTGGGTACAACAACAATTTTATTCATCTTGTTTTTTTCATGCTGATCAGCAATGTATTGTAAAATATGTAATTATGTATTCAGTAGCAATATGGCATAAATGCATCACAAACCTGTAACTTTTACACATATAAATGAATAAATTATAACATTTCTAATTTTTTAAAGATCTCAATAAAATTTGAAAAATTCAGAAATGTAAAAAAAATCCTGAGATGTTTTGTTTTTATTTGTCTGAAGTAAAAGCAATTATTCTGCTTCTTTAGGGTCAGGCTATTTTTATGGTCAAAACTCGCAAATTGGAATTGTGAATTATCCAAATTCGATTTGACTTTTACCATATATACTCGAGTATAAGCTGACCCGAGTATAAGCCGAGGTACCTAATTTTACCTACAAAAACTTGTAAAAGGTATTGACTCGAGTATAAGCCATGGGGGGAGAAATGCATTTTAGGACATCTGCAGCAGAACACACGCTCCTGCGTGCGCTCTGCTAGGGAAGAACTCGCCTCTTACTGATCCGAAGAGGCTGCAGTCACAGCTCTGTGCTGTTGCTGTTGTAAGGGTATACATAAATTACATATACATACATACATACATTGCATACACCTACATACAAACATACAGCAAGGGTCGGGCCAGTGCTGCACCATGCACAGCTAGGTAAGGCAATGAGACACTCACAAGCTCGCTCCGCCCACTCCACACACGAGCGAAGGGATAAACTTGCCTAGTCCCCATAGAGGTGGGGAGGCTGCAGTAGGAGGAACTACGCCCCGTCGTCATGCTACCCGCTGCCTCTGAAGATGTCACTTGATGAAGGCACTGTGAGTGAGCGGGAGATGCGGGCCGGGTAGGAAGTGAATGGTGTGTGGCAGCCGGCACGCTGGGGAGACAAGATGAGTGCAGCTGGGTTTTTTTTGGCAACTGACGGAACTTTTTCAGGGGGGGCAACTGTCCCCTCTTGCCCCCTTCTGTGGATGCCCGTGGAGGTGCGTTCTTCCCTAGCAGAGCGCACGCAAGAGAGTGTGTTCTGCTGAAGGGCAGGCATTCACATCATTGACTCGAGTATAAGCTGAGGTAGACTTTTTCAGCACATTTTGGGTGCTAAAAAACTCGGCTTATACTCGAGTATATACGGTAATTGGAATTTCAAAATTTATCATACTCTGGCCCTTTAAGGACTCAAATTTGACTTATTCACCACCTAAAACCTGTCGAGTTCATGTATAAGTCAATGGGAGAGGTCAATGGACCAATTTGGATCTTAGTAGCCTTCCTGACATTCGAGTTCTTTTCAGAGCAAAAACTCGAATCGAGTTCTCGAAACAGTAAAATTTGTCAGAGTTTTAGATATTCAATTTTTTTTTATAAATAACCCCCCAGTCAAATTTCAAGTATATTTGAATTTCAACCTTTAATAAATGTGCCTCCCCATGTGTTTGATATCAATAGAAAAAGTCACATTGCTTTTCAGTCTATGGGGCAAATTCACTAAAGCGCGAACCGGCTAGCGCAAATTCGCCAGAGTGACGTCATATTGTTACTTCGCCGATTTACTAACGGGTGCTGGAGTAAATTCGCTAGCGAAGTGGACCTACTCTAGCGGTATTTCGCACCCTTACAGCAGGCGAAGTTGCACTATGGCGAAGGGACGTAACTACGCAAATTAACTAATTTGCGCATTTTACTGAATCTTACCTCTTGTGCCAGACTTGCCTTCGCCACCTCAGACCAGGCGAAGTGCAATAGAGTAGATAGGGCTTGCTTTAAAAAAAGTTGAAATTTTTTCTAAGTTCCAAAAAACTATGGCGTCTTTTACTTTTTTTAAGGGTGATAGGCTGCAAAAGATCGTAAATTTTTTTGGTGGTACCCTCCTTTCCCCCCCTACATTTCCTAACATATGGCACATAAACTATACAGTGGGCACATGTATAGGGCAAAATAACAACTCTATTTTATTCTATGAAGCTTTCCCAGGCTTGTGTAGTTTAATGTATTTGCTGCAACATATACGTCCATTGAACTTTAACTTTGCTTTGCTTGACAAGTTAATGCTGGCGCAACTTCGCTGCCTTTCGCCTCCCTGAGTGCAACTTCGGATTTTAGTGAATTAGTGACGCCCTGGTGAAACTTCGCCTGGCGCAGTGCGGTAAAGGTGTTGTTAGCGTATTTTCGCTACTTAGTGAATTTGCCCCATATAATACATTGTTACATGGTTAATTTGGGTTAAAAAACATTCTAACCCCTTCAAATGAACTCCAGTGCACATATATAGTGAATAAAGTACCCCCTCTTGTAAAATATAAGGATATTATAAGTTACCGAGGAGTTTCATGACCATATAAAAACACGAGGCTGAAGGTAACTTCGAGGTAACTTCTAATATCCTCATATTTTACAACTGGGGGTACTTTATTTATTATAATACGCAATTTTCAGTGAGTCATGTGACAGAAATGACATCAGAACTCACCGTTTATAACTAATGACATCAGAACTCACCGTTTATAAGGATATAATTATATAAATAAATATATTTAACGTTTATTATGATATAGAGAATGATATTCTGAGATAATATGCAGTTGGTTTTCATTTTTTTTATTATTTGTGGTTTTTGAGTTATTTAGCTTTTTATTCAGTAGCTCTCCAGTTTGACCTAGCAACCATGCATTGATTTGAATAAGAGACTGGAATATCAATAGGAGAGGCCTGAAGAGAAAGATGAATAAATAAAATAAAAATTAGCAATAACTATAGATTTGTAGCCTTACAAAGCATTTAATTTTAGATGGGGCCAGTAACCCCCATTTGAAAGCTGGAAAAAGTCATAAGAAGTAGGCAAATAATTCAAAAACTGTGAAAAATAAATAATGAAGACTAACTGAAAAGTTGCTCAGAATTGGTCATTCTATAACATACTAAAAGTTAATTTAAAGGTGAACTAACCCTTTAAGATCACAATAGTTTTGGATATTATACTTGTCCAAGAATCATCCAAGCCCCTTGGTGGACCATTGCAGGTTTGTGTTAGATGTGGTCCAGACTGGTACACTCCTCCTCTGCTTCTGGAGATTCCCTGTCTTGGAATCAAAAATGTGTGCCGAAGTAGCGAATGGAGCAGGAAGATGAGTACCGGTTGGGCATGGTTCCTACATGAGAACATTCAGGTGCGGCTTTCCCCACAGGGTGCCCGGAGGCCAACATCCTCCTGCACCCCCTCCCTCCCAGAAGATTGTGCGGATGCACATATTTTGTTAGTGGAGTACTAAGCGTCTAGCACTCCTGCGGCTGGGTGGCATGTGGCCCCTTAATTTATGCCGCCCTAGGCCCGAGTCTCGCTGCAAATTCGGGCCTGAGAACATTTTGTGGGGTATGGTTGTGTGTGGGTTAAGGTTTTGTGGGTTAGGGTCATGATCAGGTTGAGTTTTTTTTTAGATCTGCACATCACTACTTTCTCCACCATGAACAACCTTCACTGCTTTAAATTAAAGTTCAGTTCCTCATCTAAAGGATTGCCTCTGGTTTATTGAAGAGAACAAAAATCCCAGCTATCTGTCTATAATGTCCTCTATTGTACTTGTAAAGATTAGTCATGTCCCCTCACAAGAGCTTTTTCTCCAGAGAAAAAAAACCCCAACCTTTTCAGTCTACCCTCATAATTTAAGTCTTCTATCCATCTAACCAGTTTAGTTGCACTTAGTCTCTGCACTCTCTCCAGCTCATTTATATCTTAAGGACTGGAACCCAAAACTGCATTGCATATACAATGCCTTACTAGGGATCTTTAAAGAGGCAAAATTATGTTTCATCCTTCATATTAATGCAATTCTTTATTCAAAGCAATAGTTGATGTGCTTTAGATCCCAGATCCTTCTCAATTAAAGGATAAGTAAACCTTTAAAATAAGTGAATGTAAAACAGACGAGGGGGCTATTCTAAGCTCTTTTGTAAATTACATTCATTATTTATTTAGTTTTTTTCCAAGATATTAAGGGATACATGTACTGTTAATATGAATGAATTTTGATACAACAGCACCACCTGCTGGTCATTTTCTGACTTCACCAAGTAGTCAAGGAAGTTGTCAGGAGAAAGAAAGAGGCTGGTCTGATGTTCTTCTGCTTAGGAAATATGTGAGAAAGGTTTTGAATGTTTTTCCTAAGCAGAAGAATACCAGAGCTATTTAATGTATAATGCTAAACGGCAATTATATTGTTTCTACCAAAGAGGCAACATCCTGCATAGAGCTCATGATTTTGCACAATTTAGTATAATCAAAATCACCATAAACAGAGGCAGTATTTGTAAAACCAACTGCATTTAATGGATATAAACACTATAATAAATGTAAAACAGCAATCCAGAAGGTAAAGACAGAAAATGAGGAGTGCATTGCGGGAGAGACTAAGTCTAACCCTAAAAAGTATTATTATTATTAATAGTAAAAATATTATTATTAATAGTAAAAATATGCAGGTTGAGAGTGTGGATCTTTAAATAGTGGTACCAGCAAGTTGTAACAGATACTGAAAAGGCAAATGTGCTAAATCAGTTCTTTTCTTCATTGTATATAATAGAGGAGTTAGACTTCCAAGACCCACCTCATAGCTGTACTGTTGGTTCACCTCAAACTATTGAAAAAAGATCCTAAAAGAAAGTAACTGCCAAGAAGAGTTCTCAACGTCACACCATCCAAAATTTGTGCAGCAAGATTATTATATGTGGAAAAGAAAAAATACTACTGCGAGTGATCAATTCATTGTTATGTAAAATTCATTGTGACTTTCAATAAATTTAGTGTGTTTAAGAGAAACACAAAACTGTTGTTGTTCATTTTTTTTTCTTATTTTTGTTAACTTATGTTGATAGTTAATTCATCAGATATATAAACCCATTGAGACAAAGAAAATTATAGTGCCAAAAGTGCCAAGTCTATAGTGGGCAGTTCTCAATCCACTAGTACCAAATTAGTATATGGAATTAAAACGTAACATTTAGTAGCTCTGTTAAAAAGTAGTTCATAAGGGCAAAATCAATTACGTAAAAAACAATTAAAATTATCTGATGTGTATCGATCTGGTATGAGGTATTTGGGATACTCAATGTGTGATATAATTATCCACTGGCCCCACCACAATCTTACATCAGACCTTTCAGCCCGCAGTAGTATTTTTTTCTTTTCCACACATAATAATCTTGTTGCACAAATTTTGGATGGTGCGACGTTGAGAACTCTTCTTAGCAGTTCCTTTCTTTTAGGATATTTTTTCATTTGTATACACAGAGTTGTCAGCACATTCACAAGAGATTGTACCTCTTAACAACAATGGTGTTTTGTTAGAAGGTGTTAGTGGCTGACTCGAATATGTTCATAAAGCTTTACTAAAAAAATTATGTGAATAAGGCACTAGGGCCAGATGGAAAACACCCTCGGGTACTAAAAGTGCTTAGTTGAGTTTTAGACCGGTCTCTATTTCTAATTTTGAAAATACAGGTAAATGGAGGGCACACCTAATTCAAATTATAAAGGAACAAATATGCAGTGAGAGGTGCAAAAGAACCATAAGTCGCCCCTACCGAGCAACTAAATATAACATATACAGGAAATCAGGTCTGCACACTCAAAAAGATCTTTTGACTCAGGTGGTAAGATTGAAATATGCTTTACTAATAAAAGAACAACAAAACAGCAACATGATGTTTACAAAAGACAAGAAACATTTCACATGATAATGGTATACATACCAACCTTAAGTACAGAAAAAGGCAGACAAGAAACTACAAGTAGCGGATACACCTGCCAAGATGAGAATAACCCCAACGTTTCGGCAAAATAGCCTTTGTCAAGGGGATCCTGATGTGTAACGGGATTAGCAATGAAATAAATACCCTCTTCAACTACGCGTCCATTCCTGATTTTCGCGCGATACCCGAACTTCCGGATCTGTGACACCCGCCTACGTCACTTCCGCCGATAGTACGCAACTTTGTAGTCCGTACTGATAAATTCTATCATCCAATGAGTGGCAAAAGCTATGAGATGAGGGACTATATTAATTGTCAGTCAGACCATGTCATACATATGGTGAAATGTCCATGTGGAAAGATCTATGTGGGAGAGACAACTAGATCCTTAACCGTAAGAATTGGGGAACATCGGAGTGATGTGAGACTTGGTAAAAACTCATCCCCGATAGCTAGACATTTCATGCAGGCACAACATCAAGTGAATCAGTTGCGATTCATGGGAATAGAACAGGTTAAGAGACCCACTCGAGGTGGAAACAGGGAACTACTTCTTAAACAGAGGGAATTGAAATGGATATACAAATTGAATTGCCTCTCTCCTTGTGGCCTTAATGAAGATAGGGAACTGTCTTTGTTTTTTTGATTACGGTTCGATGGAGATTAATTGTCCGTGACCTCAACCTGTGTGTAAAATGGGTTTTATTTTGTGTTCTGATGTTTGTGTAATATATTGTCTATATGTAAGATTTTAATCTTTATAAATACCGTTATTCTTTCAGATTTTATAGGACAATGGTGATGGATCTGAACCAGTGTTGTTTAACCCTATCTATGAGTGACATAATCGTTTTTAAATAGGTATGATTATCTTCACGACAATTTTTGTAATTTGATGAAGATGTACCACGTTGATGATTTACTTATAATGGATTTGATGAAGATGTATCACGTTGGTGATTAATTTCCACTGGACACTTTATTTTGATGGATTGCAATATATATTTCTATGTATGAAATATTTTTAATAATTTTTATATGTGGTACTATGCACCTGCACTTTATTTTGTATATTACTCTACTGTATGAACTTATTAGCACTGTCACTTTAAATACACCTATCTTGTATTTTTATTGGTGCAATATGGCCAATGAAATGCCACGATATGTAACTTATGAATTATATAATATATTATAATGTTTAAATACTTCAGGTGTTAGATTATTTATTGCCATGTCACGTTTAATTTGTTTGTCTATTATATTACTTCAGTGGGGTTGTTATTTTGTCACAATAATAGGTTCTCTGTCCGGTCTCCCATTTCCTGTGAAAATGCTGGAGTTGCTAGCATACGGCGTGACTGCCGAGACATATCTTACTGCGCAGGTTCAAAGCACCTATGCGTTTCACCTTCTGTTCTCGCGTGATTCTTTACCCGAGGTAATGGTGGCTTAGGGAGCCGCGTCACTACGCTGAACGTACTATCGGCGGAAGTGACGTAGGCGGATGTGACGTCACAGATCCGGAAGTTCGGGTAGTGCGCCAAAATCAGGAATGGACGCGTAGTTGAAGAGGGTATTTATTTCATTGCTAATCCCGTTACACATCAGGATCCCCTTGACAAAGGCTATTTTGCCGAAACGTTGGGGTTATTCTCACCTTGGCAGGTGTATCCGCTACTTGCAGTTTCTTGTCTGCCTTTTTCTATACTTAAGGGTGGTATGTATACCATTATCATGTGAAATGTTTCTTTGTCTTTTGTAAACATCATGTTGCTGTTTTGTTGTTCTTTTATTAGTAAAGCATATTTCAATCTTACCACCTGAGTCAAAAGATCTTTTTGAGTGTACAGACCTGATTTCCTGTATATGTTCTATTTCTAATTTTCTCAGACTCTCTTTCATCTGGTATGGATTGGAAGAAAGCTGACGTAATTCCTAATTTTAAAAGGGGGTTATGATCTCAGCCTGGCAGTTATAGGCCAGTAAATTTGACATCCGTGGTGGGTAAATTATTTGAAGGCTTGTTAAGGGATCATATTCACAATTTTGTCTTAGTGAACGCCATTATGAGCAGAAATCAGCATGGCTTTTTTAAAGTATTTGTCAGACAAATTTTGTTTGATTTTTAGTAAGATGCTGGACAGTGGGGGAGCAGTAGATGTGATCTATTTGGATTTTACCAAAGCGTTTGAAACAGTGCCCCACAAACGACTGCTTTCTAAATTAAAGGCTGTTAGGTTTAATGAAGTCGTTTGCACATGGATAGGAAACTGGCTACATGATCTGGTACAGAGAGTGGTTGTTAATGGTACATTCTCTACTTGGAGTAAGGTTCTTAGTGGGGTCCTTCAGGAATGGGTTGTGTCCACTTTTATTTAACTTGTTCATTAATGACTTATAGGAGGGTATTGTAAGTAATGTTTCAGTGTTTGCAGAGGACATAAAACTACCCAGCCCAATTAATTACATCCAGGATGCAGCAGCATCTTGACAAACTGTCAATCTGGAAGTAGGGTTGCCACCTTTATATCTGGCTGAGACCGGGGGCGGGTCTGTGACGTCAGTGGGCGTGTCTGTGACGTCAGTGAGCGGACCTGTGATGTCAGTGGGAGGAACTATGATGTCAGTGGGCGGGGTTATGATGCGGCGATCAGCGATTGGCCGATCGCTGTTTCAATCAAGGGAATCCCGCCCGGTTTTCCTTATTTGGAAATTATTCTTCTTCTTTGTTCACACAAGTGCACATGCGCATTTGAATAAAAAGACAAACTTTAAAGAAAAAAGCCTGCTTTTTCATTCTACTGTGCATGTGTTGGCCTAAGACATAGACATAAATGGAAGAAGGAGCAATTCTCCCGAGGTATCGGGTAAGTTATTACAATCATTTGAGGCTGCCTAACTCTTGCCACCACCCCCCAGTGATTGTGACCCTTTCTGCCTTTAAGAAGAACCAAACCCTTGCTAATAAATCTGCTACCCCCTACCCTAGATAGACCCCCCTCCCTGCTCCCCCCTCAGCCTTTTAGAATTCCTTCTCTTGTTGAGTAGGACCATTTATTGCTGTGCCCCCCCTCCTGCAATAGCCTTCACGTTCATGAGGATAATCTGTAGCCATTTATGAGTACCATTTATCATACGTTATTTGAGGCAAACCATAATTCTTTTTAAAGTACATGAATGTAATGCTGTTTCTTATGTGCGTAACTAATCCATTAGGTGGCAGCAAGAGTATACAGATGCTGTGAGCTTTCTGGATGGCTCTGCACTTTACACCAAGATAATGTCAATACAGCCTTGAAGTAACAATAATTAAAGTCAATGTTGGCATTGTGAAAGCAGCCCTTCTAATTTGTAAAACAGTAAGCAGAATATCTTATTTTTGCTGATGTCACTGAGAATTGTTGGTGTCTTCGAGGATCATTGATTACCCAGTCTAGACCAACAAAATGTACTTTAAACGTGCCTGCAATTGTTTTGCAAAGTATGTATTTTTCTGAAACGTGAAAGAGAAAAACAAGAAAAGGAAAGCCACGGCAATCGATATTTATTGACAAGTCCTTTGTAAGAGAGTGAAACAAATCAATGAGTTGTTGTGGATATTTTACAATGATAATAAAATAAAGTCAGGTAATAAAGCAAAGAAAACATCTAGCATAAATCTGGATTATATAGTAATGATCTAATAAGTTTACAGATGGCACCTCAGGATGGCGGGACTTGAGAGACTAACAGTATGTAATAAAGCATTCTGAAGCTTCACCGAGGGGAGGAGAGGGTTAGTACCCCAGTTTAAACCACCAGTGCAGTAACTCAAGTTTCTAGGCTAAGGGTAGAAAATAATCCATGGTATTGAAACCTCGTCTAGCTTTGTACAATGAGGCTGGAATGCATAGTGAGTACTACTACTCAAGCAAAAATACATAGCCGCAACTGTGTAAATTTTTTATGTATGGGGCTCAGATGCATCAGACACAATTCAGAGGATGAGCCAGTGATGCTATGATGAAGGACATTGCAATTTGCAACAAAAAAAAATTATTGTTGCACACTACACTGTGTTCATAATGACTCCAAACATCTTAGGAACCCTAGTTTCTCCTAGGTGACATACTGCTAGGGTACCTATAGTTGCAGTGGCAATCATAAGTGGAATATATATTTGCCTTTTATGTGGAGGTGAGTAGAAACTTAGACCTAGTGGTAGCAGTGGCTGTGATTTACTTTTATTCTGCCAAAGAAACAGGTGTGTGATGAAATTTTATATTATGTAAATATTGTGATGAAATTTCTATATTATATGTACTGGCTGAAAAGTAGTTTACAAGGGGGCAAATTTACTAAAGGGCGAAGTGACTAACGCTGGCGATTTTCGATTTACTAACGGGTGCTGTCGTAACTTCGCTAGTGAAGGAAATAGACTCTAGCACTACTTTGCACTCTAACGCCATTCGAATTTTCGCTCCGGTGAATGGATGTAACTAAATTCACTAAGATGCGGATTTTAATGAATGTTACCTCTTGCGCCAGACTTGCCTTCGCCACCTTAGACCAGGCGAAGTGCAATAGAGTAGATAGGAGTTCCTCAAAAAAAATTTTTACATTTTTCTAAGTCCCAAAAAACGCTGGCGACTTTTCAGTTTTTCAGGATGATACGCTGCAAAAGATCGTAAATTTTATTTAGGGTGCCCAGCTTACCCCCTACATTTCCTAACATATGGCACATAAACTATACACTGGGCTCATGTGTAGGACAATATTACAATTCTTTTTTATTTTATTAGGGCTCCCTGGGCTTGTGTAGTGTAATGTATTTGCTGCAACATATACGTCCATTGAAATTACCTTCCAGCCGTATGCAAATTAGCCAACGCTAGCGCAACTTCGGTTTGCTTGCCGAATTAATGCTAGTGAAACTTTGCCATCGCTCTGCGCCCTGGATGCAACTTCGCATTTTAGTGAATTAGCATTGTCCTTGCGAATTTTCGCCTGGCGAAGTGTGGCGATGTGAGCAAAGCCGTTGCTGGCGTTTTTTTCTGCAGGTTAGTGCATTTGCCCCAAAGAGTGGTGACTCTTTATATTTCTAGTTAGATAAGGGTTGTCAGATAAGCACCTCATGTGTCCGTCACCCATCCCCTGATTTTATTGTAGTTATAAATGACATCAAGGTCAGCATTCTAAGTAGTCTATGATTTCAACGATGATACTGTAACCCATTTTTGTCAACCCCCCTGGTGTCAAAGTGGTAAATTGCCAATTTACATGACTAACAGTTCCTGAGTCCCCTTTGCTAGGTGAAAGGGTACTGGGAAATCTTCTCTCTGGCAGTGCCTCCACCTAATGGGATCCCGGAATACACCTGAGGATAGTCCCATTAGGAATAACATAAAACACACTCTTTATTATATTAAAACCATAACTATATATCAGGAAATTGTAATTTAAAGGGGAAGTAAAACACATTTACATCACATCAAATATAACCCACTCCCATGGGAACCTATGGCAGTCCATTTCCTGGCCCTCCATGTCAGGCAAAGTCCCGCAACTCTTTTGGCAGACAAAGAGTCTCAGTCCCTTTTCCACAAAGAGCACAATAGGTCCCAAGTAGCAATAGCAGCCCAAAATACCTTTCCCTCCAGTTAGGTACTGGCTCCCTCATGGCAGGCATAAACAAAGCCCATATCACAAATGGAATATAGCTGGATCCTCTCTTCTTCTACCCTCCCCTGGCATCACTCACACTGGGGATTCACTCAGACAGGCAGGCTCACCTTGAGCTGGAGCAGGCATCCACAGCGATGAATCCATTCTATAACATATGTAGCTTGTATTAGCTTCCATGACATAGCTGCCAGCACTGTCTATAGCGCGAGCACACTGTTGCTAAATCCAAAGCTGACTGTAGCTCCCAGCACTGTATATAGCGCGAGCACTCCGATATCTCCCCCTGCAGAACTACAGCTCCCAGCACTATCCATAGCGCGAGCACAAAAGATGTCAAGCAAACTCCAAACTGGCATGGTTGAGCTTTCCAGGCTTTTGGAGTATCTTGCATCAAGCCCACAGGGCTATCGAACTCCCTTTTAGCTCCTTACATCTTTGCATGAGTTCTGTCCACCTCCTAGTGAAAAGAGAAAGTAGGAATCCTCCAGCAGTAATGGCTGCGAGCACATGGCTATCTCCTTTGATAGGGCACAGCGACACCTTGTGGCTGCTTTTGGGATCAGCCATGTTGCACCAATCCAGGAGTTCTGCCCTTGGAAACTCTAGGAGACCCTGCATCCACCATGAGGCACCAAATGAATGGGGGAATTTCCGCCTCAGGGTCCCTACAATAAGAAATTGTGCAAAACAGTAGGTTCCATGTATGATGCTTCCAGATCTCAGAGTGATCTGGATAAACTGAAGGAGTGAGCAGTAGGATCCAAACAGATAAGTGCAAAACTACGCATTTATGCAACAACAACATAAATGGTACTTATCCACAAATTGATAAAGAAAAGAAAATAGATATTGTGGATAACAGACTTTGCAAATGTAGACAGTGTCAGTGTTTGTTTAACCTAAGTAAATGCTCTCTTGTATAAAATGGCATTAAATAGAGGGATGAAAGAAAAATGTTGTCTCTTTATAGATCCTTCATAAAGCCTTTTAGTATTCAGTGCGAGAGGAAGGATTTTAATAAGCTGGAAAGAGTGCAGAGATGTGCCAATAAAGTGGTAATTAGAATGAACAAATATCAAACATCAGGAAGAGCGATTGAGTCCAAAACCAGAACAGATGCCCAACCTGAAGCAGTGTATCAAATAATGCTGCACAAAACCTAAAAAACTTGACATTATGTTTATTCAATATGTTTAAAATAATCCATAACCTCTACCCATTTAGAAATTAAAAAGGAGGGACACCTCACCACAATATGTTTGAGACATCCAGATATTTTATTAGATTCAGTAAGTCACATTAATATCGAAATCCCTGCCACAAGTAGAATATCCCCCAAGCTGAAAACATGATAAAGAAAAAATGCGTATTTTAAAGCTCCTTCCAAATAATATATCACATGGTAGGTCATCTCAGCCCTCTAAGTGCTGAAGAAAATAAAGAGAGAAGGCGCACACCCTAAAAATCAAACTGTGGGGTGCTAATCCATAGGGGATTCCCCATAAGGGTGCACTGCAAAATATTAAGAGTAACGGATAGCACACCCAATTAGAAAAAATAAATACATTTATTACAGAAAAGAAAAAAATCATAACAAAAAATTACAAAGTGATATAGGTGAGCATGAGGAAGACCCTTAAGGTCGAAACGCGTTGGCTCACCTATATTACTTTGTAATTTTTTGTTATGATTTTTTTCTTTTCTATTAAATATGTATTTATTTTTTCTAATTGGGTGTGCTATCTGTTACTCTTAATATTTTGCTGTAAGTGCTGAAGAGCATCCCTAAAGGACAATACCTTAAACTGAGACTTACCTGTTCCAGTATAAGTTTAAAAACAGTAGCATATAAACCAAAGGTTTAAATCCAGAGGTTGCAAATATAGAATTTGAACAGGGCACATGCCCTTTCTTAGACAAGAGATTCGTTATATGGTTGTAACAAAAAAAAACTCAGAATGATGATGCTAACACAGACATACAATAACCTTTAATTCATAGGGGCAACGAGCGACAGTCTCTTTCACTAGTGACTTGTCTTCTCTGCCTGTTAGTAAAATGCACCGAATCCATTATTCGGTTCGGGATTCGGCCAGGATTCTGCCTTTTTCAGCAGGATTCGGATTCGGCCGATCCTTCTGCCCAGCAGAACCAAATCCTAATTTGCATATGCATATGCAAAGTAGGGGCTGGGAGGGAAATCGAGTGCCTTTTTTGTCAGAAAACAAGGAAGTAAAAAATGTTTTCCCCTTCCCAACCCTAATTTGCATATGCAAATGAGGGTTTGGATTCGGTATTCGGCCGAATCTTTCACAAAGGATTCAGTGGTTCGGGAGAATCCAAAATAGTGGATTCGGTGCATCCCTAGTAAATTGGCGATGTCCCTGCAGATGGGATTTTGGCGAATTTTTACTAGCGATGGCCACTATGCCATTTAGTAAATCTGCTCCATAGAGTGAGCAGATTAGATCCATCATTAAGCAACACTATTAGGTAGGGATGCACTGAAACCAGGATTCAGTTTGGGATTCGGTCAGGATTCTGGCTTTTTCATCAGGATTCAGATTTGGCGAATCCTTCTTCCCGGCCGAACCGAATCCGAATTTGCATATGCAAATTAGGGTCGGGGAGGGAAATCACATGACTTTTTGTCACAATACAAGGAAGTGAAAAATGTTTCCCCCTTCCCACCCCTAATTTGCATATGCAAATTAGGATTCGGATACAACGAAGGATTCATGGGTTCGGCCGAATCCAAAATAGTGGATTCGGTGCATCCCTACTATTATGTCATTGTGATGTGAGCAAAATTATGGAACTTAGCCTTAAATAATTGATCAGAGAAACAGAAGAATCCTTTGGCACCAAATATATGAGTAAGATCAAAAGATCATATAGGCATTCTATGGACTTTCAGAGATTTAACAATCTAGCATTGTTCATATTACCCACAGAAAAAAAAACATAGAGGCTGAAACAAATGGTTCTTCACCATTAGAGATGGCGCGAACTGTTCGCCGGCGAACTTGTTCGCGCGAACATCGGGTGTTCGCGCTCGCCGGAAGTTCGCGAACGTCGCGCGACGTTCGCCATTTTGGGTTCGCCATTGTTGGCGCTTTTTTTTGCCCTCTCACCCCAGACCAGCAGGTACATGGCAGCCAATCAGGAAGCTCTCCCCTGGACCACTCCCCTTCCCTATAAAAACCGAAGCCCTGCAGCGTTTTTTCACTCTGCCTGTGTGTGCTGAAGAGATAGTGTAGGGAGAGAGCTGCTGCCTGTTAGTGATTTCAGGGACAGTTGAAAGTTTGCTGGCTAGTAATCGTTTTGATACTGCTCTGTTATTGGAGGGACAGAAGTCTGCAGGGGTTTGAGGGACATTTAAGCTTAGGTAGCTTTGCTGGCTAGTAATCTACCTTCTACTGCAGTGCTCTGTATGTAGCTGCAGTGGGCAGCTGTCCTGCTTCTGATCTCATCTGCTGACTGCTGCAATAACAGTAGTCCTTGTAAGGACTGCTTTTATTTATTTTTTTGTTCCAATACAGAGCAGTATCAAGCAGATTACTAGCCAGCAAACTTACTATCATCTGTCCCTGAAATCACTAACAGCTCTCCCCCTACACTATCTCTTCCAAGCACACACAGGCAGATTTTTCAGATACATTTTTGCCCTTGATCCCCCTCTGGCATGCCACTGTCCAGGTCGTTGCACCCTTTAAACAACTTTAAAATCATTTTTCTGGCCAGAAATGTCTTTTTTAGATGTTAAAGTTCGCCTTCCCATTGAAGTCTATGGGGTTCGCGAACCGTTCGCGAACCGCTCGCATTTTTGCGCAAGTTCGCGAATATGTTCGCGAACTTTTTTTCCGACGTTCGCTACATCCCTATTCACCATAAATGCGGTAGAATGCTCTGCTGGTGATATTGTGACGGCATATGACTTTAATACAGAGATTAACACCAAGTCAGTTTCACCCTCAGTAATTTTTATGTTTATTAATGCTGAGGGTTATTTCTGTGTTTCGGTCTTGTGTGAAATTGCAAGGTTGTTTGTGTATATGTTACTGCGGGAAGTCTGCTGGTTTACGTGTTAAAAGAAAACTTGAGCAGCCTACAAGCATCATTATACAAGCCAGTCCCTTTAGATTTACCATTGACTTGTTTAACTAGAGGTCGCAAAAGTAATTTGTTGTCCCTAGCCACTTTGTAGATTTTAGATGGAAAGGATGAAGTCGATGCTATCATGTGTGGCTGATAAACTAGTAAACATGACCCCGTTGTGCAATATTGATTCATGTGAGGATGCGTCCTGACTCCCTCTGATAGCTCCTCTGTGCTTGCCCTTCAGAAGAGGAAAGCAGAGACTATGCACTTCTATAACCTTTTTGTGTTTTTCTTTCCTTTTTCTTTCCTTTTACTATAGCCTCGCAATGTTGTTACAAGCTATGTGTTTATGTTTTTTGCTCATATTAAGATTGACACAGGACAATATTTAATTACTGAAACATTAACACATTTCCATTAATAAGTAGAATGTTTATTAATATGTGTTTCTATTAGCATATTATAAGCCTTAGCCATAGATGATCTACTATACTTAAAGGGATCCTGTATATCGGAAAATATGTTTTTTTCAAAATGCACCAGTTAATAGTGCTACTCCAGCATAAGTCTGCACTGAAATCCATTTCTCAAAAGAACAAACAGATTTTTTTATATTCAATTTTGAAATCTGACATGGGGCTAGACATTTTGTCAATTTCCCAGCTGCCCCTGGTCATGTGACTTGTGCCTGCACTTTAGGAGAGAAATGCTTTCTGGCAGGCTGCTGTTTTTCCTTCTCAATGTAACTGAAGGTGTCTCAGTGGGACATGGGTTTTTACTATTGAGAGTTGTTCTTAGATCTACCAGGCAGCTGTTATCTTGTGTTAGGGAGCTGCTATCTGGTTACCTTCCGATTGTTCTTTTGTTTGGCTGCTGGGGGGGAAAAGGGAGGGGGTGATATCACTCCTACTTACAGTACAGCAGTAAAGAGTGATTGAAGTTTATGAGAGCACAAGTCACATGATTTGTGAGATTGCGATTGTAATCCATTATTCAAATTTATTATCTACAGATTTCCTCAGTTTCTTTTTTCATCAAGGATTTGCTTTATTTAATCCCATTAGAGGTATACATATCTTGCATATTTTTAAATCCCAGGTGCATAAATTTACATTGAATCTCATCTGCTATTTAGCTGACCTGATTGCTAGTCATTATTGCAGATCAAGATATCTTCAGGACTTCTCCCATTGATTTATATACAACCTCGGCAGGTCTGAGCTTCCAGATTTTCAGATTCTGACTTTTTCCATCCCCGGGGTATAATAAATCCCGAAAAAATCTAGTTTTGTTTTCCACTAAAAATTTGGATTTTATAGAAAAAAAACCCAAAATGTCCTTGGAGTACCAAATAAGGGCTATGAAAGGCCATTTGGTAACCCCTATGTGGATTGTCAACCTACATTGAGGCTCTGTTTGGCAGTACCTGGTTTTTATACAACCAAAAAGCAAAGCTTGGAATTCAAAAATAAACTCCTGCTTTGAGGTCACTGGGAGCAACATCCAAGGGGTTGGAGAGCAACATGAGCTCATGAGCTACTTGTTGGGGATCAATGGGATTGTCTCAACCCTTAAGTACCATACCCTGAAAGTCTGATGCTTTGTATATGTGAAGATAAGAACTGATTAAGCACGTTGAACTTTTTCAGATTTCCAAACCAATTTCATTATCATAGACGGAGGGTGATTTTTGTATTTTTTTGTTTGCTTTATAGCTTCCCTTCATGAATGTTTGGAAGGATGTTTGTGTATATTGCCCCAGGTGACAACAGATAGATTATTAAACAAATGAGTTAAAACCTACCATGACATGGTGAACTCCTGGTAGGATAAATACAGCCCCCAATAGTTAACTAATTCAAGGTCAGCTCAATGTACTGTATAATGCTCCAGAACGCATGGATGGATAAATGCAATGCTAGCTTCTATTTTTACAGAATAATAAAATGCAATATAATAAATAAATCCCTGAAAACACACAGCACATTAATTACAGCCTGTTCCGTGTATAATGTCAAATAAAACACCACATCAAAAACAAGTGAAATTAATGGTGAATATTAAAGGTGTATTTTACACATCCTGAATAACAGGTATGGAACCTGTTATCCAGAATACTTGGGACATTGGGTAATCTTTCTGTAAATTGGATAATCATACTGTAAGTCTACTATAAAAATTATTAAAACATTAAATGAACCTAATTGGATTGTTTTGCTTTCAATAAGGATTAATGATATCTGGATGGATCAAGTACAAGGTACCGTTTTATTACTACAGAGAAAAATGAGAATCATTTCTGAAATTTGAATTATTTGATTACAATCACCCTTTAAATGTGCGCAGGTTTCTGAATGAAAGTCCTAAAAGGTGGATATAAAAATATCTGTCAAATGCAAATAACTAACAATGTCCTTGCATCTCTCTTACTGTGGACAGTACATGTTTAGCCCAGTTGAAGCTTTGATATATCCTTCTTAAGGGATTACATTGAGAAGAGTAATGATTTAATATAATTTTATATAACAAACATGCTCCACTCTATCCCCTGAATCACTGACCTTAAGGCTCTAATTTTCTGTCCTAAAGAGTTTGTTGCCCTGGTGTATGTTCGGTTTTTGCAACAAAGATTAGATGAGATCATAATAATTAGATATTGACTGTTAGCTTCATGTTCTAGTACTTGCACACTTAGGGGCACATTTACTAAGGGTCGAATATCGAGAGTTAATTAACCCTCGATATTTGTCCATCGAAATAAAATCCTTCGACTTTGAATATCGAACGATTCGAAGGATTTGAATCCATCTATTGAACGATTTTCCTTCGATCAGAAATTTCTTAGAAAGCTTACGGAGAAGATCCCCATAGGCTAACATTGGTGCTCAGTAGGTTTTAGGTGGCGAAGTAGGTGGTTGAAGTTTTTTTAAAGAGACAGTACTTAGAATATCGAATTGTCGAACGAATTTTAGTTTGAATCGTTCGTTTCGAAGTCGAAGGTCGAAGTAGCCAAAAAAACCTTCAAAATTCGAAGTTTTTTTCATTCTAATACTTCACTCGAGCTTAGTAAATGTGCCCCTTACTGTATATTCTGGTTGCTAGAGATCAATAGATTGTGTACACTATAGCATTATTTCTTGTTTGGTCATTAACACCCTGGCATAAAAATTGTCATGTAGCAATTTTATAAACTTATTTCTGTTAACTGTCTTGGCAGTACTGTATATCAGGATATTCCGCCATTATTAATGCCCCTAACTAGAATATTTTCCATATGCAGTAAGAGCTGAGTCTCGTCCTCTTTGCATACGTAAGGGGGTCTGTAGCAACCTCCTACAATTAATTTTTCTTGATGCCTTATCATTTGTGACATGGTCTACCCATAAGGCTTTAACCCTTTTCATTTATCATCATGACTTCTTACTCTACTGAATTTTAAATCCTGCTTAACATAAAGCCATATCCTTCCTTTTTATAAAGGCTTGTCCCTACTTTATATATATAGTCATATGAAAAAGCTTGGGAACCCCTCTTAATTCTTTGGAGTTTTGTTTATCATTGGCTGAGCTTTCAAAGTAGCAACTTTTTTTTTTAATATATAACATGTCTTATGGAAACAGTAGTATTTCAGCAGTGACATAAAGTTTATTGGATTAACAGAAAATATACAATAGCATCATAACAAAATTAGACAGGTGCATCAAATTGGGCACCCCAACAGAGATACTACATCAATACTTAATTGAGCCTGCTTTTGCAAGTGTAACAGCCACTAGATGCCTCCTATAGCCTTTGATGAGTGTCTGGATTCTGGATGGTGGTATTTTTGACCATTTGCCAATACAAAATCTCTCCAGTTCAGTTAATTGTGATGGCTGCCGAGTATGGACAGCCTGCTTCAAATCATTCCATAGATTTTTGATGATATTCAAGTCGGGGGACCGTGACGGCCATTCCAGAATATTGTACTTCTTCCTATGCATAAATGTCTTTGTAGATTTCAAAGTGTGTTTATGGTCATTGTCTTGTTGGAATATCCAACCCCTGCAGCATAACTTCAACTTTGTGACTGATGCTGGAACATTATCCTGAAGAATCTGTTGATATTGGGTTTAATTCATCCGACCCTCAACTTTAACCCCAGTCCCTGAACTAGCCACAGCACACAGCACACAGCCCCACAGCATTATGGAACCTGCACCAAATTTGACAGTAGGTAGCAGGTGTTTTTCTTGGAATGCAGTGTTCTTCTTCCTCCATGGAAAGCGCTTTTTATTATGACCAGATAACTAAATTTTTGTCCCATCAGTCCAAAGCACTTTGTGGCTTGTCTAAATGAGTTTGAGTGCAGAAAGGGCTTCTTTCTCATCACCCTGCCATACAGTTGTGCAATTTGCACTGAATTGTAGATCGATGTAGAGATACACTGTAGCAAGATGTTCTTGCAGGACTTTGGCAATGATCTTTGGGTTGTCTGTAACCCTTCTCACAATCCTCCGCATTTTTCTTGGCCTGACAGACCTGGGTTTTACAGCAACTGCACCTGTGGCCTTCCATTTGCTGATTCCATTCCTTACAGTTGAAACTGACAGTTTAAATCTCTGAGATAGCTTTTTGTAGCCTTCCCCTAAACCATGATACTGAACAATCTTTTATCTTTTGAGAGTTGTTTTGAGGATCCTGTGCTGTCACTCTTCAGAGGAGAGTCAAACAGAAGCACAACTTGCAATTGGCCACCTTTAATACCTTTTCTCATGATTGGACACACCTGCCTATGAAGTTCAAGGCTTAACAAACTAATCCAACCAATTTGGTGTTGCCAGTAATCAGTATTGAGCAGTTACATGCATCCCAATTAGCAAAATTTACAAGGGTACCCACATTTTTGCACAGCCAGTTTTTCACATTTGATTTAATTTCATATAACTGAATACTGCTTCACTAAAAATCTTTGTTCAGAAAACACCCCAGTACTCAGATGTTCATGGTAAATAAAAGACATACCACAAAGTCTAAGTAAATCACATCCACTGCCATCCCAGAATCGAGGTCCATACTTACCTTCTCATAAAAAGAAATTAAGTTAATCTGGCAAGATCTATTATGCAGAAAAGCATGCTGGCACAAACTCATAATATTATGATTTGCTATGAATTCCAGTATCTTATCCTTTATTAAACCTTCTAAAGTTTTCCTACTACTGACGTCAGACTAACTGGCCTATAGTTTTGAGGCTGAGAACGGGATCCCTTTTTGAATAGTGGCACCACATTAGCAATTTGCCAGTCTCTTGGAACTATGCCAGACCTCAAAGAATCCTGAAAAATTAAGTAAAGAAGTTTGGCAATCATAGAGATAAGCTCGCAATGTACCCTGGCATGGATACCATCTGGCCCCAGATCTTTGTTTATCTTAACATGTTCTAGCCTCTTTTGAATTTCATCATGTGTGAACCATGGATAATTAGTTGTATTACTAGAATTGTATAGTCTAGCATCTACATTTTTGTTTATACCAGCCATAGGTTTGTATATGGTTATAAAATGTTTTGTATACATTTTGTTTCCGGGTAATTAGGTTGTGGTAGAGGAAATTCCCCAAGGGAGTTGGTAAAGTCAGGAAACAGGGCCTTGTGAATGAAGTATTAGAAGGAGATGGGTCAGCTCCTGTTATAGTACACTAAGGGGCAGATTTACATAGGGTCGAATATCGAGGGTTAATTAACCCTCGATATTCGATAGCCGGATATAAATCCTTCGACTTCGAATATCGAAGTCGTTACTGCAAATAGTTCAATCGAACGAAAAATCAATTCGAAGGATTTTAATCCATCGATCGAACGTTTTTTCTTCGACCTAAAAAACATTAGAAAGCCTATGGGGACCTTCCCCATAGGCTAACATTGCACTTCGGTAGGTTTTAGGTGGCGAAGTAGGGGGTCGAAGTTTTTTTTTAAAGAGACAGTACTTTGATTATCGAATGGTCGAATGGTCGAATAGTCGAACGATTTTTAGTTTGAATCATTCGATTTGAAGTCGTAGTCGAAGTAGTCAATTCGATGGTCGAAGTAGCCAAAAAAAATCATTCCAAATTCAACGTTTTTTTATTCTATTCCTACACTCGAGCTAAGTAAATGGGCCCCTAAGAGTGCAAGTCAAATTGTAGCCTACTCTTCCGTGAACTAGGCCACCCCTGACAACCCAAATCTTCACCAATGCCCTTTTGGGATCCTGGAACTTTCGGAAACAGGGTCGGGAGGTCCCCACACCCTAGAGCTAAGGAGACGCAGCTCACCAGCGGGACAGGTTACACAGATAAGTTGAGCTAGAAAGAGCAGTTCAGAGCTCCACTGTAGCAGTGATAGATTGGAGGTATCTATCCCAGGTGCTGCTGCCTAGGAATGCTGTGTAGGGATCATTGTGGATAGGGAATCAGTTTTATATATGCAGTAAAGCATTTCATTAAAATCTATTCAGAGTTACAAAAAAGTTAAAGCATTAAAGAGTAAACAATCCCAAGCTTGATAGTCTTTCCTCATGGTTTAATTGTTTTACCAGTTTCAGATCTCTGCACCCCTTCCAACACATTAATATATACAGGACCGCCATCAGAAATCGCAGGGCCCCCTACGACAAAATTTCCTGGGCCCCCTGGGCTGTGCCCACCGCAAGCCCCACCTACACGTCCGCCCTCCCCACCACACAGTAAAAAAAACAAAAAAAATATTGGTGGCTTGGGTTCCCACATGTTAATAAAAAGATATTGGTGGCCAGGGCCCCCCATAAAAAAAAAACATTTGTGGCCAGGGTCCCCCCATTAAAAAATATTGGTGGCTAGGACCCCATATGAGAAAAAAAAATTGGTGGCCAGGCCCCCCCTCCCCACATTATAAGAAAATTGGTGGCCAGGGCCCCTTAAACGTCCATGCCTTCCCGAAGTCAGCAGCTCTCAGAAAGATGGTGGCCCTGGCTAATCAAGTAAGTGTGGCGTGGCCGGGGCCCCCCTTACCCTCAGGGCCCCCTACAACTCTCCCCCCTGTCCCCCCCTGATGGCTACCCTGAATATATATATATTTTTTTAAGACTGGGACTTAAAACTGCACTGCATAATCATGGTTGGGTATTACCCGTTAAATGGCAAGATTGTTTTCATCTCTTGAGTTCATGCATTTTTCCAAAGTTATTCAGGGGAAATTTCTGCCCAAGAAATCTTTAGCTCTTCCACGATGGCCTTGATAAGGCTGAAGTTTAGTGATGCCAATGTTTTTGTAAACTCCATGGGACAACCAAGTAGGTTTGATTCCTTTTCTTGGAAAAGGTGTCCAGGCGTAAGACGCATAGAAGACACATTTTTAAAGCTGAACCATGTAGGGATAACTTTCATACTTAGAAGCTTTAAATTAAAAAAATTAGCTCAGCGATGTGCTCTACCAAGATTGTACCTCTGAAATAAGCCACACATAGCTGTTCAGTTGTGAGTATATCAGTTATATTACTATTGATTTGTTGGTTGTTATTAAAAGGTATGACTGTTCAGTTTAAGAAGCACTGGTAATAAATCTTTTGTGTTGAGTTGAAACTGTGAGACAGTCAATGATATACTGTACCTACTGTAAAGTCAATGAGAGTCATTGAGTCATTGTTGGTTCATGTCTCAATTTTCAAGAGACAGTATTTTTGTTCTTTTAGAGTGGAACAAAGTGTACGAACAATGTTTAACTTAAATACTTATCTATGTCATGTAGTTACAAGATATTTCAGTTTACAAGTCAAGTTTTCTTTTTTGACTTTTTCAAATTACCTTGATTTATGGCCGTCCAAATAATTTCATGGCATGCTTCATCAAAAGATTTTGTTCATAAGATTATCCTCAATAATAATATAATGGGTTTTATGTGCGTAAACTTCAAAGTCAATATGCATATTGTATACAGGCAATTATTTATTTATTATTTTCAGCATAATGAATAATAAATTATATGGTGTGTAAAAACTGGTGTAATCAGTACCCATGGACATGCTTTGTAAAACATATTTGATGGATGTAACGGAAGACAATTAAATAATGACCTTTCATTTAATAAAGTCTGTTGAGCGGACACATCTGCATGAGTATAAAGGCCAATAATTATAATGGCTGCATAGTTTGGGATTCTTGCAGTATATGAAATTTCTGTACCGAAATAAATGCATATGATTGTGTATATTTTTTTCAGTTTCATGCAAATATTGCATATTTCATAAAATTTCCTTCATATTTAGTATTCTAGTTCCAGCTAGCTTCCATACAAGAAAAATGATATTATAATAAAATTTATTTTTCATCATCTATTATAGGGAACATGAGCACCTATGGGTAATAGGACTCTTTAAAAGAGATAGAAATCTCTAAACAAAAGTGTCTGACCCAAGACTTACCTTCTAGGACCAATGAAGTTCAACAAAAACTGGAGCAGCCATGCCAAATAAATAGTGATGAGCGAATCTGTCTGTTTCGCTTCTCAGAAAAATTAGCAAAACTGGCAAAAAATTTGCGAAACAACAAAATTTCGTGAAACGCATTGAAGTCAATGGGCGTTTTTATGCACAACACATTTTTACGTGTATGACAATTATCTCGCTCCAAATGCATTAAAGTCAATGGGCATTTTTTCTTATTGCGACTTTTTTGTCCTAATGCATTAAAGTAAATGGGTGTTTTCACTTATGGCGACTTTTTTGTCCTAATGCATTAAAGTCAATGGGCGTTTTTTCTTATGGTGACTTTTTTGTAGTAATGCATTAAAGTCAATGGCCGGTTTTTCTTATGGTGACTTTTTTGTCCTAATGGATTAAAGTCAATGGGCGGTTTTTCTTATTGCGACTTTTTTGTCCTAATGCATTAAAGTCAATGGGTGTTTTTTCTTATGGCGACTTTTTTTGTCCTAATGCATTAAAGTAAATTGGTATTTTTTCTTATGGCAATGTTTTTTCTCCAAACGTATTAAAGTCAATGGGCGTTTTTTCTTATGGTGACTTTTTTTGTCCTAAAGCATTAAAGTCAATTGGCATTTTTTCTTATGGCGATGTATTTTCTCCAAAGTATTAAAGTCAATGGGCGCTTTTACTTAATAGCGACTTTTTTTGTCCTAAAGCATTAAAGTCAGTGTTTTTTTTTTATTATGGGTGTTTCTTCTCGGCGAACTTTAGAGAAAAAATGTTGAAATACGGAATTTCGATGCAAATCCATGGCTGCCGAATAAATTTGCTTGCAATAAAGTCAACATGATAGTTAAAATGGAAAATGACCAACATTCTTCTTCATAGGGAGGGGAAATGTGTTTTTTTTTAACTAAAGAGATTTTTAGTAGAAATAACAATTTCTGTCTTTCACCATAAACTAGAGGACAAATACACCAATACAGTTACTGTATAAACAATATACTAAATGTCATAAATAATGCTGGGAGGGGAGAGGCATTGCCCAAGTCCTGAAGTCCTATTGTGAACTACCAAGATTGTGAGCTACTCTACTACACCTCAACATTCACTCATTCATAAAGCAATCATATGATAAACAAAAATATGTCAAGTGACATAACATTTGTGTGACATATTTCTAGCTCCTTGGCATTAATAAGATGTTTTAGGAAGTGGTTATATGGGCTTTTAGACAAATAGAAAGCTGTTGGTGCAGCGGTTCATACTCAAGGAAGGCTTGGATTCCTTGCACCTTCTCCTGGGGCTCTCCAAAATACTGATAATTGCTTCAGATATTGAACAGTCTTCCTTAACAGACACACGAGCAAACCGTTCAAAGAATATTTAAGGATGGCAATACCATATCTTATTTTTAAGCAAACACAGCTTTTGGGGAAAGAACCCGAAATGAGTAAAGCAATAAACTAGGACAGATTTTACAACTTCACTGAAAAGACCTGGAGTGGGCCTTCCCATCAGAGCGTGTGGCTCTTTCAAATGGTTTAAAGGAAAACGAAACCCTTATTATTAATAAAAACCCCTACCCTCCATAGACCCCCCTGCTCCTCTCCTAGCCTAGGTGTAATCTTCGGTAATTGCCCTTAAGTCTTTACTTACCTGTCTTTGCAGATTCAGCACAGCAGAGCTCACGGGCACCATCATCCGGCTCTTCGATAATCTTCGGTCTTCTTCGGCAATTTCCATCATTTTCGGCGCATGGGCAGTTGTAAAAAAACAGAAGACTGCTCCAACTGTGCATGCGCCAATATAGCACTTACTTCACGAAGATTACTGAAGAAAAGAAGATGGCACCCGTGAGCTCCGCTGCGATGAATAAGAGAGGGCGTGAAGTTATAAAAAAAGTAGCAATAATCGCTTTACAGAGTATTAGATTTTTTTTAGATGCAGTCAGTGACCCCCATTTGAAAGCTGGAGTCAGAAAAAGAAGGCTAATAAATCAAAAACTATTATTATTATTAAAACAGTATTATTTAAAGGAAATGTGTTTAAGTCCACATGAAGGCTGCTGCTTTGTTATTCTCCAGAACATGGCTATAAAACTATTGCTTGATCTGACAGCTTTTTTTGAGTGTTGCGTAGTGATTTATGTTACAGACAAACAAGAGTCCTGAGTTCCAGAGTGTCCAGCTGCTTCTAAAGATTCCACAAAGTAAGCCAAGCAGTTGAAAGTTCATTTTGACCTTGCTTTAGTAAAAGTATAATTGTATTACGCTCTATGTTAATATAATAGCTCAAAAGAATGATAGTGTAGGGGATTTTGTAATGAAATCTCAAGTACAGTAGGATATGGGACAAATAAACAGCAAATATAAAGAATAAAAATCAATATTTAAAAGCTGGTGTAAAAGTTAAATAAGGTATGTTTTCAAGGTAAAAAGCAAGTGATGTGAAGGCACAGTTTTATGTCTTAGCAATAAAAATATGTGCAAACTGAGTATCTAGTATAGGTCAATCTATAGTTTCTATGTGCAAACTGAGGGTTGCAAAAAAATGTTTTTTTTTTTTTTTTTTGTTAACCAATGAGAAATAATTTAGTTTATCGGCAAACATTGCCGGTTTTCATAAAATGTGTAGTTAACTGCTAACCTTTTTAAAACCATAAAAAAGGTGTTGCATCAGTACAATATGGGGCATTTAGTAAGGGTCGAATATCGACGGTTAATAAACCCTCTAATTCGACCCTCGAGGTAAAATACTACGAATTTGAATATCGAATTTGTAGGATTTACCGCAAAACCTACGATCAACGATCAAAGGATTTTAATCCATCGATCGAAGGATTTTCCTTCGATCAAAAAAAACTTAGAAAAGTAATGGGGAAGGTCCCCCTAGGCTAACATTGTACCTCAGTAGGTTTAAACTACCAAAGTTTGTAGTCAAAGTTTTTTTTAAAGAGACAGTTCTTCGACTATTGAATGGTCAAATAGTCGAACGATTTTTAGTTCGAATTGTTCAATTCAAAGTCGAAGTCGTAGTCGAAGGTCGTAGTAGCCTATTCGATGGTCGAAGTACCCCAAAAAAACCTTCGAAATTCGAAGTTTTTTTACTTCGAATCCTTCACTCGAGCTTAGTATATGTGCCCCCTATGGGTAGAAATGTTGTACATTATGTTTTGTGCTTCTGTACCAGCCCAAGGCAACCACAACACTTTAGCAGTAAAGATCTGTGTCTCCAAAGATGCCCCAGTAGCTCCCCATCTTCTTTCCTGCTGATTCACTGCACATGCTCTGTGCTGCTGTCACTTACTGAGCTTAGGGACTGACTCAAAATATACATTTCACATGTAATGTCACAGTATAAGGCTGATTAGTAATGAATATGGCAGCACAGAACATGGCAGCACAGAAACCAGTGCAACTAGCATCAGAATTTAATAATCAGCCCTGTAGCATCAGCTTATATTACAGGGGAACCTCATTTTCTGCTGGATAATTAGTTACGACCCCTAAGCTTAGCTTCTCAACAGCTGTTTAGAACCCACTGAGCATGTGAGTGTCACAGACACTTTCCAAGATGGTGACCCCCTGTGACAAGTTTAAAGTCCTGGATCATTGCTGCTATTGACAAGCTGAAACTTTAGGCTGGTGCAATAAGTGCAGTATATAAAATATGGTATTTTTAGCCCTATTCATTTTTAGGGTTTAGTTCTCCCTTAAGCGTATTTGACCCCTAAGGTTGTCAGTAGAGTTTGTTTGACTTGATTGACCAGAAATCATTTTATTCTAAACATTATGTGCCACATGCTTTGTTTCAGTGACAGTGGTGAGGAGTTTGATGTCTCATGCAGTGCCAATTCCGCATGTGAGAATTGTTTCCTGTTGTGTACTAAATATTAAGGGTTATTTAACAATATTAAACCACTAGCAACAATGTTAATAATATGTAACTGTGTCGTAGAACTGTGTTCACTTACCCTTTTTAACTCTGAAGCTAAATGAACATTTTCAAATATTGAGCCTCAAGTGGGGTCTCAATATGTCAAAAGCTTAAAGGGATGTATTTTTTATTTCTAAATTACATTGTTTGCACTGCAAATAATTCTCTCTACAAACTACAATATAAAATTTAATTCCTGAACCAGCAAGTGTATTTTTTAGTTGTAATATTGGTGTGTAGGTGCATCTCAGGTCATTTTGCCTGGTCATGTGCTTTCAGAAAGAGCCAGCACTTTAGGATGGAACTGCTTTCTGGCAGGCTGTTGTTTCTCCTACTTAATGTAACCGAATGTGTCACAGTGGGACCTGGATTTTACTATTGAGTGCTGTTCTTAGATCTACCAGGCAGCTGTTATCTTGTGTTAGAGAGCTGCTATCTGGTTACCTTCCCATTGTTCTGTTGTTAGGCTGGGGGGGGGAGATATCACTCCAACTTTCAGTACAGCAGTAAACAGTTACTGAAGTTTATCAGAGCACAAGTCACATGACTTGGGGCAGCTGGGAAACGGACAATATGTCTAGCCCCATGTCAGATTTCAAAATTAAATATAAAAAAAATCTGTTGAAAATGGATTTCAGTGCAGAATTCTGCTGGAGCAGCACTGTTACAGTAACTGATGCGTTTTGAAGAAACAAATTTCTCATGAGAGTATCCCTTTAAGTACATAGTAGCTATCTTAAATAAAAGGCTGAAAGGAAAGTAACTGTACATAGTCGGACTAGGGAAAATACATTTGGGCCTTGCCGGCCTAGATCTGTTCCCCATGGCTGCCTGACTCAGTGACACGGGGGACTAATTGTGACCTCCACCAGAGCTGATTGTGGCCAAATAATAGATAAGATGATATGTTCTGGCCCGGGTTGGGGGAAAAGGGGGTAGTGTCTGGGGTGGGGTTCCCAGGGGGTGTGTGGGCCTCTGATGTGGCAGCCCCTATGGGCCCAGACCCTCCCAGTCTGACACTGTAAAAATGTGTAAGATGTTCCCAAGGGCTCCTTATTTAATTATAAATAAACGCAACCAGTACATGAATATTGTTAGTACCTAGTATAGGGCACAAATTACGAAACGGATTCCTCTGTATCTAGTCCTGAAAGGGGCAAATCATCTCCCTATAATTTCCATCCCTTCACTCCAATCGTCAAGAGAAATAAAAATATTAAATCAAATATATAGTCCATTTATTTATTTGACTAGTTTTTGTCTCATCTCTTCAGCTCTACTCTTCTTTTTTACTACCCTTAGGGGATGATATATTGATGCTCAAGCCTCCGGACTCAAGCCACGTGTGGGTTTTGCATCCTTGGCTTGCTGACGATCATTTTTGGGTTGCTAAAAAAAATAAAAACCTTGGCACCTAATACCAGCCATGCATTTTTTTAATATTTTTTGGGGGGGTGGGAAGCACTGATCATCAAGAAGTCAGTGTACTCGGATGCAGAAATCGCGTGTGAGTTTAGGAACCAAATGCTAAAATTGGGAGGCTTGAACATTAATATTTCAGCCTCTTAGGGGCATATTTACTAAGCTTGAGTGAATAATTTGAATGAAAAAATATTCGAATTTCTAAGTAATTTTTTGGGTACTTCGACCATCGAATTGGGCAAATTCGATCGGATAGAATGATAAATAAAAGTAAAAATCGTTCGACCATTCGTTAATCGAAGTACTGTCTCTTTAAAAAAAAGTTCGACTTCATACTTCGCCACTTTAAACCTACCGAAGTCCAATGTTAGCCTAAGGGGACCTTCCCTAGCACTTTTCTAAGTTTTTTTGGGTCGAATAAAAATCCTTCGATCGATCGCTTCAAATCATTCGAATCATTCGATTTGATTGCGATTTTTATTTGATCGTTCGATTGAAGATTTTGCGCTGAAATCCTTCTAATTCGATATTCGAGATCGAAGAATTTTAATTCGAGGGTTTTTTAACCCTCGAAATTCGACCCTTGATAAATCTGCCCCTTAGTCTCTAAACCCAAGTCTTTATTAGTGCTAACTAGCTCTTTGAAATGCACTGCTGCTATAACAGTATAAAAGATGTTTTCTGTCCTCTCAATACATTTTTTGCACGTCTTTCAAAAAAAAAAGAAAAAACTCATCTCTTTACATATTCAGCTAAGCCATCCAACAATATTAAAGTTTTATATTGCTGAACTATTCATTTTCACAGAGAGGCTAATTTCATATGCTGATGCCTATTGTCAGATGAAATATAATAGCACTTATAATAGCAGAGCTTTAATGTGTAAGCTGCCAACAGATAAGACGTTATTAATTTTCTTGTTCTTTTATAGTGAACAGATTCTCAAAAATGTTTTTGCGTGCACTAGTGAAACTGTTATAAAGCAGAGAAATATGGAACAGACAGCATTTGCCCTTTGCAAAAAACTCAAATAGGATTTTTATTTTATTAACATATTTTATAATTTACTTATTTAAATATACCCAACACTGGAAAAGATAACTAATAGCTTTTGCTATAGCAATTTTCCTGCCATTGTAATAGAAATATGAAGGTTAAATGGGCACAAACCATGGACAAATCACAATGGGAAAAAACTCTAACGATCAAGTTCATGCCCAGGAAAAACTTGAATCGATTGAATTATGAATTTATGTCCCGGAAACTCTAATTGATCAAGTTTTCAAATAAAAAACACATTTTTTAAATCAAAATTTTGTAATTTTCTTTTCCTTATTAATTTATAGACATTTGAGTTTTTGAAAGTATAATTCAAATGTATGAGTTTGGGTGCAAAAAAAAAAAATTGAATCGGGGGAAAAAAAATCACAATCAGTCTTTGATAAATCTGCCCTTTAATGCTTTAAAAGTGTAAAATAATTTTATTGAACAAATGATTTGTTTGCATTGAGCGTTTTAATGACTCCAAATAAAAGTAAATATTAAAATTGCAATGTTTCATTCCTAACTGGGTCCTTTATGGAGCCTAAAGTTACTCTCGCAAATTAGGGGGTTATTTATTAAAGTCCCATGGTAAAAACTTGAAAAATTTTAGTTTTTTTTACTATAAAATCTGATTTTTTAGTGAATTTTTTTTTCAAGATTTATTATAACTCGAGGCTGCAAAAAGCCAGAATCCGAAAATCCACCATCTCAGACCTGCGAAGTTTGTACAGTGTATAGGTCAATGGGAGAATTTCTGTGTTCTGCGCTGGAATTATCCAGAAAATATGACTATTTCTGTCTTATTAGGTAAAAATCTGAAAAGTTAGGAAACTCCAAAAAAATAGTATAATTCGGTTTTTCGCTCAATTTTATCCAGGGATGCACCGAATCCACTATTTTGGATTCAGCCGAACCCCATTATCCTTCACAAAAGATTCATCCAATTATCGAACCGAATCCAAATCCTAATTTACATATGCAAATTAGGGACGGGAAGAGGAAAACATTTTTTATTTCCTTGTTTTGTGACAAAAAGTCACGCAGTTTCCTTCCCTGTCCCTAATTTGCATATACAAATTAGGATTCGGCTCGGGCAGAAGGAATCAGGCGAATTCGAATCCTGCTGAAAAAGGACGAATCTTGGATTCGGTGCATCCCCAATTTTATCGAGTTTTTACCAGAACCGATTGAATCAAACTTTTTAAATAATAAATAAGGTCACATTGTGGATTCTAGCTCTTTTTGAATAAAAAAGTCAGAAAAATTGGGATTTTGATAAATAACCCCCCTTACTGTAGTTATTTATTTAATAGTGTCACAAGCAGAAGGAAAACAGGGGGCAGAGGAAAGATAGGGCAAGTAAAACAAGAGAAGAAGGTGGAGGACAGTGTATTTGGTGAACACACCACCTAAAAAGTCCATACGTTGAATTCTAAATGTTGTCCATTATGAATTGTGTATATAGTCTAAGGGGCCGATTCACTAAATTCGAGTGAAGGATTCGAAGTAAAAAAACGTTGAATTTCGAAGTATTTTTTGGGCTACTTCGACCATCGAATGGGCTACTTCGACCTTCGACTATGACTTCGAATCAAAGGATTTGAACTAAAAATTGTTCGACTATTCGACCATTCGATAGTCGAAGTACTGTCTCTTTAAAAAAAACTTCGACCCCCTAGTTCGGCAGTTAAAAGCTACCGAAGTCAATGTTAGCCTATGGGGAAGGTCCCCATAGGCTTTCCTAAGTTTTTTTGATCGAAGGATATTCCTTCGATCGTTGGATTTAAATCCTTCGAATCGTTCGATTCGAAGGATTTAATCGTTCGATCGAAGGAATAATCCTTCGATCGTACGATCGCAGAATTTGCGCTAAATCCTTCGACTTCGATATTCGAAGTAGAAGGATTTCAATTCCTAGTCGAATAGCGAGGGTTAATTAACCCTCGATATTCGACCCTTAATGAATCAGCCCCTAAGAGTCCATTCAGAATCCATTCAGAATTATTCATCCTTCCAAACTTTCACTGTTCGTTTCCAAGGAACATAGATTTGCAACATTGACTATTGTCTATTTCCACCTCTCCTGAGTTTTCCAATAATAATCTGGAATTTCAAATGATTCTGCAAATGACCAGCTTGATGAAAATGATGGACTTGGGGGCAGATTTACCAAGGGTCGAAATTAATTAAAATAATACATTTTCGAAGTAAAAAAATTCGAAATTCGAAGTAATTTTTTGGATACTTCGACCATCGAATAGGATACTACGACTTTGACTTCGAATTCGATTCAAAGTAAAATCGTTCGAATTGTACGAAACCCAGCGCAGAACATGTAGGGGCACATAGAGGAATAGAAGAAAAAAACCTTCGAATTTTCGAATGTTTTTTTTGGCTACTTCGACCATCGAATTGGCTACTTCGACCTTCGACTACTACTTCAAATAGAACGATTCAAACTAAAAATCGTTCAACTGTTCGACCATTCGATAATCGAAGCACTGTCTCTTTAAAAAAACTTCTACTTCAATACTAGGTCCCTTGCTTTTCAACTTGTTTATTAATGACCTGGAGGTGGGCATTGAAAGTACTGTTTCTATTTTTGCAGATGATACTAAATTGTGCAGAACTATAGGTTCCATGCAGGATGCTGCCACTTTGCAAAGTGATCTGTCTAAACTGGAAAACTGGGCAGCAAACTGGAAAATGAGGTTCAACGTTGATAAATGCAAGGTTATGCACTTTGGCAAAAATAATATAAATGCAAGTTATACACTAAATGGCAGTGTGTTGGGAGTTTCCTTAAATGAAAAGGATCTAGGGGTCTTTGTAGATAACACGTTGTCTAATTCTGGGCAGTGTCATTCTGTGGCTACTAAAGCAAATAAAGTTCTGTCTTGCATAAAAAAGGGCATTAACTCAAGGGATGAAAACATAATTATGCCTCTTTATAGGTCCTTGGTGAGGCCTCATCTGGAGTATGCAGTTCAGTTTTGGACTCCAGTCCTTAAGAGGGATATAAATGAGCTGGAGAGAGTGCAGAGACGTGCAACTAAATTGGTTAGAGGGACGGAAGACTTAAATTATGAGGGTAGACTGTCAAGGTTGGGGTTGTTTTCTCTGGAAAAAAGGCGCTTGCGAGGGGACATGATTACACTTTACAAGTACATTAGAGGACATTATAGACAAATGGCAGGGGACCTTTTTACCCATAAAGTGGATCACCGTACCAGAGGCCACCCCTTTAGACTAGAAGAAAAGAACTTTCATTTGAAGCAACGTAGAGGGTTCTTCACAGTCAGGACAGTGAGGTTGTGGAATGCACTGCCGGGTGATGTTGTGATGGCTGATTCAGTTAATGCCTTTAAGAATGGCTTGGATGATTTTTTGGACAGACATAATATCCAAGGCTATTGTGATACTAAACTCTATAGTTAGTATAGGTATGGGTATAAAGAATTTTAATTAAAAGTAGGGAGGGGTGTGTGTATGGATGATGGGTTTTCATTTGGAGGGGTTGAACTTGATGGACTTTGTCTTTTTTCAACCCAATTTAACTATGTAACTATGTAACTATGTAACTGTACTTCGCCAAATCAAACCTGCCGAAGTGCTATGTTAGCCTATGGGGACCTTCTAGAGCATTCTAGAGCAAGTTTTTGGAAGTCGAGGTAAAATCGTTCGATCGATCGCTGAAATCCTTCGAATCGTTCGATTGAACTATTTTACTTCGACCTGCAGGATAACCAAATAAAAATATTCGAAGTCGAAGTATTTCAATTCGATGATCGAATTTCGAAGTATTTTTAACTTCGAAATTCGGCCCTTGATAAATCTGCCCCTTGTTGTCTAGAAATCCCAACCTCTACTTTATGGGATGTCTCAAAATTTTATAAAAATCCACATGGGCATTTCAGTAAACAAACGTCAAATGAGGATCCACATAAATAATACTGGTATAGGATCCCTTATTCGGAAACCCGATATCCAGAAAGCTCCGAATTACGGAATGGCTGTCTCCCGTAGACTCCATTTTAACCAAATAATCCAAATTTTTTAAAATTATTTCCTTTTCCTCTGTAATAATAAAACAGTAGCTTCTACTTGATCCCAACTAAAATATAATTAATCCTTATTGGATGCAAAACCAGTCTATTGGGTTCATTTAATGTTTACATGATTTTCTAGTAGACTTAAGGTATGAAGACCCAAATTACGGAAAGATCCATTATCCGGAAAACCCCAGGTCCCGAGCATTCTGGATAACAGGTCCCATACCTGTACTGCTATTACATAGTGTGGATTGGTAAAAAGAGTAGGGATGGAAGAAAGTGTTCCCTTCCATTACGTAATTGAATGAGTATATTGAGGGGGTTATTTATTAAAGTCTGAATGCAAAAAATTCAAGCAATTCGAGTTTTTTTCACTATAAAATTCGAATTTTTAGTGGAAAGAAAAACTTTGAATTTATTGAGATTTATAATACCCCGAGGATGCAAAAAGTCCAAATCCTAAAATACTCCATCTTCAACTTGTCGAGGTCCTGTAGAAGTCTATGGCAGCGGTCCTATTTGCAATTTGAAGATTTAGGGGCACATTTACTTAGGGTCGAATATTGAGGGTTAATTAACCCCTGATATTCGACTGTCAAGTTTTCCTTCGATCGAACGATCAAAGTATTTGCAGTAAATCCTTCGACTTTGATATTCCAAGTCGAAGGATTTACTGCAAATACTTTGATCGTTCGATCGAAGGAAAACTTGTTTGATCGAACAATTAAATCCTTCGAATCAAACGATACGAAGGATTTTAATCCATCGATCGAACAAAATTCCTTTGATCAGAAAATTGCTAGAAAGCCTATGGGGACCTTCCCCATAGGCTAACATTGTACCTCGGTAGGTTTTAGTTGGTGAAATAGGGGGTCGAAGTTTTTTTTAAAGAGACAGTACTTCGACTATCGAATGGTCGAATAGTCGAATGATTTGTAGTTCGATTCGAAGTCGAAGGTCGAAGCAGCCAATTCGATGGTCGAAGTAGCCAAAAAAAACATTCGAAATTCGAAGTATTTTTTCTTCTATTCCTTCGCTCGAGCTAAGTAAATGTGCCCCTACATGTTCTGCACAGGGTTTCGTACAATAATCCGAACATTTAGGGCTTTTCTGATGATTCCTCCAAAAATCCAGACTTTTTGGCCATCAAAACCAGTTTTTCGCGCGACAATATGAAAAAGTTGCATTTTTCCCCGATATATAAGGGTAAATCATGAATTCTAGTTTGGTCAAACATTTTTTATTAAAAGCATGAAAAAAAAAGATTGGATTTTGATAACCCCCTGAAAGTAAGGAAAAATTTAAATTTTAGGCTTTTGGAGAAAAAGCTTTTTTGACGACCAATGATATCTTTCACTTTAGTCTTTTAAAGGAACAGTAACCCCAACACATTATACTGTTTTAAAGGAAAGACAATATATAGTACTGGTGCCCTGCACTGGCAAAACTGGTATATTTGCTTCAGAAAAACAACTGTAGTTTATATAAATAAGCTGTCATAGCCATGGGGGCAGCCATTCAAGCACAAGATACACAATAGATAGCAGATAAGTTCTGAAGAATCCCATTGTATATTATAGAGCTTATCTGTTATCTGCTGTATATCCCGTGCCTTTTCTTCTTTTTTAGCTTTGAATGGCTGCCCCCACGGCTACACAGCAGCTTGTTTATATAAACTATAGTTGTGTTTCTGAAGGAAACACACCAGTTGTACCAGTGCAGCACAACAGTACATTATATTGTCATTACTTTTTGGTGTTAATGTTCCTTTAAACTTCTGGTTCTTTTATAAACCAACATGGGAGGGGATAGAAAACAGGATTGTAGAATATGCCAATGTTTATGGATAATGCTATCAATCTGTCTGCTGTCTGCATTAAAATTACTAACAAAAAACATTATTTTGATGAATTATTAGATAGTAATTGATCCCTGGTTTTGTGATTTATTTTCAAAACAGTTTTGAAGCAATTTCATGGCATATACACTTTGTTGAAATCAATTTATCCTATTGTTAATATGTCTATATCAATGCTCAGGGCCACCATCGATCTGCTTCATCCTTGGAAGTTGTGACAAAGGGAATGAACGGTTTAGTCTTGGGGAAAGTGCAATTAAAATTGTTCTTGTCTGTTAAAATCCATTACAGATTGTTTTTAGTTTTACATCCCACCCTGTTACATCCAAAATATATGTAGACAGTTTATTATATTATTCACACTATACTATCCCATACCAGTATCATATTAACAATACAGGTATGGTCGAATATTCAAATGATTTTACTTTGAATTAAATTCCAAGTCGAAGTCGTAGTAGCCTATTCGATGGTCGAAGTATCCAAAAAATTGCTGCGAAATTCAAACTTTTTTAACTTTCGAAAATTGACTCAAACCTTAGTAAATTCGCCATCTAATACCTGCCAAATTACTGTTTTAGCCTATGGGGGACCTCCTAAAACCTACTTGGAGTCAATTGGTGGACTTTGAAAAATCAAAATTTTTTTGGAAAAACTTCTAATCAAATTTGATCAAATGCGCTAATTGATCGAAAACTCACCTATTCGATCAAAAAAAAATTCATTTTAATTTCGGTTGGTTTTTTTAAATTTGCATTTCAAAGTTTTTCAAATTCGAAATTCGACCCTTGATAAATCTTAAGGTATGTAGATCCAAATTACAGAAAGATCTGTTATCCAAAATCCAAATTACAGAAAGATCTGTTACCGGAAAACCCCAGGTCCCGAGCATTCTGAAAAACAGGTCCCGTACATTTATAAGTTTGTTTTCAAGAAGATATAGTCAGTACACAGAAGACCAGATAAGTAAGAAGAAGTGAGAAATTAAGAAAAAAATTAAGAAAATCAGTCTGGTAGTGAGTTGTTGGGACAGTAGATTTCAGATTTCCAACAAGGGAAATATATAAAAAAAAATACACATTTACATACATATTTATAGTCATTCATATGTCTCACATTTGGATTTTTTTTTTTTATAAAATCTGACTTTTAAAAGAATCCCAATTTTTTCAGAATTTATTAAACCCAAAGATGGGAAAAGTCTGAATCTGAAAATCTGGCATCTCAGACCTGTAGAGGTTGCATTTAAGTCAATGGGAGAAGTCCCAATGACTTTTAGATGTGCGCTGGGATTTTGGAAATACCCAGAAGTTTTCAGAGTTTTTGGGCAAAATTCTGACTTTTCGGTGAAAAATCCTAACAAATCTAAAAATCGGAAGAAAAATCCGAAAAGATCGTGAAAATTGGATGAAAAATTCAAAAAAAAATTGAAAATCTTCGGATAATTCCCTGCAAACAAAATTTCCGGGAAAGTGTATTAATAAATAAGCCCAAAAAACCTGTGCGGCTTTGGTTGGAGTTTTTTTCAGAAAATATTTAGATAAATTTGGACTTTGATAAATAACCCCCTAAGGGTAGGACTACTCGGACGTTTTCAGTGTGATCAGACACGCTGCGACAAAACGCATGCAACACATTATGTGTATAATTACTAATCAGCCTTATATTGTGACATTTCTATTCTATGTGTACTGTATATTGTGAGTGGGTCCCTAAGCTCAGTAAGTGACAGCAGAACAGAGCATGTGCAGTGAATCAGCAGAAAAGATGGGGAGCTACTGGGGCATCTTTGGAGACACAGATTTTTACTGCTAAAGGGCTGTGATTGCCTTGGGCTGGTACAGAAGCACAAAACATAGTGTTCAACATTTCTAGTCTACTTCTTTAGTTAAAGGGATCCTGTCATCGGAAAACATGTTTTTTTCAAAACACATCAGTTAATAGTGCTACTCCAGCAGAATTCTGCACTAAAATCCATTTCTCAAAAGAGCAAACAGATTTTTTTATATTCAATTTTGAAATCTGACATGGGGCTAGACATTTTGTCAATTTCCCAGCTGCCCCTGGTCATGTGACTTGTGCCTGCACTTTAGGAGAGAAATGCTTTCTGGCAGGCTGCTGTTTTTCCTTCTCAATGTAACTGAATGTGTCTCAGTGGGACATGGGTTTTTACTATTGAGTGTTGTTCTTAGATCTACCAGGCAGCTGTTATCTTGTGTTAGGGAGCTGCTATCTGGTTACCTTCCGATTGTTCTGTTGTTTGGCTGCTGGGGGGGGAGGGAGGGGGTTGATATCACTCTAACTTGCAGTACAGCAGTAAAGAGTGATGGAAGTTTGTCAGAGCACAAGTCACATGACTTGGGGCAGCTGGGAAATTGACAATATGTCTAGCCCCATGTCAGATTTCAAAATTGAATATAAAAAAATCGGTTTGCTCTTTTGAGAAATGGATTTCAGTGCAGAATTCTGCTGGAGCAGCACTATTAACTGCTTCATTTTGAAAAAAATGTTTTGTCCCATGACAGTATCCCTTTAAGCTTTAGTTCTCCTTTAATGGCAGTATTTGGCAAGTGCAACCCAAACATTTAAACCCAACATTATAAATTTAAATGAATAAAATGAATTAAAGCCGCTGGTCCTCTGTCAATCTAATTGAATTGATACTACAATATTCCAAACAACGCAGAGCTAGAGGTTAGTATTGAAAGTAGCATTTCTTATTTTCCCATGGCAAAAAACAACAACAACATAACTGGGCACCTAGAAGTTAAACTAAATAGTGCAATTAAATAAAGAACAAGTATACTCACACAGATTGAGCTGAATGTTAAGAACTTGCTTGTATTTATTGAACTGCAGCTTGGGAGTCTGGCATCTTGTACTTAACTGCAATACGAATGTGATATTTTCTCCTCTGATTCACATTTATTTAGCCAGTGTCCAGTTGTGTTATGTACATAATAAGAATAAGAATGTCCATAAGCAAAGAGCAATTTAATGTGTGGATAATGCTGGAGCAACAATAGATCACCCTCTCTGCGTGTCACTGAATAATGTTGAATAGATTTATTATTCATAGACAAAAATTCATTCTTGTGAAAGGCTTAAAGGAGTACTAAACCCTTAATTTAAAAAAACCCTACCCCCTACCCTACATATACCCCCTCCCTGCCCCCCCCCAGCCTAGCTGTTACCCCTGGCAAATGCCCCTAATTCTTTACTTACCCCTCAGTGCAGATTCAGGGCATCGGAATTCACAGGCGCCACCTTGTTTTCTTCGATAATCCTCGGGAAGAGAGTGGCGTAACGACACATGCGCAGATACAGCAATCTTCCATTTCGCAACAACTGCGCATGCTCCGAAAGTCACTGAAATTGCCGAAGCAAGAAAATGAACTCCGATGCCCTGAATCTGCACCGAAGGGTAAGTAAAGAGTTAGGGGCATGTACCAGGGGTAACAGCTAGGCTGGGGGGGAACAGGGAGGGGGTGTATATATATATAGGATACTGCATCCATGTGAGTACAACCCGGTTTAATTGCTAGTAAATCGCCCCCTTAGTATGATGTAGAGAGTGATATTCTGAGACAATTTGCAATTGGCTTTCATTTTCTATTGTTTGTGGTTTCTTAGTTATTTAGCTTTTTATTCAGCAGCTCTACAGTTTGCAATTTCAACAATCTGGTTTCTTGGGTCCAAGTTACCCTAGCAACCATGCATTGATTTGAATAAGAGACTGGAATATGAATAGGAGAGGCCTGAACAGAAACTAAGTAATAAAAAGTAGCAATAATAATAAATGTGTAGCCTTAGGTGGGGGTCAGTGACCCCAATTTGAAAGCTGGAAAGAGTCAGAAAATAGCAAATAATTTAAAAAAAACTAAAAAAAAGAAAAAATGAAGACCAATGGAAAAGTTGCTTATAACATCTAAACATACTAAAATTTAACCTAAAGGTGAGTTATCTTAAAGATGACATCCAGTGTTACAGCAATCCTCATTACATCCAATTTTCAAAACAAATCAGTTAATAGTGCTGCTCCAGCAGAATTCTGCACTGAAATCAGTTTCTCAAAAGAGCAACCAGATTTTTTTTATATTTAATTTTGAAATGTGAAACGGGGTTAGACATATTGTCAGTTTCCCAGCTGCCCCCAGTCATGTGACTTGTGCTCTTGTCACTCTTTACTGCTGTACTGCAAGTTGGAGTGATATCACCCCCTCCCTTCCCCCCAGGAGCCTAACAACAGAACAATGGGAAGGTAACCAGATAGCAGCTCCCTACCCAAGATAACAGCTGCCTGGTAGATCTAAGAACAACAATCAATAGTAAAATCCAGGTCCCACTGAGACACATTCAGTTACATTGAGTAGGAGAAACAACAGCCTGCCAGAAAGCAGTTCCATCCTAAAGTGCTGGCTCTTTATGAAAGCACATGACCAGGCAAAATGACCTGAGATGCGCCTATACACCAATATTGCAGGTATGGGATCCGTTATCTGGAAACCCGTTATCCAGAAAGTTCCAAATTATAGAAAGACCGTCTCCCATAGACTATTATAATCTAAATAATCCAAATTTTCAAAAATTATTTCCTTTTTCTCTGTTATAATAAAAGAGTACTTTGTACTTGATCCAAACTAAGATATAATTAATCCTTATTGGAAGCAAAACCAGCCTATTGGGTTTATTTAATGTTTACATGATTTTCTAGTAGTCTTAGGGGCAGATTTATCAAGGGTCGAATTTCGAAGTACAAAAAACTTCGACCATCGAATTGAAAAACTTAGAATTTGAATATCGAATTCGAAGTTTTCTCACAGAATTTGGCTTTGGATTTAAGGGGCAAATGTATCAAGGGTCGAATATCAAGGGTTAATTAACCCTCGATATTCGACTGGGGAATTAAAATCCTTAGAATATCGAATTGAAGGATTTTGCGCAAATAGTTTGATCGATTAAATCCTTCGCATCGAACGATTCGAAGGATTTTAATCCATCGTTCGAAGGATTATCCTTCGACCAAAAAAAGTAAAAGTTTTGTTTAAGAGACAGTACTTCGATTATTGAATGGTGGAATATTCGATTTTTACTTCAAATCAAAGTCGAAGAAAATTCGAAGTCGTAGTATCCTATTCGATGGTCGAAGTATCCAAAAAATTACTTTGAATTTCTTGACTTCGAAAATTCCCTCGAATTCACTTCGACCCTTGATAAATCTGCCCCTTGAAGTGTGAAGATCCAAATTACGGAAAGACTCGTTATCTGGAAAGCCCCAGGTCCCGAGCATAGATAATAGGATAATGGATAATAGGTCCCATACCTGTACAACTACAAAAAATAGTTGCTGGTTCAGGAATTTAATTTTATATTGTAGAGTGTCATTTAGAAATAAAAATGACTTTATAAAAATCATGACAGAGTCCCTTTAAACGGTAAATCTGGATTTAGACTTTATTTAATAAACTGACAATTTACATTCTGGAGAAACATGATATTAGGCGGGTACCATTCTGGTGTGACGCACAAATAGGAAAGGAAGATTGCAAGAACGATAAACATTCATTGCAATCTTATTTGCTTAACCTGTCCTATTGAACTGGAGAATGGCATTTGTTAAATACATTGAAAGCAATTTACATGTTAATGACCTTCATTCAGAGTCGGCTATAAGAAAATTCTTAAACTGCCACAGCCTCTTTGACAACTAAATTAATTGCTTCTGAAATGTTGGACCAGGTAAAGAAAGAGAGGCTTCAAACAATGTAGCATTTTAAATATAAGAAGAAGACAATTATGCCCCAACATTTAGTTTTTTTTACGCAAATTTATTCAGCAGGCGGGTATTTGCGGCGAATTCCCACTATTCACCGGCGGTGAAAATTTGCGGGTGACAATTGGAATCGATGCCGGTGTCAAAGTTGACTTGATGCCAAAATCTGCATTACGTGAATTTTTCGCCAGTTTTGTCCCGTTTAGCTGTGCTACTAATTTCGCAAATTTCATGTGAAATCCGCGAAATTCGTGGCAAAGCTAAACGAGACAAATCCGCCCATCACTAACCACCAACAGATAATACCCAGGTGCTTTGTATCCCACATTAAAATGAATAAACCATATATTTATGTCTTATGCCCTTATATAGACAGTGGGAGGGCACAGATGCCTTTGGTAGATGGGGAGGGAGAGGGGAAGGATAAAATAATATAAGCTTTTATCGCGTCTTTTTGATTTGTTGTGTTTCAAATTTTTTTGTTGTGCAAAGCGAAACGAGGCGCGTGGTGAATTTTTTTACACAGTTCCGCGATTATTTTCGCCAGTGGCGAAACCCAGAAGTTGATGGTGAATCTGTGTATGGTGAAATGTTTTCGCTCATCACTAATTGTAATAGTTACTATTTTTTTAGACATAGTTTTTATTGGTATTAATGGCTTAATATTAATATTGAATTTCTTCAACGCAATTGAATTTCATAAGTAAATCTTGAAACATTGGGGTTTTCCTATATTTCTAAAAATCCGAAATTTAAATGTAAAACTTCAACAAGTAAAAGTTATGAAGGTTCTATAGAAGTCAGTGGGAACTGCGCCAATCTGATTTTATCCAATAGAACTAGAGATTTTCAGATTTTTTTCTCTGTTATTGTCAGAAAAGTTCAAATTATAAGAGGTTTTTGAGGCATTTTTACTGCATTGCTCAGCACTTTTTTTTGTTTGTGGTTTTAGAGTTTGTGCGTTTAGTCATGGTTTCCGAAACCTCTATAAACACTAAAATCTGACCTTTGACCTGACCTCTGAGTGGTCAAATGTTCATTCAAATATATAAGGTTAAAAAAAAAGACACGGAGCATATTTATCAAAAAAGATTTTTGCCCGAAAAGTCGGATTTTCAGGCTAATTCCAGCGCAGACAACAGAAACTTCCAAATAGGATAGGGACCTCTCCAATTGACCTGTGTAGGTCTGAGATGTTGGCTTTTTGGATTCTGACTTTTTTTCATCCTCAGGGTATAATAAATCTCGAAAAAAGTTGAGTTTTTTTCCCCACTAAAAATTCTGATTTTATAGTAAAAAAACTTGAATTTTTCAAGTTTTTGACATTTGGACTTTAATAAATAACCCCCATCAAGTACAGACCACAGAAACTTCCAAATAGGATAGGGACCTCTCCCATGGACTTATACACAACCTTGGTAGGTTGGATTTTCGGATTTGGAGTATAAAAAATCTCAAAAAATCATAGTTTTTTTCCACTAAAAATTTAAATTTTATAGGAAAAAAAACCTTGAATTTGTCAAGTTTTTGGCTTTACTAAATAACCCCTATCAAGTTAAATCAGTTTAACTGAGACCAGCTTAGCTGCTGTCCAGACAAAGGCAAAACACCCTCAATTTGTCTCAGAGGGCAGAAACAAATTGCTTTCTAAAAAAAAAAGGCAAACGGACCAGTCTCTCAATCAAATTTGTTATAATAGTTAATTTAATTAACTTTGTATTCTACCACTTTCTAAAAAGGCACCCAGCCCTTTCTTTAAGATATCTTATTTATTAGACAGCATAATAGCCTCAGGGAAAGAATTCCATAATTTCACAATTTTTACTAAATAAAAAAAACCCTAAGGGGCCGATTCACGAAATTCGGGTGAAGGGTTAGAATAAAAAAAATTTCGAATTTCGAAGTATTTTTTGGGTACTTCGACCATCGAATTGGTTAAATTCGATCGAATTCGATCGAATTCGAACGATTAGAAGTAAAAATCGTTCGACTATTCGATAGTCGAAGTACTGTCCCTTTAAGAAAAACTTCGACCCCCTACTTCGGCAGCTAAAAGCTACCGAAGTCAATGTTAGCCTATGGGGAAGGTCCCCATAGGCTTGCCTGTGATTTTTTGATCGAAGGATTTTCCTTCGATCGTTGGATTAAAATCCTTCGAATCGTTCAATTCGAAGGATTTAATCGTTCGATCGAACGAAAAATCCTTCGATCGATCGATCGCAGGATTTGTGCAAAATCGTTCGACTTCGATATTCGAAGTCGAACGATTTTAGTTCCCAGTCGAATATCAAGGGTTAATTAACCCTCGATATTCGACCCTTCGTGAATCGGCCCCTTAAAGTTGCATCTTAAAATAAAACCTCCTTCCCTCTAATTTGAAAGCACACTGGTAGGATCTACTGGAAAATAAAGCATCAAAGAATTTCCGATACATAGTTATAATTTCCCCAACCTGGCCAGTTTTTCCTCGTACCCTTCTTTCTCTCCATAACCTTTACCAGCTTAGTAGTTCTTTTTTTTAGTTTCACTAGAGAAAAAAATTCGCACAGCATATTCCAGATGGAGCCTTATCCATAATGATGATGAGTAGTGATGGACGATGGCACGAATTTGCGGCGAACTTCTGCGAGAATTCGCCGGTGAAAATTCAAATTTTGAATTGCTAGATTTTTTGTGAAAACGTTTGAATTGCTTGATTTTTTCATGAAAACTTTCGCAATTGCTTGATTTTTTCGTGAAAACTTTCAAATTGCTCGATTTTTTTGTGAAAACGTTTCAATTGCTAGATTTTTTCGTAAAAACGTTCGAATTACTCGATTTTTTCGTAAACACTCTCTAATTACTAGATTTTATAGTGAAGATTTTCAAATTGCTTGATTTTTTCGTGAAAATGTTTACATTGCACGATTCTTTTGGGAAAATGTAAATTTTTCAGTTTCGCAAATTTTGCGGGAAATTCACCCATCATTAATGATGAGCAACATTTTTCGCAGTGAAAAGGAACATAGGCACTGATGAATTGTTCACTGCATAAAAGAAGTTGCATGGGCACCACAAAAAAAGCCCATTGAATTTAATGCCTTTTGCTAATTTATGGCAGATCGTGACATTTTGGCAAAGCCAAATGGGACAGATATGCTCATCACTACAAGTACCAGTGCATTGTTAAAGGGTAGAATTAAACTTTCCTCCCATGAATTCATACCACTTTTATTACAGGACAATACCGTTTCAAAACATGATACAAAAAAAGTGTAATGGATGATATTCAATCAGAATAATTCATAAAAGTGCTGCAAAAGGAAAAGTCTGTTCAACAAGACAAAATTCTAATATAGTCTATAATATAAATATATAGATAATATTATAATAAAATAATAGAATTTTTTATAAAGGAATTACCTAAAACTCAGTTTTAGAAATATTTTAAACTTGTAACATGCAAAAAAAGGCTCTTATTAAAATGATGTTGAAAATACTGTATATTCGCCAGTATATGCAGATGAAGAGCAAATACTGTACAAGAATCCAAGTTGATAACTAAATGGCTAAAATAATAAAAGCACAGGAGAAAAATAACATAAATTGATTTTTAACAGTTTTTATATCAGGAGGAAGATTGCTTAAGAAATGCAATCTGAAGAAAGTGAGGAAATGTATTATAACGTGAAATGGAAAAAGAACATCTTTAAGATCATATATAGGAAAATGGAGCAGAATATTGAGTCAGTGGGAGTTGCTAACTTTCAACTTTTTAGTGAGGATGAGGAGGATGTAGAACTACTTCTCAGCTGTTTCCTTTTGTTTTTGTGATGGGAATCTGCAGGGAGCCAGAGTGATCGTAAAAGTGAAAACAAGCAGGTTATGTTAAAAAAAAATAATCATAGACATGGAGAAGGTATAAAAGCATTAGCCATAGAGCTTCAGAATTTTACATGAACGTCTAAATGAATTACTAATAATATTATTTTACTGTAGTGGTACTACAGTACAGGAGAGTCGAACAAGGTGTTTCATTGAATTAAAAAAAACCAATAATAAAAGGTGCTGGAATTGTGGTGATCCCCTATGAAAATATAATCCACATTTGGTGGAAGTGCAGATCTATAAAGCCATCTTGGAAAGATTTTAATATTCTTGTTAACAAGAGGTTTACTTTCCACTGATTTACCTTTACGTGGAGACCTATTTATCCACAGTCACGTTTTAGTAGCTTTCGATGTTTTTGAAACTAAACTGAGTTTCTCTAAAACCACGAAAGTCATGAAATTTATTAACAAATCCAATCTAAAAAAGCATGAATGTCAAAAGTTGTGAAAAGTTGTGTAAACACAATAACTGTAACTTTTTCAAAAAGTCAAAAAGACCCGGAAACCCCTAAAGCCCCGAATCAAAGAAAGATCAATCAGCTGATTTCGACAGGTTTTAGCTGGAGTATTTTTGTATTTGAATTGTTGCAGTTTTGTCACATAATATATCCCGAAAAAGATGTGCTTTTTTCGAGCAACTAGTTTCGATTTTTGGCGTCAAAAGCATGATCCGAAAAAGTCATGGTTTAATAGATCGACCCCTTAATGTTAACATTTGGTTCTTTATCAATATATAATCTTAGTTGTGCATATTTTAATTGCAAGAAGATTCACTATTGTGAAAAATTGGAAACAAAATAAACCACCCTGTTGTTAAAGGGGACCTGTCACCCAGACATAAAAAGCTGTATCATAAGTCCTTTTCAAATTAAACATGAAAGCCACATAATTGTTATCACTAAAATATCCATACCTGTTGTATTTAAAGATTTCAGCTGTCAATAATTTATTACTTGCCCCATCTCTATACCTTAAGGTGGCCATAGACGTAACAATTACGATCTTTCTTGGAAAATATCTTTCCAAGAAAAATAGTTTCAACACACCCGTGTAGAGCTGAATCGTCAGATATACAGATAGAAACAATAGAATTCTACTTGTATCTGAGGATTCAGCACTAACAATGGCTGATGTTCTGGTGCCCTCAAAGGCACCTTTTCCCACCATACACGCACCGAATATCGTACAATATTATCTGTGTGTCTATAGCCACCTTTAAGGCTAAGGCTATGGCCGAACGATCAGATTACGATGAGAGCGCAATGGGCTCCGGCGGGACAGTCGGGACAAAATCAAACATGTCCGATCGACCGATTTCCACCAGACGAAACATGTCGAGACTCTCCACACACAGCCCGAAAATCATACAAATTCTCAATTCGTAAGATAGGATCTTTGCGTGGTTGCAGGCAATTAGTTTCACTTTCCATTCTGCATTTCCTACATTTCACTACACTCTACAAATTTACAGTCTATACTTGTAGTCAGCGCTAAGGTATGGGCATCAGATCCCCCATTGTGGAACATAAGAGATTTCATGGTGATACAAAGCTTGTCTTAAATGAACAGTAACACCAAAAAATAAAAGTGTTTTAAAGTAATGGAAATATAATGTAGTGTTGCACTGCATTGGTAAAGCTATTGTGTTTGCAGTGCCAGGCCATGCTGGGCAGGCGCCCTAGGCAGGCCCAGCAGCCGCGGCGCCCGTTTAGTGTACGCCTGCCCAAATTAGCGCACGCGCGTGCGAATTTGCGCTCGCGTGCGCATTCACGAATTTGCGTATGCGCAGAAGCGCACAAATCGCGAAAAACACATAGAGTCGGCAAGAGAAGGGAACCGGATTTGGGGTAGGTATGAGGTACGTGCCTGGCGCCCTCCCAGCTGTGGGCCCTAGGCACGTGCCTACTTTGCCTACCCCTAGTTCCGGCCCTTTGTGTTTGCTTCAGAAACACTAATATAGTTTATATAAACAAGCTGCTATGTAGTCATGGGGGCAGCCATTCAAGCTGGAAAAAAGAAGAAAAGGCACAGGATGCACAGCAGCCAGCAGATAAGCTCTGAAGTATACAATGGGATTCTTCAGAATGTGTTATCTGTTGTATATCCTTTGCTTGAATGACTGTTCCCATGCTTCACGGCAGTTTGTTTATATAAACTATAGTTGTGTTTCTGATGCACCAGCTTTACCAGTGCAGGGCAACTGTACATTATATTGTCATTCCTTTAAATCACTTTTGTTTTTGGTGTTACTGTTCCTTTAATAACAGTGTCCACAAAATGGCTGCTGCCTGCTTGCTGTGATTGTAAATTCCAGGGCTGAAGACAACAAAGGTTTAAATAATTTATATAGTGTAAGTAAGGTTTATTTTGCTCAACAAACACAATAGACACAAATTTGGAATAATTTCTTAGGATGACAGGTTTCCTTTAAAGAAACAATTTTTTTTTTTGGAAAATGTGTCAATCAATTATTTAGGTAAACTGTGCTGCTATATAATAGCTTTTTAAATTTAGAATGCCCAGTCCACCCTTATATCTGCTATTAAAGGTAGTTTTAGACTGCCCCATAAACATTTATTGGGAGGTCTGCAGTAGTGTTATCCACTAAATGCATAGATATTTTTCTGGAGTGTTTAGTTTATAAAAAAATAAATAAATGCATTTTAGGATATTGCCATTCCTGTGGAAAGTGATTTCAGTAGGAACCGTTGTTTAGTATATGGACTGTAAATTCTTAGTTTGCGTTAATGTCAGAGTAATTTAATTATGTGCTTCTGTACAAGTCTACTGGCTCCGAAGAGTCATTCAAAGTAATTGACTGAGCTATGGATTGTTTCCTATTTGAGTGAATGGCTGACAATGAGTCATGTTAATCAAGTTTACATACTTCAAATGCACCACCGATGGTGGGTCGTGCTTGGGAGTAACATTATGGGATTATAATTTATTTTCATATTTCTTAATCATATTTCAGTAGCTGGATACTTTATGACCTTTAAAACCACCTTTATATTTTGACTGATGAATAGCTGGCAAAATAATTGAGCAGAGTAAGCAGTTTCCTTGTGAGGAAGGTCAATAGAGGGCTTTAAAATCATTACTCCTATTAATATGTTATAATTCAGTCAAAAGCTTTTAAATTCTGAAGGTTTTTAGAGGTAAAAGTCAGAGGATTGATTAATGGGTTTCTTCTAATGGCTGTATGAGAGCTGAAAACTCAACACAGAATAAAACAGCCTTTTTCTAGTATGTCACCAAGGCTGTTTTTTCTATTCTGAAACTGCAGTAAAATGCTATTGAATTAGTTATTTATAGCACTAAACACTCAATGCTTAAAAAAATAATGTGACACTTTCAGTAAATTAAGACATAAGAATCTGACAGTAAATATTTAGAAATCTCTTGTTTTTCATTGTAAGAGGGGCTTAAATGTAAGATGACATAAACATAACAAAAACATTTGTACAATGTTTGATACTGTATGATGTCAAGACAGTCCTGGTCAATATATCAACCGTTGTATCAATCAGGCAGGTGTAAACATTTAGGAGGTGACTTATCAATGCTTGAATTTATTTTTTTTGAGCTAAAACGTAAAAGTGGAAGCCCATTTAGTAATACTGTCATTTTAGTTGTTTTCATTGGTTTTAGAAGCCCACGAATAAACTGACTTTCTCTAAAACCATAAATGTCATGATATTTATTAAATTTTATTAAAATGATATATCTGAATATAAAAAGCACAAATTAAAGAAAAAACAAACACTGCGTGATACAAATAAGAATAGAAAAACCTGAAAACATCTAAAAATTTGAGTTATTTGGATAATATCTAGTAAAAAAAAATCCAAAAACTTCTAAAAGTCTGTCTAAACCTAACATTTTTAATAGATTTGGAGAATTTTTTTTAAAAAAAAATTGTTTTTTGAGATGTGTGAAAAATGTGACATTTGAATGTTAGTAAACAGGTCCCTTGGATTTAGTGGTTTAAGAGGTTTTTGAAATCATAATAGGTTTTAGAAGCCCAAGAATAAACTGAATTTCTCTAAAACCATGAATGTCATGACTTTTATTACATTTTATTAAAATGATATATCTGAATATAAAAAGCACAAATTAAAGAAAAAACAAACACTGCGTGATACAAATAAGAATAGAAAAACCTGAAAACATCTAAAAATTTGAGTTATTTGGATAATATCTAGTAAAAAAAAATCCAAAAACTTCTAAAAGTCTGTCTAAACCTAACATTTTTAATAGATTTGGAGAATTTTTTTTAAAAAAAAATTGTTTTTTGAGATGTGTGAAAAATGTGACATTTGAATGTTAGTAAACAGGTCCCTTGGATTTAGTGGTTTAAGAGGTTTTTGAAATCATAATAGGTTTTAGAAGCCCAAGAATAAACTGAATTTCTCTAAAACCATGAATGTCATGACTTTTATTACATTTTATTAAAATGATATATCTGAATATAAAAAGCAAAAATTAAAGAAAAAACAAACACTGAGGGGCAGATTCACTAAGGGTCGAATTTCGAAGTTAAAAATACTTCGAAATTCGACCCTCGAATTGAAATCCTTCGACTTCGAATATCGAAGTCGAAGGATTTAGCGCTAAACGTTCGATCGAACGATCGAAGGATTTTAATCCAACGATCGAAGGAAAATCCTTTGATCAAAAAAAGCTTAGCAAGCCTATGGGGACCTTCCCCATAGGCTAACATTGACTTCGGTAGGTTTTATCTGCCGAAGTAGGGGGTCGAAGTTTTTTTTAAAGGGAAAGTACTTCGACTATCGAATGGTCGAATAGTCAAACGATTTTTAGTTCGGATCGTTCGATTCGAAGGCGAAGGTCGAAGTAACCCATTCGATGGTCGAAGTAGCCCAAAAAAACTTCGAAATTCGAAGTTTTTTTTATTCTAACCCTTCACCCGAATTTAGTGAATCGGCCCCTGAGTGATACAGTACAAATAATAATAGAAAAACCTGAAAACATCTAAAAATTTGAGTTATTTGGATAATACTGTAAATAGCAAAGAAAATCCGAAAACTTCTAAAAGTCTGTCTAAATCTAACATTTTTATAGATTTGGAGAAATTAAAAAAAAAACACCAATTTTTAGAGATGTGTGAACAAATATTTGACAATTGAATGTTAGTAAACAGGTCTCTCGGATTTAGTGGTTTAAGAGGTTTTTGAAAACATGATTAAACTCTTTCTCTAAAAACAAGAATGCCATGAAAGTTATTAAAAGATCCAAGTATAAAAGAAAGAAACAAAAAAACACAGAACTATGTGCTAAAAAAATGCGAAAATCTCTAAAACTTTCAGATAAGTACTAGAGAAAAAAAATCTAAAAACCTCTATAAGTCTGAATGGTTAAAAAAAGTCCAATAGGATCAGTGCAGCTCTCATTGACACCGCAACTATTTTCATCTGGTGAAGTTTTGTATTAGAATTTTATGTGGTTTTTAAATTTAATAAACCTCAAATTTTAAGAGTTTTAGAGAAATAAAAAAAACTGCACACATTTTTACAGAAAAAATATGATTCATGAAAAAAATAGATATCTGAATTTTTGAGGTTTTTTTTGGATGTTTTATTAGGCTTGTAAACTCACAAATCCAAGCAATTTAAAAGAACAGTAACACCAAAAAATGAAAGTGTTTTGAAAGAATGACAATATAATGTAGTGTTTCCCTATACAGGTATGGGACCTGTTATCCAGAATGCTTGGGACCTGGGGTTTTCCGGATAACTGATCTTTCCGTATTTTGGGTCTTCATGCCTTAAGTCTACTAGAAATTCATTTTAACCTCAAATAAACCCAATAGTCTGGTTTTGCTTCAAATAAGGATGAATTATATCTTCGTTGGGATCAAGTACAAGCTACTGTTTTATTATTACAGAGAAAAAGGAAATCATTTTTAAAAATTTGGATTATATAGATAAAATGGAGTCTATGGGAGATAGCCATTCCGTAATTCGGATCTTTCTAGATATCGGGTTTCCGGATAAGGGATCCTATACCTGTACTAGTACAACTGGTATATTTGCTGCTCTATAATAGTTTATATAAACAAGCTGCTGTGTAGCCATGGGGGCAGCTATTCAATGCTAAAAAAGGAGACAAGGCACAGGATACACAGCAGATAATAGATAAGCTCTGTAGTATGTAATGGGATTCTTCTGAACTTATCTGTGATCTACTGTGTAACCTGTGCTTAAATGGCTGCCCTCGTGGCTATACAGCAGCTTGTTTATATAAACGCAAGTGTCTCTGAAGTAAACACCGGTTTTACCAGTGCAGGGCAACAAACACTTTAACTTTTTGCTGTTACTGTTCATTTAAGTGTATTTCCACAATTTTTTTCAAATGAGTCTTTTATTTTCAGATTTTTTAAATAAATAAGTAAACGTAATTTTTTTCTAAAATATGAATTTATTTGAAGTAGAAAAACCCCACACATTTAATTTCTGCTAAATAGGCTTCATCTTCTTCCCCTTCTCAGAATTTTTTTCAAATGTCTTTTATATTCTGATTTTTTAATAAATAAGCAAACATTTGATTTTTTTTTTCTAAAATGTGAATTTATTTGAAGTAGAAAACTCCTCTAAAATTACACAAATTTGATTTCTGCTTAATAGGTCTCATCATCTTTTGTTTCTCTTAACTTGCTTCTATAAGTATAAGTATCTGCTATTATCTATGGGTTGTGTATATTTTTGTGCTTGAACTTTGTACAAGGTTTTCCTTTCCCAGGTGCTAAATAGCAAAGTTTGGTGAGACTACTCCAACGTTTCCAGAAGATGCAATAATTTAGCTAAAGAGCTTGACATCTAATACATGGGCTGCTTTTCATTTATTTTTTAAAACCCAGTTGTTGGGGGAAAAACATTTGAGGCAAGAAAACAAGAGTTTTCACTTCCCATAAACTCCCATGTACTTGAAATTCGACCAATCGAAATGTATTATAAAAATAGAATTTTTGAAACTCGGGTGAATAGGATCAACACGAAAACTCTAATCGACTTTGATTAGAATTTAAAAAACTCAATTCGAGTTTTAAAAAAACTCAAATGCCAGGAAGGCTGCAGACAGCTCCAAAATGATCCCTGGAATCTCCCAATGACTTAAAGGGCAATTCAGCAGGTTTAAGTGGCAAATAATCTAATTTGAGTTCTTAAAGCACCAGTGTATGGTAAATCTCAAATTTTTAATTTATAATATTGGTGTGTAGGCGCCAACTCAGGTCATTTTGCCTGGTCATGTGCTTTCAAAATATGTAAGTGCTTTCTGGTAGGCTGTCATTTCTCCTAATCAATGTAACTGAATGTGTCGCAGTGGGACCTGGATTTTACTATTAAGTGCTGTTCTTAGAGGTACCAGGCAGCTGTTATCTTGTGTTAGGTAGCTGCTATCTGGTTACCTTCCCATTGCTCTGTTGTTAGGCTTCTGGGGGAAAGGGAGGGGGTGATATCACTCCAACTTGCAGTACAGCAGTAAAGAGTGACTAAAGTTTAGCAGATCACAAGTCAAATGACTGGGGGCAGCAGGGAAACTGACAATATGTCTAACCCCATGTCAGATTTCAAAATTGAATATACAAAAAATCTGTTAGATCTTTTGAGAAACAGATTTCAGTGCAGAAGTCTGCTGAAGCAATACTATTAACTGATGCATTTTGAAAAAAACATTTTTTCCCATGTTCCCATGACAGTATCCCTTTAATGTTATATGGATTGCCTTTCTCTCTATGTAGTAACTAGGCAGTACCTTGTCCTTGTCCTTGCTGTCTAAGATAGCATAAATCTTATGGGGTGCCGTTTGTCCCACATACATTCTGTATACAAAACAATCCCTAATACACAGAATGAATGTCTCTCATGTTATATAAGTATTTGTGACCATACACAGAGAAAAAAAATATACAAAAGACTTATTTCTATTAAAGAATGAAAACAAAATCTGGTTAGTGTACAAAAGGATGTCATTATATCACAAACTCCATTCTGTACAGTTTAACAAGCAATCTGTCGCACAAATGTATAACCTCCATGTAACGGACGCACTTATGTGCAAAGTTACTTACAGAATGAATTATGTAAAAACAAAGTTGGACATAATATATAATAGTGTAACTAAATAGTGCTTGTCAAGCTAGATTTGATTGACAAAATAGATATCTGTGACAGAAAGCAAGATTTTATAGTACAGAATTCATTCTTTCCACAAAATGACAGTTTTGTTTCACAAAACAGATAAAATAACCATTCTGTGAAGCAACACTGTCAGTCACATTCCTGAACCAATAAGAACAAAGCTTATTGCCATATACAAACAAGATGAGAAGTGGCCAGCTCTGCTCCACATGGCTAAGGCAAAGTATCTGACCTGCTATAGAGGGCGCCCTCTAATGTCCCCTGTGCTGCATAGCAATAAACATGAACAAACCTTTCCTAAAAGAGCTGCTGTTAAACACTACAGGTTCATAAATGGAAGTTTTTACAAATGGCTGAGAAATATAATGCTGCACTTATAATGATTGTAGAGAAAGAAAAGTATGCAAAACTTATATAAATATGATCATTTTAGGTGATATGGGTATTCTTATGGTAGTAACCTGCTTGTGTGGCCATTTTGGTTAAGGGCATTCCTGCTGTTTTGCCATTATCTTATGACTCACTCCTGTTCCTCTTCCTGTCTAAGCTGAGAGCAATAATGGGACAGGCCACACCCACCTGTGTTGTTGTATTAAATATACCAGAAGTTACTGTGCTTGTCTGGCTGCTTTGCCTGACTCTCAGAGTCAGTTATAAGTTTTGTATATGATAGTTAGACTCCAATGTCTCCTCCTAGCTGTAATCTTGTACCAATTAGCTTGTAGTAGTCTCTTAATAATGTGCTTAGCTATAGTTCAACTACTACATTCATATCAATATATTCTGTGCTTTAAGAAAAAAAAAAGCTGCAAAAGGGCATGGTGCTCATTGTTACAGAAAAACCTCATATTCAGAAATATACCCCAAGCATTTCAATTAATAGATGCCATACTTGTTGTACAACTGAGCCTATAAAATGACAAGTTGCTTGTGTAATTAGTACTTGAGATTTGTTGTGTAGCATTGCAACATTCAATGCTAAATCTGACCTTGTGCCACTGTCACACCCTTGACCTTTGCAGAATAATCAGTCGTACCTATGAATGCCTGAGTGGGCTTTCTTATTAAAAAAAGGTTTGGTATCTAAAAGCTGCCTATTGAGGAGAAATACCTCAACCAGCAAGCGGAAAGACTTGAGCAATAATAAATCAGCCTGCTTTCTATTCATTCCTATGGGATGGACTTTCACCCAGTCATAAATATACTTCTAAAAATCTAATAAGAATGAGTAAAAAAAAGTAGTTTTTCTATGGTTTGCTCTAATCGCACACTTTATAAATCTGCTCCTAGATCAACTTGTACTATGAGCTATCCTCCATAACCCTGTATGATTTTAAAAAAAAGCCATCCAACCCTTTCTTAAATCTAACTAATGTATCAGCCATCATGACTGTAAAAAACACCTTCCAAATATTTAGACAGTACCTCTTTTCTTCTAATAGGAATGGCTGACCTTATGTCAACTGGAAGGACCTACTGGTAAATAAAGCATTAGAGAGATTATTATATGATCCCCTTATATATTTATACATAGTTATCATATCACCCCTTAAGCACCTCTTCTCCAGCGTGAATATCCCCAATTTGGCCAGTCTTTCCTCATAACTAAGATTTTCCATACCTTTTACCAGCTTAGTTGCCCTTCTCTGCACCCTCTCTTATCCAAAAACTATATATTTATTTAAAAATACTCAACTAATTATTAGAACACAAGACATTTGCAGACACATGAATAATTCAGCAATTTCTAAATTGTCACACGTTTGCATGAATTACTAGGCAGCTAAGAATTCACGTAGACACAGCTATGCATTTGTACAAAAAGAATGATGAAAGGCATTTTGTATATTTTTATTTTGTTTAATATATATGTTTAATATATATATATATATATATGTGGTCTAGCAACAGAGCAGAACAGCTGCATAATGTGCCCATTGGGAAATGCTGCAGTCTTGGTCTGTTAAACCTGCTACCTATTGTTATTATTCTAACAAATATGCAACCTTCCACAAAGTGACCCATATTGTTATAATGCTATACATTCTCTTAACTCACCACCTCCACTTTCAGCCTGTAAAATTCATCATCACCTATTTTGTCTTCCTCCTGCCACAATTTTCTCTAATGTTGATAATTTATAATTTTCTTCTCTACTCATTATAATTTTCTTCTCTACTCCTTATTATATTCTCTCATCTTCTGTTTGTATTCTTTCTCTTTTCTCTTACCCCTTCAGAATATTACACTCTCATTCTTCTTTGCCTACCCTCGTTTATTCTTATCTACCCGTTTCTCTTTCCTCTCATATTTCATAATTTCTTTTGCCGGCCCCCATTTTGCCTTCCACGCTTTTATACAAAATGAAATGTAGAAATTGTTAATCCAAATCATACATACATATATATCTACTATTTATTGTAATCCTAGTCCACAAGATCTTAGTTCATTGTTGGGCTGGGGCTTGCGCTTCAGCCCCTTCCGGGCTCTCTGCATCTGTTCACAACCCCCAGCCACCCCTCCCTGTACCCTGCGGTGCGATGGGGGCCAGGATGAGTGGTCAGGAGCAGAGTTCAGAGTCTCTGCTGGCAGGAAGTGGGTGTAGGCCAGTCTGATCCTGTCTTAGTTTTGTTAGTTGTAGTATCTGAATGCCTTTAATACCTAATCAACGTGGACCTTTAAGTCCTTGTATGAGAAACAAATAAAAAAACATTTTTACAATTTTTCACTAACTCATTTACTTTCAACCAGACTAAATATTGGGAGATTTAGGAGAGGGAGAAGATGCTAAAAACAGAAAATATATAGAATTAATTTGTAGACCACATATTTAAAAAAAAAAAAGAACAGTAAATTGTATGTATTGTTGTTGTTATAATGATATAAAACACTTTTATGACCATATGCATTCATAAGATAATGTGTGCTTTTCCCCCACAATTCCAGTGTCATCGCAACTGAGTGCTGAGCTGGGCCTGCTGCCTCGAAACAAATGTAATGGCACCTACATGTATTGATAAATTGGATGAAATGGATTGAAAGTTTCCCCATATTGGGATTCCATCATTTCCACTGATTTGTGTATATAAATAACATTTGCAGAATATTCACTGGGCACAAGTCTACAGGTGCAGTGTAAGACTGGGATGCCAGGGGCCCACCATAAAGTCTTAGACCAGAAAACCTAAGACCATGAGCCCATCAGACAGTGGACCTTTCCAAACTATTATTCCTCCTCTACTCACTCAACCTCTTTATTCTCCTAGTCTTTTATATTTACATACAATATTCTCCCATTATTAAGCATTTTCCCCATAAAAAATAGGGAATGACCATGAAATAGGCCAAACGTTTAGAAACAAGAGGCCCACTGACACCTGGGCCCACCGGGAGATTTCCTGGTATACCGGTGGGCCAGTCTGACACTGTACAGGTGCCTATTGACACAGCCCACAGAAGGAACCCTGTAAATACCTCCAGCTTGAAGGTAGTGGTTGCTACAAGGCTCATCAATAGGAGCACTTATGAACAATTCGGAGGCTACCAGATCAACTTATTGGTACCGAGTACAACTGTAGGAAGTGCAAGGAGCTTTTAAAGCAGTGCAAGTATGGCATAATTGTGTAGTAACCTGCTTGTGTGGACATTTTGGTTAAGGGCATTCCTGCTGTTTTGCCATTGCCTTATGATTCCTTTTCCTGCTCCCCACTTCCTGTCTAAGCTGAGAGCAAGCATGGAGAAGGCCATGTTTTAATAAATGTACCAGTAGTTATCTGCTTGTCTGACTGTTTTACCTGAACTAACACATTTAACCCACTGCTAGCCAAGCAGTTGATAACACAGTGTACACCACGAATGCATCTTTTTTGAATGACCAAAATTATTGAGGAAAGAAAGTGATGTAAACAATGGTGTAACAACACAGATGCGATGAGAAAGTAGGTGCGCACGAACAAATACAAGAGCACGGTGCCCATGCGTGAACGGCGGTGCATGCGCGTGTGCATGTGTAGATGGCAGCGAGTCGCCCTGTATTTCTTTTTTTTATGGCCCAGCCAATCAGAGAGCAGGTCTGGGTTGGCAGGGCCCATGAGGGCCAAGGCCCACCGGGTTTTTTCTTGGTGTCCCGCTGGCCCAGTCCGACCCTGCTCACATCACCATTATTGTGAATGCTAATTAAAATGCTACGAGTGCAGAGCTGTCAACTGTCCCGATTTGCAGTCAAAAATTCGGTGTGCTCGCAGTTTCTGTGGCTTCAGGAGAGGTTCTGCACATGTGTGTGACGTAACTTCCGCTGACATCACGTCTGCTGATATCACAACTAGAAAATGTTTTCTGCGGTGCTCGGCTCAACTCTCCTGAATACCAATGGGAAAAGTTAACAGCTCTTAAAATAAATGCAACATGTAAGGAAAAAAAAAATAGTGGTTTTATACCAGAATGTAATGTGTTGTAAACACATTATCTGATACAGTCTAGCATAGGGTTAACATAATGATATGTGGCATAATCTAACTCCCCTTTTTTACACAGCTTGATAATTATTATAAACTGGCCACCATTTCCCTTCCCCAATCCAGTATTCTAAAACAAATTGCTCTCTAAGGGGCAAATTTACTTACCTCCGAAGTTGTGCCAGCATTGGCTTTGCCACACTTCGGCAGGCGTAGATTCGCCAGGGTTACCGATCGTTTGCGAAGTTGCACTAGCGATGTTACTATCAGCGGTTCGAAGTTGCGCTAGTGATGCCTAATTTGCATACAGTGCCAAGTTAAAGTACAATGGACGTATATGTAGCAGCAAATACATTACACTACACAAGCCTGGGAAAACTTCATAAAATAAAATAGAGTTGTTATTTTGCCCTACACATGTGCCCACTGTATAGTTTATGTGCCATATGTTAGGAAATGTAGGGAGGAAGCAGGGTACCCCCAAAAAAATGTACGATCTTTTCCAGCCTATCACCCTTAAAAAAAGTAAAAAGACGCCAGCATTTTTTGGGACTTAGAAAAAAGTGAAGTGAAGCAAGTCCTATCTACTTTATTGAACTTCGTCTGGTCTGAGGTGGACAAAGTAAAGTCTGGCACAAGAGGTAACGTTCACTGAATTAGCGTAGTTACGTCCCTTCGCCAGAGCGCAACTTCGTCTGGCATAAGGGTGCGAAGTAGTGCTAGAATAGGTCCACTTCGCTAGTGAATTTACGCCAGCACCCGTTAGTAAATCAGGGAAGTGGCAAAATTACGTCACTCTGGCGAATTAGCATTAATAGCCACTTCGCAATTTAGTAAATTTGACCCTAAATACCGTATATACTCGAGTATAAGCCGCCCGAGTATAAGCCGAGGTACCTAATTATACCTCCAAAAACTGGGAAAGCTTATTGACTCGAGTATAAGCCGAGGGTGAGAAATGCAGCAGCTTCTGGTAAGTTTCAATCTCATATTTGGATGACTATTCTTAGGCGCTGGCTACTATTCTAAGCGCCGGCGAATATTCTTAGGCGCCAGTGAATATTCTAAGGCGCCGGCGAATATTCTTAGGCGCCGGCTACTATTCTAAGGTGCCGGTGAATATTCTTAGGTGCCGGCTACTATTCTAAGGCGCAGGCGACCGTTTTTGCGCTTGACCTGAGTATAAGCCGATATAGAGTTTTTCAGCATATTTTGGGGGCTGAAAAACTCGGCTTATACTCGAGTATATACGGTATGCAGTACAGGCATTAATATGTTAATTTTTTTCTGTTAAGGGCAAGCTAAGGTTGTTTCATGGGTGGAGAATTTTTAAATAACTGCTAATTTTACCCAGCAGTTAACAGTATTTGTCTGTCTATCAGAAATCTGAGGCTAAAGGACATGCACATTTTTTAAGGAATTCGTAGTTACCTAGGTAGATAGTTGAAAAAAGACCAAAGTCCACCAGGTTTAACCCCTCCAAATGAAACCCACCATCCATGCATGCACTCACATTGACCCCTCCATGCACTCACAAACTATATATGCACATATCTATATTAATTGTAGATTTTAGTATCACTATTGTCTTGCATTTTCTGCTTGTCCGATAAATCATCCAAGTCCCTCTTAAAGGCATTAACAGAATCAGCCATCACAACATCACCCGGCAGTGCTTTCCACAACCTCACTGTCCTGACTGTGAAGAACCCCCTACGTTGCTTCAAATTAAAGTTCTTTTCTTCTAGTCTAAAGGGGAGGCCTCTGGTACGGTGATCCACTTTATGGGTAAAAAGGTCCCCTGCTATTTGTCTATAATGTCCTCTAATGTACTGATAAAGAGTAATCATGGCCTCTTCGCAAGTGTCTTTTTTCACATAGAAAAGCAAATCAGACGGCACTAACTTTTCTGCTCAAATTTGATAATTGGGTGCACGTCTAGTAGCCTATTCACAATGGCTGCTCCAAGGTATACAAATTTCATCCAGTAGACAGCACTCCCTTTTCAATAAAACCGTCTTTATTCTTATTTGGACAGCAACATCATGCAACGTTTCGAGTAGCACTCCACTCTTTGTCAAGCGTCTCTTTTCTACAGAAAACAACCCGAACCGTGACAGTCTACCCTCATAATTTAAGTCTTCTATCCATCTAACCAGTTTAGTTGCACTTAGTATCTGCACTCTCTCCAGCTCATTTATATCCCTCTTAAGGCCTAGAGTCCAAAACAGCACTGCATACTCCAGATGAGGCCTCACCAGGGAACTATAAAGAGACAGAATTATGTTTTCATCCCTCGAGTTTATGACCTTTTTTATGCAAGACAGACCATTATTTGCTTTGGCAGCCCCAGAATTACACTACCTAGAATTAGAGAACTTTTTATCTACAAAAACTTGTTATCATGCAAACTTGAATTCTGCAAGACCTCCCTGTTTTACCTTTGTTTCCACCTAAATCTGAAGACACAGGATACATTAATTTTTCAGGATTCATTGAGATCTGGCATAGTGCCGAGAGACTGGCAAATTGCTAATGTGGTGCCTCTATTCAAAAAAGGATCCCATTCTCAGCCTCAAAACTATAGGCCAGTTAGTCTGACATCAGTGGTAGGAAAGCTTTTTGAAGGGTTAATAAAGGATAAGATACTGGACTTCATAGCAAATCATAATACTATGAGTTTGTGCCAGCATGGTTTAATGCGTAATAGATCTTGCCAGACTAACTTAATTTAATTTCTTTTTATGAGAATGTAAGTAGAGACCTCGATTCTGGGATGGCAGTGGATGTGATTTACTTAGACTTTGCTAAAGCATTTGATACAGTGCCACACAAAAGGTTATTGGTTAAATTAAGGAGTGTTGGCCTGGAATATAGTATTTGTACCTGGATAGAGAACTGGCTAAAAGATAGACTACAAAGAGTGGTGGTAAATGGAACATTTTCTAATTGGACCAGTGTTGTCAGTGGAGTACCGCAGGGCTCTGTACTAGGTCCCTTGCTTTTCAACTTGTTTATTAATGACCTGGAGGTGGGCATTGAAAGTACTGTTTCTATTTTTGCAGATGATACTAAATTGTGCAGAACTATAGGTTCCATGCAGGATGCTGCCACTTTGCAGAGTGATTTGTCTAAATTGGAAAACTGGGCAGCAAACTGGAAAATGAGGTTCAATGTTGATAAATGCAAGGTTATGCACTTTGGCAAAAATAATATAAATGCAAGTTATACACTAAATGGCAGTGTGTTGGGAGTTTCCTTAAATGAGAAGGATCTAAGGGTCTTTGTAGATAACACGTTGTCTAATTCTGGACAGAAAGCAAATAAAGTTCTGTCTTGCATAAAAAAGGGCATTAACTCAAGGGATGAAAACATAATTATGCCTCTTTATAGGTCCCTGGTAAGGCCTCACCTGGAGTATGCAGTTCAGTTTTGGACTCCAGTCCTTAAGAGGGATATAAATGAGCTGGAGAGAGTGCAGAGACGTGCAACTAAATTGGTTAGAGGGACGGAAGACTTAAATTATGAGGGGAGACTGTCAAGGTTGGGGCTGTTTTCTCTGGAAAAAAGGCGCTTGCGAGGGGACATGATTACACTTTACAAGTACATTAGAGGACATTATAGACAAATGGCAGGGGACCTTTTTACCCATAAAGTGGATCACCGTACCAGAGGCCACCCCTTTAGACTAGAAGAAAAGAACTTTCATTTGAAGCAACATAGGTGGTTCTTCACAGTCAGGACAGTGAGGTTGTGGAATGCACTGCCGGGTGATTTTGTGATGGCTGATTCAGTTAATGCCTTTAAGAATGGCTTGGATGATTTTTTGGACCGACATAATATCAAAGGCTATTGTGATACTAAGCTCTATAGTTAGTATAGGTATGGGTATATAGAATTTAATTAAAAGTAGGGATGGGTGTATGTATGGATGCTGGGTTTTCATTTGGAGGGGTTGAACTTGATGGACTTTGTCTTTTTTCAACCCAATTTAACTATGTAACTAACTATGTAACTATTAATAAAAGCATATTTTACATTACTAACAGACCTTAATTATAGAGGAAATAGACCCTGATGCCACACGAGGGTCTATGGCACGTTGCTGGTGAGATTTTTTTTGCATCGTTCTATATCTAATTTTTGGACTCCCAGACCTAAATCTGATGCCCTCTTTTAGACAATGTTTTTTCAGCTGTAACAAAATATCATATATAGAGGGAACATTTTATTTAATCTAACAGTAGCCATGACTAGAAAAAGACATGTTTCAAATTAGAGGCAAAAGGTGGGGAATTTTACATGAAATGGGGGAGGTATGGCACATCCTCTGAAGTCTGGCAAAACAGTTACAAAGTCTGACTTTGGGACTGCAACAGTTAATTATTGACCACTTATCTCTGCTTATGGAGCTTGGTTATCAAAGGGAAACTATTCACTTATTAATGATTCATTCTAAAATATTCATAAGTGGTATACAGGATATGTTAAAAGTAGCTATAACCAATGTACAAGCAAAAACTTGTTCCTGGCAGAGAAAAGGGGTAAGAAATTCCCTACAGTTCTTGAATTCTCTTTGCCTCTTTTTATTCCTGAAGTTTAAATCCAGATATTTTTTTGCAGGTTTTATCTGCCCAAACTTTAACTTGTTATACCCAAAACAAGGTTGGTCCAAACTCAGTTTAAGTTTATTATTCTTAGAGGAAAAAAAGAAAAGCCAGCATTGTATAAATAATACTATATAAACACAATATCTGCAAAGGAACACTCTACATCAAAAAGCTGACGGTAAGATGCTTGTTTTCTATTCACAAAATACCTGCTACAATCCCACAAAAATGCTTTGTGTATTTGTGCAGAGTAATACAATACCAGGGGTCAACAAACTTTTTACCTGTGAGCCACATTCAGATGTAAACAGAGTTGGGGAGCAACATAAGAATGAAATATTCCTATAGAGTGCCAAATATGGGCTGTGATTGGCTATTGTTAGCACCTATGTGGACTGGCAGCCTACAGGAAACTCTGTTTGGCAGTTCCCTTGGTTTTTATGAAACCAAAACTTGCCTCCAAGCCTGGAATACAAAAATAAGCACCTGCTTTGAGGCAACTGAGAGCAACATCCAGGGGATTGGTGAAGAACTTGTTGCTCACGAGCCAATTATTGGGGATCACTGCATTACCCAATAGTTATAAACAGTTTAATACATAATAAACATTGTTAGCCAATAAATGTATAATATTGTTGGCTTATGACTAATTATTCATAACCTTTTACTAAGATTTATAAATATTACCCCCTGCTTCCACCTATTAGCTCAGCCTACCATTCACCACGCTATCAATCCGTATTTAGCAAAACATTCCATATCACTAGAAATGTCCCTGGGTTGCTCTTTACCTTGTATGACTTTAAATATAGGGGAATGCATTTTCTACCAATTCTAACCATTATATTTTGTCTTGTGCAATACAAAAAGCCTTTTGTATCATCATTTTTATGTCAGTGACTGACTAGCATGAGTCCTCTTGTACTTCTTTTGTGCAAACCAACCAAGGGGCAAATTTACTAAAGGGCGAAGTGACTAACGCTGGTGAAAATTTGCCAGCGTGACGTCATTTCGGAACTTTGCCGATTCACTAACGGGCGCTGGCATAAATTCGCTATCGAAGATCAAAGACTCTAGCGCTACTTCGCACTCTAACGCCAGGTGAATTTTCGCTCCAGCAAATGGACGTAACTACGGAAAATTCACTAAGATGCGGATTTTACTAAACGTTACCTCTTGCGTCAGACTTGCCTTCGCCACCTCAGACCAGGCAAAGTGCAATAAAGTAAATAGGAGTTCCTCAGAAAATTTCGAAGTCCCAAAAAAACGCTGGCGTCTTTTACTTTTTACAGGGTGATAGGCTGAAAAAGATCGTAATTTATTTTTTGGGTTCCCTCCTTACCCCCTACATTTCCTAACTATACAGTGGGCTTATGTGTAGGGCAATATAAATTTTTTTATTTTATTAATGTTCCCTGGCTTTGTGTAGTGTAATGTAGTTACTGCAACATATCCGTCCATTGTACATAACTTCACGCTGTATGCTAATTTGGCATCGCTAGCGTAACTTTGAACTGCTTATCGTAAAATCGCTAGCGCAACTTTGCAAGCATTCGGAACTCTGGATGGAACTTTGGATTTTCGTGAATTAGCGTTGTCCTGGCGAATCTACGGCTGGCGAAGTGTTGCGATGTCATCGAAGCCACCGCTGGCGCAATTTCGGAGTTAAGTAAATTTGCCCCAAGTCTGAGTCTAGATCAATGGGTCCTCAACTACATAATGACACCATGAAAAAATTTAATAAATAAACATCAACAATCTTCTTGGTTTCTTAAAGGGCACCTGTAGCCCTAAAATATTTCCCCCCACTAAATGTGCAAGCTAATAGAGCCTGTACTCCAGTTGAGTGTTTTTTTTTTTTTTAAAAAATGGTCCTGGCAGCATTAGGACACTCCCTCCCAGTACTAGTGGCCAGACCCAGATTTGTGGCGAGACACATTTTTTCATTTTCTATATTGTAAAAGTGCACAGCACTGAATATCATTTTTTTAATAAAAGTTTAATAAAAGTTCTAGTAAATATGTACAAATCAATCATTATCTTGAATCAAAAGGTTCACTCGTTTCAAATCACAATATTTCTAGAATATGTGATTTTTGAACCTAATTTATTTTTAACGAAATATAAAATGATGCTATCTTCATCATGGTAGCAAAAAACATTCATAATTGTTTAAATCTAGCAAGTGATGGGGCAACAATTAGTTATAAATCTACTTATTGTGATAAACATGTATTTAAAAGGAAATTCCTCTCCACATTTTGGTGCAAAATACACAGAGGCACATTTATCATCTTTCTCATTTTAATGGTTTTAGATTTTTTTAAAAACCAAGAATAAAATAATTTTCCCTAAAACCATGAATACCATGTATTTTATTAAAAGATCTGAATATAAAAAGCACAAAAAAAAAAGCTTAACTATGCTCTAAAAAAATGTAGAAAACCTCAAAACAATTCAAGATTTTCGGATAATTACTATTAAAAGAAAACCTCTAAAATGGCTTAAAAAAGGTCCAGGGGGATCCCTCCAATTGAATTCTATAGGACCTTCGACTGGCAAATTTTTGTATTTTTAGAATTTTTTGTAGTATTTACACAAAATTTGTACAAACTTTTAGCGTCCCATTTATTAAAGGCCCACTTTTAGTGGCATTAAAGCTTCTTAAAACCAGATTAAACTCATTTTCTATAAAACCCATGAATGACATGAAAGTAAATAAAGACCTGATTATAAAAAGCACAACGGAAAATAGTCACTGAATGATCCGAAAAAGAATTTACAATTTACATTTTTGTGAATACATGTTTGTGTGAAAACAAATGTAAAACCATGAACAAAAGACACATCTTTGCAAGAAAAGAAGGGCAGATTTCAGTGAATCCTACATGACCTTGACAGCTTTTACTTTTGGTGTACGTTTGTATTTGTGGATTTTACGGATTTTACACTTACGAATACAAAAAATTCTGGATTGAGGAACTATGAGAAAAATGCGCTAAAAACAGTGGCGTATTTGGTTCTTACTGGGCCCAACAGTAAATTCATTTTAGGGCCCCCAACATATACAGAGGTTGTCCTGTTTAACCAGTATATGCTGAGATTGCTCAATAATGAGGGCCTCATGGGGCCCCCTATAACTCTGGGCCCCCTTGCAGCCGCAGGGTCTACTTTTTCTGTAGTTACACCCCTGGCTAAAAAGCCTGAATCGAAGAAACTAATTTTCCCAGAACATTCTTAAATTGGCCCCTTAGAAGAAGGATCACTTGCTAAGCACATAGGCAATGGGAACAATGGTTGGGAAACGACACAGTTTTAATTTACCTTGTGCATTGTGAATGGGTAGAATTTTTACTGGGAATTTCTTACGTTTTTTCTATCTATTATCTGTCTCTCTCTGTCATGGAAGAACAAGCTATACATCAGATCTTTTCCTACATTTTTCATGTGTCTCACAAATGTACTCTTTGGGGAAACACTCATATCAATACATCCACAGACTGGAGTGCAGTCCTCTGCGAGTTCTGTTATGCTATCACCAATGGCTGGATTTAGTGGTAATATTGTGACTGTAACTAAGTCAACACACTACAACAACACTAATTAAAACAAATACCATAATAAAAAAAAAACGCAACACAAGGAAGCACAAACAAATAATAGCAATGCTGCACTACAAGCCGAGATGTGGCTTTTGTCTTTTCTTTTCAAAATCTTTTTTCTGAATTTTACAATAAAACAATATGACCATTTTCCAACATGTAAATAAATATGCAGTTTCATATTTGAAATGAATATCATACAGATTTTTAGATGAACAATGGACATACACTTTTGTGATAGTTATTGATCGCTGCTCTGTTGATTCAGCATTATGTTTGAATCACATACTCTTATTCTTCTCTTTCCTTCTCTATTCATATAAAGTAGTTACCGTATATACTCGTGTATAAGCCGACCCGTGTATAAGCCGAGGTACCTAATTTACCTAAGAAAACTGGAAAAATGTATTGACTCGTGTATAAGCCTAGGGGCCCCATGTCAGCTTTCAAAATGTGAATGTGACCCGGCCGCAACAATTGGGGGACACTGGGCAGGTACCTGTTACTGTCTGTGACTGACTGTGTCGCCGCCCGGATTTCATGTTTGCTTCCCTCTGCCACCCCTATTTCATGTTTGCTTCCCTCTGCCACTTCCCCCCCCTGCCCTCCCCTCCCCATCTGTCGCTCTCCCCACCCCGGCCCTCACGTCTGCTGCTCTTCCCTCTGTCACATACCTCCTTCCGCGGCCCCAGCAGGACTGCCTGTGACTGACTGTGTCGCCGCCCGGAGCAGGTCCAGGAGCTCCGGGCGGCGCGTCCTTCCCTGCCGGCGTTCGCTCCCAAAATGGCGGCGCCCATGGCCGCCACGTGGCGGCCATGGGCGCCGCCATTTTGGGAGCGAACGCCGGCAGGGAAGGACGCGCCGCCCGGAGCTCCTGGACCTGCTCCGGGCGGCGACACAGTCAGTCACAGGCAGTCCTGCTGGGGCCGCGGAAGGAGGTATGACCCGCGTATAAGCCGAGTTTGAGTTTTTCAGCACATTTTGGGTGCTGAAAAACTCGGCTTATACGCGAGTATATACGGTATACCCTGCCAAAACTTGTTAATTTTTCCTTCATAATTATGCAAAGATAAATCCCTTTCTCTTTCAAGGAACAACTAAAACGCTTCACCTGTTGCATCTTAATAATAATAATCAGCCCCCAAACCCCCCAAATTTTTGCCACTCATTCAGTACTATACTCTGCATCCCTGTTAATATTTTTTTTCACATGAATTAATTAAATTGGGCTTGTGCTGAACATATTCCGTACCTATTGTTTTAATTAGAAAATAGGTTTGGGGTTTTCTATATCTTGCACTAAAGAGGACACAACCTGAAAGTGAAGTCATATTCTACTCAGTGCCGGGCCAAGTCGGCCGGGTGCCCTAGACAACCAGGCGACTACACTGCCCTCCACCGTTTGCACATGCGCAGAGGACTAGACATGCAAGTATGCATGCGCCGAGGATGTGCATACGCAGAGGACGTAGATATGTATAGGACACGCAAGTGAGCAGGCGCAAGAAGAAAAAACTGCTGCCACTGCTTCTGGAACTAGGGGAAGGTGTCGGAAGAGGTAAGTACCTGGTGACCCTCTACCTTTGGGCCCTAGGCACGTGCCTTTTTTGCATACCCCTAGTTCCGTCCCTGATTCTACTTCTATTCATAGGTGCCTAATCAAAACAAATCCCCAGTAGTGATGGGTGAATCTGTGCCGTGAAAAATTAGCGAAACGCATTGAAGTCACTGAATGTCGTACGTCAAATTATTTTGACGTGCGACAATTTTGATGTGAGAGACAATTTTTATATTTTGTCCAAATGCATTAAAGTCAATGAGCGTCCGAATAATTTTGATGAGCAACAATTTTATGCGCGTAACTATACTGACACGCAAAAAAAAAATTCACAAAGGATTTTTCACCACAGTTGGCGGCAACATGTGGAAATTTGACGCAGATTCGTGCCTGCCGAATTAATTCGCCAATCACTAATCCGCAGTCCACTAAAATGCCTCTGTACAATGAGGTTGTTTTTTAAATCTCAAACCCTAACAAAGGCTTCAGCTGGGGGGAGGAAGGGGCTTTGTTTATATAGAGGGCTGCTGTTTTTTTTTTGATAATACACCTATGAACAGGAAGTAGAATGTGACTTCCTTTTGTTTACATCATTTGTCCTGTTTAGAAATAAAAAAAAACCTTCCATATCTCCTAATTAAAATAATTGGCAAATGGTATGTTCAGTGAAAGCACTGTTTATTGAACTAATTGAAAAATAGTGTGTAATGCCCTTTAAAGCTTTTCCTTCTGGCTGCACTTTAAGTTTGGAATTCTAAGTACAGAACTCTTCCTAAACTTCTTCAAAAATAAACTGACATCCTATCCACTAACATGGCATGGGGTCCAAACTCATAATTTATGGGCAAACCCGCCATGCTTCAAAACAAAACTCTAATGCTGCCTTTTGGAGCACTAACACAGTATCTAGTCGAGTCTTGGGACTTACAGTCTAGCACCACAGCCATTCTGAATACCACCACTTATTTGTGCATGTGAGTAACCCACACACTTAGAACGTAAGCTCTATGGGGCAGGGGCCTCCCTTTTCTTATGTCACATTAATTTGAGTACTGATAGAAATGTATTTCAATTGTATGCAACCTATAACTGTGCAGCTGTGAACTTCTAAAACAATGTTGATTTCCTTTTCCAAATTGTATTGCTAACTTACTTTCCCATCTTTAAATTGCAGAGAATAAATGTCTTAATTAGAAACCTGTTTCCTTATTGGCATATATTTCAACACATAATACAATGGACACATTTAGTGGAGCTATTTCTAGTTAACAATGTCACATGCATAAATGAATGTAAAAAGCTAATTGTAATTATTGGCCAAAACTTTTATTTCCCCTTCTTCTTTTCAGTTTAATTGTATTTTCGTTGTTTACATTTTAACTGCCGATTCCCCTATAAAAGTGTCTTAGGAGTATCTTAATGTGAATCGCTGATTTACCAACATATAAAAGTTTCACTTTCTTGACAGCATGGCTATAATTACAAGTTAAAACTAAATGCACAAAAAAAGAGTAATTTAAATGCAGACTACTTTGTTTCTTAAGAAACACGATGAACTGAAAATCTGTATTGAGGTGCTTGTGGTACATGTAGTCATCAGGGTTGGAATGGGCTGGACTGACCCCTTGTCGGCTCCGCTGGCCCAAACCTGCTATTGCTGCTGCCCCCAGTCTCCATCCCTGGTCCCAGTCTCTGCTGCAAACAGTCTGGGCTGGGTCTGATCCTGGTAGCCATCTTTGTGGGCCTATGCATGCATGTAATCATACAAGTATAATATCATTTAAAATGTTTCTACATAATTTCAATGGTGCACATGTAATTGTACACAAAGCTTGGATATTTTCTATTGAGGGTTGTATAAAATAATTTACTGTACACATTTCTGCCACAGTTATATTACAACAGTGACATATACGTCCAATTCTTTTGGTGCAACTGAGCTGCAGGGATTGGTGCAGGGTACAGAAGGCAGGAAGGACTTAGTTGCATCAAGTACAACTATATGGAGGTTCAAGGAGTGTTACACGCAACTGACTGCAGGGACTGTAACTGCACGTATGGATATACGAGTCCTATTATTTAGTTTCTTCTTCAAATGTTCCTTTATTTATGTGAAATTTTTAATAGGTAATATATTCAGGTTGCGGGCCCCACCAACCCAGACATGCTCCCTGGCTGGAAACCTTGGGTACAGCCCCGTGACCTCTCCACATGGACCCGATCGTCATGGCCGCAAAAAGAATAAGGTACATGGCGCCGGATGCATGGGGTTGCCACTGGAGCGAGGGGTCCTTGGTGGGACCCCCAGTCTGATCGTGTATTTATTGATAAGCAATTGTTTTTACCTGATTCATTGAACAATTGTTTTCACCTGATTCATGATAAAATCGGCAAGAAAATAAACCTATTGACCCCCAGAAATACGTCCTTTGGCTCTAATGCATTTGGTGCAAGACAGAATGTCCATTGACCTCAATATGTTTGCCCAAATTTTGCTATTTCTCTGATTGCTCCCCAGTTTTTGCACATTCAGTACTATATTCCTTCTCCTTTAATGAGTCACTGAAAGAAAACAATAAAATAAACTTTGATTTTATCACATTAAAAATTTAAATATTCTGTCTCACCACGGGTGAACATGGCATGGCAAACATTTGCTCCATGCTGGCAAAATTTTTATTTTTTATATATACAGTCCTCATAGTATTATTGACATGCCTATTTTAGTATAACCATTTGAATCAGGTGCGTTCCGCCAATGAGGCGAGCTGAGGCGCTCACTAAGATACGTTTCCGCTCCTGTCACTTTAAAGAGCCCAATTTCCATTTTTGAAACCGGAAATTCAGCTTTACTAGTGCGAGAGTGCTCAGTTGCGCTCTCCGCACTAGTGTTCCTGCGAGGGGAGGGGCGGCATTTAAGGTGCTGCCTCAGGCGGCGTCTTCATTACAATCGGCGCTGCTGATTTGAATAATTATATATGGTGGTTCAAGTTATTTTTTAGTATCTTATAAATTGGCCCTTCAAACAACTTTTCAGTAGTCTTTAATTTTTTCTTTTTTATAGTTTATTTTATGTATTTATTATTATAGTTATAGTTTCTTATTCTGACTCTTTCTAATCTATAAAATTAGGGACCCTATATAAAAAAACCCCGCAGAACCGTGACCCGCATCCGTACCCGCACCTGTTTTTACAGGTAACCCGCGGGTACCCGACCCGCTGCAGGACTCTAGTGCAAAGCAGACGGGAGTCTATCAATATGGGCTACCAGAGGAGGAAGTGAGACATAGTAAGGTCATGGGTGGGATGGAAGAGTTTCAAACCCATCTGCGACTCAAGTAGAATGTGTGAATGATGTCCTGAACCCGCCCCATACGCACGTCACTATAGCGTATAAATCATAGTCTTTTATGGGACCCGGCAAGTGACAATGCTATGAAAAGGGTTAAATCCCAGTTTGCCTGGAGTCAAATTCGGGAGTCCTTCTTGCACTTAATCTAGGATACATGAATTAATATTCTTTTAAAGCGTTCAGAAATACACTCAGCGTAAATGAATGCAGCATCAATAAAAACATGTTAGAACGCTTTACTGTAATGAAGCCCAGAAATAAACTGAGAACATATGAAGGTGAATGATTTGATCAATATTAATAGTGATGTAAAGACAAAAGAAGTATTCATCAGATTAAACAATAATATGGGAACAAGGCAAGGTGATACTAATGGAATTAATACAGGAACAAAAAGCTTACAAGCTTCTTTACTTTTCACAATTGGTTTCTTGACATCTATTAAGTATGGCATTGATTTTCCTATAAGCACAAACTGCAGTCCCATCACAATGCTTGAGCAAAGTTATTGACCGCATTGAGCAGACCCTGCCATAAAACGACAAAGGTTTAAAACAAAACGTTGTAAGCTCTCTTTAAAGTAAATAAATCACACAGCTTAATCTTGCAAATGAGCAGAGTCGTCTTAGGAGGACCAAAAAAATAAATAAAAAATTATGCCATAAAACATTTGTGACTTGATATAACGACCCCTGTTTTGCGGTGGCTGTCAATTTTAAAAGGGCCATTAATAATTGTTATAGCTGTTTGTAAACAGAAAGGAATTGAGAATCCCGCTATGCTGATCGGGGGCTTGAATTTCCATTTGAAAAAGTTCACTCAAAGTCACTATTGCAAAATGTCAGAGGCAGGCATGTCATCAGCGCTATAAATCTGGCGCCACCGGGTTTGTGTCATGTTTGCTCCGGAGAGAGATGCAAATCAAAGGCATTTCTTCTGTCACCGTGCAGTGGTAATGGAAGCAATCATTTAGTGCACTGTGTGTGACCATTCACAGTCCATCACTCTCTCGAGAGGATAAATAAAATTGTATTTAATAAAGTTTTTACAAGCTAGATTGGATCAACAATGTAAAGTAAAATGCTTCATGAATTTATGTTTTGTTTATTGAATTAACTGCTCGTGAAACAAAAAAAAAAAAGATGCATGGTACAATGAAGGACATTGGAGTCAGTGGAAAAAAAATCCATGTACTCTCTAACTTCTGGGTTTTATGTTGGGTTTATTTGAACTTCTTAAGGAGTATAGTGCACTGTAAAGTCACACGCTCTCTCTGTGCCAATTTTATACTGTAGGTTTGAATTAATGGTAGGGTTGCCAACCCGGTAAAATACCTGCCAAGGCCGGGGCCGGTATAACAAATTTACCGGCAATGTAGCTGACGGTAAATTTGTAATACGATTACAAAGAGCCCTCGGCCTGCCCCCAATCCCCTTAAACTTTGCTTTACTTTTGGTTCTTTTAGCATCCATGGCGCGGCCCTGCCACTTTTGACGTCACGGCCCGCCCATTTTGACGTCACAGACCGCCCCTTTGTGTCCCCGCCCCCCACCAGCCGGTAAAGAATTTTAAAAAAGGTGGCAACCCTAATTATTGGCCTTTCTTTTTTTCTTCCTCTTTCCAGACTTAAAATTGACCTGGGGAGCCAAAAATAGTATTGCTCTATGAGGCTACGGTTTTATGATCATTATTACAGGTAGGGATGTACCAAATCCACTATTTTGGATTCGGCTGAATCCCTGAATCCTTTCGCAAAAGTTTTGGCTGAATACCGAACTGAATCCTAATTTGCAAATGCAAATTAGTGATGTCAAGAGGAAGAAATTTTTTACTTCCTTGTTTTGTGACAAAAAGTCACACGATTTTCCCTACCTGCCGGATTCAGATTCGATTCGGGCAGGCAGAAGGATTCGGCCAAAAACAAATCCTGATGAAAAAGGCCGAATCCTGTCCGAATTCAGAAATCCTGGATTACAGGTATAGGATCCGCTATCCAGAAACCAGTTATCCAGAAAGCTCTGATTTAGTCCATGGGTGCATAAATATGTAACAGGAACCAAAACATTGTGAGTTTTTCTCCAAAATAATAACCAAAAGTATAATTAAAAGTTCAAACCATTTATTGGGACATACAGGTGAATAGTGATGGGCGAATTTATTCACCAGGTGCAAATTCGCCGGAGAATAAATCTGCAAAACCAAAAAAATGGACGCCGGGGCCGGGAAATTTGCAAAGGCCTAAAACGTTTCGAGCCTGGTGAGTTAGGCTGGTGAGTAAGCCTATGAGTAAGCTTATGAGTAAGTGCCTCAACAGGCACAAAACGCGTCAGGCATTCACCTGTATGTCCCAATAAATGGTTTGAACTTTTATTTATACTTTTGGTTATTATTTTGCAGAAAAACGCACAATTTTTTGGTTCCTGTTAATTGGACCCTAGCAAAAATATACCTGCTGAGATTCCAAATCGCATAGCTCTTAATGGTAAATATAAAAAACACACACACACAAAAAAAATTATAAAATGAAGAATAGATTTCAAGCATATAGCTCATAGAAATAATGCCCCCATGCCAGTCTTAAAGTATATACAGACAAACACACCAGAGTGCTATAACGTGTCAGTAATAATAGCCTCCATTGTCCTTCGGAATTTAGCATGGATATAGTGGGAATTAGCAGTAGCAGCCACAAACAGCTCTCATGTGAAGTGGGTGCAAGCAGAGTTCAGGGATGCGGATTTGTCCAACCATGAACTAGTTGGCTGCACATAGCAATGATTTAGTTAAAACAATGCATCTATTTTTTTCAGGGGCCAAGGTCTGTAGATATAGGTCTTTCCTTAAAGGGGAACTCCACTCAAACAAAACTTAAGCTTTTCGAAAAGTAAACATAATTTCAAGCAACTTTACAATATAGATTAATTAAAAAATATGCAAACTTTTTATGATTATTAATGGTTTGGAACAGTTCCCTAAGCCAAGCCCCCTGCTCTCCTCCTGATCTGTCTGACTACTGTTACTTTGTATCAGCAGCCATCTGTCCTCAGTCTGCATCCTCCAAAACCCACAATTCCCTACACACGTGATTTCAATAAGGAACAGAACATCACAGTGCAATGCATTGTGGGTTATGTAGTTCCTGCATGTTGTCTGTAAGCTGTGGAGAAGTTGTTACAATTTGTAAGATCAGTGTTTAGTCCCTCCTTCCCTACCAGGATTTCAAATGATGCAGAAAGAGAAAAACTGTTGGATTTCAGCATAGAAAATAGCATTTATTCATACTTTTTGAAGAAACAGGTAACTGTGATGGGTATATTAGGTGATTCTCTGTTATGTGGACCTCTATCAAATTTTGGTTTGGGCGGAGTTACCCTTTAAACTGTCAACTTCGGTACATAGGAAATTAGTGGATTTATGTGTCGCTGGGGCTGATTCCCCAGGTATTAAGGAAAAATTACTATTACTCTTTTTAATTCTAATGTTTCAATTTTTCAATTAATTTATAAATGCTTGGCTTTCTGTGCAGGTTGAAAGAAATTCTTGATGGACCAGACCACACTTCAATTGGTGATGCTACTTGTAAGATATACCTTTGTTACAAGTGTCCTTATTGGGATTCCCATTGAAAACATATTCTGCATCTATTTAATAAGCTGTTAAAGACATGGACAATGCTGCTGACCTCACATAAAATTCCCTTTTTTATGCCCATGCTATGCATTTCGTTTTGTACACTTGCTTGGTATTATTTTATTCAATTCATATGAGGAACATTCATTTCACCTAAGGGCCCGTTCATTCCTTTTTTTGAAATTGCTTTATATTCATAGTGTGTCTTATTAGCCTTTGAGGTAATGAGGTGACAGGCAAATTAATTGGAGGATTATGCTACAGACCCCTCTATGCAAATGAAAATGAGAAGGCTGCATGTCTGGGCCAGCCTAAATAATTGGGCATTTTCACTACCCATGGGACTGATGAGACTGCAAACATACTTAGAGGGCTAAATATTACCCCCAAGCAAATATGTAGGCTACTAGAGCCAACACTCCAGTCGGGGGTAACAGTATTTTTTTTTTAAATACCCCATACCCCCACCAGCGCTAGGCCACCTGCACTGGGAGTGCATGTACAAATGTGCTTCTGACATCATGAGCATGCTCATAATTAACTAGTGTCAGCAATTGCTTATTATGGCCAATATGGCCGAATGTACCGGGGGGCCTAGGGCTGGCGGGGGGCAATTTAAAAAAAAAACAAACTACTGTTACCCCCAACCAGAGTGCGGGCTTTATTAGCCCCACCTTTGGTTGGGGGTAATATTTTTGCCCAACGGGTGCCCTTTAATGAGAATAGAGGTCAGGGGCGCCAATGAGGCGAAAAAACTCACCTTAGGTGGCACTTCCCCACTGGTTACCAGGGGCAGGGCCGGATTTACATAGCGGGCACCCCTAAGCCCACTGACGCTAGTTGCCCCTGTCCCTTCCCTTCGCTCAAATTTTCACCATCAGGAATGGAGCAATGGGGATTGGCGCACTGGAAATTTAAAAAAACAATTTTATCTCCTGTGCATCCCCAGTGTTTCTAAATCAATGGGGTTGGGTTGGCCAGCATGCCGTAGAGTCCTGCGCGGGTCCATTTTTTGGAACCCGTACCCAACCCATACCTGCAAATCGCAACTCGCTACCCGGACCCGTAACTCGCATTCTTACCCGATTGGACCCGCTACCTGTCCCGCAAGTAACTTATCCACAACGCGGACCCGCTACCCGCTGACCATCAAGAATCAGGAAGTGCTGTCATTGTAAACCGGAAGTGACATATTCAGAAGTAGACATGATCATAAAAAAGGAGCAAAAATCATTATTGAGAAGACCCGCGGCCCAACCTACAACCCACAAACCTGCAGAACCACCAACCCGCATCTATACCCTCACCCGGAACTTCTACCAGCAACCCGCAGGGTTTTGGGGGTAACCCGCGGGTACCCGACCCGCTGCAGGACTCTAGCATGCCACCCCCTAAAATCCCCCCAGCCCCCGGGCCTTGGTGGCCTTTCCATAAATTCGGGTCTGACCAGGGGCAGCAAAAATACTGCTCCTGGTAACGTTAGGAGCCAAATTTCCAGGGTTACAAACTGGAAATTCAGTTCTTCTAGTATTGAGAGTGCAATTGTGCTCTCTTAGCATCCTGGGCCCCCCTGGACCCCCTCTAGTGGCATCATGGACCCCTCCCTGGATCCGCTCCGGCCAATAAGATAATTTTGGGTGGAAGGGGGGGTGGCAGCAGGGCCAGGATGCCCCAGGAATGCTGCATGTTACATATCACAGTTTGTGGATGGCCAGGAATGATTCCTTGTTGGACCTGAAATTCCTCTTCTTTCCATAATGGGTAGATAGGTTCTGGGAAGCAGAGTAGTCTATATATAATAAACTTTAGATTTATGAAATGTAAAAAGCATGAAAAAGTCTAATACAAAACATCCCCCAGTAAAAGCAGTCGAGGTCCTATAGAAGCTAATGGGAGCTGCTCTGATTCTATAGGAACTCTTCTTATAACCATTTGGACTTAGAGGCTTTTGCATATTTATTTTGCTTGTAATTGTTCCCAAAACCAAAAAAGGGTTTCTTATTTTTAAGTGCATTCGATCTGCGTCATTTTTGTTTCTTCTTTTTATATACAGATCTTGTAATATATTCCATGGCATTCATGGTTTTAGAGAAAATTTGTTTATTTGTGGTTTCTGAACATAATTATTATTTTTCATCCTTCTCATCCCTTCTTGAGTCTTATAGTTGTACAGAATAGTAATTATCAAAGAGAGCCAAGGGCTTTTATATAATTGTAGTTATTTTAGTTATTATAATTTGACATACCAGTTATTTCTATTTACTCCATGAGAGTGTTTTTAGCAGTGAAAGCCTTATTTGCTTATCTGCTCTTATTCCTAAAGACATTTAGTTACACAGAATCTAACACCCAACCAATCATCCAGAGGTGTATTCTTTGAAGTGGTTCTTTAGATAATATTTATATTCATGAATGACACCAAAACTTATGAAAGTGGAAGTATTTAATATGTGTTTCATACTCTCTTGAAATGAATCATAATTTCTAAAATGTAGATTAAGCATATTTATAGGGCTATGTAACAAAAAAAGCTATTGAAAGATATGAAAGTTTGAAATGCATTGTAGTTAAATGGCCATAATGGGGTTATTTATTAAAGTCCAAATGCCAAAAACTCGAAGAATTTTTACTATAAAATCCAAATTTTTTGTGGAAAAAAAACTCTCAAATTTTTTGAGATTTATTATTCAGAAATACTCCATTTTCAACCAGTCGAGGTCCTGTAGAAGTCAATAGCAGAGGTCCTATTTGCAATTTGAAGATATTATTGTCTGTGCTGGGCTTTTCTGGTGATTCCTCCAATTTCTCGAAATATTCGGAAAATCTAGACGGCAATCCTAAAAAGTCGAGATTTTAATCTGAAAAAAAGTCACAGTTTTTCCCAGTCCGATTTTTTCGTGTTTTTTTTTTTAATGATAAATAAGAGTAAATCATGGATTCTAGTTTGGTCTGACTTTTTTTATTTAAGTTATCAGAAAAATTAGGATTTTGATTTTGATAACTTTCCCCTCATGTTCAGCATGAACCATATTGTTACACCATGTATACAAATAATCAGAATTGGAGTAGAGGATACAAAAAACATGGGAGTTTCCACATAAATCCCCTTTTAACTGCGTTGTTTGATTCTGTTGTATGCTTCTTTCTTCCTCTGTCCTGTGTTGCCTTGACCCCTTTCTTTCCACTAGGGTTGGAAGGAGGTTTAACATTTAAATAATAAAAAGCCCTAATCCAATCAGCATTAAATAACTAATGAAAATATTAGGGATGCACCGAACCCACTATTTTGGATTCGGCCGAACCCCCAAATCCCCAAAGATTTGGCGGAATACTGAACCAAATCAGAACCCTAATTTGCACATGCAAATTAGAAATGGGAAGGAGAAAGCATTTTTTACTTCTTTGTTTTCTGACAAAAAGTCACACAAGTTCCCTCCCGGACCCTAATTTGCAAATTAGGATTCGGATTTGGTTTGGCTGGGCAGAAGGATTCGGCCGAATCAGAATCCTGCTGAAAAGGGCTGAATCCCGAACTGAATCCTGGATTTGGTGCATCCCTAGAAAATATGATATGGAGGTATAAGGAAAAATCTGTGGAATAAACCAATCTGTGGAATGTAACGCATCCAGGAGTACAACATAAAAACAAATTCACTTCTTAATAAAGATATGGTGGGACCAATATTCTGTTAATGCCTTTAAAAGTGGCTTGGATGATTTCTTAGACAGACATAATACCCAAGGCTATTGTGATACTAAACTCTATAGTTAGTGTATGAGTATATAATACACAAAAGCCATGAATATCTTGTAAATTATATCCTTATAAACGGGGAGTTCTGATGTCATCAGTTATAAACGGTGAGTTCTGATGTCATTTCTGTCACATGACTCACCGAAACTTGTGTATTATAATAAATAAAGTACCCCGAGTTGCAAAATATGAGGATATTAGAAGCTACCTCGGAGTTCCATGACCTGTATAAAAACATGAGGCCTTCGGCCTCGTGTTTTTATATGGTCATGAAACTCCTCGGTAACTTATAATATCCTTATATTTTACAAGAAGGGGGAACTTTATTCACTATATATAGTTTATGTGAGTGTATGGAGGAGTCAGTGTGAGTGTATGTATGGATGCTGGCTTTCGTTTGGAGGGGTTGAACTTGGTGGACTTTGGTCTTTTTCAACCCGATTTAACTATGTAACTATGTAACAAATGTATTGTCCCTTATCACCTTGAGACTTCCTTAGAAGCCTTGCTTCACTGTTTCTTAAAAGTAAAAAAGAACTTTATGGCTCTGTTAGTTCAATTGGTAACATACTGACTCCATCTCCATTAGCGCTATCCACAGGTTACGTCTCATTCTTGGAACTGATTTATTTAATCCTTGTACTTGTCATTTATTACGCATTATTCTTAGTACTTGCTTTCAGTACAAACAGATGGTCAACAAAACCAATTAACCTTTTTTACAGTACCTCTTATACAATTGTCTTTTTTGGAATCATGGACAAATTAACAAAATTATCAGGAGACTACATGCCAGTGTGTGATAAATAGTGAGGCTTCCTGGCACATGGGCAGATTTTTCAAACAACGTATGCGTTGGCATCTCTACTATTTGTTTTTTTTTTTGCAGTTGTATTTTGCTTTACTTTTATTTGCAATGTTTTATAATCATACAAATGTTGTAATAGTAACAAAAAAGTGTACAATTAATACAAGAGTCATTGGAGATATGAATTATACAGTGTCACTATACATAGAATAAAGTCTAAATCATGGTGGCTATATATGGTTTCCATGTTGGCTGAGGTTTTCTCCCTCTTTCCAAAATCATATAAGCAGGTTACTTAGCACTTAATATGAACCATACCACACGTGTGTGTGTGTGTGTGTGTGTATCAGCTACACTAGGACAGGAATTCAAGAGAATGGACTTCTATAAAGATTTGCAGAATATGTTAATAGTAAACGAAATCATATTGTGAGCAAAATGAGAACAGATACATCATCTAACAGGATAATGACAAGTGATGGGCAAATTTCTCCCGTTTCACTTCGCCGAAAAATTTGTGTATTTCCCGCAAAATTCGCAAACAAAAAAGGTCGTGAAATTTGAACGTTTTCATGAAAAGCTGTCACTTAAAAATCATGCAATTTGAACGTTTTCACTTAAAAATCGAGCAATTCGAAAGTTTTCACTTAAAAATTGAGCAATTCGATTGTCTTTACTAATATCGAGAAATTTGAATGTTTTCACAAAAAAATCGAGCAATTCGAACGGTTTAACAAAAATATCTAAAGTTTTCACGAAAAAAATCGAGAAATTCATACATTTTCACAAAAAAATCTTGAAAATCGTAAATTGACGCTGGCAAATTTGCACCAGTACATTTTCGGAGGAGATCCACAAATTTATTCGCCGGCGGCGAAACGCGGAGATTCACTGCAAATTCATGCCAGGCGAATTTATTCGCCTATCACTAATAATGACAGTATGATATTCTTGGCTCAATGGAACTTATCACATTTTTAATTGAGTACATTTTATTTGTAAGACAGAGTTTGCAAAATGCTTTGCCATTTTGTTAGGCTATTATACTTAGAAAAAATATGTACAGATATAGGATTCGTTATCCGGAAGCCCATTATCAAGGTAGCTCTGAACTACAGAAAAGCCGTCTCCCATAGACTCCATTTTATCTAAATAATCCAAATTTTTAAAAGTTGGTTTCTTTTTCTCTGTAATAATAAAACAGTAGCTTGTACTTGATCCCAAGATATAATTAATCCTTATTTGGAAGCAAAACCAGCCTATTGGGCTTATTTAATGTTTACATGATTTTCTAGTAGACTTAAAGGAGAAGGAATACCATTTTACACTTGAGGAAGTTAGGCACCCCCAAGTGACTACTTTTACTTACCTGCCACCCCGGGCCAGTGCTCTAATAAGGAGAAAACTGCATCGGCATGGGGTTCTTCTAGCAAGCACCACAGAGCAATCCTCTTGCTGGTTCTTTGTTATTCAAATTTCCCGGGGCAGACGCATGCGCAGTATAGAGAAATAGCCAGCTTTTCATTAAAGTTTAGCTTTTTGCTCTACTGTGCATGAGCAGCCGCAAGAAGACCTGAAGATGAGCCCCGCCTGGGGTGTCAGGTAAGTAAAAGTAGTCACTTGAGGTTGCCTTTTTTTTGGCACCCCCAAGTGTAAATGGTATTCCTTCTCCTTTAAAATATGGAGATCCAAATTATAAATAATTGGCTGGGCCTCATTTAAAAATGAGTGTGTCTATCTGTGTGTCTCTATCTCTCAATGCAGCACTTTTTAATTTTACAGCACTTCATACAAAATGCACGGCACATGTGTATGAATACACGTCTCACTGTGTATTCGTATGCTGCTGAGATGAGAATAAAGTTTACTTTGACTTTTATGGTGTGGGGATGCATCGAATCCAGGATTTGCTTTGGGATTTGGATTCAGCTGAATCTAAGCGCCTCGCCAAACCGAATCTAAATCCTAAAAAGCATGTGACTTTTCGTCACACAAACAAGGAAAAAAATGCTTAACCGTGCACTGTTCTCTTTCACCCCTTGTATACCTAATTTTCATATGCAAATTAGGATTACGATTCAGTTCACTATTCTAGCAAATCTTTTGGATTTGTAATTCGTCCAAATCCTAAAATAGTGGAACTTTAGGGTTTTTTGAGTTTTTGAAACCACGTCTAAACTCGTGAAACTCTAAAACCACGAATGTCACTGAATTTATTAAAAGATCTGTATATAATGGGGGGTATTTACTAAAACTTGACTTTTTCTCACTATATAAAAAAATAAATTTGACCAAACTCCCAAACCCGAATCTCCTTAATTTACCAAAAAATCCAAATGAAAAAAAGCAGGTGTGGGAAAAAGTCGAGACAAAATAGTGATTCAAATTGAATCATGAGAATTTTTCGATTTGGTACCCAAAAAATGTCGCCAGAAAATGTGACATATTATTGAAACGAAACTCAGCCCGAAACCCTGGAAGATCTGAAGGCAAGAAATATTTTAAAATCTGCCATTGACTTCTACATGTTTTATCTGGAGTATTTTCAGATTTGGATTTTTAGCAGCATTGGAGCATAATAAATCTTGAAAATTTGAAAAGTATGAACGAAAAAAGTGCTGAACAATGTGCTAAAAATACAAATACTTCTAAAACCTCTAAATATTTGAGTTTTTCGGATAATTTCTAGAGAAACAAAATCTATAGCACCTTGACAACTTTTACTTGGTGAACACTGGCATTCATGGTTTTTCGTGTTTTTTACACTTAACGAAGCTCACATTTTTAATGCTTTTAGGAAATATTGAATAACCCCACATTTTTAGAGATTCGTGGAAAAAATAGAAATTTGATTATTAGTAAATGGGTCCCAATGTGTCACCGGAATGCAACGCCTGGCGTGGTTGTTTTATAGGAAGAAGAGCACAACACTTCCCAATCTTCTTATAGAGGTCAGTGTTTTTTGCAACTTCATGCAATTTCATGTGGACACTCTAGCACATATTGTATAACTGCTAACTACAATTTGAAGATGCAGAAATATTGTACAAGAGTAGTGATGGGCCAATTTATTCTCTAGGCACAAATTTGCGGCGAATCCCCACGATTTGCGAAACCGCAGCTAAAATTCACCGGCGTCAAAAATGAGACGCCGGCTCATTTTGTGAATTTTTCACCGTTTCACGAATTTCGCGGGAATTTCGTCGAAGCGAAATGCCCCAAATTCGCCCATCACTATACAAGAGTACAATTTCTTAAATGTACAGTATTTAATGAAACAACATAAAACAAGCTCTGCTAATATAGTAGAAATATTACCCAAAAAACAAATGTAAAAACCTTCCACTTGATTACCTTAATCTTGTATACAAACTGGGATCTCTGGGACAGTAATTGCTATGCCAGGTGGTCAGGTAAAATGGTTTCAGTCCACTTCACATAGGCAGAATTCCACCATCAGCAATCACGTTACCTCCATCTGGACTTGCATTAAAAGCCTCTTCACCTTCATGCTAACTCAAAGGATACACTATAAAATAAAAAGAAATTAAAATCATAACCTTATAGCTTCCCAACACACACAAACAATAGGCTTTTCAAATGGTTTAATGTGTTTTGAACATATAATGCATATATGGAAACATATGATAACTTGAAAAACAAACATTTGATCCCAAAAAGTCAGTGCTTTAAAGGGATTCTGACATGATTTTTATGGTGTCGTTTTTATTTCTAATTTACACTGTTTACCCTGCAAATAATTCTCTGTACAATATAAAATTCAATTACCAATCCAACAAGTGTATTTTTTTTTAGTTATAATATTGGTGTGTAGCCAGCAATCTCAGGTCATTTTGCCTGGTCATGTGCTTTCAGAAAGAGCCACTGCTGCATTATGGAACTGCTTTCTGACAGGCTATTGTTTTTCCTACTCAATGTAAGTCGCAGTGGGACATGAATTTTTACTATTGAAATGCTGTTATGCATACGGCTTACCTGTCAGTGCAGGACGTATGGGGTTAAGTTCTCCTCTCTGGAGGCAGGACAAACAATGAATGAATTCTTTGGCTCCTCCTCTTCCTGTGTCTCCCTCTATGCTCAGTTTTTTGTTTGTCCTGCTCGGAGGCGGACATATATTATACTCCTCATTTTTATTTTTTTAATTTTTTATTTTGATTTATTTTTTATTTTGATGATTACTCCTAGAATCTACCACGTGTGCTCTTAACTAGATGAGCCCCCGTTATGGAGTGCGCTCTCTAGTTTAATTGAGCCCCATTCAGCACAGCATGGGCGTGAGACCTAGTGTTGCTCCGTCCATAAATTTACCATGGGTGAATTCCCATTACAGGTGAGCCCCCTCTCCTCTGGGAGAGTTTTTGTGTGTGCGTGCTCCCCATACCTCTCTACTGGACATGGTGCCATTCACTACCGTGAGCCCCACAGTGCGCGCTCCGGTCGAGCATGATAGCCACAGGCACTGTAGGAGGTATTCAGGAATGAACGGCGGTCTCCCCCCCCGACATACCTGGTAATATAATTGGCGCACTATTCGCAAGACAGCGCTAGTTTAACTATGCGCTCGTACGCGACTTCCGGTTTGGGCTTACGTCACTTCCGCCACTCCGGCTACAACAAATTGGCGCCAAGGATACACGCATTTGGCGGCTTCCGACACAGAGATCAGCAAACGGGCAGTTAAGTAACCCTTTCTCCTATTGCAATCTACACATCTTAGTGGCAATTCATACAGCTTTATCAAATAAGCTACTATGGCGCATTCTAAAGAGCTGGCTGATCTGATTGAAGATCTCTCTGCCCAGCCTATTCTGTCAGCTAGGAGACATACCAGGCAATCCAAGAGGAGACCTCACAGGAAAAGAGATATTCCGGCTTCTCCTCCACACTTACATAAGATTAAGAGGGTGGTTGTCTCAGAGGAATCTGATGTGGAAGGGGACCGACCACAGATATTTTCTCCCAAACCAACTGTAAGCACTGTACAGGAACCCACCACTCCGCCACAGTTTTCTCCAGGCCCAGCCAGTCCCCAGACCTCACCGCATCCTTTACCTGGCACGTCAGCTAGCACAACAGCTGACCCCCAATTTACTAATTTCATGGGATGGTTACAGACACATATCAAATCCTCAGTTCAGCAGGCGGTATCCAACCACATTGCTCCTGCAGTCAGACCAAAGATTACGCACGCTCCATTATCTACAGCATCTGCTTCTAATTCTGCCTCTTCTCAATCTGAATCTCAAGACAGTGATTCATCATTGTCAGACGACTCATTCTCTGACGAAACCTCAGCTCATAAACAGCCAGAAGATATCAAATTACTCATTAAGTACTTACAAGACACATTGGAGATCAAGGACACACCACTTCCACTCTCCAAAGTGGATAGAGTGTTGGGCAACACTCCCAAAAAGTCCAGAATTTTTCCAACTAGTCAGTCTATTTCTAAGATCATATCACAGGAATGGTCTGACCCTGACAAGCGCAATAGCATCTCACAGAAATTCCTTTCTAAGTACCCAGTAGCAGACGAATTTAAACAAATTTGGGATAAATCTCCCAAGGTGGATTCGGCTATAGTGCGGTTATCCAGAAACACCACCCTACCATCCGAGGATGCCGGTTCTTTTCGCGATCCCATGGATAAAAAGATGGAATCGGCTCTTAGAAGAGATTTTACTCATTCAGCAGCCATTCTTCACCCAGCTTCCGCGTCACTTAGTGTAGCGCGTACAGCAAAATTCTGGTGTCAAGAATTAAGGAACTGCAATACACATCCAGAAACTGAAGTCATACTACAAAAACTCAACTTAGCGTTATCCTTCCTCAGTGACTCGTCTCTAGAGATTACGAAACTGTCATCAAGAGCGGCAGCAGCTTCCATTACAGCACGCAGAGCACTGTGGCTGAGACAGTGGACTGGAGACACAGCATCCAAAAATAGATTGGTTTCACTGAAGTTTGAAGGTGTACAACTGTTTGGCTCCCAGCTCAAACAAATAATTGCAGAAGTAACTGGAGGAAAGGGTGCCTTTCTTCCTCAGGGCAAAAGAACACGGAAGGACACACACAGGCGCAATTATCACCACAGACCTTGGAACTCTTACTCCAGATCCAATCCTAGAGGCAGATCTAACCAGTGGAGCTCCAACGCATTTCAATCTTCTCAGAGGAAGGCCAAGCCATGGCAAACCCAGCAAAGAGTTGTCCGTAAGTAGGGATGTAGCGAACTGTTCGCCGGCGAACTAGTTCGCGCGAACTTCGACTGTTCGCGTCCGCCGAATGTTCGCGAACGTCGCGCGACGTTCGCCAATACGAGTTCGCGTTCGATTCGAACAAAAATCGTTCGACCATTCGACCATTCGATTCCTTCGACCGCTAAAATCGAAGGATTTTCGTTCGAATCGAACGATCGAAGCCATTCGATCGAATGAAATCATTCGATCGAATGGCTTCGATCGTTCGATTCGAACGAAAATCCTTCGATCGAACGATTAAAATCCTTCGATCGTTCGAATCGAACGATTTTGCGGATGTTCGAAGTTCGCGAACTGTTCGCGAACTGTTCGCATTTTTGCCGGTGTTCGCGAACGGCGTTCGCGAACACATAAACGGCAGTTCGCTACATCCCTATCCGTAAGGGGGGCCCTCCTAAGAGCCAGGATTCCTGACTCTCAACCAAGGGTCGCGTTTCCAGTAGGGGGCAGACTTCAAAGTTTTGCCCAAGTTTGGTCGGACTCAATTTCCAATTCTTGGGTCCTCCAGACGTTAACGGCGGGCCACAAAATTTATTTTACCAGATATCCACCAAGCAACAGATTTGTTCCATCAAACATTTCAACAGACCCTTACAAAGCAGAGGCCGTGAGAGTAATCGTTCAAGACCTACTACAAAAAAAGGTGATAACTCCAGTTCCTCACCAACATCACTTCCAGGGTTTCTACTCCAACCTTTTTCTAGTAGCAAAGAAGGACGGAGGTTTCCGCCCTGTCTTAAATCTCCGACCTCTCAACCAGTACATCAAGTATCAACGCTTCAAGATGGAATCTATTCGATCCATCACCTCCTGCATTCCTTTAGCTGCTTTTATGACAAAAGTGGATCTCAAGGATGCTTACCTCCACATTCCCATTTACCCAGACCACCAAAAATTCCTAAGGTTTTACATAGACCAATCCCATTACCAGTTTCAAGCCATGCCCTTTGGTCTCACATCGGCACCTCGGATTTTCACGAAAGTCCTAGGAGCCCTCATAGCCACGATTCGAGAAAACGGGATACACATCTTCCCGTACCTCGACGACATCCTCATCTTTGCAGAGTCAGTCGACAAAGCCATCGAAGATACTCAGTTTTGTATCCACCAACTAAAGCGACACGGCTGGATCATCAATTACCAGAAAAGTATCCTCACTCCCAAACAGGTACTACCATTTTTGGGGATGGAAGTGGATTCACGATCACAAAAACTGTTCTTGCCAGCAGACAAAATCAACAGGATTCAATCTCTACTTCCGGTGTTCTACAACGAAACAGTCTCTGCATTTTGCATTCTCCAACTCTTGGGCCTCATGGCATCAACAATAGATGCGGTTCCGTTTGCCAAGTTCCACATGCGTCCTCTACAGAGGACATTTTTGGCATCGTGGAACAGAGATCATCAGGACCTCTCTCAGCGACTGTCCCTGCCAACAGCAGTCCGCAACAGTCTCAACTGGTGGTCACACACAGCAAATCTGTCCAAGGGCAAGGTTTGGCATCTTCCACATCCAACAATAATTTCAACGGATGCCAGTCTATCGGGTTGGGGAGCAACCTGGAACCATCTCAATTGCCAAGGCTGTTGGAATCAACAAGAACGGAAACTACACATCAATACACTCGAAATAAAGGCCATATTGAATGCTCTACTCCATTGGTCATCTCTTCTCCAAGGCACTCACATACGGATTCAATCAGACAACTGCACAGCTGTGGCTTACCTCAACAAGCAAGGGGGCACAAGGAGTGCTACAGCAATGACGGCGATTTCCAAGATCATCAGTTGGGCAGAGCAGCACTCGGCTCACCTGACAGCCATCTACATTCCAGGTATCCAGAATTGGCAGGCGGACTATCTCAGCCGCCATACTCTAGACCCAGGGGAATGGAAGTTGAACCCTGTGGTATTCCAGATGATCACAGACAGGTGGGGCAGTCCGTGCATAGATGTCATGGCATCAAGACACAACAGACAACTACCAAACTTCTTCTCCAGGATCAGGGACCCACTGGCAGTGGGTGTCGACGCTCTAGCTATACACTGGTCATGCCAGATGGCTTATGCGTTCCCTCCATTACCGATTATTCAGCGGACTCTCACCAAGATAAAACAGGAACGGATTCCAACAATTCTGATAGCTCCAGATTGGCCGGCACGGACATGGTTTGCGGACATTATGATGATGTTGGCAGACAAACCATTTCATCTACCGATGTCACAAGACCTTCTCACACAAGGTCCAGCCCTTTATCCGGAGGTTCACAAGCTCAGCCTAACGGCTTTTCTATTGAATCCAAACTCTGGGAACAAAAAGGTTTTCAACCCAGTGTGATCCGAACACTTTTAGCAGCTAGAAGTCCTTCCACATACAGAACTTATCATCGCATATGGAAGATATTTTTTTCTTGGTGTGACTCTCAAGGATTGTCATGGGCAGATTGTAATTCTCCACACATTCTCCAATTTTTGCAGGCAGGTTTTGAGTTAGAGCTGAGTGTAACTTCCCTCAGAGTACAGACTTCTGCATTAGCGGCCTTGTTTCAGACACAGTGGGCAGTGTTACCAGAACTTCGTCTATTTTTCCAAGGCCTTAAGCGGCTCCGACCTCCAATAAGACAACCTATTCCATCCTGGGATCTCAACATAGTGTTGCAAGCACTTCAAGAGGAACCTTTTGAACCCATAACTTCTGTGGAACCCAAGTTCCTCACCCTCAAGACTATATTTCTCTTTGCTATAGCTTCAGCGAGGAGAGTTTCAGAGATAGCAGCACTTTCCTGCAAATCACCTTGGCTAATCTTTCATCCAGATAAAGCAGTACTTCGTACCAATCCGAAATTCCTTCCAAAAGTGGTGACTGCTTTTCACCTAAACCAAGATATTGTAATTCCGGTTTTACAGCCTCAGGATGTAACTACAGCTGAGTCACTGTCTAGTTTAGATCCGGTTAGAGCCTTAAAGACTTATGTAGATAAGACACAGGCCTCTCGGCACTCCGATGTTCTTTTTGTTCTTTTTGGAGGCAATAAAGTAGGCTTTCCAGCATCCAAGAGAACGATAGCAAGATGGATTGTGGACACGATTTCCATAGCATACAACAAAGCGGGGTTATCTTCCCCTCTGTCACTTAAAGCTCATTCCACAAGGAAGGTCAGTACTTCATGGGCATTCCAAGAAGCAATTTCCATACCTGCTATTTGTCAAGCAGCTACCTGGGCATCTCCTCATACGTTTTCTAGATTTTACCAGTTTGATGTTTTCCATTCTCAACAGTCTGAGTTTGGCAGGAAGGTGCTACAAGCAGCAGTAGCACGTAGTTAGCTTCCTGATAGTTATCAGTTTTCGGTTTTTGGTTCACAATTTAACTCGTTCTTTTTCCTTGGCCCTACCCTATATTTTGGACGACTTTGGGACATCCCCATACGTCCTGCACTGACAGGTAGGCCGTATGCATAAAAGGAGATTTACTTACCTGGTAAAGCTCTTTTGCATAGGCCGTACTGTCAGTGCAGCATCCCACCCTTTTTTTGTGGATGCCGGTTGCTGCCGATCCTTAGTTTAGCTAGGGAGTTAGTTCTGTCTACTCTATGTGTCTCCTCACAGACTTTACAAACAACTGAGCATAGAGGGAGACACAGGAAGAGGAGGAGCCAAAGAATTCATTCATTGTTTGTCCTGCCTCCAGAGAGGAGAACTTAACCCCATACGTCCTGCACTGACAGTACGGCCTATGCAAAAGAGCTTTACCAGGTAAGTAAATCTCCTTTTCTTATATCTGAAAGCGGGAGCGAGGGGTGGGCCCACAGATTCAGAGGGTACACGATGCCACACAGACACAGACAACGGTTCTTACCCAGCAGTGAAGTTTACTGAACAATAATAAACAATAAATAGCTGGGCATGTATAAACAGTCATATAACAAGGTATAAATCACACAGTAACAGTAATACTGCCTAACCTAAAACTAGCTCCTGCTAAATATTTCCCCCACAGTCCATGAAGCAGCCTGGCTGCCCCTAAATGTTCCTTCCCGGTCTTTGTCTTCGGGGTGCACCCTTAAGTATTGCGCAATACTATTTGTAATCCACAGGTAATGTGTTCTTCTCTTTACACGAGGCTTCCCTATATGCAGTTCCAAGCCCAGCGAAGTATGTCTCTAGCAATGTACTGTAATATACAAAATGTCACTGGTATGCACTATGATGCAGCAAGGCTGCGCTTACAGTTCCTTGGGTGCTTTAAGCAAGCTTTCCATGCTTCCTTCTGGATCCACAGGTCTTTCCACAGCCAAAACCACACAGACCGGAAACCCTGGATCGTTCACTGCAAAACTGTCCTTAGGTGCTGTAGAAGGGAGCCACACATCACTTCCTGTTCCTCTCAGGACCCCACCTCCTTAGATAATCTGTGATGCATTAATCGAACTTGTTCATACAACCACAAACCTGTAATTACAGTTCACTAGCACACTTGTGGGGTTCAGATCACTCCCCTAAATTAGCCTTATTCACGTTTTGAGAGGTGAATGAATATAAACTTTCATTACTATACACGGCATTGTACTTATTCCATTCCCTTTGCTGCCACCTACTGACTGAAGTGACTAGTACAGGTAATTAAATACAAATATACTGTAGAACATGGCTTCATACCCTTACATATCTACCAGGGAGCTGTTATCTGGGTACCTTCAAATTGTTCTGCTGAAGGGCTGCTGGGGGGTGATATTACTCCAACTTGCAGTGCAGCAGTAAAGAGTGACTGAAGTTTATCAGAGCACAAGTCACATGTCTGGGGCAGCTGGGAAACTGACAATATGTCTAGCCCCATGTTAGATTTCAAAATGAAATATGAAAAAAAATCAGTTTGGTCTTTTGAAAAACATATTGCAGTGCAGAATTCTGCTGGAGCAGCACTATTGACTAATGCATTTAAAAAAAAAAGTTTTTTCCATGACAGTATCCCTGGAACAGTAACACCAAAAACTGAAAGTGTCTTATGTGAATGACTATATAATGTAGTGTTGCCCTGCACTGGTGTGTTAGTTTCAGAAACACAACTGTAGCTTATATAAACAAGCTGCTGTGTAGCCAAGGGGGCAGCCACTCAACCACGGGATACACAGTAGATAACAGATAAGTACTACTATAGTTTATATAAAGAAGCTGCTGTGTAGCCATGGGGGCAGCCGTTCAAGCACAGGATACACAGTAGATAACAGATAAGTACTACTATAGTTTATATAAAGAAGCTGCAGTGTAGCCATGGGGGCAGCTGTTCAAGCACAGGATACACAGTAGATAACAAATAAGTACTACTATAGTTTATATAAAGAAGCTGCAGTGTAGCCATGGGGGCAGCTGTTCAAGCACAGGATACACAGTAGATAACAGATAAGTACTACTATAGTTTATATAAAGAAGCTGCTGTGTAGCCATGGGGGCAGCCATTCAAGCACAGGATACACAGTAGATAACAGATAAGTACCACTATAGTTTATATAAACAAGCTGCTGTGTAGCCATGGGGGCAGCCGTTTAAGCACAGGATACACAGTAGATAACAGATAAAATTTGCAATCGCTATCTTACTGTCACATTAGGAGCAAGGTATTCGCTAAGGCAAAATTGTTCACTTGCAAACAAATTGTGAATGATTTTTGCTTGAGCGACTAATTTTACATTCCCCCACTAGAGTTTAATCATGATTTCAAAAACATCTATTACCACTAAAGTTCGACCTATAAATTAGCCTCCGTGTCTGTATTTACAAGAAACACCTGTTGCTGGATTGATAAGCACTACGGAGGAGTAATAGAATGTTTCAGTGTAAACTGACGGGTACATTGTTATTCAGAATTCAGTCCTGCTGTTAATCTTGCTCTTTCTGCTCCACAATGTTCTCCCTTGCTGTGTTTCTCCATCCCGTAAGAGTTGTTTTCTGTAAGAGTTAAAGCACAGTGAACAATAATCTATGAGTAAATGTAGGTACAGATCTGCCATAGCCTGCTGTCTCTGTGCCTGAAAATCATAATAAAATGCCAGATCATATACAGTGAAACCTTAATTTCACATACCCTGATTTCACATTTTACTTATTTTTTTAATGCATTTCAATTGGTGCCTTTCCCTGTCCTAATGTTTTTAGTGAAATTAAGAGGCTTAAAATTAGGGATGCACCGAATCCAGGATTCGGTTCGGGATTCGGCCAGGATTCGGCCTTTTTCAGCAGGATTCGGATTCGGCCGAATCCTTCTGCCTGGCCAAACCGAATCTGAATACTAATTTGCATATGCAAATTAGGGGCGGGAGGGAAATTGCGTGACTTTTTGTCAGAAAACAAGGAAGTAAAAAATGTTTTCCCCTTCCCACCCCTAATTTGCATATGTAAATTAGGGTTCGGATTCGGTTCGGTATTCGGCCGAATCTTTCGGGAAGGATTCGGGGGTTCGGCCGAATCCAAAAAAGTGGATTCGGTGCATCCCTACTTAAAATAATAAGCAGATGCAAATTTTGCCATGGTTTCATCTCTAAATAGTAAAGTCCAATAAGTCTGCAGCTCATGTAGTCTCTTAATGCTTTAGGTTGTGCATGTGAGTCTCAGAGAGGCCGTGTACATGCCCCACACAGTGTAACATTAATGCTGAACTGCTTAACCCAGTGGCATATGGGGCCCTTAGGCTCCATCCACATAGGTCCCCCTTCTAGTCTACTGTTGGCTCTGGATGTTGCAGATTCAGGCACACATGCACCCAAGCTCTCTACACCGGGTCAAGTCGCTGCAGCGTCAGGCCCACCGGGATACCAGGAAAACTCCCGTTTGGCTCAGGTCTCAGTGGGCCCTCTTGAGTCAAACCATTTGTTTTATTTCATGGTCATTCCCTATTTCTTTAAGAGGCTTAAAAATGGAAGAATAGAGTATAGTATGTAGAGATAAAATAGTAGGAGAATAAAGAGGTTGAGTGAAAAGAGTGATATATAGTATATATTATATAGTGTATATAAACAAGCTGCTGTGTAGTCATGGGGGCAGCTATTCAAGCACAGGTTACACAGTAGATAACAGATAAGTACTACTATAGTTTATATAAACAAGTTGCTGTGTAGCCATGGGGGTAGTCATTCAAGCACAGGATACACAGTAGATAACAGATAAGATCTACTATAGTTTATATAAACAAGCTGCTGTGTAACCATGGGGGCAGCCATTCAAGCACAGGATACACAGTAGATAACAGATAAGTACTACTATAGTTTATATAAACAAGCTGCTGTGTAGCCATGGGGGCAGCCATTCAAGCACAGGATACACAGTAGATAACAGATAAGTACTACTATAGTTTATATAAACAAGCTGCTGTGTAGCCATGGGGGCAGCCATTCAAGCACAGGATACACAGTAGATAACAGATAAGTACTACTATAGTTTATATAAACAAGCTGCTGTGTAGCCATGGGGGCAGCCATTCAAGCACAGGATACATAGTAGATAACAGATGCTGTGTAGCCATGGGGGCAGCCATTCATGCACAGGATACACAGTAGATAACAGATAAGTACTACTATAGTTTATATAAACAAGCTGCTGTGTAGCCATGGGGGCCATTCAAGCACAGGATACAGAACCAGAACTAGGGGTAGGCAGAAGAGGCAGCTGCCTAGGTTGCAATGATTGAGGGGGTTGCTGGGTAGGTACCTCTTCTGCCTACCCCTAGACTGAACTCACCTGGAACTACCGGGCATGCGATTAGGGCAACAACGCTACCATGCATGTGCGTGAACGGCGCTACTGCGCATGCGCACGCAAATACGGGGGGAGGGGCGAGCTGGCCAGATGTGCTGCCTAGAGTGACCGGCCAGCCTGGCCTACCTCTGGCACGATACACAGTAGATAACAGATAAGATTTGAAGAATCCCATTGTACACTCAGCAGCTTGTTTATATAAACTATAGTAGAGTTTCTGAAAAAAATACATCAGTTTTATCAGTGCAGAGCAACAGTCTATTATATTGTTATTCCTTTAAAGCACTTTCATTTTTTGGTGTTTGGTGTACTTTGCATTTTCACAATTTATGTTTGAACAGATAAACATGTTCAAAGCGCTAAGAGAAACTTCTGCCTTGATTAATGATTTGGGCGCTACTGTACATATGCATGTTCCTCTAAAAATAGCTTCTGTTTAGTTGCAGACTTGAAACAGATTTATCATCGGGTTTATAAATGCCATGTATACTATTTGTATGTAAGGTTCATTAATATCAGGCGAGCATAAATAAAGCCGTTTTAGCTGTATTGTGCAAATGAAAAAAAAAATATTAGAAAACTTGAAACACAATTGCTTTCACACTTAAAGGAGAACGGTTGGTTTTTTTTAACTAGTCCACTTTACTGTAGAGGATGCTTATTAAAGGAAATGTCACCCTGAATATTATTTCTTTGCCTAATAAAAGAAAACATAATTCTAAGCAACTTTGCATTATCCATTCATTACAAAGTTTCTATGGTTTTTAATTTATTTATAATTTATTTGTATTGGTATTACTCTTGAAAGCAGTGTTTGTCCCTTGCTATTCTCTGCCCTGATGGCTCAGTCTGTTGATACAATGCAGGAAACGACAGCTGATTAAAGGAACAGTAACACCAAAAATGAAAGTGTTTTAAAGTAATGAAAATATAAGGTACTGTTGCACTGCAATGGAAAAACTGCTGTGTTTGCTTCAGAAACTCTACTATAGCTTATATAAATAAGCTGCTGTGTAGCCATGGGGGCAACCATGTAAGCACAGGATACACAGCAGATAACAGATAATATCTAAAGAATCATGTTTTATGCTATAGAGCTTATCTGTTATCAGCTGTGTATCCTGTGCCTTTTCTCCTTTTTCAGCTTTGAATGGCTGCCCCCATGGGCTACACAGCAGCTTGTTTATATAAGCTATAGTAATACTTATCTTTTATCTACTGTGTATCCTGTGCTTTAATGACTGCCCCCATGGCTACACAGCAGCTCGTTTATATAAACTATAGTAGTGCTTATCTGTTATCTACTGTGTATCCTGTGCTTGAATGGCTGCCCCCATGGCTACACAGCAGCTTGTTTATTTAAACTATAGTAGTACTTATCTGTTATCTACTGTGTATCCTGTGCTTGAATGGCTGCCCCCATGGCTACACAGCAGGTTGTTTATATAAACTATAGTAGTACTTATCTTTTATCTACTGTGTATCCTGTGCTTGAATGACTGCCCCATGGCTACACAGCAACTTGTTTATATAAGCAATAGTTGTGTTTCTGAAGAAAACACACCAGTTTTACCAGTGCAGGGCAACAGTATCCTATATTTTCATTACTTTAAAACACTTTTAGTTTTTTGGTGTTACTGTTCCTTTAACAGATCCTGTCTTTGCTGCTGGGGAACTAAGACTTTTGCAACATTGTTTTAATAGTAACAACCAGGAGTTAACAGACCCGGATTTGTGGAAAGGCCACCAAGGCCCAGGCCTAAGGCGGCAGGATTTTAGGGGGTGGCATTCTGTCCAACCACACCCACATTGATTCAGAAACACTGGGAATGTGCAGGAGATAAATGTTTTTTTTAAATTTCAAGTGCGCCAATCCTCATTGCTTTTGTCATGGGAGGGGACGACGAACGTCAGCTGGCCTAGGGGTGCCGGCCCTGGTAATTAAACAAAAGCAGCTTACAATAGCAACAGAATTTTAAAAAAACAGTAGAACCCCCATTTTACGTATTTCAGAGGAACAGAAAAAAAATGTTGTAAAATAAAGGAGAATTTAAAATCAGGAAAATGTTTTATACATAATATATAGGTGGGACCACAAAACAACAATGAGGGAAAACTTAAAATCAGGGGATGTAAAATTGAGGTTTCACTATAAATGTAAAAACATTGACAATTTTTAATAAATGTATATTGTCAGTTTGTCTTTATTCTTCTATATTCATTCAAAGGAGAACTAAACCCCCCAAATAATAAAAACCCCATCCGCTACCCTAGATAGTCCCCCCTCCCTGCTTCCTCTCTGCACATTATTCCAAAAAGTGTCCCTGATTATCATATTCACGTATCCATGCAGAGCCGCATAGCAGAGCTCATGGGCGTCATCTTCCGCATCTTTGGTCTTCTTCGAATCCTCTTCCCTTCGGCAATTTCCAGAACTTTTCGGCCCATGCACAGTAAGGGGGTTATTTATCAAAGCCCTAATTTATCGAAATAGTTTCTGCTAAAAACTCCGATCAAATCCGCTCAGGTTTTTTATCCTTATTTATTATTACATTTTCCCGAAAATTTGCTTTGCTGGAAAAAATCAGATTTTTCAGGTTTTTTCATCCGATTTTCACAAATTTTTGGGAATTTTCACCCAAAAACTCAAAAAATCATTGGGACTTCTCCTATTGGCTTATATGCAACCTCGACAGGTATGATATGCTGGATTTTCAGATTCAGACTTTTCCATCCTCAGGGTTTAATAAATTCCGAAAAATTGGTGATTTTTTAAAAGTTTGATTTTACCACAAATTTTTTGTGATTTTTGCATTCAGAGTTTAGTAGCTCCACTGCACTACGCTGCATGGATACGTGAACATGATATTTAGGGACACTTTTTGGGAATAATGTGCCATGCAGGGAGGATGCAGGGAGGGGGGACTGTCTAGGTTAGTGGATGGGGCTTTTCTTATGAGGGGGGGTTAGTTCTCCTTTAAAGGAACAGTAACACCAAAAAATTTTCAGGGGGCAGAATTATCAAAGGTCAAAGTGAATTTTCGAATTAAAAAACTTCTAATTTCTAAGTAATTTTTGGGTACTTCGACCATCGAATAGGCCAAATTCGACTTTGACTTCGATTCGAATTGAAAAACCTTCGAAAATCTGACCATTCGAAAATCAAAGTACTGTCTCTTTAAAAAAAACTTCGACTTCGACACTTCGCCACCTTAAACCTGCCGAATTGCTGTTTAGCCTATGGGGGACCTCCTAGAACCTGAGGCTTTTGGGCCTCAGGTTCTAGATTTTTTTTGAAAAATACTTCGAATCGTTTGATTCGAAGGGTTAAATCATTAGATCGTACGATTTTACTTCAAATGAATACGGGCACTTTCGCTGGAAAAATTAATGAAGTACTCAAATTCGATGGTCGCATTTTGACGTTTTTTTACTTTGAAATTGGATCCTTGATAAATATGCCCCTAAGTGTTTAAAAGTAATGAAAATATCATGTACTGTAGCCCTGTGCTGGTAAAACTGGTCTGTTTGCCTCAGAAACACTACTATAGTTCGTATAAACAAGCTGCTGTGAAGCAATGGCGGAAATTGAAAAACAGCTATATGGCACAGGTTAAATAGTGGATAACAGATAACACCATTATGTTCTACAGAGCTTATCTGCTATCTGATGTGTAACCTGAGTCTTTTCTCCTTTGAATGGCTGCCCCCATTGCTACACAGCGGCTTATTTATATAAACAATAGTAGTGTTTCCGAAGCAAACGCACCAGTTATACCAGTGCAGGGCACCACTGCATTATATTTTTATTTCTTTAAGGCACTTTAATATTTTTGGTATAACTGTTCCTTTAAGTATGCAGCACCCTTGTTAACCCTTGTGAGAAATCATGGTCAACGCATTTCTGCCGCAGCTGAGTACCTAAATGTTCTGCCTGAAGAAATACAATAGGGATTTTAAGTCAACAATTCATGAGTAGCAAGACTTTGCCTGGATGATCACCATATCTACAGGAGGTTAAGGGTAATGACTGGGAGCCCTAGGCAAACCTGGCTGGGCACTTTGTCCCCCCCTCATGGCATAAAAGAACGAGGACGTGCACGCACATAAGGGACTGCGCATGCATGCAGTGAGGGGTTCACTGGTCCAGGTAGTATTGCCCGCGGTGCTACTATTACTTGGTCCTGCTCAGTCTTTTATCACATAAAATCCCATATTTATGTTATATATGCCCAGTATTTTTTTACACAAATCGGTTTATATACTGTATATGTAATCAGCGTAAAATCTGATCATTCTGCATTCAAAGGCCTTATCATAGTTTATTTACAGGGTTTAGTGGGTGAGAAAAGCATTCCGTGGGAGTTAAAATCAATAAATAGACTTTATTTTGTACTATTAAAATAACAAACAGGCATCAGTTGCAGATGTATTTCCTGCTTCATGACATGTGTAGTCACCTGACGCGTTTCATGCCTCTCTCTGGCACTTCATCAGAGGTGAGGTCACAGGTTATCCTATGCCTTATATACCATTATAACTGTCAATCATTTAAAATATTAGCAAAACTAAATTTGCATATTACGTCATATCAGTTATTATAATGAATTATCTGACACTTTCAGTTGATGTTGTTTTCTCAGGAACCAAGGAAAGTTACCTTCTTACTTCACAATGTTACTCATGGTGGGGTTCCAGCCAGCCTGCTGTTTGTGACAGATTGCTTACCTTCAGGACAAATGGCAAAAGTAGCCCTTTATTTCTTGTGGGAGATCACCTCTCCCGCGGGCGACAACGAGTCAGAAAATACCTTCAAACGCAGATTGCATTTACATGAGGTGATCTGGCTTAATCAAGGGTAAATGCTTTTTTTTTTTGCATTTTCCCACAACCCATGCCGGAACTAGGGGCAGGCAGAAGAGGCACGTGCCTAGGACACAAAGGTGTATGGGAGCTAGGCATGTACCTCTACATTGCTCACCCCTAATCCTGACCCTTGTTGCATCACAGTCGATCTCCGCTCTGTATGCGTGTGCATGCATGGTCTCGTATACACACGCAGTTGCTCGCACATGTGCAAGGGGGAAGAGTGGCCAGCCGGGTTGCCTAGCTTGGCCCGGGCTTGCCAACAATTACGCTGGGTTGCCACACCTAAAATGTCTTATATTCAGCAGTCCCCTTCTTCTGCATGTAAATGTATTTTCTAACAATATGGGGCATATTTATCATAGGTCGAATTTCTAATGGAAAAACTTCGAAATTATAATTCAAAAAGACGAACCGAAATTAAGTCGAAGTTTTTTTTTTTGGTCGAATATGTCCGTCTTTGGCTGAATTTGGATCGTTCAAATCGAAGGAATAGAGCATTCGATCGAATTTGATTCGAAGTCCCCCCCCCCAAACTTTGAAGTCCACCAATTGACTCCAAGTTCTAGGAGGTCCCCTATAGGCTAAAACAGCAATTCGGCAGATTTTAGATGGCGAATGGTTGAAGTCGAATTTTTAAAGAGACAGTACATGATAATTTCAACATTCAAAATTTTTTAGGGACTATTCCCTAGTCAAAATATACAAATAATAGCTCAAAATTCAAAAATTCACCTCGACCCTTGATAAATCTGCCCCCATGGGGTCAATTTATTAACATTCGACTTTTCTATTTTTTTCCCCCAAAATTCAATATTTTTTCTAAAAATTTACACTTTTTAAAAAAATTCTGTAAAACTATAAAAATTTGAGATTTATGAAATGTAAAAACCACAAACAAATAGAAGGCTTCTTTTTTTAAAGGTTGGATCTTAGTGCTTTTAGAGGCTTTTGTAATCATGACTTAACTTACAAATGCTAAAACCACGATAGTCATTGAATTTATTAAAAGATCTGATTGAAAAAAATTGTGAATGAAAAAAGTGCTGAATGATTGCGCTAACAAAATCAGAATACCTTGAAGAATGAGTTTTTGAACAATTTGTAGCAAAGGGAAAGTCTGAAAACCTCTATCCTGATTTAAAGTGACCCAATAGGATCAGCGCAGCTACTTCTGACTTCTATATGGCCTCGAGGGGCAGATTTATCAAGAGCCGAATTTAGGGGCAAATTTATCAAAGATCGAGGTGAATTTTTAAATGCAAAAAAATAGAATTTTGAGATATTTTTTGGGAAAAACTTTGATTCAAAATCGATCAAATGCGCTATTACTTTGATTCGAGCGATTGAATTCAGCCGAATACGGACCTATTAGATCGAAATGGACCTATTCCGCCAAAAAAATTTCTACTTAATTTCGGTTGGTCTTTTTGAATTTGAATTTCGTAGCTTTCCAAATTCGAAATTCGACCCTTGATAAATATGCCCCTTAGAGTTCATGGGAGTTTTTTTTAAACTCCCATAAACTCTCATGAACTAGCAATTTGACCAAAATTTGACCAACTGCAATTCATTAAAAAATTTTAATTTTTCAAACTTGGGTGAATGGGATCTACCCGCAAATTCAAATCAACTTCAAATCTAAATCGATTTGAGTTTTTTCCCCGAAAAAAATGGATTTTCAGGAAGGCTGCAAACAACTCCAAATTGATCCCAGGACGTCCCACATAGGCTAAAACAGCAATTTGGCAGGTTTAAGGTGGGGAATAGTCAAATTCTAATTCTTAAAGGGCCAGTACATGATACATTTCAAAAATCAAATTTTTTAAAAACTCGGATAGAATTTTAACTATCCCCTAGTCGATTTTCACAAAAAAACTTGAATTTTCCAATTTCAAAGTTAAAATTTTCACTTCGACCCTTGATAAATCTGCCCTTTAATAAATCTTGAATTCTTGAAGCTTTTTAGAAATACAAATTTTTCGTGATTTGTGGAAAAAATTGTGATTCGATTGATAATAAATGGCCCACTAATAGGAAACTTTGACAAGTAAAAGCAGTTGAGGCCAAATTGAAGTCAATGGGAGCTGCACTGAGCCTATTGGGCTATTTCTTAGCCACTTTCTTTTCCACTAGTAACTGACTTACATTTTTGTATTTTTTATGGATCATTCAGTGTTTCTTTTTATATTTGGATCTTCTAATAACTTTCATGGTATTCGTGAATTTAGAGAAATAGAGTTTAATTGTGGTTTTAAAAACCTCTAAAAACTCTATTGCCCACAGGAGAGATGATCTCCCACAAGCAACAAACTGCTACATGTGCCTTTGTCCTAATGTTTAAAAACATATCAGTACATATGGCAATGGAGTCAATGGGCATTTTTCTTGCATGTTTTTTCTTTCTCCAAAGACATTGGAGTAATTAGGCTTTTTTTCTCCATATTTTTATCTTGCACTCAATGCATTGTAGTCAATATCCATGTTTTTTTCTTTTGGAGTTTTCCTTGTGATTTCTTTTCATGCACAAAAAAAAAATTTTTCTCTGCGAAACAAAATGCATGGCATAATTGCAGCGCACATTGGTGAGAGTATTTGGCACTGATGCCAACATAAATTTTCCTCCGATGTAAAACGTTGCTCATTCCTACTGCTGATTATAACCAGTGTATGGGAAAAGGCTGCTTAAGTGACACAGCAGAGAATTCATTTATGTACATCTGATCACTGAAATACCTTTTAAGGGGAGTGAAGATACAAATATATATATATTTTATTAGTTTGGAGAAAACAAATTCAAATGAGCTGCTCAGCTCCCTAGCGCTCTAGTAAATTATGCAAATAAAAAACTGTATTTATGACCAGTGCAGGACGGCAGATAGAGAAGGATTTGCTTTTTCAGAGCAAAATACATAAAGCCTTCTAAGTTCCTTCATTTTGTGGTTTTATGGAAAGGTTTAAAAACTATATTCTTGTGTAATCCTGCGACATTCCTATAACTATCACTTAAAGCTTGCGGTGGCCATCCCAATACATTGCTACCAGCCTCATGGAATGTATCTGAAGTCCCTGAAATTGAAATCGTGGATTGCTTTTGGAAAATAAAAAAATCTTAATGTTTTTCTGTTAATATAATAAGGTTTTTCCACTAGTTGTTTTTTATCTTGATTTATTTGGTTGTGAACAGAAAGGGTTGCTTCAATCTTCTGGATGAAATGCTACAGAGTCACCAAATATGTTGAGGTGAGAGCAGATAAGCCCTTGAAGATCTTAAAAGGGGTTGTTCACCTTTAAAGGACAAGGAAAGTTAAACTAAAGAAGTAGCTACAAATGTTGTACGTTATGTTTTAGGCTTCTGTACCAGCCCAAGGCAACCACAGCCCTTTAGCAGCAAAGATCTGTGTCTCCAAAGATGCCCCAGTAGCTCCCCATCTTCTTTTCTGCTGATTCACTGCACATGCTCTGTGCTGCTGTCACTTACTGAGCTTAGGGACCCACTCACAATATACAGTACACATAGAATAGAAATGTCACAATATAAGGCTGATTAGTAATTAATACAGATACTGTAATTGCTACATGGCAGCACAGAAACCAGTGCAATTAGCATCAGAATTTAATAATCAGCCCTGTAGCATCAGCTTATATTACAGGCCAACCTCATTTTCTGCTGGATAATTAGTGACGAGCCCTAAGCTTAGCTTCTCAACAGCTGCTCAGAGCCCACTGAGCATGTGAGTGTCACAGACACTTTCCAAGATGGTGACCCCCTGTGACCAGTTTGAAGTCCTGGATCATTGCTGCTATTGACAAGCTGAAACTTTTAGTTTAATTAGTGCAGTATATAAAATATGGTATTTTTAGCCATATTCATTTTTATGGTTTTGTTCTTCTTTAAAGGTGAACCAGCCCTTTAATTTGATTATATTGTGCAGGTATGGGACCTGTTATCCAGAATGCTTGAGACCTGGGGCTTTTCAGATAACGGATGTTTCTGTAATTTGGATCTTCATAACTTAAAGGAGAAGGAAACAAAAAAAACGTTACTACCTCCAATGTGTTTTCTATCAGGCACTCTACTGAAACGCCATACTGAAAACTCCAAATTTATTCCTGCTTCTGTGCACCATCCTTCCAAAATGTCGCCCCTTTCCACAGTTTGATGCCGCCATTTTAAAATAGGCGCATCACTTCCGCCCTGCTCGCTCTCTGTAATATGCATGCACCTCCTTCGCGAGGCGCCAAAATTCATCAAGCTTGAGAAAGGGCTGAGATTAGGCCGGAAACGTTGCATATACCGGATCAGAAGTCAAATGTCACAATAAAGGCTTTTTATTTAAAATCTTCTTGTAGCAGTGCTGTGTTATACACTGGATGCCTATAATTGAAGTGGAAAGTGGACCACGAGACACGGGCACTGGCAATCATTGAAATTGGAAGCTGGTGAGTGCTGACTGAACTATAACTAAATTAATATTTTATACAGATATGGGACCTGTTTTCCAGAATGCTTGGGACCTGGGGTTTTCTGGATAATGGATCATTCCTTAGTTTGGATGTCCATAGTTTAGGTCTACTAGAAAATCATGTCAACATTAAATAAACCCAATAGGCTGGTTTTGTTTCCAATAAGGATTAATTATATCTTAGTTTAAATCAAGTACAAGCTACTGCTTTATTATTATAGAGAAAAGGGAAATCATTATTAAATTACACATCAATGGTGTCTGTTATTTGGAGCTTTCTGGATAACTGGTTTCCGGATAACGAATCCCATACCTGTATAAATCAAATCAATAGCATTCAAATAACATACACTCATACCTGTAGGGAATCCGATTCTTTCAGCACTATAGTAGTTGCCACTTCATCGATGTACAAGTGGTAACAATTCAGACGCATGTAATGCGACTACTCGAGTCCAGCAACATTCATTAGTTCTTGTTACTAATAAGCCATGTTTGGATTGCATTAACTTCTTATCCAAGATAGAGAGTGAGAGTTGCATGAATGGATGAGCAAAGTGTTCTGAATCCGCCTGGGTACAGATGTTAGAACAGCATTGTATGTAGCAGACAGGTGGTGTCGAAGGCCCCCGCCTCTGTTCAGGGATGGTTTCTCCACCTTGACATGAATCACCTCTTTCATGCCTCGTTCAAACCAGCGATCTTCTTTATCCAAGATTTGAACCTTTCTATCTTCAAAGGAGTGTCCATTGTCTTTTAGGTTTAGAAAGATAGCCCTGTAGAGTTTGCCCTTCACTTGGTGAGCTGTTGTTTTGTCTCCCCAATGTATATTTCTGCGCACTCCATACTGGACTCCTTATACCATATTGCTTTGTTTTCCTTTTGGTGTTGGATCCTTTGGGTGTACCAGTTTTTGTCTCTGTGTGTTACTAGGTTTGAAAAACACAGGGACATGGTGTTTGTTGAAAATCCTCAAGGTGTCATGGTGGAGAAACCATCCCTGAACAGAGACGGGGCCTTCAACACCACCTGTCTGCTTCATACAATGCTGTTCTAACTTCTGTACCCCGGCAGATTCAGAACACTTCCCACATCCATTCATGCAACTCTCAAAAGTAATACTTGTTTCTTGGAGTTGCATGACACATTGGATAATCCTATCACAGTAATTTCAAAGAATCAATACCTCAGATTTCACTTCTTTGAGTTACAATGTGCCATTGTAATTGGATTAGTGGAAGAGTTTATATGTCGAGAACTTCCCACACCAGTCAGTTGAACTGAAGAAGCTGCTCGGATGAGTAGAGAAACGTCGTCAGTGATTACTCAGCAAGTCCAGTTGTTTTAGATTTACTTATACTAGATATACCATGACCTGGATGAATGAAAATCTTCATAGTTATACCCATGTATGACTTCAAAACATTCCGCATTTTACTTTTTTCTTTTTAGAGTTCATGATATTTGCAGTTTTTACCTTAATAATGTGTAACGTGAGCACTCCCTGTTGTACAACCTGGTGTTTTTTGGTGCTTTTCTACTCGATGTTGAGAGAGCAGTAGAACTGAACAGGGAATTTTCAGAAAACGGCAGTTTATGTCTTGCACAGGTCCAATGCAAGGGGTGGCTAGGGTGGCCAAATCGGACAAAGAACTCATTGGGTTTCCTTGTCAAACAAGCAAATCGATCAATGTATGGGCAACTTAATTTACTTTGCTAAAAGGAGAACATATTCCCCCAATTTAGTTATAAACATTTGTCAACATAAACATAGGAACATAGGAATGGTAGTTAGTGACAAAAATACCATTTGAATCAGCAGACATGATGCAAAATGCTGATTACTTACAGAAAGAATATTTGCTTTGCTTTTGCATGAAAACACAAGTTCAATCAGTCTGTACAAATTATGTAAATAAAAATGTATTTTACAAGCTATGTGTTTAAAATATCCTCAACAAGGACCATAATTACATTTATAATTATCTGAATTGGCTGAATTAGAGCACATCTCAGCCTTTAGTTAAATGTGTTCATTGCTTATTAATATGTAATTGCCTAATTACTGTACTTTGCTGCAAACAAAGCAACATCTGGCAGATGGCCTAAAAGGTTTTTTTTTTTTTTTTACTTTGAATTTGAGTTTCCAGAGTGAAGGGGAAACTATGTAAAGTATTGCTACTGACCAAAAAAGGAAGAAGAATAAATGAACAATGGAAGAAAAAGTACCAGTATAGCAGAATCTCAACATTCTCTAGGGGTTTATCTTTAAAAAAAATAAATATATATATATCACAGTAATAATACAAACACCACTGCTGGTTCTGGTAATGGGATCAAACCTATTAAGAAGCATAATTATTCATACTTATGCCATTGTTCCCTTATTTAGAATCCCAAGATTAATTTGGTAAAATATCTGAGAAAGAAGAGCTTACAGTGAACATTCCTGTGCTGCACCAATTTCTGCACAACCAATCTTTTTTTTCATGACCCGATTCCGATTCCAAATATGTTGCTTGAAGGCAGAGTGCAGAAGGCTATGACAAGCCATCCAAAGCGTAGGGGGTTATTTACTAAACTCCGAATGCAAAAATCATGAAAAATGTGTGATTTTTTTAAATTAAATCAGACTTTTAAAAAATCAAAATTTTTTCGAAAATGTATTAAACCCCGAAGATGGAAAAGTCAGAATCTGAAAATCTGGCATCTCAGACCTGTCGAGGTTGCATACAAGTCAATGTGAGAAGTCCAATGATTTTTTGATGTGTGCTGGGTTTCGTGCAATACCCCGTTTTCGGGCAAAAATCTGAGTTTTTGGGTGAAAATATGTGAAAATCGGATGAAAAATCCGAAAAAAATCATGAAAATCAGTTTTTTTCCCCGCAAAGCAAATTTTCGGGAAAATGTCACCATAAATAAGCCCAAAAAACAAGAGCGGATTTGATCTGAGTTTGTGGCAGAAAATATTGACATAAATTTGGACTTTGATAAATACCCCCTAAAAGTTAAATCACATCTCTGCAAAAGACTGTCATGGTTGTGACATAATCCGTGCATTAGAAGTAATACTGTACAAATACAATAAACTAATTCAAATACACACATGAGTTAAGTGGTCCATGCACAATAGAATCCATTAACCTATAGATGGCTACATGCACAATCCTTACCCTTATTAAAACATCTAAAGCCTTTCTAAATAAGAGAAGGAAAAAAATACTTACTAGAAGACAGTCGGACCAGTCCGTGAGTTACTCCAGTAACTTTATATATTTTTTTTTACAGTCTAACAAAGCACACAACTATCTCTTGAAGCAATCTATCTCTCATTAAGGGCTGAGCTCCATGGTGTTTTTGGGTGAATCTGCGTGCGGCAACGAAACACAGACGGCAAGTCGGATGCAATCTCAGGCAACAAAATATAATTGGACTCAGCAAAAAAGTCATTTACATTTGACACGGCACTACTGTGAGTGTCCGACAGTCTAACCATCTCGTTTTCACCTGCAACTTTTGGTTGAGTCCCATTATATTTTGAAGCCTGCGACTACATCCGACCTGCCTCATACGCTTCGTCGCCACGCGCTGACCCGCTGAAAAACGCCCATGGAGCTTAGCCCTAAGGTTATATAGGTGTGGGATCTGTTATCCGGAAACCCTTTATCCAGAAAGCTCCGAATTACACAAAGGCCGTCTCCCAGGGACACCATTATAATCAAATAATCCAAATTTTCCATGGCCCCTTGACTGATTTTACTTGGCAAATTTTTGTATTAGAGTTTTTACACATAATCAATCTCACAATTTTAGAGTTGCAGAGACAAAAAAAAACACTTTTTAAAGAAAAAAGTTTGATCTGAAAAAAATAGAGATTCAAATTTTAGTAAATAGCCCCCTTAAACTTAAAATTAACCAAACATTACTTACTCTGCCTTCCTTCTATCAAATTGCATCAAAGGCAACCCAATATAAAACCCTGCTACACCCCCCTAAGAACCCTACTCCAGGTAGAAATGTACCATTGTCAACTGTCTGCTGTACAAGGACCTTTAGCTAACTTTACCAACACTTATACTGTAGGCCTTATTTTAAAAAGCAAAAGTTCCCATGTCACTGTATCTAAAATCTGGCATAATTCAAGTGGATAACATAAACTGCAACTCCACTCCACTAAGCACTAAAGGGTGAATTCCATCAGGCTCTGTTCACATTTTAAAAACATTGTACTTTTTAAAAAGTTTCATATCCTGCGTCAGCCACTGACTTGATTTAGCGGAGCCATCTGTGCCTCTACCAAATGGGTCCTGTGACTCTGACTTTTCTGTTGTATACACTAAGGGGCAGATTTGCCTAGGGTCGAATATCAAGGGTTAATCAACCCTCGATATTCGACTGCCGAATTGATATCCTTCGACTTCGAATATTGAAGTCAAAGGATTTAGCGATATTCCTACGATCGAACGATCAAAGGAATAATCGTTCGATCGAACGATTAAATCCTTTGAATTGAACGATTCAAAGGATTTTAATCCATCGATCGTAGGATATTCCTTAAATCAGAAAATTGTTAGAAAGCCTATGGGGACCTTCCCTATTCGAAATTCAAAGTATTTTTTCTTCTATTCCTTCACTCGAGCTAAGTAAATGGGCCCCCTAACAAAAAACTTGATTTAATTTTCATTTTTCACCAAATTATTGAAATATGTTAATGGCACTATAGGGACCCATATGTTTAATATATCCCTATGGCTTTAAATCCCTACACTTCATTGTCTCCCTAGTTGCTGGGCAGATGCCCACATATCTGGTTACTCCATTTACATATTGGTCTACTGGCCTATGACCACTACGTACACACTGTAACATGGTGCCTGGTTAGGGGTGGATCTTCATCTTTGGCTTATGGTTGCTGACCCAGCTGGATCTGTTCCATGGAGCCCGTGAATGAGGCCAGCAAGAGACAGGTAAATTCCTTTCATTGTACTCTCTAAGAAAGTAAGATAGAGCGGTTAAATAATATTAGCAGCCTGTGGATTTTAGTAGGAAATAGCTCTCCCCTAGGCTATGGCTTTAGATTAATGCTCCCTGTATGGAATTCTCTCTGTATGGGATCTATACGATGCCTGGGCATTCCATCTTAGGGCTGTACCTTCAACTTCCCTAACTACTTCAACATGGTGTTACATCTTGCTGCCTCTGCTTAAAGGGGATGTAAAGGCAAAAAAATAAAAACCCATTTTTACTTTCTTTAATGAAAAAGAAGTCTATCTACAATATACTTTAATTAAAACATGTGCACCGTTTTTATAAAAAACCTGACTGTATGCTGTGAAATTCAGTCTTTCGTTTTATTTGCTTTGACTGCTGAGACAGTCCCTAACTGCTCTACAGGGAAACAATCAAACTTTCAAACGGCAGGGGGGAGGGACTTCCCAGAACTCAAGCAGCTTTGTTTGTTTCCCTGTAGAGCAGCCAGCGATCGTGTAGAGATTTGTATCCACCACAGACCCAGGGCAATCTGCATATTCTGATTATTAACCAGTCTTTACTTTTATACACAGTAGCCTATGTGAGTTGTAGATCAGCAACACCATTCCTTCATAACTTTGCGGAGGCCGTGTTTGTCGTGTTAAAGTCCAGTTTAACCCATGCTCTAATGCTAAAGCTGCACATTACTCCTTTTGGTCTAATTTAGCTTAAAATAGTGTTACAACACCATATTCTCAACCTGCATCTTTTTACTAAAATGTTTTTTAAATTTAATCTTTACCTCTTAAGCCACCAAACAGTTCCTTATTTTCAGTTTTTTCCTTCTCTGGCAACACTTTATAGCATTGATATTCTATAAAAGAAGCTTCTTTCCCCTCTTACTAGTACTTTTTTAAATGGTTTCCTCTTCATCCATATTAAAGGAATTCTGTCATGATTTTTATGGTGTAGCTTTTATTACTCAGTTATACTGTGTGCATTGCAAACAATTTATTGAACTGTATAAAATTTTATTCTTAAACCAATAAATGTATTTTTTTCCAGTTGTAATAATGGTGTGTAGGCAGCCATCTCAGGTCATTGTGCCTAATCCTGTCTTTTAGAAACAGCCAGGACAGTAATGTAAGATGTAAGCGTTAGGGAAATGGCAGATGGGGTATTTTATCACATTGAATGATGTTTTTATATTTTATATTTTTTGAATGATATTTTTAGAAAAGGGGGTGATAATGCCAACTAGCAGTGCAGCTGTAAAGAGTGACTGAAGTTTATCAGAGCACAAGGCTAAGGGCACTTGGGAAATTAATAAAATGACAAGTTCCTTGATTAAATGTTAAAAATCTGTTTACTTTAGAAAAAAGGAATTTCAGTTCTGCTAGAGGAGTGCTATTAGCTCACAAGTTTTGAAAAAAACAGTAAGGTTTGAATATCATTTGAAATGATAACCAATGCCCCACAAACCAGTGCCCTACATAGTGTACAAAATTGGGTAGCAATCGGCCATTGGGCTTCATTTTGGAGCTCAGGCACCTCCAATAAACGGCTGTTATAACTCACCCTGGTGGTCTAGTGGGGGTGCGATGGGGACGCCCGTCACACCCTCGACGGGGATGCCCACCACATCCTGGTTCTCCCGCGTCATCTCTCTGAATGTGCCGTTCTTCCGAGTTGCGCGTTCATCTACTTCCGGATTTTATCCGGAAAGTGCAGAACGTGACGTCATCAATGGTGCGAAATTCAAATATTTAAAGAGGAGGCTTTGTGTAGTTTCATTGCCCAACATAAAATATATTTTCATGTTTCTACTGTCTATTCCTATTGTTACTGATCCTGCCTGTCCCTGGTTCTCGTCCAGTCTGCAGCCTGTCCTGATTATTGTCCATTTTTTGACAACCGTTTCAGATTCTGATTTTATACTGCGATTCTGGTGTGTTTGACCTGGCCTGTGACCCCGACCATCCCTACATCTCCTGCATCTATACTGTATTGACTGTTTGTTACTGACCCGGCCTGGCTTTTGACTATGACTATTCTACACCCAAAGCCAAAGGTGGCTGCTACAGGCAGAAGAGTGGACCAAGACTGGAATCTTGGTGTTTGTTCTGGGTTTGGGATACCCTGCGTTACAGCCACGCTCAAAAGGGGCAGGGACACATAGGCCTCCCCTCTAACCCGCCATCCCCCACCCCACACTTTGAGTGTCATTCTGAGGCACAAGGTAGAAGAGACAGGATGCACAGATGGAAAGAAGGACCCCATGCTCACAATCGACAGGACTAGCAGTGCATTCTGATGCCGTGCTTGCTGTTGAGTGTCTTAATTCTTTCATCCAGCGGAGAGCAAATGTCTTCTCATTTGAGCACTGTAATAACTTACCCTGGTGGTCTAGTGGGAGGGGGTCTGCAGGGACGACTGCAGCCCCCCTCGGCAGGGGGCGCCCACCACGCTGCTGTTCCTCTTCAAAGCCTTCTTAGGGTGCATGCGATGCACCTCTTTCTGTCTTATAGGCGCATTCGCGCTGGCGTTATGACACCAGTGCACAATGGTGTGAAATTCAAATGTATTTAAAGGCACATTTTGTATTTTTTCACTGCCCGTTATAAGTTCATTCCTAGTGAGTTCCTGGTGCCTATCTGAGTTTATTCCTGTCTGATTCTGATACCTGTTCTGACCCCTGCCTGTTTTGTGATGATTCTGACTTCCGAAATCCTGATCCTGCCTGGTAACTGACTCTTCTATCCGTAACCCTCCTGATTTATCTCCTGATTTGTCCCTTGCCTGTTTGACTTCGTTTGCACTCTGCCTGCCCCGATCCGACCTGATCTGACTATACTTTCCGCCTACTCCTTGTACTGTGATCTTCTGGCCAAAAGACTTTGCATTACCGTCGTGCCCCTTTGCTCGTCCAGAACCGTTCGCTTGGCACCTCTCTTAATAAGACCTGGCGGCATCCGATTAGCTGAGGGCTCCTCCCGAGGTGAAAGGCGGCTGTTAAAGGCAGAAGCAAGAGCCGAGAACAGGGTGCTTAGCATTGGTTCTGGATTTAGGGTGCCGACCGTGACAAGCACTAGGGGGTTCATACTTGCACCTCCTAGGGTCATAAATGACCCCTCTGATGTCCCAATCTACCCACAGAATTACTGATCTTAAGGTGCTAAACATTTCTCTTCCTAAAAAACGTCTCTTTTTGCAGCAAACATTAAATCAGTTAAAATTATGGGCATTATGACCAAGGTTTTCTAATGCTTTATCCTGAATTATATTGCTCATTTAATGTGTGGTAAAGCAATGACCATGTAAAACCATTTATTGTACAAACTGGCTATTGAATCAAATTACATGATGTCATGATGTTGCCTCGTTCAGTTTATTTATTTTTTTTCACTCTGGGCAAAAAAAAAATCTTTTTTATTTTTACAAAGATTTATATATAAAACACTGGACGGTGTCTAATTTTTTAAATCATTTCTGTAGCTACAGTTGTAGTTTGGTTTAGCTATAATAGAAAAAAAGTACTGTGATGGACCAAACAAGTTAGAATATGAGTGTTGTATCAAGTTCAAGGAAAATATTCAAAATAATCACTTTGCTGCTGTTTTACATTAGCGAATGACCGTAATAATTTTCATTTGTTTTGTTTATTTAGCCTTCAGCAGCATTTAAGAGGATATTGTCAAAAAAAAGTAGCCAAAATATGAACTATAGCATATGTACTTTTAATGACTGCAGGTTCGGATTGCTCCTAAAAACCCAGATGCCCATGTGTAACTCGCTTCCAGGCAAACATTATTCAAAAATCAATCCTCAAATGGGCTAAAGGTGAGTTTTAATAGCACAGTTTCATCTTTGCATGGAAACGTCCATCCTCCAACCGTATGAATTTTTATTAGCTGGTTTCAAGAATGGGATTTCTTTTATTCAAGCAGAAGGAAAAAAGAATTAAGTAGACTGTCATTTTAATTCAGCTTCAAATGTAAGATGTTTCTGACAGGTATGGGCTGCTGTTTCATTAACGGACTAAACCTGATAATTGTTTATTGTCATTATCAGCAAAATTCCTACAATATATGTAGGAAGATGAAACGCTTTATTATACAGCTGCAAGGGTAATTTATGAAGAGCCTGGTTACGTGTATAAGAGCATTAAAAAGTAGCCCTTAGTGCTCATTTAATAAGTGCTTGGCGGGGGGGGGGTGGTTGCTGAAATGTGCCCCTCTTTCCAAATCACAATCTGGATCGAGGTGCAATCTGAAGCACAGTGATGAAATGTTTAGCGAACTTCCCTTTAAAGGAGAAGTAAACCCTGAAAATGAATGAGGCTAAAAATGCCATATTTTACTGTATATACTGAATTTATTGCACCAGACTAAAGTTTCAGCTTGTCAATAGCAGCAATGATTCAGGACTTCAAACTTGTCACAGGGGGTCACCATCTTGGAAAGTGTCTGTGACACTCACATGCTCAGTGGGCTCTGAGCAGCTGTTGAGAAGCTAAGCTTAGGGCTCGTCACTAATTATTCAGCAGAAAATGAGCTTCCCCTGTAATATAAGCTGATGCCACAGGGCTGATTATTAAATTCTGATACTAATTGCACTGGTTTCTGTGCTGCCATGTAGTAATTATCTGTATTAATTACTAATCTGCCTTATATTGTGACATTTCTATTCTATGTGTACTGTATATTGTGAGTGGGTCCCTAAGCTCAGTAAGTGACAGCAGTACAGAGCATGTGCAGTGAATCAGCAGAAAAGAAGATGGGGAGCTACTGGGGCATCTTTGGAGACACAGATCTTTACTGCTAAAGGGCTGTGGTTGCCTTGGGCTGGTACAGAAGCACAAAACATAATGTACAACATTTCAACATTTCTTTAGTTAGGCTTTAGTTCTCCTTTAAGCCATTTAATTACATGGCCCTGGAATTGCGGGTAAATTGTAGCAGGGGAACTCCCACCAAGTACGTTAGAAAATAAACAAGTGATATGCTGATTCAGAAACATTTAGACAGGAACCCAGGACATAATATAAATCTGCATCATTAAATTGAGAAACCATATTATTTAAAACACTGCATATTATTTTCCCCCAGCAAAGAGATGAATATAAACTAAAGAATTAACCTCCAGGAATGCAAACAATAAGAATTAAGCTGTTCTATGTAAAACAGATTTTCGTCGAGAAGACGTATGATTGAAAAACATTGTGCAGAATCACATTTCTCTATTATTTTGTTGACTTAATGGTACAAAGGATATGTTGTAAATATTAAAAATACCAACTTGTACTAAAAATAACAGATTAACAAGATTGAACATTCTGCTCCGTTGACTATGTGATTTTATGAACAGGATTGTAAGACTTAGATTTGGATTCAAAATGCAAGCAATGCCTTGAGGAAATGATATAATCACATATTACAGAAAGGAGATTATAGATGGATTAGACTATAATGAGACAATTGGCAAGTGTAAAAAAATCAATCAAGAAATACTGCAAAACTACAATAAGAAAGGAAGGTTGGTCAGACCCCTTTAATGGAAAGTAGAAACAGGTATGGGACCTGTTATCCAAAAAATGCTCGGGAACTGGAGTTTTAATATTGTTTTAATATTGTATGTTTAAAGAGAACAATACTTATTAATACTAGTGATGCACCGAATCCACTTTTTTGTATTCGGCCGAACCCCCGAATCCTTGGCGAAAGATTCGGCCCGAATACCGAACCGAATCCTAATTTGCATATGCAAATTCGGGGTGCGAAGGGGAAAACATTTTTTACTTCCTTGTTTTGTGACAAAAAGTCACGCGATTTAACTCCCCGTCCCTAATTTGCATATGTCAGACTCTGGACACTTGGATAGGGGGATGTGATCAGCGCCGGATTTCTTTGTGGGCCGCCCCTAGGTGCGGTCCGACCAGGCAACCGCGCGGTCCTAGCGGCCGCCTACACATCCCCTTCCCAGCGCGCCGGCGAAAAACCGCCGGCGCAGCTGGTGTAATTGAATGGGGACACACACGTCCCCATAATGCGGCTGGGCGGCATGCCGCCCCTATTTTTTGCCGCCCTAGGCCCAGGCCCGGATTTGTGGCTCGGGCCTAGGGCGGCAGGATTTTAGGGGGGCAGCATGCTGCCCAACCACATCCACATTGGTTCAAAAACACTGGGAATGCGCTGGAGATACAATATTTTTTTAAATTTCCTGTTCGCCAATCCCCATCGCTCCTGTCCCCCTGGAAGGGACAGGGACGACGAGCGGTAGTGGGCCTAGGGGCAGCCAACTATGTAAATCCGGCCCTGCCTAGGCCCGGGCCTATGCGGCCTTGATGTGATGCTGAATAAAGTTTTGGGTTTGGTGGGATCATGTAATCCAACTGTTGGGAAAATGAGTGATGCCAAATGCTTTCTGAAAAAAGAATAAGCTTTTTCTTTTCAGAGAAGCCTATGCCTGGATCTCCTGATGTACTCTGGATGGTTCAAGTATCATAAGTCAGGTGCCTGAGTGATCTGATAAAGACACTCATGAAAATGTAATAAAGCTTTATATGTAACTCCTACAGTATTGCATTTTGCTCTTACTGTTTTTCCTTCCACAGTGTCCATTGTCACCCAGGTATTCCTCAGGAGAGGATAACCGAAGCTGATGTGATATGATACTGTCTTTTTGCACTATTTTCAACAATGTTTTGATATTTGTGTATTTTTGCACCATTGTCTGGACCAAATGGGTTTTTCCCCCGGGTGTATGTAGGGACCTATAGGATTGCTATGCCCCTGTAGAGTTAATTCCCTACCTTTCTTATATCCTTCTGTACTCCTTTGTTATAGGGTATAAGCCCCTGTAACAGTTCACATAGTACACCACTAGTTATTGGCCAAAGGTGTAATGACCACTTCCTGCCACACTTATATATAATGTTGGAAAGGAGTGGCCTCTTCCTCTTTGGCTCCTGGTGTCTGTGCAGCTAGCTGTTTGCCATTGAGCCTGGGATCACCACTGCCCAATAAAGCCTTTTTGCCCCAAAGGGACCAAGTCGGGGACCAGGCAACCCCGTGAACGAGGTTAGCTATCACAGGGAAGATCTTTAATAGACTCTCTAGGAGAGTGAGATAGACAGCTTTATATAGCATGATCAGCTGTGTGCTCCATCAAGGATAGTAGCAGGAAGTAGCTTGTTTGCCTTTAATGCAGGGACTCAGTGGATAGGGTGTTAGGCTTTATACTTCGTCTCCCTAACTACTCCACTGGTGATCCCGATCAGGGTCAGATCCTCTGCCGCCCCCTGCAGCACTACCCAGCCAGCGTGCATGTGCGTATGAGTGAGTGTGCATGCTCATATGTAGGTGCGAGTGAGCGTGCATGCGTGTATGTGTGTATGAGTGAGCGCACATTCGCATACGAGTGCACATGTGCATACAAGCACACTGTGTTCACTGTGGTGCAAAAAATCTGGGCCGGCAGGGAGCGTGGGGCCCACCAGGTTTTTTCCCGGTGTCCCGCCGGCCTAGTCCGACCCTGATCCCGATCCTCACAGAGGTATATCTGTCTTCTGGGAATTGATGTACACTTGACTACTATGCCTTCTGGGAGTGACAGTCTTCATTGTGCTGTATCATCCTCTGCTATCGTGCCAGTTTTACCAGTGCAACACTACATTATATTTTCATTACTTCATTTTTTGGTGTTCCTGTTACTTTAAGGGGATCACCTTGTATATGTATATATATATATATATAAAAAAAAATATATATATATATATATATATATATATATATATATATATATATATATATATATATATATATATATATATATATATATATATATATATATATATATATATATATATATATATATATATATATATATATATATATATCTCCTTTGGTAAAGCTGGAGCACCCACATACCACAATTGTTAGCAGCCTGGGTGCTGGTTAAATATCAATATAAACAAACAGAAAAATGAACCACACTCGCAGGACTTGTTTAGTGCAAAAAAATGGTGGTTTACTGCAATGTTTCGGCTCCTACATTCAAGCCGTCTTCAGGAAGTGAGTTCAATGCATTTTACAACCCTTAATTTGAACACAATGTTGCTTCAAAATTAGAGTGCGACGTCATTATACGTAAACAGTGCAGGTGTATATACATATATCTATTTGATCGGCCACTGTACATATGCCAAGTATACTATGCATACCATGATCGTGATAATGTGAACTTAAATATTAACTAGATCAGTGCCTGTGCAAAGCCAAGACTGTGTGCTGAACAGTGATCTAAAAGTGAATATACAACCCATTTATACTGTCAGTAAAATCAATCCTTGTGGACGGGAACACAGCAGCTGGATTATAAAACCCTCAATTGACCGCAAAAATGGCTTGGTTCGCACATAGCCTCCGGCGACTCTCTCTTGCCCATGTGTCAGTTTAATTACCGGATCTCAAACAATGCCTTCTAGCTGATGCGGGTCGGATGCCAGTAGCGCTGTCAGCAAACAGGCAGCCCTCACCACAATCAGTCTTGCCATTTCTCTATTTAAACTGCTAGTCCTGCGCCTTAACCCCCAGACCAGCTAGGTTGTTCGAAACAGGGTGTCTAAGACACTCAACGTGTACACACCTGTCAAGCTTTCAAGACATGCCCTGGAACATCAGGTCGGGAGAGGCATTTAGCAGTGGAGCCGGGTAGTACACAGTAAGGGGTTATTTATCAAAGTCCGAAATTATCTCAACATTTTCTGCTACAAACTCCAATCAAATCCACTCAAGTTTTTTACGCTTATTTATTATTAAATTTTCCCGAAAATTTGCTTTGCGGGAAAAAATCAGATTTTCACAGATTTTTTTCATCCGATTTTCAAGATTTTTTTGGAATTTTCACGTGAAAGCTCTAAAAACTTCGGGGTATTGCATGGAACCCAACGCACATCAAAAAATCATTGGGATTTCTCCTATTGACTTATATGCAACCTCGACAGGTCTGAGATGTTGGATTTTCAGATTCTGATTTTTTGCAGCCTCGGGGTATAATACATCTCGAAAAAGTCTAGGGTTTTTTTCCGCTAAAAATTTGGATTCAATAATAAAAAACCTTGAGTTTTTAGCATTCAGACTTTAATAAATAACCCCCTTATTGTCTTAAATATATTGATAATGGGTTGAGTGCAGAGGACCTCTTGTTTTTATCTTTGAGGTTTGTGGTCACAGCCTCATTGCACCCCTGCTTAATGGTTTAAAAATCATTGGTGAGCACAATTTTCTTTTGTTTGATGAATATTAAGGGGGAAAAATGAAACCAATATTTTTACAAAGTGTGCTTTTCAAAGCAAGCCTCTACAGCCATTTTTATTCTGAAAACAAATTGCTTTGGTTTGGCCCACAACCTTAAATGCTTTTTAATAAGCACCTTAATCTCTTGGCACAAAACCATCACATAAGTCACGGAGGTAATTATTTCTACATTAGTGCTCTGTGTCACAAAATCTCCGTAAATAAGGTGAGAAGTTAATTGGAAAGAGACTTTAACACTATTTTGAGAATATGCAAAAACTAAAGATGGATTTTCAGGTAAAATCTAATTTAAAAGCTTGTCCTAAGGACTCATTTTTAAAGCAAAGTATCAAAGTATTGATATACAGTACAGTAATACATACCTTTTGTTCGGTAAAGCAATTTTGACTGATTAAAAAAAAAACATACAAATAAGATAAAGGCAAAAACATCTTTTTTTAAAATACATTAGTAAAAGTAAATATTCTAAATGCAGGAGAAGGGGCAATTTATGATGTGTTGATGGCACATAGGGTGCTAACAAGTACAGCTGAAAGAAATATTCTACAGGTTTATCTTACTGCTCACCTACTGGGGCATTTATGGATACATTAGGAAGCATTGTCTCTAGATGGGCGAATGCAAATAAAGCCATATGCTTATTCATCTTCTTGCATGTTATAAGCATCAACATATATCTTGACAAGATTTTACACTATTGACACAAACTACCCCATTAAAATGTCACTGTGCTGTGTGAGCCAGATAAGAAAACAAACTCTACTCCATTTGTAATTAAGTATTGGATTAGAGGGAGGGATGCAACCTTTTGTGACATTTACGTTACTAAATTTCCCTTAATCATAAACTGCAAGATTTGTGATGCAAGGACTGATTTATCAAAGGGTTGAAATTCGAGGTGATGGGAGTTTTTTAAATTCGCATTTAAAATTTTTTTTTTTCGACCCTTGATAAATCTGCCACTTAGAGGCACATTTACTATTGGTCGAATATAATATAGGGTTAGAATATAGCTAATTAAGCCTCGATATTCGACCGTCGAAGTAAAATCCTTTTACTTCGAATATCAATGTCGAAGGATTTACCGCATTTCGTTTGATCGAAGTAAAAATCGTTTGATCGAACGATTAAATCCTTAGAATTGAACCATTCGAAGGATTTTAATTCATTGATCGAACGATTTTCCTTCGATAAAAAGTTACTTAGAAAGCTTATGGGGACCTTCCCCATAGGCTAACATTGGTGCTCGGTAGGTTTTTAGGTGGCGAAGTAGGTGGTTGAAGTTTTTTTTAAAGAGACAGTACTTCGACTTTTGAATGATCGAATAGTCAAACGATTTTTAGTTTGAATCGTTCGATTCGAAGTCGAAGTCGTAGTCGAAGGTTGAAGTAGCCAATTCGATGGTCGAAGTAGCCAAAAAAAAGCTTTGAAATTCAAAGTTTTTTTCCTTCTAATCCTTCACTCGAGCTAAGTAAATGTGCCCCTTAATGTGCTGCATTTGTTTGCAGTAAAGTATATAATATATATACAGGTATGGGACCTATTATCCAGAATGCTCGGGACCTGGCTCTTTCCAGATAACGGGTCTTTCTGTAATTTGGATCTTTACACCTTAAGTCTACAAAAAAATCATGTAAACATGAAATAAACCCAATAGACTGGTTTTGTTTACAATAAGGATTAATTATATCTTAGTTGGGATCAAGTACAAGCTACTGTTTTATTATTTTAGAGCAAAAGAAAATAATTAAAAAAAAAAATTGGATTATTTGATTATAATGGAGTCTATGGGAGACAAATTTCCGTAATTCGGAACTTTCTAGGTAACGGGTTTCCGGATAATGGATCTGGCATGAAAGCATCATCTAAAATTCTGAAATAGCAAAATAGACCAAAAATGCTGCAAAGATGCACAACAATTATTAAAGTTTGGGCACTGAATATTTATGTAACATATCTAAAACAAAAGCAATGTCACATTTAAAAGAAAAAAAAAACATAAAGGGCAGACAGTGTTATCAATTTTAACTTCAGATTTAGGGCCAATCAATCACAGTGACCCATCAACGCCAAATGATTCAAGAGCCTAAAGCACTTCGTCATGGTAAAATGACTGGTCTGAGAAACCAAATTCCATGATAGGTCATAGGCAATATTTTTTTTCTCAAATACTAAACTGTAATTCGGTCAAGTTGCCCCCAAATGGTAATGACAATGTGAAATTGAGACAGATAGTTTGGGACTTCCCTCCACTTGCCTAATACGGAAGCTCAATAATGGAATTCTTGCAAGAACAACTTACTTTCCCTGGCAGTTGCATCAGAGGTGTCTGGAAAATTAAAAAATTCTAAAGATGACGGGAATGAGGTGGAGTAAAGTGAAGTGAAGTGCCCGATTTTTCACAGTTAAGCCATAGAAAATACTGGTATATGACTCTCTAACGCCTATCAAGCTAACATATCATGCTAGAGAATGCCCTGCAAAGGCTAAATTCAATCACTGATGCTGCTACCCTATAGCCTGCATGCGGAAAAAAAGCTTGATTGTACTAAAAATAGTATTGATCTATTGATTTCTACAAATCCAAATATTTAAAAGAACCTGAAGAATAAAATAGCTTGACTGTTACATATACAACTCCTGCTGACTTATATAGGAACTGGCCAAGTTTTAAATGTTTCATTCAAAGCTTTGAGATTTTTTAATTTACATATCAACAACAAATTTATTTGAAGAAATTGACGATTGTGTTTTTGGGTCATGGTTTTTACAGTGATTTTAATTGTATTAATAAATAGGCCCCTAAGATTGCAAAATGCTCATACTGGGTCATTTATGACCATTTAAAGAATTATAGTTACATTTTTGTTAAATAGGTTTTTTTTTGCATTTTGAAAACAAAAAACAACACAATAACATGTATACAAACACAGTCTGTTTGGTAATAAACATAGAAGATATAATTTCATTCAGGGAGCTTTATTGTTGGTTTAGACTCTAGCCATGAGGTTCTCAAATTTCAGTGGGGAGCCTCAGTGGGGTATAATTAATGAGTTTGGGCCATTCTGCAAGCGAGAGGGGGGTTGGGGGCTCATCTATTCATGATGCCTAGTTTTTTTTAGCATAGAATAATATTGGTCTCATATCAAGCATGATTTGGGGGAATTAAATCCTCTACAAAGCCCAAAAGTGAATTTGAGCAATACTCAGGCCAATACTTGGGGGCAGATTTACATATGGTCCAATTAGACTGCCGAATGTAAATCCTTCGACTTCAAATATCGAAGTCAAAGGATTTACCGCAATTAGAAAAATCGTTAACGATTAAATCCTTTGAATCGAACGTTTAGAAGGATTTTATTCAATCGGTCGAATGATTTTTCTACAATCAGAAAATTGCTATGCCCATAGGCTAACATTGCACCTCGGTAGGTTTTAGGTGGCGAAGTAGGGGGTCTAAGTTTTTTTTAAAGAGACAGTACTTCGATTATTGAATGGTCGAATATTCGAACGATTTTTAGTTCGAATCGTTCGATTCGAAGTCGAAGTCGTAGTCGAAGTAGCCAATTAGATGGTCGAAGTAGCCAAAAAAAACATTCGAAATTCGAAGTTTTGTTGATTCTATTCCTTCACTCTAGCAAAGTAAATGTGCCCCTTAGTTATGTGAGTATGATCCCAAACCATGGGCCAGATTAAATGCAGCAAGAAAAGATTTATCACGTGAAAAGTCAAGGCCGAAATTCAATTTGAGACGCAATTGAATTCAGAAAAAAAACTCACTGTTTTTCTGATTGGAAAACTCAATTGAGGTTGTAAATATGTGGTACAAAAAAATTGGAACTAAATTTGGAGAAAAGTTTCTTCTCCCTGAATTGAATCTCGTCCATGACCTTTCATGTGATAAACCACGAGATAACTGTTTCTCACTGAATTGAATCTGACCTCATGTGTGCAAAACCTGACTTTGTAGTTTGCCATTTGGACATGTTGTGTTGGTTGATCTACCGATACTTTTCAGCAGAAGTGGCCTTATGTATACTGCAGAAATTTCAACTGTAGAAATGTATCCCTTGTGGAGATAAAAAAGTCATATAGGTGATCAGTCACTTCATCAATTAAATTCTATTTAATTTGCTCTTTATCAAATGGTGTGGAAATCACCTTACATAGCTGTAAAATAATTTTTGGATAGTTTGGGTCCCCCGGTCTAACTTTCCAAGAGGCGGTTATAGCTTTATAAGATTAGGTAACTGTAATATTTCAGCTTTGCATTAGTTTTATTTTGTGTCATTATACAAGGACATCTTTTGGAGAAATTGTCATATTCTGGATTATTTTCACTGAAACCGTAAGCAATGCTACTGACCAGGAATTCCGTTTGTGGCCAATTTTATGACATTTCCCTAAGTGCACAATAGTAATAGAGAATATAGAATTGTGCAAATCAAGAAAATAACAATTATCCAACAGGGGAATTTGTGGTCAAAATAATGCAATAGTTATGCTGCAGAATAATATAATACAGATTTAGGGGGTTATTTACTCCGAATGCAAAAATCATGGAAAATTCATGATTTTTTTTTTATAAAATGGGACAAAAATCACAAAATTTTTCAGAATTTATTAAACCCCAAGGATGGAAAAGTCTGAATCAGAAAATCCGGCATCTCAGACCTGTTGAGGTTGCATATAAGTCAATGGGAGAAATCACAGTTCTTTTTTGATGTGCGCTGGGTTTCGTGCAACACCCCGATTTTTTATTGGATAAAAATTTCAAAAAAATCAACGAACAAAAATTTTTTTCCCTCAAAGCAGAATTTCTGGAAAATGTAATAATAACTAAGCGTAAAAAAACAGAGTGGATTTGATCGGAGTTTGTAGCAGAAAATAATGAGATAAATTCAGACTTTGATAAATCACCTCCTTAGTATCCGTTATCTTGAAACCTGTTTTCCACAAAGCCCTGAATTACAGGAAAGCCATCTCCCTTTAGATTCAATTTAATACAAAAATACTGATTTAGTATCCTTTATCTGGAAAACTGTTTTCCAGAAAGCCCCGACACAGGAAGGCCATCTCCCATAGATTCCATTTTATACAAATAATAATTAGAAATTCTTAGAAATTATTTCCTTTTTCTCTTAAATAAAAAAAAAACAGTACCTTGTACTTGATCCCAACTAAGATATAGTTAATTCTTATTGGAGGAAAAAACAGCCTTTTGCGTTAATTGAATGTTTCCATGATTTTCTGGTAGAAGGTATGAACAAAGGCAAGATCTGTTATCAGGAAAACTCTAGGTCCCGATCATTCTGGATAACGGGTGAGACAAAACAGTTACAATAATTTAAGAAAAAATAATATTTTAGTGAATATGCTAATTGAAAATGACAGTATACATGGTGTATACCACAAACCTCCCAGTACAAGTGAAGATAATGGAGCTGCAGCCCAGCTGTCTCAGAATAGCACTCAAGGTTGTTGACCTTTAAGATAACTTTTAGTATGATTTAGAGAGTGAGATTCTGAGACAATTTGCAATTGTTTTGAATGTTTTATTATTTGTAGTTTTTGATTTATTTAGTTTTTTATTCAGCAGCTCTCCAGTTTGTAATTTAAGCAATTTGGGTCTATATTTCTCTATGTAAATCTGCAATAACACATTATTAACTGACTGCATGACATTTGTTTCCTATCTAGAATATTTATTATTGCAAGGAGTATATTTGTTTTAGGCAGAGATTTAGGGGGTAATTTTTCTAAATCTGAATTTTTCAGATTTTTTAAATAATAAGTCCCAACAAATTAGAATCCATGATTTGACCTTATTTTTTATTTAAAAAGCACAAATTAATCGGTTTGGGGAAAAACCCCAAAAAATCATACAAAAACATTGTATAGTCCGATTTTTTCAGGCTCTTTCCCGAAAAGCCCGAAATTATTGGATTTTTGGGCTAAACCCAGCCCAGACCACCATAACTTCAAATTAGGATAGAGACTTCTACCAGTTATTGATATACAACCTCACAAGGTCTGAGATGGTGGAACATTTTGCAGCCTTGGGGTATAATAAATCAAGAAAAATTAAATTTTTTTCCCACTAAAAATTCTGATTTTATAGTCGAATTTTATGAGTTTGCAGCATTCGGACTTTAATAAATAACCCCCTATATGAAATACATGTTTACATTCATATATGCATAGTGCAAGGGAAATTCATTTTAATTCTGCCTTTATTATTTTCAGCAAAAGTGTCATCATCGCATTAGTGCATAAACATGAAGTTATACCCAAGCAGCCAGATATGGCAATAATTAAATTCCTGATTTTTTAAATAGATAGCAATGCACTTATAAAATTATAAATCCTCTAGTAAACCATAATCTGCTTGCTGGGCAGGAACAATGAACTTGAAGTAATGCATTGGTGCTGTTTATTTAAACACCTCTGTGTTAGTGCACAATTATAAATGAACTGCTAACATTTGTGCAGCTAGCTGTTGCATGCGTTAACTGAAGTCAAAGAAATGAATTCCTTATTATTTGGTGCTGCAATTTAAAGATTAAGGAAATGATTTTTAACAATGGGGTGAAGTGAATGAGATTTTGTATCGCTTCCTAATATCCTATAGAACAGACTTATTCAATATAAATGTATATTTCAAATTTAAAAGAGGTTGGCAGGATAGACACTAATACATATCACAGGTGACAACCAGAGCATGCAAACTTATATGGCAAGCCATATATTATATGGCAAGCCAAATACTCTAGCCATCTTTACTCTCATCACTTGCCTATCTCATGGGAATTATAGAGGACTGTGTGCAGGGAAAATCCTCAAGACTGCTGGTCCAGTCTCTCAGGATTTGCAATGCCTGAAATATGCTATACTTTGTTGGATGACCCAAACCACTGAAGAGGAGGCAGTGGATCAAGCCTTAGGGGCAGATTCACTAAGTGCACAACTTGTGCTAGCATCCGCTTTGCTCACATCGCAACACTTTGTCAGGCGTAAATTCGCCAGGACAACGCAAATTCACTAAAATCCAAAGTTGCGTCCATGGCACCGAACGCTGGCGAAGTAGCGCTAGTGTTACTGTGGCAAGAGAAGCGAAGTTGCGCTAGCGTTGGCTAATTTGCATAGAGTGGGAAGTTAAGGTTGAATGGACATATATGTTGCAGCAAATACATTACATTACATAAGCCTGGGAAACTTTAATAAAAGAAAATAGAGTTATTATATTGCCAGGGCCGTTCCTGTGGTAATTGCCGCCTGAGGAGGCTCCAGTAATGCCGCCCCTCCAGCCCGATTACATTTCTGGGTGGGGAGGAAGCAACACCAGTGCAGAGAGCTCAATTGCGCTCTCTCGCCTTAGTAAAGCCGAATTTCCAGTTTAAAAAACAGAAATTCGGCTTTTAAAGGCACCAGGAGCGGCTTTTTTTCACCTCATTGGCAGATCACCCCTGTGTATTGCCCTACACATGAGCCCAGTGTATAGTTTATGTGCCCTATGTTAGGAAATGTCAGGGGAAGCCGTATACCCCAGAAAAAATTTACGATGTTTTGCCAAGGAAAATGAAAAGTCACCAGCGTTTTTTTGGGACTTTTTTTTGAGGAAGTCCTATCTGCTCTATTGCACTTCTCCTGGTCTGAGGTGGCGAAGGCAAGTCTGGCGCAAGAGTAAACATTAAGTAAACTCTGTATCTTAGTGAATTTGCGTAGTTCGTACCTTCACCAGAGCGCAACTTCACCAGGCGTAAGGGAGTGAAATACCGCTAGAGTCTATTTCTTTCGCTAGTGAAGTTACCGTTAATAAATCAGCGAAGTAAGAAATGATGTAAATTCTGGTGAATTTTCACTAGTGCTGAATTACCGCTGGAGTCTATCTCCTTCGCTAGCGAAGTTACGCCACGCCCGTTAGTAATTTGACGAGGTAACGAAATGACATCACGCTGGCGAATTTTCGCTAAAGTTAGTCACTTCACCCTTTAGTAAATATGCCCCTTAATCTCGATCAAACTGACATATTTTGTGATGTGATGTGTGGGTCACGTAAAACACAGCCCAAAAAACCTTAATCCAAACCCAACCCTAACCTGCAAATTGTTGCTATTGTAAGACCTGCACCCAACCTTTACTGCATCTTTTTGCTCCGTATGCTAATTCTGGGTGCAACTCTTCAGGAGCAAAGAGGTGTGCACTTCCCCAACCCAAACCCATTCTCAACCCAAACCTGAAATTATCCAAATTTCAACCTCAAACCCCCATAATTTGCAGGTTAACCCACAGGTCCTGCAAGTTTCAGGGTCAATCCACACATCACTAAAGGGATGACCAAACAAGTTCAATAAACTCTGGTAAACGTGAATGGAATTGAAAGAGATCCACTTCTAGGACTACACTATGCTCAATAATTATTTCATTGACTTCCTAAGTTGTCTAAAATGTGGCTAAAAATGTGAAAAGCTAAAAATTGCACTAATTACTGTTATTCATGCTTTTGAAAGTTTTTTTTTTTTTTCATTTGTAGTTGTAAAAAAAATTCATGGATGTCGACGTTTTTGTATTATTAGTCGTATTAGTTACACATTTTTTATATTATATATTGTTGTTTTAATAATTTACGTAGCAATCGTGGTTTTAGAGAAAATGAGTTTATTCAAGGCGTCTAAAACCAATAAAGCCACTAAAACTAGCATGTTGACACTGTATATGGGCCTGTAAGGCTATGGCGAAAAGATAGGAACGGCACACAAGGCAATTAGTAATGGGCGAATTTGCGCTGCTTAATAAATTCGCAAAACGCCCGTGAAAAAAATGCTGGAATTTTCTATGGCGTTTCGTGAATTAATTTGCCAGCGGCGAATCGTGCAAATTCACAGCGAATTCGCACCTGGCGAATAAATTCTCCCATCATTAAAGGCGATCCAAACAGGGGACTAGCCACTTGTCCATTTATTGCATCACAACGTTTTGGGGGGAGTTGTGACTCAATAAACGCACAAGGGGCTAGTCCCCTGTTTGAATCGCCATTATGTGCCATTCCTGTCTTTTTGCTATATATAATTGGGAGTGCCGTCTCACTTAAAGTTTGAGCACCATGCGGAACCATTACCGAAGGGCCCCGAGTGTGCATGCAACTTCCTCTACAGTGCCTGGAAGGCTATGGACACACATGCAGAGAACCGCCACGTGGTTTAGGCTATGGCACTTCCGCTAGCGTATTTACACAGGCAGTCAGCTCTTTTTAAAAACCACAGGGCGAACCGCTGAGATTCTCCACATGTGTGTCCATAGCCTCAGACTTTATGGAAAGCATTTTAATAAAATGCAGCGAATGGAATATAGATATACAGTATGTCAATTAGAAAACAAGTGTCAGATGAAACATAAATAAAATGAAGAAACTAATAGGACATTATTGTCCACCTGATGCTTGGAGATGTATTCATCGAGCTACTTCAAAATGTTTTATATTTTAAGTGTATGCCCAAATCTATTACATAATGATCTCTCACAAATGGCTGCACTTTGTTTATAAATGCCAGCATAGATAAAATAACCATTTCTGATCACGCTGTTACAATGACATTCAGCGTACCAAATACTACTAAACTGCAATTTATACGGAAGCTTAATGTCTACTATTAAACAATCAACATGATTGCAAACAAATCAAGGACGATACCAAAGTAACATTGCAACTCAACTGAGCATAAAACATGCAAACTTTAACAATATGGGAAATACATAAATGTGCACTACAAGGTCACAGCAGCTAAAAGGAAAAGGCAAAACAACCTAGATGAAGCAATGAAGAAATTAACCCAACTAGAATCTAAACATGAAGAATCATATAAATCTTAGAAACATAATGCTAGAAGATAGGAAGGAATACACATGTCACATTTAAATACAGCCCCTACACGAATATCTAAAAAACAGGTAAGGAAGACAGAACAGGTAAAGAAAAGCCTAGGGCCAGATGGCTTTTCTGCCAACTATTATGAAACATTTGCAGATACAGGTATGAAATCCGTTATCTGGAAACCTGTTATCCAGAAAGCTCTGAAGTATGGGAAGGCCGTCTCCCAAAGACTCCATTTTATCCAAATAATCCAAAATTTTAAAAACGATTACCTTTACTTGAGCTAAACCAATATATAATTAATCCTAATTGGAGGCAGATCCAGACTATTGGGGTTATTTACTGTTTATATGATAGTCTTGTAGATTTAAGGTATGACAATCCAAATTACTGAAATATCTGGTATCCGGAAACCACCAGATCCTCAGCATTTTAGATAACAGGTCCCATACCTGTAATGTCTATGCACACTTACTAAAACTGTGCAATCCTATAGTTAGATCATATAGCATGCACTACAATATCAAGAAGCCAATGGGACAAGGTACCAACAGCAATTACAACCATTACAATTTGGCAAGGAATCTACCAGGTATGAGATCGGTTATCCAGAAACTCGGTATATAGAAAGATCTCCCATAGACTCCATTATAATAAAATAATCCAAATTTTTAAAGGTGAATTTCCTTTTTATCTGTAATAATAAAACAGTACCTTGTACTTGATCCAAACTAAGATACAATTAATCTTTATTGGAAGTAAATCCAGCTTTTTTTTAAATTAAATTTAATGTTTACATAATTTTCTAGTAGATATGAAGGTAGGTCTGAAGATTCAAATTACATAAAGATCTCATCCAGAAAATCCCAGGTCCCGAGCATTCTGGATAAGGGATGCACCGAATCCAGGATAAGGTTTGGGATTCGGCCAGGATTCTGCTTTTTTAGCAGGATTTGGATTTTGTACCTGGCTGAACCGAATCGGAATACTAATTTGCATATGTAAATTAGGGGCAGGTAGGGAAATCATGTGAGTTTTCATCAAAAAAGAAGAATTTTTTGCTTTTATCTAGTGATGAGTGAATAAACTCGCCAGTCGCCAGGATTTCTGTGTTTCGCTGGCAGTGAATACATTTGCGAAACTGCCGTGAAAATTAGTTGATGTCAAAATATTTTGGATGAGCATTGGAAAAGTCTCTTGCGTCAAAATTATTTGTGCGCCGATTGACTTTAACGCCAGCGTCACAATTGAAAATTCACACATTTTTCGGCAAAAGCGAAACGGGACAATTTGTCCATCACTACTTTTATTTGAATTTCCAAAAAAGAGACGATTGATCTAAGTACCATCACAGCATTATCCAATGGATGCTCACATAAACTAGGATGATCAGTTATGTGGTCAGAAAAATGCATGGAAAAAATATTAATATTAACAATCTCTAGACCTATTTTATTCTAAATACTGATAATATCAGCTGGCAATCTCAACTGCCACCACAGTAAATGAGTCCGTCTGAGTTGATTGTAATTTTAACTTTTGGTAAAAGAGTAAATTGTAATTTGTATTATGTAAATATTGAATGAATTAAAGTTGTGTGAAATAACATAGAAGAATAACCATACTTTGTCTCTTTCTTATCCAAATTTGCATGTTTTCTTTAGTAACAGATTTCTTATTGCATAGCAATTAAGCTTACCAACTGTTCAAACTGTGAATGTCCAGCCAGTTTTTCTTTGGGGAAATCAGCAAAACAACAGATTCACCTGTTTTAGCTCAAATGTTAGGATGTGCCACTGTATTGTGTATTCTGTAATGATTAATGTCTGCCACAGGGCTAATTACAATGGTAGATTGATTAACATTTCTCCATAAAAAGCATTTCTAAGTGGAAAAATATGAGGGTTTTTTTTTACTATGAAATCCAACTTTTTAGTGGAAAAAAAACCTCAAATTTTTATACTAAACCCCCAAGGATAGAAAAAGTCTGAATTCGAGAATCCGGCAGCTCAGACCTACTGAGGTTGTATATAAGTCAATGCGAGAGGTCCCTGTCCTATTTGGAAGTTTCTGAGGTCTGCGATGAATTAGCCAGAAAATCCGACTATTGTGTGTTTGTCCCCAATCCGATTAAATCTTTTAATAATAAATAAGGTCCAATCTTGGATTCTAGTAAGATCAAACTTTTTTGATTAAAATACTCAGATAAATTCTGGCTTTGATACATAAGGCCTCCCGTATATCCATATACTCAGACTAGTGATATCAGATGTTTTTTAACCCATACTCAGTCATAATACACTTCTTCTCAAAGTTCACTCAATCCAGCGCCAAGTTCTTTTGTACATGATGACTCACACCTTACCAGACTCCCATATTATCTCTCATATATGGGTGGAATCTATTGTCATAGGTTAGGGGTCAGCAGTATCACATCACCAAAGGGAAAGGGCCCTGCTCAAAATTTGGCCTGTGACCTGTCTGCACCTGGGGCTCATGTTCTTGGCTAAACCCACCCAACCCAGCAAACATTTGCTGGAGACTTAACCTTTCTTGGCCAAGATGACAGTCAGTAGATTCTGTAACACCGTCTTGGCCACCCCCCTGTGCCAAAGTTATACATCCTTACCATATACCAGGTCCTGAGTCCCCTTTGCTAAATGAAAGGGAACTGGGAATTACCTCTCATGGCAGTGCCTCCACCTAATGGGATCTAGAAATACAACTGCAGATGGCTCCATTAGGAAACAATAATCAAGCACACTGTTTGCAGTAAAACACATAACTTTATATAAAATGAAAGGCAAAAGTAATTATTCATTCACATAATAATGACCCACTACCCTCCTTGCCTGGCAAAGTACCACACTCCACTCCTGGTGGACAAAGAAAGTCACATGTCCCTTTCTGTCAGGCTTGGCCACAGGTGAGTGGCTGGTGGTTAGGAGCCTTGGTGCTGAATAACACGAGTACATCGGGTATTTGAGGTTTTGATAGGCCGGAAACATGTTATGCAGAATAGTCTTTTAATAATGAAAAGTATGGCAATATAACTTATAACAAAAGATAAATAATATAAGTTCTTACGCCAGGTTGGTGGTCAAGGGCAGGCAACAATAAAGCAAGTCCGAGAAACAGGCTAAGGTCGGGGCAGGCTGATAGCAAACAAGTCCGTATGGCAGGCCGAGGTCGGAGGCAGGCTGATGGCAGAGGGTAGTCCAGAAAACAAGCCGATGTCAATAACCAGGAGATCAAACAGAGAGCAGGTAAGGGGAACTGAAGCAGAGAACAAAGGCACAGGGAACAAGGCAGGAATCTCAGGAACAAGCAGGAATCTCAGGAACAAAAGCAGGAATCAGAAGTCACAGGAACAAGGAGAACGCAGGATCTAGCTTGGGAGCTTCAATGATCAAGCACCGGAGTAACATTGGTAACAGGCTTATAAAGGCCCTTAATTAACATATTACCAACACCTGGCAGAACAAGAAGAAGGAGGAGGAGGTGAGCAAACGTAAAAGGTAGAACGTCTTTAATCATATCAATAGATGCAGGTTCAAAAGGTCTCCAGTGGCTCAACGAAATAATGCAGGAGCTTGTGAGAGTATAATTCAGGGTTCGATCCCAGTTAGCTCCTGACATTACCCCCCCTCAAGGATCGACCACCGGGCGATCCCAGGATCTGGTGGAACCTTCCTTTTAGTAGAGTTCTTGATTATAGTCCACATATTGTCCAACAGAAAATTATAGTTAAGATTTGCAGAGTACATAGTGAATAAGGCAAGGAAACATGAACATTGTGGCATGTGGATAAATTGAAATAAAGAAAAAGCACATATGAAAAAACTCAATCTTAGAACAAAACAGACAAAAAGAAAGAGTTGCTCCAAAAATAACCCAAGTGGAGGAAATGGCAAAACGTGTGGAACATCAAAATCAGGGGCCGGTAGAATGGCAGAAACATGAGCCACTGCAGGACAGTTACCAGGAACTTGAACCGCTACCAAGAAAAGGAACCAAAACAGATGGGCTGACAGGAACATGAGCCAGAGTTGCCAGGAACTGGTACCACAGCAACGGATGGACAGAGCCAGGATAAATAAATTATCAGAAATGGGAGCCATAGCAGAAACATCAGCCAGGTTGGAAGCTGTAACAGAAGAGTCGCCAGGGTTGGAAGCCAGATCAGGAGAGTCGCCAGGGTCGGAAGCCAAATCAGAAGAGTCGCCAGGGTCGGAAGCCAAATCAGGAGAGTCGCCAGGGTTGGAAGCCAAATCAAGAGAGTCGCCAGGGTCGGAAGCCAAATCAGAAGAGTCGCCAGGGTCGGAAGCCAAATCAGAAGAGTCGCCAGGGTCGGAAGCAAAATCAGAAGAGTCGCCAGGGTCGGCCAGCAGAGCAGAAGAATCAGCCAAGGCACCCATTACAGGTGGCGGACCAGCAGAGGCACCCATTACAGGTGGCGGACCAGCAGAGGCACCCATTACAGGTGGCGGACCAGCAGAGGCACCCATTACAGGTGGCGGACCAGCAGAGGCACCCATTACAGGTGGCGGACCAGCAGAGGCACCCAGTACAGGTGGCGGACCAGCAGAGGCACCCAGTACAGGTGGCGGACCAGCAGAGGCACCCATTACAGGTGGCGGACCAGCAGAGGCACCCATTACAGGTGGCGGACCAGCAGAGGCACCCATTACAGGTGGCGGACCAGCAGAGGCACCCATTACAGGTGGCGGACCAGCAGAGGCACCCATTACAGGTGGCGGACCAGCAGAGGCACCCATTACAGGTGGCGGACCAGCAGAGGCACCCAGTACAGGTGGCGGACCAGCAGAGGCACCCAGTACAGGTGGCGGACCAGCAGAGGCACCCATTACAGGTGGCGGACCAGCAGAGGCACCCATTACAGGTGGCGGACCAGCAGAGGCACCCATTACAGGTGGCGGACCAGCAGAGGCACCCATTACAGGTGGCGGACCAGCAGAGGCACCCATTACAGGTGGCGGACCAGCAGAGGCACCCATTACAGGTGGCGGACCAGCAGAGGCACCCATTACAGGTGGCGGACCAGCAGAGGCACCCATTACAGGTGGCGGACCAGCAGAGGCACCCATTACAGGTGGCGGACCAGCAGAGGCACCCATTACAGGTGGCGGACCAGCAGAGGCACCCATTACAGGTGGCGGACCAGCAGAGGCACCCATTACAGGTGGCGGACCAGCAGAGGCACCCATTACAGGTGGCGGACCAGCAGAGGCACCCATTACAGGTGGCGGACCAGCAGAGGCACCCATTACAGGTGGTGGCTTGCCCAGGACAACAGGAAGACCATCATGAACAGCAACAAGACTGGTAGACTCTGGAACACCAGAACTATCAGATCCCGTAGCAGGTACGGCAGGTCTAGAAGTGGATTTGTACTTGGGCCCAGAGGCCACAGTACACAGGTCCTCACAGACTGAAGCCAGCAAGGCTGCTGGCTCGGAGGCTGGAAGCGGCAAGGCTGCTGGCTCGGAGGCTGGAAGCTGCAAGGCTGCTGGCTCGGAGGCTGGAAGCGGCAAGGCTGCTGGCACAGGGGCTGGAAGCTGAAGTACTGGCACAGGAGCTGGAAGCTGAAGTACTGGCACAGGAGCTGGAAGCTGAAGTACTGGCACAGGAGCTGGAAGCTGAAGTACTGGCACAGGAGCTGGAAACGGGACCACTGGCACAGGAGCTGCAGACGGGACCACTGGCACAGGAGCTGCAGACGGGACCACTGGCACAGGAGCTGCAGACGGGACCACTGGCACAGGAGCTGCAGACGGGACCACTGGCACAGGAGCTGCAGACGGGACCACTGGCACTGGAGCTGCAGACGGGACCACTGGCACTGGAGCTGCAGACGGGACCACTGGCACTGGAGCTGCAGACGGGACCACTGGCACTGGAGCTGCAGACGGGACCACTGGCACAGGAACTGCAGGCTGGAGGGATGCTGGCACGGGAGGCAGCTTTCGAGGAACCGGCACGGGAGGCAGCTTTCGGGGAACCGGCACGGGAGGCAGCTTTCGGGGAACCGGCACGGGAGGCAGCTTTCGGGGAACCGGCTGGGAAGCCATCACTGGGACCGGCTGGGAAGCCATCACTGGGACCGGCTGGGAAGCCATCACTGGGACCGGCTGGGAAGCCATCACTGGGACCGGCTGGGAAGCCATCACTGGGACCGGCTGGGCTGCTGGAACCGGCTGGGCTGCTGGAACCGAGCCTGGGATGGGAGAGAAGTTTGGCTGGGAAGCCGGCCGTGGTATATTAGAAAAAGAAATAAACTGTGGTTCAGGCCTGAGACTCAGAGAGGCTGATACAGGATCGGTAACGGACATGGTAGCAGACTGAGAAGTAGGTAGAGAGTGGAAGACAGGCTGACACTGGGAGACTAATCGGCCCTTGAACCTAGTGGTAAATGCGGTAGGTATTTCATCCTCATCCGATTCCACATCTTCCCAATCTTCCACATCAGAAAAATCAGTACAGTCCTCTTCAATAGAGAAATTCTCCAAATCTTCCTCATCAGATATATTCCCCCAATCAACTTGGAAAGAATCATCTACCTCTGAATCTTCATAGGAAAAGGTAGTAACAGGTTGATAGATATTTTTGAGGCCAACAAGTTCGGAATATCTTGGCACTGGAGGGGTAAGCTGGAAAGGCTTAGTTTGTTTAACAGAAGATTCCTTGGAAGAAAATAAATTGGAAGCAACTGGCCACAAATCTCCAGTGAATGTTGCCTTTAGAAAAGATAGAAAGGAACAGGGGTCCTCTAAAAAATGAGCTTCTTCATCAATACATGCCTCAGCCCACTCCAAGGCCTTACCTCCCAAAAGAAACAGAATAATTAACTTGCTTTTCATATTATCAGGGGCTTCTTTGACAAATGGAACCATAGAAAACTTCTTGCACAAATCAAGTAGATCATGAAAGGAATCATCTTCACCCTCATACCTTTTAATGGAGGAAAGCCATTCTGCAGATTGTTGTAGTTCAGACTGCACAGCAGAGGTGTCACCAGCAGGCTCCTGATTAAATGGCTTGATCATTCTGTCAGGCTTGGCCACAGGTGAGTGGCTGGTGGTTAGGAGCCTTGGTGCTGAATAACACGAGTACATCGGGTATTTGAGGTTTTGATAGGCCGGAAACATGTTATGCAGAATAGTCTTTTAATAATGAAAAGTATGGCAATACAACTTATAACAAAAGATAAATAATATAAGTTCTTACGCCAGGTTGGTGGTCAAGGGCAGGCAACAATAAAGCAAGTCCGAGAAACAGGCTAAGGTCGGGGGCAGGCTGATAGCAAACAAGTCCGTATGGCAGGCCGAGGTCGGAGGCAGGCTGATGGCAGAGGGTAGTCCAGAAAACAAGCCGATGTCAATAACCAGGAGATCAAACAGAGAGCAGGTAAGGGGAACTGAAGCAGAGAACAAAGGCACAGGGAACAAGGCAGGAATCTCAGGAACAAGCAGGAATCTCAGGAACAAAAGCAGGAATCAGAAGTCACAGGAACAAGGAGAACGCAGGATCTAGCTTGGGAGCTTCAATGATCAAGCACCGGAGTAACATTGGTAACAGGCTTATAAAGGCCCTTAATTAACATATTACCAACACCTGGCAGAACAAGAAGAAGGAGGAGGAGGAGGTGAGCAAACGTAAAAGGTAGAACGTCTTTAATCATACCAATAGATGCAGGTTCAAAAGGTCTCCAGTGGCTCAACGAAATAATGCAGGAGCTTGTGAGAGTATAATTCAGGGTTCGATCCCAGTTAGCTCCTGACACTTTCCCCCAAAGAGCTCTTAAGTTTTCCAGGTAGCACTACCTGCCCAAATACCTCTCCCACTGCACAAAGGTATTTGCTCCCACATGGCAGGCACGCAAACAAAGCCTATATCTGTACAGGAACACATGCTGGATCCTTTCTTTCTCTACGCTCCATTGGGCACAACTCATCTGGGAATTCACTTAGATGGGCAGGCTCATCCAGAGCTGGAACAGGCATCCACAGGGATGAAATCCATTCAGCCAAGCACCCACAGCTTGCGTTATCCTCATGGCACTCTCCATAGTGCAAGCACACAAAGTCCTCCCCTGAGCTACATCTCAGAGCACACTCCATAGTGTGAGCACATGAAAACTCCATCCAAGCTCCAAACCTGCATGGTTGAGTTTACCAGGCTTTGGAGTACCCCACCCCAAGCTCGCAGGGCTATCGAGCTTTAGCCCCTACATCTGGCAGCACTTCTAATCACTCTGTTCTCAGCAATGGCTGTGAGCACATGGCTCTGCCTATATCAAAATAGTTACGCAGAAGCGACACCTTGTGACACCCTCCCGTATCTGCCAGACACACTGCACATGGACCTCCCTGCCTCTCCCTTCACTCTAAGTTCAACCTGTATGGTACTTGTATTTCAGGCGTCAAAATGGGCGCCGACATCAAAGTTGACGCCGGCGCACATTAAAGTCAATGGGCGTCCATTTATGGTTGCCGTCGTCAAAAATGTTTTGAAACCTGCGTATTTTCGCAGCAAATTTGCTAATTTATTATCCGCCAGCAAAACAGGCAAATTTTCCGCGAATTCTCGCCTGGCGAATAAATTCGCCCTTCACTAATCACAACATTATCCAGCATTGCATTCCACAACTTCACTGCCCTCACTGTGACTAAACACCTACACTGCTCCAAATGAAAGTTATTTTCGTCTAATCTAAAGGGGAGGCCTCTGGTGCAGTGATCCATTTTGTAGAAAAATATATCTCCTGCTATGTGTCTATAATGTCCTCTAAAGTACTTAAAGTGTAATCATGTCCCCTCATCTCATCCTCTTGACAGTCTACTTCATAATTTATATCTTCCATCTTTTTCTCACTCCAAAATAAATGGGCATTTTTTTTGTGCAGACTTTTTTTTATCTCAGCAACAATTTTGTCTCAGAGAATCCATGCCTGCCAAAAAAAATTTGCTCATCACTACTGTGAACTTTTATGGAACCATCATTTGCACTGGATCTGTGCAACCAGGAGGTACAATAACATCAAGAACTGCAGTATGACAGCCTATTTGTGGCTACTCATGGACTATCTATTGGACATTCTAGGTAAATCCTGCCATTTGGCAATGCTAACAGTTATGAACGTATGTCTCAAATAGGCCCCAACATATTATGCTAATTTATGATTAAAATTACTAGAAATTCAGATCCCTGGCAAGTTCTCTTGCCTGATTTATGTACCATATTTTGGTTTATGGTTGTAGAAGGCCTGTTACAGTTCTCCACAAATAATACTGTGAAGCATGAAATTTGGCTATCCATACTGATCATATGGCATCCTATATGGAGCCCCAATGGGCCATCACCCATTGCTTACCATCTTTATTAAAAATTCCATTGTTTTACCTTCTGCTTAATAGCAGAAGATACTCCTTTAGAAAAAGCCAAACAGAAATATTAGATCAAAGATAATCACTGTTTCCCTCCTCATACTGGTCCCAAAGACATAGAACTGACTATAGCTAATGGGCAGGTCCTGTCTAGAAATCTAGGCCAATGCTGGTCACCAATGCAGAAAAATGAAAGAAAAAGGTGTTTATCCGTGAATATTCAATATTACTCATACTGCATAGCCTTAGTTGACTGATTCTTTAACATAAACTGACATCCACAACATTTAGACAGAATTCCACTCAATATTTTTTGACACTTTGAAAAATCTTGATCTTAGGATAAGCTTTTACCTCACTGATCAATGTAAATACCAAGAGAGAGCAAACCAAACTTGTGTTTTCTATAAATATTAAGAGGTACCCAATATATATAATTGATACTGATATCTTTCATGGTCTTCCTTTCACATACAGTATTTCACATAAAGTGAGATTTTTTTAAGAAAGCGATTGAATGGCTTCCAATATATACAGAAACATTCAGCAACATTATTTAAGAAGATCTCAAAAGCACAAACTACCTAAGCCTAGCAGATCCAAACTTGTCTCTTCTCTCCACTTCAGATATAAGATAGGGAATGTGGGATATGAATAATTTTAAAAATATGTTTTGAACCCCAACAACTAAAATATACATGTACACACACACACGATAATGGGCAAGCAGTGATATCAGATAAAAATATGTTTGCTGAATGGCTACTTACATAATCAAACTTTCTGCCAATCACATTTCAGAACGGCACTTTTAGCAGTTGGAGCTGTACTATAGAAAGGTAAAGTTACCCACTCACAACATTAGACGTTAGAAAGCTGGTCTAGATAGCTTCTAAAATGATAACACTGCCCTAATATAGGGTGGAAAAGGGTATATGTAAAGATTTTAGTTCCTCTACTCTTCTCTGCTCCATTTTGGAGTGCAAAGTCCACCAGCCCCCCCAATAAATGCAGTGCTGTAGACTGCTCACATCTCCTAGCTGTCCTCTTAACTTAAAAATCATTGTTCAAGTTAGGGCACAGAAATGGACACTGCTATACTACAGTACCTGTCCTAATGTTGACAGTGCTGGCCTGATCTCAGCTTTGAACTCTGCACCTTGCACCATATTTAATTGTCCTGAAGCCAGATCCTGTACCAAAATTCATTGTTCAAATGGCAATACATTTTCTTTCATTCTTAAGTCCCCTTAGCCTTGTGATAAGCTTTGATCTGCTGCCCTGCAAGTTGGAGTGATGTCAAACACCCCCATCCCTTCAAGCAACTGATGGCATGCAAACAGAATTAAGGGGCACATTTACTAAGTTCGAGTGAAGGATTAGAATAAAAAAAACTTCGAATTTCGAAGTTTTTTTTGGCTACTTCGACCATCGAATTGGCTACTTCGACCTTCGACTATGTCTTCGACATCGAACCGAACGATTCAAACTAAAAATCATTCGACTGTTCGACCATTCGATAGTCGAAGTACTGTCTCTTTAAAAAAAACTTCGACCACCTACTTCGCCACCTAAAACCTACCGAGCATCAATGTTAGCCTATGGGGAAGGTCCCCATAGGCTTTCTAGCCAATTTCTGATCAAAGGAAAATCGTTTTGATCGATGGATTAAAATCCTTCGAATCGTTCTTTCGATCGAATGATTATTCCTTCAATCGAACGATTATTCCTTCGATCGAACGATTATTCCTTCGATCGAACGATTATTCCTTCGATCGAACGATTATTCCTTCGATCGAACGATTATTCCTTCGATCGAACGATTATTCCTTCGATCGAATGATCGAACTAACGAATAGCGCTAAAACCTTTGACTTCGATATTCGAAGTATTTAACTTTGAGGGTCGAATATCGAGGGTTAATTAATTAGCCCTCGATATTCGACCATTAGTAAATGTCGTAAATGTGTAAATAAAACCATTTTCATTAAAGGCACTTGCAGCAAAATGTGCTCTTTGCACTTCTGTATAGTTGTTCTTGGCATTGCTCAGTTCTTTCCCGCCTTCCATTTTGAATCAGGTGCTGCTGTTCTTATTGATGCAGGAAAACCTTCTACTGCCACCTCCTGGCCAGGCAGTAACTCCAGGGTTCCTAGTGAGCCCTGCGTCAATTGCCGCAGCACAGTTGCGCCAAAAAAATAGGATGCACGCATCACTTTCACACCAGAAATGAAGTTAGACAGGTTTTGGCTGGGGAACTTACCCTATTTATTACCTCCAAAGTTGAGTTTGTGTGGTTCACAGGCAGAATAAATGGGGGAAGCACCCCAGCCAAAACCTATGTATGCGTGATCTCCATTCTCTACTCTACATATTATGGTGATTAACCCAAAAGAGAGCAGTGGTAGCAGCTAATTTACCTCCCCATTCTCTACTCAACGTGCATTCCTGGATGTTGCCATACTTCTAGGGGAACAAGAACCACGGGAAAACATTTAAGGGTCCCGCATCTGTCAATCACCATTATAAACACCCCACGATAAGAGTGAAATGTATGACAAAGGCCTGGAAGCCTTATTCTGTGATGGCTAACCAACAAATTATTTATTTATTAATCTGCAAGATAAAGCTACTGTACCTTAACCTACCTTGAACCACAAAGGATAATGTCTTGGTGCATGCACGGCTTATTTATGAGCTCCAAGATCAGTTGAGGTTGTACAAAGTTTGCCATATTTGTTGTGCAAAATAATTCCAATAAAGGTACTAAAGTCTCTCCTTGCATTTCTATATACCTAAATGTAAAAAAAATAAAATAAAGGTACATTTAAAAAGAAACCCATAAAAATGAATCAATGACCAAAGTAACAGCCTCAGCAAACAAAATTGTGTACTGGAAGCCCCCCAGAGGTAGGTGTCTAGTCATAAAATGTTAAACTTACCAAGAACATTATGCCCCATTATACCCTAGTGAATATATATATACTCTGAATTACAATTCACAATTAAATACAATCAAATACGATTATAAGAGAAAATAGAACAGTCCCAAAGAGATATATTAAGAATTGGAAACAAAACAGACTAAACAGATGCCAACATTGACATCACACTACAATCTATATAATTGATGGAGAGCATTAAACAAAGAAAAATAATTCACATTGTATTCCACCTGGAAAACTCCTACAGAAGAATAGATATTTTTTGTGTTTATAATTGGGAGCTTTACACGTTTTCTAGTCCTAACAACATAAACATACAAGATAAGACCCCTTATCTGGAAAACCCCAGAATAGCATTCTGGATAACAGGTCCCATACATAATCTATATTGTTCCTTAACAATACAATTACAACATTGATGTCAAGATGGTTAAACCTAAAGTTACACCTGAGGGTCAGGGCACACGTTCAGATGCGGGGAGATTAGTCGCCCGGAAATAAATCTCCTCTTTTGGGCGACTAATCTCCGTGGACTAGGAGCACTTTGTTTTCCCAAGTCGCCCAAAGTTTCCTCATGGGCACTTTGGATGCCAATAGGAAATTCCAAAAACACCCGCACACCCTACTTCTTTGATAGTGACTCCCCGGTGCACAGCAAAGGAAGTAGACGGCCAACTTCCAATAACAGCAGTACAAAAGATTTCACCGGCACACAGGATAATGCAAGCAGGCTCGGCCTTGCTATGTGATTTATTGCAGCATGCAACGTTTCGGGGTTACCCCCTTTGTCAAGCATGCTTGACAAAGGGGGTAACCCCGAAACGTTGCATGCTGCAATAAATCACATAGCAAGGCCGAGCCTGCTTGCATTATCCTGTGTGCCGGTGAAATCTTTTGTACCACTTTGGATGCCATCCAGCGCCCGATTTCTTTGCCGGCTGCCCGGTCCTAGCGCCCGCCTACAATTCCCCTTCCCAGCGCGCCGGTGAAAAAACGCCAGCGCAGCTGGTGTAATTGAATGGCACACGTTCCCATAATGCGGCTGGGTGGCATGCTGCCCCTATTTTTTGCTGCCCTAGGCCCGGGCCTATGTGGCCTTGCCACAAATCTGGGCCTGATGCCATCTTTTGGAGTGCCATCCCACCAGCTAGAATTTACATTCTAGCCGGCGGGAGGAAGTTCGGGGAGATTAGTCACCCCAAAGAAGAGGAGATTTGTCACCAGACCACTAATCTCCCCAAATCTGAGCGTGTGCCCTGACCCTTACGGTAGAATTATATTCTTTAAAATACTTGTCTTTCCTAATAAACATATATATGGATCTACCTTTACCAAATAAACAGTGAAATATTAAAAAAATGGATTCAGACTGAATAAATTCTTATGGAAAGAACTCCTAAATTCCTTAGGAAAACAAATATGTACAATAGAGGAAGGGGGATTCACTTTTGTAAAGCTGGAATCAATTCTAGACACAAGCAATGTTCTTGATCCCATCAGGCATCTGGCATTCCATCAGGTATCTGGTCAGCACTCCTACAATCAATTCCTTTAGAAAATGAAGCTCTTTACTGAAACGTAGCAACAGAAAGGGGCAGATTTATCAAGGGTCGAATTGAAAATTGAATATTCAAAACTGTCAAATTCGACTAGGGAGTTCAAATTTGATTCGATTTTTTTTTTAAATTTCGCAATTTATCATACTCTGACCCTTTAAGAACTAAAATTCTACTATTCACCACCTAACACCTGCCTAATTGCTGTTTAAGTCAATGGGAGAGGTCCAGGGATCAATTTTGAGTTGTTTGCAGCCTTCCTGACAGAGAAAAAAATGGAATTGAGTATTTAAAATTAGAATTGAATTCGATTTGAATTCAGTTAGAGTTTTTGCGTCGATTCTATTCATTCGAGTTTAAAATTTTTTTATTTTTTTTAAATACATTTTTTTTTTTTTAATTCTCTTTATTTAGAATTTTTCAAAAAGTCACATGAAATACAACAGTGAGATACAGAAATTGCATCACGAACAATATCATGTTATGAAAGCAGGCAATATACACAAGCATAATGTGAAATTAAAAAAATAAAAATAAGAGGATACTAAGGAAAAAAAGAAAAAAAAAAAAAAAACACATATACAAAAATGGATATCAACCAAAGAAAACCTGACAGTATCAAATCATGTATTAAAGAAAAAAAAAACCCTTTCACACCCCCATCAAACCCTCCCATCAGAAGTGCGAAGACCAGACAAGTTCCAACCAGACCATGCATGTTGGTTAGCCTAATGTCTACCTTTCCACAGATTAACACACGTCAGTAATACTAAAGGTGAGATTTCTTAAAGTTTTCCCAAGGTTCCCATATTTGCTTGAATAAATCGATGGAGTCAGAAATAATAGTGGAAAGATAGGACAAGGAATGTATGTGATCCACTCTATTTTTCATTTGTGACACAGCTAAAGTTGGCGAGAGCCAGTTAAGTGCTATTGTCCATTTTGTTTTAAATACATTTTGATTGGTTGAATTTTCGAATTTAAGGGAGTTTTTAAAAATTCTAAATTCGACCTTTGATAAATGTGCCTTCCCATGTAAGGGTTTCTATAAAACTCTATTGTACAATACCTATCCGCCAGTTGATCTTTAACAAAAAAACAGCAACTAATAAAATCATGGCAGCCACCATGTTTTCCAATGAGTATCCGCATGCCAAAGCTGTTGTCAATGGCGGGGTGCACGGTAATTATTTATGTATCAAAAATCTTCAAACCAGCACTCCCTTTAAAAGTTTACTAATTTTATTGTCATTCTGTAATATCTATATATATATATATATATATATCTATATATATCTATATCTATCTATATATATATCTATATCTATCTATATCTATCTATCTATATATATATATATATATATATATATATATATATATATAGAAGAGTTTCTCAAGCAAACACACCAGTTGTACCAGTGCAAAGCAACACAATATTATACTGTCATTCCTTTAAAACACTTTGATTTTTTGATGTTACTGTTCCTTTAAGGACCACCAAAGTTAATACTGATTGGCCTATTGGTATCCATTTGGTGCACATAGTATATAAAAGCCAGACAATACATAACTTTGATAGCAATAATATAATTATATTAGCAGTTACTGCAATCTCTAAATAACACATATATATACGCCCTACAGCAACATTTAGGGGCAGATTTATCAACGGTCGAGGTGAATTTTCGAATTCAAAAAATTCAAATTTCAAGCTATTTTTTGTGTACTTTGGCTAGGGAATAGTCCAAATTCAATTTGAATTTTAAAAAAATTTGGAAATTCGAATATTAAAATTTATCATGTACTGTCTCTTTAAAAATTCGACTTCGACCAGTCACCATCTAAAACCTGCCGAATTGCTGTTTTAGCCTATGGGGGACCTCCTAGAACCTATTTGGAGTCAATTGGTGGACTGGAAAATCTAAGCTTTATTTGGGAAAAACTTTGATTTCGAATTCAATCTAATGCGCTATTACCTGTACTTACAATTCGAATTCGGCCGACTATGGACCTATTTGATTGAAAACAGACCTATACGGCCAAAAAAAAAAACTTTGACTTCATTTTGGTTGGTCTTTTTGAATTTGAATTTCGAAGTTTTTCAAATTCAAAATTCGACCCTTGATAAATATGCCCCTTAGTGGCAATAATGTTAAACCATTAAAAGCACAGCTCAGTTTATTTTGAATTCAAACCCTAAGAATAAACATTTTTAGAAAATTCACAGCAAAAAAAGTTGGCCAATATCTTAACAATACAAATACAAATGCCCCTGAAGATTTAGCTAAATATTTGAAACAGTTTAATGGCATGACTAGTTAAGAAATCAGAAGGGACCGGCTTTATTGAATGATTTATATATCTCACAAGTGATACATATTAAGAGACTCATTCCCCATAATTTGTGTAACAGTTTAAACAGCTTACTCTTTTCAATGTATTATTTACAGTAAATAGAAAGTGATTTATTTGTGTTGGTTTTAAATGCTGTATATAACAGATTTGTACTTTCTTATTATCGGCAGTGAAAAAGGGTTATAGCAAATGATTTACTTTATTGAAATCAAAAGGATGGCTGACGCATACCATATTTTTTTCATTTTGAATGGTTTTTAAATGAAGGCTTTTGTTCTATTATGTTAATTTCTTAATTGCTATTATTATTTTTTTTTTTTAAGTGTTTATTTATACATTTTAACTTACAACAGAGAGTAAGAACAGCAGTAGTGAACCATCACACATTGCATCGCTCAGCAATACAGAAGTACATATATCATGTAATCAGTAGTGGCATTTAACAGGTGTAGCTCAGTGGGTGAGTCAGGAATTATTCAGGGGCTTAATGGCCTATTCGGGTCCCTGCAGGAGGGGGGGAAGCACAAGATCTTGATCCGGGTTTGCATCCAGCCAGGGCGACCATATCTGAGTAAACTTCTCAGGGCACCCTCTGCCTTTAATGTTAACTTAATCAGGGGCAGTGCTTTGTTGGTCAGCTGGATCCATGCCTGTTTCGTAGGTGACTGGGGGGCCATCCATTTGGTCATCAGCAGTTTCTTTGCATAGAATAACAGAGCACGAAGTAAGAGTCTGAACCTATTGAGAGGAATAATTTTGTCTATCAGCCCTAGGAGACATACTTCTGGCTTAATTGCTATTATATATATTTTTTCAATGTCACTAATTTCTCTCTATTTTATTTTGAAAACACTGCCACTTACAATTTTATACACCGTAGATTGTTTCCTTTGCCACATTCAAGTTTTGCAATCTCAACTGCAAATTGATTGTACATTTTATAGTGTACATCATTGCTGTCACTTATCACTCATATGTGGAAAAAGTTGTCACATTAAGACATACCCTTCAATTCATATGCCTCTATCCTCCCTTGTGGATAACACAGCACCCCCCCAACACATGATTAAATACCCTAGGGGCCCCTAAAAATAATTTTTAAATGCTAACAAACCCCCAGAACAAGGCCCTACCAGGCTTATGTTACACAGGTAGAGCAGGGCACACACAGGCAGAGTATGGCACACAGGGAGCATAGGGCAGTCACAGTATGGCATACACAGGAAGCATAGGGAAGGAAGAGTATGGCACACACAGCCAGAGTATGGCACACACAGCCAGAGTATGGCACACACAGCCAGAGTATGGCACACCCAAGAAGCGTAGGGAAGGCAAAGTATGGCACGCATAGGGTGCATAGGGCAGGCAGAGTATGACACACACAGGGAGCATAGGGCAGGCAGAGTATGGTACACACAGAGAGCATAGGGAAGGCAGATTATGGCACACACAGAAAGCATAGGGCAGGCAGAGTATGGCACACACATGGAGCATATGACAAGTAGAGTATGTCACACACAGGGAGCATAGGGCAGGCAGAGTATGGCACACACAGGGAGCATAGGGCAGACAGAGTATGGCACACACAGAGAGCATAGGGAAGGCAGATTATGGCACACACAGAAAGCATAAGGCAGGCAGAGTATGGCACACACATGGAGCATAGGGCAGACAGAGTATGACACACAGGGAGCGTAGGGCAAGCAGAGCATGGCACACACAGGGATCATGGGGCAGGCAGAGTATGTCACACACATGGAGCATAGGGCAGATAGAGTATACATAGTTACATAGTTACATAGTTAAATTGGGTTGAAAAAAGACAACGTCCATCAAGTTCAACCCCTCCAAATGAAAACCCAGCATCCATACACACACCCCTCCTTACTTTTAATTAAATTCTATACCATACCTATACTAACTATAGAGCTTAGTATCACAATAGCCTTTGATATTATGTCTGTCAAAAAAATCATCCAAGCCATTCTTAAAGGCATTAACTGAATCAGCATCACAACATCACTCTGCAGGGCATTCCACAACCTCACTGTCCTGACTGTGAAGAACCCCCTACTTTGCTTCAAATTAAAGTTCTTTTCTTCTAGTCTAAAGGGGTGGCCTATGGTACGGTGATCCACTTTATGGGTAAAAAGGTCCCCTGCTATTTGTCTATTATGTCCTCTAATGTACTTGTAAAGTGTAATCATGTCCCCTCACAAGCGCCTTTTTTCCAGAGAAAACAACCCCAACCTTGACAGTCTACCCTCATAATTTAAGTCTTCCATCCCTCTAACCAATTTAGTTGCACTTAGTCTCTGCACTCTCTCCAGCTCATTTATATCCCTCTTAAGGACTGGAGTCCAAAACTGCACTGCATACTCCAGATGAGGCCTTACCAGGGACCTATAAAGAGGCATAATTATGTTTTCATCCCTTGAGTTAATGCCCTTTTTTATGCAAGACAGAACTTTATTTGCTTCAGTAGCCACAGAATGACACTGCCCAGAATTAGACAATGTGTTATCTACAAAGACCCCTAGATCCTTCTCATTTAAGGAAACTCCCAACACATATATATTATTTTTGCCAAAGTGCATAAACTTGCATTTATCAACACTGAACCTCATTTTCCAGTTTGCTGCCCAGTTTTTTTCCAGTTAAGACAAATCACTCTGCAAAGTGGCAGCATCCTGCATTGAACCTATAGTTCTGCACAATTTAGTATCATCTGCAAAAATAGAAACAGTACTTTCAATGCCCACCTCCAGGTCATTAATAAACAAGTTGAAAAGCAAGGGACCTAGTACAGAGCCCTGCGGTACTCCACTAACAACACTGGTCCAATTAGAAAATGTTCCATTTACCACCACTCTTTGTAGTCTATCTTTTAGCCAGTTCTCTATCCAGGTACAAATACTATGTTCCAGGCCAACATTCCTTAATTTAACCAGTAACCTTTTGTGTGGCACTGTATCAAATGCTTTAGCAAAGTCTAAGTAAATCACATCCACTGCCATCCCAGAATCGAGGTCTCTACTTACATTCTCATAAAAAGAAATTAAGTTAGTCTGGCAAGATCTATTACGCATAAAACTATGCTGGCACAAACTCATGATTTGCTATGAAGTCCAGTATCTTATCCTTTATTAACCCTTCGAAAAGCTTTCCTACCACTGACGTCAGACTAACTGGCCTATAGTTTTGAGGCTGAGGATCCTTTTTTGAATAGAGGCACCACATTAACATCGCCAGTCTCTCGGCACTATGCCAGATCTCAATGAATCCTGAAAAATTAAGTAAAGAGGTTTGGCAATCACAGAGCTAAGCTCGCTAATTACCCTGGGATGAATACCATCTAGCCCTGGACCTTTGTTAATCTTAACATGTTCTAGTCTCTTTTGAATTTCTTCACAAGAGCATAGGGCAGACAGAATCTGACACACACAGGGAGCATAGGGAAAGCAGAGTATGGCACACACAGGGATCATGGGACAGGCAGATTATGGCACAAACAGGGGGCACAGGTCAGGCAGAGTATGGCACACACATTGAGCATAGGGCAGACAGAGTATGGCACACACAGGTAGCATAGGGCAAGCAGAGTATGGCACACATAGGGATCATGGGGCAGGCAGGGTATGACACAAACAGGGAGCACAGGGCAGGCAGAGTATGACACACACAGGAAGCATAGGCCAGGCAGAACAGAGCGGGAGACAGGGAAACCTATCAGGACCACTATAAGATGTACTACATGCAGTGACACAGTGCTTGTGCCCTATCAGTATTTTGTATAAGATGTGAACAGTTGAACTATGTGGAAAGTTTCAGTCTGGGTCTCAGGTGTGAACAGTACAGGGCTTTGATGTATGAACAATAGAGGTGTTACAAATGTGAGTCTGAATTAGAGGTATAAACAATGCAGGGGCCAGTTAATCTCTGTAGTGATACATTTTAAAGTTTACACGTGGTAAGCAAACATAGCAGGCAGACTTTCATGTGGGGAGCCACAAAAGGGGAGGCCAGGGGCCGAATGCAGGCCATGGGCCACCAGTTGGACATTATTGTGTAGTGTATGTTATTAAGCTTTTTACTAGACAGTTTTTGCAGCAAAACTTGATTTTAAAAAAAACTTAAAGAACATTACATTGGATAAATGAGTAGATGTTGTTGTCTCAAGTATTACTGTTGCTGGAATAAAGAAGCAAGAAGTTAAAGGTATTTAATTGATATAAAGTTACTTGGGGTGCTTCTATGAGCATGTCCCAATTTCCTACCCTTAGAAATTTCTGAGATATCTACATTATTAGACGTTTTGCCTTAAAAATGAGCAAGGCATATAAATGACATGGGGCTAGACATACTGTCAGTTTCCCTGACTTGTACTTGTACTGCAAGTGGGAGTGATATCACCCCTCCCTCCCCCCCCAGCAGCATAAAAACAGAACATTGGGAAGGTAACCAGATGGCAGCTCCATGACACAAGATAACAGTTGCCTGGTAGATCTAAGAACAGCACTCAATAATAAAATCCAGGTCCCACTGCGACATATTCAGTTACATTGAGTAGGAGAAACAACAGCCTGCCAGAAAGCAGTTTCAGCCTAAAATGCTGGCTCTTTCTTAAAGCACATTGCAGGCAAAATGACCTGAGATCGCTGCCTACATGCAGTATTATGCAGAGACTGATATTCTGAGACATGATTTTCTAGTAGACTTATGGTCTGGTATGGTCATACTTCGGCATGCAGATCCGAATTACAGAAAGATCCATTACCTGGAAAACCCCAGGTCCAGAGCATTCTGGATAGCAGGTCCCATACCTACTAAGAAATTTGTATGAATTAAAAAAATAGGCAGAATATATTTTCAGCATAAATTCCATTAATTTTAAGGTGTGCACTATTATGGGATAAAAAATTTGCCTCCCTGCACTCAATACACCTTTATTCCAAGGTCACATGTATAGACACCTACAGTATTTATTTCTATAAATGAAGCAAATTTCAGATTACAAAAAGTTAGGCATCATGTAGCGCATTTGAGAGACTTTTAAACTTCTAACGAATCTACTGTTATCAGCAAATGACCTGAAATAAAGTCTGATTGTAGAATTTTGTTATCTACAAATCAATAGCAAAGCTTTCACAACACTTGTAGCATTGAACAATCAAAGCCATGATAACACTGTAATCAGTTACATTCACAAAGTGAGCATTATTGACTCCTAATAGCCATAGTGTTATCTGAGATTCACAGGACCCAGTCGATTGAAGAGGGCAGCTGTAACAATCAATATGTTTCTATCATTCAGATTAACTAAGAACACATGATTTGAAAGTATCACAAAGCTGCCCGTTATTTTCAATCCAAATGAAGATTAAACTGACTACACAAGGGCCAGAGCATTGTCCACAGAGTTACATTAAATGATTTTAGAATAAGTAAACAGAAATCATGACAATGAAAATGAATGTATACATGAAAAAAACACAAAAACAGCATTTTCTTTATTTGGAGGTGATATACATAAACTTGTGCACCTTCTTGAATATCTGTGTATTCATCACCAATGGGCATGGCGCTCCAAATATCCAATTTGCAGGCCAAAAATACAACCTTCACAAAGTATCTTTAATATATAAGCTCATAAACTGTCCTGGCTGACGCATTTCATGCAAAATGCTTTTACAGAAAGCCCAGTCATATATGCCTTACATAGATCTTATACTCTTTTGGGATGGTGAATATAAATTATAGGAACATACCCTTGAATATTTTTACTGTAATTTTCTTGACCTCAAGTTCATGTATGAGTGTTTCTTAAATATTATATTAACTTCTCCAGATGGGGCGTTAAATTATGTACGTATTTGAAGACCACAGCAGTGAAGATTTACTTGCATTTCTCAAGTTGACGAATAAATAATTATTCAAAATGTAAACTCAACAGATCTTTTTTTTTACATTGTACAGAGCATGAAAAATATGAACTTACTTTTTCATAGTGATAATGGCTACTAAAGCAGTGTACTGTTTTGTATTAAAAATGCATTAATTCAAGGGATAACAACATAATACAGGTATGGGGCCTGTTATCCAGAATGCTTGGGACCTGGAATATTCTGGATAAGGGATCTTTCCATAATTTGGGTTGCCATGCCTTTAGTCTACTGAAAAATAATTTAAACATTAATAAAACCCAATACAAATGTTTTACCTCCAAAAGGGATTAATTATACTGTATCCTAGATTGGGTGAAGTACAAGGTGTTTTTTTTTAAACTTATGGGGGACCTGGTCACCAATGTTTTTTTGAATGTGTAAGGGTCCCTGGCCACCAATGTTTTTTTTAACTTGCAGGGACCCTGGCCGCAAATTTTTTTTGAAACTTGTACATGGTGCCCTGGACTCTATTGTTTTTTAAAGGGGACTTGTCAACTTAAGAAATAATCTTCACTTACACTCTAAAAATTATTTAAATCTTTTTTTTTAGTCTTGGAATTCAGGCAGGCAGGTGCTATTTGGATGTGTATTTGCGCTTCCGTGAGTCAATTCATGCAAGCATGCCCGAGCGGCATTTCACATGCGCGCAACCGGCCAGGTTGCCTAGGGTGCCTGGCCGGGCTGGCCCGGCTACATAATTAGATGGTAAGGAAGGAGGAGAAATGTCAGAAATGTGAGGTGTGCAGTGATATCTAGGAAGTACAGAATGAAAAGTGAAAGTAATTGCCTGCCCCGGCAAAAAGACGGGACAGGCAATATATGATTGACAGAAAAGACTTTTACAGGGGAATGTAATAAAAGTCGCAAAGAGCAAAACAATTCGCACCAATAAGACTAAAATCCACATCTCGCAATGTAATATTGTTCCTTAAACTGTTATTGCATTGCGAATTTTAATTGCGCATTGCGAATTTTAATTGCGCACTCATAAGAAGTGCTTGAAGGTGTCGTAATCTTTTGGAGCAAACATAGCGACTTTTTCAGTAAGAAATTTTATTACATTGACTGCGCATTGGCGCAAACTATAAAATTCGCAAACTGTCTTTCACTGTCGGAAGTGGTCGCTAAACAGTTTCCGGGCTCGCAAAAGCTATATTAAATTCGCACAAAGCAAAATTTGTTCGCGCAGAGGCATAACTTTTCGCATTGCGAATAGTTTTTCCGTTAGCGATTTTTATTACATTCACCCGTTAAACTTTTGCCCCCCCCACAAGGACCACCAATGTTTTTTCTCTGTACTGAACAGCCAGAAAAAGAAACAAAGTTTCTAACTTAATTGGCTTTTGGCAGAGAGCACAGAACTGCCACAGCTGAATATATAACAATTTCGAGATAAGCAAATAAGTAATTGTAGCAATATAAAATAACAGGTTCCTTGGGAAAAGTTAGCTTAAAGGGCAATTCACCTTCATTAGCAAAACTGTAATAACTGGAAAAGAAACACAGAAATATGTTCAAACTTTCATAACCTGCTAAATTTCGTAAAATGAACATGGTAATTAGGGGGTGTGGCCACATAAATGGGTGTGGTCAACTTTTTTGCCACGATAGTCGCAGCAACTTTTTTGTCCCTCTTTTTATTTACAAAATGTTGGGAGGTATGACCATTGTTTTAACTTGTATGGGGGGCCCTGGCCACCAATGGTTTTCTTAACTTGTACAGGGGGTCCTGGCTCTCAGAGGGGTGGGCAGGCTCTGGGGAGGGTGGGGCTAGGGGTACCACCTGGCAGGTATTTTACCGGCCTAACTGGTAAAAATGATGCTTCGTGGCAATGTTATTTATATGGAAAACCAGAAAAGCATAGGAAGGCCGGTATTTTTTTTTTGGCAACCTTAGGCGTGGCTCAGAAAATGTTGTCGTTTTGAGCCCTGCAATTTCTGATGGCAGCCCTCACTTATACACCCCATAACCACTCCTTTCTTTGGAGAGTGAAGGCCATCATTTAAAAATATTAATTTATTTATAGATTTTCTACATAAGTTATTGCCAGTTATTTCATATTACCACGCTATCCAACCACCAAATACAGTTATAAAAGGAACTGGCTGTCCTTGGGCAATTCAGCAGTGGTTCAGCCCTCTGACCCACCAAATTCAATAGAAATCATGCACTTTTATGGACATCTACTAAAAGAAGAAACAATTCAATAACTCAATGAAAAATGAAAACAATCAGATTATGTTTTTTATATAAATATAGATCAATTACAATTGACAACAAGTATAATCATAGAAAACAATCATGATATAAACTAGCAATGAACAAACCCTTTTCCATTAGGCTGTGCATTCTTACATATCCTTATTATATTACAGTATATCAATCATTTTTATTAGGCTTTGGCTATGGATACCTCAAAGCATTTTTGTCACACACCCATTGGCATACAAAAATCAAATCATCTCAATAAAATGTAAACATATTCCATTATCCAGCACTCACCCCAGTAATATAATGCTGCCATCCCTTGGTGCACAAAGGTGTTCTACACCTGCCCAAAGCCACCACCTAACTTAAGTATTTTTCTGATGACCTATGAGTGTACATCTGGGTCAGGACTGCCTTGCATAAGGTTTAAATAAGACACAATGAAAAATGGCATTGCTGGGTTTATAGGTGCACAGTGATACTTTTGTTTGGGGAGGCTTAACGCCAAGAAATCTAAAAGTTGAAAAAATCTAAAATTGAATAAAAATTAGCATTCAAGAGGCAAAAGGTATGATGCTTACATATAAAGCTATGTTCACGGACTGCTGTTAATTTTTGTTTCATATGCATAAGACTAAATCCCCTGTAGTTCCATTGCAGGAAATTAGAAAGTCTGGAATATTTGCTGCAGGCTTAGTGCTCTGTGCAGGAGTTCCATTTTCCTCCAGTAACTGATTTACATAACGGCTCCCTCTATGTACTGTAACACTGACAGGCCAAGTTCTAACAGACAGCCTTGGGGTTATCCTAGATTCTGCCCTGTCATTCACTCCTCATATCCAGTCACTTATTAAATCATGTCAATTCCACCCAAGGAACATATCCAAAATACAATCATTTATCACACAAGATGCTGCCAAAATTCTTATTCACTTTCTCGTCATATCACGTCTAGACTACTGTAATTCTCTTTTAATTGGCCTTCCCCTCCAGAGACTGTCACCTCTCCAGTCCGTAATGAACACTGCTGCAAGGCTCATACACCTCAGCAACCGCTCCTCCTTTGCCACACCATTCTGTCAATCCCTGCACTGGCTTCCACTACCTTTCAGCATCAAATTCAAATTAATGACCCTGACATTCAAAGCACTTCATAACTCTGCCCCACCCTACATCTCTGAACTCATCTCTATATACTCACCCAACCGCTTACTACGCTCCTCTACTGACCTGCTACTCAACTCTTCTCTCATTACCTCCTCACATGCTCGCATTCAAAACTTTGCAAGGGCTGCCCCCCTCCTCTGGAACTCTCTCCCACGGTCTGTCCGACTTTCTCCCAACTTTTCTGCTTTCAAGAAATCTCTTAAAACGCACTTCTTTCGAGAAGCCTACCCTCACTCTGCTTAACTACCAAATGCAACACCACATACAGTACCACATTTCTCACCCACTTAATTTGATCTTGCCCACTCCCACACCTTGTGTATTACTCCCTTCCCTTTAGAGTGTATGCTCTTTTGCATAGGGCCTTCCTCACCTTTTGTACCGGTATTGATTGTGATGTATTTAACTCCATTCAGGAGAGAGGTATATAATTCATGTGATTTAGTTGTATAATCACATTTACTTTACAGTGCTACGCAATATGTTGGCGCTATATAAATTCATATTAATAATAATAATAATAATAATAATAATAATAATAATAATAATCGAATGTTAGTCTTCAGTATCAGCTGACACACACCAAGTAGTTTCCATATCTCTGTATTCCCACCTTAAAATACTGGTAATTGCAGGTTTACTTTGTGCAAATCACTAAATCACTTCAGGGCTCACTGACCTTAGATCAAGCATTATTGCCTGGACCTGATATTCCTACAAGAGAGATGCATTGGGCAAATTCAGAAGCCCCAGTGGAACCATCATTAGCCCCATAATACCAAATCTTTTAGTTCACACTACAGCTGTAGGTTTTGTTGCTATTGCTAGTGATGGGCGAATAAATTCACTAATAAATTGAATCGTCACCGGCGGAAAAGAATTTTGGACATGCGTCGGAAAAGTCGTTCGCGCCAACATTATTCAACATTGACTTTAGCGCCTGCATCAAAATTGACGCGAGCATCAGAATTGATTGACATATTTGATGCGTCAAAATTTTTACTTCGCTAATTTTTCAGTGAAACAGGACACATTGGCCTTTCATTGGCCTTTCACTAGCTTTTGTTTTTTTTCTATATTTCTGCTTTATTTTTCATGTGTCAGGCATGTTTGGGAAGGCTTAGCCTCCACAAGTCTTTATGAAAATCCAACCATGGCTAGATAATAAGCATCTAGATAATATATTACATACCTAGAAACAATTTATAAATTTAAGGTTTCTACTTGATAACAAGAAATTTCAACATTGTTTTTCTTCGTTAAAGGGTCATTCCATTAAGTTTTTGTCGTATATCTCAATTTGAATAACAACATGAAAAACAATGATAAACTGGTTTCTGCCTTTAGTGGAAGAAAATAAATTGTTAATGTGTCTTTTCATCTGAGTTTCTATTACATATAAAGGCATAGGGTGTCCTTGCTGACACCATTACTCTGCTGTAGTCTGTATGCAAATTGTATTTGTTATATCCAATGATAGCTTTATGAATGGAGACTTTCATGAGCATGAAAATTAATCTTTCCAATATGTTCTTTTAAAAGAATGGAGAATGTCATAAACAGTATTTATTAGCTTTTAAAAATTACTTATGTTAATACAAGTTTAAGGCTTGCGTCTGTATAATGTTAACATATTTCTCAATCTTTCTGCACTATATGAAGCTGGCAAGTTTCCCAGATCATCTGAACAGCTCTAAATTCAGGAGGGAGGTTCCTTATACCTCACTTCAATGGACTATTCTTACTAGGTTTTCAAAATAAATATTTATGTTTTGATTACAAAGAAATGTTGTTTGGAGCCTAAACAAATAAGCTTCATTTTGCATCACCAGAGGGTGGGGTTTATTTAATACTGTCTCTGTTATATATACTACATTTTCTATCCTGATTAATGTAATAAGATCTGTTGGGGGATATAACATGTGCATTTTAAACTGGTCATACCAATACAGGTATAGTATCTGTTATCCAGAAACCCAAAAAGCTCATAATTACTGGAAGATCCTTACCCATTAAAGACAAAAAAATATTTCTTCTGTTATAATAAAACAGTAACTTAAGTATGATATAATTAATCCCTAATAGAGGCAATTTACAATATACTGAGCATGTACAGTATATTTATTAATTCATTAAAACATTCAGCTTAAAGAAATACTAACACCAGAAATTAAACTCTTTTTTACATCTATCATAATATTGGCTTTGAAAGTAACTTATAACTTTTTCATAAAATAATTGCACAATGCGTTTACATTACCTGTCTGATGCCCAATGTTCCTCTATGAGGAGCCATATTTGTGCAGCAGGAGTCCATTAGCATTAAAAACTTTAACTGACAGGTTGAGATGGGACAGTCAGGTTGGCAAAACAGTCAGGTTTAGGAACATCAACTAACAATTACTTACAAAAACAAACCTCTCAGAAAAAAAAAACAACATGACCCATAGGTCATAAAAAAAAAAAATAGTTTTTAGTGTCAGTATCACGTTAACACATTACAGAAAAGTGGTTGAATGGCTTTTTAACAAATGAGAAAATAGAGGGTTACATATAAATAGCTCCTTTTACAAACTAATCAAGGGACTGGTCCAATCGCCATCATGGAGTCAAGATATAGTCAGGGTATAGTGTGCAATGCAGTTTTTGGCTCCAGTGCTTAAGAGGGATATAAATGAGCTGGATAGAGGGATGAAAGGTATGAGGGTAGATTGTCAAGATTGGGGTTGTTTTCTCTGGGAAAAAGATGCTTGTGAGGAGACATGATTACTCTGTACAAGTACATTAAAGGGCATCACAGACATTTTTCTCAGAAAAAAGATCAGTGCACCAGAAGCCATCCCTTTAGACTAGAAGAACAACATTTTTTGAAGCAGCATAGGTGGTTCTTCACAGTGCATTCAGATAGGTAGATGCTTTATATGAAACAAATACAGTTACTATCTATTAGCAAACACATGGCCACAGGTATCTAGCACTTGTGTGACTCCCCATCCTTTCTTGATTCAAGCTCCAGTTGAAATAAGAAAACCACTGCACCTCTATCTGATTAAATGTTATACAGTAATTGTTAAATGTTATAAAGTTATATATGTTGTAATTTTTTTATGAAATGTCTTAATTTTTTACTAATTTATTTAATGATATCTTTTTGCTTGGTAGCAAATGACCTCCTAGAGAAATATTTTAGAGTAACACCCAAAAAGGACAAAGCCTTCCCCCCCATAATGCTTATAGGCCAATATATTTATTAAACCAAGACATCAAGTTATTTTCTAAAACTTTGGCTGGCAGATTTCCCTGGAGTTAAAGCTATCAGGACCTACTTAATGTAATGTTTTTTTTAATTAAAAAAACAAGATTCCAACTAACTGTATTAGAAACATTTTTTTATTTTGAACAGCCTATCTGTTTACCCAGTTTTTATTTTTACATTGAACTGTTCCTTTAAAACTTTCAAGGGCACTCAACAAGGTTGTCCGCCATCACCGTTACTGAACTTTTTCAAGATTAATAGAAAATAGATATAGTCTTAAGCTTTTGCGGATGACTTGCTTCTTTTTAATTAAAGGCCCTAATAGTTCTCTTAAAATACTTTTTGAATTGCTGGAGGAGTTTAAATCTTTTCCAGATTACAAAGTATATATATATATATAAAACTGAGATAAAGAAAGTCTTAGGGAGAAGCCAGCTCAGATATTTGGGTTAAATTGTTTCTTTGGAATTAAGTAATTTGTATTCACAATGGAATACTGGCCAATGGTGCACATAGTATAACTGCAAACACATGATGCCAGGTCAACATTGTCCTTGGTCTGCTTTCCAGCACACCTAATGCTTTCCCAAGGTAAAAGAACAAACAAATTCTTCCAGTGGGGCAAACAAAAGCAGGTGGTCTAATAGAAGTCATAGATGGGATAGAGTTGGCTTTTACAGCTTTAGGGTGGACTCTTCTAATGGAGCATGGTGGGTAGGGCTATTGCATTTAGTAATAATATGGAATACATCCAAGTAAACAACTCAATAATATTTTGAAACCCAGATATATACTTTCTTTGCCTGGGGAAAGAGCTATGATGATAATCAGAGATGATTATTTTACAATAAATTAAGAATCTGGTGGTGGGGGAAAAGCTATTACTCAATATAGTAAAACAATTTTTTAATGTACTGGTAAACTGGGAGATACTGTACACTTTTCTCTTTTTCATTGCCAATAAACAGTCAACTGTTTTGATTGAGATATTTAGAAAGTTTATTCAACCTCTTATTTAGCTATCTAGTCTAGCCTGGGGGAAACCTCTATGGAAAAATTATGTACCCATTAAGAAGTACATTACCTGTTCTATAGAATCAGGTCTGTACAATGGGACCCATATAAAAACAGTGGGCAAATCTGCACCAGGGCAGCAACCTATGACAACAATCAAATGTTTGCTTTCCCTGTATAACCTTTAGCTGGCTGAAAAAACAACTAATCACTGATTGGTTGCTATGGGCTACCACCCAGTATTCATAAATTAACCCAGTTGTGTTTCTTATTCCTCTGGCAGTCAACATACAGTTTTGGCAATTACTATTTTATTTTAAAATTTTTAGATAGAAAGAGGTATAATTAATTTATACCAATACCGCACCACTGCACTATTGACAAAAAAGGGGGGGGCTGCTTCCTTGAATATCACCGTTCACACCAGGTTAAAACGACACAGGAAATCTGAAATAGAATGCAAAAGGAAGCGCACACATAGAGTAGTATTGTCTCAATTAAGATAAGCAATTAAGCCCCTAGAGCTACAGAGTGTTTAAAAATGGTGCCTGGAGAGCTATATTGCAGAAGACATGTGTGATCATCACACCTTCCCTGAGGAAGCGGTCACGGGAGACTGCGAAACGCGTTGGATATTGGAGCAGTTTGATTTATTCATTGATCACAGACTCAACAGGAGAAACCTTCCTGGACCCAGAGAACTCCGGACTTTTATTTTGCTTTGGGTACTACGTGCTTTATGATCTGGCGATCCTTGTGGATGACTAGAGAAAACTTATAAGGTGAAGAACGAACATTACTATATGCATCAAAAATCCAAGAAATCTTGCGAGTATATACCCGAAAGGGGAAATCTTGAAGAATATCACACTGATGGATCTTCTGCAATATAGCTCTCCAGGCACCATTTTTAAACACTCTGTGGCTCTAGGGGCTTAATTGCTTATCTTAATTGAGACAATACTACTCTATGGGGCTGATTCATTAAGGGTCGACTATCGAGGGTTAATTAACCCTCGATATTCGACTAGGAATTGAAATCCTTCGACTTCGAATATCGAAGTCGAAGGATTTAGCGCAAATACTGCGATCGTACGATCGAAGTATTATTCCTTCGATCGAACAATTAAATCCTTCGAATCGAACGATTCGAAGGATTTAAATCCAACGATCGAAGGAATATCCTTTGATCAAAAAAACTTAGGAAAGCCTATGGGGACCTTCCCCATAGGCTAACATTGACTTCGGTAGCTTTTAGCTGCTGAACAAGGGGGTCGAAGTTTTTTTTAAAGAGACAGTACTTCGACTATCGAATGGTCGAATAGTCAAACGATTTTTACTTCGAATCCTTCGATTCGAAGTCGTAGTCGAAGGTCGATGTAGCCCATTCGATGTTCGAAGTAGCCCAAAAAATACTTCGAAATTCAAAGTTTTTTTACTTCGAATCCTTGACTCAAATTTAGTGAATCGGCCCCTATATGTGCGCTTCCTTTTGCATTCTATTTCAGATTTACTTTTTTATTTAAGTTTTTCCTTGTGGGCATAATCTGTAGGACTTCTGTAGGGCAAAGTAACCTCATAGAATGAAACCATAAAGTTTTGCAAAGTACAGACTATGCTGAGTCCAAAATGGGTAAATATGGCTTTCTATGCCAAAGTAACCGAAGTCGTGAAGCCTTATATCTAAAAATTGCTTCTTTTAGATTTATAGTGATGCTTAAATTCTCGAGTAGAGATCACTCCAAAAAAGTTGTTATACAGAACTGGCTACTATATTTATTTCATAAATCAAAATTGACTTTGCATAATCAGATTATGCTGTTTAAGTTTATGGGAGAAGATAAGTTAAAGCTGGGGAAAAAATGAAAATAATTACGAATCACATCTTAAAATATAAAAAATACAGATATTGTGTTACTCTGGAAACAAATTATCTAAAAAATAAATATGTCAGTAACATTACCATTTTCAATATTTTCTCATTTAAATGTTGTTCACCTTAAAATTAAATTTTAGTATGATGTAGAGAGGAATATTCTGAGATTATTTGCAATTGGGTTTCATTTGTATTATTTGTGGTTTTTGAGTTATTTAGCTTTATATTCAGCAGATCTCCGGTTTGCAATTTCAACAATATTGTTGCTATAGTTCAAATTTCCCTACTAACCATGCATTGATTTGAGAGACTGGGATATGAAGAGGAGAGGCTGATAAGAAAGATGGATAATAAAAAAGTGTCAATAGCAATACACTTATAGCCTTACAGAACATTTGTTTTTTAGATGTGACCCCATTTGAAAGATGGAAAGAGTCAGAAGAAGAAAAAGGGAAATAATTGTTATTTTTTTTCTAAATAATTAAAAAAAATAGAGAAAATTGAGATATTGATGGAATTCTAAAATTACTGTTTCAGGTAAACATGGACAGGACCCCACATGAGAAAACAATTTGCTTTCAAAAACCATTGCATTGTACATAAAGGAATGTTGTTAAACTTGTTTTGATATAAGGTTTCATAAACTATCTAAAGGAAAAAAATAGGTATCTCTAGTAGGTAGCTCTCCGAGTTATTTGCATTAGAGAAGAGGTACCTAAGTTAGGGCAAATTCACTCATTTACAGTAGATATCTCTGTGTTCCATACATAAAAATAGTATTTTTTCGAATAAAAAGTGATATGTTATTCAATTACAAGACAAGGGGAGGCAGATTTATAGATTTTTGAGATGAAATCAAAAACACTATGAATCTCATACAACTTTTTTCCCCATGCTCAAATAAGAAAATAATTATACAAGTTTACTGGTATTTATATGTATTACAGTGCACTGCTTCAGGGGACTATTCTGAATGTTGTCTTTGTTTTATTAATGGGACATTAAAACCTTTAACCATCTAAGTAATCTTGAGTGTGTTTAAAAAGGAAATGCTTAAAAATTTAAAGAAAAATAAGTTAAACAAGGCAATAGTTGACCTTGATAAAATCTACTTTAGGGGCCCATTTACTAACATCAAATTACGATTTGTGGCTTTCTAGAAAGAGCTAAACACTCTAGATGTATTAAGCATTAAAGCCATGAAACCTCTAAGGCAAAACTTTGCCAAGTAAAAGTTGTTGTGGTGCTATAAAAGTCAATGGGCTGAACTGGTCTTATTGAACATTTCTAAATCAATTCAGACTTTTAGAGGTTTTCAAATTTTTTCTTTGTTTTTATTGTCTGAAAAACTCAAATTTTTAGAGGTTTTTGGATTTTTTAAGGCATTGTTCAGCACTTTTGTTTGTTCGTGCTTTTTATGTTTGGATCTTTTAATAAATTCAATGACATGTGTGGTTTTAGAGAAAGTAAGTTTAGTTATGATTTCAAAAACCTCTAAAATCTGACTGTTAATAAATAAGCCTCCAGGAGTGAACTTAGACTTTAGTTTCAATTACCACTGCAGTTTAATTGCACTCCTCATTCTCCTGCCACCCACCATGTACTTTAGCTAAACTAAATGACTTAAACATTAATAATCAATAGCCTAAATGTACTAGTACATTAACATAATCATACATTAACCTGTTATGTTGGTGGCCCATTTCAGTAACTGTGGCTCTTAGGTCTGCCTTAATCCTAAAACTGGATGTATCTATGTAGAAACGGAAGTGATTTAATAGGACAGAGAAACATATTGTACTTGTTTATTATGCACAGTATATACTGGACAAACACACTGGACAAACACACTTGATTTGTTTGTATTTGTCACATTTAGCTATTTAATTATAAATTCAAATGCAAGATCAGGTTAGTTTCTATTGAGAGCAATCTGAAAACAACTCAACTGAAAAGAAGTGCTCGGAAGGTGAACAAGCCTTTAAATATTTCAATTTTGCGCCAACGATGATGTCAACAAGGCGCGAATTTGCGGCGAATTTTCAGCGAATAAATTAGCGAATTTGCCAGCAAATAAATTAGCGAAATGGGCGCGAAAAAAAAACCGGCGCTGGCGTCAAAAACGTGATGCCGGTGCCATTTCGCGAAATTCGCAAATTTTTCGGTGAAGCAAAATGGCGCAAATTCGCCCATCACTACGTTTCACAGAAAAATGTGAAAATTTCCAGTGAAATTCGCAAAACGGCGAAAAATTTGCTGAAAATTTGTGAAACTTGAAATTTGATGGCCACATCAATTTTGGACACGCGTCAGAAAAGTTATGCCCATAAATTTTGATGCTGGCGTTAAAGTCAATGGGCATCGAACAGTGTTGCCGTGCAGGCAAAATTTTTTGACGCTAAATTTATTCGACGGTTTCGAAACACGGTAATTCCAAATGCGCCCGTCACTAGTGGTAAACTATTCACCATCTTCAGGCACTATAAAAAGTTAAAAGATTGTTTTTTGTATTATTCATTCATTAACAATAACATTTACATAAGTAAAGCCGTCACATACAAGCAACAGATTTTTACAATGCAATAATATCTACTTTAATCTCTTTCATCAAGAGATAGGCATTAACTGACTAATACTGAAAGCAGCTCAGCACTTACCTTCTTGTCTTTCACAAGCTAGAAAGCAATTAGTGTAATTGGCAGTTTAATAAAAGGAACATTATGCTAAATAGTTTATGGTTTTTGTCATGGTTTATATTCAGTAAGCCTGAAAATAAGAAAGCATGTCATTTGCATTTTTTTTAATTTGCCATAAACAATACAAGCAAATGAATCAAACATGAATAAATTATACAGCACAGAATGAGAAGACAAAGATAACCTTGATTATGAAGAGATTATCTTCTAGCACTAGGGTTACTTTTTTAATGAACAATAATACATTAGTAAAAGTATGTAAAAAAAAAAAAAAAAAAATTAGTCGATGATTGATTGTGACTGTGGGAATAAAACCACATAATTTTGCTTGTTCCTTTGATTGTCTTGTTAACAGGGTGATGGATCTGAGAGATAGTAGAGTGACCAAATAGTACCTTTTAACTAAACTAGCAAAAAGCCATGCTGAATTGAAATCAATTTTTTTCTTATATTTCCATATTTTTACCAGCTGTAAAGCATGATGGGGGTTATTTATTATGATCCGCATATCCGAAAATTCAAATAATTTATAGTTTTCGGATTAAAAAAAAACCTATGAATTTTTCGGTCTTAAAAGTCTGGCTACTCAAAGCTCTTGAGGTCCTGTATAAGTCAATGGGGAAGGTCCCAGTGTCTGTGCCACTGTCTGTACCAATACCCAATAATTTTAGGGATTTTGGACCAAAAGTACTCCAAAAAATTCATAGTATTTGCGGAAAAGTACAAAGAAATTGTTCTTTTCGGTCAAAGCTCCGAAGTTATTGGATTTTTGCCCGACCATATTTTTTTATTGATAAATAAGGTCCATTCGGGCAGTCGGATTTTTATGTAAGAAATACTTCAAGAAAAATTCAGACCTCCGATGTGTCACATTACATGAAGATCCTTATTGTGGAAAACCCAAGATTTCAAAAAATTCGAATTATAAATGCACACATCTTTGCACAGGATGGACTGTGTATAAAAGGTTTGGAGCTAAAGATCTTAGATTTGTAAGCAGACAGATTTGGGTAAAGAGTGGCCCTTGGAGCATGATCACCACATGGGCCCAGGACACCAGTTGCTGTACAAAAACCCTGACATCTTGGGTGCACAGCGCGCTGACGTCACTTCTGCTGAACAAGTCGCGTGACGTCAGCGTGATCGGCCCATGCTGTCTTCGCATGAGCCGCATGACGTCAGCACGCACGACTTAGAGTGTGTTTAGGTCCAAAATACAGCCCTGCTTGTTAGCTGTCCTCATTTATGGTGGGCCATACTGTCCTTCAAAACACAATCACAACATTTTCGATTTAGAAAAGGACAATATATCTTTTTATGCAAGATCTGCTGGGCAATTTTTTACACACCAGAGCTTCGAGTTCTGTCTGAGGCATTCCAGCTGTTACTGAAATATGACTCTCAGCATGGCACCACCGTTTTTGTCTCTCAAGACATGTTAGGAGCTTCCGTTTAGCAACAGCTGGAAAGTTGCCATGGTATGTTGGCAGTTGTAGTTTATCAACAGCTGGAGAGATATAATGGTATTCTGACAATTACAGATAAAAACAGCTGGAGTGTCAAAGATTGAATGTAGATGCTATTATTACTCTCTTCTTCAGACTAATTAAGACTGTCAGATATCTGAAGACACAGAGAAAATTTGCTTAGCAGTTTATTATCCTTATTATAATTTATTAGCCAAGAGGAAAAAAAAAGGGGGCAAACTAATGACTGAACTGATCAGATATATTACAGTTAACTCAAAACAGCATGGGCTATACTAGAGAATATGAAACTTTATTTAGCAGTTACATCAAAGCAATTTTTCCATCTACATATCACAAAATGGTACAAAAATATGACTGACTGGCATGTTGATACAGATAAAGACAAGACATTTTCTATACTCAACCTATTATCAATTTATTAATTTTGTGTTCTCTCCTTTAAACAAAACATAGATTGTTTGTCCATATATTGCAATATATTCAAGCTGCCCAACTATAGTTTGTCTACTCCTCCCCCTTTCCTTCCTCTTCCTGTGTCCATAACCTTTCTCATTACTCCACCCACCTAAGCGGCTAATGCATACAAAATGAACATTTATCATTCTTATAGGAGTGAATAAAACAACATTGCACATTCAAGGTTTAAACTCCCAAATATTTGCCCTTTTATTGGTCACCAGTGGGATCACCTGACTGTAGCTGGAAAGGATGGGAGTTACAACATGGAGCTGACCACAGCTCCTGTATAAACTATAGCAAAAAAAGCAATGTTGTCTTGCAAACACTTGGAAGTTTAAACATTGAACGCAAGCAAGTTGAACGTAAAACGTAGTCCCTGTGTAAAATGAACAATAAAGCAGTAGAATTATTGTTTTAGGACTGGCCAGACCAGGCATGACTTTGACGTAGTTGCCCAGCTTAAAAATATTGCAATATGTGAACAAACAAGCCCTGTTTTGTTTAAAGGGTAAGGCATTTTTAGTATCTTAAGTCACAAAATGGCTCAATGTAATATATTGATAAAGGTATGAGCAGAGCCGGGCCATGCTGGGCAGGCACCCTAGGCAGGCCCGGCAGTTTCAGTGCCTATTTAGTGAACGCGCGCGTGCGAATGCGCACAAAGCGCGAACACTACGTAGTCGGCCAGAGAAGGGAACCGGACTTGGGGTAGGCGACAGAGGAGTTATGTGCCTGGCGCCCTCCCAGCTTTGCGCCCTAGGCACGTGCCTACTCTGCCTACCCTTAGTTCCGGCCCTGGGTATGAGGGCCTCATCGTACCCCCATTTAATGATTTGAGAAGTGGTGGTAAGCACAACTTTCCCTTCATATATGATCAGCATGTTGAATTTTCTCCTTCTTTGTTTTATTTGTTTCTATTTATGCTTAAAGGGGAAATATAGCATACATTTTCCCAATGCATCAAACCATATAAAGTAATGTAAATAGAAGAAATAGTTTTTATTTTAATACCTTTTGGATCAATAACGTCTGTATTAGCTTGAAAACTGTGCTCAGCCCTCCCCCTTTGTAACTTCCTGTCCAAGACTTTCCAGTATCTGACTCTGCAGCCATCTGCTGTTTCTGCCTAAGTTACACAGCAACAGCCAGTGAGGGAGAAATGGGCGTGTTTGTGATGTCACACTCAGTCCTTCCCTGCAGACATCTGTTAACATTTACTGCTTGTTTTCCCTTCCCTGAACTGCTCCTTTCTGTCCTGTCCTGTTCCTTTCCCCCTCCCCTCCCTGCACTATTAATTCCCCCCTCTGACCTGTTCATTTAAGCCCTCCCTGTAGTGTTAGTTTCTCTCCCTCTCTGCCCTGTTCATTTAACCCCTCCCTGCAGTGTTTGTTTCTCTCCCTCTCTGGCCTGTTCCTTTCCCCCCTTTCTGCAGTGTTTGTTTCTCTCCCTTTCTGCCCTGTTCATTTAACCCCCTCTCTGCCCTGTTCATTTAACCCCCTCTCCCTTCACTGCTTGTTCCTTTCCCTTGCCCTGCAATAATTAGGAGAAAGAAAAGCAAACATCTGTATAAATAAAACATAATCTGCTACTAAAAGTATTTTATTATTTTCTGGGGTCAAGGTGTATCAACAGTTAGGGGCACATTTACTTAGCTCGAGTGAAGGATTAGAATGAAAAATACTTCGAATTTTTTGGCAACTTCGACCATTGACCTTCGACTACGACTTCGAATCGAGTGATTTGAACTAAAAATCGTTCGACTACCCGACCATTCGATAGTCCAAGTACTGTCTCTTTAAAAAAAACTTAAATTGTTCCATAACAGCTGCATTTTTAGCTTGTAACTCTGTGCACCTGATCATAAATTGTTCCAGAACCGCTGCATTTATTCCCTTGCAACTCCCTGTACCTGATCATTAATTGTTCCAGAACAGCTGCATTTAACCTTGCAACACCATGCACCTGATCATAAATTGTTCCATAACAGCTGCATCTTTAGCTTGTAACTCTGTACACCTGATCATAAATTGTTCCAGAACCATTGCATTTATTCCCTTGCAACTCCCTGTACCTGATCATAAATTGTTCCAGAACAGCTGCATTTTACCTTGCAACACCATGCACCTGATCATAAATTGTTCCAGAACAGATGTATGTATTCCCTTGCAACTCCCTGTGCCTGACCATAAACTGTTCCACAACAGCTGCATTTTTCCCTTGCAACTCCCAGCACCTGGTCATAAATTGTTCCAGAACAGATGTATGTATTCCCTTGCAACTCCCTGTGCCTGACCATAAACTGTTCCACAACAGCTGCATTTTTCCCTTGCAACTCCCAGCACCTGGTCATAATTGTCCCAGAATAGCTGCATATATTCCCTTGCAACTCCCAGCACCTGGTCATAAACTGTCCCAGAACAGCTGCATTTATTTCCTTGCAACTCCCTGCAATTAAACATAATTTGTCCCAGAACTGCTGCATGTATTCCCTTACAACTCCCTGCACCTAATCATATATCAATATGCAGGAAAACAAACCTACTGCTGCTATTATGGAATATCATAACAGTAAATACTAATGCAAACTGTTTGTATAACTTTTTAAATGTAATAGAGGCAGAGAGATGCACAGTGTATAACAATATATTATGGACTATAGATTATGGGCATGTACATTTGTGACTGATGCCTATTTGCTGTTGGAACACTGTTTTACTTTGAAAAAAAGAAATATTACTACTACATTATTTACAGTTTGTATTAACCTTCACATGTGCAGGCTGGGAACACACAGGACAGAGGGTAAGAGGGGAGGAGTTTGCTGCTACAGCTGCAGAGTTCAGCCTGTCAGTCAATGCTGTGACCACTTCCTGTGAGAGAATGAACAGACACTCCCACTCTTCATTTCAGCCTAGCTTCTGAACTATAAACATCTCTCTGCAGCTCTGATATAATGACAGTTTTAGGAGGTAAAATGCTTTCTGCATCACATGTTTTGAGGAAGGATGAGTAATACAGTATATCTGAATATGAAGGTTATATAAATGTCTCCTTTAAATGTCTTACTTAGCTTTGTCTTTCACAAGGCGGTGTATCTGTTCGATATTTTTCACTGTAGGAAGCAATCTGTTCTGTTGCTGACTTGTAGTGGTTCACGTTTGCAATAATTTGGTAGGCATTTGCGATGCTAATTTATTTCTTAAAACCTTGCTCTTGTTGCAAACAAAATGAGGTGTATGACAGTAAGAAACTTTAATTGTGCTGTAGATAATATATCCACTAATAAGTCCACTCAGCACTTCAGCTGCTGTGTTCAAGTAATTCCTGCTGTATGTAGACCAACAGTACTAAGACAAATTGCTTATATTGAGTTCTAATCGTGTGACTGGGGAAGTTAGATAAGAAAGTGAGTTTAATATTTTGCTGGTTATCAGTCCTGAGCATTCGGCAAGTGTTCTTTACTGTAAGAAAAGTTTTTGTTGGATGAATAAAGTGCTGCCTGCATTGGCCACCTAGTGCAAGGGAGCCCTGACCTTACAAGCTGTCCAGTGAAAGACAATAAAGTACTGTCTTGTGCAAAGTGCAAATTGCTACAATTCCCTGAATTGCTGAAGTGCTCAGTAAATAAACACTAAGTAAATTGATCTTGTGCCCCTTGGTGCTCTTTACCTTCGTCTATGGACATTTGTTAATGACCCCAGTTGTGTTTCCAGTGACTGACTTTCGTATTTATTTGTTTCACGTAAAAAACAAAGAAGAAAACAGAACAGAAATCTAGACTCTAGGGTGATTGGCAATTAGAAACAGGCAAGGGAGAAAAATGTTTTTTGCAGGACCCCCCCCCTTTTTTGGGTTAAAAGAACATTGCACTTATATAGTTAAAGGAAAATTATACCCCCCCCAAACAATGTAGGTCTCTATAAAAAGATATTGAGTAAAACAGCTCATGTGTAAAACCCTGCTTCATGTAAATAAACCGTTTTTTAGAAGTATGTGCCATTGGGTAATCATAAATAGAAAACTGCCATTTTAAAAAATAAGAGCCGCCCCCTGGGATCGTATGATTCACTGTACTCACAAACATACCAACAAACCATGGTCAGGTGATCTCCGAGGCAACACAGAGACCATCACAAAATGGTTGTTCAAGGCAAGAGATGTAAAAGGGCAATATTTACTTACATATATATACCAGTTTGGTAAGATTCTTTAATATGTCACTTAATTTGATATAAACTATCTGTTGCTTATTTTGGGGGTATAGTTTTCCTTTAATTTGGGTTAAAAAAGAAAGCTGTCCGTCAAGTTTAACCCCAGGAACAGTGCCCAGTGGGATTTCTCCCAGTTCTGGTGGGGAATTCCAGTCTTGTCCATGTTTCTGTCTGTTTGTTTTAAGTTTTTTTTTGTAAGTCTGAGTTTGTATAAAGGGTTCACAAGCATGAGTGCAAAATTCCTGCTTTTGTGTTTGCACCAACACATGTTTTTGTGTTCCAAATTGCAATTCCATGTCCTTATATGTAACCTTGGTAATATTTTTTTAATTTAAATAATTGAGGTCTTTTTAAATGAAAGTTCATTAACCAAATTCCATTATAATTGCATCCTTTTTTTTGTTTAATTACTGTTCAGCGCAACATAAGTAATTTATAGAAGCAGAGTATTGTCTTGCATTGGAAAAAAGCTGTAAAATTTATGTTTAAGTGATTCCTCCTATTGGCTAAATGAATAAATATATATATTCCATTTGTTTCCGTACGTGCTTAGGGTTGAGATGTTTACAATAGGTTTATTTTATCATCTATTCAATGATCTGTCTATTTATCATGAAAAAACAATTGAACATTTACGTCAGTAAAGATTCAATAACTACAATAGATTTTGTTTGGGAAAGTTAATTAGAGAAAAGTGCATCATCAGGAATTGCCTCTCACCAAATATAATCGTATGAGAATAATATTATATTTGTTTTCTATTTTTTTTTGTTCTATTTCATTTTGATTTTCTATTTCTAGTTTTTTTCCCATTGTTTTGTCTATATTTAGAAGATTATTAAAAAAAAGATTTATATATATTTATATAGATTTATAGATTTGTAATAGCAATATCACCTTACACACACATTCACAATTTTTAGTACAACAATTAATTATTATTTATAAACCTTCAACATATTCTACAGTGCTTTACAATGTATACATCAAACATACAGATTACAAATAGAACTTATATGTTATATGTTATCTAACATGGTATATGTTATCTAAATAGAGAAGGGAGTATGGGACATTAGGGCTCATTCAGTAATGGGTGCAAAATCTATTACATTCATATTTTATATTTTGTCCTGTGTTTTTCAAATCAGAACAAAGCAGAAGACCTGTGTTTTTTAATTGATAAAAGTGCTATGTGCATTCTGTAGAGGACTATTTATGAGGGGTGGTCTGAGAACTGTCACGTATGGCTCCTTAAATTCATAACAATTGCTAAGCTTCCTGGTCACGGCTCAATCTTCCGCCTATAGCAGGCGCCTTTGGCCTCGGGAGGAGCCCTCAACTACTCAGATGCCGCCAGGTCTTAACTTGAGAGGAGTAAAGCAGATGTTCTGAACGAGCAAAGGAGCATGTGCGTCTCCAAGGTTTTGGATGAACGGCACAGTTCAGGGAATAGACGAAAAGCAGCAGGCAGGCCGGGGTAGGTACAGGCGGAGTTCAAGCAAGGTCAATCAGGTCGGGGTCGGTACAGGCAGTGTTCAAAGAATAGTCAGGCAAGCCGGGGTCAATATTGGTAGAGTTCAGAATAGTCAGGCAGGCAAACATCTGGAATTAAACAGACAGAAATCGCACCCAGATACTTAGCAAGTTAGACCTAACAACGGGCAATGATCTCCAGCCCAAAGCCCCTTTAAATATTCAAAGTTCACAACAAAACACTATGACGTCATGACTCTCGTGACGCGTAAAACCCGGAAGTACTCGATGCATGCGCCATAGGAGAAACCGGCAATGAAGAGGAAGCAGCACCACGTGGCAGGCGTCCCTGCCAGAGGCGCGGCAGGCGAAGGTGCGATGAGCATCCACGTTGGCCCACTAGACCACCAGGGTGAATTATGACATGAACCACACAAAAGTCTCCTTGAAGACCCCATAGCTTCCTTATTACTCAGACGTGCAAGCCAGAGGGTGTCAAGGGTCCTAGGGGCTGTACTTGCTGCCTGCCTATGACATAATAAAAGAGTGGCAACTTGGTGATAAACAGTGATATTGTAGAGATATTCTAGAGGTGAAAGTGCTATCATTTAATTTTAATTGGATAGAAGGAGTAAATGAGCAGGAACAATCATAAATAACCCCAAGGCACCAGACCAGGGCAGAGGGGTATGGGGTGCCGTTTGTCCCAAATACATTCTGTATACAAAACTATCCCTAATACACAGAATGAATGTCTCTCGTGTTATATAAGTATTTGTGCCCATACACAGAGAAAAAAAATATACAAAAGACTTATTTCTATTAAAGAATGAAAACAAAATCTGGTTAGTGCACAAAAGGATGTCATTAAATCACAAACTCCATTCTGTACAGTTTAACAAGCAATCTGTCTCACAAATGTATAACCTCCATGTAACGGACGCACTTATGTGCAAAGTTACTTACAGAATGAATTATGTAAAAACAAAGTTGGACATAATATATAATAGTGTAACTAACTAGTGCTTGTCAAGCTAGTTTTGACTGACAAAATAGATATCTGTGACAGAAAGCAAGATTTTATAGTACAGGATTCATTCTTTCCACAAAATGACAGTTTTGTTTCACAAAACAGATAAAATAACCATTCTGTGAAGCAACCAATAAGAACAAAGCTTATTGCCATATACAAACAAGATGAGAAGTGGCCAGCTCTGCTCCACATGGCTAAGGCAAAATATCTGACCTGATATAGAGGGCGCCCTCTAATGTCCCCTGTGCTGCATAGTAATAAACATGAACAAACATTTCCTAAAAGAGCTGCTGTTAAACACTACAGGTTCATAAATGGAAGTTTTTACAAATGGCTGAGAAATATAATGCTGCACTTATAATGATTGTAGAGAAAGAAAGGTATGCAAAATTTATATAAATATGATCATTTTAGGTGATATGGCTATTCTTATTGTAGCAACCTGCATTTTGGTTAAGGGCATTCCTGCTGTTTTGCCATTATCTTATGACTCACTCCTGTTCCTCTTCCTGTCTAAGCTGAGAGCAATAATGGGACAGGCCACACCCACCTGCCATATTGTATTTAATGTACCAGAAATGACTGTGCTTGTCTGGCTGCTTATAAGTTATAAGTTTTGTATATGATAGTTAGACTCCAATGTCTCCTCCTAACTGTAATCTTGCACCAATTAGCTTGTAGTAGTCTCTTAGTAATGTGCTTAGCTATAGATCAACTACTACATAATAGCTTTAGCCAGAGACTTGGGACTGATAGGGTTGCCACCTTTTTGTAATTTAGTTACCGGTTGGTGGGGGGTGGGAAGAAAAAGGGTCTTACAGGGGATTGGGGGCGGGCCGAGAGGGTCTTTATAAGGGTATTACAAATGTACCGGCAGCTACATTGCCGGTAAATTTGTAATACCGGCCCTGGCCTTGGCTGGTGTTATACCGGCTAGGCTGGTAAAATACCGGCCAGGTGGTAACCCTAGGGACTGATAGAGTTGCCACCCGGCTGGTATTTTACCGGCCTAGCCGGTAAAACACCTGCCAAGGCCAGGGCCGGTATTGCAAATTTACCGGCAATGCAATTGCCGGTAATTTGAAATACCCTTTAAAAAAAAGCCCCTGGCCTGCCCCCAATTCGAAAATAACTTACATTTTTTCCAGCGCTGTGCGATGTTGCTCCGCTCCTTTTGTGGCACGCCACATAGCTCCGCCCCTTTCAGCGGCACCCTGCATAGCTCCGCCCCCTTTAGCGTCACGGACCGCACCCTTTTGGTGCCCCCCACCGGCCGGTAATTTTTTTTAATAAAGGTGGCAACCCTAGGGACTGATCATGTCACACATTGTGTATAGTATGATGTGTAGGTTATATGAGCAGCCACTCCTGAGTACTGTGTGTAAACAAAAGGCTTCAGGACTTCAACTTCACCTCCTTTCGTGAACTCGGGTCTTTTCGCCGCTTCGGGACTTCAGCTTCGTCTTTTCAGCACTTCCGCATTCTGTAATATGTGAAATGGCCGCACGGCTCGGGCGCTCATAAAGGGGGCCGGCTCTTTTAAAAATGCATCACTTCTGTGCCACCCTTCAGGCCCGGAACACTTGTCCCCCCCCCTGCTGGCGGCCCTGGACATGCATGTGACATGGGCACAGTTATGCTCTCTGCTCTAGTGTTGTGCCCCCCTCGACCCACTCTAATGTGAAAGGATTAGAGTCTTGTGTTATAAATAAATATAAAGCATTGTATAGCTTGTTGCTTCTATATAACTAGATTATGATCCCCTAAAATTGCCCCTGCCTAAATGACCCCCTTTTGTTTACACACAATACTCAGGAGTGGCTGCTCATATAACCTACACATCATACTATAGAGAATGCGTGGTCATACCTCACAACATTTTGGAAGTAAAATTTTTTGTCATGTAGCGTGGCAATTTTTTTGACCACACCCATTTTTGTGGCCACACGCCGTAATTACCATGTTCATTTTACAAAGTTTGAAAATATTTCTCCTTATCTAAACTGTTAAAATTACTTATTTTCTTATTTTAAAATTGTTACAAAGTATCTTAGTTGCACCTGTTAGCTGTACTGGCCTCTCTGCCAAAAGCCAATTAAGTTAGAAATTTTGGACACAATAAAGATCTTTACACTTTGAATTGGTGCCTGCTGGAAGTCTGCGTCCATTGAGTGCCTGCTCCTTTTTACATTTCGGTTCGGTTACAATTAGTTTACCACATTGAAGTACCCATACTACAGATGACTTCTTGTAAGTTAGAAATTTTGTTTCTTTTTCTTGCTGTTCAGTGCAGAGAAAAGAGGGACTGTCCCTCAAAAAGGGGAAAGTTGGGAGGTATGTCATACCTCCCAACATTTTGGAAATAAAAAGAGAGACAACATTTTTTTTTTTTGCATGTAGTGCAGAGAATTTTTTGACCACACCCATTTTGTGGCCGCACCCCCTAATTACCATGTTCACTTTACAAAGTTTAGCAGGTTATAAAAAGTGATATTTCTCATTATCTAAACTGTTAAATGTACTTATTTTCTTATCTCAAAATTGTTATAAAGCATCTTAGTTGCACCTGTTAGCTGTACTGGCCTCTCTGCCAAAAGCCAATTAAGTTAGAAATTTTGTTTCTTTTTCTGGCTGTTCAGTGCAGAGAAAAGAGGGACTTTCTGGTACAAATGAGGGACCTCAGGTTGAGTTGTCAAAAGAGGGACTGTCCCTCTGAAAAAGGGACAGTTGGGAGGTATGTGTGCACATGATCAGTCCGAAGTCTCAGGCTAAATCTATTATGTAGTAGTTGAACTATAGCTAAGCACATTATTAAGAGACTACTACAAGCCAATTGGTGCAAGATTAAAAAGAGGAACAGGAGTGAGTCATAAGACCATGGCAAAACAGCAGGAATGCCCTTAACCAAAATGGCCACACAAGCAGGTTACTACAATAAGAATAGCCATATCACCTAAAATGATCATATTTATGTTTTGCATACTTTTCTTTCTCTACAATCATTATAAGTGCAGCATTATATTTCTCGGCCATTTGTAAAAACTTCCATTTATGAACCTGTAGTGTTTAACAGCAGCTCTTTTAGGAAAGGTTTGTTCATGTTTATTACTATGCAGCACAGGGGACATTAGAGGGCGCCCTCTATAGCAGGTCAGATACTTTGCCTTAGCCATGTGGAGCAGAGCTGGCCACTTCTCATCTTGTTTGTATATGGCAATAAGCTTTGTTCTTATTGGTTCAGGAATGTTGCTTCACAGAATGGTTATTTTATCTGTTTTGTGAAACAAAACTGTCATTTTGTGAAAAGAATGAATCCTGTACTATAAAATCTTGCTTTCTGTCACAGATATATATTTTGTCAGTCAAAACTAGCTTGACAAGCACTAGTTAGTTACACTATTATATATTATGTCCAACTTTGTTTTTACATAATTAATTCTGTAAGTAACTTTGCACATAAGTGCGTCCATTACATGGAGGTTATACATTTGTGTGACAGATTGCTTTTTAAACTGTACAGAATGGAGTTTGTGATAAAATGACATCCTTTTGTGCACTAACTAACAGATTTTGTTTTCATTCTTTAATAGAAATAAGTCTTGTATATTTTTTTTCTCTGTGTATGGTCACAAATACTTATATAACATGAGAGACATTCATTCTGTGTATTAGGGATAGTTTTGTATACAGAATGTATTTGGGACAAACGGCACCCCATAGAGGGGTTATAGTGGAGTCATGAACTGTAATAAATGTTATTTTGTGTTGGAGGGAGTCTCAATGATCACTTCTGTCTATTTTTATGTACACTGCACATATTGCCATTGATAAAGTATTAGACACATAAGGCTATTAGACATACTAACCTATATTTAGTAGATGGTACATACTAAGATCTATTGAATAAATAGATATAAGAATGAATTTATTCTTATAATTAACTGAAATTTATACAATAAATAAATACCATAAATAAGCTAGATTATGATTACTAATATTTCATTTTATAATTGATGTTATATAATTTTTAAATGTTAAATTCTTTTGGACAGGGCCCTCTATAACTTTTGTATTAGTTATCAGTTGGTTGTATGTTTTACAGTACGTTTAATATATATACCCATTTGTTGTACGACGCTGCATTAAGGGGCACATTTACTTAGCACGAGTGAAGGATTAGAATGAACAATAATTTGAATTTCGAAGTATTTTTTTGGCTACTTCGACCATCGAATTGGCTACTTTGATTCAAACTAAAAATCGTTCGACTATTCGACCATTCGATAGTCGAAGTACTGTCTCTTTAAAAAAAAACAGCTACTTCGCCACCTAAAACCTACCGAGCACCAATGTTAGGAAGGTCCCCTTAGGCTTTCTAAGTAATTTCTGATCGAAGAAAAATCGTTCGATCGATGGATTAAAATCCTTCTAATCGTTCGATTCAAAGGATTTAATCGTTTGATCGAATGATTTTTCCTTCGATCGTTCAATCAAACGAAATGCGGTAAATCCTTCGACTTCGATATTCGAGGTCGAAGGATTTAACTTCGATGGTCGAATATCAAGGCTTAATTATTCCTCGATATTCGACCCAGAGTAAATGTGCCCCTAAATGTGGTGTCATTTTACAAAGTAATAAAGGGCTCAGATCTTTAAAATGTTGTATGGAATTTGAAATGATGACAATGAATTGTTTTGACCAAATTGCAGCTTATATCAATTAAGTACCAAGTGCAATTGTTGCCAACCACTCTTTGGTTCTATTAAAAACAAAAGCAAAATTCGTTGGACTTAGAAAAATATATGAGTGATCCCCAATAATTTTGTTTGTGATTTAAAATTTATATCTAATACACTGGGGTTGATACCTCATGGAATACCTGAATTTTCGAGATGTTGACCACTGCTCTAGGAAATATAGCTATTCCGTGTGGCAGCAACTCTTCAATAAAAAATATCTAGAATTACAGTGCTTTGAAATAAACTATATTTTGGTAAATAATTAGTTAAAGGGGTTGTTCAACTTTGAGGTAACTGTTAGTATGATGTAGAGATTGATATTCTGAGACAATTTGCAATTGGTTTTCATTTTTTATTATTTGTGGTTTTTGAGGGTTTTATTTAACTCTCCAGTTTGCATTTTCAAAATTTAGTTTTTGAAAAGTTACCCTAGCAACCATGGATTGAGACTGGGAATATGAATAATAGAGGCCTGAAAAGAAAGATGAGTAATAAAAAGTAGCAGTAACAATACATGTGTAGCTCCACAGAACATTTATTTTTATACGGGGTCAGTGACCCCCATTTCATAGCTATCAAATCTATACATAATGAAAACCAATTGAAAATTTGCTTAGAATTGGACATTCTATAACATACTAAAAGATAATCTAATGGTGAACCATCCCTTCTCAACCACTTCACAACTAGAACAGGGATAGTTTGGCCATATTTTGCAATACAGTCATATGAAAAAGTTTGGGAACCCCTCTCAGCCTGCATAATAATTACTCCACTTACGCAGGGGTTGGATATTCCAACAAGACAATGACCCTAAATACAATTAAATCTACATAAAAAGGCATTTATGCAGAGGGAGAAGTACAATATTCTGGAGTGGCCGTCAGAGTCCCCCGACTTGAATATCATGGAAAATCTATGGGATGATTTGAAGCAGACTGTCCGTGCTCGGCAGCCATCAAATTTAATTGAACTGGAGAGATTTTGTATGGACAAATGGTCAAAAATACCACCATCCAGAATCCAGACACTCATCAAAGGCTATAGGAGGCGTCTAGAGGCTGTTACATTTGCAAAAGGAGCTCAACTAAGTATTGATGTAATATCTTTGTTGGGGTGCCCAAATTTATGCACCTGTCTAATTTTGTTATGGTGCATATTGTATATTTTCTGTTAATCCAATAAACTTTATGTCACTGCTGAAATACTACTGTTTCCATAAGGCATGTTATATATTAAAAAGTAGTTGCTATTTTGAAAGCTCAGCCAATTATAAACTAGAATTAAGAGGAGTTCCCAAACTGTATATGCAATTTTGCTATCTATATCAAAGTCATCCCTGGTCTGGCCAGTCCTAAATGTATTTTCATCCTATTCATTAAAATGCAGAGGACGATATTATACAAAATGTACTTTTAACACTAAAATAGTAAAATGGGTGATAAAATATTGTATAGACATTGGAAAACTTGGGTAAGGGATGGGTAGAAACTGTAATTCAAACCTAAACAAAAGGGATACAGGGCTATTTATGTCTACTTGAAGCAGCTGTTAAATCAGTACTGTATATCAGCTCCATACTGAGAGTAATTTTTGGTCACACTGAAAGCTCAAATAGGTAATTACCTGATATACAATTCTGACAAGGATTTCAGATTGCCTTCTATTTACTTCACTATCGACAACATTGCTACTCATTTCATTTTTTTTCTACAGAATGATGTGGAGAAATCCCAATATCCTTCAGATTTTCCTTTTCTTTAGATTTAAACTGCCCATTAAGTGTGAACAGATGTGGATAAATCTTATCAGCAATACATTGCTATTGCACCAATCAAATGGTCTTAAAATTTATCACATTCATTTAGACTTCCACATTTATTGCCAGCAAGTTAACTCTCTAGTGTGTGTTTAAGTTAGTTGTTCCTTGAGAATAGGGCATGCAGTTAACAAAAAAAAACGAATCACACATCTCAGTTTGCAATTTATCTAAACAGTTTCCTTTCTATATCTCCCACATTAAGCTTCAACAGATGTGGATTAATCTTATCAGCAATATATTGCCATTGCTCCAATCAAATGGTCTTAAAATTTATCACATTAATTTGGACTTTCACATTTATTGCCAGCACATTTACTCTCTGGTGTGTGGTTAATTTAGATGTTTCCTGTGAAAAGGGTCTTCAGGAGAAAAAAAAAACGAATCAAACATTTCAGTTAGCAATTTATCTAAGCAATTTCCTTTCTGTAAATCCCACAAGTACAAACCAGAAAGAAAACCCATACACCCTCAAAAAGTCAACGAAAAGGAGAAGAACCCACTAAACACAACTGGCTTGCATTTGCACCTTGCTATTCAAGGATAACTATCTGCTCTTTTCAAAGGACTTTGACGCATATGGATCTGGCAGAGGTAAAGAATATGGAAGGATAGAAAGACATGGAAAGATGGAAGGACCATGCCAGAGGATGGTAGGACCATGCAGAAGAACATGGACCAGCTTGGTATGTGAAACCAACATATAGCATGTGGTCCTACATTTAGTGGGTTATTTACTCAAATCCAAACATTTTCTTAAAACCATTTCTACCAAACTTTTTTTTCGGATTTGACATCTGAAAATCACACAATAATGGTATAACTGTATAAAACAAGAGGGATTCACCTCGCACACCCTGGCCTTCAGGAACTCTGCCAGGTGCTCAAATACCAGGAGGGATCGGCACCCCCCCAAACCAATGGCATAAGAAAAAAGGCAATGGCACACTGGGCACGATCAAGCAGGGTAAACCCTTGCAGAGATTTATTTGCACACGATGCAACGTTTCGGGGTGGTCCCCTTTGTCAAGCATGTCGAAGTGAGGCAGTGAGCAACAATTTAACACCATACATTCAAAGTGATTGGTCATTTACAAAATTTGCATAATTAATTACACATGTGACATCGCACTTAAAACAAGCAACAAGAAAAAGAGAGGTTAAAAAACCAACAATTTCAGTAATCCTCTTCTAATACAAAATGTGATAAAATTTACTACAAAAATGTTTAAAAGTCATACGAAAAACTTCCCAGCCACTGTATATTACATTGATTAAATAGCATTAACAGTGAATAATAATCTATAAAAATGTATCAAAACAGGTTTGTTTGCTCTAAAACAGCAGATTTTACTTGCTGTGGGAGACAGGTTGTTACAAAAATTAGCAACATAGTATACAATATCTTAACACAAATAACAATGTTGCTTATTTCTCTCTTACCCTACAGGAGGGGATTGCAAAAGGAAAGTCTGACCCTACAGAAGGTCCTGGGTACTGCAAGTCTTGGTTATCTGAAACAATAAAACACATATATAGGATCAAAGGTAACAGGACATACTGAACTCCTCATTTAACCCTTTAGGGTATTTTGTCTGCAGTAGCCATATCCAATAGCATTCGCGTTGTAATAAACATTTTTTCATATCCTGACCTTGCTTGTGTGTTACTTTTTCCAATATCTGCCATCGCACCTGCGAGATCTTATGGCTATGAGCAAAAAAATGTTTGGCTAATAAAGATTCTTTCTTAAATTTATCCATTGATCGATTTTTTGGTAACACATCTATTTGAGCATCAGGAGGCGGGGGTTGGTAAGTCCGTATATTAGATTTATGTTCATTTAAACGTACCCTAACCGCTCTACTCGTTTGGCCAATATATAACAACCCACACGGGCATTTGATGGAATACACGACTTCCTTTGTGTTACATGAAAATGTACCCTTAATAGGGTGCTTAGTTCCGTGTAATGGGTGTAACACAGATGAACCTGGGATTATCCCATTACAGTGGCCACAGTTTCTGCAGGGATAGGTCCCTGTATTGGGGTTAGCCAATGCACCTACACCTGTAGTAATAACTTTCGGCTTAATTAAAGCCTGAATAGTTTTCCCTTTTCTATACGAGAAGACAGGGGTTTGTTTAAATAAATGCCCGATCTTGGGATCAGACTGTAGTATCCCCCAATGTTTTAAGATAGTGCGCCTAATAACCTTATTATTAGTGTCAAAAGAGGATACAAAAGGAATGCGCTGGCTATTATTTGTATTCCTCGGTTTTTTCCCCAAGGTATCCTCCCTCTGATAGGTTTTAACCTCATCCTTAATAGCAATAAGTTCGCTTTCTTTGTATCCTTTGTCAACAAACTTTCTCACCATCTTAGAGGCTTCTTGCTCATAGATGGCATCAGTAGATGCAATCCGCTTGGCACGTAACAATTGGCTCTTGGGCAAACCTTTTAACAAGCCCTGTGGGTGAAAGCTTGATGCCAAAAGCAAATTATTACGGTCAGTTGGCTTATTATATATCGAAGTAACCATAGAAGACCCACTCACACACAAATTTACATCAAGAAAGTGTAATTCCGTCTTACTTTTATCAAGGGTGAATTTAATGGTGGGGTGTGCACTATTCAAATGAAGGAGAAAGGCCTGTAGTTCAACTTCACCTCCATCCCAAATAAAGAAGGTATCGTCCACATACCTCATGTAGGAGTGTATGTGTGAGCAGTATGCGGTATTGGAAAAGATGTGGCTCTTTTCGAAATGGTCCATGAAGATGTTTGCGTACGCAGGAGCCATGTTGGCCCCCATCGCGCAGCCTTGAAGCTGAAGGAAAAATTCACCATCAAAAGAAAAATAATTTTTACTGAGGACCATATCCAGTAAGTCACAAAGAAAATTGATCTTATAAGTGGGCAAATTGGTGGTACTCAGATACAATCGCATACACTCAATACCCTCTTCATGAGGGATGGAGGTGAACAGGTCCTTAACATCCAAGGAACACAAATAAAATTCACCTGTTGGAAATTGGACAGTTTTAAGGCAATTTAGAAAATCTGTGGTATCCAAAAGACATGGTTTCAGTAACGGCACAATATCCTGAAGATACAAATCCACATAAATCGCAAGTGGTTGCCACAAGGACCCCACATTGGAAACTATGGGCCTACCTGGTGGATTCACTAAGCTTTTGTGAATTTTCGGAAGAAAATACACATAGGGAATTTTTGGGAATTGTTGGAATAGAAGCTGATGGGTCTCGTCAGTTATAACACCTTCCATCACTGAAGCATTCAAAAAGGTATTCAATTCGTTCTTAAATTTAGCAGTTGGATCAATAGGCAATTTTTTATATAACATGGTGTTATTTAACTGACGAAATGCCTCAGTCTCATAATCAACCTTATTCAGGACCACAACACCTCCCCCCTTGTCCGCCTTAGTTATAACCACATTATCATTCATTTGTAAGGAAGTAAGAGCTTTTTTCTCTGCCTGAGAGATGTTGGATCCACAATTTCTGTGTTTTTCTCCTGCTTTAGACAAAATTTTATTCAATTCAAATAACACCATAGTTTCGAATGTCTCTATAGAGGAAAAATTGCCCAGTGGTACAAATGTGCTTTTAGTACCCAATTTATATTTGAGTTGTCTTGTCAGATCGTTCTTGGCACTGATAGCCTGTTTATCCAAAAAATATGCTTTAAGTTTAAGAGTTCTGACAAACTTGAAAAAGTCAATGGTAAACGCAAAAGGAGCAGCAGTGTATATTGGAACGAATCCCAGCCCTTTATTAAGCACCGAAAGTTCATCCTTATTAAGTTCAGTGGTAGAAAGATTAAACACTGAATTTACCTGTGGTAGTGTCGGTGTCCCCTGCGTTTGTTCCGGGAGTGACCGCGTGCTCCTCCTGCGACCTCTTCGTATCTTACGTTTCCCTTTCTGTGGCCGACCTGTAAAAAAGGAAAAGAGCCAGCCGAACATTGTGAGGAGGAGGCAAGGGAAGATTGATCTGACTCCAACGAGCGTGTAGGTAAGGCATCGGAACGCATAGGTGTAGAAACCCGTTGCTGCCGGTATAGGCGTCTGGTATCCCTCCAGGTATAGACTTCCCCTCGCTCGTAATCCTGGGTGTCTCGCCGGAATTTTTTGATTTTCACCTGCAGGATCTCCTGTTGTAGCGGTTCCAATTTTCGCTCCAACTGTTGAATGGTGACCCTGTCCGCACTTACTGGCAGGGAGGCATACTCTTCCTCCGTGGCTTGGATTTGCTGCTTCAAATCTTTCGCAGCCGTCTGGAGTTGTTGGATGGTAAGTGCAATCAGATCCAAGCTGCACCTGTTTAGGATCCCTCTCCATTTTGTGTTGAAATCCGGGTCGTCTCTGAACAGTGCGGGTTTCAAATTTACTCGTAGGCCACGCGGTATACGCTGGGCCCGGGCATACTCCGCCAGAGAAGATGTATGTAATGACCATGATATCTCACGGCGTTTAAGTTGTTCCAACTTACGTAAAATGTCAGTCTCAGATAAACAGGTAGGTGCTGGTAGACTGTGGGTAGACTGTAAAATCCTTTTGCGCTCCGCTTCTGTGAAACCAAAGGTTTCAGCTTTCCTGCTGGTTGTAGCTGCAATGTCAGCAAAAGACATATTCACGGAGGCACACAGAGAGGGGTGCTGAGTGGAACCAGCCGAAAAGCGTGATCCAGAAACAAGAGGGATTCACCTCGCACACCCTGGCCTTCAGGAACTCTGCCAGGTGCTCAAATACCAGGAGGGATCGGCACCCCCCCAAACCAATGGCATAAGAAAAAAGGCAATGGCACACTGGGCACGATCAAGCAGGGTAAACCCTTGCAGAGATTTATTTGCACACGATGCAACGTTTCGGGGTGGTCCCCTTTGTCAAGCATGTCGAAGTGAGGCAGTGAGCAACAATTTAACACCATACATTCAAAGTGATTGGTCATTTACAAAATTTGCATAATTAATTACACATGTGACATCGCACTTAAAACAAGCAACAAGAAAAAGAGAGGTTAAAAAACCAACAATTTCAGTAATCCTCTTCTAATACAAAATGTGATAAAATTTACTACAAAAATGTTTAAAAGTCATACGAAAAACTTCCCAGCCACTGTATATTACATTGATTAAATAGCATTAACAGTGAATAATAATCTATAAAAATGTATCAAAACAGGTTTGTTTGCTCTAAAACAGCAGATTTTACTTGCTGTGGGAGACAGGTTGTTACAAAAATTAGCATGCATCGACATGCTTGACAAAGGGGACCACCCCGAAACGTTGCATCGTGTGCAAATAAATCTCTGCAAGGGTTTACCCTGCTTGATCGTGCCCAGTGTGCCATTGCCTTTTTTCTTATAACTGTATAAAACCCACTGCAGATCAGGAAATCTTCCAATTGTAAATGGGACATCTGCCATTGACTTCTACATGACGTTGGCAGGTTTGAGATGGAGTACTATTTTATTCTGACTTATAGCAGAATCTGGGTTTAAATTGGTTGTTTGTCTTTGAATTAACTTTGAGTTTATTTAGCTTTTTATCCAGCAGCTCTCCAGTTTACAAATTTAGCAACCTAATTGCTAGGATCCAAATTACCCTAACAACCATGCATTGATTTGAATAAGAGACTGGAATATGAATAAGATGAGTAATAAAAAGTAAGTATAACAATACATGTGTAGCCTTATAGAGCATTTGTTTTTAGATGGGGTCAGTGACCCCCATTTGAAAGTTGAAAGTCAGAAGAAGAAGGCAAATAATTCACAAACTATAAAAAATAAATAATGAAGACCAATTTAAATTAAAGGTTAACTTAAAAAAGTTAACTTAAAGGTGAACAGCCCCTTAAAAAAATCATGAACAATTCAGAGTTTATTTTTTTTCTCTGAAAAAAATGGTGTTTTCCACCTTAAAACTCCGACCTAAGATCAGTAAGTGACAGCAGCACAGAGCATGTGCAATGAATCAGCAGAAAAAAAGATGGGAGCTACTGGGGCATCTTTGGAGACACAGATCTTCCCCAGCTGAAGGGCTGTGGTTGCCTTGGGCTGGTACAGAAGCCCAAAACGTAATGTACAACTTTGCTAGTAGTGATGTTCGGGCCGACCTGATACCTGCGGGACCCGCTCCTGCTCTCCTGCTCTTCCCGCCCGCCACCTTCAAATGCCGGCTTCCGACTTCCGGTTTTATAGTCTTGCGTCTGCTTGCCCCCTTTGTGACGTCATTGTGACGTCATCAGCTGCTGCGGTGCAGGTCTATAAAAGGACCCCAGAAGAGCGGGTGCGGGTGGGCACAGGCTGGAGCAGGGCGGGTTAGGGTCGGGTGCGGGTCAGGAAAACCCTGACCCACACATCACTAATTGCTAGCCTACTTCATTATTTAAGCTTTAGTTCTCCTTTAAGAGTAATAGCATTACAGTTTGGGCTCTGGGCAGCTAAATTAATGTATAGTGGGATGTGTGCATGTGATCACTTTCAGACACAAACATATTACATATTATATTCATAAACACATACAAACTGTACATAAACCATCACACCCCATCGTGAATTTTCATGAATTTGTGATATTTATTTTGCATCAGGTCACAGTAAAATGGTGGTTTACCTCTAAAATTAACCATTCATGGACTGATTTCTTCCCCATTACATTGGGTCCCCAATTGGGTCCAGGTCCCAATAAATAATTCCAAAGTATGCAGTTTTGTTTTTTTCTTTTAAAGCTGAAACTAAAACAGCAGAAGAAATCAGACATGTTGAATGGTTTAATGTATGCATATTTATGGTTGGTATATATTCTTTATAGTCTCTCTCTGTATATATATATATATATGATGTGTCTGTAAAACTCTACAACAGCCACAGTGAAAACAGCAATACTAATATTGTATCTCAAGCTACCACTGCTTTGATTTATCTTTTTTAATTATTGAGCCCTTTTTTTTTAATTAAAAAATGATAAATAAATCAATTGCTTGCTTAATTGCTTTAGCTCTAGAATGTGTTTCCAAGAAGCATCTTTCTGCTCACAAAGTTGATGTTAATGAAAACAAATTTATGTTGTACCGTTTAATTATTCTTTTGAAAGTGTATGTCAAGAACGCTTTCATGGAACAGTAAGAAATGTCAAAGGGAACAGCAAATGGCATCTCTTATTTGTGATGCTCATGTACAGTTTCATAGACTTTAAAGGAATACTGTCAAGAGTTTTTTCGGGTTGCATTTCATTACACATGCTGGAAAGAATGGGTCGTTTCTGTGTTACTATGAGAAAGACCCTGTTTAATCGTTTTTTTTGTACTCCTACATATGCTGCTATACATGTGTATTTTTGATAGCTACTGTGCTTTTGGTAATCACTATTATGCATTTACTTGCAAAAGAGAAGGGTTCCACTGTTTGAGGAGAAATCCAGCTTTCCAATCCCTGACAAAATTGCCAAATACATTGGAATCAATAGGTGTTTTTTATCCTGTTAAAGCCAATGGCATCAATAAGACTTTCTTGCATTTTTTGCACATCAAATGCGTTGGAGTCAATTTTTTTTTTACTAGCAAAGCATTCGATTCTAGCAAAGATTCATAAAAATGTTTGCCATTTGTGTAAATGTAAATTTCACGATAAATGTGTGTTAACAATTCTACCTTTCTTCCTTATTAATAACAATATCAAAAAGCATTGTTACCAGCCAAACTGATAAAACAGTATCTGGGTGCTTGGGCATACTCTACAGAAGAGGAATTTTTTCCATTTATATGCTTCAGTTTGTAACACTGGACTTTCTTATCTGTTTCGTCGCAGCTCATATATTAAAATAATTCTGTGAAAGTATTAAAGTTTGACCATCTCGCAGTGTCTGTTATGCAGCCACGCAAATAAAGGCAAAAACCAAGATTAGTTAGCAGCAGCAGCAGCTCTATAAACAGCTCTATAAACTGTAGCCAAGCAATAAAAATGTAGGCTCACTGTCCAATGTTTTGAACTTTAGATTTAAGGGTCAATTTTCTATGCAGTGCCTCTTGCTCTACATGCTGCTGCTGTGCATAATCCCTAACTGCATCATGTACAAAGCAAAACTGATATATCAGTTGGTTGCTCTTGCCTTTGCATATGATACATCATTTTGTCTCCCTGGTGTTGTTTCTCTTGAAATCATTGGAGTTTTTTAGCAGAACATAAAGCGGTGCATAAAGGCACTTTCAATGGATTTAGGAAGTCAGGCCAAAGATCTACAGTAGGTGACAGGTGTTCTCCCTCTTGATCGAAACAACTGGACTGGATACTTTGAATACGGTGCTTTTTCTTGTCAACCACACGTGGGTAAGAGGAGAAGATATGGTATAGTCATAGACTTCACCCCTAGTTATACCAAGAAGCTTTGGTTTATATTTAGCATGATATCTCAATATCCCCTTTGCATGTTTGGGATTGCTATATTTTAACCACTTATTCATTTTTGGTTAATGAGAAATGACAAATAAAATCTCTACAGAGAATCCAGCTGTTGTGGTTTTATGCGTAACAGATCTTGCCAGACTAGCTTAATTTCTTTTTATGAGAAGGTAAGCAGGGACCTCGATTCTGGGATGGCAGTGGATGTGATTTACTAAGACTTTGCTAAAGCATTTGATACGATGCCACACAAAATGTTACTGGTTAAATTAAGGAATGTTGGCCTGGAACATGGTATTTGTAGCTGGATAGCGAACTGGCTAAAATGCACTTTGGCAAAAATAATATAAATGCAGGTTATACACTAAATGGCAGTGTGTTGGGAGTTTCTTTAAATGAGAAGGATCTAGGGTTTTTTGTAGATAACAAGTTGTCTAATTCTGGGCAGTGTCATTCTGTGGCTACTAAAGCAAAGATGAAAACATAATTATGTCTCTTTATAGGTCCCTAGTGAGGCCTCATCTGGAGTATGGGGGGCAGTTTTGGACTCCAGTCCTTAAGAGGGATATAAATGAGCTGGAGAGAGTGCAGAGACTAAGTGCAACTAAACTGGTTAGACGGATGGAAGACTTGAATTATGAGGGTAGACTGTCAAGGTTTAACTATGTAACTATGTGAGCAAGAGTTGCACACCACTCAGCTGGATTTTTTGGACTATTTTGTCCAAAACCATACAAAGGAGTCCATTACAAAGGAATTCCAAGTAACCAAACTGAGACATGACCTATAACTGTATAGATGGCTATGTAATGAGCTATAATGAATATGGAATATGGAATATGGAAAAGATAGAAGTTTTGAAAGGGATGCAGTGAATATAAATTCATAACAATCATTTTAATCACTAGTATTTAACCTGCTAGCAAAGACAAATGTGAAGCTGCTAACATTAAAAAATTGAAACAACAATACTGTACCAATTCTTTCTAATGGTCCATCCTAATAGTCAGAAAACTTGTCAAGAGGAAGAGAGAAAAAAATAACTTATAATACGCAAGAGCCATGCATACCCTGTAAATTATATCCTTATAACTGTCATCAGTTTAATCGGTGCTTAGTGATATCATTTATGTCACATGACTCACTGAAAGGTGTGTATTATAATAAAGAATGTATCCTCTTTTGTAACATCAATATGGGGTATGTTATTTTCTATATTAAATCCCCTTTTGGCATTGTTAGCTAAAATTCTCCCCTGGAAGGGAAAGAGCACAAAATGTGAGTAAACTGTCCAGTAATTGAATCATGAAAATTGGCTGGCATGAAAAGGATGAAGTGACTTTTTTGGGCATAAAACAACAAAAGTATCATCCAAGACTATAAGGCATGTACTGGGATTAAGCACCGGTGGCAACACTAGCTCAGCTGCCAGAATTCAGTTGCATTCCATCAAAGACAATTAGTAGTTTATGTAGTTTCTGAGGGATGAGGTTTAATACACATTCATAATCTCTATCAGCCTATCTTTGGTACGAATCAGAGGTTGACAGAGATTACTCTCAATTTCTTCCCAGTCATTTGGATCCAGTAGTTTTCCACTTATATTTAACTCATGGTCATGGTCATATCTTTGAGACATTTCTAGGCTCAGCAGAGTAATTGCTGTGTTTAAATGGTTCTATAATTTGTTCTAAATATTGGATTTCAGATATACAGTATGTCTGACAGTTGTAAGAATAAAATGGCACATCTACAGTAAATAGAATTAAACAAATCAGACAATGGCTTGAATTGGTCAAATGAAATAAATCATTAGCCATGTACTTTATGACTAATTTCTGCTTTAGGGTATTTGTCTACCTATAGCAAATTTGAGAAATAATTAAGATTGCTGTTATGCCACATAGAGAGGGGGTATCTGGTGAAACTGAACCATACACATAGGGGCACATTTATCAATCGAATTGGTCAAACTTTTCTTTTTGAATTTCTTTGGCCTTTTTCGGTCGAATTAAAATCATTAAATTGATCGTAGAAATCGTTGGAATCGATTTAATCGATCGATTGACCGATTTTCAAAAAAAAATACTTTGAGTTTTTAAAACTTTTTTGGCTATAGGTTCTAGGAGGTCCCCATAGTCTCACATAGCAATTTGGCAAGTTTAAGGTGGCGAAATGTGTCAAAGTCAAAGTTTTTTTAATGAAACAGTACTTCGATTTTCGAATGATCGAATATTCTAAGTATTTTCAATTCGAATTGAAGTCGAATTTGGTCTATTTGATGGTCGAAGTATCCAAAAAATACTTCGAAATTCTAATTTTTTTCATTTGAAAATTCACATAGACCCTTAGTAAATGTGCCCCATAATGATTATTATTCTAACAGGAATAAAGCTAGGCATATCTTTGCTGGGTATGTATAGGGTACTTCTTTTGTGCAGAAAATTGTGTTACTTGCTTAAACTTTGAACTTGCACAAAACATAGATTCAACGTTCCAGCCTGCTGTTGGAGAATCCCCTCTTCCTTTGGTCCACATGGAGGGAATCTGAGCCTGCTTGTAAACTATTGTTGTGGCCTGGACTACATCTTGTCAAACACAAGAGTCCTCTGCACTCAACCCATTATCAATATATTTAAGACAGCGACATTTTGTGCATACTGCTACTAAAAAATGCCTTACCCTTTAAACAAAACAGGGATTGTTTGCCCATATATTGCAATATATTTAAGCTGGCCAACTACGTCAAAGTCATCCCATATCTGGCCAGTCCTACGCTCAATTTTATCTGATTCATTAAGAATTCTATTGCTTCATTATACATTTTACAAAGGGACTAGGTTTTACCTGCAACTTACTTGCTGCTTTCAAAGTAAACCTCCATACTTGGCTGCCCTTTTATTAGACACCAGTGGGATCACCTGACTATAGCTGGGAAGGGTGGGAGCTACAACTGGACTACATCTTAGCAGAACAGCACCATGTATTGACACTTGTGGCTGATTGTAAATAAGCTTTTAGGTGAGGAGTGAGGGCAGCTGTGTGCCATTAGTAAGCACTCACATCCCACTACATCCCCTCTTTGTCACTGTGTGGAACTACTTGCAGCTTCAAACAGCCCTAATTGCTGGGTGTACCCCACATTATCAATGTGGATTTCTGTATGGCTGCCCCAATCATGTGGATTTCCATCTTATTATCATCTTGTTTACCCTTATGTCAGAAGCAGTCTGGAATTGAATCCTGGATTGTATGCTCTTGCATTAATCTACTGAGCCACTTGTAATGGGGGCAACCACCTTTCTATGCCACACTGTGTACCCACAATGTATCACTGATCTGTAGGGTGGGGAGAGGGTCTTCCAGTAACAACACTTTATTCATCAGGGCATACATCAGCACAGCAGCATACCAACAGGGCTCTATTCCCCAGTCCTTCAGCTTTACCACTCACTGGACTGCACACTGACAGGGAAGCTCACTCTCACAGGCACCCCCCTTGGTCCTAAACGACTGTCAGCCAAACCTCGCCTCTTAGGCCGTGACTGGTGGGTTCCTACTGGACACACTGTGCCCACCAGGCCCGGACTGGCAATCTGTGGGTTCTGGCAAAGGCCAGAGGGGCTGCTATAAGGTGCCATAGAAAGTCAGTATTAAGTGGGCTGGTGATGGTTGTTTGGGCCTCTGTGTGGACTGATTGGGCCTCTGTGTACCTGAAATGCCAGGGCCTATTTTAATTCTCAGTCTGGACCTGGTGCCCACTATCTCCTCGTATGGGCCACAGCTGCCCATGCTAGTCTCCTGGCTAACTTACGCCCACTCGAGCATACTAGTTACCATCAGCTTTCTCACTACCTAAATTCAATAGCTCTTCTAGAATGACTCAACTGTCAGAGAGTCTGCTGCTTTCTTTACTTCCCATGATGCATCACAATATTCCTACCTGCAACCTTCCCTTCCCTAGAAATACCTGTATTAACTATTAATTACACATTTGTACTTAAATAACAATTTTACCCTACTACACACCGGAGGCTTTTGGAGCTGGTGTTGATCAGTTATCCTAACATGCATCTGATATCTCTCCTTTCTATTCTTTTTCCTTGCCTACATTGTTACTGCCATGTGTCACTTAGCTTCCAGTTAAGGGCTGTATAAACCTACTTCATGCAACAGCTAGATGGTTGATCATTCAAAGATTCAAAGCCTGATCCAGCCTGTTATTATGCAAAACTCCTGTGATTTCCTTCCCGATTTTCTGCTTAGATTTTGCCTTGTCTTTTCCTGGTTTCCTCCTTGTTTCCCTGTGCTCCAGTCCCTGCCTTGTTTCTGTGCTCCAGTCCAATTTTTGTTGATCTACTGGTTTTGACCATTGGCCAGTTTCTTAACTCTGCTTGCCTGTTGCCTGCACAGATCTCAGCCTGTCTTTTGGGCACTGCCTGTTTTCCACCAGTACTGAACCCCAAACCTGTTACCAGACTCTGCCTGTCGCTTGTCTCTACCATCTCTCATACTGGTTTGTTATTTTTATTTTATTTTTCCTTTTTGTTTATTCAATTTTTATTTTCACTGTATCATGGCTTCCAGTATTACTTTAACCATTAACGGCTGTCATCAGGTTACCCAGCACATTGGTCCTACCTGCCAGTCACACATCTGTGGCTAAGCCAGACACCTTATCATTCTGTGGATCCCCCATTATTATCATTGCCTAAAACTACCTTATTGAAATTGTCTCTTCCCCTTCCTGGGATTATAGACTGGAGCTATAAGCTACTACTATGGGAATTGTGCCTCTCTGTCCTAGTGTAAACCTTGCAAAATAGACATTTTTGACAATACATATTTATGATTTGAACATAGTAACAATTTACTGCAGTGACACTTGCCTAAAAACAAAGATCTTAAAAAAAAGCTATTGATTTGTTGAGTTCCCCCCATGAGTTTACCAAAATACCAAACTGAGAGTAAACTGATTATTAATTTAATTGATGGATCATGCCATATATACTTCATTTCAACATTTATTAATCTGACTTTGTATAAATCTGCTGGATTTCCATCGCATCCTTTTGAAAATAGTCGTTACAATCAAAATGCTAAAGGACTAAAAATAATGAATGAATTGTATTAGCATTTGTACTAATTAGTTCTGCAGCATATAGTTTCAATACAGTTATTGTCCTCAGTGGATAGGGTAGCCTGTACTTGTACTGAATGGATGAATAGATAATTAATGATTTGTTTACTGGATGCAAACATCAAAAATATTGCATAGGCACCAATAATTATGAGGAGGAAATGCATTTGAGTTTTCTCAAGTTGTCATATTTCAGATTATAGGAGGTGCAGAATACAGTATAAATTCACTTTTTCTGAATATGATTTTATTGTTAAGAAATAACATTAATTGAGGTTGAGATTTTTACTATAAAATGTAACACTGTAGTAATTTATGATTGCTATCTAAAATTGTGTAAAAGTAGTTGACATGCACCTGGGTGAAAGTATATGGATAATTAAGGCAATGCTTATGGATCAGATCATTTAGAATTAACATGAAATGTGGTTTGTCGTGAAGAAAAAGAAAATAAGAGGACTGGGCAGCAGTTTGGTTTACTTAATTTAGAGACTGGAGTCAACATTTATGTAAAAATTGCAGAAAAAAAGAAAATCATTCTTTTGGAGAAGGAGCCTTTTACAAGGATAAGATGACCTAGGATTATTGATTGCAGTGAATGTATTGTAGCTTGGCTGACTTCTGTGAATCCTACTACATTACATGTCAAAGGGTAGCATCATTTTGTTTCTGCTGTAATGATTTCATAGATTTCAAAATACAAAGAAGGATTGATGGGAGGATATCAAAAGGCCACGAGGTCACTGAAAGACAAGGATCAAGAAGAATAAACCCAAATGAAACTGTTGGTGCGACTGCCAGAAATCAACTGCCAATTCCCATGGTCAGATTTAGTAGAGAATAAGAGACAACTCTGCTAAAGGGCGATAGAAAGGAGTTAAAATTAAGGATGATAGAGTTTATTAATACATACAGGGATATGGGGCCTACTCCTAAGCAAAGAAAAATTATCAGATAAGTCTAGGTATCCTTTTGCATCCTTTAAAGAATTTACGAACACTGAATATTCAAACCGAAGGTGGATTTTGGAGGTGCAAATGACCAGGCCAAAATTGTTTGAAAAAATTAAAAATAAGTGGAATTCATTAATAAATCAAGCACTGGTGACTTTTTTGTATTTTTTTTTAAATCATCAGACAAGTTTTGACGCTTTTTTAAGGAATGGTATTTAAGGAACGGTTCATCAAAGTATTTTCGCAAGCGCTAATAGACATATCACAAGCATTAATTCTACATTACCGCAAGGCAGTATTGTGATATTTATAGAATAGAATTAATCCTAACGCATATTTCACAAATATCTTTTAAGCAATAAAATAGTGCGATAATTACTGTGAAATTTAACACCTCCCAGGAGTAGGCGTTACTAAACAACATGAGAATGATTAATAGAGGAAGATGTAGTGAGGAGCTGTGGGCAGCAATTAAAAGCCTTTATAAGGAGCTGGAGCCTTACCTACAGCGATTAACACATTTTAGTGAATCGATAGTGAATAGTGAATTTAGATAATTCTAAAAATCGGCCCCAAGGTCTAATACCTATACCAAAAACCTAGGGGGGAACTCAAGGAACCCAGACTTGGCATGTTTTTGTCCCTATAACTGTTCTCTTTCACCAAAATAACCCCTCAACTACTTGGTTGCCACCTAATTGCATGGGATTCCCAAGCACTGGGCAAATATGCAAAGAATAAGGAGAGGCAGAAAGGTCGATACAGACTACGAAGAGGGGAATAGGAGCACATGAACCAAGGAGCCAAGAATGGACAGTAAATGAGAGATGAGGGGTCAAGGAACAGGAACCAAAAGTACAAATATGGATTTCAGGATTAGGAATGAGGATTAAGGAACATCAATTGAGGACCAGTGTAAGCATGACTGGCTAGGATTGGCTAGGAATGGCATGAGGTCTTTGACAGTGAGCTGAACCTGCTGGGTATTGGAGTACAGTTAGCAGAGCTTGCAATCAGACACCCTGAGGCTGTATTTTTATATTGGCAAGTCTGGTACATGCAGCTTGCTTCTATAGTATAGAGTTAAAGCTTTAGAACCACAACAATGCCCTAGGTTCAAGCCAAGTAAAAAGAGGCATGTGACAATTTATAGGCCTTTCTATATTCAATAGTCCCTTTGTACCATACGAAATGCTTGCAGTCTACTAAAAAATATATTAAGCGTGATTATTGGTGTGATGCCCTCCATCCTTCATCAAACTGCTCCTTGTATGGTTGGCTAGAAAGACATGAAAGATCAGCATTGGTGCCCCAGGGCCCCCTTCCAATATGGTGGGATGGTGAACCCAAAATCAAGTTTTAGGATGGATAAACCTGAAAAAAGAAGCACAATCTTTAGTTAACAAAAGATCAACATATTCTCTTCTACCCAAAAATGATGGAGCAACTAAGGAGTTGTAGAATTGTGAAACCCCTGGTCCCGAGCATTCTGGATTACAGGTCTCATAACTGTATAAATGCCTATTATATAATAGATATACTTTCATTCTTTTACTTGCACTTAAACAGAAGTACTTTCTTGACCACTCTTGCAACATGTATATTTGGATGTGGTCTTTTTTTTTCGATGAAGGAGCTGAAAAGTAAAAAAAAAAAAAGGTTAATGAATTGAACTGAAGAAGCTGCTCGGACGACGAGTGAAACATATTCAATGATAACTCAGTCCAGTTGCTCTAGAATTACTAGATATTACTGTACTAGATATGTTAATGAGGCTGATTTAATATTTTAAGCATGTTATATCAGCACACCACAATTATATATGAAACTCCAAGTAAAAGCAGTATACAGTATTTTTGCATTTGAAATGATCAGTTTGTGATGGTATGATAAGCATAGGTCTGTTCAGGAAACCTACTGATTGGAGCAACCCATTAAATATCATAAATATCTACAACCCTCGGGTTATATGGGTGATACCAAATAAAAGGCCAAATTAAAGGCCATACAATCACAGCAGATGATGTACAGGTACAGAGCATTTTATCTAGAATGTTTGAGACCTGGGGTATGCCAGATAAGGGGCCTTTCCATAATTTGAATCTCCATACCTTAAAGGGCAAGTTAACCCCAAAATAAAAAAAATACCTAATAAAAGAAAGCATAATTATAAGCAACTTGCCAATATATATTTATTAACATTTCTTCAGTGTTTTTGAATTTATTTGTAAAAACAATTGCTGCAACATTTGCTTAACTCCTGGATGTCACTATTTAAACAATGTTGCAGAAGTCTTAGTTCCCCAGCAGCAAAGACAGGTCTGTTAATCAGGTGCCTTGACTTACATTGTATCAACAGCCTGAGCCTCCAGGGCAGAGAATAGAAAGGGACAGACACTGCTTTCAGTAGCAATACATATAAAAATTACCTACCCCACCGGGGCTGCAAACAAAGGGATCTCCTGGAAGTCCCCAGGGACCCCCTCCCGACCTCCGGTAATGGATGTACAGGGTCAGACTGGAGCCTCTGGGGCCCACCAGGTTTTTTCCTGATATCCTGCTGACACAGTCTGACCCTGTGAATGTATATTACAAAGTTGCTTAGAATTATGTTTTCTTATTAGGCAAATTTTATTTGAAAAATGTATTTTGACATTCCCTTTAAGTCTACCAAAAATAATTTAAACATCAATTAAACCCAATAGGATTTTTTTTTTTACTCCAGTAAGGATTAATTGTATCTTAGTTGGGATCAAGTACAAGGTACTGTTTTATTATTACATTAAAAAAATGTGAATTATTTGATTATAATTACAGTAAGTCTGTGGGAGATGGCCTTCCCCATAATTTGGAACTTTATGGATAATGGGTTTCTGGATAATAGATCCCATTATAGTCCTGCAGAGGGTCGGGTACTTGTGGATTACCTGGAAAACCATACGGTACCCTACGGGTTGCGTGTAGAAGTTCCGGGTGCGGGTATAAACCCGGGTCGGCGGTTCTTCGGGTCTGCAGCCACGAGTTTGTGGCAGCGGGTCTTCTCAATAGCGATATTTACTCCTTTTTTATGATCACGGCTACTTCTGATGATATCACTGTCGGTTTACAATGACAGCACTTCCTGTTTTGCTCCTTTTTTTCTGATCATGTCTACTTCGATGATGTCACTTCTTGTTTACAATGACAGCACTTCCTGATTCTTGATAGACAGTGGGTCGCAGGTGCAGGTTGCGGATAAGGTATTTGCGGGTAGGGTCGGGTAGCGGGTCCAATCGGGTAAGAATCTGGGTTGCGGGTCCAGGTTGCGGATTGCAGGTTGTGGGTACGGATCGGGCACGGGTTCCAAAAAATGAACTCGTGCAGGACTCTAGATCCCATACCTGTATTTAAGGAAGCAGCATTTAAGAAGAAGGGATATGATTCCCAAAAACAGGTAGATATGGAAGTAACCGCCAGTAGATGATGCGTCAATAGTTCTGTAGCTTTTATATCTGATGTAACGTCACTTATACTAATATTTTGAGGGATTCTCATGACCCATTAGCAGCCTAGAGTGCACTGAGCATGTGAAGTGTCACAGAAAAGCATATACATTTACCTTTGGTCCCAGAGTCTTAGGTCCCAGAATTCTAGCGATGTGGGTGCTACAGGGCAGTTTCCTTTGGGCAACTGAGCTGTGTCTGCAGCAATTGTGCCTGAATCACCAAAACAGATGCAATTGCATGTGCACTTTGTTGCAAATCGAGTGCAGTTGCACCAAATGTTTTCTAAGTCTGCCTGGCGTCAGTTATGGTTTTTCAGGGTGCAACTGATAGCTACGCCTGATACTGTCAAATTTGAAGGCATAGATCACTCAGGGGCACTGTGCCTCCGGAGGCATCGCTGAGGAAGTTACCAGAGGTGGCAAAAAGCTGTTCCTGTAACTGAAAGAGACAAATTTCCATTATGTAAACCAGAACTCCTTTTCTAGTGCAAGAGACCAAAATTGAGCTCTCTGCACTAATGATGTGGCCTCCTCCGACCCCCTCCAGTGCAGGAAAGGGAAGCACTGGGAGCAAGGTGGGGGGTAGCCCATTGGTGTTCGTAAGTATGATTGTTTCCCTGAAGAGCAGTTAGGGACGGTCTGAAATTTCCTACCCCCAGCAGTCAGAGCAAGTAAATGAAGAAGAATTTCACCTGTCTGTCTGTCCTACAGATGCTTCCTGACACATTAAAACCATATGCATGTCTACCAGTGTTCCCTTTAAGGTGTCTACCAGTTTTCCCAGATTTTAAGCCCAGTGCACAGAACATGTGATGCCCCCAAAGCTCAGAATTTTCTATTTATTCTTACCTGAGCGCACAAGTGAACTTACAAGATCAAACTGGGTCAGGGAACTTCGGGAAAAAAAAGTTGCCGAACCCTGCCGGCCACAACTCGCTCTTGCCTCCAGGGCAGATACCTTGGGTGCTCCATTCCAATCTTTGTTCTCGGCTGCAAAAAAGTATGAAATGTGGTGCGAACTGGAGGGGGTTGTTCAGGGGCCATTTGGTGGAGGCTGCTGCCGACTGGGGCGAGGGCTCTGAGGCAACTGGGGTGGAGGCTCTGAGGTGGCACCCCAGTTCACTGGATACTTAAAATTTGTCTGCCAAACCTAATTATTGTTCATGAGGGGTAAGAAATATAGTCTCTAGCATCTCTAGCCAGATAACAGGAAGAGAATAGAATCCATAGCCTTCATTAAGACAGACAGAAAGATAGAGAGATAGATGATAGATAGATAGATAGATAGATAGATAGATAGATAGATAGATAGATAGATGATAGATAGATAGATAGATAGATAGATAGATAGATAGATAGATAAATCGTAACACAGATAGATGATAGATAGATAGATAGATAGATAGATAGATAGATAGATAGATAGATAGATCATAGATCGTAACACAGACAATGAAATAACAAACCGATTAATCACTGGAACAGAAATCAATATGTACCAATGCAAAATATAAATCTTTGCCTTGTCTTTAAAGTTATCAAGAGGATTGGGAGTGGAGCTCACAAATATAACGACAGGTGAAATTATACTCTAATTAAATCATAATAATAGCCAGGGTAACTGTCTGCTGTAACTGCCAGATTATAGAGTTGTCATGCAAACTAGGCATGTGTGGAGTAACCACAATTCCACTCGTTTAAACAATTAGAGCTTTTATATATATATCGATAGTATATCAATATAATAGCAATATATCTGACTCAGGCAGAGATTTTGCTTCTTAGTAAAGGTACTTCTTTTGTTCCTACTGTGCCGTTCAATAACTTTAAATGTGAAGTGAAATGTTATAAAGTGGGCAGGAAATAGAAATTAGTGGAACTATTTGGGGATCAAACCCAAGAGGTGCCCCCAACTAAATGGAAAACTAGAAGCACACATGATCCAGCTCCCACTAATACTAACATTAAAGTATTTCTACAGACTATAGCTCATGAGGATAATACACTTGCGGATACTGCGTTCAAAGTTCATCCCAATTTAACAGTTGAAAAAAGACTGGCTTTGAAAACACTGGGGGAGGATAATACCATTATAATCAGACCTGCAGATAAAGGAGGTGGAATCTTTATTCTGGACTATAGTGATCAATGTTGTGAAGTATTAAGGCAATTAAACAATGTTTCTGTGTATATAGAATTAAATAGCAATCCAGTATGTAAATTTAAGTGTGACATTGAGCAGGTGTTAAAGGAGAACTAAACCCCCCTAAAAAGAGAAGTCCCTACCTACTACCCTATGTAGTCCCCCTCCCTGCTTCCCCCTGCATAGTTAGTTACCACTAAAAAATGTTGGTGCATGTGTAGTTGCTATGAACCAGAAGACTGCTAAATTGCTCATGCGCCAATACTGTGCTCACTTACAGAAGTAGAACCAAAAGGTGGCACCCATGAGCTCCGCTGTGCTTACTCTGCACCAATACTTGAGCAAACTATTAGGGGCATTTTCAGGGGTAACTAACTATGCGGGGGGAAGCAGGGAGGTAACTAGGGTAGTGGGTAGGGGTTTTTATTATTGGGGGTTTAGTTCTCCTTTAAGTGATGCTTTGAACCAGAGATGGATTACTGAAACTGAATAATATATTTTAAAGGATTTTTCTTTGTGTCCCATATTATTTGTTTGTTACACCCTATTGGGCTTTATTTGGTGTATTATCTTCAGGACACAGTACAATCTTTACCCCATTACTTGAGACATACACAGCAACTGCTAAAAATTCTCTCAGATTTAACTTTACCAGAGGGACCAATTATTTTAGCTAGTTTGGATGTGTGCAGCTTGTAAAATTCCCTATCAGGACAGGAAGGAGTTGAGGCAGTACGCTGGGCATTACAAAATTCCACTGTGTTTGATGGCCCATCCATTGACTTAATTTGCCAGCCTTTAGAATTAACATTACATCCTGGTGTACATCAGCAAAAACTTAAACACAGGGGCATGTAGGCACCGAACGCAGGTAGAGACGCAACATGCTGCATTTTTCCTGCGACTACATGCGCCTGTGTGAGTAAAGCCCCATTGAAAAAAACTGAATGCATCTACTCCTGCGCTCCCCTGTGGCTGAACGCATAAAAACGGAACGCAGAAGAGCACAGCTTCAAACGCTCGTCTGTAAGAGCCCTAAGGGTAGAACTACATGGGTGTTTTGAATTCCGATAACTTCCATTCTGACGCGACACGCAGAAGTGCAGGCATCACATCGGATGCGCCGAATCTAAGGTAAGTAATAGGACTGTCGGATGAAGACGCAACACGCAGCGTTCGCATCCGACAATCGTGACGGATGCACACTGGGACAACATTCAACATTCTTATTACTTACCATAGATTCAGCGCATCCGACATAACTGCGCTTCCTTGCGTCGCATCGGAACGGAAGGTATCAGATTCAAAACACCCATGTAGTTTTACCCTAAAAGAAAAGTACCCGCAGGACAAAACACTGGACTGTCAGGGCTCTAAACTTGACCCTGATTCAGAATATCATCCCATTAATCATGCATGGCTGTTGCAACAAAGATAACTGAAATAGCAAAAATTATTATTCGATGAAATATGTAAAAATGACAAAGATGCCCGGAATCGTTATTAACATGTATTTTTAGAGCACCAATATATTGTGCAGCGATGTATCATATGCTTCTGTTTTTTTTTAAAAAAAAAAAATACAATTTTTCTTAAATCTCTCAATCTTTTTTTAGTTGAATAATTTTGCTGATTTTTGCAGTCGAATACGCTTACAGACCATTGTATTAGTGATTGGTTAAAAAGATAAGTCACTTGGAGATTGCAGCTTGTTAGGTACTATAGGGACGTTCCGGATTTATCTGAAGAGCAGACACTTGGAATACAGAAGCGGTTGTAAGGGGAGCGAAGAACTCCACGATGAATGTATGCAGGCATTTGCTCAGATCCAGTCTCCCTTTATTCATCCTGTGGCCGCATTGAACACACGCAGGTGTCAGCTATTGGGTGGAATATGCAAATTGCACCGTGACGTGAAAGTGGCTGTGATCCTGACAGCAGAAATAGGGCAGGCACTGGCAAGCAGCAGTTTTAGCTTCTTATGCATTGGATTGTGACTGTAGAGACCTTTAATAACAAGATTTCCTACCTTGGCACACTCACATTTGATTTTTCTTCATTTGCTGAACAACCCTGCGAATGTGGGAGATTTTACACTCACTGAATAGATCATCCTGCAGTGGCTTCTCTGAACTCTCCTGTATCTTTTATCTTCATCATCATCCTCCTCATTGGTTTAACATAGGTAAGTGCACCGGTGCTGGGGTTTTTGGAAAAAATGTAGAAGAGGCGGAGGGGGCAATCTCTGCAATGTTGAAAAAGAATATACACAGCTTTAATGATTTTTTTTTTTTTCTTTTAAACTCAATAACATTGACGTGTGCACAGCAAACAAAGCACTGTGTGCAGCTCCCAGCAGAAACATACAGTCAGCAAATGGAATTCAACGCCTGCTCGAGCTTATGCTGATGCAAAAAAAATATGCAGGCTAAGGGATAAGATAAATGTATGCTCACAGGGGCGCCTTGGCAATTCTGCTTTGCTTCTTCATTGGCACGCTGAGATTAAATGAATGAGATCTCCAGCTGTCTCTCGGTGGACTAGAATGAAAGGATCCGCAGCAGCCAGCCTAATGCCTTGTGAGGCTGCTTTGCACAATGTGAGCGCAGAGGGGGGATTCAGTTTGTCCTAGGATTCTATAGACATCGATTCTGCCACTTTCTATTTCACCAATGTTATGTAGTCTCTTTCTGCCCTGCTCTATGTTCTTAGCATCTCCTGCTTCCAAGTTGGAAAGGTGGCTAAGAACAGGAAAATCAATACAACCAGCAAACCTCATCGTGTATTCTGCTTAGGAGATCCCATGGAAAATAAACAGCATCAGCTCTTGTACATCTTTGAGGTTTTATAGCGCGTCGCTGGGGTCAATATCCCCACGTGAAATTGCTTGTGCCCATTTTAATGCAAATGCAGGATTCGTTAGAACCTGCGGGGCATCACCGTTCATTAGCAGCTTAAGGGGAAAACGAAGAGCACGTAGAGTGGCAAAGACAACAAGCAGTGAAGGCTGTATCTGTAAAAGTAGAATATAAATTATATGCAGCATTTCTATTCAGGACGGTGGCAGAGTCAAGAAGCTTTCACATGTATTCACAGAAGAGCCCGACAGCTGAACAGCATTTATACTAATGATAATTAATTGGGACTATTCTGTAAGCAGCTAGACTTTTTACTTCAATCTCATTCATGATGCCCAGTAATAACTACAGAATTGTATTACACAAAAGGCCCAGAGACTTTGATCTCAACAACACATCATAATATCAATGACCGCTGCATAAGCCTCCCTTTGCCAGCGGCAAGCTTAACCTTAGTGAGCATACTAGGTCTATGCTCCTTTCCCTTCAGACCCCAACAAGAATACAGTAGATGGGCATTTCATTTTAGAAATTGCTGTTGAAAATGGTACATTTTCTTTCGACCAAAAGGTTGAACTTGATGGACGTGTCTTTTTTTTTTTTTTTCAACCTAAGTTACTAGGAATAAAGCTGACCTCTCACTGAAAACTGTCAAAACTGAATATACTTAGAGCACTAATTGGGAAAGGTTAATTACCATTATTTAAGGAAGGTCAGAGTTTGTGACCTGACTCGGGATTATGCCCATCACTCTCCTTCTTTTTGTAAAAGCGTAACGCAAGGAGAGAGCCAGTTTGTGTGTCTTCGTAGGATCAGGTTTCAGGTGCTTTGATATAAATGCAATACAGAATGTAGTTTAAGATTGACATATAATCCTTTATAATAGGATTCAGGGTTGTATATTGAAAAAATATAACTACAGGTATGGGCCCAATATCTGAAGTACAGAAGGTTGTCTCCCTTAGACTCCATTTGAAACAAATAATTCAGATTTTCAAAAATGATTTCCCTTTTCCCTGTAAACATAGAACAGTACATGTATGGGACCTGTTATCCAGAATTCTTGGGACCTGGAGTTTTCCAGATAACAGATCTTTCTATCATTGGGATCTTCATACCTTAAGTCTACTAGAAAATTATGTAAACGTTAAAGAAACCCATTAGGCTGGTTTTGCCTCCAATAAGGTTGAATTATATCTTAGTTTGAATTAACTGCAAGGTACTGTTTTATTATTACAGAGAAAAAAGGAAATTATTTTTAAATAGTTGGATTATTTGGATAAAATGGAGTCTATGGGGGATGGCCTTACCGTAATTCGGAGCTGGATAGCGGTTTTCCATTTAACGAATCCTATACCTGTACCTTGTACTTGAGCCCAACTAAGATATAATTAATCTGGAGGCAAAACAATCATATTGGGTTTATTTAAAGTTTAAATGATTTTATAAATAGATTTAAGGTATGGAGAACCATATTAGGCAAAGATCCCTTATCCAGAAAACCCCAGATCCCAAGCATTCTGGATAAAATGTCTCATACCTGTATATAATAATGAAAGCTGCATGGTTAAGAATGATAGTAATAATAATTTAAAACCTTACAAGAAATAATATATATTTATACGCTGTTGAAAATTTAAATGTATTAGTTAGTTTCCATAAATGCAATATTTCTATGTGATTTCAGCTTAGTTTCCTTTAAGACCAGCTTAAATCTGCCCAAGTGAAGGGTTTCTGGTTCTGAAATGCCGTACATATCGATAACCTCTAGGTGTCACTTAATTAGAGCGTGATTCTGCCAGTCGCTAGAATGATATCACATGAACCGACAAATCTCTAGCTTGACAAAGTTCATCAAAGAAAAGAACTGGAGTTAGTCACCCATCAAAAAGCATAGCCCTGTTGTGTTAGGAAGTGTCTGAGTTTTACAAATAGAGTGTCATGCCAGTACATCGATCTAATCGGACCAAGGGTGGCATTCAGTTTGAAGGAGGAAAAGTGGAATAATCGTGTGCAAGAAGGAATAACTCCATAACCTCTTAACAAAATGAGCAATATTTAAATAATGGCTAGTCATGCCTTTTAATCTTGTTAGTAGGGTATATATACAGCTCAGATGTCCACAAACTGCACAGTACTTCCATACAATAGTGTGGAATTAAACATGCCACTGTTATTTAACACTACTCATTGATGGCATTAAACAAGGGTGCGTGATATCTGTAGCAACATATAATAATAAGTAGCTTTGTTTGCATCTACTCACATGCAAACACATAAACACACATATATCTTTCTAGTAACTAGGAATAATAGTATGATAAAATGTATGAACTCGATGGGCCTCAGTATATATATTCTGTTGGCATGGGACCTGTTATCCAGAATGCTCGGGACCTGGGGTTTTCCGGATAACAGATCCATAATTTGGATGCTCATACCTTAAGTCTACTAGAAAATCATGTAAACATTAAATAAACTGGTTTTGCTTCCAATAAGGATTAATCATATCTTAGTTGGGATCAAGTACAAGATACTATTCTATTATTACAGAAAAAGGGAAATAATTTCATCCAAAGTGAGACAGCTGTTCCGAAATTCGGGGCTTTCTGGATAACGGGTTTCCGGATAGCCGATCCCATACCTGTACTATACTGTATATTAAACAGTTTAAATTTTGCAAAGAAACTTACTATTTGCCATCTGTTATTCTTATCTTACATTGGCCCAGTGATGGAGGATGAAATGTTTATTTGGGGAGATTACCAATAAATGGTGTTCCATAGGAGCTTAGAACTGTATACTTGCAGTTGGTCTTACGACCATATAAAACCTCTCTATATCGTTATAAGGGGGGTTATTTATCAAAATCTGAATTTTTCTGATTATTCAATTAAAAAAAGTCAGACCAAACTAGAATCCACGATTTGGCCTTATTTATTATTAAAAAAGCACGATTGAATTGGATCAGGAAAAAACTTGATAAAATCGAGTGAAAACCATTTCTTTGGGACTTTTTCCTGAAAAGTCGGAATTTTTCGGATTTTTGCCTGAAAAGCCTTAAATACTCAGATTTTTGGGCTAATTCCAGTGCAGACCACAAATACTTCCAAATAGGATGGATGTGAACCTCTCCCATTGACTTATGTACAACCTTGGCAGGTCTGAGATGGAGGATTTTTGGATTTCTGACTTTTTGCAGCCTTAGGGTACAAAAAAACCCAAAAAATTTAGAATATTTCTAGTTTTTAGCATTCAGACTTTAATAAATAACCCCCTATTTATTTGCTCTTGGCATAGGCATGTGCCTGTCTGGATGTATTTTAGTTACATCCAGGCAGCAAGTGCCAGAAAGTACTAAACCATGCTGCAACAGTTAATAATATACTACAGGTATGGGACCTGTTATCCAGAATGGTTGGGACCTGGGGTTTTCTGGATAAGGGATCTTTCCGTTATTTGGATTTCCATATCTAAAATCTGCTAAAAATCAAATATTAAAACATTAAATAATGAATATTAAATAAACCCAATAGGTGTGTTTTACCACCAATAAGGATGACTTCTATTATATCTTATATCTTAGTCATATAGTAGATGTGAATTATTTGTTTAATATGGAGTCTATGGGGGACAGCCTTCCCGTAATTCTGAGATTTCTGGATAACGGGTTTCCGGATAATGGATCCCATGCCTGTATTGTTTTATTGAAATATTGCCTTTAGTATTTTTAAGTGATAGCAAACTTCAAGAACTACTCAGCTTAATGGCATTTATATTTTATTCGTTCAAGGAAAAAAGAGAACATGGTGCCATTTCAATTAAGCGAGCTTGATTAGACAGGAACGTAGAACATATCTGTATACACAGGAGATACTAACAGTAGCACTGCAGGCTGTTTTAGTAATTGGATATATTGGAAGACAAATTTAGCAAATTTAGCTGTGAGGTTTCACAGGGACGTTTCTCAAACAAAATAATTTTGTTCACTTTTATCTAAGTGAAAATGGTATTGAACGGAAATTCATTTGAAAGGGTATTAATGCGCTCATTGATCACTTCAGCTGAAATCTTTGTTGTGCTCACTTTTAAGTACACACCAGTATTTGTGGCAGAATTACATTCGATTTGCAAAATCATTTGTAAGCCATATACAGATATGGAACCCGTTATCCAGAATGTTCAAGACCTGGGGTTTTCCGGTTAAGGGGGTCTTGCCATAATTTGTTTACTAAAAAATATATTAAAACGTTAAAAAGAAACAGGCTGGTTTTGCTTCCAATAAGAATTAATTATATGTTCGCTTGGATCAAGTACAAGGTACAGAGAAAAAGGAAAAATTTTAATTATTTGATTAAAATAGAATCTATGGATATCTATGGATAATAGATTTGGAGCTTTCTGGATAACCAGTTTCTGGATAATTGATCCCATACCTGTTTTCACTCTTGGTCCTGAGTAAATTTATCTTTAGCAACCTTGTTAATGTTTTTTTCTCAGTGGGCTTTTAAAGGGGAAAACCACAACAATTTCATGAAAAAAAGGAAAATTTTTCATGATTTATTAAGCCCTGATGGTGTTAAAAGTCCGAATATAAAAGTACTCCAACTCAGACCTGCTGAGTTCATGTAAAAGTCAATGGCAGATGTCCAGAAGATATACTGGGGTATTTGGGAGTCAAATCCGAAAAAGAAGCGGTATTAAGGCGTCAAAGTCAAATAAAAAAAAAGTTTGTATTTCTTCGCAATTTTATCGAGTTTTTCCCCCGAACAAGAAATTTTTCGGGTAAAATATATTGGTAAATATATTGATTGATATATGTTATCCAAAATGCTCGGGAATTGGGGTTTTCCGGATAATGGATCGTTCCATAATTTGGATCTCCATACCATAAGTCTACTAGAAAATGATGTAAACGTTAAATAAACCCTATACACTGGTTCTGCTTCCAATAAGGATGATTATATCTTGGTTCGAAGCAAGTACAAGGGGCTGTTATTATTTGAATAAAAGGGAATAATTTAAAAAAAAATTTGGGTTATTTCCTTAAAATGGAATATATAGGAGGTGGCTTTTTAATAATTTGGAGCATTCTGGATAATAGGTTTCCGGATAACGGATCCCTTACCTTGGTAATTGGAATATCAGTGAAGAATGTCTTTCCTTATAGAACAAAATAGTTCCATCTTTCCACTTCGTCATTTAGTATAAAAGATTGGATGGACAAAATTGCAGGTAGCTTGTTTGCTAAGATTAAAAAAAAAAAAAGAAAAATTGTCAGCATGTTCATAATCTGCACAGCATTAGGACATTAAAGGCACATTGGTTATTATTCAGGAATTGAATGCAGGAATTGAATGTAAAGTTTCACAATTTCAAATACTGAGGTTTTTATGTTCCTTTTCTAAATAAGGGAGCATTTCTAATTAGTTGCTGTATTGGCATGAAAGCACAACTTTAACATTCATAGGCCTGATTACTGTATACCTTATTCTTGTATTTGAACAGGCCTGTTATAATGGGGTCAAGAAGCCTTTGGCTGTTTCTGCTGCTGCTCAGGGTTTTGCTTTCGACCACATTCGGATGGGTGGATTCAGAAGGGAGCAGAAGGTTAAATACAGCATCAGGAAGACTGCATCTCAAGGTAAAATCATTTACTGACATGACAAGCCTTGAGGTTGCGTCTTGTATATTGATTCAGTCTGGCATATACAGGTTGAAATAAGCAAAAACCAAATATACCATACATGTGTTTTATATATATATGTATATATATATATATATATATATATATATATATATTCAGAAGAATGCATATTTATGGACATTTTTTTTATTCATTTTATGTGTGTTTAGTTTAGTTATAATCTACGTAATGTGAATAATGACGCCTCTGTTTTACACCAATGACCGTTGCAATGTAAGACTTGCTTCCCTTTCTCCTGAATTTGTAATCTTAAATCCCATGCAGAGACTTTTTTGAAATTGAGGTCAATGCCTTAGGGCAGTGACACACCAGGAGATTAATCGCTAGCGATAAATCGCTGCTTCTCTGGGCAACTAATCTCCTGCACTCTCCATGAAAGAACTTTCCCATAGGCAATAATGTGAATCGCTGTTGGTAAAACCCATGTGTCGCTCCAGTCTCCCAAAATCGCTTGAAGTTTCCTCTTGTATCGATTTTGGGAGACTGGAGCAACACATGGGTTTTACCACTACATTATTGCCTATGGGAAAGCTTTTTACTGGAGAGTGCAGTGCCCAGAGAAGCAGCGAATTATCTCTAGCGATTAATCTCCTGGTGTGTCACTGCCCTTAGTGTGGACAAGCAAATAATGTAGATAAGGTCCAAAATAGTCACTGAAGCTTAGGGGGTTATTTATCAAAGTAAGAATTTATCTCAATATTTTCTGCTACAAAATCCGATCAAATCCTCTCCGGTTTTGTAACACTTATTTATTATTACATTTTCCCAAAAATTTGCTTTGCGGGTAAAAATCTGATATTTGTGGGTTTTTTTAAAATTTTTTATTTTCATGATTTTTCCGAATTTTCATCCGAAAACTTTGAGGTATTGCACGAAAGCCAGCGCACATCAAAAAATCATTGGGACTTCTCCCATTGACTTATATGTAACCTCGACAGGTCTGGGATGCCGGATTTTCAGATTCTGACATCCTCAGGGTTTAATCAATTCAGAAAAATACGATGATTTTTTAAAAGTCTGACTTTATAACAAGAAAAAATCACAAATCTTTCGTGATTATGGCATTCGGAGTTTAGTAAATAACCCCCTTAGAGTTTTATTCTTTAGCCTCAACTATTGATGAAGGTATTTCTGCCATTTTGTTCAGCATCCAGGTGTTGTGGAAATACTGTATATGTGGATAACTAGTATACTAGAGCAATTATGCTGCATAAATGTATGTACTGTAAAGATGCACACAGATGTAGCTTGCCTTATTTAGATCTTTCTTTTAATTTGAAAGGGTATTATTATGATCTGTACATCAATTACACACACAGCTGGTAAACAACAAGCACAACATGAGTAGACAATTAACATGCCCTCTGGCTGAGCATCTGACTGGGGGTGCAGGCCCACTGGGGTTTCTTCCTCAGGGACCAGCTTCCCACCTGTCCCAGCCACAACCCCCCCTTCACCAGCCTCACCTACCTTGTTTTTTCTTTTTGTGGTTTGCGATTGAGGCCAGTGGTGGGGGTATGGGAGCAGCACTCAGAGTTTCAGGTGGGGAGTAGTTCTGGGTCCGTTGGGCCCGCCAGGTTTTTCCCCAGTGTCCCACCGGCCCAACCTGTCATTGTCTTTGTCATTGTTGTAATTTCTTTAAAAAATGACAGACCACAGAAACGTCAAAATACTATAGGGACCTCTGCCATTGACTTAAACACAACCTCGGCAGGTCCAAGATGGTGGATTTTCGTATTCAGGCTTTTTGCTGCATCGGGCCTTAATAAATCTTGAAAAAAATTTTCTTAAAAAAAAAAAACTAAAAATTGGAGTTTTGCTCCAAAAAGCCCAACCAGAGTTTAGTAAATAACCCCCAAAGAGCAAGGTCTTTACGTTGCTTTTTTATAAAAGCGTGGTCGAAAAATTAAAAATCTGTGGTGAGCACAACTTTCCCTTGTTTGTTATAGTTTATACATGAGCAGTGACCAGCTCCCTGTTGTAGCTCCCACCCTTCCCAGCTATAGTCAGGTGATCCCACTGGTGTCTAATAAAAGGGCAGCCAAGTTTGGGAGTTTTACTTTGAAAGCAGCTAGTAAGTTGCAGGTAAAACTTAGTCCCTTTGAAAAATGTATAATAAAGCAATAGAATTCTTAATGAATCAGATAAAATTGAGCATAGGACTGGCCAGATATGGGATGACTTTGACATAGTTGGCCAGCTTAAATATATTGCAATATATGGACAAACAACCCCTGTTTTGTTTAAAGGGTAAGGCATTTTTCAGTCGCAGTATGCACAAAATGTCTCTGTCTTAAATATATTGATAATGGGTTGAGTGCAGAGGACTTTTGTATGTGTCTATATGTATTTTGTGGTCACAGACTCATTGCACCCCTGCCTAATGGTTTTAAAAATTAGTGGTGAGCACAACTTGCCCTTGTTTGTGATAAATGTCAGCGAGCCTAGGGGTGCCTGCTTTGAGAGAAGGCCTTCCTGTAATTCAGAGATTTCTGAATACCGGGTTTCCAGATAAATGTTGAATGGACATATAGGTTGCAGCAAATACATTACACTACACAAGCCCAGGAAACCTTAATAAAATTAAATAAAAGAAAGTTGTTATATTGACCTACACATGATCCCAGTGTATAGTTTATGTGCCATATGTATGGGGGAGCCCGGGTACACCCAAAAAAATTTAAGGAATTTTGCAGCATATCACCCTGAAAAAGTAAAAGACGCCAGAGTTTTTGGAACATTTTTCAATTAAGAATTGAAGAAGCCCTATACATTCCATTGCACTTCGCCTGGTCTGAGCTGGCGAAGGCAAGTCTGGCGGCACAGGTAACGTTGAGTAAAAGGCGCATCTTAGTGAATTTTCGTAGTAACTCTCTTTCACCAGAGCGAAAGAGTGTGAAGTAGCACTAAAGTCTATCTCCTTCGCTAGCGAAGTTACGCCTGCCCCTTTAGTAAATTGGCGAAGTCCCAAAATGATGTCACGCTGGCGAATTTTCGATAATGTTAGTCTCACTTCGCCCTTTAGTGAATTTCCCCCATAGACTCTATTTTAATCAAATAATTTAAGTTTTTTTCAAAATGACAAACCACAGAAACTTCCAAATCGGTTAGGGACATCTGCCATTGACTTATACACAACCTGGACAGGTCTGAGATGGCATATTTTCAGATTCATGCTTTTTGCTGCATCGAGCTTTAATAAATCTTGAAAAAATTGAGTTAAAAAAAAAAACGTGAAAAATTCGAGTTTTGCTCCAAAAAGCCCAACCAGAGTTTAGTAGATAACTCCCTAAGGGTAAGGTCACACGTGACGTTTTACGTTGCGTTTTTAAATATGTGTCGATCGCAAATACGCCAATGAAACCACACGTGCATGATAATATGCGTTTTTCAGTAGGTAGTTTCCCAACATGCATTTCTTTTTTTTCTCGTTCCTCACAATTCCAATTTTAGTAAAGTTTTGCGAAAAAAAGGCAAGTGGAAAACAATTTATATGCAGAATGTGAATAATCAAAGTGGAAGTAAGATGACACTATTTGTACATCAGATTGGAATAGACTAAAAGATTTTGATGTTACTGTTCCTTTAACACATTCAGTGTCAGACTGGGTGGTCCTTAGGGTCCCACAAACACCCCCCATGGCCCCTGACCCAGCCACAACCCCCCTTCGCCCCCCCCATCTCCCCCAGTGCATACATTGCCGCATACCTTAGTCTCTACTTTTGTTGCCACGATCAGGGCTCAGGGGAGGTCAGGGGGCAACACCCAGGGCTTCAGCAGGAGCAGGTATGGGTCATCGGGACCCAATGGGTTTTTTTCCCGTTGTCAAGCCAGTCCAACCGTGAATACATTGTGAACATTTTGAGGAACTCTTATACTGATTTTTATTTTAGAAACTATAAAAGTAATTGCAGTTATCAAGACAAACGAGGTGTTCTGACTCAGAAATCCCCAACTCATATAGTCTAATGTAATGTGTGCTGTAAAGATCAATCATACATTCAATAAAAAAAAAAAATATATAAAAATAATTTGAGTTAGCTTTTAAAAATGAAAAATTATTTATATATTGTATATTTTCAGACTGTGGCAGAAAAACTGCACGATGCAAGCTCAATGTTTGCCCTACATATTATGCTAACGTTCAGCAATTTATACAGTAATGTAACAGCTTGATCCTGATTTTTTTTTTCACATTCTACATTTTACCCCTATATTTTTTTCTGCTTTCTTTTAGCTGAAATAGTCGGGAGCATAACTCTAATCTTTCCACTAGATTGTTTTTCAAAATGCTATATATTTGCAGTCACATTCCTGCAAAGAGAAGCGTATACATAGGATATACCGACAGAAATATCTGTAAATTGGAATAAATCTTCCTTCCACTTAGGGACAGATTTAACAAAGGTCGAATGTCAAAGTTAAGTGAATTTTTTTTTTTTTTAATCGAATAAATTTGAGTGTACTCAATGGGAGGCTATTTAAGAAAAAACTTGAAAAGTCTAACATTCGATCGAACACAAAAGATCTGGATATTCAAATTGAATACGAATCAAATTTGAATTGAGTTTTCCTCTGGAGAAAAAAATTTGAATGTCAGGAAGGCAATTAACATCTTCAAATGGTTCAACAATGGACAACTGCCATTGACTTGTACATGACTTGGGAGGTTTTATGTGGCGAACATTCGAATTAGAACTGTTTCCAGGGTCGAGGTGTGATAAATCTCACATTCAAATTGGAGTTGGTGGTTTAATATTCAAATTTGTGAGTTTTGACCAAAAAATTTAATTTACCATTCAATCCTTAATAACATAGTAACATAGTAACATAGTAACATAGTAAGTAAGGTTGAAAAAAGACACATGTCCATCGAGTTCAACCTTTTTTTTTTTTTTTTTATTAACTACCTATCTGCCAGTTGATCCAGAGGAAGGCAAAAAAACCCATCTGAAGCCTCTCCAATTTGCCTTAGAGGGGGAAAAATTCCTTCCTGACTCCAAAATGGCAATCGGACTAGTCCCTGGATCAACTTGGACTATGAGCTATTTCCCATAACTCTGTATTCCCTTACTTGCTAAAAAGCCATCCAACCCCTTCTTAAAGCTATCTAATGTATCAGCCTGTACAACTGATTCAGGGAGGGAATTCCACATCTTCACAGCTCTCACTGAAAAAAACCCCTTCCGAATATTTAGGCGGAACCTCTTTTCTTCTAATCGGAATGGGTGACCTCGTGTCAGCTGGAAAGACCTACTGGTAAATAAAGCATTAGAGAGATTATTATATGATCCCCTTATATATTTATACATAGTCATCATATCACCCCTTAAGCGCCTCTTCTCCAGTGTAAACATCCCCAATTTGGCCAGTCTTTCCTCATAGCTAAGATTTTCAATACCTTTTACCAGCTTAGTTGCCCTTCTCTGTACCCTCTCTAATACAATAATGTCCTGTTTGAGTGATGGAGACCAAAACTGTACGGCATATTCTAGATGGGGCCTTACAAGTGCTCTATACAGTGGAAGAATGACCCCCTCCTCCCTTGACTCTATGCCCCTTCTAATACAACTCAAGACCTTATTTGCCCTTGATGCTGCTGACTGGCATTGCTTGCTACAGCCAAGTTTATCATCTACAAGGACTCCAAGGTCCTTTTCCATAATGGATTTGCCTAGTGCAGTCCCATTAAGGGTATAAGTGGCTTGGATATTTTTACATCCCAGGTGCATGACTTTACATTTATCAACATTGAATCTCATTTGCCACTTAGCTGCCCACATTGCCAGTTTGTCAAGATCATGTTGCAAGGATGCCACATCCTGGATGGGATTAATTGGGCTGGATAATTTTGTGTCATCTGCAAACACTGATACATTACTTACAACACCCTCCCCTAAGTCATTAATGAACAAGTTAAATAAAAGTGGACCCAATACTGAGCCCTGGGGGACCCCACTAAGAACCTTACTCCAACTAGAGAATGTCCCATTAACAACTACCCTCTGTACCCGATCTTGTAGCCAGTTTCCTATCCATGTGCAAACGACTTCATTAAGCCCAACAGACCTTAGTTTAGAAAGCAGTCGTTTGTGGGGCACAGTATCAAACGCTTTGGCGAAATCCAAATAGATCACATCTACTGCCCCCCCACTATCCAGAATCTTACTTACCACATCATAAAATGCAATCAAATTCGTCTGACATGACCTATCCTTCATAAAGCCATGCTGATTGTTGCTCATAATGCCATTCATTAGGACAAAATTTTGAATGTGATCCCTTAACAAGCCCTCAAATAATTTGCCCACCACAGATGTCAAGCTTACTGGCCTATAATTGCCAGGCTAAGATCGTAATCCCTTTTTAAATATTGGAATAACATCAGCTTTTCTCCAATCCATAGGCACCATACCAGATGACAGTGAATCTGAGAAAATCAGAAATAAGGGCTGGTCTAAAACTGAACTAAGCTCTCTTAGAACCCGGGGGTGTATGCCATCAGGCTCTGGAGCCTTGTTTACATTAATTTGTATTAAAGCTTTTTGAATCATATCCTGAGTCAGCCACTGACTAGATTGAGCTAAACCATTCGTGCAGTTATTAAGTGAGCCTGTGAACCCAGACTCCTCTATTGTATACACTGAAGAAAAGAACTGATTTAACACATTTGCCTTATCTGTATCTGTTACAACCATACTGGTACCATTATTTAATGGAGCAACACTCTCAACCTGCATCTTTTTACTATTAATATATTTAAAAAACTTTTTAGGGTTAGTTTTCACCTCCACCGCAATTAACTCTTCATTTCTTTTCTTAGCCTTCCGGATTGCTGATTTACAACATTTATTACAGTGTTTATATTCATTAAATGCAGCTTCTGTCCCTACAGATTTGTAGTTTTTAAATGCCTTTCTCTTCTGTCCCATTAACTTCTTTACTTCTGTATTAAGCCACACAGGATGATACTTAGAGCTTCTACGTTTAGTCCTTAAGGGAATAAATTGAGAACAGTAATGATTTAATATCATTTTAAAGGACAACCGTTTCTGTTCTGTGTTTTTAGCTGAAAACCTAATGCCCCAATCAATGCTCTGTAGGGCAGCCCTCAAGGCACTAAAATTAGCTTATGCAAAATTCATGTTTTTTGTTGCCCCAGTATATTTTTGTTTTTTGCACCAGACATTAAAAGATATAACCTTATGGTCACTATTACCCAGGGGTTCAATGACTTGCACATTTGCTATAAGTTCTGGGTCATTTGAGATCACTAAATCAAGAATAGCATTTTTTCTGGTAGGCTCCTCAACAACCTGTGCTAAAAAATTGTCGTGCAATAAGTTTATAAACTTGTTCCCATTAACTGATCTAGCAGTACCGTTGCTCCAGTCAATATCTGGGTAATTAAAATCCCCCATTATCATTACTTTACCTAAACTAGTAGCCTTTTCTATTTGCATTAGGAGCTTTGCCTCTTCCTCCTCGCTTACATTAGGGGGTCTATAGCATACGCCTACAATTAATTTGCTGGATTCTTTACAATTGGTGAAGAACTCCACCCATACGACTTCTGCCCCCTCATTTTCTAACATAACCTCCTCCTTTATATGAGCTTTTAAATCCCGCCTAACATACAGACATACCCCTCCTCCTTTTCTATTGCCTCTGTCCCTCCGAAACAAAGTATAGCCACTGATATTTACTGCCCAGTCATGCGACTCATTCAGCCATATTTCGGCCACACCAATCACATCATATTTTCCTTCCATCACCAGCAGCTCCAGCTCTCCCATTTTACCAGTCAGACTTCTTGCATTTGTAAACATACATTTAATACTGGCACCATATTGAACATATGACATGGGGTCCTCCCTCTCCTTAACAGTATCCCCGGCCAAATCTCCTCCCCCATTTTCCCTTTCTTTGCCCACTATCTCATCTAACCTGTCTACCACTGAATCTTTTACTGAACCCTCCCCCCCCACACCTAGTTTAAAATCTCCTCCAACCCTCTAAATCTGCTCCTAAATATAGACATGAAGTGCCAGTGAAGCAGACAGGGTTGGACTGGCACATTGAGGGCCCATTGGGACTGCAAAGCAAAGGGCCCTACTGGCAGTCACCAGGGGCCCCTCTTGACCCCCAAACTCCCTCCCCCGAAATACGCTCTTGGTGCATGCAAAAACGTGGAAAAAGATGCGCAAAGCACATGCATAAAACCCATGGATGACGCATCACACACACGCATAAGACGAGCCACGCCCATGCGTGAGCACACAGAAAACGACCGATTGATCCAGACGGAGCTGGGCCAGCAGATCAGGGACCAGGTCTGGGCCCATGAGGGGTGGGGCCCACAGAGTTTTTTCCTGTCCCAGTCCAACCCTGGAAACAGATATACTGAAGAATATTCATAGGCCAGATCAGGTATTCAAAATAAACCCTGACATTTAAAGTACATAGAGGCCCAAATGGCCCCCCATCAACCCAATAAGTAGTGTCTCTCTATGGCAGTGATCCCCAACCAATGGCTCGCGAGCAACATGTTGCTCACCAACCACTTGGATGTTACTCTCAGTGGTCTCAAAGCAGAGACTTATTTTTGAATTCTTGGCATAGAGGAAACTTTTGGTTGCATAAAAAACAGGTGTACTGCCAATGAGTGCCTCCTGTTGGCTGCCAGTCCATATAGGGCTGCCTAATAGCCATTCACAGACCTTATTTGGCACCCAAGGACTTTTTTCATTCTTGTGTTGTTCCCCAACTCTTTTTACATTTGAATGTGGTTCACTGGTAAAAAAGGTTGGAGACCCCTGGTCTATGGCATCTTACAAAATTCCCTCTGGCATTTGCCCGAATCCACAGATTGCCAATCTAGGTCTTGACTAAAAAGACACCAAATAAAAAAAAAAATAAGAGAAGAGAATTAATCCAAACAATCATCTGAAGCAATATCTAGGGATATTTTTAGTAGCACTGCGATTATCTAGAACAGCTTTTTAACTATGGCATAATCCCAAAGTGCAAATATTTATCCACACACTTTGTGCTTGAGTTACCCCACAACTATAGTGGTGGTAGAAATATTTGCTAAATAGTTTTTACAAATTACAAATGTATATTAGCAAAATTACTGTCTCCTAATGGAACACAAAATGCTATGCTTCTGAATGTAGTTTTGCAACCCTCTGGTAGTTAACTTCTAACATCTCCATACTTTGTTAAGCATTTCTCTTTATTCCCTCTTGCTTAAATGGAAAAATAGGCATGGGAAAACATGTTTTTTTTTTCAAAACGAATCCGTGAAATCTGTTTTTCAAAAGAGAAAGCAGTATTTTTTTTATATTTAATTTTGAAATCTGACATGGGCCTAGACATATTGTCAGTTTTCCAGGTGCCCCCAATCATGTGACTTGAGCTCTGATAAACTTTAGTCACTCTTTAGCGTGATGGCACATTTGTCCAGGGAGATTAGTCAGCAACAAATCTCCCTGAAATGCCTTCCCGCCAGGCAAAAATGTGAATCGTCGGTGGGATGGCACTTGGATCGCTTTGGTTTTCTGAAGTCACCAGGTTATTTAGCCATTTTCCAAGGCTGACCATGATTCCATTAGTTTTAGAAGCTTCCCTGTCAAGAGGTTACAGTATGTGGACAATCTGCCTGTGTGCTGGGGGGGGGGCATTCTTTCATCTTCCCTACAACACAAAAGATTTTGATGTTTTTTTATAGCTGTTGAGTCTATCCAAATTTAGTTCACTCCTCTTCTCTTCTAGACTATGCTTTCACAGAAAATCAACTAAAGGCATGTCCCATTCAAGGAGTAGCTTTTGTACCTTGAGTGTATTTAGGCAAAACAAAAACAGGTTTATTCACAAGACTTTTCCAACATAAAGTCACTGGCATACAGTTTGTTAGTGTTTCAACAGCATGTATTCAAAACTTTTTTCCACTCTGGAGTTCTCACCATACAGGGTGGTTTCCACACCTGAATATTCAGGCTTCTCAGTAAGCCCTTTCTGACTTTCCCCTCCAGGGACACAAATTCACCAATGTCAAGCCTGGCTCACCTTCTGGCAACACTAAAATCACTTTTAGACTCAATCTCAGTCACCTGGTCATGTCTCCCTCTACTCCTTGCAGTGGCAGGCAGCACCCTCAGCCCCTCTGGGAGTTCTTAACACAGATGCGTAACCTTGCTGTTCTGTGCCCTGCTCAGAGAGGCCTTCCTAACACTTAATTACAATAAAATACCTTCTCATAGGACAGCCATCCTGTGGAAAGTGAGCTCCAATCTGTGAACTGGATCACTGGAATGGATTGCCTGTTCCTTCCAGAACATTATAGCTTCCACGGCCAGACAGCAATATCCTTTAAGCAAAGAGATCAAGCTCTGTTTAGTAACATCTCCCTTGCAGCTTTCATCTTCTATTGGGAAGAACTTAAAGGCAAAACCCATCTTTTTACACATTTCTTTGTTCATTCTACCACAATAGCTAGAAATGATCTGCTGAATTGGTTCAGGGACAAAAAGCCTGGGTACCCTACCTTTAGAACGATTGGAAATAATTAAAATCACAAATTGATGCCTAAGATATTAATACCCACACTGGAGTTTCCCTTTTTGGATTTGTAATTCCTTCTTTAATTCAATTAATTTAGTCTCTGCTCCTGTCTTGCTTCCAAAAAGACCCCACTTGCAAAGAGGTTGCCATTTTCCTGCAGTGGGCAGACTGGGGGTGGAACATGTGGGCACCAGAACGTAAGGTACTTGCCTTAAGCGCACTACCTCATGCCCCAGCACTGGCCCAAATACAAGCTGGCAGAAATGGTATAGTCAACTCCCTACATGAGATAAGGAGAATGACAATTCCAATTACTTATGTGCATTAATAATGGAACTCTACTTTGCAAACTTTATAAACCTTATAACATTGTAAAGCAAATGTGGAAATTGAGACCTTGGTTATGAACCCTTTTTGTATCACTGATGTAATTACGAACTTACAATAAAAACTACTGCGCACAGAAAAAAAAAACGGAATTGTAAAAAGTAATGGCAATAATGACAGACTACAAATAATATGCATTCTGTATTCATTCTTCCTGTTTTGATGAGCATCCCTAAATAATAGTAGTGTTGCCTCTATGTGATAACCTATTCTTTGTCCTTTTCTGTAAATGTCCCTGAAATGTATATTAAGAGGCCATTGCATGATATTTATTGAAGACGTAAAGCTCTTTATAAATCAATTGAAAGTACAATGCTTGCTTATCTTTCAAAGCTTGACAATGAAGTATAGGATTAGAGGGATGATGCAGAAAAAAGGAATGCTAGCACATAATGATGAGAAATTTAACCGAAATAAGAAAGCACGATGAAGGGAAACTTGGTTATAGGAAATACATTTGTCTTTCATCCCTCTCGTGCACCCCCATACATTTGTTTAAGGCTAATACAAAAAGAGCTTCTGTGAGTCAATGCATACTGCTTAATTAACACATTTGTTGTGGTTAACTACTGCTATTTGTATGCTGCTTTTTGTATTATTCTTTATTTATGCCTAGTTAGGGGCATTTTAAAACGTTTGCAGCACATTGCTACTGATTCCTTTATACAGCAAACCACAATGAGATTGTAACAGTAGTAAATATTTTAATTTGTTTCTGATGCCCTAACAAAGTCAAGAGTTATCTTGGTTTTAAAGAAAGCTGCAGAAAGTATGCTGTAAAAGGTGGTGGTGATTAGTTTCACCTACCTTCTGAATGGTAAAAAAAATGCATAGTTACATTGTTAATTTGGTTTGAAAAAAGACAGAGGTCCATCAAGTTCAATCCCAACAAATGAACTCCCCTGTACATTATACATATACCTATCTATACACTCACATATACTATAACTATATATATCAATTCTAAACTAACCATAAAACCATATATATATATATATATCATCACCCTGCAGGGCACCTTGGTGCTTCAAATGAAAGATCAGTTCGTCAAAGGGGGTGGCCAATGGTTTGTTGATCTTTTCTTTGGAGAAAAAAAAAATCCCTTTTATCTGTAATATGTGCTCTAATGAACCTGTTCAGAGTAATCATGTCACATGGCAAGTGCCTTTTTTAGAGAAAGCAATTGGGATTACTGACCCATATCTCAAAAACAAATGCTCTCTACGGCTACAAATTTATTGTTGTTGCAACTTTTTATTACTCATCTTCCTATTAGGGTCGTCTTTTGTTCATATTCCAGTCTATTATTCAAATTGGTACATGGTTGGTAGCTTTATTTGGACCCTAGCAATCAGATGTTAAAACTTGAGAGCTGCTAATAAAAAATATATATTCTACCCTTAGTAAATATTCTACCCTTAGTAAATGTGCCCCTAAGTTTCTGCTCACCTCCTCATAGAAAAGTATTTAGATTAGTCTGGTAAAATCTGTTGTACATAAAACCATGCTGGTACAAACTAATAGTATTGTGATTTGCAATGTATCCAAGTATCTTCTCTCTTAACTAATCCCTTCAAAAGCTTTTCTAACAGGCCTATTGTTTTTAGTCTGGGAACAGAATTCCTTTAGAATAATGGTACCACATTAGCAATTCACTGATTTATTTGTCACTATGCCATTCTTTAAAGGCTCCTTAAAAATTAAGTAAAGAGGTTTAGTTATCACAGAGCCAAGCTATTTTAGTACCCTGCTTAACTCTTTTAATACCATTTGTTCACATGTTATAGTCTCTTTTCAATTTTCTTTTGAGTTACCCATTCAACAATAGAGATAATATTAGAAATGGGTCTAATAAAAAGTAATCTTTTATTATGTGGTTCCTCAGTTGCACGGGCAGATGCAAAATAACAGTTTAGAATATCTGCTTTTCTCCTGCTCTCTTCAATAGAATGACCTCCCACTGATACTATGACCATCACTGCTTCTTGCTTCCACACTCACACATAACAATGCCTATGCAGAGGCATATAAGTAATGTTTGAATCCGCATGGTGTGTAATACCTCTGAGAATAACCTTAATACATTCTACCCAATTTATTTTCATTTGCTATAAACTTACCTCTTGAATGAGAGCTAATTTTTACAGTTGTAATGTTAAATAATTTTAATATTTCACGAATAAATATATTTTTAAAGTTTCAGACATACACATTTACAAAAAAAAGGTAAAAAACCCCCAAATAATATTTTTAGGCATGGGGTGAATATATAATGACTTGCATTGATGGCCCACGTTCAATATAATAAGTGGAGAGTTAGCCCTCAATAAACTACACCTTGAAATTGATATCTCTGAAAAAAGCTATATGGTTACTAACTCAAATCTAGTTAAAATATATGTTGTGTTAACATACAGCGAAAATAACCTTTAAAAAGTAGAGGAACAAAATAAAACTAGAACTATCATCACCAAAGCCTAGTGGACCAGCACTATGCCTGCTAACGAATGAGTACACTTCACAGCACAATGGTTTACAAACATTTGGGATAATACAATTAACATTTAAAATAGCTAAGCTTACCACAACAGATTCACTGGTCTATACCGTTGTGAAATTATCCTGCTTAATTAAAATGACAAGGGATGGATGCTAAATGTCAAACTGTAGCATTTGATAAACAAGGCTGTTATGATTTCAGACAGAAGCAAAAAGATCACAATGTGTGTAAAGGTTTTGGTTATCACAAAATACAACTATAGATCACAACCATCAAAGCATTGTCCTGAAAACAATTCTATCCTTATTAGATTTAGGCAAAAAAAGTTTGCTCAATATTTTCAGGAATTAAGTTTTTGTATGTAAATGATATCCAGACTGATTGGTAATTTATAAATAATGAAAACATGCCTAATATGCTTTTCTAAGCACTTTTGCAATTTAAAATTATTCATTTATTAAAGTTTAAAACATCCATTTTTAGGTTTATACATTTTTATTAAAAGCCAGTTCCTGTAATTGTACTGTCAAAAAGATATACATTCAAAAGGAAAACCAAGTTGTATTCTGATGTTGCTCTGTCCAAGAAAGAGATCAGGAGCCTTAGATTCAGTAGAGCAACACTAGTTAGTGGTGCTTGCGAAGCAAAGCATCACTACTGTTATCTTGCAAACTTATTTTTATTCTTCTTCCGTATGAAAGTTTGGCCCGTAACTAGTCCCGCACCGTTTGTCCTAGACCCATGAATGAGGTGTCAAATCGTGCGGCTTAATCGGGAATGGGGTGGTATGACTTTTCTAAGGGGTGGGTGGTTAATTGCCCCTTGCGGGGGCAATTAACCACCCCAAAAAGTCCCATAGATTAACATTGAGGCCAACTTTTGACGGATTCTAGCGCAGAGAGGGAATCTTGTAGAAACGTTAAATTTACCACATTTGAAGAGGTTTGCGACCTGTGTCAGATGATACCCCACACGAGGGTATAAGTTTTACCCCCGGGGCAGGAGAGGTCCCCAAATTTGCCCCATTGACTTATAATGGGGAATTTATCGAATAATTAGTTTGTCGCAGACCCATGAATGAGGTGTCAAACCGTTCAGCTTTTTCGGGAATGGGGTGTTGTGACTTTTCTGTCCTATTTTGGGGACCCAAAAAAGTGAGCGGAGCCGCAAACAACCAATCAGATTTTCCCTATTGACTTCAATGAGAAAATGTAAACAGCTGTAATTCTCACAGTAATAAAGCCAGAGCTCCCAAACTTGGCACCGTGGGTCACTGGGTGACTGCAGCCAAAATTTACAAAAAGTGGGCGGAGTCTACAACAGCCAATCAAATTTCAGCCATTCAATTAAATAGGAAAATTTTAAACTGCTGCCGCTCTTAGACGGTTAATGGCAGCCTCCTCAAAGTTGGCACAGTTAGTCACTGGGGGACTGGGATTAAAATTAAGAAAAGTGGGTGGAGCCAAAACCAACCAATCAGATTTCTTTGATTGGTTTTAATGGGAAAAATTAAGAAGGCTTCCATTCTCTCAGTATTGATGTCAGGGACCTTGAATATCACAAATGTGGTCGCTGGGGGTTTCCACTTCAAGTTTAGAAAAAGTGGGCGGAGCCACCAACAACCAATCAAATTTCATTCATTGATTTTCAATAGAAAAAAATAGAAATGCTGCCATTTTTACACAAAAATGAGTCCTCGCTACACTGGACTCCGCGTCCAGGAGACACATAGTAGGCGAAACATAGTCATCCCATAACCAGGGGCGACTGGGCAAGACACCCAACATATATGGGGGGCCTGAGTTTTGCCACGGCAAGCACCACTCACATTTTCTTCAGGAAATGTACCTCTCTAGTTTTTATTCTTCTTCCGTATGAAAGTTTGGCGCGTAACTAGTCCCGCACCGTTTGTCCTAGACCCATGAATGAGGTATCAAATCGTGCGGCTTAATCGGGAATGGGGTGGTATGACTTTTCTAAGGGGTGGGTAGTTAATTGCCCCTTGCGGGGGCAATTAACAACCCCAAAAAGTCCCATAGATTAACATTGAGGCCAACTTTTGATGGATTCTAGCGCAGAGAGGGAATCTTGTAGAAACGTTAAATTTACCACATTTGAAGAGGTTTGCGACCTGTGTCAGATGATACCCCACACGAGGGTATAAGTTTTACCCCCGGGGCAGGAGAGGTCCCCAAATTTGCCCCATTGACTTATAATGGGGAATTTATCGAATAATTAGTTTGTCGCAGACCCATGAATGAGGTGTCAAACCGTTCAGCTTATTCGGGAATGGGGTGTTGTGACTTTTCTGTCCTATTTTGGGGACCCAAAAAAGTGAGCGGAGCCGCAAACAACCAATCAGATTTTCCCTATTGACTTCAATGAGAAAATGTAAACAGCTGTAATTCTCACAGTAATAAAGCCAGAGCTCCCAAACTTGGCACCGTGGGTCACTGGGTGACTGCAGCCAAAATTTACAAAAAGTGGGCGGAGTCTACAACAGCCAATCAAATTTCAGCCATTCAATTAAATAGGAAAATTTTAAACTGCTGCCGCTCTTAGACGGATAATGGCAGCCTCCTCAAAGTTGGCACAGTTGGTCACTGGGGGACTGGGATTAAATTAAGAAAAGTGGGTGGAGCCAAAACCAACCAATCAGATTTCTTTGATTGGTTTTAATGGGAAAAATTAAGAAGGCTGCCATTCTCTCAGTATTGATGTCAGGGACCTTGAATATCACAAATGTGGTCGCTGGGGGTTTCCACTTCAAGTTTAGAAAAAGTGGGCGGAGCCACCAACAACCAATCAAATTTCATTCATTGATTTTCAATAGAAAAAAATAGAAATGCTGCCATTTTTACACATTAAATGACAGCATTCCCAAACTTTGGTATGTTAGTCACTGAGTGACTGTGGTTCACAATTAGGAAAAAAAGGGGCGGGGCAACAACAGCCAATCAGATTTCAGCCTTTGACCTTAATGAAAAATGATAAACTGCTGCTATTATCATGGTTTAAATGCTAGGTGTACCAAACTTGGCTCAATTACTCACTGGGTGACTACGGTCAAAATTTAGGAAAAGTGGGTGGAGCCAAAAACAGCCAATCAGTTTATGTAAAATTTTTGATTACTGCTGTTCTCACAGTATCAAAGCCAGAGCTCCCAAACTTGGCACCGTGGGTCACTGGGTGACTGCGGCTAAAATTTACAAAAAGTGGGTGGAGTCTACAACAGCCAATCAAATTTCAGCCATTCAATTAAATAGGAATTTTTTTAACTGCTGCTGCTCTTAGACGTTAATGGCAGGGTCTTCAAAGTTGGCACAGTTGGTCACTGGGGGACTGGGATTAAAATTAAGAAAAGTGGGTGGAGCCAAAACCAACCAATCAGATTTCTTTGATTGGTTTTAATGGGAAAAATTAAGAAGGCTGCCATTCTCTCAGTATTGATGTCAGGGACCTTGAATATCACAAATGTGGTCGCTGGGGGTTTCCACTTCAAGTTTAGAAAAAGTGGGCGGAGCCACCAACAACCAATCAAATTTCATTCATTGATTTTCAATAGAAAAAAATAGAAATGTAAGTGTTGTGATAATTTGGTTGGCTTTAAATTTCACCGGTTTAATCCGGATTCTACCGACTTTGTGTACTCTCTAGGCACCAGGGGCGACTGGGCAAGACACCCAACATATATGGGGGGCCTGAGTTTTGCCACGGCAAGCACCACTCACATTTTCTTCAGGAAATGTACCTCTCTAGTTGTATATGCTATGTTTTCTAGAAACAGCCATGGCTTTGGCACAGCAGTCACTTTGGCTGATGTTCGCCATTTTGTAACTACATTTTTCTTATTATTCAGCAATTTAGCACAATATTTATTATGACTATGAAGATTTTCATTCATCCAGGTCATAGTATATCTAGTATAGGTCAATCTAAAAACAACTGGACTTGCTGAGTAATCAATGAAGACGTTTCACTACTGATCCGAGCAGCTTCTTCAGTTCAACTGACTGGTGTGGGAAATTCTCGGCATATAAACTCTTCCACTAATCCATGTCTGCTACATACAATGCTGTTCTAACTTCTGTACCCCGACGGATTCAGAACACTTCACACATCCATTCATGCAACTCTCACAAGTAACACCTGTATTTAGGAGTTGCATGACACATTGGATAATCCTATCATAACTACACAGAATCAACACCTCTGTGAGTTTCTTCAGATGTCACCTCTTTGAAGAGTTACAATGTGCCATTGTAAATGGATTCGTGGAAGAGTTTATATGCCGAGAACTTCCCACACCAGTCAGTTGAACTGAAGAAGCTGCTCGGATGAGTAGTGAAACGTCTTCATTGATTACTCAGCAAGTCCAGTTGTTTTTAGATTGACCTATACTAGATACACAATATTTATTGCTTTCATTCACTTTAGAGCAGCTCACAGTCATGGCAAACACCCTTAGTTATCATTATAACATTACAGGCTTGAACGCACCATTCATCTTTAAATTGTCATATAGTTGGTAAATATTTGCAAAATATCTATCAAAATCACTTTTTGTTTTTACGTGTTTTTTGAGTGGATGAGGCTGGACACATATTGCAAAATCCCATACACATGTTTGCACAATGTTTTTTCATCCATCGTATAGTTCAGATAAACACTTTATGTATAAAAGTGCTCCAAACGGTATACTTTTTTTTACTCTTCAAGAGATTGAAAAAGCACTGCTTACGGAGTAACTCAGGGATGGAATTCCAGAGATGAGGAGCAGCAAGATAGAAAGGTTTGGGACGAGAGGTGGCAGTGTATGCTAGTGGTGTTAAAGGAACAGTAACACCAAAAACTGAAAGTGTTTTAAAGTAATGAAAATGTCATGTGCTGTTGCCCTGCACTGGTAAAACTGATCTGTTTGTTTCAGAAACACTACTATAGTTCATATAAACAAGCTGCTGAGTAGCAAAGGCGGAAACTGAAAAACGGCTATATGGCACAGGATAAATAATGGATAACAGATAACATTATGTTCTACGGAGCTTATCTGTTATCTGCTGTGCCTTGAGCCTTTTCTCCTTTGAATAGCTGCCCTCATGGCTACACAGCAGCTTATTTATATAAACAATAGTAATGTTTCTGAAGCAAACACAGCAGTTTTATTAGTGCAGGGTAACACTGCATTATATTTTTTATTATTTTAAAACAATTTCATTTTTTGATGTTACTGGTCCTTTAAAAAGACGGTGTCTCTGAGAGGAAGGCCAGGAATGTACAGTGAGACAAGTAATAAAATGTATTAAGGAACAGAGGAATGAAGGGCTTTGAATGTTAGCAGGAGGACGCTAAGGATTTTAATTGGGGTTGAACAGGTTCCCTCTTAGGAGAGAGCAGGAGGATCCTAGTAGCAAAGTTTAAGATTGATTAGAGAGGAGAGAGATGGGAGTCAGGAAGACCAGCTGGTAGGAGATTGCAATAGTCTAAACAGATAGGATAAGGGCATGGATGAGTGTTTTGGCTGTAATTTGTGAAAGAATGGGTCATGTCACAGAGGAAGAAAGGCAGGTTTTGGCAGTAGTACCAATATGATTAGAGGAAGAGACTGATCAGATATGAACTCCAGGCACTATGCTGAATGAACAGGGTAAAAGGAGAACTAAACCCGCCTATCAAAAGCTCCCCTAAACTTACAGGCATTGCCCCCTCCCCTCTCTCTCCCTGCAATGTGCTTTAGTGTGTGTATAGCGGGTGCTGTCCTCCTATACACCTAGAGCACAGGGTATATTATTTGAAGAGAGGCCAGGTGTGCTTGTGAGCTACCTTTGTGTGATCATCTAAGTGCCATGGAAAGATAAGCCTTTGAAACATGAGGAAGCAAAAAATAATATAAAATACAGACAAAGGGGAAGTCATTATGGACAATTGCTGCTATAAAATTGAATTACTTTCACAATTATCCCATCTGGACAAATATGTTAAATTGTTATTTGTCCCCAAAGAAAAACATATAAAAATAATTAGAAGGATCTTCTTGACTTGGGGGTAGAACAAAACAGGATTATCATGGAAATTAATAGATCTCTAATCCTGGAGTTCACAGTTATAGCTGTAATATTAACTCATACGAACGTGAAGAAAAATTCACAGAGATGGCCGATAGTGGATCACCGAATAAAGGTTTTGTGAAATTGCAGCCTTCTGTAAAGCATATCCGCAGTTATATAAATTATTTTTCATATTTTGTGCAAAATTGATTTACTAATTAACCATTTGGGGGCCCCATTTACTTAGCTCGAGTAAAGGAATAGAATAAAAAAAAGTTGAATTTCTGATGTTTTTTTTGGCTACTTCGACCATCTAATGGGCTACTTCGTCCTTCGACTACGACTTCAAATCAAACGAAAGTTTGACCCCCTAGTTTGCCACCTAAAACCTACCGAAGTCAATGTTAGCTTATGGGGAAGGTCCCGATAGGCTTTGGAACAATTTTTAGGTCGAAGAAAAATCGTTCGATCAATGGATTAAAATCCTTCGAATCTAATCCTTCGAATTTTAATCCATCGATCGAGCGATTTTTCATCGACCTAAAAATTGTTCCAAAGCCTATGGGGACCTTCGGTAACATTGACTTCGGTAGGTTTTAGGTGGCAAACTAGGGGGTCGAAGTTTTTTTTTAAAGAGACAGTACTTCGACTATCAAATGGTCGAATAATCGAACGTTTTTTAGTTCGAATTGTTCTAAGGATTTAATCGTTCAACCGAACGATTTTTCGTTCGATCGTTGGAACGAACGAATTGCGGTGAATCCTTCGACTTCGATATTCAAAGTCGAAGGATTTCAATTCGGCAGTGGAATATCGAGGTTTAATTAACCCTCGATATTAGACCATAAGTAAATTTGCCCCTTAGTGTTGGTGACAGACAGAGTTGTACTGGACTGGCAGGACAGACAAGAAAAAACCCGGTGGTACCAGTAATCCCAGGCCTGCTCCCCACTCTAAATTTATGGCACTCCACTTTATCCAGTAGCATCAGCATGTGCCAACAAATAAATAATCTTGAGACAAGTGGGACATTTTACAGGCTCTTAATCGATGATCATTGCATTATCTTTTGAGAAATATCATGAAATGGGTTTGAAATGCCAGAAACAGATGATGTATAATGGAGTGAGAAATACAAATTTGTCATCAAAAATTGTGCTGGCTCTTAAGTTTATGACAATTTCCCTTATACCCCACTTTACATTTGAAGGAGTGGTGGCACCTTCAAACCAGGAAGATTCTATAACTAAATCTCAGGGGCGCCCATGTTGGCATGGAAGCAAAACATAAATGATAAAAGTAACTCCAGCCCACTGGGTGCTACCTACTGTATACTGTGAGTTTCCATATACTCGACAGTTACCTTTTCTTCTGAAATTTGTCAAAATGACAAAGATAAAACACCCTAAATATAAATTCTAGGGGTATTGTAGTAAACCATTTAATACCCAGTGTGCATAAGTATAAAAAGAAGTTTGTTAGTGGCAATAATGTGGGTATTTGTGAGGGCTCACTTCTGTTCAGAGAGTTTGATTTGGGTAAATATTGGTAAAGCTCATGGTAATTTGGAAGCAATCATACTGTACACGAAGAAACTAGTTGGGCATAAAATATTTTACAGTTCTATTTTCTGTAAGCATTCTTAGTACAGACTAGCAAATTGTTTCATACATGAGCATTATAAAGATAGTGAGTGATATATATTAGAAACATTTTTTTCTAGAAAAATATAACACTTGTAATAACTGCTGTCTTTTTATTAAATGGATTTGATGTATTTTCTATTGCAATGGATATAAAAAAAACATTGGCATGTCACTAGTAAGGAGATCAATAAGAGGGGGTATGAAACATTATCATGATAGTGCATCCATGAATTCCACATTTATAATATAAGATTTATGGCCCAATGGCAGCAGGTCAATATCAATGTCAAATTAAAGGTGAAAAGAAAAATAAGAAAAGGACGGGAACCAAGGGAGTAAAAAAGAAAAAGGATCTATGAATACTGTGCATTTAGATTCTTTGTCTTGGAACACCAAGACCCACAGGAGATGCATTGTGAACAACAATTTGCAATTTTTTGGGCAGGGGTTGCATATTAGTCCAGAATTCCAGGATAGTTTTTAACACCATAAGGACAAATAATTCTGTAAGTCTAATGTTGCTTTGTATAGTGTCCTAGGTTTATATAGTATAGCATCCTTAGGTTTGGGGTACAGGCCTACCAATATCTGAGAATTGGTGTAGGTAGCTGGAATATTGCATAAGGTAACAATTTGTCATAATACCACATTCAAAAGCTAGTTTAGACAAACGATGTAACTGGTACAGAAGCTTGAGGGTCACATCCTCAAAGTATATGGATACAAATAGTATAAAAATACTTCATAGGGTTTAAAAATATGTAACCATCTATATTCTTTCATTTTTCAATGTTTTATGGAAATACCATATAACTCGACCTAGGAAACTTTTTATTTGGCTGTAATCTTTAGGAACTATTACACATTACTTGTCTTTTACATCATAAGGTGTAAGATAAAAAAATAAAAAACAAGAGGACTGATGCAATACCTTATTGAGATTGGATCTCATTTATGTTCTATTGCACATTGGTAATATATCATGCCTCTTTGAGTTTGACACGTGCACACTACTGAAAGATTTAGGGGGTTATTTATTAAAGTCCAAATGCCAAAAACTTGAACAATTCAGGTTTTTTTTAATATAAAATCAAACTGTTTAGCAGAAACAAAAACTTTTTCAAGATTTATTATACCCAAGGATAGAAAAAGTCCAGATCCAAAAATCCAGCATCTCAGACCTGCTGAGGTTGTATATAAGTCAATGGGAGAGGTCCCTATCCTATTTCAACATTTCTGTTGACTGCACTGGAATTAGCCTGAAAATCCGACTAGTTCAGTGGCAAAAATTTCAAATGTTAGGCTTTTCAGGAAAAAAGAGAAAAAAATCGGGAAAAAAACTCGATTTGGATTTTCGCTCTATTTTATGGGTTTGTCCCTGATCCGATTAAATTGAGCTATTTTTTAACAATAAATAAGGAGCAATCGTGGATTCTAGTTTGGTCAGACTTTTTTAATTAAAAAAAATTTGGACTTCGATAATTAAGGCCCTTACACATTAGGGATAAACTGAGCAGAGAAATCACAGATAATCTCAAATAGTTTTGGAAAACTGAAAAAAGACCAAGTGAGCATCTAAATGTGCAATATGTATGCATTAATTGACAAAGCTTGGATGGAAAAATGTGTAAGAATAACATCAGCTATCTCACTCAACAAGAACTTTCAATGCTAAATAGCTGCTCCGAGCACTAAACCATTGATAGGATGCATATAAATGAGAAGAGATTCCAGAAAGGAAATGCAATTAAAGTTACAGCAAATCTTGTATGCAGGATAACATTATGAAAGCCATCTGTGCAAAAGACAAGGTAGATTAAATCATTCAGAGAGGTTTAGTGATTAGGAATGCATTCATAATGCTATCTTGCAAGGCTTAACAAATCTGACTTTTTGGATTAGAAAAGAAACCTCTCACAAGTGAAAAAAAAAGGCTCACATTGCACGCTATAAATATACATTTTATTTGTTACAAATCAAATTTAAGTACGAGTTTGCCATGATCTTAAAGGAGAACTAAAACCTAACATGAATATGGTTAAAAATGGCATATTTTATATACTGAACTTATTGCACCAGTCTAAAGTTTCAATATGTCAATAGCAGCAATGATCCAGGGGGTCACCATCTTAGAAAGTGTCTGTGACACTCACATGCTCAGTGGGCTCTGAGCAGCTGTTGAGAAGCTAAGATTAGGGGTCTTCACGAATTATCAAGCAGAAAATTAGGTTATACTGTTATACTGATGCTACAGGGCTGATTATTAAATTCTGATGCTAATTGCACAGGTTTCTGTGCTGCCATGTAGTAATTATGTGTATTAATTACTAATAAGCCTTATATTGTGACTTTTATATTCTGTGTAGTGTATATTTTGAGTCGGTCCCTAAGCTCAGTAAGTGACAGCAGCACAGAGCACATGCAGTGAATCAGCAGAAAAGAAGATGGGGAGCTACAGGGGCATCTTTTGAGACACAGTTCTTCACTGCTAAAGGGCTGTGATTGCCTTGGGCTGGTACAGAAGCCCAAAGCATAATGTACAATATTTCTAGCCTATTCTTTAGTTAAGCTTTAGTTCTCCTTTAAGACCCTTTATTTGGGTTTGCACATCGTGCTCTTGATCTATTAATAGGGTTATGTGTGAGCATTTCTCTAATCGGTGTTGCTGGCAATGAAAAGGTAAAGTCAAAGATCACTCCCAACATACAAGGTCAGAATTACAAAATGATCGAATTGAGGAGTATCAAGGAATTCTAAGCAGTTAAGCTAATAATGTTTTCCTGACAAGAAAGTGTTTACTTGGAGCAATCAATCACCATTTAGTGTTAGTGGTTGTTCGAGCCTAATCACACAAAAAAGAACATTTGTTTAAAAAAACATTTTTTGCCCTGGAACAATTCTTGTTAAATCTGAAGGGAATTGCTTTTATTTTATCTGGAGGTTCTTGCATCTAGTTAAAGGGATACTGTCTTAGGGATTTTTTTCCAAAATGAATCAGTTAATAGTGCTGCTCCAGCAGAATTCTGCACTGAAATCCATTTCTCAAAAGAGCAAAGAGATTTTTTTATATTCAATTTTGAAATCTGACATGGGGCTAGACATATTGTCAATTTCCCAGCTGCCCCAAGTCATATGACTTGTGCTCTGATAAACTTTAATTACTCTTTACTGCTGTACTGCAAGTTGGAGTGACATCACCCCCTCCCTTTCCCCCCCAGCAGCCAAACAAAAGAACAATGGGAAGGTAACCAGATAGCAGCTCCCTAACACAAGATAACAACTGCCTGGTAGATCTAAGAACAACACTCAATAGTAAAAACCCATGTCCCACTGAGACACATTCAGTTACATTGAGAAGGAAAAGCAGCAGCCTGCCAGAAAGCATTTCTCTCCTAAAGTGCAGGCACAAGTCACATGACATGGGGCAGCTGGGATATTGACAAAATGTCTAGCCCCATGTCAGATTTCAAAATTGAATATAAGTCTGCTGGAGTAGCACTATTAACTGATGCGTTTTGAAAAAAACATGTTTTCTGATGACAGGATCCCTTTAACATCACTGACAACATAATCCAATTCAAGTTATATTTGTTGCAAACATACTAGGGCCTCCCATTCTCAGCATTTTAGTCAAGTTAATGAGTAACTGCATCCCCCCTCTTTCTGCCTGGCACAGTATCATGCTGGCCCACCCTCTCAGCTAATTGTACATAACATATGTTTAGCCAATTATTAATTATAGAGGAAGCAGACCCTGTGGTTGCAGAGGGGGCTGAGTGTGTAGAGAGCCAAGTAAGACCCTAATTAATGAGCAATTTCAATGAATCTTGGTAGAACTGGTCAACAAAGCAACAGAACCCTAAATTGAATATGCTGTGGGGCCCAGCAACATCTATGTCCAACATGGAATCATGCATTCAATGAAATTGGTACAGGAGACAAGTCACAAATTTCTGCTGTAACTACCATTGAGTAACCACATAAAGTTTATGTTTGAACCATGATGCTGATAATTAAAATTTGGGTCAAGCTGAGTGTCATGTCAGTATCCCTTTAATAAGAACACATAAATTGTGGGAATGTATGTCTTAAAACATTTCAGTTATTGGCAGCTAAATAAATGTGTGTCCTAACTGTGTCTAAATACATAGGGACATCTCTACTTAAAAGTACATACATGTTGGTGCTGCTGGGTCTCCCTATTTTGCTGGTTATTGTATCTGCATTTGCTGCATGTTTGATTTTAAAATCCGTTAGTATTAAAAGTAAAAAAAGAAATGTCAACAGTTTTGGTTATCCAGTAGGTTCAGCAACATATAGCCATCAGCATCAAGCTAATTGGACAGCACTATTATAGAACACCTAAAAACTCACAGCTGAAGGTGGCCATACATGATAAGATCTGCTCATTTGGCGAGGTCGCCAAATAAGCATATCCTTCTTCGTTATTCCTACCAATGGCAGGGTGATATCGGGTTAATCCGAATGTTTGGCCCTATGGATTTCAGTGAAGAGTATGGGCACCAGCGAGTCGTAGGACCTCATCGACTAGCCACTTGGATCCTCGACCACCAGAAAAATCAAACCTCCCCGATCGATATCTGGCCTCATATCAATTGGGGGGACCTGTCAGAAGATAAGCTGCCAGGTCGGTCTAAAGACCAATATTGGCAACTTTAATCTGCCCGTGTATGGCCACCGATAGACTGTAGGAAATGCAAACAGAGTGACACTGCTTTCAACAGCAATTATATTTCCAAACAACTGTAAAATAATTTAACTTTTTTGAAAAGCTGCTCAGAATGATATTTTCTTTCACTGCATCAATTTTTTTTTGGGTGGGGGGCAGCGACCCCCTTTATTCATATTATGTAGACAGTCTCATTCAAAGTTAATTTGCAATTAGTCTTTATTTTATTTTTGGTGGTTGTGAAATATTTCACATTACTGTATATACTCGAGTATAAGCCGAGTTTTTCAGCCCCCAAAATATGCTGAAAAACTCTACCTCGGCTTATACTAGGGTCAAGCGCAAAAACTGTCGCCGGCATCTGAGAATAGTCGCCGGCATCTGAGAATAGTCGCCGGAGAGCAGAAACCTTCAATTTTTTGATTGAAACTTACCAGAAGCTGCTTCATTTCTCACCCTAGGCTTATACTCGGCTTATACTCAAGTCAATAAGCTTTCCCAGTTTTTGGAGGTAAAATTAGGTACCTCGGCTTATACTTGGGCGGCTTATACTCAAGTATAAACGGTAAATATTTACATTTGCAAAATATGCACTTTTATTTCTAGGGAGATGCTAGCATAACCAGCAGCCTTCAAAGCCTCCACTTCCAATATTGTCACATGTCTTGTGTGATTGTCTTAAAGGAAAACTATACCCCCAAAATGAATACTTAAGCAACAGATAGTCTATATCAAATTGAATGACATATTAAAGAATCTTACCAAACTGGAATATATATTTACATAAATATTGCCCTTTTACATCTCTTGCCTTGAACCACCATTTCGTGACTCTATCTGTGCTGCCTCAGAGATCACCTGACCAGAAATACTACAACACTAACTGTAACAGGAAGAAGTGAGGAAGCAAAAGGCAGAACTCTGTCTGTTAATTGGCTCATGTGACCTTACATGTGGTTTGTATGTGTGCACAGTGAATCCTACGATCTCAGGGGGCGGCCCTTATTTTTTAAAATGGCAATTTTCTATTTATGATTACCCAATGGCACATACTACTAAAAAAGTATATTATTATGATAATGGTTCATTTACATGAAGCAGGGTTTTACACATGAGCTGTTTTACTCAGTATCTTTTAATAGAGACCTACATTGTTTGGGGGTATAGTTTTCCTTTAAAACACAAGTGTACTCCATTTTTAACTAGAACATATACAAGGTATAAGATATGAGTTTTAGTACCTACTAAACAACACGTTTTTCTCAGGGTTGAGATTTCAGGGCAGATCACATTTCTCAGCTGAAGTTCCTGGAATATAATTAAATTAGCTTTCGGTCTTTAGGTTCACAGATGTAACTTTATTATATTGCAGACCATCTGCTACTAATTGGGAAAAATGAATATTAAAGCTGCAGTGTATCCCCAATGAATGTCATTTTTACAGTGGATTGAGCCAGGTTTGTCTTGCATAAAATTAAAATTTTAGCATTGCTAGCTCATGAAAATCTGCAAACCTGTACTCATTTGGGAGTAAAACTAAAGATATAACCATTTATTACACGTACGGTATTCATGTTTTGTATTGAACCACTAGAATTTTTTTGTAGTATTATAACCATACCTCCATATGATCTTCATTTTTACAATTATTCTGCTCTCAGATGATCTTAAGGTGGCACATGTAGATACTGCAAAGGCGACTACAATGTTGGTGTTACTGTTCCTTTAACCTCAGATTCATTGTTAATTTGTACCTTTTTCACAGAGTTAATTTGAAAAGCAAAACAGTGGCAAATTATAACAGGGGAGATTTGGCTGGCCACCCAAGGCCCATTGCTTTTTTTTAAATTTCCCACTGGCAACTTCCTGACTTAAAACAATCCATCCACCTCTCTTCCTCCTGCCTGTGCTTGCCTACAATAGGGAGGGGCCTGGGATCCAGAATCCACAACCTCTTGCTTTATAACATGTGCTGTATCTGGGATGACTAGGCCCACTGCATTTCTCTTATAATATATAATATATTATCATTATATAATATTTCTGGTTGCAGTACTCACTGCTTCTCACTGGCAAATATGTTAGTGGTGCTCTTGCCTCCTGCCATCCAATGAATACTGTTCTTGTTGAGCAGGAACCACTGCTCTTCTCATATCATCACATGATGGTTATGCTAATACCCATTTCTCTCACTATATTGTAAAGATGCCATTGCTAATTACTTACACATTCAGAGTTGAGGTTTTGTTTATCTCCATACCCATTGTTGTTGCTTTATAGACTTTTGGATTTGTATCCATTTACCAAGATCTGGTAAATGACCTCCTTCTTTCAAGACAAATAATAGGCTTAACAAGACTAATAGAAGTTTGTAACTTTGTAATGAGGAAAGCAATCCTTGCATGTCTCTATAAAACATTACATATTTCCCTCTTAAAATAGTATGGTTTTAAAAGGTAGGAGTGTCATTAAAAGTAGACCTGCTCAATAATGCAGCAGAAAGTGCAGTTTGCCTCATTGGTCTGACTGATTTAATTTGGCATCCATAGTTAATATGGGCTGAAAACGGCTAAACTGTTTTATTACTACAGAGAAAAATGATATAATTTTTAAAAGCCTAGATGATTAGTTACATTGACTCTATGGGACATGGCCTTCCTTTAATTGTAATGGGTGACCTCCTGTCTGCTGGAAAGACCTATTGGTAAATAAACCATCAGAGAGTTTATTATATATTTATATATAATTTTCATATCCCCTCTTAAGTACCTCTTCATCGGTGTAAACAACCTCAGTTTTTTTTTTGTTACTAAAACTTTCCATACTCTTCTCCATTCTTTGAACTCTCTATATCAATAATTTCCCATATGAGCACTGGAGACCAAAATGCACTGCATATTCTAGATGAGTCCTTACCAGTGCTCTGTAAAGGGGAAGAACAATCCTTTTTTCCCAAAAATTTACACCAGTTCAAAACCTTGTTTCCTCTTGCAGCTGCTGACTGGCATTGCTTGCTACAGCCAAGTTTATTACAAGTACTCCGAGGTCCTTCTTAATCAAGGATATGCCTGTATAGTCCCATTAAAGTAGAAGTGACTTACATATTTTTACATCCCAGGTACTAACAGACTTTACTTTAGAAAACTTTCACTTTTACTTTAGAAAGCAGTCATTTATACAATGCTGTATGAATGCTTTGGCAAAATCCATATAGACCACACCTATTGCAACCCCACTGTCTAGCTTATTTTATCATAAACCCATGCTGATTACAACTCATAATGTCATTCTCCACAGCACAAGTTGCTTACCACAAATGTTAAACATATGGGGGCAAATTCACTAAACGACGAATCAGTAGCGTGAATGCGCCAGCGTATCGCATTTTCGTTAATTCGCCGATTCACTAACGGACGCTGGCGTAAATTCACTAGTGTTACTTCACACCCTAACGCCTGGCAAATTTGCGCAACGGACGTAACTACGCAAATTCACTAACGCGCAAATTATTCTGAATGCTACCTTTTACGCCAGACTTCCTTCGCCACCTCAGACCAGGCAAAGTGCAATAGAGTAGATAGGGATTGCTTCAAAAAAAGTTAAAAAAAAGGTGATAGGCTGAAAAAGATCAAAACATTTTTTGGGGCTACCCTCCTTCCCCCCTACATTTCCTAACTCATGGCACCTTAACTATACAGTGGGCACATGTGTAGGGCAAAATAAAAATTTTATTTGCTGTTTTGAAGGTTTCCCAGGCTTGTGTAGTGCTGCTACATATACCTTCATTGTAACTTGAATTTGGCTCCGTAAGCAAATTAACCATCGCTAGCGTAACTTTGCTTGGCGAATTAATGCTAGCGCAACTTCGCAACCTTACGCTTCCCCTGAGCGCAACTTCGGATTTTAGTGAATTTGCGTAGCGCTGGCGAAAATACGCCTGGCGAAGTGCGGCGAAGCGGACGCTGGCGCAATAATGAATCTTAGTGAATGTCCCACAATGTCTTGCATTTGCCAGGTTGAAATTATAATTCCTTTTTAAATATTAGAAATATATCTGCTTTCCTCTAGTTCACAGGTTTCATAACGGATGAGTTGGAGAAAATCAGAAAAAGGGGCCTGGTTAAAACCCTCTAAATCTCTGAATCTGATTGTTTTCATTATTTAATAAAGATTTGTATTATGTTAAAATCTTGTTTATGCTCCAGAATGGGGGAATGAGGAATGTAGGCTACACAATTATAGATGAAGAGGGGGTGAGGGCATGTGAATGCAGTTACAGAATGGAAAGTGAAAGGGTTACAGATGGTATTCCAAACCCACAACAAACCTCAAGATCTCAGCTTTGACTCATGCTTGCCTATAACAGACACTTTTTGAGGAGGAGCCCTCCGCTAGTCAGATGTTGCCAGATCTTTTAGCGAGAGGACCAAGGGGGAAGTTCTGGGCAGGCAAGGGAACCAAACATGAACTAAAGTAACAGGGAACAAGGAATGTGGTTGCGTGACAGCCTGAGTCAATACCAATCAGGCAGAGCAATACAGAATCAGGAGTCAAGAATGTAATCTGGGTCACAGGCCAGGTCAAAACCAACAGTATCTCAGTACAAAAACAGGTTCCAAGAGATTGGTAATATACAGGCAAAGGTCAGGACAGGAAGCAAACAAGGAATGGTCAGGAATAGACAAGACAGACTGAAATTGCAACCAGGAATGATTGAAAATTCATTGGGCAATGAGTGGCAGGTCAAGGCCCCTTAAAATATTTGAATTTTGTGCCACTTGCGATGACGCCATGTGCCTAGCAGAGAATAAAAAGGATGCAGACCTCAAACTGAAGGAAAGGGAGTGCCCCCACCACACCACTGGACCACCAAATACCCCTACAGAAAGTAAGGAGAGGTGGGTTATGCAATATTTGATTGACAACTAAATATCTTTCCTGTTTATTTCATTAAGGACTTTAATTATACAGCTTTATATGTCTGGGTGACAGATCCTCTGTTAACTTTCTTAATTCTGCATTAAACTACATAGAATGGTCTTTAACACTGTTACATTTCCTTGTTATTGGAATAAATTAAGAATAGTAATAATCTTATTATTTTGCAAGTTGTCTTATTTGACAGTAATTGTCTTATACCTCCAGGCATCTGAATGGATTGTAATCCTTAACAAAACTGTGTCTTTTTGTGTATACCTGAAGTTAAAGGGATACTGTCATGGAAAAACATGTTTTTTCCAAAACACATCCGTTAGTGCTGCTCCAGCAGAATTCTGCACTGAAATCCATTTCTCAAAACAGGAAACAGATTTTTTTATATTCAATTTTGAAATCTGACATGGGGCTAAACATATTGTCAATTTTCCAGCTGCCCCTGGTCATGTGACTTGTGCCAGGATGGATTACTTTCTGGCAGGCTGTTGTTTCTCTTACTCATTGTAACTGAATCAGTCTCAGTGGGACTTGGCTTTTACTATTAAGTGCTGTTCTTAGATCTTCCAGGGAACTGTTATCTTGTGTTAGGGAGCTGCTATCTGGTTACCTTCCCATTGTTCTGTTGTTAGGCTGCTGGGGGGGGAGGGGGTGATATCACTCCAACTTGCAGTACAGCAGTAAAGAGTGATTGAAGATTATCAGAGCACAAGTCACATGACTGGAGGCAGCTGGGAAATTGACAATATGTCTAGACCCATGTCAGATTTCAAAATTGAATATAACATAATTTGTTTGCTCTTTTGAAAAATTGATTTCAGTGCAGAATTCTGCTGGAGTAGCACTATTAACTGATGCGTTTTGAAAAAAACATGTATCCCATGACAGTATCCCTTTAAGGAAATAGTCTTAGGGGGTCTCTGAGCTGCAATTGAATCACCAGCATTAACTGTCAATGATTGCAAAGAGATGGATTTTGTATTGTTGCTTTCTTTATTGATAAAATATTAAAGCGATACTGACACGTTCCTATAAAAATCATAGGAACGTGTCAGTATCAAGTAGTCGCTGCACCCGGAATTTTTTCCCTGAAACCCCTAACCTTTGCACAGCTGACCAACTCACACTACTAACGGATCTTCTGCCTTGCTTCCGTTACACTAGGCTGGGGACGGAGCTATCCTTCCATAGGCTGAAGTCCTGTTTTCATTCGTAATTAGCCTATGGAAGGATTGCGCCACCCAGTCCAGCGTCACTGAAACTGCACAGGCGGTTTTTTAGCAGTGTCGGAGGGTCGGATAAAAGCAGGTTCACGGGGCTGGGGCAGGTTTCAGGGAAAATATTCTGGCTGCAGCAACTACACGTTCAATTACACGTATAGACATGTTCCTGTTATTTTTATAGGAATGTGTCGGTATTGCTTTAAGCTAAATATTAATCTATTTTTATAAAAGTAACTAAAACCCAGTCCTTTTTATTGAAATGATTTAATGAAAGAGAATCACATTGTACCAATGTACAGGCAGGTTAAAATAGAATCATATATTTTCTAAGGGTTTTTCCAAACTTTCTATAGAATTTCTAGTTTTAAAATCACTTTGTGTGCAATCTCCTTCATTTGCATTTTCACCCATCAAAGTCATGAAAGCATTTCAACATCCAAACTAGTTCCAACTCTTAAATTTTGTACACAGTTACATTTTATTCATATTAACATGTTTTATAAATTACCTTGCCACTGTCCATCATTGAAAAGTAATTTACTCTTGTCTATTATATGCAGAATTGGATCTAACTATGATCCAAAGTTGACCCAGTTCTCAAGCATTCAGTATAATAGATCCCATTCCTGTACAGTAGAATAACTCGGATTTCTGAAAAGTGAAGCAGTCTGAGAAACTGAGAAATGAAATGGTGATGTTTTGTTCTCTAGATATAGTGGTGAGGATGAGAGCAATAAGAACTGACCAGTGGAGTGAAATGTAACAGGCTAAAAGAAATTAACTGGACTAAAATAAAAAAACAAAGATGGCAAGAGTTATTCTCGGAGTATGTGCTTTTCATTACATCACAGCACAAGAATACTCCAAGCATCACTGAACTAACTACCGAACATGTTTAAAATTTTCAGATAATTGTTTAGATTTGTAAAATTCTTCATTGATAAATAATTATACCAGCTTAATGAAAATGCAAACGAGGAAAAGGATTTCAAGGCTATTATGACATTCTAGGACACAGTGATTGCTTGTTTTCCTGTTGCTCACTCATTGCCTTAAAATTCAAAATGTTAAATAGCTTGTTTATGCATGTACTGTACATTTTCTAGTACAGATATGGGATCCAGTATCTGAAAAAATCCATATACAGAAAACTCTTGGGAGGGGGTCTCCCAATGAGTTAAATTTATTCTCTGTAATAAGAAAACAGTTACCAACAATTACATCATTGGGTAATAAGCTGCATGAATCCATATGGGTGGCAAATAAATCACATTTACTTTAATTCTACCAGCAGAATTATGGTAGAGAGATCCAATTTACAAAAAGATCCCATATCTGTAAAACCTTAGGTCCCAAACATTATGGATGATAGTGTCTGGGACTACTAGGGGAAAGAGGGAGTCCTAAAAGGCATACTGTCATGGGAAAAAAAGAATTTTCAAAACGCATCAGTTAATAGTGCTGCTCCATCAGAAATTCATTTCTCAAAAGAGCAAACAGATTTTTTAATATTTGATTTTGAAATCTGTCATGGGGCTAGATATATTGTCAGTTTCCCAGCTGCCCCCAGTCATGGGACTTGTGCTCTGATAAACTTCAGTTACTCTTTACTGCTGTACTGCAAGTTGGAGTTATATCACCTCCTCTCCTCCCCCCCCCCAGCAGCCTAACAACAGAACAACGGGAAGGTCACCAGATAGCAGCTCTCTAACACAAGATTACAGCTTCCTGGTAGATCTAAGAACAACACTCTATAGTAAAATCCAGGTCCTACTGGAACACATTAATTTACATTGAGTTGGAGAAACAACAGCCTGCAGAAAACAGTTCCATCCTAAAGTGCTGGCTCTTAATGAAAGCACATGACCAGCCACAATGATCTGAGATGGCTGCCTAAACACCAATATTACAACTTGAAGAAATACATTTGCTGGTTCAGGAATTAAATTTTATATTGCAGAGTGAATTATTTGCAGTGTGAACAGTGTAATTTAGAAATAAAAATGACATCATAAAAATCATGACAAAATCCCTTTAAGGCAGGAGCTAACGGCCCACAGGAATGGCGAAGGGAGAGGCTGAAGAACAGGAGTGGGACAGAGTGGGCATAGAATCAAGGACAGAGTGGAATGGAACGAAACAATCATAGACTCAAGGACAGGCTGGAGAGCAGAGCAGACAGGATTGGATCAGGATTGGAGAGCAGAACAGACGGACTGGAAACAAAGAGCAAGACCAGTCAGGACTAGGACCGGGAGCAGGAGGGTGAGATCACAGAAGTAGGAGCTAAGGTCAATGGCACAGTGTTCCAACAGTAGCTAATGCTCATGTAATGTCTTTGATGAAGGCTGGTCCTATATATAGGACAGAGTCCTCCTGATTAGCTGACTCCACCCAACCAATACGGTTGCTGGGAAGGGCTAGTAAAGGCCAGGTGAAAGCTAGTGACGCCAGGTCTACAAGCTGCTCACCTCTCCCAGTGGAAAGAACACAGAGCCAGAAATCCAAAGATTCCTGGTTAAGAACCTTGTAGGTAGATCCCATAACCTGTGACAACAATGAACATAGGCCTCTGCACTTTATCTGACATCATTCAATTAGTACTGATTTTTAACACAGCAGGGGTTTTGCTTTTTTTCAGTATATTTATGTTGGTCACAGTCCCTCATGCAAATTAAGTGCTAATTGCAAGTTCATTTACAGAAATCACCTGAGAACTGGAAGTCAGTTATTTAATGGAGCTGTGTGTGCATAGTTTTACAATTTTGCAAATATGGCTGAAGAAAAGGATACCACTCGGACATGAACATATAAATAAACCAAGTACAAACACTGGGCACTGGGCAAGAATCTTCCATTTCAAAGCAAAATGAGCTGGAATGACTTCAGGCAAATTGTTGCAGAAATGACGCTTTTGTGTCTTGAACAGGGCAATTTAATGCAAGTTTTTAGGCTTGAATTTGGCAATAGTTCTCTTATAAAGGAGAACATTAGCTACAAGCAGGCCAACAGAGCATGTAAAGGTAGGCAAAAACAAAAAGTGCAGCTGGTGCATATTGCTCGGTGGCTCACTACCTTGGCAGAAAAATGTTACCTTTAGGGTATCGGTGGAGGCAGTGGGATTTTTTGAAGTTTTTGCAAATATTCTCTTCTGACAATGCACACAGGAAGCCTACCCTTCCACAGTGCCAGCTTCATTATAGTTGAAATCTTTAACTATGTTAAATCCTTCCAAGGGAAACAAAACTCTTCCACCCACCACTTCACATCAATTCTCTAATGTAAACTCGCTTCCCTAGTTGCTTCCAAACCAAATATTGTCCAGCAATTTGTATGTATGGAAGAAGCACACCTACATAACAGCAAAATCCATTTATTTCAGCAGAAAGTGTAGCACAAGCTTCTAGGGACAGCCCTTTTGTTCCCCAAAAGCTTGTGCTACACTTTCTGCTGAAATGTCTTTCATAGTTAATGTTTTAGAAAACGGTTCCTATAAGTAACAGACTATCACGGTTTCCCTTAAATTTTGGAATCAAGTGTATAAAAAAAATTAAATATGTAGTTTCTGAAGTGTAAATACTGTTTAAGCACCTTTTTGACACAAGCCAATCATCTCATGCCAAAAAGGTTGGTCGTTTTTCTTTTTTGGTTCATGCAATAAGAAAGTTGTCTTTATATCACTGTGGACATTTTAAGCTTCGGGTAAATAACCTACTCATACATAATCTCTCAGTCTTAAAAAAGATTTATTTTATACAATCAAAAGTTTTTATGTCAATGAGGTACCCACGGCTTAAGGGAGCTCCCTACTTCATCATTAAAATAGAAAAAAACATGTACAGATAAGGGATTCATAACCCGTTATCCAGAAAGATCAGAATTGCAAAACGCAGTAATCCCATAGTTTCCAAATCCAAATAATCCAAATTTTTAAAAATAATTAGGTTTTTCTCTATATTAATAAAACAGTAACTTGTACTTAATCTCAGCTAAAACAGAATCCTTTCTGGAAGCAAAACCAGATCCAAATTACGGAAAGATCTGTTATCCAGAAAACCCCAGGTCCTGAGAATTCTGGATAACATGTCCATTACCTGTATTTGTAAAACAGGTTTATCAGACAAACATTTCAGTTTGGAGGATACCAATAATAGCCAAACTAGAAAAATGTATTCTAGGTTGCCAGAGCATAAAATATTAGTAGCCAGAGCTGGGCCAAGGAGCTTGGGCACTTAAGAAAAGGACTACAGGTATGGGATCTGTTATCTGGAAACCTGTTATCCAGAAAGCTCCAAATCACAGGAAAGCCATCTCCCATAAACTCCATTACAGTCATAGAGAATAATACTAGAATAATAAAACAGTACCTTGTACTTGATCTAAATTAATCCCTTTTGGAGGCAAACAATCCTATTAGTTTTATTGAATTTGTTATTAAAAGGTATGACGATCCAAATTACGGAAAGATCACTTATCCAGAAAACCCCAGGTCCTAAATATTCTGGATAACCCATCCCATACCTGCCCCAAGGCAGCATGGTTTTATACATAAACCCACTCTGGATATCGTGCATATTGACTTCTTAGTTGCAATTTCCCATATCCTTTGGCAGGTCAATGAGATCCTGTGCAGAATGAAGTACATATATTAATGTTGTGCTTTCCCTTTCAGAATAAATTCCAATGTATTTGTTATTATCATTTATTTATTTGTTTATTTAAAAGAGGGTATGTCAGAATGATGCTGGAATATACACCAAATCATACACCTCATTGCATGGATGGAAACAACTTGAAGTCTAGTAAAGTTCATAGGAACTGGAGTAGTTGGTAAATATGCATAAAACCTTTATTTTTTCCTAGCAAATACAAGTTGGCAGTTGCTAGATTTTTTTAAAAATGTGGTTGTGCAGCTGCTTCTCCATTTTATAGCTTTGCTGGATTGATATGGTAAAGTGCTCTGTAAAATATGTGATTCTGATATATTTTGTGCAGCATATGGATGTCCCACATCTGAGAACAATGAGCTTTTTATTTTTATTTTTTTTAGTCCTTTATTGAACTAATTTCCATTCTTGATGTATAATATTGATTTTCCTTAAAGGAGAACTAAAACCTGACATTAATATATTTAGAAATGGTATATTTTATATACTAAGCTTATTGAACCAACCTAAAAAGCATTTCTACAGTATTAATGATCCAGGCCTTCAAAGTTGTCACAGAAGTTTCCTGTCTGTGACCTGCACATGCTCAGTGGGCTCTGAGCAGCTGTTGAGAAACTGAGCTTAGGGGTCATTGAAAATCATTAAGCAAAATATGAGGTTTTCCTGTCATATAAAATAACAGATTATTAAATTCTGATGCCAATTGCACTAGATTCTGAGCTGCCATGTACCAATAATCTGAATTATTCTATAAACAGACTTATATTGTGACATACAGTATATATAATATATTCAACTGTCAGACTTACCGATCCAGGTGGAACCACTGACGTTGAAGAAGACAACCCGTACAGCTCCCTCACCAGTTCTACCCCCAAATAGGTACGGAGGGAGGCCAGTGAAGATGACGTATGGGAGCCTGTAATCTTAGCTGGATACACCGATCTGTAGTGTGACTTCGGCACTGGATAACGTGACTGCAAAGGTACAAGGAACACAGGATTAATGGCGGTCGCCACAGGAAGCGAAGGTCTGCAGTTGCGGGGGAAGGTTCTAGGAGGCACCTTGATGTCAGATGAACACAGGCTCAGGCGTGGAGACCAACAAGAGTTGAAGATCCGCCCAAGGTTAAGATTGATCACGAACGTCACAACGCGGAGAGATTAGGCAGGCGTTCCAAACGATAGAGTAGTAGCCCCCAAGGCTGGATAACAAGGGTTAACAGTAGTGGAAGCTTCAGACAAGCAGGGTCAGCAACAGTAAATCACAGTTTATGTATCAAGGATAAGCGTAGCGGAGTGGTCAGAAGGCAGGCAAGGTCGGCAACAATAATCAGTCCAAAGCGAAGTATCAAGGGTTAACACAGAGGGATAGTCAGGCAGCAAGCAGAGTTGGCAACAGAGGTTCAAGTCCAAAACAGAGTTCCAGGGGTTAATGCAGGAGAATGGTCAAACAGCAAGCAGGGTTGGCAACAGAGGTTCAAATCCAAGCAGGGTTCCAAGGGTTAATTCAGTAGAATAGTCAGGGCGCAGAAGCAGTCAAAAACCAAGTTCAATATATATAAGAGAGTAACTTACTCAAAAGTAGCCAGGAAACACGATGTCCGAGCACTGGAATTCCCCTCTGTGCAGACTTAAATGGAGACGCCTACGTCATCACGCTGCGCCGCCTGGCTCCCTGGAATCCGCGCGGCACCCCATCGTGACGTCACTGACACGCACGCTGGAACGCACAACGCTGGAGTCGCAGAGCGCCGATCGTCGAGTCCTGCGGTGAGTATCTGACATCAGCTCAGTAAGTGACAGTAGCACAGAGCAGAAAAGAAGATGAGGAGCTACGGGGGCATCTTTGGAGACACAGATCTTTACTGCTAAAGGGCTGTGGTTGCTTTGGGCTGGTACAGAAGCACAAAACATAATGTACAACATGTCTAGCCTAATTCTTTAGTCTTTTAATAAGTGTTAATGGTGAGTATCCTTTAATTAGTGGAGTAACCCTGTCTTTTATTGCAATGCAGATTTTCATTGCACACTTTAAGGCATGCTTGAAGCTTGGCGTAATCATTTGGAGCAAATGTAACTTTTTCAGTAAGCGGTTTTACTACATACAAGGAACACTATCACAAACCATTGTGTTTTAACTGTTTGCACTGAGGCCATTGTGACAGCAGTAGAAGTGTCAGACCCCTTCCATAAATGATACACAGAATATTTATTTACCAAAACTCCGCTCCAAATCCCATGTTTGTAATATTTTTGTAACATAGCATAACCTTTTTTATTTCAGTAATCTTAATTGTTTTTTGTGTTACATGGCATATCAATATACATATCAGTTTTCATTTCTTTCATCATAATTGTTCTACTGTACTAAACGCTATCATTTAGAAGGAAAGCCTCTGTCACCGGGGGGTTTGCAACTTGCATTGATTTTAAAGGCATACTTATGTCCATAGGCTGGCAGTTAGTTCCTGGTATTCCCCAGCGGCTCAGGCTTTCCTTGTCCTTTAAGTTTAAGGTGTAGATAGAGAATCAAGCCTTAGGGCAGATTTAGGTCGAGGTGAATTTTCAAATTAAAAAAAAATTACATTTCTAGCTTTTTTTTGTGTACTTTGACTAGGGAATAGTCCAAATTCGATTTGAATTTGCAAAAAATTTGAATATCGAAATTTATCATGTATTGTCTCTTTAAAAATTCAAATTCGACTTAGACCATTCGCCATCTAAAACCTGCTGAATTACTGTTTTAGCCTATGGGAGGCTTCCTAGAACCTATTTGGAGTCAATTGGTGGACTTTGAAAAATCAAAGCTTTTTTGAATCGAATTCGATTCAATGCGCTATTCCATCGATTCGAACAATTTGAATTCGGAGGAATACGGACCTATTTCATCGAAAACGGACCTATTTGACCAAGAAAAAAAACAACTTAATTTCAGTTGGTCTTTTTGAATTTTGAAGTTTTTTCAATTTGAAATTTGACCCTTAAAGGGATACTGTCATGGGAAAACATGTTTTTTTCCAAAAAGCATCAGTTAATAGTGCTGCTCCAACAGAATTCTGCACTGAAATCCATTTCTTAAAAGATTTTTTTATATTCAATTTTGAAATCTGACATGGGGCTGGACATTTTGTCAGTTTCCCAGCTGCCCCAGTCATGTGACTTGTGCCTGCAATTTAGGATGGTACTATTTTCTGGCAGGCTGTTATTACTTCTACTTAATGTAAGTGAATCAGTCTCAATGGGACTTGGCTTTTACTATTAAGTGCTGTTCTTAGATCTTCCAGGGAGCTGTTATCTTGTGTTATGGAGCTGCTATCTCGTTACTTTCCCATTGTTCTGTTGTTAGGCTACTGGCGGGGGAAGGGTAGGGGGTGATATCACTCCAACTTGCAGTACAGCAGTAAAGAGTGATTTAAGTTTATCAGAGCACAAGTCACATGACTGGGGGCAGCTGGGAAATTGACAATATGTCTAGCCCCATGTCAGATTTCAGAATTTAATATAACAAAATCTGTTTGCTCTTTTGAAAAATGGATTTCAGTGCAGAATTCTTCTAGAGCAGCACTATTAACTGATGCATTTTGAAAAACATAGACATATGTTATTCACTAATCATTACAATTCTCATAAGAAATTAATTAACAATATGAGATAAAGGTATGCTGGCAAAAGAGGATTTTCCTTCCCCCATTTCCCCTTGGCCCACGTGTCTAATGCCCTTGCTGTTTGTGGAAATGTAAAGGAATAACTTTAAAAAAAAAATGCTTTTTTTCTGTCCTATTTATAGTCATTTAAACCAATATTCTTAGCAACTTCCCTTCAAAATGCTATGAATATGATTACTGTATCAGATATATTTCATATATGTAATAGACTGAGGAAAGACTGTAGCAGGGTTCTTCCCCGAGCTTTTATGTTACATCAAACAGTGAGGGCACAGTGAGGCCAGAAAGATTGCATTTTAATGTCTATTTCTCTTTGGAGCCAATATATCACTTTACACAAGTTAAATGGTATGCTACAGATTTCTGGAATTTATGGTGGGAATTGGAGTTTTGGCTGAAGAAGAGCAGGTTTTTGCTACATTGTTTTTGCAGTGGTGAAAACCATGACAGGGACAGATAGAAAACAAATAATTAATAGCAATTTTGTTCAATATAATAATCAAATAATAATCAAATTAACACTTACTGTATCATGTCCTATATTTTTGAAAACTGTTTAAAATTATATAATTCTTTTGATATGCAAAAAAAAAAGTATTTTTACTATTTGGGTGGGCATTCCCTTTAATTGTTCATTGATTACAGTTTATAAAATCCCCTAAACATTTTGTTACAAAGTAAAAACACATTTTTGTTATCCCTCATGTTCAATGAGTCTGCAAAATTTAGAATTAATCTTATAAACTTGAACTGAATTCTGCTAATACTCTTCCCTTTGACTTCTACAGGAATTGGCCAGTTTTTAGATGCTGCATTTTTATATTCAAGTTCTTTAAGTTTAATTTATACTTTATAAATCTTGAACATTTGAGTTTTACAAACTTGAATTTGCCATGTTTGCCCCTAAAACTATAGATTCCAGGAAAAAGTCAAATTAGAACCTTGAATCGAACCCAATGACTATATAAGAATTGAAATGGTCTAAACAACAGATTTAGGATCGCAATTTGACTGAGCAGTATTCCACCAATAGTTATTGTGAAAGGGTCTGCAGACTGTGAAAGGGTCTGCAGACAGTTTTTGGGGTCCCTTTAGAGTGTTTTCGCAGTAAGTGTTTGATGGATTCTTCATATGGGAATCTGCACTGAAGTTGATTTTATTTCTACTTGATTTGAGTTTTTCTACCAATATTGCTCTTCCCAATGACATTTACAATAATGACAATATGGACTGACATAAGGTTTCACAACACTATATACTTTAAAATCAAATTAAGTTCAATATCTTTTCAATAAAAATCCTGCCTAAAATCTAGATAAAGGGGAAAGAAAAAAAATGATTCACCCCCTGCCCCCCTGGAAGATTGCGCGCGATGCAGCCGGCTGGAGTCGGCTGCAGCCGCAGAGAAAAATCACGCAGACAAGGGTGGGGGCGGGCCCGGCCATCCCGCACCAGGGCCTGCCCCCACCAAGTTCCGTTACTGCTGATAACTATTTAGAAATCAACACAGTCAACCAAAGTGAAATTATTATTAAAAATGTTAGGGTCAAAATCAAGAACATTGATATGATTTGTCTTTCATGAAAATATAATATCTATGGGCTTTCTTATTCCCTCCCAGAATGCTCTATGAGGCAGGCAAGAGGTCAGTTAAATGGAGTCTGGTCGCGCCTTTAATAAAAAGAGGGAATGTATATGTATTGCATTGGAGTCAGGGGGCATTTTTCCCAGTGCCAAATCTATTGGAGTCAGTGGTAATTTTTTTCTCACGCCAAATGCTTCGGAGTAAATAGGAGTTTTTAAGTTGAATGTTTTTACGCAGTGAGATCCATGTTTTTTTTTCTCACGCCAAATGCATTGGAGCTCCTGAACCTTGTTATCTCATTTATTTCATCCTGATTGGTTTTAGGAATATTTGAAAATGTTTCCTACAATGTATTTTTTTTTGACAAACTTGCCAAATCCCTTTCGTTTTTCTGTAATTCTAAAAATAAACCCGTCCTCAAATAGCAAACTGGTGTATATGCGGATACAGGCAAATACACATCTCTCAATCCAATTTGAATAATGCGAATGACTTTATTCTATTTGTATTATAAATGTGTTAAAGCAGTTACAAAGTGGTAAAGTGTTTTTGCCATCAATTAACAAGAGCGCTTCATATAATTCCCTCTTCCATACTTAGCAGCAATCTTTTTCCCTGTCGGGAGAACTGAAGAGATTAATTGCTTTCAGGAAAACTTTATTTGAATGTGTAAAACCTTTTTCAGACCATGCGATTTTTCAGCAAGGAAGGAATATGCTTTACATAATGTGTTATTTAAATAGGATTCCATTTACCCTTCCCATTTGCCTTTTATGCATTAGTTGTAAGTAATATTGACATTTGACAGATACAAATAAACAACATATTACTATAACAATAATATAATGATATAGTGAATAATGTAACCCCCTCTTATAAAATACAGGTACTGTATATTAAATGAGACCAATGAGCTCCATGACCATATAAGCACAAGGCGAAGGTCAAGTGCTTTACAGAGGTCATGGAACTTTGATGTGTTTTATAATATCCTCATATTTTGCAACAGGCGGTAATGGCACTCATGGAATTACTTCACTATGCACCATTTAGAAGAGTGTTATTTACAGGATGTTTACAGGGCACATGTATTCTACAATAATAAGTATTATTTATTTATGGCTGGGATAAAAAAATCCCTTTCTATTGATGATATGCCCACACAGATCTTGTTTATGAAATTATATATCACCAACCAGCACAACAATTTTTCATAGAAAAATATATTCATTTATAAAAGGAAATCGCTATGACCTCCTTCTGCCCAACCTCTGTGCTTTGGGATTTTAGGGGGTGGTAATGTAGACAGAAGATAGTCCTAGACCCATTAATAATATCTAAGTTATGTAATAGAAAGCCAAACTGACTTCATGTTTCAGGGGGGAAAGAAAAGCAAGAAACGTGTATTGTAAAACAAGAATAGTGGAAGAACACCAGAGCAGTCTCAGAAGAATAGACCAAGGCAGAATTCAGAAGTGGGGCATTTTTCATTAAAGGGATACTGTCATAGGAAAAAAATTTTTTTTCAAAATGAATCAGTTAATAGTGCTGCTCCAGCAGAATTCTGCACTGAAATTCATTTTTCAAAAGAGCAAACAGATGTTTTTATATTCAATTTTGAAATCTGACATGGGGCTAGATATGTTGTCAATTTCCCAGCTGCCCAAGTCATGTGACTTGTACTCTGATAAACTTCAATCATTCTTTACTGCTGTACTGCAAGTTGGAGTGATATCATCCCCTCCCTTTTTCCCCCAGCAGCCAAACAAAAGAACAATGGGAAGGTAACCAGATAACAGCTCCCTAACACAAGATAACAGCTCCCTGGTAGATCTAAGAACAACACTCAATAGTAAAAACCCATGAGACACATTCAGTTACATTGAGAAGGAAAAACAGCAGTCTGCCAGAAAGCATTTCTCTTTTAAAGTGCAGGCACAAGTCACATGACCAGGGGGCAGCTGGGAAATGACAAAATGTCTAGCCCCATGTCAGATTTCAAAATTGAATATAAAAAAATCTGTTTACTCTTTTGAGAAATGGATTTCAGTGCAGAATTCTGCTGGAGCAGCACTATTAACTGATTCATTTTGAAAAAATTTTTTTTCCCATGACAGTATCCCTTTAAGATGCCTTTTTTATTTTAACCATTGCCTCTCCCCCCACACACAAAGACACATATTCAGACGTAACATCTTGGCTGGAAGCTCTTTAGAAAAAAAGACCTAATAATTGTTTATATCAAAACCTCAGTTCTGAGCACTAATATTTACAGGGAGCCATTTGTTCTAGCAGCCTATTTATTACACTTAGGGGCACATTTACTATGGGTCGAATATTGAGGGTTAATTAATCCTCGATATTCGACCATCAAAGTTAAATCCTTCGACTTCGAATATCGAAGTCGGAGGATTTACCGAAATTCGATCGAACGATTTTCCTTCGATCAGAAATTGTTGGAAAGCCTATGGGGACCTTCCCCATAGGCTAACATTGGTGCTCGGTAGGTTTTAGGTGACAAAGAAGTTGGTCGAAGTTTTTTTTTAAAGAGACAGTACTTTGACTATCGAATAGTCGAATGATTTTTAGTTTGAATCGAAGTCGAAGTCGTAGTCGAAGTTCGAAGTAGCCAATTCAATGGTCGAAGTAGCCAAAAAAATACTTCGAAATTTAAAGTATTTTTCATTCTAATCCTTCACTCGAACTAAGTAAATGTGCCCCTTAGCTTCTAGGAACTACATTCACCAGGGAGCAACCCACCAGATTCCAAAATTTAAACCATCCTAAGCTTAAAAAAACAGTTAAAGTATTGATTTATAATATGATGACATTAAGTCAGTGATCCTCAGGCAGTGGCTCATTAGCAACATGTTGCTTGTCAACCTCTTGGATGTTTCTCCTAGTGTCAATATTGAAAATGGATTGTCCTTGTGTTTCCAGTTCTGTGTCCCAGTGCTCCTCAACAGGTTGCAGCCCCCTTGTCAGGATGACAAAATTCCAAGTTGCAAAAAGTATTATTCGGAGAGCACCCTCTATGTTCAAAAAGTCCATCTGTATTTATTGCAGGAAAAACATGCACAACATGTTTTGGCACGTTCGCCTTCATTAGGTGCATGATGAAGGTGAATGTGCCGAAACATGTTGTGCATGTTTTTCCTGCAATAAATGCAGAATGACTTTTGTAACATATATTATAACATGTAATACTTTATTGCTGTTTCTACTAGTGGGCTCAAAGCACGGGCTTATTTTTGAAGTACACATTTGGAGGCAAGTTTTGGTTTCATATAAACCAGGTATATTGACAAATGAAAGCTCCTAAAAGCTGACCGTTCACACGGTGCAAATAACATCACCTTATTTTGCACTACCAAGGAACATTTTTCATGATTGCTTTGTTCCCCAACTCTTTCTACCTCTCAGTAATGCTTAAGGGGAAAAAAAAATTGGGGACCCCTGCATTAAGTTGTTGCAAGGTCATATTGAGATGATGGTTCTAAGTATTGCATTGGAGATGCAATAGAGCTGCACTGGTCCAGGAAACAGGCCAATGAAATGTTAGTATTTTACGTTAAAAGTGGGTATATGATTGATTATCTTTCTCTTCTTGATTGTCCTGGTTAAAATAGATAACCGAGGAACATGTCAAGAAGAATAACCTATGATCAAGGACTTGCTTATTATTCTCACATACATATGTATATGGAGTCTGTTATATTGCATTTTGCCTGAAATCAGAGCAATGAAACACTATTCACTAAAATAAAAAAAATATTATTGTATGTGTCTTTTTGTGTGTATACTAATATAAAAGCTCTATATTCCTCTGGTTAAAATTGTACATTTATTTCACAGAACTGAAAATCAACTTGCGTCTCACAGCAGTTCCAAATATACCATATATCTATTGCAGCCCCTAAAGCTGGAACACTATATATTACATAAAAAATAAACATTATAGTATTCACCTCTCAGATGTATGACACTAATATGTCCAGGAACAATGTCAAATCTGTCAATTAAAGTGGCATCTTTTTGTATTCTTTTTTTGTAGGCCCAAGAAAACTTTGATCAGACAAGAAGAAAAGGTAAGATAGGACTTCCATCAAATTGCGTGTGTGAAATATCGTGTACGAATAGGTGCATCCAGGGTTGACGACTTGTTTGTGTGTTGATGACGTTTCATTTTGTGTTTTTCATGAATCTTTAACTTGGAGCAGAAAATTATTGATCTTCCTCAATCAGGAATGAGATCAGTACAGAAATGTATTTTTAACATATCGATTACATATATAGATATAAAATATCCTTTTATTCTGACTACATAAAGCTATATTTTTGCCTGTGGTTGTTTTGCTTGTCTTGGAAGCAGCCTTGCTCTATGTAAACAAATCATGAGCATTCCTCACCTGTATTTTCCTGCCATACAATAAACTCTGTTTCCTAAAATCAGCCTTGTTCCAAGGTATTATAGGATATGCTGATGGGGCTGTTTTTTGTTTGTTTGTTTTTGTGTAGAGTCTTTGCTGTAATGCCATTACAGAGATTTTTCTCTGCAGGCTGCAAAAACTGCTAATGCCTGTTAACATTTCTAAGTTAAGTGCCACTTTGGGTACCAGATTTCTTTATCCACATCTGGAGTACAACTTAACGGCAGTTTAAAGTTGGTGTAATTTAAAACTGGAGAAATTGCTTTACTCGACTATTTAACGTTAAGGATTCTGTCATTTTTCAAAATGCATCAGTTGATAGTACTGCTCCAGCAGCATTCTACACTGAAATCCATTTTACAAAATAGCGAACAGATTTTTTTATATTTAACTTTGAAATCTGACATGGGCCTAGACATATTGTTAGTTTTCCCAGGTGCCCCCAGTCATGTGACTTGTGCTCTGATAAACTTTGGTTACTCTTTACTGTTGTATTGCAAGTTGGAGTGAATCCACCCAGCAGAACAATAGGAAGGTAACCAGATAACAGCTCCCTGTTAGATATAAGAACAGCACTCTATAGCAGAGCCGGGCCAGACTCCCCAAGGCAACCAGGCCGGCCATGGCACCGGCTGAGCACGCGCATGTGCGGATTAGCTCTCATGCAGGTGTTCCCCTGCACTTCTGAAGAGCACAGATCAAGTCGGCCTATTATTATCAGCAGCAGCTGTGACAGCCCAAACCACAAGGGAACCAATCTGCAGCTTTCCTATCACCTCCCACTTGTGAGTGCCTGTTTCCCTCTCTATCAAGAGATTCACTGCAACATGGTTTAAAACTTTTCCGGGTCCCCAATCCCATTTGCTGCATTGGGCAAACACAGGGAACATCAGGAGCTGCAAGGGGAGTGGGAGCTGGGAAGAGATGCAGCGGTGGCGGAGTCCATGCTTGTGTAGCCACACATTCCCCCATGTGTCCTGACAGTGTCAGGAATCTCCCACCACCTGCTGGAGGATTAAGTGGCTGAAAGGAGGGATCCATACACAATGTGCAGCCCAGAGCGGGCACCTGAGTGGACAGTGACGTAACTAGAGGGGGGCGGGCCCTGGCATGGGACGCGCTGCCGGGCCCCCCGACCCCCTCCATACACCCGGAAACAGCCGGGAATTGTTGCACGTGAGCTGCCGGAGGGCCCTGAGGGGGTGCGGGCCCTGACCCAATCACACCCCCTGCTCCCCCGGTAGTTACGCCACTGTGAGTGGAAGCGGGCGCACCATGAAGGATCTGCGCAGGTCAATGCTCATGTGTGCATGCACAAAATGGAGCGATCGCATGTGCAGAAGCGCAATAGACTAAAAAATAGTAGAGACAGTCAGGGAGAGACGGGACCAGACATGGGGTAGGCGACAGAGAAGGTAAGTGCCTGGCACCCCCCCAGCTTTGCGCACTACTTGTGCTTTAGGCACTACTCCTACTCTGCCTACCCCTAGTTCCAGCCCTGCTCTATAGTAAAAACCCATGACCCACTGCAACAGTTAAATTGAGGAGAAACAACAGTTTGTCAGAAAGCAGTTCCTTTCTATAGTGCTGGCTCTTTCTGAAAGCACATGACCAGGCAAAATGACCTGAGATGCACCTACACACCAATATTACAACTAAAAAAAATACACTTGCTGGTTCAGGAATGACATTTTACATGGCAGAGGGAATTATCTGCAGTGTAATTTAGAAATAAAAACACTATAAAAATCATGACAGAATCCCTTTTAAGTAGAGTGGAGTAAAAAAAAATGTGGAGATTGCAAATTTGTCACTTAAGCAAACCTTTTACTGCAATATACTCCAAATTTGTCAGCACTTATTTGAATAACCCCTAGTACTCCAAGAGTGAAAGACAGAATTCACACTTTCAGTAATAAATCACTGCTGCTTATTAAGGGAGTAAAATCTGTCAGATTGAGAAATTATGCAAACGAAATTGTGCGGGTGGGAAGTGAATGATGAATCTGAACAATTACTTGAAGTGGTACAGCCTTTCAGAATATAGATGCAAATTCATTCAAAAATGTAAAATTTTCTCAGTACTTGTTTAACAATGTTTATAAATTCCACATGTCTCTGTTGATTGGCTGTGTTTGTTTTGGTGCAGTTATCTAATTTAATGGGTAAATATATATACTTGTCTATGTATACTGAATATATGTAAGGAGAATTACCAACTGTCTATCCCCTCACATTAAACACAATCCAGAGTTTTCTTGGTGCAATCACTCAAACTTTTATTTCTTACAATTTCTCACAGCCAGGCAAATGTACATACAATCAGGCATTCCACTCTGTCACAGTATAGGCCCACTTACATCACAGGTTTCCTTCTCCCCAAGGGGATCCACCCGGAATACTGGAGAAGGGCATTCACAAACAGCTCCAGCCTACCTGCTTCGACAATCTGATGCTCACATAGCACCCATTTGCCACTCTCACAGGCTCACCCACTTCAGCATCCGGTACCCCGTCAGCACCCCTTTGCCATTCCAGTTGGGTTTCTTTGCTGGCAGCTCTCTAGCCCAAGGCCCTTATACCTTCACTTCTCCTATTCTAACTTCTAGAATTCCTAACTCGTGGGGTATCCACGGGGGCACTATCCCCTCTAACCTCCTCGTTGGGGCATTGAGCGGCCCTTATTAAATTTCCTGTCTCACGCACCTAGTGCCTGCTCAACTTAAATCTTAGTACCTTAGCCTGTCACTACTTTCTGTCTTTTGTTCTTACCAGGCCTCTCTATCTGGACCTTCTTTCTTGACAGTTCTTTCCCATCACAAGACACTTAACCCTGGGTGTGGCTCCCTTTTATACCCGTAGGAAGAAACCAACTCCCACTAGTGGCAGGGGAAATAATTACTCTTCTACTTTTGTTACACTTGCCTGCCATGTACCCACATTACACTTATCATTCGGTACACACATTTTGTTCACCTCCTTACATATATACTGTATATTTAGGGGGTTATGGGGAAATGCAAAAATCATGAAAAATTCGTGATTTTTTTAATAAAATCTGACTTTTAAAAAATCACGATTTTTTCTGAATTTATTAAACCACGAGGATGGAAAAGTCCATCAAATGTAAATTTTTTGGGAAAAGTTAGTATTAAATAAGTGTAAAAAACCCAAGCAGATTTGATCAGGGATTGTAGCAGAAAATATTGAGATAAATTCCGACTTTGATAAATAACCCAATGTGTATAGTGTCATAAAGTAACACTATGAAGAGCAAACAGTAAAAACTGGGTGACATGATGTGAATAAAAAGTGTGACTCAAAAAATAAAATAAAGAAAGACAAGAAATTAGGGATGCACCGAATCCACTATTTGGGATTCGGCCGAATCCCCGAATCCTTGGTGAAAGATTCGGCCGAATACCGAACCGAATCTGAATCCCAATTTGCATATGCAAATTAGGGTCAGGAAAGGAAGAAGTGGGGAAAATTCTTCTTTTGTGACGAATAGTCGAGTGATTTCCCTACCCGCCCCTAATTTACATATGCAAATTAGGATTCGGTTCGGCCAGGCAGAAGGATTCGGGCGAATCCGAATCCTGCTAAAAAAGGCCGAATCCAGGCCGAATCCCGAACTGAATCCTGGATTCGGTGCATCCCTACAAAAAATATGAGGATCACATTACTAGGGATGTTGACTAGTGATGGGCGATTCTGGCTCGTTTCGCTTTGCCAAATAATTCGCGAAAACGGCGGAAAATTTGTGAAATGTATTGAAGTCAATGGGCGTCAATTATTTTGACACGCAACAATTTTTGATGCGAGCGACACATTTTTATACGTGTGACTATTTTGTCCAAATGCATTACAGTCAATAGGCGCCCAAATAATTTTGACGCGTGACAATTTTTATATGCGTGGCAGATTTTTCGTTGGCAAAAAAACAGCGGGCTGCAAAACGCAACAATTTGCAGCGAATCCATGCCTGCCAAATTTATTCGACCCATCAGTGATGTTGACCAACTTCTTGAATTTTGTATGAATAAAAAAAAAAAAGTCACTGCCAACATCCTGACTGCATATAAATGTAATCTAATCAGCAGCACCACCAGTTTTCATATCTGAATTATACTGCAGAAGTACTGTACATATATGCAAAAATACACGTATGGGAACGCAGAGTGCAGTTATGGGTCTCTCCTGCTGTTCCTTGCTGAGTGGCTAAGGTGTATTTCTGTGACAGCTGAAGAGCAATATATGGTAATGCAGTAAAGCCCTTAAAACTGCATAAATATGTACACAGCTTTATAAATTATTATTAAACATTGTTTAAATAGTAACAAGCACGAGTCAAGCAACTTCTCGTTTTATAGCAATTATTATTATTTGGTTTTTTTTACAAGTAACTGTAAAAGCAATGAGAAATTTTAACAAACGTATATTTGAAAGTTGATAATTACTATATGTCCACACAGAAACCAGAATTTAATAATCAGCCCTCTAGCATCAGCTTATATAACAGGGACTTTTATTTTTTATACAAGATGTAAATAAAGCTTTTTGTACTATTTCATAACGATTTTGGGACTCCTGGACTTTACTTAATTTAGTTATTTTTATGGGGTGACGGAATGTGCCAGCTCTATTTTTTAGGTTTTGCATATATTACAGACCAACCTCATTTTCTGCTGGATAATTAGTGACGAGCCCTAAGCTTAGCTTCTCAACAGCTGCTCAGAGCCCACTGAGCATGTGAGTGTCACAGACACTTTCCAAGATGGTGACCCCCTGTGACAAGTTTGAAGTCCTGAATCATTGCTGCTATTGACAAGCTGAAACTTTAGGCTGGTGCAATAAGTTCAGTATAGAAAATATGGCATTTTTAGCCATATTCATTTTAAGGGTTTAGTTCTCCTTTAACACAAGCCATCTGTCACCTGCGACCTTTATATAAGCAGTACACTAGGTAATATACAGTACCATTTTTACCATTTTCCAGGTTTTTATGTCGTTTTGAGAAGATGACACCTAATTAAGCATATCTGTGTGGATAGATATGTCACTGTGCTTAAAACCAAGCTTCTTTAGATTTTTCCCATCACGTCGACCTTTTTATTTTCCCTAAGTGACAAATACTACAAAGGAATAGATGAGCTGAGAAGTGTGTTATGTTAAGAGAATCAAATTGCAGGAAAATATTGTGGTATAGTTACTGGGAAAATCTTTGATGGAAGGTTTATCTCGTGGGCACATTTACTTAGCTCGAGTGAAGGAATAGAATAAAAAATACTTTGAATTTTGAAGTATTTTTTTTGGCTGCCTCGACCATCGAATTGGCTACTTCGAACTTTGACTATGACTTCGAAACGAATGATTCGAACTAAAAACAGTTCAACTATTCGACCATTCGATAGTCGAAGTACTGTCTCTTTAAAAAAAACTTTGACCTCCTACTTCGCCACCTAAACCTACCGAGCATCAATGTTAGCCTATGGGGAAGGTCCCCATAGGCTTTCTAGCCAATTTCTAATCGAAGGAACTTAGTTCAATCGATGGATTAAAATCCTTTCAATCGTTTGATTCGAAGGATTTAATCATTCGATTGAACGATTATTCCTTCGATCGTTCGATCAAACGAATAGCGCTAAATCCTTCGACTTCGATATTTGAAGTCGAAGGATTTAACTTCGAGGGTCGAATATCGAGGGTTAATTAACACTCGATATTCGACCATTAGTAAATGTGCCCCTAGGTGTTTGGACTGATTAGCCTTAACTATAATAAAAAGGCAGCCAGGGGCATAAAAACAGTGCACCAGGCTCCAACGCCAAAAACTATTCGGAGGGTTCGGTTACGCATAGGGACTCCTGTGTGCATATCTCCCTCCCTGCCGCTTACATGCTCGCTGAGGCACACATGCGTTAATTTGAAAAAGAATAAAAACCAGCAGGGAGGAGGATTTCATCACTATAGAGGAAACACATCACCTTCTGCAAATTGTTTTTGTAAAAACGCAGCAAAAATTTGACTGTGACAAAAAAGTCACAGAGACAAAAATGTCACCAAGACAAAAAAGTCGCCATGAGAAAAAACGCCCATTGATTTGAATTCATTTGGACACAAACGTTGCAGAAGCAAAAAAGTCGCAGAGACAAAAAAGTTGCCACAAGAAAAAAACATGAAAGCTATTAAAAGATCCAAATATAAAAAATCATGAATATAAATAGCCACTGAGCTATCTGGGATGTCCTAAAACCACGATTGAAAGACAGATCTGTGCAAGAAAAGAAGGGCAACTTCCATCCACTTCCACATGATCTCAACTTCATGACCTCAGCATTTACAGTATTTGGTGTATCTGTATTCATGGATTTTATGGCTTGGACACTTGATCAATTACAGAAAAATCATGGATTAAGGAACTATGAGAAAAATACAAAGGTTTGTGCTAAGGAGTCTGAATCTGAGACATGAAAGTTCCCAGAACATTCATAATTCAGCCCCGTAGTGTTTAATGACTGTACATGAGCAGAGGGAGAATTTGCGTCTGGGGAGTCTACTTAATCTGTTACCTGGCAGGACGTTTTGATCTTACCTCTCTGCTTGTCCTGTAAACACAGAGCATGTCATTGAAGAAAGCTCAATTTCTGTGCTGCCCATTAGATCCCTGATAGCCAGCACTCTAATAACTAACTTTAATATCTGTAGTAGGTAGGTGAATAAAGTGAGTAGTTTTTATGATGACCCTCTGTTAATACTGAGTAAACATACTGAGGGGCAGATAAATCAAGGGTCGAAGTTTTTTTGAAGTCGAAGAAAAATCGTTCCATCGATGGATGAAATCCTTCGAATCGTTTGATACAAAGGATTTCATAGTTCGATCGAACAATTTTACTTCGACCGCAAATGGCCAAATTCGATGTAAAAAAATATTCGAAGTCGAAGTATTCCAATTTGATGGTTGAATTTCCAAGCTTTTTCCACTTCGAAATTCGACCCTTGATAAATCTGCCCCTTAGTGTCAGACATCAAAATTTAACTGCAAAATTTCAATTTGGTGGTCCCTACGTGCAAAATACTTTGCTAATACTCAGCATATTGTCTATGAAGATGTTTTATGTTAGTAACTAATGGCCCACTTCCATTTCCAGTTAAAAAAGCAATATATGTAAATCAATGTATATTTAATTTTTTGCTTATTTACCTGGGGGTCACCTTCGCTATATGGAGACTTTTACTACACTTTGCAGTTTTTCTTGTTCCAAGTTCATTAGAGTCAATGGGGCAAATTCACTAAACGCGAATTTGCTCTAGCGTCTGCTTTTCACATGCCAAATGTATTAAAGCCATTGGGCATGTTTTTTTCTTGCACCAAATGCATTGGAGTCAATGTTTTTTTTTCTCATGCCAAATATTTCGAAGTCAATGGCCAATTATTCTCACCCAAGTAAATAAGATTAAATTGGTATTTTTTCTTGCACTAATGGTCTTTTGTTTTCTTATACCAAATGCATTGGAGTCAACTGGTGTTTTCTCTTACACCAAATGCATGTCAGTCATTAAAACACCAATTGCATGAAAGAAACACAATCTTTTTCAGCCAAAACAAAATCCACAGTAAAATTCTTGTCCGATTCCTCAAAATTGTCATTCCTACTGGAAACTTGAATTTGGTGCAAAATCTGTATCAGGCAAAAAAAGTGAATTCATAATTCATCCCTGAATATAACACAGGGAGACTCATTTATCAACATTCTCATTTTCAATGTTTTAGAAACACAAATAAATGTACTTTCTCTAAAACCACCCATGCCATGTAAATTATTAAATGATGCAAATATAGAAAACAAACAAACAAAATTTGTGAAAGCCCTAAAAAATTGAAAACTTCCAAAAATTCGAGTTTTTTGGACTATTACAGGAATGGGACCTATTATCCAGAATGCTCGGGACCTAAGGTTTTCCCAAAATAAGATATTTCCATGATTTGGATCTTCTACTTTGATTCTACTAGAAATCAAGTAAATATTTAATAAACCTAATAGACCAGTTTTGCTTCTAATAAGGATTAATTATATCTTAGTTTGAATCAAGTACACAGTACTGTTTTATTACAGAGAAAAAGGAAAATGTAAATATTTAAATATTTGGATTATTTCATTATAATGGAGTCTATTATTTGGAAATTTCTGGATAATGGGTTTCCAGATAACGGATCCCATACCTGGAAAAAAAAATCAAAAACCAATAAAAGTCCACAGTTATTAAATTGGTTCAACAGGATCAGTGCAACTCCTGTTGACTTCTATAGGACCTCGTCAGCTTTTACTTAGCAAAATTTTTAATATATGAGTTTGAGTATTGAAAAAAACAAATTTTTAGAGAATCGTGAGAATTTTTTTAACATTTCTCTAAAACACTAAGGGGGTTATTTATCAAAGTCTGAATTTATCGCAATAATTTTTGAAAAAAACTCTGACCAAATACGCACAGATTTTTTGGGCTTATTTATTAATACACTTTCCCTAAAATTTTGTTTGCGGGAAAAAATCTGAAAAAATTCTGAGGTTTTAGAGATTGCCAGTCCTCCAATTTTTTAACCCCTAATTTATATAATTTTTTTCTTCTAGGACAAAAAACAAAATGTCAAATTTAAACCATCATTAGTTCATCAGCGAGAATTGTGACAAAAAAGATATATTTTATTATTAACATGTATTTATATAGCACCAACATATTGCGTAGCACTGTACTATATATATACAGTATATATATATATATATAGTATTGTATGTGCTTAACCAGATTAGTACTATAAAAAAGTCTCCTAAATGATGTATGCTACTCAAGTTATCTGCAATGTATTTAAGAAAAATCTTTCATTTTCTTGACTAAATCCTGTTAATTTAGCTTACGACCTTGCTCAATAGCACATATTTTGCCTGATTTAAATAATAATAAATCATTTCATAGATTCATTTTACAGAAACATTAATTTCATTAAATCAACCGAAGAGGACATCAAAATAATGATTTTTGATGTTTTGGGGTTTTTTTTATTTTCGTTTGAACACAGCAAATAGCCATTTTCCAAATGAAAGCGTCTTTAAATATTTTTCCTCCTGTTTGTTAGAATTCTATTAGCTTTCCCTTCATACAAGGGAAGGTGAAAAAATTACCTCAGCGCCCGAAATCACAATAATTAATGGCAGTTTCAAGCTGCTAATTGAAATATGCTTTATCCTATTTATTCTGCACAGCACTCCGCAGAGGGTGCTAATGTTTGTACTTTCTCCTATTGAGCAAAACACAATTTTATTCATATTGAAAAAATATATACATATATATATGTGTGTGTGTATATATATCAAAAAATCATTGGGACTTCTCCCATTGACTTATATGCAACCTCGACAGGTCTGAGAAGCTTGATAAAGGGCCTGGGAGGCCCGAAATGTTGCCTTTTTGTATGCTATGGGCTAAATAGATTTTAAACTTGAGCACTTTTTTGCAAATCTAACAGTTTGCTGCTGGTGAATTTTCGATGTACAGATGTGACCCTAGGACAGGATAGGGTCTTCCGGTTCAGCACCTGACACAACAACAGTGGTCTATTCTGGGAGGTGAGAGCATAATTGTGACTGTGTGGGATTTTCAGATTCTGACTTTTCCATCCTCAGGGTTTAATAAATTCCGAAAAAATTTGTGATTTTTTAAAAGTCCGAATTTATATTCAAAAATCAAAATTCGTGATTTGTGCATTCGGAGTTTAGTAAATAACCCCCCCCCAGAGTATTCATGACTTACGTATGACTCAATATCGTTGATTGACCCTTTATTTTAATAAAACACAATACAACATTTTGGCTGAAAAAAGGTCACACCTTGTTTTTATTAAACTCACCAAGCTTAAGAAAAATTATCCACCAACATACCCATATTATTATAACAAATGTATAACATGAATAAGCTGTGACATTGTAAAACAATAGCCGCTTAAGGCTGCATAACATTCAACAGTAGCTGATAATGAATTCACATTACTCTTCATTACTCTTCATAACCAACCCGTTCTCCAGCCTAAGCTCCAGCCTCCACCTTAACACTCCAGCCCCCTTTTTGGCTACCCATTAGGGCAGCCCCACACCGCCAAATCTACGACAACCTACCCCTTATCCTCCTTAATGGGTGGGCGGGAAACACTGCTTCCCTTGCTTCCAACAGGTAAGACTAATTTCTCCCGCACTTTCTCCCCCTCTTATAGTCTCCCTTGCCCCTCCTTTGCTCCACCTCGCCTACAATCCCCACAATGCACCACCAAACCATTCCTCAATTCCTATTCGTCCCTAAGTCATGCCTTATTCTGTTCCACCTGTCCCGGGGTTCCTCCATAGGCCTCTGGCTGAGTATATTTATATTGACTGCATACGTTTAACTGTAATAGAAATTATTAATGAATTAGAAATGATGGGCCAGCATAAACATTGTGCACATATTTGCAGGGTCGGACTGGGCTCGGCGGGACACCGGGAAAAAAACAGGTGGGGCCTGCTGGGCCAGACCCACTAATAATGCTTTTACCTGAACTCCCATCCGGCCCTGGTAGCCGCCACGGGGGGCAGGGCAGCCGGAGGGGGGATGCAGCATGGGGGTCCTGAGGTGTCTTGAATGGGGGGCCCGGGGGGGTTTGGGGGCCAGAAGCAGCAGCCCCGGTGGGCCCCCAGTCCTACTCTGTATATTTGTCTGTGTTTATGTATCAATACAATAGTACAAGGGGTTTGAGGGTGCACGCCAAAGCAATGTAAAAAAATTAATCCTGAGGAAGTGCCGGTTATACAGGCACGAAACGCGTAGGTTTTTGCAACTGCACACCCACTGTTACTATGTTTTCACACTGTGTGATACAATAAAGCCGGATTAATATTACAGCCAGCAACCAGCGTCTTCCTCACAGAGCGGTCAGCGCTGCAAGCGAATATCATACTGTACAAATATGTAAAAAATTTGTCTGACTATGGTATACTGTAAGTATCAAGTATTGATTGCAAAGGCTGCTACAGCCTGCTGTAGCTTTTGATGGGTGTAATCTCTAAAATAACACACAATTTCAAGGTCTAAGATCACTATTTGAGTGTAGCACAGGTTCAGTCCAGCAAGGTGGAGCATTAGCCAGGGTCCAGTGGTTGATTATAAACAGGGCACAACCTGCATCAAGTTTGCATGGGTCTATATGGGCTTCCCCTCCATATTTGTCAGGAAATAGTTTGGTAGATAAGTGATGAACGAATCTGTCCTGAAAAATTCAGGAAACTGTGAAAAAAAATTGTGAAACTGCGAAAACGCATTTAAGTCAATGGGCGTTTTTACACAAGCTCCAAATTCATGGGTGTTTTTTCTTACGGCGACTTTTTGTCCTAAATTAGGACAAAAAAAGTATAAGAAAAAACCCCCATTGACTTTTCCATTCAAGTCAATAGGCATTTTTTCATAAGACGGACTTTTGTAATAAAAAAAAATCGCAAATTTACAGCAAAATTTGCAAAACGCATTAAAGTCAATGGGTGTCAATATAATTTTGATGTGCGTCAATTTCGAGGCGAGTGGCAATTTTTACACACGCGACTATTTTGTCCAAATGCATTAAAGTCAATTGCTGTCCGAATAATTTTAACGCGCAACAATTTTTTTGCGCTCAACAATTTTGATGCACCCCAATTTAATTTTGCCACGGCCGTTTTTTTGGGGGATAATTATTGCCCCAGTTTCACAAATGAATTTGCTTGCACCGAAAAGCGGAAATTACCGTAAAATTTGTGTCTGGCGAATTTATTCGCCCATCACTGTTCGCCCTGCCACTTTTTTATTTTGTTGTGAGGAGCCTGTGATCTTTAATGCACGAGATTTATTTTGGTTTGAATAATACATCGGTACATTGCAAAGGAAAATCCAGCGGGCTTTGCTTTTGTTGTTTATCAGTAAGCAGATCCAGTGACATAGGTGTAATGTATTTCTGTGTGCCTGAAATGATAAGCAGTTGTGTTTGTTTTAGATAATGCTGGGAGAGCTCATGAAATTGCTTTACATTTGTATCTGGGATACAATTGAAATATTAATGTTTATATTTTTATCTTGCCTGCTAATCCCTTATACTTTCTAAAGAATGTTTTAGAATGTGAACAAATATTTGAGTAAATCAGCTAATGTACTTAATCTTTTCTAAACAAGCACTTGAACCAAGCTCCTCAGTCATTGTAAAGATGAGGCGTCCCATGCAAGTATTTTTTTTTTCCTATAGAAGAACATATTTTATATAAAAAAAAGTATGATTTTAAAATACATAAAAGGGGACACCCCACTACAGCTAGCTAGCTGCATTTTTTTTTCATTATTTATTATCAAAATGTTTGTAAGAATTAAACTATATTTCATTAAGGTTCCCATTTCTCCTTGCTGCCTGACCTTGGTCACCTGGGAAATTTGTGCTTTGAAAGTGCACACATTAACTCATAAATTTACCCGATCTAATAACTCACATTACTCCATCTCAAGCACCACCTGATTTATAGGTGAATGTGTCATTCAATTTATTTTGCAGTCATGGAAATGGAAGAATGGTCACGGATATAAGGAGGTGCCTAGTGTGCAGCAGCTAGCTGCAATGGAGAAACCAGTGTTGTGCAGTTATTGAACCTGTTATACAAAATGGTTTGGGTCTGAGGTTCTCTGGATAAGGGGTCTTTCTGTAATTTAGATCCCTATTCCTTAAGCCTAGTAAAGATTATTTAAACATGAATTAAACCCAACAGGATTGTTTTGCCTCCTGTAAGGATTAATCACATATAAGCCGGGTTCAAGTACAAGGTACTTGTCTTATTGCAAAGATAAAGTAAATCACCTTTACAAATTTTAAGTATTTAATTGAAATGGAGTCAATTGAAATGGAGATGGCCTTCGCATAATTCGTAGCTTTCTGGATAATGGGTTTCCAGTAGGGATGCACCGAATCCAGGATTCGGTTCGGGATTCGGCCAGGATTCGGTCTTTTTCAGCAGGATTCGGATTCGGCCGAATCCTTCTGCCCGGCCGAACCGAATCCGAATCCTAATTTGCATATGCAAATTAGGGGTGGGGAGGGAAATCGCGGGACTTTTTGTCACAAAACAAGGAAATAAAATAATTTTCCCCTTCCCATCCCTAATTTGCATATGCAAATTAGGGTTCAGATTCGGTTCGGTATTTGGCCGAATCTTGCACAAAGGATTCGGGGGTTCGGCCGAATCCAAAATAGTGGATTCGGTGCAACCCTAGTTTCCAGGTAACATATCCCATACCTATACTATTGTCTTGGGTTGAAGCTAACAGGATAAAAATGACAGTTGCTACAGTTCTGTACAGGCACACATGCAAAAGAACTTAAGAGCATTATTACATGACCAGTACAGTTTCCAAATTCTTTCAGTGTGTTCTACCTGATTGTACAATTCAGATATCTCTTGTTAAGATATTATGCAATACCCCAGAATATGATAGACAATGGCCAGTATAGAGGGCATATAGACAGGGGCACTGCACTGATGCCTTAGACAGCATTGCTCGATTTCCTCCCATAGTTTAAAAAAGTACAGTCAATTGCCCAACTGTATAACTTCCAATTTTCCTCCAATTTATTCAAATCTCACTGCAAAGGAAAAGTCTTGCAAAATTTTGAACCAAGCACAGAGGCAGTACCTATAATGGCAACCACTGAAAAGTGATGGACAGACCCATGAAGACTACTTTTCCAACTAGAAAATGTTCCATATATCACCTCTATTGGTAATCTTATCTTTCAACCGGTTCTCTTTCCAAGAGCATACAGGACATCGGAGGCCAATAAATCCTATTTTAAAGGAAGAGTAACACCAAAAAAATTTGTGTTTTAAAGTCATGACAATATAATGTACTGTTGCACTGCACTGGTAAAACTGGTGTGTTTGCTTAAACTATAGTTTCTATAAACAAGGTGCTGTGTAGCCATGGGGGCTGCCATTCAAGCACAGGATACACAGTAGATAAAAGATAAGTTCTGAAGAATCCCGTTGTATACTGCAGAGCTTATCTGTTATCTGCTGTGTATCCTATGCCTTTTCTCCTTTTTTAGTTTTGAATGGCTGCCCCAATGACTATACAGCAGCTTGTTTATTTAATTTTAAATTATGTTTCTAAAGCAAACACACAAGTGTTTGCAGCACAGTGCAACAGTACATTGCTTTAAGACAAATTGTTTGGTGTTACTGTTCCTTTAATCATTCATCTTCTCTGTGGTGCGGTTTCAAAGGCTTTAGCAAATCTAAGAATATCACATCCTCTGCAACCTCAAGGTCCAGGTTTCTAATTTCCTCCTCACAGAAGGTCATTCATTTTGTCTGGCCAAATCTATTGCTCATAAAACCATGCATTTGAATTTTAAGGGTGGTCTGTAATGTACTTAGGGGCAGATTTACACATCGCACCACTTCGCCAGGTGCAAATTTACTACCCTACGCTAATTGACTAATATGTGAAGTTGCGCCCTGGGACTTTTCACTAGCGTTACTTCAGCAGTGTGAGCATTTCATAGTGAAGATACGTTCGTTTGTGCCTAGCGAAAATTCGCTAGTGATCTTGCGCTTAGGTCAATTTGCATAAGGCGGGTAATTTAAAGTTGTATGGACGTCTTTATTATAAATGTTGGTGAAAATGCTTGAAGTTACCACTGTTAATTACACATGCCCAGTGAAACCTTTATAAAGACAAGAGAGTTAATATAATGCCCTACACATGTGCCCACTGTAAAATTAATGTTCCATATGTTATAAAATGTCTGGAGAAACTGATCACCCAAAAAAAGTCTGTTAGGACTTTTACAGCCAATCCCGCTTAAAAAAAGCAAAAGTCGCCATGGTTTTTTGAACTTAAATGCATTTTTGGCACACAGGAGATGATGTATGTGACAGAAGATTGAGGAAGATGTAGCTGCTTTTTAGCACTTCGCCTGGTCTGAGGGGGTGAAGTCAACTCTGGTGAAAGAGGTAACGTTCAGTAAAATCCACACTTTGTGAATTTGCGAGTAATGATCGTTTGCCAGAGCAAAAAAATCGCCTGGCGATAGAGTACGAATGAACCGTAGCGATGGTCCCGTTCGCTAGCGAATTGGCGCCTGGGCCTCTTAGTGAACTGGCGATGTCCCTTGCGGGTGGCAACGCTGGCGAAAAGTCACTAGCGTTAGCCACTTCGCTCTTTAGTGAATCTGTAGCAAAGCAGACAAAGACAAACAGTAATGCTATTAAATATATAGTAACATAGTAAGTTGAAAAAAGACACACGTCCACCAGGTTCAAACTTTTAACTATTTTAACCTTCCAAGTTGATCCAGAGGAAGGCAAATAAATGCACTATTGCCCTGAACTTTACACGTCCTTTAAAAATTGATGGGAAACTCCTGGTGGGGCAATGGAGAATGTACCCTGTTATTTACTGTTACTGTACATTTGCTTAGTTTGCCATTACTTTTTTCGGATTGGAGTTTTGTGTCTCCCTTTGTTAAAGTTTCACTAAATCTTCACTTTTCAAAGATAAAAGATTTCTTCTATATGTACAGAATACAGTGCTGTTCTTTTGGACCTCTCTCCATTTATCCAGCTTTATAAATCGGCAGTAATGGTCTGAAAAACTTCAGGATATTCTAGCCTGTGCACACAAAAGACTTTCTCATTTCAAATGGAATGCTACCAAATCTATAAGTATGACTGGCCACGGGTGGAGAGACTGCTGTGGGACGTGCAACCATGGAGATAGAAAGAAAGCGTTAAGGATGTCATTTATTTAGTCTGATGTTTCTGTCATTGTTTGTCTAAATCACTTCCCTGAGAGCAGTTGAGTTTCAATAAGATTCATACTCGGGATAACACAATCAAAAGGAATACTCTGTGGGTAATGATCCTTAAATAAAAAACACATGGAAGTAAAAGTAGCTGTTAATTACAGAGTAGTAGATTTTGAAATACTTACGTTTTTCATTGAAAATGAATGTAATATAGTGAGCCTGTCAGCAGAGATATCTACAGTATAACTAGGCTATTGATGTTGAATGCTGGAAACCCTTGAGAGCACTTTCATTTCCCTTTCAAGGACATTTTAGTTACCATTGTTTCTTTAGCCTTTCAATTAAAAATTGAATATTTTTACATAGTTAATTTGTGCGGAAAAAAGACCAAAGTCCATCAAGTTTAACCCCCTCCAAATAAAACTCTGTGGGGCAAATTCACTAGAGCGCGAAGCGGCTAACGCTAGCGCAAATTCGCCAGCGTGAAGTCATTTCGTTACTTCACCGATTTACTAACGGGTGCTGGCGTAAATACACTAGCGAAGTGGACCTACTCTAGCTTTACTTCGCACCCTTACGCCAGGCGAAGTTGCGATATGGCGATGGGACATAACTACGTTAATTCACTAACTTGAGCATTTTACTGAACGTTACCTCTTGCGCCAGACTTGCCTTCACCACCTCAGACCAAGCGAAGTGCAATAGAGTAGATAGGGATTGCTTCAAAAAAAGTTGAAATTTTTCTAAGTCCCAAAAAACGCTGGTGTCTTTTCATTTTTTAAGGGTGAAGATCGAATTTTTTTTGGGGGGTACCCTCCTTCCCCCCTACATTTCCTAACATATGGCACCTAAACTATACAGTGGGCACATGTATAGGGCAAAATAACAATAAAAATATTTTATTTTATGAAGCTTTCCCAGGCTTGTGTAATGTAATATATTTGCTGCTACATATACGTCCATTCAACTTTAACTTGGCGCCGTATGCAAATTAGGCATTGCTAGCGTAACTTCGCTTTGCTTGACGAATTAACGCTAGTGCAAATTTGCTACCGTTCGCCTCCCTGGGCGCAGCTTCGGATTTTAGTGAATTTGCATAGCGCTGGCGAAACCACGCCTGGCGAAGTGCGGCAAAGTGCAGCGAAGCTGTCGCTGGCGCAACTTCGGATCTTAGTGAATTTGCCCCTGTGCATATACATACACACTGACATCTCCATACATTCACATAAACTATACCAATATCTATATTCATTGTAGAGCTTAGTATCACAATGGGCTTTGATATTATGTCTGTCCAAGAAATCATCCAAACCATTCTTAAAGGCATTAATCAGCCATCACAACATCACCCGGCAGTGCATTCCACAACCTCACTGTCCTCACTGTAAAGAACCCCCTACACTGCTTCAAAGGAAAGTTCTTTTCCTCTAGTCTGAAGGGGAGGCCTCTGGTACGGTGATCCAATTTATGGAAAAAAAGATCTCCTGCTATATGTCGATATCAACCTCTTATGTACTTATATATAGTAATCAATCATGTCCCCTTGCAAGAGTCTTTTTTTCTCCCATAGAGGACAACCCCAACCATGATAATCTACCCTCATAATTTAAATCTTCCATCCCCTTCCCTTTTTATTGGAACCAGTAACACTATATAGACAGCAGATTGCAAAGAGATAAAACTATTCAGAAAATGTGCATTTATTTTGTAACAGTATAAGTTTCTGTATAGTATATTATCAATATTAATAATATTATATTAATAATATATCAATATTAATAATATACCTCAACCCACTTACTAGGGTTTCTGGTTCTTTTGAGCAAGCAGACAATGAATCCACACCAATGAGAGTATAATAAAGTGATGTATTGTAAAATAAATCAATTGATTGTTCTACATAAATCATTACACTAAGACGAAACAAAAATTACATTATTTACAGTTACACATTACGCAAGTCTACATAGTTGTTACCAAAAAGGCAGGGGAATAGAGTTCAGCTTCATCTCTGCCTTCCCCTCTGGTCTTCATTCCTCACATGTTGTCTTGTCCCAGGCTCCTCTGGCTTCTCCAGCTCTCTCCTGCCTCCTCTCAGCTGCCCAGCTCCCCTCTCTACTGCCCAGCTCCTTCACATGTTGTCTCATGTTCTTTTATCCTGGGTTCTCACCTGCCTCCACAGAAACCCTCCTAACTGCCAAGATGCTGTGATAAACCCCCAACTTGCCTACATCCTGTTGAGCAAGTTTTCTCGCATACACAACCAGTTTTATGGTCCCCACAGCAGACATAGGCCTTAGTAGTCACAGGAAAACCTTTGTTATGATAATCAGGGCTTCATGTACGTTCCCTGAACAACAGCTTTAATATGAAATAACAAAATCAAGATGCCAATTTCTTACAAATCCCCACCTAGAGGGCGAAGGACTTCACAAGGAAAGAGCCCTCTAAATTAACAAAAATCATAACATTGCCAATGCATTGACACCCATTAATACACTGTTACTGTATGTAGTGGAGCTGAAAGTGATAGGATTATTGAGACCCAAATGATGTAACACTCACACATATTTTAAATTTGGGGTACTGTGAGTTGAATTTTACCTAATTACATAAACACTCACAGTTGTTCATATTCATAATCTATAACCCTTCAGCCAGTTATGAGCCCACACCCCAACTTTTAGAGGTTTAATATCCAGCTTATTGCGCTGCTTTGTCTGTGCCCCACTTACCACCTGACCCTGCTCCACCCAGGTCTGGGCTGGATCCCATCTTAGGCCTCTACTTTTAACAAACCATGGTCTTTGCACTTTGGTGTTTGCAACACCCAACACATTTGTGCTTTCCACAGTTTTCATATTAAAGAGACCACACAGGGAAAACATTTTATTTTAGGGTAGGGTGTAAATGTCTGTGGCACATTTTATTAATCAGCATAGCTGGAAAGAGCACCTCAATTCAGCAATAGGTGTGAATGTAATACCAATACTGGCCTCATGAAATTCAGAAGATACACTACACTAAAGTGTGCAGCATTATCTTGGCCAAATCACTAGTGAGATGTTTCTCGCCTTTGTCTCAGTATCTCTATATCAGTTTCATGGCTGATTATCACAACCCAACAAAACAGAAATTAGCATTATTATCAGAAGAGAGATCATTTGGGACAGAACCCCCACAAGAGTTATTTAACAACCAAAGAACAACACAAGAAGTAAACTGCTGTCTCTCGCAGATTTGTTATGTAAATAACCCCATGCATATCAATGTAAGACACTTGTACATTTGCATTTGCTGAAGGCTCTGGTAACTTTTAACATGTAGACTGTATATTGGAGTGTTGTCACCCCACCTTGACAACTGTAAATTTTACACAATGCAGAAACAAACAATAACAGACACATTTGGAAAAAAGTCAAAAGAGAAAAAAAAAATATAGAGTGAATACTGCTTTGAATGGGAAACACATATTGATGTTATCAAGCAGCATGCAATCTATGTAAAAAAAATGTTCATAACCTGTTGCTGCTGAAACAAGAGTAAAACAAAAATGTCACTCAGGCAAAAATACACCAAAAATAAAAATTCAAAATATGCCTCAGTGCTTTTTACTCTTCTGTAGACTAAAGCAGCAACCATTTTCAAAACTCCACAGTGCAGGCAATTCTAACTATTAAAACCAAAAATATTTTAGAATTTGTTAAACCTGACTGTACCATATCAATTTAGAGGCTTTTCCTTAAGTACAAAAAGTAAAAAAAAAAAACAAATAGATAAGGTCCTCTATAACTCTTTTTTTTTCAGGGGATAAAAGGGCGAGGGAAATTCTTCTTTTTGTGATCTGCCATCCTGTTACCTGGAAAACAAACTCATCGAAGATATTAGCACCGATTTACATCATCTTTTGTTCTTTTCATTTTAGCAATCTCTATCTTGAGACTCTTCAATTCATTGTTAAATTTTCCCCATACATTTTTCAGACTTGAGTTCTCTTCACTCAGCCTTTCATTTTGAGTTTTAAGAACATGGTAGGGAATCCATGTATTCCAACTCTTGTTTTTATTTTGGAATCCCCACCTAGAGGACTTCCAGCTTTCATTTCTATTGTACATATTCTTATGATTGTACGTGTTGTTAAAATTCATGGTACAATTTCTTGCTATGTGCCCAACTTTGGAACACGCATAGCATCTAAACACTTTCTTTTGTGTACACTTTTTATCTGTACTGTACACACTTTGTTTCTCAGTATGGGTAGCCTTTATGGCAAACACCCTTTCACTGCCAGGCTGCTTCCCGGGTTGAATAGGTTTGTAAACCTGGGCTTTAGGAACATCCTGCTTTTGTCCCACAGTCCTATTTTCTGTACATTTCAATGTCACTATAGGAGGCTTGGCCTGTCTATAACAATCCACATTTAGCATTTTACTTTTGACTGGTAATTCACAATTGATATTGCTGTCTTTTATGCATTTCACATCAGTCACATTTCTATCATTTTTAGCAGTGTTCTCTACTTTAACTGCAGAAACTGCACAATCTCTTGCTCCCAACTGAGCCTTTAACTGTTTAAACTCAGATTTGCAATTTGAATGATCAGCCCCTGCTTTTCTGAAGGTTTCAACCAAACTTTCTGCATCCCTCAGCCTTTGTTTGAGCTGCTCATTCTCTATGCAAACCTGCTTGTACTCTGCAGCTGTTTGCTGGTTGCTAACTGTAATAGCAGCAGCATTTTCTACAGAAAATTTTAGAGAATCTACTAACAAATTTAAACAATGAACGTTTTCTTCAAGATTCCCTTTTTGCACATATAACATTTTATACTGTTCTGCTATCCAACAGGCAGCATAAACCAGTGCACCTTTACCCTTTGACTTAGACAGAGATTTGTCATGAATTGCCCTGGCAACATAATCTTGAGCCTTAGCCCATGGATCTGGAGATCCTTGCATACATTTAACAATCTGTCCTGAGCATTTGACCATGGCCATCTTTTTAGCTAAAACCTCCATGATTATTTTAACAACAATTAAAACAACACAAAACAATCAATTAATTTACTACACAATATTACACACTCATAAATATGGATTAAATGCCATGCATTGAACTCTTAAGGTGGCCATACACTGATAGATCCGCTCGTTTGGCGATGTCGCCAAACGAGCGGATCTCCCTCCGATATGCCCACCTTGAGGTGGGCAATATCGGGCCGATCCGATCGTGGGCCCTAGGGCCCAACGATCGGATCCTAACGAGGCCTTAACGGGCGGTCGGATCGCGGGACCGCATCAACGAATAGATGCGGCCGCGATCCGACGGGATTTTCTGTCCCATCCGATCGAGATCTGGCCGACTTTCGGCCAGATCTCGATCGGTGAAGCCCGTCGGGGGGCCCCATACACGGGCCAATAAGCTGCCGACACGGTCTGTCGGCAGCTTTTATCGGCCCGTGTATGGCCACCTTTACACTGGCTCGCCATTTATAAGTTTCTATATAGTATATTATCAATATTAATAATATTATATTAATAATATATCAATATTAATAATATACCTCAACCCACTTACTAGGGTTTCTGGTTCTTTTGAGCAAGCAGACAATGAATCCACACCAATGAGAGTATAATAAAGTGATGTATTGTAAAATAAATCAATTGATTGTTCTACATAAATCATTACACTAAGACGAAACAAAAATTACATTATTTACAGTTACACATTACGCAAGTCTACATAGTTGTTACCAAAAAGGCAGGGGAATAGAGTTCAGCTTCATCTCTGCCTTCCCCTCTGGTCTTCATTCCTCACATGTTGTCTTGTCCCAGGCTCCTCTGGCTTCTCCAGCTCTCTCCTGCCTCCTCTCAGCTGCCCAGCTCCCCTCTCTACTGCCCAGCTCCTTCACATGTTGTCTCATGTTCTTTTATCCTGGGTTCTCACCTGCCTCCACAGAAACCCTCCTAACTGCCAAGATGCTGTGATAAACCCCCAACTTGCCTACATCCTGTTGAGCAAGTTTTCTCGCATACACAACCAGTTTTATGGTCCCCACAGCAGACATAGGCCTTAGTAGTCACAGGAAAACCTTTGTTATGATAATCAGGGCTTCATGTACGTTCCCTGAACAACAGCTTTAATATGAAATAACAAAATCAAGATGCCAATTTCTTACAACAGGAGCTATAAACCTAATAAAATACAAGAGATACATTTAAATATTTCCTAAAAAAGAGAACTAAAGCTCAAACAGAATATGACTACAAATACTGTAGTATAGCCCATAGTTTCAGCAGCCCAAGAACATTTAGGGGCAGATTTATCAAAGGTCAAATTTCGAGTTTATGTGGAGTTTCTAAAAACTATAAACTCGAAACAAAAAACGACCAATCAAAATGTATTTAATTTTTTTTTTTTAATTCGGTTGAATAGGATCAACCTGCAAACTCGATCGAATTTGATTCGAGTTTTTTCACTAAAAATGTTGGTCAATTTAATTTAAATGCTAATCGTTCTTGTAGCATACGTTTTAAATTGTATTTATAACAAATCTAATTTGAGTGTATAATAGAGTATGGTTCCTATCCTCCAGTAACTGATGGTAATTGCTATGAATTGAGGAGAAGATGGGGAGCTGCAAAAAAGTATCAACCAAAAGTCAACAATCATGCACAAACCTTTTAATTTGGTTCTTCCACCTCCTTGCATCTTCCCTTTCCTATTCTTCTGTAGAGGATAAAGAGAGGCAGGAGAAACGCAAGGGAAGCAGCACTGAGAACAATGACCGAATACATGCACAGCTTCTTACTTAAAAAAATTATTAGTGCATTTTAACCACAGCAAAAATTTATGTTAATACATTCCATTACCTAGCTCCCCTTACCACTTTCAATATAAGTGGGTTCTATAACCCCTTCACATATAGAGCATCGGGTTGAGTAAACCATCCCTACATGGCTGAAAATGGCGGGGTTTTTGCATGCCACAACTCCCTGGGTTTGTGAGTGGGGAGCTGGGAAAGAAAAGATTGGTGGCTCGCTATTCCTCTTTTTTAAGCAGTTCCTTGACATAGTGGGGTTCCAGTTCTTATTTTCTAAACCATTGCAGTTGCCCATGTATGAAATCCATTGCTAGTTTCTACAACTAGACATTAATGGCTCCTATCACAATAACATGGTAAATGCTTCACTGAAGTTGTATAACAGTGTTTAGAAATAAAGTAGATCATTTCCACCGTGTTTATTACACTGACCTGTTACTTGCCAGAAGCCAGCCGTGAAATGAAGAACTCCTTTGCACTTGAAAGAAAATTCAATTCTGTCAGAGCCATTGCAGAAATTATTTGACTTCAGCAGCAGATACAAACAAAATAATAGGGTACAGTGATTTGTAACATGGATTTAAACTTCTATAAACACAATAGGGTGCAAAGTTAGGAAAACAAAATGGACAGTAGCAAAAGAAAAGGAGTATCTACTTGCAGGCTTCCTACAGGGATTTTTATTAGTAATTTCTAATTCTAATTTGAGATCATTACATTAATATACTGTACTATAAGGACATGTAATTCTGGAACTTTGCTTTACATTGAGCTCTAGCATTTAATATGCTGCAGTCTGTCATCCTCATAAAACACATCTCTTACTTCCAAGCCACATGTGTGGTCGAAGAAATGATAGGCTTGTCTTGGGAGTCATTAAATGTTATTATAATTCATGCTGGAAATCCCTAAAAGGACTGGGAAAGCTAATGCAGATTGTCCGATAAAATACCGCCTTGTTCACCTTGCTTAGAGTATCGGTTGTCATAAGGAGCAAATCTAGAAAAATTGGAGATCTTGATTTTTCACGCAAATAACACAAAAAGGAAAAACAGAAAAAAAACCCATAGCATGTGTTTAGGCAGTTTGATATTGTATCGGTCTGAATGGTCATGCAATCACTGAAAGCTGAAAGTAGTCCGTCTATTACTGGAATGAGAATACGAGAAAATCTCTGGGACCTCTACTTTGCATACAAATGAGGAGAAGGTCTGTTCATTTCAAATGCTTTTCATTTTGTCCACTTTACATACAGATGAGGATAGGGTCAACTGATTTTAAAATGGGGACGTTATCTGTTGCTATATTTAGAGCCCATTACCTGCCTATAACAAAAGTGACAATTTTACAGCGCCATCAGCACTCCTAAACAACCCAACATGGAAGATAGACGGGTTAAGGTTTGGAAAGTAAAAATCTTTAAATGTAATTATTATATGAACAGCAATAAATGTGCATTATAATACACACAGTGCCAGTTGACAAAAGGTGGCTCTTTATAAACACTGGGCAGATTTCCATTCCGCTGTAGGTCAAACAACTAAAGCAAAAATTTGATTGATTACTGCCTAGGTGCAAATTTGCCCTGTGTTTATAAATGATGCCCCCTCGTGCCCTTAACCCATGTAATTAAAGGGGGACTATTATGTCTAAAAGACAATGTAACACAGGTATGAGATATATTATCTGGAAGGATTTGGACCTGGGTTTTTATGAATAAAGGTTTTTTGACAACCAAGTCTTTAAAAAATCATTTACATTGAATAAACTCAATAAGTTTGTTTTACCACCAATATGGATTTGTGTGGCATAGTTAGAATTAAGTTCACTTTATTACAGTGAAAAAGGAAATACTTTTTAAAAACGAGAATTATTTGCTTAAAATGGAAGTTGATCTTCTTCTTATTTAAAGCTTACCGGATAATAAGCTCCAGATAAAGGATCCCATACTGGTACAACCTTTATATGTATAATCAGTTAAAAATTGTAAAAAAATAAATCATTTCACTTTTCTTTTACTTTATACTTTTCCCCTATTTCAGCAATGTGTCTCTCTCCATTCTCACTTCATGCAGAAGCTGGAGTCAGATTTTTATTGACCGCTACCTGACAGTTTGCTCCAAGTCCTTGTTTAGGAAAAGAGAGCACACAAATAATATATTAGGACTGTCAAACAAACATCTGAATCCTGCATGAAGTGAAAATGAAGGGAGAACAATAACTGAAAGGGTGGAAATGTTATCTATTTCAGAAATTAAACAGAATTGTATTTATTGTCATGAGAAAATGTATATTTATTGTAGAAAATGTTTATTTTTGTAATAGTTACCCTTTAAGGCCTACTTTAGGTACAAGACTCCCTTGCAGGTCTGAACATTCAGATACATTCAGATGGTGTAGTTTGTTCATACATCTACATCAATGTATTTCAATGGAAAAAAAGTCTTTCCGACGCAATCCATTTTTATCTTGAAGATGCAGCATGCAGCTTTCTCACCTGATAGTCATGTTAGTAACATAGTAAGTTAGGTTGAAAAAAGACACACGTCCATCAAGCTCAACCTTTTAACTTTTTTTTACCTGCCTAACTGGCAGTTGATCCAGAGGAAGGCAAAAAACCCCATCTAAAGCCTCTCAAATTTGCGTCAGAGGGGGAAAAAATTCCTTCCTGACTCCAAAATGGTAATCGGACCAGTCCCTGGATCAATTTGTACTATGAGCTATCTTCCATAACCCTATATTCCCTCACTTGCTAAAAAGCCATCCAACCTATCAAAGCTATCTAATGTATCAGTCTGTACCACTGATTCAAGGAGAGAATTCCACATCTACATAGCTCTCACTCTTACAAACCCCTTCCGAATATTGAGGCGGAACCTCTTTTTTTCTAATCGGAATGGGTGACCTCATGTCAGCTGGAAAGACCTACTGGTAAATAAAGCATTAAAGAGATTATTATATGATCCCCTAATATATTTATACATAGTTATCATATCACCCTTCACCAGCATGAACATCCATAATTTGGCCAGTCTTTCCTCATAGCTAAGATTTTCCAAACCTTTACCAGCTTAGTTGCCCTTCTCTGTAGCCTCTCTAATTCAATATTGTCCTGTTTGAGTGATGGAGACCAAAACTGTACGGCATATTATAGATGGGGCCTTACCAGTGCTCTATACAGTGGGAGAATGACCACTTCCTGCCGTGAATCAATGCCCCTTTTAATACAGCTCAAGACCTTATTTGCCCTTGATGCTACTGACTGGCATTGCTTTCTACAGCCAAGTTTATTATCTTCAAGGACTCAGTGGTCCTTTTCCATTATAGATTTGTCTAGTGAAGTCCCATTAAAGGTATAAGTGGCTTGGATATTTGTACATTCCAGGTGCATGACTTTTACATTGACTTAATTTATCGACATTGAATCTCATTTGCCACTTAGCTGACCAGATTGCCAGTTTGTCAAGATCCTGTTGCAAGGATGCCACATCCTGGATGGAATTAATTGGGCTGGATAGTTTTGTGTCATCTTCAAACACTGATACGTTACTTTCAATACCCTCCCCTAAGTCATTAATGAACAGTTTAAATAAATGTGGACCCGATAATGAGCCCTGAGGGACCCCACTAAGAACCTTACTCCAAGCAAAGAATGTACCATTAACAACCACCCTCTGTACCCGATCCTGTAGCCAGTTTCCTATTCATTTGCAAACGACTTTATTAAGCCCAACAGACCTTAGTTTAGAAAGCAGTCGTTTGTGGGGCACAGTATCAAATGCTTTGGCAAAATCCAAATAGACCACATCTACTGACCTCGCTGTCCAGCATCTTACTGGACTGTAAGTCGGATGTACAGTATTGGATGGAAAATTTACACGTAGTTTATGCAACAGATTTTTCTATCAGTCCCATTATAATTTGAATCATGCAACACCATCTGACTTGTTGGGTGTGTTTTGTCATCCAACACCATCCTACTAAAGTACCCTATGGAGTTCAGCCCTAAGACAGCAGTTTTGTCAAATAAACATTGCACCTTTAATAAATGTCTGAGTCCCCATGTGTCAGTGTAATACAGGGTATCCCAAACCCAGAACTGGTCACGGCCACATGTAGCAGCCACCTTTGGCTTCGGGTGGAGCCCTCCGCTACGCAGATGCCGCCTGGTCTTATAGAGGGAGAACCAAGGAGAGAGTTCTGAGCGAGCAAGGGAACCAAGCGTAGTGTTGTAGAATGGGAAACAAGGAACGAAGCCGAAAGCAAGGCCGGGTCAGTAACAAACAGTCAATGGAGTACAGAAGCAGGAGACGTAGGAATGGCCGGGGTCACAGACCAGTTCAAACACACCAGAATCGCAGTATAAAATCAGAATCCAGAAGAGTACAGGCAATAATCAGGGCAGGCAACAGACAAGATGAGAACCAGGGACAGGCAGAGTCAGTAACAGCAAGAATATATAGAAGAATCTCACACAGTAACTTTAGGAAAAGACCTTTACATTAGGCAATAATTTCCCCATTGAAAGCCCTTTAAATATTTGAATTTTGCGCCGGCAGGTGACACCACGATCGAAACTTCCAGATATAGGCGAAACTTTCCGAGCACACGAAACCTGAAAGAGTGCATTTACTGACGAGGTGCCAAAGAGAATAGAAGCGATGGGTGTCCCCGCTGAGGGCATCCACGTTGCACCTCCACTAGACCACCAGCAAGTTTCTCACAGTCAGTTTGTTTTTGATGGGGAAAACTATTCAAAATTTGGTGCCCTGTGTATTGTCATGTCCTACATTTTATAAAATGTGCTATAATCTCGTCCTCTTTCATTTTTATTTGTGGATTTCTGTACAAGAAAGTGTGGCCATCTCCTTATGGAATCAGTTTCTGTCTATAATATATGGCACAAATTTAATAAGCTCTTAAGTGAAGCAAAACAGTTTAAGACAGGCTAATTATACCTATTTTTAAAGTGTTCAACCTAATTACCAATGCTAAAATGTCCTCAAATTATGTGTTATTTTAAACCTCCAAAGCAAAAAATTAATTTAGTTGTGAAAGTGACTTTGAGACTATATTTAGACTTTTCATTCAAAGGCATTTGGTCTATATAAAAAAAATCATTCATTGTAGACATGACACTGTCAAATTAAAATGTACTTCATTTGCCTCTGAATAAAATGATAATGGGTCACAGGAAAAACATTTCTAACGGAGGCAGAAGAACATTTCCATATTGATACATGTTGGTGGGTGAGAAAGAATACAAACTTCTGTTTAAATAAACAAAATGTCCTTTAAAATGCAGAGGGGTATGCAATTCTTTAAATTCCTACATGCAAATGCAATTAGAATATTAATAGAAATGCATTCTGCTTTCCAATAACAGAAACAAAATATTAGGATGTATTAAACACACACAATTAAATCTAAATCTTAAATGTAATTTTCTCCTAAGGAATGTTACGAATAATGTAAATATTGAGCAAGCAGAAAACATTCTGCGGTTTATACAGAGTTTTGAAAAAAAGGTTATGTAATTGCAATGGTGAAAGGCATCAAATGATTTGCCCACAAAGCACCTTTCTCTAATAGTCCTGAAGTGCACCACAATGCTGCCTTCCCTTCATATTCAATATATGTAATTCCAATATTGCATTTATGAAACCACATGCAAATGTGATAACATACCTTAAGGTTATATATTCTCTGTATTTAGTCAAGCCAGATACACTATGACCCAAGGTATCTGGACAGATGGTTGTCCAACATATCATTCCCAACCCATAGTTATAAATATCAAGCTGACCTTGCTTTTGCTGCTATAATACGCTCTACTGCCTAGGCTCTCCTCTACACTCTGGAAAACTGGTTGTGGTATTTGCTTCCATTAAACCACAAAAGCATTATTAAGGATGAGCAATGATGTCCAGGCTCCGGAATGGCTTGCAGCCGAAGTTACAATACATCCAAACAGTTAGGGGTTGAATTGAGGGCTCTCTTCAGGTTAGTCAAGTTCTTCAACTCTTCTTTTAGCAAAGCCATTCTGTATGGACCTTGCTTTGTGTATGGGTCGTTATAGTATTGAAACAGGAAGGAGCTTCTCAAAACTATTGCAACGAAGTAGGAAGTATGGCATTGTCAAAAATGTGCAGTGTCAGACAGGGCCAACAGGAGCATCTGCATTAGGGGCTTGCACACTCATTGCGCACCAGGGCCGATCTAGGGGTAGGCAGAAGAGGCACATGTGTAGGGTGCAATGAAGTGGGGGCGCCAAGAATGTACCTCTTCTTTCAGCCTACCTCTGATACGGACCCTTTCTCTTCCACCGGCACACTCAAGTGTGCTTCTGTGTGGGCTCTCTTCCCCCTCCATGAATCAAAATATCGAGCTGTGCCGGTAAGTAGTTATGGGCGAATTTATTCGCCAGGCGCGAATTCGCTGGGAATTTGCGCGATTCGCCGCCGATGAATAAATTTGTGAAACGGGCGTGAAAATTCGCTGGGGAAAGTTTGGCGGTGTCAAAAAAAATTTTGTCGCCGGGCGTCGGCGTAAAAAAACAAATGCCGGCGAAGTTTCGCGAATTTCGCGAATTTCGCTGGAAATTCGCGACGTTTTTGGCGAAGCGAAACAGCGCAAATTCGCCCATCAGTACCGGTAAGGGGGCAAACCAGTAGGCCTGGTTGCCTTGGGCACCCGGCTGGTTTGGTCCAGGCTGGGCACCCTCCCAGGCCATACAGAAGTTCCCACTGCTCCTGAGAAGTGGCTGGGTGGCCTATCGCGCCTATTATTTTTCCATCCTAGGCCTGTGCCTTTTTGGCCTCACCACAAATTTGGGCCCAGTAGGGTCTACTGGGTTTTTTCCCTGGTTTCCCTCCGGCCTAGTCCTATCCTTAAAATGTTTTCTGTAGCCTGCTTTTAAAATGGGATTGTTTTCTGTAGCCTGTTTTGCTTTCATTTAAACAAGGAGCCCAAGATGAAACCATAAAAACAGCCCCAAACCTTTATGCCTTCTCTAACAATCATTACCGTTGGCATTCTGCATTAAGGCAGATAGTATATTCTTGGTTAACCCCCTACTCTGGCATGCACCACATAGAGTGTACCAGTAATTTCCTGTTTGAGCCCACAATGGGGAGGCAGGGGAGTGGACTGGGGAGCTGTCAGGGTATTTTTCTGGTGTCTTGCTGGCCCAGTCCAACACTGTTTAATATTATAACAAATGTGTATCTACATTTATTATGCTGTTCCTTAGACGCATATAATGCTTCTTAGTAAGCTTATCTATAAAGTACCAGTAAGAGTCTTTCATTTTTAAACTTGACAGACTTTTTATCAATTATTTTATACAAGCAAACCGTACGCTTAAATTAAAATAAAAACAATTGTGCAAGTTTAGATGTCATAATCAGTTTTGTATAATAATTTGTTTTGAACAATACATTAGAGCTACAATTAAGCACTAAAATATTGAAATCTGTGCTTTCCCTGGAAGATTATAACTGACACAATCAACTTGTCTCCTCCGCTGCTGAGATAATTGCCTAGATCTGACTTGTTGCAGTGAAATAAGTTAGAAAGAGAATCATCTAATAGAGATTTGTCTTAAATAGTAATCCATTATAGGCATCACAGTTTCCGGCACAAGGCAGTCATTAAAACAATTACAGGTGACCCTTCAAGAAACAAGGAACCTCTACAGGTAAATGCAATTAGATGATCTGAAAAATTACCATGTTTCCTAATAATGCTGTATTAATCAAAACTGGCTGCTAATGAAAGAACCAAATATAGCAGAACTAATGTGCTAGCTTAGAAAATCGAACTCGGCATGGAAATGAAAATGTCAAAGGTTGACCGTTCAAAATTATAGCATTCCAGGCTCAGGGTAAAAATTCCATTTCCAGCTCAGGTAATGAAACACATTTTGAAGAAAGGTAGCAAGCAATTGCCATTAAGCAGGTGCCAATCGTTTGTAACAATTTTAAGTTAAGCCTAATTGCCTTAAATCATTCCTTCTTCTGCTTGTTTGATGTGTTTGGCCATTTTTGTTCGGCTTATGTTTAAGCAAGTCCAGGTTTACCTAGAGATAAATATAAGTAATAAAAAGTAGCAATAACAATAATTGAAGAATAAAATAGTGGCAAAAACAATATATTTTATTTTCAGATTTAGATGGGCCCCCATTTCAAAGCTGAAGAGAGTCAGGAGAAGAAGGCAAATAACACAAAAACTATAAGACAGAAGAAAAAGTTCATTCTGTAACATACTAAAAGTTAATGTGGGGGCGATCCCTTTAATTACAGTAACAATGGGAAGCAGGGAACAGAAGGGTATTTGGCAGCTCCATAGCAAGTTCATCCTGAACACACTTGCTATTTTGAGTTAAAATGTTGGACAGAACCTGAGCTGTCGTTTATGGAGCAAACACTCTCCAAGCACCTCATGGGTCGATTTGCTGTAGTACTGAATGGGTATTGACAATTATGAAGGCATGGCAGCTGGTTTTAACCTTTAAATATTCAAGTTACATATAAAAAAATATGTTTATTTTTAAGGTTTAACTTGTGGTGTAATGGTAGAATGGATTATTTGGGGGGTAGTGATGACCTAGTGGTTATACACATTGGTACTCTGTCAATGACACATCTAGAGGGGAGGCAAATCTTCTAGAATGATTTCAGAATAAATAGGTCAAAGGCTGAAGACTGTGGTGTGTCTGTTGCTGTAGTTATTCCAGAGATATTACATATGTCATGCTCTACAGTAGAGGCAATAAGAGCTGTTGTTTTAGAATGGGAAGCTTTGGGATAATTTTGCTTTTTTTGCTGGGATAAAATAATTGGACGTTATGCATCTTGGGATAAGAAACTGTTAAAGGATATTTTTAACTAGATAAGAAGAACAGTGGTGTAGACACGTTAGATAAGGTCCTGGCCATAGTGGGAGGAAATTATTGTAAAGAGGGTTAGTCTAGATCAGTGATCCCCAACAAGTAAAAACCTGATGTACTGCCAAACAGAGTCTCCTGTAGGCCACCAGTCCACATAACCAATCATAGCCCTTATTCGGCATCCCCAGGAATTTTTTGATGCTTGTGTTGCTCCTCAACTTTTTTTACATTTGAAATTGGCTCAGGGGTAAAATAAAGGTTGAGGATCACTAGATGATAATGAGGACCAGAAATCTGAACTTAGGGTTTCATGACTGACATAATGTGTACGCTGGTAGCAGCATTATATTTGTGTTCACTAATGCACGCTATAATATGAGCGCGCTTAAGTAATAGTGGGAATGAGTAATAAGACTGAAGCTGTTGGAGTTAAACTTTTGAATCATTGCATGGCATCTGGCAGATTTATTGTATAGGACACGTTTTTTTTCCTGTGTTCAGTTCTAATGTGTTCCATCAAAGGGGAGCACAGGATGAAACGCATTCTTTCATTTGTTCAAGGGCTGCACTCACATAGGCATGTGTAGATGCTGATTGCAGTTGGAACGCAACATGTTGCGTTCCCTCTGTGTTCGGTGCTGACATGCACCTGTGTGAGTACTGCCCAGTTTAAAGGAAATTATTGCATTTCATCTTGCACTCCCCTGCGGTGAAACCGATTAAAACTTAACCCAGGAAAAAATAAGCTTCTGTAAAAGAGCCCTAAGAATATGGTAAAGTCCCAGATTAGTGGAAAGGCCAACAAAGCCCCGGGCCTAGGGTGGGAGGATTTTAGGGGGTGCATGCTGCTTAACCACACTCACATTGTTTCAGAAACACTGGGGATGCGCAGGAGATTTTTTTTTTTTAGGTTTTCAAATTTCCCATGCTCCAATCCTGATGATTTCTGCAAATAAAAGGGAGGGGATGGGGGCGACAAACGTCAGTAGGTCTAGCGGTGCCCGATATTTAAATCCGGCCTTGTACAGACCCCTCATGTAAATTAAGACAAATATAATGTGCTCCGTTTGGAAACCAAATAGGTTGGAACAGAACAGAATGCATTGTGAATGTTATATGTAATAAATTGATAGAACATCTGAGTGATACAGGTATGGGACCTGTTATCCAGAATGCTTGGGACCTGGGGTTTTCCGGATAATGGATCTTTCCGTAATTTGGGTCTTCATATCTTAAGTCTACCAGAAATTCATTTAAACATTTGAATAAACCCAATAGGCTGGTTTTGCTTCCAATAAGGATTAATTATATCTTAGTTGGGATCAAGTACAAGCTACTGTTTTATTATTATTACAGAGAAAAAGGAAATCATTTTTAAAAATTTGGATTATTTGGATAAAATGGAGTCTATGGGAGACAGCCATTCCGTAATTCGGAGCTTTCTGGATATCAGGTTTGCGGATAAGGGATCCTATACCGGTATATTGTATAAAAAACAAACACACAAAGACACTACACTTCAGGAAAACACATTTTACTTCCTGCAGATCTTTACCTAAGGTCATAGCCTGGGGACACCCTTTCAAACCAAAGGCAACAATAAGAGGCATATTTATCAAGGGTTGAATTTCGAAACTTCAAAAAGACCAACTGAAATGAAGATGAAGTTTTTTTTGGTTGAATAGGTCCATTTTCAATCGAATAGGTCCGTATTCGGCCGAATACGAATTATACGAATCATAGGAATAGCGCATTTGATCGAAATTCGATTCAAAGTTTTTCCCCCAAAAAAACTTAGATTTTTCAAAGTCCACCAATTGAATGGTCAACGTCAAATTTTTAAAGAGACAGTACATAATAAATTCCGATATTCGAATTTTCTAATTTTTTTCAAATTCGAATCGAATTTGGACTATTCCCTAGTCGAAGTACACAAAAAATAGATTGAAATTTGAATTTTTTGCATTCGAAAATTTACCTCGACCTTTGATAAATCTGCCCCTTAATGTAAAGGTATGGGACCAGAATGCTCCGAACCTGGGTTGGGTTTTTTAGATAAACTGATCTTTCCATATATTGGATCTTCATACCTTCTACTAGTCTACTAGAAAATCATTTCAACAATATATAAACCCAATAGGGTGGTTTTGCTTCCAATAAGGATTAATTATATCTTAGTTTGGATCAAGTACAAGCTACTGTTTTATTTTTCCAGAGCAAATGGTAATCTTTTTCAAAATTTGGATTATTTGGGTAAAATTGAGTCTATGCGAGATGGCCTTTCTGTAATTTGGAGCTTTCTGCAGAACCGGTTTCCAGATTATGGATTTCATACCTGTTCTTTAAAATTGTATTAAACCATTACAGTTCTCAATGGGGCAGATTCACAAAAAGTCGTAAAAGTGAGTGTTATTTATAGCATGCCTTAAAAATATCACTTCTTATATTTTTAGAATTAATGATCGATTCACTAAAAGTTCACTTGTCTGACTTAAGAAGAGATTTTTTTTCGTTCATTTTCAGTGAATTGTGTCCAATATTTTATGTGCATTTTTTTAAGCCATTTGATATTATACGTTTTTAGTGCAATCTATAGCACCTAAGACATTCGGGATACAACTGACAAGTCTCTTTATACAATATTCTAGTCATTTGTTTTCCTGGGAAACTTGATATAATTCCACGACACTTAGGAGATTATTTACTGAACTCCGAATGCAAAAATCATGAAAAATTTGTGTTTTTTTTATTTTTATAAAATCTGACTTTTAAAAAATCACAAATTTTTCGGAATGTATTAAACCCTGAGTATGGTAAAGTACGAATCTGAAAATCCGGCATCTCAGACCTGTCGAGGTTGCATATAAGTCAATGGGAGAAGTCCCAATGTTTTTTTGATGTGCGCTGGGTTTCAGGCAATACTGGGGGTTTTCAGGTGAAAATTACAGAAAATTTTTGAAAAACCTGATGAAAAAGTCTGAAAAATTTGTGAAAATTCTCTTTTTTTCCCCACAAAGCAAATTTTTGCAAAATGTAATAATAAATAAGCGTAAGAAACCCGAGCGAATTTGATCGGAATTTGTATTGAGATACGTTCGGAACTTTGTTAAATAACCCCCAGAATGTAGTACATTCTGGACCTGCCCAAGGCACCATGAAAATGTGTCTTTAATTGCTGCCCTACAGCTCTTCACTACTTCTTCCTCTATTAATCCATCTCATGTTGTGTAGTAATGCCTACTCATTGGAGGTGTTAAATTTCAAAGTAATTATCGCACTATTTTACACTTTTATCGCTTAAAATGCGTTAGGATTAATTCTATTCTATAAATATCACAATGCAATTAGAACACAGCCATGCGTTAATGCAGAATTAACACTTGCGATATGTCTATTAGCGCATGCGAAAATACTTTGATGAATCATTCCTTAAATACTGCACAAAACTGTGTGTTAAGGAATAACGACCTTTTGTGAATCGGCCCCAATGTATTAACTTGGTAAAGAAATGTAGAAGTATTAAGGACTAACCATTGTCACTTTGCACAGCTGTAAGTAAGGAAATAGGAAATTACAGTGTGAGACTGACCTGATGGGATTATCTCTACTTTTTCCAGGCATCTGCTTGTGTTTAATTTATTCTCCGAAGTGAGAAAGATTTAGTTCAGGAGTCTGTGATGTGGCACAAAAATTATAAAGGCCAAGATTATAGCCACAGATAAACAGGATAATTCAGGGAGGCATTTAATTGTTCTGTATATAGCTGGTAACTAGCGATGGGCAAATTTATTCGCCAGGCGCGAATTCGCTGCAAATTCCCGAAAAAAAAATGGACACCGGTGTCAAATTCACCCATCAATACTGGTAACATTGATACAGTGTAAATGAAAGAGCTTGAGTTAATATATTACACAAAATAACCGTTTAAGCTGTAAACAACAAGATAGGTTCTGCCTGCACATTAATAAAGATAATACAAGATTTCTTGGAATTTTGATCATAGAATAATGTCGTGTCGTAGTAGTGATGGGTGAAATTGACCCGTTTAGCTTCTCCAAAATTTTTAAAAAATAATTTCCTTTTTCTCTGTAGTAATAAAACAGTGACTTGTAACTGATCCAAATGAAGATATAATTAATCCTTATTGGAGGCAAAACCAGCCTATTGGGTTTATTTAACACTTACTTGATTTTCTAGTAAATGTAAGGTATGAAGATCCAAATTACGGAGATATCTGTTATCTGGAAAAACCCCAGGTCCAAAGCTTTCCAAATAACAAGTCCCATACCTGTAAAATAAAATATTGCTAAGCATATCTGGAACTAATTATTCCTAGCCACAAATTATATCTGTAGAATTCAATGCTTACATTAGACTCTTAGAATTCTTTTATGGATATAAATGATGTAAAACCTTTAAATGAATACCATTTGCTTTAGATACAAACCTACATGGGTTTTTTCCTCGATCCATTTAATCATGTCTGTTGTCATGGTGTAATGATAATGACTATTTCATTACTATTGTGATCTGTTTTACCATTCTCTGGGTATAGCTGCTATAGAAAGGAAAATACAGAAGGAAAGGATATAAAAAAAGGAAATTCACTTTGTTCTTTAAACATCAAAAACATCTGAATGAAGGCTGTAGTAAGCAATGAAAAAGATGGATTCATCAATTCTATTTTGCATGTATTTTCCTCTTTTTAAAAATTGCAGGTTTGCATATATGACCCCTGTTTATGTGGCAGGAATGAGAGGCTTGTGGATATGTTCAAACATACTATATATTCACAAACTCCTAAACCTTGGATAGAAGTGGATTTAATGTAAATAACAATTCTTTTAGCCACCAATAAGGATTAAATATCTTAGTTGGAATCAAATACAATGTTCTGTTTTAGTATTACAGAGAAAAGGGAAATAATTAAATTTTAAATTATTTGATTAAAATGTGAGATGGCCTTCCTGTAATTTGGAACTCTCTGGATAACTGGTTTACTTTACTATTTTACTACTAGGGACAGTATATTTCTTAGACAAAATATCCCCATCACTGATTATCTAAGCTCTGCGGCAAAAAATGATTGTAAACATAGAGGAACGTGTCATAGAAATCATTTGTTGCTTTCAAAGTTTTGTTTGGAGCCTAAGCTGTTTTGTATGTTTTTGTAGTATATCAATTCTATTCTATGGTCATCATACTCCATCATTACTGACCTGACCCTCCTGCTGGCTATGGCAAAAAAAGTAATTCTGCTGCAAACGGCACCAGTCCAGTGATGCAAGATTAATGTCATGATATCATTGGCCCAGACTTTCTCGTTTCAACAAAAAAAAACAACTTTAGATATTGTATGCCTTAAGAAGCACTCAATGCATTGGGCTGTAGAATGCTCTATGTACTTTCCACATACATATTCAACATATTCTTCCATAAATGATAGGATTGAGTATACTATAAAATATTGAATTTCAGATGAAGCCAAAGTCCTGTTTTTTGTGAATAAATGTGAAGAAATCTTGACAGTGGAGATGAACATACACAAAACTGAAGTACCCTGTTGTCCTGTTGTCCATCTAAGGCCCTGTTTATAAAAGGCTTCTAAAGTTCTGCAGTAATATATATATATATATATATATATATATATATATATATATATATATATATATATATATATATATATATATATATATATATATTTGCACAGTGGATGGCAAACTGCTTCCAGGTTACTCCCAGTTGCACGGTTAAATATCAATATACATTTGCATAGAAGAACCAGCACCAACAAGGCTTAAGAAACGTTGCTGGTACTTCTTTGCAAATATATATATATATATATATATATATATATATATATATATATATATATGAAGACAGAAGGACTCGCACACCATTTTCAGTGAATAAAACAGTGTTATTTTATTCTTTGATGCATTTCCATATATATATATATATATATATATATATATATATATATATATATATATATATAGCTTCAATTCGAAATGAATCGTCCCTGGACCAGCACTTCCCTTTGTGAAATCATTGATTTTTATTCATATACATGTTACAGTGCTCAAATGTTTCGGTCCTTGTTAGGACCTTTTTCAAGGACCAAAGTGTTGGAGCACTGTAACATGTGTATGTGACTAAAAATCAATGATTTCACAAAGGGAAGTGCTGGTCCAGGGATGATTCATTCCAAATTGAAGCTATATGCCAAATAATTGACTGTGCACCCCAAAGCCTATTCAGATAGAGTGCGGACACAGAATTTTGAGATATATATATGTGCCGACATGTGACTCAGCACTTTACAGAAATTGTTCACCATTGTTATTAGTTCCTGCCCCAGTGTGGCAAACCTGAACAATTCAAATAAGGTGAACCCACACTTTAAAGACTATTAAGCCTGATCCAACCGGCAACAGATTTATCCACAACCCAACCTGCTGCCCGCCATGAAACCAGAAGTCTAAGTGAGGTAGAAGGTAGGAAGCAAGCTTGTGAGTTAACCACCCAGTGCACCAAGGCAGCAGTATTTACTGTTTAGCCACCATTCGTAAGACATCAAAACGAATGGCATTGCTACATGAATGGATAAGCAAAATGAGCTTCATGGGGAAAACGAAAGAACTGCTAGAAACAGCATAGGATAGGTTTCAAGGTTTTCTGGAAACATGGCCGCAAAAAAGATAAGGTGGACCAAGATGGATAAGATATCACTGCATTCTTCTGTTCTGTGTTATCTTTTAAATGTACTATAACCCAAAACTACTCTTCATAGTCAAGCTGCATTCTTACCAAAGACTGACGTCTTAAGAATCAAAATGATAGTTTTTCCCTAATTTACTAGTTTTTTTTAAATATTTTTTACCAATGGAATGGTGCCCTTCCAGGGCTGGAAATAGGGGTAGGCAGAAGAGGGATGTGCCTAGGGTGGAGTGGCAGGGGGACCTCCTCTGCTGCTTACCCCTTTTCTAGCCCTTATCCCATCACTGCTTAGCAGTTATCTTCTGAGCCACGGGTTGTCTGTCTACTCTTGCGCATGCGTGGCACAAAGTTTCCAGCTGCACAAGCTCATGCACGAGGTGGGGGCAGAGAACTGGCCAGCTGGGTTGCCAAGGATGCCCAGCCAGCTTGGCCTGCCTCTGCTCCTATTTCCAAATATGTACGGTTAGCCCCGTTTCTGGTAGAGCTGCATTCAGCTGAATGTCAGGCAATTCCCATGCATTTTAAATCCTTACGTGTAATACAGTCACCATAGTCTAATCACTATTAGGCAGGCCTAATTCCCATTGGAGGAAATTCAAAATAAATGTTTATTATTATTATTATTATTATTATTAATAAAAAAAATGTTGTAATTGTGGCATCAAATACACAAAACTGTTTCCACCATATTTCCACCTATTCTTACAGTGTTGTAGTAATGTTATTGTTGTGTCTTTGCTACAACATTATTTTGAGAATTTGTCATAACAGTTTTAAACATAATTTTTGTTTGGCCAAAATTTCATCAAACTTTGTACATGTGAGTCGGTATGGCTAGGAATGAGAGAGCTGATTCCTGGAAACTCTTATGTAGACTGTTCAGAGTTATCTCTATACTTTTTCACATCGTCTCCCCAGCAACACTTAAATTATACATGCACATCTTTCTGGTCAATTGTTTCATAAACCTTCCCTGGCTTTCACTTGTTGTTCCGGCTATTTGACTGATTGGTTCTGAAAAGTCATGGTAAAATGTTGCATTAAGTCAGCTGTTAGTGGAGTCACTCTGACAGGTGTAATGTTCTCCTTAAGACACTGTAGTAGGCAAAGTATTACTTTACTCAGTCATGGAGCTAATGGCATTACATTTGGGACAGCTGCGGGTACATCTGGTGATAAACTACCGTTATCTAAGCTTTATGATGCAAGAGGCTGCCAACTCTCCCGCAAGCAGCATATAAATTATGTCAATTGCTCATGCACTGTTTTTAACCCTGGTTTCCTTTGAATTATGGATGATACACAGGGACAAGATTTGCTTTTAGTGTTCCCTTGTGCCCATCTGTGCACCGAGTGCAGTGAGCAGTCATAATCTCAGTGTGTGCAGTCAAGGGAAGCCTAATATAATCACAATATGACCATATAACTTGTATATGAACCATTAAGGAACTTGCGCTTAAAAGGCTGCAGGCTATTTTGTTAAGCTTGGCTGCTTCACTGGAAGTAAAAATGGCAGGTTCACACTAACTTCAAAGCCAGTGTTTGCAATGATATAATGTTCCTTCCTGACAGCAGCTAATGGAAAGATATAGGCGCTATTATTAATCTCTATTAAATTATAACCAAGCAAAATTATTTGGGGTTGACCAAAGTGCTATCAGAAAGGCCGAAGACAAAACCTTCTAATTTTATTACCAAAAACTTTGACTTTTCTACCAGATTTGGAAGACGGGTATATCTAAAAAAAAATTGATCTATATAATACAAAAAAATGGCATTTTAGCATCATTTCCTGACCACATTTCCTTATGGTTTAATTTAATTCGTTTTCATGTAAAGTAATGGTTAATTGTTAATGATGGGCGAATAAATACGCCAGGCAAATGTCTGCATTTTGCCGCGTGCGAATAAATTTGCGCAACTGCTGCAAAAATTCGACATCGATATTTCGCTGGCATCAGGAAAATTGGGAGCATGTAGGAAAAGTCCATTGCATTGAAATCATCACACGTCAACATTATTCGGACGCCCATTGACTTTTATGTCAGCATCAAAATTAGCGTTTCACTAATTTTTATCAAAGTTTCGCAAATTTTTTAGCGAAATGAAACAGGACAAATTCGCCCATCCCTATTATTTTAATAAAGGTTACAAAGTTTGCATTTACAAGTTTCTTCTAAACATATGATTAGTTGCTAAGGGTTATGAGACCTGGCAAAAACTGACTTTGATTACATTGCCCCCTTACGTGCAATAAAATGGCTTTAAAACGCAAAGAAGAAGCCAAATGAAGAAACTTTCCAATAAGGGGCAGATTTATTAAGGGTCGAAGTGAATTCGAGGGAATTTTCCAAGTAAAAAAATTTGAAATTCGAAGTAATTTTTTGGATACTTCGACCATCGAATAGGACTTCAAATTTACTTCGACTTTGATTCGAAGTAAAAATCGTTTGAATATTCGACCATTCGATAATCGAAGTACTGTCTCTTTAAAAAAAACTTAGACTTCAATACTTCTCCAAATTAAACCTGCCAAAGTGCTATGTTAGCCTATGGGGACCTTCTACAACATTTTTCTAAGTCTTTAGAGGTCGAAGGAAAATCCTTTGATCGATCGCTGAAATCGTTCGATTCAGTGACCCCATTTGAAAGCTGGAAAGAATCAAAAGATGAAAGCAAATAATTAAATAATGATACGAAAAATTGAAGGCCAATTGAATTAGCTTAGAATTAGCAATTCTATAACATACTAAAAGTTAACTTAAAGGTGAGCCACCCCTTTAAAGTTACATTTGCTATAATTTCTTCCCATGATACCATTACATTGTATCTTCAGTCAGCTCTACTTAGGTCAGGACTCCCAGTCTTGCAGTTTCTGTGATTAACAGGCCTAAGATTAACATGATTACCAGCAGTGTGCATTGTAGGAAATTCAGATTTGATTAGAGAAAATCTGTTTTGTTATTGTTAATGAAGGAATGTCCAATTTTTGGGAGGACATCGCCTCTAAAGGAAGATTCTCTAACATTCTTTTCGCAAGCCTTTTTCAAGCAAGTGAAGGTCTCTGAATGCTCACTGCAGAGTAGGAACCCATATTATCTACTCCTTTGTGCTAAATCGGTAGAATGTTAATCAAAATGATTTCATATTTGAAATACAGAAGGACAAAACGGAGATCATTTGGATTCTCCTATCTCATGGTTTTTATATCAACGCTTAATCCTAATGAACATTTCCTGCAATTAATTTAAATTTATTTTACCTAGAGTATGTTTAAAGGAATAGTTCAGTGTGAAAATAAAAACTGTGTAAATAGATAGGCTGTGCAAAATAAAAAATGGTTCTAATATAGTTAGTTAGCCAAAAATGTAATATATAAAGGCTGGCGTGAACAGATGTCTAATAAAACAGCCAGAATCCAACTTCCTGCTTTTCAGCTCTATAACTCTGAGTTAGTCAGCGACTTGAAGGGGGGCCACATGGTACATTTCTGTTCAGTGAGTTTGTAATTGATCTTCAGCATTCAGCTCAGATTCAAAAGCAACAGAAATGACCCATGTGGCCCCCCCTCAAGTCTCTGATTGGTTACTGCCTGGTAGCCAGGGCAACCAGTCAGTGTAAACAAAGAGAGTTGAAAAGCAGGAAGTAGTGCTCTGACTGACTTGTTATACATGAAATCACTCCAGCCTTTATACATTACATTTTTGCCTAACTAACTATATTAGAAACATTTTTTATATTGCACAGCCTATCTATTTACCCAGTTTTTATTTTTACACTGAACAATTCCTTTAAAGAGCTTGTTTGCTTTTTCTATTTATCACTAGGGCTGCACGTCTAACTAAGGAAGTATGAGGACATAGATCTATGTTTCTATATTTTTATATTTATGATTTTAATTTATGATGATTAACAAGAGGTCAAAACCAGAAAATTGTAGGCTTACACAGGTCTGGATCCCAACAAGCTGTTGGGATCCGGACCAGTGGCAGCCTACAATTTCTTTGGTTTTGATTGTCTTCTACCCCTTGCTTAAGGTCTGGGGCATTTGTTTGTAGACCCCACGTCTTTAGTGGTAAGCTTGCATGCTACTCCAACATCACACTGGAAATGATCCATGTGAACTTAACCAGGTATGTAAGTAGTCCCCAAGGCCTTGAGAGCCTTGAAAATACAGTTATAATTCAGAGGGTTTTTTTATATACCCATACCAATCATATAACACTTTGAAAACTTTTTTTATACTGATATTTAAAGAATGTTCATATAGTTCATATAGACCACTGATGGCCGGGGGTGGCACTATGGGGCTCAAGAACATCCCCCTATGTGCTCATTCAGGAAGGTACTTGCATTGGATAAAAACATCTAGGGCTTGTTGACACTTGTTTATATAAATTGCAGTAGTATCCTGTGCTTGAATGGCTGCCCCCATGGCTACACATCAGCTTGTTTATATAAATTATAGTAGTACTTATCTGTTATCTACTGTGTATCCTGTGCTTGAATGGCTGCCCCCATGGTTACACAGCTGCTTGTTTATATAAACTATAGTAGTACTTATCTGTTATCTACTGTGTATCCTGTGCTTGAATGGCTGCCCCCATGGCTACAGATCAGCTTGTGTATATAAACTATTGTAGTACTTATCTGTTATCTACTGTGTATCCTGTGCTTGAATGGCTGACCCCATGGCTACACAGAAGATTGTTTATATAAACTATAGTTGTTTTTCTGAAGCAAACCCCATGGCTACACATTAGCTTGTGTATATAAACTATTGTAGTACTATCTGTTATCTACTGTGTATCCTGTGCTTGAATGGCTGACCCCATGGCTACACAGAAGATTGTTTATATAAACTATAGTTGTTTTTCTGAAGCAAACCCCATGGCTACACATTAGCTTGTGTATATAAACTATTGTAGTACTTATCTGTTATCTACTGTGTATCCTGTGCTTGAATGGCTGCCCCATGGCTACACATCAGCTTGTTTATATAAACTATTGTAGTACTTATCTGTTATCTACTGTGTATCCTGTGCTTGAATGGCTGCCCCCATGGCTACACAGCAGCTTGTTTATATAAACTATAGTAGTACTTATCTGTTATCTACTGTGTATCCTGTGCTTGAATGGCTGCCCCATGGCTACACATCAGCTTGTTTATATAAACTATTGTAGTACTTATCTGTTATCTACTGTGTATCCTGTGCTTGAATGGCTGCCCCCATGGCTACACAGCAGCTTGTTTATATAAACTATAGTTGTTTTTCTGAAGCAAACCCCATGGCTACACATTAGCTTGTGTATATAAACTATCGTAGTACTAATCTGTTATCTACCGTGTATCCTGTGCTTGAATGGCTGACCCCATGGCTACACAGCAGCTTGTTTATATAAACTATAGTTTTTTTTCTGAAGCAAAGACACCGGTTTTGCCACTGCAGGGCAACAGTATATTATACTGGCTTTCCTTAAAAACACTTACATTTTTGGTGTTATTGTTCCTTTAATTATTTGGGAGGTAGGGGCAGAAGAGAAGGATATCTATGAACCCCCCCATCTACCGCTTGCAAATCTAGCATGGCCTAACGCAGCTTGCACTCACTTTTGCGCACAGTTCACGTCTCCCTGCTCCTCTGAAACCTATGGTTATTTGCACAATGGCCAAAGTGCAAAAAAGGCAGATTGTGCCTTTTTTGCACCTATACATTGTGTGGGTATTACATAGCAGCCCTCATATTTAATGCCATTTGTTGTTTAAATCTTGTATAAATATAATTAGACAGGGAGTACCTCAATGAGCTCAGTATATAATGGTGAACTATAACTAGTGGTTCTCTGGAGTTTTTGAGCCTTCCGTATTAAAATACTTTCATTGTGAGGTTACATGATATGTTGCCTAATATTAAAAAAAAACCTGGTTATACGTTCTCTTCTGCTGGAATATTTAAATTTTATTGTTGTGTCTGAAAGGATTTAAAAGCCAGTGGAGATTGATCATATAATATATGTAATTTTATTCTAGACCACAGTGAACTAGCAGTTTGCCATAATGATAGATTATTATGTGTGTAGAACTAATTCTGAGAATATCCTAATTTATTCATATGGAATTTCAACATCGGTATTGCTTTGTCTAAGCTAGTTTCCAAGGCCATCTAAAGTTAAAGGACGGAGGGGGGGGTTATCCCCAGCATAGTCAATCTCCTGTCACTCTCATATTTATAATTAAATAGGTTAAATGCCGTGTTTAGTTTTTCTGCTACAAAGAAACATTTTTATGACAGTCATTTACAAACGACTAAAATTGGCATTCATCCACCATTCCTTCCAATAAAACTGCACAAACTCCATTTCCAGTAGCATCAACTCATAAGAACGAACATGAATCAACAAGCAAAATGAATACACCGTTCTTTACTTTATCTATGAAATTGAAAATAAAATATAAATTCCCTAAATATAACTAGGATGTCATATTAGAGTGTTGTGCTCCTTTATTACTGCATTTTTTCCCTTCTGAAAATCGTGCATGCTACAGGGCTGAATAAATGATACTTCGGGGCATATTTATCAAGGGTCGAATTTCGAATTTGAAAAAACGTCGAAATTCGAATTCAAAAAGACCAACCGAAATTAAGTCAAAGGTTTTTTTGGCCAAATAGGTCTGTTTTAAATCATACGAATTGAATAAGCACAATCGATCGAATTAGATTCAAAGTTTTTCCCGAAAAAAACTTTGGTTTTTCAAAGTCCACCAATTGGTTCTAGGAGGTCCCACAAAGGCTAAAACAGCAATTCGGCAGGTTTTACATGGCGAATGGTTGACGTTGAATTTTTAAAGAGACAGTACAGGATAAATTTCGATATTCTAATTTTTTTCAAATTCAAATCAAATTTGGACTATTCCCTGGTCGAAGAACAAAAAAATAGCTCGAAAATCTAATTTTTTTCATTCAAAAACTCACCTCGACCTTGGATAAATTTGCCCCTTAATGCATTAAGGGATACGATAGAGACCAAAAGGGGCACAAAATGGACAATAACACTTGTGCCTATAGACAATGACCCCGGCAGTATTACTACATAAAGTAGGAATGGGATCTATTCAGAATGCTTGGGAACTGGGATCTTTCCATAATTTGGATCACCATCATTTAAAGGAAAACTATACTCCCAAAATGAACACTTAAGCAACAGATAGTTCATATCTTATTAAGTGGCATATTAAAGAATCTTGCCAAACTGGAATATATATTTAAGTAAATATTGCCCTTTTACATCTCTTGCCTTGAGCCACCATTTCGTCATGGTCTCTGTGCTGTCTCAGAGATCACCTGACCAGAAATACTTCAATTCTAACTGTAACAGGAAGAAGTGTGGAAGCAAAAGATAAAACTCTGTTAATTGGCTCATGTGACCTAACATGTATGGTTTGTTAGTTTGTTTGTGAGTACAGTGAATCCTACGATCCCAGAGGGCGGCCCTTATTTTTTAAAATGTCAATTTTCTATTTATGATTATAATGGCACATACTACTAGAAAAGTATATTATTATGAAAATGGTTTATTTACATGAAGCAGGGTTTTACATATGAGCTGTTTTATGCAATATCTTTTTATGGAGACCTATAAAAAGGCTACTAAAGGCTACTAAAAAGCAATTTTAAATAATAGGATTATTTTGCCGTCAACATGGATTATGCTTAGTTACCATCAAGTAAAATCTACAGTTTTATCATTACAGACAAAAAGAAAACAGTCAATATATATGCCAAAATAGGACATGGACCTTCTCATTAGTTATGAGCAAGTTTTTACCAGGCATGGATTTGTGGTGAAATTCTGCATTCCACCATCACTGCATGTTTTTTTGCAAAACCCAAAAATAGCAAAAATGTGCCCACTGTTTTGATTGCAAGAACACTAAGCGCCACATTATTACACCATTTAGTGTTCAGTTTGCACCTGCAACCTGGGGATTTCTGTGCTCCGCCAGGGCTGATTTTAAGGCAAGAACCTCTTTAGGCAGCTCCTGCAATGCTGCTTACCTTTCCTGTTTCGGAGGGGGACCAGGGAGCCACACTGACAGTGCAGAGAATTTCTGTATTTTATTTAACTCTTAAAGATACTGGGAGTAGCTTTTTGCTGCACCAGGTAACTTGCTCAGAGTTGCTGCCTGAGGCAGTGCCCGTGTTCTGCAATCTGTCTCTGTTCTTGAAGCCTGCCATAGGGAGGCAGTTCATACAGGACTCTGCTACTCCTCACGCCTCTCTAGTTCTCCATGACAAGCAAAAAAATTAAACACAAGTTAAAGGGGACCTGTCACTCGGAGATATTATTTCAAATCCTATTTTATGATGTTAGCCAGGCAAAATAAACTTTACTTACACTATATCAATTATTTAAATCTTGTTTCCGTCAGTCTGAAAATTCACAATCACAGCAAGCTGGCAGCAGCAGCCATCTCATAAACACTGTGTAGGGACCCATAAGTGTAATGGCCCTTATGGCTTCATTGCCTTGCCAGTGCCTCCTTTCCCTGCTGCTGGCTTATACCCATGTAACATATTATACATTATTTGCATACCCTTTCTATTGGTTCTAGGTTGTGACCACCTCCTGCAGTGCTGTAACAAAATGCTTTGCAGGGAGGGGCACTTCTTTGGCCTGCAGCAGTTGACCTGGGCAGTTGTTTCTCTGAGCCTAGAGTCAGCAAGGCCCCAGAAGAAGTTGGGGTACAGGGACCCTTTGAACGAGGTGAGCTAGTGTGTAGTGTAGCTCCTGTAATAGCACTCTATAGAGAGAGTGAGGCAGTGAGGCTAGTGAGATAGAGCAGCTCAAGCTCCAACTAAGAGGATAGAAGGGAGTAGCTCTCCCCCAGGCTTTGCCTGTAGTGAAGGGACCGCAGTAGTGATGAGGGAATTAGGCTAAGGTGTAACTCTGTTCCAAGTCTGCTGTGGGGGTCCAAGCCACATGAGGTACTGAAATCCTGGAAGGTGATCTCTCAACTCCTTTGGGCTATGCCTAGCGTGGTGTGTCTATATGCTGTCTCTGCTACACCTGTGAATGTACTTGGAGATGTACTGTAGCTACCTCCTGTGTGAGTATTACAATCAGGACCGCCATCAGAAATCGCAGGGCCCCATACGACAAAATTTCCTGGGCCCCCTGGGCTGTGCCCACCGCAAGCCCCACCTACAGGTCCACCCTCCCCACCACACAGTAAAAAAAACAAAAAAAATATTGGTGGCTAGAGTTCCCACATGTTAATAAAAAATAAAAAGATATTGGTGGTCAGAGACCCCCATAAAAAAACATTTGTGGCCAGGGCCCCCCATTAAAAAATATTGGTGGCTAGGACTCCACATGAGAAAAAAAAATTGGTGGCCAAAATTGGTGGCCAGCCCCCCCCCACACACATTTTAAGAAAATTGGTGGCCAGGGCCCCTTAAACGTCCATGCCTTACCGAAGTCAGCAGCTCTCAGAAAGATGGGGGGCCTGACTAATCAAGTAAGTGTGGCATGGCCGGGCTCCCCTTACCCTCGGGGCCCCCTACAACTCTCCCCCCTGTCCCCCCCTGATGGCTGCCCTGATTACAATCCCTGTCGCGTGTTGTTTTAAATAAAATCTGTTCTACTGTTTTGCAAAGAACCCCTGGCGTCCAACTCTATTTTGTGTATTTTTGGCAGTAGTGAGTTATAGTTCAACAACATCAGCACGTGTGTTTCCAATTCCGCACAAGCCCATCCTGGTGAAAGGAGGTTGTGTGTAGCCCATGCTCTATCACACTAGTTGGTATTTGACTAAATACAGCCAAAGAGGTACTACAACTGTTATTAAGGCAAGCTTTGCATTATCTCAAAATCATGTTTATGAGCCAGAATGAGGCCCCTTGATGCCCATGCCCGTACACTGGTTACAAATGTAGATAGCAAGGAAGGAGGGGGAAAGTGGGGAGGGCAGTGACATCTAGGAAGTGCAGAATGGAAAGCGAAACTAACTGCCTGCTCCGCCTCTATGCCTAAGGCAAAGAGGAGGGGCATGCAATAAATGATTGACAGCTGAGATATTTAAATGTATTTATAATAGCTATGGATTTTTTAACAAAACAAAGAATTTGGGTTTTGTGTTCAATTTGAAAAGGACTTATTTTATGTCTGGGTGACAGGTCCCCTTTAAAGACGGGAATAGTGGTTGTTATGTCGACCTCCAACCCGCCTCTTATGAATACGGTTTTGCTGAGTGCAGGCTGCACATTAATTCTTGGCAGAATTACATGTTCATACATAAGTGTTTGTTCTGTATGTTGACTTGAGTAATTGACATAATCTTTACAGGGACTAACTAATTGCACAGAATGCAAAAGGTTTTTGATTTGATAGTGATTTATGCATTGACTATAATAGATTTCCCTAATGAACAATTTAGGATTGGGTGTCATGGAGAATTCAGTAATGGGTCCACTGGTGAAGTCAGTTAGAGTTTTGCCTGTTTCTAATATAGGGGCTTCTTCTTCATTATCCAAGTATATAGAGGATTTATAATAATAATAATAATAATAATAATAATAATAATAATAAATATATAGAGAGCTGTGACATTTCCCTATGGTGAGCTAGTTTCATTAATTCTTTGGTAATTGGGACCATCAATGTTGTATCCCTTATTGGGGGAAAACAAAATCCTCTTCTAGGTGGTAAGGGGCAGCTATTGGGAAAATGGCGGTTCTGGTGACAGGTGACAACGTGATCTTTATACCCATTTGAGTTATGCGAATTAGGTAATAGTCAGGTCATAGTAACACCTTTCTCATTGCCTATGTTAGTATTTACAGTATACAGAAAAGGCTAATTGTAATATGTGCTAATCAGTCTTGATAATGTTGAAGAACAGTTTTATGAGACTATAAAGCGTAGATGAGATGTATTATCTTTGGACAGCCCTCCCATCTCCATACAACTGCGCAGCCTGCAATAGCAATGGAATGATGAGGTTACTGGTAGCTTGGTCCATTCCTTTTGTGGCAAATGGGAATCCCTAGTGTTGGACTGACCCACCGGGATACCAGGAAAACTGGTAAACAAAAAGTAAAAACAAAAGGCTAAAAAGATAGAAGCATAATTTATATTATATAAGGAAAAGGGACTAGGAGAATAAAGAGACTGACTGATGAGAGGAGGAAAAATAGTTCGGATAGTTTGGCGAATGGTCCAATAGTCTTAGGTTTTCTGGTGTGCCTCTGGCATCCTACGCCGACTCTGGGAATCTCGGCTTGATATGTTTCTCCCTGAGCAATTTTGTACATGCAGTTGTCTCTGTCAAACCATAGAAGAAACACTTGATGGGATTTCAAGGTTTATATTTTTCACATCTCTGGCCAGTGTCGGACTGGGTTGCCAGAGGCCCACCAGAAAACCTTAGATTGTTGGCCCACTTTTCAAACTATTATTCCTCCTCTCCTCACTCAAACTTTTTATTCTCCTAGTCTTGTATATCTACTGTCCAGGATTAGGTAGCTGGGATCAGTTTTCTGGGGGTAAAGCAGACCACGGCACAATCACAAATCGTGAGAGTGTAGTGTATTTTCTGTAGTTCGTTTTCATTTGCAGCAAATTAACAAAATAAATAGTTCAAAATAAAATCCTTGCCACTTAATGGGCTTCTAACTAACACAGGTTAGTTGCCCTAACTAACCAGGAGTAGGCCTACCACCTGTCTCCCCAAATCAGAAAATATTCAGAAAACAAAGTCCCAAACCTTGTGGTGATTTCAAGCCTCTTGGTGAGCTCACACAGGCAGCTGTCCTGGGTTTTCCCCCCAGACTGAAGCTCCCCACTCTGGCTTGAGCTGCCTTTCAAACTATCCACCTGAGATGCCTCATAAAAACATAAAACATCTGGGCTGGACTAGCAGTCCCAGAACTACTCCAATTAGGAACCTGGGGGATACATAAGCTCCGTCCAGGATTTTCCCAGTTATCCTGGTAGTGACGTTACCCCACTACTTACTATATTCTTCCATTATTAATCATTTTATCCAATAAAGAAATAGGGAATGACCATGAAATAGGCGAAATGGTAAGACGGCCCACTGACACCTGGTCTTGGTGTCAAAGGATAAACCTGGTCTTGGTGCTGCTAGTCTTCTTTCTCGTTGTCCAAGAATTAATTAAAGTGGCTGATGCTTGGTATCCTTAGGGCCTACATCCACTGGGATGCCTTTAATGTGCAGGACTTGTCTGCTGTTCTAGTTCTCTGCATCATCAGCCATTCTGTGCCAGAAAAATAGCTACTGTGCATTTAATATTAGCAGTAACGTCTTACATAAAATATGATTGAGCTCTCCAACTTGGATAGAGGTGATAAGTTTTAGTTGCACTATGCAGGTTTTCTGCTTTACTGCTTTATTGCTGGTTGATGTTATCAAGGTGGCCAAGTCCCTATTTTGAGGTGCTGCTCCCAGAAGGCCTTAGGTGCCGTTGTTGTTACAAAAGATAACATTTACAAACTTTAAGATCATTTTGATTTTTGAATGCACATTAAGATAATTTATATTTTATATAAGAAAATATATTTTTTTTATTGGGGAAAATCTTTAATTTGATTTTTATCCCCATTCACTATGTTATATATCATATAGTTAAGAATATTTTCCAATATAGTTTATATTGTAACAATTTTAACATTTGTCTCTCTTTTAGCTTTTCTGCATTAATCATAAAGAATGATGTTCTTTTTTTAATAATCAGATCATGTATTTTTAGCAATTCAAATGCTGTTCTATTTATTATTGGAAAGTGGGATGTATTCTGTGAAATGAAAACATGATTATTTTATCACTTTTAAACAGCCTCACAAAACAAGTCTATTTATGATTGTGTGATCTTTCTTGGTTAATTATCTGACTGATGTTTCAATAACCTACTAAAACAAGATTGTTACTTTTTACGATCCGAAATAGCCGAATGCAATGCCTTGTACTTGAGAACAGGAATCTAAAATAAATTACTGGAATTAAAGTGTACAATTAGAAGTTGTGCTGTTTTTTCTTTTTTAACTTATAGGTTTTTACGTTAAATAGAAATATGAAATGGTCTGAAGCACCTATATAACGTTTCTAAGTGGGCTTTCCCACACCACTCTGCACCCATGTCTCTGCACCCATGTGGAGGTGATGCAGAGAAATATAACAAGAATGCAAAAAAAAAAAAAAAAAAGAAAGAAATTACATGAAAAAACCGAGTAAAATCAGTGAGGAAAGAGTTATAATCTACCCTGAAGATTGGTACAATAAAACTCAATGGAGTCAGTAGCTCTATGGAACTACATGCCAATACCCAAAATGATATCCAGGCCTGGATTTGCGGCAAGGCCACAAGGACCTAAGGCGACACATTTTTAGGGGCAGCATGCTGCCCAGCTGCATAGATGCACCTCACTGGGAGCGGAAAAAGAGTAAAATGGCGCAGATGGTCTCAGCACGCATGGTTAAGTATTCCGGCACAGTGCGCATCTGAGCACATGCTTGGGGAGGAGTAAGCGCTCGCGAGGGGAGCGGGTGGGTATTTGACCCTCTAACCTAGGGGCGGCCCAAAAATAAATCCGACCCTGATGCTATACTAAATAAAATATAATGGGGCATATTCACTTACGGGCGAATTTTCACCATTGTCAGCTTCGAAACACTTCGCCAGGCGCAAATACTCTACAAACATGCTAATTCACTAAAATACTAAGTTTCATCCCGGGTGTCGAAAACTGGCAACTTTTCGCAAGCATTACTTCGGCTGTGCGAGCATTCCATAGCGAAGATGCGTAGCATTCATTTGCTAGTGATCTTGCGCTTAGGTCAATTTGCATAGGGTGCGAAATTTTAAGTTGTATGGTCTTTATTATAAACTGCAAATGGTTCAAGTTACTGGTTTACATTACACATCTCCAGGGAACCTGAATAAAGACGAGAGAGTTAATATAATGCCCTACACATGAGCCCACTGTAAAATGAATGTAATAAAATGTGTGGAGAAAACCGCTTACCCAAAAAAGTAAGTTAGGACTTTTGCAGCCAATTCTGCTTAAAAAAGGAAAAGTCGCCAGTGTTTTTGAACTTTAATGTATTCTCAGCACACAGGATATGATGTAAGTGACAGATTGAGGAAGATCTAGCTGCTTTATAGCACTTTGCCTGGTCTGAGGAGGTGGCGAAGGCAACTGTGGCAAAAGAGCCAACGTTCAGTAAAATCCGAATTTTAGTCAATTTGCTGAGTAATGTCCGTTCTCAGGAGTGAAAAGTCGACTGGTAATTGAGTGCGAATGACCATTAGAGATGGTCCTGTTCACTAGTGAATTGGCGCCTGCGCCTGTTAGTGAATTGGCGATGTCTCTGCGAGTGGCAACGATGGCGAAAAGTCGCTAGCGTTAGCCACTTCGCTCTTTAGTAAATCTGCCCCAATGTGGCTTAGATGCTTGATACAGTAAAGTAAGCTTCTCTGGGCATTTCTGTTTGTTGTCTCGTCTTTTCTCTCTCTTATTCTATTCATTTTCTACTATGACCAGCCGATTAATTCATTTACTACAATTGTATTGGTTATTTGCTCAAAGTTTGGCAACCTGTCCAATTTCTGCTGGAGATGTTTTAGGGCAATACAATTGCTTATTATGGTTTAGGAGGTGATGGGGTAACCTAAAGGATGTGATGGGATAACAAATGAAAAAATGTTAAGAAAAAAGAGAAGAGGCTTTAATAAAGACATTTGGGTGCCACTGGTAAAGAGATCAACAGGCTAAGAGTTTCTGTTAAAAAAAATTCCCTGGAAGGTATGAGTAATAATAGAATGAGAATAAAGCAAAGGCAATGATACCAAGCACTTGGAGGAAGTTTAATATGAAAGAATGGTCAGCTGCACCAAATACAGAAGAAAGATCTAGAAGTATGAGAATGGATTAGTATCCCTGGTGCTTAGCAGCATGAATGTCACCGATGATTTTAATTAAAGCTGCATCAACGGAATGAAATATGTGGAAATATGACTAAAATGAATCAAAAGGACCGTTGACATTAAGGAAGTTCTGCAAATGGTTACAAATTGTTCAAGGTGCTTTGAAGGGTAAATCAAGATTAAAAGTGGCTTGTGTTAAGTTGGGTAAGTGAAAAACTTCTTATGTACCAGGGTGACTAGGACATGCTTGGGGGTAGCTAGTAATACTCCATTTTGGCGGAATGAATTGTATTTACGTGTTAGTGTAGGAATTACATTGCATGAAAGATCTTTTAGGAAATGCAATGTGTTGGGGTCAAAAAAACAAGTGGAGGATGGAGAGGAAGAGAGCTTTTTTCATCTTTCTGACATGGAAGATAGTGGCAGGAGGCCTCAAGGGTCTTAGCATTCATAGGCAGAATAGTAGAAGATGTGTCAGGGGTGTGTTTTTTTCAGCATTTTAAATATACTGTGGATTTGAAGTGTAAATCTTAGGTAAGTCAAATATGCATTTTTAAAGCTTGGTCTACAGCAAGAGTTTTCCTCAAACATGAAACTGCCTCTTGGACATTGGGTAGGTAAATATTTGTCATTTAAGTAGGCAGATCACTGATAGCCCATACAAACTGCTGAAGATGCCATGAAAACCCCCTGAAAGTGCTGTAGAGCCCAAAGGACATCAGTAGGCATTTACTGTATAGTAGCTGTATCACTTAAAGGCTGTCGTCCACTCACTTCCAACATATGTCATTGATTTCAAAAGGAATGTAGGACTACTTGCAGATCAAGTGAAAATTCTTGCTCCTCTTACCTTCTCTACGAGTAAGAGGGACTAAGGGGCAAATTCGCCAGCGACAGCTTCGCTCACAGTGCAACACTTCGCCAGGCGTAGATTTGCCAGGACAACTCTAATTTACTAAAATTCGAAGTTGCGTCCAGGGCGACGAACGCTGGCGAAGTAGCACTAGCATTACTACGCCAATCTAAGTGAAGTTGAGCTAGCGTTGCCTAATTTGAATGAACGTATATGTTGCAGCAAATACATTACATTACACAAGCCCAGGGAACCTTAATAAAATAAAATAAAATAAAGTTGTTATATTGCCGTACACATGAGCCCAATGTATAGTTTATGTGCCATATGCTAAAAAATGTAGGGTGGAAGCCGGGTACCCCAGAAAAAATTTAAGATCTTTTGCAGCCTATCACCCTGAAAAATTAAAAGTCACCAGCGTTTTTTGGGACTTAGAAAAATTTTCAACTATTTTTTGAGGAAGTCCTATCTACTCTATTGCACTTTGCCTGGTCTGAGGTGGCGAAGGCATGTCTGGCGCAAGAGGTAACGTTCAGAAAAATCCGCATTTTAGTGAATTTGAGAAGTAACGCTCTTTCGCCAGAGTGAAACTTTGCCTGCCGTAAGAGTGTGAAGTAGCGCTAGAGTCTATCTCCTTTGCTAGCAAAGTTACACCAGCAACCGTTAGTAAATCGGTGAAGTATCAAAATGATGTCACGCTGGTGAATTTTTGCCAGCGTTAGTCAATTCGCCCTTTAGTAAATTTGCCCCTAAGAGTCTAAGAGTAACAGGGACAAGGAATAAGAGTTTTAATTTTATACAAGGCCAAAAACATCCATCTTTTTTCCTCATGACAAAAATGCCTGCCCCAGCAGGGGAAGAGAATGACTGGATGAACTGTCCTGTAAGTTTTCCGAAATTTTCCTAAATATATAGGTTTTGAAAGGAACCATTGGGTAGATCTGACGCAAAGATCTGATCGTTTGAATCAAGGATTTGTACGATTTTCGGACCGTGTGTGGAGAGTCCCGACATTTTCCGTCCAGGGGAGATCGATCATTTGGTCGATCGGACAGATTAAAAGATTTCTGTCGGCTGCCGATAATTTCTATGCGTGTATTGCCGATCGTATGAATTTCAGAGGGAGACTGTCACTAGCTTTGTCGGACATAACTTTCATACGAATGCTGTCAGGGGCAGAACATTGGCTGATCTGTTCTTTTCTACTTTATTTGATCTGAATGGTTAGTGGCAGGTCGGGAGATGGGAAAGTCCGATCATATGATGATTCGTACAATCGGATCTTTGCGTCTATGGCCAGCTTTAGTTACGTGTGGGAAATCATATGGGTTATGAGGTTGCAGGATCTCATCAGACGTTTTACTAAAGACATCCACAAAGTCTCTGTAATCACCTGGAAAGCTTGGAGATCAATTGATTCTATAAGAAGTCAACAATTTAATGGCTATAGCACAATTGTAGTGTCAGGGTCACAAGGCCACTTGAATGTCAACATAAGTGCAACTTTACGAAGTGCATCAACAACTTTTATTACCTAATAAACTGAATTTTTCGCACAACCGACTACTGCCAGTTTAGGGGCCATGTAGCCAAAGTGTCAGTTATGAAGTTTTGCATTCACAGTTATTTCGACATTCTTTGGCAAGGGCATCAAGTTGATCATAAGATGTTTGGCATTCCTATTTCCAGCATGATGTTGTATCTTTGTACATAAGATAATATGCTATAATGTGCAAGTACTAATGCAAATATTAGAAATTATTTTTAAACATTGTAACGTCACTGTAGATTTGCATTCGAGTAGCTTGGAAAACTATACAAAGACATAGGGGCAAATACACTAAAGGGCGAATTTTCGCAGCAAAGGCTCTGCCACACTTTGCGCCACTTCGCCAGTCGCAAATTCTCGACCATTTCACTAATTCACTAAAATGCCAAGTTGCGTCTCTGTAGCCGAATGCTGGTGAAGATTAGCTAGTATTAATTAATCAGCACAAGCGATTCATATAGATCTTTCGCTAGCGTTTAGTCGTGCAGGCCGCAACTTCGCTAGTACTCTTATGCTTCGGTCAATTTGAATAAGGTACATATAGGTCATATACTGTATATGTCTTTATTAGAGATGTTGGTGCAAATGCTTGAAGTGGCCACTTATTAAAAATGTCCAAGGAAGCAAAAGAATTACAAAAGAGATCATCTATTGTCCTAGACATGAGCACACCCTAAAACAAATTTCGTATGCCCCTCAAATTGTTTAAAAAAAATTAACACAAACATCTTTAACAAGACTTTTGAAGACAATCCCGCTTTAAAATATGAAACTTTTATGACTTTTATGACTTTCTGGCATACAGGATATGATGTCACTGACATAAGATTGAAGGAGGATGTACCTTCATCTAATCAGTTCGCCAGGTCTAAGGTGGTGAAGGAAACTCTGGTGGTAACGTTCTGTAAAACTTGCACTTTAATAAATTTACAGAATAACGATCTTTCGCCTGAACGAAAATTCGCCTGGAAATAGGGTGCAAAACTACCCTACCATGTTTATACCCGTTCCTGAAACTTCTAACTGTAATCTGCAGGGTACCGCAGGTTTTTATGGGTAACCCGTGGGTACCCGACCCGATGCAGGTCTCTACCTTTGAATGTCTTTCTAAAGCAATAGGAAAAGGTGGTCTGTAAACCCTGTAAACTGTTCTAAACTTATATATTAGCTGATAATTTTTTTTTATCTTTGTCCCTGCTGAGCAGAATCCCTGAGTTTCATTAAAGGCAGTTGTTAGAATTGATACAATAGTTACTAATGTCACACGGATGCTACAGAGAAATGTATCAACTAATGCAGCAAATTGTATCAGTTCTAAACCTGCTCCTTGATCACTGAGCTGCCTGAATCAAACACCAGTGACAAGAACAGGAAACTTTAATTTTGAAAAACCGCTAAAAAAAAATAATATGGAAACCAATTGAAAAAAGCCTTTATTCCTGAAAACAACTGAAATGAAAAAAATGTTTGGAGAGTGAGCAAACCCTTTTAAATAAACAAAGTTTTATTGTGAAAGTTACCATAGATATTTATATTTAAAAGATGCCAACCTAATTAGGCCATTAAATGCAACAATCGTTCCCTTGAAATATTTATTGCTATAAACAACATAAACAATTGCTAAGGTATAGTTCCACAGTGCATTTTTGTATTGCAAGTGTCACTGCAAACTCAGTAAGTCATAAAAATAATGGGAAGCCGTGGGCCTTATTTAGTGGTTTATTAAGCAAAAAAAACACGTAATAATGCTTGTACCGGTTATTTACAGGACAATTCTTCAAATGGGTGAGTAGATTGTTAAAGTTATGACAGTTTATCCTAATGAGCTTCCGCTGCACACTAGATTTCAGGTAGTGTCGCTATATCGGGAAAAAAGTAGAATTACAGAAAATAGTGTGGAAATTCTGTAAAATTCAGGTTATTAAATTGAAGTTTTTTTTTTTATTAGGTTTTGTTACAGGCCTGTGAAGCAGTCTTGCATGTGAACTGCAGGGATTCCTAGAAAATGTGTTTAGTTGATTTCCTTTAGTTTATCTCGCTACTTTTTAGATGCAGAGTCGGACTGTAATTTCAGGGTTCACTGGGAGTGGGATTTTTAGGGCCTTCTATACATATTAAAGGGCCCTACAGTGCCCAGTGACTATCCTCGCACACAGTGGTGTAACTAGAGTGCCTCAGGCCCCTGCAAAACAATCTTCAAAGGGAACCCCAACCTCCCTCCCAGTGTCGGACTGGGACACCAGGGGCCCACCAAAAAATCTTAGACCAGGAGCCCACCAAAAGACCTTAGATCAGCGACCCACTCAGTACTATTATAATTCCTCTCCTCACGCAACCTCTTTTCTGCTGTTCTCTTTTCTTTACATGCTATAATCTATTATTCAATCTATTTAGTCTCTTTGTTCTCATAGAAATAGGTAACAGGGCTGCCCTGAAATCACGGGGCCCCATACAACAAAATTACTAGGGCTAGTAATTTAAAATAAAAATACATATTGGTGGGCAGGGGCTCTGAAGGCCCCAGGTTCTACATGTAAAAATATAAAAGAACCCGATTTACAATATACATTCATTAAAACCTTTAGAGACCTATTTGGGTTTCTTAGCTTCCCCTGCTAGAATGTTGGAATTTGAATTAGAGATTTGTACTGTTTGTGTATTGGTCTACCTATAGAAGAGTTTTCTGTAATGTCAATTTTAATAGGTAATTCCAAATATATGGATTGATATCAAGTTATCACTGTATTACACTGGTATCATATTACAATATGTTGGCACTTACTGGTATCATATTTGTACTACATTGTACCACACTAACATTAGATTGGTATCACATTGGCATTGCACATACATTACACTAATATATGGTTGCCACCTAACCCCTTTAATACCGAAAACATGTGGAATACACAGCTTGCATGGCTAATGAGCAATTCATTTACATGCATTATGCATGGCTGCTCATAAATCAGTTCAGTTTGCAGCATGCATCTAAATTAATTGCTAATTAGCCATGCAAGCTGAGTATTCCACATGTGTTCGGTAATAAAGGGGTGAGGTGGCAACCCTACACTAATATCGCACTGGTATACAAATGTATCATACTGGCACTGCTCTACCACCACACTTTCACTATTTTGGCAATATTGGAATCACATTAATATTACATATGCACTACATTTGTATTACATAGTCACTTCATGGCACAATATTGGCACCACACTGGCATTGAATGTCACTACACTGATACACTCACTGGCACTACATTGGTATTACAAATGCAATATATTGTTAGCCTATTGGCATTACATTGGCATTAGACACCATGCTGCACCATATCGGTACATAACACTACAGGGTACTATGCAATTCCTTAATTAGAAGAGGAATCACTTGCCTTCTGAGAATTTTATTTATTATGGACAATTAATTTTACATTATGCATGTTTGAATATATGTGTTGATATTAATGTAACACTCTATCATAGTTTTAGGGGGAAACATTTTGATTTAATAAAAAAAAAAATACTCACATTCCACTTAAAGGCGACCCATCACCCCAAAAAATTATTCAAAGTCCTATTTTATCACATTAGCCAAGCAAAATGAACTTTAATTACACTATATAATTTATTTGAACCTTGTTTCCTTCAGTCTGGGAATTCATAATTATAGCAAGCAGGCAGGAGCCATTTTGTGGACACTTTTATTAAGACAAGCCTTGCATCATCTCAGAATATTGTAAGTGCATCAAAATGGGGGACCTGATGTCCATCCCCATGCCCTGGCTACACAATTAAATGGTGAAGAGAACAGTGGAATGTGGGGAGAGCAGTGACATCTAGGAAGTGAACTGAATGGAAAGTGAAAGTAATTGTCTGCCCGGCCTCTATGCCTAAGGCATATAGGAGGGGTGGACAAAATTTGATTGACAACTGAGATTTTTAAATGAGCTTACAACAGTTAGGAATGCTTTAATAAAACATAGAAATTGAATTTCATGTTTAATTTAAAAAGGACTTTTATTATACAGATTTGGGGGTTGGGGGCCAGTTGAACCAATAAGCTAGAGGAAGGCTGGGTTTGTGAGGGTTGGAAGTGGGCAGGGCCAATTTGGGTTGGGGGTAGGCCTGGTCAATCAGTTGGAGGAAGGCTGGGCTAGGGTGAGGGTCAGGGTTGGCTAAGCCAATCAGGGTTTAGGGTGGGTTTGGCCACTAGATATACAGGCAGTAAGTAAAAGCTCCCTGCCTTATGTGCTGCTGCAGTGCAGGTCCCCATAGTCTCTGTACACTGACAGAAGGGGGGCCCGGCTATTGAAAGCAAGTTTGGCACATTCGGGCCCCCCTTAAGAGCCAAAATCTACCCCCCCCAGTCCCCCTCTGATGGTGGCCCTGTATGTGCATAAAATGAATGAATGGTCAACAGCCATCAGTAAGTAGGCTTTAAAGCTTTTTTTTTTTTTGGACTCATAGAAAACAATCCATGTTCCATGAGAGAGGATGATATGTATATACAACGTTTTTCAATTAGTAGACTATAGTTACCTTTGCCCTATTTAACCTAGGTCATCAAGCCTTATTTCAGGAAGTCTGCTGATGGACAGCATACATCATCTTATTACAGGTTCCTTTTGGTCTGGTCAGGCCAATTAGTAATCCATTCAGATTCTCATTTCATGGCAGGGCCAAAAACTGTACAATTGGCATCAACAATGTTATAACAAACCCTATAGCATCAGTTTATATGACAGACAAACCTTGTTTTCTGGTTGGTGATTTACAAAGACCCCTAAACTTCTCTTGCAGTTGCCCAGAGCCCACTGAGCATGTGAATGTCATGGACACCCCTGACAAGATCCAAGATGGGAAGCTCCAGACCCAACTTTGAAGGCCTAACTGATTACCACTATAGAAATATTGACTCTTGAGGCTGGTGCAGAAAGTTTACTCTATATAAAATACGGCATTTCTAGCCAAACTTGTTTTTAGGTTGTAGTTCTCCTTTAAAGCATTAGAGTTGCAGCTTAACCCTTTGTCTGTTAAGCACCGAGATTCAATCAATTCCTCAAAGTGCCAGATACATAGAACTTATGTTATTGCAATTTTTTTTTTTACATTAAAACTGAAATTGCACAGCATGGCTTGTTGATCTAAATTCTGAAAATTGTTCACGCTGGGTGATGGCAGATTACACATGAAAAATAAGAAGGGTAGAAAAGGGAGGGAATAGAAGTAAATTCATTTCTTGCAGGTAGCTGAAAAACAGGAGCATGCTGTTAATCCTTCACATGGGACTAGCACATCAAATTAAACTTCAGAACATTGAAAGCATAGTATTTCAGTACAGAGACACCAGACATTAAAATGAAACACTTTGCTGTGATTCTTTAGTCTTTGTACTGTGACCTACTGCAGGCATTATGTGCATATAGATCCCCATGTTAATCTTACTGTCAATGACATGGGAACCCAGGATTCCACTTCTTACACACGCTTGTTACTTTAATGTAGATAACCTTAATTCAAGTATTACCTTCTCTTTTTAATGATCTGTATTCTTTGGTTAATGCGTCTTTGGCACAGTCAATCATAACCAAAAGACTCGCTCAGGGAATTGTTGAATAAAAATGTTCACATGTAGAGAAACATATTGTTAGGGCATTGTGGTCTTTTGTACCTGGAAACTGAGACTAGGGAGGAAGCTGACTCTGGAAAATAGTCAGGAATTAGCAGCTGTCTAATAACAAGTGTGAAACATGCTCATATTCAAGATTCAGGTTAGGGGCAGGACAGGATAATTAAACATTATACCCAAATGCTGTATCCCTTTATTTTCAAGTATGACGTTCTTGGGTCATGCTGAACAAATTGTGCAACCTGGAAGATGAGACTTAAGCTGATAGAAGTCTAGTAACTTGGTTTTTTAAAGGGTTAATCAGGCTTGCACCCAAGAATTCAAATCATTAGGGCTGGCAGCAATCAGGATGATCATGAAGAGACAAGGAGCCAAAAAACGAATTATCAGACAAAAGGACAATGACAGTGCACCCAGGAATTTAAAACTGAAGACCTACTATTGGCATTGAACCCAAGTTTCAATGTCCTTCTATTTTTAAATTTGACAATGTATTTTTGAAGCAGTGATGAAGGTTTAATGCAGCCACTGACATCACCAGGTTGTACTGAATGGATGGGTGCCACCTAACACATACACTTTAAGAATCAATGAGCACCTAGCTATAAATCATTTGGATATGAAAATGTGTTTATACAACAATGAACAACAAGCCAGTCATTTCAGAATAGAGAAGAGGCAGTAGCCCATCTAAAAGAAAGCCATTCTGTGGCAAATAATGTTGTCAGCATATGGATGGCATTTGAAGAACTGGCCAGATTAGATTATGCAAATGTTAATGGAAAAGGATATTCTTTCTATACAAAGGACTTTGGTGGATATTTTGTATGTTAATGTGAACTTGCTGTTTGGAGAAGGACAGGTAGAGGATATCTCTTTTTTTTTTGCAAATCAGCAAAAATAACTGCAGGGTGGAGAAAAGACTATTGTGAGGATTGGGGATTGGACTCTTTTGCAGATATTTTTTAGATCTGTGGGTGAGATGGAAATTAGACATTTAGAGATGGAATTAGATTGGAAATGTTAGCAATACAAGAAGTTATGTAGGTTGAAAGAGAGTTGGGGTTGGAGTGGAAGGGAGAGCATGCAGGTGTCTAGGGCAGTGGTCCCCAGTGGCTTGTGAGCAACATGTTCTTCACCAACCCCATGGATGTTGCTCCCATTGGCCACAAAGCAGGAGCTTTTTTTGGATTCCTGGCTTGGAGGCAAGTTTTGGTTTCATAAAAACTAGGTATACTGCCAAACAGAGCCTCCTGTATATATAGGGGCTACCAAATAGACAATCACAGCACTTATTTGCCATCCCCGGAACTTGTTTCATGCCTGTGTGGCTACCCAACTTTTTACATTTCAATGTGGCTCATGGGTAAAAAGGTTGGGGATCCCTGGTCTAGGGGGTGCAGGTGAAGCTCTAGAAAGAGTGGGGGTCTAGGCAGGGCATGCAAAGGTTAGAAAAGACAAGAAGGGCTAGGCTAGGAAGGGCAGGTGGAGGACTAAAAAAGGATAGCAGGCATGTCGATTTTTTACCAAACAATGGTCTAGAAAAGAAGGACAGGAACAAATAAATATTTGTCAGAAATATTGGATGGATTTTTAATTTTGAAGATTTCGTTTGGCGTCTTTCTCAAATTCACCTTTGACATCGGTTTAATTTTTGGGTTTTCTACACATAAAAACACTTTGGGTTATAACACTTTGTTTGTTGTTTTTTTTTTTTATTTGTTATAATTGTATTCAGGATAATCAGGGATGATTCAGAAAGAAATCCAATTTTTGTCTGTGAATATGATTTTTCTATGAAAGGAAATTTTAAATATAATTGACTAGTCCTAAAGTCAAATGTGTGTACTAGGGAAAATGAGGGTTGGTGCAAACTCTTTGAATGCATACCCGGTATGGGATCTGTTATCCGGAAAACCCGTTACCCAGAAAGCTTTTAATTACAGTAAGGCACACACTCAGTTTTATCCAAATAATCCACTTTTTGTAAAGTATTTCCTTTTTCTTTGTAATAATAAAACAGTAACTTGTACTTTATCCCAACTAAGATATAACTTAAAGGAGAAGGAAAGCTCCAAGACAGTTTATTGCCAACTGATTAGCCACAATAGTGCAAGCTATAACACAATATTTATTCTGCAGAATTCTTTACCATACCCGAGTAAACAGCTCTAGACACTGTCTCTGTTTGTTGAGGATAGAAGCTGCCATATAAGCTTGGTGTGACATCACTTCCTGCCTGAGTCTCTCCCTGCTCACTTACAGCTCTGAGCTCAGATTACAGCAGGGATGGGAGGAGGGAGGGGGAGAGGAGCAAACTGAGCATGCTCAAGCCCTGCCCTGGAGGTTTATGCTGAAAACAGGAAGTCTGATACAGAAGCCCATGTGTACACAATAGAAGGAAAGAAATGCTGTGTTTCTTTTGACAGAGGACTCAGAGTTGCATTCTGACCAGGGTTTACTGGTGTATTTATATAGACCTTTCTGATAAAGCTTTCTTAATTTTAGCCTTTCCTTCTCCTTTTTAGAAAGATATGAAGTAATGTGGCATGAAGGGGAAAAAAATTCTACAACCAGCTCTTAATAGAACTTTAGGGTGGTGGCCCATGTGGCTACTTGGGAAGATTGGTCGCCCTGCCCCAAATCGCCTCTTCTTCGGGCGACTAATCTCCCGAAATGCCTTTGCTTTCTTAAGTCGCCTAAAGTTGCCTCACAAGGAATCATCGGGTGACTTTGGAAAGCCGAAGCTATCCGGGTGCCATCCCGCCAGCAATTTACATTCTAGCCGATAGGAAGGCATTGCGAGGAGATTAGTCGCCCGAAGAAGAGGCAATTTGTCACTGGTAGTGATGGGTGAATAAATTCACCAGGCACGAATTTGCAGTGTATTTCCACTTTTCATCACAAGCAAATTAATTCATAAAACTACGGCGAAAATTTGCCGGCAAAAATCTACCACATCAGAAAAAATTGTCGTGCATCAGAATAGTCACACGCATAAATTGTCGTGCGTCAAAATTATTTGGACGCCTATTGACTTTAATGCATTTGGACCAAATAGTCACACGTATAAAAAGTGACGCTAGCGTCAAAATTGAACCTACCGTCAAAATTGGTGTGCGTCAAAATTATTTTGACTCCCATTGACTTCAATTCTTTTTGCAAATTTTTCGCCCATCACTAGTAACTGGGTGACTAATCTCCCCAAGTAGCCACACGTTCCACCACCCTTAATCCCCAAGGTCCTTTTTAGGATACCCAGAAATAGAATAAACTAATAAAGGAATTTTTCAGTGTAAAAATACAAACTGGGTAAATAGATAGGCTGTGCAAAATAAAAAATGTTTCTAATATAGTTAGTTAGCCAAAAATGTAATGTATAAAGGCTGGAGTGATTTGACGTATAACAAGTCAGTCAGGACACTACTTCCTGATTTTCAGCTCTCTTGGTTTACACTGACTGGTTACCCTGGCTACCAGGCAGTAACCAATCAGAGACTTGAAGGGGGGCCACATGGGTCATATCTGTTGCTTTTGAATCTGAGCTGAATGCTGAGGATCAATTACAAACTCACTGAACAGAAATGTACCATGTGGCCCCCCTTCAAGTCGCTGACTAACTCAGAGTTATAGAGCTGAAAAGCAGGAAGTTGGATTCTGGCTGTTTTATTAGACATCTGTTCACTCCAGCCTTTATACATTACATTTTTGGCTAACTAACTACATTAGGAACATTTTTTATTTTGCACAGCCTATCTATTTATCCAGTTTTTATTTTCACACTGAACTATTCCTTTAAAAGGTGTAATTAAAAACTGAGTTGATATATAAATACAATGATTTTATTAACCCTTTAAAAAACTCTTAATCACTTAAAACCTGGCTGGCCAGGACCCTAAATGAATCAATAGGAATTCATAAAAGTAAAATAAATGGTCACTTATTACAAATCACGGTAATCAGAAACTCCTTACTAGCTTTCTTTTACAATTAATTACATCAAAATGATCCCCCTAATGTCCAATCTGGGACTTAATCAAAACAAAGTCTTGGGGGGTTATTTATCAAGGTCCGAATTTATCTCAATATTGGCTGCTACAAACTCCGATCTAACCTGCTTGGGTTTTCCACGCTTATTTATTATTACATTTTCCCGAAAATTACCTTTACGGGAAAAGCTCTGAATTTCACGATTTCGTGAATTTTCCCCGAAAACTTCCGGAATTATCCTCCGAATGCTCCGAAAAACATCGTGAAATTGTCCGAAACCCCCAACACAACCAAAAATCAATGGGACTGTTCCCATTAACTTTTATGCAACCTCGACAGGCTTGAGATGCTGTGGTTTTATATTCGGGCTTTTTAGCCCTCGGGATTAAATAAATTCTGAAAAATTCGTGATTGTTTTTTAAAAGTCAAATTTTATTAAAAAAAACAACAAATTTTTCAGATTTCGGGGAATTTCGGGTATTCGGAGCTTAGTAAATAACCCCCTTTGTGTGTGATTTATAGTTCTCAAAAAACATATCTCCAGTGCTATATATTTGGAGAATGAGGTAAAAAGGTACACCTCTTAGAGCAGGGTCTTAAGTACTGTTGTACACAGGGGACATCAGAGTTATTTATGGGGTAAAGGGTACATTGGGGCATCCCCCACCACCCTCTTTTAAGCCTAAATATGATGGACTGCTCTCACCAGATCCTGCACTCCGGTTCTCGTTGTGGCAGAATAATGCACCTTCCCACTGTGTAGATTAGTTTAGCGCATGTACAGTTATGCGATTAGGTGAGACTTCGCTTTGGAACTCTCTCTCCTTCAGTCCATGATGGCGCTGGCTGCTGTTCAGTGCGTGCGTTCCACTGCAGAACACAAAACTCTGAAACTTCTCACGCCAAAGTCACACCAAGTCACCTGATTAAGGAATTAGGAGGTTTAAACAACTACAAATATGTTCAAGATTTTCAAGTTAATTTTTTTTTTAAATAGAGATGACGAGCCACTTGAAATTCTTGAAAAGCCTCTATAAGCCCACACCTTTGGTTAGGGAAAATATTAAAGGGCAGCAAATGTTTATACTTTATAAATGATTTAAATCTTGTTCCCTTCAATCTTGGAAATTATACTGCAATATATGTGGCCACTGTTAAAAAGGCAAAGCTTTGCATCATATTAAATCTTGTTTAGAATAGGGGACATGGTAGCTATGGCCATTTACTGGCTACATAAATAAGACAGGGGGGTTATTTACTAAACTCAAAATGCCAAAAACCTGAAAAATTCTTCTTTTTTCTGCGGAAAAAAAACACACAAATTTTTCAGGATTTATTATACCCCGAGGATGGAAAAACTCGGAAAACCGGCATCTTAGACCAGTCAAGGTTGTATATAAGTCAATGGGAGAAGTCCCAAATATTTTTTGATCTGTGCTGGGTTTTGTATAATAACCCAAAGATTTCGGGGGTTTTCGACAAAAATCCAAATTAGTATTTTTCACGTTTTTTCCGGGTTCTTTCCTGCAAACCAAATTTTCAGGAAAGTGTATTTATAAAAAAGGCAAAAAAACCATGAGGATTTGGTCTGAGTTTTTTTCAGAAAATATTGCGATAAATTCAGACTTTGATAAATAACCCCCTTAGTATTGAAAGGGAATATGAGGAGGACAGTGATATCAAGGAAGTAGGGAATTGAAAGTGAAATTAATTGTCTGCCCCGCCTCTATGCCTGAGGCATTGAGGTGGGGCAGTCAATCATTGATTGAGAGCTGAGACTTTAAAATACCTTTTTATAGCAAGTTATGGATGTTTTACATTTAAAAAAAATGGGTTTCATGTTTAAAAGGATGTTTATTATACAGCTTTTTATGTCTGGGTGACAGGCCCACTTTAACTGCCAATCTGCTGTGCCCCAGACATATTGTACATAATGAATGCATGTTCATGTATATACAGTATATGCATGTGGAGGGGTTGTACTTAGACTTTTTTAACTCAAATTAATTATGTAAGTGTCTATACTGTATATCCCAGTGTCTGGTTTGATCTAGGGAATCACTTATAAATAGATGTAGTTTAATTACTGAAGTCAGTGAAGGGCGTTACCCTTCCTTCAGTCAGTTATTAACATTAATCCATAAACACCTGTCCCCAATGGAAGTTAAATGCAAAGTATTTCTTTTAACTCTGTTGTTTAACCACTAAAATGTCTTTGCTTTTGTTTAATGGCTAGTTGTGCAGAGCTTGACCTTGCAAGGGTAGTTGAAAACAATTGGGACTTTCTCAATTTTTAAAGCATTTGGAAGTGTCTTCAGATCACAGGCTACTAGGGTTGCCACCTGGCCTGGCTGGTAAAAATGATGGTTGATCGCAATGTTATTAATAGGGTAAATAATAAATATATAGGAAGGCTGGTATTTTTTCCAGAAATGATGGCAACCCTAAGCCCTACAGATGATAACTTGTGTTGTTTAGTAAAAACGTGATACTTGCAGCTTGGACATTCATTATCCGAATTAGAAGCATCAGGGTTTTAGCCATGGACAGTAATATTAAATGGAGGGTAAACTAAAATTTGAATGGAACGCACATGGATAAGTGAAATGAATTAAGACTCTTAACGTACATGTATGGTGTAAGTACTTTTGTTTTGCCATTCATTCTAACTCATTCTGACCCAAAAAGCTCACCTGCTATAAAGCAATCATTAATTATTTATAAAGGGTTTCATAATAAAGGTTATCAGATCATTTGAAAAAAATCAGCGGTTCTAATAAAATGCAAGTAGCTGGGCTGCACGGACTGCAAACTGATTGCATTTCTATCTCCTGTCTGCCTACTAGGGTTGCCACCTGGCCAGTATTTTATCAGCCTGGCCGGTAAAAATGATGGTTGATCCCAAAGTTATTAGTAGGGAAAAAAGATAAATATATAGGAAGGTCTGCATTTTTTTCCAGAAAAGGTGGCAACCCTATCTGTAGGGCCGGAACTAGGGGTAGGCAAATGAGGTAGGTGTCTAAAACTCCCCATAGACACGACATTCTTCTTGCCGAACGACCGATTTTAGGGAAGTCCGACCAATGCTTCGAAATTATCGTGCGGTTAGTGGGATTCGAACAATCGTACATCTTACGATTTTTCGGCCGACATCTGTCAAGAAATTGATCGACCAGGTCAAAAAATCTTTGTTGGTCCCAGTGCAATCTATTTATGTTTGCAGGGCCAAGCAGGCAGCTCCCCTTTGTTTTCCTGGCAAATTGGTCTTTTTAGTTTATGGTCAATTCGTATGATCGTACAATCGTTCCGAGAAGATCGTGGTCTCACGATCAGGATCTGATCTTTTAAAAATCTCAACATCTATGGCCAGCTTAAGGCGCAAAGCTTGGTAGGCGCCAGGCATGTACCTCATAAGCAGCCTACCCCTAGTCCACCACTGAAGAAGGTTAAGCGAGTGCTTCTCTCTAATGGCAAAGCACACTGACGCAGGCCCCTCCTAGTTTTGGGCATGGCCGTGCACGCGCATCCTCATTTGAGCACGGACGCATGGAAGGTGGGGCATGACATGTCCGGCCGAGTTTCCTGTGACGCCCAGTCGACATTGCCTGGCACTGCCAGTCTGAAGAGTACAATTATTTTCATGTAAATTTTCTGTTTGTACTTACTGCCTGCCCTGCAGTTTCAGGGAGTCTCAGTTTCAGCTGTTAATAAAAGACTTAATATCAATATATTTGGATACCATCAACATACAGATGATATTCAAAACCAAATAAGTTGGTATGATCCCAAAGACCAAGTGGCTCATTTATTATTATGTCATTTTTTTTCATTTCCACGAATCTTGAAAAATTTGTGGATTTTTTTATATTTCTTAAAAGCTCTACAAATTTGAGATTTATTAAGTGTAAAAACCACAAAAAATCTTCTAATGCAAAACTTTGCCAAGTGAAAGTTTTCGAGGTCCTAAAGATGTCAATGGGAGCTGTGCTGATCTTATTGGGCCATTTTGAATCATTTCAGAATTTTAGAAGTTTCCGGATTTTTTTGTTTTTTTGCTAGGTATTGTCCGGAACCACGTGTTACATATAAATTAAAAACATGCACAGTATCTCACTTAAAACATTAATTTGTGCAATTCATCCATATCTCATGTCAGCCACTACCTCCTGACGCGTTTCGTGCTATTGGACGCTTCATCAGAGGAGGTGTGGCTAGTGTTGCTCATATCCTTTAAATACCCATAAACTTATTATATGCATGATACAGGGCTAAATGTTTTAGGTGAGATATTGAGCATGTTTTTAATTTATATGTAACCAGTGGTACTGGATCCGTGCACAGTCAGAAAAACTCTGACAATTTTTTTCGCTCAGCAGTTTTGTTCAAACTTTTTATCACAAGCAAATGCAGAATTCACATGATTACCCATATCAAACCCAGATGATAGGTCAAGAAGTGTTATAATGTATGATTTTGTTTATTGCATTCTGGGAAGTGATATGATGTAGCTGTTCTAAGAGAAATAATGCATCCGTTTTGCTTTCAGCATCATCCTGCCTGTAACACAATACGCACACTTTGCTAACATATTTCATTTGACATTTTTATTACATTGCTGACAAATGAGAATTCCATAAATGTTAAATGCAAGCATAGATGAACACTTTTGTTGCTGTCACAGTACAATTATCGCATGAACAACACTTTTGTTCTGTTTTCTATTTATATGCTTTCAATACAGACGTTTTCGTGTAGTCTGCCAAGGTTTTATTGATCCCAGTCAATCACTTTTTTTTTCACTATTAATTGTCAGGGAAAAAAAATTGCATTTTTAGAGGTTTACAAGGTTTTCATATATTTTATATTTTTTCATTGCTCAGCTTTTTTTTCATTCTTGCTTTTTTATATTTGGATCTTTTAATAAAATTCATGGCATTTGTGGTTTTAGAGAAATAGATTATTTTTAGTTTCCAAAAACAAATAAGTCTATGATTTATGGAAGATAAATAACATTATCACTTACCAAAAAAATGAAGCGATGAACTACTCTTTACTTTATTTCATATTTTTCTGTTTTGCCATAAAGTAATAATGTAAACTGAATCCCTCTCGCTTTTCACTACTGTATTATTATTTTTATAAGGCTTTGGTTATTGAACAATTATGGTAAAAGCACGAAATATCATTTTCTGGAAATATACATATTTGTTTCATTGAAAAATAAATGCCTGCAGAAAGTAAATGGCAAACTAAATATTAAGAAGCCGTCCTATAAGAAAGGCTACTTTTTTAGGACATGTGTAGGAAAATGAATACAGGTGTAGGACCTCTTATCCAGAATGCTCGGGACCTGAGGTTTTCCAATTTAATGGGTCTTTGCATAATTTGGATCTCTATACCTTAAATCTAATTAAAAAATACTTAAACATCAATTAAACCCAATAGGACTATTCTGTCTATAATAAGGATTAACTATACCTTAGTTGAGATCAAGTAATGTTTTATTATTACAGAGAAAAAGAAATCATTGCAAAAAAAATAGAATTATTTGATTAAAATTGAATCTGTGCGAGATGTCCATGCCATAATTTGGAGCTTTCTGGATACTGGGTTTCCGGTAGATGTTTCACTAGTCATCTGACTGGCTTTCTCAGTTCAGAATAGCTTGTCCAAAAATCTTTCTGTAGTTAAATCCTGCTCCAATCAGCATAATCTATTTAGTATAGCCAGCATGGGATCAGAGATCTCATGGAGGCAAGGTGATTGTACAGTATTAGCATGATTGGGGAGAGGTGCCAAAACAGCATTTTATGTAGTAGACAATAGATGTTGCCCTCTGACTATCTTACTATTCACATCCAAGTCGGTACAGCGCACTCCAAGGTCAAAAGGATCGCTCAAATAGATTGTTGATTAAAAATTCATCCTTTATTGGTTACATCAGTTTAAAAGAAGAAATGCCAACACATGGTCTGACGCGTTTCGTAACTATGTACTTCATCAGAGACCTGGTGAATAGTTGGAAACGTCTCCCTTAGCGACAGACTCGGGGCGGCTGCACCCGGGTCACCCCGTGGAGAGGGTAAGCTGATCCTTTTATATATTTATTCGGGAATATAAACAACTGTTGGAAAGAACGTGGGAAGGACTGTGTAATAAACGCAGGGCTCGGGGCAGGTGCACCCGGGCCAATCATTACCAACGGTGAGCGGATTCTTAACTGCTGTGATATAAAGGATCAAGCAGATAAAAATCTATCAATTTTGAATCTCAGAATTGGTATTGGGATACATGTTTTGGACTCTGACTATCTTACCCCTTGCCTCAAGAAGAGTAACATCATGTATGCAGTGCAGTGAGGAGTGCTCAGACTTGTATTTAGGAGAAACTAAACTACAGTTACACAATCTAATGGCGCAGCACAGAAGTGCCAGCTCCTCTGGTCAGGAGTCATCTGTGTATCTACACTTAAAGAAAAATGGACACACGTTTGAAGACAAGTCCACAGTCTGGACTGGGAGGAGGACTGGCTCAAAAGAAGGGTCAAAGAAGCCATATATATTTCTAGAGAAAAAAAACAAGTTTGAATGGGTGGGGGGAGATATCTATGGTCTGCCACACAATGCTGTTTTGGCACCTCTCCCTGGATGGTTTAAAAAGTATGTAAAGGCAAAAAAAAACCTTTTTTTTTTTACTTTCTTTTATGAAAAAGAAACCTATCTCCAATATACTTTAATTAAAAAAAATGTGTACCATTTTGATAAAAAACCTGACTGTATGCAGTGAAATTCCCCCTTCGTTTTACTTGCTCTGACTGCTGTGGATAGGAAACTTCATATGGTCCCTAACTGCTCTGCAGGCAAACAATCATGAACAGCAGGGGGAGCCCCCGTCTTACTTCCCAGCCATGCAGAACTCAAGCAGCTTTGTTTGTTTCCCTGTAGAGCAGTCAGTGGCTGTGTAGAGATTTGTATTCGATTTTATTTTTGCCTTTACATCCCCTTTAATGTTTCCAACTACAGCTGCAGGGGCAAAGATCATGTAGCAAGATTTAAACAGATAAACTGGGATTCTCATTGAAGGATTATTCTGCTGCAGCCACTGGTTCTGCAGAGTTGGAGAAAGTTTGTATGAAACAATACAAAAATAATAAAATCTACATTAGATTACATGACAACACAGGACCCAGTGCAGTTTGCATATTCTGATTATTAATCAGTCTTGCTGTATCAGCTTCTGACAGATATTATTTGATTATTTATGATGATCCTAAGCTTAACCTCCCAACAGAAGCCCAGACCACACTGAGCATGTGCATGGTCTTGCAAAGATGGTTTAACAAAGTTACAAGATGATGACCCTGTGTGGCCAACTTTGAAAGCATAAATAATTTGTTTTATTAGGCTTGTGGTGCAGTAAGTTCATGTTTATGTTTAGTATACAAAATACAGCATTTCTAGCAGTCTATTTTAGACATTAGTTCCCCTTTAATAACACATCATAGCTCGAATCATGGCAATAAAATAAACACCTTGTAGGATTCCAGGGTATTTAACAGGGGCGTCCCAAGCTCCCTAGGCATCCTAGGCCAGCCACCTTGCTAACCTCTGTGCATGCGTGTAGTGTCATTACGTGGAGGGGTGGGCAGAAATATGAGAGAGAGGTGCACCTGGGAATCAGGGATAATGCAAATCCTGACTAAGGGTGGGTAGAGGGCCCTTCAACGGGCACCTGCATTGGTGCCCGTTGAAGGGCCCTCTCATTGTTGCCTCTTCTGCCTACCCCTAGTTCCGGCCCTGGTATTTAAATACGGAAAGATTTTTGTACAAGCCATTCTGAATTGAGAAAGCCAGCTGGATGACTAGCGAAACGTATTCAAGAGAAAAAAATTACTTATTGCTATAGATTCATTAATAATGGCATTAGCATCCAATTTACTTGGCGCAATTTGGTTTCAGCTATTGATGCAACCTGCTAAGATAAACAAAAAAAGTGCGATTCCCCTTCTATGCAAAAAGAGTATGGGGCAAATTCAGTAACCTCCGAAATTGCACCAACGATGCCTTGCTGACATTGCAACACTTCGCCACGTGTAGATTCGCCAGGACAACGCTAATTCACGAAAATCCGAAGTTGTGTCCAGGGCGCCGACACAACACAAGCCCAGGGAACCTTAATAGGGATGTAGCGAACTGTTCGCCGGCGAACTAGTTCGCGCGAACTTCGACTGTTCGCGTCCGCCGAATGTTCGCGAACGTCGCGCGACGTTCGCCAATTGGTGTTCGCGTTCGATTCGAAGTAAAATTTCGTTCGACCATTCGACCATTCGACCATTCGATCGCTAAAATCGAACGATTTCCATTCGTTCGAACGATTATAAGCATTCGATTGAATTAAAATCATTCGATCGAATAGCTTCGATCGTTCGATTCGAACGAAAATCCTTCGATCGTACGAATAAAATCCTTCGATCGTTCGATCGAACGATTTTATCGAGCGTTCGAAGTTCGCGAACTGTTCGCTTTTTTGCCGGTGTTCGCGAACGGTGTTCGCGAACACATTAACGGCAGTTCGCTACATCCCTAAACCTTAATATAAAAAAAAATAAAGTTGTTATATTGCCCTACACAAGAGCCCAGTGTATAGTTTATGTGCCATATGTTAGGAAATGTATTGGGGAAGCCGGGTACAATCTTTTGCAGCCTATAACCCTGTAAAAAGTAAAAATCGCCAGCTATTAAAAATTAGGGATGCACCGAATCCACTATTTCGGATTCGGCCAAATCCCCGAATCCTTGGTGAAAGATTTGGCCGAATACCGAACCAAATCCAAATCCTAATTTGCATCTGCAAATTAGGGGCAGAAAAGAAAAAAGTGGAAAAAATTCTTCTTTTGTGACGAAAAGTCACGTGATTTCCCTACCCGCCCCTAATTTACATATGCAAATTAAGATTTGGATTCGGTTCGGCCAGGCACAAGGATTCGGCCGAATCCGAATCCTGCTCAAAAAGGCCGAATCTTGGCCAAATCCCGAACCGAATCCTGGATTCGGTGCTTCCCTATTAAAAATAAAAAAAATTCAACTATTTTTTGACCAAGTCCTATCTACTCTATTGCACTTTGCCTGGTCTGAGGTGGCGAAGGCAAGTCTGGCGCAAGAGGTAACATTTAGTCAAATCTCAATCTTAGTTAATTTAGCGTAGTCACGTTCGCTCACCAGAGCGCAACTTTGCCTGGCGTTAGGGTGCGAAGTACCGCTAGAGTCTATCTCCTTCGCTAGCAAAGTTAAGTCAGCGACTGTTAGTAAATCGGTGAAGTTCCAAAATGACGTCACTCTGGCGAATTTTCACCAGCGTTAGTCACTTCGCCCTTAAGTGAATTTGACCCTATGTGTTTATTGGTCAAAGTCTTACATTATAGCTTGTCCACATCACATAATGTTTTGGGGGGGGGGGGTTGTAACCAAATCCCTTCCTCAGGTGTGATCAACCAAATAGATCAATCTGCTAACAAACACATTTTTCTTAAAAGGGCTGTTGTTAAGCCCTACAATATCCAGATTGGTAATAGCTGTAGTTTGCTAGTGTTCATGGCTGCACATTTACATTTAAACAGAATTTCCAAGCATATCTTGAGAGCAGTTAGCTATGTTCATAAAAAGCCCCAAAGTGTCCATATCATGGCTGACAAAAGCCTGCCTTGGGGAAAAGACGCAAAGACCATATCTCAATATGGATCCATTCCATGGCTAGTGGTTTACTTTGGTCCTGATGTGATCTGAATGTTGGGAAATGATCAGTTAAACCATACCTCCCAACATTTTGGAAATAGAAAGAGGGACAAAAAGATTTGCCGTGCGGATTTTTGTGGCCACACTCCCTAATTACCATGTTCATTTTACAAAATTTGGCAGGTTATGAAAGTTTGAACACATTTCTGTGTTTTTTATGTGTTTTTACAGTTTTGCTAATGAAGGTGAATTGCCCTTTAAGCTGCAAGTCACAGTTTCCCCAAGAGACCTGCTTATCTTAAACTGTTACAATTGCTTCTTTGCTTATCTTAAATTATTACAAAATTGTGTTACAAAAGTTCACCTGCCATGTATTCTGGGCTCTCTGCCAAAGGCCAATAAGGTTTTGGAAACTTTGTATCTTTTTCTGGCTGTTTAGTGCAGGAGATCAAAAAGAAGGTCGGGACTTTTCAGTAACAATCTGGGACTACAGGTTGAGCTGTCAAAATCAGGGCTGTCCCGTGAAAAAATGGGACAGTTGGGAGGTATGGTTAAACGTAAGCAATATTGCAATAAACACTGACACTTTAATGTGGTGGTAGACCAAGTAAAACACATAAAAGCTGTGGAGGTGTGTTATATGGTAAAACTGTGGAATTATGTTGTACAAATTTGTAACTGAGGGTAAAAATTGTGATTCATTTTGTTAAGTTACATGAATAATTTAACATGCATTTGGTTCATTTAATTGTTACTTTAAGGGTAAAAATGTAGCGTAATTAATGCACCATTTATTTTACATGAAGTTTTTTTTTTTTTCTACCATGAAATATTTACATAACTTTATAAATAGACCCTGTTTTTATTACCCTGCTCTATTTCTGTTAATTGCCAATCAATGGGAATGCTTCCAACCAGTCTTTAGGGAGCAAAATGTGTTACTTTTTTTTTTTACAAATATAAATCCATCATTAATTAGAAAATTGGAAAATGCAGACGAAAGTTATTTTCAAAACCGTGCAATCTTTTTTAAATTTTTTTTTATATACAGTGCGGGAAGTAAAAGATGGATTTACGTCGCCTTGTGAAAAGAAGTCTTGTGGTCAGGGAAGGCAATGTGTTATCAGCTTAGGATCAAAAGTTCCTCAGTGCGAGTGTCTGGAGAAATGTAAGCCTCGGTATATGCCAGTGTGTGGCTCTGATGGGAAATTGTATGAAAATCACTGTGAGCTTCATCGGGCTTCCTGCTTACATGGAAAGAAAATCTATATTGTCCATAGCAAAGACTGTTTTTTCAAAGGTAAGAGCATTTTTAATTATTCGAATTAGCCGGTCTATCTTTTTATTTTCTGTTTATTATGCATGTTGTTATCAAAGGGTATTTATATCTTATAAAAGTATAAAATGACTTAGCATGTCTTTCTCAACTAGGGATGCACCGAATCCACTATTTTGGATGCGGCCGAATCCCCGAATCCTTGGTGAAAGATTCGGCCGAATACCGAACCGAATCCTAATTTACATATGCAAATTAGGGGAAGAAAAGGAAAAAGTGGAAAAATTCTTCTTTTGTGATGAAAAGTCACATGATTTCCCTACCCGCCCCTAATTTACATATGCAAATTAAGATTTGGATTTGGTTCGGCCACGCACAAGGATTCGGCCGAATCCGAATCCTGCTCAAAAAGGCCGAATCCTGGCCAAATCCCGAACCGAATCCTGGATTCGGTGCATCCCTAGTCTCAACCCATTTGCATTGTATATTCATTTTATTGTTTTAGGGATACTGTCATGGGAAATTTTTTTTTTCAAAATGAATCAGTTAATAGTGCTGCTCCAGCAGAATTCTGCACTGAAATATATTTCTCAAAATAGCAAACAGATTTTTTTTATATTCAATTTTGAAATCTGACTGGGGCCACTGAGACACATTCAGTTACATTGAGAAGTAAAAAAAGCATTTCTCTCCTAAAGTGCAGGCACAAGTCACATGACCAAGGGCAGCTGGGAAATTGACAAAACGTCTAGCCCCATGTCAGATTTCCAAATTGAATATAAAAAAATCTGTTTGCTCTTTTGAGAAATGGATTTCAGTGCAAAATTCTGCTGGAGAAGCACTATTAACTGATGCGTTTTGAAAAAAAACATGTTTTCCGATGACAGGATCCCTTTAAGCTGTCAGGATAATGAATTTTGTAACAACAGCACCGCCTGCATCTGGTCAGATCCTCTCACTATACAGCTGCAGACAAATACACTCAGAAGGAGAGGAGAACTGTTCTGATGTTGCTCTTCCCAGGAAAGAGATGGGAAAGAGGTTTCTAATTTCCTTCCTGAGCATAGCAACATCAGAACAGTTTTGTTTTCCTTCTGAATATATATCTCTCCGAGTAATCAGTCGGAACAGACCATCGGGGTTTACTGTTGCTGCACAAATCATTATGCCAGCAGTTAATAAACCGCTTAATAGAAATGGGAGAAAAATCAATGTAAAGTACTTGGAAAAGCACCCTGAGCAATTTAAAATTTTCTTTTTTAAAGGTTTACATAGCATTTTAATGGATTTAAGACAGATATTTGACTAACAGTGGTGTATATAATTTCCTTATTGTCCAGTCCATATTGAAATGTAGAAACAGACTACTGATCCGTCAACAAGGAAATCAGGGGGCAGATTTACACGAGGGGGAAAATTCGCCATCGTCAGATTCGCACCACTTCAGCAGGCGAAAATTTGCTCAGACAATTCAAATTCACTGGAATGCGGAGTTTTGTCGCGGGTGCCGAATGATGGCAACGTATAGATAGCGTTACTTTGGCAAAGCGAGCAATTGAAATCGAAGATGTGATGGGGTTAATTTCTGCCTAGCGCAAATTCACTAGAGGTCTTGCACTCAAGTTAATTTGCATACAGCGGGAAATTTAAAGTTGAATGGAGATATACATATATCTCCATTCAACTTTAAATTTCCCGCTGTATGCAAATTGTAATGTATTTGCTGTAATGTAATGTATTTGCTGCAACATTGCAGCAAATACATTACATTACACAAGTCCAGGGAATGTTAATAAAATAAAATAGAGTTAGTAGAGATAATGCCCTACACATGAGCTCAGTGTATAGTTTATGTGCCATATGTTAGAAAATGTAGGGGGGAAGCCAGTTACCCCAAAAAAAATGTAAGGACTTTTGCAGGCTATCACCTGAAAAAAGCAAAAGACGCCAGCGTTTTTTAGACTTAGAAGCTTTTTCCACTAAAAAATATGATTAAAGTAACAGAAGATTGTGGAAGATCTATGCACTCCAATGCACTTCGCCTGGTCTGAGCTGGCAAAGGCAAGTCTGGCGAAAGAGGTAACGTTCAGTAAAATTCAAATTTTATTGAGTTCGCGGAGTAACGTCCATTTGCCAGAGCAAATTGTCGCTTGGCGATAGAGTGCGAATGACTGCTAGCGTCTTATCTCTTTCGCTAGCGAAGTGACGCTTGCACCCATTGGAGATTGGAGATGTCCCTGCGAGCCGTAATGCTAGCGAATTGACACAATCGTTAGCTACTTCGCCCTAGAGTAAATCTGCCTCCAGGTCTTTAGAAATATAACGAAATATCCTCAGCGCATGACATATATGTATAGCAGCACTATAGATGCCATGGCTGGTGTGATGTAAAGGGTTAATCATTTATGTTTATAACCAAAGTGGGAAATAGATTTTCTAAATTCTTACTGCAAAAAGATATGGCTGCATGTTTCATAGCCAGCTCTGTACTATCTTGGGCATCACAACAGCTCATCAATATCTCCCAAGTTCCAGTGTGCTCCTTAGGTTGACTCTTGCCTGTAAAAGGACACTAAATTCAAACTGCCTTCATTCCACTAGTAATACAAGTGTTAATTAATAAATGAGGCATTGGGGTTAATTTATAAACATTGGGCAAATTTCCACCTGGGCAGTAACCAATCAGATAATTGCTTTCACCATTTAGGGTAAGGTCCCACTGGGAGATTATGGGAGATTTAGTCGCCCTGCGACTAATCGCATCTTCTTTGTGGCGACTAATCTCCCAAACTGCTTTCCCCTGCCTTCCGCCTGCTAGAATGAAAAATCGCCAGCGGCATGGCACTTGCGACACTTCGTTTTCCGAAGTCACCCGCAGTTTCCTCATGAGGCAACTTCAGGCGACTTCAGAAAACAAAGCGATTTTTCATTCTAGCAGGCGGAAAGCAGGGAAAGCAGTTCGGGGAGATTAGTCGCCCCAAAGGAGAGGCGATTAGTCACTGGGCGACTTTGTGTGACCTTGCCCTCAACCTGCAGCTGGATAAAAAAAAGCGTATGACTGATTGGTTGATTTGAGTTACTGCCCAGGTGTAGGGATGGGCGAATTTGGGGCGTTTCCCTTCGCTGGAAAATTCTGAAACGGCGCCAGTGTCTAGTTCTTGACGCTGGCGTCCTTTTTTTTGGAAAAAATAAATTTGCCCATCACTACCCAGGTGCAAATTTTGCCCAGTGTTTATAAATGAGCCCCATTATATTTGACATTAAGATTTTACAGGCATATCCCAAAAAATATATATCTGTCATAGGCTATTCTTTAAATTGGCCTAAATAAGTACATTTTAATCAGTTTGCCTGTAGTTTCTTTTTGTACTTTTGTATTAGATCTATAGGGCAAGCAGTATTTGTGGATTTGAGCCATGTTTCAGTTAGGGCTAAAAGGCCGAGAGAGGGGAAAATATTTCACGAATGTTATTGTATTGCAAATAGTGCAAGAATTCTAGTGAGAATATCACCCAGACATAAAAAGCTGTATAATAAAAGTCCTTTTTAAATTAAACATGAAATCTAAATTCTTTTTTTTATTGAAGCATTCATAGCTGTTGTAAACTCATTTAAAAATCTCAGCTGTCACTCAAATACTGCCTGCCCCTCCTCTATGCCTTAGGCATAGAGGCGGGGCAGGCAATTACTTTCACTTTCCATTCAGCACTTGCTAGATGTAACAACTCTCCCCACATTCCCCCCTCTCTTTTTACCATTTATTTGTGTAGCCAGTACATGTGGATGGACATCAGGTCCCCCATTCTGGTGCACAAACAAGATTCTGAGATGATGCAAGGCTTGTCTTAATAACAGTGTCCACAAAATGGCTCCTGCTATAATTATGAATTCTCAGACCGAAGGAAACAAGATTCAAATAATTTATACTTTGTAATTTAAGTTTATTTTGCTTGACTAACTTGATAAGATAGTATATTGAATATTTCTTTGGGGTGATAGGTTGTTCACCTTTAATTTAGCTTTTCTAAAGATGTAGAGAATTAAATTCTAGGGTCAACATCACCCTAGTAACAATGCATTGATTCGAACAAGAAATTGGAATATGAATAGAAGAGGGCCTGAATTGAAAGATAAGTAATATAAATCATATATTATCACTCCTTCACGTGTATTTTTTCGCCGGGTCCTAAGTCAAATGTAGATATATATAAAATTGTAGAAAGGACCAGCACTCCGTTTTCCAAAAAAATTGTCATTTCAGGGTGTCTCTTTTGGAGGGTTTGTGGGTATTTAAAGATTTGTAACACACAGCACTTTATCCTTGATAAAGACCCCAAAGAGGGTCGAAACATTGGAGATACTGTGAGTTTTGAATAAACCATTGAATTTTTTTGGAAAACGGAGTGCTGGTCCTTTCTACAATTTTATATATATATATATATATATATATATATACCCTTTACCCTTACAAAACATTTTTTTTAGATGGGGTCGGTGACCCCCATTTGAAAGCTGGAAATAGTCAAAAGAAGAAGGCAAATAATTAAAAAAGTATAAAAAGAAAAATGTTTGTCAATTGAAAAGTTGGTTAAAAATTACCCACCATATGAAAATTTAACTTAAATGTGAACCAGCCCTTTAACTGGAGTGAAGGAGAGAGGGATTTGGTAGACTGATAAGATGATGAGTCTGTCTGGAACAACTGCATTTAAATAATACAGCCAGTCCGGATATGGTCAGGAGAGCACAATAGATTGATGTGGAAAATCTAGTGAAGGGTGCTGGAATCCGCAGGCCCGGATTTGTGGCGAGGCCACAAAGGCCCTGGCCTAGGGCAGCAGAAAAATAGGGACAGCATGCCGCCCACCGCTTACCGGTGAGCACAGCTCCCCAGTGCTCCAGTGCAGGTGCACACGTGTGCTCGCACCAGAGGGGGGTATGTGGGTGGTCGCTAGGACCGCACAACCGGGCACCAGGACCATGCGGGTTTGGGGCACCCGCCCACTAAATACGGTGTTGGGAATGCGTTTGTTTATGCAGCAGAGGTGAGAATTGTAGATTGTAGTTCATGAGTTTCCATGAAGACCATGGGTTTCCTTGGTTTTTCTCATGTTTGACTCACTATAAGTTGTGGGCCAATTAAAAGCATGGGTTTTAAGAGTGTCATTGATAAACTAATGACTGGCAGCAGGGACTGTCCAATAACTGGGTGTTTTATCAGTGCACATGCCCTGCACCCCCGTTAGGATATTACCTTATATTTGATATCAAGCAGGCTAGCATAAATCAATGTTAATGGCAAAACAATCCATCAGTTGTTTTTTTATGGCTCCAAGAGTGCAAACACATTTCTTATTGTGTGTTATATCCCAAAGGAGCGTGTGCACCCTGGTCTTTTCCTACCCTATTATATCCAAATGTCCTTCTCAATTATATAACCTCAGCAGGACCTTTTTTGTTGTTTTATTTCAAGCATTGCGCTAATTGTTGAAACCAAAGGCTGTTATTTCAGCATCTTCATTTGTTTATTTATGCAGGAGAGTGATGGCAATTAAAACCTGTTGCTCCCCACCAAAGGTTATAGATATTGCACTTCTATAGAATACATTTACGTTAATTAATCTTTGTGAACTTATGTGTAAAATTTTAATTACTTAGACTAATGCATGCCACTTCCTGATGGTGTCAGCTTTAATGGACACAAAAGAGTTTCATTAAAATACTAAGTAGGAAAGTACATAATGCTGCAGTCATCATTATAATCAAGCATGTCTATAACAGAAGTTCAATGGAAGGAAATAAGGTTTCTCTCTTTAATTTTGCAGCTTTAGGTGTCAGTGTAGACAGTCAATTGATAAACACATTACTTTGACAAAATGCCTTGGCCTAAAGCATTTGCTGAATGTGGGGAGCACAATTTACAGCTATCTGAAATATTGACAACTTAATCAAATACACTATACAGGTATGCAGAATTTATGGGACCTGAGGTTTTCCAGATTTTTAAAACCACCAATTTGAATTTGAATGTGGGATTTATCATATCTCGATCTTGGAAATAGTTCTAATTCAACTATTCTCCACCTAAAACCTGGCAAGTTCATGTAGAAGTCAATGGCAGAGGTCCCTATTAGGCTTGGGCGAATTTGACGCGTTTAGTTTCGGTAAAAATTCACAGACACCCATTAAAGTAAAAAATGTCTCGCTGTGAATTTTTTTTTTTGACGTGCGTAATTTTTTTCTATGGGCGTCATTTCCACGGCAAAACAAGGCGAAAAAATTTGCCCATCCCTAGTCCCTATTTGAAGATGTTAATAGTAGTGATGAGCCAAATTTTTGGCAAGTTTTGCATCGAAAATGACACCCCATAGACTTCAATAGGAGAAAGAAAATGTTGTGCGTCAAAAAAAAAAATGTTGCAGGTCAAAAAAAGTATTTGATGCGTTAAAGATTTTGATTTGCGTTGTCAGGTCGGGTCTATTTGATTAAATTTTAGACGTTCTAATTTTTTCATAAATAACATACCATTCAAATTGTGAATAATCCCTTAATTCTACAAAAAATAGGAATATTTTGCCTCCCATAAGGATTATATTATATATATTATAAGGGATCTTCTCATAATTTGGATCAGCATACTTTTAGGGGGTATTTATTAAAATTCCTATTTTTGTAATTTTAATTCCCTCTTTTTGCCAGAGAAAAAAAGAAATTAGAATTCAGATCTTTCTGGATTGGTTTTCCAGATAAGGGATCCCATGCAAGCTTGTATATTGATAGAGAACTCAAATTGGCACATATGCTGTGGAGGTACACAAATAAAACTTACAGAATTTTCAGTAACAAGGATCAAATTAATGTTTCAGTAATTGGAAGGTTGTTTGCAGGTGTATTAACCTGAATTCTTTGAAACTCTGTGGACCCGGCAGTCATTAATCTAGCTAAGAAAACGACCTTACCAATTGACGACAGTTCGGCCTTGAGAGACCCAATGGACCGTAAAGCAGACTCAAACCTCAGAAAGGGTTTTCAAGTGGCAGGAGCAGCATGTAAGCTGGCAGTGGCTCTGATTTCAGTGGCTAAGACACTGGAAGGGGAGGACAAGCAAGAAATTTCCTCAAGTTGGCTACTGGTTTTATTTCCGACGGGGCTATAGACCTCACCAGACTGGCAGCCCGCTCAATGGCACTTTCAGTGGGGGCTTGCCGAGCCCTTTGGCAGCCGATGTCTTGTCCAAGATGAGTTTATGCACCCTGCCCTAAGGCTTCAGGGGGGAAAGTCAGTTTTTACCCAAGAAAAGAAGAAACAAAAACCCATGCATTTCAAATCCTCCATTTTTCGACAGCAGCAAAATAGGTCTTCAGGGGAGGGTTCCAGGCCCTTTTCATGGAAAAAGGGACACGCCACTTTCTCAAGGAATGAGAAGTCCAATTCTTCCCAGCCTGATAAGAAGTCATCCAGGACAGGGAAAGTAGGAGCCAGGCTGGCAGGTTTACAGGAGCAGTGGCTCTCTACAATCACAGACCAATGGGTTTTAGATATTCTCACAAGGGGATATCGCCTAGAGTTCACCACATTGCCTACAGGAGATCATTTCGTTTCCTCAACCTTCCCGAGAAGAGGGTAGAGAAAGGAAGCCTTAGATCATTACCTGCAATGGTTAATAGAAGAAGATGTAGTGCTCTGGTGAGGATGGCTCAGGGGGATGGAGACCCATTCTAGACCTCAAGTTAATCAACAAACACTTGAGAGTGAAGAAATTCAAGATGGAATCCATTTTCTCCATCATTGCAGCAATCCTCCCAGGAGATTGGCTCCTTTCTATCGACCTAAGAGATGCCTACCTGCACATTCCTATAGCAACTTCTCATTAGTGCTTTCTTCGCTTCGATATTGCAGGAAAACATTTCCAGTTCTGAAGCCTACCATTCGGCCTGTCCACTGCCCCGAGGTTTTTTTTCAAGGTCCTAGTCACCCTGATTGCATCACTAAGACTGGAGGGAATTTCGATCTGGCACTACCTGGATGACATTTTGCTGTAATTTTTTTTCTAGAATCCCACGGATGGATTGTGAATTGGGAGAAGAGCCAATTGGTACCATTCCAGTTCCTAGTATATCTGGGGGCCTGGTTCATTACCCGGAAAACTTAGTTTCTCTTCCTCCCCAGAAGATCTTGGCCCTGTTCAATTTAGCCTATGGGTTTCTTTCGAGAGACAAGGTGACAGCCTGAGATTTGATGTCCCTGTTGGGATCTATGGCATCTACCATCCCAGTCACAAAGTGGGCAAGATGGCACATGAGACCAGCCCAATCCCTGTTCTTGGAACAATGGAGCAGGGACAAAAAGAACTGGGATAAGTGGATCTACCTTTCCCAATTCTTCAAAGACTCCCTTTACTGGTGGATTTCAGAAAGGAATCTGGTGAAAGGTTTTCCTTTGTCCCAACCACAGTGGAAGATTCTGACCACCAATGCCTCAGCCCAGGTCTGGGGAGCCCGATTGGGCCTGGAATGGGCGCAGGGGTTGTGGCCTTCACCTCAGACCAATGTGCCCTCAAATATCTTGGAGATAGGAACAGCAAAATTGGCCCTGTTCTACTTTGCCGAAGTTCTGAAGGGTTCCTCGGTCAAGCTCCGTATAGACAATACCAATGCGTTAACCTATGTCAAGAAACAAGGAGGTCAAAGGAGCAAGTCTCTCATTCAGGAAGTCCAGCCTATTCTCCCGTAGCCAGAAAGCAACCTGTCCTCACTGACGGTGGAACATCTTCCAGGGATGGAAAATCAGAAAGCAGACTTCCTGAGCCGCAACAGTATCTCAAGCCACGAATGGGCTTTGAACAAGGAGGTTTTTCAGAGTCTAGTAGAGAGATGGGGTCTCCCAGAAATCGATCAGCTAGCCTCTCACCTCAATACAAAACATCAAATATTCTTCTCGAGGAAGTACTGTCCTACAACAGTGGAGTCGGATGCTCTGCTTCAGACATGGTCATTCAACCTGACCTATGCATTTCCTCCATTCCCTCTTATCCTGAGAGTTCTTCACAAATGTATCCAGGAAATGGCCGAGCTAATCTTGATTGCTCCGAACTGGCCGTGCAGGCCGTGGTATCCCCGGCTTCTCAAACTTTCAACAGCCCCTCCTTGGCCTCTCCCCAGGAGGAGGGACCGGTTGAGCCAGGGTCCTCTACTGCACTCGAATCCAGCAGTTCTGTCCTTGCAGGCGTGGAGGTTGAGAGCAAAAGACTGGCTACTCTAGGTCTTTCTCAAGGAGTGATAAACACTTTGCTTAAAGCGAGGAAGTCTTCAACATCTTCCACCTACTGCAGAGTTTGGGAAAGATTTCTATGCTGGTGCTCCCACAATGGGTCAATTTCAGATAAAGTCTCCCTTCCTCAGGTTTTAGGTTTTCTGCAATCAGGCCTGGAAAAGGGTCTACAATATAGAACCCTTAGGGTTCATGCCTCAGCTCTCTCAGCTCTGTCAGGAGATCCTTGGTCTACATACCCTACGGTCCAAAGATTCTTCAAGGCAGCCATTAAGTTACGACCTCCAATCAACAAAGTACCACCAGTGTGGAGTCTCCCTTTAGTCTTGAAATTACTATCAATGACACCTTTTGTGCCTCTGGATTCTGTTTCGGTCTAGCTCCTCACCCTCAAGACTCTGTTCTTATCGGCTATCCTGTAGTGTAGGAGAGTTGCAGGCTCTCTCTGTGCTCAAGGGCATATCTCCTTTTTCCACAACAGAAATCCTTTTTACCAAAGGTGGTTTCTGCCTTTCATCTGAAAAAAGAAGTAACTCTCCCCATCTTTCCAGAGAATATGGAAAATTCGGACAATATGAATAAAATAGACCCTGTTTGTTGCCTGAAGCGCGGAGGTGTCGGATTCATTCAGAAAAACAGACAGACTATTGGTGATTCCAGCAGGTAGCAGAAAAGGGCAGGCCACTGCCTCATCAACTATGAGCAGATGGATTTCATTATGCTTTTTTTTCATTCAAAAGCCTATGAAGTACAGGGCAAGCTAGCTCTGGAGGGCTTAAAGGCCCACTCTACAAGGGCTGTGTCAACATCCTGGGCAGCCTTGGCAGATGTTCCAACACCACAGATCTGTGAAGTGGCCTCCTGGGCTCAGCTCGAAACTATATAAAGCACTATAAATTGGATATGGTTTCCTCAAGCAATCATGCCTTTGCTGCTGGAGCCCATCTGGCTTTTTCTGCACAGTAAAGCTTTTTCAGTAGACTCATTGTTGTTGTGTTATTATTTTGAGTTCCCCACCCCTTTTGAAGGTACATGGCTTTATACATCCGTATGTAATGCTGATATGGAGTGGGCAGGAAAGAGGAGAATGCCTATCATACTTAACGTAGGGGCCCATTTACTTAGCTCGAGTGAAGAAATAGAATAAAAACTTAGAATTTAGAATATTTTTTTGGCTACTTCGACCATCGAATGGGCTACTTCGACCACGACTTTGACTCAAACTAAAAATCGTTTCACTAATCGACCATTCGTCAAAGTACTGCCTCTTTAAAAAAAAACTTTGACCCCCTAGTTCGCCACCTACAACCTACCGAAGTCAATGTTAGCCTATAGGGAAGGTCCCCATAGGCTTTGCAATCCTTTTTTGGTCGAAGAAAAATCGTTCAATCGATGGATTAAAATCCTTCGAATCTAACGAATTGCGGTAAATCCTTTGACATTCGAAGCCGAGGGATTTAACTTTGACAGTCGAATATCGAGGGTTAATTAACCCTCGACATTCGACCATAAGTAAATTTGCCCCGTAATTCTCCTTTCCTGGCCACTGTCCATATCAGCATTTCCCACCCCTTTTCAGTACAGATGCTTGATATTAGACAAGGTAGGTGTGCTCCAGGAGTGCCTTTAAAGATTTTAGGGAGGGAGGGACATTCTGGTCAGGGGTTCCCCCGTATGTAATGCTGATATGGAGAGTGGCCAGGAAAGGAGAATTACGGTAAGTATGATAGGAATTCTCCTCTTTCTAATTATTGAACATTTTTGATTGCTTTTCCAGTACAAAGATGTACGCTAGGTTGTCTATAATGGCAAATCTTTACAAAAGAAATCAGAACAACTCTTCCCCTGAAATAACCAATATGAGCACAAAATAATGTTACATATTCTTTTTACAAATGTAAGCCATCAGAAGCAAATAATGGCAAGTCTTTTGACCTTGTTGTACAAATATAAAACCTGAAAAAGTAGCTGGAAAGGGAAAAATGAAAAACAGTTCATACTAATCTCTCATGGGTTGAGAGCACTATCTCCGGCACTCTCTCTCCAACAATCCATCACCATGTAGGTGCTAACCAATAATAATCTAAATTTATCTTTCAGACACTACTCATGGAAATGCAGCATTCCATTTCAAAATGTTTTTAATACATAGTGGGAAAAATCACTGTTTTGATCCACCAGGGATCATTATTAGGCAGACCACACAGCTTACAGGGCTCATTTATGTCTGCCGCTTGTGTGTTTCTCTGTGTTTAAAACCAGTTTCAGTAAAGGTACTTGTATCCAAATGCACTCTTCACACTTGTGTATAGTTGTGCTCAGCGCTGCTCAGTCCTTCCTGCCTTCCGTTCCGAAATGGGCACTGCTGCGCCTATTGACAATTGACAATTTTTCACCATTTGAATCTATGTGTGTCTTTACACAGCAAATCCTGGCAAAATATTTTCTCATCACTAATCCTTGGGAAACTCTCAGACGCACATAACTAAATGACATTCAAACACTCTCTCCTGCTAGCTGTACTAGTTATTTAGCATCAACCGGTAACTTTCCCTTTCCACACACACAAAGCATCAGTACACCCAGGCACAAGATTTCATACAGGCGAGGTAGGTGAGTTTGTGAAACTCATGGGGGAAAATTTACTAAAGGACGAAGTGACTTACGCTGGCAAAAATTCTCTAGCGGAGGAGATAGATTATAGCGCTACTTTGCACTCTAACGGCAGGCAAATTTTTGCTCTAGTGAATGGACGTAACTACACAAATTCAGTAAGATGCGAATTTTAATGAATGCTACCTCTTGCTCCAGACTTGCCTTCGCCACCTCAGACCAGACGAAGTGCAATAGAGTAGATAGGAGTTCCTCAAAAAAAAACTTAGAATTTTTCTAAGTCCCAAAAAACACTGGCGACATTTTAAGTTTTTCAGGGTGATAGGCTGCAAAAGATCGTAATTTTTTTAGGGTACCCGGCTTCCCCCTACATTTCCCAACATATGGCACATAAACTAAACACTGGGCTCATGTGTAGGGTATTATAACAACTCTACTTTCTTTTATTAAGCTTCCCTGGGCTTGTGTAGTGTAATGTAACATATACATCAATTGAAATTTTACTTCCCGCCATCGTTCGGTGCTCTGGACGCAATTTCGCATTTTAGTCAATTAGCGTTGTCCTGGCAAATTTTGGCCTGGCGACATGTGGCAATGTGAGCAAAGCGAATTTCCGGAGGTTAGTGAATTTGCCCCATGGTCCTATGCTTTTCAACCTGTTTATTAATGACCTGGAGGTGAGGTTGAAAGTAGTGTATCTATAGTTCTGCAGAACTATAGGTGCCATGCAAGATACTGCCACTTTGCAGCGGGATTTGACTAAATTGGAAAATTGGGCAGCAAACTGGAAAATGAGGTTCAATGTCGTTAAATGCAAGGTTATGCACTTTGGCAAAAATAATATAAATGCAAGTTATACACTAAATGGCAGTGTGTTGGGAGTTCCCTTAAATGAGAAGGATCTAGATTTTGTTGTCTAATTCTGGGCAGTGTCATTCTGTGGCTACTAAAGCAAATAAAGTTCTGTCTTGTATAAAAAAGGGCTCAAGTGATGAAAACATAATTATGCCTCTTTATAGGTCCCTGGTGAGGCATCACCTGGAGTATACAGTGCAGTTTTGGACTCCAGTCATTAAGAGGGATATAAATGAGCTGGAGAGAGTACATAGACTAAGTGCAACTAAACTGGTTAGAGGGATGGAAGACTTAAATTACGAGGGGAGACTGTCAAGGTTGGGGTTGTTTTCTCTGGAAAAAAGGCGCTTGCGAGGGGACATGATTACACTTTACAAGTACATTACAGGACATTATAGACAAATAGCAGGGGACCTTTTTACCCATAAAGTGGATCACCGTACCAGAGGCCGCCCATTTAGATTAGAGGAAAATAGCTTGGATTTGAAACCGAATAAGTGGTTCTTCACAGTGAAGTTGGAGAATGCCCTGCCGGGTGATGTTGGATGATTTTTTGGACAAGCATAATATCAAAGGCGATTGTGATACTAAATTCTATTGTTAGTGTACGAGTATATATAGTTTATGTGAGGGTATGGAAGGTGAGTATCTGTATATTTAAGTGATGGGTTTCATTTGGAGGGGTTGAACATGTTGGACTTTTTTTTTTTTTTTTCAACCGTATGTAGCTACAGTATGTAACTATGTAAAACCAAATGCATGCACCGGTCTTGAAAATGTGTTTTTTTTTTCTGGCAGTTGTAATGTGGATGTAATGAAGAATGTTTCTAATATTACAGCAGTTAAGAAATTAAACTTTTAGTTCCACTGTAGGGCTGACTTTACCAATATTCAAAATGTTTTTTTATGCTAAATCTCCTGAATTCGAATTAGGGTTTTCAAAACTTGAATGGTCTTTATTTATGAATAAAGAAGCAAGATGTTGGAGCAAGGCACTCAAAAGGTCACACGTGGATCAGACAAATCTAGAGTAAAAATGGAAATCTTTATTGGTATAAACTACTCATGCCTGACGCATTTCGTGTCGAGGACACTAAGGCGCAAATTCACTAAGCGTCGAAGCGCCGAACGCTAGGGTTAATTCGCTAGCGTTTGGCATTTTTCGTTACTGCGCAAATTCACTAACGAACGCTGGCGTAGTTTCGCTAGTGTTACTTCACACCCTTACGCCAGGCGAATTTTCGCTAGCGACGTAACTACGCAAATTCACTAACTTGCGCAGTGTACTGAACGCTACCTTTTACGCTAGACATCCTTCGCCACCTCAGACCTGGCGAAGCGCAATAGAGTAGATAGGGATTGTTTCAAAAAAAGTAAACATTTTTTTCTAAGTCCCAAAAAACGCTGGCGTGTTTTCTACATGATGGGTGATAGGCTGAAAAAGATCGAAAATATTGTTGGGGCTCCCCTCCTTCCCCCCTACATTTCCTGACTCATGGCAACTTACCTAGACAGTGGGCACATGTGTAGGGCAAAATAAAATTTTTATTTGCTGATTTGAAGTTTTTCTATGCATTTGTAGTGGTAATACGTGTTCCTCCATTGAAATTTGAATTTGGCGCCGTATGCAAATGAACCATCGCTAGCGAACCTTTGCTTCGCTTGGCGAATTAACGCTAGCGCAACTTAGAAAACTTACGCTACCCCTGTGCGCAACTTCAGATTTTAGTGAATTTGCGGAGCGCTGGCGAAAATACGCCTGGCGAAGTGTGGCGAAGTGTGGCGAAGTGCGGCGAAGTTGCGCCTGGCACAACTTCGAATCTTAGTGAATTTGCCCCTTAGTCTTAGACTCAGGCATGAGTAGTTTATACCTATAAAGATTTCTATTTTTACTCTACATTCGTTTGATCCATGCGTGACCTTTTGAGTGCCTTGCACCAACATGCTTCTTTGTACACGGTTTGTCCGTACAATTCAAAAATTTTTGTCTGTACAATTTGGGTCTGTACAATTCAAATCTGAAGAAGTCATTGTTTTTGGTGACATCTGAAAAATTTCTACGAATCAGATTTTTTCACTATTTCACGATTTTTTTTCCTGCTTAAGAAATTTTCAGAAAAATGTATTGTGAAATAAGTCCGTGCGGATTTGGTGAGAGTAGTTTTCAGAAAATAGTGAGAACTTTTTGGATTTTGCTAAGTGACCCCCTAGTATTTTATAGAAAAAGTAGATTATTTTTGTTTCGCAGAAAAAATGTACCGATGTGGAAGTGTGAAATTACGATACAAAGAACCTCTTTGACTACAATTATAATATTTATTAAATTGCATAAATAAGAACGTTGGCTTTGATTTAATCTGTTCCTGAAGAGTAACAGGAATATCAAAATGCATTACAACACAGAGTATGTTGATATAAATCTTGGAGTCAGGAAGGAATTTTTTACCCTTCTGAGGCAAATTGGAGAGGCTTCAAATTTTTTTTTTTTTTGCCTTCCTCTGGATCAACTGGCAGTTAGGCAGGTTATATATAGACGTAAAAGGTTGAACTTGATGGACGTGTCTTTTATCAACCTAACTTACTATTTTACAATGTTACTACTGTATGTTAAGTAGCCGATTCATTGTATCTCATCATCTTGCATCCAGTTTAGGGAGACACTACAACCTATATTTAATCTTATCTAAAACATGCCCCCATTAATGGTTGTCTCTTTGCTGCATTTATTGTGTAGAAATCTAATTAACAGTATTTTCAAGTTCAAAGAAAGAAAAAAGGTTCAGCCTTAAAATGATTATGTTGAACAGTTATTTTAACATTTCTCATGATACCATTAGACATGCTATAACAGTTGACTTTTCATCATGGCAAATGCTTAGTGAAAGCTATATCTTTCCAAAGGACACGTCCGTATCACAGAAATTCAATGCCAGAGGGCTTTACTATATATTAATGTTTTCAAATATTCCATTTGCCACCCAGTAATGTATATCTATTCCAGCCAACCATACAAACTAATTGCTGGATGTCCCCAAAGGAATCTAAAACATTTTTTCTCAGTTTAATAGGAAAAAAAGATACGTCAAAAAGAATATTCTATGGAAGCACAAACATATACAGCATTTCCTACACTATGGGGGAAATGTTTTTGTTTCTTTTTATTATTAAAGTATACTAATGGTATATTTTAAATAAATGACTATAGTAAAGCAATTTACATTAAAAATAAATTGTAAATAGAAACAAATTATTCCTTGAATGTGCCGTGTGCTGTCCAAATGATGACCCCCCCACATGAAAGTCTGCATGCTGTGTCTGCTTACCATGTGTAAACTTTAAAAGGTATCACTACAGAGATTAACTGTTTACACCCGATACTGAAACTGCACACATAGTTCACACCTTATACAAAGTGCAGATGGGGCACCAGCACTGTGTTACTGTATGTAGTACCTTAGAGTGGTCCTAAAATGGCCTTCAATATGCTCCCTGTGTGTGCCATACTCTGCCTGCCCTATATTCCCTGTGTGTGTCATACTCTGCCTGCCATATGCTCCCTTTGTGTGCCATACTTTGCCTGCCCTATGCTCTCTGTGTGTACACCATACTTTACCTGCCCTATGCACCCTGTGTGTGCCATACTCTGCCTGCCCTATGTTCCCTATGTGTGCCATACTCTGCCTGCCCTATGCTCTTTGTGTATGCCCTACTCTGCCTTCCCTGTGTTCCTTGGGTGTGCTATACTCTGCCTGTGTGTGCTATTCTCTGCCATCCATATGCTCCCTGTGTGTGCCATACTCTGCTTGTATGTGCCCTGCTCTTCCTGTAGAACAGTGGTGCCCAGGATGTCGATCGCGGTTCCTGGTAGACCACGACCGATCAGATTCAATCAATCCGGCAGGCTCCTCCATCCTATCTCCCACCATTGCTCCGCCCCTCCCACTCTTCTCTGTTCTTGTGTGCAGTGTGAGTGTCCCAGTGGGCCAGACATGTTGGCTGCAAACTTCCTATTGGTACTTGGACTTCCCAGGATGGCAAGGTCTGCAGGGCAGTGCTATAGGGGAGTAATAAGCCTAACATTAAAGTGCTGGAAGGAAAGGTCTGACTGTGACAATGGAGACCTTGCGAGGCTGAATCCTGGGAGGATTAAGTGGCTGCTAGGGTGGACATTGCCCAGACAGGAGAGAAGTGCCCAGGTGATGCCTACACAACCATCTGCCTCGCTCCTCTCAGGACAGTGTATGTTGCTTCGTCAGCCAGCGACTCCTGCCCCCCCCATCCTGCTCTGAAAGTAGCTGCCCGCAACCCGTTCCCTTGCTTATAGATGCAGTGGTTCTTCCATGTGCCAAGAACCCATGTTATAATAGGTAGAGATGGCGCGAACTGTTCGCCGGCGAACTTGTTCGCGCGAACATCGGGTGTTCGCGCTCGCCGGAAGTTCGCGAACGTCGCGCGACGTTCGCCATTTTGGGTTCGCCATTGTTGGCGCTTTTTTTTGCCCTCTCACCCCAGACCAGCAGGTACATGGCAGCCAATCAGGAAGCTCTCCCCTGGACCACTCCCCTTCCCTATAAAAACCGAAGCCCTGCAGCGTTTTTTCACTCTGCCTGTGTGTGCTGAAGAGATAGTGTAGGGAGAGAGCTGCTGCCTGTTAGTGATTTCAGGGACAGTTGAAAGTTTGCTGGCTAGTAATCGTGTTGATACTGCTCTGTTATTGGAGGGACAGAAGTCTGCAGGGGTTTGAGGGACATTTAAGCTTAGGTAGCTTTGCTGGCTAGTAATCTACCTTCTACTGCAGTGCTCTGTATGTAGCTGCAGTGGGCAGCTGTCCTGCTTCTGATCTCATCTGCTGACTGCTGCAATAACAGTAGTCCTTGTAAGGACTGCTTTTATTTATTTTTTTGTTCCAATACAGAGCAGTATCAAGCAGATTACTAGCCAGCAAACTTACTATCATCTGTCCCTGAAATCACTAACAGCTCTCCCCCTACACTATCTCTTCCAAGCACACACAGGCAGATTTTTCAGATACATTTTTGCCCTTGATCCCCCTCTGGCATGCCACTGTCCAGGTCGTTGCACCCTTTAAACAACTTTAAAATCATTTTTCTGGACAGAAATGTCTTTTTTAGATGTTAAAGTTCGCCTTCCCATTGAAGTCTATGGGGTTCGCGAACCGTTCGCGAACCGCTCGCATTTTTGCGCAAGTTCGCGAATATGTTCGCGAACTTTTTTTCCGACGTTCGCTACATCCCTAATAATAGGCAGACGTCTGATTGTTCCCCCAGCTACCATTCTTGCACCCAGTTCATAATCAGCTCAGCTGCCTCTAGGCACAATTTGGCAAGGAACAAGTTCACAATTGCCTTTTCTACCCTTCCTCCCTGCCGGGCTTCTCCTGTTCTAGAGGCGAGAAAAGTAATTGTCAGGTTGCTCTTTCCAGGCTCTGCTCGGTGATTTATTGGATGGTCTTTCAGCGACTGACAGCTCAGACTCCTTGTCTTGTTAAAATGTCTGTTTGCCTCTTTATAGGTTTCCTGCTGCAACCTACTGTACTGGCCATGCGTGTCGTAGCCGGTGAAAAAGCAGCGTTTCATTTACAGTAAAGATCCCTTTAAAGGGGAACTTTTCAACATCCTGTCAGGCCTAATTCCACTCCCAGCCAAGATAGTAGAGAAATTCCATTTTGGCGATTGCTTTGTAATATTATTATATTCAGTATATTTTCAATACCATGTCTTGAGGGTTTTTGGTAGATTTGATCCTTGGGTTATCTTGGGTATCCAGTTTTGGGGAAATACTGATATTTAAATCAGAGTCCAAGACAATATTGTTGCCGAGACAAAAAAGTCGCCATAAGAAAAAATTCACATTGACTTCAATGCATTTGCAGTCACGCATCATTTTTTTTTTATCTCCTATTAACTTCAACGTGCTTGCCAAATTTTTCATCAATCACAAATTTTTAAGCAGTTTCCCAAATTTTTCGGTCATTACTACTTAACATTTAAAACGTGTGATTTATTTTGTATTGCACAATGTAATTTGATCTGAGTGTGACCATTCACAGAGAGACTCAACTACATAATGTGATTTTATATAGAAATATAGTGCCAACTTCATGTATGACCTTGATGCTGATAATTGACGGAAATTACCTTAATTCCCACAACTCTTGGGCATAATTCAGAATGAGTTGTTAGTTGTGCAAACAAAATGGCATTAGTAGGCCAAAATTGATTTGTATTCACCAAACCAAAGTTGTTAGACTCCAGACCAGCTTACGAACCCAACACAATTAAATTTGTTTGACTTGATCAATCCTTCAGAAAACATTGCTGATTACTACTTATAATGTCATTCTCCAGGGCATACGTTAATACTCCAGATTACTTGAATGTAATCCCCTAACAAATACTCTTATATTAGAATAAGTAACAGGCAATTAAAATGGTTAAATTACCCTACTGTTTAAGTGATGTCTGCTATGCTCAACGGTAAAACAGTGTGAACTAACAACCGATTTCGGCTACATGTAGATGTTTCTCTATTAGATACTGATGTCCAAGCTACTCACAAAGAACCTCTGATGTAGTACTTTATATTAATGTTTGAATATAATATAAAACTATATATATAAATATAAAAATACTAAAAACACCATTTAGTTATCCAGGATCTACAAAACAAATTGGAACTGGACATGTCAAAGACTATAAACTAGAGAACAAATTTGGAGGAAAAATATCAGGTTAAAAGATATACCAGAGAATTCTCAAATGGGCAAGATGGCTGAGTTTTCTCAACATTTGGTTGAGATATTGGGACAAAATCAGTTTTCTTCATTCTACTCTACTGAAACAAAGCAGATTGACTACCAAAACCAATCCCAGTAGAACCAACCTAAGCTCTATTTGCCAAAACCGTATTTTACAAAACTAGACAATATTAAGTTTATCTAAGAATAAGGCATTTTTGCAGATCGAAAATTTTATTATATCAATTATCCCAGACTACTGTTGAAGTACAAAGTGTTGAAAAGACTATGAACCCATTCTTTTAAATAATTTATGGTTTATTCAAGGGAAAAAAAATGAAGAAAGAGTTAACTTTTCCCAGTCTCTAATAGATTCTTCAAACTGCCCAGAAACTACAGGAGAAAAGGGTTAACTGGGCATAAGTATGATCTGCATTTGAAATTTGTAATTAGCCATTAGGGAAATTATAAGGGCACAATCCAGGGTGGTCCTTGGAAGAGAGCTTTTTTCTTTTGCTGTGCTAGTATCACTTAGAATTAGATGAAATACACTGGAGGTCATATATAAACACATACATACATTAATTAAAAAAGAGCTACTTACAGGTTGGCTGCTATAGATTACTGCCCAAGTGCAAATTAGCTACCTTTTAAAATGTCTTTTAACTGTACAAGTGGCACAAACAAAAGGATTTGGTTAACATAACAGTGTATTTCCATTGTTTTGTGGATTTGTGAAATAAAAAATAAAAAAAATACATGTCAGCATCCAAATAAAAATGACTATTCAACACTGATGTGTCCTTTAATCTGGTTTACATTCACCATATACAAATGTGAAATGTAGCAGGTGTTAATACATAAAGAGGTATATGGTTAGAGCAAGATTAGTGTCAGGGATAGGTTGGGGGCACTGAGGAGACAGCTCAGACTGCTGACTTATGAAGAAGTTGGAACTGGTAAAATTTGTTATTGACTCACAGAATGGGTGTGGTAATTGCAGCAAATAAAATCTTTTAAGGGATTCTGTTATGGGATTCAAAATGCATTAGTCAATGGTGCTGCTCCAGCAGAATCCTGCAGAGCAAATTATTTTTTTATATTTATTTTGAAACCTGATATGGGACTAGACATGTTTTTAGTTTTACAGGTGCACTCAGCCATGTGACTTCTGATAAACTCCAGTCACTCTTTACTGCTCTTCCGAATGTTGGAGTGATATCGTCCCCCTTTTACCCCCGAGCAACCTATCAACAGAACAAACACCTGCATTGCTTAAAATGCTCTCATGAATGCTCCCCACTTAGTAGTACATATGAGAATAGATCTCAATAGTAAAACACCAAAGGCCCATCAGGACTCCTCCGGTTACATTGAGTTTGAGAAAAATAGCTTATTTGAAAGCAGTTTCATTGTGAAGTGCTGGTTCTTTCTGAAAGCACAGAATCAAGCACAATGACCTGCATTGGCTTCCTACAAACCCGTATTGCAACTTAAAAAATAAAATAAAAAAACATTTGTCAGCTCAGTAATAACATTTTACATAGTAGAGTGAATTATATGTAATGTAAACAGTGTCATTTACAAATAAAATCTACACCATAAAAACCATGACAAAATCCCTTTAAATAAAAAAATGTAAAAAAAAAAAAAAAACACTTATAGAAACAATTTGTGAAACAAATTTAGTAAAATCTGTATATTAAAAACACGTCAGTTATCCAAACTTTTTTTTTTATCATAGCAACAGTTTCCTATTAATAAAAATAATTTGACAAAGCCCCCCCCCTTTTTGCTTTGTATATAGGGCACTGCTTGGGGACAATACAGTACATTAAATATCTGTGATTCAGGTCTTCAAGGCTATTAATAAAACAAATATGTGTGTTCAAACCATGTCTATTGATCTGTAAATGTAATAAGTGAGGGATCTGTGTTAATTCAGGTTTAAGCGTCACACAAAAAAAAACAACTTGTGCTAACTGTGGGCTAGAAGATTATTGATTATTATTATTATTTTTGATTATCCTAATCCTGATGAAAACCTTGCTTTTGAAAGTGTAGCTCATATTGGATTTGGAAGGAGTGAAGCAATATAAGCAAAACATCTTGGATCTTGATCATAAATGAAAAACATGTCCTTGCTCTGCAGCGAAGGTTATTCATAAAGACGGTTTATTGGTTGCCGGGAGGGCTGTCACGTTTAATCACACACAAAAAAAAGCAGTTCCTATGTTTATATTAGGGATGCACCGAATCCAGGATTCGGTTCGGGATTCAGCCTTTTTCAGCAGTATTTGAATTCAGCCGAATCCTTCTGCCTGGGCGAACCGAATCCAAATCCTAATTTGCATATGCAAATTGGGGCGGAGAGGCAAATCGCATTAATTTTTTTGTCACAAAAACAAGGAAGAAAAAAATCTTTTCCCCTTCCCACCCCTAATTTGCATATGCAAATTAGTATTTGGATTCAGTTTGGTATTCGCGAAGGATCCCTAGTTTATATGACCTATTCGATTGTGAAATTCATCGTTTTGTAAAAAAAAATAATTAATATGGTATACACCAATCTCTATTTGAAAGATCCATAATGTTTTCTCCATGTAGGTAGTCTCTATTATTCTCCATGCACTACAATTACAAAGAACTGTACTAGTGAGCTAGCGGCTGCTAAATAGCTTATTAGCATAACTGCAATTGTCAAGAGAAACTGCGGGATTCAAACTGACTTTCACTTTTCATGTTTTGAGCAATGCTTATTACTTGGTGTGTATAGCCTTTTCAGTGTCATGCTGTCTCTAGTATAGCTAGCCGGCAGAACAAACTGAAAGCAAAGTGGGTTAAGAGCAGAATAATTCCTGGAGATATTATGATCCATTTTAAACAAGGGTAATAAATATATATATATATACGTGTCATAAATGTTGCAGTATATCATTATTTCATTATGTGCATATAGTATGTAGGCATATGGGGGTTATAAGTATCATATTATTGGCTTTCTGTAATTTACAATATGTTAAACGTTTAGACCTTCCCTGCGCTGATTTAATACATACAGTTTGCTTTGCTAGCTGAAGTGCTTGGTCTAGCCTGGGAAATTGCATCTTTAAATAACACAATAATTTAAAAGAAAAAAAAAAACACACACACTACATTGCAAAACATATGTGCTTCTGGGGTACAAACAGTAATGTCATTGGCAAGTAGGGATGCACCCAATCCAGGATTCAGTCCGGGATTCAGCCAGAGTTCAGCCTTTTTCAGCAGGATTCAAGTGCCTGGCTGAACCGAATTCTTAAAATCATAAGAATTTTCATCACAAGGGATGGGCAGATAAGATAAATGGCTAGGGAACGATAAAGAGAAGAGGCTATCCCTTTACACTAGAGGCATTTCATTTGACGCCCTGAAAGGGATCATAGTTTTCACTTGAACTGAGTCTGTTTCAAGGAGGAATAATGCCCAATAAGCACCCAATACCCTTGTGCCTTCTGCCATGAGGCATAGGAGAGAGTACTGAATGTTTATACACCAACAATAAAATGCTACATGTGCCTTAAGCCTTAAACTTGTACAGGTTTTCTTTCTAAAATTGGAAAATGTAACTAAAAAGTGTGGCAGGTTTTGAATGTTCTGACCTCCAGTTTTTCGCAGCCCCTTGCTGTTGTCATTTGAATGATTTTCCACACAAACATTTATAATAGAAGCAGAAATATTGACATTATAGTGGTTTTTATATGTCTTCCTTTGTTTCTAAAGGTAATCTAATTATTAAGTATATAACCCCCTTCCTCTAACCTTTTGTTGTGACTATTTTTAGCAGGCATCCATCAGCAGGTGGATTATCTGTGCAATGATGATCCAAGTAGTACCTCTCAAGAACCGAGCATAGAGTAGCTTCAGTTTCCCTGTTTAGCTCAGGAAATCACAATAACCATATATTTTCTTTATTAAAACAAAAGGCAGAAAGTATATACATTATAAATCCCTATTATATATTTTTCCTTTACTGCTTTACATTGTGAATAGATTGTCCCACTTAAAATACTGCACAGCTACCTTTACCTGCAAATGTGTGCATGTGCTGTATACAGTTACTCCTCTATATAGTTACCCCTGGAACATTATCTCAGAAGTAATATTAAAAAAAAAGGGGGGGGGTAATCCCTCTGGTTCTCAACCAGTCATAAAAAAACAGTTGCTCAATGTGCTGGTAGAATGCTGGTTATGTAATAGATATTGACTGGTACTATTTGCCAGTATTGCAAACAAAAACCAGTAATGTACCCCCTATGGATATTGGATATCACCATAAAAATATGTTCCCATCTCACTTGTTGATGTATGGATATCTATTCCCCAGCTAAAGGTCTGAGGCTGGTGCACCTGGACCACTTACATATGTTACTTGGTGAGTTATCTACTTGGGACTTTCTAGGGGCCCATTTACTTTGAGTGAAGGAATAGAGGAAAAATAGTTTGAATTTCGAATGGTCGAATATGGCTACTTCGACCATCGAATGGGCTACTTCGACCTTCGACTACGACCTTCGAATCGAACGTTTCGATCTAAAAATCGTTCGACTATTCGACTATTCGACTATTCGATAGTAGAAGTACTGTCTCTTTAAAAAATTCTTGGACCCCCTAGTTCGCCACCTAAAACCTACCAAGGCCAATGTTAGCCTATGGGGAAGGTCCCCATAGGCTTCCTAACAATTTTCTGATCGAAGGAATATCCTTCGATCGATGGATTAAAATCCTTCGATTCGTTCGATTTGAAGGATTTAATCATTTGTTTTATAGACACATTTATTTGCATTCTATGAGAAGGTGACAAGAAAAAAATTGGACATTTGCTAAGAAATGTTATTTGTAATTATTAGTAGGTGTAAGGGTCAAAAGTCGTTCCTGGTTCATTACAAGACTACAGATTGAAAACCTTTCTCATATAAAACTGGGCATTTGTTGCTAAGAAATTGTCTTGAGAGGGCGTGAAAGAAAAATGTTACAGAGAATGGACAATCTCAAAACTACAAGTTGATCTCCAGAATCCTTAATCTTCTGTGATCACCAGCAATGTCATGAAGAAGCTAGAGACTTTTGGTGTTATAGCCAATCTTCCTGGATGTTGGTATAAGATTAAAACAGAGCAAACAATGTAGAGAAACATTAATTGAATTTTTTTTGAAGAACCACAATTCAGATACAAGTTGACCTTCAGAACGTGGTACAACAGTTGCAAATAACACCATCTTTAGTTTAAAGGTCCCCATAGACGCAAAGATCTTTCGTTGGTGAACGATCGAATTTAGTGCAATCCAATAAATCCATCAAATTATCGTGAAGTTAGTGGGAATCGAATGACCATGCAACTTGTGATTTTTTGTCCGACATCTGTCAGAAAATTGATCAGCCAGGTTAAAAAAATTTTTATCGGTCCCAGTGCAATCTATCTATGTTTGCAAGGTCAAGCAGGCAGCTACCCTAAGTTTTCCTGGCAATATCGCCTGAAATGGTCTTTTTAGTTGATGGACATTTAAACGATCATTTCAGGATAATTGTGGTCTCACGATAACGAAAGATCTTTTAAAAATCTTTACATCTATGGCCAGCTTTAGAGAAAGGAGTCCCAAGAAAAACTATAGTAGTGACAGAAAGATAAGAAAGTCAGAGTAGTTTTCATCCACATACCTGAACAAGCCAACAAATCCCAGAAAAAGGTCTTATTGAAAGATGAGACAAAACGAGAAGTTTTTGAACACCTCCTTGTATACAGGAAATTGGAAGCCTTCAATGATAAGAACACCATCCCTATATTGACCTGGAGGAGGTTTGCTGACGCTTTGGGGTTACTTTGTTTCTCCTGGAACTGGGTCCCTTGAGTCTGTGCATGATATTATAAAATCAGATTGATAAGGCATATTAAAGCAGCAGCAGTTGGGTGTCTGTTACTGTTCATGTGTCTTTCAGCAGGACAATGTCTCGAAGCACATTTCAAAAAGCACCCAAAATGATTAAATGGTTAAGCAGAGAGATGTATAATACTCACTCATGGCTATAGGAAGCATATGATTGCAGTTACTCTTTCCTTAGGGCATGCTACCAAATATTAAGTCTAGGGTGTCAATAATTTTGTAAAGAACATGTTTAATATTGTAAAGCATATGTTAAATTTTGAATGGAATAACAACCTTCTGGAATCTATAGTGATGCAATGAATTGAGAATACCTGTTTTTGTTGGCTTTTGTTGTTATTTTGCATTAGATCAATGTATTAGGGTCAAGCCACACTGGGCGTTTTGGGGAGATTTGGTCGTCTGGCGACTGCCTCGTTTTTGCGGCGACCAATTTCCCAAAACGCCTTCCCTCACTCTGCACCGGTTAAATGAAAAAAATGCCGGGCTAATCATACGCGCCTATTCGTTTTCCCAAATCGCCCGAAGTTTCCTCATGAGGCAGAGTGAGGGAAGGCATTTGGGGAGATTGGTTGCCGCAAAAACGAGGCGATTAGTCGCCAGGCGACCAAATCTCCCCAAAACGCCCAGTGTGGCCTGACCCTTATAGAGCAATTTGCGGGTTATTGGGGAATATGCAAAGGAGCTAATATTTTAGACTACAAATATATATTCATAGTAAAATTCATCGATCAGCTTCTGAGGGCCTATCTAAGAAAGGAAATCACATGAACTACAGATGAAGCCACTTGGATTTGTGAGTTAAATGCGTCATGACTCAGGGGTAATTGAAGAAACTGTGTTATCTTAAGTCATCTTAACTCATTTAATGCATTTAACCTTTTCATTAGCATACCAAAGCTCCATTGTTCACAATGGTGAATGCTTTAATTAGATGGGATGTTGTGACACAGTTTTCTGTGTTAAATGAGATAAATGGGATATCTGTGTTTAGATATTCTGTGTCAAACAGACAAACCAAAGTGGCTGCATCTGTATATACCCTGTCTTGAACTGTGTGTTGGACACTGAACATGAAAAAAAAGACAGAAAAGACAAATAAGTGTCAGAAAGAATGAACAATCTCAAGGCTGGATGGGATTACAAAACGAAGACTGCTCAATCTGCAAATACAATTTTGAGCTTTCTGGATAATGGGTTTCTGGATAATGGATCCCATACTTGTACTACCATTGCAGGGCTTCTGTATACCCTTTCTCTATATCTTGGCTCAGAAAAGTTTCCATGTTAAAATGCTATTTATTCACCTGCTGCCTTTGATGTATCTACAGGATAATGCATTACGCTGCCATGTCAGATAAATTGTGCAATGTTGTGGTCACATTAAATGAGCTCAATTTTTCCTGGCATCCTTTTTTTTTCTGAGTTATAGTGCTGACCTTTTATAAAGTAAGCAATGTATAACTGTTTATTGAAGAGATTTCAGAGTAGTAAAAAATATTCCACGCTAACAAATCTTAAAGGTTATGAATGCTGCTTTTTTGGATACTTTTTTGTATTACATAAATCCCTTTCAACTTATAGAACAAAACCTTTTAGTCAGTAATCTAAGGGACAGATTTATTAATTTTTTTTCAATGTTCGAAAAAAAATTTATGGTCGGAACTTATAAATTCGTATTATCCAAAACTCCATTCGAGTTTTTAAAAAATTTGAATTTGATTTTAGAGATTTATCATACTCTGGCCATTTAAGAATTCGCATTTGACTATTCGCCAACTAACACCTGCCGAATTACTGAGTAAGTCAATGGGAGAGGTACAGTGTCAAGTTTGGAGCCTTTCAAATTCGAATCAAGTTTGGTCGAATCGAATTCAATTTGAGATTTCGGGTCGGTAAAATTTGTCCGAGTTTGAAATATTCGTTTTTTTAAATAAATTTCCCCCAGTCGAATTTCAAGTAAAATCGAACTCATGTGAGTTAAAAAAAAAACTCACATGAACTTGAAATTCTAATCTTGATAAATGTGCCTCCCCGTGTAGCTATAGGTTTCCAAGAAACAAGGGTTGACTGTCATTTGGTACTATGCGTAGTATTTGTGCTTACATACAGTAAATTCTATGTATAGTACAACCCAGAGCATGTTACCCCTATTTATGGACTGCCCCGTTCCAGATCCCTGGCTTGGTTATTAAATGAACGAGTAGGCTCAGTTCTCGCGACCTGATATTCTGAGTTCCTCTTTTTTTGGCTTCTGTGCTGCGCTTAGTATTTTACTGTCTGGCTGCCTTTGTTCCTATAAGGCAAAGAGACTCTGAACACGGCAGTTTAGCATATTAAAAAAACGTGTTGTCAGACGGTTAGATCCAAAAGATATTAAAAAAAGTTGCATGAAGTACAATTTCTTTGGAGAAGTAAACTCAACAATACTGAGGGGCCCTGCTCTGAGCATTTAAATGAAAATTAAACCCTAAAAATAAATAAGGTTAAAAATGCCATATTTTATATACTAAGCTCATTGCACCAGCCTACAGTTTCAACTTCTCAATAGCAGCAATGATCCAGGACTTCAAACTTGTCACAGGGGGTCACCATCTTGGAAAGTGTCTGTGACACTCACATGCTCAGTGGGCTCTGAGCAGCTGTTGAGAAGCTGAGCTTAGGGGTCGTCACTAATTATCCAGCAGAAAATGAGGTTGGCCTGTAATATAAGCTGATGCTACAGGGCTGATTATTAAATTCTGATGCTAATTGCACTGGTTTCTGTACTGCCATGTAGTAATTTATCTGTATTAATTACTAATCAGCCATATATTGTGACATTTCTATTCTATGTGTACTGTAGATTGTGGGTGAGTCGCTAAGCTCAGTAAGTGACAGCAGCACAGAGCATGTGCAGTGAATCAGCAGAAAAGAAGATGGGGAGCTACTGGGGCATCTTTGAAGACACAGATCTTCCCTGCTAAAGGGTTGAGGTTGGCTTAGGCTGGTACAGCAGCCAAAAACATAATGTACAACATTTGCAGCCTACTTTAAGTTCATTGCAGAACATGTAACATCAACACTTTGTCTTATGCACTTTGTGTTCTACATTGTACTTATTCACAGACCTATCAATAGTACCTTCTCAAGAAGGGGAGACACTTTTAAATAAGAACAGCATATATATCTGTGTATATTTTTAATATAACCATAGAAAACAATTTTGAAATCATTTGCCCAATGACTCTTACTTACAGAAAAAGGCTCCCGCCTTAATGCTGATTACCTTGAAATATTTGAATGTGTCCATCATATCACCCCTCCCTCGCTTCTTTTCATCTGAACTGTAAAGTTCTTCTAGGGTTACAGAATAAAAGATGTAACATTTGCTACAGATCTGCCCACCAATGGCAGTACTTTGTGGTCAACTTGTTAAAAGCAAAATCGTATTGATTTCTATGTTTTTCTGCACCTGGGCAGACTTTGTGCCTTTAATTACATCTGTTGGCCAATTATTATGCCATAAAAGATGGGTCTATGGTGACTTTCCATAACAGAAATAAAATAGGCTGCTATCAGCTTGGTCTGGATGGCAGCTGTTATTGACCAGTGCAAAATCATTTCCTTGGAAAAAGTATATCACATAAATATATCACATGACAAAATAATTGCACTGTTATCCATTGTAGGGTCTTTGTTATATATATATACATATTTTTATTTATATATTTATTTATTTATTTATATATATATATATATATATATATAGATATATATATATATATATATATATATATATATATAAAACCAAAGTAATGGTGCACTCCGTAGACAAAATTAATACCTGGGTGCCAGCATGGGAAATAAGCAGTGAACTAGGATTGCGGCACTCCCAGGGTTTTAGTTTGTTTTTTCTCCTGACGAAGATCTCCTGACGAAACGTTGAGGCTTAATAATTTTTTTTGTTTTTCCACTAAAACCCTGTGAGTGCCGTAATCCTTGTTCACTATATATATATATATATATATATATATATATATATATATATATATACATACATACACACACGGGAAGTCCTTTATTATATATAGTTTTTCTCTTTAATTCAACCAATAAAATCATGGCTGGTGGCACTGTAAAGCTTTTATACAGAAAAGAATAACAGGATTCAATAGTTTGGGTTTTTTTCTTTTACATTTGTGGAAAGAGGGACACTTGGGGGCACATTTACTTAGCTCGAGTGAAGGATTAGAATGAAAAATACTTCGAATGTCCAAGTTTTTTTTTGGCTACTTCGACTATGACTTTGAATCGAACGTTTCGAACTAAAAATCATTCGACTATTCGACTATTCGACCATTCGATTGTCGAAGTACTGTCTCTTTAAAAAAAAACTTCAACCACCTACTTCGCCACCTAAAACCTACCGATCACCAATGTTAGCCTATGGGGAAGGTCCCCATAGGCTTTCTAAGTAATTTCTGATTGAAGGAAAATCATTCAATCGAATGATTTTTCCTTCGATCTTTCGATCGAACGAATTGCGTTAAATCCTTCGACATTGGAAGTCGAAGGATTTAACTTTGATGGTTAATTAACCTTCAATATTGACCAACAGTAAATGTGCCCCTTGGTCTTGTTCAGTATTGAATGTGTGATACTTTGGAGAAGAAATTGCAAGATATTGTAAGGTTTCAATAAAAGCAAGTGACATTACAGAAAACGCCCCATAAATTAGAAGCAGGGCTGCTAAGGCTGACAACTGCGTTGCTTGAGAACAGTCTGTAAGTATGTATTCGTGGGTCACATATGTTTCCCTATATATCATTTAAGACTCAAAACTAGCGATGTGCCAAATCTATAAATTTGGTATTCAGTGAAATACCCAATCATTAAAAAAATATTTGTCCAAATGCCAAACCTAATCCATCTCCTAATTTTTGTACCAAATACTGCTTTTGAACAAAATTATTATACGGGAACGGAATCCATTATCCAGAAAGCTCCAAATTACGGAAAGCCAGTCTCCCATATACTCCATTTTATCAAAATAATCCAATTCAATATTTCCTTTTATCTGGATATCAAGCACTTACGATAATTTGACAGTTGCTCTCAGGCAGGGCCGGCCTTAGGCCAATTGGGCCCCGCACCTCTGGGGGCCCCGCACTGCCCCTTTCCTTTCTATTTTGTGCCTGTATGCCCTTATTTTCCTAAATACTTGCTGTGTCAGTAGCCAGCAACACTTTGTCTAGGGGCCCCGCCAACTGGTCCCAATTGGGCCCCACATTTGATAGGATCAGCCCTGCTCTCAGGGAAAGATATAGATCTAAATTTCCTATGAGCAGTTGTCAAAATATTTGATGAAGTGCTAACAAGGGTTACAAACAGGTGCAAATCAAGGCAATCGGCTTAAAGCAATTTATAACGGTTTTATATAACAGAGAAAGCATTTAGGGTCTTTTATATTATATGATTTAGTAACAGTGGTTTCTTAACATGTCTGGATGGAAAAATCGAAATTAGCGGATGTTTTTGTAAATATCAGTTGATATTAGAAATGCAAGTTCTAGTGGGAATTCTTGTTATCTTTTATCTCAAATAAGAACATTTTTTTTTTCAAGTTTAAAGGCTTTTTCAACCTCGACTAAGCTCACATTTTGTAAAAGCAGTTAAAAAGCTCAGAGTTTAAAAAGCACCAAAGAATAAACACAAAACAAATCTGAGTAAGAATATAGAAACCACAAAATCCTCAAAAGCTCAAACCAAAAAAAATGTAACCATTGGAGAATGACAGTTCCCATTGACTGCTTCATGACCTCGCCAAGTTTTGCATTACAGTTTTTTATGGTTTTTACACTTTATAAATAATGATTTTTTTTGTGGTTAATCATTGTGGAGTAATTATTTCAGTAAAGTTTTTTTTAACACTAAGCTCAGAATACCCGAAATTCCCCCGAAATCAGAAAAATTCGTGATTTTTTGTGTTATAATAGCCTTGTAAAAAAAACCACAAATTTTCCGGAATTTATTAAACCCTGAGGGCTAAAAAGCCCGATTATAAAAACACGGCATCTCAAACCTGTCGAGGTTGCATAAGAGTCAACGGAAACAGTCCCATAGTTTTTTGGTTGTGTCGGGGGTTTCAGGCAATTTCACTATGTTTTCAGAGCTTTCGGAGAAAATTCACGAAAAAAATCTGGAAAATCTGAGCTTTTCCCGCAAAGGTGGTTTTTGGGAAAATGTAATGATAAGCGTTAAAAACCTGAGCGGCTTAGATCAGAGTTTGTAGCAGCCGACATTGAGATAAATTCGGAACCTTGATAAATAACCCCCTAAAAGGGTTGATCTGGGAAACCAAAAAAAATATGAACATAAATACTTTGGCCTTCCCTGATTTGTTTCTAGCAATGCAATTTTTTTTGTTTTCAAAAAGACTGCACCCACTTGAGTAAAACCAATGATCAGGAAACCCCTTTGATGGGGCTACCTGTTTCACAATGGCTCATGACTGGAAATCCCATTTTTGGGTTGTGACCTACAGTACTTGTTGACTGCCAGTGCTAGACATAAGCAGAGCACATACTTTATAAATTATTGATGAAGATTTGGGGACCACTGTTCACTAGCGAAACTGTGAAAAATTCGCAAAACGCATTGAAGACAATGGGTGTCAAAATAATTTTGATGAGCGACAATATTTATGCGCATGACTATTTTGGCCAAATGCATTAAAGTCCATGGGCATTCTGACCCGCAACAATTTTTTCTTTTGCCGACGAATTGTCAACACAGTTTTGCGAGTTTATTCGACTCTGTGCTGTGAATTCGTGCCTGGCGAATTTATTTGCCTATCACTACTGTTGATCACGATAGCACAATGATAATTAAAGCACCACATCACAGTACAGGTATGGGACCTGTTATCCAGAATGCTCGGCACCTTGATGTAAACATTAAATAAACTCAACAGGCGGGTTCTGCTTCCAATAAGGATTGGTTATATCTTAAATTGGATCAAGTACAAGGTACTGTTTTATTATTACAGTGAAAAAGGAAATCATTATTAAAAATGTGTATTATTTGATTATAATGGCAGACAGCCTTTTTGTAATTAGGAGCTTTCTGGATAAGGGGTTTCCAGATAACGGATCCCATACCTGTACAACACAGCTTGTTTCAATACTTGTTAGCTTGTAGCTACTCTTCTGAAATCAATAGCTGATGTGTTGCCATTTAATGACTGCTGTAGCCAGAAGTTGCTTTCAGAAGGAGAACACCTGAAATGGAGAATAATTGAATGCGCTAGATTAATCATTTGTCATAACAACAAGATTCGGCATTGACCTTTTCCATCAAAGATGGATTTGATAAATGCTATTCGTTAAAAAGCTCTGACTTTAAATTAGAATTCCACCCTCTTCTTCATTAGAAAAATCTATATTTTATCTTTCAAAGTATGTCAGTGGGAAACAGAATGAATTGCAAGAGGCCCTGCACATTAGAACATGCTCAATAAAATAATGCAGGTTTGCTACGAGCTTGAATAAAATAGCAGCCCTTTGCTGGCACAATCCTAACTGGTTCCAAAGGAACAGACCTTGTTGACTCCCATTTGAAATAAAAATATACGAACACACAACTACAGCAATAAGTGGAAACTTTAGAATAAAAAAAATAGTAAACCATCCCATATAAATAATTATATTTCTGGTTATACCTCAAATATGTATAAATAGGTATTGCTTGGCCATAACTACACATGACTGGAACCTGATGCACTTGTCTTGGTCCATAACTATTATACAGGTATGGGATCCATTATCCAGAGACTCGTTATCCAGAAAGTTCCAATTTTTGGGAAGGCCATCTCCCATAGACACCATTTTAGTCAAACAATTCAACATTTTTAAAAGGATTTCCTTTTTCCCGTAATAATAAAACAGTACCTTGTACTTGGTCCAAACTAAGATATAATTAATCTTCATTGGAAGCAAAACAATCCTATCAGGGTTAATTAATGTTTCAACTGTTTTTGAGGGCAGAGACACGCTCAGATTCGGGGAGATTTAGTCACCCATCGACAAATCTCCTCTTCTTCGGGACGACTAATCTCCCCAAACTGCCTCCCACCTGCTAGAATGTAAATCCCCGGCAGGATGGCAATCGGTGTGCTTCGTTTTCTGAAGTCGTCCGAGGAAACTTCGGGTGACTTCAGGAAAACGAAGCCGATTTATCGACGGGCGACTTCATCTCCCCGAATCTATGTATCTGCCCTTACCCTTAGGGGCACATTTATCAAGGGTCGAAGTGAAAATTCAAAGTAAAAAAATTTGAATTTCAAACTATATTTGTGTACTTCAACTAGGGAATAATCCAGATTTGAATTTGAAAAAAATTAGAAAATTTGAATATCGAAAATTAATCATGTACTGTCTCTTTAAAAATTCAACTTCGATCCATCTAAAACCTGTAGGAGCAAACTTTATTGCAATAAAAAAAAAACCACATTGTTCTGTTTTTACAAATTCAACTGTTTGCATGTTAAGATATTTTTGATAAATGTATACAGGTATGAGATCCGTTATCCAGAAACCTGTTATCAAGAATGCTCCGAATTACAGAAAGGCTGTCTCCCATAGACTCCATTGTATCAAAATAATACAATTGTTTTTGAAGTATTTCCTGTTTCTCTGTAATAATAAAACAGTAGCTTGTACTTGATCCAAACTAAGATATAATTAATCCTTATTGGAAGCAAAAAACCAGCCTATTGGGTTTATTTAATGTTTACATTATTTTCTAGTAGACTTATGGTATGAAGATCCAAATTACAGAAAGATCCTTTATTCAGAAAGCCCCAGGCCCCGAGCATTTTGGATTAGTAGAAAAAATCCCACAATGCATCATGTGGCTGAATGAGGTGGATACTTACATACAGAAGGCTAGCAGAGAGTCACATGTTCTATAACCATGTCATTATTGGTCAGTTGTCTGGGAGCTCATTCCCTCTCCTATCTATAGGATCTATCTATAGGATTTTCTTTGTCCCGCAAAATAGTGCAGAACTAGTGATGGACGAATTCCTCCCACTTCGCTTTGCCGAAAAATTTGCCGATATCCCACAAAATGGTGAAAAATTTGAGAAAAACTTGTGAAACCCGAAAATTGACACCCATGTCAATTTTGGCCGCGCGTCCGAAAAGTTGATGCCGGCGTTAAAGTCAAGGGCATCCAAATAGTGTTGACGCGTGCCGATTTTGACGCGAGCGACTTTTCGAATACGCATCTAATATTTTTTGGCACCGTGAATTTTCGTTGAGTTTCGCGGATTTATTCGCACTCAGTCGCACTTCTTTGGTCCTTCGACACAGAAAAAGTAAGTGAATCTACATCTACAATCTTTTTAACAAACGCCTCTTTATCAGTAAGCCTGAGAGAAAGCCAACAATAAAGAGTAGCTTATTTTTGTTTTTACAGAGCTAATTGTCTTTCTTTACTAACTACACTTGTGTCAGGCAGTATGGGAGGAGACATAGGTATGAGATAACAGATCTTTCCATATCTTCATACCATAAGTCTACTAGAAAATGATGTAAACAGTAAATAAACCCAAACAGGCTGTTTTTTTCTTCCAATAAGGATTAATTATATCTTAGTTTGGATCAAGTACAAGCTACTGTTTTATTATTGCAGAGAAGAAGGAAATATCTTTTTTTTAATTTAAGATTATTTGGATAAAATGGGAGACAGCCTTTCTATGATTCGGAGCTTTTTTGGATAACTGGTTTCCGGATAATAGATCTCATAACTGTAATACCTTGACTAGAAAAAAGCAGAAAGAGTTGATTTCTTTTTATAAAAAGAATAGGCAAATTCTATTTTTAATATAAAGTCATGCAGAATATAGGTGCCTTTTTAACATTTGAATCACTGTTTAATTACTTTACATGATATTATATAACTGAAAATAACTGGAATAAAGCTTTGTTTTAGTTTTTTTTTTTTTAAAAAAAGGCTTGACAAATTTTAATATCATTTATAAGTGTATTATTATGCATACAGTTTCATTACTTGCTTTTTTTATTCTGTATTGGTCTACTACCAGGTGTTCCCAGTTTTTCTGTTTTTTCATGGACCCTTATAGGATGTATTATCTGGAGTGCTTGGAATGCGTGTTCTAGATTGAGGGTCTTCCTGTAGATTGAAGCATCGTGTATTAGTATTAAACATGTAAAATATAAAAACTAACCAAGAGGACTGTGCCGTGGATCTGTGCTGGCCTAGTTATAAACAAGTACAAGATATTGCCTTATTACTCCAAAGATAATGCAAAGCAGTAGAAAGTAAAGAATTGCTTGTTTAACTAGGATTTTTTACATAAGGAGTTCCTGGATACCATCATTTTTCCAAAGTGTATATGATTAAAGACATTCTTATTTAACTTTGGTTTGTACGGTTTACCATAGAAAAATCTGAAATTGTTTTCTGATATATAAATCTGTATCTATTTTAGATGACACGTGCACTATGGCTGACTATAACCGGCTTAAAAGCATACTAATTGATCTTCAGACTCATCGAAAGAATGTGCAAAGCAGCCCTATGGAAGAAAAAAGATCTCGAAAACGTGCACTGGTGGAAAAGCTGTTTAGCTATTTGGATATGAACTATGATGGTCATCTAGACAGCTTTGAGTTGGCTCAGGTGGGCATATCACTGCTTGAACGAGGACAATAATATCTGCTATTTTGAAATTAAACCGAGAATAACCCCTTTCGATTTCTGTAAAAAAAAGTTCCATATTGTCTTCAACACATAGGGGCAGATTTATCAAGGGTCGAAGTGAATTTGAGGGAAATTCGAAGTCATTTTTTGGATATTTCCATTACCATCAAATAGTATAATAGGATACTATGACTTCGAATTCAACTTCAAATTAGATTTGAAGTAAAATAGTTTGAATGTTCGACCATTCGATAATCGAAGTACTGTCTCTTTGAAAAAACTGCAATTTCAATACTTCGCCAAATTAAACCTGCCGAAGTGCTATGTTAGCCTATGGGGACCTTCTAGAGCAGTTTTCTAAGTTTTTGGAAGTCAAAGTAAAATCATTTGATCGATCGCTGAAATCCTTCGAATCGTTTGATTCGAAGGGTTTAATCGTTCGATCGAACAATTTTATTTAGACCGCAGGATACCCAAATTCAATGAAAAAAACTTTGACTTCGGTATTCGTAGACAAAGTATTCCAATTCAATGGTCGAATTTCGAAGTATTTTTAACTTCGAAATTCGACCCTTGATAAATCTGCCCCATAGCAGTTAGATAAGAATAAGAATAATAAGAAACAAACACATTCTAGGGTATGACTTCTAAGTTTTGAGATGAAGACACCCTCAACACCAACTTCAGACATCAGTGGAGGATGTCTTAACATCCAGTCCATACTAAAAATAAGGTCAGCAGAAATGTTTTGTAATATATGCTTATAAAGTAAAGTCTTGTTTCCTCCAAATTCTATGCTTACTAGCATTTAGGGCAGATTTACACAGATTTACTAAATTATGAATTGTTAAATTCGAATTCAAATTGAATTTTCACATTTTTTTGGTCAAAACTCACAAATTTGAATTCAAAACCACCAACTTGAATTTGAATGTGAGATTTATTACCACTCGACCGTGGAAACAGTTCTGATTCGACTATTCTCCGCCTAAAACCTGGCAAGTTCATGTAGAAGTTATACACTCCCATAGATTCCAATGGGAGAAAAAAAATATTGCGTCAAAAAAAAGTCGCACAAAAATCAAGTTTTTTTTCCCGGAGGAAAACTTGATTTAAATTCAATACTAATTTGATTACAAGAACATAGAAAAGCAAAAATTAAATTAAATAATTAATATAACTTTGTTTTGGTAGTATGCAAAGAAGAAACAACTAGACAATGACTTGAATTGCTCAGTAGAAGATCTGCTCCGGTTTGATGACTACAACATTGATGGTTACCTAACACTTCCAGAATTCTACACTGCATTCCGTAAGTTACGCAGATTTCATAGATTTTTTCTGTATTTTAAAAACGTGAAGCTTTCTTAAAGGAAAAGCTGAATTCCAGTTGTCACATAATGCAGTAATATGGGGGAGGGGAATATAAGGCAGTTTTCTGTTTTTATCAAATTTCAACAAAATCACATCATGAGCTAAAGCTTTTGCTCTAAGGCCTTATGATTGCATTCTTTTTCTTTCCATCTCTCTCAACTTGTTATTTGTATGGGAAGCTACTAGTGATGGGCGAACTTGCGAAAAATTCACGAAACGGCACCGGCATCTTGTTTTTGACGCCGGCGCCCATTTTTGACGCCGGCGCCTGTTTTTTTGACGCCGGCTGCAAATTTTTTCGGCCGATAATTCGCCTCAAATTCGCGCCTAGCGAATAAATTCGCCCATCACTAGAAGCTACATTATTTTGCAGTTATAGTTCTTATACCTATTTGCACATATTTAAATAAATCCACAGAGGCCAAGAACTTATTTAGTAAATGAATCATTGCTGCTTCTTATTCCACCAATAACATTGGAATTGGCGATGTAAGCAGGCTGAGACTCCAACAGACAATGTTGTTTGAAGTGATAAGTGCCTCTTTAGGCTTCTTTTTTATTACATCTGAACATTCTTATTTGGGATAAAAAAAAACTCCATTAGTAAAAAAAAAAAATAAAAAAAAATAAAAAGTGGTACACTGGATTTTATTATCTTATTATTACGCATGAATGCAGTTGGCTTTTCAATTCACTATATGGGGCATATTTATCAATTACGAAGTAAAAAAAACTTCGAAATTCGACAATCGAATTTGAGTACTTCGACAGTTGAAGTATTTTTTCCAGCGAAAACGGGCGTATTCGATCGAAGTAAAATAGTACGAATGATTTAACCCTTCGAATCGAACGATTTGAAGGATTTTTCAAAAAAGGCCTTTGACTTCTCAAAACTTGCCCAAAAGCCTCAGATAGGTTCTAGGAGGTCTCCCATAGGCTTAACAGCAATTCGGCAGGTTTAAGATGGCGAAGTGTCGAAGTACAGTACTTCTATTTTCGAGTGGTCGAATTTTTGAAGGTTTTTCAATTCGAATCGAAGTCAAAGTCGAATTTGGCCTACTCGATGGTCTAAGTACCCAAAAATGACTTCGAAATTCAAAGCTTTTTAATCTGAAAATTCACTTTGACCTTTGATAAATCTGCCCTATGTGTTTAGGTTGAGGTCGGTGTTCTGCATAGGCCAGTTAAGCCCTTGTCTTCATATTTCAACCCATTCTGTATGGACATTATGGTGCTAATACACTAAATTATTGTGAAACAAGGAAGCACAGAATTGGCAAGAATGTCAAGCATGCTGTAGCTGGTCCGGTTTACTCTTAATGGAGCCACAGGATCTGTCCCAAATCATGGAAAAGAACGCAATACATATTTGGGCCTGTTATCCAGAATACTTGGGACCTGGGGTTTCCCGGATAAGGAGTCTTTCCATAATTTGGATGACCATACCTTAAGTCTTTAAAAAAAGTAAAAATGAAATAAACCTAATAGGCTGGTTTTGCCTCCAAGAAAGTTGAGATCAAGAATAAGGTCCTGTTTAATAAGTATAGTAAAAAAGGAAACTTTTTAATAATTTTTCTATGGGAGCAAGCCTTTCGGTAATTCAGATCTTTCTTGATAACAGGTTTTTGGATAATGGATCCCATACCTGTACCATTTGTACACCAATTGTACTGCTTGCATTATGCATTGTGAGCACTAGGATTATCCTGGCATCTACCAAACCCAGAGTTTTCCATCAGGCTGCCAGATGGTTAAATGCCATTTATCCTTAACAAGGATGGATTTCCAGCCATAGTCCAATGGCTGTGAACTTTGCACCACTCCAACTGATGCTTGACATTTCAGTGCATTCACATTAAAAAAAAACATTCTTTACAAATAGCAAATAGTTTTTGTACTGACTTAGCATATGTTGGAGAAAAAAAGGACTTTATTTCCTCAGTTTGGGTGGGAAATTGTAGCGAGCTCTTTTAGACCTAGACCCTGCTCAAAAGAACTGTAAAAAGTAATTTATTGTACTAGATTTATTTGCCGAATAGAGTCTTTAAGGGTCTTTAAAGGGGGCCATAGACAGAACTATTGCGATCTTTCTTGGAAAAAGATCTTTCCATGAAAGATCGTTTGCTTCAATACACACACGTGTAGCTGTGAATCATCCACTATACAGGTTTAAACATTAAAATTCTGCCTGAATCTGATTATTCAGCACTAACAATTGCTAACTAATGGAAGGCGCCCCATTAAAATTTTCCAGCCAGCCCGATCGACAAGTCTTTTGCTGATATCGGTTGACTCGTCTCCCACCATAAACACACCAAGGGGCACATTTATTTGAATTTGAAGTATTTTTTTGGCTACTTCGACCATCGAATTGGCTACTTCGACTACGACTTCAAATCGAACGATTCAAACTAAAAATCGTTTGACTATTCGACCATTCGATAGTTGAAGTACTGTCTCATTAAAAAAACTTCGACCACCTACTTCGCCACCTAAAACCTACCGAGCATCAAGGTTAGCCTATGGGGAAGGCCCCCATAGGCTTTCTAGCCAATTTGGGAAGGAAGGAAAATCATTCGATTAATGGATTAAAATCCTTCGAATCGTTCGAACGAATAGCGCTAAATCCTTCGACTACGATATTCGAAGTCAAAGGATTTAACTTCGATTCGAAGACGTAGTCGATGGCCGAAGTAGCCCATTCAATGGTCGAAGTAGCCAAAAAAAAAACATTCGAAATTTGAAGTTTTTCTTATTCATTCCTTCACTCGAGCTAAGTAAATGGGCCGCTAATTATTGAGGTCATTGGCGTGATGACGTCATTGCGCTTTGGCGCAAAATTCAAAAGTATATAAAGGGGTTTTTAGTAGTTGCCCATTGTTAGGTCTAACTTGTTTAGTTCCTGGGTGTTATTCTACGTGAATCCTTTGTGTATCCTGGTATTGACCTTTGCCTGCCTGCTTGACTATTCTGAACTCTGTTAATCTGACCCTTGCCTGCCTGACTATTCTGAACTCTCCAATCCTGATCCTAGCCTGTCTGACCTTGCTTGAACTCTGCCTGTACCGACCCGGCCTGTCTGACCACACTGTTCCGTTTTGGTTCCTTCTGAGTTGTGTGGCCTTCCTTCTAAAATCCTTGGTAAACAATTGTGCCTAGTGATGGACGAATACATTTGCCTGGCATGAATTTGCAGCGAATTTCTGTGATTCACCGCCAGCAAATAAATTCGCAAATCTCCCGTGAAAATTCGCCAGTGAAAATTCCCTGGTGGAAATTTCAGATTTTCCCCATTTTTTCATGAAAATGTCAGATTTTCACGATATTTTTGTGAAAATGTCAGATTTTCACGATTCTTTAGTGAAAACCTTCATATTTCAAGATTTTTAAGTGAAATCCCTCAAATTTCACGATTTTTGAGTGAAATCCTTCAAATTTCATGATTTTTGAGTGAAATCCTTGCAATTTCACAATTTTTTAGTGAAAACCTTCAAATCTCACGATTTTTGAGTGAAACATCCAATTTTCACAATTTTTTTGTGAAAACCTTCAAATTTCACGATTTTTGACTGGAATCCTTCTAATTTCATGATTTTTGCATGGAAATGTCCTATTTGCATGATTTTTTGTGAAAACGTTCGAATTTCGCAATTTTTTCGGGAACTTTCCGATTTCATGATTTTTCACTAATTTTTTGCCGTTTCACGAATTTTGAGGGAAATTCGACCATCACTAATTGTGCCCCTTTGCTCGTCCACAACTCTTGCTTGGCTCCTCTCTTATTAAGACCTGGCGGCATCCGATTAGCGGCGGGCTCCTACCAAAGTGAAAGGCGGCTGCTACAGATTGAAGTGGAGCCAAGACCAGGGAGCCTATCACTTGTTCTGGATTTAGGGTGCAGATCGTAACAGAAACAATAACATAACAATACAATGTGTTTTTAGACAAAGTGTGAAATAAACAATATATTAAGAAGTGACAAAAATTTGCTTCAAACAAGATAAACTAATATGTCCCAAAATGGGTGTGGATAAAAAATTGTTTAATTTTTCAAAAGCAAGTTGGGCCACTGAAGACCAATCACGCTATCTCTTGGCAGAAATTAAGTCTATATTTCGATGAATGACAGTAAAAAAACCTTGTTCAGTAAAATTAAAGAAGCAAACCAATCTTTGTGCAACCTTACAATTAGTGAAAACAGGCCATTTGATAAAGTATCATCTAGAAATGCACCCACATCTTTTGTATTCACCTGAATCCCTGAACCCTCCTTATTGGATTAGGCTGAATACCGAATTGAATCTGGCGAGATTAGACAGTGCATGCGCTTCATGGGTGCACAGTAAAAAAAATTATTTCTACATTGTTCAGATTCAGTTTGCGAGGGTCTTGGATTCAGCCAAATCCAAATCCTGCTTGAAAGGCTTGGATTCAGCCAAATTTCAAACTGAATCTAGGGTTCAGTGTATTACTAGCATCATCATTAGTCCATGAGGCTGACTTTATCAGGGATACCAAACCGTTGCAGTTTTCAATCTTCGCAAAAAGCTGATGAGTGCAGAGATGACCCAACCCTTCTTCACGTCTACCTAATGTTGAAGAGAATTAAAATGTCATCCAAATAGACAATAATAAAAATACCAAGAAAAAGTCATTAAAGAAAAATTGGAAGGTTGCTGCTGCGTTACGTATGCCCCATCTTGTGCAAAAAGTTTTGACAAGGTTGTAGGTTCCCCTTAGATACAATTTAGAGAATATTGCTAAATCTGCTGAGTTTTGGTCCAGAAAGGGGGTTGATACAACCAAACAGAACTGGAGATCTGGGAAGTAGATTGAAAAGACATCCATAACTCCTATAAGGAAGCAAGTGATCAACATTTTTTTCATGAAAGACAATTTAAACTTCACCCTTAAAGGAGAACCAAACCCTTAATTATAACCCCCCCCTAACCTACATAGACCCACCTCCCTGCTCCCCCCCAAGCCTAGGTGTTACCTCTGGTAAATGCCCCAACCTCTTTACTTACCCCTCGGTACCAATTCTGTGCAGCGGAGTTCACAGCACCATTTTCTTCTCTTCTGTAATCTTTGGGAAGAGAACAGTATAACAGCGCATGTGCAGTTGGAGCAATCTTCCAGTTCGTGATAACTGCGCATGCAGTGATGAAAATTGCAGAAGCGCTAGAAGAAGACCCAAAGCTTAATGAAGAGAAGAAGATGGCGCCCGTGAACTTCCGTTGGGCATTTACCAGGGGTAACACCTAAGCTGGAGGGGGAGCAGGGAGGGGGGTCTATGTAAGGAAGGGGGGTAGGGGTTTTCATAATAAAAGGTTTAGTTCTCCTTTAAGCACCATTGGATGGCTTTAGCATTACTAAAATGCATCATTTAAGCAGACAAATCTATGATTTAGTAGACAGTCATTATGTCTCTTGCAAAGTTGCTCTGCTAAGACGTATCTCGGAAGTACCGTAATTTAATTTGATAGCATATATGATTGAATGCGTCTTGCACAATTTATCATTTAATATTAATTTACACAAACAGCATGTTCAACTTGGACGTGAAACATTTAGGTGAGAATAGTTTTCATTTCCAGTGAAATAACATCTGCTTACATACACAGGTGTTGATTACAGGGTTGCTTTTTGAGCTAAATCCATTTTTTTTAAAACAATAACTCCTAAATGTGATAATTGAGATGATTACAAAAATAATTAATAGTGAAATCAGTTTTAACATGCACTAGTTACAGTATTGGCACATAATAATCTATGGCATGCCCTTGGCTATTTTTCACTCCACGTGTGGTCTTCTTTTCAAGTAGGTTCCTCAACCAGAACAAAAGAACGAAATCATTTATTGACCTGGCTTCATTGATTTGTCTCTCCTTTGAGATTTTTTTTTTTTTTTTTTGCATTTAAACTTCAAAATGGAAGTTAAATATATGGAACAGAGGCAAAGTTGAAACTTCTCACTATGCCGCAGTAAGAGAGGAATATTATGTTGCTAATAACTAACCCAATTAGGTATGATATTTTCTTAGAATTTTTTTTTTTTGTGTGAACTTTTGAATTTTTTTATAAAGATGAAAGTTTGCTGATTAATTGCCGCCACAAATATATTACAGGGAATAAATACTTAATACATTGTAATTAATAATGTCTTTGTTTGTTATGTAGGAAAGAAGGATTGCGTGCTTTTATTTAACAAAATTAACCTGCCTCATATAATAAACAATGATGGCTGTCAGCACCTCAATACCTGTTTATACCTGGTTGAAATTTGATCCCTTCTGATCATACAAAGAGAAGGGGAACTAAAACTTTCGACAAGGTCAAGAACAGGCTTCTCTGCTTACTGTTTCCACCCTAATTAACAATGCAGTCTCTGCTCAGAGAAATTACTTGGGAATCTGGGGAACAAGCAAGACTACATAAGATCAGTCATAAAGTTGGTGTATGGTCAGAGGTAACCATAAATCTGGTGTAGTTAGATGAGCAGCTAGCATTCTAACATTCACCAATGCATTTTTTTTAAATTAAATTAATAAAGCTAATAGGTATTTATGGTTATGGTATGGAAAATGCTCTTGAATACAATATTTCAAATAGAGAATACGGCTTTTCATCACCAACTTATGAGATGCTTCTCACATGTAGGCAAGAAAAGTCAACACCCAATAACATTTGTCCTTCCTAGGTGAGGAATTGTCACTGCAGGAGCCATTCAATTTGATTGTTCTCTCCAGGGCTGCTCCTGCCATGAGGCAAGGTGAGAACTTTGCCTCAGGTGGCAGTGAGCGGTCAGTTACCAGGGGCAACAAAAAGCCACCTTCTGTAACTTTGAGAGCTTTAAATTCTGCTTCGCTAGTAGAGAGAACACTATAGCTCTCATTGCACTGATGTGAAGTGGGGGAGTAGCATCAGGGCTGCTGCCTCAGACAGCAGCAGCCCATGGATCGCCCCTGGATTTCTCTGGAGATGTGGTATGTTCCTATTTTATTTGTTATAAAAGCAGGCGGAGCAGATTCAGATGTAAACAGACAATGTTACTATGGCCTAATACTGTACCGGGGTCCAAGAATCAGAGATCTCATTTTCAGCCTCAAAATTCTGTCCTCTGTAGAACAAAGTCTTTCAGGTGTGCAAGCATGACACATAAGAGGCACATCAAACAAATACTTGCCAAAACATTATTCCTAAATAATGGAGGACTATTTGGAATGCTACAAGTAGACATTGTGACCTCAAAACTTGCTATAGTTAACAGCAGTTCAAGGGGAGACGGCCCTTGCAGGATGTTGGGACTTTGATCTGGGGTACGCTTTTCCTCAACCCCCTATAATTGCAAAAGATTTCAAAATCTACTCTTGATTCTGGTTGCTCTTGCCAGGCCGCATGGGCTCATTTTACAGATCTAATCCAGCTAGTGGCTCCCTCCTGGCCACCAAAATCCAGATTATTTTCAGTTACATGCCTGGAAACTGAGAAGGATGTAATGGCAGAATTGGAAGACTCTCCTGAGGTTGTCAGTTCTCCACTTCATTGCAATAAGCAGGTAACTAACCCTATATACTAGAAGAAAATGGTGCAAATTTAGGCATGACAGATTATGTAACATCATTCTTATATCTAAGTACTTGATCCCAACTGTTCTACGTTTCCTTTAAACTAGGGTTTTCTAAACTGCTACCACATTGAAGGTATAGGTTTCCATTTTTGAACCATTGGAGTGAAACTACCACATCAAGATTCTAGTTGTTTCTAACTTACATTTCATTTTAAAGCTGGAATTTAAATTAAGTATCAAAAAGCCCACTGTATTCTGTAAGGGACCATAATGGCCTCAAAGCCAATTTTCAGTTTCACCTACATTTTTAGATATCTGTATGGAGAAAGAATAACTTTCCGGACAAAAAATGCTGCCTACTAATATATGTAAATGCAGTCAAATTACTGCACATACAGTTGTGTTCAGAATAATAGCAGTGTCTTTAAAAAATTTATGAAGCTCAAAATCCTTATAATTGCTATTATTTCCATACACGCAAATTAATTGAGAACACTGCACATTCTATTCCAAATCAAAACATGAACAAAAATGTATCTCATTTGTCTTATTCCTGTACAGAAAGTCAAGAAAATGGAGGTGTTAGGTTGTTCCAAAAATAGCAGTGTCCGCATTTTTGTTTACAAATTCAAACATTCACTGTATAAACTGAAAAATGTTTCGAAATGTTGCTTTCCTTTGAATCACTGACACTGAACTCATATTTAGTTGTATAATCAGTGTTTCTGAGAACTGCTGCACATCTGTGTTACATGGAGTCCACCAACTTCTGGCACCTGTTACATTCCACAATTCTTCTGCATTTCCTGGTTTTGCCTCAGAAACAGCATTTTTGATGTCACTCCACAAGTTTTATGGTCAGGGGATTCTGCTAGCCACTCTATAACATCAATCTTGTTGGTCTGGAACCAAGATGCTGCTCATTTAATGGTGTGTTTGGGGTCATTGTCTTGTTGAATCCCCATTTCAATGACATTTCCTCTTCGGCATAATGCAACATGACCTCTTCAAGTATTTTGATATATTGAAACTGATCCATGATCCCTGGTATGAGATAAATAGGCCCAGCACCATAGTATGAGAAACATCCCCATATCATGATACTTGTGCCACCATGTCTCACTGGAGCTCATTTATCAACCCTGGGCAAATTTGCCCAAGGGCAGTTACCTATAGCAGTCAATCAATGATTAGCTTTTTAAAGCCAGCTGCAAGTAGAATAATGAATTCAGCAATTTGATTGGTTGCCATGAGTTACTGCCCACGGGTAATATTGCCCAGTGTTGATAAATGACCCTCAATATCTTCACAATGTACTGTGGCTTGAATTCACTGTTTGAGGGTCGGCTGACAAACTGTCTGCGGCCCCTAGACCCAAAAAGAACAATCTTGCTTTCATCAGTCGACAAAATGTTGCGCCATTTCTCTTTAGGCCAGTCAATGTGTTCTTTGGCAAACTGTAAGCTCTTCAGCACATCTTTTTTTCAACAATGGGACTTTGCCAATAGTTTGGATTCACATAGGCACCTTCTAATTGTAACAGTACTCACAGGTAACTTAAGGACCTTCTTTGATCTTCCTGGAGCTGATCTTAGGCTGAGTCATTTTAGCTAATCTTTTATCCATTCAAATGGACGTTTTCCATTTTCTTCCATATCTTTCAAGTTTCGGTTGCCATTTTAAAGCATTTGAGATCATTTTAGCTGAACAGCCTATAATTTTCTGCACTTCTTTATATGTTTTCCCCTCTCCCATCAACTTTTAAATCAAAGTATGCTGTTCTTCTGAACAATGTCTGCAACAATCCATTTTACTCAGATGTTCAGAGAGAATTGCACTATAACCAGCATGCACAACATTTGCAACTAACATCCGTTTTTCACAGAATGAATGACCTCAATAATTAGCGGCCCATTTACTTAGCTCGAGTGAAGGAATGAATAAGAAAAACTTCGAATTTCGAATGTTTTTTTTTTGGCTACTTCGACCATTGAATGGGCTACTTCGACCTTCGACTACGACTTCGAATCAAACGATTCAAACTAAAAATCGTTCGACTATTCAACCATTCGATAGTCGAAGTACTGTCTCTTTAAGAAAAAATTTGACCCCCTAGTTCGCCACCTAAAAGCAACCAAAGTCAATGTTAGCCTATGGGGAAGGTCCCCATAGGCTTAGCTTAGCTTTTTTTTATCAAAGAAAAATCGTTCGATTGATGGATTAAAATCCTTAGTATCGAACGATTTTTCATTCGATCGAACGAATAGCGCTAAATCCTTCAACTTCGATATTCGAAGTCGAAGGATTTAACTTCGACAATCAAATATCGAGGGTTAATTAACCTTCGATATTCAACCTTAATTAAATTTGCCCCCTTAAACTTCAAACTGCTATTATTTGGAACAAGCTATTATTATTTTGAACAATGCTATTATTTGAAACAAGCCTCAATTAATGATTTAGTTACACAGCATTAGTAGCATGCATGCTGTGACAGTTGGGTCTATTGGTTTACTCTACTATACCTACTAGTAAATTATTTGCCATGTAGAAATGCAATTTCTACCAAAATCTGCTATTATTCTGAACACAACTGTATATCCTTTGTAGATTTGCTTGCACTTTTGATTTCACAATGAGGGCAAAGTATTGGGGAGCAGCTCACAACTCCACTTTACCCATTAGATCAAGGAAGCCATTTATAAATCCCATACAAAGGCCAACAAACAAGTTTAAGAGGAGTTAAAGGCAGGGCTTTGTGGGGACCAAATCTATAGAGCGACCTTGCAGTCAAAACTTTTTACACTTGAATGTTGGTGACAACTTTGCTCAGTCTATATTTACATTAAATACATAAAATCGTGTTCCCTCCCACATTACTGCTTACGAAGTGTTGCCTGTGAGGGAAGAATAGGATTTATATTTTCCTTAAATTCCTTTTCCATCAAACCCAAAAGCAGCATATATATTTTTCCCTCTCTACTAAAACACTTGCATGAAGATTGTCTCTTCGGTTGTTATGGCTATAAAAAAAATCAGGTAGAGAGGTTTGGAAGTGTTAGAAAGGGAAAATAGATTTACGGTAAGTATAAATCCTATACCAGAGACAGGTACTAATTGCGCAAAACAAACCAATTTTTGTAAATGAATGACAACACAATTACATAAAGGACATGAACGGTTTAATAGAAGTTTTGCATTCTAAACACCAACACTTCAGGGTAATGTTGATCTAATTATGTCATTAGATCATTAGTCCAGATCCTTTTCTTTCTTGGCTTGTAAAGTAATATGGAATTCAGCGGAAAAATAAAACGGCAAATTACATGGAATTGCAAATGTTCTGTAACAGATTCTTATTTAAGACACTTTAATAAGAACTAACTAAAGCAAATGGTCTTGAGAATTAATGGAACTGTCAAGGAAATGAGAGTTAAAGTTGTTTACAGATTTCATGATATTGCAAACAATAATGATTAATTCTGTAAAGGAGTAAAATACAAAGGTTCATACAGTGCATCTAAGTATGACATCTGTTCTGCAAAAAAAATTGCAAACAAGCCAACAGATGCATTTTATACTTTAAAGAATCAGTTACAGAATAATGTTGATATGAATAAAAATGCCCCAAATTCCCAAAAAACAGTAATTTTATCATTGTTTTCTTGCACTAAAGGATTTTTGATTTAAATGGGAAGAGGATTTCAGGAACCATTTCCTTTTAATTTACAATGACAACACCCCCCCACCCAAACGCAATAAAATATCTTAAAATGATTCATTGCAATACAGAAAATAATTGTTCTCATTAGATAAGTATTAGTGCTCACAAAAGTTATTAAATGTTAACTACACATAATCCTTTTGTATTATCCAGGTCATTTTAGGGTGTTATTTATCAAAGTCCAAATTTATCTCAATATTTTATGCTACAAACACTGATCGAATCCGCTGGGGTTTTTTACGCTTATTTATTATTACATTATCCCGAAAAGCGGGGGAAAAACCTGATTTTCATGATTTTTTTTTATTTTTCATTCGATTTTCAAGTTTTTTTAGGATTTTTCACCCGAAAACTCAGATTTTTGCCAAAAACTCCACAGGTCTGAGATGGCAGATTTTTTAGATTCTGACTTTTACATCCTTGGGGTTTAATAAATTCTGCGTTTTTAAAAGTCAGATATTATATTAAAAAAATCAAAAAATTTTCGTGATTTTTGCATTCAGAGCTTAGTAAATAACCCCTCAGAATGTACCTCAACCTCATAAATATTGGCCCCACTGCAAACTAGAAAACTTTACCCTTAAAAGCTTCCAGTGGCTCAGGTTAATGTGGACATAGATGAAACAAACAGGTTTAACAGTCCATTCTACAGTCCCATCAAATTATATATGGAATTCACAGGTCAGGAAAGTAACAAGGTTCAGTTGCCACTTGTGCTTTATCAGAATGGGTAATTTGGGTTATTGAAAAATACACAGGACGGCCAAATAATAGTCTACTTTAGGATTAGATGATTTTTCCCCTACACAGAATGATACCTCTAATGTCTTCATAAATAATAATAATTATTATTATTACTATTAACATGTATTTTTAGAGCGGCAACATATTGTGCGGTGCTGAAAATGAATTGCATATACTAATACAATGTGGCTTAGATTCCTACAGCAGGTCAGGTATCTGCGGGTTACCCACAAAAATGCAGGTACATAGAAGGTTGTGGGTAGAATTTTTGGCTATGGCAATAGATGCGAGTCTAAGGCTGATGCCCTGCATTATTCCTTAATGGTGGTCATTGGGTTGCAGGTAAAACAGTTGTGGGTCGGGTAAAGCGGGTCCAAGCGGATCTACAGTAGTCCCGTGTCCAGGTTTCAAAAACTGGCTCTGCGCCTAATGTATCTAATGTAGTGCAGCCATATATTTTTGTGTATAAAAGGTTTCAGGCTAAATCATATCAGTTCACATATGACGCTGATTTTGTTCACACTGGTTTGGGAGTTTATTTAAGATATGGCAGCCACCAATTTGGACAACAAATGGCTAAAGACTTATAAATTCTACCTAAAACCCCTGAAAAGGTGACAAGGGCTCATTTACTATGTGCAAGGCAAAGTGCAATTTTTAGCACTTTGCTTCTTGCCTAGTACATAGAGGGATTGTCACAGGCATCTGAGCTCCAAAATGAAGAGAAGAAACTTGAGTGTCTCCAATGAGTTGAGTGCTGCCTTTGTTTGGGGGAACCACTGGATTTTTGTTGTCAGGCACAAGGTGCGGAGTACAGCCAGACAGTTCTTGCACTTGGGTCCAGGGTGTCCGTAGATTACCCCTACGTATTCTAAAATAATTATTAAAAATAATATTAATAATAAAATGTTACTTATGAATAGGGTTGCCACCTTTTCTGGAAAAAAATACCAGCCTTCCTATATATTTATCTTTTTTCCTTATTGATAACATTGGTATCAACCATCATTTTTACCGGCCAGGCCGGTAAATACCAGCCAGGTTGCAACCCTACGTATGAAGCATGTTTGATTGTAGACATACATGTATATGCATAAGAATAGATTCACAGGGTGGTCACAAACACAGAATCCACCTGGTTGCAAGTAACTAAAAAAAACTACAGGCCAAAAGATAATCCTTATATCTAACACAACAGGTTCCCCTTCTTTTGTGTAAAATCACAACACAATTCACTGGAGGCCAAGATTAAGCAAATGAAAGATTATATTTCTGTTCTTCTACCTTTATGACTCATCTCAAATCATATATGTGTTATCACCAGGCCCGAATTTGTGGAGAGGCCACCATGGCCCGGGACTAGGGCAGCAGGATTTTAGGGGGTGGAAGCTGCCCAACCACACTCACATTGGTTCAGAAACACTGGGGATGCACATGCACAAGAGATACAATAGTTTTTTAAATTTCCTGTGCGCCAATCCCCATTACTCTACCGATGATGAAAATTTGAGAAAATAAAAGGGAGAAGAAGGGGGGCGACGAACGACAGTGGGCCTAGGGGTGCCTGCTATGTAAATATGGCCCTGGTTATCACCTGGTTTAACAATAAAGTACCAGGAATGAGGAGTTGTAAGGTTGAGGGATATGTAGGTTACTGGTCAACTATCCATAAACCTTTACAACTTACACAATTAGAGGAACAATTTACTAACAATCGCATTGCAATTTTTTCCATGAATCTTGAAAAATGTGTGGTTTTCCTATGTTTCTAAGGGTAGGACTACATGGACGTTTTTGGTGCGATCTGATGCACTGCGACAAAACGCAGAAATAAAGTAAGAGATAGAAATGTCGGATGAAGTCACAGCCTTAATTCGACGCGACACGACTGTCGGATGCAGATGCAGCATGCTGCGTCTGCATCCGACAATCGCGTCACGTCGGATCAACGCTTCGACATCATCCAACAATTCTCTCTTACCTTATTTCTGTCACATGTGACTTGTTGTCGGCGGTTTGTCGCAGCGTGTCGGATCGTGACAAAAATGTCCATGTAGTCCTACCCTTAAAAGCTCTAGAAATTTTTAATTTATTAAGTAAAAAAAAACATGAAAACCTTTAATACCCACCATCGCCAAGTAAAAGTTGTCATGGTGCTATAGAAGTCAATGAAAGCTGCACTGATCTGATTGGACTGTTTTAAATCAAATCGGTTTTCGGCTTTTTTTTAATCGCAGTTGTCCGAAAGACTGACATTTTTAGAGGTTTTTAAAGTATTCTTATTTTTTCAGCTCATCGTTCAGCCCTTATTTGTTTACACTTTTTATATTCCAGTCTTTTAATCAATTCAGTGACAATTGTGGTTTTAGTTTAAATCGTCATTTCCAAAACCACTAAAATCTGACCTTTAATAAATTAGCCTCTTAGTGTATTATAAATAAATACATTCAAAAAATACATATACTGTATATATCAAAGTGGTTTAGATTTCCTAACTTCTACAACTCAGAGCCAAAATGTCACGTGTCTGATTGTTTAGGTGCAAGTGTGCTGTGCTAATTGCATGAACTCACAGGGGGCATGGGGGTGCGTACGTTGGCAGGGGGGCCATGGAGATTGTGAGGGGGGTTCTTGAAGTCGCAGCCCAACACTGACTTTAGGTAAACACCTGGGTCATTTATGGTGTAATTTTAGTACTTGTTTCCTGTTATCCGGAAACCCATTATCCAGAAAGTTATGGAAAGGCTGTCTCCCATAGACTTCATTATAATCATATAATCCAAATCTTTAAAAATTATTTCCTTTTTCTCTGTAATAATAAAACCATCCTATTGTGTTTATTTCGGGGCAGATTTATCAAGGGTCAAATGACGCTGATGCGTGCATGTGCATGCACATGCACATGCACATGAGAGAAGCTAACGGCCATGTGCATGCTAACGGCCATGCGCAAAAGACGGGGATGGGTGCAAGCTGCCCGGCTGGGATGCTTAGGGCGTCTGGCCGGCTAGGCCCGCCTCTGGGTACGATAGAAGGGGGGGGCACTAGTAACGTACCTCCTCACCCTTCGTTCCAGCTTTACCCCCATTCAGCATTAGACCCCCCCTCTCAACCCTGGGGGGTGCTAAGTATTAATGATTTAATGTGAATAAATGGTTCAGTCTGAATACGTGTCCAATCTTTTGACCCCCCTTAAGGGTCAGGCCACACTGGGCGTTTTGGGGAGATTTGGTCACCTGGCGACTAATCACCTAGTTTTTGCGGCGACCAATATCCCCAAATGCCTTCCATCCTTCCCTGACTCTGCGCCGGCTAAAATGAAAAAATGCCGGTGCTAATCACACGCATCGGTTCGTTTTCCGAAGTTGCCTCACAAGGAAACTTCGGGTGACTTTGGAAAACGAATTGCAGCGTGTGATTAGCGCCGGTGTTTTTTCATTTTAGCCGGCGCAGAGTCAGGGAAGGCGTTTGGGGAGATTGGTCACCGTAAAAACTAGGCGATTAGTCGCCAGACGACCAAAACGCCCAGTGTGGCCTGACAGTCAAACACAAATAGTTGCTAATTAGACCATCATAAATAATTAAGGTAATCCTTTGTCTGGATTGAAATAAGTTAAGAAAACAAGACAAAAAGGGGGTGGATGGGATGTACATTTATTTCATAAGACATTCATTTAATGATTTCCTATTTTTAGATAAGGCAATTTCACGTCTCTCCTAAATTACTGTTATTTAATAAAAATCAAAGCCAAAACTCCTGCAACTAAAAAATATCCGTCTGCCGGTGCTTTAGAGATCCGAGAAAAATGAATCCCTTGTCATCTTAGTAATGTACTGAAGAAATGCTGAGTAGATTTTGTTGAGCAAATAAGAAGAAACTTGTCAAAACCAGCATGCTTATTGCTACATTTTGTTTTCCCCTCCGGAGTTCAGTGTCTTTTAGTAAAAAAAAAACCAAAAATGTTTTGGAATTGCAGCCAAGGGCACTACTTAGATCTACTAGCATCTCCTGCACTACAAAAAAAACATATTTGTTTCATTTTGTTGTTATATACTGTAAGTATAGTGTAAATAAAATGTCATTTTCTGCACAGGTTCAGTATCAGATATGGGTGATTGCTGCTCGGTAAACCATGCCGTGCAACTTTCCACAGTTGTGATTGCAGAGGCTATAAAAGCATCCTTCTAGAAGAAATGACTTACTGAAGCATTGTAATTCAGTCTTATCTCACATGAATTTCACTGGATTCATTACAGAATACAATCGCTTGTGCTGAACAAATTATACAGTCTGGCAATAAAGAGATAATAAACAACAACAAAAAAAGAAAACTGCTTCCTGGCAAAAATATGAGGGAATGGACCACGTATGTTGCAGAAATGGAGCCCACTATCCTACTCGACTAAATTTTACATTGAAGGAAGTTAACTTTTAGTATATTAAGCGAAAGTTAATATGCAACTTTTTAATTGGCTTTCATTTTTTTTTATAGTTTTTGAGTCATTTGCCTCCTTCTTCTGACTCTCTCCAGCCTTCAAATGAGGGTCACTGACCCCATCTAAAATAACAAATCCTCTGTAAGGATATAGATTTAGGGGGTTATTTATTAAAGTCTGAATGGTTAAAAACATAAAAAAATGTTTCTTTTAGTATAAAATCTGAATTTTTAGTGGAAAGAAAACTTGAATTTTTTGTGATTAATTATACCCCGAGGATGCAAAAAGTCCCAATCTGAAAATACTATATCTTCAACCAGTCGTGATCTTGTAGAAGTCAATGGCAGAGGTGTTATTTGTAATTTGAAGTTATTATGGTTTGTACTGGGTTTCGTACGATAATCCAAACATTTCCGGCTTTTTTGTCGACGAAAAACAATGACTTTTCGGCATCAAATCCATAAAAGTCTCGCTTTTCATGTGATAATCCGAAAAAGTTGAGGTTTTTCACAATCCGATTTTTTCATGGCTTTTTAATAATAAAAAAGGTTAAATCAAAGATTCTAATTTGGTCAGATTTTTTTTTTATTTATTTTTTTCAGTCTTATCGCACATGAATTTCACTGGATTCATTATGGAATATAATCGCTTGTGCTGAACAAATTATACAGTCTAACAATAAAGGTGGTGGTTAATAATAGGTCCAATATGCAGAACTTTACTGCAAAACTCAAGTGCTTTAATGTGTCATGACATGTTTCGAGCTGAGCTCAAGCTTTTCTCCTCCGTGCCTTCTATAGGAGATAACCAGGGAGGAGAAATCGAGCGCCGCCAGATGGATCGTCGCTAAATGTGTGCTGGTGGTTTTTTTCTGTTAAGGGCAAACAAATTTTTTATAGAAAAAATGTCATGTTACTGTTCCTTTAAGGAAGTTAACTTTTGGGGGCATATTTATCAAGGGTCGAATTTCCAATTGAAAAAACTTTGAAATTCGAATTCAAAAAGACCAACCGAAATGAAGTTGAAGTTTTTTTGTTTTTTTTTGGTTGAATAGGTCTATTTTCGATCAAATGGGTTTATATTCGCCAAATTCAAAATGTATGAATCGAAGGAATTGCACATTCGATCGAAATCGTTTACGAAATTTTTCCCAAAAAAACCTTAGATTTTGCAAAGTCCACCAATTGACTCCAAATGGGTTCTAGGAGGTCCCCCATAGGCTAAAACACAAATTCGGCAGGTTTTAGATGGCCAATGGTCAAAGTCAAATTTTAAAAAAAAATTCAAATTCAAATCTAATTTGGACTTTTCCCTAGTCGAAGTACACAAAAAAATAGCTCGAAATTTTTTTCATTCGAAAATTCACCTAGACCTTTGATAAATCAGCCCCTTAGTATATTTAGTAAAAGTTAGTATGCAACATTTTTAATTGGCCTTCGTTTTTTTTTTTATCATTTTTGAGTTATTTGCCTCCTTCTTCAGACTCTCTCCAGCTTTCAAACGAGGGTCACTGACCCCATCTAAAACAACAAATCCTCTGTAAGGCTATAATTGGTAAAATTATAGCCTTACAAAAACTTAGAGTTTCTTTTACTATAAAATCATAATTTTTAGTGGAAAATAACTGTTTTGAGATTTATTATACCTCGAGGATGCAAAAAGTCCCAATCCAGAAAATCTCCATCTTCAACTCCTGTAGAAGTCAATGGCAGAGCCCTATTTGCAATTTGAAGATACTGGGTTTCGTATGATAATCCAAACATTTCAGGGTTTTCCGACGACAAAAAACGATTACTTTTCGGTCATCAAATTCGAAAAATTCTAATTTTTAATGCGACAATCCAGAAAAGTCACGGTTTTTATGTGACAATCCGAAGATTTAACAATCCGATTTTTTTATTGTTTTTTTAATGATAAATAAGGGTAAATCGTGGATTCTAATTTGGTCAAATTGTTTTTTTTATTTAAAACATCAGAAAAATTTGGATTTTGATAAATAACCCCACCTCATTGTTACTGCTACTTTTAATGACTCGTCTTTCTATTCAAATCAGTGCATGGTTGCTGGGGTAATTTAGACCTTAGCAACCACATTTCTGAAATTGCAAACTGGAGAGCTGCTGAATAAAACAATAATGGGGGAAAGCAATAGTGATTTCATAAGATGACCAGTCTCTAGCCAAGTAAACTGAAATACACAGTGGCACTGCATAATATAACAGATCCAATAAATATCAGTGAATTTTCACCTTGACATTTATATATAAAGAATCATCGCCTGCTATGGCTGAGCTCCTGCATTCTCCAAAATGAAACCAATAATTCAGATTTAAGTTAACAGTACTAATGAATAAATCTGATGCAGGGAGACTGTTTATAAAGATATGAAAAATATTGCACATCAGAAACTGATTGATATAAAATAAACTGCATTTTTGCAAAGCTCCATTGTTGTCTGTAGGCATGAATGAAACCCTTGCATGGCAACTATTGAATTCATTACCACGAGCTACTGTTATTGGCTCTTAATACTGACTAAATGCCTAAAATGTGGCTGTTCTTTTAAATCGCTCTAGAACTATCATATTCAGTCAATGTAAAATCATTAATTTGAAAAAATACTGATGGCTAGAATTTGTAAGCCTAACCATCAATCTCTGTAGCCAGACAAAATTTGTAGTGATGAGTGAAATCATTACGTTTTGCTTGGCTGAAAAATCTGTGAAACTGCTTAAAAATAGGCATCAAATTTTTTTTTACACGTGACAATTTCTTTACGTGCGAACCTTTTTTTCTCTCTCTCCAAATGCATTAAAGTAAACGTTATACACAAACTCCTTTCATGCCAGCAAAGCTCTTACTTAAACCAACAGACTTTCTAAAATCTGATTCTGTTTTATTCTCCATCGTGGAAAAATTACCATCTTAGTAAAAGACACGGGGACCTTATTATCTTGGTCAGGACTCAAAGGAAAGTACAAGCTTCATGAGTCGGATAGATACTATCTTGTCAATATGGCCTTTGTTTGATACATGGGAAAAAATGTTTTTTTCAAAACGCATCAGTTAATAGTGCTGCTCCAGCAGAATTCTGCTCTGGAATCCATTTTTCAAAAGAGCAAACAGATTTTTTTATATTTAATTTTGAAATCTGACATGGGGCTAGACATATTGTCAATTTCCCAGCGGCCTCCAGTCATGTGACTTGTGCTCTGATTAACTTCAATCACTCTTTACTGCAAGTTGGAGTGACATCACCCCCTCCCTTCCCCCCCCCCAGCAGCCTAACAACAGAACAATGGAAAGGTAACGAGATAGCAGCTCCCTAACACAAGATAACAGCTCCCTGGAAGATCTATGAACACCACTTAACAGTAAAAGCCAAGTCCCACTGAGACTGATTCAGTTACATTAAGTAGGAGAACTAACAGCCTGCCAGAAAGTAATTCCATCCTAAAATGCAGGCACAAGTCACATGACTGGGGCAGCTGGGAAACTGACAAAATATCTAGCCCTATGTCAGATTTCAAAATTGAATATAAAAAAATCTGCTTGCTCTTTTGAGAAATGGATTTCAGTGCTGAATTCTGCTGAAGAAGCACTATTAGCTGATGTGTTTTGGAAAAAACATGTTTTTCCATGACTGTATCCCTTTAAGCTAGTTCACTTAGAAAACAAAACTTCTAAAGATACCTTTACTAGTCCCGTTTCGTATTGTCCTAAGTGTGATAAGACTAATGTTTCTCTTTTCCACTATTTATGGTCTTGCCCTAAGATTAGTCTGTTTTGGAGGGAGGTCACTGAGTTTTTGAACACTAGATTGAAAATAAGAATACAACTGTCTCCATGTTTTGCTTGAATACTGAAAACAATAAGATTCCTTCAGTCTCTAAGCTTAAACATATATCCCATGAAAGAAAGACATTGACAACTCTGTTTTTGGCTGCTGCCAGGAAAGCTTTATTTAATTACTGGTTACAGAGAGAGAGATTCCTTCGTCAACAGATATTATTTCTTATATGAACCAACTTAGTTGGCAGGAAGCTCTAATAGCTAAAACATTCAGAAAGAATTCCAAGGAGTCCTTTAGACTTTTGTGGTCTCCTTATTTTGAAGCATGTGACCATTACAAAAGGCCAAATTTATAAGTTCCTTGAAAACTGCATTGGCTCTGCAACTTTACCGAAAACAATGGTCTTTTTCTTTCTTTATTTTCTTTAAATTGTCTTCACATCCACTGGCGTAGTTAGTTTTTTCCAAGTTTTTTATTTTGTATTTATTAAGGTTATTATTTTTGAAAATAATATGCCATTGTACTCATTACAGCATATCCTTTGCGGCTGCATGGTATTGGTCATATTGAATTTGCTTGTTTATGTGAAAACCTAATAAAATATTTCGGAACTAAAGTAAAAGGGCATTTTTTCTTACAGTGACTTTTTTTGTTTTGGCTACTTTTTTGTCTTGGCGACTTAGTTTGTTGCGGCTGCTTTTTTGTTGCAGCAAATTGTTTCACGCTAATTTTTTTTACCACGCAACTCTTTCTCTCTCCAAATGCATAAAAGTCAATAAGCTTTTTTTTTTTTTGTCTCCAAAGCTTTTATGTTTCCACAGAACTTCGCAGCATATTTTTTTTGCGTCTAATTTTTACTACCCAGTTTTTTTGTGAACTGCTTGGTTTTAAAGAACAGATACTTTAGCAACCAGAGATCCATTTAACTAGCAAACAGGAGGGATGCAAAACCAAATAAAAAGAGAATTTACTGGTACTTACGTGAATGCTTCTATTTCCCTGCTGGCAAAAAAAGCAGCAGTTAGTTCATGTATTATGGTGGGGATTATATATTTCAGTGTCTCACGAGACTCATGGAAAAACTCTGCTTTATTATTATACTTTATTTATAGCGCACTAGCATTCTGCACTACTTTATAGGGATTTTACATCTTTTTCAACCTAAGGTCCCCACCGTCATTTTTATCAGGAGCCATTTAACATTCCTGTATGTTTTTAGAAAGTTATCCTTTAATGTAGGAGAGGTGAAGAATCTTAGCCGAAGGCAGAGAAACCAAACCACTTTTTAAAAACCAATATAATCTATATGTTTTAAAGGAACAGTTCAGTGCAACATAAAAACTGGGTAAATAGATAGGCTGTGCAAAATAGAACTTGTTTCTAATATAGTTAGTTAGCCAAAAATGTAATGTATAAAGGCTGGAGTGACTGGATGTCTAATAAAACAGAACAGACCACTACTTTCTGCTTTTCAGCTCTCTAACTCTGAGTTAATCAGTGACTTGAAGGGGGGCCACATGGGACATAACTGTTCAGTAAGTCAGCCTGCAGCTCAGATTCAAAAATTCAAAAGCAACAGTTATGACCCTTATGCCCCTCTCAAGTCACTGATTGGTTAGTGCCTGGTAACCAATCAGTGAGCTGCAAAGCAGAAAGTTCTGTTCTGTGGGACATCCAGTCACTCCAGCCTTCATATATTACATTTATGGCTGACTAACTATATGAGAAACATTTTTTATTTTGCACAGCCTATTTACCCATTTTTAATTTTTACTGCACAATTCCTTTAAGTGTAGTGTATGTTAAAAGCAATTATATGAATACCCCCCCAATCAACAACTGAGGAAAAGAGCAGAAAAGGATTAACCACCAGTATACACTTGCAAATTCATGTTGCTAGTCATGGAACATTAGATTTCAATTCATGTTCAGAGAATTACAATATTACTGGTTTTACTGAAAGCTGGTGTGATGGAACACATGCATGGACTGTAAATTTAGTAGATAGCAATACCCATTCATATCAAGGATAGAAGGAATGAAATAGGTGGCAGTATAATTACATGCAAAAGTTTGGGCAGCCCAAGCCAAATAAATTTTGAAAGTGAAATAGGAAACAATGACTGCAAGAAGAAGAATCATTGGTTAAAAAAAACCCAACACATTCACAAATGTTAATGCACAGGAACACTTTATTTCACTAACTTTAAAACATAGGAACAAAGGAAATAGTCATTGTGGAATGTACAGAATTTGGTCCACCCTTCCACTTGTCCAGTGATACACATTGTTTTTGAAGGAACTCTGACACTAGTTACCATAATAACTATTAAGAGTTGTTACTTGTTGTCAATTATAGAGCTAAATATTACACCAGTGTGCTTCTCTGATTGAGAATCTGAAAATGAGGGGACTTATCTTATGCCGGCTAGAAAGACAGACAACCTGCAGAAGGTTTGGCTGAAACAGCAGTCACATTGTTTCACGGTGCAGTGCTGCTTCAATAAACATGCTCTGAATGGAAAAGTCTTTAGGAGAAAGCCTTACCTGCAACCTCATCACAAATATCAACCTTTGAGGTATGCAAAACAGAATCTTGAGGCTTTCTGGAAAAGCCAAAAGTAATGTCTGTGGACTGATTAACAATCACCAAAAGTTTGTATGGGGAAAAAAAGAGAGCAGTCTTTGATGAAAATAAACATATTGCCAACAAGAGGATAGATTAATTATACTTTGTTGTGTGGGCACAAAACATTGTTAAACATTGTGTGGGTGTAGAGGTAAAACGGTATATTCCACTCAATGTCAGCCAGCTCTGAATGCCAATCTGTAAAGGTGGTGTCTTGCACAATAAAACAGTAATCCTAAACACACCTCAAACACCATGAGGTCATGGTCTTCACAATCCCCTGACTTCAATATAACTGAATGAATGGGTAGATCTTAAACATGCAATATGGCTCTAGAGGATCTAGGAATTAGAAGTGATCTATAGGGAAGACTGGGAACAAATGACTAAAACAAGGACAGCAAGACTCTTATCTGGATACAAAAGGTGTTTGCAAGCTACAATCTGTGCCAAATGGGGTGTCACTAAATACTGGCTTACCAGGGTGTTTAAACTGTGCATTGACATTTGCAAATATGGTATATATAACCCACTGATTCCTTTCAGTGGTTGTTTTATTTATAAAATGAACTAAATTTAGCAAAATGACGCCATAGACTTGTATGGTGGCGTGTGTAAAAAAAAAATGACGTGCGACAAAAAGATTCGGCAAGCGACAAAAAAATTTTGACGCCCATAGACTTTAATGGCGTCGGTGACATTTCGCTGGCGGCGACTTTTCGGCAAAGCGAAACTGGTCAAATTCGCCCAACCCTAGTGGTGACCAAAACTTTTGCATTGAACTGTACTTTTGTTATAGTTGTAGAACAATTAAACCAAAACACAGTTTGGAGTTGGGAGGCCACATTGCTCTTTACTAGTACATTCAAGGACATTAACCCCTCCCCCCCATAGTGTGGGTTCCTTTTTCACATAAAAAAGATCAAAGAACTAAGGGCACCCTTAGGTGACATGAACCATCGTGCGGCGCTTGATTTCTCCTATAAGGAAGGCAGGGAGGAGAAATCAAGCGCCACAGGATGGATCACCCAATCGCTTTCTAAAGAGTGGAGTTTAGGCAAGTTATTTTTTAATAAAGACTTTGAGATTTGACAGTTTAATTTGTCTCAGTGGGTTTTTTTTCGATGTATTCTAACAATTCTAACCCCTGAAGCAGCAAAAAGATATGAAAGTAAAGTTTTATCTGAAAATTATGAGTAAGTGCCCCAGTAGGTACAAAACGCATTAGGCGGTTATCTGTATGTCCTAATAAATGATTTTGAACTTCTAATTAACATTTCTGGCCTTTACTATCGGAAAAAACAGATCTTTTTGCTGCTTCTGATTTTTACACCCATGGACTGGGTTGAACTGTGAGTTTTTTTCTCCCTTTATTTGCTTATTTTTTCTTTTTGATTCAACAATGGTACGTTTATTGGCATAGCGCACCATATTTCTAATGTTTGATTTTTGACCCCTGATTTCAAAACACACAACTGTTTGGTGAACACTCTACCAATTGCCATGATTCTTGTAGTAAAATTTAAATGGCCAATGAGACTCTGCAACTGCTTCAACTTCAACTTATTACAAGATAAAGTGCTAGCTACTAGTAACTTAATTTAATTAATTTATCCTCCGGAAGTCTAAATTCCATTTTGATTGAATCTATCTCTATTCCTAAGAAGACAATAGTAGTGGTTGGGTACACTGTTTTTCCGGTGCAAGGGGAATCCCAAAACACCCGAGCTAACCAACCAAAGGTGGTAAGCATTGTTCTACAGGTGTCTGTCCAGTGAGGGCCCCTGAACAAAAAATCATCCAAATAATGAATTACATACTTGGATCCTGTTTCCCATTTTAGTGACCATTCAAGAAAAGAAAAGGCTTCAAAATAAAAGCAAGAAAGTGAACCCCCCATGGGAAGACACCTGTCAAAGTAGACATTCCCTCAAAGAGGAACCCCAGTAAGTGGAAACACTGAGGATTGATGAGAAGCAAGTGGAAATCCGACCGAATGTCACATTTTCACATTAATGTTCCCTTCCCACAGTCTCGGTGAAACTGCAGGGCCTGATTCAGAGATAAATATTACACAGTGCGTAGTTCAATATAATTATATATTATATAAGTTAATAATTTTATCCCTTTCTATGTGTGATGTTGATACACAGACTTAAGATTATCTGGAACTACCAATGAGGCCCTAACCCGTTCAACTGGTATCCAGAAACCAAACTGAAAACCAGATCTAATTAACGCTGCTTTCTGCTTATCCAGGGTGTTAAGTTCACTGGTGATGCTACTTATCCTTGATGCTCCTTTACGTGACGCTTGTTGGAACCTGTACATTTTCGCACACATCAAAATGCTGGGTGATTCCCTGTACAGTGAACACATTCATGTCTATATCTGCATGCTGCCTGAATGTTGCATTTTGTCTCATTATACAGTATGCCCAACAGAGCTTTGGTTTTGTTGGTGTAGAGCGAGCTGTGCTTGGAAATGTTGGCTTTTGCGCCAACATTCCCATCCACAAATCCAAATTTTTTTGGCACCACGTTATACCTGGATGTACAGCAATTTTTTGCCTAAAACGCTTGTCATAGGTGAACCAAGATATACCTCCATATCTGCGGTATGCTTCTAGCACAATATATAAATGTTGGAATAGCTGTGGTGAGAGCTGTGGCTTTTTTAAACACAATATGTTTGCAAAAATACAGAATGCCTGCAACCAGTTTGTGAATGTTTTGGCTATTAGCCGGCTTATTAGTTTTCTCACTGTCGCCTTTTTTTCTCAGCTTTTATAAAGTCCTTGTAAGATGAAAATTAGGACAAAATATCAATGTGTTGGACCCTAGATATTTTGTCTTTTATGGAGGATATGAGATGTTGCCCTAAAGGTGTAGGGTCGCATATTGATACATCTCTTAAACTAGCTTCCAGGACCCCTATTGGTATCACTCTATCAGGACTAGACCCAACCTCAGGTTCCTTTTGTAACTTTTAAATAACTTTTCAATCACCTCCTTAATAGCAATAATGTCATTAGTATTTGTCACAGTCGTCACCCAACACCAGAACAAATGTCAAGCACCCTGGTCTCGACTCAAGCTTCACCTGTAGTGAAGCCTTGGGAGGAACCCTGAGCTACTTGGATGCCACCAGGACTTAAACAAGAGGTGCAAGGCTAGAGGTTCTGGATAAGCAGAGGGGCACGACTGTTAGCAAAGTCTTTGGGCAGAAGGTCTTTGTACAAGGTGTTAAATGGAATTGTAGTCGGAACTGGCCGGGTCGAGGCAGGTAGAAAGTGAGCGTAAACAAATCAGGCCGGGTCTGGGCAGGCAGCGTTCAAAGCGCGGTCAGGCAGGCAAGGGTCAAAACCGAGAGACCAATCAGAGGGATAAAGCAGAAGAGGTAGTCGAAATTCAGGCAATGGTTCAGGATAGAGAGGTCAGAATTGTCAGGAACAGGCAGGGGTCACAACAGATAATCAGGAACAAGCTCAGGATCAAAATAGCAAAAGCTAAAGGCACCAGGAACAAACCTATAATGGGCAATGAGAAACTGCAGAATGGCCCTTTAAATATTTTCAAATTTTGCGACATTGCGCGTTGACGTCATTACACCCCTAATAATCCGGCGCAGGAGGAAGAAGACATGGCGGGTGTCCCCGCCGAGGGGGTGGCAGGCGTCCCTGCCGTCCCCTCACTAGACCACCAGGGTAAGCCCTCACAGTATTAGATACATTACCAACTTGTTGAAGTGTCATAGGAACTTGAGCTCTGGAACTAGGTGACTGTAAAGATTCCTACCGTTGTTACCCTGAAGAAGGATGTGAAACTGGCGCTGAATACATAGGAGCTGTTTGTAAAAACCCCTCGAGGTACATGACTGTTCAGGGCAGGCAGAGTTTTGTGGTGGTGATATGGCTGGCTATACATTTCTCCCTGCCATTTTCTTGCGTTTCACTTTTCCAACCGGCTGCTTCTTCACACTGCGCTTTAAAGCCGTCATTCTCTTTATCACTGGTCTAGCAATTGTACTAGCAGGACTGTTCGCTTTAGCAATTGCCGCATCTTCAGATGAATCCTCTTGCAGGTCTGATGTCGGATACAGTATTTGTGTAATTTCTTCAGGCGCAGGCTTGGCAGCGTCGACGCTCCCTTCTTCCATGACGAAGTGAACCGACGCTTCCCCTGGCAAGTTTTAAGGACAGAGCTGAACAATATCAAGCATAAGTCTGAAGTTAGGTTCTCCAAGTAGAAAGTGATTACTCACCACAAGAGGGAAGAGGCCCAGGCACACCGCCTGAGCCCTCAGCATGGGCAGCGGACAATCTGAAAAGTCTTTAGAGCAGGCACTCAATGATGGCAAACTTCCAACAGGCAATTGGCGCAAAGTGCAAGGAGTTTATTGTGTCCACTGCCTTATGCGTTTCGTGTCATAAACACTTAATCTTAGGCATAAGGCTGTGGACACAAACTCTTTTCACTTTGAACTACTGTAATTGCCTGGTGGAAGATTGCCCTCATTGAGTGCCTGCTCCAAAGACTTTACGGGTGGAGCTACCACGACGGCATTGCGCACCCCAGGTGACTGCTTTATACAGCCTCTGCTTTTGTGGGCGTTTGTCAGGCAGCCTAACGCACCAATCAATGCACATATCAGTGCTCCCCTTTACCTGCTGTATTAGCCCTCTATACTTAATTCTATTTTTGCTATGTAATACTCCCATGCCCACTAAAGGGGGATTAAAGGAACAGTTCAGTGTAAAAATAAAAACGGGATAAATAAATAAATATATAAAAATAAATAAATATAAACTAATATAGTTTGTTATCCAAAATATAATGTATAAAGGCTATATAATAGCCAGAACACTACTTCCTGCTTTTCAGCTCTCTAACTCTGAGTTAGTCAGTGACTTTAAGGGAGGCCACATGGGACATAACTGTTGAGTTTGCAATTGATCCTCAGCATGCAGCTCAGATTCAAAAGCAACAGTTATGACTCATGTGCCCCTCCCACTAAAGTCACTGATTGGCTACTGCCTGGCTATTATGTTAGACATCCAGTCACTCCAGCCTTTACACATTACTTTTTTGCCTAACTAACTATATTACAACCTATCTATTTACCTAGTTTTTATTTTTACACTGAACAATTCCTTTAAACCCCCTGCTGGGGCCAGTGAGGTTGTGGAATGCACTGCCGGGTGGTGTTGTGATGGCTGATTCAGTTAATGCCTTTAAGAATGGCTTGGATGATTTTTTGGACAGACATAATATCAAAGGCTATTGTGATACTAAGCTCTATAGTTAGTATAGGTATGGGTATATAGAATTTAATTAAAATTAGGGAGGGGTGTATGTATGGATGCTGGGTTTTCATTTGGAGGGGTTGAACTTGATGGACTTTGTCTTTTTTCAACCCAATTTAACTATGTAACTATGTAACTTAACCTTAATACAGTAGATATTAGAGCTAACTATGCTGATCCGATCTGACTTCACCCCCCAGTTGACTTAACCCTGCTTAACCAGTTCTGACTTCTTGTATTCAGAAAGTTCATTAGCTCAATAAAAAATGATAATCACTCAAAACTAGGGATGGGTAAATTTGACCCATTTTGCTTCGCCAAAAATTCGCTGCAGGCTTTTTTTTTTTTTGACGCACGCCGCCATACAAGTCTATGGGCGTCATTTTTGCGGCAAAACGAGGCAAAAAAATTCGCCCATCCCTACTCAAAACAAGATGTACCACTTGAGTTAACAGCATGGAAATAATAATCAATTTGATTTCTTTTTTTGCCCATGCCCATAAATGTATATTCCTAATACAGTATAAGCCCATTTCCAAAAGAGCTTTCTGCAAGATGAGCATTCCCCGAAAGGAAGACGCATTGTTTACACTGTGGTAATAAAAAGGACCTGCTTCCATAGAGTGCAATGGAAGCTATCCACTCAGCCTTGAGTGTCACATTGTGGAAGTCTTAGTTTACAGTCATAAATCAGATACAGAAAGCTGCCCTTACACTCTATGGAAACAATTCCTTTTGCTGGCACAGTATTGTCAATGCTTTTAGAGGAGAGAGCCCAGCTTGCTTTAACTCTTCAGAATAATAAGGGGGTTATGTAATATAAGTTTGCCCAGGAGCAGTAACCCATAGCACCCAATCAGCAGATAGCATTTACTGGTAATCTGTTTAAAAGCAAACATCGTATTGCTGGCTATGGGTTACTGCTCCTGGGCAAACTAGTGCCTTTTATTACATATAACCTCTAAAAAAAGATGCTGCTGTTGAGCAGTGATTAAAATGTCTGCTTCAAATATACAGCATAAGTAGTCCTACAAGAAATTGATTTATACCAGTTCTGTGCTTATTCTCTATGACTCTTTGAAATAGTCATAAGTGTGAAGATGAAGTCTTACCAGTCTAATTTATTGATGTCATTGTTGCGTAAGAGAGATTTTATGATTGGCGTAGAAATGTAAGTAAAAGTTTCTTGTTAAGATTCGGGGGAAAACGATATAGCAACAAAAGTAATGCACTGTTAGAAAACACTTTTACTGCTGCAGTAAATTGTGGTTTAAAGATTATATTAAGCTATTGAACATATACACACCATGAAAGTAATAAAAATATAAAGGAGGCTAGTGTGGCTATTAGCTACTATTTTGCAGGAAAAGATTACTTACTTACTCGCTAAGCTTCACAGAACTTCAAGGTCATACATTTATTTTAATAATCTTTTTTTTTCACAATTCCAACTGAACAACTGCTGCAGGTTTTTTTTTTCAATCTGCATAATAAATAAGGACGTTTGAAAATGAAAGTGCCATTTGTTTTTTTTTCCCTGAAAACAAATTCAGCTTGGAATGTTGCATATGCCGAAGCACAGCAATAAAACTAAACAAGTTCACTCATAGTGCAAGTTTCCTCAAACCGATGTCTCTAAAAGAAGGCATAAAATTTTCAATTTTCTTCTCTTTTATTGGCCTATTTGTTCCACTGATGGTTTTAAAGATGGTCTTTTTTTATGTGCCAAAATGTATTTTATACCAAAATAAACCCCATTTATCATTCCACTATTGTATGTTTCAGTAGAAAAAATTAAATGTCAGCTTTTGGTTTGACATTAGCAAATACAGTGAAACTCCAAATTTACTGTACTTTCCTGGATTTATGGTTTTCTGCATATTACAAATTATTGTTGTTATTATTTTTTGTGTGTGTGTTTGCAGTACTGCCAATTTCAATGTCTTCGGGCACTTTTCCCTGGTTTTATGCTGTGCTTCGCATATTTAACTCCACAATTTTACCCTTGTCACTTGCAAATTTTTCTGACAGTTCGAGCCCTTTAAACCGTTTCAGCAGTTGGTTCATCATTGGGCCCACCTGATATCTGGATATCTGGCAAAAAATCAGTAGATGCCAGTCAGGCAGGTTTGGTTATCCTGTGTCTGCATCAGCTCGTATTCCATCCATTGTAATCCTCATGGCCAATGATCTAATTAAAGCCTAAAATGGCCATATATGGGCCGATAAAAGCTGCCGACAGTTGGCAGCTTATTGGCCCATATGTGGGGCCCTCCGACGGGCTCCCCAGATCGATATCTGCCCAAAATCGGTCAATCATCAGGATTAAAAATCACATTGGATCGCGGACCGCATCTGTACGATGATGTGGTTCCACAATCCGACCTAGGGTCGATGATCGGATCAGCGCCATATCGTATATCGGGGAGAGATCCGTTCATTTGGCGAAATCACCAAACTAGCGGATCTCTATGTGTATGGCCATCTTTATATCATCCTGACTTTAGATTGGGGCACTGCATCAATGATGCAAGTTGAAAAACTCACCTGCAGTGCCAAGCAGGTTTCCAGGGGTGGCAAAAAGCATATAAAGACTGTACCTATAAGCTATGTTTAAAAGGACTATGTGTAAAGCTTATATTAAAGAGGAATGTTTTCTTTGAAACAAACTTCTGATATGACATATAAACAGTTGTATTCAAATTTCAGTTTTGTGTGATTTTCTCTTTTATATGATTGCCACCCAAGCAAACCAGTCTGTGGACAAGATGGATTAGATTGCATTTCACAGAGATACCACTAATTCCTCTTACTTAAAAAGAATTCCCCAATTCTTCACACATACAAGGATACTTATTTATAATAATAAAAAAAGAGAAAGAATGTTTGTGGCTGTTTGATCTTTTTTTTTATTGTTACCACTTAAAAATATTTCCCAAACACACTTGGATAATTATATTAAGAATGATTAATCAATTCCCGTTAGTCAATTTTAATTTATCAATTAATCCAATGAATTAAATATCAAAACAATTGATTTAGTGCACCATCAATTGTATATATATAACACTAAAGCCGAGAATTAATGAATTAATAATGATTACTAAAAAAGTGCAAGTGCTTTCTGATAAGTTATTTCACTCCAAAATTCCTTTCAGTTCATTGTAAACCCCCTTAATTCAAAAAGTGACCAGTGCTCAACAATAATTTAACACACCATCAATCCTATATGTAACGATTGATCTATAAATAATTATTTATTTGAATTAGATGAATTAATTACAAAGTGCGAGTGTTAATCAATTAGTGGGATCATTCTAAATCCATTTTCCATTTGTTACCAAAAATTAATTAATTTTATAAAGTGATCTGTTCCAATAAATTACTATATGAATTGTTAAAATCAATTGATTTCCTATATCAACCTAATAACCAAGAAATTGGAAATAAATAGTTGGTGGAGATACTCCCATAGAATCTAACTCCGTTTTTCTAATCCCTGGGAGTACCACAAAGTGGGAGAAGGCAGAGGCTGAAGGGCTGCGGTCTCAAACGGTATCTTTTCTATTCACAATTGTAAGAGGCTATTATATCCTACTAAACCGCAAACCCAACATTCTTTGGAAATGAAAATAGAATAAGGTAAAAGATAAGAGAAGATTGTAGGCTAAAAAATGCTTCCGCAATTTCCAATCACACTCAGGTGAATAATAGTTTAAAATAAAGATGAGTCAAATGTTGCCCTGTTGCCGTTTTGCCATCAGCTTTATCAAAAGGCAAATGGAGCAAGGGAGTAACTCCACCAACCATTTATTTCCAATTTCTTGGTTATTAATTTGATATACGAAATCAATTGATTTTAACAATTCATATAGTAATTTATAAAATTAATGAATTTTGGGTAACAAATTGAAAATGGATTTAGAATGATGCTAATAACTACTTGATTAGCACTAACACTTTGTAATTAATTAATCTAATTCAAATAACTAATTATTTATAGATCAATAGTTACATACAGTATAGGATTGGTGGTGTGTTAAATTATTGTTTAGCACTGGTCACTTTTTGAAATAAGGGGGTTTAAAATGAATTGAAATGAATTTGGAGTGAAATAACTTATCAGAAATCACTTGCACTTCTTTAGTAATCATTATTAATTTATTAGTTCTCGGCTTTAGTGGTATATATATTGTGGTAGAGTGACCAAAACAATGTGGGAAAATGTGTGTTTTACCTTTAAGTTCTCCTTAGTGGGAGAGGTAGGCACCAGGAAGGGTGTTCATAAAGAGAGAATAGGTTCTCTCATTAAAGGTTTTGGCAGCCAGATTCTGGAAGCTGGAGTATTCTGGAAAGAACAGGCAAGCCAGGTACTCCGATCCAGAAGTCCAGCTCATGGATTAGAGCTCACCTTTCACAGGAAGGCTGCCCTGTGGAAAGGTATTTAGTTCTAGTGAGGCTGTTAGGAAGGTCTCTCAGAGCAGTACACAGAGCAGGAAGGACACCTGCCTGTGTAAGGAACTCCCAGAGGGGCTGGGGGTGCCATTTGCTACTGCAAGGTGCAGAGAGAGAAGACCAAGTGACGTGGGTCTGTCTGTCCGTTTGAGGAAAGCCAGGAGGCTGAGCAATCCCCCAGGAGATTCGTGAGTACAGGGGTGACCCCTACTTATGTGTTTGCTTACTGGTAGTCCACAAGGGGCCCAGTTTAGTAAGGGAACTCTTCATGTGTGAAGGTAGCGCCCAGTGGGCAGGATTTATTTTTATTATTTGTTTTGTATCCTGCAATGGTCACCCCTGTGTGTAAATAAACTGCCTTAAAGAGAAGAGAAGTGTCTGTCGTGGATCCCGCATCTTACATATGGTGGAGGCATGCAAAGGGCAGAAGTTTGTTAGGAAAAGCAAACTTTGAAAATTTAATGCAACAGACACCAGCTTAAAGGCAAGGTTAAAGGTTCACCAAAAACAGTGAAGTTGGGAAACCGTGTACCGTGAGATTAAAGTACCCCCATATTGTGTGTTGCAGTTGCTGTGGACTGTGTAAAGTGAACTTGGGCTAAAACAAGTGTGAAAGTCCTGGAAAAAGTGTGTTTGAATCATTGTTCTGTGGTTCAGAAGCTGCTGCTGAAAGTCTGCTCACAGGTGCAGGTTAATTAAAGTGGCTAATTGGTTCAGCTTGTACACCCAATGCTCAGAGTGCAGGAATGGGCAAGAAAAGCAGAAAAGGTTCTGTGAAAGCAAAGTGTTTGCTGAATGTGTGTCCTAAACAAGAGGAAAGTTTGGGAAATCAAAGTTGTGCTGCTGGAAAATGTTTACCACAAAATAATATGAATTGTGTGCCTAAACTTAAAAATGCTGTTGGTGTTAAACAAACATGGGGCATAGACTGTGCATTGCTTGGAGATGGCAATAAATGTGATTCATGCAAAATATCTCCGTGTCAAGGTGAAAATCGTGCAGCTAAAGTGGGTAGTTCAAAGCCCAAGGAAATTAACACTAAAGCAAACTTCCAGGTGCAGCAATGGTTAAATAGAGTGAAAACTGACAGTGAGAGTCAGAAGCTGCAGTGCCTTACTGAAATGGTTCAGTGGTTACAAGAAGGAACTGCAAAGTATTTACCAGAGTTTTCAATAAAGAGTGTTGTGTCTGCACTTATAAAACTGCTGGGAATGAAACATAATTTTGATATGATGAACTTTGCCTGCCAAGCATTAAAATGTGTTTTGGAAAACTTTCCTGTCTCTTCTGAAGTAGTAGTTGATGCAGTTCCCATATTACTGGAAGAGGTACAATGTGTAAGAAACTTGGATGTGGTAGAACAAGCTTTTGCTATCCTTGAGATTATGTCTCATACACATGGCAGGGCCATATTACAGACTGGTGAACTGGGTGACTGTTTCTATGACTTAGAGTTCTTCAGCATCCAAGCACAGAGAAATGCTCTAGCCATGGCTGCCAAATGTTTACAGGAAATTCAGCCCAGTGAGTTTCATTGCATTGATAGAGCTTTGCCAGAGTTGTCACAAAGGTTAAGCCATCCAGACAAGGAGTCAACAGAAAGCATACTCCTGTGTTTTTTGCACCTCATAAATAACTTTAGATTCAACCGAGTGCTTTTGGCTAAAGTGTTGTGTCCTGAACTGGTAACCTACATCTTGCAATGTGATGGCAAGGAGAACAAGATTGTGGCATCCCTACTCCCACTGGTAAAGGTATTGGCAAATCATGAGAGTGAATTCTTGGTGGGAAGTGTGCCAGTTATACAGAGAAAATGTGCTGTAGCCTCTCAGGAGGTTGATGCTTCTACTGCAAACAAAGCAAAGGAGGTAAAGACAGCAGCAGGAGTGCAAGTGCCCACTAAAGCTGTTGTAAAAGAGGCTGGAAGGAGGGATCAGCCTGAACAGATAACATACATTGAAAAGTTGAAAATGATGTATGCTGAACTGGCCAAGGCTTTTAAAGAGAGAGAAAGCCAGCTTGAACAGTGCCAAAGAGAGGGAGTCACACTTAAAGAAGTGCACTCTGTAAATGTCCTTTATCTGGAAAGAGAAATCCAGTCACTAAAGGGGAGCCTTACTTCAGAGATTGAGAATAATGCCCTGGAGTCAGAGCGGAAAAATGGAGTTGTGACAGAGCTACAGAAGGAGGTCGCTGACCTAAAAAGGAGGCTTGCTGAGGCCTCAAACCTTCACAAAGAGACTGCTGAGAGAGCACAAAAATGTGAGCAAACGTGTACAGAATTAGCCCAGACAAATGCAGCACTGCACACACATGTAGTAAATTTGCAAAGGCAATGTACAGAATTGACTGATGCCAAGGACCTATTGGCTGAAGGCGAAAAGAGTCTGCAGGAACAGTTGAGAAGAGACACTGCAGAAAGAGCAACACTGAAGTTAATGTTGGATGACCTTTCCAAGTCACACAGGTTGCTGGAGAAACAACTGTGTGATGTGCAAACCCAGAAAGAGGATCTGGAGCAATGCATACAAACAAAGGCCAGAGCTATAGAGGAGCTTCAGGCCCACCTTAAAGTGAGTCAAGCTGAGAGTAAGTTTCTGAGGGATCAGAACTTTGAGTATAAAGCTGAGAGCGATTCTCTAACGCAAAGACTTTACACGTTACAGGATCGGGTGTTGCAGGCGAAAGAACACAAAATCACATTACTCCAACAGAGGGAGTGTTTACAATGTAAAGTCCATCAGAAGGATGTGGAGAATCAATTGTTAAAGGAGAAGTTCCTACAGACCAAGTTGAAGGATGCATTTCAAGACCAAAATGGCTTGATGGTGAACAAGAAATCTGAAAGTGGAGTTACTCCTGAGATGAAAGAAGTTGTAAGCTTTACTGACCAACTGCAAGGGAGTGCAGTTGCACAATATCCTAAGCTTGAGGAAACAGGTGTGCCTAATTGTAAAGCCTTACATTCTGGTGAGCCAACAAAGCTATCTGCAGTTGGGTCCAGTACACACCTGGAAAAGAGCCTTGATGTCAAGCTTGCAGAAGTGAAAATACCCCAAAGGAAAGTAGGGAAGGACTTTGGGACAGAAAGTCCAGTTTGTCAGGTGGAGCCAGTCAGTGTGGCTGATGAAAATTGTATTGATGCTATAGTCCCAAACAGAACTGCTATTGAGAATTCAGCTGTTGATTCATGTTCTAGAACCCTGATGTTTGAGAGTACTAAGGAAGTACCTCATGCAAAAGAACCGTTTAGAGACTGTAGTTATGATGTGCTGACTAACAATATTTCTCCACAGGTTTCGGATCCAGTTGTGCTACAACAGAAAAGTATGATAAATGTGTTGCCTATGATGTTATTGCAAGGAGACTTTAAATTGCTGTGGGGGTCACTAAGTAAGAAAAAGGTACCCCTAGGACAGGTATCCCAAGCAGTAGGGATTCCAACAATGCCCTTAAATCTCCTAAGCCAAAATGGAAGTGCAGATGACCTAATGAGGAGTAAACAGGTTTTCGCTCCAAGTTCCACTTTAAGTAAGCAAATGTGTATGTGGAACTAAGTTCAAAAGGTTAGAAAACCCCCACGATGGTCAAGTCCCTAGAGCCAGAGAGCAATGGGATGGCTTATTGTGCTCACCCCTACGGGCTGAAGCAGAGGGGGAGGATATGTGGTAGAGTGACCAAAACAATGTGGGAAAATGTGTGTTTTACCTTTAAGTTCTCCTTAGTGGGAGAGGTAGGCACCAGGAAGGGTGTTCATAAAGAGAGAATAGGTTCTCTCATTAAAGGTTTTGGCAGCCAGATTCTGGAAGCTGGAGTATTCTGGAAAGAACAGGCAAGCCAGGTACTCCGATCCAGAAGTCCAGCTCATGGATTAGAGCTCACCTTTCACAGGAAGGCTGCCCTGTGGAAAGGTATTTAGTTCTAGTGAGGCTGTTAGGAAGGTCTTTCAGAGCAGTACACAGAGCAGGAAGGACACCTGCCTGTGTAAGGAACTCCCAGAGGGGCTGGGGTGCCATTTGCTACTGCAAGGTGCAGAGAGAGAAGACCAAGTGACGTGGGTCTGTCTGTCCGTTTGAGGAAAGCCAGGAGGCTGAGCAATCCCCCAGGAGATTCGTGAGTACAGGGGTGACCCCTACTTATGTGTTTGCTTACTGGTAGTCCACAAGGGGCCCAGTTTAGTAAGGGAACTCTTCATGTGTGAAGGTAGCGCCCAGTGGGCAGGATTTATTTTTATTATTTGTTTTGTATCCTGCAATGGTCACCCCTGTGTGTAAATAAACTGCCTTAAAGAGAAGAGAAGTGTCTGTCGTGGATCCCGCATCTTACAATATATATATATATATATATATATATATATATATATATATATATATATACATTTTTTTTGATGTGATTTACAGTATGTAAAAATATTTTGATGGCGGGGTTATAATAATCACTTAGGGGCAGATTTATCAAGATTCAAAGTGAAAATTTTAAATTTCGATTAGAATTCGATTTAAATTCGAATTTTCACGTTTTTTTGTGGAATTCTACTAGGGAATAGTTAAAATTGGATTTGTGTTTTTAAAAAAAATAGAATTTGATTTTCTGGCCCTTTAAGAATTCAAATTAGACTATTCGCCATCTTGAACCTGCTGATTGCTGTTTTAACCTATGAGGGACGTCCTGGGATCAATTTGGAGTTATTTGCAGCCTTCCTGAAAATCGAGGGGTTTTTTGGAGAATCGAATACAATTCAATTTTTTTACAAACTCCCAAGAACTCAAAATTCGACCCTTGTTAAATCTGTACCTTAAAAAGTGGATGCTGAAAAGAAAAGGAAGACACATTTTATCATAATATAAAATGAACAATCTATGCATATCGGGTGTATTTAAGGGTTTTTTATTACGCTGTATCCCTCTCTCACCTTCAATGAAAATACTATGTCTGTAAAGTGCTTAACATCCTCAAGGAGGCAATCATATCTTTTTAATCATGTGCTTTAGGATTATTATGCTAAATCATTTACACATTTTAAATCAATTAGGTCTGACCTTTCAGCAGTTATTGTAATGAGCATTGTCATTTGATTAAATCATGGCTCCAGAAGTTGTAGTTTCCCCTGAAAAAGAAGTAAAGGGGTTGTTAACAAAATCAACAGCAACAAAACTGACAGATTGTCTCTGTAATTAAAAATGCCAGTTAGTTTTTCCATTAAGCCTAATGCATCCTCTAAAGGGTAAGATATTATTAATGCATATGAAAGGATTGTTGTTCCATTTTGTTTAAATACATGATCTACGTATTGTATCTAGGCTCTAAACATGAATTTGGACTTGCTATAATATACATATACCCATGATGCTGCCATTATGTCACACGGAGCTTGAACACGCATTGTAAAGTATATTTGTTAGATGCCCCAAACTGATGGCCTAAGTATACTGCCTTTTTGATTAAATGGAGTCATGTGATGGAAGGTCAAATTGGGGCTGGTCTAATATAAATTCATGATTATGTCCTTTTTCTAGATAATTTTTAGCTCAAAAAACAGCCCATCAGCTACATTGTCTCGGCTATTTAGTGCTGTTACATCAAAAGTCACAGCTGCAACTTCAAAGTTCCTATTGTAGGGTGGGGATGAGCAAATTTATTCGGCATGTAGGGTTTTGTCGCCACCAAAAATCCATAACAGTTTTGCACGAGACTACAAAAAAAGGGTGGCAGACAAAAATTATGCACAGTAGACACACATATCATATTATCCCCCCCTCTCCTCCGACATTCACTCAGATATTATCTATTGATGGTTGAAATTATGGAGGCTTGAACCTCCAAACCTTATGTCTACTAACTGTAACACTTTCTACACACCTTTGTCTTTATCACTTACCTGATGGCACAGGATAAACCCTGAGCCACTCTGCAGTGGTATTGGGAGAGACTGGGTACCTGGCACTTACTAGCGCAGTGCCTCCACCTAGTGGGATTCGGGAATGCACCTACGGATGGTCCCACTAGGAATACAGTAATAAAACACAAACAGTATTTTATCTAAAATTAAACGGCCAACTAGTACATATATCACTCCTAACCAGGTGGGAGTAGGGTCTCACCAGTGCTGGATTTACCAGAGGAGCACCCCTAAACCGCAAGGTCCCAACCCAGTGCTCCCCATAGAGCGGCTGGGAGACATGCCGCCCCTAATAATCTGCCGCCCTAGGATCGGGCCTTTTGTGGCTTTGTCACTAATCCGAAAAATTTAAATAACTACAGGATTCATTTTAACAATATTACAAGATAGTATCACCTCTTCTCTACTTCTGCTAATCTATGCCCTGTTTTGATCTAATCACCAGTATTTGTCTGATCTGAGAATCCATATTTATTCGATTTGCTAACATACAGAGAGGGGTTCAGGGAAACCAAAGCGAACAGAGACAAATTTGTATCTTTCTACCATGAGTATGTAAAATGTTCTTGACAATACAATGATTGATGTATTGTATTACTAATATTATTACATGCTGAGAGTCATGTGGGTGGACCAGAAGAGCTTGTTTTAGTGTTTTTCCATTATTTATGCAATGTATATTCTAGGCTGAAAATATGATAATAAAATGGATTATATATTAAATATAAATGATTAAAGATATTATTAATATTATTATTAAAATATATATATATATATATATATATATATATATATATATATATATATGAGAGGTAGGCACCAGGAAGGGTGTTCATAAAGAGAGTATAGGGTATCTGTTTAAAGGCTTTGCTGGCCAGGTCCTGGAAGCTGGAGTATTCTGGAAAGAACAGGCAAGCCAGGTACTCCAATCCAGTAGTCCAGCTCATGGATTAGCGCCTGTCCTGTGGAAAGGTATTTAGTTCTAGTGGGCCTGTTAGGAAGCTCTCTCAGAGCAGGACACAGAGCAGGAAGGACACCTGCCTGTATGAGGAACTCCCAGAGGGGCTGGGATGCCATTTGCTACTGCAAGGTGCCAAGAGAGGAGACCAAGTGACAGAGTGTCTGTCTGTCTGCCTGAGGAAAGCCAGGCGGCTGAGCAATCCCCCAGGAGATTCATGAGTACATGGGTGACCCCTACTTATGTGTTTGCTTACTGGTAGTCCACAAGGGGCCCCAGTTTAGTAGCGCCCAGTGGGCAGGATTTATTTTTATAATTTGTTTTGTATCCTGAAATGGTCACCCCTGTGTGTAAATAAACTGCCTTAAAGAGAAGTGTCTGTCGTGGATCCCGCAGCTTACAATATATATATAAATAAATATATATATATATATATATAAATATATCATTAAAAGGGTACTTTGGGCCCAGTTTAAGAATGCTGGAGCCTTCAGACTGAAGCATTTTGGTAAACTGCTTCATGCCAAGTGGGTTTCTTCCCCCAACCAAAAAATCTAAAGTTCCGCAGATTTTAGGTGGCAAGCTTTTTTTTTTTTTTTGAAAAACCTGCAGGAAGAAACTATGCTGGAGTTTATTACTTATCTTTATATCCAGGCCCTCTCCTTTTCAATTTCCAGTCTCAATATTAAATCTAGATTCTGGTTGCAAGGTAAACAAGAAGCTAAATAATTGAAAAATCCTGAAAAATAAAAAACAAAGACCAATTGCAAATTGCATCACTTTCTGCATCATACTATGACGAATAACACCTTTATTATCATTATTAGAGATAAAACAAAAAACATAACCCAGCAACATTTCCCTGTTTCTGCTTTGTGCAACTGGATTGGAGATGGTGCTACATTTGCTTGTATAAGTTTCCTACAGGAAACTGTTAAAAAGAATTGTAAATTGTGCTTTAAATTTAAGACCATCTAAAGCTCAATGTCTTCATGTCTCACTCAATTTCTGCTGTGACCGTTCAGAGATGCATGATGATGGAAACTATAACATGTTTTTGGATCAATAGATCATAAAGCGGCTTTTAGACACTTCTGTTTAGCACACCGCAGCTTTAAATAGTCCCCATACATCTGTCTGTAGCTTCTTGAAACAGGAAAACAAGTAATGTACTCATACAGCGGCAACACTAGCTGCTCCCTGGTCTGTTTGTAATACAATTACTTCAGACTATTCAGTGATCCTCAACAGCTGCCTACATTGAGAAATGTGAATTCAGAGAAAAGGTGTATATGATTACATAAATTACTGAAGGCTTACAGACATTCTGAATGCTTTATGCAATAAACAATCCGTACTTTGGTGGTCTCAAGGGCTCCAAATACAGTTCATCAAAAATTCTGTTGTTAGCAAATTATATATTTTTGCTTTATACAGGTATAGGATCCTTTATCCGGAAAGCTCTTAATTAGAGGAACGTCCTGTCCTGAAGACTCCATTTTAATCAAATAATTAAAATGTATTTTCTTTTTCTCTATGATAAAGAATCCTTGTACTTGATCCCAACTCAGATTTAATTAATCCTTATTAGAGGCAAAACAATCCTATCAAGTTTAATTAATGTTTAAATTAACTTAAAAGGGTCTATTTATTAAGCCTTAATTGACGCGTTTTTTAGGCAAAAATTTTAATTTTTAGAGGGAAAAAACTTTTTCAAGATTTACTATGAACCGAAGTTGCCAAAACTCAAAATCCGAAAATTCTCCAGCTAAGTCTTGTAGAAGTCCATGGCAGAGGTCCCTGTTACAATTGGAAGATGTTTCTTGCCTTCACAATTCTTTTCAGACATTTTTGTGCGACAATCCAAAAAAAGTCATGCTTTTTGAGTGTCAGTTTGAAAATGTTATCAAATGTTTTGATAAATTAAGGCAATTAGAATTTGAGCGTTAGATCGAATTTGTTTCTATTAAAAAAACTAGAAAGAAACTAGAAAAATTGAGTTGTAGTAAAATACCCCTCGTATCAAATGTTTAGATAAATTAAGGCAATTAGAATTTGCGAGTTAGGTCAAATTTGTTTCTGACAAAAAAGACTAGAAAATAGTTTTAGTAAAATACCCCCCTTTTATCAAAAGTTTTGACAAATTAAGGCAATTCAAGTTTGGGAGTTTTAGGTCTAATTCGTTTCTATTGAAAAAAACAAGGAAAATTTGAGTTTTAGTAAAATATCCCCTTAATGCATGGAGATCCAAATTATGGAAAGATCCCAGGCATTTTGGATAACAGGTCCCATACCTGTATAAGGTAAGACTCAAATATTCTACTTTTATTCTTTCAATAAATATATAAGAAGTCTATTGATTAAATTAGTTTGTAAGTGGTGGGATGTACAAGGGATAAAGTGATAGATTTAGAGACAGAGGCAGATTTATCTACAAATTAAAAATAAAATTATCATTTTACATTGTTCAAGATTTCAGACCCCTAAAACATGATTTGAGATTGTAAATCCCATGGTGGGAAATATTTCAAAGATATTTTTCCTCTTAATTCAATCCATTTTAATATTAAGGACATATTTAATTTAATTATTTATTTGGCTTTCCATGTATTCTTAAGTTAATTTAAAGCTGCAGAAAGTGATGAAGTCCTGCAGGCTAAATTTAAGATAGCGATCACAAAGGTCTAATTATATACATCTGCTGTAATCTGTTTATTTTTGCTAAAAATAAAGTACAGTATCAAGAAACTAAATCAGTATGTTAGAATGAAGGTCCAAAGCAGTTCTTTAGTTAAAGCCAGAAACAAAATCAGAATCTCAATAACTTCACAACTGCAAGAAAATAATATGAATAGGACAAATTTACATTGCTGTTCTACTTAAATTCAGTAGTATTGTAAGTTAAAAAATTCATGATCAAGGGGAAAATAGTACATGAGATGCTAACTACTGAACCAGAAAAAACATAGTAATTGGGCAAAGAATCTAACCCAACTGAGACCTGAGGTGGCTTAGGGACAAGAGAGAATAGCTCATTATGATCTCAGCAAAACGCTAAATATAGATATATAGGTATGGGAACTGTTGTTCAGAACCTGGGGTTTTCTGGATAATGGATTTTTCTGTCATTTTTATCTTACCTTGTTAAATAGGAAATCGCATAAACATTAAAGGGATTCTGTCATGATTTTTTATAGTGTAGTTTTTGTTTATAAATATTTACACTGCCAATAATTCATTCTACCATATCAAATTAATTTATGTATATTTTTTAAGCTGTAATATTGATGTGCAGGCAGCAATGTCAGGTTATTAAATTAAGTTTACACACAAAATTAAAATATACACACATATACATACATATTTATTTATATATATATATATATATATATATATATATTTTTTTTTTTTTTTCTTTTCTTTTTTTTTGAAAAATGCATTTTAAAAAAACATGTTTTCCCATGACAGTACCCCTTTTAATGAACCCAATAGGCTGGTTTTGATTCCAGTGAGGATTAATTATATCTTTGTTTAAATCAAGCACAAGTTATTGTTTTATTATTACAAAGAAAAAGGAAATAATTTTAAAAAAAATTGGATTACATGGATAAAATTGAGTCTATGGGAGGCATCCCGTGTGTAATTCTGAGCTTTTTGGATAATGTGTTTTTTTGGATAATGGACCCTATACCTGTACTTATATTAGAAAACGGTTCAAATTTACTGGGTCAGTTTTTAAAAAATAAATTTCTTCAACATTACATTGTACAGTACTCGTAGGTTAAAGGGCTTGCTCACCTTCCAAACTTTTTCAGTTCAGTTGTGTTCATTATCTGATGATAAAAAAACGAATTAGCATATTTTGAGAATTTGTCAGTTTCTGATGTTATACTGTAGATATTACATCAGAAACTGAAGACTGTAGATATCTATTTAAGAAATCAAGATGCATACAACCACCGGGCTATTTGGAAGTCCAGAATTGAACATACTTATGTTATTTTTGTTACTATGGCTTTTTGCTTTCCAAGCTTTCCCTAACCTATGGAGATAATGCAAACTGTTTAAAAAGTCCTACTATTTTTCTGAAACTCTATGAATTATTTTTCATGGTTCGGTAAAACTTTACAGACCCTTCTAGATATCGCAGTTTATTGTCTGTGCTAATATTTGCCCTATTTGTCTCTGATCACATGCAATTTGTATTATAAAAAAAAGGATTCAGACAGGTGATAGTACTGAGTGCTGTTGCAGAGAAGCATTGAACACTGCCACCGTATAGATGAGAATAGTGGTTGACTACTCAAAGAAAAATCCAGGGCCCACTGGGTCCATTACTACCCTAATCCCCCGTGTGTGTCCACTCCCAACTCTCAATGCACCACCCACCCTTCCACTACCTCCAAACACCCCAACACACGGGCCGATTGCCCCTCTGTAGCCTCCTATGAACTGCCTCCTTTTCGTCCTAAAAACGTGTGCCCGCTGGCCCTGTTGGGAGGCAGGCCTGCATCGGTGGGTCCCAGTGGGTTTTTTTCCCGGTGCCCTGCTGGCCCCAGGGCCGGAACTAGGGGTAAGCAGAGTAGGCATGTGCCTAGGGCGCAAAGGTGAAGGGGCGCCAGGCACGTACTTACTCCTACCCCTAGTCCAGTCCCTTCTCTGCCGACCGCCCACTGTCCCATGCAAGCGTCAATTCGCGCATGCGCCGAAGCGGTTTTCGCACATGCGCAGAAGCGTATTTTCACGCATGCACAGAAGCGCTCATCCAGCCGGCGCAGCAGCCGGGCAGGCTGCCTAGGGCGCCTGCCAGGCTTGGCCTGGCTCTGGCTGGCCCAGTCTGTCCCTGGCAAATTTTGTTCAAGTGAACAACAGAATAGGCGGTTTATCAGAAAAATAATGCCTCTGGAATGGGAAATTAGCACTCTATTTTATTTAGAAGAATGAAAACCACGTTTGGTGTGGGTTTAACAGGCATCAGAATGATGAGAAACATGTATATATCCTTGGGCAACAATAGAAAATAATATTTATTTAATAAAATTAGCAAGGTGCCAACTATTAAAAACAGTTACGAAACACAATATTTGGCCCCCAATACAGCTTTCACCTCATTATTTTTTCACCTGCTTCTTTTTGACACATATCAGCCAATTCTGGAGACTCTTGTGCTTGACAGTGATTGGTGCATGTATTGACTGGCACAACGACAGAATTCAAATTTATTATCCGACAATGACCCTGTCTCAAATCACTTGATGTAAAGGAACAGTAACAACAAAAAAATGAAAGTGTTTTTAAGTAATGAATAAATAATGTAGTGTTGTCTTGCACTGGTAAAACTGGTGTGTTTGCTTCAGAAAGACAATAATAGTTTATATAAACAAGCTGCTATGCAGCCATGGGGGCAGCCATTCAAGCACAAGACACAGAGTAGATAACAGATAAGCTATGTAGAAATGGGCATTATGTTTTAATTAAATTAATACACTTTCATTTGTTGGTGTTACTATTCCTTTAAAGGCAAACTATACCCCCAAAATGAACACTTAAGTAACAGATAGTTTACATCATATTACGGGGCATATTAACGAATCTTACCAAACTGGTCTATATATTTAAGTATATGCCCTTTTACATCTCTTGCCTTGAACCCCCATTTGATGATGGTCTGTGTGCTGCCTCTGAGATCAACTGACCAGAAATACTGCAGCTCTAACTGTAACAGGAAGAAGTGATGAAACAAAAGACAGGACTAGTCTGTTAATTGGCTCATGTGACCTAACAAGTATGGTTTGTTGGTATGTTTGTGTGTACAGTGAATCATACGATCACAGGGGGTGGCCCTTATTTTTGAAAATGGCAATTTTCTATTTATGATTACCCAATGGCACATACTACTAGAAAAGTATATTATTATGAAAATTGTTTATTTACATGAAGCAGGATTTTACAAATGAGCTGTTTTATGCAATATCTTTATATAGAGACCTATATTGTTTGGGGAGTATAGTTTTACTTTAAGATTAATATTTGAGCCATCGTGTCCTCCAGTTTACTGTACACACTTAGATCTAACCACAGATAGAGTGTTGCTGGATTTCATTTCAGCATTTTGAAGACCCAAATAGCAGATGAGGGTCTTCAGCTCTGCAACAGTGTGCAATGCAGATTCAACAAGGACATCATTCTAATTGTAATCATTGCCAAATCATAGAGGATCTAGTCAAATACATTTTATGATATGTTGATTGTTTTGGGCAGATCAAAATTGTCTCAACAGGGACTTTTACTATTGCAAAAATTGGTGGCATTGGGTACAGGCGGCACAATCTGTTTCCTAAAAACGTGCTTGCTTTTTTACAATCCATAGTAAGTAAAGGCCAATTATTAAATGTTAAATAGTAAAAATAAATATTTAGATTCATTTTCAGTACAGTGATATTTTTATTTTCTGTTAATTATATTGTAGTATAGACTAAATGGACGAAAGGTTCTATGACTTTTTTTTTTTGGTATTGCAGCAGGGATTATGGGAAGCATTCCACGAACATGTATTTTATTTCAAGAAAAAGCCAAAAAGTCAATAGTGCAAAATGTTTTTATATTTTATTCTATTTTGGTAATATTCTCTCTACTGCAGTACTTTTACCTGATATATATCGGAGTATATTGGTATTTATAAGAAGAGGCCCCTGGTGTTTTTCTTACACCTCTAGCATTTAAAGGCTTCAATTAATGCTCTGCTGCTTTCATCCATTACATTTTTATGTCACCTCTAATGTCTCCATTTTATTACAGAAGGCACTGTGCATTTTCAATAAATCATGAAAGATCTCATTGCATGTTTATATTACTTGCTAATAAGAATGCTCCATTGTGCATATGCCATATAATTGAAATCTCACAGCCTTACACTTGATGTTTAGTTACTCACTTTAAAAATTCCTGACCTAGGGAATCCAACCTTTAGGATTGAATGATGCCTTTAAATACCCCTTCTCCTAAAATACTGGGCAGTACAGAAACTGGGGGTGGGTCCCTAAGCTCAGTAAGTGACAGCAGCACAGAGCATGTACAGTGAATCAGCAGAAAAGAAGATGGGGAGATACTGGGGCATCTTTGGAGACACAGATCTTTACTGCTAAAGGGCTGTGGTTGCCTTGGACTGGTACAGAAGCACAAAACATCATGTACAACATTTCTAGCTACTTCTTTAGTAAAGCTTTAGTTTTCCTCAGCAGCGTTCCTAGAGGGGGGCGGGCCCTGGTGCGTGACGCACAGCCGGGCCCGCCCCCTCCTTATGGCGCACTGACAGGCTTATTACAGTGGCGTGCGGCGCTGCCGGGGGGCCCTGAGGGGGTGTGGGCCCTGGCCCCTCACACCCCCTGCTCCCCCGGTAGTTCCGCCACTGAGTCTACTAAAAGAAAAGCATTTAAACATTAATTAAACCCAATAGGCTGGTTTTGCCTTTTGTGTGGATTAATTATATCACGTACACAATTCTGTATTCTGTATTACTACAGAGAAAAAGGAAATCATCATTAAAAATTTGAATTATTTGATTACAATGGAGTCCATAGCAAGTGGCGTTCCTGTAATTTGGAGCTTTCTGGATAACGGGTTTCAGGATAAAGGATCCTATACCTGTATCATATACAGATACAATGCCAATCTGCAATGTTCCTTATCTACCAGCAAATTCTTTTAAATGCAGAATCATTTGCAGAATCTAAGATGCTTCTCATAAAACCTAGTTGCTGGGTTACATTGAATGCAAATTGATTATTAATGAATTGCAAGTAGTGAAGCTACTCTAGCGGGAGTTTTTTTTTTTTGGTTTTTTTTTGAGCAGCAGCACACATGCAAATAAATGTAAATGGTGGTAGCCTCCTGAAGTCAGGAAAGTATCGTTCCCATTATGAGACAAACTGAGTAGAGGAATCTGATTTTTTTCAAGCTTATTTATCTACAAGTCACATAAGTATTTTTTTAAACTAAGTATTAAACTAGTGTACATAACTAGTGTGCACCAGGTTCCTGTAAAAAAAAAATCTTTAAACCCAATTCCTGTCCTCCCACTCCCACCCCTCTCTCTCTTGTCTGCTTCCTCCCTCCCCAGAGTCACCTTTTCCCCCAGTAAAGACGGGCAGGGGCGGGGCTGTTATGTGGTTGGGGCGGGGCAGCGGGATATAGGGGTGTGGTCATGAGGGGTCAAGCCTTTCACACCAAGCGGTGGGGCTATGACGCAGCAATCGGCGATTGCCCGATCGCCATGTCTATCATGGGGAATCCTGCCTGGTTTTTCTTATTTGGAAAACCGGGCGGGAAGTTTTGACCCAGAAAGCCCTTCAAAATACCGGCCTGTCCAGGTCAAAACTGGACAGGTGGCAACCCTAGTCTCTGCTCACAGGCAGGACAGTGGCTAGGCAGGGGGTATTTTTTTAAAACTATAGAGGAAGCCGACCCCATGTTTGGGACCCCAGAGAGCCGTGGGATCTGCTTCCTCTATAGTTACCCAATTGACTGAAATGTATACAATTGCTGGTCATATTTAACGATCTTAAGGTATCCGTTTACAATCTCGAGCTGAATGGGTTTCAACCACAAAGATCTTTACTCGTTTCCAAATCATTCAGCAGAGCCTTTAAGCAGAAAACTGCCCTCTTGACAGGGATGAAATAACACTGCAGTTCAGCGGAGCACTTCGGAAATGCTAATTTATAACTCTGCAACTTAATTTTATTTTTCCCTTATTACTTTTTTTTATATGACATTTCACAGTCCTTTGGCCTCAACAGAATTTTCTGCATCATAAAAATGACAATGTCGGTGATTTACAGAGATTGGTCAGTCTGAATGAGGCAGATGGAATGCTTCAGGATTGACAATTTATCCTCCATTACCTAGGGTCAACTCTCATATTCAGTCTATCATTAATCCCTCTTGCTAAATCACTTGGAAAATGCTTATACTGGAATGCTGAGTGACCACGTTAAATTCTATGGATAATGAAGTGTAACTGCATATAGCGAAAGTCTACTTGATGGGAATATTTAACTGTTATCTTCTCTCGGTGGTGTCGCCAGTAAAATATTATAAATGCTCAGTCATTGGGAAAAGTTAAAGCTTTTTTTTACTGGTGCTAACTGCATAACTTTGTAGGTGGTGAGATATTCATATATTTGATACCTTCAAAAACAAATTTTTTTCAGTTTGCTGGTTTTAATGTATATAAGTCAGTTAAGAAATTAACGCTCCATTCATACAAAATTACATTCTGGGGTGAAGGTCGGTTTAACCGCAGTGCATGCATTGTAATGTGGTTTCATATTTGGTATGTGTTGTGTGTTTTCAGGTGGGAATAAATACTGTATATTTCATTAAACACATATCACAATTAAAATCACTGAATTCTTGTTGTAATAAGGTAATTTAATAAAAGAATAATAATGCTTATAATACCTGCTTTATTTGTTGTTAATAGCTATGTTAAATACTGAGCTTACATCGCCTTCACTTCTTTTTTCATTTGATAATGGTTTCTATTAATAATTTGCAGGCCAGCCTGAAACCCATGGGTCAAGCGGTTTGGGGCAACTTCCAAAAAATTGCCTGGGCATTGGGGATGTGGGTTAGTGATGTGCGGTTTGGCCTGATACCCGCGGCCTTCCCGCTCGCCATCTTACACTGCCGGCTTCTGACTTCCGGGTTCTGGTTTTATAACCATGCGCCTGCTCGCCCTGTACCTTTTGTGACATCATAGGTGGGGTGGGGCAGCACAGGTCTATAAAAGGAACCCAGAATTCGGGCTTGGGCAGGCGCGTGTAGTGGTAGGTTGGATATCGGGTGGTAAAAACCTGACCCGCACATCACTAATGTGGGCTAAACTTTTCTTCTTCTCTTCTTCTCTTCCTGCCCACAATCTTACTTTTCTGGCTTCAAACTCCAGCAGCCTCTATTTAAATGCATATGCTTGCCCACACCCTTTTGTGACAGGGATAGGCTGGGCAGGTGCAGGTCTATCAATATAGTGGCTCTACCAGCTCAGACATGTTCGGAGAGCTTGGTTAGTTCAGGTTAATTGTATTCTTGACCTGCACATCTCTAGATTCTATTTCCAACAATGTAACATGTAGACTAAACAGTGGTAGTGTGGTGGATGGGCATTGCTTGCATGAGCATCAGATAACATGCATATTCCTGTGCTCGGAGACCTAACCTTGAAAACCAATCCTGATTAAGCTCTCAATACTGGGAGTGAGTGGGATTGTCTTTAAAAGTGAGATTTTCTTTAAAAGATTTAACGGTTAAAGTTGTATTGTCTTTAAAAGGTGTAACTGTTAAAAATGTTTGTTTTAACTTTTTTTTTAACCAATTGAGGGGCATGCCACATTTGTTTTAGGGTCAACTCTTGTCTAGGGCATTAGAAGATCCCTTTTGTTTTTGTTTTACTTCTATGGACAGTTGTAATAATAAGTGCCCACTCCAAGCATTTGCACCAACATCTCTAATAAAGACATATATATGACCTATATGTACCAGTCCTATTCAAACTGACCTAAGCCTAAGAGTACTAATGAAGTTTCATTGGGCAGAAATGAACGTGAGAGTTGCAGGGCCGGAACTACTAGGGTATGTGTAAGAGGCACCTGCCTACGTCACAGTGATGGGGGGGGGTACAGGGCAAGTATCTTTTGAAGAGTCTTCTGCCAAACCCTAGTTCTAGAGTTTCCTTTACCATCCTGCAGAGAAGGGCCAAGCTGGCTGGGCACCCTAGCCCTCCTCCCCTTGTCACTGCACCTGCATACTTACATTGGTTGTCTTGACCTGTCCCTGCAGATTGATATTAGCCCTTGATAAAGGAAAGGCATAGGAATACATTTATTAAATTGGTCGGCGCACAATATAATAACCTACAGATAAAATCTAACCAAAACACATTGTTGGCCTTTGGTCTCCCTGTATATACCTGACAGGGCTGCCCACTTTCACCTCTGTTGTTTTCTATTGCAATTGAGCCTCTGGCTACAAAATGAGGAGTTGGCAGGTTTGATAAACCAGCAATTGTGTGGAAAAACTTCTACGTGTTCTGACAACACACTTCTTTTTCTTGAGGACCCCCTGACTTTTCCTTATTCTCTGCACTGAAACCACACAGCTTATCCAACATCATAATCAATAGAGTCATTCACTCCTGACCAGACACTGCTACAGTCAACTTTACCTGGGTTAAATCCTTGAAATAAACAGGAATTATGATACTTAGGGACCTGGGCAAATTATTTAAACTCAATCTCCTGCAACTTGGGAGAGATGGGAGATGACCTTCCCGTATTTCAGTGCTTTCTGGATAACAGGTTTCCGGATAACAATTCCTATACCTGTACAGTTAAATTAAAATAATTGAAAGATTTAAATGGTGTGTTTACTATAGATAAATATTTGGAAAGAGCAGGGCTGACCGGCACTCAAACGGATCCACAGGGTCAAGGAAAATAGTTAAAAAAATATTTATTTTATTTCTACAAAGTTAAAAGTGTATATTTACATCTCCATCCACCCTACGCATTTCGCACCCACTTAGTCATGGGCTTTCTGGAGCCCATGGAGCCCTTTCCAAATATTTGTTGCCGTACCGCTCCCTAAAGCTGGGGGTCTGGTGCTGAAGCACCCGGACCACATTTACTATTCGGTGAATCATTTACAATTTATTCTGGTGCACCACCTTCTTCCCTATTTTTGAACTGTGTACTATTGATAACATAATTTGAACTGGGTCAGGTATCAACCACTTCCTTTATGTGACCCTTGGGTTATTTAATTAAGGAGCAAAGTTTGCCTGCCTCTGTGTAAATATTCCTAGCAATTCCATTAGAGATTTAACTTTAGCAAAAAATAATTCATTCCAATCTGAGAGATCTCTGCAATTTTGATAGCATACAGACAAGCAAAAAAAAAAAAAAGCCAGCCACATGTGTATTGGATTATTGCTCCTCAATAGAGATGGCGCGAACTGTTCGCCGGCGAACTTCGGGTGTTCGCGCTCGCCGGAAGTTCGCGAACGTCGCGCGACGTTCGCCATTTTGGGTTCGCCATTGTTGGCGCTTTTTTTTGCCCTCTCACCCCAGACCAGCAGGTACATGGCAGCCAATCAGGAAGCTCTCCCCTGGACCACTCCCCTTCCCTATAAAAACCGAAGCCCTGCAGCGTTTTTTCACTCTGCCTGTGTGTGCTGAAGAGATAGTGTAGGGAGAGAGCTGCTGCCTGTTAGTGATTTCAGGGACAGTTGAAAGTTTGCTGGCTAGTAATCGTGTTGATACTGCTCTGTTATTGGAGGGACAGAAGTCTGCAGGGGTTTGAGGGACATTTAAGCTTAGGTAGCTTTGCTGGCTAGTAATCTACCTTCTACTGCAGTGCTCTGTATGTAGCTGCAGTGGGCAGCTGTCCTGCTTCTGATCTCATCTGCTGACTGCTGCAATAACAGTAGTCCTTGTAAGGACTGCTTTTATTTATTTTTTTGTTGTTTTACTACTACTACTACTACTACTACTACTACTACTATAAGAGCCCAGTGCTATTAGTCTAGCAGTGTTGGGGAGTGGGACTGGTGTGCTAATCTGCTGCTCCTAGTAGTTCAGCAGCACCAACTGTAATTTTTTTTTTTTAATATTCATTTTTTTTTTATTTTACTTTTTTTTATTTTACTACCGCTGTAGTAGTGTATAAGTTGACCTTTTAGGCATTATTTGCCCTGTAGGCATTTTTTGCCCAGTGTGTTATTCAACCAACTGCCATCTAGCTGTGTGACCTTGTTCACATTCTGTCTAAATATCCATAATATTACCGTCTCCAGAAAAAACACTGGAGTGACTTTTTTCAAGCAGCCATAATATATTTTACGTAATCCGTATCCATCGCTGTAGTAGTGTATAAGTTGACCTTTTAGGCATTATTTGCCCTGTAGGCATTTTTTGCCCAGTGTGTTATTCAACCAACTGCCATCTAGCTGTGTGACCTTGTTCACATTCTGTCTAAATATCCATAATATTACCGTCTCCAGAAAAAACACCGGAGTGACTTTTTTCAAGCAGCCATAATAAATTTTACGTAATCCGTATCCATCGCTGTAGTAGTGTATAAGTTGACCTTTTAGGCATTATTTGCCCTGTAGGCATTTTTTGCCCAGTGTGTTATTCAACCAACTGCCATCTAGCTGTGTGACCTTGTTCACATTCTGTCTAAATATCCATAATATTACCGTCTCCAGAAAAAACACCGGAGTGACTTTTTTCAATCAGCCATAATAAATTTTACGTAATCCGTATCCATCGCTGTAGTAGTGTATAAGTTGACCTTTTAGGCATTATTTGCCCTGTAGGCATTTTTTGCCCAGTGTGTTATTCAACCAACTGCCATCTAGCTGTGTGACCTTGTTCACATTCTGTCTAAATATCCATAATATTACCGTCTCCAGAAAAAACACCGGAGTGACTTTTTTCAAGCAGCCATAATATATTTTACGTAATCCGTATCCACCGCTGTAGTAGTGTATACGTTGATCTTGTGGGCATTATTTGCACAGTGTTTTCTTCAAACCGCCATCTAGCTGTGTGAGCTTGTTCACATTTTGTCTAAATATTGATAATATTATCGTCTCTAGAAAAACCACTTGAGTTACTTTTTTTCAAGCAGCATTCTTATATTTTACGTAATCCGTATCCACCGCTGTGTATACGTTGACCTTGTAGGCATTATTTGCACAGTGTTTTCTTCAAACCGCCATCTAGCTGTGTGAGCTTGTTCACATTTTGTCTAAATATTGATAATATTATCGTCTCTAGAAAAACCACTTGAGTTACTTTTTTTCAAGCAGCATTCTTATATTTTACGTAATCCGTATCCACCGCTGTGTATACGTTGACCTTGTAGGCATTATTTGCACAGTGTTTTCTTCAAACCGCCATCTAGCTGTGTGAGCTTGTTCACATTTTGTCTAAATATTGATAATATTATCGTCTCTAGAAAAACCACTTGAGTTACTTTTTTTCAAGCAGCATTCATATATTTTACGTAATCCGTATCCACCGCTGTGTATACGTTGACCTTGTAGGCATTATTTGCACACTGTTTTCTTCAAACTGCCATCTAGCTGTGTGTATTATCGTTTCCAGAAAAACCAACTGAGTTTTTGTTGTTGTTGTTTTTTTAAAAATAATGCCAGGCAAAGGCAGGCCGCCACGCAGAGGCCGTGCTAGGGGCCGTGCTGCTATGCAATCCTGTGGCCCTAGCAAATTGCCCAGTTTTAAAAAGCCAATGACCCTGAACTCCCAAAATGCTGAAGAGGTAGTTGACTGGCTTACACAGCACACCCCATCCTCTACCGTTTCTAACTTTACCACAACATCCTCCTCATCCTCCACTGCTATGGCCACCCCACGTAACACTTCCTCCACCACCGGTGCCCCTTCTTCACTGGAGTCAGAGGAGTTATTTTCCCATGAGTTTCTTGAACTGAGTAATGCGCAACCATTATTGGCAGAAGAAGATGAAGGAGATGAGGACGTTACACCAGATTTAATTCTGGCAGAGAACACGACAGAGATGGACATAATGATGAGTGATGAGGAGGAGGTCCCCGCTGCTGCTTCCTTCTGTGATGTGTCAGAAGAAATTGATGCATCTGAGGAGAATGATGATGAGGAGATTGATGTTTTGTGGGTGCCTAGTAGAAGAGAGCAAGAGGAGGGTAGTTCAGATGGAGAGACGGAGAGTCAGAGAGGCAGTAGGAGAATAAGACTTAGAAGAAGCAGGGAGGACAGCCCGCAGGGATCAGTAGGGCAACAACATGTATCGGCACCTGTGTTCAGCCGGCCAACGCACCCGCCATTGCCGCCAATGCCGCCAACTTCTACTGTTACCGCCAGATCGCACACTTCCAAAAAGTCAGCAGTGTGGGATTTTTTTAATGTGTGTGCCTCTGACAAAAGCATTGTAATTTGCAATGAGTGCAGTCAGAAACTGAGCCTTGGTAAGCCCAACAGCCACATAGGTACAACTTCTATGCGAAGGCACATGAGCAGCAAGCACAAAGCACTTTGGGAGCAACACCTCAAAGGCAACAGGCAAACTAAAAGCCACACTCCTTCTGGTCCAGCATCTTACTGCTCTACCTCTGCTCTCCTTGACCCATCTGAACCACCCTCCACTCCGCCTTCCACCTTGACCACCTGTTCCCATTCCCAGTCATCTGCCACCAGCCAAGTTTCTGTGAAGGCCATGTTTGAGCGTAAGAAGCCAATGTCTGACTGTCACCCCCTTGCCCGGCGTCTGACAGCTGGCTTGTCTGCACTCTTAGCCCGCCAGCTTTTACCATACCAGCTGGTGGACTCTGAGGCCTTCCGCAAATTTGTAGCAATTGGGACACCGCAGTGGAAGGTACCCAGCCGCAATTTTTTTTCTAAAAAGGGAATACCACACCTGTACCAACATGTGCAGAGCCAAGTTACCGCATCTCTGTCACTTAGTGTTGGGCCAAAGGTCCATATGACTACTGACGCATGGTCCTCCAAGCATGGTCAGGGCAGGTATGTCACCTACACTGCCCACTGGGTGAACTTGGTAATGGCTGGGAATGGGAAGCAGGGAATGGGTAGCTCAACAACAACAACAGTGGAGTTGGTGTCACCGCCACGGATTGCACGCGGTTCTGCCACCACCTCTACTCCTCCATCGCTCTCTACCTCGTCTTCTTCTTACTCTGCTGCTGGGTCCTCCTTCTCCTCCTCCACACCTGTGCACCCCCAGCTCCCCCTAGGCTATTCGACGTGCCAGGTACGCCGTTGTCACGCTGTCTTGGGGATGACGTGCCTGGAAAGCAAAAACCATACCGGATCTGTACTCCTGTCATCTCTGCAGTCACAGGCCGATCGGTGGCTGACCCCACACCAACTGCAGATCGGAAAAGTGGTGTGTGACAATGGAAGCAATCTGTTGGCAGCGTTGAGACTGGGAAATTTAACACATGTGCCCTGCATGGCACATGTGTTAAATTTAATAGTCCAACGTTTTGTCTCCAAGTACCCAGGATTCCAGGACGTTCTCACCCAGTCCAGAAAGGTGTCGGCCCATTTCAGACGTTCCTACACAGCCATGGCACGCCTTGCTGACATTCAGCAGCGCTACAACATGCCAGTCAGGCGTTTGATTTCTGACAGCCAGACTCGCTGGAATTCAACGCTCCTTATGTTGGAACGTCTGCTGCAACAACAAAGGGCCGTCAACGAGTAGCTTTTTGAACTGGGTGGTAGGACTGGATCTGCAGAGCTGGGGATTTTTTTCCCCCGTTACTGGGTGCTTATGCGCGATGCCTGCAGGCTCATGCGACCTTTTGAAGAGGTGACAAATATGGTCAGTCGCACCGATGGCACCATCAGCGACCTAATACCCTTCGCTTTCTTCCTGGAGCGTGCCGTGCGACAAGTGACAGATGAGGCTGTAGACCAGCGTGACGAGGAGCTGGAAGCGCACGATTTATGGTCGGAATCACCAGAACGAACCCAGGCACCTGCTGCAACGCAGGGAGAGGTGCCAGAAGTGGAGTCAGAGGAGGAAGGTGGCTTTGTGGAGGAGGAGGAGGAGGACCAACAGGAGCAGGCTTCCCAGGGGGCTAGTGGTGACCTTTTGGGGACCCCTGGTCTTGTACGTGGCTGGGGGGAGGAGACCGTGGATGATGCAGTCCTTGATAATGAGGAAGCGGAGATGGATAGCTCTGCATCCAACCTTGTGAGAATGGGGTCTTTCATGCTGTCATGCCTGTTGAAGGACCCCCGTATCAAGAGGCTTAAGGTGAAGGACCTGTACTGGGTCGCAACGCTACTAGACCCTCGGTACAAGCATAAAGTGTCAGAAATGTTACCAACATACCACAAGTCCGAAAAGATGCGGCATTTACAAACCAGCCTGCAAAACATGTTGTACAATGCTTTTAAGGGTGATGTCACTTCAGGAACTCATCAACATTCCAGGGGCAGAGGTGCCAGTAATCCTGCCACGAGCACACCTGCAAGGACAAAGCCCTTTGGCCGGTCTGTAACGTCAGACATGCAAATGTTTTTCTGTCCAAGGCAGCGCCACAACCCTTCTGGATCCACCCTCAAAGAACGCCTCGACCGGCAGGTAGCGGACTACCTGGCATTAACTGCAGATATCGACACTCTGAGGAGCGATGAACCCCTGGACTACTGGGTGCGCAGGCTTGATCTGTGGCCAGAGCTGTCACAATTTGCCATGAACCTCTTGTCTTGCCCAGCCTCAAGTGTGCTCTCAGAAAGGACCTTCAGTGCAGCAGGAGGGATTGTAACTGAGAAGAGAACTCGCCTAGGTCACAAAAGTGTCGATTACCTGACCTTTATTAAAATGAATGAGGGGTGGATCTCGGAGGGTTACTGCACGCCGGAAGACTTGTTCTGACTTCTATGCAGCTGTCCTTCTCTTCAAGCCTCATGACTCCACACACAGCTGTCCTTTAGCGTCCTCCTCCCTCCGCCACCGTTACAAACTAGGGTGCAAACCCTACTGGTTTAATTTTTTCTGGCCTCTGTGCTTCAGTGGCTGCAACCAAAAAAACTGGGCAAACAATGTCTACAAGGTCAACGTATGGCGAAAAATGACTATTTTCAGCATTTATATGGCATATTTTTTCTGGCAACTGTGCTTCAGTGGCTGCGTCCAAAAAAATGCATATTTTCTGCATTTATATGGCATAATTTTTCTGGCCTCTGTGCTTCAGTGGCTGCAACCAAAAAAATTTATATTTTCAGCATTTATATGGCATAATTTTTCTGGCAACTGTGCTTCAGTGGCTGCGACCAAAAAAATGACTATTTTCAGCATTTATATGGCATATTTTTTCTGGCAACTGTGCTTCAGTGGCTGCGTCCAAAAAAACTGGGCAAACAATGTCTACAAGGTCAACGTATGGCGAAAAATTACTATTTTCAGCATTTATATGGCATATTTTTTCTGGCAACTGTGCTTCAGTGGCTGCGTCCAAAAAAAACTGGGCAAACAATGTCTACAAGGTCAACGTATGGCGAAAAATTACTATTTTCAGCATTTATATGGCATATTTTTTCTGGCAACTGTGCTTCAGTGGCTGCGTCCAAAAAAACTGGGCAAACAATGCCTACAAGGTCAACGTATGGCAGTTGTTTAAAGAGAACAGTAGATTACTAGCCAGCAAAGCTACCTAAGCTAAAATGTCCCTCAAATCCCTGCAGACTTCTGTCCCTCCAATACAGAGCAGTATCAAGCAGATTACTAGCCAGCAAACTTACTATCATCTGTCCCTGAAATCACTAACAGCTCTCCCCCTACACTATCTCTTCCAAGCACACACAGGCAGATTTTTCAGATACATTTTTGCCCTTGATCCCCCTCTGGCATGCCACTGTCCAGGTCGTTGCACCCTTTAAACAACTTTAAAATCATTTTTCTGGCCAGAAATGTCTTTTTTAGATGTTAAAGTTCGCCTTCCCATTGAAGTCTATGGGGTTCGGGAACCGTTCGCGAACCGCTCGCATTTTTGCGCAAGTTCGCGAATATGTTCGCGAACTTTTTTTCCGACGTTCGCTACATCCCTACTCCTCAAGACTCTTGTCAAGGACTTCCCAAGCTTCTTTGTAAAGGGTTTGTAGCATAGGTGCCTTCTAGTGAGTCCTTGTCTGACCCAAGTTGTAATGCTGAACCAGTGGTGTAGCTAGATGTTACTGGGCCCCAGAGCAAATTTAATTTAGGGCCCCAAAAATTGACCCATTCTACCAAGATTGAGATCGCTAATATTGAAATAGTTCATTAATTAGGGTCTTACTGGTCCCCCTACAGCCCTAGTTCCCACTTGCAGGGTCTGCTTCCTCTGTAATTATGCCCCTGTACTGAACACAGGGGCGTAACTACAGATTAGGTCGACCTTTGCTGTGGTGTGACTCTTTTGGAACAGACGCTTAAGGGCAGATTAATTAAAGGTCGAATTTCGACTTTATGTGATTTTTTTTACTCTAATAAATTAAATTGTACTTAAATTAAACTCGAATGTTACCTTATTTAAGAAACAACGTGAATGTCTTATATTCAAACGAATGTTAATGAGCGGAAAGCTTGAATCGAATTCGAATTGATTTGAGTTTTTCTCCAAAATGTCAGGAAGGCTATTAAGAATTTCAAATGGGTCAACAGACCTCTGCTATTGACATTCATTGTAAATGAATTTGGCAGGTTTTAGGTGGTGAATATTTAAAATAAAACTGTTTACATGGTTGAGGTGTGATTAATCTCACATTTAAATTTACATTCGAGTTGGTGCATTTAAATTTGAAAAAACTTGAAAATTCCAATTTACCATTTGACCCTTAATAAATCTGTCCCTTAAAGTCATAAAATGATTGTGCCAGAGGCTCACATGAAAGGGTTCCAGACTTTCTGCAGTAATCCATTCATTTCAGGCAATCTGATTTATGGAATGGCAGTACCAGGAAATAAGAGGTGTAGGTGTTCACATGAGAATGGAGCAGGGAGGACAGTTAACTAATATTAAAATTCATGGGGGGGAGGAACACAGGCACTTTGTTGATATTAGGGGAAAAAACAAACAAAAAGTTGCTATTTAATAAAGGGAAACAGGAAATATTATTGAACTTTTTCACACAAATTTCATCACTATTTTTTGATAAAATTAATTTTTCCTAGCAAAGGGATTATTGCACAATTCTTGGTTTTTCTAAATTTTATTGCAAATGGATACATGCATCTAAAATACTATTCCATCTAAAACTAGATGAAATTGTATCATGATTTTCTTTTTTTTATTAAACTGGGAATGAAGTGTATTAAGTTTGAATTAATGTTATGGTGTTTAATTTTGGATAGTGGTAATTAATTGTCGTAATTAATTAGTGGACTAAGAGTATGAGCGGAATGGTGAATTAATCAAGTGGATTTTATTTAGACTCACTCTTCTTATAATTGTGGACAAAGCAATAAGTGAGTCATTTATCAGCTGGGCACATTTGCACCAGGGCGATATCCCCATGACAACCAATCAAATTATTAATTTGATTGTTGTACCTACAGCTGGATAAGTTAATCACCGGTTGTTTTCTAAGGGTTACTGCCCAGTTACAAATTTGCCCAGTGTTAATAAATGAGCATGACAGTGTTTTAGTTTGCTTAAATACATCGCTACACATTCAAACAGATGACTCCGTTACATGCTGCCAAGGTTTGTTTTTTGGTTTATACGTAAATGGGTGGTGGCTTATAATGAGCAAATCTGTCCTGTTTTACTTCGCAGAAAAACTTGCGAAAAGGCAAAAAATTGGCAAAATGCATTAGTGAATGGGCATCAAAAAAAATTTTACGCGCTACAAATGGTTATGCCCGTGACATTTTTTCTTTCACTCCAAATGTATTAAAGTCAAAGGGCATCTTTTTTGTCTCAGCTACTGTTTTGTTGTGGCAACTCTTTTGTCATGGCGACTTTTTTGTCCAAATGAAAGTCAAAATGTTTTGATGCGGCTTTTTGCCGCATTTTCACGAAAAAATGTGCATATAAACTCCTATACTGTACATACAGTACAAAAAAGTTACGGACTCTGAAATTTATTGGACAAGTCTGCAGAAACAGACTGTTTAGTATTTACATTGTAGATTTGGATATTATATTTGCTTATTTCTCGCAAAACCTTGTTTTTTTTTTATTAAATAATTAACACAACACAATTACATGTGCAAAAACACTTGCAAGAAAACTTACATTACATGCTTTTTTGATTGCTGAATAAATGGTGAAAATACCCCTAATACATGCGGCGCTAAAGCAGTTCCAAATACAATAACTGCCTTAGACATACTTTAGGCTAGTAATCCCCAACCAGTGGTTTAAAGGCAACATGTTGCTCGCCAACCCCTCTGATGTTGCTCCCAGTGGCCTCAAAGCAAGTGCTTATGTTTGACTTCTAGATTTTGATGCAAATTTTGGTTGTATAAAACCATGTGTACTGCCAAAGAGAACCTTCTGTAAGCTGCCAGTCCACATTGGGACTACCAAATAGGCAATCACAGCCCTTATTTGGCACTGCAAGAACTTTTACCTGGTTGTGTTGCTCCCCAACGGGATCAGGTAGAGAGAGTGGTTGTTAATGGTACATTCTCTACTTGGAGTAAGGTTCTTAGTAGGGTCCCTCAGGTCTAGGTATTAGATTAACTTGTTTATTAATGACTTAGGGGAGGGTATTGTAAATAACATCTCAGTGTTTGCAGATGACACAAAACTATCCAGCCCAATTAATTCCATCCAAGATGTGGCATCCTTGTAACAGGATCTTGACAAACTGGCAATCTGGGCAGCTAAGTGGCAAATGAGATTCAATGTTGATAAATGTAAAGTCATGCACCTGGGATGTAAAAATATCCAAGCCACTTATACCCTAAATGGGACTGCACTAGGCAAATCCATAATGGAAAAGGACCTTGGAATCCTTGTAGATGATAAACTTGGCTGTAGCAAGTAATGCCAGTCAGCAGCATCAAGGGCAAATAAAGTCTTGAACTGTATTAAAAGGGGATCATGCTTAAAAAGGTTGGAGACCCATGCTGTAGGCAGTCAGGTTCATACAAACCCTATAAAGAAGGACACCAACCAAATTTTTCAGTGTTCTTTCAGTGTTTCTCAAGGAAATTGGGTCCTGCAAAAGTGTCCAATCTCAGCATCCCTCTAAACAAATGAGACCATTATGGATGTACAATTGGAAGCATGATGTTTTTAAACACATTAGTAACTTGTTTCCATTTATTTAGCAGGAATGTTATGATTAAAAAATATTCAAATCAATTTGCAGCCATCCATAATATAATCATCTCTGTGTCTTTGTAAAACACTGTGTGCTCTTCTAAAGAATGCTTACTTATGATTAGTGATGAGCGAATTTATTCTCCAGCCAAGGATTCTCGGCAAAATTCTGAATTTCGCCGTGTGCAAATTTTTCCAGGAAAATTCGCCAAGAAAAAACGCCCATAAGAAAAAATTTTCGTTGACTTTAATGCATTTGGAGAAAAAAAGTAACCACAACAAAAAACTCCCATTGAGTTTAATGCATTTGGACAAAAAAAGTCGCCATAAGAAAAAACATCCATAAACTTTAGTGCATCAGGACAAAAAAAGTTGCCCCTTTTTAATCAAATAATTAAAATTTTTAAACATGTTTTTTTTCTTTTTCCCTGTAATAAAAAGACAGCACCCTGTTCGACCCAAAATAAGATATAATTTTAACCCTTAAAGTGGACCTGTCATCCAGACACAAAAAGCTGTATACTAAAAGTCCTTTTCAAATTAAACATGAAATCCAATTTCTATTTTTTATTAAAGCATTCATAGCTGTTGTAAGCTCATTTAAAAATCTCAGCTGCCAATCAAATAGTGTCTGCCCCCCCTCTATGCCTTAGGCATAGAGGTGGGGCAGACAATTACTTTCACTTTCCATTCAGCGCTTCCTAGATGTCACTGCTCTCCACAAACTCCCCCGTTCTCTTCCCAGTTTAATTGTGTAGCCAGGGCATGGGGATGGACATCAGGTCCCCCATTCTGGTGCACAAACAAGATTCTGAGATGATTTAAGGCTTATCTTAAGAACAGTGTCCACAAAATGGCTACTGCCTCCCTGCTATAGTTATTAACAAGATTCAAATAATTTATATAGTGTAATTAAAGTAAATTTTTCTTGAATAATGTAATAAAAAGGATTTTGAATAAATGTTTTGGGTGCCGGGTCCCCTTTAATGGAGGTAAAAACTATCCTATTGGGTTTAATTAAGGTTTAGGGTTTTTTATTTTAGCAGACTTAAGGTCCAACTTACGGAGAGATCCCTTATCCCAATCACTTTGTATAACTGGTCCCATACCTGTACTAAAATCAAAGGGTGAATTCCTTTGTTCCTGCTGCATTAAACCTTTTCTCTCTGCAATTCTTGATACTTAAATTTCTCTGTAGAGAACCCTCTTCAGTCTAAAATTCCCCACGTAGATTACATCACTTATTATCATCCTATTTGTATGTATAAGTAACCCAAAAATGCACCACCTTTTTATATCGAACAGTTAATCTCCATGTAATTGTATTTTAGGTTTATAGTCATTTATTGCATTTCTCTCTCTCTCTGTCACAATTGTATGGGCACTTGAGAATCATCAGTCTGTGATTAAGTGCTTTGGGCTTGAAATGAATTAGGCTTTATTTAATGATGTTTTCTTAAATACTTTTCTATTTATTTAACTCAATCTGGTGCATGTTTTAATGCCTACCTTTTGCTGATAGCTATAAGAATATATGCTCCCCTAGCTGTGGGTCTGGGGCTTCTGCACCTGGGCCAACATCATCACTTGTTGTGTTTAAATTTACAATATATGTTTGTGCCATATATATCCTCCTACCTTGTGTATCACTCCCCATGTGCACTGTGGTCATTAATTCTAATGGGAAGGATCAAGCCAGCAACTTCCAGCTTTTTATTTAAGTTGCAGATACACTCTGAGTGATCTGCAACTAAACTGGTAAATTGGTAAGTTTTGCACAGAAACATGAGCAGATTCAGGGAGATTAGTTGCCCCATCAACAAATCGCCTCTTCTTCGGGGCGACAATGAAAATAAAAATCGCCTGTGGCAATGCACGCGCGACGATTAGTTTTCCGAAGTCGCCCGAAGTTGCCTCACGCGGAAACTTAGGGGATCTAAGAACCCTTAGGAGATCTAAAGGATCTGCTATCCATAATGCTCAGGACTTGGGGGTTTCCAGATAATGGATCTTTCTGTAATTTGGATCTCCAAGCCTTGTCTACTAAAAAATCATGTAAACATTAAATAAATCCAATAGGCTGGTTTTGCTTCCAATATAATTATATCTTAGTTTGGATCAAGTACAATTAACTGTTTTATTATTACAGAGAAAAAGGAAATACATTTTTTTTAAAAAACTGGATTGTTTAGATAAAATGGAGTCAAAGGGAGACTTTCTGGATAACGAATACCATATATAATTACACCAAGCAAAAAAGTATTTGATTCGCTGTGCATAACCTTACATTTTGTCAACATGGATGAGGGCCAATGTTGACAAATCCAAGGTTATGTAGTTCAGCAGAAATAACAAATGCTTTTTATTGCTATGCTCTCATATTATAATAATTTATGTATTATATGTATAATAGTTATTGTTATAAGTAGTGATGGGCGGATTTATTTGCCAGGCGCGAATTTGCGGCGAATTCCCACGATTCATCGCCGGCAAATATATTCGCAAAACAGCCGTGAAAATTCGCCGGAGTAAAAAAATGGACGCTGTCGTAAAAAACAAGACGCAGGCGCAGTTTTGCAAATTTTTTGCCGTTTCGCGGGACATACGCTAATTTTTCGGCGAAGGGAAACCCCCCAAATTCACCCATCACTAGTTATAAGTTATAAGTGTGTATCAAGTCATATAGGCTAGTTATCCCATTGCTCAAGTGTTGATTACAGCAATATATTTTACTGTTTTTTGCTATAGTTAAGCCCTATATATATATATATATATATATATATATATATATATATATATATATATAGGGCTTAACTATAGCAACATATATATATGTTTAAAGGGTAAGGCATTTTTCAGTAGCAGTATGCACAAAATGTCTCTGTCTTATATATATGGGTTGAGTGCTGAGGACTCTTGTAATTGACTATATGTATTTTGTGGTCACAGCCTCACTGCACCCCCGCCTAATTTTAAAGTTTTAAAAACTAGTGGTGAGCACAACTTTCCCTTGTTTGTTATAGTTTATACAGGAGCAGTGACCAGCTCCATGTTGTAGCTCCCACCCTCTCCAACTATAGTCAGGTGATCCCACTGGTGTCTAATAAAAGGGCAGCCAAGTTTGGGAGTTTTACTTTGAGAGCAGCTAGTAAGTTGCAGGTAAAACATATTCGTCCCTTTTATAAAATGTATAATGAAACTATAGAATTCTTAATGAATCAGATAAAAATTGAGCATAGGACTGGCCAGATATGGGATGACTTTGACGTAGTTGGCCAGCTTAAATATATTGCAATATATGGACAAACAATCCCTGTTTTGTTTAAAGGGTAAGGCATTTTTCAGTAGCAGTATGCACAAAATGCCTCGGTCTTAAATATATTGATAATGGATTGAGTGCTGAGGACTCTTGTAATTGTCTATATTTTTAAATGAAAATATAATAACTGCTTCTCACTCACTCTCACAGGACATTCATTCTTGAATATGAATATATATATATATATATATATATATATATATATATATATATATATATATTCATATTCAAGAATGAATGTCCTGTGAGAGTGAGTGAGAAGCAGTTATTATATTTCATTTAATTCCATTAATTGAATGAATGGTGGCTGCCAAGCGCTCTGCAAACATTTGCATTTAATAAAAATTTTGATTGTTTCATTTCAGATTTGTATGTCTCTTACCACATAGCACTTGAGCTCTTTGTCCTGATATGATTCTGTATATATTTATTATATATTTATTGTATTCTGTATATATTTATTATGTGATTTGTCTTCTCTGTGTATACTTTTATATGTATTGTACTTTTACATGCACTGTACAGTAGTGATGGGCGAATTTCTCCCTTTTCGCGAAATGGCGAAAATTTCACGAAATATCGTGAAATCTGAAAGTTCATGAAAAAATCGTGAAATCTGAAAGTTCACGAAAAAATCGTGAAATTCAAACGTTGACGAGAAAAAATCGAGCAACTCCAACATTTTCACTGAAAAATTGAGCAATTCGAATGTTTTCACGGAAAAATCAAGCAATTTGAACGTTTTCACGGAAAAATCGAGCAATTTGAAAGTTTACACTAAAATCGAGTAATTCGAACGTTTTCATTAAAAAATCAAGCAATTCGAACGTTTTCACAGAAAAATTGAGCAATTCGAATGTTTTCACCAAAAAAATCGGAAATTGCCGCTGGCGAATTTTCATCGGCGAATTTCCGCAGGAGATTCACAAATTTATTCACTTGCGGCAAAACGTGGAAATTCACAGAGAATACGTGCCAGGCGAATTTATTCGCCCATCACTACTGTACAGCGCTGCAGCTCCTTAACAGTACTTTATAGATAAAGTATATGCTGGCATACATATTACAGAGAGAAAATAATCTATCAAAGTATGAATTATTTGATACATATTCCCCCGATTCCCATAATTCTTCGTTTTCTGGGTAGCAGGTTTCTGGATAACGGATCCCACACCTATATAGGAGAAAAGTGATCAAACGTCATTGCCCATACAGGATTCAAGAATTGATTGCCAGGATTGCTTTAATGTATCAGCTCTCTGAAAAAGCACCTCTTAACTTTGTATATTGATTTCTTTTCTAAATGTACGATAATTGCCTAACCTCCCTTTTTTCCCCAATTCCAGAAGTCATCCAGATAACGCTTGCTCAAGAAAAGATGATCAGCGTAACTACAGTATCCGTGGGTTTAAGTGCTGTGCTTACTTGTGCAATTCATGGAATTTTACGCCCTCCAATTATATGGAAGCGGAATGGAGTTATTTTAAACTTTTTAGATCTGGAAGATATCAATGTAAGTTAACAATATCAATTCATAGTTTTACTTTATTATAGTCCTAAAAAATGGTGCCTTTCATCTTTGATGGCTTCATTGAACGGTTTCATCGTTCATCATTCTTATAAGCTTTTTGTCTTTTGATCAGTGTTTGGGTTTTTTAAGATATGCTTTTGCACTTACTGAATAGTGTGCAAATGGAGGCTGTGTAAGAGAATACTTAAGCACATATGATGCCTATATTCACAATAATGGAGTTTAAATACTATTTATAAAAGCAAACGCAATTCAGTACCTGTATTGCCACAATGCTTGCAGAGAATGTTTTCAAATTTGCACTTTTCCCATTGTTGGTAAAGGAGGACTTTGATCGCTTTCTTTTATCAAAGGTCTGTGCATTTGTGGTATCAACACTAAAGGGCTCATGTTTATCCACAAGTGCAGTTATGGTTCCCGCAAATTTCCCATAGTCCGTTGCACAAAACAATTCCTTTTTGTTAAAGGTATTTGCTTCCAGAGTTCCCTTCATGCCTAGGGGCAGATTTATCAAGGGTCGAATTTTAAGTTCATGGGAGTTTGTAAAAACTCCCATGAACTCCCACAAACTCAAAATTCTAAAAAAGAAGACCAATCTAAATTTTTCAAAAAAAAAAAACAAACAAACTTTTTCAAATTCGGGTGAATGGGATTGACCCACAAACTCAAAACGAATTTGAATCAAAAAAATGTGATTTTCAGGATGTCTCCAAACAACTCCAAATTAATTCCAGGACATCTCACATAGGCTAAACCAGGCCTGGATTTGTGGAAAGGCCACCTAGGGTGGCAGGATTTTATGGGGGCTGCATGCTGCCCAACCACACCCACATTGGTTCGAAAACACTGGGGATGACAGCAGACGAGCTTTCATGCAATTGCATCCAATTTGCTACTAAATGCATGTGCAGTTTCTTTAATTCTGGTAAATTTGGTACAGCACAATTTTGCAAGAGCATCATCCACTTGCAACCACAATGGCAAAATAAAAATTATATATATATATATATATATATATATATATATATATATATATATATATATATATATGTGTGCACTTTATTGCAAATACTTTCAGACTGTTGACCAATAATACAACTATAGGCGGTATTTTGTATTTCTGCCTTCAGTTTCTCTGAAAATCCATGTTTACCTTGCCAAGCAATTTCACATTCACTTGAAATGCTCATTGTGATTCAACAGTTGTTCATTTGAAATGTTTGACAACAAATATTAATCATGTTCGCTGCACTAATTAGAAAATTGTATAGGAAATCACTGCAGTTTGTCATGTTTTATCATCTAGGAAACATATGACAGTTGCAGACAAATTACCCGCATGCAGTGATGGAGTGTTGCGTTCAATATTTCAGTTTACTTTGTTGTTACAAACATTAGTGGTGCAATAACATTGGTTTGCTTTGCAAATTAAAAGAAGCAAATAAAAATAATAATAGTAATAATAAATGGAGGCCAAAAATTTGCCAATATTTCTGTTAGGACAAGATGCTGTATTTCAATATATATATATATATATATATTATATTATTACTATTATTATTATATATATATATATATATATATATATAGGTTCCAATGGTTCCAGCACTCCGACGCTGAGGTATAATATACCAAGGTGCTATTCCATGCCAAATATTCAGTAATCCACAGAATCAGGAATGCACACTGGGATTTTAAAATATCTTCATCTTTATTTATTCATCTTTAAAAAGAAAACAGGTCAACGTTTCAGTCCCCTGCTTGGACCTTTATCAAGACCCAAATTCTTATTTAAAATCACTTTAAATAGTTAAAAGCAAAAAAAATTAACCAATCAGTGAACAGCCTCATTTTGGTGCATGACATCACAAAACTCAATCCTTCAATAGGTTAATTATATCCATATATATTTTTAAGGATCTATGCAACAAAAGTATCTAGAAAACACATACTATATTGTTTTATTACAATGTTGTTAAAATGTTGCAACTAAAGAAATTATCTCTGGCTAAGGAAACAGGAAAGGGAGCGATATTCATTTAGTCCATATGGTGAAAGAGTATTTCATTTTTTGATCCAGAAAACCTCCCTCTGTAGCAATACCTTTGATCTGTCTCCTCCCCTACTTAAGGGGGGGACATGATCAATCGCAATGTATTTAAATGTAGGGAGGCTGTGGCCCATTTCTAAATAGTGTTTCGCTACAGGCTTGTTTGTCTTACCATCTCTAAACACCACACTTATTGCAGACCTGTGTCCATCCATTCTCAACCTGAGCGTTAGATCAGTTTTCCCTACATATGACAAACCACAGGGACAGGTAATCAAATAAATTACATGAGTTGTTAAACAAGTGATATGATGTCTTATAGCAAATCTTTCACCTGTATGTGGGTGTGTGAAACTACTGCCCGGATTCATAAATCGACATGATGTGCAGGTAGGGCACCTAAAACATCCATGTTTTCTGTCTGGGAGCCAACTATTACTAGCTCCTTGGTAGCAATTCAATGGGTCAGTTTTAACTTAAACAAATCCTTTAAGTTAGTTCCTCTCTTATATCCAACCATCGGTGGATTTGGAATTTTTGCAGATAAGCAATGATCAGATGTAATAATATTCCAATCCTTTTTAATGCTTTTACAAATCTCTCTAGAGGCTCCATTGTATGTAGTACTAAATATTAAATTTGGAGGCTCCCTATTAGTTGTAACTGGATTAATCGTCCTATCCTTAGCAATTTTAAGAGCTCGCTTGAGTACCTTAACAGGATATCCTTTCTGTTTAAAGCACTCCCATATATCATTGATCTGGCTAGATGTACGTCCCTCCTCGGTATTATTTCTCAATACCCTACAAAATTGTGAAATTGGTAGGGAACACGTAGTGGCCCAGAGGTGGTCACTGTTATAGTGAAGTAGGACATTTTTGTCCGTTTTCTTATGGTATAAAGTATACCCTAACCTTGTCCCCTTACGAAAAATCTGCACATCCAGAAAATTAACACACTCCTCATGTATAGTAAAAGTAAATTTAACTGGGGATGGTAGACCATTCAAACACTCTACCATATCATTAAATTCAGCAAGGGACCCCCGCCATATTATCAGCATATCATCGATAAAGCGCTTAAAGAACAATAATTTCTCACCATAATCATGAATAATGTTATTAGTCTCAAACTGATGCATATATAAATTTGCATATGCTGGTGCCATGGCCGCTCCCATTGCTGTCCCTGCAACCTGTAAAAAATAATCCTGTTCAAATCGAAAATAATTAAGATGTAAGGTTAATTGTAATAGTTCCAGGACAAAAGCTATGGGAGGGCCATTGTAAGCTTCAAATTCATGCAAAGAGCGTCTTACACAGTCAATACCCTCAGTGTGTGGAATTATGGTATACAAACTAACCACATCCATACTTGCTAAAAAAAAATAGGGCAATCCTCTGGTAATATTATATTGTCCAAACATTTAAGAAGATGTGGGGTGTCCCTTAAGTAGGTGAAAGTACTTTGAACTACAGGTTGAAGAATGCTATCAATATACTTTCCCAGCAGATATAGCAAAGACTCATGACCCGACACTATAGGGCGCCCGGGTGGAGCTGTTAACGTAATTTAGGGAGGGTATACAAAATTGGACATTTAGGGTGGTCCATTGTTAAATAATCTTTAATCTGCGTTGTAATCACACCCTCATTGAAAGCATCCTGTATAACACTATCAACCTGTTTTTTGAAGTTAATTATAGGATTACATGACAAGCGTTTATAAACAGACACATCAGTTAATTGAGTAATAATTTCAGTACGATAATCTGTATAGTTCAACAATACAATCCCTCCACCTTTATCCGCTGGACGGATGATAACAGAAGCATCACCTGTTAAGGTTTTAATAGCTATGCGTTCCTCCTTAGTTAAGTTATCACAAAATTTATGTTCAGAAACAATTTGTTTAATGTCTCCATCAACAGCCTGTTTATATAACTTAATGGCTGGATAAGTTAAAGGAGGTACATACAGACTTTTAAGCTTTAAAGTTGGAGCATCCCCAAGCTGTTCAATAGGGTTAAATTGTTCCTTTAAGCATACAGTCCTGCACAATTTAAACGTATCTATTTCATAATCCAATAGTGTGGGACGATGCATAGGCACAAAAGAAAGGCCCTTACCCAAATGTGAAGTCTCTGCCTCAGTCAAAGTGTGTGAAGACAAATTGAAAATCGGCCACTCTAGGTTTTGCGCGAGCGGCCTCTTCTTACCACGCCGCATTGGAAATCTTTTGCAGCACCCCTTCCTGAGGGGGGACGATCGTTCGCGGCCACATCTAAAAAAGAAGTAGTAGATGTTCCTGGTGCGGGTGCGTCAGATCGCTGCACACCCACGGGCTGTGTAGTGGCGAGCTGTGAGTCATCTCCCTCCAAGTCACCGGAACTAGTATCTACTGAGTTGAAGGGCTTGTTCAGCTTGCGCCTATGGGAATCTTCTCATCCAGTATGTGGGGAAGGGGTCACGCTCACCTGTCAGCCATCTATAAACTCGAAAATTAGCATAATCTTCCTTAACCCGGTGTATCTTTTCTCGTTTGAATTGTAACAGTTCTTGCTTATAGTTATCCACTTGTGATTTAGCCTATGTTAATATCGAGTCAGCATTTTCAGTTTGAAACAGGTTCATTTGTTCTGATTCCTGTGTTGCTATCGCTTTTCTAATCCTTGTTAATTCTCCAGAAACCTCTTCTATGACCAATATCATTAAGTCATAAGAACACCGATTAAATACACCAATCCATTTTTTGCAAAACTCGGGATTAGATCTCCCTATGGGGGGTACGTTCCGGATACGAAATCCTCGAGGGATTTGTTTGGCTCGGAAGTAATCCGATAAGAAAAGTCCATGTAGATCAAGATCGGTCTCTTTCTTTTTTAGCCTTTCCCACTCTCGGACAGTGTCCTCATTTGCATTCTTAAACGGCAGATCCTTTTGGATCGGCATCAGCTTCACTAATATGCCATGTTTCTCCATAGTCATTCTGGGTGCAACAATGATCAATATGGTCCTCCATGCTGTATCTGAAAGGTATCAATCTCGTACACAATTCAGGCAAATGGATGCGGGTGCTTGTAACCGATACCTGGTTCTGGCATCAAATACATATAGGTTCCAATGGTTCCAGCACTCCGACTCTGAGGTATAATATACCAAGGTGCTATTCCATGCCAAATATTCAGTAATCCACAGAATCAGGAATGCACACTGGGATTTTAAAATATCTTCATCTTTATTTATTCATCTTTAAAAAGAAAACAGGTCAACGTTTCAGTCCCCTGCTTGGACCTTTATCAAGACCCAAATTCTTATTTAAAATCACTTTAAATAGTTAAAAGCAAAAAAAAATAACCAATCAGTGAACAGCCTCATTTTGGTGCATGACATCACAAAACTCAATCCTTCAATAGGTTAATTATATCCATATATATTTTTAAGGATCTATGCAACAAAAGTATCTAGAAAACACATACTATATTGTTTTATTATAATGTTGTTAAAATGTTGCAAGTAAAGAAATTATCTCTGGCTAAGGAAACAGGAAAGGGAGCAATATTCATTTAGTCCATATGGTGAAAGAGTATTTAATTTTTTGATCCACAAAACCTCCCTCTGTAGCAATACCTTTGATCTGTCTCCTCCCCTACTTAAGGGGGGGACATGATCAATCGCAATGTATTTAAATCGCTACAGGCTTGTTTGTCTTACCATCTCTAAACACCACACTTATTGCAGACCTGTGTCCATCCATTCTCAACCTGAGCGTTAGATCAGTTTTCCCTACTTATGACAAACCACAGGGACAGGTAATCAAATAAATTACATGAGTTGTTAAACAAGTGATATGATGTCTTATAGCAAATCTTTCACCTGTATGTGGGTGTGTGAAACTACTGCCCGGATTCATAAATCGACATGATGTGCAGGTAGGGCACCTAAAACATCCATGTTTTCTGTCTGGGAGCCAACTATTACTAGCTCCTTGGTAGCAATTCAATGGGTCAGTTTTAACTTAAACAAATCCTTTAAGTTAGTTTCTCTCTTATATACAACCATCGGTGGATTTGGAATTTTTGCAGATAAGCAATGATCAGATTTAATAATATTCCAATTCTTTTTAATGATTTTACAAATCTCTCTAGAGGCTCCATTGTATGTAGTACTAAATATTAAATTTGGAGGCTCCCTGTTAGTTGTAACTGGATTAATCGTCCTATCTTTAGCAATTTTAAGAGCTCGCTTGAGTACCTTAACAGAATATCCTTTCTGTCTAAAGCACTCCCATATATCATTGATCTGGTTAGATGTACGTCCCTCCTCGGTATTATTTCTCAATACCCTACAAAATTGTGAAATTGGTAGGGAACACGTAGTGGCCCAGGGGTGGTTACTGTTATAGTGAAGTAGGACATTTTTGTCCGTTTTCTTACGGTATAAAGTATACCCTAACCTTGTCCCCTTACGAAAAATCTGCACATCCAGAAAATTAACATATTCCTCATGTATAGTAAAAGTAAATTTAACTGGGGATGGTAGACCATTCAAACACTCTACCATATCATTAAATTCAGCAAGGGACCCCCGCCATATTATCAGCATATCATCGATAAAGCGCTTAAAGAACAATAATTTCTCACCATAATCATGAATAATGTTAGTAGTCTCAAACTGATGCATATATAAATTTGCATATGTATATATACTGTATCCTTGGGCCCAGGGGATAATTTATTTTTACCCCTTATGACTCATATAAATAAAGGAGGACAGCTTGCAAAGATTGTTTGCCATCTACTGGATTAGCATGAAAGGTTTGAACTTGGTTTGTTGACTTGTGTATTTAATCAACCTACAGTTCCCCATGATTATGTGCTGCTGATTCATTCTGCATTACTCAGAAATGGAGCAATCCTACTGGTAGGATGGGCTGGCATTTGATTTTGGAACAAACTGAAGGTAGTTTAAACCCTGGGTACATATTCTATCCTTTGCTATAATGCCCTGCTTAGTAGTTCTCCAATAGTATCTGACAGATGGGCAAATGCCATTTGGGGGTAAATGCATGTTAATTAATGTTTAAATAATTTTTTAGTAAACTAAAGGTATGTCAATCCAAATTACAGAAAGACCTCACCCAGGTCCCAAGCATTCTAGATAAGTCCCATACCTGTATATGGAATGTTGAAATCTGGTTACATTGATTCTTGGTCTGTTGTAGTAGGTCAACATTTGTGAACAAAGAGTAGTTGTTGGACTGCTCCCAGTTTAGAGGACAGCTCATCAGAGGCCCAGATATCTGGGGCCATTACAAGCCAGGGCCTGTTTCAGATAACATAAATATTCAGACATTAACATTTAAATGTGAATACAGCTGCAATACATGCGCATATCTTATTATTTAGCAATAGTCAGGTGAATTATTATACATCTAAACACCATGTCCTTCCAGTACTGAGTAGGTTTATGTTGTGTATATATACAATAGATTTACATCAGCACATCATTTAGTATGGACTGTTGTAAGCAATGAAAATATTGTCTTTCATCCTCAAGAAATATGTTTTTAAGTGATTTAATTATAGTTTTAGGTTTTAAGCTCTACATTTTTAACATTGCTCGATTTTCCATCCAGTAGGTCAATAATCTGATACACACGTTCATAGGCCAGATTATGATGGAATGATTTTTAGGATAAAACAGAATTCTGAAATAAAAAAAACATTATTTTGTTTGGTAAAGCGGCAACAAAAGGCCGGAGAAGTTGTATAATGTTAAAAAGAGTAGATCCCAAAGAGGCTCAGAAGTAAAGATGGGCTGGGGTACACATTTCTCTGCAAAACACTTCACAGGCAAAGATTGCAACAGTTTAAGAATAATATTCCCCAGTTTTCATCAACTGCAGTATGGATACAGTAATATAATTTAAAGTTTCAGAGAATGCAGATAAATCTCTGTACGTAAGGGACAGGGCTATAAGCCAAAATCTGTTGGCTGTGATCAGCGAGCCCACTGCATTACTTGCAGACGTGATTCTGTAGAGGAAATCACTGCATGGGCTCAGGAATAATTCCGAAAAATACTGTCTGTAGCCACAGTTCAACACTGCACTCACCGATGGGTGTGTTCAGAATAGTAGCTTTCAGTATCACTAACCTAATCAATCACTGTTTTTGGTAGAAATTATATTTCTACATGGCAAATAATTTACTAGTGTGTGTTGTAGAGATATAGAAACCAACAGACCCAACAATCATGACATGCTGTTCATTCTGTGTCATTGAATCGTTCATTGAGGCTTGTTCCAAATAATAGCAATGTTCAAAATTATAATAGCAGTGTGGAGTTCAATTAGTGAGCTCATTCTTTCTGTGAAAAAACAGGTGTCAATTACGACCCTTATTTAAGGAAGGAAGGTAGCAAATGTGTATGCTGGTTATAGTGCATTTCTCTCTGAAAATCAGAAGAAATTTTTTGATTACAGGAAAGGGGAAAACTAAAATGATCTCAGATTCTTTAAAATGGCAACCAATGCCTGAAAGACATGGAAGAAAACAGAAAACCATTCCATTCGAATTTATAGAAGAATAGCCAAAATGGCAAAGACTTAGCCAATGATCAGCTCCGGGAAGATCAAAGAAGATCTATAGTGAGTACAATTAGAATCGACAAGAAGCCCCCGCAAAGTTCCATTGTTGAAAAAAAGATGTGCTGAAAAGCTTACAATTAGAATTGGCAAGAAGCCCCCGCAAAATTCCCTTGTTGAAAAAATATGTGCTGAAGAGCTTATAATTTGCCAAAGAACACATTGTCTGGCCTAAAGTGAAATGGTGATACATTTTGTGGACTGATGAAAGCAAGATTGTTCTCTGTGGGTCTAGGGGTCACAACAGTGTCAGATAACCCCCAAACACTGAATTCAAGACACAATACAGTGTGAAGACAGTGAAACATGGTGGCACAAACATCATGATATGGGGATGTTTCTCATACTATGGTGTTGGGCCTATTTATCACATACCAGGGATCATGGATCAGTTTCAATACATTCATGTTGCCTTATGCTGGAAATGCCCTTGAAATGAGGGTTTCAACAAGACAATGACCCCAAACACACCAGTAAATGAGCAACATCTTGGTTCCAGATCAACAAGATTGATGTTATGGAGCCAGCCCAATCCCCTGACCTTAATCCAATAGAAAACTTGTGTGGTGAGGTGACATCAAAAATGCTGTTTCTGAGGCAAAACCAAGAAATGCAGTGTGGAACGTAACAGGTGCCAGAAGTTGATGGACTCCATGTAACACAGATGTGCAGCAGTTCTCAGAAACACTGATTATACAACTAAATATGAATTCAGTAATTCAAAGGAAAGAAAAATGAAAGAAGAATGCAGACATTATTTTTTTTTTTTTTGAACAGACTAATATTTCCTTTTCTTCACTTTCTGTAAAGGAAGAACACAAATTTGGCACATTTTCTTCATGTTTTGATTTGGAATAGAATGTACAGTGTTCACAATGCAACTGTGTGTATGGAAATAAAACCTGTTTAAAGGATTTTGAACTTAATTCACTTTTTTAAACACACTGCTATCAAATTTTTTTTTTTTTGGAAATTTTGGTCGCCGTATCCTCTGGGTTAAGGAAGAGAAGGACCATCCAGCTTGTTATCAGTGAACAGTTCAAAAGCCAGCATACATGATAGTACAGGGCTGCATCAGTGCACATGGAACAGGTAGCTTGCACATTTGGGTAGGTACCATTAAAATGCTGAATATATACAGGTTTTGGAACACCACATTTTGCCATCCAGACAACACATTTTTCAGGGAAGGCTTTGCTTATTACAATTGACAATGCCAAACCACATTCTGCACACATTACAACAGCACAACAACTCCATAGTAAGAGAGTGTGGGTGCTAAACTGGCTCCAAGCCTGCAATCCCGACCTGTCACCCAATATAAACATTTGGTACATTATGAAGCAAAATATCCGACCAAGAAGACCCTGACTGTTGAGCAGCTGGAATCCTATGAGACAAGAACTGCACAACATTTCACTTTCACCTCCTCAGTTCTCAAATGTTAACGAGTGTTAAAAAAATAAGCAACGCAGCTGTCAGCATGTAAAATAAAAAGGAGAAACCCACCATCTACCCACCTCAATAATTGTAAAGAGATTGGTGAGCATGCAAGCTGTTCAATGCGAATTCAACTCAATAAAGATCAGGGTTATAGTAGAACATATGCTGAACCACTCAGCTATGCTGTAGAAGAATATGTGAGAGTATATTTAGGAAACTGGAAGGATACAGTCAGATGAAAAATAGTTGTGGAGGGGGGTTATAGGATGCATGTAAAGCTTCATTTTTATTTAGTAAATAACTGAAAATAAAATGTATTTAAAAAGTAGCATTGCAGATAGGTTGTTCACTGCATGTTAATTAGTAGATTATTCTGTTCGGCTCTAAATAGAAGCTTAGAGAGGCCTAAAGTACATGACAGAATTGTAGCGTAGCCATAACTCATCCATACTGTCATTTACAGCTAAAATTATACAGTCACTGTTTTCATAAGCCATATAAGTTGTTTACATCTAAAAAAAAAAAGGGGGGATCTTATCAAGCACTGGAATGTCTGGAATAGTTTAGAATGTGTTATCATCAAAGACCAAGCAGACCCGATGTACGTCAAAGAAGATGAACGGATATAAACAAGAATCACAAACCCGGATTGGACTGAATACAAGAAAAACAAGAATACTGGAAGATTCATGTACCTTGTCTTATGTACATCTGTGTTCACTGCTGGTGTATTAAAGGAGAAACAAACCCAAAAGTTAAAAAAAAACCCTACCCTACATACAGTGTCGGACTGGGACACCAGGGGCCCACCCAAAAACCTTAGAACAGGGGCCCACTCTCAGTACTATTATTATTCTACTCCTTGCTCAACCTCTATTCTCCTAGTTTCTATTCTTTACATACTGTAATCTATTATTCCATCTATTTAGCCCCCATGAAATAGGCCAAATCTTTAGCAGCACAAGGGCCCACCGGGAGTTTCCTGGTATCCCGGTGGGCCAGTCCGACACTGCCTACATAGACCCCCCTCCCTCCTCACCCTGTTACCCCGGGCAAATGCCCCATACTTTTTACTTACCCCTCGGTTCAGATTCAGGCATCGGAGTTCAAGGGCGCCATCCTCAGACGCTTCAGTAATCTTCAGAATGAGACCAGCGCTTTGGCAACTTTTGTGAGTTTCAGCACATGCACAGTTGTCGCGAGACAGGAAATTGCTCTGACTGTGCATGCAACGCTCTGCCAGTCTCATTCGGGAAGATTGGCGAAGAGAAGAAGATGGCGTCCGTGAACTCCGCTGGACAGAATCTGCACGGAGGGGTAAGTAAAGACTTAGGGGCATTTGCCCGGGGTAAAACTTAGGCTGGGGAGGAGGCGAGGGGGGGGGTCTATGTAGGGTAGGGGGGTAGGGTTTTTTAACTTTTGGGTTTTGCTTCACCTTTAAAGCTTGGCTTCTTGCCAAATTCTTGACAATCTGGAGTCTTGGTGGTATTTTATCTGGGGAAGATTTTCTCCCTCTAGTAAATTGCCCAACGGCTCGATATGCACAGGATAAAAAACTATTTTAGGTTACGGTGTGCTCTATTAACATTATCTTGCCTTTTGTTCAATATAAAGCCGTAAGCTCAGCATCACCCTGCATATTTGAATGATTGAAGCATATATAGCTTCAGCTTGTATAAAATCATATGCCGACTTAATCATAAAGTTTTGGGGTAAATTCATAAAGGTTACATCTGGTGGTCAGACCTTGGAGGTAAATTTACTAAGCGATACAGCCATCGCAACACTTCGCCAGCCTGAAAATTCGCTAAGACGTTAATTTACTAAAATGCAAAGTTGCATCCAGGGAGCCGATCGCTGGCAAATTTTCTCTAGTGTTACTTCCGCAATGCAAGCAAATCCTAGCGCAACTTCGGTAGAGGTCTTCCTCAGGCTAATTTGCATACGGCAGGAAATTTAAAGTTGAATGGACGTATATGTTGCAGCAAATACATTACACCAGGTCCAGGGAACCTTAATAAAGAAAATAGAGTTGTTCTAATGCCCTACATGAGCCCACTGTATAGTTAGGGGCCGATTCACTAGCTTCGAGTGAAGAATTCGAAGTTAAAAAAACTTCGAATTTCGAAGTTTTTTTTGGGCTACTTCGACCTTCGACTACGACTTCGAATCGAAGGACCATTAGATAGTCGAAGTACTATCTCTTTAAAAAAAACGTTGACTCCCTAGTTCGCCATCTAAAAGCTACCGATGTCAATGTTAGCCTATGGGGAAGGTCCCCATAGGCTTGCCTAACTTTTTTTGATCGAAGGATATTCCTTCGATCGTTGGATTAAAATCCTTCGAATCGTTCGATTCAAAGGATTTTATCGTTCGATCGAAGAAATTATCCTTCGATCGTTCAATCGAACTATCTGCGCTAAATCCTTCGACTTCGATATTCGAAGTCGAAGGATTTTAATTCCTAGTCGAATATCGAGGGTTAATTAACCCTCGATATTCGACCTTTAGTGAATCGGCCCCATAATGTTCCATAAATTAGAAAATGTATAGGGGAACCTGGTTACCCAAAAAAAATTTAAGGACTTTTGCAGGCTATCACTCTGAAAAAGGAAAAAGACGCCAGCGTATTTTGGTCTTTTTCCACTAAAAAAATATGATGTAAGTAACAGAGGAATGAGGAAGATCGATGCACTCCATTGCACTTTGCCTGGTCTGAGCAGGAGAAGGCAAGTCTGGTGAAAGAGGTAAAGTTCAGTAAAATCCGCATCTTAGTGAATTTGCAGAGTAACATCCATTCGCCAGAGCATATATTCGCCTTGCAGTAGAGTGCGAATCACCGCTAGCGTCTATCTCCTTTGCTAGCTAAGTAACACCTGTGTCCGTTAGTAAATAGGCGAAGTCCCTGAAAACGGTATATCCTCGCCAGCGTTAGTCACTTCGCCCTTTAGTAAATCTGCCCCTTGGTGCCTAATAGCTGGGAAAAGTTGTTCCTGTCACAGAGGCTGCATTAAATTAGGTCTCTGCAGGTTATCTGGAATTCATTTTATTTCAGACCCCCTTTACTTGTTGCCACTTTATATGCCTGGAGGATGGGACTAACCCAGAAGATTAATAGAGTGCGAAAGGTTACGGAATATAATTTTCTTGAATGAAAGTTCTCCTTATATTGAAGTGAACTGCTAAGTCATTTTCAGTGTAAACACATTTTCAGAGCTAATTTGGGAATTTGATACATGTTGGTGTTTTGTCATTAGTTGTTTGATGAAAGTGAAAATGAATGTTACATTAAAAAAAATGTGAGTGGGAAGTAGGTAAGATAGTAAAATAGCAAGTAAGGTTGAAAAAAGGTACCTAGAGATAGAGCAGAAATAGCCTCTTGGTCTATCTAAAACCTTTTCTTTTTAATTTTTGTAATCCGCAATAAAAAGAGATGATGATATTATTAATAATTCATTTATATATTGCATAAATTTTCTCTAATGATACTGATGTTGTAAACATAAATTATATTTATTTAATACACACTCTCATTTATACAGATACCATATCTATTGTTTTACGAAGTCAAATGCAAAAGAGTTAACCTTCCTCTACTGGAATATACCTGTGTCCTGTAGAAGGGATGTGTTCTCATTGTCCCTGGTTCAGACTCTTTTAACTTCATTCTATGGAGGGGGGTGGATGCTGCTGGAGAGCCTGTGGCAGGAGGCCTCAGTAGGGGCCTTAGGTACATAGACATTGGACCCTATGTTAGGTTAGATAGGAAGAGGAAGTTGAGGTATGGAACCCTGTGAATGCGGGCTTTTAGACATTGACAGGTAGCTCCGTTAATTGCACAGCCCAGGGGTGGGAGTCAGATGTCAACTATTAAAGGAGAAGGAAACCCCCTGGGCGCAAAAACCCTCCCTCCTCCACCCTGGCCTACCTGTCCCCCCGGGCAAATGCCCCTAACTTGTTACTCACCTCTCTGCACAGGAGCATTTATTGTTCCTACTGCGCATGCGCCAATACGCCGGTCAAAGCAGGAAGATGACCGCTTGGGAGAAGTTGTCGCCTGTGAACTCCGTGGACAGGACCTGTGCAGAGAGGTGAGTAACAAGTTAGGGGCATTTGCCCGGCGGGACAGGTAGGCCAGGGGGGAGGAGGGAGGGGGGGCAACACAGGGGAGGGGGGAGGGTTTTTGCGCCCAGGGAATTTCCTTCTCCTTTGAGAGCAGTTGTGTGATCCAACAAGGAGATAATAATGTGGGGTTGTTCCACTGGCAATACCAAGCATGCTGTAGGGGCTCAAATGTGTAGGGATAGTAAGTTTCCACTTTGGGGCAAATTTACCTACCTTCGAAGTTGCGCCAGCGTTGGCTTCGCCGCACTTCACCAGGTGTAGATTTGCCAGGGCTGCGCTAATTCACGAAGATCTAAACTTGCACACTAGTTACCAATCATTTGCGAAGTTGCACTAGTGATGTTGCGATCAGCGGTTCGGAGTTACGCTAACAATGGCAAATTAGCATACGGCGTGCAGTTAAAGTACAATGGCCATATATGCAGCAGCAAACACATTACACTACACAAGGCCAGGGAATCTTAATAAATGTGTTCTAATGCCCTACACATGTGCCCACAGTATAGTTTAGGTGCCATTTGTTATCAAATGTAGGAGGAAGGAGGGTACCCTAAAAAAAATTTTCTTAGGGTCATTAAACTTAAAGGAACAGTAACACCAGAGAATGAAAGTGTTTTAAAGTAATGAAAATATCATATAGTGTTGCCCTACACTGGTAAAACTGATGTGTTTGCTTCAGAAACACTACTATAAAAAAGGCTATATGTCACAGGTTAAATAGTGGATAACAGATAACATTATGCTAGAGCTTATCTGCTATCTGATGTGTAACCTGAGCCTTCTCTCCTTTGAATGGCTGCCCCCATTGCTACACAGCAGCTTATTTATATAACTTTTATAGTTGTGTCTCTGAAGCAAACAGCAGTTTTACAAGTGCAGGGCAACACTGCATTATATTCGTATAACCTGAAAACTTTCCTTTTTGATGTTACTGTTCCTTTAAGAATTGCAACCAGTCAACAGCAGTCATGTTTTACCCTCAAACCATAGTTTCTTGCCAGAATTCCAGCATAATTATAGCATGGTGAAAGGTAAAGAATAAAGACAAATTATTGAAAAATAGTGGAAAGGTTTTGTTATTTTATTTTGGTTAATTTTTTTGTAATTTAGTAATACTATAACTATTTCTGCACTCTCCATGGAATATATTACATTAATGCATTTCTCATACACCGTGTATACGCAGGTATATATGATCTGTAGTTTTTCACATTTTTATTTCATAATGTCACTCATGTACATACTATATGTGTTGTAAGCAAATCCAAATGATTGGTTAAAAAAAGACAAACCTTTTTAGCAGCAATATGAAGTTCCATCTTTGAATTTTACAATGTCATAATTTTATAATTAAGGTGATTTGTCAAGGAGTCCCTCTGTATCAAAGGTAAATGCTTTTTCAGCTGCATATTTCGTTCATTTTGATTAATAATAGATGAGCAGAAATAAAACCTCTGAAGTCACATTCTACTGATAACATATTAAAATTGACAACTTTAAAATGATGGTAACCTTTAATTTCTGAGACAACCATTCTATTTGTTCTGAGTACAGGTATGGGGTCTGTTATCCAGAAAGTTCCCCATAGACTCCATTGGTTTTATTTAATGCTTATATGACTAGTAACATAGTAATTAGGTTAAAAAATAATGTCCATCAAGTCAGGGGCGATCCTGGCCCCTCCGCTGCCTGAGGCAGCAGAAGTTGCTGCCCCCCCCCTCCCCTAGAAATTCGCTCTTTAAGTACCAGGAGCAGCATTTTTGCTGCCCCTGTTACCTAGTGGGGTGCTGCCGCCTGAGGCAACAGCCTCAACTTGCCTCATTGGCGAAGCACCCCTGCATCAAGTTCAACCTTTTAAGTCTATATATAACCTGCCTAACTGCTAGATGATCCAAAAGAATAAAAAAAAAACCATCTGAAGCCTCTCCAATTTGCCTCCAATTTTTCCTGACTCCAAAATGGCAATGGGACCAGTCCCTGGATCAACTTGTACTATGAGCTATCTCCCATAACCCTGTATTCCCTCACTTGCTAAACACCATCCAACCCCTTCTTAAAGCTATCTAATGTATCAGCCTGTACCACTGATTCAGGGAGACAATTCCACATCTTCACAGCTCTCACTGTAAAAAAAACCCCTTCCGAATATTTAGGCGGAACCTCTTTTCTTCTAATTGGAATGGGTGACCTTGTGTCAGCTGGAAAGACCTACTGGTAAATAAAGCATTAGAGAGATTATTATATGATCCCCTTATATATTTATACATATTTATCATATCTCCCCTTAAGCGCCTCCAGCATGAACTTCCCCAATTTGGTCAGTCTTTCCTCATAGCTAAGATTTTCCATACCTTTTACCAGCTTAGTTGCCCTTTTCCGAACCCTCTTTAATTCATGTCCTATTTGATACCGTTAATGTATGAAGATCCAAATTACAGAAAGATCCATTATTTGGAAAACCCCAGGTCATGAGCATTCTGGATAACAGGTCCCATACCTGTATTACAACCTTAAGCATTTTGCACACGAAAAAACATTCAGTATTTGAAATGGTATTATAATTATTTGAAGATTAGTAAGGAGCAAGACCATTACTATAGTAAAAATATGACAGAATATGGATTCTGGACTAGGATTTCTTTTTACCTGCTTGTATCAATGTGTATTTCCTTGCTATTGGTTTTATCTTGATCTGGCCTGTTAATCAGATTATTTTATTGACATTTCCCCTTCTGATACCTTGACAATGAAAGATTGATGTATTAGCTTCTGGCTCAGGCAAAATCAATGCACCTGGGCATGCTTTTGATTGCAAAGTTGGATGGAATGGCACTAATGCCCCCCTCCTTACATGATTTTCAGGCCGGATTACAGTGGCGCGTGAGCCGCCGGGGGCCCTGAGGGGGTGCGGGCCCTGGCCCGCTCGCACCCCCTGCTCCCCCGGGAGTTCCGCCACTGAAGGGTGAAGCGGCTAACGCTAGCGACTTTTCGCACGGGACCGTCGCTAGCATTCATTCACACAGGCGACTTTTCGCCCTGGCAAACTTGCGTTACTCCGCAAATTCACTAAAGTACGGATTTTACTGAACGTTACCTCTTTTGCCAGAGTTGACTTCGCCACCTCAGACCAGGCGAAGTGCTTAAAAGAAGCTAGATCTTTACATCATATTCTGTGTGCAGAAAATGCATTAAAGTTCAAAAACCACTGGCGACTTTTCCTTTTTTTAAGTGGGATTGGCTGCAAAAGTTTTAACTTAGACTTTTTTGGGGTAACCGGTTTTCTCCAGACATTTTATAACATATGGAACACTAATTTTACAGTGGACTCATGTGTAGGGCATTATATTAACTCTCTTGTCTTTATTAAAGGAGAAATCAACCTGTGGGGAAAAAAACCCGTACCCCCCACCCCAGGTAGCCCTCCCTCCTCCCCCCCTCGGCGCAGATTCTTCCAGCGAAGTTCCACGTGTCCATCTTCCGGCTCCTCTGTAAGCTGACTGAGAGATCGGTATTTCTGCGCATGCGCAGTTGGAGCGGTTTACCGGTTAGCGCATGCGCGGAATAACAGGGAAATTGCCAATCTCTCAGTCAGCTTACAGAGGAGCCAGAAGATGGATGCGTGGAACTTCGCTGGAAGAATCTGCGGCGAGGGGTAAGTATGGAGTATGGGGCATCTCCCCGGGGGGGGTAGTTAGCTTGGGGGGAGGAGGGGGGGAGGAGGGAGGGCTACCTGGGGTGGGGGGTACGGGGTTTTTTTCCCCACAGGTTGATTTCTCCTTTAAGGTTACCTGGCCATGTGTAATAAAAAGTGGTAACTTCAAGCATTTGCACCAATATTTATAATAAAGACCTCCATACAACTATAAATTACCCGCGTATGCAAATGGACCTAAGCACAATATCACTACCGAACTTTACTACAGCTAGCGTTTCATTTGTGGCTAGTGAAAATTCGGTAGTGATCTTGCACTTAGTGATCTTGCGCTTAGGTCAATTTGCATACGCGGGTAATTTAAAGTTGTATGGAGGTCTTTATTATAAATATTGGTGCATAGCAACTTCGCTATGAAATGCTCGCACTGCCGAAGTAACGCTATCGAAAAGTCAACAGCGTTTGGCGCCCAGGGCGCAACTTTGCATATTAGTGAATTAGCATAATGGTAGCGAATTTGTGCCTGGCGAAGTGGTGCGATGTCTGCGAAGTGGTTGCTGCCGACAATTCAACCTTTAGTGAATCTGCCCCCTGGTGTAGAGGTGATGGAAGCTCCAGGGTTTCCCTGCGTGAATAGGTGTAGTAGCACTGAATTTGGAAAAGTAGGCAGAAAGGACTGAGTGGGGCAGAACACAACTATATAGCACTATATATCCATTTTTCCATCTTAATAACCATGTCAGGAGTTAAGGTCCCATAAGAGCAGGATTCCCAACCTTTTGAACCCGTGAGCAACATTCAAAAGTCAAAGGAGTTGAGGAACAACACTAGCATGAAAAATGTTCTTGGGGTGCTAAATAAGTGCAGTGATTGGCCATTTGGTAGCCCGTGTGGATTGTCAACCTACATTGAGGCTCTGTTTTTCAGTACACCTGTTTTTTATGCAACCAAAAGTTGCCTCCAAGCCTGGAATTCAAAAATAAGGTCCTGCTTTGAGGCCACTGGGAGCAACATCCAAGGGGTTGTAGAACAACATGTTACTCACGAGCTACTGGTTGGGGATCACTGCATTAGAGCATAAAGCAGGCCAATTGGTGCAAGAAACTGAATAAAAAATAAAAATAAGCATTTGGGAGAAGTAGCTTGGTTTCAGTTACATAGCATAATTGGTGAAGCAAATTAATGCTCTGTCATGTCAAATTGTTTTATGTGGATCTGGATTGATGCATTTGGCAATATTCTTATTATACTAGAATAATTATATGGTTTATTATACAACAATAGTTTTTTTCGTGCTGTGTGTTGTATGAAAAAAATGAATTACTAGCATAAGACAAAGAGAATGACAACCACTAAATAGACAGAGATTCACATTCCCATGAGACATGCACTTTTAGATGCAGATTATAAACTTTACGTGGCAGGGACTTGCTTTTTACTGTGCCTCTTACTACATGGCACCTAATCTCTGTATAAGTTTATGTAAATGTGTGTCTACCCAGTGTGTACTTTGATGGATACATACATACACACACAAGTATATCTTATATGATATAGGTCTGAGAATCATTATCTGGAAACTCAGAATCCAAAATACCAAAGTTGAAGTGTAGAAAAAAACTGAAAAGATGTGACATGAGAGTAGGGTTGCCACCTTTGCTGATGGCTAAACCCGAACAGGGGGGTGGGGCAGTGATGTAGAAACAGGCATGATGACATCAGAGGTGGGCACAATGATGTTGGTGGAGTTATGACACCTGGGTGAGGCTGTTGATGCCACTGTCATGTTTTAAAGTGTTTATGACCAGTTTATGCCAAGGTGGCAACTCTATCTCTATCCTGCCTGATAAGTAAGCCCAATCCTTTAATTACATGTATGAGATCTATTAAACAGAAATCAATTATCCAGAAAGCACTGAAATACAGCAATGATAATTTAGAAAAAAAAACTTATTTTTTTATCGATTTGCTTTTTCTGTAACAATAAGAAATTAATCTTAGTATTTAAATGTTTTTCGTGTATTGGCCAGATTATTGTGTAGGTTTCATAAGTCTAAAAACTGAACAGAAAGTTGACGCCCGAACAGGCCTTCCAAAAACCGAACTGTTCGGGTCAAAATAGAACAGGTGGCAACCCTATATGAGAGTGATAACCCATGTAGTGCAAAACCCCTTACATTACCTTTACATGATGTGGTGGTGCTCCAGAAACCTCTCTTTCTTCCTGTGTTCTGTAAGGACATTTATGTTTATTTCCTGTATTGTTCATCTCCAAATTACTCCAAATAGTAACCTGTATTAAACGACTCATATTTGAATATCCTAATACAGGTATGGGATCCATTATCCAGAAATCTGTTATCCAGAAAGCTCAGATTTACAGAAAAGCTGTCTCACATAATGCCATTTTATCCATAATAAAACAATACCTTGATCCATTGTATCCGAATAATCCCATTTTTTAAAAATGATTTCCTTTTTGTCTGTAATAATAAAACAGTAGCTTGGTACTTGATCCAAACTAAGATATAATTAATCCTTATTGGAAGCAAAACAAAACTATTGGATTTATTTCATGTTTACATGATTTTCTAGTAGACTTAAATGCAATGCAAAGCCTACATTTTCCTACCATGTATATAAATTGGGCACATCTCCCCCATCCAAATGGCATTATTTGTACTGCATACATCCCTTCCGTTTGCCAGCGTCATTACATTTCCCTAAAACAAATAGCAGCTTTCGCCCAGGGGCCATTTTCCCTCTGACACATTATAAGTGTATTTATATCTGCAAACAGCACATATGCGAAGTAAAGTTCATGTAATTAAAGAATGCAGGCTAACACAGGCAGAACTTACTATGATGACAAATCCTGTTTGGATTGAGCACTGTAATGGTTACTCTAAACTCAGGAGAGAGGATATGAATTTAAAAATATGATCAGACAGCAAAGTTTTTATGGGAACCAGCAATGCCATCTCTTCATTGACTGTTAGACTGGAGGGTGTGTTTAGTAATCTGATTTGAGAATAACTGAGCATGCTCATGAGCCAACAGCCAAAGGAAATTCCTGAGGGGGCTGAGTGGGTTAGAGGAGTAGAAGGAATTCTTACTGATTAAGGGGATGCTGCAGGCTCTTCAGTGATTACATTTTTGTGTGCTGGGTTTACATGTTCTTTAAGGTATGAAGATCCAAATTATGTTAAGATCTGTTATCTGGTAAATCCCAGAATAGAGCATTCTGGATAACATAATAAAGTACTAAAATGGAACTGGAGCAAAATGCCTGATGCAGCCAATCTACAGTATACACAGTTATATTTGCTGCGGTTATTGATAGGCATTTCTTCAGATATTGCTGCATTGTGGCACAATTACCACCACGAAGCAACAATCCTAAGTTTTGACATTAGTAAACACAAATTATAACTATATATTTCTGTTTTGCATACAGTGTATATATTGAATTTAGCAGTATATACATATATATATATATATATATACACACACACACACACACACACACACACACACACACACACACACACACACAGCTCTAGCAACCAGGCCCGGATTTGTGGAAATGCTATCTAGGCCCGGGCCTAGGGCGGCAGGATCTTAGGGGGGTGGCATGCTGCCCAACCACACCCACATTGGTTCAAAAACACTGGGGATATGCTGGAGATACAGTAATTTTTTAAATTCCCATGCACCAATCCCCAATGCTTCGGTCCAGATGATGAAAATTTGCACGAATAAAAGGGAGGGGATAGGGGTGACTAACGGCAGTGGGCCTAGGGGTGCCCACTACGTAAATCCGGCCCTGCTAACAACTTTATAATACTGTAGATGCAAAATGACAGTCAAAAAGACTGTTACAATAGGAGCTGTTAGAATAAGACCAGTAAGCATTTGCAGACAAAAAAGCTCATTTACATCCAAGGCTGCCATCAGAAATCACAGGGCTCCATACAACAAAATTTTCTGGGCCCCCTGGTCCCCACCCACCACAGACCCCACCCACACCAAAGTAAAAAGGACACACAGACAGAGATTATAAAAAAAACATAGGCGGTCAGTACCCCATTAAAAGTTTGCTGGTGGCCAGGATCCACCTATAAATTGGAAAAAAAAAAACATTGGCGCCAGGGCCCCCCATAAAAGTTTTTAAAAAAAACATTGGCGGTCAGCCCCCCCCCCACAAGTTAAAAAGAAACATAGGTGGTCAGGGGCCCCATAGAATATTTTAAAAAAACATTGGCAGCCAGGGGCCTATATAGTATTAAAATCCATTGGTGGCCAGGGGTTTAATAAAATTTACAAAAAAATCCATTGCTGTTCAGTGGAACTTACCTTAGGCTCCTTTCTTGGCTACGGGTCTTTTTGCTGCTTCAGAACTAGAAAAATTAGACTTTTTGCGGCTTCGGGGCTTCCCGTCTTCAACTCTACGCGACTTTGGCAATGTCAAGGGGGGCTGGCTAATTCGAAAAGCCTAGCAAAGCCATGCCCCCCTTTAGGCCCGGGCCCAGTACAAATATACCGCCTGTGCACCCCCCTGATGACAGCCCTGTTTATATCCAATACTTTCCACAGATAGATTTCTTTATGTCTCAAAGACCATAGGTCATTGAGGGGAAAAAACAGATAAGTAATATAGTGTAGTATTTAAAATAAATTATTATACACAAACTTAAAGTGATTTTTTAAAAGTTTAAATACACCCCAATTTTTTTTTTCTTCATGCCACCTTAGAGCATATATCCTGAGAGATACAATTCCCTTAGGACAGAGGGTATTTTTTAAGAGGTTGAAGTTACACCCGTGATGTCTAGTTGTAGTTCAGCAAGAGCCCACACTCCGGTTCCTAGTGAGTCTGGCAGGTGATCATACTAGAGACAAGAAAAAGTTAGTAAAGGCCATTGATAATGCTAAATGTTCCTGTTCACTTCTAATCTTCTTGCATCCTTAGTGGGTAAAATTAAGCAACATGTGCGGAAGCGTTTAACAATTTTAATAAATAAATAATATTGCACTCACAAAATTTCCTTCAATAAGATCGCTTTAAAAACATGCAGCGCATCCAAATGTTGTTCAGAGTCCTTCATTGTCTCTTTCAGTCCAGCACGCTTGTATCTGTCCTAAGGGTATTGTAACTCACAGGATATATGCTCTAAGGTGGCACGAAAAAAACATTTGGGTGTGTTTAAACTTTTAAAAAATCACTTTAAAGGGATACTATCATGGGAAAACATGTTTTTGTCAAAATGCATCAGTTAATAGTGCTGCTCCAGCAGAATTCTGCAGTGAAATCCATTTTTCAAAAGAGCAAACAGATTTTATTATATTCAATTTTGAAATCTGTCATGGGGCTAGACATATTGTCAATTTCCCAGCTGCCCCCAGTCATGTGACTTGTACTCTGATAAACTTAAATCACTCTTTACTGCTGTACTGCAAGTTGGAGTGATATCACCCCTCCCTTTCCCCCTCCCCCAGCAGCCTAACAACAGAACAATGGGAAGGTAACCAGATAGCAGCTCCCTAACACAAGATAACTGCTCCCTAAAACAAGATAACAGCTCCCTGGAAGATCTAAGAACAACACTTAATAGTAAAAGCCAAGTCCCATTGAGACTGATTCAGTTACAATAAGAAGGAGAAAAATTTTAGCCTGCCAGAAAGTAATTCCATCCTAAAGTGCAGGCACAAATATCCAGCTTTCTTCTTTTCAATTTATGTTTTTTAATATATTAATCTATTTTTTTTTTAATATATTCATCTAGTGTTACCTTTGTGTTGAAAGTACTTAGGGTATTGTACTTATAGCAACATGCCAGAGAGTCAGCGTTATCATCTTGCACCTAATATGGATTATGCAATGTGTTTTTTAATAGTGATCATTGACAATGGGGTTTTAAAGAGGCAGTTCACCTTTAATATCAGTTTTTATAGTTTTTACGTTATTTGTCTTTTTCTTCTAAGTCTTTCCAAGTTTTAAAAGGGGTTCACTGACCCCATCTAAAAAACAATGCTCTTTAAGGCTAAAAATGCTTTTTATTACTCATATTTTTATTCAGGCCTCTCCTTTTCATAGTCCAGCCTCTTATTCAGTCTCTAACCTAATATTTGATACTTGGGGGGGTCAAAACAAATCATCAATGAAACCCAGTAATATGCATTTCAATATTATTATACATAGGCATTTCAAAGAAAATCCCCCAGTAGATTAAAACCCTTAAATTCAAGGGGTTGTTAATACATGTTTAGTGTGGTCCTATAACATTATTAAAGGGATCCTGTCATCGGAAGTACTGAGAAACCACGCGCACATTCAGGCCCTTCGTGGGATAATGCTGGTGCCCAGGACCTGAGGGAGACGGCACTCCCAATGGATCAAGGAAAGAGAGAAAGGTCTGGCACACGGAGCTAGTTAAACCGGGGTCCTACCCCTGGTGTGTTTATTGCATCAAACAACGTTTCGGAGGGCGTTCCCCCTTCGTCACCGTGTGCCAGACCTTTCTCTCTTTCCTTGATCCTGTCATCGGAAAACATGTTTTTTTCAAAACGCTAATAGTTAATAGTGCTACTCCAGCAGAATTCTGCACTGAAATCCATCTCTCAAAAGAGCAAACAGATTTTTTTATATTCAATTTTGAACTCTGACATGGGGCTAGATATTTTGTCAATTTCCCAGCTGCCCCTGGTCATGTGACTTATGCCTGCACTTTAGGAGAGAAATGCTTTCTGGCAGGCTGCTGTTCTTCCTTCTCAATGTAACTGAATGTGTCTCAGTGGGACATCGGTTTTTACTATTGTTCTTAGATCTACTAGGCAGCTGTTATCTTGTGTTAGGGAACTGTTATCTGGTTACCTTCCCATTGTTCTCAAGTTTATCAGAGCACAAGTCACATGACTTGGGGCAGCTGGGAAATTGATAATATGACTAGCCCCATGTCAGATTTCAAAATTGATTATAAAAAAATCTGTTTGCTCTTTTGAGAAATGAATTTCAGTGCAGAATTCTGCTGAAGCAGCACTATTAACTGATTCATTTTGAAAAAAAAACATTTTTCCCGTGACAGTATCCCTTTAAGCATTACCAGTTCTAAGACATAGGGGTTTTACTGTTCTCGGTGTTGGGAAGGGTTATCTTTAGGTTAAACCATTGTCATAAACAGCATACACTTAAAGGGACCGTCATTTATTGACTGCTAAAGGGAGGGGGGTATTTTACTGAAGATGTGTCTGCCATCAAATCAGCATAAGTAAATTTAAATGGGCACTCCATCTTAGAAAAGTATTTTTTCATAATGGAAAAAAATGTACTTATAAGAAACAATAGTTTCAAAGATATTGGTAAATGTTATTGCAGTTATCTGTCTGTCTTTTAATATTTTCTGCACTCCAGGCTTTGGTTCCTAAAATTATGCTGCAAGCCAGCGCTCAAAGTCTTTTACAGCCCTAAAGGAGGACTGAGCTAGCTACAATGTTTTAAACCCAGAGAAGACACGAACCTGCTTTGAATTGCAATAACATTTACAAATAACTTTGAATACATAACATTGAACAGTAGTGATAAGCAAATTTTTTTTTAAATTTTGCTGCAACTAAAAAGTCGCCATAAGAAAAAACACCCATGCATTCGGACAATAAATTCACCAAGACAAAATTGTTGGTGAGACGACAAAGTCGCCATAAGAACAAACACCCATTGACATTAATGCATTTGGACAAAAAAGTCGCTGAGACAAAAAAAGAAACGAAAAATGCCTATTGATTTTAATGTATTCGTAGTGAGAAAAAATTGTTGCGTAGATAAAAATTTGCACATAAAAGAATGTTGACGCCGATTGACTTCAATGCATTTTGCAATTTTTTTGGCGAGACAGGACATATTCGCTCATCACTATTGAACAGTTTTAATTATTGTATAATGAAAGTTATTATTCCAGCCTCACTCATAAACCCACAGGGTTTCTCTACTTCCTATTTCAAGTCAGGGACACTGTACCTTCTATGGATTTTCAGCACAGTGGTCAGCATTACATTGAAAACACCAGGGGGCAGATTCACTAAAGGGCGAATTGTCGCCAGCAACCACTTCGCACACATAGCACCATTAGCTACCACTACGCTAATTCATTAATATGCGAAGTTGCGCCCTGGGTGCTGGCTTTTGCTATCGTTGTTTCAGCAGTGCGAGCATTTCATAGCGAAGATGAGCTAGCATTCCCTAGTGATCTTGGCTTAGGTCAATTTGCATACGGCAGGTAATTTAGTATGGACGTCTTTATTATAAATGTTGGTGCAAATGCTTGAAGTTACCACTTTTTCAAATACATGTCCAGGGAACCTTAATAAAGACAAGAGAGTTAATATAATGCCCTACAAACAAACCCACTGTAAAATGAATGTTCCATATGTTATAAAATGTCTGGAGAAAAACGGTTACCCAAAAAAGTGAGTACTTTTGCAGCCAATCCCGCTTTAAAAAAAGGAAAAGTCACCAGCGTTTTTTGAACTTTAATGCATTTTCGGCACACAGAATATGATGTAAGTGACAGAAGATTGAGGAAGATCTAGCTTCTTTTAAACACTTCGTCTGGTCTGAGGTTCAGAATAATCCGCACTTTAGTGAATTTGCGGACAGGCCCGGATTTGCGGCAAGGCCGCATAGGCCCGGGCCTAGGGCGGCAAAAAATAGGGGCGGCATGCCGCCCAGCCGCATTATGGGGACGTTCGCGTCCCCGTTCAACTACACCAGCTGCGCCGGCGGGCGTTAGGACCGCGCAGCCGCCTGGTCGGACCGCGCGGCCTAGGGGCGCCCAAAAATGAAATCCGGCGCTGTTTGCAGAGTAACGACCTTTCACCAGAGCAAAAAAGTCACCTGTCGATAGAGTGCGAATGAACGCTAGCGATGGTCCTGTTCACTAGCGAATGTTAGTGAATTTGCGACATCCTTGAGGGTGGCAACGCTGGCAAAAAGTCGCTAGCGTTAGCTACTTCGCCCTTTAGTGAATCTGCCCCTAGGTTCTCTCTCTCCTAGCCCCTACTTCACTGGGACTTTAACTGGGCGAGGTACCGCTGGGACACTGGTCTGTCTCTGTCTCTCTTTCTGTCTGTCTCTCTGTCCTCAGTAATATGAAAACATTTAGCCAATTAATTCTTCTTCACCAAACACAAAAAGGCCTTTAAAAAATTACATGTCATACTTCTCTCTTCAAAAATACAAGTGTGCGAGGAGCTGAAATTGCACCCATCAATTGTGCCTATATAGCTAAACTCACACAAATCAACATACCTTTGCAAATCTTTGAGATAAGCATTAAATGACATTTTGTTTATAATATATTTGTGGTGTGGTGCACGGCAGAATTTCGTATTGAAGAATGAAAGTAAATCTTTTTAATGGAGTCTTTGTGTTATCTGCTTTAGCCTAAATTAATAGCAAAGTAGTACTGTTGCAAGTTAATTTAAATGGGGTCTTGCACAGAAGAGTAATTATTCTGGCAATCACCGTTATTTGCAGGGAAAGATATAAATATTGCAATTGTTGAAATTCAGCTTTATATCAATTTAGCAACAATAGCTGTCATGTTTTAAATATACTCATCGTAGTGTTTACAAGTATAGTTGATGACATTGCAAATATATCCCCAAATAAAACCTATGCATTGACAGACCAATTTGTGAAGATAAATTAAAAATAATAGCATTGGGAGAATAATGAATCATGTTTCTGACAAGGTGAAGATCAATACTTTGTTCTGTGAACTAAAGCAGTCGATTGTATGAAAGGGCTTTATAGAAATTGATATAAATATTGCATCCCTTGTTTTAAATACTGAAATTATATGATTTCTATTTTTTTGGACATTGTGCATCAACAGATTATTTATAAATATTTTCCTTATATTTTTATTACTTGCAGGACTTTGGCGAAGACAATGCTTTATATATTACCAAGGTAACAACCATTCATATGGGCAATTACACATGCCATGCTTATGGCTATGAGGATATGTACCAGACTCACATCCTTCAGGTGAATGGTTAGTAAGTGGCACGCATGACATTTAACAAAAAAAAACGAAAGAAAAAGCTAATGAGCTGCTGAAAATGCCTATTATATGGAAACGTTAATTTTTTTTAATAGCTGATTTGTTTAACAGTGCTAGGTATGCTTATTTTAATTGAAAATTGTGGCTTCTTGTGAAGCTTTTTATTGCTTTAATTTAGTTAATATATTATATTAAATTATATTATAATACAATATATATATATATAATTTATTACATAAACTGTACATGTGACAGAACATACAGAGGCATAATACCACTATTAGTGGTTGTAATTTGGTGCCCCATGACTTTCTGGAATACTTGGTAAAAGTAGCTTAAAGGAAAACTTACCCCGCCAATAATAAAAAATCCTTACCCACTACCCTACATAGTCTCCCTTCCCTGCTTCCCTCCCGCATATGTGATTACCCCTGAAAGTGCCCCTAATTCATTATTTAAGTATAAGTGCAGAGTAAGCGCAGCGGATCTTCGTGAAGTGAGTGGCGCATTGGCGCATGTGCAGATGAGCAATTTTCTGATTTGCGACAACTGCGCATGTGCCGAAAGAGACAGAAATTGCCGAAGGGGAGGAAGAAGACATGAAGATTACCGATGAGAAGAAGATGGCACCCGTGAGCTCCACTGCACTCACTCTGCATGTGCAGTCGCTATTTCTAGAGGGGACAGAATTCAGGGGTAAGACTCTGCAGGGGTGAAACAGGGAGGGGGAGACAGGGAGGGAGGCCAGTGTGGATTTATCACCATGGGGGGTTTAATTCTACTTTAAAGGAAAACTAAAACATCGTATTAATAAAAAATTCCAACCAACTACCCTACATAGTCCCCCTTCCCTGCTCCCGCCCCCCTGCATAGGTGATTACCACTGAAAGTGCCCCTAATTCGTTACTCAAGTATAGGTGCATAGTAAGTAGGGATGTAGCGAACGTCGGAAAAAAAGTTCGCGAACATATTCGCGAACTTGCGCAAAATTGCGAGCGGTTCGCGAACGGTTCGCGAACCCCATAGACTTCAATGGGAAGGCGAACTTTAACATCTACAAAAGACATTTCTGGCCAGAAAAATGATTTTAAAGTTGTTTAAAGGGTGCAACGACCTGGACAGTGGCATGCCAGAGGGGGATCAAGGGCAAAAATGTATCTGAAAAATCTGCCTGTGTGTGCTTGGAAGAGATAGTGTAGGGCGAGAGCTGTTAGTGATTTCAGGGACAGATGATAGTAAGTTTGCTGGCTAGTAATCTGCGTGATACTGCTCTGTATTGGAGGGACAGAAGTCTGCAGGGATTTGAGGGACATTTTAGCTTAGGTAGCTTTGCTGGCTAGTAATCTACTGTTCTCTTTAAACAACTGCCATACGTTGACCTTGTAGGCATTGTTTGCCCAGTTTTTTTGGACGCAGCCACTGAAGCACAGTTGCCAGAAAAAATATGCCATATAAATGCTGAAAATAGTCATTTTTCGCCATACGTTGACCTTGTAGACATTGTTTGCCCAGTTTTTTTGGACGCAGCCACTGAAGCACAGTTGCCAGAAAAAATATGCCATATAAATGCTGAAAATATAAATTTTTTTGGTTGCAGCCACTGAAGCACAGAGGCCAGAAAAATTATGCCATATAAATGCTGAAAATATAAATTTTTTTGGTTGCAGCCACTGAAGCACAGAGGCCAGAAAAAATATGCCATATAAATGCTGAAAATAGTCATTTTTTGCCATACGTTGACCTTGTAGGCATTGTTTGCCCAGTTTTCTTGGTCGCAGCCACTGAAGCACAGTTGCCAGAAAAAATATGCCATATAAATGCTGAAAATATAAATTTTTTGCCATATACGTTGAGTCAAGGTATGGCAAAAAATGACTATTTTCAGCATTTCTATGGCATATTTTTTCTGGCCTCTGTGCTTGAGTGGCTGCGGCCAAAAAAACTGGGCAAACAATGCCTACAAGGTCAACGACGTTGACCTTGTAGGCATTGTTTGCCCAGTTTTTTTGGCCGCAGCCACTCAAGCACAGAGGCCAGAAAAAATATGCCATAGAAATGCTGAAAATAGTCATTTTTTTGGTCGCAGCCACTGAAGCACAGTTGCCAGAAAAATTATGCCATATAAATGCTGAAAATATAAATTTTTTTGGTTGCAGCCACTGAAGCACAGAGGCCAGAAAAATTATGCCATATAAATGCAGAAAATATGCATTTTTTTGGTTGCAGCCACTGAAGCACAGAGGCCAGAAAAATTATGCCATATAAATGCAGAAAATATGCATTTTTTTGGTTGCAGCCACTGAAGCACAGAGGCCAGAAAAATTATGCCATATAAATGCAGAAAATATGCATTTTTTTGGACGCAGCCACTGAAGCACAGTTGCCAGAAAAAATATGCCATATAAATGCTGAAAATAGTCATTTTTCGCCATACGTTGACCTTGTAGACATTGTTTGCCCAGTTTTTTTGGTTGCAGCCACTGAAGCACAGAGGCCAGAAAAAATTAAACCAGTAGGGTTTGCACCCTAGTTTGTAACGGTGGCGGAGGGAGGAGGACGCTAAAGGACAGCTGTGTGTGGAGTCATGAGGCTTGAAGAGAAGGACAGCTGCATAGAAGTCAGAACAAGTCTTCCGGCGTGCAGTAACCCTCCGAGATCCACCCCTCATTCATTTTAATAAAGGTCAGGTAATCGACACTTTTGTGACCTAGGCGAGTTCTCTTCTCAGTTACAATCCCTCCTGCTGCACTGAAGGTCCTTTCTGAGAGCACACTTGAGGCTGGGCAAGACAAGAGGTTCATGGCAAATTGTGACAGCTCTGGCCACAGATCAAGCCTGCGCACCCAGTAGTCCAGGGGTTCATCGCTCCTCAGAGTGTCGATATCTGCAGTTAATGCCAGGTAGTCCGCTACCTGCCGGTCGAGGCGTTCTTTGAGGGTGGATCCCGAAGGGTTGTGGCGCTGCCTTGGACAGAAAAACATTTGCATGTCTGACGTTACAGACCGGCCAAAGGGCTTTGTCCTTGCAGGTGTGCTCGTGGCAGGATTACTGGCACCTCTGCCCCTGGAATGTTGATGAGTTCCTGAAGTGACATCACCCTTAAAAGCATTGTACAACATGTTTTGCAGGCTGGTTTGTAAATGCCGCATCTTTTCGGACTTGTGGTATGTTGGTAACATTTCTGCCACTTTATGCTTGTACCGAGGGTCTAGTAGCGTTGCGACCCAGTACAGGTCCTTCTCCTTAAGCCTCTTGATACGGGGGTCCTTCAACAGGCATGCCAGCATGAAAGACCCCATTCTCACAAGGTTGGATGCAGAGCTATCCATCTCCGCTTCCTCATTATCAAGGACTGCATCATCCACGGTCTCCTCCCCCCAGCCACGTACAAGACCAGGGGTCCCCAAAAGGTCACCACTAGCCCCCTGGGAAGCCTGCTCCTGTTGGTCCTCCTCCTCCTCCTCCACAAAGCCACCTTCCTCCTCTGACTCCACTTCTGGCACCTCTCCCTGCGTTGCAGCAGGTGCCTGGGTTCGTTCTGGTGATTGCGACCATAAATCGTGCGCTTCCAGCTCCTCGTCACGCTGGTCTACAGCCTCATCTGTCACTCGTCGCACGGCACGCTCCAGGAAGAAAGCGAAGGGTATTAGGTCGCTGATGGTGCCTTCGGTGCGACTGACCATATTTGTCACCTCTTCAAAAGGTCGCATGAGCCTGCAGGCATCGCGCATAAGCACCCAGTAACGGGGGAAAAAAATCCCCAGCTCTGCAGATCCAGTCCTACCACCCAGTTCAAAAAGGTACTCGTTGACGGCCCTTTGTTGTTGCAGCAGACGTTCCAACATAAGGAGCGTTGAATTCCAGCGAGTCTGGCTGTCAGAAATCAAACGCCTGACTGGCATGTTGTAGCGCTGCTGAATGTCAGCAAGGCGTGCCATGGCTGTGTAGGAACGTCTGAAATGGGCCGACACCTTTCTGGACTGGGTGAGAACGTCCTGGAATCCTGGGTACTTGGAGACAAAACGTTGGACTATTAAATTTAACACATGTGCCATGCAGGGCACATGTGTTAAATTTCCCAGTCTCAACGCTGCCAACAGATTGCTTCCATTGTCACACACCACTTTTCCGATCTGCAGTTGGTGTGGGGTCAGCCACCGATCGGCCTGTGACTGCAGAGATGACAGGAGTACAGATCCGGTATGGTTTTTGCTTTCCAGGCACGTCATCCCCAAGACAGCGTGACAACGGCGTACCTGGCACGTCGAATAGCCTAGGGGGAGCTGGGGGTGCACAGGTGTGGAGGAGGAGAAGGAGGACCCAGCAGCAGAGTAAGAAGAAGAAGAGGAAGAAGACGAGGTAGAGAGCGATGGAGGAGTAGAGGTGGTGGCAGAACCGCGTGCAATCCGTGGCGGTGACACCAACTCCACTGTTGTTGTTGTTGTTGAGCTACCCATTCCCTGCTTCCCATTCCCAGCCATTACCAAGTTCACCCAGTGGGCAGTGTAGGTGACATACCTGCCCTGACCATGCTTGGAGGACCATGCGTCAGTAGTCATATGGACCTTTGGCCCAACACTAAGTGACAGAGATGCGGTAACTTGGCTCTGCACATGTTGGTACAGGTGTGGTATTCCCTTTTTAGAAAAAAAATTGCGGCTGGGTACCTTCCACTGCGGTGTCCCAATTGCTACAAATTTGCGGAAGGCCTCAGAGTCCACCAGCTGGTATGGTAAAAGCTGGCGGGCTAAGAGTGCAGACAAGCCAGCTGTCAGACGCCGGGCAAGGGGGTGACAGTCAGACATTGGCTTCTTACGCTCAAACATGGCCTTCACAGAAACTTGGCTGGTGGCAGATGACTGGGAATGGGAACAGGTGGTCAAGGTGGAAGGCGGAGTGGAGGGTGGTTCAGATGGGTCAAGGAGAGCAGAGGTAGAGCAGTAAGATGCTGGACCAGAAGGAGTGTGACTTTTAGTTTGCCTGTTGCCTTTGAGGTGTTGCTCCCAAAGTGCTTTGTGCTTGCCGCTCATGTGCCTTCGCATAGAAGTTGTACCTATGTGGCTGTTGGGCTTACCAAGGCTCAGTTTCTGACTGCACTCATTGCAAATTACAATGCTTTTGTCAGAGGCACACACATTAAAAAAATGCCACACTGCTGACTTTTTGGAAGTCTGCGATCTGGCGGTAACAGTAGAAGTTGGCGGCATTGGCGGCAATGGCGGGTGCGTTGGCCGGCTGAACACAGGTGCCGATACATGTTGTTGCCCTACTGATCCCTGCGGGCTGGCCTCCCTGCTTCTTCTAAGTCTTATTCTCCTACTGCCTCTCTGACTCTCCGTCTCTCCATCTGAACTACCCTCCTCTTGCTCTCTTCTACTAGGCACCCACAAAACATCAATCTCCTCATCATCATTCTCCTCAGATGCATCAATTTCTTCTGACACATCACAGAAGGAAGCAGCAGCGGGGACCTCCTCCTCCTCCTCATCACTCATCATTATGTCCATCTCTGTCGTGTTCTCTGCCAGAATTAAATCTGGTGTAACGTCCTCATCTCCTTCATCTTCTTCTGCCAATAATGGTTGCGCATTACTCAGTTCAAGAAACTCATGGGAAAATAACTCCTCTGACTCCAGTGAAGATGGGGCACCGGTGGTGGAGGAAGTGTTACGTGGGGTGGCCATAGCAGTGGAGGATGAGGAGGATGTTGTGGTAAAGTTAGAAACGGTAGAGGATGGGGTGTGCTGTGTAAGCCAGTCAACTACCTCTTCAGCATTTTGGGAGTTCAGGGTCATTGGCTTTTTAAAACTGGGCAATTTGCTAGGGCCACAGGATTGCATAGCAGCACGGCCCCTAGCACGGCCTCTGCGTGGCGGCCTGCCTTTGCCTGGCATTATTTTTAAAAAAACAACAACAACAAAAACTCAGTTGGTTTTTCTGGAAACGATAATACACACAGCTAGATGGCAGTTTGAAGAAAACAGTGTGCAAATAATGCCTACAAGATCAACGTATACACTACTACAGCGGTGGATACGGATTACGTAAAATATATGAATGCTGCTTGAAAAAAAGTAACTCAAGTGGTTTTTCTAGAGACGATAATATTATCAATATTTAGACAAAATGTGAACAAGCTCACACAGCTAGATGGCGGTTTGAAGAAAACACTGTGCAAATAATGCCTACAAGGTCAACGTATACACAGCGGTGGATACGGATTACGTAAAATATAAGAATGCTGCTTGAAAAAAAGTCACTCCGGTGTTTTTTCTGGAGACGGTAATATTATGGATATTTAGACAGAATGTGAACACGGGCACACAGCTAGATAGCAGTTGGTTGAATAACACACTGGGCAAAAAATGCCTACAGGGCAAATAATGCCTACAAGGTCAACGTATACACAGCGGTGGATACGGATTACGTAAAATATAAGAATGCTGCTTGAAAAAAAGTCACTCCGGTGTTTTTTCTGGAGACGGTAATATTATGGATATTTAGACAGAATGTGAACACGGGCACACAGCTAGATAGCAGTTGGTTGAATAACACACTGGGCAAAAAATGCCTACAGGGCAAATAATGCCTACAAGGTCAACTTATACACTACTACAGCGAGGGATACGGATTACGTAAAATTTATTATGGCTGCTTGAAAAAAGTCACTCCGGTGTTTTTTCTGGAGACGGTAATATTATGGATATTTAGACAGAATGTGAACACGGGCACACAGCTAGATAGCAGTTGGTTGAATAACACACTGGGCAAAAAATGCCTACAGGGCAAATAATGCCTAAAAGGTCAACTTATACACTACTACAGCGATGGATACGGATTACGTAAAATTTATTATGGCTGCTTGAAAAAAGTCACTCCGGTGTTTTTTCTGGAGACGGTAATATTATGGATATTTAGACAGAATGTGAACACGGGCACACAGCTAGATAGCAGTTGGTTGAATAACACACTGGGCAAAAAATGCCTACAGGGCAAATAATGCCTAAAAGGTCAACTTATACACTACTACAGCGGTAGTAAAATAAAAAAAAAGTTAAATAAAAAAAGAATGAATATTAAAAAAAAAAAATTAAAGTTGGTGCTGCTGAACTACTAGGAGCAGCAGATTAGCACACCAGTCCCACTCCCCAACACTGCTAGACTAATAGCACTGGGCTCTTATAGTAGTAGTAGTAGTAGTAGTAGTAGTAGTAGTAGTAGTAGTAGTAAAACAACAAAAAAATAAATAAAAGCAGTCCTTACAAGGACTATTGCTATTGCAGCAGTCAGCAGATGAGATCAGAAGCAGGACAGCTGCCCACTGCAGCTACATACAGAGCACTGCAGTAGAAGGTAGATTACTAGCCAGCAAAGCTACCTAAGCTTAAATGTCCCTCAAACCCCTGCAGACTTCTGTCCCTCCAATAACAGAGCAGTATCAAAACGATTACTAGCCAGCAAACTTTCAACTGTCCCTGAAATCACTAACAGGCAGCAGCTCTCTCCCTACACTATCTCTTCAGCACACACAGGCAGAGTGAAAAAAAGCTGCAGGGCTTCGGTTTTTATAGGGAAGGGGAGTGGTCCAAGGGAGAGCTTCCTGATTGGCTGCCATGTACCTGCTGGTCTGGGGTGAGAGGGCAAAAAAAAGTGCCAACAATGGCGAACCCAAAATGGCGAACGTCGCGCGACGTTCGCGAACTTCCGGCGAGCGCGAACACCCGATGTTCGCGCGAACAAGTTCGCCGGCGAACAGTTCGCGACATCTCTAATAGTAAGTGCAGCAGAGCTCATGGGTGCCATCTTCCGGCTCTTTGGTATTCTTCGGGAAGTGAGCACTGTATTGGCGCAGGTGCAGTTGGAGCAGTGTTCTGGTTCGTAGCAACTGCGCATGCGCCAAAAGTGCTGGAAATTGCAGAAGGGAAGGAAAAAAACCCAAAGAATACTGAAGAGCGGAAGATGGCCCCCATGGGCTCCACTATACTTACTCTGCACCTATAAGTGAGTAATAAGTGGGGTAATCACCTATTCAGGGGGGAGTAGGGGGTTTTTACTATTGGGGGGATTTAGTTCTTAGTAAGCCACTGTTACAATATATTAATTTGCAATACAAACTTCAGTTACGAATAAACCTGAGGTCCACAACACTGATGAACTCAGGGACAGTTTATTTATTAAAAGTCACTAGCACAGTTCCACACAAATACTTTTAAAGAAGTTCCCCATCTTCACACACCATAGGGTTTCCCAGGCCACTAGACTTCAGCCTGCTGTCTACCTTCCCTACTTCCTCCTTCAAGTCAGGAAAGCAGTACCTTTTACAGACTTTATCACGGAGGTCAGCCTTGCATTCAAGAAGCTAGATCCTCTCTCTCTCCTAGCCCCTCTTCCACTGGTCCCTAACTGGTCGAGGTACCTCCAGTACACTGGTCAAGAGGAGGGTGATTTAGAAATGTTGTTTTTTGACAGTGTCTTGAGATCTATCGATCACCAGCTAAGGGTCTATTGGTACCTTTTGCACTATCCCCTTTTCATCCTCCAAAGACAAAGTGATATATTGTTCTCTCTCATATATAGATTCTCCTGGGGGATTCTCCCTGCCATGCCACCTGGTAACTGAACTAGAAATAACAGTATTTACAACATATAATCTACCTTACCACTTGCATGGTCTTCAGGTCATATGTTCACACTCGTGCATAAAAGGTGCTGATGTTGACTCTTGTGGGGGCTGTCATTACGTGGTAAGAGCCAGAGAAGCGATCAGGAGCTCCAGAATCAACATGGGATATAGATGTCTTGTTTTATATTCGAAAGATTGTCAATTTAGAGTCTTATAGTGGTCCAAGAATGGCCTTTGACCTCTGTTTATCTTTTTTAGAACCACAATCATTGTTTTCTATACAGTCTGTTATCTGCTGAGTAAACATCTGCTTTTTTTTTTTTGCCCTGGCCTAGTCAGCTTGAATGGTCTTCAGAACAATGGCACATATATGTAATGATTACCTAGGATTGTCAGTTCTTACAAAGAAAGGTAAACTGAGGTCAAACACTATTCATGGATTACTACAGGACTGAAGATTGAAAACCTCTCTCGTATAAAATAGAATAAATTGTTGAAGAATTTGTAGATATTAGCTTTTAGACATGTAAAGTGTTTTACAAATGGTGATTTTAATGGATCCACATGGGAAGGTATTTTCAGGAGATATTTGCTGCCTTTGGGTAGCACAGATTTCCTGTAAGCGTCAAATAGCCTTGGCTGCCATTGCCCTAGGTGTTGTTTGATCCTGCTGTTGATAAGGGTTTGGTACCTGTACAAAATAAGAAGCAGAGACAGTCACGTACAGTAAGTATCAGAAAACAGACAGCCCCACACAGGCAAATAAAAAATAAACTTAATGGTAAAAGGAAACTTTCTTATTTTTCCTTAGAACTATATTACGTGTACTATATAACATGGTGTTTTGAAGTGTAAGTTAATGTTTTCTGCTTTGGTTGTGTTGGTAGCTCACTTTTGGTCATAACCATGGTCTTCCAAAACAAAAAATATAAAAATGTGTTTTTAAAAACAGACGTGTTATTCTGTAAGATGGGAAACCATGATAGTCTGCTTGTGTTCACAAGGACTTCCCCTCCTAACCCTCCCCTTAGGTTTATAGAGAATTTATCCCCTCCTTACCCTGTTCCATCATGAAGTGATGGATTTTGGGACTTAAAGGCTCCTCTGTGCACCACCCACTATGGAAGCAGAATGACGAAGTCTGTTAGTTATGTAGGCTGCCATTTCCTCAAATTGTTTGTTGTCTTCAGTTCTACAAATTATTAAAGGTAGGACTTACATTTACAAATACCTGCTTGCCAATCTGCAATTTAACTAATGTGAAAGGCTACATAAAGTACAGTGTCAACCTTAATTTCTGCTCACTAGTAAAATGGAATAACTTCATAATTTCTGATGATGTCTGGCACATCAACCTTGATTTCTGCTCACTAGTAAAATGGATTGTGATTGTGCTGTTCCATTTGTATAAAAAAACTGGGTTTGGTTATTTTTGAGCATATGTTGAGGGACATGAATTGGTAAAGTTTTTGACAGTTAATGTAGAAAGTTGATTTTTATGGTTGCTATTTGGCCTAACCATGATATTGAGTATTTTTTCCAGTTCTTGATAATCTGCAATCTGTAAGGGTGACATAACTCAGCTTTTAAAGGCCCTGATAAGAAAGTGGTAATTGTTACCAGAAGCGCACCTGCCAAAACCTTGCCTCAGGTGGCCTTACCGCGAATAATAAACTGGAAATTCTGCTCTTCTAGTTGTTAGAGGTGGGTGACGTTGCAGTGGCCGCCTCAGGGGCAAGAATCGCCCCTGATTGATAAACATGAAATAACTATAAAGAAGAAGATGATAGAAAACTTTGGTTATTACCAAGCCCTTGGCAACTGTTAACAAAGGAATATCACAAATATCTTCATATCAGTGCCTGCTACAACATCCCAAGGTTGTGTTGCAGCTATTTTATTTTGACACAGTAAAAGCTTTATAGAGAAGTTATTTAAAAAGTGATTTTGGCGATGGTTGTAATAAAAAACGCTCATCCTGGTGGTCCAGTGGTGCGGTGGGGATGCCCACCATGCCCCTCCTCTTCGGCCACCATGTTGCATATTGACGTGGATGCCCTGGCGTAATGTCGCTGGCGCGCAATGGTGTGAAAATCAAGCACTATATAAAGATCGTTCGGGCATTCAGACCTTGCCCATTATAGGTTTATTCCTGGTGGTGTTTGAGCTTTGAGCTAATCTGTATTTTGATCTTGATTCCTGTTTTGAGCCCTGCCTGGCTTTTGACGATTCTGAACTCCTGTATCCTGACCCTTGCCTGATATTAGACTACCTCTTCTGCTAAATCCCTCTGATTGATCTCCTGGTTTTGACCCTTGCCTGTCTGACTACGTTTATTCTCTGCCTGCCTCGACCCGGCCTGATCTGATTACTCTATTGTCTAACGCCTTGTACTTCGACCTTCTGCACAAAAGACTTTACAGTTGTGCCCCTCTGCTTGTCCAGAACCCCTCGCCTTGAACCTCTCATTTTAAGACCTGTAGGCATCTGAGTAGCTGATGGCTACTCCCGAGGCCAAAGGCAGCTGCTACAGGAAGAAGCACGAGCCAAGACCAGGGTGCTTGGCAATCGGTTCTGGATTTAGGGTGCCAACCGTGACAATGGTTGTATTCTGAGTCTGGTTAAGATCCAGACCTTTGTAATGTTAAGTACTGGTTTTCTTTCCAAAGAATAATAGCAAACATTGACACCTCTAGGGTACTGTTGACTGTATCCTCCTGGGCCTTGTACATAATGTACCCAGCCAAAGCACCATGCCTCTACTGGTATGTCGGAGCATAGTTTTGAGTATATTTAAAGGTCTTGTTTACGGCTTAAAAGCTGGTGATAGTCTCCCACTGATATTGTCGGATGGACAATACATGCAGAGATATTATCGGTAGCCGACAGAAATTTTCTAACCTGTCTGATCCCCTGAACGACCGATCATCAAAGCAGGAAAAATGTTGGGACACTCCACACACGGCCCAAAAATCTGAGATAATCTTGCTTCTATGGCCAGCCTTATTCTCTTTTAACATCTCTGAAGCAGTTCCAGTTCATCTACACTATGGATCAAATGAACGAATATTCGCTTTGATTTCCTGTACTGCAGACTTAACAGCAACCAATACAGCTGAGGTTAGTGAGTCATGTCGGTCTCTTAGCTGTTGAGCAAGAATGTCCATTTGGGACTGTTACAGTAGTTGGAGATTAGTTATCTTCATTTAGATAAGGCAGATGAGCTCTAGAACTTGCTCACCAGTGCCATCTTAGTTCTTAAGATTTACCAGAAGCTGCCAGGCTTTGGAACAAAAAATAATGGTAGCATGTCTTTCTTCTTTCTTTAATTTCCACTCTTACCTGTACAGTCAATTTCAAGCACATTGTTGCTGATTCTGGAGATGTTTTTCTTAAATAGTGTGGAGCTCAGAGCCCTTGCACCCTCATGGATACATTCTGCATATGGTCCTCACTCAATCAGTCAATCTTTTGAGAAGGCTCACTGGTAGCACCTTGAACCTGATTACTTTGCTTCAAGAGACAGTCTGAGCCATGGCTGTAGTTCCAAAATTACAGCTCCTAAGAAATGTCAAAATGCCATTCCTCCATCTTATTTTGGGAATATCTAATTGCATAATTTTGGGGCTATAGGCTGTGGCTCACTATGACACTAAGAATCTGTATCTCAGTGGGCATGAGAAAGAGTGAGAGTGGCAGATTTGTTAAAATTCTGGATTACGTTTTGCCGCAATTCTGCTGTACAATGCTACATACAATTTGCTGCAACTTTACAGTTAATTTTCGCATACTAGAAAAAATTACATACAGGTACATTTTGAGTGAGATTCTTAATATGGAGTGTATAACAGAGTGCTGTTGCAGACTTGCATTTATTGAAGAGACCAAACAACCTATTCACACTAGGATAAGCCAATACATGGAAGAAACTATGTCTATGAAGATTCTCATTTATCCAGGTCATGATATACAGTATGTAATAGAATTAATTCAAAGGCAACTGGACATTTAGTGGGGAATGTAATTAAAGTCGCAAAGAGCAAAACAATTCGCACCATTAAGAAGAAAAATGCACATCTTGCAATGTAATATTGTTCCTTAAACGGTTATTGCATTGCGAATTTTAATTGCGCATTGTGAATTTTAATTGCACACTCTTGAAGTGCTTAAAGGTGTCAACATAACGACTTTTTCAGTAAGAAGTTTTATTACATTTGCTGCGCATTGGCACAAACTATAAAATTTGCAAATGGTCTTCCACTGTCAGAAGTGGTCACTAAACAGTTTCCGGGTTCGCAAAAGCTATATTAAATTCATGCACACTAACATTTGTTTGCGCAAAGGCATAACTTTTTGCATTGCGAATAGTTTTTCAGTAACCGACTTTTATTACATTCCCCCGTTTCACTTTTACTTTTAAATATTTCACCCCTCATCCGAGTGGCATCTTCAGTTCAACTGAAGTGGTAGGGAATTCCCCGGCATTTAAGACAGAAGGTGTGCCCTAAAGATTCAGCAACAAAACACATAAAGCACAATGTAGTCTATGCTGTCCAGTGTGGTGAAGAGCAGTGCCGGGCCTACTCGGTGGGGCACCCTAGGCAACCCGGCCAAGTACTTCGCTCGCGCATGCGCAGAAGTGTGCGAGCGGCAAGGAAGCGCGAGTGTGCCTGCGCAGAATCCGCGCGAGTGTGCCTGCGCAGAAAATGCGAGCGTGCGCATGCGCAGAAAACCATACTCTACGTAGAACTTCAGCCACAGCTTCTGAACAGCGGTCAGAGCTAGGGGAAGGCGTCAGAAGAGGTATGTGCCTGACGCCCATGTGCCTTTGCGCCCTAGGCAAGTGCCTCTTCTGCCTACCCCTAGTTCCGGCCCTGGTGAAGAGTGCTCCAATCCATACATTGGGGAGACAAAACAACTGCTTTGTAAGAGTATGGCCCAACATAGAAGGGATAACTCCTCAGGACTAGACTCAGCAGTCTATCTACATCTCAAGGAAAAGGGACACGACTTTGAGGACAGTGATGTACACATTTTGGATAGAGAGGAAAGATTGTTTGAACAAGGTGTGAAATAGGCCATTTATGCCAAAGTGGAAAATCCATCTCTGAACAGAGGAGGGGGTCTGTGACACAGCTTGTCATCAACGTACAATGCTGCTTTGACATCCTTACCCCGTCGGCTTCACAACAATTCATACTTCCAGTCATGGACATTGAAAGTACTGTTTCTATTTTTGCAGATGATACTAAATTGTGCAGAACTATAGGTTCCATGCAGGATGCTGCCACTTTGCAGAGTGATTTGTCTAAGTTGGGAAACTGGGCAGTAAACTGAAAAATGAGGTTCAATGTGGCAAAAATAATATAAATGCAAGTTATACACTAAATGGCAGTGTGTTGGGAGTTTCCTTAAATGAGAACGATCTAGGGGTTTTTGTAGATAACAAGTTGTCTAATTCTGAGCAGTGTCATTCTGTGGCTACTAAAGCAAATAAAGTTCTGTCTTGCATAAAAAAGGGCATTAACTCAAGAGATGAAAACATAATTCTGCCTCTTTGTAGGTCCATGGTGAGGCCTCATCTGGAGTATGCAGTGCAGTTTTGGACTTCAGTCCTTAAGAGGGATATAAATGAGCTGGAGACAGTGCAGAGACATGCAACACTTGGTTAGAGGGATGGAAGACTTAAATTATGAGGGTAGACTGTCAAGGTTGTGGTTGTTTTCTCTGGAAAAAAGGTGCTTGCGAGGGGACATGATTACACTTTACAAGTACATTAGAGAACATTATAGACAAATAGCAGGGGACCTATTTACCCATAAAGTGGATCACCGTACCAGAGGCCACCCCTTTAGACTAGAAGAAAAGAACTTTCATTTGAAGCAATGTAGGGGGTTCTTCACAGTCAGGACAGTGAGGTTGTGGAATGCACTGCCGGGTGATGTTGTGATGCTGATTCAGTTAATGGGTTAAGAGGGGCTTGGGTGATTTTTTTGGACAGACATAATATCAAAGGCTATTGTGATACTAAACTCTATAGTTAGTATAGATATGGGTATATAGAATTTATGTGAAAGTAGAGAGGGGTGTGTGTATGGATGCTGGGTTTTCATTTGGAGGGGTTGAACTTGATGGTCAACCCAATTTAACTATGTAACTATCTACACTGAAAGATTAACACCTGACTCTATGAGACTCATGGTACCATTGTGACTGGATCACACTTTCACACATCTGGGATTTGCACTGCGTATCTTGACAGCGCTATATAAATAAATGATGATTTTCAGCCAACACCTTACTGAAGTTCAACCATTGTGTTCGGATGTCTATGACTCTACTACCCTCAAGAGTTTGAATGCCTGGGAATTCCCTACCACTTGAGTTGAACTGAAGAAGTCACTCAGATAAAACAGTGAAACGTTTTCAAGAAAAACTCTAAGGGGGTTATATACTAAACTCCAAATGCAGAACCCCCGAGGATGGAAAAGTCTGAATCTGAAAATCCAGCATCTCAGACCTGTCGAGGTTGCCTATAAGTCAATGGGAGAAGTCCAAATGATTTTTTGATGTGTGCTAGGTTTCCTGCAATACCCTGAAGTTTTCAGAGTTTTCGGGTGAAAATTGCAAAAAAATCATGAAAATCGGATGAAAAAGTCTGAAGAATTCGTGAAAATCAGATTTTTTTTCCCGGAAAGCACATTTTAAGTAAAATGTAATAATAAATAAGCGTAAAAACCCAATTGGATTTGATCAGAGTTTGTAGCAGAAAATATTGAGATAAATTCGGACTTTGATAAATAACCCCCTAAATGACCAGTTGCCTTTGAATTAATTCTACTAGATACTGTATTTGGAAGAAACTGCTTCAATTTCAAGCTCCTTTGCATTTTTACGTAGCTCAACACACAGTAGCTTTCCTGGGATTTTCCTGTTATAGTGCTTGTTGCCCCCCCCCCCGATACACACACATCTTACAGTTCCAACATTTTGGATATATATATATATATATATATATATATATATATATATATATATATATATATATATATATATATATATATATATATATATATATATATATATATATATATACAGACAAACTTTGTATTCCAAAATTCTTACTAGACAGTATGACATATTGATTTATTTAGTCATAGGGTGGCAAGAACCTCCACCTCCATGTATGAATGCTACAACATTTTTTCATTGAGATGCACAATTGCCTGTGCTTACCGAGTATTCCTCTGTACCATGTAAGGTTCATTAAAGTTGCTTTGTACCTTTGTACCTTATACATTTTCTGTCCTTAAGTCAGACCATGAGGGGTCATTATGATTTCAAATTACTTGAGAATGAGGAGAGAGACGTGAGACACATTGCATAGTGTATTGCCATGAGGATGAAGCCAAATATTCCTATAAAGGAGAAGGAAAGGCTAAAATTAAGTAAGCTTTATCAGAAAGATCTATATAAATACACCAGTAAACCCTCAAGTAATGCTGCTCCTCTGTCAAAAGAATCACTACATTTCTTTCCTTCTATGGAGTACACATGGGCTTCTGTATCAGACTTTCTTCTGTCAGCTTAAACCTCCAGGGCACGGGCTTGAGCATACTCAGTTTGCTCTTTTCTCCCCCTCTCCCTCCCCTCTTCCTCCTCCCCTCCCTGCTGTAATCTGAGCCCAGAGCTATGAGTGATCAGGGAAAGACTCATGCAGGAAGTTATGTCACACAAAACTAATATGGTAGCTGCTATGTTAAACAAACTGTCACGGTTAGCACCATAAATTCAGAACCGATGCTAAGCACCCTGTTCTCAGCTCTTGCTTCCGCTTTTAACAGCCGCCTTTCACCTCGGCTAGTCGGATGTCGCCAGGTCTTATTAAGAGAGGTGCAAAGCGAGGGGTTCTGAACAAGCAAAGGGGCACAACAGTAATGCAAAGTCTTTTGGGCAGAAGGTCGCGGTACAAGGTGTAGACAGAAAACAAAGTCCGATCAGGCCGGATCGGGGCAATCAGAGTACAAACTGAGTCAGGCAGGCAAGGGTCAAACCAGGAGGTCAATCAGCAAGGATACGGAATAAACAAAGTCGATTAACAGGCAAGGGTCAGGATACGGAGGTCAGAATTGTCAGAAGCAGGCAGGGGTCACAACAGGTAGTCAAATCACAAAATATCAGAAGCTCAAATAGCACAGACGCACCAGGAACTCGCAAGGAGATAACCTATAACGGGCAAAGTTCTGCAGCCCAAATGCGCCTTTTAAACTATTTGAATTTGGCGCCATTGGCAATGACACAATCATGCCAGCGTGATTGCGCACAGAAAACCTGGAAGTGCTTGCCGCTTGCGCCCTAAGGCAGTGCATCGCAGGACACCAGAGGATTAACACCACACGGTGGGCGTCCCCGTCTGCCCACTGGACCACCAGGGTGAGTGGCCGTTACACAAACAGAGAGCTTCTGAAGCTGTTTACTCAGGCAAAGCATTGTCCGGAATAAATATAGTGTTATAGCTTGCACTACTGTGACTAATCTGATGGTAAAGAACTGCCTTCGTAGCTTTCCTTCTACGTTAAGTGTATCATTTTGTGTGGACTTTTGTGCTTTCTATAAATGTATGTATTTATGTGTGTCTGTACAGGTGTGTGTTTGTATAACCTGATGGACGTTTGTCTAATTTTAACCCAATCTCCAAGTTGAAATTTGAACTTTAAGAAGTCTCCCTTAAATCTGCTTTTTATACTTGTCTGTGTTTTGACAATAAGACACAATTTTGCTTGTTGAAGTGATATGCCATAATCTGCATTACCAAGGCACATGTGTCAATACGAACGCTTGCTGGAAGACAGAAATAACTGTTTACTTTAATGGTAACAAATTGTATTTTATATAAATATATACTGTATATAAACATTCATTTGTACAGCAAAATGAATTTTCATGGCTCACCATCCCCTTAGTAAAAAAAAAAAAATACAAGCATAAAATTCATTAAAATAAATAAAGGAATAACCAATAAATTGTATCGATAGTATAATAACATATATACCTAGCTGGGTGCTGAGTATATATCTATAGCTATAGAGTATACCTATATATATATATATATATATATATAGATATAGATATAGATATAGATATAGATATAGATATATATATAGATATATATATATATATATATATATATATATATATATATATATATATATATCTTAATTTTAGTCCATATATTATGGGTGCAAAGCAATGGGTGCAGTTTAATGAAGAAAAACGAAATGTTGGAGCAAGGCACTCCAGTAAGTCATGCATAGATCAGACAAATAATAAGTACAAATAGAAATATTTTATTTGTATAAACAACTCATGACTAACGCGTTTTGTGTCACTAGGGTATGACTAAGTGTCCTTGTGACACGAAACGCGTTAGGCATGAGTTATTCATACAAATAAAATATTTCTACAGTTTGCCTTCTCATGTGTCACTTGCAATTGTGGTTGTTTGTCCCTATCACTTTATGTTGCCCAAACACTGGATTGTCAATGAAAATACTTTGTGTTTTTTTTTTTTATGCTTTGACCTGTCAGTGTGGTGTATTTGCTAATGTTCTTGCATTCTCAGCTCTGAATATCTGAGTGAGTGAGGAAGACACTATTAAATATGACCAATACATTCAAACCCTAATATGAGGTTAAAGCGGTGGTTCACCTTTAAGTTAAGTTTTAGTATGTTATTCAATGGCTAATTCCAAACAACTTTTCAATTGGGCTTCATTTTTTATTTGATATCGTTTTTTAATTATTTGCCTTCTTCTTCTGACTCTTTCCAGCTTTCAAATGGGCCTGACCCCATCTAAACAGATGCTCTGTAAGGCTACAAATTATTGTTATTACTACTTTTTATTACTCATTTTTCGATTCAGGCCTTTCCTATTCATATTCCAGTCTCTTATTCTAATCAGTGGATAATTGGTAGGATAATATGGACCCTAGCAACAACATTGCTGAAATTACAAACTGGAGAGTTGTTGAATAAAAAATAAACAATTTAAAAACCACCAATAATGAAAAATGAAAACCAGTTGCAAATTGTCTCAGGATATCACACTCTACGTCATACTAAAATTAATATTAAAGGTGAACAACCCCTTTACAAAAAATATTCTTTTTTTAGTTGGCTGACCTATATTAGATATCCAGTTGTAACTAAGTACACATTTTGTACTTTTTATGTAAATTATTTTGTTGGTGTGTTTAGCATTTTTCATGAAAAAAATATATTATATACCTTTTTATTCCTATGTAAAAAAAAAAAAAAATAATAAAAGTTTGTGGCTGGTCAATCCTTTACAATACACGTTTTCATAAAACATATATAATGCACTTTAAATTACTTCCAGCTGGTGTAGCCACATAAGTGACTTTTGTGATTTCATGGGGAATTATCAAGAGTTTGAGTTGGAGTTTCCTGAATATTTGGATTTCCCAGCATTTTAAAATTTATATTTATCTACACTTCCCTGACTGTCCAGAAATTCTATTTTGTGTGTGTGTAAAAAAAAAAAAAAAAAAGTGTTTATCAGGCTTATGCAGTCTTACTCGACTGACTATGGTAGAAAATAGAACTTTTTACCAATTGAAAACACTTTTCTGCATTATTTTGATTGCTAAACAAAGCTGGAAAAAATCTGTGACGTGTAACATGTTAATAACTTTCTGTTCTGTTAATCGCTTACTTTTTGTACTCGTGATTGAAAACATCTGTTGCTATGTATGTAACTTTGTTAGCAGTATCCACAGTGCTAGTACAGTTATAGGATCCGTTATCTGGAAACCCGTTAATCCACAAAGCTCTGATTATGGAAGGGCAATTTCCCATATATGCCATTTTATCCATAATAAAACCATACCCTGATCTGAACGAACATATAATTTAACCTTATAACCAGGCTATTCGGTTTATTTAATAGTTACATGAACTTCTAGTCTAGGCTTAAGGTATGATGATCCAAATTATGGAAAGATCCATTATCCAGAAAACCCCAGGTCCGAAGCATTTTGGATAACAGGTCCCTTACCTGTAGTACACTTGCCTATCACGGTGAGCGAGGGGTACTTTCCTACTGGTGGTCAGCGACTAACTAATGAATCTAGTGCTCAGTAATGTGTAGGTCCCTATTTTGCAGGTTTTGGCTAGGCCCGGAAAAGATATAACATACTTAAAGTGTATAAAAAGGACAGTAGAGATTATTACATAATAAATATACAAACATATATAATATAGTAATATAGTAATAAAAACTGAATCACATTAAGTGAATGCACAGTATATCTTGGTATATTAGAGCTCAGTTCTAAGTATAATAATGTATTATTAAAGGAATTGTTCAGTGTAAAAATAAAAACTGGGTAAATAGGCTGTGCAAAATAAAAAATGTTTCTAATATAGTTAGTTAGCCAAAAATGTAATATATAAAGGCTGGAGTGATTTGATGTATAACATGTCAGTCAGAACACTACTTCCTGCTTTTCAGCTCTCTTGGTTTACACTGACTGGTTACAAGGCAGTAACCACTTAGAGACTTGAGGGGGGGGCCACATCATATCTGTTGCTTTTGAATCTGAGCTGAATGCTGAGGATCAATTGCAAACTCACTGAACAGAAATGTCCCATGTGGCCCCCCCTTCAAGTCGCTGACTAACTCAGAGTTATAGAGCTGAAAAGCAGGAAGTTGGATTCTGGCTGTTTTATTAGACATCTGTTCACTCCAGCCTTTATACATAACATTTTTGGCTAACTAACTATATTAGAAACATTTTTTATTTTGCACAGCCTATCTATTTACCCAGTTTTTATTTTCACACTGAACTATTCCTTTAAGGCTTTAGACTATCTACAGCAGAGCCATGCCTCCAAAGGACATCAGTCACCTTCCCACTCGTTGTACCATCACCATACAGTATATATGCATTCAGCTAGATTAGATGACTCAGTCAAGTAAGACAACCAGTTGTGATGGGCAAGGGTGGGCTTAGCACAGTGGGAGCAAAGGCTATCATGTAAAATTGGAGAAAAAAAATCCAGGGATGGATTTAAAGTCTTTGCACCCTTAGGCCAGGCTACTCCATGCCACCTACTCTTTGGCAACCCTACCACTACCTGTCACAACTACCTACTGTGATCAGCAGCAGTGTCCCCTCTACTATAAGGACCCACCCCTGAACTTGACCTGTCCATTGCACTACCAAAGGAAAGAAATAAGGAGCCACGCTAAGGACACAAGGTTTGACAGGTAGTGGTCCCCAGTGTGGCTCCCTAGCAATACCGCAATTGGGCGGCATGCCACGCACAAAAAGAACCTAAAAAGGCATTTGTGGCATTCCGACAAATCTGGGCCTGAACAAATCCATGACTGTGCCCTAAGCACAAGCCTCTGCTGCCTATCCTAATTCCATAGTAATTACAACATCACTACATACCACACTCTAATCTATCCTTGCTCTGATTCAGGTCTATAAAATATTTATTTTAGTTTCTGTTTCACAAATGAACTGTATGTGAACGCAAACATACTTTAGAATATAAACTCCATGCATATTTTATAGATTTTTTTTTCACTTATGTATTTATGTAAGCTTAACATTAATAATAAAACCTTTTTCTCCCTAACAGTGCCTCCAGTAATAAGAGTTTATCCAGAAACTCAGGCTCAGGAGCCTGGAGTTTCTGCCAGCTTGAAATGTCATGCGGAGGGCATACCTAGTCCAAAAATTACATGGCTGAAGAATGGTGTTGATGTAACTCCAAGGCTTTCAAAACAACTCACAGTCCTAGGTAAGGCAGAGATTATTCCTTTTGTAAACCATATCAACCTCTTGTTCAAGATGACCCCGAGTGAATTCAATCACTACATTTCTTTCCCAAAAAAGTGTTACTTTTACTGTAAACACACACCAGTCTGGGGAAATTTCACATTTATACAAGTCTATAAAAGCTGACTAGGAAAGCAAGGTAAGATGCCGATGCATCTTTTTTCTAAATGGAACAAGGGCAGAGAACAAATCAGTATATTGAATTCACTTGGAAACCCCAGTGACTTAGGGATTCCTTTAAACGTGGCAACAAATAAAAATAGAAATGTATGCAATTTGCTCTCTAGTATGAGATCTACAGTAGAATGAAATCTAAAGGAGAATAAAAAGTAAAATCACGAGGGGTACCAAATGTTAGGCACCACCCAAGTTTGTAATCACTTATCTGATACCCTAGAGGGTTGTTCCTGTTAGCAGGAAACTGCACCATCCTGGGTTATTTCTCAGCGAGTGATCTACTTGAGCTCTTTGTTCTTCAGTGGCCCCAGACCAACATACAGTATGTGCAGTAATGTGAAAAAGACAGCATTTGCTTATGGTTCAGCCTTTCATTCTGCTGTGCAGGGCCGGAACTAGGGGTAGGCAGAGAAGGCACGTGCCTAGGGCGCAAAAGTGGAGGTTCTTACTCCTACCCCTAGTCCGGTCCCTTCTCTGCCGACCGCCCACTTGCTCTGGTCAATTTGAGATTTGATCCACACGAGCGCCTATTCCTGCACAAGCATCTATTCGCTATGCTCACGCGCATGCGTGCACCCAGACGGTGCCCTAGGCAACCTGGCTGGATTGGCCTGGCTCTGCTACTGTGCCATGCTCATCCTCAGGGCTGGAACTAGGGGTAGGCAGAAGAGGCACGTGCCTAGGGCGCAAATGTGGAGGGGCGCAAGGCACCATACCTCTTCTGCGCCTTCAGAAGGGGGCAATGTAGTCGGTCGGGTTGCCTTGGGCGCCCGACTGACTTGGCCCAGCACTGCTCATCCTGTGCAATGTATGAAGGAGCAGGATAAAGATCACTCCATGGTGCTTGCTGAGAAGAACCCTGGGCTGTTGCAGTTTTCTGCTAGCAGGAGCACTGGCCCAACATATCAGGTAAGTGATTGGCACCAGGGTCGGCAAGACACTGGGAAACAGTACCGGGTCAAATCGTATGCTCACCGAAGATGCGCCACATCTAGGGGAAGGCGGCAGAAGAGGTACGTGCCATAAAGGAGAACATTTGTTCCACTCTTAAAATTAGCCAAGGAAGAATATACATAGTGATGAGTGAATCTGTCCTGTTTTGCCAAAAAATTCACAAAACTGAGTAAAGATTTGTGAAATGGCGAAAAAATTGCAAAAACACATTGAAGTCAACTTTTTTACGCATGCAACAATTTTTTCTCACTCCAAATGCATTAAAATCAATAGAGTTTTTTCTATTAGCGACTTTTTTTGTCTCAGTGACTTTTTTGGCCAAATGCATTAAAGTCCATGGGCATTTTTTATTATGGGGTCTTTTTTGTCTTGGCGGCAATTTTGTCTTAGCGATTTTTTTGCCGCTGCAAACTTTTTCTCGGCAGATTTATTTTTAGTTTTGCAAAAAAATTTGCAGATGGCAAAATACCGAAATTTACCGCAAATCCATGCCTGGAGAAAAAAATTTGCTCATCACTAGATATACAATAAGATAGAGGGCGGCCCACAGTATTTTTAACTGAATCAAAAGTTTCTCATACTGCACCAAATGATTTGTGTCTGTGATTATAGTAGACAAGATTGACTGAATTGGATTTAACCTTATTGAAATATTGCTATGTTGCAGCAAATGGAAGTGAGCTTCATATCGCTAGTGTACGTTATGAAGACACCGGAGCTTATACATGCATTGCCAAGAACGAGGTTGGAGTAGATGAAGACATTTCTTCCCTTTTCATTGAAGATTCTGCAAAGAAAACCTGTAAGCACTGACAAAGCCTGATCGACTGTTCTATCTAATTGTACACTGTAAATTTAGTTGTCTTCAGATATTAAGAGACATGTTATTCTGGGAAGACCTGGTGCTTTTCGAATAAGGGGTCTTTCCGTATATCGACTAATGAATTATTTAAAGGGGCTATTCACCTTTTAGTATGTTGTAGAGAATGATATTCTGAGACAATTTGAAATCAGTTTTCATTTCTTTTTATTTCAATTTCTAATTAAGCAGCTATACAGTTTTCAATTCTAGCAAGCCGGTTGCTAGAGCCCAAATTAGCGTAGTAACCATGCATTGATTTGAATAAGAGACTGTAATATGAATAGGAAGATGAGTATTAAAAAGTAGCAATAACAATACATGTGTAGCCCTACAGAGCATTCGTTTTTTTAGATGGGATCAGTGACCCCCCTTTTGAAAGCTGCAAAGAGTCAGAAGAAGTAGGCAAATAATTTAAAAAAAAACTATAAAAAAAAATGAAGACCAATTGAAATGCTGCTTAGAATTATCAATTCTAACACATCCTAAAGGTTAAGTTAAAGGTGAACCGCCCTGTTAAACATTAAATAAACCCAATAGGATTATCTTTAAATAAGGATTAATTATATATTTGTTTGGATCAAGAACTAGGTACTGTTTTATTATTACAGAGGGGAAAAAAAAGGAAATCATTCTATTTGCTTAAAATAGAGTCTATGGGAGAGCTTTCCGGATAACTGTTTTCCAGATAATAAAATAAAAGTAAAATTAAATAAACCCAATAGGATTGCTAGCTTTAAATAAGGATTAATTATATATTAGTTGGGATCAAGTACCAGGTACTGTTTTATTATTACAGAGGAAAAAAAGGAAATCATTCTGTTTGCTTAAAATAGAGTCTATGGGGCAAGTTCACTGAAGCGCGAAGCGGCTAACGCTAGCGAAAATTCTCCAGCATGACGTCATTTCGTTACTTTGCCGATTTACTAACAGGTGCTGGCGTAAATTCGCTAGGGAAGTGGACTAACTCTAGCGCTACTTCACACCCTTACGCCAGGCAAAGTTGCGCCATGGCTAAGGGACGTAACTACGCTAATTCACTAACTTGCGCATTTTACTGAATGTTACCTCTTGCGCCAGACTTGCCTTCGCCACCTCAGACCAGGCAAAGTGCAATAGAGTAGATAGGGCTTGCTTCAAAAAAAAAAGTCCCAAAAAACGTTGGCGTTTTTTAGTTTTTTAAGGGTGATAGGCTGAAAAAGATTGTAATTTTTTTTTGGGTTACCCTCCTTCCCCCCTACATTTCCTAACATATGGCACCTAAACTATACAGTGGGCACGTGTATAGGGCAAAATAAGAACTCCCAGGCTTGTGTTGTTTAATGTATTTGCTGCTACATATACATCCATTGTACTTTAACTTGGCGCCGTATACAAATTAGGCATTGTTAGCGTAACTTCGCTTTGCTTGACAAATTAACGCTAGCGCAACTTCACTACCTTCCGCCTCCCTGAGTGCAACTTCGGATTTTAGTGAATTATCGGCGACCTGGTGAAGTGCAGCAAAGGCGTAGCTAGCGTATTTTCGACACTTAGTGAATTTGCCCCTATGGGTGATGATCTCCTATTTTAAGCTTTCTGGATAACTAGTTTCCAAATTAATAAAATAAAAGCACAACATAAAAATATTCCGAAATCAGTTTAAACACCAGCCATATATGGGCAATTTCCAGTTAACATGTTAGGCCTGATAGTTGGCATCTCTACTCAGAGGGGGGAAAAAAAATGTGCAATCAATATCATGGTTATTAAAAAAATGATTATGAATGATGTTCCCTTTCTTTTTTACTTCTGCAATCCCCTTTCTTACCATGTTAAGAAAAGCACTTAATAAAGCAAACCAGTTAGCATGTCAGTTCCCTAATAAGTTAAATGACCCACGGTTATTCTTCATACAGATCTATATCATATATATATGCCAACGATGTTCTGTTCAAAGGAGGCATTTCGATCTAAATTCTAATTAAATATATAGTTGCCTCCATAAAACGAACTTCATATAAATGGGAATGCTATTAATCTACACATAAAAACAGTTGGCTGCATACATGGTTTATTCATGACATGGGGTATATTAGCTGTGATGGACACTAGAGCCTTTTAATCGCTTGAATTGCCTATTAACTGTACATTTTTTTTCTCTAACGGTTTCCAAGCTTGTGATAGCCTAATAATGTATTCAATTTGGCAAGTTCATTAGCAGCTTTGACCTAATGTCAGCACATAGCAGGAATCCATCACCAAAAGCAGTTTCAGCTTTATAAACCTTGTAGATTATTTGCATTCATCTCTGATGAGCCGTGCTGTGGCAAAAACAAGCGACATTAAGTGGGCAGTGATCTTTATCCTATAATCAGGCAAGATGACAAAAAAGGGCGTCACCTTTTGGCTTAAAAAGCAAACGTCTCCAGTTCACTTTCTTCAAAGAAATGAAGACATGACATCGTCTTGCGTCTTCATTATTCTGTAACACAGGCATTTTTAAATTGGTGCCCTGAAACAGTCAATAAGGGTACAAAATTATTCAGCCTCATGATGTAGAAGGCTTTAGTAACAGAGTGAATAATATAGAGAACACAGAAATGCTGCTACTGCCATGGGAAAATAGTTGTTTTTCAAAACGCATCACTTAATACTGCTGCTCCAGCAGCATTCTGCACAGAAATCTGTTTTTCAAAAGAGCAAACAGATTTTTTTATATTTAATTTTGAAATCTGACATGGGGCTAGACATATTGTCAGTTTCCGAGCTGCCCCCAGTCATGTGACTTGTGCTCTGATCTACTTCTGTCCCCTCTGATCAATCCCCAGCAGCCTAACAACGAGGGGTGATTCTGGCCCCTCCGTTGCCTGAGGCAGCAGCAGTTGCTGCCACCCCCTCCCCCGTGCGCTTACTTTTATGCGCCTGAGGGGGTCAGGGGGGTCCACGAGGGCGGCAGAGAGGGCCAGTACACTAGCACAGAGAGCCTAACTGCGCTCTCTGCACGAGAAGAGCCGAATTTCCAGTTTGAAAACTGGAAATTCTGTTTTTTAAAGTGCCAGGTGCAGCATTTTTGCCGCCTCTGGTACCTAGTGGGGCGCTGCCGCCTGAGGCAAAGCGCCCCTGCTAACAACAGAACAATGGAAAGGTAACCCGAAAGCAGCTCCCTAACAGAAGATAAAAGCTCCTTGCTAGATCTAAGAACAGCACTCAATAGTAAAATCCAGGTCCCACTGCGACACATTCAGTTACATTGAGTAGGATAAACAACAGCCTACCAGAAAGCAGTTCCATCCTAAAGTGCTGGCTCTTTCTGGAAGCACATGACCAATGACCTGGCATGGCTGCCTACACACCAATATTACAACTTAAAAAAAATACACTTGCTGGTTCAGGAATGAGATTTTATATTATAGAGTGAATTATTTGCAGTGTAAACAGTGTAATTTAGGAATAAAAAATACATCATAACAATCATGACAGAATCCCTTTAAACCGAAAAAAAATAACTATGCCAGAAACTGTTTAATTAGTTAGTATGACAAGTTCTGATACAATGTTTGGCATGTTATCTTTCAGTGCATTGAATGATGGTCCAACAAAAATTCTACTTATTTGTTTATTAAAGCATTCTATTGTGAGGGTTTGTTCTTATATAATGTACGGGAATAATCTCACAACTGTAATTCTGTCTACTCAACTTCAACTGATAAAACCTATACTTGTCTCATTATTTTGCAATTGTAAAGTATTTTTCAGTTTGATTTTTAAATCTAAATTTTATGTTTCATATTATTTATACAATATCTTTCTTTTCTTTTTCTTTTTTTGTTCATTTCGGACTTTGTGGACCTTCTACTGACCTAGTGGCAAACATTCTGTGGAGGGAGGAAGGTAATTATATAACTATTCTATATAATCTCAAATCCCATTTTTTCAAAAATATGGCAAAATTGTGTGTTTAATGTGCATACATACAATAGGGGTTTGTGGATAGTGGCATTAAACATGTCTTCTGAATCATTCTGTATGTGTGTGTGTGTGTGTGTGTGTGTGTATATATATATATATATATATATATATATATATATATATATATATATATACACACACACATATATATACATACATACATATATAGATATATTGATATAAATAGATATATGTATATATATATATATATATATATATATATATATATATATATATATATAGATATATATATATATATATATATATAGATATATATATATATATATATAGATATATATATATATATAGATATATATATATATATATATATATAGATATATATATATATATATATAGATATATATATATATATATATAGATATATATATACACATCTACTTAACCTGACACTATTTAACCAAATTAAATTAACTGTTTTTGGTACAGTGTGGTGACCTAAATTTAAATGTGCAGTTCACCTTCCAACACTTTTTTCAGTTCAGTTGGGTTCAGATTGTTCACCAGAAATAAAGATTTTTTCCAAGTACTTTCTATTTTCTATGTGTGACCGTTTGTCTAATATTGAAGTGTAAAGTGCCATTTTTCACCTTCTAAAGCAGCTCTGGGAGGGGGGTCGCCGACCCTGTAAACTGTTCTAAATTGATACATTTAGTTGAAACATTTCTTTTCTTTGTCCCTGCTGAGCAGAATCCCTGAGTTTCATTACAAGCAGCTGTTAGAATTGATACAATAGTTGCTAATACTCCAGAGATGCTGCTGAGAAATGTATCAACTAAATGCTCCAAAATTGTAAAAAGTCTGCACCTGAATTATTGAGCCGCCAGAATGAAGTACCTAGAGACAGGGACATTAAACTTTAAGTTTAGATTTTGGAAAAACGGTAAAAAATAAAAAATGGAAGGTAATTGAAAAAAGTCTTTATTTCTGGTGAACGACCTGAAAACAATTGAGCTGAAAAGTGTTTGGACTGCCATCCATTAGAAATATAAAAAAAAAATGTTTTTGCATTCAAATTTAGGAAGTGCAATACTTGAAAAATAATTAAAATGCACAGTCTCAATTATGCTATTAAGAAAAAATGTTCTTTGTGTTTGTCAAATATACACTATATTTTAGTGTCATTTACTGATTGAGTTCTAATCACAAATAAATTACATTTGCTAGTAAACCCATTATTAGATAGAAGCAATTAACATAGCAAAGTCATGTGTCTATCAAGTTTAACCTTTTGTCTAATTGATTTAGAGTAAGGCAAAAATAACCAACTTAAGTCTCTTCAATTTCATTCTTTACTCAAATGGCAGACCAGTCCCTTTATCGTCTTGGTAAGGGGCGGATTTATCAAGGGTCGTAGTGAAAATTCTAATTTAAAAAAATTGAATTTCGAGCTAATTTTTGTGTACTTTGACTAGGGAATTAGAAATTTAGAATTTCTGAATTTATCATGTACTGTACTTTTTAAAAATTCGACTTCGACCATTCGTCATCTAAAATCTGCCGAATTGCTGTTTTAGCCTATGTGGGACCTCTAGAACCTATTTAGAGTCAATTAATGGACTTTGAAAATTCGAAGGTTTTCTTTTTTAAAAAAAACTTTGAATCGAATTTGGTCGAATGAGCTATTACTTCGATTCGTACGATTCGAAATAGATCGAAAACGGACCTGTTTGGCCAAAAAAAACTTTGATTTAATTTCGGTTGGTCTTTTTGAATTTCAAAGTTTTTCAAATTCGAAATTCAACCCTTGATTAATCTGCCGTTAAGAATCCCTGGGTGTTCTTATATTGTTTGTAATTTGTTCTGTGTTTCTAAAGATGACCAAAACCCATTAGTTGTGGATAGGTACTCTAAAAATCTTTGTAGGGCTGCCACGTGTCAGACAGTCCAACAGAACAAACCAAGTACTATTTGATCCCAAGGAAATACCACTTGGCTCAGTGCTGCTCACCTCCTTCAACAACCACCCTCTTCTCTTGCTCCCTGCTGGTCCCTTTTTCCCAGACGCCCCACAATGCAAAGGCAGTGATGGGAGATCTTTAGCCAGAAATATAAATCCCCTATGCACACCCATATTCTCCTTACTGCTCCTATAATAGAAGCAAATCCTTCCCCATACACGCAGGTAAAAGCCAATCACAGTGCTGGACCTACGAGTAGGACTAGGCAGAATAGGTACATACCTAGGGTCCTAGACCCTCCTACGTCTGTTGCACCCCAGGCACATACATGCCTCTCCTGTCATCTCCTAGTTCTGGCCCTGCAATCTCCTAGTTCTGGCCCTGCAATCCAGTTTTTACAAGGACTGTCCAGCACAAAACCATCTGGGTTCTAAATTACAGACAAAATGCTACCAATATAATCTCAGAATTGAGTAAACTCTCAACCAGGGGCGCTCCACCAATGAGGCGAGTTGAGTCACTCGCCTAAGGCGGCAGCGCCCCCCTGGTTGCCAGAGGCGGCAAAAATTTGGACGTTTTCACGAAAATTTTGTGAAATGTGAACATTGTCACGAAAAAAGAGAGCAATTCGAACATTTTCACTAAAAATTCAAGCAATTCGAATGTTTTCACGAAAAAAATGACCAATTTGTACCTTTTCATGAATAAATCGAGCATTTAGAAAGTTTTCACTAAAAAATCTTGAAAATTGGAAATTGACGCCGGCAAATTTTTGCGGGAGATTCGTGAATTTATTTGCCAGAGGCGAAACTCGGGAATTCGATGTGAATACATGCCAGGCGAATTTATTCGCCCATCACTAGACTTGTTGCATTAGTTTTGTCGCCGGGTGTCGTTCCGATGGAAAACGCTTGTGGAGTTCTACCCTTAGGGGCATATTTATTAAGGGTCGAATTTCATATTGAAAAAACTTCAAAATTCGAATTCAAAAAGACCAACCGAAATTAAGTCAAAGAATCATACGAATCGAAGGAACAGCGCATTCGTTCGAATTCAATTCAAAGTTTTCCCCCCCAAAAAAACTTACATTTTTTTAAAGTCCACCAATTGACTCCAGGTGGGTTCGAGGAGGTCTCCCATGGTCTAAAACTGCAAGCGAATGGTTGAAGTCGAATTTTTAAAGAGACTGTACATGATAAATTTCGATATTCAAATTTTCTAATTCTTTTCAAATTCAAATAGAATTTGGACTATTCCCTAGTCGAAGTACACAAAAAATAGCTTGAAATTCGCCTTGACCTTTGATAAATCTGCCCCTTAGTGTGAGTAACTAGAAAATCTATTGACCTCAACTTTTCTTCAGATCTTCCTGGGCAGACATAATATTGGAGCTGAATTCCTGCTGTGGTATTTTGACCAAACATACATTTTTTTCAAGGGACTTCAAAAGCCAGACTCCCTTTCATGCACATGCTTGTCTGTTAATAGGCAAGTTAGATAGAGTCTTCAATCAATATGTTTTGCTGAACTCCTGCCATTTAACACTTGACTGATTCTTAAAGATGTAATAAGGCAAGAACAAAGATATCCCTGGTGTGTGCCATTTCTACTTCACAGCCTCTGAAGCTTTTTGAATAGATCAGTTATTTGTCTTCACCCCCATACACAGACTGCAGTATGGCTGACCTAAATTGCCCCCTCTGTGTTATAATTTTAAGGGGAAAACGTTTTTTTTCAAAACGCATCAGTTAATAGTGCTGCTACAACAGAATTCTACACTGAAATCCATTTTTCAAAAGAGCAAACAGATTTTTTTATATTCAATTTTGAAATCTGACATAGGGCTAGACATATTGTTAATTTCTCAGCTGCCTCCAGTCATGTGACTTGTGCTCTGATAAACTTCAATCACTCTTTACTGCTGTACTGCAAGTTGGAGTGATATCACCCCCTCCATTTCCCCCCACAGCAGCCTAACAACAGAACAATGGGAAAATAATGAGATAGCAGCTCCCTAACACAAGATAACAGCTCCCTGGAAGATCTAAGAACAACAATCAATAGTAAAAGCCAAGTCCCACGGAGATTGATTCAGTTACATTAAGAAGGAGAAATAATAGCCTGCCAGAAAGTAATTCCATCCTAAAGTGCAGGCACAAGTCACATGACTGGGGCAGCTGGGAAACTGACAAAATGTCTAGCCCCATGTCAGATTTCAAAATTGAATATAAAAAATCTGTTTGCTCTTTTGAGAAATGGATTTCAGTGCAGAATTCTGCTGGAGCAGCACTATTAACTGATGGGTTTTGGAAAAAAACATGTTTTTCCATGACAGTATCCCTTTAAGTCTATTCCATATTCAGAACAGCACAACACTGGTAGGACAGACTTTAAGATGTGCAGTTAATTTGCTTGCATGCCTTGAGGACCATCCATGAGTAGTGTTGCCACCCGGCCGGTATTTTACCGGCCAAGCCAGTAAAACACCAGCCAAGGCCGGGGCCGGTATTACAAATTTACCGGCAATGTGGCTGCCGGTAAATTTGTAATACACTTAAAAAAAGCCCGTGGCCTGCCCCCAGCCTGCGCCAAACGTACCTTTTTTCCTGGGCTTCTTGCCAAATTCGTGTGTTTGGCTCCGCCCCCTTTGATGTCACGATCCGGCCAGCCAATGGCGCACCCCGGCCCGTCCCCTTTATCGCCTCGGCCCTGCCCCTTTAAGACCGCCCCTCCACCTACCGGTAAAGGATATTTTAAAAGGTAGCAACCCTATCCATGAGGTGAAAGTCCCTTCTGTTCCAAAGCAACATGGCCTCATGAGGATTAGTTTTAATGTATAATTTTGAGTTTCATGTTCTGAAAAACTGATATTTTATGCTTCACATAACACTGCAAAAACCAGGCAATGCATCAAGGCTGGTGTGTAGGATGTGGACAGCCAGTTTGAGAGGCCTGGGTTATATTTTTTAATTCTGCCCATTTCCTCTACAGGATTGAGTGTGGGGAACATGTTTTATGTTTTTTCTGATGATGGAATCACAATAATTCAGCCAAGAGAATGTGAGATCCGGAGACAGATGAAGCCTACTGAGAGGATCCTTACAAGTTTTGTAAGTAGAATTAATTCTTTTCAACTTCTTTTTTTTTAAGTTTCTGCTAGTCTGTGCAAAGGAATAGTGTTCTTTTACCTAGTTTTTAAAAGCAGCATTTAGACCATTAAAGCATTTCCACATTTGCCAATTTTCCTGACACCTTGAGGATTGTGTCAAGTTTGAAAGTTCAACATTCCTAACATTCTTAGCAGTCTTAACTTCACAGACTTTTTGAATGTTAAAGTTTGAGTTCATTTTCTTTATTTAAACATTTTTAAAGGTTCTTTAAACCTTACTATGAGAAATATACATTTTAACTATGAGAAATTTGGCAGTAGGATGTGCTTGCTCATTATATTAATGTTTGGGTAACCCCAGGGCAGCAATCAGGGGGGCACAGGGAGTACTCCTATACTGGGCCCAGGCCTAAAGTGGGGCCCGACTGTGCTGCACTTATCTAAATAGCGGGGCCCCCCTTGACATCGCCAAAGCTGTGCCGCCTCTTCCGAAGTCCTGAACCACCATGAACTATCAGCAAAGATAATGTACAGATGGTACATGATCCCCAATAAGAATACAGAAAGCTGTCCCAAACGCATCACACCTCTGCTGGAGGTGCCAAGCGGAAACGGGAACCTCATTACATATATGGTGGTCTTCAGTAACGTAACTAGAGGGGGCGGGCCCTGGCGCGGGACGTGCAGCCGGGGCCCCCGTCCCCCTCCGTACGGCCGGAACTCCATCGAAGTCAGTGGCGTGCAAGCTGCCGGGGGGCCCTGAGGGAGTATTGACGCACTGTAAACCAACTCACAAAAAGAACTACAGGGATGAAACTCTTGTTCCACTCAGGTCTGTTTTTACAAGGCCATCGCACCCAACAGAAGGACAAACACACAAAAAAGGCAATTGCACAAATACTTCTGGCTAGCAGGAATTTACTAGCAAAAAGCTGGAAGAAGGACTCACTCCCGGCAATAACAGAAATAAAAAATTAAATAGATCGCATGCAACTATATGAATGGACATTCAACCAATCCCATCTTAAACCAGGCTGGTAGGAAATCCAGAGCAAGTCAAAAGGCAATACTTACACCCAATCCCAATTATCATAAAACTTGGTGCTTCAACTCAGCATAGCTATGAGAAAACCAATGACTGGAGATGAACAGGTTTGATACTTGATGAAACACGAAAAATAAGACTTACCTTGGGGAAAAAATATAGCCAGCTCTCCTGTGCTCTTCTCCTCCTTCCTCTCTCTTCCTTTCTTCAGTTCCTATATATCTGTAAAGAAAAAGTATAATGTAAAAAATCCTATAAAATGTTAATAAAAAAAATTATATGTATGTATATATTTTTTTGACATGATAAAAGAAAGTGTAATTGTAGGCATCTTTCCAATATAAATTTCCTTTCCAGTTGCCTGGACTACAGAAACAATGTATTAGAACCAGAAATTAGGATTCTGCAGCCTCCAGTTCTCACAGTGCCTTGTGTGCTTAGCTTTTTCCCCTTTTATCAGATTTATTATTCATAGAACACGCACGGCTTTGTGAGAAATGGCATCTCAGCTGACTAGAAATACCCTTTCTACTTTAAATTTACAAGTAATCTGCCTCCTCATGTTAAAATTCAGTAGAATTTTTAAACTGCTTTGGAAATTTTTCTTTCTGGCCAAAAAGTCTCTACACAAAGTCCCTATTATGTTGTTATTATAAGGTAAAGTATACAGGCATTATTACCAAGGATAAATAAATTCAGGTCTTTTGATAAAATAAAAATAAATAGATGTATGTGATTTATCCAAAAGGCTCCAAATTAAGTCCCATAGACTCAATTTTACCCAAATAATTCAAATGTTTTCAATTATTTCCTTTTTCTCTGCAATAATAAAAGAGAACCTTGTACTTGATCCAAACTAAGATATAATAAATCCTTATTGGAAGCAGAACCAACCTATTGGGTTTATTTAATGTTGATATAATTTTCTAGTAGGCTTGAAGGGGAAGTAAAGTCTAAAATAGAATAAGGCTAGAAATGCTGTATTTTGTATACTAAACATAAACATGAATTTAGCAAAATAATCCTCCAAATAGAATCCCAGTTTATCTGTTTAAATTTTGCTCCATGATCTTTGTCCCTGCAGCTGGAGTTGGAAACAATAAAGTGGATGTAATGGCAAAAATAAAATCCAATACAAATCTCTACACAGTCGCAGACTGCTCTACAGGGAAACAAACAGGGCCGTATTTAAAATGACTGCACCCCTAGTCCACTTTCCTGTTCTCCCCCGATCCGTCGCCCATGATCGGAAACCCCTGCTTGCACACAATCTGACCCGCCACCAGCTCGCACCCAACCTCCTTCCTGCTCGCACCCCTGCCGATCACAATTGTCTTACCTCTGATGCTCCTGGCCCAGCGCAATAGCTTTCTTTGGGGACTGGGTGGGCGGTGGATTTAAACCGGTGTTTCAGATTCCCACTCTGTCCCCTGTGGAGATGCGACCAGCGGGCAGCATGCCGCCGCCCCCCCTAGTGTTTGCCGCCCTAGGCTCGGGTCTATGTGGCCTGCCCACAAATCCGGGCCTGGAAACAAACAAAGCTGCTTGAGTTCTGCATGGGTGGGAAGTAAGGCGGGGGCTCCCCCTGCTGTTCATAAGTATGATTGTTTCCCTGCAGAGCAGTTAGGGACTGTCTGACAATTCCTATCCACAGCAGTAAATGAAGGGAGAATTTCACTGCATACTGTCAGGTTTCTTATAAAAACTGTACATATTTTTTAATTAAAGTATATTGCCAATAGGTTACTTTTTCATTAAAGGAAGTAAAAATGGGATTTTATTTTTTACCTTTACATGCCCTTTAAGGTAGGAAGATCCAAATGATGCAAAGATCCATTATCTTGAAAAACCCAAGTCCCCAGCATTCTGTATAACAGGTCCCATAAAAGTCTAAAAGTAGAAATTTGTCTGCTAAATTTTTTCGGACTGCCATAGATATAGTGAAATTCAGTTATTCTCATTTCAGTGTGAGTGTACTGACATATTACACCTAAGGGAAATCTTGTTCAAAGATCACAAAGAAGTAATGTCACAATTAGAAGATCCAACAATGTTACAATCTTTTAGACTTTGATTAGGGCCCTCCCTCTAGTTGTCATTTAAATGTATGCAAATGCTACAAGATGCATTTCAATAAAATACAAATGTATACTTGAAATGTTCTCTTCTGGGGATTGACTATTAGGGACATGCGTTTGTGTATGCCTGTGAGAGTGATGTAGGACACAACAAAGCAAATTCCATGCATTTTATTTGCCGGTGTGTGTATAATAAGTGTTATATGTCAAACAACACTTTACGACAATATATTATGACAATCTGTACATCCTGTTTTATTTTCTTAGGAAGAAATGTGTGAAAAAGCAGACGCTGATCAGTTTTGCCAGTGGTCTTCTGCTATCAATGTGAGAAACAAGTTTATTTATGTTGCACAGAAAACGCGCAACAGAATTCTGTTAATTGACATCCAGATGCAGAAGGTGAAGCAGGTTGGTACAAATCAACTACATTCCTCAATCAGTTTGCTGACAATTTTAACATTCCCTTTGGTTTTAGAGCTAAACAGTGGATTGAGGGGCCTTGCTATGTGGGACTAGAACAATAATGACAAATTAACCTTTTGTTATAATTGTATTGCAGGAAATACAGTACCTACCCCCATAAAAAAAATAAGAGTGGCCACTAGTGATGGGCAAATAGATTTGGCAGGCACAAATTTGCAGGAAAAAATCCGCCGCAAAAATTGTCAAAATTATTTGGACACCCATTGACTTCAATGTGTTTTGCACATTTTTTACAGTTTTCGTAAACTTTTGCGGTAAATTCGCAAATTTTTCAGCGAATTGAAACGGTAAAGATTTACCCATCACTAGTGGCCACTAGAAAGAGCCAGGGCTGACTGTTTCTGTAACCCCCCCCCCACCACCACCACCCAAGAGCATAAACAATTACATGGGGTGGGGAGTTTACTAGTAGTGATGGGTGAATAAATTAGCCTGGCACTAACTCACGGCGAATTTCCGAGTTTCGCCACCGGCGAATAGATTCACAAATCTCCCGCGAAAATTAGCCAGTGAAGATTTCCGATCTTTATATGAAAACTTTAAAATTTCACGTTTTTTTGTGAACTTTCCGATATCACGATTATTTGTTTCCGTTGCGAAAAATCTTCGGTGAAATGGGAGAAATTCGCCCATCACTACTAGCTATCCCAATGAATTTAGGACAGGGGAAGGAGATGTCAAAGACAGGGCCAGATTTAATCTGAGGTGTCCTCCATCACCCCCTCCCTCATACCTTCCAACTGTCGTGGTTTTCTGTGGGACAGTCCTGATTTTGTCAGCTCACCCCACAGTCCAGGATTTTTTACTGAAGTCTCTGTTTCCATGTACTGATGAAAAAGATACAAAGTTTCTAAAATTTAATTAAAATAAGAGGCTTTTTGGAGAGCCCCGAACATTGTCCTGCTGCACTTCGATAAATTTGTAACAATTTAAGATAAGCAAAGAAACAATTGTAACAATTGAATACAAACAAGTCTTTTGGGGAAACTGTGACTCGCATATTTTAGCAGGGTCTGGTTAGATGTAGGTCTTATAAACTCATACTGATGTATTGGCTATATCAAAATTAAAGGATTATTTCTTCATTGTTTATAAGAACAATTATTTTATTAATTCCATGGTAGTACAGGTATGGAATCCCTTATCAGTAAAGTTATATGAGAAAGAAATATGAGATAACCATCTTCCAAAGCCTCCATTATGAGCAAATATTTCTAATTTTAAAAATCTATATTCCTGCCTTGTACGTGATCCTAACGAAGCTGCATGGTGCAATACATGTTTCAAGTTTATCAGAGCCACATGACTGGGGGTTGCTGGGAAACTGACAATATGTCTTGCCCCATGTCAGATTTCAAAATTAAATATAAAATCTGTTTGCTCTTTTGAGAAACGGATTTCAGAGCAGAATTCTGCTGGAGCAGCACTATTAACTGGTGAATTTTGGGGGGGGGAATTCCCCATGACAGTATCCCTTTAATGTACTTTAACCAATTAACCATCTAGAGGCCATTGACTTGTAAATGAACTGGGCAGGTTTAGGTGGCGAATATTCGAGTTACATTCGAGTTACTTTTTTTCAGGGTCAAGATGTGATAAATCTCCCATTCAAATTCAAATTGGTGATTTAAATTTCGATTTCGAATTCCCCTAGTATTACATTTTTAATTTGTAATATCATGTCTTGTATGAGAACAGTTTGTGCATTTTCAACTTATTTTCTTTATTAAGTTTTTTTAACTTCGAAATTCGACCATTAGTAACTCTGCCCCTAATTGTCCCTGGTGACACAAAATGCGTAAGGCTGTTATCCTTTTAATCATAATGTAAAATAAAAATGTATTTTTAGCTATAAACTTTGGCTCCTGAATTCCACGTTTCGATTCAGATTCGTGCCTGCCTGTTACTACTCTACAAGCTGCATGGTGGCAAAACTATACTACTGAGTTTATTTAATGTTTAAATGATTTTAAGCAGATAGAAGATATAGTGCTCCAATTTACAGAAAGATCACTTATCCAGAAAATCCCCAGTCCGAAGTATTCTGGGAAATAGATTTTACATCTATTATGTATTGAACCTTTTTAACATTTAAACAAAAAGAGAACAATTTTAAAATGTTTTTTTCCTGTTTATAATATGTGTTGAAGTTTTGTGTATATTTTGATTCTTTGGTATATTTGATTTTTTTGAAGTCTATAGGTGTTGATCCTTTTCCAGCCAAATTATTTTATGATAAATCTCATGATCAAGTCTGGGTTCTTAGCTGGGGAGACGAAAGGAGATCTCATCCTACATTGCAGGTAAATGGAAACTGTATGTGTACTTTACATGGTATGTCCAAAATTACCATTCCACAACTTTCCAATTGTGTATGATATTCAAAAACGGGAACCCTATTTCTACACAATTAATTAATACTTATGCCATCTCTCAATTGTAATCTAATCTAATTGTAATCTATCTAATTTTTACCCAATAGGGCATCATTTTTAAGGCAAAACTTGGAGAAAAATGTTGCATATCACTATTTACTGTATCACTTACTTGTAGAAGCTAAGCAGATATCGGCAAGTGAACCATTCTTGCTGTAAACAATTCATCTTTTATTTTTCTAAGCAAAATCTCCCCATTACTGATGTACCACATCATTTTTACAGCATTTTTTTTGCAGTGTCTAGAAGTAGTGGCCTATAAATGGAAATCTTTTCTAACTATATGCCATTCCCCCAGCAACACCAAGGGGACTATTTACTGAACTATGAATGCAAAAATCACAAAAAAAACGTTTTTTTTTGTTTTTTTTTTAAATCGAACGTTTCAAAAAATCACAATTTTTTCGGAATTTATTAAACCCCGAGGATGGAAAAGTCTGAATGGTTGCATATAAGTCACTGGGAGGAATCCCAATAATTTTTTGATGTGCACTGGGTTTTTGGCAATGCCCCAAAGTTTTCAAAAATTCTGCGTTTTCGGCTAAAAAATCCAAAAAAATCATGAAAATAAAATGAAAAATCCGAAATAATCAGGAAAATCAGGTTTTTCAAGATTTTTTTTCCGCAAGCAATAATTTCTGGAAAAAAGTGTATTATTAATTAAGCCCAAAAACCCCGTGAGGATTTGGTCAGAGTTTTTGTCCGAAAATATTGCGATAAATTTGGACTTAAGTCAAAGGGAGAAGTCCCAATGATTTTTTTGATGTGTGCTGGGTTTTTGCCAATGCCCCAAAGTTTTCTGTGTTTCTGGGCAAAATTCAGAGTTTTTGGGTGAAAAATCCAAAAAAATCGTGGACACCAGATGAATAATCCAAAAAAAATCATGAAAATCGAATGTAAAATCCGAAATAATCGTGAAAATCAGATTTTTTACAATGTCTTTCCTGCAAACAAAATTTTCGGTAAAAAGCGTATTAATAAATAAGCCCAAAAAAACGTGCGGATTTGGTCTGAGTTTTTGTCAGAAAATATTATACATTTGGACTTTGATAAATAACCCCCCAAGGGTATTGGATTTGGGACCATATTTTTTTAAATCACACTTGATCAGATGTATGCACTGTACATGTTTCTGTGCTGTACACTTTAATTCATATTCATTTGTACAAATGGAAAACAAATGTATAATTATGAATCTTTATATGCATTTTATGACATGCAGATTTCTTCCCTTATCAAATAGGTTGAATTATATATATTTTTTATTATGCACAAGTATTGAAGCACCTTCTTCTTGCCTACTATCACAGTAGAATATTTGCATTTATTGCTGGTTAGTCCAAATGCATAGGTCAGTATGTATACTATTATATGAGGATAAATGAGAAGCAGAGTTTTATCGTTTGACAGCAGGCGCGCAGTAAAATAGTTGAATTACTGTTAATTAGGCCATAGCCTATATACTCACTAAAGGGGTGACTCACTTTAAGTTAATTTTTCTTATAAAATGGCTAATTCTAAGCAACTTTTTAATTGGCCTTCATTATCTTTTTTTATGTTTTTTTTTAATTATTTGCATTTTTTTTCTGACCCTTTCCTGCTTTCATATGGGGGTCCCTGACCCCATGTAAAAAAACAAATGCTCTGTGAGGCTACAAATGTATTGTTTTTACTACTTTTTATTTCTCCTCTTTCTATATAGGCCTCTACTATTCATATTCCAGTCTCTTATTCAAATCAATGCATGGTTGCTAGGGGAATTTGCTGAATGCTGAAGTTGCAAACTGGAGAGCTGCTGAATAGAGATAGGCGAATTTGTCCCATTTCGGTTCGCCACGAATTTCGTGAATTTCCTGCGAAACTGGCAAAACGGCAAAAAAACTTTGATGCTGGCGTTGCAACTTTTGCAGCAAATTCACAAATTTATTCGCCGGCAGCGAAACGGCCAAATTTGCCACGAATTCACGCCTGACGAATAAATTCGCCCATCACTACTGCTGGATAAAAAGCAAAATTACTCAAAAACCCCAAATAATAAAAATAAAACCAATTGCAAATTGTCTCAGAATATCACTCTCTACATCATACTAAGGGGCAGATTTACATAGGGTCGAATATCGAGTTTTAATTAACTCTCGATATTCGACTGCCGAATGTAAATCCTTCGACTTCGAATATAGAAGTCAAAGGATTTACTGCAAATAGTTCGATCGAACGATTGAACTAAAAATTGTTCGATCGAATGATTAAATCCTTCAATTCGAAGGATTTGAATCCATCGATCGAACGATTTTTCGTCAACCTAAAAAACATTAGAAAGCCTATGGGGACCTTTCCCATAGGCTAACATTGCACTTCGGTAGGTTTTGGTGGCGAAGTAGGGGGTCAAAGTTGTTTTTAAACAGACAGTACTTCGACTATAGAATGGTCGAATAGTCGAACGATTTTTAGTTTGAATCGTTCGATTCGAAGTCGAAGGTCGAAGTAGCCAATTCGATGGTCGAAGTAGCCAAAAAAAACCATTCAAAACTCAAAGTTTTTTGTATTCTATTCCTTCACTCGAGCTAAGTAAATGGGCCCCTAAAAGTTCAAAGTGAAGAAGGTTATTTATCAAAATCCAAAAATTTTCTGAAAAATACTCCAACCAAATCCAAAAATGTTTTTTTCCCATTTTTTATCAATAAATTTTTCCAGAAAGTTTTTTGTTTGGCAAAAACTTGATACAATCGTGAAAAAAATTAGATTTTTCGGATTTGACTTCCAAAAGCCACAAAATCTTCGGATTATTGCACAAAACCCAGCGCAGATCAGGATATCTTCGGGACATCTCCAATTGACTTCTACTTCTAACTAGGCAGGTCTGAGTTGGAGTACTTTTTTATTCTGACTTTTAACAACTCTCTGGGGTTTAATAAATCCTGAAAATTTTTCAGGGTTTTTTTTTCATAGAATTTTTTTGTGTTTTTCCCCTTTAAAAGGCCAATGAGAAAAAAATCTGACTTTAATAAAAATAAATAAATAAAAACCCTTACTGTGTTTATGTAGACTATGGCAGAAAAGTGGTCCTAATTTAAAATTTTTAGACATTTTGCCAATGAAAACATTTCAGTTTCCTATGTTATTTTCCTCACTGTTTGGTTTACTGAAATTAGGCAACTTTCTGTGTATCACTGAAGTCTTTTAATTTGTAAAGTCGTTAAATTCTCATCACAGCTAGTCCAGACACCTCAATAGCTGTTATATGAAACGTTAAGAATCTCAGGATTTTTTCTTTTTTTTTTAATTATCAGCATTGTTATTTTTATCCCAACTGCTAAGCTAATTATGCTTGAAGGAAACTGCACAATATTTGCATTCGATCAGATTATTTATAACGATCAAAAATGACCTGGTAGTTGAAAGGAAATACGGTTGCTTTTATTTCAATTGTTTTTCTAAAACTGTTTTTAAAGCAATATCAATATATTTATGCTACTTGGCTGTATTCACATGGAGTTTGTCCAATAAAAATATTTTATTTCAGCAAGAATATATTTTCAAGGATCTGTCAGTATATAGAAACATCATTGGGCAAGTGTCCTTATTTATATAAACTATAATTAATTTTACTTCTAATTATATTTTTGTACTTTTTTTTTTTTTTTCCATATTGTAGGTTATTCCTGATGCAAGTACAGGAGAAAACCTCCACGTTATCCGGACAACATTTGAAAATGTGGATGACTTTTTTATTCCTCCAACAAATCTTATCATTAACCACATTAGGTAAGTACAGCAGAACCCTTATTTTATGTTCTTCAGGGGACCATCAAATATTGCAAAATTGAAAGTAATTTTTTTGTAGTGGGACCACAAAAAACAATGTAGAATGCAAAGTATTTTCTATGAAACAATCAGCACCTTAATTTTATTTTTATATTAGTATGGGATCTGTTATCCGGAAACCCATTATTCATAAAGCTCCGAATTACAGAAAGGCCGCTTCCCACAGGCTCCATTTTATCCAAATAATTCAAATTTTTAAAAACGATTTCCTTTTTCTCTGTAAAATAGCACATTCATTTGTATTTGATCCCAAACTAAGATATACTAAGGGGCAGATTTATCAAGGGTCGAATAGAAATTTTTAATTTTTGAATTCAAATTTGGAGTTTATTATAGTGTTATTAGACTAGGGAATGGTTCAAATTTGATTTCGAGTTTAAAAAAAATTTGAATTTCAAAATGTATCATGTACTGTCCCTTAAAGAATTCAAATTCGAATATTCGCCATCTACAACCTGCTGAATTGGTGTTTTAGCCTATGAGGGACCTCCTACAATCAATTTGGAGTTGTTTGGTGGACTTTTGAAAAAACTTGATTCGAATTCGATTGAGTTTCGAGTTTGAGTTTTTATAAACTCCCATAAACTCTAAATTGGACTCTTGATAAATATGCCCCTTAATCTTTACTGGATGCAAAATCTGCTTATTAGAATTATTTAATGTTTACATGATTTTTTTTAGTAGACTTAGGGGCAGATTTATTAAAGTTCTAGGTAAATTTTCGAAAAAGAAAAAAATTTGAATTTCAAGCTATTTTTGTGTACTTTGACTAGGGAATAGTCCAAATTCGATTCGAATTTGCAAAAAATTTGAATATCGAAATTTATCATGTACTGTCTCTTTAAAAATTCGACTTTGACCATTTGCCATCTAAAACCTGACGAATTGCTGTTTTAGCCTATGGGGGACCTCCTAGAGCCTATTTGGAGTCAATTGGTGGACTTTTTTGGGAAAAAATTTGAATCAAATCCGATCAAATGCGATATTCCTTCGTACAATTCTAATTCAGCCGAATATGGGCCTATTTGACCAAAAAAAACTACAACTTAATTTCGGTTGGTCTTCTTTAATTCAAATTTCGAAGTTTTTTCAATTCGAAATTAGTCCCTTGATAAATATGCACCTTAAGGTATGAAGATCCAAATTATGGAAGACACCAGGTCCCAAGCATACCAGATACCAAGCATTCTAGATACCTGTACCTATATTGTGCTTGGAAAGTTTTCATTGTTTTCAATAAACTTTTTAGATTACAAAAGGAAAGCATAGAAAAGTGCCAATATAAAATATGGTCTCAAACTCAACAGCTCAGTTATCAATAAACTAAGGGGAAAAAACAACTAAGCCAATAAACAAATCACTCAGTGGATGCATGGGGAGAAAAAAAAACAGTTTCCAGATAAAGTATTTCAAGGCAAAATTTGAATAAAAGAGGAATCTGTCAGTCACAATACAATTGTAAATAAAGTGTATTCTAAAGATCTGGTCTCTAGTTTTTTATTTTTGCCGAAAGAAATGTGATAAGATACTGTATATCAGAGTGAGGCTCATGAAGTATTTACATTTTGATGTTAGTGTATTTCCTCCCTTGAGAAATCAATTCAGTATAATATGTTATTAGGCCAACATACTGAGCATTCTAAAATCAGACACTTTTAAACCTCCCACTAGAGACTTCAGGCTGGATACTGCAGTCTTTTTTGTATTCCAAATAGAGCAGAGTCTAATTTTTTATGTCCAAATGTCTGATAAGTAAAGAAAAAAATCATTAAAAAATAAATGAGCTGAGGTAGAAACGATAAAGTTTTAAAGAAAAATGTTACTCTGCCTTTTAAATTTAATGGAGAGTTATACAGTATGTACGGTTCCTACTTGGACACTTTACTGTCAGACAGCTTGGCACAAAAACTCCAAAACAATAATTAAAGGAAAACTATACCCCCCAAACAATGTAGGTCTCTATTAAAAGATACTGAGTAAAACAGCTCCTGTGTAAAACCCTGCTTCATGTAAATGAACCATTATCATAATAATATACTTTTTTAGTAGTAAGTGCCATTGGGTTTCACAGTGCACACATACAAACCACATGTCACATGAGCCAATTAACAGACAGAGTTCTGCCTTTTGCTTCCTCACTTCTTCCTGTTACAGTTAGTGTTGTAGTATTTCTGGTCAGGTGATCTCTGAGGCAGCACAGATAGAGTCACAAAATGGTGGTTCAAGGCAAGAGATGTAAAAGGGCAATATTTATGTAAATATATATTCCAGTTTGGTAAGATTCTTTAATATGTCATTCAATTTGATATAAACTATCTGTTGCTTAAGTATTCATTTTGGGGGTATAGTTTTCCTTTAAGCAGTTTGCCCTTTATGAAAGTCCGAATTTATCGCAATATTTTCTGCTACAAACTCTGATCAAATTCGTTCAGTTCTTTTACGCTTATTTATTATTAAATTTTTCCCGAAAATTTTCTTTGTGGGAAAAAATCTGATTTTCACACATTTTCCATAAGATTTTCACCCGAAAACTTTGGGGTATTGCACGAAGCCCAGCGCACATCAAAAAATCTTTAGGATTTCTCCCATTGACTTATATGCAACCTTGACAGGTCTGAGATCCTGGATTTTCAGATTCTAACTTTTCTATCCTCGGGTTTAATAAATTCTGAAAAATTTGTGATTTTTTTTAAAAGTCCAATTTTATAAAAAAAAAATAAATCACAAATTTTACATAATTTTTGCATTCAGAGTTTAGTAAATAACCCCCTAGGTGTATAGCCATCAATTAACCTGAAGTGCAGGGTATATAAAAGGAAAACTAACCCCCACCAATAAGAAAATCCTAGGTAGTCCCCCCTCCATGCTCCCTGCCCCACAGCTAGTTACCCCTAAAATTGCCCCTAAGAGTTTGTGCATGTTTCGGTGCAGAGTAAGCGCAGCAGGGGCACCATCTTCCGAATCTCTTGTCTTCTTCTGTAAGTGAGCTGCATTTTGGCGTACGCACAGTTGGAGCAGTCTTCCGGGTTTGTAGCAACTGCGCATGCGCCAAAAGTGCCAGAAATTGCAGAAGGGAAGGAAGAGGAACCAAAATATGACAGCTATTAGAGTTTCCTGCTGCTCACAAAGTTATATGCACACCATGTCATTTTTCAGTTTGTCAGACAACTCTTGCCATTAGGCTGCAAGATAAGGTTCATTATTCCAGCCAGTCTCCAAAGTCAGAGTTTGAAATTTGATCACTTACTGGCTGGCTCTGAAATTTCCCTGGCTGATCTGCATTAAACATGGCAAATCGGCTGCTACTTGGCCAGGAATATCCAAGACAATATAGACGATCAACAGAAACGCTCTAACATCGGTTGGGGAGGCAGGGTATTATTTTCCCAGTGGACACCTATGCCAATTATATTTCTTTATTTCTTACACAAATACAACACACTAATATTGTGAATTGTAAAATATCTATAATTAAGATAATATTCAGTTTCTTCGAAATACTTCTTGTTGAACATGGTATTATTGCTGATAAATATCTGAGCATGAAATATAACACCAGGATTGTATTGTGTGTATATATATATATATATATATATATATATATTTTGTTGACATTTTACATGGTCATTCCATTTTTTAATTTCATAGCTGCTTTACTGACTTACAGAACTGCAATCAGTCATTAGGTTAATGTGCAATTAAATAGTTTTCTCTCCCAGTCAGAAAGTCAGTAAGTAGTTATGATCATTAGTAATATTAAATCAAAACGTTTTGACTTCTAGCAATTCCCAGCTTGATTCCATTAAAGTTCAATCATTTGGCTCCAGTTTCCCACACTTTAGTATAGGGCATCTACTAATTAGCATATTAATCCAGACAAACTGCCAAAGCTTGTTGAAAACTAGATTGATATGAATAAGCCAGGTGCAATTTTCTAGATGGGGTACTTAAACCTTAAAGTGCATTTATGACGTGGCCCTCCTCCTGACTGCCTAGACTACATAGAGGCGTATGATGTAATTTTAATATAATCCTGATGTATAATATCTGTAAAGTGCTGCATAAATGTTTTACATTTTAATTTAATAAACAGATATCTGCTGTTAAACCGTCTGTCCTTTTTAACTTTTCAATGGCTGCCCCCATGGCTACACAACAGCTTCTATAAAAATAAAAAAAACACCAGTTGCACCAGTGCAAACTATATTATATTTAAATTACTTCAAACCACTTTAATTTTTTTATGTTACTGTTCCTTTAACATACTACTGTACTACTAACTTTAACTACTGTATGAGGGGGTTGACACTACCCCGAAACCTTTTAAAAATGAATATTCCACCACTGGACATACTCTAATTATGCAGTAAATTGTTTAAGCTCGCCTTTCTTCAAATTAACTTTTAGTATAATGTAGGGAGTGATAGACTAGTTTTTCATTTTTTATAATATGTGGCCTTTGAGTTATTTAGCATATTATTAATTAGTTCTCCGTTTTGTAAATTCAGCAATCTGGTTGCTAGGGTCCAAATTCCTCTAGCAATCATGCATTTGACTGTGACTGGATTTGAATATGAATTTGAAGTGACTGGATATGAATATGAGAGGTCTGATAGCCAGATGAGTAACAAAAATCAGCAATAACAATACATGTGTAGCCTTACAGAGCATTTGTTTTTCAGATGGGGGTCAATGACCCCCATTTGAAAATGGAAAGCCTCCGAAGAAGGCAAAAAACTATACAAAAAAAAAAGAGAAAATGAAAGCCATTCAATAACATACTAAAAATGATCTTCTACTAGAAAATCATGTAAACATTAAATAAAACCAATATTCTGGTTTTGCTTTATATAATTAATTTATATAATAAATTAATCTTAGTTTAAACTAAAACAAACTAAGATTATCTTAGTTTGGATCAAGTACAAGGGTTCTGTTTTATTATATTATTATTGGATCTCCATATCTTAAGTCTACTAAAAAGCATTTAAACATTAAATAAACCCAATAGGCTGGTTGTGTTTCTAATAAAGATTAATTATATCTTAGTTTGGCTCAAGTACAATGTACTGTTTTATGTTACATAAAAAAAGGAAAGTTTATTTTTTTTTTATAATTTGGATTGTTTGATTAAAATTAAGTCTATGGGAGATGAGCTTACTGGATAATGGGTCTCTGTATCCCATACCTGTATTACCTACAATTACCCCATGAATTAACAATCCATTTCAGTGCTGTTGTAATTAAAAAACCCTGTGTATAGGTATAACATTGGGTAAGCATTGTTTTAGAATTAGAGTCTAGTACTTACAGCTAGATGATTTATGTTAGCTTACATATACTGTATGTGATTGTATGAAGTAGTAACGTTTCTTACCTCTGTTTATTCCCTGTACCTCTGACACTTGGGGTCAAATTTCGAGGGTTTAAAAACCTTCGAATTCGACCCTCGAAGTAAAATCCTTCGAATATCGAATTAGAAGGATTTACCGCAAATACTTTGATCAAACGATCGAATAAAAATCATTCGATCTAACATTAAAATCGTTCGAATCGAACGGTTCGAATGTTTTTAAGCGATCGATTGAAGGATTTTCATTCGACCACAAAAAATTTAGAAAAGTGCTGGGGAAGGTCCCCATAGGCTAACATTGAACCTCGGTAGGTTTAAAGTGGCGAAGTATGTAGTCAAAGTATTTTTCTAAAGAGACAGTACTTCGACTATGTAATAGTTGAATAGTCTAACGATTTTTACTTCGAATCGTTCGAATTCGATGCTCGAAGTACCCAAAAAAATACTTCGAAAATCACATTTTTTTTCATTCAAATCCTTCACTCGAGCTTAGTAAATCTGCCCCTTGAACTGTCATGTTATGTTTGTGTTTTTATTCATATTTATGGTCTTTGGAGCTTTTTGTGTGTTTTCTTATAACAGAAAATAATTATTTAATCATACAAATGTTTTCATTTCCTCTTATTTTTTTGTTTGTTCAGGTTTGGCTTCCTCTTCAATAAATCCAGACCTGCCATTCACAAAATTGACCTTGAAACTGTGAAACCTATCAAGACAATAAGTTTCACGAATTTCAGCTGCATTCCGGAAAATATGGCTTATTCCCACTTGGGCGGTTATTATTTTGTACAGTGTAAGCAAAAGAGATTTTCAAGTCCATCGTCTCAGTTAATTATCGATAGTGTAACCGACGCAATCATTGGTCCAAATAGTAACGTATCCGGGACACCGTACATCTCTTCCGATGGCCGGTATTTGGTCAGTACAGATGAAATGAATGGGCGGATCAAAGTCCAGACAATTACTTCCAGTGGAGAAATAAAACTGGTGTATGACGTCACAACAAGTTTCTACCTATCAGATGTAACTTTTCAGTCATCGTTCACAGAGGGCAACCAGTATTATGTCTACGCTACATCACATTCACAAACGCATGTCCTTTTTATTGACCTGTCTTCAGGAAGGGTGGACATGGTGAAAAATCTAAAAGACCCAACGGCACAAGAAGACTGGCCATGGAACACAGGAAACAGAATAATTAAAGGCAGTGGCCTGTTTGGACAATATATAATAACACCAGCTGAAGATTCTATGTTTATTATCAATGGAAGACAAAGTCTGCTACACTGTGAGGTCTCTGGAGTTCGAAGGGGAAACACAGTTGTTTGGGTGGGAGAAGTATGAAATGGCCAGATCTAAAAACTCCATGAAAGGACTAGAACATGGACCTTCATGCTGCCTATGACAGCAGCAAACTTGTACATTTTTACACTGAACAAAAGATTCTGTATGAGCTTCATGGTGCAACACTGGTCAACAGCTTGCAAGTTTTATAGTAACTTCTAATAGGAGGATTTTTTAGTATCATTTTAATTTATTATTTTGCCTTTTGTTGTTTGCAAAATAAACTATATCACATATAAGAAGGTCTAGAATTTGGGGTTTACACTCATTTACATGTTGTTCTGTAGAGCAGATCAACAGTTTACTTCAGTCTTTTTAGCTCAGTTCATCATTTTATGCAAATGTATACATTTACAATAGAAAGCAGAGCACATAAATATTATAAAATTAAATCAGGGGGAAAAAAGAATTCAAGGATTCTCTGTTGAAAATGGATCTTAAAGGAGAACTAAACCCCTCGTGATGTTAAGTCCCCACTGCCTCCCCCTGCACAGTCTTACCCCAGAATTCTGTCCCATCTTGAAATAGTGACCACACATGTATAGTGAGCCCAGCAGAGCCCACTGGCGCCATCTTCTTCTCTTCAGTAATCTTCATGTCTTCTTCCTCCCCTTTGGCAATATCCATCTCTTATGGTGCACGAGCAGTTGTCGCGAACCAGAAGACTGCTCCAACTGCGCATGCGCCATTACACAGCTCACTTCACGAAGATTACCGAAGAGAAGAAGATGGCGTCCGTGAGCTCCGCTGCATTCACTCTGCTTTTGCGGTCGCTATTTCAAGAAGGGACAGAATTCTGGGGTAAGACTGTGCAGAGGGGAGGCAGGGAGGGGGCCAATGGAGGGGGGCCAGTAGGGGGTTTAGTTCTCCGTTAAGGGAGAAGGAAAGGGTTTGTCACATAGGGATGCCAATTTGCTAATCAGTTACTTCAGGCCCTGAGCCAGGTCGTTCCCCATCTTGGTTTCTGTTCCCTGCAGCTGCCCGGGGCTGTACCCATGTTCAGGAGAGCAGAAGTTCTGTTTTTACTCTACTACAGTGCAGTACAATCCAGCCCAAGGAATAGCTGAGACAAGTGGAGGAAGATGCTAGCGTTATGCTCACTCAAATAGCACTGTTATCCAGAATGCTTGGGACCTGAGGTTTTCCAGATAAGGGATTTTTTGGGTCTTTATATCTAAAGTCTACTTAAAATTCATTTAAGCATTAATTTATCCCAATAGGATCATTTTGCCTTTTATTATTATTATATTAGTTGGTATTGAGTACAAGATACTGTTTTATCATTACAGAGAAAAAGGAATTTCAATATTTGAATTATTTGATTATAAATGTAGTCTATGGGAGATGGCCTCCCATAATTCAGAGCTTTCTGGAAAATGACTTTCCAGATAATGGATTCCATACCTGTACCCTGGCCAAGGTTCTGAGGTTAGTTAGTTGAGACAATGTTTGGACTTTTTTCTAACTTCAACTCTTTATAAAACTTGAAGTGTCTCATGCCGGTGTGCCAAGATTTTAGCTACGGTTGTGTTATGTTTTTGGTTTTTTTGTTTTTTTTCCAATTTGCCACATATATAAAAGTAAATAAAAGCCTCTTCCACCAACATATCACTCACTGCATATAACTACATAATTGTTCTCCAGCTGAGACCGAATAGAATCATATTTCCCTTGGGAGGTTGAAGAAAACCATTTGACTAATTGAAACAAGCACTGATATTATACTGAAATAATATTATAGAAGCCAATAAAATGCTTTATAAATAATATTAATCCAGTAACATTTTACTGCTTTGACTACATTCTCCTTGCTAAATCAATAACTCCTTCTACAACCTCCCAACTTTGACAGAATTCTTTTTTAAGAGTTGTAATGAAAGATGTAATAATTGCAAATCTAAATTAACTGGATTAGTCAATTAATCTTGAACCACCGAGCCGAGGAGTTATTTGAGTTCAGCTAAATGGTAGAGAGTTTAGCATTTAAACCCTTAAGGGTTTCCAATAACATAACCCAATCACTATGGTCCCATGTAACTAATTGAGGCAGGTGTTACTAGCGGTGGAAATGGCAGTAATATCGCTATAACGTTATCAAGTCAACATGCTGCAATGTACAAGGTGTTAATAGGTTCAATTAAGCAATTGGAGGTTTGAAGTGTTGGGAAACTGCTAGGGTAAAGATGTCAATATGGCATTGTATATGGGTGAAATGCTTCTGATGAACTAAGGCCATTGCCTTAGCACCATCTAGAGACAGGGACTTTGCACTGAAAAATGAGTCACTGCAACAAAATGTGAAATCCCGATGGCTTCATCGGTAAGTGTTTTATATTTTGTCCCAGGTGTGATCTACATATCTGAACCAATAACTATGTTCTCCTTTCCACTTCCTCCATGTAAAAATTGGCAGTATTTAAAAAAACACTAATGACCCAATGGAAAAAACGCAAATGTGTCTATAACAACCATCCTTAAAGTAGGCGTTGTTTAGACACATTTCCAGCAAAGAACATCTGGGTTGAGCTTTGTTCTGCTGACGAACTTTGTTGAATAAATCCTTGGATTTCTAAAAGACATTGACTGTGTTAGCAACAAAAGGGAATAAAACAGCAGCCAAGTATTTAAAGGTATATGTCTCCAGGTTGCCAATACTGACTACTGGCCTGAGTGAGGTACCTTCCTTGTATATTTTATGGAGTCATATAAGCACAAGATGACTTTCCTGGGATAGAGATATTTCAGGCTGTTGTGCACCTAAACATATATTGTGCCTACATTCTCCTTAACACTATCCATAGTAACTCAGTTAAAGGGATACTGTCATGGGAAAAAAAATTCCAAATGAATCAGTTAATAGTGCTGATCCAGCTGAATTCTGCACTGAAATCCATTTCTCAATAGAGCAAACAGATTTTTTTTATATTCAATTTTGAAATCCGACATGGGGCTAGACATATTGTCAATTTCCCAGCTGCCCCAAGTCATGTGACTTGTGCTCTGATAAACTTTAATCACTCTTTACTGCTGTACTGCAAGTTGGAGTGATATCACCCCTTCCCTTCCCCCACCCCCCAGCAGCCAAACAAAAGAACAATGGGACGGTAACCAGATAACAGCTCCCTAACACAAGATAACAGCTGCCTGGTAGATCTAAGAACAGCACTCAATAGTAAAAACCCATGTCCCACTGAGACACATTCAGTTACATTGAGTAGGAGAAACAACAGCCTGCCAGAAAGCATTTCTCTCCTAAAGTGCAGGCACAAGTCACATGACCAGGGGCAGCTGGGAAATTGACAAAATGTCTAGCCCCATGTCGGATTTCAAAACTGCTTATAAAAAAAATTGGTTTGCTCTTTTGAGAAATGGATTTCATTGCAGAATTCTGCAGGAGTAGCACTATTAACTGATGCATTTTGAAAAAAACATGTTTTCAGATGACAGGATCCCTTTAAGACAGTGCCACGTCATCTTTTCTGACGTTCAGATTTGGCTTTCTGGGGTGCCGTTTTAACTTTCTTTTCTGTACTTTTACCGAAGGGCTCAGGGTTAATGTCCTGGAATATGCCTTACCAATTTTTGCTTGATAAGATAAGAATGGTACCACGGCGACTGTATAGTTAACACAACCACAATGGTGTAGGTGTGTGTTAAACTGGGCATTCCCCATGCTGACACCCCTGCCTAAATCATGGAGGGTGCTGTCCTTCTACAATATATTTGCACAACTGCTTCTCCCACATGTCAGTATTAGTAATGGGCGAATTTCTCCCTTTTCGCTTTGCCGAAAAATTGGTGAATTTCCAGCAAAATTTGTGAAACAGTGAAAAATTTGTGAAGAATCGTGAAATCAGAAAGTTCACGAAAAAACGTGAAATTCGAAAGTTTTCATGGAAAAATCTAGCAATTCAAACATTTTCACTAAAATCGAGCAATTTGGACGTTTTCACTAAAAAAAAAAAATTGGAGCAATTCGAACGTTTTCACGAAATTGTGAAGTTCTCAAAAAATCTTGAGATTCTAACGTTTTTTTGGAAAAATCGTGAAATTTTAACGGTTTCACTATAAAACGAGCAATTCGAATGTGATCACTAAAAAAATCGAGCAATTCGAACATTTTCATAAAAAAAATCTAACAATTCGAACTTTTTTATGAAAAAATCAAGCACTTTGAACGTTTTTACAAAAAATTTGTGAGAATCAGAAATTGACGCGCCGGATTTTCCCCAGGAGATTCATGAATTTATTTGCCGGCAGCGAAACGGGGAAATTCACCGTCAATTCATGCTAGCTGAATTTATTCACCTATAAATAGTTAGTAGTTCCCAGTTGCCTCCCCCTTGCCCGGGAACTGAGCCAGCCACACAAATTTTTACATGCCATACCCAGGACCATGCTTGGCCTTCTAATCTCCTACAGTGCAGACCACTTACCACTGTGTGGTGCTCTTTGCTACCAGACACCTCCGTATTAAATACTACTACTACACTGGCCACATTACCTACACTCTTGTTCCCAGCCACAAAATGCTAAATTCTGCCTTCCCATGGCCCATCCTTCTGGTCCTGCCTATTTTCATTTCCCTATCTGTACCTTCCAATCCCCAACCACTAAAACTTTTCTACTGCTTTCCCCTGTACTGCTGACCCCCACTGAGCTCAACTCCTGCTTCTAACATAGAAGTTGACATTAAAGGGATACTGTCATGGGAAAAAAACATTTTTCAAAATGAATCCGTTAATAGTGCTGCTCCAGCAGAATTCTGCACTGAAATCCATTTCTCAAAAGAGCAAACAGATTTTTTTATATTCAGTGTTGAAATCTGACATGGGGCTAGACATATTGTCAATTTCCCAGCTGCCCCAAGTCATGTGACTTGTGCTCTGATAAACTTCAATCACTCTTTACTGCAGTACTGCAAGTTGGAGTGATATCACCCCCTCCCTTTTCCCCCCCAACAGCCAAACAAAAGAACAATGGGAAGGTAACCAGATAGAAGCTCCCTAACACAAGATAACAACTGCCTGGTAGATCTAAGAACAACACAATAGTAAAAACCCATGTCTCACTGAGACACATTCAGTTACATTGAAAAGGAAAAACAGCAGCCTGCCAGAAACCATTTCTCTCCTAAAGTGCAGGCACAAGTCACATGACATGGGGCAGCTGGGAAATTGACAAAAAGTCTAGCCCCGTGTCAGATTTCAAAATTGAATATAAAAAAATCAGTTTGCTCATTTGAGAAATGGATTTCAGTGCAGAATTCTGCTGGAGCAGCACTATTAACTGATGTGTTTTGAAAAAAAAACATGTTTTCCCATGACAGTATCCCTTTAAGTTTGGCTCTGAAGGAATTGATGTTTGAAGGATTTCCAGGATGAAAATACACACATAAGGAGCCACAAGAGAAAAAAAGTATTTTAAAGGAATGACAATATAATATATATCTAGTATAGGTCAATCTAAAAACAACTGGACTTGCTGAGTAATCAATGAAGACGTTTCACTACTCATCCGAGCAGCTTCTTCAGTTCAACTGACTGGTGTGGGAAGTTCTCGGCATATAAACTCTTCCACTAATCCATTTACAATGGCACATTGTAACTCTTCAAAGAGGTGACATCTGAAAAAACTCACAGAGGTGTTAATTCTGTGTAGTTGTGATAGGATTATCCAATGTGTCATGCAACTCCTAGATAAAGGTGTTACTTGTGAGAGTTGCATGAATGGATGTGTGAAGTGTTCTGAATCCGCTGGGGTACAGATGTTAGAACAACATTGTATGTAGCAGACAGGTGGTGTCGAAGGCCCCCACCTCTGTTCAGAGATGGTTTCTCCACCTTGACATGAATCGCCTCTTTCACGCCTCGTTCAAACCAGCGGTCTTCTTTATCCAAGATTTGGACCTTGCTGTCTTCAAAGGAGTGTCCCTTGTCTTTTAAGTGTAGAAAGACAGCTGAGTTTTGCCCTGTAGAGTTCTCCCTCCTGTGCTGAGCAATTTGCTTGGAGAGCAGTTGTTTTGTCTCCCGATGTATAGATCTGTGCAATCCTCGCTACACTGGACTCCGTATACCACATTGCTTTGTTTTTCTTTAGGTGTTTGATCCTTTGGGTGTACCAGTTTTTGTCTCAGTGTGTTGCTAGGTTTGAAAAACACAGGGACATGGTGTTTGTTGAAAATCCTCCTGAGTTTCTCTGACACTCCAGCTACATATGGGATGACTATGTTTCGCCTACTATGTGTCTCCGGGCGGTCATTTCTATTGGTGTTCCTGTTGGGCTTGGTTGCTGCTGTTTTGACAAAGGCCCAGTCTGGGTAGCCACACGCTTTCAAAGCTCCTCTGAGATGTTTTTGCTCTTTGTCTTTGGACTCTGTATCAGTTGCCACACATTCCGCCTGGTGGTGCAGGGTTCGAATGACACCCAGTTTGTGGTCCAGTGGATGAGATTGACCTATACTAGATATACTATGACCTGGATAAATGAAAATCTTCATAGTCATAATATAATATATAGTTGCCCTGCTCTGGACCAATGTGTTTGCTTCAGAAACTCACAATAGTTTATATAAACAAGCTGCTGTGCAGTCCCAGGGGCAGCCATTCAAAGCTGTAAAAGGATATACAGCCAATAACAGATAAGCTCTGTAGTTTACTATGGGATTCTTCAGAACTTATCTGTTACCTACCATGTGACCTTTGCTTGAATGGCTGCCTCCATGGCTACACAGCAGCTTGTTTATATAAACTATAGTAGTACTTATCTGTTATCTACTGTGTATCCTGTGCTTGAATGGCTGCCCCCATGGCTACACAGCTGCTTGTTTATATAAACTATAGTAGTACTTTTCTGTTATTCCCTGTGTATCCTGTGCTTGAATGGCTGCCCCCATGGCTACACAGCTGCTTGTTTATATAAATTATAGTAGAGTTTCTGAAGCAAACACACCAGTTTTACCAGTGGAGGGCAACACTACATTGTATTGTCATTCCTTTCAAACACATTCATTTTTTGGTGTCCCTTTAAGGTGGGATTCAGAAGAAAATGTGGTTGGTGTGACCAGTCAGTGAAACGCCCATTGACCCAAATTTCGGTCAAATTCGCCCCTTCATTAATGAAGGGGGAAGAGTCAATGGTTACTCCTAGACAGAATGTTGAGTTAATATGATCATGCCATTCAGTAGTAATAGTAAAAAAAAAGGTCAGTAAGGCCAATTGATAGTTTCCATTTGAGATTATGTTGGTTTATCTCCTAGTCTCAACTACAAACCCCAGTTTGGGCATGTGGCAGCTTCTTGAAGTGATTCATCCATTGCTTTACCCACTGTGCTCATACCAACTACAATTGCCTATAATGGGCTAGGACAGCAGACTTAATCCTTAAATGCCTTTGCATTCATCTTATTAAAATTGCAAATGTGTCCCCATTGAGCAATGTTATGCATCATCTGCTTCTGCCGTTTTCTGCAGAAATAAATTGCAAGTATGCATCTTTGCCCATCGGAGTCCATCTGCCCCAATTATGAGGCCAGGAGAAAAGAGAGGAGATGCTCCCGGACCCTTACTGTGTAAAGCAGGGATTCCCAACCAGTAGTTCATGAGCAACATGTTGCTCTCCAACCCCTTGAATTTTGCCCCCAGTGGCCTCAAAGCAGGAACTTATTTTTGAATTCCAAGCTTGGAGGCAAGTTCTGGTTGAATAAAAAACAGGTGTACTGCCAAACAGAGCCTCAATGTAGGTTGAATATCCACAGGGACTACCAAATGGCCAATCACAGCACTTATTTGGCACTCCAAGAAAATTTTTCAGTTATTGGTGGTGGAGCCCCTAATAAAGAAATTAAGATAATCTGCAAGTGGCTGACACTGGCTAGAACTGCAAAATGTGTCACCCCCATAACCCTCAAATTTCTGTTAAGGAGACTTCACCAGGATTCCATTTTGTTTTATAACCTGCACTGATGTTATTTTTTGGCCAAATGCAAATAATCTTGTATTAAATTTGAACCTCATTTGCCAGTTTACTGTCCAGTTCTTTCCAATTTCCTCTGCAAAGCAACAATATCCATTTATGGACAAATTAAAAAGCAAGGGACAAAGGACAGACTCCTAAGGTAGTCCATCAACAACAAAAAAAATGTTGCATTTGTCACCTTTCCTTGCAATTTTTTTCGAACTTTCCAGAAGTGGGGATAGAACGGGAGAGGCAAGTTACCCTCTTGCATTTCCATGCAAGAGGGTAAGGGGGTCACTTGCCTCTTCTATTCTCTCATTATTATGCAAAGAAGGGTCAGTGGCTGTGATCAAATCCACCAAAGGCTAGTTCTTCCTTTTTAGCTGGCTAAATGTCCTTGTCTAACTAGTAAATTACCACTTGTCCTTATTGTTCTGGAGGGTCTATCACCTTTCCATCTCCAGTTTGTCTATCTGTAGTGATTGGCGACTCTGTCCCATTTTGCTTTGCGGGTAAAATTCTCAAAAATTCGAAAAATTTGTGTAATGGAGAAAATTTTGTGAAACGAATTGAAGTCAATTTGAGTCAAGAAAACGCGCAACCATTTTTTACATGAGCAACCATTTTTCTTGCTACAAATGCATTAAAGTCAATGGCAACTTTTTTGTCCAAATGCATTAAAGTCAATGGACTTTTTTCTTGTAGCGACTTTTTTGTCCAAATGCAAATGCAAAGTCAAAAATTTGCCAATGAGACGTCATTTTGGTACTTCACCAATTTACTAATGGGCGCAGACATAACTTTGCTAGCGAAAGAGGCTGACGCTCATTCTCACTCAATCGCCAGGCAAAGTTGCGCTCTGGCAAAGGGATGTAACTGCCACCTCAGACGAGGCTAAGTGCAATAGAGTAGATAGGAGTTCCTAAAAATTCAGTTGAAAATTTTTCCCAAAAAATGCTGGCGTCTTCCTTTTTTCAGGGTAATAGGCTGCAAAAGAGCATACATTTTTTTTGGGGTAACCGACTTCCCCCCACATTTCTTAACATATGGAACACAAACTATACACTGGGCTCATGTGTAGGGCAATATAGCAACTCTATTTTCTTTTATTAAGGTTCCCTGGGCTCGTGTAATGAAATGTAATGGCTGCAACATATACGTCCATTGAAATTTAACTTCCCGCCATATGCAAATTAGCCAACGCAACTTTGCTCTGCTTGTCGAATTAACGCTAGCGCAACTTCTCCAGCGTTCCGTGCCCTGGACGCAACTTCGCATGTTAGTGAATCAGCATTGTCTGAGCGAACTTTCGCCTGGCGAAGTGTTGCGCTGCCTGCAAAGCCGTCGCTGATGAATTTTCGCCTCTTAGTAAATTTGCCCGATTGGGCATTTTTTCTTATAGCGACTTTTTTGTGCAAATGCATTAAAGTCAATTGGCGTTTTTTCTTATGGGCATTTTTGTTTTCCAACTTTTTTGTCACAGAGAATTTTTCAGCTGCAAATTTTTGCTGCAGTTTAACAAAAAAATTCGCACATGTGAATCCATGCTTTAAGAAAAATATTGCTTTTCCTTATCAACTAAAATATTGTTATAAAATATAAACTTAATATATAATCATTACATAAAATATAAACTTTGGTTTCAGGTTAAAATACATTTTCTATGATCAAAGTGCCTAAAAATTCCTTAGTATAACCATCGGACTTTTAAAATCTCCATACCTTTTACAGTATAAATGGGTTACAATGCCTTTCATGACTCAATAAGGACACAATGAAAAAGAACCCTATAGAGGTGGTTATTTATTAAGCTCTGACTATATCATTAAGTTCTGACTGTAACATGCCATCATTATTTTTTTAGGAAAAAAAAAAAATTCTGTTTTTTGGGGATTTATTAGTCTGATGGTGTTAAAAGTCCCATGAAAAAAGTACTCCAACTCTGACGTTCTGAGAACATGTAAAAGTCAATGGCAGATGTCCTGTTAACAATAGGAAGATTTTCTGGGTTACGAAAAAAATCATAGCTTTCGGACAATTTTACTTAGCTTTTGCAAAATCTGAAAAATAATAGGATTCAGATTTTTTTACAATTTTATTGTGTCTTTTTCCGCACCAGAAAAATTTGTGAAAATGTATTGATAAATAGGGGGAAAGGTCAGTGCGGATTTGGTAGTCGTTGTTTTCAGAAAATAGGGAGAACTTTTTGGATTCTGATAAATAACTGCCACAGGCATAGATTTTTGCATGAAAACAACTGACTTTCCCAAAGCAGGGCCGGAACTAGGGGTAGGCAGAGTAGGCACGTGCCTAGGGCGCAAATCTTGGGGGGCGCCAGGCACATACCTTCTAATACTGCCTACCCCAGTCCGGGACTCTGAATCTGGCTTGTTCCTGTGCGCCTATGAGGTGAATGCGTAACCCGTGTCAACGCGCATGCTCACCGGGAGGAGAGGGGGTGACGCGGTGGTTCAGCGCGCGTGCGTGTACTCACGTAGGCGTGCATGCGCACGTTCATGTAGTGGCGTTCGGCAGAGGGGCGATGTGGCTGGCTGGGTTGCCTGGGGCACCCAGCTGGCCTGGCCCGGCCCTGTCCCAAAGGCTCAAAGCAAAGCAGAGTTTTACCTCTCTATTCTGAAAAAGAAAAATTGGGTACATTTTAGGGTAAAATGTGCCCAGTTAAAGTGGTGGATTAACTTTAAGTTAACTTTAGTAAATTGGCCTTATTTTTTCTTTTTTTTGTATTTTTGAAATGCCGTTGTTTCTGACTCTTTCCAGTTTCAAATAGGAGTCACTGACGCCATCTAAAAAATGCTCTGTAAGGCTACACATTTAGGGGCCCATTTACTAATTCGAGTGAATTAATAGTCGAAAAAAAAAACTTCGACCATCGACTACGACTCGAACGATTCAAACTAAAAATCGTTCCAATAATCGACCATTCGATAATCGAAGTACTGTCTCTTTAAAAAAAACTTCGACCCCCTACTTCGCCACCTAAAACCTACCGAGGTGCAATGTTAGCCTATGGGGAAGGTCCCCATAGGCTTCCTAGCAATTTTTTGGTCGTAGAAAAATCGTTCGATCGATGGATTAAAATCCTTCGATCGTTCGATCGTACTAATTGCGGTAAATCCTTCGACTTCAATATTCGAAGTCGAAGGATTTACATACGGCAGTCGAATATCGAGGGTTAATTAACCCTCGATATTTGACCCTATGTAAATCTGCCCCTTATTGTTATCCCTACGTTTAAATTACTCATCTTTCTATTCAGGCCTCTCCTATTCATTTCCAGTCTCTTATTAAAATCAAATAATGACAAGTCATGGCATTCGCTCATTATCTGCATGAGTGTGCCCCAACATGGCTGTTTGTACCAGGCATTCCCTCCTGATGATGGTGGCCTATCACTGGCAGGGGGACAATTTTTAAAATAAAAACTTTACTATTATTACTATTTCTACCCCCAATCGGAGTACAGACTCTATTAACCCGCACCCTTGGTTGGGGATAATATTTTTGCCCAACAGGTGCCTTTTAAGCCCAGCTTCTATGGGGACCTGTGATTCAGGACTATCCTACCTACAGTTCCTGTTGCTTGTGTATTATGTAAACCACATAGTAAACCTCTAAAAGAATTGTTCATGGCATGACCTGCAGCATTTTGTAACAACTCTGACAGATGTGACTCACTTGTGTAGCTGAAAGGGGCTATTTTATACCTGCTCTGGGCCCTAATCTGGATCTGTTTTAAGCTTAAATGATTTCATTACATTTTTTTATTCTCAAAGCAGAACGATATTTAGACACTACACTTGTAAAAAGGCTAAATGAACCTGCTTATAAACTAAACTGTAGTTATTAGAAAATTAAGTCCATTAAAAGTTATTACATTTTCCTAGTTTCATATTTCCTGGGTTCACGAGGCTCCCAGATCTGTTAGGGGAAATGTCCCCTTCTCTTCTCTCCTCCTGAGATGAATCTTTTCCTGTCTCGCAGAGTATAAAAATTCTAAAAACTGTAATGGTCACAGATCTTTTTACATGACACACAGATACACTTCGTGAGGATTTAATTCTAGTAGGTATGGCCAGAAATCGACTAGTTTTGCCGTCTGACAATAACTTAGTAGTGATGGGTGAATTTGTCCCGTTTTGCTTCACCAAAATAATTGCGAACCGTGAATTTTGACGCCTGCATTAAAGTCAATGGGTGTCTGAATAATTTTGACGAGCAACAGTTTTTATGCATGCGACTATTCTGATGCGCGTCCAAATTTTTTTGACGTGGCAAATTTTTGCTGCAGTTTCGCAAATTTATTTGCCGGCGGCAAAATGTGGAAATTCACCGCGAATTTGCGCCTGCTGAATTTATTCGCCAATCACTATAAAAAACGTAATAAATAAATGTATTATCTAATTACCTTAGTAGACTTTTAGGGGCAGATTTATCAAAATGCAAGAGTTTGTTTTTTTTTCCAATTCGAGGAAACGGCAGAGAAAAAAAATGAGAATATATTCAAGCAGTCACGATTTATAAGAAAAACTTGGAAAAATGTACACAAAAAACTTGGCAAGTAAAAGCTGCTGAGTTTCTATACATGACAATTTGGAAAGGCAGCAATCACTTGAGGAACCAAGCTTAGGCCTCAATCTTGACTTTCCTTCTCCTTTAAATATGCTACTACTTGAAATTTAAAAAAAAGTGGTAGTGTTATTTTTTTCCCATATTCGTGTGGAGGAGGGTTCCCTCAAACTCAAAAACTGATAAATCTGCTCCTTAGTTTTATTATTTTGTAGTTGATCATCAAGCAATTACCAGTGCAATGTATATATATATGCTGATCAGTTGCAATATACACACAGAAGTACATTTTGCCTCTTATTTATTGAACTGACACCATTTGCACCGGGCAATAAAACCCAGAAGGAGCCATATAAAATTAAAGGGGCAGTATACCACCCTTGTTCAACAGGAGACCAATAAATAGGGCTTGTGCTTTCTGCCTATTGTTATAATCATTAAAAATGTTTTTTTATTGATATTGATTTATTTTTAACAAAAGAGGAAAACTGAAGCTACTCCATGTTTGATCCTAACGTAACGGGCCCAGGTGCAGGCTGGGCACACCACCCTCCTGCTCAACAAAATTTTGTGCCAGATTCCCGTCAGAGTAAGCATCTGGCACCCCCATAGTTCTGTCACTGCTTGCGAGGCAGGTAATTAGTTCACCTGTACTCAGATAATCCCCCTGCACAAATGACTTCTGCTTAACTGTGCATAACTCATCTTATTATATAACTTGTCAGGATCAAACATGTAGTATAATTTTTCCTATTTCCCCTGTTAAGCTCAAGAAACAACAACAAAAAAACTTTTTGAGATTAAAACAATAGACAAAAAGTATGTTCAGCACCTATTCATTGCTTTCATGGGGGCATACTTCCCCTTTAAGTAATAGTAGTATCAGTAGTAAGACTATGGTTGGTGGGGAACCGATCCTTCTAAAACTAGAACACATTCATATTATTTATTTGTATAGACACTATTTGATGTTACTTGTGGACAGATTTTCATATCGTACTTTGTGCTCTACACATGGTCATTTAGGACCAGTGCCTCGTCCATTAAATGTTTCACCTAATCCACCAAATACGTCTACATCAATGTATTTACTATGCAATTAACATGCAAGTGGTTTATACTGAAAAAAGATTTGATACTCTGATGCAAACATCAACTTCTTGCTTGGGAATCAGTAACCATCAGTGTCGGACTGAGCCACCGGGATGCCAGAAAAACTCCCAGTGGTCCCTTGTGCTGCTAAACAATTGGCCTATATCATGGCCATTCGCTATTTCTATGAGAACAAAGAGGCTAAATAGATGGAATAATAGTTTGTAAGATGAAAAAAAAAAAAGAGACTAGGAGAATAGAGGTTGATTGAGGAGAGAAAGAATAATAGTAATGAGAGTGGGTCCCTCATATAAGATTTTTTGGTGGGCTCCTGGTCTAAGGTTTTCTGGTGGGCCCCTGATCTAAGGGTTTTTGGTGGGCCCCTGATCTAAGGGTTTTTGTTGGGCCCCTGATCTAAGGGTTTTTGGTGGGCCCCTGATCTAAGGTTTTTTGGTGGACCCCTGATCTAAGGTTTTTTTGGTGGGCCCCTGATCTAAGGTTTTTTTGGTGGGCCCCTGATCTAAGGGTTTTTGGTGGGCCCCTGATCTAAGGGTTTTTGGTGGGCCCCTGATCTAAGGGTTTTTGGTGGGCCCCTGATCTAAGGGTTTTTGGTGGGCCCCTGATCTAAGGGTTTTTGGTGGGCCCCTGATCTAAGGGTTTTTGGTGGGCCCCTGATCTAAGGGTTTTTGGTGGGCCCCTCGTCTGTTTTCTGGTGGGCCCCTGGTCTAAGGTTTTCTGGTGGGCCCCTGGTCTAAGTTTTTTTGGTGGGCCCCTGATCTAAGGTTTTTTGGTGGGCCCCTGGTCTAAGGTTTTCTGGTGGGCCCCTGGTTTAAGGTTTCTTTGGTGGGCCCCTTATCTAAGGTTTTTTGGTGGGCCCCTGATCTAAGGGTTTCTGGTGGGCCCCTGATCTAAGGGTTTCTGGTGGGCCCCTGATATAAGGGTTTCTGGTGGGCCCCTGATATAAGGGTTTTTGGTGGGCCCCTGATCTAAGGGTTTTTGGTGGGCCCCTGATCTAAGGGTTTTTGGTGGGTCCCTGGTCTAAGGTTTTTTGGTGGGCCCCTAGTGTCCCAGTCTGACACTAGTAACTGTACTCATTCAATGAGACCTGTGAGGACAAGGAAACGCCATAAACATTCAAATGATGATGCTAGAGCTACTAATGTATATTAACTTTATCTTTCTAGCAAAAGCCACACATTAAAGCCTGATTTTTAGAGTGACAATGTGTCTTGGTGGTTTCTTAAGGGTTATCTACATATTTTTTTAGTTTTTCCTTCTCCTTTAGATGAAACTAGTGTCTATGTTCAAACCACTCTATCCTAAGGGAAGATTATGCCGATGGTAGTTGATATTGTTTAATGGCAAAACACAGTAGAATGCTATAAGTCAAACACGTACACACGTATCACCTTGAAGTGCAGTTTTATGTACTTTATCAGATTCACAAAACACACAGTTTATTGGAAAACTTGTGGGAATATACAGTAACACCTCTTACTCAGAGTCATGCGCAGGTAAGTTGTTCTTATATGTCAGACACAACGAAAGTCTGATAATGTAAACAAAACAGCACTCAAGGCTTTTCAGACATTTATCACAATGCTGCTGTTGTTCTTCAATGTTTTTATAACAAGAATTCCTGTTATAAAGTATTAATAAAGGCAAAGCTTTCCAATGATTTCTGGGTGAGTGTGTTCTTTTGTTATCGTGACATACAGAATTTTCGTTCAGCCACATCCATATATATCCCTTATTTGTTACAGGTATGGGACCAGTTATCCAATGCTCGTGACCTGGCGAGAATAGTCGCCCGTTGACAAATCTTCTCTTCTTCGCGGTGACTTATCTCCCCAAACTGCCTTCCCACTGGCTAGATTGAAAATCGGGAGGGTGGGCAACACACGGGAGGGAGGGGAGGGTTTTTGCAACATCTAGGTTTCCTTCCCCTTTAAACAATAAATAAACCCAATAGGCTGGTTTTGCTTCCAAAAAGGATTGATGATATCTTAGTTTGGATTTGGGGCTTTCAGGTAAAGGATATTTCTATAATTTGGATCTCCATACTTTAAGTCTACTAGAAATTCATTTAAACATTAAATAAACCCAATAGGCTGGTTTTGCTTCCAATAAGGATTAATTATATCTAAGTTGGGATCAAGTACAAGCTACTGTTTTATTATTACATAGAAAAAGGAAATCAGTTGTGTAAATTATTTTTTATAAAATGGAGTCTATGGGAGACGGCCTTGTATAGGTATGGGATCATTTATCCAGAAACTCATTATCTAGAAAGCTCAGCATTTTAATTAAATAATTCACATTTATTTAAAAAAACAAATTATTTCTCGGTAATAATAAAACAGAACCTTGTTCTCGATTCAAACTAAAATTATAAGTGGGAAAACAAGGTATGAAAATCCAAATGACAGAAAGATCCTTATTTAGAAAACCCCAGATCCTGAGCATTCCGGATAACAGGTTCTATACGTGTATTGTATTAGCAGGTTGATAACTAACACAGATGCCCAGTTACTAGCTATTACTGATAGCTAATAAACAATTGATTTTGGGGACACAATCTAATTGGTTGTTGTGGGTAATTGCATTGCAGCAGTAAATCAGGCTCACGTTGCCTTTTCTTTGCACTTATACTGTACTTATGCACATACACATATACAGTCATGAAAATATTCGAATTCTGAATTCTGGTTCTAATGGATGTCCTTTCTTAGGTCAAGTTCGCTTACTGTTGATTTCATCAGTCTGAATGTTGTTGACAACTTTAAAGGGGAACTATCGTTAAAAAAATTAGAAAAATCAAATATAAGCTTCATCATACTGAAATAAGAACATTTGTAAATACAATCAATTAAATATTCTGCTTCATTTCTAAAATAAGTTAATGTTCACTATCCCTCTCTCAGCATCTGTTTCTCTTTATTCTGTCTTCGTGCAGCAGTTATGTGTCAGATATTCACTAAAAGTTAAATCTAATATATCTTATAGTGGGTTTCCTTTCCTAGCAGATGTAATAGAGCTCATTCAAATAACTGATTCCAGTACAAACAAAATCTAAAAAAAATAACTGCCTTTTGCACAAATTCTGCATGTAGAGAGACATGATGTCTGGTGATTTTAATAGAGTGAGCTCTAATACATCTTCTAGGCCAGTGATCCCCAACCAGTAGCTCGTGAGCAACATGTTGCTCTCGAACCCCTTGAAGGTTGCTCCCAGTGGCCTCAAAGCAGGTGCTTATTTATGAATTCTAGGCTTGGAGGCAAGTTTTGGTTGTATAAAAACCAGGTTCACTACCAAACAGAGCCTCAATCTAGGTTGACAATCCACATATGGGCAACTAAATGGCCAATCACAGCACTTATTTGGCACCCCAGGAACATTTTTCATGCTAGTGTTGCTCCCCAACTCGTTTTACTTCTGAATGTTGCTCACGGGTTCAAAAGGTTGGGGATCCCTGTTCTAGGCAAAAGGAAGCCCCCCTATATATATTGGATCTAACTCTGTTAAATTATGTAATCCTTCCATACTTTTTTTGCGCAAGAACACAATTCAGCTGAGGCAGTGGGAAGCTCACAAAATTCAAGCAAGAAGCAATAAAGGCTTAAAGTCATACAATTTTGTACAGTGATGAGACTATTTACCCAAAGCTTCCTTTGGGAATGCTAGAGGTATCACTTTTATACCCCCAAAAAACCTTCAATACAACACTGAAAACAATTATACAACCACCTTTTCACAGTTTTGGCCATATATATGATCTGCCATGGATACTGGACCTGTCAAACTACTGCCACTTTGAAGCAGTGAAAGTACCTATCCCTGCCACCATAGTGGATATTAATTAATCTAAAATATTAACTAGTGCTATTAGTACATCATTAACTGTTGTCTGAAACTCATTTTAAAGGGGGTTTTCACCTTTAAATGAACTTTTCGTATGACGTAGAGAAGGATATTCTGACACATTTGGCAATTGGTTTTCATTTTTTATTATTTGTGTTATTTAGCTTTTTATTTAGCAGTTCGCAATTTCAGCCATCTGATTGCTAGGGTCCAAATAACCCTAGTTGAATTGAATAATAGACCGGAATATGAATAGGAGAGGATCTGAATTGAAGGAGTTATATAAAGTCACAATAACAATACATTTGTATTTTTAGAGCGCCATGGGGTCCGTGCTCCCCATTTGAAAGAATAAGAAGGCGACAAGTTATTTAAAAAAAAAAAACAACGGAAAAAATGAAGGCCAATTGAAAAGTTGCATTTGAACTTGCCCCATAGTATAGTATAGAATGGCTGATTCTGAGCAACTTTTCGATTGGCCTTCATTTTTTCCTTTGTTTCTTTAAATTACTTTTAATAATGAGGTAAAAACTGCGCTTAGTCCAAATGTGACAGGGGAGATGAGCTGCACCAATATTCAGTTAATGGATCCACTTATCCACGTTTCAAAAAAAGTTCATAGGGGTGATGGAGGTGCGCTGAAGATACACAGGGAAATCCTATAGGAACAAGATAGACAAAGCCTCTATGGTGTATTATCCTTTGTATGCAAGGCTGCTGTTGAATAGCAATTCTACTCACACTTAGGAAGAGATCGTAATGCAGAAAGTAAAGGTTCGTCGGATCTGTTACCGGTCGTTCATGTGCCTGTTAGATTAAGAGTGCAGAATAGTGTAATACCTCACAGTACGTTTAGAGATTTCGCCGATAATGCGCTTACCTGGTATCGCTGTAAGATTAGCGTGTAATTCAATGTCCGTGTGGATGCGGCTGGTGGCGGATCCCTTCGAGCCGGCTGCTTCAAAGTTGGTGCTCTTACGCTGACAGGAAAGGTTAGTTTTTCTCAGGTAGTGGTCAGGCTTTTCTCCCAAATGCCAAAGTCGGCGTTCTCTCCCACGTGGTTTGGCGATCCAGTTGCAGTGTGGTTTGGCGATGTCCGCAAATATCTCTAAAGGATTCGTTTGTCCAAGTACATTACTTAGGAAATAGAATTCAGGGAACGTTTTTGCCTTATTAGAAATTCAATTTATTCACATAAAATAGTTACAGGCCCAACGCGTTTCGTATCCAATGATACTTCATCAGGGGCTAATTAGAGGCTTTGTCTATCTTGTTCCTATAGGATTTCCCAGTGTATCTTCAGCGCACCTCCATCACCCCTATGATCTTTAAATTACTTGTCGCCTTCTTCTGACTCTCTACAGCTCGAGTATTTTTGCACAGAAATTGACAAATTCGAATTACATTTTCAAAAACTCAAAATGTCTGGTATGTAATAAGTACTTGAAAAACATCAGCATCTTAAAGCTTACGAGTTCATGTAGAAGTCAATGGCAGTTGTTCTAGGCAAAACGCAAACTATTTTTTTTAATTCGATATTTACATTTTCTGAGAATGTAAACAAAATTTGAATTTTCCGAGTTTCTTTTTGAGTTTGTTAACTCACTAATTTGAATTTTTCACGTTTTTTCACAATTCTATTAAATCCAGATTTTTATATTAGGATTTTTTAATAAATAAACAGACTTTCGAGTTTTTTGTAATTCTGAGTTTATTCAAAGTATAAAAAAAACTTTAAAACCTCTCAAATCTAATATAAAGGTGAACCACTCCTTTACATCTGTAACTCTCATACCAGACATTCCAGCAAAAACAGTGCAAATGTTTTCATAATAATATATAATAATATTATAATAATAGGACCATCAATACAGAGTAACAGGATTTAGGGCTCATCCTCAAACCTAGGTGCTAACTCTGCTGATTCACTGCACATGCTCTGTGCTGCTGTCACTTACTGAGCTTAGGGACCCACTCACAATATACAGTACACATAGAATAGAAATGTCACAATATAAGGCTGATTAGTAATTAATGCAGATAATTACTACATGGCAGCACAGAAACCAGTGCAATAAGCATCAGAATTTAATAATCAGCAAACCTGTAGCATCAGCTTATATTACAGACCAACCTCATTTTCTGCTGGATAATTAGTGACGAGCCCTAAGCTTAGCTTCTCAACAGCTGCTCAGAGCCCACTGAGCATGTGAGTGTCACAGACACTTTCCAAGATGGTGGCCCCCTGTGACAAGTTTGAAGTCCTGGATCATTGCTGCTATTGAGGAGCTGAAAGTTTAGGCTGGTGCAGTAAGTTCAGTATATAAAATATGGCATAAGCCATATTCATTTTTAGGGCTTAGTTTTCTTTTGGAACATGTTTTTACCTTCATGGCTCTCGAAAGTTTCTGACTTTTTGGGCTGTTTTTCGTTTGATAATACAAATATTTTGAGTTTCCAGGCTACAAAGTCACACAATTTGAGCGTCAAATCAAAAAAGTAGTATGATTCGAATTGATGCTCGGTTTTGCAACATTTTTACATACAGATTGATTCGAGAAATATTATTGGTAAATTAAGGGGATTTGGGTCTGGGAATTTGGTTGAATTTTTATTTTTAATAAAGTGAGTAAATAACCCAACACAATTTACGCAGAGTCCATGTGATCTGGGCCCATTTCCCTGTGCGCCACATTATGGCTACACAATTGAAGGAAGCTTAGTAAACTTTAATGAAAGTATGGTTCTTGGAATGGGGGAAAGACATTCACAATTATTGATTGTTTTATTGATTACTTTCTCTGAGATTTTATTCCTGCTGAAAAACTGAAAATCTTTATTTTCTGCCTTTACAATATTTTTTTTTATTTTTTATAAAACTATTCATTTAGGTCACTTTCCATCTCTCTCAAGGTTATACATCATTATTTTACACTGTTGCCACAAGCCCAGGTCATGTGCCTCAATGAAGGCTACAACCAGCCTCTGCACCTTATCAAACTATTTTTGGGAATTCCTAACATAAAGCCAAGCCACAGGCTTGTTCTCTTGAACTAAAATATGCTCATTTAGAACAGATAGATTCAGGGAAGTCTTCCAATAACACAACCTGAATATTCGGGATCTTGAAAATCTAGTGAACACAAATGTTACTGCTGTTTCAATTGTTCTTCTAAGTTGAATGAAAAAAATTAAGTGCGGTTACAAACAATTTCTTTTAATGATTTTTTTCAGGTTAAAAATACAGAAGACCACTGGGGCCAACAAAAAAGGAATATGACGAATTTTGACTTTTCAGAACTCAAAATTTTGACTTTTATAGGCCAATTTACTTACAAGTACTTACCAGTATCTCAAAAAAATTGTGCTTTTCCTGTATTTCTAAGAAAGAGCTCTAAAAATTCGAGACTGATGTATAAAAACCAAAGAAACATCCAAGACAAAACTTCACCAAGTAAAAGTTGTTTAGGAAGTTTTTGGATTTTTTTTTCTAGGAATTGTCTGAAAACCTCGTTCAATGCCTTTTTACTTTGTACTTTTTATATTCGGCTCTCTTAATAAATCCAATGACAAGAGTGGTTTTAGAGTTAGTGAGTTAAGTCGTGGTGTCAAAAACTTCAAACCACTAAAATTCGACTTTTACTATCTAAGCCTCAAAATTTTGACTCATGTAGGCTTATTTATCAACTAATTTTAGTGATTATGGAAGCCACAAACAAAGTCAAACCACAAATTTGATGAAATCTATTAAAATCCAAATAAAAAAAGATTGAATGAAAAAAAAGCACAGAATGAAAAACTACAAATACCTCTAAAAAGTCAAATATTTTGGACAATTAAAAAAAATCAGAAAACCTCAAAGTCTTAATTAATTAAAATGGTTCAATAAGATCAGCACACCACCCATTGACTGCTATAAGACCTTGGCAACTTTTAATTTTTGTATTTTTTAGAGAAATAAAGGAAAACCACCATTTTTTTAAGATTCATGGAAACAAATAAAAATGTAATTGTTAGTAGATAGACCCCCTGAAATTCTAAATTGTGACTTTTAGGGCAGATTTATCAAAAATCTATTAGATTTTTTCCACAATTCAATTTTTTTTTTGCACCGAAACTCACACATTTGAGTTATATTTTTGAAAACTCGAATGTCTGGTATTTAGTAACCAAAAAAAACCTTAAAAATTCAATTGTAATAATTTACTATCTAAAAGCTGGCGAGGTCATGTAGTCAATGGGAGTTGTCCTAGGCAAAGCTCAATTTTTTTTGTTGATTTGATCGAACACTAAAGCTCCCCATAGACGCAACGGTTCTTCTTGCCGAACGACCGATTTTAGGGAAGCCCGACCAATCCTTCGAAATTATCGTGCGGTTAGTGGTATTCGAACGATCGTACATCTTAAGATTTTTCGGCCAACATCTGTCGGGAAATTGATCGGCCAGGTCAAAAAATCTTTGTCGGTCCCAGTGCAATCTATTTATGTTTGCAGGGCCAAGCAGGCAGCTCCCCTTTGTTTTCCTGGTAAATTGGTCTTTTTAGTTGATGGTAAATTTGTACGATCGTACGATCGTTCTGAGAAGATCGTGGTCTCACAATCAGGATCTGATCTTTTAAAAATCTCAACATCTATGGCCAGCTTTAGGGGCAGATTTATCAAGGGTCAAAGTGAAATCAAAAGTTAAAAAATTCGAAATTTCGAAGTAATTTTTGGATACTTCGTCAATCGAATAGGCTACTAGACTTTGACCTTCGATTCAAATTAAAATTGTTCGCCTATTCAACCATTCGTTACTCGAAGTACTGTCTCTTTAAAAAAACTTCCACTTCAAGACTTTGCCAACTTAAACCTGCCAAAGTGCTATGTTAGCCTATGGGGACCTTCCAGAGCATGTTTCTAAGTTTTCAGTATTTAAAGGAAAAACGTACGATCGCATGAAAAAAACGTTCGAATTGTACAATTCAAAGTAAAAATCCTACGAATTTGACTTAGAATTTCGTAGTATTCAATTAGATGGTCGAATTTCGAAGTACTTTCCACTTCGAAATTCGACCATTGATAAATCTGCCCCTTAATCAATTTGAGTGTTTACTTTTTTCCGGACATGAACTCAATCATTACAGATTTTTCCCTGTTGTTTTTCATTTCAGTTTTTGACATTCTGAAACATTCTAAATTCAGGTTTATCTGAGGTAGAAAAACCCTCACACAACTCACAGATTCGATTTTTGATAAATTGATATATAGCAAAACTATAACTTTTAAAAGTAATAATAATGAGATTGAGGGGCCTATTTATCAAACCTTGAATTTTTCTCGTCAAGTTTTTAAAGGGGGGAAAAACTAATTTTAGAGGATTTATTATGCTCTGACGCTGCTAATAAAATAGAAATCTGAAAATACTACAGCTAAAACCTGTTGAAATCATGAAGACGTCAGTGGCGGATGGTCCCTTTAACAACTAGAACATGTTTTTTGCCTCCATGATTCTCAATAGTTTTGGGCTGTTTGACACTGGTTTTCGTTAAATAATCCAATAAATTCGAGTTGTTGAGGCGACAATTACTAAACAGTGCAACTTTTTCTAATGACTTTTTCAATCAGATTTAGGGGTAAATTAAGGGGATTCTTGGAGCTTGGTCGATTTTATTTTTAATAATAGTCAGAAAGTTGAGTTTAAGTAAATACGCCCTATGAGATTTAGGTGGTTATTTACTAAAATTATACTTTTTCTCACTTTGGTCATTTTTTTTTAATATACTCCCGAATCCCCTTAATTTACCAATAAAACTTCTCAAAAAAAAGAATTGATGTAACAAAAAGTCACGACGCAATCGACCAGCAATTTGAATTCTGCAACTTTTCTAAACCGTCATTCCAAAAACTCTAATTTATCAAATTGTCGCCAAAACAAATCAAACGAAAACCATCGTAAACAGCCCGAAACTATAAAGAATCCTGAAGGTAAAAAACATGTTCCAATTGTCAAAGGGACCATCTGCCATTGACTTAGTATTTTCAGATTTGCATTTTTAGCAGCTTTAGTTGCAAAAGTCAAAATTCAGAATTTTTATTTTTTGCTGGCCCCAGTGCTCCTCCATCCTTTCGCCCAAGTAAATCCAAGGATTTTACACTACAAATAAGGTTTTAAAAAGAACATCTTTCTTGTCCTTGTTAAAACCAGTTATGAGAAATATAATAACAGTTCTTTTCTATAATTATTCGCTCTGATTTATTAGTTTCTATTTTTATATAATAACAAGCGCTATAATGAGAGGCTGTTCATCTGTTTAGTAAAACATATAAAAGACATTAGACTGGTAGCGATTTAATGTCTTATTAATTAAATTCTATAGCAACACACGTGCAGCCGTATTCCTTCGGTGAAGCTTTTTAAATTGCCATTAGAAATGCCATTGAGGTAATAAATGTATTGAACCTGATAAATAACCCTGAAGAAAAATTCTGCTCGGGTTTTCTCTTTTCCCAGCTGTTGCCTCTATTGTTAAGAAAAGCAGCCTTAGCCTTTTTCGAGTCAGAACAATCATCCAGGGACAATGTAATTGATTTCTGTTTCACAGCAGGTGTGCGCTATTACTTAATCATATGTAGTTATTTTCAGTTAACGAATGATTCACTAGTATATAGGAAGGCCCGAATGCAGAAGGATGGCACAATAAAAGCAAGGGAATCACTTGGTGTTCTTCTTCATTCGGTTTTTCTTCATTAAAGCTGATCATTCTATCTAAAGGAATAAAACAGATAACATGGCCTAGATACGATGGCAGCTAATTAGAATAGGATCTTCCTAATGGGAGTCTATTGTTAAATATTGCAAGGCTGATTGAGCATGGCTGGAAGCTTTTAGTTCCTTTTCCTCTCCTTGAATTGTCAGTCTTTAATGTACCAACATATCTCCGGCTTATTGTTTTTCTGTTTTCATTATTTGACAGGGCAAAACAGCTGTGTGATGTGGATGGGTTTAAACGCCTTTCTATTTTACCTAGTATAGAGATTTATTTAGCATGATAGCCGCACATTCATCTGACCTTTCTGCGTGTACATCTAATCAAGTATCACATGCCTCAAAGAACCATAATTTGCCATCTCAGTATTCTGTACCTGTCCCTTGTAGCTGTGCCATTTATTTTTCCTTACCTCGGGCTCTTACGGATAGCCTGTTCTTTCTTTCTCCTTTGAGGGCACGGTTGCTAAATTACATATGAGTATAGGAGGTTGCACATGATTACACCTTCCCGACTATAATTTATATGCTTTTAAAGGCGCTCTCATCTTCCATGTACTGTTCAGTGTCTTTCAAGTAGTGTTGTGGTTATTTCAGCGAGACTTTCAGAGGCTTTCATACAACATTGCCATTACCATTAGCACTTAAACAAACACAAAGTGGTATATGGTAGTATACACTGGGGGGGTGCCAAAATATTGTTTTTTTCTCCAGTCCAGTGCTCTTGTTAGGAGAAAACTGCTCCAGGCACTGTCTCAGTGCTGTGCATGCATCCCTTGCAAAAATCTATGTTCATGCATATTCAGTAGAGTAAACCTGGTGAGATCTATTCTACTTTGCATGCGCCAATTGAAAAAAGAAAGAGGATCTAAGATAGGGATGCACCAAATCCAGGTTTCGGTTCAGGATTCCGATTTGGCAGAATCCTTCTGCTTGGCCAAAACGAACAGGGTGGGAAATCACTTGACTTTTTGTCACAAAACAAGGAAGTAAAAAATGTTTTCCCCTTCCCCATCCCTAATTTGGATTCGGTTCGGTATTCAGCCGAATCTTTTGCGAAGGATTCACGGTTTTGGCCGAATCCAAAATAGTGGATTCGGTGCATCCTTAATCAATGACAGGGGTGGAACTACCAGGAGTGCAGCGGATGCCATTGTGGGGCTAGAGGGGCAGAGTGCACGGTCTGCACCCAGGATCGGGACTTCTAGTTACGTTACTACAAGGACATGTCGGCACATCTCTTAGGTAGTTTTTCTACAGGCCAGCACAAGAGCATGGGCCCAGGAAAAAAATTGGCAAGGCAATTAGCTTGGCCTCATCAGTCTCTCTCCACTCACTGGCCACCTTGTCCTCAATGGCCATTCACAGAGGTGTCTCATTTTCAGTGAGTTGTTTGTTTGTGGGATTAATTTATTTATAACATCAAGACCCAACTTGAAAGTAAGTATTTTATCACACAAAAATGTGTTTGATATGGTACATAAAGGCTCACTCAAAATTAATGTGACAAATAAACCAGGGCCAGATGGAATACACCCTTGAGTACTGATCTTAGTTAAGTTTTAGTTAGGCATCTATTTTTTATTTTCTCAGACTCACTTTCATCTGGTATGATATCCATGGATTGGAGGAAAGCTGATGTAATTCCTATATTTAAAAAAGGATGGCTTTTTAGCAAGTGGGGGAATACAGAATTATTAAAAATAGCTCAATACCAAATTGATCCAGGAACTGTAAACGATTATATAAGAAGTTTGCAACAGATGGCACTCAGATCCAACAACTGTGCTACTGTGTTTTACATTTTATTATGATCCTTACACACAAAATGCAATTTAAGGATCAGGAGAATATTCCCACCGAGTTTTTAAATCTAAAATAAAAAAGAGAAATCCTTACTATGACACTGATAAATAAAATGAATCACAATGTTTTTGAGAGACTTGTTTTGCTTGATGTCACCTCCCTTAATTGAAGGATAAGAGACTGTATAATCTATCCAACGAGGTATTTAAAGCATCGCTTGAACTTAAATAGCAATGTGGTTATCAAAAAGGCCGATAAGGGAGGGGCTATTGTGGTCCTGGATAAGAAACTTTGCACAGAGGAGGCTCATAATCAATTATCTGTGACTAAGCATTATATGAAGGTAAATTATGAGCCTACTTTACAATTTAAAGTTGAAATACATACATATATTATTTATTCATATTTGCAAGGGATCAGAGATATGGACTCTAGAGACCTTCTCATAATGGACTTTCCTATGCAGGGCCGGAACTAGCAGTAAGCAGAAGAGGCAGCTGCCTAGGGCGCCATAATAGAGGGGTGCTGGGCAGCTACCTCTCAAATTGTCCTGCCTACCCCTAGCCAGGTTAGCACCCCTTACTCCCCTACCTCCTGTCACCTTATCCTCCCCTCTGTCGCATTCTTCTCCCCTCCCTGCCCCTCCATCAAGTTTTCCTCCCCTCTGTTGTTCTCTCCTTCATCGGGTGCACGCGTGTGAGGGGGGGGGGGCATGGTGGGTGGCTGGGTTGCCTTGGGCTCCTGGCCTGGCCCGGCCCTGTTCCTATGAGACCAGTGTTGTGTGTAAGGATCTCAAATAAAATGTGAAATACATTAACACAGTTGCTGGAAATGAGTGCAATCTGCTGCAAACTTATTATATAATTGTTTATGGACTCTTGAGCAATGGAGTGAACACCACCAGTAGTAAGCTTAACATGACAAGAACAAAATCTGAGGCAAATTGGAGAGGCTTCAGATGTGTTTTTTTGCCTTCCTCTGGATCTTCTAGAAGTAAGGCAGGTTATATATAGACTTAAATGGTTGGACTTCTTTTTTCAAGTAAAATATATAACATGAATGATTCTTTTTTTTTTTTGGGTCATTTGGGTTCCTATTATCTAGGACCACAATTGTATTATGTTTCCTGAGGAATGATGCTTTTCTTAATCAGGTAGCAATCTTTGGAATAAAAATGCTCTCCACAAATAGAATTGGTATTTATTTAACCCAGCAGCTCGACTGCGGTATTGCCTTTATATTATTCCAAATAAAATTATCTGTTTTTTTTAGGAGTAAATCTGACAGTGCTTTTGTCCCCAAATAAAATGAAATCAGTACTCTGGCAAACGCTTATTTTAGGTGGTAAATCTGGTCAGAAGTCACAATGATGTGGCAGCTGGTAATGGAAAAAATTACTCGGCCGCGCTGTTTTTGACATTTGCACATTCATTACTTTTATGGGTAGTTTAAAATATAGCTGTGCCCCTGCTGCTTTTTCTACAACTATAAATACATCACAAATGCAGTTGGAACCTTACAAAAATACTACATTCAGGAGGGCAATGAATGGCCTACTTTTGTAAGATGCTTATTTTTATGTACATTATATACATAGAGAGAGATATAGATAGAGAGATATAGATAGAGATCGAGAGAGAGAGATATAGATAGAGATCGAGAGAGAGATATAGATAGAGATCGAGAGAGAGAGATATAGATAGAATGAGACATAGATAGAGATCGAGAGATATAGAGATCGAGAGATCGAGAGATCGAGAGAGATCGAGAGAGATCGAGGGATCGAGAGATCGAGAGATGAGAGATCGAGAGAGATCGAGAGAGAGAGAGAGAGAGAGAGAGAGAGATCGAGAGAGAGATCGAGAGAGAGATCAAGAGAGAGATCGAGAGAGAGATCGAGAGAGAGATCGAGAGAGAGATCGAAAGAGAGAGAGAGATCGAAAGAGAGAGAGAGAGATCGAAAGAGGGAGAGAGAGAAAGAGATCGAGAGAGAGAGAGATATATGGTGCAAATTCACTAAGCACCAAACGCTAGCGTTAATTCGCTAGCGTTTGGCATTTTTCGTTACTGCGCAAATTTACTAACGAACACTGGCATAATTTCGCTAGTGTTACTTCGCACCCTTACGCCAGGCGAATTTTCGCTAGCGACGTAACTACGCAAATTCACTAATGCGCGCAGTGTACTGAACGCTACCTTTTACGCTAGACTTCCTTTGCCACCTCAGACCTGGCGAAGCGCAATAGAGTAGATAGGGATTGTTTCAAAAAAAGTCAACATTTTTTCTAAGTCCCAAAAAATGCTGGCGTGTTTTCTACATGATGGGTGATAGGCTGAAAAAGATCGAAAATATTTTTGGGGCTCCCCTCCTTCCCCCTACATTTCCTGACTCATGGCAACTTACCTAGACAGTGGGCACATGTGTAGGGCAAAATAAAATTTTTAGTTGCTGATTTGAAGGTTTTCTAGGCATTTGGTGATACGTGTTCCTCCATTGAAATTTGAGTTTCGCGCCGTATGCAAATGAACCATCGCTAGCGAAACTTTGCTTCGCTTGGCGAATTAACGCTAGCCCAACTTTGAAAACTTACGCTACCCCTGTGCGCAACTTCGGATTTTAGTGAATTTGCGGAGCGCTGGCGAAAATACGCCTGGCGAAGTGTGGCGAATTTGCGTCTGGCGCAACTACGATTCTTAGTGAATTTGGGCCATAGAGAGAGAGAGATAAAGAGAGAGAGAGAGAGATCGAGAGAGAGAGAGAGATCGAGAGAGAGATCGAGAGAGAGAGAGAGATCGAGAGAGAGGGAGAGATAGATCGAGAGAGAGAGAGAGAGAGAGAGAGAGATCGAGAGAGAGAGAGAGATAGATCGAGAGAGAGGGAGAGATAGATCGAGAGAGAGGGAGAGATAGATCGAGAGAGAGGGAGAGATAGATCGAGAGAGAGAGAGAGAGAGAGCGAGAGAGAGATAGATCGAGAGAGAGAGAGAGCGAGAGAGAGATAGATCGAGAGAGAGAGAGAGCGAGAGAGAGATAGATCGAGAGAGAGAGAGATAGAGAGATAGATCGAGAGAGAGAGAGAGATAGATCGAGAGAGAGAGATAGAGAGATAGATCGAGAGAGAGAGATAGAGAGATAGATCGAGAGAGAGAGATCGATAGATAGATAGATAGATAGATAGATAGATGATAGATAGATAGATAGATAGATAGATAGAGAGATAGATAGAGAGATAGATAGAGAGATAGAGATGGAGAGATAGATGATAGATAGATATAGATAGAGATCGAGAGATAGATCGGGAGAGAGAGAGAGATCGAGAGAGAGAGAGAGAGAGATCGAGAGAGAGAGAGAGAGAGATCGAGAGAGAGAGAGAGAGAGATCGAGAGAGAGAGAGATCGAGAGAGAGAGAGATCGATAGAGAGAGAGAGAGAGATCGATCGAGAGAGACAGAGAGAGAGATACATTGAGAGATAGATAGAGAGATAGAGAGATAGAGAGATAGAGAGAGAGAGAGATCGAGAGCGATCGATCAAGAGAGAGAGACAGATAGATAGATCGAAAGATAGACAGAGAGAGAGATACATTGAGAGATAGATAGATAGAGAGATAGAGAGATCGAGAGAGAGAGATCGAGAGAGAGAGAGATCGAGAGAGAGATAGATCGAGAGAGAGAGATAGATCGAAAGATAGACAGAGAGAGAGAGATAGATCGAAAGATAGACAGAGAGAGAGATACATTGAGAGATAGAGAGAGATAGAGAGAGATAGAGAGAGATAGAGAGAGATAGAGACAGACAGACAGACAGAGAGAGAGATACATTGAGAGATAGAGAGAGATAGAGACAGACAGACAGACAGACAGACAGACAGACAGATAGATAGCAGAGCCGGAACTAGGGGTAGGCAGAAGAGGCACTTGCCTAGGGCACAAAGGCCTGACGCCTTCCAGTAGCTCTGACCGCTATATTCAGAAGCTGTGGCTGAAATTCTCTCTCTGAGAGAGAGAAATAGAGAGATAGACTCTTACTTTGTATTGTTGCAACCTTACATTATTTATGCAGGATCTTTGCATTACCAAGGGGTACATTACCCTGCTTTAAATTCATATAATATTCAAATGCAAAACAATTGTAGCTAAAATAAAACCAAGTATAATATTGAACACTTACCTATATATATATATTTATACATACATATACATTTTTGTGGAAATTGCAGACCCAAAAGTATAATTACTACTAAATAATTGCTTTAAATATAGCAAAGGCATATTGTGCCACACTGCTGTGCTGAACATTAATATTTCTTGAATTAGAGAAGCTATGGACAATCTACTTAAACACAGGGAGAATATACAAACACTGTAGACAGTGACCTTGACAGGAATCCAGTTAAAGTCTGAACCCTCACTGCAGTCACAGAGGAGGGCAATCAGTGTGCTAGCAATGACACTGCATGGATGTAGATATATATTTATTGATAAAGCGCTACTTCTGCTTGCACAGATGTACACCCTGTATAGGTGAAGAAACCTGACTGTATGGGGCAAATTCACTAAGATGCGAAAGTTGCGCCAGGCACAACTTCGCCGCACTTCGCCAGGCATGTTTTCGCCAGCGCTACGCAAATTCACTGAAATCCGAAGTTGCACACAGGGGTAGCGTAAGTTTTCGAAGTTGCGCTAGCGTTAATTCGCCAAGCGAAGCGAAGTTTCGCAAGCGATGGTTCATTTGCATACGGCGCCAAATTTTAATTTCAATGAAAGAATACGTATCAGCACCACAAATGCCTAGAAAACCTTCAAAACATCAAATAAATTTTTATTTTGCCCTACACATGTGCCCACTGTATAGGTAAGTTGCTATGAGTCAGGAAATGTAGGGGGGAAGGAGGGGAGCCCCAAAAAATTTTTCGATCTTTTTCAGCCTATCACCCATCATGTAGAAAACACACCAGCGTTTTTTGGGACTTAGAAAAAATGTTGACTTTTTTTGAAACAATCCCTATCTACTCTATTGCGCTTCGCCTGGTCTGAGGTGGCGAAGGAAGTCTAGCGTAAAAGGTAGCGTTCAGTACACTGTGCGCGTTAGTGAATTTGCGTAGTTACGTCGCTAGCGAAAATTCGTCTGGCGTAAGGGTGCGAAGTAACACTAGCGAATTTACGCCAGCGTTCGGCACTTCGGCGCTTAGTGAATTTGCGCCTATGTGAGGTGCCAATGAAGCAGGATGTCGGGGAAACCAAACTTGTAGTAAAACGTGGAATCTTTATTAATTCAGGTTAAAACACAATCTGAAACTATGGGCAGAGGAATCAGCTTGACGCGTTTCGTGACCAAAGTCACTTCATCAGAAACTTAAGCGCCCCCTACAGGTACAAAATTTTTAAGACCAAACCAATTAAAAATGCATATTAGTTTAAAATCAAGTGATCACCATACAAAAATGAAAAAATTAAAAAATCTCCGATAATTCATATAATGAATATAATTACTAGACATTGTGCATATTAAATGGTAGCATATATCGTAAATATTCAAGCAGCAGATGGAACTTGATACAGAACATAATAAATAATTATGTTTATATGGATGTGTAAATATATTGTCTATAATAAGAATTTATTGTTCTATCAAAACAGCTTGGTTGTACAAAAAAGGTACTTCAAAACCAAAATAATTGGTGATATAAATTAACAGTAATTATGAAATTCGAATGTAAATATAAATATAAGACCTGACCGGGGTGTAAGATACAGACAATATGTAATAGGGATGTATCAAGGTACATGATCAAAACCTGTATGAGATCCAGGTTCAAGTAATTAATGTTAAAATATCAAAATTTCGAAATTTGGATCTATTGAACCTAAGAGGGAACTCTCAAAGCAAAACCCAAAAAAAAAAATATATATATTATATATATATATATATATATATATATGTTAATGAAAAATAAATCAAAATCAAGAAATAAAAAGAAATGTATAGGCATGGCACCTGTTATCCAGAATAATTGGGACCTAAATGCACAGCTTTTTGGTCGTTCAGCAAAAACAACTCCCATCCTGATAGGGCCGGTGCCAGGATAGAATTGGGCCTGAATAGAAGGATGAGGAATAAGTAGCAATAACAATAAATGTGTAGCCTCACAGATCATGTTTTTTTATATGGAGCGACCACCATTTGAAAGCTGGATAAAATCAGAAGAAGTCAGCTTTACTTTAGTACTCTCTGACACTTCCTGATACTGAAATCGTCAAAGGAGCTGGTTAAACGAAATTATCAGTCCGCTGAGGAGCCCCTGATAATGAACTGCTCAATGGCTGTTGCTTTGAAAAGGGAGGGGTTTGTTAAGAAATGTTACGACAAGACCTACATGTATGGTGGTAACCAAATGGTTGGTGCTCACTGCAGGGATATCACTCATCATTCATATGTGAAAAAAGTCCACACACAGGCGACTAAGGCAAGTAGAGTATGGCACACATAGGCAGGACAGGGCAGGCAGATTATGGCACAAAGCAAAGCAGGCAGACTATTGCACACACATGCGGATTATGGCACACACAGGCAGGCAGCAAATAGCGCACACAGGAAGAGTAGGGCAGGCAGAGTATGGCACACACAGTGAGAATAAGCAGGCAGAGTATGGCACACACAGGCAGAGCAGGAAAGATAGACTATTGCACACACAGGCAGAATATGGCATATATGCAGACAAAGGCAGGCAGAGTATGGCACACAGCAGAGTAAGGCAGGCAGAATATGGCACACACAGGTACAGAAGAGCAGGCAGAGCAGGACTACTCTACTGCAGGGTTGGACTGGGGGGCCCAGGGACTGCTGTCCAGGGCCCCCCTCCTCTCCCTCGTCCCCTTTTGTGAATCGCCGATCGGCGTGCATGCATGAATGCTGCTTGCATGCGTGAACGGCGGCGTGCATGCACAGAGAAAAAAATTTATATATTTTTTTTTTAGAATCTAAATGCCAGGAAAGGGGGTCTGGCCCACCGGGGGTCCATGAGAGTAAGGGCCCACCGGGTTTTTTCCCAGTGCCCTGCCGGGCCAGTCCGGCCCTGCTCTACTATACTATGTACAGTGTTGCTCCTATAATCTGTCTGATGTGTGAAACCCATGTACCACGTATGAACATATTTTGGTAAGATTAAAATGGCAGCTGTTTACTTATTTGTATAATCTTTGGATTTTTGGCTTTCAATATGTGTTCTTTGCAGTTAAATGGACTCTATGTAAGCATTATACAGTATACATAAGCATTAACCTATGGACTTCACTTGCATAATATAGGACTTTGGCTTCTTTAACTTTGATGGCTGTAATGAACTTTATTGGACTTCACTCAAGTTGGCACCATAATTGCGGTAAGACTGGAACTACCCCGAGGCAATTCCCTCTTGGACACTTTGAACCAATCAAGGGGAGAAGGGTGGGGCTTGAAAGCATAAATAGGTGTTAACACTTGAAAAAAAAGCTCTCTGATCATGAGAAACATGTGAGAATAAAATAATTTTGCAGCCAAAGTCTGTATTTGTTTGCCTATTACTACAATACCTTATTTTGATTAGGTGTGAACAATTCAGGTCCTTACATCTGTGAACAATACACAGACGTGTGAACAATGCTTTTACTGCCTGAATAATACGTGTGATATCTTACAGAGAAGATGAGCAATCAAAACAGCCACAGTGGTTTTTTTTCATCAATTTAAATTATGAAGATCTAAATTATGGAAAATCCATAAAATCGCAGGTTCCAAGAGGTCCGTTTACTAAAGCGCGGTAAATGCGACTATATTTTTCTGCACGTTATCACTGCGAATTTCTTTCCGACAAATTATTTGCAGCGACAAAGTTTACGAAATGCCAATGTGCTCTGAAATCATTGCGATCAGTCACGTTAAATAGGATAACGCACCCGCTTACGTTAGCGTTAATTTCAGAGCGTTTCCATTTTTCTGGCGATCTGAATAAGTTTGAGAATATTTTTGTTATAAAATAGTCTTCGGCGTAAATTTACTAAAGGTCGAAGTCAGTAACGCTGGCTTATAATTTTTAGGCACTTTGTCGATTTACTAACGGGCGTCGGCGTAACTTCGCTAGCGAAAGACAGACGCTAGCGCTCAGTCGCACTCTATCACCAGAATTTTTGCTCTGGTGAATGGATATTACTCCGCAAATTCACTAAGATGCGGATTTTACTGAATGTTACCTCTTTCACCAGACTTGGCTTTGCCAGCTCAGACCAGGCTAAGTGCATAGATCTTCCTCATTCCTCTTGTTACTTCATATTTTTTAGTGGAAAAAGTTTCTAAGTCCCAAAAAACTTTGGCGTCTTCCTTTTTTCAGAGTGAGCCTGCAAAAGTCCTTAAAAATTTTTGGGGTTAACCAGGTTCCCCCGTACATTTTCTAACATATGGAACATTGTAACTATACACTGGGCTCACGTGTAGGGCAATATAACAATTATTTTCTTTATTAACATTCCCTGGACTTGTGTAATGTAATGTATTTGCTGCAACATATACGTTCATTCAACTATATAATTTGCCGTTGTATGCAAATTAGCCTGAGCGAAGACCTCTAACGAAGTTGCGCTAGAATAATTGAACGCTAGCGCATCTTCGCTTTGTTTGCCTAAGTAACACTAGTGAAAATTCGCCAGCCTTCGGCGCCCTAGATGCAACTTCGCATTTTAGTAAATTATCATCTCAGCAAATGATGAAGTGTTGTGCTGGCTGCGAAGCCGTCGCTGGAGAATTTTCGTCGCTTAGTAACTTTACCGCTTAATCTTTGCGAATTTTTTTGCTATAAAATAGACTTATTTTATGGCAATTTTTAATGACAGAAATGTGGTTCTTCATTGATAAAACTTTATTGAACATGCTGCATTGACAGCAATACAATACAATAGAAATTTGATATGTTTTTTCAAAACTTGGTAGATTGGTATGGCCTAGTATAATAGTATGATAGATAGTATGGCCTGCCTATTCAATCGGAATAACTCTCTGACATCACTGTCACTCAGCTCTTCCAGTATTGATTGCACTCGAAACTGTCGAGGCTGATGAATCCTTCCATCCCTCCTGCCAATTATTTCATCTGAGCTGAAAAAGCTGCTGTAGCAGGAGACAATAGCAGAAACCACTATATCACTTCTCTCTCTTCGCTTGTTACTTCTCTCTCTCTCTTTGCTTGTTACTTCTCTCTCTCTCTTTGCTTGTTACTTCTCTCTCTCTCTTTGCTTGTTACTTCTCTCTCTTTGCCTGTCACTTCTCTCTCTTCGCCTGTCACTTCTCTCTCTTTGCCTGTAACTTCTCTCTCTCTTTGCCTGTCTCTTCTCTCTCTTAGCTTGTTACTTCTCTCTCTTAGCTTGTTACTTCTCTCTCTTAGCCTGTCACTTCTCTCTCTTTGCCTGTCACTTCTCTCTCTTCGCCTGTCTCTTCTCTCTCTTAGCTTGTTACTTCTCTCTCTTAGCTTGTTACTTCTCTCTCTTCGCCTGTCACTTCTCTCTCTTTGCCTGTCACTTCTCTCTCTTCGCCTGTCTCTTCTCTCTCTTAGCTTGTTACTTCTCTCTCTTAGCTTGTTACTTCTCTCTCTTCGCCTGTCACTTCTCTCTCTTCGCTTGTTACTTCTCTCTCTTTGCCTGTCACTTCTCTCTCTTCACCTGTCTCTTCTCTCTCTTAGCTTGTTATTTCTCTCTCTTAGCTTGTTACTTCTCTCTCTTCGTCTTTCACTTCTCTCTAGGGATGTAGCGAACCGCCGACAATGTGTTCGCAAACACCGGCAAAAAATGCGAACAGTTCGCGAACTTCGAACATCCGAAAATCGTTTGATTCGAACGATCGAAGGATTTTAATCGTTCGATCGAACGATTTTCGTTCAAATCGAACGATCGAAGTCATTGGATCGAATGATTTCATTCAATCCAATGGCTTCGATCGTTCGATTCGAACGAAAATCGTTCGATTTTAGCGATCGAATGGTCGAATGGTCGAACGATTTTGACGCGAACGCCTATTGTCGAACGTCGCGCGACGTTCGCGAACTTGCGGCGGACGCGAACAGTCGAAGTTCGCGCGAACTAGTTCGCCGGCGAACAGTTCGCTACATCCCTACTTCTCTCTCTTCGCTTGTTACTTCTCTCTCTTTGCCTGTCACTTCTCTCTCTTCGCTTGTTACTTCTCTCCCTTCGCCTGTCTCTTCTCTCGCTTAGCTTGTTACTTTTCTCTCTCTTAGCTTGTTACTTCTCTCTCTTCGCTTGTTACTTCTCTCTCTTTGCCTGTCACTCCTCTCTCTCTTCGCTTGTTACTTCTCTCTCTCTTCGCTTGTTACTTCTCTCTCTTCGCTTGTTACTTCTCACTCTTTGCCTGTCACTTCTCTCTCTTCGCCTGTCTGCAATGGCAACAGGAACAGGAAAGAATGATGGGTAAAAAAAAAGGTGTTATGGGATATTTCCTGCCCCCTGAGAATTTTCCGGTGAAAAAATACTTTTACGCCACTACATACGTGGCGGTAAAATTTTGCGAATATTCTTGCGTAAATTTTGTCTTTAGCACAGTTCTCTGTTTAGTAAACCCAGCAATAATGTGTACATAGCATTATTTTCAGAGGACGCAATAACTTGCGATCACATATTGTTACGCAAAATAATTCGCAACTTGATATTTAACGCAAGTTAGTAAACTGGCGATAACATATTTGGCAAATATTCTGTTTATAATTTATATGCATATTTTTTCCACGCTTTAGTAAACGGACGCCCAAGAATTCTGGACAAAAGGTCCAGGGCCTGAACTAGGGTTAGGCAAAAGAGGCACCTGCCAAGGGCGCAACAATACGGGGTAACTGGACAAACAGGACAGGTACCTGTAAGGGGCAGATTTATCAAGAGTCGAATTTAGAATTTGAAAAACGTCGAAATTCAAAAAGACCAACCAAAATTAAATCAGTTTTTTTTTTTGGCCGAATAGGTCCATTTTCGATCAAATAGAAGTGTACGAATTGAAGTAATAGCGCATTCGAAATGTACAATTCAAAGTTTTTCCCAAAAATTTGGACTTTGATTTTTCAAAGTCCACCAATTGACTTCAAATGGTACTAGGAGGTCCCCCATAGGCTAAAACAGTGATTCGGCAGCTTTTAGATTGTGAATGGTTGAATTTTTAAAGAGACCGTACATGATAAATTTCAAAATTCTAGTTCAATTTCTTTTCAAATTCTTATCGAATTTGGACTATTCCCTAGTCGAAGTACACAAAAATTAGCTCGAAATTCAAATTTTTTAAATTCGAATTTTCACTTCAACCTTTGATAATCTGACCCTTAAATGTTCTTCTGCCAATCCCTAGTCCGGGTTCCCTCCCCCCTCACTCTCTCCTCTGTCGCTCTCCATTCCCTCCGTCACTCTCCCCTCCCTCTTCCCATCACCTACTCGCCTAGGGCACCCATTCAGCTTGGCCCAGCCCTGAATAGGTCCCATACATGTATAAATGTTATTTGTTGCTATTAGTGATGTGTGGGCCGACCCGATACCCGCGGGACCTGCAGGTTTACCCGTGGGTTGTGCGTGTTCGGGTCGACCTCGCAGGTGGCGGATGCGAGTTGAGCTCTTCTCCTGCTCTCCCCACCCTCCACCTTCAAATGCTGGCATTCAAGTTCTGGTTTTATAGTCTCACGTCTGCTCGCCCGCCCCTTTTGTGACATCATTGTGACATCATCACCGGGCGGGTCTGTAAAAGGACCCCGGAAGCGCAGGTGTGGGCAGACGCGGGCTGCAGCAGGACAGGCTAGGGTTGGGCACATCACTAGTTGCTATGGGTTACTGCACCTGGGCAAATGTTGCACCTTTTATGATATAAGGGGATTTGATTTTTTAAATATTGAACTATTTTTTCATTGTAATCTCGAATAGATTACAAAATTGTATTGGGTGACAGCAGGAGCCGCTAGAATTCGAGTGCCCTATACTCGCATTGTTTTATTTATTCTTTAAAGTAGCCTATTTATAAACACAAACAAGTCATGCTTATTGCAACTAGGAAACATATGAAGCAAAAGTAATAAAGTCAAGAATTAGCACTGGACTAACAGAGCGTGACTGTGACGTTCCCCTCTAACAAGCCAGGGTGACAGAAACATTAAATAAATTGCACGGTATGATTAAACAGAGAACACAATTGAGGTGGAATGTGAAACAATGTGGCACATTTAATGAAACACCCGTCTGTTTCTTACACCTCAGCTATCTCTTTCTGACGTTTCCTTCTAACTGTTTGAAAGGCAAACTTATCAGTATCCGGCTAGAAGATATGCACTCATTGTTTCTCAGTCGATCAACTCAGTGGCATAAAGAATATGAGTCCTCCTACTGCAAATTTAAATGGATACTGTATATTAACTAGTGATGGGAGAATCTGTCCCGTTTCACTTTGACGAGAAATTCGCGAAACTCCGGAAAAATTTACGAAACTGCGAAAAATTCACGAAATGCTTTGAAGTCAATGGGCGTCAAAATCATTTTGACGTGCGACAATTTTGACACAAGCAAAAATTTTTATCTGTGCAACTCTTGTTCAAATGCCTTAAAGTCAATGGCCGGCCGAATAATTTTGACATGCAACATTTTGATGAGCGTCAACTTTGTTGTTGCAGCGAATTTTCCCATGGCAGTTTCGCAAAAACATTTGCCATTGGTGGAATCTGGAAATTCGCAGCAAACCCATGGCTGCCGAATAGATTCACCCATCACTGATAGTAACCCTTTCCAGAAGTAATTCCAGAGTTCACACAAGGGGCTGTGTAAATGGGCACAGGACCCCTGCACCTCACATGCAAACATTATTTTAACAATGTTAAAATGCTAAAGAGACGCTGAAGTGATCCTAAGGGTACAACTACACGGACAATTTCCCTGCGATTGTGCAAGATCCAATACGGCAAAATGCAGGTGTCAAGTTGAATGCGACGGAAAACAAGGTAAGAAATACAAATATCGGATGGTGTCGCAGAGTTCATCCGGCGCAACACGACTGTCGGATGCAGACGCAGCACTGCTGCAACACCATCCGACGTTCCTGTTTCTTAACTTTTTTCCGTCGCATCCGACTTGACAACTGCGTTTGGCACAGAGCGTCGGATTCTGCACAATTGCGGGAAAATAGTCATATTTGCGTATTTGTACCCTAACTCACTACCACACTGATTGCATTTGTTTTGATATATCAAACGCACCTCCCTGTAGTGTTGCCACTGGTCGAAAAGGGCTATCTAGGTGAAAACTGCCTGCATGTATCAAAATTAGTAAATTACTTTAAAATCAATGGTGCAGTGTTCAGCCAATCAGTGATCACCAGATCATAACCCAATCCAAATTCACAGGTACAACACCAGACCACCTGAAGGGGCTAGGCTTGCAGGGTTGGTAGGCTGACAGGCTGAAGGCTTTAAAGTAGAAGGAAACCCCCTAGGTGCAAAAATCCCTCCCCTGTTTCCCCCCCCTCCTCCCCTATGGCCTACCTGTCCACCCGGGCAAATGCCCCTAACTTGTTACTCACCCCTCTGCGCAGGTCCCATCCACGGAGTTCACAGGCGACATCTTCTCCTGAGCGGTCCTGTTTTGTTTTTGGCACATGCACAGTAGGAGCATTTACTGGTACGGATCTACTGCGCATGCGCTGAAAGTCACAAAATCCATACCGGTAAATGCTCCTACTGCGCATGCGCCAAAAAACACCGTTCTAGGCACACTCTGGGGAAGGCTTGCAGGGTTGGTAGGCTGAAGGCTTAAAGTATGAGGCTTTAAAGGGGAACTATCGTGAAAATCTAATTTTCCCTGCGGATGGATAGGATAAAAATAATAATATTCTTAAATATATTCATTTAACAGAAATGCTTACACAGTTTTGACAGCTCTGACTGCCAATGAGAGTGAGGACAGAGTTGTTATGCAGAGAAACTCGACTCCGACGCCAGAGCTTGCCAGAGGCAGGTAGGAGAGAAGCAGCTGGTATGGATTCACTAGAAAGACTGCAATATTTTAAAAACTGTAAACATTTTTTAATACATTATATTTAGACATTTGAATAACTTCACGTAATGATTGTTTTTACCAATTTTTAATTTCGCGATAGTTCCCCTTTAAGTGTGGAGTTCGAACTGGAGTTCGAACCTGAACTGGAACCACAGCGACTGGAATTTCATCTACACAGCTTGTTCTGAATCTGTTTCCAACTGTCATATCGCTGCGCATTCTACAACCTTCTACATCCTGGACTCTATACTTTTTCTCTGCAGCTTTCTGCTTTACAAAGACAGTTTCCATTGGTAATCCATCTGCACTGTGACCTTATACAGTACATTTTTTTGCATCTATTATTAGTAAGAAGATCAGACAGACTTCCAATTCAGTAACTAAAATCTACTCAAAGATACACTGGCAGAATGTTATTAATCCTGTTAATGTCATTCATCTTTGTGCTTCTTCCTTTACATTTCCAGCCGACTGTCCCTAAGCTATCACAATATCTCCCACTCTGGACCTAGGGTTGCCACTTTTTTAAAAAAAAAAATTACTGGCCATGGTGGGGAGCAGAAAAGAAAGGTGTGGGGTGTGACACAAAAGGGGTGGAGCCATGCGGAGTAGCATTACAAAAGGGGCGGGGCCACCACCTGAAGCCGATGAAAATGTTCGTTTTCCTCGGCGGGCAGGGGATTTTGTAAAAGGTATTACAAATTACTGGCAGCTACATTGCTGGTAAATTTGTAATACCGGCCCCGGCAGGTGTTTTACTGGCTAGGCCAGTAAAATACCGGCCGGGTGGCAACCCTATCTGCTCCATTCCACACACTGCCGCTCCTATACCTTACATAGCTTTCTGAAAACTCCTGTAACTGCTACTTCACATAGGAAGTTCAAATCTTTATCCCACCTGCTCTACCCACCGGCTCTACTTACTAGCTGCAGGCGATATCTCTCCTACCCAGGTCCCTGCCATATACCGATCCCATGTTATGGACCACCTCTGCTCAAACCTACAAATACTGCTAAACTTTCTAACCTTATTCAAATTCCCACGCTCCCTTCTTCTCATCTCCCCTTCTCCTGTGCACTTCTTCATATCCGCTCTGTTACTAACAAATCCACTTTAATTCATGATGTCTTCTGCTCCAAGTGTCTTTAGCTCCTTGCCCTAACTGAGACCTGGCTCTCTCAGAATGACAATGCTATTGAGGCAGCTCTCACTTATGGTGGGCTCTCCTTCTCGCATACCCCCCGCACTACTGGCCGTGGGGGTGGAAGAGGCATTCGGCTCTCCACTCGTTGCATAAACAAATCTCTACACCTTTTTCCTTCCTTCTTTTTAGGTGCATGCAGTTCAACTGTTCTACCCTCTCACTGCATGAGTAGCTGTTTACAGACTTTCTTCTTCTAAATCTCCTGTCACATTTCACTCTGACTTTGAATCTTGACTCTCTTTTTTCCTATGCTCTGACAGCCGAGCAATTATTCTGGGTGACTTCAACTGTCACATTGATAACCCCTCCCAGTCCTGGCCATCACGTTTTTTTGTGCCTGTATGTTAGCCTTGTATGTTAGCCTCCCATCCACTTAGACTGTAAGCTTGACGCAGCAGCAACCTCCTTCCCACTATGTCTCTTACCACATAGCACTTAAGCTCTTTGTCCTGATATGATTCTGTATATATTTATTATGTGATTTGTCTTCTCCGTGTATACTTTTTTATATATATATATATATATTGTACTTTTATGCACTGTACACTGCTGCGGCTACTTAACATCGCTTTACAAATAAAGTTATACATACATACATACACCTGCCCTGTCCCGTAACATCATCCGCCCCCTTGCTCGAAGACGCTAGGCCCATCCCCTGCCAGTCTGCATAGAGGCACATGGTGTCAATCCTAACTACCCTGTGAATTATGGGAAAGATTACTGCATTATAGGTAAAACAAATCAACATATCCAGAATTGCACTCAAGTCCTTGTATGTTTAGCCAGTGTAAATCAATGCTATTGTTTTACATTCTTGTTGTATATTTACTGTTTTCAGTGTCAGATTAGGGTCCGGGGCCCACCAGGGTTTGCCGTTTTAGGAGTTCCCACACCCCCTGGCCCCCCCACTCCAGCCTCAACCCCCCTTTGGCAGCCTCCACCCTGTGCGTACTTTTATTTTTTTATCTTTTTGCCAACACAATTTGTGCCAGTGAGGGAGGTCAGGGTGCAGCATTCTGGGTCTCAGCAGGTCATGAGTTTGGGTCAGCCGAGCCCACCTGGTGTCCTGCCCGCCCGGTCCTAAGCTATGCCTGTATATATTTTAACTTTTAAACAAATTATTTTGCACTGTTATGTATTTAACTTCTGAAAACACACCTTTACTTTGCTATATAAATACCAAATTTAACAAGCAATACCATTTAATAGTAGAATCAAAAAACGACAAAACTACAAAACAAAAAAATAGAGACAAATATATTCCACAGGGTGGAGAAAATACTACTCAATTCATGCATAATTAAACGTGGAAGTAAAATAAAATCTGTTTGTAATACTGAAGGATAACTGAGAAGGGAATATTGTTTGGTTTTTTTTTTCAGAATATCAAACATTCTTTGAATCAATCGATCATAACAGTGTTTGAAGAGATCCCTGAGCATACACAGAAATGCCACAGTCACTTGGGAATTAAAGAGTAAAAGCAGAATACATCAAACACGGTGTGTCATAACAATCCAGGCAATATGTGTGATTAAATACTCTTGTGGCACCATCTGTGCGGGGAAGACAACTTGTAAACTAAAAGTGAGAATTCTTAATCAAAAAAGTGAGAAAAGACTCTGAAGCGAAACCTGTTTGAAAGACGTTTTCACAGTGACGGGAAACGTGTTATTTAAAGTCTGAGGTTTGATCGCTTCTTAATGGCAATTGCAAACAATCAAGCAATACAATGGTACAAATTCATGTGATCAAATCATTAAACTGTACTGGTTAACTCTTGTGTTATGCTAAAGTTATTGTTTGTGCAGTCTAACTACTTACCAGAAAGCAGAGAAGTGTTGGATGTCAAGGAGCGGATTCCCAGATAGCATCAGATCTACTGTATAGCTGCAGATTCTATTGGGGAAAAGTTGTTGCTAAGGGTTAATAAGAAAATGATTGGGACTTACTTTCCAATCTGTAACAGGAAAACAGAGTTAGCCAATAAGCCGTTTTGAATCCTTAGCACTTTTTCTCTGACAGCCAAAATGACCAGCAAGTGGCACTGTCGGTTCAAATTCATTATAACAGTGGCTTAGAAACTGCTAATATCTTAAAAACTTGAAAAAAAAATAATGTAAAAAGTGATTTTTGGAAGATAACTTTCCATTCACTTGTTTTGATGGTTTACATTTCCTTTACTTTCCTATTTGTTTTTGACACAATAAATGCCTTTTTTTGTTTCGCGTAAACCTGGTTCAGAGCAGCTTATTAAGGGACTGTCTTTTCCTGTTAGTTTGTCCGTTCCCGTAGCTGAAGGCTTTGAAAGAGAATAAAATTCAGTGTGTGCAGACCCGCTGTGACTTGACTTGGATGGATGATGTTGTCAAGCTGCCCTTGGTCACTAGTACCCTGGCCTTGAGGGCAGAGACACCTGCTTGGCTGTAAGGGCAGTGTTTTGTTTTTCTGTGATGTAAAGAGATATCTCTATGATTTCCCACAGGTAACTCCCTTTTTTACAAGTCTATAAAAACTCTGTGATTCTTTGTTCATGATTCTGACTCACAACCAAATGGTTTTATAACATTACGGAGCGGATTGTGTTGATCTTTTGCTGTTCTACACCATTTAAACCTCACACAATCAAACCTTAGATAACAGAAAAGAGGATTCCTACTAGACAATAAGTCTTTCATGAGCAAAGTCGTACAAAATCACTGTGCATTCGGTCACAGAAAGAAAAATTGGAAGTTATCAAGTAATTATTACATCTCAGCTTCTTTTTTTATTTAGTTTAAAGAATGTCCTACTCCATTGCTCAGAACTGGAGAGTGAAAAGGCAGGAGTTGTCTAGATGGGTCTGATTAGACTGACCCAATGCCCAAATTAACAAGTCATTGGGATATTGCCATTGTGGAAGTCCAACCCAAACCATTTTTCCTACTCCCTATGGTTTATACTAACTTGCTCTAATGAAACTATATGGAGCACCTGCTCAGAGAAAAAGTGGTATATCGTATATACTCAAGTATAAGCCGTCCCGAGTATAAGCCGAGGTACCTTACTTTACCTCCAAAAACTGGGAAAGCTTATTGACTCGAGTATAAGCTTAGGGTGAGAAATGCAGCAGCATCTGGTAAGTTTCAATCGAAAAATTGAGGGTTTCTGCTCCCATTGGAGGTGCCGGCGTCTCGTTTTTGGATGCCGCGACCATTCTTGGACGCTGGCGAATATTCTTGGAGACTATTCTTGGACGCCGGCGACTATTCTTGGACGCCCGCGACCGTTTTTGCGCTTGACCCAAGTATAAGCCGAGGTAGAGTTTTTCAACATATTTTGTAGGCTGAAAAACTCGGCTTATACTCGAGTATATACGGTACTTTCATTTAGGATAGCTCAATGACATTGCCATTTGAAATCTTTCCAATGAAATCTGGACCAATGAGTGGTTGTGTTGTGATCCACATAAATGATTGTTTATCATGGTAACCCGTTTTGATTACAAAAAGCACAAAAAGTACATCCACACACTGAACTGCAGGATCCTGAGTATGAATTGGTAGCAGGGTTCTGACTGCCAACATCGCAGTGTTGCACAAAACATCTTTATCTTTGAGGATCCCAGAGTGTGGAATTTGTGAAAGTAGACTGCTTTCCAGGGATACAACACTCAATAGTAAAAATCCATGGCCCACTGCCACTCCTTTAGATGCATTAAAGGAACAGGAACGCCAAAACAATTAGGGGCACATTTACTAAGGGTCGAAAACTTTGAAATTTGACCATCGAATTGCAGTAGTTCGACATTCGAAGTCAAAGTTTTTTTTGAACGAATATGGCCATATTCGATCGAAGTAAAATCGTTTGATCGATCAATGACATCCTTCGATTCGAATGATTTAATCGATCGATCTTCAAAAAAAAAACTTAAGACTTCTAAAAACTTAGCCAAATGTTGGCTATAGGTTCTAGGAGGTCCCCATAGGCTAACATAGCAATTCGGCAGGTTTAAGGTGGCAAAGTGCCGAAGTCGACGTTTTTTAAAGAGACAGTACTTCGGTTTTCAAATGGTCGAATATTCTAAGTTTTTTATCTGTTATCTACTGTGTATACTGTGCTTGAATGGCTGCCTCCATGGCTACACAGCAGCTTGTCTATATAAAACATTGTAGTGTTTCTGAAGCAAACACACCAGTTTTACCAGTGCAGGGCAACACTACATTATATTGTCATTCCTTTAAAACACTACCATTCCTTTAAGCAGGAGAAACAACAGCCTGCCAAAAAGCAGTTCCATAGTGTAGCACTGGCTCTTTCTGAAAGCACATGACCAGGCAAAATGACCTGAGATGCACCTACACACCAATATTACAACTAAAAAAAAATACACTTGCTGGGTTAGGAATGACATTTTAGTGTAGAGTGAATTATTTGCTGTGTAAACAGGATAATTTAGAAATAAAAACGACATCATAAAAATCATAACAGAAAGCGACAAAGCCCTTTAATACGTGAATGGAAACTTTTGACCCACAAGGAATCCAATATGAGTAAAAGGAAATAAAAGGAAAAAAAAAAGAGAGAGAAGTTAGACAAAATTTAGGGTAAGGCCACACGAGGAGTTTCAGGGAGATTTTGTCGCCTGGCGACTAATCGCCTCGTCTTTTGAGTGACAATCTCCCCGAACTGCCTCAGCGTTTTTACCTATAGGCTACGATGAAAAGTCGCCTGCGCTAATGCACACGAGGCAATGCGTTTTCTATAGTGGCCTGAAGTTGCCTCACTGAAGCAAGGTGTAAGTAAACTTTAGGGCTCTGTAAATGCAATGGCAGGTAATAAGGTAATAATATAAAGTGTGGCTTGTTAATGAACAAAACAGTGATTTGTATAATGGGCATGCAAGACACAGCAATCAGATTACACATCCCCACATTATATTTGCCCTTTTGTGCTACGAAAATCCATTCGCTGTGCATTTCGGGGAGATTAGTCGCCCAATGACAAATCTCCTCTTATTCGGGGCCACTAATCTCCCAGAACTGCCTCCCACCAGCTATAATGTAAATAGCCACCGGGATGGCAATCAGTGCGCTTCGTTTTCCGTAGTCGCCCGAAGTTGTCTCACGAGGAAACTTCGGGCAACTTTGGAAAACAAAGCGTTCCTGAGTGCCATCCCGGTGATTTACATTCTAGCCGTCGGGAGGCAGTTCGGGGAGATTAGACGCCCGAAGAAGACACGATTTATTGCCGGGCGACTAAATCTCCCCGAATCTTAGCGTGTGCCGTAGTACAATGTGTTTCTGTTTTTCTCTGCAGCCTTGTTAAGAAGTGCTTCTATTGCTTTATACTCCCTGCCCACACACATTATATTTTAGGCCAATTGAAAATGGTGGGTTTTTGTGCTTTATTTGAAGGACCCCTTGTGGCTACTTGACAAATTTCAAGGAAAATCCTACTGAATAACTACAATGTATTTAAGGATCTGCAACTGCATTTTTATACAGAAGTAGGTATATTAGAAAACCTCCAGAATGTTTGCAAAAGTAGCTCATTTTTTAAATATCAAAATGCATGTTATTGTTCTTAAATATACATCAATCTCTGGACAAGAATTGCTCTGCCTCTATTTATACACGTATATCCCAACTATTTAACATAGTTTCCAAGCAGCTTGGACTGGATATAGATTTTACAACTAAAAAATAACAATGGTGCAACCATGACTTTATATAATAGTAAGTTCCAAAATGTTGGTCTTTCCAGGGACCTTTCTCAAGCATAATACATAAGGGGCTGAGTCCAGGTGTAGGGGGCCCTAATTAATGAGCAACAACAAATATTGGTAGTTCAGTGTAAAGCATTCTGCAAACAGAAGGTATTAACATGCCTCATGCTAAACACATCCGCATTGACTTTATACCAAAAATTAGATTAAAGGACAAGGAAAGTTAAACTAAAGAAGTAGCTAGAAATGATGTACGTTATGTTTTAGGCTTCTGTACCTGCCTAAGGCAACCGCAGCCCTTTAGCAGTAAAGATATGTGTATCCAAAGATGCCCCAGTAGCTCCCCATCTTCTTTTCTGCTGATTCACTGCACATGCTCTGTGCTGCTGTCACTTACTGAGCTTAGGGACCCACTCACAATATACAGTACACATGGGGGCACATTTACTAAGCTCGAGTGAAGGATTCGAATGAAAAAAACTTGGAATTTCGAAGTATAACTTCGACAATCGAATAAGCTACTACGACCTTCGACTCGAACGATTCGAACTAAAAATCGTTTGACTATTCGACCATTTGATAGTCAAAGTACTTTAAAAAGAACTTCGACTACATACTTCCCCATCACTTTTCTAAGATTTTTTTGATCGAAGAAAAATCCTTCCATCGATCGCTTAAAAACTTTTGTTGAATCGTACGATTTTTATTCGATCGTTCGATCGTAGGATTTGTGCTAAAATCCTTCGAATTCGATGTTCGAATTCAAAGGATTTTACTTTGAGGGTCGAATTCGAAGGTTTATTAACCCTCGATATTCAACCCTTAGTAAATGTGGCCCATAGAATAGAAATGTCACAATATAAGCCTGATTAGTAATTAATACAGATAATTACTACATGGCAGCACAGAAACCAGTGCAATTAGCATCAGAATTTAATAATCAGCCCATCAGCTTATATTACAGGGGAAGCTCATTTTCTGCTGGATAATTAGTGACGAGCCCTAAGCTTAGCTTCTCAACAGCTGCTCAGAGCCCACTGAGCATGTGAGTGTCACAGACACTTTCCAAGATGGTGACCCCCTGTGACAAGTTTGAAGTCCTGGATCATTGCTGCTATTGACAAGCTGAAAGTTTAGACTGGTGCAATAAGTTCTGTATATAAAACATTGCAGTTTTAGCCATATTCATTTTTAGGGTTTAATTCTCCTTTAAAACAGAACAACCTCTGGGTATATTGGAGGCCCTTAAATTAATTTGCTGTGGGGCCCAGTAACATCTACTTACACTGCTGATAATACACCAGTGACATCAGATGTTTTAAATACCTTCCAACTTTATATATAATATTTATTTTAAATCAATATTTACAGAAATATAATATAGAAAAAAACATGTAAACAGTGATATTTAGTTTATGTTCAGATATGCACAGTGATTTATTTTGTCTGCCTATATGAGTGATATAAATGATTTTGCCTTTCTCTGTTTCTAGCCAGCAAACCTTTCTTTCTGCAGACAAAATAATTAACCCTATGATCCCAGTGTTTTAGCCATCATAACAAAAATCAGCAAAAATATCACTTACCAAGTGTAAGAAGGAACCCCGGTGGCACTCACACCACCATCTTTCTTGGTCTTTCTTTTCTAGCACAGTTTGTGCCATCTCAGTTCCTTCCCTGAGCAGCAGAGTTCGTAGTTAAAGCACCGCACTCTTTTATATCCACAGCACTTGGAATTGTGTTAAATCACTTACCAAGTGTATCTGTTTCCATTTGGTATAACGCCAGCAAAACCTTAGCAGTGGGTGTGTGCAGGCTTCCTGCCCTGAGCTTAATTAGCAATTGGTAAAACCTGCAGCATTAAGGGGAGAACTACACGGACGATTTCCACGTGTATTTAGTGGATCCGACACGCTGCGCCAAACCGTAGGCATCAGATTGGATGCGATGGAAATTAAGGTAAGAAATACAAATGTCGGATGGTGTCTTAGGGTTCATCCGACACGACTATCGGATGGAGACGCTGCACATATCCAACTTTACGCCTGCGTTTTGGTGCAGCGCGTCGGATCCACCAAAGACGCGTGGAAATCGTCTGTGTCGTTCTGCCCTAAAACTAAATTTGTGGGTTTTTTGCGCTTTCTCTCGCAATAGTAAAGCCGAATTTCCGGTTTAAAAACCTGAAATTTGGCTCTTAAAGGTACCAGGAGCGGCTTTTTGTCGCCCCTGGAAACCTCTCCTGCATTGCCGCCTGAGGCAAGTTTCTTAGCTTGCCTCATTGTCGGGGCGCCCCTGGATTTAACAGAGGAACTAAAGTAGTTGTGTTAGCGAGAACTGCACATTTATCCTTTTGGGCATCACACAGTCCATTTTTTCTTAAGGGTTTTATAAACCCTTTTTTCTCAAATAGTTTTTATTCACTATACTATATAATAAACAAAAGCCATGAATATCTTGTAAATTATATCCTTATAAATGGTGAGTTCTGATGTCATTTCTGTCACATGACTCACTGAAATTTATGTATTATAATAAAGTACCCCCAGTTGTAAAATATGGGGATATTAGAAGTTACCTTATAATAATACCTTATAATATACTTTACAAAAGGGGGGTACTTTATTCACTATATAATACACAAAAGCCATGAATATCTTGTAAATTATATCATACGGTGAGTAGTGATGTCATTTCTGTCACATGACTCACTGAAACTTGTGTATTATAATAAATAAAGTACCCCCAGTTGCAAAATATGAGGATCTTAGAAGTCACCTCGGAGTTCCACGAGCTGTATAAAATCATGGTAATGAAACTCCTCGGTAACTTATAATATCCTTATAGTTTACAAGAGGGGGTACTTTATTCACTGTATAAACAAAACGTGTATACCAAATGACACCATCTTGATTTCTCGGGTATAAGATCAGTTGACAGGCATGAATGCTGCAGGACCATGTCTCATTTCTAACAACAATGTCTTGTTTTTTGGGGATTTAACTTATTTTCTGAATTTAGAGTTGCTCTAATGCTGGATCTGAGCAGTACTATCCTTTTTTTTTTTTAATTGTTAATAATAGATTAGACAACATGGACATTTTATTATCTATACTACCCCCTGTGTATCAATACACATCCAGCTGCTGGGAAAAAAAGGGCTGCACTGATCTTATTGGATATTTATCCATGGGGTCCGATTTCTTTAGATTAGTACCCCTAGAATATACAAATTTGGGGGCTTCCATTTAAATGCATCGTCGCCTGTGCTTACCATACCACAGTGCCTCAATATATTAATGTTTGTGCTATAAGGATGGTATTTATCACAGTACCCATCATTCCCTGTCTTCATCTCATCCTCTTCATCCACTCTGAATAATGATTCGATCTTTTATGATTTGGCCAGTGCATTCAGCAAATGCGTGGGATGATGGCATGTGTATTGCAAAATATTGTAGGGGGAGTACAGTGCTGAATACAGTAAGTGTGAGCCCACCTATTACACTTATAGACCAGGGGGCAGATTTAAGGGTCGAAGTGAATGAAAAAACTTTGAAGTATTTTTTGGGTAATTCGACCATCGAATAGACCAAATTGGACTTCGATTCGAATACAAAATACTTTGAATATTCGACCATTCGAAAATCTAAGTACCGTCTCTTTAAAAAACTTAGACTTCGCCACCTTAAACCTGCCGGATTGCTATGTTAGCCTATGGGGACCTCCTAGAACCAATAGACAAAATTTGGCTAAGTTTTAAAAAGTCGAAGGATTTTTTTGAAAATCGTTTTATCGATCGATTAAATCGTTCGTTTCAAATGATTTCACTGAATGGTCGAACGATTTTACTTTGACCGAAAACGGCTAAAAAAATTCAAAAAGAAAAGTTCGACTATTGAATTTGGCCTATTCGATGGTCGAATTACGAAGTTTTTTAACTTCGAAATTCGACCCTTGATAAATCTGCCCCCAGGAGTTGGAATGTTCTCTAATGGATTTATCTGAGGACCATATATGAACTTTGTTTTTCTCGTTGACAACAATATGACTTGGAAATTCTAAAAAGATTTCTGCAATAAGACTTAAATACAGGTACAACACTGTGTAACCTATATGCAAAGTTCAGGGATCAGTGGCGTAACTAGAAGTCACAGACCCCCCCTCACTTTACAATTTAAAGGGATTGTTCGCCTTTAAATAAACTTTTAGTATGATGTTGTGAGTCATACAGGTATGGGATCCGTTATCCAGAAAGATCCAAGTTACGACAAGATAGATTCCATCAATCAAATTTGAATCAAATAATTAAAGTTTGAAGAAGGATTTTCCTTTTCTCTGAAAAAATAAAGCATTACCTTGTACTTGATCCCAACTAAGATAATCAATCTTTATAGGAGGCAACACAATCATATTGGGTTTATTTAAGGTTTAAATTATATTTCAAGTATTTGGATATTCTACTAGAAAATCATGTAAACATTAAGGGGGAAATTTATCAAAGGTCGAAGTGAAAATTTGAATTAAAAAAATGCGAATTTTGAGCTAATTTTTGTGTACTTCGACTAAGGTATAGTCCAAATTTGGTTCGAATTTGAAAAAAAAAATCTAAAATTCGAATATTGAAATTTATCATGTATTATCTCTTTAAAAATTAGACTTTGACCATTGGCCATCTAAAACCTGCCGAATTGCCGTTTTAGCCTATGCGGGACCTCCTAGAACCCATTTGGAGTCAATTGGTGGACTCTGAAAAAAAATCGAAGTTGTTTTTGGAAAAACTTTGAATTGAATTCGATCAAATGCGCTGTTACTTCGATTCGTATGATTTGATCGAAGACTGACCTATTCGCCCAAAAAAAACTAAGATTTTTTGATAAATTTCGATTGGTCTTTTTTAATTTGAATTTCGAAGTTATGGGAGTTCAAAAAAACTACCATTACTTCGAAATTTGACCCTTGATAAATCTGCCCCTTAATAAACCCAATAGGCTAGTTCTGCTTCCAATAAGGATTAATTATATACAAGCTACTGTTTTATTATTACAACAAAAAAGGAAATCATTTTTAAAAATTCTGATTATTTAGATAGAGTTTATGGGAGATGGCCTTACTGGAATTCAGAGCTTTCTGGATAACGGATCCCATTCCTGTATTAACAAATGTTTTGTACTAAACAAGAACTATTTTAGGAAATGCTTGCAAGAGTCTCAACAAACAGGCCACGAGTCTCTAGATCTGTTATAAAAAAATGTCTTTAATAAAAACATATACATCGCTCCCAACGATTGATAATTGAAAACACTTCTTTGTCTTACGTCTCTTTGTTCAGCCACGGGAAACTTTTTTGGTGTATTGAAAAGTCTAAGGGTATCACTCTACGAGCGTTTTTTTGTCGGATCTTGACGCGCGTGACTCCATCCGACTTGCCGCTTGTGTTTTGTCCCAGAAGTTAGGGTTACCATTTGGCCGGTAAAAATCCCAATGTTATTAATAGGGGAAATGCATAAAAATATAGGAAGGCCGGTATTTTTTTTTTTCAAGAAAAGGTGGCAACCCTAACAGCCGACGATCCCCTGAAAAACGCTTGTGCAGTTCTACCATAAGGGTCGAATTTATAAGTAACTTGGTTTTTAGCAAAAAAAAAGTTTTCAAAGTTGGAGTAAAATAAATGGTGGAGCTTCACTGTAGTCCTTAACATTTTAAAAGGTGGCCATGGTAATCCCATCTGACATCACACATTGCTGGATGACATGTTTTTCCAATAGAGTAGAATCCAAACTGCAGGCACATTTGCTTCCCTATCAGCGCAGCAGATTCTATGATCAAACAGTTACGGTGACAATGGCACAACTAATAAATTACAAGGAGCGGAGTATTTATAAAGGTGCATATTTTCTTGAATGCCCGAATTACATCAAAACTGACGCCATTTTTTCTTACGCAGGCCTGGCCTAACCCATTGAAGTCATAGAGACAAAGTACAATGTGAAAAGTGTTGTAAAATGTTAAGATGGGGGTACAAAATAACAGTTTTTACATCAATTATAAAAATAAAATACTGCAGTTATTCCAGAATCTTACGCTTGGCTACACATGTGCATCTATTATTATTACACAACTTTATAGATATACAAGATTTAATACAGCATACTACCACACTACCAGGGGCGAGTGTTTTTTTTTTGTTTTTTTTGCACACTATGATAAATATGCCCCATAGAATCCAGGCAGCTCATTTAAGTGCAACAGCAAAATAGTTCCAGTTTTAACCACATAATAGTAGATATAGCGAATAGCTAAGAACATTATGTTAATAAGGGGCAGATTTCAAACATACAATAAGAAAGGCGATGATAATTGGCAATTTCAAGGGCCCAATCTAAACTAATTCATTCTTCGCAAGTACATTCATTTAAAAAAATAAGGGTTTTTACTTAAAAAAAAAAAATTATCATAAAACCGTTTTGGCTGTTCAGTTGCACTTCTATAAAAGTTTGTGTTTCAGTGGAAACACAACCTGTTTTTTAAATCTGTCATTCTATTTCAGCAAATGTATACTGCAGAAAATGGTGTTGTGCCAAGAGCCTGCATTTGGCTATTTGCAGAATACCCATAAAGTGGCCAGGACTTGGTCAGAATACATTTCATGTCCCGACTGTGCAGGCGATCCAAGGGCACAATTTAGCTGCAGGTGGGTAATCGTAGGAGGGCATTGGGGAGTGAAGGAAAATTTACTTTATCCTGGTGAAAATATTCAACCTTTTGACAATACGGGGCAGGTTTACTAAAAGATGAAGTCACAAGTCACAAATGCAGTTTAGCGCCCTATCGCCAGGCGAAGGATCGTTACTCTGCAAATTCACTAAAATGCGAATTTCAAAGAACGTTTTCTTTCCCTAGAGATTCCTTCGCTTAGACCTGGCAAACTGATAAGATGAAGCCACATCCTCCTCAATCTTATGTCATATCCTGTATGCCAAAAAGTTATTAAAATGATAAAAAGAAAAGGCTGGGATTTTTTCATATTTTAAAGCAGGATTGTTTTTAAAAGTCGTAACTGTTACAAATTTTATTTAAACCTTTTTTTTTTTTAGCCATTTGGGGGGCATGCCACATTTGTTTTAGGGTTGGCTCATGTCTAGGGCATTAGAGTATCTCTTTTGTCTATATTTTGATTCCTTGGACATCTGTAATAAGTGGCCACTTAAGTATTTGCACCATCTCTAATAAAGTCATTTATACAACCTCTAAGTACCTGCCCTATTCAAACTGGCCTAAGGGTAAAGTTTCGCTAGGCAGAAACGAGAATTAGCAAAAGTTCATTATGAAATGCTCGTGCTGGCGAATTAACGTTAGCGATACTTCGCCAGCGTTCGGCTGCTGAAACGGCAACTTCTCATTTTAGTGAATTAGCGTAGTGGTAGCGAATGTGGACCTGGTGAAGTGGCGTGAAGCCTTCACAGACAAAAATTTGTCATTTAGTGAATTTGCCCTTATGTTGTTTTACACCAGGGGCAGTTGGATGTAGCGAGATAGGGAAATGAATGTGGGTAAGCAGGTGTGGGTCAGGGGTAATCGGGTATGAGTTCGGCACAATTCTGCCTCTGCAGGTCTTTTGTTTTGGCACCCCTAAATCTGTCCTGTTAACGTGTCTTATGTGTTAGTCTTGAAAATCATTCATCTATGAATGGTTGTGTAACTATAGAGGACTGGGCCCCCTGAAAAAGATATCTTTGAAGCGTGCAGTAATGCCTACCCGGCCCCCTGACTTTGGTGACCAAGCCGTCTACATCCACCCTCTCAGCTTTCAGGTAGGAGAGCGGCTGGGGAAATAATTTGCAGCTAGAGGGAGCAGACCCACTCCAGGACCTCCTGTTCTCTGCCCACCCCCATCCGTAGGGTCTGCTTCCTCCAGGGTTTGACAAGGGGGCCCATCGGGGCTTCTGCCTCAGGGCCCCCCCCCTCCTGACCCTGGGGGCTGCTGTCTCAGGGCCTCTGGTCCAGCAATGGCACTCATGCACACGCCCGTCGGCACGCGTTAATGCACACTGGACTAGGAAAGAAGAAAACCAGGGTGTGGATCTGGGCCGGGGGGCCCACTAGAGCTGGGGGCCCATCAAGTTTTTTCCCGGTGTCCCACTGGCCCAGTCCGACCCTGGCCTCCTCTATAGTAATGCCACTGTCTATGAAAGCAAGGGTGAACCAGCCTAGGAGAACAATGCTTTATCAGCTGACACAAGAAGGGTAGCGCCAGACTATAAATATGTGACCAGAAGTCAATAGTTCGAGTCACCATATAGGGGTTTATCTTACAGTGGCATGGTGGTTTTTATGATCATGAATGTGTAAATGAGACCCTTGTTTTTGAAAAATGCAAGCACTTGCAGATTAATAGCCAAGCAGCGGGCCATGGAAGGTGCATGGATTAATTTCTCATCAATATTTTCTAAATTTAAAACAAGTGGCACTTCCATTAACGTTTACTGATGCTTAATTAACCCTGGAGTGAACCTACATTCTCAATAGTTGTCAATGTTTGTAATGGATCCATCGGAATCAAACTATTGATTAATGTGCCCCATTGTGTTTATCTGCCATGCCTTATCCAGCTACAGTAGATGCGTTTCATCTCATACTATATAAATACATGAAAAAATACATAGTAGTTCTGTTTTGGCACAGCCACGGCATTGGTTAGGAGAGTCTACAGAGATGCATAAGAGTTCTGCGAATAGCTAGTCATAAAATGGCAGATCACCTTCCATATTAACTTTCAGTATGAAGTTGTACATGTCAAATCTAGCGACCAGATAGTTTACATTTCAAACTTTTAATTCAAAATACATAAAGGATAAAACTAAAAAGACCAACAGCAAATAGGAATGTCAGCATGACCCTTAAAGTTAATTTTAAGGTCAAACGCTTTTTTTTTTTTTTTTAAGATCATTCAAAAACTTGAATTTGCTTTCGAATATACGCATGTAAAATATTCAATAAAGAAATGAAGATATGCTTTATAGAATTTACTACTTTCAGTAGTTTAGAGATTTTTTTTTCCTGTTCAGGAGGCTGTTACCTATGTAAATAATACTGTCTCATAACTAGAGTGTCCAAGGAAGCTTTTACATATACATCGTTCAATTTAAAGGGTTTTTTTTTAAAAAAAAAAAAAGTGTTTACAACATATTTTAAAAGGGCGCCACCAAATAATTTAATACTAGCCTCGGCTCATGGAAATAACGATTCCTAAATGTAATCAATTAAATAGTATTGTTTCTCAAATGAGTAACTTACGCTTCAGTATTCTCCTGTCATAAATCTGTCTCTCTTCATGCAGGAGTCAAAATCTTATTGACCGGTCACATACATTGGTGTTTGCTCCCTTTGCCCAGACAACATATTAAAGTCAAGCTGGCCATACGCCTGAAGATCTGCTTGTTTGATGAGGTCACCAAACAAGAGGATCTTTCCCGATTTGCACAGCATTAGGCGATACTTGAGTAATCCAATTGTTTTGTCCAAGGGTCAACGACAATGGTAAATACAGGTCATTTTGGTGGGGATCATATCAACAATGTAGCGCTTGCCTCAAGGGGATTTTTAAACCTGTCCGATCAGCATCTGAGTGATTTTGGTCAGATATTGGCAAAGCAGGGCTTGAAGGACCAAATTGCCAGTTTTTATCAGTCTGTGTATGGCCAGCTTAATTATCTTTCAAAATACCTGCTACTTTTGTTGCATAATGGCCATACATATTAAACTGGCCATACACTTAAAGGAGAATTCGACTCAATTTAAAAAAAAAACCCTACCCCCTACCCTACATAGATAACCCCCCCTCCTCCCCCAGCCTAAGTGTTCAGTCGACCAAGGGCCACTGCCCCTAACATTTTACTTACCCCTCATTGCAGATTCAAGTATCGGAAATTCACAGCAGCCATCTTCTTCTCTTTGGAATAAGACCAGAGTGCATGCGCAGTGGGAGCAATTTTCTGTTTTGCAACAACTGCCTATGCAGCGAAAATTGCCAAATCGCCGGTTTCAATCCAAAGATTACCGAATCGACTGAAGATGGCGCCTGTGAACTCTGATGCCGGAATCTGTACCGAGGGCTAAGTAAAACGTTCTGGGCACTTGCCCAGGGTAACACTTAGGCTGGGGGAGGGGGGTCTATGTAGGTTAGGGTTTTTCTTTTTAACTTTAGGGTTGAATTCTCCTTTAAAAGGAAAATGAAACCCTAAAAAATTAATGTGGCTAAAAATGCCATATTTTCTATACTGAACTTATTGCACCAGCCTAAAGTTTCAGCTTGTCAATCGCAGCAATGACCCAGGACTTCAAACTTATCACAGGGGGCCACCATCTTGGAAAGTGTCTGCGACACTCACATGCTCAGTGGGCTCTGAGCAGTTTTTGAGAAGCTAAGCTTAGGGGTCGTCACTAATTATCAAGCAGAAAATGAGGTTGGTGTGTCATATAAGCTGATGCTACAGGGCTGATTATTAAATTCTGATGCTAATTGCACTGGTTTCTGTGCTGCCATGTAGTAATTATCTGTATTAACTACTAATCAGCCTTATATTGTGACATTGCTATTCTATGTGTACTGTATATTGTGAGTGGGTCCCTAAGCTCAGTAAGTGACAGCAGCACAGAGCATGTGCAGTGAATCAGCAGAAAAGAACATGAGGAGCTACTGGGGCATCTTTGGAGACACCGATCTTTACTGCTAAACGGCTGTGATTGCCTTGGGCTGGTACAGAAGCACATAACATAATGTACAACATTTCTAGGTACTTCTTTAGTGAAGCTTTAGTTCTCCATTAAAGATCCACTCATTTGGTGAGGTCGCCAAATGAGCAGATATTTTCCCTGATATACCCATCTTGAGTTGAGTTGAATCCCCGAATCCTTAATGAAAGATTAAGCCGAATACCGAACTGAATCGATATTTGCATATGCAAATTAGGCTCAGGAAAGGAAAAAGTGGAATTTTTTTTTTTGGGATGAAAAGTCATGTGATTTCCCTACCTGCCCCTAATTTACATATGCAAATTAGGATCCGGATTCGGTTCAGCCAGGCACAAGGATTCAGCCGAATCGGAATCCTGCTGAAAAAGGTCTAATCCTGGAATCCCTACTTTTAACTTAACTGAAACCAACTGAAAGCTGTATAAATAGAGATTAATTGCTGAGAGGGAGATAGTAAAGAGTAACTTCAATGTATAAGACACAACGCTGAATTTTACAATGTTTAGACTTCATAAGAAGCTTATATTGAATTTTCCTTTTCTCACCGGTTTCCCTTTAGCATTAGTTTTAAACAATTCTTTCAAAATGAAAAAAAAACAAAAACCAACCCTAAAAGCACTTCCTCCACTTGTAAATATAAATTAGCTAATTAAGCCAGACTGTGGGAGAAGATCACTAAATTACAGTATATACATATTATTTATACTGGGCTCTTAATTCCCAGTGAAAAATTAGGAATGTTAATTTTAACAATGGCTCTTTGCCCTCCAAAAACTACATTTGCCATTTTGGATGGAGTACATTTACCATTTACTGGAAAACTTTAGAAAATTCCCAAACCAATACAAAAAAAAAAAAAAAAATCTAGTCTTAAAAATAAAGTCTTTCAAAATCCCAATGAAATAAATAATTGTAACCGTTCTTTATATTTACATACACGCGTATATTTGCAAATTTGTTTTCTCAGCATTACCTGAGTTTCATTAAAATCAACACGTTCGTTAGAAAAACAAACAAACAAGGGAAGAGTGAATAGCACTTGATTTAAGAGTAATGTACTGAACGCCGAGGGATCATGGCTCTGCAGTAGGATTATGATGGATCACAGGAGAGATGGGGTTATAGAAGGTGTGGATTTCTGCTCTCTTTACAGATCTTGTTGTCCAGTGCAGGCAGAGCTCCAATTCTCTAGCAGAAAATGCCCTTCAATGCAAGAGGCCCAATTTCACACCACTGTTAATAATCAATTCAAAATTTGGATGGAGGTTACTAGCAGCAAGGGATCGGCTTCAGTTTAATGGATTCAGCATCATTGCTAACATTTTCAAGTCTTCTTTATTGCCTTGTAAACGGTCGAGAATTTAAACCGCTGACATCTGATCATCTTCTGTAATCGATAGAAGAAAATATGTTAGCACACGGGTTCAGTTGTACAATCACAATGCAAGTGTCAATGAATGGGCGACATTTTTCTTGTTTACATTTATGGCATTACAAAAAACTCAAACCTGTTTGGATTTTTTGCCAATGGAAACTCGGGCAGCTTAAAGGGGTCATTCACGTTTACGTTAATTTTTAAAATGTTATTGTGTGGCCTATTCTAAGCATCTTTTCAATTAGTCTTTGTTTTTTATCTTTTTTTATTATTTCTTCTGACTCTTTCCAGCTTTCACATGATGGTCACTGACCCCATCCTTCTATATTTCTATATTCCAGACTCTTATTCAAATCAGTGCATGGTTTCTGGAGAAATTTGGACCGTAGCAACCGGAGAGCTGCTCAATAAAATGTTAAATAACTCAAAAACCACAAATAAAAAAATGAAAATCAAGAGCAAATTGTCTGAGAATATCACTCCCTACATCAAACTATACACAATATCCATGCTCACACTAAAATTACTAACTCAGATTTCCAATGTTTAACATCAGAACATAAACTAAAATCTAGGGATGCACCGAATCCACAATTTTGGATTCGCCAAACCTGCGAATCCTTTGCGAAAGATTTGCCCGAATACCGAACCGAATCCTAATTTGCAAATCCAAATTAGGGGTTGGAAGCAGAAAATTTTTTTACTTCCTTGTTTTGTGACAAAAAGTCACGCAATTTCCCTCCCCGCCCTAATTTGCATATGCAAATTAGAATTCATAATCGGTTTGGACGGGCAGAAGGATGCGGCCGAATCCGAATCCTGCTGAAAGAGGCCGACTCCCGAACCTGCTACAAACGCAGGTCAAATCCACTCTGGTTTTTTACACTTATTTATTATTACAATTTCCCAGAAAATTTCCTTTGCAGGAAAAACAAAATGCAGATTCTCGCAATTTTTTCAGATTTTTAATTAGATTTTCAAGATTTTTTATTCGGATTTTTCACCGGAAAACTGATTTTTGCCAGAAAACTTCAGGGTATTGCGCGAAACCCAGCGCACATCAAAAAATCATTGGGACTTCTCCCATTGATTTACGGATTTTCTGATTCAGATTTTTCCATCCTCTGGGATTAATAATTTCATGATTTTTTAAAAGTCTGATTTTATTACAAAAAAAATTACAAATTTTTCGTGATTTTTGCATTTGGAGTTTAGTAAATAACCCCCCATTAACTTGGGTAAACTACTGCAGGAATAATACTCTTTAATACAAATAAAAAATGACATGGAGCTGAAAAAATGCACAAGCCTGGGAATCCAAACGAACATTACTTCCAGGTGATGCAATTGGAATACATACGGTTAAATCCAGCTAAAGGTTTATTCAATGCTGCCGTCCAAGGAACTTCATATAAAAGATTGAACACACTAGTAATTGGTCCATGCTCATCCAGCAAAAGAGGTCTCATCATATAACCCCATCTCCTACAGAGGCTGCCTTCATGTTAAAGGGGACCCGTCACCCAAAAAAATCATTAGAAATTCTATTTTCTCAGATTAGTCAAGGAAAATGAACTTTAATTACACTTTATAAATTATTTGAATCTTGTTTCCTTCAGTCTGGGATTTCAAAATTATAGCAAGCAGGCAGCAGCCATTTTGTGGACACTGTTATTAAGACAAGCCTTGCATCATCTCAGAATCTTGTTTGTGCACCAGAATGGGGACCCGGTGTCCATCCCCATGCCCTGGCTACACAGTTATATGGTAAAGAGAACTGGGGGAATGTGTGGGGAGCAGTGACATCTAAGAAGTGCTGAATTGAAAGTGAAAGTAATTGTCTGCCTCACCTCTATGCCACGGGCATAGAGGAGGGGCCGACAATATTTGATTGACAGCTGAGATTTTTAAATGAGCTTACAACAGCTATGAATGCTTACATAAAAAATAGAAATTGGATTTCATGTTTAATTTGAAAAGGACTTTTATTATACAGATTTTTGTGTCTGGGTGACAGGTCCACTTTAATCATTTATTCTACTTTGTATTGTATGTGCAAGTGCCTGGCGGACATTACTATTTTTGTTGGTTACAATTCTCACTGTAATCTCAGGGTGGCCACTTGATGGAATTTGATTTGCAAGTCGTTTCTTTGCAACACAATTTATGAGGACTTACCTGGTGGCATCATGGCCTAGGGAGACTGTTCTACGTTAATGTCTAAGCTACGTTTGTGCGTGTTTTAGGTGGAGACTGAAAAACTGTTGGTGTGAAACAGCAGTCTCACATGCTCACTGATGCACTCTCCATGGACCAACCAAAAGGTGCATATTGTATAAGTAAACACTTTTACAGCTGTTTGGGTCACTCCACAGGCCTGCACATGAATCCCTAGCCGACTGCTACTTTTCTGCCTTGTGCCAAACAAGAGCGGGGGTTCCCAACTTTTTTTTACCCCAATGAGCAACAATCAGATGTCGAAAGAATTATGGAGAAATGAGAGCATGAAAATTATCCTGAGTAGTGCAAGATAAATGCTGTGATTACCCATTTATGAACTGTCAATCAACAGGAGGCTCTGTTTGGCAGGACACTTAAAGGAGAATTCAACCCGTAACATAAAAAACCCCTACCCTACGTATAACCTCCTCCCTCCCCCCCAGCCTACCTGGAACCCAGGGCAAATGCTCCTAGCTTTTTATTTACCCATTCGGTGCAGATTCTGTCCTCAGGAGTTCACGGCCGCCATCTTCTTTGCTCCGTCCAACTTCGGAAACAGACCGTCGTGTGCGCCGAAAGTCACAAAATTTTTTTGTGACTTTCGTGTTTGGGACTAGAATATTACTCCAACTGCGCCGAAAACAACGGTCTGCTGTTTAACGAAGAAAAGAAGATGGTGGCTGTGAACTCTCGAGGACATAATCTGCACTGAAGGGTAAGTAAAAAATTAGGGGCACTTGCCCCGGGTACCAGGTAGGCTGGGGGGGAGGGAGGTTCTACGTAGGGTAGGGTTTTTTATGTTACGGGTTGAATTCTCCTTTTAGATGGCCATAGACGCACAGATAATATCGTATGAAAATTTTTTCGTACAACATTGAGTGCGTGTATGGTGGGAAAAGACCCGACCGATATTGGCAGAAGACTTGGATATCGGTCGGCTCGTCAATCGGGCTGGCCAAAAAATTTTGATTGGGTGCCTTTGAAGGCACCAGAACATCAGCCATTGTTAGTGCTGAATCGTCAGATACAGGTAGAATTCTATTGTTTCTACCTTTATATCAGACGATTCAGCTCTACACGTGTGTATTGAAACGAACAATCTTTCTTGGAAAGATCCTTTCCAAGAAAGATCTTAACTGTTACGTCTATTTCCACCTTTAGTTCTTGTACAACCAATACTTGTCTCCAAGCCTGGAATTCAAAAATAAGACCATGCTTTGAGGCCACTGGGAGCAACATACAAGAGGTTGGTGAGAAACATGTTGCTACTGGTTGTGGATCATTGTTTTATGCAGTAAGTTGCTGTCAATATAATAATATAATATTAAAAAAGGGCAGAAATGTAAAAAAATAAAGGGGAGGGGATACTACCAATAAAAATAATCTAGTTAGAAAATGATCTGCCCATTCCATAAAATGGCAAGTGCACAGTGGATGCTACATGTACACTAATATACCAGAAAGATCAATCTCTATATGTTCTGAAAAGGTACAGGTATGGGATCCGGAAACCAGTTAGCTCAGAATTACAGGAAGGATGTCTCCCCATAGACTCCATTTTATCCAAATAATTTCTCTGTAATATTAAAACAGTACCTTGTACTTGATCCACACTAAGGTATAATTAATCCTTATTGGAAGCAAAGCCATCTTATTGTGTTTAATATTTATATGATTTTCTAGTAGACAAAGTATGAAGATTAGAATTACAGGAAGATCTCTTATCCGGAAAACCCTGGATAACAGGTCCCATACCTGTATTCTATGGGAAAGTCTTTTATTTGATTTTATTTGGAATCGGATATCTTTTTACCAAACCTTTTTTTTATCTGATATTTATCATGTAACTATTTTTACAAATACAAAAAGAAAACACAAAGTGCAATGGCTAAGGGTAAAACAAACAGCCATCTTGGTATCACGCTTGGAACCAGTCCCAAAAGATGATTCCAGTGTCCAGAAAGAAAAGCATTACCAACTTATTTTTTTGTACTACTCACTTTTTAGATTATTCTTTGGAAATACTCCTACAACAAGTTTATATTGTTTCTGGTTCTATTCTTTTGTTAATGGTTTAATGTTGAAAAGGCCTTCCCCCATGACCTGAGCATATAGTTTTTATACGTTTTTATACAGTCTCTCTCAGTTGCGTCTTTTCAACTGCTCCTATCTGCCAGAAAATGTACCGTTTAAATACATGAATAAAGTAATGTTACCTTTGCATCGCTTGGAGAAGACAACCTGAAACTGGTTGGTGAGCTCAGCCTGAAGGCCAGGTGAGGACATATTTTAGGAGAGTGCCAATTTGGTCCAATACTTAGTTGTGGCAGCCCATCATGAAGGCCAATCAAAGCATAGTTAGGGGAAGAACACATACTGGGTGCACTAGATATTCTTGTAACTATGGCTCATTGACTAATTGACTATTTGGACCTTAGAATTGTGCTGGAGACTATGCTTAGAATTTGTACAGGAGAATGCCTGCTAACACAAACCTATCATTGTCACAATTTTAGTATAAGGTATTGGGAAATATTATTACAGGTATAGGACCTGTTATCCCGAATGCTCGGGACCTGGGTTATTCCGGATAAGGGATCTTTCCGTGATTTGGATCTTCATTCCTTAAAGGGTAGTTATAGAATGACCAATTCAAAGCCACATTTCAATTGGTTTTCATTATTTTTTTTTATCGTTTTTGAATTATTTGCCTATTTCTCTTTGCAGCTTTCAAATGGGCATCCCTGACCCCTTCTGAAAAGCAAATGTTCTGTAAGGCTACAAATGTATTGTTATTGCTACTTTTTATTACTCATCTTTCTATTCAGGCCTCTCCTATTCATATTCCAGTCGCTTATTCAAATCAATGCATTGGTTGCTAGGGTAATTTGGACCCTATAGAAAAATTTATATCAAAAAATGATATAAGTCCCAAAGCTTTCTTCAAGTAAAAAATATTAATTTATTGAAGTACATTTTAAAAGAATTATAGCTGGTACATACTACCCCCCCATATCCCACCTTACGCGTTTCGCACCCTCCGGCGCTTAGTCATAGGTGTGTCTATCAGTAGGGGGTCGTTCACAGAATTTAAACCCAAGTAGTCCCACCCCTTTCTTGTTTAAAACCAATCATGGGTCACAGGCAATTATCCCTGCCTAATACTCTTTAACCCATAATGTTTCTTGAAGGGTGTATGTACCAGCTCAGTAATATAACATTTTATACCTCACATTGCGTACAAAACTTTCTTTAACTTCACAGTTTATATAATAGGTTATTACACAATGTTATTTTTAACAGTATTTTTCACATAAGTTAGTTAATATCTAGCCTTGCACAAATTCCATTCTTGTCTGCCTTATATCACATGTATATGTTATCTCCATTATAACCACTTTCATAATAAATCTCATAAAACAAGTATATTCTTTTTCATTATACATTTTTAGATATAACATGTCACGTCAAATTCATGATTTAATCCCAATGGCAATCGCGTTCCTAAATGAAAAATCCAGTATACTTCTCTCTTATGTAATAATTTCTGATGATCTCCCCCCCTCATTCCTAATCTCACTCTCTCTATTCCCTGTATGGAGAATTGATTTACATCCCCTCCACTACATAACGCAAAATGTTTAGTGACATTACTCTTCTCTACCATTTTGGGGTTCCTAATCTGACTCAAATGTTCCCTCGCTCTCTCCTTCAGTTTCCTACCAGTACACCCGACATATTGCTTGCAGCACTTCAGACAGGTGATCAAATAAACCACGAATGCAGTGTTGCAATTAATATATCCCTTAATTTCAAACTCCCTTCCTGTTACTGTGGACTTGAACTTTTTAGAGACTTTCATATATGTACAGGTAACACATCTGCGACTACCACATTTGTAGCTACCCACAGATACCAACGGTCCCAAATCTTGTTTCTTAGATTCCGTTTTGAACAAGCTAGGTGACAACATGTCCCTCAAGGTGGGAGCCTTTTTGGGAATGATATTTATTCCTGGGCTCAACACCTTAAAGAAGTGTTCATCACCATAAAGGATAGGTAAAAATCGCTTTATAATCCTAGATATCTCAAAGAATTGCTTACTATATCCAGTCGTAAGTGCCACTCTTCCTGACCAAACCTTATTTTCTTCCCTAGTGACGGTCCCTTTGAGTAGGTCCCCCCTCTCACTGTTTTTTGCTCTCTGTAAGGCTTTTCGTACAGTTTTCTGCTTGTACCCTCTTTCTAGGAACCTCCTCTGCATATCCTGCGCCTGCCAACCAAATTCACCGTCCGTTGAGCAGTTCCTTCGAAGTCTTAGGAACAGGCCAACAGGTATACCGTGTATCAATCTTTTAGGGTGGCATGATGAAGCATGCAGAAGAGTGTTTCCACTGCACGGTTTACGATATATGCTTGCCTCACCCTCTGCTCGCAATGTCACATCCAAAAATTCTATTTTCTCTGAACTATACTCACTAGTGAATCTTAAGTTTAGCTCATTTCCATTGATTTCTCCCACAAATTTATCAAACTCCTCTTTAGTGCCCCGCCAAATACATAACAGATCGTCTATATAGCGAAGGTACAACCTTAGGTGCCTCCTATGTTCAATGGTAATACATGTCTCCTCCCACCACCCCATATACAAGTTTGCATATGAGGGGGCGAATTTGGCACCCATGGCTGTACCCCGCCTCTGAAGGAAAAAACAGGCATCAAAAATGAAATAGTTATGTTCCAGAAGGAACTTGACTGCACTCAAGAGGAATCGTATCATCTTTTCCGAATAGTCACTATATTTTGTCAAATGGTACTGAATTGCAGTTATACCCTCAGAATGAGGAATTGAAGAATATAGGGAAACTACATCCAATGTACCCCATGCACAGTCCTCTGCCCATCCAATGTTATTCAATCGCTGTAATACCTGTGTAGTGTCCCTGGTATAGCTATCCAGGCGTCCTACCAATGACTGTAAATGTGCATCAATCCATTCCGAAAGATGCTCATTTAAAGAGCCAATTCCAGAGATAATTGGCCTACCCACAGGTGGTCTTTCTTTTTTGTGAACCTTGGGTAGGTGGTAGAAGGTGGGGATAGTAATCGACCGCAGGATTAAATAATCTCGCAATACCACATCTATCACCCCATCCTCTACCCCCCTTTGAATCAAACGCTCTAATTCCAATTGGAACCTTTTTGTAGGGTCCCCTTTTAGTCTCATATATGCTTCCTCATCGCCCAGCTGTCTAAGCGCTTCTGATCTATATGTGATGGAGAAAATAGAATTTTCGGATGTGACATTGCGAGCAGAGGGTGGGGTAATAGGGACAAGCATATATCGTAAACCGTGCAGTGGAAACACTCTTCTGCATGCTTCATCATGCCACCCTAAAAGATTGATAGACGGTATACCTGTTGGCCTGTTCCTAAGACTTCGAAGGAACTGCTCAACGGACGGTGAATTTGGTTGGCAGGCGCAGGATATGCAGAGGAGGTTCCTAGAAAGAGGGTACAAGCAGAAAACTGTACGAAAAGCCTTACAGAGAGCAAAAAACAGTGAGAGGGGGGACCTACTCAAAGGGACCGTCACTAGGGAAGAAAATAAGGTTTGATCAGGAAGAGTGGCACTTACGACTGGATATAGTAAGCAATTCTTTGAGATATCTAGGATTATAAAGCGATTTTTACCTATCCTTTATGGTGATGAACACTTCTTTAAGGTGTTGAGCCCAGGAATAAATATCATTCCCAAAAAGGCTCCCACCTTGAGGGACATGTTGTCACCTAGCTTGTTCAAAACGGAATCTAAGAAACAAGATTTGGGACCATTGGTATCTGTGGGTAGCTACAAATGTGGTAGTCGCAGATGTGTTACCTGTACATATATGAAAGTCTCTAAAAAGTTCAAGTCCACAGTAACAGGAAGGGAGTTTGAAATTAAGGGATATATTAATTGCAACACTGCATTCGTGGTTTATTTGATCACCTGTCTGAAGTGCTGCAAGCAATATGTCGGGTGTACTGGTAGGAAACTGAAGGAGAGAGCGAGGGAACATTTGAGTCAGATTAGGAACCCCAAAATGGTAGAGAAGAGTAATGTCACTAAACATTTTGCGTTATGTAGTGGAGGGGATGTAAATCAATTCTCCATACAGGGAATAGAGAGAGTGAGATTAGGAATGAGGGGGGGAGATCATCAGAAATTATTACATAAGAGAGAAGTATACTGGATTTTTCATTTAGGAACGCGGTTGCCATTGGGATTAAATCATGAATTTGACGTGACATGTTATATCTAAAAATGTATAATGAAAAAGAATATACTTGTTTTATGAGATTTATTATGAAAGTGGTTATAATGGAGATAACATATACATGTGATATAAGGCAGACAAGAATGGAATTTGTGCAAGGCTAGATATTAACTAACTTATGTGAAAAATACTGTTAAAAATAACATTGTGTAATAACCTATTATATAAACTGTGAAGTTAAAGAAAGTTTTGTACGCAATGTGAGGTATAAAATGTTATATTACTGAGCTGGTACATACACCCTTCAAGAAACATTATGGGTTAAAGAGTATTAGGCAGGGATAATTGCCTGTGACCCATGATTGGTTTTAAACAAGAAAGGGGTGGGACTACTTGGGTTTAAATTCTGTGAACGACCACCTACTGATAGACACACCTATGACTAAGCGCCGGAGGGTGCGAAACGCGTAAGGTGGGATATGGGGGGGGTAGTATGTACCAGCTATAATTCTTTTAAAATGTACTTCAATAAATTAATATTTTTTACTTGAAGAAAGCTTTGGGACTTATATCATTTTTTGATATAAATTTTTCTATAGTTGATGGCCCTTTTGAACTGGGGCGAGTCCCGTGGGCTTGGTTTGATAATGGTATGGACTCCCGACTTTGTATAGAATAATTTGGACCCTAGTTGCATAAAATGCAAATTGAAGAGTTGTTGAGTAAAAAGCAAAAAAAAAAAAAAAAAAAAAACAATTTAAATAATAAAAAATGAAAAATAATTGCAAATTGTCTCAGAATATCGCTCTCTACATCATACTAAAAGTTATCTCAAAGATGAACAACCCCTTTTAAGTCTACTAGAAAATCATATAAACATTAAATAAACCGAATAGGCTGGTTTTGTGTCCAATAAGGATTAAAGGAGAAGAAAAGGCAAAAATTAAGTTAGCTTTATCTATATAAATACACCAGTAAACCCTCAAAGTAATGCTGCTCTGAGTCCTCTGTCTAAAGAAACACCACATTTCTTTCCTTCTATTGTGTACTCATGGGCTTCTGTATCAGACTTCCTGTTTTCATCTTAAACCTCCAGGGCTAGGGCTTGAGCATGCTCAGTTTGCTCCTCTCCCCCTCCCCTTCTTGCTGTAATCTAATCCCAGAGCTATGAGTAAGCAGGGAGAGACTCAGGCAGGAGTTGATGTAACACCAAGCTAATATGGCAGCTGCTACTCTAAACAAACAGAGTTTATAGAGCTGTTTACTCTGGTCTCTATGGTAAAGCATTCTGCAGAATAAATATAGTGTTATAGCTTACACTATTATGGCTAATCGTTTGGCAATAAACCGCTTTTGTAGCATTCCTTCTCCTTTAATTATATCTTAGTTGGGATCATGTACAAGCTATTGTTTTATTATTACAGAGAAAAAGGAAATCATTTTTAAAAATGTGTATTATTTGGATAAAATGGAGTCTATGGGAGACGGCCTTTCCGTAATTCTGAGCTTTCTGGATAACGGGCCCCATACCTGTATAATAACGTGATATATTACCTTACTCTAAAATAAAAGTTGTTAAACACATGCAAAGTCTTACATAATAAACAAATGTGCTTCTCGGCCATGAAAAAGGCAGTTTCTAAAGGTGGCCATAGACGTAACAATTACGATCTCTCTTGGAAAACAAGCTTGTTTGTTTCAATACACACGTGTAGATCTGAATCGTCAGAAATACAGGTAGAAACAATAGAATTTGACGATTCAGCACTTGACAATGGCCGATGTTTGGGTGCCTTCAAAGGCACTGATCAATGATTTTTGTCCAGCCCGATCAACGAGCCGACTGATATCCAAGTCTTCTGCCGATATTGGGCGGCTCTTTTCCCACCATTGTTGCGTATGATATTATCTGTGTGTCTATGGCCACCTTTACAAGCAAGTTTTAAACAGTCAGAAGAGGAGGGGAGGCGGCAACCAGCAGTCAAACTCTTTCTGACATTAAAACGTGACAGAATTCAATTTCTACTATAGCAAGCTTTTCAACCTACCATCTTCTTTACTATCTTTGTCAGCCTGAACATTAGGATAAGGCTGATGCCGGTTATGCCAATGGGTAATCGTCTTCTGTGAGACACATGAGACCGGTTCACTATCAACACAGGCTGGTGAAAGCCTAGAGAGGTCTTTATGTACCATCTTTGACCTCTGTATCGCCACACTATAATCTGGAGGTTTTAAGTGCTGTTGGTGGGGTTGTCCTTCCTTTATGTCGGCTAATGATATCCCCTGGTAGCCCGGAGGAGTGGGAGGTGGCTCTCTATACCTACTGTCCTTCTTAGATGAGGTGACACAGTACACTAGCACAACAGGAGACAAGCAATGAAAATAATGTTAATGAGAGAACAAAGGTTTAAAAAAAATAAATGAAAAAAAAACAGTGAAATGTTACAATGGCAAAACAAAAATCAAATGTAAGCAAATGAAAAAGGCAAATGCGGGGGAAGCTGGTTATGATGGCAGCTGCAGATTAGAGGGAACAGGACCATTTCGACCTTGGGTTTTGCAAATCACGGCCGACGCACGAAAGAAAAACATCATTTAGAGATACGTGTAATTTCATATCTCAGAGCACAGAAGAGGTTACCTCCGGGGAAGTTCTATATTTTCTCTAGACTAAAAGTTGTTAGAATAGATTACACTTGTCAGGTTTCTAACAGCAGAAAATGGAAATTAATTTCATCTGCAAGACAGGACAAGCTTGATGTCTTGCTGTTCTTTAGTTATTATTCGGAGTAACAAAAAGACACACGTCCTCGAAGTTCAAAAATATAGCTGCTTAACTGCTAGTTTATCCAGAGGAAAAAAACAGGAACCTTTCCATTTTGCCTCAGTGGGGGGGAAATGCCTTCCTCCCTGTATTTTCTCAACATCCAACTCTTTCTTAGAGTCAGGGCACACGCTCAGATTCAGGGAGATTAGTTGCCCGGCGACAAATCTCCTCACCTTCAGGGTGACTAATCTCCCCGAACTTTGTTTTCCGAAGTTGCCTCACGAGGAAACTTTGGAAAACGAATCGCTCCGAGTGCTATTGCGCCAGCGATTTACATTATATCCGGTGGGAGGCAGTTCGGGGAGTTCGCCCCAAAGAAGAGGAGATTTGTCGCAGGGCGACTAAGCTCCCCGAATCTGAGCGTGTGCCCTGACCCTTAAAGCTTAATTTATCTGCCCATACAACCACTTCAGGGAGAGTAAACTGTAAAAATCCATTTTGTATATCAAGATGGAACCTCCTTTTTCTAATCTCCTTGGGTACCCTTGTGTCTGCTGGAAAGACATACTGATAAATAAAGGATGACAAATAGATTGTATAGTCCCCTTACTGAGACATAGTTGTCATATTTCCCCTTAAAGGAGGACTAAACCCTAAAGTTAAAAAAACCATTACCCTACATAGACTCCCAGTCCTCCTCCTACCCCAGCCTAGCTGCTACCCCGGGCAAATGCCCCTAACTCTTTACTAACCCCTCAGTGCGGAGTTCACAGGTTATCTTCAGCCGCTTTGGTAATCTTCGGAATTAGACCGGCGCTTCAGCAAATTTGGTGAGTTTCGGCGCCTGCGCACTTGTCACGAAGCCGAAATTGCTCCAACTGCGCATGCGCTGCTTCGCCGGACTCATTCCGAAGATTACCAAAGTGGCTGAAGAGGACGCCCGTGAACTCCGCTGGACAGAATCTGCACGGCGGGGTAAGTAAAGACTTGGGGGGGGGGCAGCTAGGCTGGGGGGGAAGAGGGAGGGGGGTCTATGTAGGTTGGGGGGTAGGGTTTTTTTTATTAAGGGTTTCTTTCTCCTTTAAGTCCTATTTATCAGGCCTGACCAGTGACCCTCTCCTCCTGCCCAGCTAATGAAGGTTTTTTAAGTGACCTGATTTATCATCCTTAAAGGGATACTGTCATGGGAAAAAACATTTTTTTTCAAAATGAATTGGTTAATAGTGCTGGTCCAGCAGAATTTTGTGCTGAAATCCATTTCTCAAAAGAGCAAACAGATTTTTTATATTCAATTTTGAAATCTGACATGGGGCTAGACATATTGTCAATTTCCCAGCTGCCCCAAGTCATGTGACTTGTGCTCTGATAAACTTCAATCACTCTTTACTGCTGTACTGCAAGTTGGAATGATATCACCCCTCCCTTCCCCCCCCCCCAGCAGGCAAACAAAAGAACATTGGGAAGGTAAAGAGATAACAGATCCCTAACACAAGATAACAGCTGCTTGGTAGATCTAAGAACAACACTCAATAGTAAAAACCCATGTCTCACTGAGACACATTCAGTTACATTGAGAAGGAAAAACAGCAGCCTGCCAGAAAGCATTTCTCTCCTAAAGTGCAGGCACAAGTCACATGACCAGGGGCAGCTGGGAAATTGACAAAATGTCTAGCCCCATGTCAGATTTCAAAATTGGATATAAAAAAACATGTTTGCTCTTTTGAGAAATGGATTTCAGTGCAGAATTCTGCTGGAGTAGCACTATTAACTGATGCGTTTTGAAAAAAACATGTTTTCAAATGACAGGATCCCTTTAAAGCGATACTGACAGGTTCCTATAAAATCATAGGAACGCGTCAGTATCAAGTAAATGCTGCACCGGTAATTGTTCCCCTCAAAGCCGGCGACGTGATCCTTCCATAGGCTAATTACGAAATGAAAACAGGAATTTAGCCTATGGAAGGATCGCTCCGCCCCCGGCCCAGCGTAACTGAAGCAACCCTGAAGATCTGTTAATAGAGTCAGCTGGTCGGCAGCACACAGCTTCGCGGGGCTGAGGATGGCTTTGTGCGGGGGCTTTTCGGGGAACGATCACGTGTGCAGCTTTTACTTTATACTGTCACATTCCTGTGATTTTTTTTTTTTTTTAGGAAGGTGTTAGTATCGCTTTAATATATCACCTTATATGACAGATATTTTCTGCTTGATGATTTATACTGACACCACCGAGGGGGGCCAAAAGCCTACTGAGCATGTGCGTGTCACAGACACTCCTAACATTATCGAAGATGGGAAACTCCTGTGACAACTTCAACGGTCCTTGCAAATATTGAGAGTCTGAACCTTTAGGCTGATTCCATAAGTTCAGTATATAAAATATGGCATGTTTAGCCATATTCATTTTTAGAGTTTAGCTCTAGTTTAAATCATTAATGAACGCGTTAAATAAAAGTGAACCCCATACAGAACCCTGTAGAACTCTTATTGGTCTTTGTGTAAATCCTCATTATCTATGTTTGCCTTCCTGATTGCTGTTTTACAACACTTGTAGTATTTATATTATTTAGAAGAAGCCTCTGGACTGTTCTAGAGAATGCAAAAAAGTTGTCACTGAAATGATTCCTGATTTGTCAGCTGAACAGTTAATTACACTAAACGATTTGCAGCCTGAATTTGATAATGTAATGGCGTAGAGAAAGGGTATGATGTTATATTACAGCAGCCATTTCGGAAACAAGGTGTGGTAGTAACCAATGAATGCAGTAAGTGAGCTCTGTGGTTCCCCTGGGAGTGCAGCAGTTATTAAGCACTATCTTGCAAATCATTTTCGAGGAGCCAGATACCATTACTCAGCAATGTTGCTATAAAGGGCTCCATTAGGGCCAATGGTATGCTCATGCTGTAGGGCAGATGCCAATACTGCAGATCCCTTGCAATGATAATCACAAATCACTTCCTTACCTATCAGTCCTTTTTCAGTAGTGGAAGTAACGGTTTTATAAAAGACATCCGCACTTTGTTGGCCCAAAGCCTCCATTTTTTCCCCTGTTTCCAGCACTCTTCGCTTTATGGTGCCATAGTTCGTCTCGTAAGTATCTGACAATGAGCTAGACGAAGCCCAACTTTGCCGAGATTCGTTTAGTTCCAAACTGTTGTTTGAGTGCCTATTTCCTTTGGTACAGTCTTCACTCTGTGTTTCATCTGTGCTGCAGTTCGCCGGCACTGCCTCAGCAATTGGGGCGTCAATAGGTGAATGGCGGTAAGTGCTTAAGCGCTCCAGTCCCTTCTGGCTTTGCAAAGATTGGAAATTGTCATGTGAATTGCTTGAACAAGATGTCCAACTGCCCCGGCCACTATCTGCCGGCTCTACAGCAATGTGGTCATGAGATACGTCTTCACCGCTCGCACATGCTATGACATTTCGGATGACAGGATGCCTTGCATGAAGCCAGCTATGAGAGAAAGTATAGGTTGAAGGCTTATAAATGGCTCAAACTTTATGTTAAAGGAGAAGGAAAGGCTAAAATTAAGTAAGCTTTATCAGAAAGGTCTATATAAATACACTAGTAAACCCTCAAAGTAATGTTGCTCTGAGTTCTCCGTCAAAAGAAACACAGCATTTCTTTCCTTCTATTGTGTACTCATGGGCTTCTGTATCAGACTTCCTGTTTTCAGCTTAAACCTGCAGGGCAGGGCTTGAGCATGCTCAATTTGCGCTCCCCCTCCCTTTCTTCCCCTCCCTGCTGTAATCTTAAGGATGCTATGAGAAAGCAGGGAAAGACTCAAGCAGGAAGTTGTCACACCAAGCTAATATGGCAGCTGCTATCCTAAACAAACAGAGAGAGCTTCTAGAGCTGTTTACTTGGGTATGATAAAGCATTTAGCAGAATAAATATAGTGTTATAGCTTGCACTATTGTGGCTAATCAATTGCCAATAAATGGCCTCTGTGGATTCCTTCTTTTTAATGTAACAAAGCTTTAACAGACACAAAGTGTATATTTAAGTTCTGTTTATCCAGAATGCTTGGGACCTGGGTCTTTCTGTATAAGAGATCTTTACATAATTTGGATCTCCATACTAAAAAGTCTTTTAAACATTAATCAAACCCAATAGGATTTTCTTGCTTCCAAAAAGGATTAATTATATCTTAGTTTCTTTCAAGTTCAAGCTACTGTTTTATTATTACAGAGAAAGGAAATCCTTAAAAATATCAGATATGTAAGTTGCACAATTAGGGGCACATTCTACACTAATTTCAGTCAGGTGTGAGCACTGCGCAGAGACCAATTAAGGAAATGGTCAGCAGCACCAGAGATTTATGTGAATCCACCGATCCACAGAGTATACAAAAAATGTTCCTGAGTCTGGTGTGCGTGTTCGATATAGAATCCCCAATGTCTAAATAAAGATAGAAATTCTATATAGTGTATTAGTTTTTCCTGACAGGTAAGTAGGTTAGTCGGATCTACTCACAAATTAGCTGCTCGATTTTATGCCTGTCACAGGGATCGTTGCAGCGTGCACTCCAAGTAATGTCTGGTATACCTAGGGGGAAACTGCAATAGTATAATATCGCCGGAGCTTGTGTTGCACCCTGCGGGTAAATTGCACTTACCAAGCCTTTTGTATGTAATGTGCCTGGTTCAAATAGATCGTTGTGTGGGAGGTGGACTGTCAGTTTGCGATGATTACAGGTAGAGCTCCTGTCTCAGCGTGTCTGGTGTCCTATATTGATGTCAGTACGGGTCTGTTGCCGGGCTCCCTTTACATGTATTGGTTCGGCGGCCGGTATCCGACTTTGGGGATAATATAATCTACTCCACTTGTAATTTGTAACATAAAATCTTACAAATCACAAGTGGAGTAGATTATATTATCCCCAAAGTCGGATACCGGCCGCCGAACCAATACATGTAAAGGGAGCCCGGCAACAGACCCGTACTGACATCAATATAGGACACCAGACACGCTGAGACAGGAGCTCTACCTGTAATCATCGCAAACTGACAGTCCACCTCCCACACAACGATCTATTTGAACCAGGCGCATTACATACAAAAGGCTTGGTAAGTGCAATTTACCTGCAGGGCGAAACACAAGCTCCGGCGATATTATACTATTGCAGTTTCCCCCTAGGTATACCGGACATTACTTGGAGTGCACGCTGCAACGATCCCTGTGACAAGCATAAAATCGAGCAGCTAATTTGTGAGTAGATCCGACTAACCTACTTACCTGTCTACACTATATAGAATTTCTATCTTTATTTAGACATTGGGGATTCTATATCGAACAAGCGCACCAGACTCAGGAACATTTTTTGCACATTCTACACTAATGCACTAATATGGCGAGGGGGCATTACAGAGGGTAATGGAAAGGACTTTTCATGGCTGGGGGGAGAGGTTTAGTTCTCCTTTAATTACATAAATGTGCCACTTGCTGTACAATTTTTAGATGCACAGGCTGAAGTTAAGCAAAAGATGAGGTACAAAGTCCTGCCTTCTGTAGCAGGGGTGACCATGTTTTAGAACAATAACCCCATACATCTCCCAAAACGACCCCACTTTTACCATAGATGCCACCTAACGTCCAATTGCACAATAATTAGTGCCATTTTTAAATAAATGTATAATGTAAAGCTGTTTAGAATTATGTTTTCTTTTATTGGCACTTTTTTGGGGTTGACTTGCCCTTTAAAGGATAAGTAAACATTTAAAATAAGTGAATGTATAATTGATGAGGGTGCCATTCTAAGAACTTTTGTAATTTACGTTCATTATTTTTTATTCCAAGATATTAAGGGAAATCTGTACTGTTAATATGAATGACTTTTGTTACAACAGCGCCACCTGATGGTCAGTTTCCAACGAGTCTGACCACCAAGTAGTCAAGGAAGTTGTCAGGAGAAAGAAAGAGGCTGCTCTAATGTTTTTCTGCTTAGGAAATATTTCAGAAAGTTTTCTAATTTTTTTCCTACTTGGGGTCAGACTAGTGAGAAACTGACCAGCAGGTGGCTCTGTTGTAAACAAAATTCATTCATATTAACAGTACATGTATCCCTTGATATCTTGGAATAAAAACAAAATAAATAATGAATGTAAATTACAAAAGTGCTTAGAATAGCCCTTTCATCAGTTTTACATTCACTTATTTTAAAGGTTTACTTTACCTTGAAGGACTTTCTAATAACAAAATAAAAGTTGATTTCTTGCTACATTAGCACTGTAAAATAATGCAACTGAAAAGTAAAAAAAAAAAAAAGCAGGTTTCAAAATATTGGAGAAATGCTTTTTTTGTTGTAATACCTGTAGTTACTAAACAGAAATAGCCCTTACCTACTACAGGGCTGGTTATACTCAGAGGACGGATGAACTTCTTTCCTTTCTGCTGTTCCCATTGACTCAGCATGTGGATGAGGCAAACATTTTTCATCCTGAAGGGTTGACGACATGGAATCTACTGAGCAATTGCTGACTAGACTTGACCGTGATGAGATCTCACTGTTGCTCGAGTCTGAAAAGTTATCGGATCTCGCTGATGGTTTTGTGGCGTAGCCTGTAATGTAAGGTGAATAAATGTGACATTTTAAGGGGAAGTAAAGTCTAAAATAGAATAAGGTTACCATCTTGTAACTTTGTTAAACATCTTTGCAAGACCAAGACTGTGCACATGCTCAGTGTGATCTGGGCTGCTTAGGGATCGGCATCAATTATCAAAACAGCCCAAGTCAAATATCTGCCAGAAGCCAATACAGCAAGACTGATTAATAATCAGAATATGCAGACTGCACTGGGTCCTTTGATGTCATGTAATCTAATGTGGATTTTATAGTTTTTGTATTGTTTAATACAAACTTTCTCCAACTCTGCAGAACCAGTGGCTGCAGCAAAATGATCCTCCAAATAGAATCCCAGTTTATCTATTTAAATCTGGCTCCATGATCTTTGCCCCTGCAGCTGGAGTTGGAAACAGTAAAGGGGATGTAAAGACAAAAATAAAATCCAATACAAATCTCTACACAGTCACCAACTGCTCTACAGGGAAACAAACAAAGCTGCTTGAGTTCCGCATGGCTGGGAAGTAAGGCGGGGGCTCCCCTGCTGTTCATAAGTAGGATTGTTTCCCTGCAGAGCAGTTAGGGACCCTATGACAATTCCTATCCACAGCAGTAAATGAAGGTAGAATTTCACTGCATACAGTCAGATTTCTTATAAAAACAGTACACATTTTATAAGTATATTGGAGATAGGTTTCTTTTTCATTAAAGAAAGTAAAAATGGGATTTTATTTTTTTGCCTTTACATGCCCTTTAACAGAAACAGGAAACATGGAAAAGTGCAGCTGGTAAATGGTGTTGTATCTTGGCAGGTTAGACTGAGCCAGACCCGCTTCTGCAGATACCCTGGATACTGCACTGTGAGCTTTACCCAGCCATGATCGCGGCACAAAAAGAGAAAGCATATATATATGCAGGGCAGAGAAGGATTTGTGGAACCAGGTGTCCTCACTGCTGAGGCAGGGGGTCCGGGAGTGGGTGCCCCTATAGTGGCAGCTCTGGTGGGCCCAGGACCACCCATTATGATCTGGATGACAGACCCCAGTAACAGTTCAACAAGAATAATATTAGCATAAAAAAAGTTGCACCCAGGGTGTCAAACGCTGGCAAATTTTTCCTATCGTTACTTCAATCAAAGCGAAGATGCACTAGCTTTGGCTAATTTGCATACTGCAGGAAATGATAAAGTTGAATGGACGTATAAGTTGTAATATTGCCCTACACATGAGCCCAGTGTATAGTTTATGTTCCGTATGTTAGAAAATGTAGGGGGGGAACCCTGTTACCCAAAAAAAAATTTATGGACCTTTGCGGCTATCACCAAGAAAAGACGTCAGTTTTTTTTGGGACTTTTTCCACTAAAAATTGAGTAACTCCTATCTACTCCATTGCACTTTGCACTTTTGTCTAGGGTGGCGAAGGCAAGTCTGGAAAAAGAGGTAACATTCAGTAAAATCCGCATCTTAGTGAATTTGCGGAGTTATGTCCATTCGCCAGAGCAAAAATCTGCCTGCCGATAAGAGTGCAAATGATCAGTAGTGTGTCTCTTTCACTAGCGAAGTGTTGCCTCCTAGGTTCTTTTCAGTGGAAACTAAAATAATACACATTAACAAATCTGCCCTCACACGGAAAAGAAGCAGGAATTGCAAAAGACCTCATGAGCATTGTGCAAAAGCATTTAGTTCTACTTCATTAACCAGTGTTACTAGCTTTTACATTGTCATAACAACGCAGAAAGGTTTTAGTAAGTTCTAATTTATTCTAATCAGGCCTCCCCTATTTATATTCCAGTCTCTTATTCAAATGAGTGCGTGCTAGTGAAATTTGGACTGTAGCAGCCAGATTGCTGAAACTGCAAACTGGAGGGCTGATGAATAAAAAGCTAAATAACTTAAACATCACAAATAATAAAAAATGTAAGCCCAATTGCAAATGGTCTCAAAATGTCATTCTTTACATCATACTGAAGGTACTCAGCTCAAACTCATTTTATTTTGCTTTATCTTTCTTCTGTTTTAATGTGTATGGAACTCCTGCTTTATGCAGTTTAACATTTATGCAGTCTTCATGGCTCTGGCACTGAGCTTCATGTTTTCCTCTGATCCTCCCTGAGCTTTACCTTGTGTTGTCTGCCATTTGCTGATTATTTTTTATCTACAAATAACTCCCACCTATTCCATAGCCGCGCTGAGTGCAGATCTTCTGGTTTAGATCACTGGTTAGTGATGAGGAGGATCCAGAGAGGTTCATCTGACTGGAGTTCCCTGATCTTGAAATGCTAACACCTGTGGAAAACAAAATAAACTCACATTAAAGAAAATTCATGAAAGAAAAGGTATAATGCTAAAAAACCAAGAAGTTTTTGAAGTTTCCAAGACTTAAGGTGGTGGCAGACGTATCTACTGGGGGAAGATTAGTCGCCCAGTGACAACTAGCCACTTCTTCGGGCGACTAATCTCCCCTAAATGTCTTCCCGCCGGCTACAATGTAATTCGCCAGCGGGATGGCACTCGGAGAGATGCCTCACAAAGAAACTTCGGGCGACTTCTGAAAGCCAAAGCAATCAGAGTGCCATCCTGCAGGCTATTTACATTCTAGCCGGCAGGAAAGCATTTAGGGGAGCTTAGTCGCCCGAAGAAGAGGCGATTTGTCGCTTGATGACTAATCGCTCCCATAGCCACCTCTATCACCACCCTTTAAGGGGATGTTCACCTTTAAATTAACTTTTATGGGAAGATTTCCATATACATTTCAAATTTATATGGATTTTTTTTACTCTAATAAATTCAAATATACTCACAACTCGAATGGGAGGTTATTTAAAAAAAAATGTGAACGTCTAATATTCTATTGAATAGTTACGACCCGAAATTTCGAAACAAATTTCAATCAAGTTTTTCCACTGAAAGAAAAATCGAATGTCAGGAAGGCAAATAACATAGTCAAATGCTTCAGCAGACCTCTGCCATTGACTTGAACTCGGCAGGTTTTTGGCGGTGAATAATCCAATTAAAACGGTTTCCATGGTCGAGGTGTGATAAATCTCACATTCGAATTTACAGTCAAACTGGGGGATTAAAATTTCGAATGTATAGATTTTGTCACCAAAAAAAGTATTCAAAATTTGAATTTACTATTTGACCATTAAAAAATCTGATGTAGAGAGTGATATTCGGAGACAATTCACAATTGTTTTTCATTTCTATTATTTGCGTTTTTTTTAGTATTTGCTTTTTATTCAGCAGCTCTCCAGTTTGCAATTTCAGCAGCAACCTGGTTGCTAGGGTCCAAATTACCCAAGCAACCATGCATCGATTTGAATAAGAGACTGACATATGAATAGGAGAGGGTCTAAATAGAAAGAAAGACAAGTAATGAAATGTAGAAATAACAATACTTTTGTAGAATAACAAAGCATTCGTTTTTTCGATGGGGTCAGTAACCCCCATCGGAAAGCTGGAAAGAGTCAGAAGACGGCTGTTAATAATTCAAAAACTTTAAAAAAACAAAAAATGATGGCTAACTAAAAAGTTGCTTAGAATTAGCTGTACTAAAAGATACTAAATATTAACCTAAATGTAAACCACGTCTTTTTAATCATAATTCTGGTGACTCAGCACCAGAAAAGGACATTTTTTTGCTTTTGTTAGTTGATCAGCATAATGTATAGGTTTCTGCCTTCCCAACACCTGGGTATTATCTCAGGTATCAATTGGAATATTCCTTTCTACAGGGCACAGATTACTAACATGGGAAACGTTTGAACGACGAGGCAAATTTAACCTTTTAGGTCCCCATGCCTATACAATGTAGCTTTAAAGTTTATGAAACCTTTTCAGTTTAAGATTTCTGAATAAATATGACTTAAAGCATGTTTTTCACACAAGTCCCAGACCTAAATAATGAGAATCCAAATGGAACAAACAAGTCAAAAATAGAATACAATAAGGAAATGATTCAGAGGTATACATTTGTTTGTGGCAAAAGTATGCGAACCATCGGATACTCAGCTCATTTGAAAGGGAAATAAAAGTCAGCTGTTCCAACCAGTGGTATAATAATCAGCAATGGATCGACAAACGTAGTGACTGCTGCGTCTTCATCCGACAAGATAAAAACAGGTGGTGTGGGAAAGACTTTTCTTTTCCTCATTGAAATATATTGACTGTCGGATGTAAACGCATAAAGGAAAGACGCCATCCGGTGTTGCATGGAGGAGCAGATAAAATCTGATCCACAAAACCTGATCAAAGTCGTCGGTGGAGTTTTTACCCAAAAGGGTAAAAACTCCACAAACTATTATATATATTTTTTTATTATATTTATATTATTATATTTTGATCTGACCTTGTCGGATGTGTTTTGTCAATCCAACACCATCCAACAAAGGCACAGACATCTGTGGATGGATCAAACAAAGGAGATTTCTGTATAAATGGACACCAGTTAGCCACCAAATTCAACACCAGTTAGCCACCCCAGAAGTGGTCAACTGTGTCCCCATGAGGAGGCTCCTGCGATGATGCCCCCCCCTTTGCAGTGCCGGAGGGGGGTTCAGAGGGGCTGCATTTATCACCAGCCCCAAGAGCACAATAGCAATCTCTGCACTGGAGGAGCTGAATTTTCATTTAAAAGACTGTTGGATCATTTTCCGCAATAAATTAATAAATGAACACGCATTATGCTATTGACTCATTTGTTAAATTGGGTTCTCGTTATCTAGTTAAGGAAAGATCAGATCACATTGTAGGTCCTCTTTATACAGAAATATGAAATAAAGTAGGGATGCCAACTTTTATTAAGCACTGCTATATATAGATGAATGAGTAGGCAGTTAAAACATTAAAGCAGCTGAACCTTTTATGGTTTCCTTTTTGGATAACTGGGCTCCTTCTGGAACTACAACAAGCTAGGGTTGCCGGATCACAGGCATATGCCTAAAAAATACAGCTAGAAGGGCTCTACTTGAAATTGTTTAAGTGATCTCATAATTGTACATTACACATTGTCTACTGCAAGAATCAGTAGTGTCAAGAGGCACATATTAGAATATCCTACAGCAGAGGTCCCGAACCTTTTTTGGACTGGGCACCGGTGTGAAAGCAACATTTTTTGCGAAGACCATGGGGGGGTGGGGTCAAGCTTCAAGTTTCCACGCACCGGCGTCCCATTTAGCACGCCACGTTAATTGTGGGCTAGGCTCGGTGGCCCAGTTCGGGAGTGTCCGTGACCTGGTTCTGGGCCTTGGCCCAGCGGTTGGGGACCCCTGTCCTACAGAACGTATTCCTTTGCTTGACTTTATTTTACTTTACCTTTACGTGGAGAGCCTTGAGGGGATGCTGCTGGGCTGGAATGCAATGATGACACGAGAGAAACAGAGTCTTCTAACTGTGCTTTAACTGAAGCCTCGTCTGTCAAGCCAGAGATTTTTTGTGGAGCTCCTGAAGCTAGGAAAGAATAACAAAGAGTAGAACAATTGTTTGAATATCACAATGGGACATCTTGAAATAAGCCATGAGATATGATTCTTGTTAGAATCACACCTTTCAGTACTACTTATTATTAGACAGTACTACTTATTATTAGACAATAATCATCTTTTGCCGTCGCTCTATATTTTTTTCTAAGCAAACCAAAATCTTTTGGAATTGTCTGAGAACATTTGATTAATCTATAGCCAGGACACCTTTCATGATAACCGACATAACCAGTCTATGGCTTGGTTTTCTCAGCACTTCCTGGTGCATTTTTATTCCAAAGCAGAGCTCAGGGGCGCCATATCAGTTGCTTCAGTATCTTTGTGAAGTGAGTGCAGACACTTTTGTCGCATGTGCAGTTGGAGTCGGAAAGCTCCATGAATTACCAAAAAAAAAAAGAAAAGCATATGGAAAATACCTAAGTGACCGAACATGGTGCCCCTGAGCTCCGCTGCGCTACTCTGCACATTTAAGTCAGTGTCGCTGGATGGGACACTTATGCGGGGAGGGGGGAAAGTGGAGAAGTGAAAGGGGGCTTTTAGCTATAAGGGGGGGGTTTAGTTCTCCTTTAATGAATATTTCAGAAATAACCTTAGCCTATAGGCAATCACCCTCATTTTCCTTCTTCCGACAAACATTTTCCATTTCCTCCACGAACACCCACTGAAATATTTACCAAGTTCATGGAGTCAAATCTGCCCATGGCTCTTTCCTCATTCCTTCACAACATACCTATCTGACCTGTAACACCACCTTGTTAAAATACTTCCTACTACAGGTATGGGATCCATTATCCATAGATTCCATTTTATTAATTTTTTTTTTAAATGATTCCTTTTTCTCTGTAATAATAAACAGTACTTTGTACCTGATCAAAACAAAGATATAATTAATCATTAATGGAAGCAAAACCTGCAACCCAATTGCTGAAATTGCAAACTGGAAAGCTGCTAAATAAAAAGCTAAATAACGCAAAAACGACAAATAATAGGATATGAAAACCAAATGCAAATTGTCTCAGAATATCACTCGCTGCATCATACTAAAAGTTAAATATAAAGGAGCATAACCCCTTTAAGGCAGCACTATGTGCGTAGCATGAAGCATGTCAATACCCTCTGATTTCAAAGGTTTTCCACTGCACGTCTTGCAATGTGAATGACTTTTTCTTGGCTTCTTTTTCTCACCCTAACCTGGAATGGTTTCCCCACCAGGACACCCATACAAACAAGCATACATGTATTCACAATCAATAATCTAACCTGTTTACCTGTCACACATTATTATTATTATTATTAATAATAATGTTTAATAATAATAATAATAATAATAATAATAACTTCATTAATAAGATCTGAGGGCAGAAATGCTGTATATTGAATATACTTACTGCATGGAAGCTGTTCCTTAGCTAGTGCTTTCTTTCGGATTGGATATAAATTTACTGTAGGGACTTGTAGTACTTGGCTCATTCTGTTCTGCTGATGGATATGGGCTTTGGTAGTTTGGCCCGATGGCCTCAAAGGTGCAGGAGACATGTCAGATTTAGCAGATCTTCTCTCACTTAAATTCTTTGCCACTGGGAAAAGTTTAGATATACAGTTTTAATGTGAAAAAAAAACAATTATACTGACACATCCAACACAACGTTTAGCTTTTGTTTTGCAGAATAACAAAAATATGGCATTCTGCAAATACCAGAACTGTGCCCCAAATCTTGCAATCTAAACACCGAGATGAGAATGCACTTATATGGAAAAGCAATCTTGACTGAAAACAAATTATACAGTGAATATAACACACTAACGAACACACATAACACCCAAATGCCACTGTTAAATTGGCAATGCACATCTGTTGCAATTAAAAGCAGACAAGTCCAATCTGCACTGTATTCAAGGTATAAGTGTTTGACTGCAGCTCCCACCAGTCGTGTCCACCTTGCAGAAATATTTATCTGCCCGTGTATGGGGGCTTCCAATGGGTCTTCCTGATCGATATCGGGAAGGTTTAATTTTTCCGGCGACCAACCCGTCGGGAGCCCATCGCCTCTCGTTGTAATCTGATCATTTGGCCCTATGGCCGAATGTTCGGATTACCTTGATATAGCCCTGCTGTTGGTGGCCATATCGGGGAAAGATCCTCTCGTTTAGCGATGTCTCCAGACGAGCGGATGCCAGGCATGTACCTTCTCTGCCTCATACCCCTAAACCAGTCCCCTTTCTACTTTCTGTCCGACTCATGCGGGCGCCTGGCCCGGCTCTGCTATATACCTCTTGAATCTGGTAAATAGTTATTCTCCCCAGAGAGGTTGCTTTTTACAGGTATGGGACCTTTTATCCAGAGTCCTCGGGACCTCGGGTTTTCCGGATAAGGAATCTTATTGTAATTTGGATCTTCATACCTTAAGTCTACAAGAAAATCATGTAAACATTAAATAAAACCAATAGGCTGGTTCTGCTTCAAATAAGGATTAATTATATCTTAGCTGGTATCAAAGTACTTTTTTATAGGGATGCACCGAAACCACTATTTTGGATTCGGCCGAACCACCGAATCCTTCGCAAACGATTCGGCCACATACCGAACCGAATCCGGACCCTAATTTGCATATGCAAATTAGGGGTGGGACGGTGAAAACATTTTTTACTTCCTTGTTTTGTGACAAAAAGTCACATGATTTCTCTCCCCATCATTTTTAAAAAGGAAATAATTTTGAAAAATCTGGATTATTTGATTATAATGGAGTCTATGGGAGACAGCCTTCCCGTAATTCAGAGCTTTCTGGATAATGGGTCCAATACCTTTACCTTCTATTAGTGGGTTTACCATACAGACAAGGTGGATGTGTTTTTGCACTTGATATTGAGCACTTACGTATTTAGATATTCTGCACCAGGGGGGGTTCTGGTTTGCAAATTCCCAGTTTCACACAAGTCTAATGAATATGACTTGTACAGTATATAATATATACCATACTATAATTAAAAAAAAACACAAAAAAACTATTGTTTGTTCTTTGATGCACTGCTCATGCTTCCTTACTGGTTGTTCAGGACTATGGAAGCACAAAAAGACTTCTCTTCTTTCTTATTTGTAAAGCCAAAGGCAAGTTTTTATGATAACCTCGCTGGAAGAACTGTGAGCTCTATAGTGCAGCGCAGAGCCTTTAAAACAGTATTCCTTTGGGTGTTTGGTAAAATGACAGTTTACTAAAGTGCTTTAAACAGTGATAATTGCCTTTGCCATAAAAAAAACACAAGAGCAAGTTTAATAAAGTACTGGCCAGATATGGGATGACTTTGAAGTAGTTGGCCAGCTTAAATATATTACAATATATGGACAAACAATCCCTGTTTTGTTTAAAGGGTAAGGTATTTTTTAGTAGCAGTATGCACAAAATGTCTCTGTCTTAAATATATTGATAATGGGTTGAGTGCAGAGGACTCTTGTATTTGTCTATAAGTTTAATAAAGTGCGAGCACTTCTATCATTGTGAATATTCTGGCAAACATATACAGTATATGAACGGCTATTATCGCATTCACGTTATGTAAGTTGTCTCTCAAGGTTTACTAAAGATTATTGCCAGACTTATCGGCAAATATAGGCAAATAAATAATATACACACAAGTATGGGATCCATTATCCAGAAACCCGTTATCCAGAAAGCTCCAAATTACGGAAGCTGTCTCCCATAGACTCAATTTTATCCAAATAATCCACGTTTTGAAAAATGATTTCCTTTTTCTCTGTAATAATAAAACAGTAGCTTGTAATTGGTCCAAACTGAGATATAATTAATCCTTATTGGAAGCAAAACCAGCCAATTGGGTTTATTTAATGTTTACATGATTTTTTAGCAGATTTAAGGTGTGAAGATCCATGAAACGATCCATTATGTATTCTCATTTACATGCTGCATTCATTTTATTGGATTTCCCTAAATGAATGTTACCATGGTTTTACTTAATTTAAATACTTAATGTAAATTATCTGCACAAATCAATTCTCCTGAATAATGAATTGCAATACTTATATTAATGAACTTTCACTAATCACTGATGCACTGCTGTCATTACTTAATTGATGTTATTTTATTGGCTATAAATATCACATCGTGTGTGGGGTGTGGTTGCCTTGATAAAGGTGCCTGTAGGGACTGAAACTTTACATTGGCTATAAATGCCTTACTAAATATACCTTTTCACTACAAAAAATAACCCTGTGTTGCTTGTTCATTTTGAAACTATACTAAACCTTAACCGTGCAACTGGGTAATGTATAGAAACGGAGTGCCCCCCTACAAGTTTTGATGGTCAGGGCCGCCTACAAATTAGAGAAAAATAATTGGTGGCCAAGGACACCCTACAAGTTTAAGAAAAAACATTGGTGGCCACAAGTTATTAAAAAAAACATATGGACAGGGCCCCTACAAGTTATTAAAAAAAATTTTTGGCCAGGGCCCCTACAAATTAAGAAAAAAAAAAAGAAAACTTCACTTACCTTAGCCAGGGAGCTCAGGTGCCAACATCATCAATTTCCTGTGCTCTGATTTGCCAGTGAAATGTAAGTCCCGTCAATCACTGCATGGCGATTGGATAAAATAGAGGGGAGGTTCAAACTTCACCCATCCAATCCCCATGCGGCTTTACTGGCACTTACACTTCATGGCGAATCAGAGCAGAGGAAGCAAGATGCAGTCACCAGAGCTCCGGCCCTCCCTCCCTTTCGAAATCTGCAGCTCACTGATGGAGGGGCAGCTCTGCAAGTATGTGCAGCATGGTCGGGCCCCCCTTAACTCCCCAAATCATCCGGGACAGTAGTCCCCCCCTGATGGCGGCCCTGTATATATATATTCCGTAGGGTGGCACACCGATTTGATTATTTAATACCCAGGTGCACGGTAAAAAAGTGTATACAGCATTCAAAAAGACCAGCAACACTTGGGATTTTGGTGAAACAAGTAAAAAATTGGCTGTATATGCACTTAACAATACAATACAATTTTTTTACTTGTTTAACCAAAATCCCCAGTGTTGCTGGTCTTTTTGATCGCTATATAAAAACTGCAAGGTTAATAGCAGATTATGTAGTTAGTCTAAATAAGCACCAAAAAAACTTGCAACTCACCAAAAATTAACATGGAAACATTGGTGGCCAGGGCCCCTACAAGTTATTAAAAAAAAAAAATATTTGGCCAGGGACCCTACAAATTAAAAATTAACATGGAAACGAACTGCTACGCTTGCATAATTAACGCAACTTAGAGCAATACATATTTGCATCTTCGCACTTTAGTAAACATGCGTGCGGAGTTAATTTTGTCGCCAGAATATTTGTAGCCATAATGGCCTATGGGTTATAGACAATTTTTAGAACTTTAGAAGACGGACCCCAAAGTTAGAATCCATTCTCAGGTGGCACTCCTGCAGGGGAATCAAATAGCTGCTTATCCATTTTGGTTTGGCTATTGTCGTATAGGGGTCCTCGCTTCTTTAGTGAAGCTGACCCCACATCCCCTACTGGAGCAGCTGAAGATGTAAACTGGCCAGCCGACAGATCAGTAATCCGCTGTATTTAGCATCCACTACAAGAGAAGGATACTCACAAGTGCTGTAGGCTGGTTCACATTGCAATGACATGAGTTGGATCTTCTCCTCATCAATTTCCACACTCAGGTTGGAGATGTACTGCTTTACCTTCCTTGACATCTGGGCATCTTCATACAGCTTCTTAGCATTAAGGAAAGAACTTCTCCGAGCCCGTTTCTTGTGACCACCTCCTTGAACATCCAGCATGTTAGAGTTTGTGCTGCCTTGACTTAAGGACCTAAAATACAGCAAAAAGTGTCCTTATAATCTCACTGTCCATAAGCAAACTAAGCTCATGTGAGCAGGTGCCTTAAAAAAGGAAACATATTTAAACACAAGTTTTAATGGACATTTCATGAATAATATATGTTTCTAATAATCTGTGCCACATAATAAACACTGTCACTGTAAGCAGTAATGTCTGTGACATCAGCCGATAAATAGAAAGAGGCATGCGTTTTACTCTTACGCTTCAACCGGTTAAAGTTAGAACATATCTTTCCTGTTAGTGTTCACTGAGTGAGCAAGCATAACATGAACAAATTGGTAGCAAGGGGGGAAAAATGCAACAGAAAAATATTTTACAATTTTTTCAGAACCTATAGTTCAGCTAGAATACCTCTAGAAATTTCAGAAATAATTGTCATTTAAGCTGAAAAAAAAAAAAACCATGTCTAGTGAGTTCAAATTTTTTTTCTGATGGAGCCGGTCAAACTGCCAGTAGATTAAAAGGAAGGTGAAAACCCCATCTGAAGCCTCTCCACTTTGCCTAATAGGGGGAAAAAAATTCCTTCCTGATTCCAAGATGGATCAACTTGTACTATGAGCTATCTTCCATAACGCTGTATTGCCTTACTTGCTGAAAAGCCATCCAACCCCTTCTTAAAGCTATCTAATGTATCAGCCTGTACCACTGACTCAGGGAGAGAATTCCGCATATTCACAGCTCTCACTGTAAGCCTATTTTGCAACCAACCTCCTTTTGTCTTATCTCAGTGTATCTGCTTGTTTCTGCTGGATCACCTGGTGAATAAAGTGTTAGTTAAGAGAGTTATTGTCCTCTTATTTATAAGTATTTTTTCATATCTCCCCATAAGAACCTCTTCTCCAGAGTAACAGTCCCAGCATGGCCAGTCTTTCCTCATAACAGAGACTTTCCACACCATTATCCAGCTTAGCCGATCTTCTTTTAGCTTGCTCCACTATAACTTACTCTTTGACTCAACCCATTCAACATGGGAAAGAATCAGCCTCTGCCCTAGCAAATTCACACGCCTTTTAATACAGGGTCAAACTTGGTTGGCCCATCCTGCTGTTGAAGGACATTGCTACAGCCAAGTGTTTCCTATCCGTCCAGCTAAACCCTACTCCAAAGCAGAGAATACAGTATTTATCCATGCTTCAACAACATTAGCAAGACTAAGAGACATCAGTTTAAAAAGTATTCATTTAATTGGCACTGTATCACATAGGGCAGATTTATCAATGGTCGAAGTGAAAATTCAAAGTAAAAAATTCCGAGGTATCTTTGTGTACTTAGACTAGGCAATAGTCCAAATTCGATGAAAATTTGCAGAATTGCGGTTTTAGCCTATGGGGGACCTCCTAGAACCTATCTGGAGTCAATTGGTGGACTTTTTTTCTGAAAATACTTTGAATAGAATTCGAATACGATTTTACTTCGATTCGAACGATCGAATACAGCCTATTCACCCACAGAAAAAAAACTTTCATTACTTCGAAATTCGACCCTTGATAAATCTGTCCCATAATGTATAATTTTGGGGTTGCAGCAGACATGGATTTTTACCACTTTTCAAGTTTCCACTTACATCATTCTAAAGCTTTACTAAAGAATTAGGCTAGAAATTATATATATATATATATATATATATATATATATATATATATATATATATATATATATATATAAATATGCTGTAAATTATATTTTGAGCTCTGGTACCAGCCCAATGCAACCACAGCCCTTTAGCAGGGAAGATCTGTCTCTCCAAAGATTCCCCAGTAGCTCCCCATCTTCTTTTCTGCTGATTCACTGCACATGCTCTGTGCTGCTGTCACTTACTGAGCTTAGGGACCCACTCACAATATACAGTACACATAGAATAGAAATGTCAATATAAGGCTGAGTGAGAATTCACAATGACTATTGTTGCTAGTGTGCATTACGTAGCGACACTTCCTGGGTAATTAAGATACAGTAAAATAAACAGGGACAACGATGTCAAAGAGTAGTTCACTTTAAGTTAAGGGTAAGTACATTATAGAGGACCTTTAAATGGTTCCAATGGTTTAATTTTGTTACTCTGTGTTTCCACATCTGCAACATTCCAGCTTGCAACTGCTATCTGGTTGTTGTCACTAACCACAGCAGCCAAAAATCTACTGCTCTGCAAAGGCTACAATTTTCTTGTCACTTTTCTTTACAGGTATGGGTTCCGTTATGCAGAAAACCGATCCAGAAAGATAAAATATGGGAAGGCCGTCTCCCGTAGACTCCATTTTAATCAAATAATTCAGATTTTTAAAAATGATTTCCTATTTCTCTGTAATAATAATACAGAACTTTATACTATACCACAACTAAGATATTATTAATTCTAAATTGACACAGTACAGCCCTATCGGATTTAATTCATGTTCATTTAATATGTTAGTTGACTTCAAGTATGGAGATCCAAATTCGAATAAATTCGCAAATTTGCCTCGAAAATTCGCTGGCGTCAATAATATATTGACGTCGGCGACGGTTTAGATGCCTGCGTCAAAGTTTTTGACGCTAGTGACGGTTCCACCGCCCATATAGACGCTTTGATTCTGGCAAATTGTTGCCAGCGTCAAAATCGATGTTTCGAGAATTTTTCGCCAGTTTTGCGAATTTCTCAGGAAATTCTTGTCGAAGCGAAATGGGACAAATCGTCCCATCACTAGTCTGAGTGTCTACGATTGCTTCTATTGTAACTAGAGCCAGCAGTTTACACAAATGTACTGTATTCATGAGCGATAACATTTTCAAATATCTTTGAAAGGGGTGATGAGGGGAGTATGTTATAGAATGGCTATTGCTAAGCAACTTTTCAATTGGTCTTCATTATTTATTTTTTATAGTTTTTTTTTTAATGATTTACCTTCATCTGCTGACTCTTTCTGGCTTGAAAAATGGGGGTCACTGACTACAAATGTATGGTTATTGCTACTTTTTATTACTCTTTTTTCGATTCAGGTCCAATCCTATTGATATTCCAGACTTATTGAAATCAGGGCATGGTTGCTAGGGTAATTTGGACCCTAGCAACCAGATTGTTAACATTGCAAATTGGAAAACTGCTGAATAAAAAGCTGAATAACTCAAAAAGCACAAACAAAAAAAAAACGAAAACCAATTGCAAATTGTCCCAGAATATCACTCTCTACATTATACTAACGGGCAAATTTATCAAGGGTCGAATTTCTAAGTAATGGGAATTTTTTTGAAATCCCATAACTTCGAAATGTACATTTTTTTCAATTTAAATTTCGAAGTTATGGGAATTCAAAAAAACTCCCATTATTTTGAATTTCGACCTTTGATAAATTTATCAAAAAAATCAAAGGTTTTTTTTTTGGCCGAATAGATCTGTTTTCGATGAAATTCGAATCGTCTGGTAACAGCGCATTTGATCAAATTCAATTGGAAGTTTTTCCAAAAAACCAACCAAAATGTATTAAAGAAATCAACGTTTTTTTCTGCGGGTGAATAGGCTGTATTCGATAGTTCGAATCGAAGTAAGATCGTATTCACTCGAATTTGATTCAAAGTATTTTCAGAAAAAAGTCCACCAATTGACACCAAATAGGTTCTAGGAGGTCCCCCATAGGCTAAAACCGCAATTCGGCAGGGTGAATTAGGCGAATGGTCAAAGTCAGATTTTTAAAGCACATGATAAATTTCTAATCGAATTTGGACTATTCCCTAGTCAAAGTACACAAAAATTGGCTCGAAATTAACATTTTTTTATATTTGAATTTTCACTTCTACCTTTGATAAATCTGCCCCTAAAAGTCAGCTCAAAGGCAAACAAACACCTTAAACAGCCTTTAAGCACAGTGCTCTAAATAAGAGTTTAATAATAATTATCTTGTATCTGAACCTCCCCAAGTACTGCATGTGTCTCTCCAGTTATTTCCTTTTGATTTGCCAACAGAAACCAAGGCCACAGAATAAGTTGGAGACAATCCAATACTGTAGAGAAAAGCCGTTTACTCTCTAGAATGATATAGGTAACATATTTACTGATATTTGCCCGTATGAAACGTCGTTATAATGTAAGTAGGGAATGTTAATATCACGCATGCTGCTTTTCAGATGCATGCAGGATGCATTGAGTTAGGAGCACAGAACGAGCTTGATTCCTTGCATTGATTTCAGTACTTACCCTAAACTTCTCCACCTCTTCTTCCTGCAAGCAAGAGCCACACACATTGAAGCATGGATTTGAACAGGGAAGCACAGGAAGAAAGCACAGTTATGAATTAGACAAAGATGGAAACAGAGAATAAAAATCCACGACAAACATGTGACACAATGATCTCAGATGGATTGCTGGGAGTCACTGCCTTTTTCACCAATGTATCCTCAAGTGGATTCTCCCAGGCTGCTCTGGGCACCCAGTTTGCAGAATGTGCGCATAATATATAAAATGTTAATTTATTTTGCACATATCTGCTTACACTGACTGCTTACATGAAGTAGCAGGGACATGGCTATAATGTTTAGCAAGGATCCCCAACCTTTTTAACCCGTGAGACACATTCAAATGTAAGAAGGGTTGAGGAGCAACATAAGCATGAAAATAGTTGCTTAGGATGCCAACGAAGGGCTGTGATTGGCTATTTTGTAGCGCCTATATGGACTGACTGCTTACAAAAAGCTCTATTTGGCAATACAAGGGTTTTTTTTTGCAACTAAAACTTGCCTCCAAGCCTGGAATTCAAAATTAAGCTCCTGCTTTGAAGCCACTTGGAGCAACGTCCAAGGGGTTGGGAAGCAACATACAGTATTGCTCACAAGCTACTGGTTGGGGATCACTGCTGTATAGCAATGCAGCGCTTGTTGGTAAAGCCACTATTCCCAGTGAATGTGTGCTAAAGGGGAGTTTCACCTTTACGTTTTGTGCACCTAAGGGGCCTGAAAATATTTTCCCTCACCAAAGGTGGGCATAATAGAGGAGGAAAAATGTTCTTGGCGTGCCAAGTAACTGCTGTGATTGGCCATTTAGTAGCCCCTATGTGGATTGTCAACCTACATTGAGGCTCTGTTTGGCAGTGCACCTGGTTTTGAAACCAAAATTTGCCTCCAAGCCTGGAATTCAAAAATAAGCTCCTGCTTTGAGGCCACTGGGAGCAACATCCAAGTGGTTGGAGAGCAACATGTTGCTCACAAACTACTGGTTGGGGATCACTGCTCTACATCATACTACAAGTAAATCTAAAGGTGAACAACCCCTTTAATAATGAACACATTTGAGCTTTAATTATGAACACATCTGAATGCTTAAAAAAAAAAAAAAAAAAAAAGCAGGGAAGTTGGAATGGTAACTAACAAATCAGTGAAACAAGCAAAGGGGTTTCCTGGCAATTTTTTAATCAAAGAAAATTATTTTTGCCCGACAACAGCCCTAACTGTGTGGTCTAATGTACTAAAGAGGCATTTTAAGGGTTGATGAAGTCTTCCATATTGAGAGATGAAAGCAGCAGCCTAACTTTCAACACTCCCTAGGTTTTAGGCCTAAAAGTTCAGATCTCGGACCAGCTGAAAATAGGGTACTTAATACAGTAACCATTGAATAAGATGTTTTAGCTGTGTGTACAGTAAACTATAAATAAATAAATAGAGAGAGAGAGAGATGTGTTCTGTATTTGGAGTTTTACTTGAAAGAACAGAAGCTTTTAATAATTTTATGAGAAAGTAAGTAAAACACTGGTTTAGGCTAACAAAGTAAAAAAGGCAGAATTATTATGCAAAACATACAATGTCTTGGCAAATCCTCTCTTTTTTTACAGGAATAAAAATCCTACTGAAATTGTGCATGTGCCATGGTTATCTGATTTTATACCAAAACATTGAAACAAAGCTTTTCATATAGATTTTTACCTTTTGTATAGATTATTTCTGGGATAGAAAAAAGAATTGAGAAGATACAGAGAGTGACCAGGATTTTGAGAGCCCTGCTCTGAGTGCTTTTCAGCTTGGCTTGAGTCCCTGCTTAGTGATGTCAAGGGGCGGGGAATGGGTGGGCTGGTGATGTCACTATGACATCAGGGTGGGGAAAAGGGCATATTGGGAAATGTTAAGCTGTAGGAGATGAGAGAGACTTTTTATAGCGAACTGTATTAGGGAAAGAGGAGAAGATTGGTGTCTACAAATGTACCGGCAGCTTTATTGCCAGTAAATTAGAAATACTGGCCCCGGCTCTAGTTGGTGTTTTTCTGTCTAAGTCGGTCAAATACTGGCAGGATGGCAACCTTATGAACAGCCCCAGTTATGTGATTATAATCACCGAGGGTCCCTAAAGCAAGGCACCTTCCAGAGATCTATCCTTTTCTTCTCCATTAACAAGAAGCACAGAAAAAAAAGATGCAAATCTTTGACCAGAAATTGGTGGCTTGAGGAGAGGTCCACCATACATGCCCTGCAGTCCCTAAACTGGGATGCCATTAGAAGAAACAATTTCCATTAGCTGCTGGGACAATTTTTGTCCCCTATGGATGACATGGCCTTGGAACACAGTCCTGACCACCTTTCACCTATCAATCGCCATTTTTTAGCTGCAGGTTCTTCATCCCCATGGTGCCTTTGACCCACAATCTAGGCAAGAGAAATATCTTGACCTCGACAAATCCATCTCTGGTCCAGTGTTTGTTATTGTTCTATGCTTTCCTTTTAATAAACAAGGATGGAAAGACACCAACAAGCAAACGATATTAAGTTTGCAAAAGAATGCCTGGATGTTCCACCCTGCATTTTGGACAAAGTTCTGTGCACTTGTAAAGGCAAAAGTTGATCTCAGTGTCGGAAGCGGGTGCGGGGAGTTGCCCGGATGAGCCCAGAGGCTTGCATTAGGAAAACACTTATTTCCCCTTTACGGTGGTGAAGTGAAAAGTGACATCCATGACAATTAATATAAACACATTTCAGTTTGGGGTCTTTAAATGTGACAATGCTATGATCCTATGAATACTGGAAATCAATCTTTATTTAAGATGTTTTCTCTTAGTATCTAAGAGATAAGATCCTGTAAAGTGTAAATAGATGATTTTTACAAATCATAGAATTTTACGAACCACAGAATTTTTAAATGTAGCAGTTTGGAGTAGAAAGACACATTTAACAATTTTGGATTCCTAAGAATGCATTTTTGCCAAATATACATATATTTTATCCTAGATTAAACATGTAGTACCTATACCACTTTTTTGCATTGCAGTCTATAATATGCCGCTTTTAACTTCAATGATATCTTAAGTAGTTGTACTACACTGCTGTGAAGTTCTAATCAGCAATGTTCATAAAACTGTACATACAGTATAGAGTATTAGCAAGCTTGAGTATTGTGCTTTCAAATGTGTTATCTGGAAACCTATTGTCCAGAAAGCTCTGAATTACAGGTTATATCCCATAGAAACCATTTTATCCAAATAACGCACATTTTTAAATATTGTTTCATTTTTCTCGGTAATAATAAAACAGTACCACGTACTCCATCCAAACTAAGATATAGTATATTTCTTATTTGAAGCAAAATTAGCCTATTGGGCTTACTTAATACTTAAATGATTTTCTAGTAAACTTAAGGTACAAAAATCCAAATTATGGAAAGATCCCTTATCCAGAAAACTCCAGGTCCCAAGCATTCTGGATAACAAGTCCCACAACTGTACTTACAAAAGTAGACCTATCAGCAAAAAAAAACAAAAAAAACATGACTTATAGGAAAATTTTAATGTATAATAACAATATAGAGTATTTTGAAGGGAAGTTTAAAGTGTCAGTTTGAATTTCGTTGAATAAATAATATATATATTATTAATTAATTATGTGATTTTCCCCGCCCCTAATTTGCATATGCAAATTAGGATTCGGTTCGGCCAGGCAGAGTGATTCGGCTGAATCCGAATCCTGCTGAAAAAGGCCGAATCCTGGCCGAATCCCGAACTGAATCCTGGATTCCCTAATATATATATATATAAACCAAATGTAGTTCCCAGGAAAAACTCCAACATGATGAATTACTTGGCAGCTTGCAATTATGGAAAATCAGGTGGCAGAAAAATGTTAATGTGTTCAGTATTGACATATTGCCTAGTGTTATCACAGAGAAATACCTAAAGGTATTTGATAAAATTATAGTAGCAGCAGATTTGTCAATGACAAAATACACATACAGGTATGGGATCCTTTATCCAGAAAGCTCAGAATTACGAGAAGGCCATCTACCATAGTGTCCACTTTAATCAAATAATTCAAATTTTTACCAATTTTTTAAATTCTTCCTAGGAAAAACTGCCTTTATACTAATACCACCCTATAGCTATAACAGCAGAGGGTAAATAGTAGCAAACAAGGCAATCACTGGAGACAGGACTTTTATCCACATGAATACAGTGAAGTTTTTATTTAGTAGTCCAATATATAGGTTATCATTTTAATATATAATCATGAACAACCATAGCTATCAATGATCTACTTTGTGTAGGTATTTCAGGAGTATGCCCTGACTCTATTCCATAACTTTACCACTCCGTTATTTTAACCGGAGATGCATCAAATGCATAAACTATGGATTCTCCAGAATACAAAACCAAATTCAGACCCAGATTTGTATAAGTAAAACTGTACAACATTCCCAAACAATGAATGCCTAAAATATGTCACCATCCATTGTCCAGTGCTTTAGGGTCAGGCCACCCAGGGCGTTTTGGGGAGATTTGGTCACCTGGCGACTAATCGCCTCGTTTTTGCAGACGACCAATCTCCCCAAACGCCTTAACTGAATCTTTGCCGGCTAAAATGAAAAGACGCGGGTCTAATCACACGCAGTGGTTCGGAAGGGCGACTTCAGAAAGCGAACCGCCGCGTGTGATTAGCACCAGCGTTTTTTCATTTTAGCTGGCGCAGATTCAGGGAAGGCGTTTGGAGAGATTGGTCGCCGCAATAACGAAGCGATTAGTCGCCAGGCGACCAAATCTCCCCAGAACTACCTGTTTGGACTAACCCTTAAAGGTACAAAGTTGTAGGGGATCAGATTTGGTTTGATTAGAAACTATTAAGGGTGATTACAAATCCTGTAAAAGCTGGAATTTGGTTGACTCCCTAATTCAATCCTGGACTTGGGGTATAATTCATTGTAACAGAAATTAAAGGGGTTGTTCATCTTTAAGTTAACTTTTACTATGTTATAGAATGGCCAATTATAAGCAACTTGTTAATTGGCCTTCATTATTTATTTCTTATAGTTTTTGAATTGCTTGCCTTTTTCTTCTGACTTTTTCCAGCTTTCAAATGGGGGTCACTGACCCCATCTACAAAACAAATGCTCTGTAAGTCTACAAATGTATTGTAATTGCTACTTTTTTTTATTTTATTACTCGTATTTCTGTTCAGGCCTTTCCCTTCATATTGCAGTCTCTTATTCAACTCAATGCATGGTTGCTAGAGTAATGTGGCCCATAGCAACCAGGTGGCTGAAATTGCAAACGGGAGAGCTGCTAAATAAAAAGCTAAATAACTAAAAAAACACAAATAATTAAAAATGAAAACCAATTGCAAATTGTCTCAGAATATCACTCTCTACATCATACTAAAAGTTAATTTAAAGGTGAACAACCCTTTTAATATTTCTATTATTTTTATTATTTTTATATAATTATGAAAGGGATAAATTACACGTTTACATAGTTCTAATAATAAATACAAGCTGTATACAACACTATTAATATAGCGTACTCAAAGCTCAAGTCAAATTGTCCATACACACCCAAATATGGTCAGAGTTTTGCAAAGTTCTGTCTGACCATCTGGACAGTGGGTCCAATCAGAATACAGATAACGAGACATGTTTATAAATATTATTTGCCGATGCAACGACGGTGTATTGGCAAATGAGGAAGACATTTCCCATGGGCAGTTCTATTAGGCTGAATGAACAATGGAACCATATGAAATATGGCATCTGTCCAATTGGCTCAGGGGTGTTTGGTTGAACGCCGCACCATAGTGTGAGCAAGTGCATGGCAACGGTTATGCTGGAAACGGAAACAGGGTGGGGAAATATGTAACAGTAAAGGGAGTATAGATTATGCCCTTTTGAATTTTCTTACCTTTGCCTAAACATAACTGCAGGATCCATATTAGCAGAAGTCATGCGGATAACATGTCGGATCTCTTTGGCAATCATTCGCAGCTTCTCAAAATTTACTAGCCCATCAACCTTTGAATCATTTCCTAAGAAAACCACCCAAAAAAAAGATTATTAGATTGTTATTATGTCGACAGGTATACAAACTTGTTAACCAATTAAAAACTAAAGATAATTTGGATCAAAACCAATTGCATACAAAGAAATGATACAGTATACGACTCTAATAACACTGTGCAGGAGGCATTAAAGGAGAAGGAAAGGCTTGGTGCGCCTGGGGGTGCCAAATGTTAGGCACCCCAGGTGATTATATTTGACTTACCTGAAACCACGGGTCGGTGCTCCTATCAGCAGAAAACTGCACTGGCCAGGGGTTATACCAGTGAGCATCACGGAGCAATCCTCTTTCGGTTTCTTCTTTCTTCAAATTTCCCGGGGCAAATGCATACGCAGTTAACCAAAATAGCCGACTTTTTAGTTAAAGTTCGACTTTTTGTTCTAATGCGCATGTGCAGCCACATGAAGACGGAAGAAGATCGCTCCGTGGAGCTCACTGGTATAACCCTGGGCCGGTGCAGTTTTCTGCTGATAGGAGCACCAGCCCAGGGTTTCATGTAAGTCAGTACAATCACTTGGGGGTGCCTAACATTTGGTGCCCCCATGTGCACCAAGCCTTTCCTTCTCCTTTAATGATGAACAGTGCCTTTTAAATGGGTGGTTCACCTTTGAGTCAACTTTTAGTATGTTATATCTTATAGTATGGCTAGTTCTAATCAACTCTTCTATTGGTCTTCATTATTTAATAAAAAATGCTGTGTAAGGCTACAAATACATTGATATTAATACTTTTTATTATTCATCTTTCTCTTCTGGTTCTCTCATTTATATGCCAGTCTCTTATTCAAATCAATGCATGATTACTAGGGTAATGTGCACCCTAGCAACCAGATTGCTGACACTGCAATTCTGGAGAGCTGCTGAATAAAAAGCTAAATAACCAAAAATAATAAAATACAGAGGGTGGTTGTTAATGGGACATTCTCTACTTGGAGTAAGGTTCTTAGTGGGGTCCCTCAGGGCTCAGTATTGGGTCCACTTTTATTTAACTTGTTCATTAATGACTTAGGGGAGGGTGTTGTAAGTAATGTATCAGTGTTTGCAGATGACACAAAACTATCCAGCCAATTAATTCCATCCAGGATGTGGCATCCTTGCAACATGATCTTGGCAAACTGGGAATCTGGGCAGCTAAGTGGCAAATAAGATTCAATGTTGATAAATGTAAAGTCATGCACGTGGGATGTAAGAATATCCACTTACTGTATACCCTTAATGGGACTGCACCAGGCAAATCCATAATGGAAAAGGACCTTAAAATCCTTGAAGATGATAAACTTTGCTGTAGCAAGCAATGCCAGTCAGCAGCATCAAGGGCAAATAAGGTCTTGAGCTGTATTAAAAGGGGCATTGATTCACGGGAATAGGGGGTCTTTCTTCCAATGTTTAGAGCGCTCCTAAGGCCCCATCTAGAATATGCTGTACAGTTTTGGTCTCCAGTGCTCAAACAGGACATTATTGAATTAGAGAAGGTGCAGAGAAGGGCAACTAAGCTGGTAAAAGGTATGGAAAATCTTAGCTAGGAGGAAAGACTGGCCAAGTTGGGGTTGTTCACGCTGGAGAAGAGGCTTAAGCAGTTATATGATAACTATCTATAAATATATAAGGGGATCATATAATAATCTCTCTAATGCTTTACTTTGCAGAAGGTCCAGCTGACAAGAGGGCACCCATTCCGATTAGAAGAAAGGAGGCTCCGCCTAAATATTCAGAAGTGTTTTTTTAGAGTCAGGGCACACAGGAAGATTCAGGGAGATTAGTCGCCCAGCGACACATCTACTCTTCTTCAGGGCAATTTATCTTCCCAAACTGCCTCCCCTGCCTTCCCATTGGCTAAAATTGCCGGCAGGATGGCATTCGTGCGATTCGTTTCCCTAAGTTTCCTAGTGAGGCAACTTCGGAAAACGACGCGTCGCGTGTGCCATGCTGCAGGCTTTTTTTTCATTACAGCCAGCGGAAGACAGGGGTAAGCTGTTCAGGGAGATTAGTCGCTCAAAACAAGAGGCGATTAGTCGCCAGGCGACTAAATCTCCCTGAATCGCCAGGTGTGCCCTTACCCTAACAGTGAGAGCTGTGAAGATGTGGAATTCTCTCCCTGAATCAGTGGTACAGGCTGATACAAGAAGGGGTTGGATGGTGTTTAGCAAGTGAGGGGATACAGGGTTATGGAAGATAGCTCATAGAACAAGTCGATCCAGGGACTGGTCAGATTGTCATTTTGGAGTCAGGAAGGAATTTTTTCTCCTTCTGAGGCTTCAAAGGTTTTTTTTTTTTGCATTCCTCTGGATCAACTAGCAAATAGGTAAGTTATATTTAGATTTAAAAGAATGAACTTGATGGACGCCTAACTTACTAACTTGTATATGCATCTATGTAATATATATGTAATACGCGTATATGTTATAGGGGGACATGCCTGAAACTGTTATGACACCTTTTTTCTCATTCTCTTCTAGGTGGCAATTTTGTTTTAACAATTACATAGTGATATTTGCCTTAGTTTTAGATAGGGTATGGTAGTTTGCGTTCAAGCAAGTGTAGCAGGGCGATTAACAAAGGTATTGAGTATAGACAGCTTGAGCTTGGTTTCTAATTGGGCTTTGGCTGGAAACCAAAATGGGTGTTGGAAAACACTTTCCAGAAATGTCAGCAAGGGTGCCCTGAAAAACATTTCTGTATGTGTAAACTTTGAGACCTTGTAAACAATAAATTGCTACCCACTGCAATAAAAAAGCTACTTGAATATAAACTTTATTTATTCTTTTTTTTTTTAATAACCTCCCCATAGCCTTATTCCTGATTTTGTAAAATAAAGTAAATATTGGTTCTTAGTGAGGTTATGGGCCAAAATCAAGCAGCCCCCTCCACCCTTTACATACGTTCCCCCACTGGCAACTTGATTGATCACTTGTGCAGCCTCTCTCTTACAAAGAAGCGTTATAATACATATTATTCCACCTTTTACATTTTTCCCTCACCTTCATGAAGAAATGTTATATCCTTCTTGACCACTGGGAAGAGAGGTATGATGGGAGGCTGCATGCTCTGACTGCTTAGAATGTTACGGTATTTTGCCATATTTCTTGAGGGGTCAAAGAGATCTTGCAGGTCTCGAAGCAGTTTCTCATATTTGCTGGGTAACTTTTCCCAAGTTCCGCGAAGTCTAGCCACAGGTGCTAGATTTAACCCACTTAATGAAGGACAAAAAAAAAGAAGGTTCAGGCACAGATATTCACGGAGAGTGAAATAAAAGTGTAGACTAACAAATATGAAGAAATATTTCAATAATGAAATTAAATGATGAAATATGTTCCTATGTGCCTACTTTGTATTTCAAAATCTTGCCAGGTGACTAATGACTTGGAGTTTATTGTGATAGGACTTTTGTGTGTCTTTTCCGCTTCTAATCTGATTTTTAGTCTTTTTCTCCTTATCCATGTGCTCCTTTGTTGCTGCCCCCTCCCCAAATGGTTCCGACTTTTGGTTTTTATATGTACCCAAAGGGTGCTGATGCTGGAATATATTACAAGTGGATACTAGTGATGTGGGGGTTGGGCTTTTCACTTGATTATACAACTAAACCTTGTCTCCAAATCAGGAAATTCAAAAATATTGACGTGGTATGGTGGCTTACAAATTTTATGATCATAACTTTGTAACTAAGAACCCGTTTTTGTAAAAAAAAATTTGGCCAAATCAGTAGCAATTCTATTGTATCTAAATATATTTTTACTTAGTCTTGGAGTGCTCCCACAACCCTCCTTTTTTGCAATTCAAAAATAAGAACCTGCCTGTTTGTGAGCAACATGTCGCTCATGAGCCACTGGTTGGAGATAAATGCATTATCTCTACATCATACTAAAAGTTAATTCAAAACAACCCCTTTAAAGGAGACATATAAGATAAATTAAAAAAAAAAAACCCTAATTTTGAAGGCAATTATAAGTAATATATGGTGTTGCTTTTACATGGTGCTAAAAATGTATATTATCTTTAAAAATAGCCCCTTAATTGGAGCTCTCTATAGATGTTCTCTGGTCCCTGTCTGGGTTTCAAATGAGGGGTGGGCGTGTCCTAGCGGTCCCTGCACGGTAGGAGGGGGACAGCCAATCACAGCCCTCCAGTCATACAAGCACAGACAGGCTTCAGTTCCCCATCAGGACCTGCTAGCTGCTGATTGGTTCCTGTCCTACAGTACAGTAAGCTAAGAGCCGCCGGCTCCCCTGCACAGCCTGGGAATTCAGGGAGCAGGAAGTGGAAGAGAAAGGAGGTGTTAGGATTTTTGCAGAAATATTCAATAAATCAGCCTGAAAAACTACTTTTTTAAGCACAATTCGTCTATATCTAATTGAGTATAACTCACTGGTACATTCTTATTTTTTCAAAAAAATGTCTCCTTTAATATCTTCCAGTGGCAGCAGTCTGCCCCCCCAAATGTTTGTTCCCCATGGGTGGTCATTGTGTTTTGCCATAGAACAGAGTCATACCTGCCGTATTGTGCTTAATAACATCCAGCCTGTGTCCCAATCTAACACTTGTTATAATTCCACTATTGTGAGCACTGGGATGGCATTATCTAATTTTTCAGTTTTAACAACAAGGAACACCATACTGTATTTACTTATTTAAAGGAGGCATTTACATTTCAAGTTAAAGTTTAGCTTGCTATAGAATGCCTTGATCTGGTCTTCATTTTTACTTTTTATCGTCTCAGCTTGAAGCTGATTCTGGAGGCTACAATTATATTGTCGAGGACCAAGAGCAATGAAGACCAAGTGCAAATTGTCTCAGATTTTATGTCTGCATATGGACGTAAAAAGGCTTGTTTTATTTTGCTTCTGCTTGCTTGTGACTGTCATTCTGTAATATCCTGCAAAGCTTTGCGCTATGCTTATTAATTTGGACACACTAGACAGTGACATAACTAGAGAGGATTGGTCTAAGTAGGCTGCTGAAGCTAGATATACTATGGTGAGGTACATGAGTAGATCAGTATTATTGTAAACAGAACAAGGAGGGATCGGCACACAGGAATACTTGCAACATGGGGTAAACCCCTAAGTGTTTATTGTGTCATAGTTTGCACAACGTTTCGGGGGCACGCCCCTTCGTCAGGTGATTATTGCAATTACCGGTGGCCCGGTGATGCAGCGTATACGGTTTTTCCTCTATGTATGAACTGTATTTCCTGGATAATGCAATTTAGCACCTATGGGCGTAAATTGTCACTATTATGTCAATTCTTCCTTTTGTTTTTTTTTCTTTTACTTACACCAAAATACCATACCTTATAATAGCAAACATGGAATTAAAATTTCTGCATTCTCTGCAATGGAGGGCAGTCTTAATGAAATGCTTCACAATTTTCATCCTCTTCAACTGGTTTGGTTCTCTTAGAATTTCCGTGGCCACCCAAAAAGTCTCTTGGTTGATCACTTCCTCAAACTGTTTAAGATGAGCGGCGCTGGTCTTGGAATGTAACTTGAAAAGGTCGTCAATGTACTCGGTGGGCTCGATATTACGGAAGAGCTCAAAGTCCCTCATAGAAAGCTGCGTTGCCACCTCGATAGTGCTAAGCTGAAGGAGAGAGATGAGACTTTCACGGAGAAGCTCCTGAGCATCTTCATCTGAGCACAATGTCTCTGTCTCCATGTTGTTCTTCAAATAATACCTGCAAAAGAAACAAAATGAATCACAAAAATATTATGCACCCCGTCCTCAAATGACGGGCACCTTGCTGTTCTTTTACATAAACAGATAATTATGTAATTTTTGTCTTCATTTTATTACTCTGGACTCAAACATGGAGATAAAGGACAGACTTGGTTATTTCTGGGAAACTCTGCTTGAGGGCAGAGACACACTGAAATATTCGGGGAGATTTTGTTGCCCAGCGACTAATCACCTCTTCTTCAGGCGAATAATCTACCCGAAGAGCCTTCCCGCTGGCTAGAATCTAAATCGCTGGCGGGATGGCACTCTGAACGCTTTGTTTTCCGAAGTCACCCGAAGTTTACTCGTCCGGCAACTTCAGAAAACAAAGCGGTCCGAGTGCCATCCCGCCGGCAATTTAGATTATGGCTGGCAGGAAGGCTTTTCGGAGAGATTAGTCGCCCGTAGAAGAGGCAATTAGTCGTCGGGCGACTAAATCTCCCCGAATCTTCCCGTGTCTCTGCCCTAAAGCTTCCAACTCCAGTTGCAGGAACAAAGAACATGGAGACGGATTACATATTAGCTGGGATTCTCATTGGATGATTTTTTGCATTTTAACGCAGCCGCTGGCTGTGGAGATTTAGGGGCACGTGTTGGAAAAACACCCCCTGTAAGTAATCCTTTCCTTTTACTTTAAGAATGATGGAAGTGGATTGGTTATCATGATGTGAAAAAAACTCAAATCATGAAAGTAAGTTTTCATGATCATGTTTTTTAAAAAAAATCCAGCACGAATATGGAAAAAAAAACCCAAAAAAATAGTTCTTCAAATATACGATTATCATTATTGTTTTTTTTCAAAACATCAATATAACTTCACCCATAGTCCATAATTAATAAATCAGCGCCACACAGTTGGCAGCACTAATTTATTCATGGTACCATATTAAATATTTACTTTTAATAGAATAGAATATTCTAGTTAGAATATTCAGGTAGAATACCGATTGTTTGCCTATAACGATTTAGTATGTTATAGAACGTCTTTTAGACCAGCTTTTCAATTGATCTATTTCGTTTTTAAACGTCTTCTACCTTTTTCCAGCTGTCAGATGGGGGGGAGGGGGTCATTGAACCTGGCAGCCAAAAAAAAATGAGTGCCCTGTTTATTACTTCTCTTTCTATTCAGTCCCTTGCCTTTTCATATTTCAGTCTTACATTTAAACCGCCACCTGGTTACAAGGGTATATGCAACCCTAGCAACCAGATAGCTGCTGAAATTCCAAACAGAAGAGCAGCTAAACAAAAAAAAAAGCTAAATAATTCAATAACAAAAAAAAAATAATTATATGAAATTCTATATAATTTAACTGTATACCACCAGTATCCATAAACAAAAATATTGAAAATGTGTGTTTAATGAGAATACAATAGTTTATGGAGATGCAAATTATGAAAAAACATTATTTGGACACCCCAAGTGCCAAGCATTCCCATAACTATACAACATAAATATGCCTATTAAATGCAGTCTTTGCCTAGTTAGGATTAAATACAATCAGTTCATTGGAAAAATAGAACTATGTGAATGCACTCACACACACTCCAGAATTTGTGGATTCTATTTCTTCAACTAATCCCTTTATTCCTTTTTTTCTTATCAACTATCGAACGTTCTTTTCCCCTCTGCCATACTCTATATCCTTTAGCTCATTGGTACCTTATAACCCTCTTTGCCCTTTATATCCTTTTCCCTTCTCCACGCGTAAAATTCTTTCCCCAATTTCACCTTGAGAACCAGAGACACGAGGCAGCTGCTCCTCCGGGTTAAGCTGCAGGAGGCAGAAGGGCTAATTTATCAACACTGAGCAAATTTGCCCATGGGCAGTAACCCATGACAACAAATCAAATTGCTGCGTTCATTGTTCTTCTTGCAGCTGGCTTTAAAAAGCTAATCACAGATTCGTATTCTTGCTGACGGGAAGGCAGTGTGGGGAGATTAGTCGCCCGTAGCAGAGGAGATTTGTTGTTGGGTGACTAATCTCCCTGTCTGCCACCACCCTTATGGTAACCTTTAGTATGCTAAAGAAAGGTCAATTCTAAGCAACTTTTCAATTTTTTTATATTATCAAAAAGCTACATTATCCAAAAATTGCTGAATATATAACCTGTATTCTAAATCATATGTCTGTATACATTGAAAGGATTAAATAATACAATACTGCTTGATGCAGCAAGTTTATATCAAAGAAAAGGTCGGCCTTGTCCTTGCTCCCTTTAATAGGTTTAAAAAAAAAAAAAAAAAAAAACTGCATAAAAGGGATAGTTCAACTCTAAGAAAGTAACTTAGTATGATATTGAGACAATTTGCAATTGGTCTTAATTTTTTATGTTTTTTCAGCTATTTAGGTTTTTCTTTAGAATAGTGGCAGACGGGGAAATTAGTCGTCCCAGCGACAAATCTTCTCTACTTCGGGCAACTAATCTCCCTGAAATGCCTTCCCGCCGTCAAGAAAACGAATCACCGGTGGGGTGGCATTCGAATCACTTCGGATGTCTGAAGTTGCCTGAAGTTTCCGTGTTTGGGGAAATTAGTCGCCGAAGTAGAGAAGATTTATCGCTGGGCGACTAATCTCCCCATCTGCCACCATTCTTAGCAGCTCTCAAGTTTGATATTTAAGCAGCTATCTGGTTGTTAGAGTCTTAATTACCCTAGCAACCAGGGAGTAGTTTGAATGAGAAATGGCAGAACGAATAGGAGAGGGCCTGCCTAAGAAGATAAGTAATAAAAAGTAGCAATAAAATTGCAGCCTCATAATAGCAATAGTTTTTGGCTGCCAGGGGCTGACCCCAATCTCAAAGTTGAAAAATAAATAATTAGCTAAAAAATACTGCAAACCAATTGCAAATCTGCCAAGAATAGGATATTCTATAACATACCAAAAGTAAAGGTGAAGCGATCTTTTAATACAATATATCGTATCCAAGCAGATTTATATACACATACAAGGTTCTTACCTTCCATTTAGCTGGATTCTGTCTGCCAGTTTAGAAAGCTGATCTGGAAGCCGCCTTTGTTTAATGACGCCTTCTGGACTGACAGAGACCTCACACAGAGAATATGTGTCTGTGGAGCCCGTAAGGCTGAATTCATGGAGCGCCTGCACCACCACCTCCTTGGCAGTCGTGTCTTTGCCGATGATGATATAGCAGCACTGCTGATCTGCTTTAAAGATTCGTATGACTTGGTCTGGGATGTCTAAAGATCAGGAATAACAAATACTACATTTGAAACTCACTTTTATTAAAGTAATAGGTTTATGAACAACAATGGAAAATACATATCTACTACTCTCACAGGTTAGGTTATTGGGGACACATAGGCATAAGGTAGGAGTATATGAAACCTTTATAGTGACCCTCTCCTTACCGCCTGCACTGGCCCTTTAAATGAAAAGGTGTGCTTATTTTTATTACTAATAATAATCATATAATACTACTTATTTTAATAAGTATTACACAGAAAACATTTGTCTCTCAAAGTATTTTACATAAATGTCAGGATATTTAATTAGTGTATTTGGTAGATGTCGAGAGGAGTATTTGCATCGGTTTGGGTACCCAAGGAATACCTGCAAAGTGGTCGGATTTCAGGCAAAAACTTGGGTACCTAACAAAGGTGCAAGCTTGATCCCTCCCACCCTCCATTTTAAAAATGTGACATAATTTCCGGTTTCGTATATCCCCCGGGTGGAAGGATAGTCGGCCTATTGTGGCTCAGGTAGCGGGAACATGAGATAGGCTGTGTAAATTAAAAACTCTTTCTAATATAGTTAGCCAAAAATGTAATGTATAAAGGCTAGAGTGACTGGGTGTCTGACATAATAGCCAGAACACTACTTCCTGCTTTTCAGCTCTCTAACTCTGAGTTAGTCAGCGACTTTAAGGGGGGCCACATGGGACATAACTGTTCAGTGAGTTTGCAATTGATCCTCAGCATTCAACTCAGATTCAAAAGCAAACAGTTATGACCCATGTGGCCACCCTCAAGTCACTGATTGGTAACTGCCTGGTAACCAATCAGGGGAAACCAAGACAACTGCAAAGCAGGAAGTAGTGTTCTGGCTATTAGGTTAGACAGCCAGTCACTCCAGCCTTTATACATTACTAACTAGATTGAGTTTTTTTTTATTACCTATCTATTTATCCAGTTTTTATTTTTATACTGATCAATTCCTTTAAGGGACACAGAAATGTTTTGACATTTAACATAAACTTTCAGTAGATGTGTGGTCATCAATTTCGTGCCATGTGACAAACAGAATACATCACTTAATATATAAATATATCTATTTAGTGTATTTATATTGTATTTAGGGTATTCTACACATATTAAGGGAACTACTCTAAGCGCTATAAAATTGTCTTGGATCAAGAAAAGCAGTTAATTCTTCTCTATTACAGAAAATAAACAACAAAGCACTATAAAAATACAAAAAAAAAAAAGAGTCTATCTAATAAATATACTTACAGTAAAATCCAAAAGCTGCAAGAAAGCAAGAAACAAAAACAACATATTTATATAACGAGATTAAATCAATGGTGGTCCTGTTTATATTTTTTAAGAATATCTTGGTTTGTTTTAAAGTAACAAAGCAAGTTTGTTTTGTTTAAAGCAAATTCCCCACATGTGTAGACTTCAATATAAATGTATTTTCTTTCTTGTTTGATTGACTATGTTTTGTTTTAATTAAGAAATAGGTACAGTTTTGCTACTTCTTGCATTACACAATAGTTCCTATTATTCTGAGAACAATCAAAAATGATCAAGTCCGTTGAGAAGCCCTATGTATAAACAACCCTCGTCAACTTCCCTACGTAGTTAGGCTTAGGGATCAGGAGCAGCTCATTTTACACAGGTCATAAAGTTTAGTACAAGAAATAACAGACCAATGAGCTACCATAATTAAAACAATAGGCAAAAGCATGTTCAGCTATATTAATTTAACTTATTTTAAAAAGGGGGTATACTGCCTCATACTGTATATTCTCATTTCATGGTTCTTTTTCAGTACAGATATTGAAAATCATTCAAACATTAAATAAACCCAATATAATTGTTTTGTCCAATAAGGATTACATTTTATCTTAGTTTGGATAAAGAACAAAGTACTGTTTTATTATTACAGAAAAAAAGCAAATCATTTGTAAAAACCTGAATTATTTGGATATGGGGGGCCTTCCTGTAAGTCTAGTTTTTTTGGAAAACAAAGCTGCACTGTCTAGCTTGAAGTCACCATAGAGGGCATGAATGCCACTTACAGTAATATTTATAGTTGTCTAACATTAGGAAATGGGATTAATGATTGACATTATATAAAAATTATGTAATTCATACAATAAAAACAGCAATATTAAACCATTCAAAAATGTGTGAGAATTTGAGACAGATGTCTGGAAAATCCCATTTATTACAATTTATCAAAGTTCCATATGGCTAGATGTATATTTGTTCTTTCCTTTTCTCTCTCCTCCATTATAATCAAATGTTTCAAATTTTCAAAATGTATTTAATTTTTTTCTAATAGTAGAACTACACCTTGCATTTGACCCCAAATAACATATCCCTATTCCCAATTAGGGGCCACACAATCGTGTTGGGTTTATTTACGGTTTAAATGATTTTTAAGTAGACTTAAGGTAGAGAGATCCAAATTTTAAAAAGGATCCCTTATCTGGTAAACCCCAAGTCCCGAGCATTCTGCATAACGTGTTCCATACCGTTATTTGGAAACCCATTACCCAAAAACCTCCAAATTGTAAAATGGCCCTTTCCCTATAGACCAAATAATCCAAGATTTTAAAAAAAGATTACGTTTTTCTCTGTAATAATAAAACAGTACCTTGTACTTGATCCCAACCAATATATAATTAATCCTTATTGGAATCAAAACCAGCCTATTGGGTTTATTTAATGTTTACATAATTTTCTAGTAGACTTAAGGTATGAAGAACCACATCACCGAAAGATCTGTTATCCGGAAAACCCCATATCCCGAGCATCCTATACCTGGATTACATTTGACACATGCCCAGTTTTACCTGTAGGATTGGCAAAATCCAATATGTTTGTTGTAGCTTGCAGCAGGTCTGGACTGCTTGATGATAGCGTGCCTGGAATGGGCATAATAGCCACACTGTGTCTGCACTGCCTGGTGCCAACAATACTGTCATCCTGCGACTGGACAACACGACCGTCACTGAAACACAATTGAAAATTGATTAAGAGGCAAATTGAAACTGATTAAGAGACAAATATTCCCAACATCTAAACCAGGGATGCCCATACTTTACTAATGTGAGGTCTGCTTTTAGTGATGTTGTCCCATTATGATCTACATCCGTAAAAGCATTAGCATTCTGTTCCATGGAAAATATTACTTAAATATTGATTCATGAGAAAATGCATATTGTTATATTTATTAACTATATTTGAATGAAAAGCATGAGACAGGAGGGTGATGTAGACAAGCTGTTTGTTGACAATGTCTTGAGATCTACTGCTCACCAGCTAAAAGTCCACTGGACTACCTTTTAGGCACCATTGATCTAAACTTACAGGGGCAAATTCCCTAACCAGCGTAAATTCGCCAGCGACGGCTTCGCAGCCATCGCAACACTTCGCCAGGGGTAAATTCACCAGGACAACGCCAATTCACTAATTCACTTCGGCAATCAAAGCGAAGATGTGCGATTTGCATACGGAGGGAAATGATAAAGCTGAATGGACATTTATGTTGCAGCAAATACATTACATTACACCAGGGAACCTTAATAAAGAAAATAGAGTTGTTATATTGCCCTACACATGAGCCCAGTGTATAGTTTATGTTCCATAAAATGGAAGTGGGAAGGAACCCAGTTACCCAAAAACAATCTTACGGACCTTTGCAGGCTATCACTCTCAAAGAAGGAAAAGACGCCAGCGTATTTTGGGACTTAGAAAAATTTTGCACTAAAAATCGAGGAAGTCCTATGCGCTCTATTGCACTTCGCCTGGTCTGAACTGGCGAAGGCAAGTCTGGCGAATGAGGTAACGTTCAGTAAAATCTGCATCTTAGTGAATTTGCGGAGTTACGTCCATTTGCCGGAGCGAAAATTCGCCTGGCGTTAGAGTGCGAAGAAACGCTAGCGTCTGTCTCATTCGCTAGCGAAGTGACGCCTGCACCCGATAGGAAATCGGCCAACTTCCGAAATGACGCCACACTGGCGAATTTTAAGGAACTTTAGGGAATCTGCCCCTAAGTGTCAAGCTCATGTTTCCAAGGTCACATCAATCTTCTGTAATAACTCTAAGAGACCCAATACCTTCAAACAATTCAAAATATAGCTTTTTGCTTTTTTATAATGTATGAATATTATTGGGGAGGTTTGCCAGAACATACATTCTACTTCTCAGAAAAAAAAAAAAAAAACACTGGGCGTGAAAAAAATTCATCCAGGTGGGGGAATAAAGAAAGAAAAACATGCCTCCCCAAACCCCATCCCCATATTCTAAAATAATTGTTTTTAGACAGGATAGGACTGTGCGCTTCAGCAAGTAGAATACATAGTCCTAACTATTATATGAAAACATCCCTTTTGCAAGCAATGTGGGTGGAGTTGGGATGGAGCAATGCTGGGTGGCAGGGGAAACAGCCAAGCAGTTCACCCAGCTAAAACGGCTTGAGGAGAGCACGGATATATCTTAAAACCCTATACAGTGTCAGACTGGGGTGTCAACGGCCCACTGGAGTTGCAGAGGGAAATCCCCCCCAAACCCATTTGTGAACTCCACTCCTTCTAAATTACATGCAATCCATGCAGATTCCAGTGGGATAACTAGTTGTTACTGGGCCCCACAGCAAATTCAATTTAGGGCCTCAAAACATTGGTAAGTTGACTTTGTCTACCAAGATATATTGATATTGCTCATTAGTTATGGCTTTACCAGTCCCCCTACAATCACATGGTCTACGCCCGTGGCGGAATCTTTTAAATAATGCCCATACTTCCAGAAACAGCTACATAAAAGCAATGGAGTCTAAATCTGGTTAAAAAGGCATGATCTGGCAGACAATAAGGGGCAGATTTATCAAAGGTGGAATTTTGAATTTGAAAAACTTCGAAATTCAAAAAGACCAACTGAAATTAAATCAAAGGGTTTTTTTGGGTGAATAGGTCCGTTTTCAATCGTCCACCAATTGACTCCAAATAGGTTCTAGAAGGTCCCCCATAGGCTAAAACAGCAATTCGGCAGGTTTTAGACAGTACAGGATAAATTTTGAAATTCGAATTTTAGAATTTTTTAAAATTTGAATCAAATTTTGACTTTTCCCTAGTCAAAGTACACAAAAATTAGCTTGAAATTCATATTTTTTTCCATTCGTATTTTCACTTCGACCTTTGATAAATCTGCCCCTAAGAATATTTCTTAGGACCGTTCACGGTCATTGACCTGGAATAAATTTACTGACATCATGAGTACAAACGAGGACAATAAAACCCACAGGTATTGCTTTAGAGAGGGACAAAAATCGAAACCACGTTATGTACAATAATATGGATCTCAAAATACTTAGTCTTACATATTTATACGCAAGTGATCAGCCTGGAGTGGCATAAGCCTTAAAGGTGAATCTTAATAATAATAAGTAAGTCCTCTGAATAATATGTAAATCCTCCATTTTCCTTTACAGGGGTGTTTCACATTGAAGCTAAATGTTAGTACATTATAGAATGGCCAATTTCAAGAGACTTTTCAACTAGTTTTCATTATTAATTTTTTTATAGTTTTTTAAATTATTTTTTCTTCTCACTCTTTCCACCTTTCAAAATCTAAAAATACAAATGCTCTGTGAGGCTATAAATTTATTGTAACCTCTATGTTTTATTATTCATCTTTCTATTCAGTCCACTCCTATCCATATCCAAGTCTCTTATTCAAATCAATGCATGATTGCTATGGTAATTTGGATCCTGGAAACCAGATTGCTGAAATTGCAAGCTGGAGGAGTGAACCAAATAACTCAAAAACCACAAATAATAAAAAATGAAAAGCTAATGCAAATTGTCTAAGAATATCAGTCTCTATGTCAAACTAAAAGTTAACTCTAAGGTGATCAACCCCTTTGGTTCAAGGTTACATTACTATGTTATAGAATGGCTCATTCTAAGCAACTTTTTAACATAAGTTTTTGTTTATATGTTAAGTTTTTTAATTATTTGCCTTCATTCGACTCTTTCCAGCTTTCAAAAGCTGACTACAAATGTATTGTTATTGCTACTTTTTATTACTCTAATTTCTATTCAGGCCTCTATCATATACCAGTGTCTCATTCAAATTAATCAGAAGATAAAAAAAAAAATAGGCTTCACAATTAATCTGCTAAAGCAATTACATTAGCATTTTCCATTTCAGGTTGGTGATAGGGAACATGGAAAGACAAATAATATAAAATGAACCCCAGAGGAAAAAAAAAAACGGTAGGAGGTAGTTATTTTTGGGTGAACTTTCCCTTTTAGACATACTACCACTAAATGAAAGCTTTGGCTTTACAACACTCATTTTCCCCAAAAAATTGCGTTTGAAAAGTATGGGCTTTCTAAACCTGATCAGTGGCCCAGATATACATTCTCCCATGCCTCAAGGACAATATTACTAGAGCCGGTCTTCCTTTTGGAAAGTGGGAGTACAATAGCCTATGCCTCATAAGACACAACTGGAGTTTTTTGTTTTCAGGCTACGGGAATATGATATAACATACACTTTTTTTCAATATTGCCTCCAAAAACAATTCATAGTCCATAAACACTTTTGTTCTGTTCTTAATGAATATGATTATCCAGTAATATAATTTGCATCAAGTAGGCAGGATCGAGAGCACCATCTACACGTTACTCACAAAAAGAAATCTATATACTTGCATGGGATCCATTATCCAGAAAGCTCAGAATTAATGGAATGCCATCTGCCATACACTCCATTATAATCCAAATTTTTCAAAAGGATTACCTTTTTCTCTGTAATAATGAAACAGTAGCTTGTACTTGATCCCAACTAAGATATAATTAATCCTTATTGGAAGCAGAACAATCCTTTTCAATTCATGTTTAGAATATTTTTTGGATACTTTAAGGCAGTGATCCCCAACCAGTAGCTTGCGAGCAACATGTTGCTCTCCAACCCCTTGGATCAGGGATCCCCAACCTTTAGAACCCGTGAGCAACATTAAGAAGTAAAAGGAGATGGGGAGCAACACTAGCATGAAAAATGTTCTTGGGGTGCCAAATAAGGGCTGTGATTGGGCATTTAGTAGCCCCTAATGCGGCTTGTCAACCTACATTGAGGCTCTGTTTGGCAGAACATCTGGTTTTCATACACCCAAAACTTGCCTCCAAGCCTGGAATTCAAAAATAAGCTCCTGCTTTGAGGCCACTGGGAGCAACATCCAAGGGATTGAAGAGCAACATGTTGTTCAGGAGCTACTGGTTGGGGATCACTGCCTTGGATGTTGCTCACAATGGCCTCAAAGCAGGTGCTTATTTTTGAATTCAAGGCTTGGAGGCAAGTTTTAATTGCATAAGAACTAAGTATAGTGCCAAGTAGAGTCTACTGTAGGCTGCCAATGCATATAGGGGCTACCAAATAGCCAATCACAGTCCTTATTTGGCACACAAAGGTATTTTTTCATGCTTGTGTTGCTCCCAAACTCTTTTTACATTTGAGTGTGGCTCACAGGAAGATCGGAATTAAGGAAAGATCCCTGATCTGGAAACCCCCCAGGTCTCATACTTGCACTGAAGTGTAAACACGTCTGTCCTCTTTCATGTAAAGAGCTGTACTGTAAGAATTCATTTTGAAAGGCACAGTGGAAAGACACAGTATTAGAATATACACAAGCAGCCACATTTATTGTGTGCAGCCACAAATGAAATGGGATGGAGAGTTCATAGAGAAATCCTACATGTAACACTGCCATTACAGAATGGATGAAATGACTGGCCAGACAAACACAAGGGCAACATCGAGGCACTAAAACAAAACACCACCAAAAGCAAACAGACAGTGTGGCTGAGATTAGAAACAACAGAAGCATACTAATTATTTGTCACAGAAATGAAGTAATATTGAATGTAGTAACTTTAAGAACACTGGCCGTCTCTTACCCAAACAATCCTCTTAGTAAGCAAGGCACAAACAGAAGACAGATAATGTTAAAGAGAAATGACATATGCAAATAAACATAGCTGGCACTGTGCTAGTACTGGCACAATAAACAGTACGGAAACAGATATAAGGGTCAGTTAATAGAGTGCACTGTGCATCTTGCTGTAAATGACCTCTATACTTTCTCTATCCAATAGCTTTGTGATTGCCCACTTTGAAATTGAAGGTCTTTGTAGGCATGGACCCATCTATTGGCAGGATAGACTGTCAAGGACAATGGGGTCTGATTATTTAGCCAAAAAATGCCCACAGACTCCAATGTATAGTTTTCTTTGTACATTATTGCCTTCCCAATGGCAAAACATTCAAACTACTTCAGGAGGATTGCTTTGTATAGATACGACTTCACCCTAAATGTACAAAAGTGTTACTATGTAATAATAATAGCATTACTGTATAATGATACTTTGTTGGAAACTTGTTGCATAAATGTTGGTTGGCAGCCGAGATATATTGGATGTAATTTATAAAAATAATAAAAAAGATGTTTAAAAAAAAACAAACCTACTTTAGGCGGTAAATTAGTAAAATCCAAAAATGTATCACTAACCACTCTGACCAGACTGGCGTGCACATTTTTACTGTATTTATCAATAAATTAACTTGAAAAAATTTGGTGCGGGAAAAGACTTTTCTGGATTTGACACCCGAAAACCACAAATTCTTTGGATTATTGTACGTAACCCAGCACAGGTCATATCAAATTGGGACATTGAATTCTACATAATCCCGGTAGGTTTGAGATGGAGTACTTTTTTTATTGGATTTATAGAAACCTCTGGGTTTTAAAAATTATGTTTTTTCACTTTTTCGGACTTTAGTACATAACTGCCTAAATGTTGGTATGGTATGGAACATGAATACACACTCATACTACTCATTACTGTGTATTGATAATAGGGCCAGTGCACACTCATTGTTAATTTAAAACTGCCATAGAGGGCAATGAAGTGAGCTACAGTTACACCAAGATTTTAGGAAAATTGGTGCGGTTTAAAAATATGCTTTTCTAGGAATTGGACATAAGCCTGCAAAACCCAAAGGTGAGGGGTGTATGGCTTTACCAGACCATATACTACATGGCAGCCCAGCACAGGAAACTTTATATCAACTGTACCAAAGTATTACCCAGGACCAATGCTCTCCCTTGAGCGGAACTACTGGGGGAGCAGGGGGTGCGATCGAGCCAAAGCCCGCACCCCCTCAGGGCCCCCCGCATATTCCCGGGCCAGTTCCGGGTCTATGGAGGGGGGCGGGGGCCCGGGTGCGCGTCCTGCGTCAGGGCCCACCCCCCTCTAGTTCCGTTTCTGCTTGTACTCAATCCCCACAAATAATTATATAGACCAGTAACAATGCCTATCCCCCCAACCTGCCCCCCTAGCCGCAAGATATATTTGGAGGAGCCCAGAGTGCACAGAATACTCCTACCTAGTTTAAGGAAGTCTTACCGGCGCTGTTACCGCTGTTCCCTCCTGCCTCCCCAAGATGGCAGCGCCCAGGGATTCCACGCGCACACCGTGACGGCAGCGTCAGAATGGACGCAGTGTTGTGACGTTCATCACGTTAGTTTGGTGCCAAATGAGGCTTATTTAAGACACCAGGACATTACAGACATTGCCCTAACATAGGTATTACCTTGTGTGTTCCTGGGTGCGCTTTACTCTTGTGATTATTAATTCTCGTGTTTGACTTCGGCCTGTTATTGGACTTTGAACCTTTCTGCCTGAACTGACCCATTTGCTGGGACTTGACGATTCTTTCTCTTCACCCTTCGGATACCTTGAACAGTGTTGGACTAGTGTTGTTTCCTCCCTGGTCCGCAATCCTAACGGAGCCTTCGGGCTCCTTACACCCAGTCCTCTCTCCCCCATCCATCGAATAGTGTCCCCCACTCCCTGCACTCTCACACCAGGGATTTCTAACAACTATAGAGGAAGCAGACCCTACAGTCCAGAGCGCCCGCCCATCTCAAAAGCCCAAATGGAATAATGAAACTCTTGCCCAAGTTGACTAACACAACAAGCTCACACTAGCTAAAAAATTGATCAGGGCACAAATTACACTTTTTGATAAACTGTGGACAGAACAGGGTCACATCATACCCCACCCTAAGCTCTATACATTAGGTACAATGTCTCTACCAAATATTCCACAAATACTCCAAGCATTATTTCTAGCTTGTAAAAAGATAGTCCCCGTACAGATCACTGCAACACTTAACATTTATTATTTAGAATTTAACCTTTGTATCTATAAACATGCAGAAGTCCCAAAAGCATCAGGCCTGTGTCCACCTTCCAAACACTTTTTTTTCAGTTCAGTTGGTTTTAGATAGCTCACCAGAAATACAGAATACCTATATTTATACCCCAATATTTGGAACTGTGGCTATTAAACACAATAATAAACAATATTTGACTCATATACAGACAAGAGTATAAAGTGCAAAAAAAAAAGTGTCAGTATTTTTGCCCCAATGTCCCTTCTGTTTTGCATCTGCAAACCTCTGCGCTCCTGGCATCTGCCACAAAGACTTATACATGACTGTGAATGGTATACCAGCACCCATGGGTTCCTAAGTGGATGGGACAAAGACTTTCTATAGGAATGTCCAATTTTGGGACATTTTTGCTCCCGTTAGCACTTACACCTCTCCAATATTAAATTAACCCTTAATCTACTGTGCAATCAAGAAATCTGTACAAAAATTTCTGTTACTAACTACCTTTTCATTTTTAACCAATTTCCATGTAAAAATGCAGATACATGAAACATAAAAGAATCCCTGGGTGGATATAGTATAGTTACCTGAATGGCTTAGGCGGTAATATACTAAAACGCGTCTTGTCCAAGATTTTCCGGATTCGATTCCGCCCCCCAGAGACTGTATTGGCTTTCATTTTCTTGCTTGTTCGATCCCGTGGAAACATCTGTTCTACATCATTTGAGAGATCGGGGATGGAGTATCTATTATTCTTCTTCTCTGCAATTTTAGGGACGTGTGGGACCCCATTTTTTTTCTCCTGCCCAATTCGATTTAGAAGCTCTTTGAACACTATGATGTAATTAAATTATGAAGAGAGAGAAAAGGTGATCTAATTAGTTCTATGTTTAGTGTTTCTGCAGTTGCTAAACTCAGCCAATCATGGATAGGATGCTGTGGTATACAGAAAACGAATTTAGCCAGTGCTAGTAAATCAGTCCCAATGTCCAGAGTTAACTACACTGCTTAGGCTAGGGCCACGCGACATGTTTCTCTGTCCGCTACTCTTCTTCTGCTGTGCTGCCTGCACTCATTACCTCTGCTCAGGAGCAGGCAGACGAGATGGATTTTGGAGCAAAACACAAGATTTTGTATTTGAAGCAGAAATCCACAGTGCCTGCAGCAGAAGAAAGAGCGAGGAGCAGTGGGACAGCAGATTCTTGCAGGAGAAGAATCTATGTTATATGGACCAAGCCCTTTATACTCTGCACCAGTGATCCCCAACCAGTAGCTTGTGAGCAACATGTTGCTTTCCAATCCCTTGGATGTTGCACTCAGTGGCCTCAGAGCAGGTGCTTATTTTTGAATTCCAAGTTTGGAGGCAAGTTTTAGTTGCATAAAAATCAGGTGTCCTACCAAACAGAGGCTCCTGTAGGCTGCCAGTCCATTTAGGAGCTAGCAATAGTCAATCACAGCCTTATTTGGCACCACCCTGGAACATTTTTCATGCTTGTGTTGCTCTTAAGGATGCAACAAATCCAGGATTCAGAATTTTTCAGCAGGATTCGGCCGAATCCTTCTGCCCGGCTGAACCGAATCCTAATTTGCATATGCAAATTAGGGGCAGAGAAGGAAATCTTGTGACTTTTTGTCACAAAACAAGGAAGTAAAAAATGTTTTCCCCTTCCCACCCCTAATTTGCATATGTAAATTAGGATTCGGGTTCGGTATTCGTCCAAATCCTTTGCGAAGGATTTGGGGGTTCGGCCGAATCCAAAATAGTGGATTCGGTGCATCCCTAGTTGCTCACCAACTCTTTTTACATCTGAATGTTGCTCACTGGTGGAAAAAGGTTGGGGACCCCTGCTCTGCATTAACAGGGTCTAACAGTGAACAGTGAACCAGTGTCTAGATTGTACACAGGTCAGCAACAATTATTCTATGTATCCAAATGGCAGAAGAACAAATAAAGAGAAGCTAAAGTTTATATTAACTAAAAAAAATGCAGAGGAAGACTGAAAGGAGGCAGGGACCCTTATAAGAACAGCAAGCAAGGCAGGGGACAGCTAAAAAAAAAAATATATACTAACAAAACTACGTAATTATTCAACTCACCAAAAATGTTGGTTTTCACAGTGATGGAAAGGTGTGTGTTGTTTTTCAAGATCTCCAGGGCTTTTGCGTAAGGGATATTTTCAAAATTTTGCCCATTGACTTCCATAATCTTTTACCGGAGGAAAGAAAGACCGTTAATAACAATTAATTAATAATTAATTAATAATAGAATGTTAAATTAAATAAAGTAGTACTAGATTACACTGCACAGCATAAACAATGTTATACAAAAGGAAAAAAAAATGGCTAAATCTTGGGTTCATCAAAATAGTCATCTTTTGCAAGGGATCAGAACCACCTGTGTGTACTTTAACACTGACAAAGGGGGCATGAGGCCCCTGAAAGTTTAATTTTTTTCGTACTTCGCACAAATAAATGATTGGAGGTACTTCGGGTAACCCACATTGAACCTTCTGAGTGCATCTTCTTTCTTCTCCAATTTCAGTTTGAGACAAGAGCAGCCCAAACACAACTATTCGAGGTCATAAGCTCCATTCACAGACATATTTCTAATCGCACAATGTCCTCTATACATGAATTACATTTTAAAGCCTCTGTTTTCAGCCAAAGCTAGGTGTGTAAACATGGTAGCCATGACTTCCTTGGTGGGTATAGCCTTAGCTTTGATTGACCAGTGTTATTTTAATTAAGATTGGCACTTTTACGTGATTTTTTAAGTGGTTCCTGATTGGCGCACTTTCTTTTAAAAAGAAAGACTTACACTCGCACACCCTGGCCGTCCAGACTTCAGCGACTCCCAGGTGCTCGATGTCAGAGGGAATAGGCAACCTCAAAAACAGCGTAAAAACAGGACACACCGGCACAGCATGGGTAAGTTCAGCAGGTTAAACCTTGCTCGTTTATTGCGGATGCAACGTTTCGGGGCGTGACCCCGATGCTTGAGAAAGGGGTCACGCCCCGAAACGTTGCATCCGCAATAAACGAGCAAGGTTTAACCTGCTGAACTTACCCATGCTGTGCCGGTGTGTCCTGTTTTTTGCACTTTCTTTTAAACACTGTATGCTGACTTGTGTCTAGTTAGCCTAAGTGTTTGTAACACAAAATGCGTAAGGCTGCTTCTAAGTGATATTAATGAAAACTATACTTGATTTTATCTGCCTGGTGGGAAGACTGCTTTAATTGAGTGCCTGGTCTATATGTATATGATTTGATCTGAATCCCTTGCCTAAAGGAACAGTAAAACCAAAAATGGAAATCTCTTAAAGGAATGACAATAAAATATACTGTTGCCCTGAACTGGTAAAATTGGTGTGTTTGCTTCATTCAAGCACAGGATACACAGCAGATAACAGATAAGTACTACTATAGTTTATATAAACAAGCTGCTGTGTAGCCATGGAGGCAGCCATTCAAGCACAGGATATACAGTAGATAACAGATAAGTACTACTATAATTTATAGAAACAAGCTGCTGTGTAGCCATGGGGGCAGCCATTCAAGCACAGGATACACAGTAGATAACAGATAAGTACTACTATAGTTTATATAAAAAAAGCTGCTGTGTAGCCATGGGGGCAGCCATTCAAGCACAGGATACACAATAGATAACAGATAAGTTCTGAAGAATCCCATTGTATTCTACAGAGCTTATCTGTTATCTGCTGTGTATCCTGGGCTTGAATGGCTGCCCCCTTGGCTACACAGCAGCTTGTTAATATAAACTAGTAGTTCTTCTGAAGCAAACACACCAGTTTTACCAGTGCAGCACAACAGTGCATTATATTTTCATTTCTTTAAAATACTTTACATTTTTGGTTTTACTGTTCCTTTAAGGTTCAGGGTGGTCCTCCTGGGCCTTTTCTGTTATGTGGTAAGTCAAATTACTTTATGGACCTCCTAGTTATTATTTTAGAACTACAGACTAGGCAAATCCTGCTATGCAACAATAAGATATGTATTTCCCATAAACTGTGTTTTTATAAATGCCATGCCTTACAGGGTAATAGCTGGGATCAATTACAAGGTACTGTTTTATACTACAGAGAAAAAGTAAATAATTAGTAAATATTAGAATTATTTGATTAAAATGGAGTCTATAGGAGATGGCCCTTTGGTAATTCGGAGCAGGTTTCCGGATAATGAATCCTGTACCTGTATTTACATTAACCGCGAAAGAAGAAGACTGAAAAAGAAAATTATCTTACCTGATCTCCACTTTTTAATCCAACTTCTGCAGCTTTGCTTCCGGCATCGACACTTTCAATAAACATGCCAAAACCTTTGTCACTTCCCCCAAGAACGGTGAAATTAAAAGGTGATTCACGAGAAGGTTTAAGCAGTGTCACCTGTCTCAATTTGGCCTTTGCCGCACAGGCTATGTTTAGCAGTCGCAGATGACCCTTCATTTTCTGTGGGACACAGATTATTATCAATTCAATTCATAATTCAATGCGGATTTTCTCAAAGGGCATCTATTGAGTTTTTGTGTCATAAACTATGCAATAAGCTTTTCTGGCTGAATTGCATGTGGACTTTTATTGGGAAACACATCATCGGTTTCAACTTTATTCGCTGCACAGAAACCTTTACTCCAAACATATTCACTGTTGGGTAAGACATAAGTGCAGATTTGCTAAGGCGAAGTGACTAACGCTGGAGAAAATTCGCCAGCATGACGTCATTCAGGCCGATTTACTCATTTTTAGTGGAAACAGTCCCAAAAAACGCTAGGGACTTTTCCTTTTTTCAGAGTGATAGCCTGCAAAAGTCCTTAAATTTTTTTTTGGGTAACCGGGTTCCCCCATACATTTCCTAACAATGGAACATAAACTATACACTGGGCTCATGTGTAGGGCATTATAACAACTCTATTTTCTTTATTAAGGTTCCCTGGACTTGTGTAGAGTAAAGTATTTGCTGCAACATATACGTGCATTCAACTTTATCATTCATAGCCGTATGCAAATTAGCCAACGCTAGCGCATCTTCACTTTGATTGCCGAAGTAACGCTATCGAAAATCCACTAGCATTCGTTTCGCTGAACACAACTTTGCATCTTTGTGAATTAGCGTTGTCCTAGCGAATTTACCTTAGTTTGATGAGAAAAACTTCTCTACTCTCTTCCAAATTTTCCTATAGACTTATTAAGCTTTCATGAGATAAAAAATCTCATTAAATTAAATATGACCCAGTTATTTGTCATACCAAATGGTTTATGATTTTTAAACATAATGTAATAGAGAACGGAGACCTGATTAAATTTTTGCTGCATTATTAACAACATTATCCAACAGCAATAGCAGCCATGTAAATAATAACTGCCATAAAATTAAATACTTCCTTAAAGGGAATTATTTTCACATAAAAACGAAGGGTGCCCAAAACACTTGTATGTGTGTTTTGGATGATTGCCTTGATGCACACTAATTAACAGTTCCACCTCAGCTCTTAGGTCCTTAAAGGGAAACGAATTTTCATGGTATCGTTTTTTTAAATTATATAATGCAGCGTACTTTGTATATAATCATTCTACCACTGTACTTTTACATATTGAGCTTTAATGGGGTTGTTCACCTTCCAAATACTTTTTTCAGTTCAGATTGTTCACCAGAAATACAGACTTTTCATTTTTTTATTTCTTAGAATTTTTTTCAAAATTGAAGTTCAAAGTTGAATGTTCCTGTCTTTGGTGTTTCAGTCTGACAGCTCAGTGATTCAGGAGCAGATCCTGAACTGTTACAATTTGGTACATTCAGTGGCTACATTAGTTGATATATTTCTCAGCAATATCTTTGGAATATCAGCAACTATTTTATCAATTCTAACAGCTGCCTTTAATAAAACTCAGGGATTCTACTCAGCAGGGACAAATATAACAAATGTATCAACTAATTGTATCAATTTAAAACGGTTATAGAGTCGGTGACCCCCGTCAGAGAACTGCTTTAGGGCTCTTACTGACGAGCGGTTGAAGCTGCGCTCCCCTGCGTTCCGTTTTTCTGTGTTCAGCCGCAGGGCAGCGCAGGAATAGACGCATTTAGCTTTTTTCAATGGGGCTGTACTCACACAGGCGCGTGTAGGCGCCGAACGCAGGAAAAATGCAGCAAGTTGCGTCTCAACCAGTAAGAGCCCTTAGAAGGTGAAAAACTAAACTATACACTTCAATATTAGAAAAAGTATCAGAAATAGAATATAGTAACTATTTGCAGAAAGTCTCTGTTTCTGGAGAACTATATGAAAACAACTAAACTGGAAAAAGTGTTTGAAGGTGAACAACCCCTTTAACAATCATGTGAAGGCAGTTTTTTGTCCTATTTTACTTCTTATTCTTATCCTAAAATCTGCCACTAGATACAGAGTAGACTTCTGCACGGCACACTGTCAGATCTGGGGAGATCACCCGTTGACAAATCTCCTCTTTTTCGGGGCAACTAATCTCCCCGACCTGCCTTTTTCTGCCTTCTCGTCAGCTAGAATGTAAATCGTCGGCTTGATGGCACTCGAGTGCTTCGTTTTCCGAAGTCGCCAGAAGTTTCAGAAAACAAATCGCTCAGAGTGCCATCCCGCTGTCAATTTACATTTACATTCTAGCTGGCGGGAAGGCAGTTCGGGGGGGGGATTAGTCGCCCCAAAGAAAAGGAGATTTGTTGCTGCGCGACTAATTTCCCCGAATCTGTTATGTCTCTGCCCTTAGGCTGGGGCCAGACATTGCGTCTCTCAGCCTGGGGAGAAATACAGGGCAAGAATCAACTGCTCTGCTGCCCAGTGTGCCTGCGACTGGAAACATTGCCTACTCTTGGATACAGGCAGACGTGATGGATTTTGGCATGAGATGCAAAATCTTCTTTTTCAGTATCCAACATCCGCAATGTCTGTCTGCAACTGAACTGGAGGAAATGTACTTAGGCGCAGGCACATCGATCAGCAGCGCGTCAGTGGAGGAGCATCTCTGCAGGCCGCAAGTCTGGCCCCAGCTTTAACATGGAATTACTCTGTTTATAATGGTGCTTATATCCCTCAGAGAGACTTGGGGATCATCTAGCAGTTTATTTGAAAATGCTAAACCATCACCGATGTTACTTTTGCATATCATTGTCTTCAAACTTGCTACTTTTCCATGAATCCCATTTTTGTCCCGACAATTTTCTTTTTCTGAACAGGGCAAAAATGGAAATTGAAGCAACTGAAGACTGGTCTTTGCATAGAATGGCACCTACCGCATTTTCAAGATTCCTTTCAAATGCTTCCAAGAACCTTGTCATTGCAGGTTCTCCTTCAAAATCATTGAAATGGTTGTTAACCCATAGAAGTACAACTCGTGTTACCTTTGGAACCAAGCAAAATGTCAGTTTATACATTTCTTAGAATAAGCATCAAATGTACATATACAGCAGTGAAAAGAAGTATTGAACAACTAACAACCCAAGATCATAGAAAAAACAAAACAAATAAATCCAAAAATTAAGTTGTGTAGTAAAGTCGAATGACACAGGGAATAACATGAATACAAGGAGGTGCAAAAAGGCATGGAAATCTACTGAAATCTGTCAGTATTACAAAAGCAATCCTGTCCCCTATCAGTGTAAATTAATATCAGCTGGTTTTGTTGATGGCCTATAAAAAGGTTTCTCATTACCAGGGTATCACACAAGAAGCATCTCATGATGGGTAAAAGCAAAGAGCTCTCTCTCAAGACCTTCGCAACGTTATTGTTGCAAAACATACTGATGGAATTGATTACAGACGTATTTCTAAGTTACTGAATGTTCCTGTGAGCACCGCTGGGGCCATAAGCCGGAAGTGGAAAGAACATCATTTCACCCTAAACTGGCCATGACCAGTTGCTTCTCGCAAGATTCCTGACAAAGGAGTCAAAAGAATAATCAGAAGAGTTGGCCAAGAGCCAAGGATCACTTACGGAGAGCTTCAGAAAAACCTTGAATTAGCAGGTACAGTTTTTTCAAAGAAAACAATAAGTAATGCACTCAACAGACATGGCTTCTATGCTCACCACGCAAGACTACACTGCTGAAGAAAAAGCTTGTTGAAGCTCGCTTAAAGTTTGCTGCACAACAAGCCAATGACATTCTGGGAGAATCTAGTCTGGTCAGATAAGTAGGGGATGCACCGAATCCAGGATCCGGTTTGGTATTCTGCCTTTTTCAGCAGGATTCGGATTCGGCCGAACCCTTCTGCCTGGTCAAACCGAATCTGTACCCTAGTTTGCATATGCAAATTAGGGGCGGGAGTGAAATTGTGTGACTTTTTTTCAAAAAACAAGGAAGTAAAAAATGTTTTCCTCGTCCCACCCCTAATTTGCATATGCAAATTAGGATTCAGATTCTGTTCGGTATTCAGGCGAATCTTTCACAAAGGATTCAGGGGTTCAGACGAATCCAAAATAGTGGATTCGGTGCATCCCTACAGATAAGACGATAATTTTTACTTTTTGGATGTCATTGCACACACCACGCTTGGAGGAGAAATGGCACTGCACATCACCCCAAAAACACCATACTAATATTGAAGTTTGGAGGTGGGAACATCATGGTTTGGGGCTGTGTTTCAGCATATGGTACTGGCAGACGTCATATAATTGAAGGAAGGAGAAATGGAGAAATGTACCGGGACATTCTTGATAAGAATCTGCTGCCATTTACCAGAATATTGAAGGGTGAACATTTCATCAAGACAATTGAAACCAATTGAGAGTTTCCTTGGCTTTGTGTTTGGGATAGAGAAAGAAAACTAAGCTGCTAGAATGGCCCAGTCAATCATCCAACTTGAATCGAACTGAAAATCTATGAAAAGAACTGAAGATCTGAGTTCATAATAGAGGCCCCTGGAACCTTCAAGATCGAAAGAAAGTTTGTGTGGAAGAATGGGCCAAAATCACACCTAAGTATTAAATACATTTCAGTAAGCGTGTTCAAAACTTATTCCCTGTGTCATTCCTCTTTACTACACATAAATTATATGAAATAAATTATATCATTTGTTTTGAGTTCTTTGTATGTGTAAATTACTTGGGTTGTTACCGTTATCTGGTGTAAATTTCATGTCAAATTAATTATTTGCCCTTTTCTTGTAACTCTTTCCAGCTTTCAAATGGGGGGTCACTGACCCCATCTACAAGACAAATGCTCTGTAAGGCTACACATTTATATTAGTGTAGTATTATATATTATAGTAAAGTTTATATTGCTTCTTTATATTGCCCATCTTTCTATTCAGACCCTCTACTATTCATATTCAAGTCTTATATTCAAATCAGTGTATGGTTGCTAGGGTCATTTGGACCATAGCAAGCGGATGGCTGAAATTGCAAACTGGAGAGCTGCTGAATAAAAAGCTAAATAACTCAAAAACCACAAATAATAAAAATTTAAACCCAACTGCAAATTGTCTCAGAATATCACTCTCTACATCGTACTAAAAGCGAACTCAAAGGTGAACAACCCCTTTAAGTGAGCAAATTACAAACCTTGTCACGACGACTGTCATCTTTGAACCATTCCAAAAGCTTGTCCCCAACTTCTAATGGACTTGAAAGGAATGTCCTGTATGTTAATAGAAAATCTTCTATGAAGGTTGGGTCAACAACAGAGTGCTCTTCTATTAGATGCATGGTGAGTCTTTCTGGTGTCCCCTAAAAAACATGAAATGCACAGTGCATGGATATTGATGAAGAAAATGAGTTAACCCTTTTATAAGGAATTTGTTTTAATCAGTCCAGTAAAGGGCAGTTTTTAAAACAGAGAACAAAGGTGATTGTATAAGGTCCTGTTTGTTAGGCCATGGGAGGCATTAATATAATTAAAGGTCATCACAGTGATGGAGAAGTAGTCCCTTCTGTTGCCCCTTCTACAACTATTGACGTTTATGTAAAGTCTACTTTCTTTCTTGTATTTTGTACTTAAAGTATAAAGTGTTAAATCTGTGTTAAATCCCTAAACTGGCAGCAAAACATAAATAAAGTAATCCATCTACATTTAAGAAAAAAAAACATCTTAAATTATTTAAAACCTAATGACTAGTAATTAGAAATGGCCAATAAAGTTGGTGTCACTCTCTAGGGAGCAGCTTATAACATTGACAGGGAATGCAAATGTGGAGGGAGGAGGACAGGCTGATCACTGGCTGGGGAGATGCAACAACTGAGATAAAAGGGGAGATAGTTTTGTAATAACAGTAGCATCATAATAAAAAAGTTCAAAGTAATTAATATATAATTTAGTCATCCTACACTGGTACAACTGGTTTGTTTGCTTCGAAAACACTAATATAGTTCATATAAATAAGCTGCCATGTAGCCAATCTAAAATACACACAGCAGTGATATGCGGGTCAAGAAAAACTTGACCCGCACCCAACCCCAAAGCTGGCCATAGACGCAAAGATCTGATCATGCGAATCTCCGTTTCGTACGATTTTCTGGGCCGTGCGATTCGGACAGGTTAGAAAATTTCAGGCGGGTACTGATAATATCTCTGCATGTATTGCCGATCTGACAATATCAGTGGGAGACAGCTTTTGTCGGACATAACTTTCGTACGATTGCTGTCAGGGGCAGAACATTGTCTGATCTGTTCTTTTACTACTTTATTTGATCTGAATGGTTAGTGACAGGTCGGGAGATGGCACTGGACGATCGTTCGTCTGATATGAAGGTAAATCTGCAGGTCTATGGCCACCTTAACTTGTGCCTGTCCAACACATGCCCACTGGCATCCGGCTTCCCCCCCCCCCTTTTATAGACTCGTGCTGACCTGCCGTGATGATGACATCACAAAAGGGGGGGCAAGGCCGGTGTTCGTCTATAAAACCAGAAGCCAGAAGTCGTAACCCGGCACCTCGAAAGGTGCACCAAGCCGAGCTCTCACATCATTAACGTACAGGTTAAATAGCAGATAACCACTGTAGCATACTTGTGTTTAGTTCTTACACAGGAATCTAAACCCATTATCTTCTACAGAGCTTATCTGCTATGTAGTCTGTGATTTTCTCCTTTTTGTCAAGCTGAATGGCTATCCTTACTGGCATTTCTGAAACATAGCGGAACCACAGGGCAGTAAATAGAGGGCTATTACTTGTTTCAGAGGGACTGGCTAAATGTCAAAGGAGAAGGGGCATGCCTAAATACTCAGCATGATTGGAAACATGACATAATGGACAAGGCTTTAATTATAGGAGTAAAACCTTATGCATGGAACTATTCACAGATTGTAAAGTGCTAGGCAGCTTAACTGTAGTAGTGCACTACTGAGAATACTACCGACTCCCTCGTGTAAGGAAGGGGGAGGAGAAGCGAGTCTCCGACAAAAGACTGTAAATTAGTTATTGACTTGAATAATACTGCCAAAGCACAAGGCTACCCAAAAAAAATAAAATAAATAAAATAGCCTACTGAATGAAAACCTAATAACTTTACAATATACATGTATTAAACATTTTCAGTGCTTTTGAAGTTATTTGTAATTGCTATTGAAAGCAGCATTTGCTTAACTCCTGCTTATTACTATTCCAGCAATGTTGCAAACGTGTGAGTTCCCCAGCAGCAAAGACAGGTCTGTTAATGAGCTGCCTTGTCTTACATTGTATTCTGTCTGAGCCATCAGGGCAGAGAATAGAAAGGAACAGATACTGCTTTCAATGGCAATACATAAAGTATACACATAACTTACACATCCAGGGTCAGGCCCTCTCCAGACCTCTGACTTTCTGGCCTGGAGCGTGCGCCACGCTACGTGTTCATGCGCGGACCCGGCGTGCTGCCCGCACGGTCCAGTCACGCAGGATTATTTCTTTATAAGGCAGCAGGGGAACAGGTCTGGGGCAGCAGGGGCCCATGAGGGCCGGGGCCCACCGGGTTTTTTCCCGGTGTCCCGTCGGCCCAGTCTGACACTGTACACACCATATAAAATGTGTAATGAATGTATATTGCAAAGCTGCTTAGAATTATATTTTAGTCTATTAGGCAAAAAATATGTATTTGAATTACTAGCATACTAGCTGCAAGAGTTACTAGTACAGCTGGGTAATTGTGACCACATTAATGTTTGTAGAAAACATTCACTGGAACAACAAAGAATTCAGGAAAGCAAACTTTAGCACATTCAATCTTAAATTCTTCTATGTGGACATGAGGTTTTCAGCACACGCAAGCCTGCATCTAAAGGAGAAGGAAAGTCTTCTTGCACTTGGGAGTGCTTAATGTTAGGCACCCCCAAGTGATTGTATTTACTTACTTGAAACCCTCCAATCAGCAGAAAACTGCACCGGCCCGGGGTTCTTCCAGTGAGCACCACGGAGAGATCCTCTTCCGGCTTCCTCTTTCTTTGCATGGTTCCGCATGCGCAGTGGAACGAAAAGCAGAACCTTAACTAAAAAGTCACCTATTTCACTTAAGAGCGCATGCATCTGCCCCGGGAAATTTGAAGAAAGAAGACTGTGGAAGAGGATTGCTCTGTGGTGCTCACTGGTATAACCCCAGGCCAGTGCAGTTTTCTGCTGATAGGAGCACCAGCCCGGGGGGTTCGGGTAAGTCAATACAATCACTTGGGGTGCCTAACATTTGGCACCCCCAAGTGCAAGACGACTTTCCTTCTCCTTTAAAGTGATATTAATAAATCACTGTTCTAAATATAATGGTTTCCAGCACTGAATTCGGAACTGAACCGATCCAAAGCAATGTTTCGTGAATATGTACATAAATGTTTTAGAAATCGTAATGAGATTTGTAATCTGTTCAGATACTTTTCAACATTTTGCAATACCTTGATCTTACCTGAATTACTATGTGTCCCTTCCGTGTGCCACTTCTATCCAGCTCTCTGTGTTCGTTAACCATAACAATCTCTCCTTTTTCCTTGACTTTGTGTGTGTTTTTTTCCACATGATTTAATATCCGAAAGTAGTCCTGCTGTGCTATGCACACAAACTGTCCCAAAAATAATAAGAGGGTAATTAAGGAATCTCTAGTACATAAAAACTGGTTCAGCAGATATGCAGTCCAATAACAACAAATGACTTAGACATTAGAATTTGCTTATGCGCCATTACATGCTTTCATGTCTTACTGCAAAACCACAAAGAAACTAAAATGGCTAAAAGAGAAACATGGAAAACATCCTTTCTTAAAATATGGAAATGAAAATCAAGCTGAAAGTGAAGCAGGGAAGGTCTAGCAGATCATTTCCTTAAAAATTGCAATAGAAAAATGTCAAGTATTTTAGCTGACTATTCTTAATCTAAGAAAAATGTCCATTTTGTGGTCAAAATACAAAATAAAGAACACAACAGCTTTTAAATGCTTCACACTTACTGCCCAATCCTTTAAATAACTCCACCCATGGAAACTTTCCCAATGCATAGCTTTAAAGTGGTGGTTCACCTTTAAGATAACTTTTAGTATGAATGACCATCTCTAAGCTACTCTTCAATTGGTCTTCATCATTTGTTTTTCTTATAGTATTTTAATTATTTGCCTTCATCTTATGACTCATCTTACTATTACTCATTTTACTATTCAGGCCCTCTCCTATTCACATTCCAGTCTTGTATTTAAATCAATGCATGGTTGCTAGGGTCATTTGGACAAAAAAAAAGATAAAAGAAATTTATAGTCCATGCATCTTAGTTTGAGAATGCATCCAATCTTTAGTAGCCACATGCAGCACGACTACGGAAAACAGCAATCAAGTCTATGTTGGATTAAATTTGTAATTATTTGTCTTCGCCTTCTGACTCTTTCCAGCTTTCAACCCAAAAATGATTGCTCTGTTGGCTACAATCACGGGTGTAACTACAGAGGAAGAAGACCCTGCAGGGGGGGGGCAGGAGGTATGAAGTAGGAATGCACCGAATCCACTATTTTGGATTCGGGCGAACCCCCGGAATCCTTCATGAAAGATTCACCCGAATACGGAATCCGTATCCTAATTTGCACATGCAGATTAGGGGAGGAAAAGGGAAAAATGTTTTACTTCCTTGTTTTGTGACAAAAAGTCATGTGATTTCCCTCCCCGCCCCTTATTTGCATATGCAAATTAGGATTCAGTTCAGCTGGGCAGAAAGATTCTGCGAATCCTGCTATCAGCAGAAAAGTGCACCGGCCCAGGGTTATTCCAGCGAGCACAACAGAGCATTTGCCTTCCGGCTTTTTTCTCGCAGCTGTGCATGTGCAGTATAGCGAAAACCCGAACTTTAACGAAAAAGCTGGGTATTTCGTTCTACTGTGTATGTGTCTCCCTCGGGGAATCTGAAGAGAGAACCAGGAAAGCAATTGCTCTTTGGTGCTCGCTGGAATATCAGACTGCTACCATACAGAAAGCCAAATAATTTTTAAAAAAAATTGAAAAAAAAAACAAAATAAAAAAATGAGGGCCAATTTGAAATTGTTTATGAATATCAATGTCTGTATCATACTAAAAAGTTAAAGGTGAACAACCCCTTTAATGCATACAGCTGTAACAAATCTGTAACACAGAATACCTTTGGTTATCTCTACTATACACATAAAAAAACTAAGGGGTTATGTAATATAAGGCACTAAGTTTGCCCAGGAGCTGTAACCCATAGCAACCAATCAGCAGGTAGCATTTACTGCTCACCTGTTTTAAAGCACACATCTTATTGGTTGCTGTAGGTTACTGCTCCTGGGCAAACTTAGTTCCTTTTATTACATATGGGGTGCTGTTGTATAAGTTAACCACTATATATACTGTATATTACATAAAGTTAAAGGGATAATGTCATGGGAAAACGTGTTTTTTCCAAAACGCATCAGTTAATAGTGCATTGAAATCGATTTTTCAAAAGCGCAAACAGATTTTTTTATATTCAATTTAAAAATCTGACATGGGGCTATATTGTCAGTTTCCCAGTTTCCCTTGTCATGTGACTTGTGCTCTGATAAACTTAATTAAGTCACTCTTTACTGCTGTACTGAAAGCTGGAGTGATATCACCACTCCCCTCCCTCCCCCCCCCCCCAGCAGCCTAACAACAGAACGATGGGAAGGTAACTAGATAGCAGCTCCCTAACACAAGATAACAGCAACCTGGTAGATCTAAGAACAGCACTCAATAGTAAAAGCCACGTCCTACTGAGACTGATTCAGTTACATTTAGGAGAAATAACAGGCTGCCAGAAAGTAGTTACATCCTAAAGTGCAGACACAAGTCACATGACTGGGGCAGCTGGGAAACTGACAATATGTCTAGCCCCATGTCAGATTTCAAAATTGAATATAAAAAAATCTGTTTGCCCTTTTGGAGAATTGGATTTCAGTGCATAAGTCTGCTGAAGTAGCAATATTCATTTTGGGGAAAAAACATATTTATTTAGTATCCCTTTAATAAAGAAAAACCACATACCTGGCAATCGTCTGCTTTGGTTTTTACTACTCCATCCATGTACTGTGTTTCTAAAGATGGGTTTATCCCAAAGCTATTTCCCATGCAAAGGTTTTCCACCTTGCCATCTGTATGACTGATTTCTACAGTCCCATTAAGGATGACGTACCAAGAGTCCAGCTGAGAAAAACAAAATGAAAATGTAAGACACCATACATTAAATACACATAATTAGACAAAATATAAAACAAACCAGGATACTGCACAAATGTGTCAGTCTTATAATACCAGGAAATAATTACATAAATAGAATCTACTGTCTTAGCAAGACCTCGTATTTATTTGGTGTCAGGAAGAATATGAGAAGTGTGATCGACCTGGAAAAATGCTCTTCTAATATATGGAATGCGTTATATAGAAACTCATTATCCTGGATTACAGGAAGGCCATTTGCCACGCATTCCATTTTAATCAAATAATTCAAATTTTAAAAAAATGATTACCTTGTACAGGTATTGGACATTAAATAAGCTCAAATTATTTCCTTGTACAGGTATTGGACCTGTTATCCAGAATGCTCTGGACCTGGGGGTTTCTGGAAAATGGAACTTTCTGTAATTTGGATCTTCATACCTTAAGTCTACTAGAAAATCATGTAAACATTAAATAAACTCAATAGTCTGGTTTTGCCTCCAATAAGGATTAATTATATCTTAGTTGAAATCCTGTACAAGCTACTGTTTTATTTTTACAGAGAAATAGAAAATACATTTGAAAAATATGGATTATTTGGATAACATGGAGTCTACGGGAAACGGCCTTTTCGCTAATTCGGAGCATTCTGGATAATGGATCCCATACCTGTACTTGATCCCAACTAAGTATAATTAATCCTTATTTCAGGCAAAACAATCTTATTTGGATTAAATTAATGTTTAAATGTTTTTTAGTAGACTTAAGGTATGGAGATCCAAATTACTGAAACTGGAAAAAAAACCCAGGTCCCGATCATTCTGGATAACAGGTCCCATACGTGTACAAAAAGAAAGCTGTGCTAGAGCATACATCTTCTTATTTTTATCTTTTTTCTTAATATAATATTTTGTCTTCCATAATCCCATGTAAATTAGTTGAATCTTGTTGGATGAAAACCAATAGAAAAAAACTGTCTTGTTATTTTTATCCAACCAGTTGCCTAAAGGGTAACCCTATTTTTTAGCTATGTGTTACTCACACTCACTTTGTAAAAGAACATTATTGAGCGAACACCTTGTACGCTGACTTTAGTTGAGAATTTTCTGAAATGTATAGACTCTGCTCCCACTGCCAATGTCAATGTTTTGTTACTTACTTCTTGCCCATCTTCAATGATGATCGCGCCAGCCTGTTCCACAACTTCAAAAATCATGACCGAGCAAAGTTTTCGCCTCACCGACATGGTCATGTTGACAAAGGCTGGAAGCTGGTGCATGAATTCCAACAATTGCTCTGTTTGTATAGATATATTTACATTAGCAAAATGGATTGACCGAGTCCTAAAATGATACTACTGTACAACGCCATACTTACTTCATTTGTGCATTGACAGAAGGCATAGAGAGAAAAAAACGAGACAGACATAGATGAAAAAAACATGTCCTTAGTAATAGGATGGATTCACCAGCCTGGAAGTGTAGGAGCTCTCCGACCACGACTGTCCATACTTCCAAAATTAAAGTGCAAATGCCCCTCAAAAGTCTCTGTCCAGTCCCACATGGGTGACATAAGCATGTGTTTGTATGCATTCATACAAATATACTAGGGATGCACCGAATCCACTTTTTTGGATTCGGCCGAACCTCCGAATCCTTCACAAAGGATTCGGCCGAATACCGAACCCGAATTTGCATATGCAAATTAGGGGTGGGAAGGGGAAAATATTTTTTACTTCCTTGTTTTCTGACAAAAAGTCACGCAATTTCCCTACCTGCCCCTAATTTGCATATGCAAATTAGGATTCGGATTCGGTTCTGCCGAATCCGAATCCTGCTGAAAAAGGCAGAATCCTGGCCGAATCCCGAACCGAATCCTGGATTCGGTGCATCCCTAAAATATACACAAACACACAAGATAAAGAACTATCTTCCTTTTATGTCATAGCCTTAACCTTTTTCAGCACACAACACAAGAGGCTTTATATGCCCCATAAATCAATATTTTGCCATAAAATCTTATAATATGTCCATATTGTGCTTATGAAACATTTAGGGTAGAGTAGGGAAAGCAGGAGTCGCCATTCAAATACAAAGAGAGCTGAAATTATAAGGGCAGAGACACACGGTCAGATTTGTCGCCCGGCCACAAATCACCTCTTCTTCTGGGCTAATAATATCCCCAAACTGGCTCCCCTCCGGCTAGAATGTAAGCCGCATTTGGATCGCTTAATTTTCCGAAGTCGCTCGAAGTCCACTCGTTTGGCGACAATCTCCCCGAACTGCCTCCCCTGCCTTCCCAGTGGCTAAAATGAAAAATAGCTATGTCGCCAAACGAGTGGATCTTATAGTGTATGGCCAGCTTAAGACTGAGAATGAGAATCTGAACAACCTGGGGACTAATGAGCCAAAATCTCTTAACAATATTGACAACTGGTACATACTTATAACAAAGAAAACAAAATAATTAAAGGAGAAGGAGAGCTCCAGTCCAAGGAGGGGTGCCAAATGTTATGGCACCCCTCAAGGATTGTTTAGACTTACCTAACACCCCGAGGCTGGTGTTGGCAGAAAATTGAACCAGCCTGGGGCACTTGCAAAAGAGCTTCTTTCCATCTTTCTTCGAAACCCAGTGGCTGAAGCACTGGAAGGAAGAAGATTGTTTGCAAGTGCACCAGGCTGGTGCAGTTTACTGCTAACAGGAGCACCACCATTTAGTAGGACTTAATTATTATTATTTTTTTTTTTTCAAGCTAAAATGATAAAATATTAATTGGTGAAACAACAATTTACCAATGTCATCATCTGTTCTGTCTGTGGGATCCTTCTCAAGACACTCCCTCACAATGTCTCGAGTCAGCATTGTGTCTGAAGCTCTCTCAATATCTTCATCTTCCTCTTCATCTTCAGAATCAACAGTTGCCTCTGGCAAACCTGTCAAGTCAACATCCCCCATTTCACTTTCTGTTGCCTATAAATAAAACAAAATAATTTAAAATTATTCATTTGAAATGTTCCCCAAATTAAAAAAAAACAAAGAAACCTTAATTGACTACTTTAGCAGATTCACCATTTTCTTTTTTTTTTCACATATTTATTAATCATGGTCACTGTACATAAATATAAAAAAATTTCAGATTCTGAGATATTTGCATTTTCAGAATTTTAATGCCAGGCTGCTGGCTCAACTTAAAGGAATACAGTAATAGGAAACTGTTTCAGTTAATAGTGCTGCTCCAGCAGTCTTCTGCACTGATATCCATTTTACAAAAGAGCAAACCGATTTTTTTTACATTTAATTTTGAAATCTAACATGAAGCTAGACATATTGTCAGTTTCCCAGGTGCCTCCAGTCATGATCTGATAAACTCCAGTCACTCTTTACTGCTGTACTGCTAGTTGGAATGATATCAGTGCAAAACACAATAAGGGCAGGGGCACACAGGCATATTCGGTGAGATTTCATCACCTCTTCTTCGGGCCGAAAATCTCCCCAAACTGCCTTATCCCTGCCTTACAAAATGAAAAATCGCCTGCGCCAATGCACTGGCAGTGCTTCGATTTCCGAAGTCACCCGAAGTTTCCTCGTGAGGCAACTTCGGAAATCGAAGCGCCGCGAGTGCATTGGCGCAGGCGAATTTTCATTTTAGCAGGCACACCCCAGTTTGGGGAGATTGTTGCCCCGCAAAAGATATGATTAGTCACCCTGAATCTGCCCGTGTGCCCCTGCCCTTAGGCCACTAACATACTTGACCTTCAAAGAAGCTTAAAACTACTAAAACTATGAATATTTCAAACTACTAAAAAATAGAAAATGAATGTAAATTACACAGTGTCTCAGAGAAGCACCCTGAAAAAAATACATTAATTTGGTTATTTGGGCTTTAGATCCCTTTTGAGTACAATTTTAAATTAAGCTACCTGGTAAATATCTGATAAGCTGCTGCTTCCAGAGTCGCTTGCAATGCTGCATCCTGATTGGCTGGATGGCACGTGGGTAACATGTGGATGAGGGCTGTCGGAGAGGTGTATTTTGGAAAGGTCTGTAGGGAGCTTTACAGAAATACAAACAGACATATCAGCTTTAATGAAGAAAAATAGCTATTTAAAATTTCTTATTTATGGAAACAGTAAAGGGGAAACAAAATGTAAAGATTTTACAGCTGCAGATGCTTATAATTGGAGATGCAGAATGGCACAGCATATTTCACTTATTTACATGTCTTTTGAGTAAATGAAGAGAACAAAAAAGTTCAAAAACTGACTGCACTTTCGTAAGCACTGTAAAAACAGAACCATGAACAAGTAATAAAAAAGGGGGAACAAAGTTTAAAGGTTTTACAGCTGCAGATGCATATAATTGGAAATTCAGACGGGCACAGCATATTTCACTTATTTACATATGTTTTTTTCGGGTAAGCGGAGAGAACAAAACAGTTCAAAAATGACTGCACTTTTGTAAACCCTGTAAAAACAGAAACATGAACAATTGAACCATGATATTTATAAAGAATATATATATATATATATAGAACATGGTGATCTAAAAACAAAAAACAAGTTCTTGCTAAATTCACATATTTAACTGTGATTACAGTTGTTCTCAATTTCTCTTCATTTCAACCAGTCCAGGCCTAACAGAACTTGCAATCTTCTTAGATGATAAGGAAACCTGAATGTCATTGGGGGGTCCCAAATACATTAGGCTGACATGCAGAGAATATTATTTAAAACTCAATTACATTTATTTTATCTATTGTTTTGTGTATATAATTACACAGTTGACAGCAACATATGTTTATTACAGTTTAAGCCTCACAAAGCAAAAAGTATAGACTGTCTATTTCTATAAATATAAAACAGACAGTGGTAGATGAATAAGATGTGAGGCCCCTAGGCTACACTTTCCGCAGGCTACTCCAACTCCCAAAAGTTTACCATAAAGGTGCATGGTGGGAGGACCGTTCCTGGCATGCCGAGCCTGATGCATCTAGGAAAGGTCAGATCTTGTCTGGCTGCATAATCTTCTACCAGCAAGTATTTGTCCTGATCGGGAGCAGGCATAGCAGCCCAGAAAAAAATAAATTTTTTTAAAGTAATTTAAATAAAAATTGAAAACGCTAGATGGGCCCAATCATTCTGGGCAGGGCCGTAACTACAGAGGAAGCAGACCCTGCAGCTGCTGGCAGGCCCATTAGGTATAGGGGGCCCCCATGAGGCCCTAATTCTTCTACAATTTCAATAAATATTGGTAAAACAGGTCAATCTCTAGACATTTTGGGTGCCTGAAAAAGAATTTGCTGTGGGGCCCAGTAACAGCTACACCATGGATTCTGGGCCCTAATGCTATAGCTTAGAGCAGGGATCCCCAATCTTTTGAATCTTTTGGCAGTAAATCTGGTTTTTACACAACCTAAACTTGCTCCCAAGCCTGGAATTCAAAAATAATCATCTACTTTGAGGCCACTGGGAGCAACATCCAAGAGGTTGGAGAGCAACATGTTGCTCAACAGCTATTGGTTGGGGATCACTGGCCTACAGAGTAGTATATTCATTAATTTGTCTCTGAATACAAATTACACCCACCACCTAAGTAAATAAAAAATACTGGACTAAATATCTTTTGCAGTATTAGCTGGAGATCAAACTCTAAAGACTCAAGTTTTTTTTCCAAAAGTTCACCCCAATAATGCTGCAGAAGTGCTCACAAACAACCTGCACTAGTTGGCTCTTTAGCCTTGATCTTTCCATACGATTAATCAACAAATCTGCTCAATAGGGTTCTGAACATACAGCAAAGGCTATGTCATCTGTTTTAGTTGTTTTTTTTTTCTTCAAATAAATAGTTGTGACAGTGCCTAAAAGTATGCTAAGAACAAACACCTTAGTCCCATATCGGAAAGCATGGGATGGAACTGAAGAATACTGTGGTAGTTCTCTTCAGAATTCCAAGCACTCTATGCAGGTCCCTAACTTTAAAGCCCGCACCTGAACCTTAATGCTACCACCTTTGTGCTTAAAAGGGTTGTTCACCTTTAAATTAACTTTTAGTATGATGTAGAGAGTGATATTGTGAGGCAACTTGCCAGTCGGTTTTCATTTATTATGTGTGGTTTTTGAGTTATTTCATTTTTTATTCAGCAGCTCTCCAGTTTGCAATTTCAGCAATCTGGTTGCTAGGGTCCAAATTAGCCTAGCAACCACTCACTGATTTAAATAAGCCAGTCAGTGACCCCATTTGAAAGCTGGATAGAGTCTACACAACACAACATCTACAGCACACTGTGGCACCTGGCAGGAAGATCAAAGCAGAAATGGACAATTAGCACTCAATTAATCCCAGGCATGCCAGTAAAATCACTGTAAAAATGTGTAGATTAAACCCCTTTCCTTACCACAAGCAGAATACCATAAACACTCTATCTTGGACTTGGATCTGCCTATCTTAATTAGGGCTGACCAGGAGCTGGGAGCAGTGTCCACTGGCAGGTAATGCAGTGCTGTAAGGCAACTTCAGATACCAGCAGCGCCCCCAACTGTGCAGTGTCTGCCTTTACTGATCAAAAGGTAGTCAGTCTCTAGGGAGTTCTAAATTCACAAACGTATTAATAATTCTAAATCAAAAGAATCAATTAAATGATTGAATGTCAACTGAAAATCTTTTTGACTTTTAGCATGTAGAGATGCAACATTGATCAAATCTGGATTAAATGCAATATACCAAGGACAACAAATACATTACTAGGGACAAAACAACAAGGACGCAGACAAACTTCTTGGAAATCAAATTCTATCAGGGTGGTTTTCCAACTTTCTCAAAACAGGTTAGATATGTTGTACCATCTAGAGTAGGGGTGCCCAAAAGGGAGATCGGGATCTACCAGTAGAGCTGGTGATCAGTAGATCTCAAAACACTGTCAACAAACACCTTGTCTAAATCACCCTATAATTTAAATGTTTCTTAATCTTATTTTATGCAATAGATCTGCACAAAATAGTCTGTTGGTGAAGTGAAATGAGAAAAATATACATATAAAAAAATAAAAAACTGAAAATTGCCATATGCATAAGTTGTTGAGAAGTACAAGTCAGGGTTGGGTTATAAAAAAATATCCAAATCTTTGATGATCGTTGGGAGCCGCATCAAATCCATCATCTTCAAATGGAAAGAACATGGTACCACAACAAACCTGCCAAGAGAGGGCCACCCACCAAAACTCACAGACCGGGCAAGGTGGGCATTAAGCAGAGAGGCAGCACAGAGACCAAAGGTTACCCTGAAGGAGTTGCAGAGTTCCACAGCAGAGACTGTAGTATCTGTCCATAGGACCACAAAAAGCCTTACACTCTATAGAGCGTAGCTTTAGCTTTATGGAAGAGTGGCCAGAAAAAAATAAGAAGGCATGTTTTGAGTTTGCCAAAAGGCATGTGGGCGACTCCCCAAATGTATGGAGGAAGGTGCTCTGGTCAGATGAAACTAAAATTGAACTTAGGCCACCAAGGAAAATGCTATGCCTGGCGCAAACCCAACACATCCCATCACCCCAAGAACACCATCACCACAGTGAAACATGGTGGTGGCAACATCATGCTGTGGGGAGGTTTTTCAACAGCAGGGACTGGGAAACTGGTCCGAGTCGAGGGAAAGATGGATGGTGCTAAATGCAGGGATATTCTTGAGCAAAACCTGTGTCAGTCTGCCTGTGATTTAAGACTGGGACAGAGGTTCACTTTCCAGCAGGACAATGAGCCAAAGCATACTGCTAAACTGCAACACTCGAGTGGTTTAAGGGAAAACATTTAAATGTGTTGGAATGGCCTAGTCAAAGTCCAATCCAATTGAGAATATGTGGTCAGACTTAAAGATTGCTGTTCACAAGCGTGAAAACTATCCAACATGAAGGAGCTGGAGCAGTTTTGCCTTGAGGAATTGGCAAAAATCCCAGTAACAAGATGTGGCAAGCTCATAGAGACTTATCCAAAGCGACTTGCAGCTGTAATTGCCGCAAACGGTGGCTCTACAATGTACTGACTTTAGGGGGGGTAATTTTGTCCTATCAAAGTTGTAGGCAGTTTCTGTAAATGAAATGGTGCAAACTCTCAAACAATCCATTTTAATTCCACGTTGTGAGGCAACAATACATGAAAAATGCCAAGAGGTATACTTTTGCAAGGCACTGTATTTACATACAGACCTAATCACAGATTCACATATCTAAAAAAAAAAAATCACCCTGCAGGACATTCCACAACCTCACTGTCCTCCCCATTTTTGCAATTTCTAAAGGGGTTGGAAATTTGTTCTTTTCAAAGAGGTGACACTGAAACAGCTTCTGCCACTGGTAAAGTATTTTGTCTTTACTACCAGAGTGATCTCAGTGGACAGGGCTTTCTGCTTCCCCTGTGCCTGTTTCTGGAGGTGTATTTGTTTCTCACTATCATCCAGTTATCCAAGTTTAAAGGTTTTTTTTGTTGAGCAGGTACAACCAAACTTTTTTACTTGTGAGCCACAAATGTAAAAAAAAGTTGGAGAGCAACAAAAGCATGCAAAAAGTTCCTGAGAGGGCTAATTATAGGCAGTGATTAATTATTGGTAGCCACTATAGCCTACAGGAGGCTCTGTTTGGCAGTACACCTGGTTTTTACGAAACCAGAACTTGCCTCCAAGCAATTCAACAATAAACTCTTGCTTTGAGGCCACTGATAGCAACATGTACTCTAGTACCTTACGTTTATTAGTATAGGTCTGGGACCTGTTATCCAGAATGCTCGGGATCAGGTGTTTTTCCTGATAACATATCTTTTTGTAATTTGGATCTTCATACCTTAAGCCTACTAGAAAATCATTTAAACATTAAATAAACCCAATAGGCTGGCTTTGCATCCAATAAGGATAAATGAAGTCTAAGTTGGGATAAAGTACAACGTACTGCTCTATTATTGCAGAGAAAAGGGAAATCTTTTTTAAAAAATTGGATAATTTGGATAAAATGGAATCTATGGAAGATGGCTTTCTGTAATTTGGCGCTTTCTGGATAACACGCATCTGGATAACTGATTCCATACCTGTAATTGGAGGCATATTTGCCTCCAAACCCATTCATTTTACCTTAGTTTGGATCATATCCAAGATACGGCACTCCGATTTCCGAAGTTATATTACAGAAACCAGTGCCGAACTAGGAGTAGGCTCAAGAAGCACGTTCCTTAGTTTGGATCGTATCCAAGATACGGCACTCCGATTTCCGAAGTCACCCGAAGTTGCCTCACGAGGAAACTTCAGGTGTCTTCGGAAATCAAATCGCTGCTAGTGCATTGTCGTTTTCTCATTATAGCAGGCAGAAGGCAGTTTGGGGAGATTGTCGCCCCGCAGAAGAGGCGATTAGTCGTCAGGCGACCAAATTTCCCCGAATCTGCCAGTGTGCTAAAGCCCTTACAGATAAAAAGGAAATCATTTTAAAATATTTGGATAAAATGGCTATGGGAGGCTATGGGAGACAAACTTCTCGTAATTCGGATAATGGGTTTCCAGATAACAGATCCTATAACTGTAAGCTCTATGTTCAATGTATATGTCCATTTATAATACAGCACTGTGACATATATTGCTGCTTTACAAATACTTAATAATAATAACAGTAAATATTATAAAATAATGTCACAATTTTTGAAAACTCAAAACACCACCCTGAAAGATTAATGGAAGTGTATTGTAATTCTATTCTACTCACCATTCATATTTAAACATGAGCAATTGAATAGCTTTGTTGCATTACAGAATGGGTTTGGGTCCAAACATTCACTAAGCATAACGTCTACAAATTACAGGGGGAAAAAAAACAACACTGTTTTTATGGCTCAATGCAGAAAAGGATCCGGCAAGCAACTATAGGTCATCCAAGACAAAAGGTCAAATGTAAGCTGGTAAAGTCAGAGAAGGCAGAGATAATTAGATTATATAGAGACAGCTGTCATTAGTGTTACAATTGAGCACATTTTGCTAATTTTATAGCATGTGATGCTCTTTGTTGTATTCAAGATGTCAGATGTATTTTATATATTGCTCTTCATTACTACAGTATTTCTGCAAGGGTGTGTGTTCTGCAGGAAGCAAGTAAACAGATCAATACTAGATTTCTTTTTATGTTTATATGGGGCACACTGGACCATGTGCATAAAGCTGTGTTTAAAAAATACAACAAGAATATAAATCTACTTTAGTTATAAAACTCTCTGAATTCAATCTGAGGATTAAACCTGAGCTGGTGAAAAACAATGGTGTAAAATACAGAATAAGGATGGTGAACTATACAATACACACTTATAAATACTGCAATTTATCTATTAGCAATGGATGTTTTCTTAATTTGATATACATCATATAAATTCATGTGCAATGAGAACTGCTATTCATTTTACACCATATACAACATTTTCTAAAAAAAAAATGTGCTTAAATTATAGACACCAGTGCCGAACTAGGAGTAGGCTGAAGAAGCACGTTTCTTCCCTTTTACCTATCCCTTGTAGGGCATACCTCCTAAAATTTTGGAAATAGAAAGAGGGACAAAAAGATTTGTTGCACGGCGAAAATGGTCTGGCCACGCCCATTTTTGTTGGCACACCCCCTAATTACCAAATACCAATTTTTTCAAAATTTGGCAGGTTATGAATGTTTGAACACATTTCTGTGGTTTTTAGGAGTTATTAGTTTTGCTAATGAAGGTGAATTGCCCTTTAAGCTGCAAGTCACAGTTTCCCCAAGAGGCCAGCTTATCTTAAATTGTTACAATAGTTTCTTTGCTTATCTTAAATAGTTACAAAAGTAACAAAAGTGCACCTGCCACATATTCTGTCAAAAGCCAATTAAGTTAGAAACGTTGTATTTGTTTCTGGCTGTTCAGTGCAGGAGATCACATACACGCTAGTGATATGCGGGCCGACCCGATACCCGCAGGACCCGCGGTTTGAGCTGTTTCTGTTCGACCTCGCACTGCTCCTCATGATTGGCGGGCGGGTGCGGGTTGAGCTCTTCTCCTGCTCTCCATGCCCGCCACATTCAAATGCCGGCTTCCGACTTCCGGTTTTATAGTTTTGTGTCTGCTCGCCCCGCCCCTTTTGTGACATCATCAGTGGGGGCGGGTCTATAAAAGGACCCTGGAAGCGCGGGTGTGGGCGGGCGCAGGTTTGAGCAGGGCGGGTTATGAAAACCCTGACCCGCATATCACTAATACACGCATGGACGGGGAAAGAAACCCGCAGTGCCAGGGATGCACACCCAGCCTGGTCCGACCCTGATAAACACCTAAATTTATATGTCATTAAAGCATTCCAACCCAAACCTGTAATTCAGACTTGCCTTATCAACAATCAGTCATATCTGTCTCCAGCATACGCAAAAAAGATTGAATCACTTCAGTTTATAAATCCCAGAATTCTACCAAATAGTTTGAAGGTGTTTACCAAATGTATATATGAGTGAATATCCAAATACAGTAATATTTTCCCAAAAAGGAAAACAAGTTAAGTATAAAACAAGTCTAAGCTGGACAGCGCAACATGGCAATTTAGAAAGGCATTAATGATTTAGCACTTGTTGGGCTAGAAGTTAAAGTATGGGATCGGTTATCAAGAAAGCTCTGAATTATGGGAAGGCCATCTCCCATAGACTCCGTTATAGCCATATAACAGATTTTTGTTAAAATTATTTTCTTTTTCTCAATAATAATAACAATAATAAATAATAATAATAATAAAACAGTCCATTGTGCTTGACCCAAAATAAGATAAACTTAATCCTTATTGGCAGCAAAACAGTCCTGTTGGGTTTATTCAATAATTAAATTATTTTTAAGTAGACTTAGGGCTGAACTCCACGTGACGATACAGTGTGATGTGCCACGCGGCAAGTTGGAGGTGCCAAATACAGTATATTGGGAGTGTAGAAACACTGCAGGTGCAAACTACATGTATCCAACACAACACGACTGCCTTATGTGAACACCACGTCGCGTCTTCATCTGACAGTTGTGTTGTGTGTGGTTTGTCTCTGCAATGTTTCTATCACTCCCATTATATTCAGCGCCTCCGACTTGTCACATCCATCTCGCCGCCACGCAAAGCATCACACCGGATCGTCCCGTGGAGTTCAACAAATGACAAAGAGAGGCTTATAAGGGAAACAACATGCTTCAAAAGCAGCAGACTGCACAACCTGAACACAAGTAGCTGTAAAAAAACTATATATATATATATATATATATATAAATATAAATATATATATATATATATATATATTGTGAATAAAGTACCCCCTCTTGTAAATTGTAAGGATATTATAAGTTACCGAGGAGTTTCATGACCATATAAAAACACGAGGCCGAAGGTCATGGAACTCCGAGGTAACTTCTAATATCCTCATATTTTGTAACAGGTACTTCATTTATTATAATACACAAGTATCAGTGAGTCATGTGACAGAAATGACATCAGAACTCACCATTTATAAGGATATAATTTACAAGATATTCATGGCTTTCGTGAGAGAGAGATTCTGCATATAATGAATTTCCCCAGTGTGGACGTAAAAGACGTGACTGGCAATCTATATATGCTGTTATGAGGGGTTGCTTAAAGCTGCTTTAATTGGGACCATCGGAAGTACTGGAAATGTCAGAGCATGTTCTTAAACTTGGTCCAGCCATTGCCGAATTTCATGAAGGAAAATTACCTCTTCAGAAAGCACAACAATCAACAATACAATGAGTGTGTATGCTCAGCCAAAATGAATGGCCCAACATACCAAATTGTATAGGGAGCAAAGGTGTCAATGTTGGCTTTCACACATGCAACTGGGAACATAAAGACATGGGACAGGTATGGGATCAGTTATCTGGAAAGCCTTTACACTTAATTTATTAATTCCCATTTTAAAAACGATTTCCTTAAAAATAAGCTCCTGCTTTGAGGCCACTGGGAGCAACATCCAAGGGGTTGGTGAGCAACATGTTGCTCCAGATGGCACTGACTGAGCATTTTCACTTGATCTACCTGTATTAATATCATAATATTATATGAAGATATAATTAATCTTTATTGGAAGCAGACTATTGGGTCCCGTGTATTCCAGATAATAGGTCCCATACCTTTGCACAAACCCACCCAATTGATGAGTTTCAGGCTCACGCAAAACTAGTTAACAAGTTCAGTGTTGCAAGTCCAGGCAAAGGGCTAAAGCAGGCACAGAGCAATGAAGTGCCAGGAACAGGCCAAAAAGCAATACCTAAATATACTAAAAACTTATCTCCCTACTCTAGCCATCTTCTATTCGAACATATTCAAGCCTCTCATTGTAACTACTGCCTGGTTACTAGGGTTAATTAGACCCTAAGCAACAAGGTGACTGTGAAAGAGACTGGAAAACTGAAGAGGCGGACAACTGCTGGACAAAAATAGAATATATTTTTTTTTAAAAAAACCCAGAAAAAACCCCCCAAAAAATAAATGCAGCCCAACTATAGTCTTAAATATCACGCTCTATAGCAGACAAAGTGTTAATATAAAGACAAACACCCCTTTAAAACCAGAAACTTAGCATACCTTTTGCATACAGAGACATATTTACCTAATTTGGAGTAATCAAAATGTAATTTTCTAGTCATTTATTTTGTAGTTTTCTAAGATCAAGTTAGTAGTGTACTTTTTTACCTTGCGTTTAGATAGTCGAAAGCATGCTAATTTCTGGTGTGGTGCAGTGGGGTTTTGATCTAAACAAGTCGGGAATCTACATAAAACTGGTCTTTCTGTAATTTGGATCCTAACAGGATTGTTTTGTCTCCAATAAGGATTAATTATATCTTAGTTGGGATCAAGTACAAGCTATGTAATAAAATGTTACGTGAAAAATGTATATGAAAAATTTGCCTATAAAATGTTAAAGGAGAACTAAAGCCTAACTAAAGAAGTAGGTAGAAATGTTGTACATTATGTTTTGGGCTTCTGTATCAGCCCAAGGCAACCACAGCCCTTTAGTAGTAAAGATCCGTGTTTCCAAATATGCCCCAGTAGTTCCCACTCTTTTTCAATATTAGGCTGATTAGTAATTAATACTGATAATTACTACATGGCAGCAAAGAAACCAATGCAATTAGCATTAGAAATTAAAAGTCAGCCCTGTAGTATCAGTTTATATAACAGACCAATCTCATTTTCTGCTTGATAATTAGTAACAACCCCTAAGCTTAGCTTCTCAACAGCTGCTCAGAGCCCACTGAGCATGTGAGTGTCACAGACACTTTCCAAGATGGTGACCCCCTGTGACAAGTTTGAAGTCCTGGGTCATTGCTACTACTGACAAGCTGAAACTTTAGTCTGGTATAAGTTAAATAAGTTAATTATATAAAATATGGCATTTTTAGACACATTCATTTCCAGGGTTTAGTTCTCATTTAAAACATGGACTTGGTACATTAAGGGTCAACAGAAAGCCATTTCAGCTTTGTTGGTAAACTTTTCGCCCTGGGTCAGACTAGCACATTGGGGGCCCCTGGGGGCTGCAAAGCAAAGGGCCCTCCTGGTAGTCACCAGGGCCACGCGCATGCACGAACGTACGAAAGACCTGCCGCTCGATGGACGCTGACGAGGCAGCTGATCAGGGAACCTATGAGGGTCAGGGCCCGCCAGGTATTTTCCCAGTGCCCCGTCTGCCCAGTCCGACCCTGTTTTCGCTTAAAGAGGGTAAATCTACGCCCCAAAAGCTTGCTGTGTTTATGATAAACAGCACGAACAGCAGAAGACTACTGCCTGCATTGTAAGAAAAACAATAGGACTGTATTCCTTATGGAATCTTTTCAGCTAAACAAAGCAGGAAGTGGTGCAGAATTGGGGCAAAACAACATAATTCACAGAATGAAAACAGGCCCATAGGATATTTCATAAAAGTTGCCCAAATTCTTCATTTAACCTGTGGGAAAGTGGACACCCACGTGTCTCAAGCAAAAGAACAAGGGCATAGCCAAGCAATTTCACCAAAACAGGTCACGGGTAAAGCCATCCACCATTTGTAAACCTTACTTTCGAAGCCCAGGGCTGCAGACAGTTGGCATAGCATCTTACAAGGAATGCCATATTTCAAAGTTTCCTTTGGCCAGAAGCATCCAGAATAGATGGGATAATTCCAGTTTCTTCTCACACTAGATACGGTGGGTGTTCCTTCCTAGGAAATGTAACCGGGCAGCAGATGGTCCTTGCAGAGAGGCAGCAAGTCCTGCACTTAGGAAAGGATGCAGTATGTCACGCAGAGGCTTTTCCATTCAATTGCTCGTGCCATAAAGCCTCCAAATAAATGACGGTGTTCCCAGACAATGCAATAAGCCCACTGCAGAATCTACATTGCTTATGTTAAACTCCCCTCTTCACGAGTGCGACGGTCTCTCTCTTGCAGAATTCCGGATCCAAATTACAGATGTCAAGTTTCCTCTTTTTTTTCAGATATTTTCTATAGAGGTGTTCAGCCTATTCTGCATCAAGTGGCTGCAAAGAGAGCACTTCTGTCCCATTTGCATTCAAATAAAAGCATTAACATGCTTTAAAAAAAAAAGGTCTAGTTAATCTCAATTAAATAAATAAAATGCTCTGTTTACAACGGCTGAAAGGGAGAAGTCCCGAGTCTTACTACAGTCTCTCTTTTCTCTCTCTCTTGCTTGCATCTCTCAGTAGGTCCCTTAGGAGCAGGCGGCATCGATTGGATGAACGCAGCAAGATGAAATATCTAATGGGGAGGGGAGCCTGGCTAAAAGGATGACATCACCTGTACAGAAAGCCTTTAGTGGCTGCATTAGATCAATTCAGCCAACAGAGCATCTTTAAGGCACCTAATAACCTACCAAAAATAGATAGTGCAGCAAAACATGCTCGTTTTAGGGCTGAAATATGACGTTTATGATCCAAAGAATATTATAAAATATATACGGCACCAATTGAGCAGTTTTTTTTTCCTGCCCCAAAATATACATACTGTATTTGTAATAATGATTTTTGCCATGGAGAGGGAATGTATCAAAAACAAATTATAAATGGGGGAAAAGGGATATCTGGAAGCTGCTGCATTAATAAAAGTTCAAAATATCCCGGCCCCCAGGAGCAGAATAATTTAAAACAGTAGAGCAAATGTCAACAGTGGGGCAAATCATAATGGATCCAAGGCAGTGTCTGACTGGGCCAGCGGGACACCGGGAAAAACCTGGTTGGCCTGCTAGCCCAGACCCGGCTTCAGACCTCAAACCCTGGCCCCCAGCAGGGCTGAAAGAAAAAGAAGGTAGGTGCGAGGGGCTAGAGCCTCGGGCAGGGGGGCCGGAGCCTCGGGAAGAGGGTCCAGAGCATCGGGCCTTTCGACTATCTAAACGCAAGGTAAAAAAGAATGCCACTAACTTGACCTTAGAAAACTACAAAAAAATTACTAGAAAATTTCACATTCTAATTACTCCAAAATAGGTAAATATGTTTCTGTACACAAAAGGCTATGCTAATTTTGCAGTTTTAAAGGGTTGTTTGTCTTTATAGTAACACTTTGTCTGTTATAGAGAGTGATATTAGAGACTATAGTTGGGCTGTATTTTTTTTTTTGTCCAGCAGTTGTCCACCTCTTCAGTTCCCCAGTCTCTTCCACAGCCACCTTATTGCTAGGGTCTAATTTACCCTAGTAACCAGGCACTAGTTTGAATGAGAGGCTTGAATATGGTTGAATAGGAGATGGCCTGAGTAGGGAGTTAAATAAGTTATCAGGCAGAGGGGCAGGAGCCCCTCAGGGAGGGGGACAGAAGGCACTTTGGAGTCCGGAGGTGGTGGTGAGCCCTGAGGTAGCAGCCCTGGTGGGCCCCAGGGCCCCCAGTCAGACACTGATCAAAGGACAATTTTTTTTTGGTTTGTTTGCTTGTACAAATATAGTATCCAGCATTAGTTATCCAAAAAAGCTCCAAATTACAGTAAGGCCATCTCCCATAAACTCCATTTTAATCATTTAACACAGATTTGTAAAAATGATTTCCTTTTTCTCCAAGTAATAAAATAGTAATTTGTACTTGAGCCAAACAAAGATATAATTAAAAACCAGCCTATTGGTATTTACTGTTTGACCGATTTTCTAGTAGACAAGGTCTGAAGATCCAAATACCCGGTCCCAAGCATTCAAGATAACAGATCCCATGCACCAGTACGTCTTTTTTTACATTATGAATAGAACTGGTGCTTTTCATAACTGCAGGATCTCAGCAGAGAGACAAAGGCTTTTTTTACTGATACAAGAGCAATTTCAAGTGTAATAGCCACGTTTTTTTCCCCCACAATGAAGCGTTTTTACCCCAGAATTCTGGCATCATTGCAGACACAACAAGCACTTCTCTTGATGTAACTGTGTGCGACACAACTATGCGTGCACTTCACTGCAAATCTGGCACACTTGAGAATGTTTTCAAAGTCTGTCTGGTGTCGTTTCTGATGTTTGATGGCATCATTTCAGGTGTTTGGCATGCGAGGGACAAGTGCACAGATTGACATAGGGCACTTGATAGGTCCAGGGTTCCCCTGCACCAACTGACACAGCAGTGCTTAATTCTGAATCAAAGGCAGGAAAGACTGAGCGGTGCTGATTGAAGTGGGCGGCGCATTTTTTGAAACAAATACCATTAAAGAAGAAGGAAAGCTACGGAGGCATTTTATTTCCAATAGATAAGCTGCATTAGGGCAAGCTAGAATGCTATATTTATTCTGTAGAATGTTTTACCATACCTGAGTTAAAAAATCTAGATGTTCTTGGTTTGTTTGGATAGCAGCTGCAGTATTAGCTTGGTGTGACATCATTTCCTGCCTGCGTCTCTCCCTGCTCACTTATAGCTCTGGGCTCAGATTACTACAGAGATGGGAAGAGGAGCAAACTGAGCACGCTCACGCCTGGGGCAACAAGGTTTAAAGGAGAAGGAAAGCTCTAAAGGTGGCCATACACGGGCCGATAAAAGCTGCCGACAGACCGTGTCGGCAGCTTATTGGCCCGTGTAGGGGGGCCCCCGACGGGCTTCCCCGATCGAGATCTGGCCGAAAGTCGGCCAGATCTCGATCGGATGGGTTTAAAAATCCCGTCGGATCGCAGCCGCATCTGTTTGTTGATGCGGTCCCGCGATCCGACCGCCCGTTTGTGAATGCTAGGATCCGATCGTTGGGCCCTAGGGCCCACGATCGGATCTGCCCGATATTGCCCACCTCAAGGTGGGAATATCGGAGGGAGATCCGCTCGTTTGGCGACATCGCCAAACGAGCGCATCTATCCATGTATGGCTACCTTAAGATGGTTTATTGTCAACAGATTAGCCTCAATAGTGCAAGCTAGCTCTAGACACTGTCTCTGTTTGTTTAGGATAGAAGATGCCATATAAACTTGGTGTCCCACACAAGAATGAAGCACTCACCTCCGTTTCTTTTCCCTTTTGGGACCAGGTGCTTGGCAGCCAATTTCCCACTCTGCCATGGGTTTCAAATCATATGCAATATCCAACAGACCGCAGCACACTGACACGTTGTTTCTGTCAACTTTCTTTGTGATTTATTGGCTCATTCTCAGTAGACAAAATAATGCGACGTTTCGAGTCACACAGGACTCTTTATCTTTTAAGTTCACAGAAACAACGTGTCAGTGTGCTGCGGTCTGTTGGATATTGCATATAAACTTGGTGTGACATCATTTCCTGCCTCTCCCTGCTCACTTACAGCTCTTAGCTCAGATTACAGCAGGGATGGGAGGAGGGAGGGGGAGAGGAGCAAACTGAGCATGCTCAAGCCCTGCCCTGGAGGTTTATGCTGAAAACAGGAAGTCTGATACAGAAGCCCATGTATACACAATAGAAGGAAAGAAATGTTGTGTTTCTTTTGACAGAGGACTCAGAGCAGCATTACTTTAAGGGTTTACTGGTATATTTAGGTGGACCTTTCTGACAAGGCTGACAGTTTTAACCTTTCCTTCTCCTTGAACAAAAGTGTTCTTGAGTGCAACTCACTGCGGGGGAAACTTGAAGTCGCCACCGTAATTGCAGATGTAAATGAGCCCTCGTGTTTTTCATGCGGAGTACCAGAGTTCCAGTGTTGAAGTCACAAGAGGAAATGATACAACAGTTTGCAATGCTCAATATTAAACACAACTGCACTCGAACTTTGATAGAAATTGGAAGCAATTCCACTGAAAGTTCTGGAATTTCCGGTGTTGGGCAAGAGACTGACACCCTCGCTTTGCCATAAATCGAATGCAATTATGATGAAAGTTCCAAGCCCATTTGAGGCAATTTCCGCTGTGTGGCACCAGAGCGACCCATTTGTCCTATTTTTTAGACTCAAGAGTGCTGCGGCTTTTGATGTAGGGCTTTGAGAGAACACTAGCGCTAGCGCTTGATCCAGAGGTGGCAGTAGCTCCAGGGTTCCTTTAAGTCAATAGGTGCAACTGCAGTTGTGGTAGAAAGTGAGACCTATAATGTATTGCACAGATACTGTTTATACAAGAAGTTTCAAAAGATTTCCATTTCACAAACAATTTGTTAAGAATAACAAATGCCCCGTGGCAGGAATGTTCTATACATATTCCCACTGGACCATGGGTGTTATGAATATTACTTTCCTTTATTTCCTTTTGGAACCGAACCTCAAACACGAAGGTGGATGCGCTTGAAGGCAGGGACCCATTGGTTAAGGACTGCATCAACATACTGATGGTGTTCTTGCTCAAACTTGATCAACAGAAAGATTTTCAGTCACACACCAGTTGAACAGCCTTTCAGTATGCCCCCATACACAGTCCGCCTGGATGGGGTCAAGTAGACCGCTTTTAATGCCAAATTTCCAAAGCAAATATGGTGGGCAACCCATGTACCACAAGTATATCCTTAATTTCAGAACTAAACATACCCAAAGTAATTGTAAATTTCCAATACTGTTACAAGACATGAAATGTAAAAAAGGCTGAAGAATGACGGGTCTTGCAGTAAAACAGAGCACACAGCAACATTGTTTTTGCATGAAAAACAAATAGAATTTTAAGCAAATATTCAGTGGCTAGTTGTCAACATAATTGCAATTGAAACCAGTGTCTGTCTGGCTGCTCACATTTTCTGCAGTTGTACAAATACAAATAATGGTACAAATACAAATAATGGTAATTCTTCATTTGCATTTACTGACAGACAATTTTTGAACATTTTATAGTATTCAGTTTTAAAGGGGTTGTTTGCCTTTGAGATAACTTTTAGTATAATGTAGAGAGTGATATTCTGAGATAATTTGCAATTGGTTTTCATTTTTAATTACTTGTGTTTTTTAAGTTATTTATCTTTTTATTCAGCAGCTCTTCAATTTGCATTTTAAGCAATCTGGTAACTAGGGCCCAAATTACCCTAGTAACCATGCACTGATTTTAATAAGAGACTGGAATATGAATAGGAGAGAGTCTGAATAGAAGGGTCAGCAATAAAAAGTAGCAATCACAATACATTTGTAGCCTTACAGAGCATTTGTGTTTTTAGAAGGGGTCAGCGACGCCCATTTGAAAGCTGCAAAGAATTGGAAGAAAAAGACACAACTATAAAAAATAAATAATGGAAACCAATTGAAAAGTTTCTTCGAATTAGTCGTTCTATAACATACAAAAAGTTACTTTAAAGGTGAACCACCCCTTTAGGGGCATGTCCTGGGGAAGAATTGTATTTTAATATATTTATACTATATTTTTTATCTATATTTATATTTTTAATATCACAAAGTAGAAATTAGTGTTCTGCTTATAAAGAAAAATACAACCAACTGCCTTGACCCTTGCATTTCCAGCATAAACATTTTTCATGCACTTCAGCTACTGCAAAATCAACATATTGAGTTTTAAGCCCAGTAAGAGTGTCATGAAGTGCATTCACCCCAGAAAACAATGGATTATTAGAGAGTTCACATGTTGATGATTCAGCTAAAATCAAAATGTCTTTCTGCACCAAACTAACAAATGGCAAAACTTGCGTTTTCATGAAATTTCAGAAAATCGACTTGAGGCGATATTCAGCATATAATCGCTCATCCGAATTTATTAGATGCCAAGATAAAATATGAATTCTAGGCGTCTTCTGAACAGCTTGATGTGTAGGGATTTTTAATACAGTTGGTAAATCATATGCTCATCCAAGAAAACATTTGTTTCTATTTCAAATGTTTAAACTGCAAATCACTGCTAAAGCTTTCACCTGCAACTACTTATGTATGAAGGTAAAACACTGTAAATATGAAAGCCATGGGGGTCTTCTGAATAGTTTGACGCCTGATATGTATAGAATTATCTAAGTATGTGAGCTGAAGAGGGCATTGATACTTAGCAATTATTAATTTATTTGTAGGTGCTCTAATACTCCCATTTTCAATTCAAAACTACTGACCAGTTAATAAAAAAAATAGGGCAAACGAGAACAAAATATACAAACAAAACACTTGCAGATTGCCTACACCATACTAGAATTTTAAAGAGAACAACTCTAAAACAAATCCAACCTTCGACATGTAAAATTATATAGTACAATACAGGTACGGGACCTGTTATCCAGAATGCTCAGGACCTGGGGTTTTCCGGTTAACGAGTCTTTCCGTAATTTGAATCTTCATACCTTATTTCTATTAGAAAATCATTTAAACATGAAATAACCCCAAAAGGCTGGTTTTGCTTCCAATGAGGATTAATTATATCTTAAGATGGCCATACACAGAGAGATCCGCTCATTTTGCAATGTCGCAATGAGCGGATCTCTCCCTGATGTGTCCACCTTGACGTGGGCGATATTGGACTGATTCGATAGTGGGCCATAGGGCCCAATGATTAGATCATAATGTAGGACTACAGGCGAACAGATTTTTCACCCTGCACAATAGACATCTTGCCGACTTTCAGACAGATATCATTCGGGGAAGCCCGTCGGAGGGCCCCATACACGGGCCAATAAGCTGCTAAGTCTGTCAGCAGCTTTTATTGGCCCGTGTATGGCCACCTTAAATTTGTAGCAAGTACAATGTACTGTTTTATTATTACTGAGAAAAGGGAAATCATTTTTACAAATTTGGATTATAATGGAGTCTATGGGGGACAGCCTTTCGTAATTCAGATCTTTCTGGATAACGGGTTTCCGGATAACGGATCCCATACCTGTACTGTTAATGCTGGCATATAGGACACAAGTCATACCCGTGCATCCAATGCCTAAATGTTCACCCACATGGACACAGAATTTTCAAATATTATATTTTATATTTCAGCAAATATGGCACATCCTCTGGAATTCCCCCAGGAGAATATCTTAGCAATACAGTAAATGCATTCTTTATAATACTAATGCTGATGGAGTGCTGTTTGCCATTAGAAACATACTGGGATAACTAGTAATGCATTTTCCCACTGTACTAACATATGAATAAGTGAGGAAGCCCTCAAGAATGATTCAAGGAAACATAGGTGAAAAGCCGAGGGTGGGACTTCTAGAGATATTTACCCTGCCACATGCAGGGTTTGGCAAGGAGCCGTGAGACATGAGAAATTCTTTGGTTAGATGAGGATTTTGGCATAATAGGGGTAAATGGTGGTAGAGATTTTGATGGTGGTTTACAATATCTAACTGGGGTGTCTGAGGCTGCTGACTAGGGCCAGCGGTCGCCAGCGGCAGCTCCTCTATACGGCAGCAAAAGGCCACTTCCTCACATAAAGGAGAACTGAATTCTAAAAATAAACATGGCAGAAATACTGTATTTTATACAGACCTTACTGCACCAGTCTGAAGTTTCCGAATCTCTAGAACAGTAATAACTCAGGCCTACAAACTTGTCACAGGAACTCCCCATCTTGGATTTTGTTAGAAGTGTCCGTGACACTCACATGTGCTCTGAGCTAAGATTTGCAATTATCGCAAATTATATCGCAAAGAAGCTCGTTACAGGGCTGATTACTAATTTATGATGCTAATTGCACTGGTTTCAGAGCCACCATGTACTAATAATCTCAGTTTGTTAATATATATGCAGTATATTGGCAGCCCCTATGGTCAGTAAGTGACAGCAGCAAAGAGCATGTGCAGCGAATCAGCAGAAGAGAAGATTGGGAGCTACTTGGGCAGCTTTGGAGGAACAGATCACGCTATAGGCTTGTGCTTGCATTGGGCTGGTTAAAAAAAAAAAAAAATCGCAATTTAGTATTGGGTAAAACAGAGCAATTACATTGAAAACCTTAAAGGAGACCTTTTGCGTAAAAACACATTATACTCATTTAGATATAGAAGAATTGTGCTTTAAAAAGTAGTGTTTCCGGCGGATTTATTGAATATTTCTGCAAAAACCCTACTAGTCCCTCACTTCCTGCTCCCTGAATTCCCAGGCTGTGCAGGGGAGGCACCCAATTCGAAGCTAGCAGGACCTGATAGGGAACTGAAGCCTGTCTGTGCTTGTGTGATTGCAGGGCTGTGATTGGCTGTCCCCCTCCTATTGTGCTTCTGGCAGGGACCGTTAGGACACGCTCACCCCTCATTTGAAACACAGACAGGGACCAGAGAACATCTATAGGGAGCTCTGATAAAGGGGCTATTTTTAAAGGGATCCTGTCATCGGAAAACATGTTTTTTTCAAACGCATCAGTTAATAGTGCTACTCCAGCAGAATTCTGCAATACGTTTCTATTTCTCAAAAGAGCAAACAGATTTTTTTATATTCAATTTTGAAATCTGACATGGGGCTAGACATTTTGTCAATTTCCCAGCTGCCCCTGATCATGTGACTTGTGCCTGCACTTTAGGAGAGAAATGCTTTCTGGCAGGCTGCTGTTTTTCCTTCTCAATGTAACTGAATGTGTCTCAGTGGGACATGGGTTTTTACTATTTAGTGCTGTTCTTAGATCTACCAGGCAGTTGTTATCTTGTGTTAGGGAGCTGCTATCTGGTTACCTTCCCATTGTTCTTTTGTTTGGCTGCTTGGGGGAAAAAAGGGAGGGGGTAATATCACTTTAAAGTGGACCCGTCACCCAGACATAAAAATCTGTTTAATAAAAGTCCTTTTTAAATTAAATATGTAATCCAATTTCTTTTTTTTATTAAACCATTCATAGCTATTGTAAACTCATTTAAAAATATCAGCTGTCAATCAAATATTGCCTACCCCGCCTTTATGCCTAGGCATAGAGGCGGGGCAAGCAATTACTTTCACTTTCCATTCAGCACTTCCTAGATGTCACCGCTCTCCCTACATTCCCCCAGCTCTCTTATTGATTTAATTGTGTAACCAGGGCATGGGGATGGACATTGGGTCCCTGTCCCCTGGTGCACAAACAAGATTCTGAGATGATACAAGGCTTGCCTTTATAACAGTGGCCACAAAATGGCTCCTTCCTGGTTGCTATAATTATGAATTCCCAGACTGATGGAAACAATATTGAAATAATTTATACAGTGTAATTAAAATTAATTTTGCTTCACTAACATGATAAAATAGGATTTGGAATAATTTTGTTTAGGTGACTTTGCAGTAATTTTGCAGTAAAGAGTGATTGAAGTTTATCAGAGCACATGACTTGGGGCAGCTGGGAAATTGACAATATGTCTAGCCCCATGTCAGATTTCAAAATTGAATATAAAAAAATCTGTTTGCCCTTGTGATAAATGGTTTTTAGTGCAGAATTCTGCTGGAGCAGCACTATTAACTGATTCATTTTGAGAAAAAAAAATGTTTTCCCATGACAGTATCCCTTTAAAGATAATATTAATTTTAAGCACCATGTAAAAGCAACACCATACTCATAATTGCCTACATTTTTAATTTATCCTATATGTCTCCTTTAATTTCAACTTGATGATGATCTATTATGTAAAAATCACACTGGTACAAACATATAGTATTGTGATTTTCAATTTATTTAAGAATCTTATGCTTTATTAGCCCCACCAAAGCTCCAACCACTGATGTCACTGAACTAACAGACCTATAGTAAAGTAAAGTGTAATCATGTCCTCTCGCAAGTGTCTTTTTTTTCCCAGAGAGAACAACCCCAACCATGACAGTCTACACTCATCTCTCTAATCAGTTTAGTTGCACATCATTGCACTCTCTTCAGCTCATTTATATCCTTCTTAAAGGAGAACCAAACCCTTCATATTAAAATCCCCTACCCCCCTACCCTACATGGGCCCCCTTCCCTGCCACCCCAGCCTAGGTGTTTCCCTCAGTAAATGACCCTAACGCTTACCTTACTCCTCGTTGCAGATTCAGCACTTTGGAGTTCACGGGTGCCATCTTATTCTCTTCGGTAATCTTCGGGTCTGGAGCTTCTGCAATTTCCGTCACTTTCGGCGCATGTGCAGTTGTAAAAAACCGGAAGACTACCCCAACTGTGCATGCGCCGTTGCGGCGCTTACTTCACGAAGATTACCGAAGAGATGATGCCCGTGAACTCTGATGCACTGAATCTGCAACGAGGGGTAAGTAAAGAGTTAGGGGCATTTACCGATGGTAACACATAGGCTGGGGGGAAGGGAATAGGGTGGTCTATGTAGGGTAGGGGATTTTCATATAAAGGGTTTGGTTCTCCTTTAAGGACTTGAGTCCAAAATGGAACCTCATACTCTAGATGAGGCCTTACCGAGGACCTATAAAGAGGCAAAAAATTTTATGCAAGACAGAACTTTATTTGCTTTAGTGGTCACAGTATGACACTGCCTGAAATTAAATGCCTTTTTATCTACAGAAACCCCTAGATCCTCCTGTAGAAAAACTTATTTAATCAGGTTCATAATGTTGATTTCCAAAACTGTATTGTGTGCTAGGGACAATGTATGGTTTTGCAGGAGCTAAGGTGACATTCATCTCAGTTCCTTAAGAGTGATAGGATATTGCACACTGTTTGCCTTCCAAAACTTATCTTAGGTATTTTGATTTCTGGTAAGGTTCTTTGAAGATTCAGTTCTTTACTGTATTCAGTTTTTAACACTTCAATTAGAAATCACTGTAAAAAGAAACATTTGTGGTACTGGTGCACTTGGGAGACAAAGGGCTTTCTAAACTAAATTGGTTAGAGGGACGGAAGACTTAAATTATGAGGGTAGACTGTCAAGGTTGGGGTTGTTTTCTCTGGAAAAAAGGCGCTTGCGAGGGGACATGATTACACTTTACAAGTACATTAGAGGACATTATAGACAAATGGCAGGGGACCTTTTTACCCATAAAGTGGATCACCGTACCAGAGGCCACCCCTTTAGAAGAAAAGAACTTTCATTTGAAGCAACATAGGGGGTTCTTCACAGTCAGGACAGTGAGGTTGTGGAATGCACTGCCGGGTGATGTTGTGATGGCTGATTCAGTTAATGCCTTTAAGAATGGCTTGGATGATTTTTTGGACAGACATAATATCAAAGGCTATTGTGATACTAAGCTCTATAGTTAGTATAGATATGGGTATATAGAATTTAATTAAAAGTAGAGAGGGGTGTATGTATGGATGCTGGGTTTTCATTTGGAGGGGTTGAACTTGATGGACTTTGTCTTTTTTCAACCCAATTTAACTATGTAACTATGTAAATGAGTTGTATTTCAGCATAACCTGTCATCTAAAGACATGATAAAATATTTCATTATTTTACATATTTGTTAACATAGAATCTTTCTTTACCCCTTTATTATTACAATCTAGTCAAGTTCACTTGCTACTAAAATTATAATTTAATTATATCACGAACAATAGGTTTTAATAAGGTGCATGTGTCTGAACTGTTTTCAGACCTCTCTTGAGTTTCATGCTCAATATTTATACATTTATAATAAATTTTTCTGGTTATAACATGGATCATTTTTAATGACTTGAGATAGCATATCTAAACAGCACTTGTCGCCAACACACAGTGCTGAAATCTTTTAGAATTTAAATGAAAATATGATCCATCCCTAGGGAAAATGAAGGGTAAGGGAAGGCTGGTATAAAAGCTCCTATTATGTCACTGTCTAAATTTAGAACCAGAAAGAGAGAACAGTAAAATTGGCAGGCTCTTTTCTCAGGGGCGTCAACATTAAACCTTCCTCGGGGATCTCCAAATTGAAAAAAATAATAACTGTTTTTAAGTATAGAAATTTAGATAAAAATAAACACTATACTTGCATAAACCTACATACATTAAGCTATAAATTAATCATGCCAAGATTTATTTTATAATTTTGGACATAAAGGGGCATGTTTACTAACATTGGAGATAAATATCTGGAGAGATTTCTGGAGATGTTGCCCATAGCAACCAATCAGATCTTTGCTTTTGTTTTCTAACTTGGCTGTGGCTGTTTAAATCTAATTGCTGATTGGTTGCCATGGGCAACATCTCCAGAAATCTCTCCAGATATTTATCTCCAATGTTAGTAAACATGCCCCAAAACATTTATTTTTGAATTCCAGGCTTGGAGGCAAGTTTTTGTTGCATAAAAACCAGATGTACTGCCAAACAGAGTCTCCTGTAGGCTGCCAGTCCAGATAGGGGTTAGCAAATGCCAATTACATCTCATATTTTTCGTCTGTAGGAAACGTTTGCATGATTATGTTGCTCTCTAACTTTTTTTACATTAAAATTTGGTTTATGGTAAAAAAAAAAAAAAAGTTGAGGACTAGAGTTGCCATCTTTCTCCGCTGATAACTCCAGGCTGGGCTGTGATTTAACAGTGGTCTGCCTGATGATGTGGCTGGGAGGGCCAATGAGGTGTCGGGGGTGGGCCGCTGATGTCAGGGGCGGGGTTATGATGTGGCCAACGGCCGATTGCCACATCGTATTTGGAATACCACCAAAGCAATTTTGACCCAGAAGCCCTTTAAAATAACGAGCTATCCAGGTCAAAACCTATTGGGAACCCCTCCCTGTCATTTTGTATACATGGCCCAGTGTACATAGCAGTATAAATGGCACATACAGTGCTAACCTGCATAGGTTACACCTCTAGAAAACATAGTACATGCAGTAAAAATACATTGCTAACCCTTTCAGTGCCAGAAAAATGTTGTACAGGTGAGGAATCCCTTATCCAAAATCTGTTTTTCCAGAAAGCTCGAAATTACGTTAAGGCCATCTCCCACAGTGTTCATTTTTAGAAAATAATTTGAATTCTAATTAATCATGTTTTCCTCTGTTATATTTAAATAGAACCTCAAAATTATTAGGCTGCATAAATCCACATTGGTGGCAAAAAAAAAAAAACTTATTGGGTTTATATAATGTTTAAAGATGTCTACTAAAGGTATGGAAATCCATATTATGGAAAGGCCTCCATATTCAGGGTCCCACGCATTCCAGATAATAGATCCCATTCCCGTTCAGTTATGTATACTTCCAGACAATTTTTGAACATTTTGTGTGCTTTCAATTTAGGAGCATTTCCTTGAGGGGACTTTTAGTTTACATAAGAAAATTATTTATTTATTTTTCAGGCCAAACTTCCGTAAACTTTCAAAATCTGCTGAAACACATACTGCCTGTTTTATGTTTTAAAAAAGCTTCAAACAAGTATGCTGTCCACTGAAAACCATCTTTCTACTCCAAACTACCCAAAGATTTGCTAAATGTGCACATTCTTTAATGAATTATAATTGAACTTTTCATTAAGATAATTGATCCAACAGTGTGATTGGTGGTTAAATTACACAAACCACTAGTCATGCTGCAAAAAGATGAAAAATATTTAATGTGCATGTGTGGTACATGTATCCGAGTGTGTAAACCTCATGTACATGTAGAAATGTCTGCATCTTATGTACCTGTAAGTATCTTAACTCAGGTATGGGATCTGTGATCCAGAAATCCATTATCCAGAAAGCTCTGAATTACAAGAAGACTCCATTTTAATAAAATAATTCTATTTTTTTTAAAAAGGATTTCCTTTTTCTCTGTAATAAGAAGTCAGCACCCTGTATTTGACCCAAACTAAGATATAATTAACTCTTGGGGGCAAAACAATCTTAAAGGAAAACTATACCCCTCAAACAATTTAAGTCTCTATAAAATTATATTTCTTAAAACAGCTCATATGTGAAACCCTGCTTCACGTAAATAAACCATTTTCATGATAATATACTTTTTAGTAGTATGTGCCATTGTGTAATCATAAATAGAAAACTGCCATTTTAAAAAGTAAGGACAGCCCCCTGGGAACTTATGATTCACAGTGCACACAAACATACCATACAGTTTAGGTCAAATGAGCCAATTAACAGACAGAGTTCTGTCTTTTGCTTCCACACTTCTTCGCTGCAGTATTTCTGGTCAGGTGATCTCGGAGGCAGCACAGAGACCGTCACGGAAATGGTGGTTCAAGGCAAGTAATGTAAAAGGTTGATATTTACTTGAATATATATATTGGTATGACAAGATTCTTTAATAAGCCACTTAATTTGATATAAGCCATCTGTTGCTCAAGTATTCATTTTGGGGGTATAGTTTTCCCTTAATGATTTTAATGAACGTTTAAGTGATATTTTTTTTTAGCATACTTAAGGTATAGAAATCCAAATTACGGAAAGATCCCTCACCTGGAAAGCCCCAGGTCCCACGCACTCTGTATAACAGGTCCCATATCCTCACTTACAAAGATATATTTTATTATACTATAAATAATATTGTCAGCTGTCTTCTGTAGATTCTCAATGTGTTAAGGATGCATGGAATCTAGGATTCAGACAAAGCCAAGCGCTTGGAGGATTAGAATCCGAATCCTTAAGAGCATGTGACTTTTTTATCTGCATGCTGTGCTTTGACTAGACAGTGAGGGCTGCTATAATTTGCCATAGACAGCCACTATATATTGGGCTGATGGGAGGCTGTTTGGGCTGCTGTGTGGCCTGTTTGGGCCTCTGTGTACCTGAAATGCCAGGGCCTATTCTGAATCTCAGTCCAGGCCTGGGACACACGGTCAGATTCGGGGAGATAAATTGCCTGGTGACAAACCTCCTCTTCTTCGGGGCTACAAATCTCCCCAAACTGCCTTCCCGCTGAGTGATTCGTTTTCAGAAGTCGCCTCACGAGGAAACTTCAGGCGACTTCTGTAAACGAAGCGTTCCGAGGGCCATCCCATCGGCGATTTACATTCTAACCAGTGGGGAGGCAGTACAGGGAGGTTAGTCGTCATAGCAACATAAGTTAGCTTGAAAAAAAGACACACGTCCATCAAGTTCAATCTTTTAAGCCTATATATAACCTGCGTAATTGATCCAGCAATCTCTACAATTTGCTTCAGAGGGGGAAAAATTCCTTCCTGACTCCAAGATGCAATGGGACCAGTCCCTGGATCAACTTGTACTATCTTCCATAACCCTAAAAAGCCTTCTTAAAGCAATCTAATTCTAGGGATGCACCGAATTCCACATTTGGCTTGGGATTGGGCAGAATCAGAGTTATTTTTAGCAGGCCGAATCAAAGATGCAGAACTGGATCTGAACCCTACATAAATGAACAAAATGTAGTGCACACATGTCCGCTTATGAGTGTGCACATCGGGTAGTTCTACCTGTGTGCCGCCTTTTTTGGTAGACAGGAAGGGGTTGGATTTGGTTAGCTATTCACCTGAATCTGTACCCCTGGATACAGAATGTTGACCAAACCGAAACAAGCAAGGTTCAGTGCATCCCCAATTATTTTCAGAAAACAAAAACATTTAACACAATTTAAAAATGTGCTATGCACCTCCAACAAATCAAATTTGTGAAATTAAATAGGATTCCCCACATTGATTAAGAAAAGCAGTGGTTAATATTGCAAAATACCGTCTTGTTTTCACAGCTCACCAAAATGTAACTGTTAACATCACCATTATCTGTAATCATTTCACGTTCTCCATGCTGGTTGATTTTGCGAAACCGCCGGCGGGATTGTCTAACAGAAGTCTCCCTGTGCAGTATTGCCTCGTTGTTTTCTCCGGTGTTCTCCACCTGAAACATACGGCAATATTCTGTTTAAACATCCAGTTCATACATATAAAAGGGGTGGTTCACCTTTAAAGGGGAAGGAAACCTAGTCGGCGCAAACCCCACACCCCCCTCCCGTTTGTTGCCCACCCTCCCTCCTCCCCCCTGGCCTACCCATCCCGCTGGGCAAATGCCCCTAACTTGTTACTTACCCTTCTGCGCAGGTCCAGTCCAGGGAGTTCACCGACGACATCTTCTTCCACGCGATCTTCTTCCAGCTGTGAACGGCGCATGCGCAGTAGGATCATTTCGCCGGTACGATCTACTGCGCATGCGCGTGACTTTTGGCGCATGTGCAGTAGATCCGTACCGGCGAAATGATCCTACTGAGCATGCGCCAAAACGCCGTTGACAGCAGGAAGAAGATTGCATGGAAGAAGATGTAGTCGGTGAATCCCTGGACTGGACCTGCGCAGAAGGGTAAGTGACAAGTTAGGGGCATTTGACCAGCGGGACGGGTAGGTCAGGGGGTAGTAGGGAGGGTGTGGGGTTTGTGCTGACTAGGTTTCCTTCCCCTTTAAATTGACTTTTAATACGTTATAGAAAGGCTCATTCTAAGAAACTTATCAATTGGCCTTCATTTTTTCTTTTTAATAATTTTTGCCTTCTTCTGACTCTCTCCAGCTTTCAAATTGGGGGTCACTGACCCAAGCCAAAAACAAAAGCTCTGTAAGGCTACACATTCGTTGTTATTGTTACTTAGAATAACTAATCTTTCTATTCAGGTCTTTCCTATAGATATTCTAGTGTAGTTAGCAACAATCCCTTTTTGAAGCATATTTATTTTTTCCTTTACTATTTCCTGGAATGAAACAGTAGCCAGTTTGGTGACTGGATCCCATATGTTGTTCTATGTGGTATCTATAATCTATTGATGACACCATCTGACCTGATCCAACACCGACCTGATCTAAAGGTGGCCATAGACGCAAAGATCTGCTCTTTTGACGACATCGCCAAACAAGCCGATCTTTCCCCGATATGCCACTAACAGGCATGGCTATATCGGGGGTAATCTGAATGTTCGGCCCTATGGCCGAACGATCGGATTACGATGAGAGTGCAATGGGCTCAGGCGGGACGGTCGGGACAAAAACCAAACCTGTCCGATCGACCAAACGACCGATCTCCACTGGACGAAAAATGTCAGGACTCTCCACACACAGTCCGAAAATCGTACAAATCCTCGATTCGTACGTTAGGATCTTTGCGTCTATGGCCAGCTTAAGTGTACAAGTGGTTAAGCATGTGGGAGAGAGGGGTGGCATAAAGTGAAGTGACCCTTGTCCATCAAGAGAAGGTCGATGCTGTCACCGTTCTTGCAACAGTTCCCCTTAGTGATGACTGCTGCTCTTGCTCAAATAAAACGGGAGATTATGCCCTCTGATCTCTTTTCCATATTTGTTTGAAAAAAAACAGTGTTCTTAAAACTTAAAAAAAGGGTGTTTTTATTGTCAGTAGAACAAGGTTACTCCAATATATAAGTGAAAGCATTGCATAGTTATTCACCACAGTATAATAGACACTATGGCAGCACTGATCACATAAGCATAAATACAGCAGACTCCATAATGTTTGGGACAAAAACACAGTTTCTTTGATTTCTCTCTCTTCTCTTCGGTGTTAATTTTTAAAACCAAACGATTCAGACGTTATTAAAGTGCACAATGCAATGTATTTGCATACTTTCACTTTGGCCATGTAGAAATAACACTTTTTTTTTTATTGTCCACCCTCATTTCAGGGCACCAATTGGCTTTGCAAGGAGCTTGTGATTACTCTGGTGCAGGGATGTCCAAAAGCTAGATCAGAATCTACCAGTAGACCTTTAGCTGGTGATCAGTAGATCTCAAGTCACTTGAGACATCTCAAAATCACCCTCCTATTTCATGCTTTTCATTCAGATATTTATTATGTTAAGGTTACATAACAATACTTTTATGGATGTAGATCATAATGGGACAACATCACTAAAAGTAGACCTCACATTAGTAAAGTATGGGTATTCCTGCTCTGGTGTGTTGCAGTATGGAGGGCACTGTATGTGCTGAACCATCTTACTTCACAGTATTTCAGAAACTATAAAGCACACCAATTTAGAGTATATTTAGCAAACTCAAACACTGTGAGCATTTACTGTGCTTAAAGGGGACCCGTCACCCAGACATAAAAATAAGTATAATAAAAGTCCTCTTCAAATTAAATATGAAATCCAATTTCTTTTTTTTTTTATTAAAGCGTTCATAGCTGTTGTAAACCAATTTAAAAATATCAGCTGTCAATCAAATATTGCCTGCCCCTCCTCTATGCCTAGGCATAGAGGCAGGGCAAGCAATTACTTTCACTTTCCATTAGGCACTTCCTAGGTGTCACTGCTCTCCCTACATTCCCCCAGTTCTCTTAAACATTTAATTGTGTAACCAGTACATGGGGATGGACATCAGGTCCCACATTCTGGTGCACAAACAGGATTCTGAGATGATACAAGGCTTGTCTTAATAACAGTGTCCACAAAATGGCTCCTGCCTGCTTGCTATAATTATGAGTCCCAGACTGATGGAAACAAGATTCAAATAATGTATACAGTGTAATTAAAGTTCATTTTGCTTGACTAACATGATAAAATAGGATTTGAAATAATTTTTTTGGGTGACGGGTCCCTTTTAAGGCAGGGTGCAGAGTGCAAAAGAATCCATTGCAATCCGCCTAGTTTTTATTCTGCATCATGTAGATGCAGGTCTCTACAGCTCCTTAGCAGTGTTTCCTGAGGGTTTAAAAAACGAAAAAAAAAACGATATATGTAAATTTTAAAATATACTTCACTGTATACAAGTAAAGCTTTCAGCATAGCAATATCGGTCATATACTCCCTCTACCCTTGCTGTGAGTTGCAGAACGCAGCCAGACCTGGATACAAAAGTGGATCCGTGCCCCTTAGTGCTCTCTAGTCCGGGGACAAAGTAAAAACCCAAATGTAATTTACTGAAAAAACGTATTATTGTAATATTTTACCTTTATAACAAAGGAACAATTTTCTTAACACTCTATTATTGGCCTGATATCAGACCTAGCATCCCAAGTTAGGGGATAGGATAGGGGACATGCATACATGACCTATAAAGATATTAGAGATGCACCGAATCCACTATTTTGGATTTGATCGAACCACCGAATGCTTCATGAAAGATTCGGCCCAATACCGAATCCAAATTTGCATATGCAAATTAGGAGTAGGAAGGGGAAACATTTTTACTTCCTTGTTTTGTGACAAAGTCACGTGATTTCCCTACCGCCCCTTATTTGCATATGCCAAATCTTTAACTAAGGATTCCGGGTTCCGCCAAATCCAAAATAGTGGATTCGGTGCATCCCTAATATTTGCATATGCAAATTAGGATTTCGATTTGGTTCGGCCGGGCAGGAGGATTCGGCCTAATCTGAATCCTGCTGAAAAAGGCAGAATCCTGGATTCTGTGCATCCCTAAAAGATATGCTACTAGATTATCTGGTATTCAGTAAAGTAGATTTTATGAATTTTAATGAAATTTACACTGATTTTGATCCAGTTTTTCGCCTATCTGTATTTGTTTTCAAACTTCACAGAACACTGCTAAGGAGCCCACTACCCGAAAACATTTCCTGCTCTACGAAATGCCCTGTAGATAATGAAGATGCGGTATAACTTAAGAGGGGAAATAATGCTTCTTACCACAATCATTTCAGAAGGCTCCAGTACAATGCAATCGCAACCTCTTTTCCCACCAGACTGCTTGCCAAAACTGTAAAAAAAAAAAAGGCATGTGAGATTGCAAATCCCATGGAAGTGTGAACATCTTAAAGGTATTATCAGTTCCAAAAATGAACAGAAAAAAAATGAATGCAAACAATAAGCAAAACTGTCAAATGCATCAAAGAGTTGTAACATTCTAAATAAATTAGACAGTACAATGAGGAACAAAAAGACCCCAATGAAATCAGATTTTGTTTTTTATGCAGATAGTTTAAGTGGTGGCAATTTTAGTCGCCTGTAATAAATCTTCACTACTGTGGGCGACTAACCGCCCCAAAATGCCTTCCCACCAGCAAGAATGTGAATCGCTGGCGAGATGGAATACGTGTCACTTCACTTTTTTTTCGAAAGTCGCTCGAAGTTTCCTTGTTGGGTAACTTCGGGAGACTTTGGAAAACCGAGATCACAAAAACCGAGGGTCTTTGTGTTACAGGAGAACTAAACCCTAAAATCACTGTGGCTTAAAATGCCATATTTATATACTGTACTTATTACACCAGCCCAGGGCCGGAACTAGGAGTAGGCAGAGTAGGCATGTGCCTACTGCGCAAAGCTGGGGGGGGCGCCAGGCACGTACTTCCTCTGCCTGCTACACCTAGTCCAGTCCCCCTCCTTGCCTGACCACCCACTTCTGCAATTTTTGTCAAATGCACATCAATCAGCGCATTCGCACGAGCGTGTACTCACGCATGCGTGTGAGCTTGTACTCTCCCATGCACCTGTTCTTTGCACACAATCGTCCAATAGATGCTGCCAAGCATCAGCTGGGCCCAGTCGGCACCACGACCGGCCAGGTTACTTAGGGTTACTCTGCACCAGCCTAAAGTTTCAGCTTGTCAATAGCAGCAATGATCCAGGACTTCAAACTTGTCACAGGGGGTCACCATCCTGGAAAAAGTCTGTGACACTCACATGCTCAGTGGGCTCTGAGCAGGCCTGACATTTAAGCTGGTTAATAAATTCTGGTGCTAGTTGCACTGGTTACTGTGCTGCCATGTAGCAATTATCTGTATTAATTACTAATCAGCCTTATATTGTGACACTTATATTCTATGAATCAGCAGAAAAGAAGATGGGGAGCTACTGGGGCATATTTGGAGATACAGATCTTTACTGCTAAAGGGCTGTGGTTGCATTGGGCTGGTAGAGAAGCACAAAACATAATGTACAACATTTCTAGCTACTTATTTAGTTAAGCTTTAGTTCTCCTTTAAAGCAGCCTATTGTTCTAGTAATAGTAGGGATATAAACGCAGGAGTTTGTTTCACTTACAAATACAATATTTACTTTGTGAAAGACAAAGGTTAAAGGGCAAGGAAAGTCTATAAAAAATGTTAAGACTAGGGATGCACCGAATCCAGGATTCGGTTTGGGATTCGGCCTTTTTCAGCAGGATTCGGATTCGGATTCGGCCGAATCCTTCTACCCGGCCGAACCGAATCCGAATCTTAATTTGCATATGCAAATTAGGAGCGGGGAGGGAAATTGCGTGACTTTTTGTCAGAGAACAAGGAAGTAAAAAATGTTTTCCCCTTCCCGCCCCTAATTTGCATATGCAAATTAGGGTTCGGATTCGGTTCAGTATTCGGCCGAATCTTTCACAAAGGATTCGGGGGTTCGGCCGAATCCAAAAAAGTGGATTCGGTGCATCCCTAGTTAAGACCAGCGCCGTTTCTGCAATGCCGCCCCCCGCACCGACTTACCTGTTGGCGAGGGGAGGCAGCAACACGATTGCGGAGAGCGCAATTGCGCTCTCTCGCAATAGCTCAGCTGAATTTCCGGTTTTAAAAACCGGAAATTCGGCTCTTAAAGGTGCAGGAGCGGCTTTTTGCCGCCCCTGGAATCCTGTCTGGCGCTGCCGCCTGAGGCGAGCGGCTCAGCTCGCCTCATTGGCGGAGCGCCCCTGGTTAAGACATCATTAACCCATTGTTTAGAAAACAACCTGACGGAATAATAAAAACCCACAGTGTTTCTGGTGCTTCAGTCTGGCAGCTCAGTGATCCAGGTGCAGAAGCTGAACGGTTACAATTGGTAAAATTATCAGATACATTTCCCAGTACTGTACAATATTAGCAACTATAGTATCAATTCTAAAGGCAGAGACACGCACTAAGATTTGGGGTGATTAGTCACCCGTCGACAAATCTCATCTTCTAGGCAACTAATCTCCCCAAACTGCCTCCCGCCGGCTAGAATGTAAATCGGCGGCAGGATGGCACTCGGAGCACTTTGTTTTGCGGAGTCGCCCGAAGTTGCGTCACTAGGAAACTTCGGGCGACTTCAGAAAACGAAGCACACAGAGTGCCATCCCAAAGTCGATTTAAATTCTAGTTAGCGGGAAGGCAGAGATGATTTGTCACTGGCGACTAATCTCCCCGAATCTGAGCGTGTGTCTCTGCCCTAAGGGTAAGGGCACACAGGCAGATTCAGGGAGATTAGTCGTCCGGCGACAAATCTCCTCTTCTTTGGGGCGACTAATCTCCCCGAACTGCCTCCCCTGCCTTCCCGCCGGCTAAAATGTAAATTGCCGGCAGGATGGCACTCGTCGAGATTAGTTTTCTGAAGTTGCCTCACGAGGAAACTTTGGGCGACTTCGGAAAACAAATTGCGCTGAGTGCCATCCTGTCGGGCCACTAATCTCCCTGAATCTGCCTGTGTGCCCTGACCCTAAGGGGCAGATTTATCAAAGGTCGAAGTGAAGGTTCGAAGTTAAAAACTTCGCATTACGAAGTAAAAAACTTCAAATTTCGAAGTCATTTTTGGGTACTTCGAGCATCGAATAGTCCAACTTCGATTCGAAGTTGAAAAAAACTTCAAAAAAATTCGACCTTCGAATTTCAAAGTACTGTCTCTTTAAAACTTTGACTATTCGCCACCTAAAAGCTGCCAAAGTGCTGTTTTAGCCTATGGGGGACCTCCTAGAACCTGTATGGAAGCAATTGGGGGAGTTTGGGAATTCGAAGCTCGAAGTTAAAAAAAAATCGAATCAAAGTAGATCAAGGTAGCGCTACTTCGAATCTTACGATTCGAAGTAGTCCCACTTCGACCCCAAAAATCTTCAACCACAATTCGGTTGGTTTTTTTGAATTCGAAGTTCGACGTTTTTTTTAACTTTGAACTCCAACCTTTGATAAATATGCCCCGTAGAGTTGCCTTTAATCAAACTCAGGGATGCTGCTCAGCAGGGACAAAGATAAGAAATGTATCAACTAATGCATCAATTTAGAACAGTTACAGAGTCTGTGAGCCCCCCAGATCTGCCTTAGAAACACATAGGAAGGTGAAAAATTAAGCTATATACTTCAATAATAGAAAAACAGTCACAAATAGAAGTTAGAAAGCAGTTAGGGTTTAGGCTAGGGCCAGGCGATTGTGGATTATCCGCAAGCGGAGAATTCACTGCCCTGTTGCTCCCCTTGACTCTTAAAGGCAGGGCGGCGTGTGCATCTGCCTGCACCCGAGCGGAGTCCATGCCTATCCTTACAATGCAAACTTTGTTCTCTCAGCATTTGCTGTAGAGAGTATAGTCAGATAAATATTATTGACTGTGATTAGCCAAAGCTTTATAAGTTAAGAGCTAGACATCTGTTTATTATGCGTGATAGATGCTATTAACAGAAAAAAAAACAAGAAAAAACACTATGTCATTGCAAGTTTTCTGGTGCGTATATGTATTACAGGATGGGATCAGTTATTCAGAAGCCCGTTATCCAGAAAGCTCTGAATTTTTTAGCACACTTAAAGGGATACTGTCATGGGAAAAAAATGTTTTTTCAAAATAAATCAGTTAATAGTGCTGCTCCAGCAGAATTCTGCACTGAAATCCATTTCTCAAAAGAGCAAACAGATTTTTTTATATTCAATTTTGAAATATGACATGGGGCTAGACATATTGTCAATTTCCCAGCTGCCCCAAGTCATGTGACTTGTGCTCTGATAAACGTCAATCACTCTTTACTGCTGTACTGCAAGTTGGAGTGATATAAACTCCTCCCTTTCCCCCCCTTAGCAGCCAAACAAAAGAACAATGGGAAGGTAACCAGATAACAGCTCCATAACACGATAACAGCTGCCTGGTAGATCTAAGAACAACACTCAATAGGAAAAACCAATTGAGACACATTCAGTTACATTGAAAAGGAAAAACAGCTGCCTGCCAGAAAGCATTTCTCTCCTAAAGTGCAGGCACAAGTCACATGACCAGGGGCAGATGGGAAATTGACAAAATGTAGCCCCATGTCAGATTTCAAAATTGAATATAAAAAAATCTGTTTGCTCTTTTGAGAAATGGATTTCCGTGCAGAATTCTGCTGGAGTAGCACTATTAACTGATGTGTTTTGAAAAAAACATGTTTTCCGATGACAGGATCCCTTTAAAATCTTAGGATCCAAATTAAAGAAAGACCCCTTATCTGGAAAATACCAGGTCCTGAGCATTCGGGATTACAGGTCCCATACATATATAACTTATTGCATCCACGTGGTTTCTCAAGGTATAGTAAAGACTATAGCCAGGATTGACACCAAACAAAGACAAAAGTGTTACCAATTTCTATCACCAGCCAGAGTGTAGCATTATTGGGAAAACAACCCGGAAATTTTAAGAAGGGAGAGGCGATCTTTTTTTTTTTGTTGTTTGCTTTTTTTAATTTTGGTGAATTAATTAGTAACGTATATAATGTGAAAACATTTGTTTACGGATTGATGGCTTCATGTACTATAATTATATTAAAGGAGAAGGAAAGCCACTCTTAACTTGGGGGTGCAAGAAGTTAGGAACCCCCAAGTGATTTTATATACTTACCTCACGCCCCAGGCCGGTGCTCCTATCAGCAGAGAACTGCACCATAGACAGTAGAGAAAAAAACTTTTATGAAGAAAATCACAAATTTCATTCTACTGCCAGGGTGTATGCCCCAGGAAATTTGAAGAAAGAAAAAGAAGAAAGCTGGGCACTCAGTGGTGCTCCCTGGAAGAACCCCGGACTGGTGCAGTTTTCTGCTGATAGGAGTACCGGCACAGGGTGTGAGGTAAGCAGTGGGGTGTGAGATAAGCCAGGGGCCCACCAGAAAACCTTAGGCTTAGGGCCCACTTTCCAAACTACTATACCTCCTCTCCTTACTCAGCCTCTTTATTCTCCTAGTATCTTTTCTCTACATACTACTATATTCTTCCATTATTAAGCCTCTTTGATATCATAAAGGAAATACGAAATGACCATATAATAGGCCAAATGGTTAGAAGCAAGAGGCCCACTGACCCCTGGGCCCACCGGGAGTTTTCCTGGTATCCCGGTGGGCCAGTCCGACACTGGAGGTAAGCGTTTATAATCACTTGGGGGTGCTAACTTTTGGCACCCCAATTAAATATGTATTTCATTCTCCTTTAATCATGCATCCATAAACTACTAATAAATACTATTTTATATAAACTATTGATTAGTCAGGTCTTTTGAAGTAGCCCCAAAAAATAATCTGCATGATTTATAGTAGATGATTTAGTGGGCCTACATGAGTTGCAAGAAATTCAAACCTCACAAGAAATACAGCTGAAATGAACTGCAAGAAATAACAGCACTTACCGCACAACAAATTTGCTGCATCAAATTCAATGCAAGTCACCAACTAACCAGGAAATGGACAGACTCCACTTCCCCAAAATGTCACCAAAAAAAGTATCCTTTTAGATTTCTTATTAAACGCACCAGATTTTAGATGACTGATTTGAGATGATTTTAGATGGTTTAAATCAATAAGACATATCACTAGGAATTATTAATGTTTTAAGTACTACTTTACTATGTAAAATATATGTGCAATTAAAAAAAACTTAAATATTTCATACCTGCATGGAGGCAAAAACATGGAGTTTTTCACCAGAACTGATCCCGAGAGAAGAATGTACCAGCATCTAGCCAAGCTTTCTGAGCTAAACGGAATAAACAGAAAATATTAAATGAGCATGATATAAAGTTTGCGTTTTTTGCATTCATGAAAATGATGAATAATTCTAACAACCAACAAAGTTCTATTCGCATTCATGTTTTCTATGCAGCTGTGACGCCTTCCTTTTTTGCAAAAGAACAGCCGTTCCATGTGTTTTATCCTTGAGATTACAGCTGTCTCTAATGACACAGACAATGGTCGGTTGGCCCAGCCCTTGTGGCCAATGGCAACCCATGTCTGCTCCTCGCCAGTACCAATGGCAAACCATCCCCGATTTTGCAAAAGGTACAGACCACAAGCAACATGTACTCAGGTGGGTGGTGTTGGATTTGCCATGCCAAAGATCTTGTGGTTGGGGTGGTGAGGCCCTGAGGTGGACAACCCAATCTGACATAGACAATGGCAGTTGGTCTTCTATGTATTTTTTATGGTTTTAAAATAATTTCACTTTCTAATCAGCAGCTACCTGGTTGTCAGGGTCCAATTTACCCTAGAACCAGGCAGTGGTTTGAATGAATAGGAGAGGGCCTTAATAAAAAGATAAGGAATGAAGAGTGTCAATATCATTAACACTGAAGCCTCACAGGGGCATTCATTATCTGCACAAGAATATGGAAAACAATTTAACTGCAGATCGGGTCATAGCTTGTATGTAATCCAGGATTTCTGCCTTGCAAGGCAGCAATACTTTCTACTGTAACTGCAACCTAACTATAATTTTATTATTCTAATTTTGAGTATCTTGGTCAGCATTCCAACTGGTTCTTTAGGCTGAGCAACCTACCTATTGCTTTCAGCATTCCCTTAATTTAGCAACCCCTGATCTAGCCCATTTAGGACTAGTACCCGACAAGGACTAGTTTGGTATGCATTATGCAAAAGGAAAACCGTGTTGATCCCAACTTAATTATTATACAGGTATGGGACCTGTTATCCAGAATGCTCAGGACCAGGGGTTTTCCAGATAAGGGTTCTGTGTGTAATTTGGCTCTACATACATTAAAAAAAAAAAAAAAAAAACCAACAGTACTGCTTTGCTTCCCAGAAGGATAAATTACCTCTTAATTGGGATCAAGTACAAGGTACTGTTTTATGCTTAGAGAAAAAGGAAATCATTTTTAAATATATGAATTGTTTGTTTAAAATGGAGTCTATGGGAGATGGCCTTCCTGTAATTCTGAGCTTTTTGGATAATGGGTTCCGGATTTCGAACCTGTACAGGAATTTACAGTTAGGTCCATAAATCTTTGGACAGAGACAACTTTTCATTCTGTACATTACCACAATGAATTGGGTTGGGAGGCGTTTGATAATGAACCAAAACACACAGCCAAAGCAACGCAGGAGTTTATTACAGCAAAGAAGTGGAATATTCTTGAATGGCCAAGTCAGTCATCTGATCTGAACGCAAAAGAGCTGCATTTCACTTGTTGAAGACTAATCTTCGGACAGAAAGGCCCACAAACAAACAGCAACTAAAAGCCGCTGCAGTAAAGGCCTGGCAGAGCATTAAAAAGGAGGAAATCCAGAATCTGGTGATGTCCATTTATTCAAGACTTCAGGCTGGCATTGCCAGCAAAGGGTTTTCAACCAAGTATTAGAAATGAACATTTTATTTTCAGTTTTTTAATTTGTCCAGTTACTTTTGGGTCCCTAAAATGAAGTGATTGTGTTAAAAAAAAAAAAAGGCTTTAGTTTGTCACATTTTTATGCAATCTATTTGTTCAACCCACTGAATTTAAGCGGGAAGTCTGCAGTTCAACTGAATCTGAGGGGTTTCATTTAAAATTCATTGTTGTCATGTACAGAACCAAAATTAGAAAAAAAGTTGTCTCTATCCAAAGATGTATGGACCTAACTGTATGTGGATTAAAAAGTTAAAGTAGCTGGGGGTTAAACTGTCGCTTAAGGTGGCCATAGACACACAGATCCTATCGTACGAATCGAGGATTCGTACGATTTTCTGATCATGTGTGGCATGTGCCGACATCTTTCGTCCGGCGGAGATCGGTCGATCGTCAGGTTTGATTTTGACCCGACCGATCCCGCCGGAGCCCATCGTAATCGGATAGTTCGGCCGAACAATCAGATTACCCCCGATATAGCCATGTTTGTTAATGGCATATCAGGGAAAGATGTGGCCAAACGAGAGGATCTTTGCATCTATGGCCACCATTACATGTTACATTCAGGCTATAGTTTCTCTTCTTCTAGAAAAAAAGTAAAAAGCCCAGGGAAAGTCTGTCTTGAGGAGCAGAAAAAAAGAATGTGGTGCGGTACTCAACAAACAGTATATATTTTGAAGAAGAGGCGCACCAGCCGAGGTAAGTGATAATAGTGACTGGGGAAGCCTATCATATGATTTTACCTTGCCTTTTAAAATCTTCACAAAAGAAAATCAGAGAAGATGCACTTAAAGATGATTAAGAGTGCAACATTCCCAGTTGGGAAGTAATAAACACCCCAATCTGGAAACAAACACTACCATGGATCTCCTGAAACCAATGGCAGAATATATACACATAGGAAACTTACCAGAAGAGAACTTGATTTGCACTGTATCTTTCATATCGCGCTGTTGCAGACATCAATCTGTACATAAAATAAAATCCAGTTAAGTTTGCATAACTCCAACTTTTAATTTTCATATCACAAGCTGAATGTGAAGTTCAGGAAAAGCAATCTAATGTCTAACTGAACAGCAGATTATTTTAACACTACAAAAAAGAAATCAGGATAACAAAGGAAATTAACAAATGTTGTCTATAAATTGAATTTTATAATTAAAGTTTACTACTGCAGTTGCCCCAGACAACACTGACACAATGGCCTAAGTTCATAATGAGTAGAAAGTAAGCACACTGGCACACAAGTCTGCTGTTGCCAGTACAAACCTTTTTGCGAAGTTTGTACCTGCAGCAGCAGTCTTGTGTGCCAGTGTGCTTACATTCTACAGATATTGGGAGGTTGTCGTTACCTCTATCACTGGGCACCAAGCAACTTTGGACTTACTTATAAAGCACGGGTGTGCCAGAGCTCCTTCTTTTCTTAGTACTAAGGGGTCCGTTCATTAAAGTGCGGTAAATTTGACTGTAAGATTCCGCATGTTATCGCTGCAGAATATTTTTCCTCCAGAATATTCGCAGCGACTAAGTTTACTAAACAGCGGTGCGCTCAGAAGTCATTGTGATCACTTGCGGTAACTACGTTAACGAACCAGTTTATGTTAGCAGTAATTTTAGCGCGTTGCAAATTTTCTGGCGACAAATTAAGTTTGCAAATATTTATGCTATAAAACAGTATGCCGTTTATTATGCCGTTTATTATGGCATTAATTATGGCTAGATATGTATATTCAAAACGGCTAAACTTTATAGATATTATCAACAACACAGTAAACAGATTTCCCCCAATCAAACATGTAGGCATCATATAAATCCACATGTCAATACGTCCTGTCACAAGACTTACCCCCTGCCATTAGAATCATATAAATAAAATTCATAAACAAGTTTTAGCAATAAATCTGTGTGTATCATATAAATGTAGTTTAATCTAGGCTGACAAAGCCTTTGGTCCCTCCTAGCCATAATAAATTCTCTTTCAGCTGAAAAAGCTGCTGTAGCAGCAGACAAAAGAGTAATCCAAAACATCTTTGATTATCCTGTCAGGAACGGCAACAGAATGATGAGTAAAACAAGGTGTTATGGGATATTTCCTGTCCCCTTGAGAATTTTCTGGCGAAAAAATTAATAAATTAAAAATTAAAAATTTTGCGAATATTCTGGCGTTAATTTTGTCTTTCGTACATTTTGCTGTTTAGTAAACCAGGCATTAATGTGTACGTAGCGTGATTTTCAGCAAATTCGATAACTGTCGAAAACATATTCTTGTGCAAGAAAATCCACAAATTTATATTTACCGCGGGTTAGTAAACTGGTGAAAACATATTCAGCAACAAATTTGTCTATATTTTGTGCACATATTTTTAGTGCACTTTAGTAAACGGACCCCTTAGTTCATAATGATGCACTTTCACCCCATAGTTGAGGATCTGCCTTCAGCTCCTAAAGGGTGCAGCAGCCAATTGATGCTTTGTGACCAAAAATTACACTCTAATGTTTTGTGATATGTCTTAAATTAATATTTAGTATGTTATAGACTGTCCTGTTCAGGGCAACTTTGCAATTGGGCTTTATTACTTATTTTTTACAGTTATAGAATGATTTACTTTCCTCTTCTGCCTCTGTACAGTTTTTAAATGGGGGTCACTGACCCAACTAGCCAAAAACTATTGCTCTATGAGGCTACAATATTATTGTTATTGACCTTGCTCTGTGAGGCTACAATATTGTTATTTATCTTCCTATGCAGCCACTCTCCTACTCACATGCCAGTCTCTCGAATCAGACTTGTGGCTGGTTAACAGGGCAAGTAGGCCCTTGGCAACTAGCTGTTGAAATGTAAACTGCAGAGCTGTTGAACAAAAAGTTAAATAACCGAAAAACCACAAATAATAAAAAAAAATGAAGACAAACTATACATTAGCTCAGTATATCAATGTCTACATCATACTAACGTAGCCCAGGCGCAGGATGTGTGCTACGTGTATTGTGCATGCAAAAAAAACATGGCCTCCAACCACTAATTTACTTTTTTCCCCTCATTCCATTCAGCTGAAGGCTACCTTGGGTAAATAATGTCAAATCTAATGTGATTGGGGGGGGAGCAAACAGATACTTCAGTATATCAGGGCTGGGTGGGTAGTGGAAACATTTAGGGTCAGTCCACACAAGCAGATTCGGGAAGATTTAGTCGCCTGGCAACTAATCGCCTCTTCTTCTGGGCAACAATCTCCCCGAACTGCCTTTGTGCGTCTTCCCGTCAGCTATATTGAAAAGTTGCCTGCGCTAAAGCACACGCGTCACTTGTTTTCCGAAGTCGCCCATTTGGAAAACGAAGCTCCGGGTGTGCTTTAGCACAGGCGACTTTTCATTATAGCGTACAGGAAGACACGAAAAGGCAGTTCGGTGGGATTGTCGCCCAGAAGAAGAGACGATTAAATCTCCCCGAATCTGCTCGTGTGGACTGACCCTTAAGGTGCACTGCAACTACTTTCCCATGATCCTGAATATTCCCCTTACCATAAAAAAAAAAACAACAAACCACTGATGCAATGCACACAGTGCTCATTATTTGCTTAGACAACTTTCCACTCTTCCGCCTGGCTGGTGACATATACGATAGTGTTTCTAAGAGCTGGGTACACATATATAGCCACATATCCGGCTATAAAGGCTCAGAGCAAAAAAAAGTATTTTTCAATTAAAAAGGGAAGACAAGAGCAGAACTTAAGATTTTAGACTTTGCCACTTTGTTAACTAAATACATATTTACATATTGCTTTGTTTTAACCATGTAATCAGATGAAAGGGGGTGGTTAACTTTTAGCATGTTTTATTATGTTGTATGTTATACAATTGCTAATTCTAAGCAATTTTTCAATTGGTCTTCCTTATATACTTTTTTTTTTATTTCTATTTTTGCCTTCTTCTTCTTCAACCTCTTTGCAGCTTTCAAACGAGGGTCAATGACCCCATCTAAAAAACAAATGCTCTGGAAGGCTACAACTTTATTGTAATTGCTACTTTTTATTATTCATCTTTCTATTTCGGCCCTTTACTATTCATATTCCAGTCGCTTTATTTAAAACTAATTGCAAATTGCCTCAGAATATCAATCTTTACGTCATACTAAAAGTTGAGTTAACACATAGGTGAACAACCCGTTTAAGTTTTAACAGAGATGGTGAGCTCTTTATAAACAGCCCCTCCATCCCTTCATGGCTCTGCTCAACCGGACCCAAGCAGGACAGGGTTAGCCAAAACTGCAGAAAAGGAAAGGGGCTAAAACAATAAGCCTTCATCCAAAACATTTTACACATTATTATAATTTTCCCTGGAAAGGGATTAAAATGTATATTACATTTTAATGATGTGAAAAACAACTGAGAAGTGAAAGGGTGTTATATTTAATAAACATTCTTAGGGCAAGGGTACACACACGGGAACCTCCACTTTCCTCCGCTGCTGAAATGTGCTCCACTGAAAGGCATGGCACTTAGTAATGTATGAGTTGACCTGAAACCGGTGGTGACAAGTGAGTTTACAGCTGGTTGGGTGGGTTCCAATTGAAAATTTGTCACAGCAGGTTAGGTTTGGGTGTGGGACAGTCCGGGGAAGATGTGGCTACAGGTTGGGGCAGGGCTGTATTTAGGTCCAGACACACTAGGCACCAGACATTACAGCACTCCACAACATATGGATGTGACGTCAGGTGCACGGGTCACTTCTGGCCTGCATCATTCCCTGAGGCCTGTACCACTCACCCCCACCAATTCTGGCCCTAGAGTGCCTATACAGTACATAAATACGTCCCTGAGTTGAGCCTAAATAAAAGCAAGCAGAGAAAAGCAGAGGATCTGCTGTGCATGTCCTTGCCCTAATGCTTCTTACCCAGTGTCCAAATGTGATTGATTTCTTAAAAGAATAGCTCAGTATGAAAATAAAAACTGTCTAAATAGATGGCTGGAGTGACTGAATGTGTAACATAATAGCCAGAACACTACTTCCTGCTTTGTAGCTTCCTTGGTTTCCACTAATTGGTTACCAGTCAGTGACTTTAGGGGGGGGGGCATGGATCATATGTGCTTGCTTTTGAATCTGAGCTGAATGCTAAAGATCAATTGTAAACTCACTGAACAGTTATGTCCCATGTGGCCCCCCTTCAAAAGTCACTGACTAACTCCGAGTTAGAGAGCTGAAAAGCAGGAAGTAATGTTCTGGCTATTATGTTAGACATCCAGTCACTCCAGCCTTTATACATTACATTTTTAGCCAACTAACTATATTAAAAACATTTTTTTTATTTTGCACAGCCTATCTATTTCCCCAATTTTTTTTTTTTACACTGAACTGTTCCTTTAAAAACATTTTAACCTTTCCCCCAATCACTATATCCCTAAATTATATATATTATGGACACATATGCAGACACACATATACATATCAAAGTCACTGCAGTCATAACAAGGGAAATTGCTCAATGTGCCATGAGAGAGAACTAAAACCGTCTTACCTTAATTGATGATCTCTGAGATGTGAGAGTATATCCATTCTATGCATATACGAATAAATAGTTTTCAGATCCTAAAACAAGAGGATACTGGGTTTAATAAAACATCAGTTATATATCCTTTTAACAATTTTTCTTACTTCTTACTAAATTGGACATGGACTGCTAGAAAGTATAATGTGCTATACTGGTGCTAAAACAATTTTTTTGGGTTTGTTTTAATTAATATTTTAAGGTTTGCTAGTAGACCTAAAGAATGAAAACTGAAATTAAATGAACATTTAATTAAATTACATTAAATGAAAATATAATTAATCCTTATTGGAAGCAAAACCAGCCTGTTAGGATTATTTAATATTCACATGATTGTCTAGTAGACGTAAGGTATTAAGATCCAAATTACTGATAGATCCGTTATCAGGAAAACCCCAGGTCCCGAGCATCCTGCATAACAGCTACCATACCTGTATTATGAATATGGTTGAGAGAAGCTCATTCACAAGAACATTTTACACAACCTGAACTTTTGCGTAAACCAAGCCTGACCCCATATATATATATATATATATATATATATATATATATATATATATATATATATATATATATATATATATATATATATATATAGATAGATAGATAGATATTCTAATGAGATCACCAAACCTTAAATGTGCCAATACAATTCTTCATTATTATTTCTATCACAAAAATATTAATGATGTCAATATTTAAAAATAAGAAGAAAGGAAAATACACATTTTTTTTTTCTTTTTGATTTCAGAATCGAGAAAACATTGAGAAGAGCGTTAAAGGGAACATTTAAAAGCAGGGGGGGGGATGGGAACCTTTTTCACATAAACTCATTCAGATGAACTGCCAGAAAATAATTACAGAGGGAAACCATAGTAATCTGCCTCTGACTGACAGGGACCATTTCCCCATTTCATTAAAATGAAGCAGAATATATCACTTCAACATGAACAAGATTAGGGAGGGATTGAATAGCCCCTACAAGAGAGTGTTCATGTGTGGGTTGAAAATATTTTTTCCAACCCTCAGCAACATTTCATGAACTCCAATGAGCTTGTCATGCCAAATTATATACATGGGCTGCCGACCGACCCCCCTAAACTTTGATACTTTGGCGGAATGATAAATTGGGTAAGCTCCTGAACTGCATTCATACGAGTGTATGATACATTGTCGACTTTTATTCCAAACATAGACGCTAATAAAATATCACATACCTGCCACCAAATACCAGGAGAGAACCCTACAAACCGTACACAGTTCATACTTGATTCCACCTAGTCAATACTGTATAGGCACCCTTCCCTCGGATAACTGATTGAAGGAACAGTGACATCAAAAAATGTAAGTGTTTTAAAGTAATACAAATTAATGCAGTGTTGACCTGCACTGGTAAAACTGGTGTGTTTGCTTTAGAAACACAACTATAGTTTATATAAATAAGCTGCTGTGTGGCAATGGGGGCAGCCATTCAAAGGAGAAAACTCAGGATACACAACAGATAGCAGATAAGCTCTGTAGAACATAATATTATCTGTTATCTACTTTTTAACCTGTGCCATTTAGCCTTTTTTCAATTTCCACCATTGTTACAGCATTCTTTTTATGTAAACAATAGTAATGTTTCTGAAGCAAACACACCAGTTTTACTAATGCAGGGCAACACTGCAATATATTTTTATTGATTTTATTAAATCATTACATAATGATTATATTAAATCGTTTATTTATTCACTTTCATTTTATGGTGTTGCTGTTCCTTCCCACAAGCAGATCTGTCCCACTGTTCAGGGTTGTTTCCCATTATACAGGGCTTTTGGAGGGAGACGTATATACAGGCATGGGACCTAGTATTCAGAGTGCTCGAGACCTGGGGCTTTTCGGATAATGGATCTTCATCCATAATTTGGATCTTCATAGCTTAAGTCTACTAGAAAATAATGTTAACATTAAATAAACCCAATTGGCTGGTTCTGCTTCTAATATATGTTAGTTTGGATCATGTACAAGGTGCTGTTTTATTATTATAGATAAAAAGGAAATCAAATTATTTGGATTATTTGGATAAAATGGAGTCTATGGGAGACAGCCTCTCCATAATTCGGAGCATGCTGGATAACGGTTTTCCAGATAATGGATCCCATACTTGTATTGGGAATCATAAAGGGAAAACATTATAGCCTTATTACTTGGGCTATTTTCAGTATAACCTCACAAAACCAACAGTTAACACAATTAGAAAAGGGACTTGCGGAAATGCTAGCCGAGATGGCCAGGAAACTGTTTTACATCACTGGCTTATAACAACATCCATATTGACAGAACTAAAACAATCCATCATATCTTTCATATGGACTGCCTTAAAATGACAACTAACAAGGAAAAATTCAAAGACAAATCCTTCAATAAAATGTGACCATTTTTCTAAAATGTCATGTATTGTATCCATGCATTGAAGAATTTATAAAATACAGTCTAGAGACATTAAAGTTCTTAAAACCATATTATCCGACATTAACCTAGTGCCACACAGGGGGTGAAATCAGCCTGTGTATATGAAAAAATATATATAAAATGCCAGCATTAGCCTCTTTTCTTGCCTGTTTCTCGTTGTTTCAGCTACAGTGCAGGCACATTTTATTTATATGATTCTATTGGCAGGGGGTAAGTCTTGTGACTGGAGGTATTGTGGATTTATATGATGCCTACATGTTTGATTGGGTGAAATCGGTTTATTGTGTTGTTGATAATATTTAAAAAGTTTAGCAGTTTTGAAGATAAGTATCTGGCCATAAATCATGCCATAATAAACGCCATAAAACAAGCATAAATATTCGGAAACTTAATTTGTCGCCAGAAAATTTGCAACTCGCTAAAATTACCGATAACGTAAGCTGGTTTGTTAATATAGTTACCACCAATGATCACAATGACTTCTGAGCACATCGCTGTTTAGTAAACGTTGCGAATATTCTGGCGGAAAAATATTCCGTAATGTGAATAAACTTAAAGACAAATTTACAGCACTTTAGTAAACGGACCCCTAAATTCCCATTTAGGGGCTGATTTCAGTTCCATATGATATGATTTTAGCTTTATGTTGGATAACATGGTTTTAAGAACTTTAATGTCATCAGACTGTATTTTGAAGATTTCCCAGTTTTATTTTATATTTACTTTCATTAGAAAGTAAAATATTACATGTTTATGGAAATAATATAAATACACATAAAAAAGGGCTCCACTTGCATTTTTTTTTTGCATGACATAATTGTCATTTAAAAATAATATCTAAACCCCGTAACCAAATAAAACAGTTCACATTCCAAAGAATATATCATAAAAACCTGTATTCTTTAACTTGTGACAACCCACCCTCACAAATGGTATGCTGGATAACTTCACTCCATGGAAAATAATCCACAGCATAAACAATAGACCTGAAAAGCACGCCAAATCGAAATAATAGCTGGAAGACAACGGGTTACATCCCACTGCTGTAATATCAATGGGGATTTTCAAAAGGGAAGCCAAAGGGAAGTAATGAACAAACGTAATATAAAAGATTAGCTAGATTAGCAGGAATGAAGCATACATCATGAGTCTGAAAGCCACATTGTAGGAACTGAAAATGTGAAGTAGTCCTGTTAAAAGATGTATTGAATCATAAGGCTTAAAGGGGCTTGTTCACTTTCCAACACTTTTTTTTTCGGTTCAGCTTCAGATTTTTCACCAGAAATAAAGATATTTTTTTCAATTGATTTCCATTTTTAGTTTTTACTGTTTTTCCCAAAACTGATGGAGTTGTTCACCTTCAAACATTTTTTTATCAGTTCGGGGGGGGGGTCGCCATCTCTGTAACGATTTTAAATTGTTACATTTAATGGATATTTTGCTTACCTTTAATGGATATTTTGCTGAGAAAAGTATCAATCAAATATAGCAAATTGTAACAGTTCAGTCCACCTGAATTACTGAGCTGCCAAACTGAAACACCAGAAACACGAACATTAAACTGTACACTTTAATTTTGGAAAATGGTAAAAGATTTCTGCTGAACAATCTGAAAACCATTGAACTGGAAAATGTTTTTGGAAGGTGCACAATGGTTCCGGTCTATGGTGTTTCAGTCTGGCTTAGAAATAAGTGCAGAGCCTGAAAAATTTGCTACACAAGTTGATACATTTCTCAGCAGCATTTGTGGAATATTAGCAACTATTGTATCAGTTCTAACAGCCGCTTTTACTCAGGGATTCTGCTTAGCTGGGTCAAAGAAAAGAAATATATCAAATACGACCCGCCTTGCAGAGCTGCTTTAGAAAGATATAAGAAAGTTAAAATTAAATTTAAAACATAAATATTAGAAAAATGGTCACAAATATAAAGATTTTATTGTATTGGAAGGTGAAACCCACCTTTAATGTTATCACCTTTTGTGCTTTAAATTAACTTTTAGTATGATGTAGAGCAGTGATCCCCAACCAGTGGCTCGCGAGCAACATGTTGCTCACCAACCCATTTGATGTTGCTCCCAGTGGCATCAAAGCAGGTGCTTATTTTTTAATTTGTGCCTTGGAGGTTAGTTTTGATTGCATAAAAACAGATGTACTGCCAAGCAGAGCCTCCTGTAGGCTACCAGTCCATATAGGGGCTACCAATCAGCCAATCACGATCCTTATTTGGCACACACTGGAACTTTTTTCATGCTTGTGTTGCTCTCCATTTCTTTTTACATTTAAATGCGGCTCACTAGTAAAAAAAAAGGTTGGGGACCCCTGATGTAGCGAGTGATATTCTGAGTAAATATGCAGTTGGTTTTCAATTTGTATTATTTGTGGTTTTTGAGTTATTTGGCTTGTTATTCAGCAGCTCTCCAGGTTACAGCTTCAGGATTCTGGTTGCTAGGGTCCAAATTACCCTAGTAACATGCACTGATTTGAATAAGAGACTGGAATTTGAATAGGCGAAGCCTGAATAGAAAGATATGTAATAAAAAGTAGGGATGCCCCGAATCCACTTTTTTGGATTCTGCCGAACCCCCGAATCCTTCGTGAAAGATTCAGCCGAATACTGAACCGAATCCTCATTTTCATATGCAAATTAGGGGTGGGAAGAAGAAAACATTTTTTACTTCCTTGTTTTGTGGCAAAAAGTCAAGCAATTTCTATCCCACCCCTAATTTGTATATGCAAATTAGGATTCGGCTTTGGTTCCGCCGGGCAGAAGGATTCGGATCCGAACCAAATCCTTGATTCAGTGCATCCCTAATTAAAAGTAGCCAAATTTGAAACCTTACAGAGCATAAGGTTTTTCAGCTGGTCAGAGACCCCATTTGAAAGCATCCCTCTCTTATGGGCTTATTCCATTCATTGCACAGGGCCTTGCCTTGAAGCATAAAAACATATGACACAGCGTGTGCTGAAGTATGCAGTAGGAGCGGACTTACTGTTAGTTATGATTGCTGGCATACGGTCTAAGTGTACATACTGCAATCTTTGGAGCTGGGTATTTATTAATGAATAGTCACTGACGTGTTAAAAGCAAATATTTGCATTCCTTAAATAAAAGCAGCAGAGGTTGTGAATGAATCAGCACAGAAAAAAAAAGTGAAAACCTACCATTAGAGAACTTGTAGGACGCTTAGGGCAAATTCTTATTAAGAAATAACTTACCGAAACTCCACTTCTGCTCCTCTTCAGAAAAGGCGACACGGTGATGATCCATTGTGCGGCACTCGATTTCTCCTCCCTGGCTCTTATAAGGAAGACAGGGAGGAGAAATAGAGTGCTGCACGGTGGATTGCCCGATTGCTTTCTGAAGAGGAGCACAAGCGGAGTGTCAGTAAGTTATTTCTTAAAAAAAAAGCTTTGCGATTTTAAAGTTGAATTTGTCTTGGTGGTTTTTTTCTATGTATACTAACAAAACTTTGAGATTTTTTTTGATGTTACTGGTCCTTTAAGGCTCATCTCCCTGGGCCCAACCTGTTGGGTCTGTGGACATCCACAGACATCTTAGTCCAAATACAAGTCATGTGGAGTCTACAGAGCACACAGAAAAGTAAATCACCGGCACAACGTGGGTGATACTAGCAGGGAGAACCCTTGTTCGTTTATTGCAGATGCAACGTTTTGGAGCATAACTCCTTTGTTAGGCCCCGAAATGTTGCATTGAAACGTTGCATCCACAATAAACAAAATTTTTAGCCATAGGTGGAGCCATTCAATTTAGAATGGGGCACATGTTTACAGAACAGATCATATAAGTTTTGCATAATACAATGGAATTAATGGAGGAGGAATTCAGGGATGGAATTCCAAATGGAAGGAGTAGCAAGGCAGAAAGGCAAGATATGGCAATAGAAGCTGGAGGTATGACCAATTGGTTGCTCCGAGAGGAGTCGGCTATAAACGTATGGAGACACCAGAGAAGAAATGTAGTGTTGGGCAGAGGAATGTAGGATTTGGAAGGTTATGAGAAGTATGTAAGTTATTCTTTGTTTTGTGGGAAGCCATAATAAGAACTACAGCAGAGGAGGGGGCTATACTCACTTGGATGAGAGGTAAGGGATTCTGGCAGAAGAATTTATTAGACTGTAGTGGGGAGTGATAGGCGTTAGAAAGGCCAGTTAGTAGAAGGTTACAGTAGTCTTGTCAGGGTGGAATGAGAGCATACATGAGCCTGTAATCTGTTACTTGTTAAAGAAAGGGATGTATTTTGGCAATATTGTGTAAGAAAAAGTTACAGTTTTTGACAGTGGTGTTAAAATTGTCAAAGAAGGAGCTTGAGAGTAGATTATTCCCAATATGGGTCTGAAATGGCGTGGCACCAATGGGTCACCTATTATGTCCATATTTATTATGCTAGGGGGCCCGGAAATTCAAAAGATACATTAGTAACTATTTGCAGAATCCCTTTACTGTACTTCTCTGCTTCAAGTATCTCATTCTGTTTCCTTTAATGCAGAAAGAGTTTCCTTACTTCCTGTATTTGATTAGAGTCACATGATGAATTGTCCCTCTTTTCCCAGCCGGTAAATTCACCTCACCTATTTTCTCAGTTATAAGGAAGGGTTGACATGTTGTGACTCTTAATAGACAGATATAAGCGAGTACATAGGATAACTTGTCTTTGTAGGCGTTTTATGGTCAAAATGCCCACTGCACTCCACTCAGTGTCGGAACAAGGTGTGAGTGGTCCCTCATGCTGCTAAACTTTTGGCCTATTTCATGGCCATTCCATATTTCTATGAGAACAAAGAGGCTACATAGATGGAATAATAGATTATAGTATGTAAAGAAAACAAACTAGGAGAATAGAGGTTGATTGAGGAGATGAAGAATATTAGTACTGAGAGTGGGCCACAGGTCTAAGGTTTTATGGTGGGCCCTTGGTCTCAGGATTTTGGGTGGGCCCCTGGTGTCCCAGTCCGACACTGACTGCACTTCGGTGAAATTAAAGTTAAGTGTAATTTTGTACTTCACAGCATTTTAAATTAGGTCAGGTGGTTGCTTTTGTGTGCAATAAAAAAAGGACAATAATTTGGGGGTTTTTACATGTAAAAGCAAGCTGCAGGTAAAATGTAGTCGCTATAGTATAGAAATTGCTCATGAGCCACTGGTTGGGGATCACTGATTTAAACAAAACTCCATGATTTCAAATTTCTTAGGGTGACCAAATGGGTAGAACTAACTTTGTATTATCCTTATGATGATTTCAAGAGGAGTGAAACAAACTTGAAATTACAATCCCACCAACACTTGTTTGACTTGTGGGGTCAGTGACCCATAAACGATTAAAAAAAAAAAAATGTAAAAATGAACATCAAGTGAAGGATGCTTAGAACAAGCCAATCTAGAACATACTAAGGGCAGAGACACACGCTCAAAATCAGGACGATTGGTCACCCAGCGACAAATCTCCTCTTCTTCGGGACGACAAATCTCTAGGCTAGAATGTAAATTGCCGGCGGGATGCCAATCGGTGCACTTCGTTTTCCGAAGTTGCCTCACGAAAGGGGTATTTGTCAGTGGGTGAAAGTTAGAGATAACCATTTCATAAATAAAGCTTCTAAAAATCCTATAGGAATGAATAGAAAGTGAACAAATTTTTCTGTGGGGAGCTGAAATCTCACTAAATCTCTTTAAAGCTGCCCTTAGGTGTTGTATTTTCAATAAGGACAACCTAGGCTTTTAAAATATGCGAACATTAATTTGTAATTCCACTTCTGTAAGAAAATGGGAGTTTCTAAAGATCTACATTTTTGAAAATATGCTTAATGATTTTATGAGTTAACTGATTTGGAAAGTTTCATGTCTCCCAGACATGCCAATACCACACACAGTTTTTTTTAATGGTTTCTGACTTGTATAAGCCTCAGCAGTACACAAGCAGAATTCCGAAGTGCTGCTACAGAAATCTGCATACCTTAAATTGCAAGGCGAAACAGTAAGTTTACCTCGAGGAAACAAATATTTTTTTGGAAGGAATACATTCTGACAACTCCAAATGAATAAATAAAATCTTTCTAATCCAAACTACCCATCTGCAATGCTTTGATAAAGTTACAGTTTTTTATAAGCGAGGCTGGGGTTAGTTGGCTTTGTCTTATGACTTGTAGTAATGCTCTGTGGGCTATTTATTACTTATCTTTTTATTCATTCCCTATATAAATGGACCAATTAATTGCAAAGCGCCCATCACTGTCTACAAACTCAGCCAAGATTTATGTAAATTGCTGATGGCAAAAGAACAAAAAAAGGAGGTGTGCCAGCTGCTATGGTGACTGGTCCAGTTTAACCGTACCATCAACTTTTATTGTAAATAGCGTGCTTATTTTCATAGTATAATCATCATGATACACAGAAGGTACAAGAACGCCACTAACTAAATCAATCCTACACATTGATGCACCAATAACTCCGCTGCTGGGTGAAATATCACTTGTGCATTGCCACCTGATGCGCCCCATCAGCCGGAAGCATAAGGAACAAAATGTGTTTGCCATGGAGGCTCAACACCCACTGGTATCCATGCTGTAGAAAAAAGCTAAAAACAGAGACCACAGAATCACTATTTTATCATAATATTAAAGGGATTCTGTCATGATTTGTATGGTGTAGCTTTTATTTCTAAATTACACTGTTTACACTGCAAATAATTCACTCTACCATATAAAATTTAATTCCTGAACCAGCGAGCGTATTGTTTTAATTTATAATATTGGTGTGTAGGCGGCCATCTCAGGTCATTTTGCCTGGTCATGTGCAGAAAAAGCCAGCACTTTAGGATGGGACTGCTTTCTGGCAGGCTGTCATTTCTCTTACTCAATGTCACTGAATTTGTCACAGTGGGACCTGGATTTTACTATTGAGTGCTGTTCTTAGATCTACCAGGGAGCTGTTATCTTGTTTTAGAGAGCTGTTATCTGGTTACCTTCCTATAGTTCTGTTGTTAGGCTGCTGGAGGGGACGAAGAGGGACGGGTGATATCAATCCAACTTGCAGTACAGCAGTAAAGAGTGACTGAAGTTTATCAGAGCTGGGGCAGCTGGGAAACTGACAATACGTCTAGCCCCAGGTCAGCTTTCAAAATAAAATTTAAAAAAAAAATCTGTTTGCTCTTTTGAAAAATGGATTTCAGTGCAGAAGAGTGACTAATGTTTATCAAAGCACAAGTCACATGAATGGGGGCAGCTGGGAAAGTGACAATATGTCTAGCCCCATTTTAGATTTCACAATGAAATATAAAAAAAAAATCTGTTTGCTCTTTTGAAAAATGGATTTCAGTGCAGAAGAGTAACTGAAGTTTATCAGAGCACAAGTCGCATGACTGGGGGCAGCTGGGAAACTGACAATATGTCTAGCCCCATGTTAGATTTCAAAATAGAATTAAAACAAAATCTGATAGTTCTTTTGAAAAATGGATTTCAGTGCAGAAGAGTGACTTAAGTTTATCAGAGCACAAGTCGCATGACTGGGGCCAGCTGGGAAACTGCCAATATGTCTAGCCCCATGTCAGATTTCAAAATTGAATGTTAAAAAATCTGTTTGTTCTTTTGAGAAATGGATTTCAGTGCAAAATTCTGCCGGAGCAGCACTATTAACCCATGCGTTTTGGGGGAAAAAACAGTATCCCTTTAATTTAAAGGTGAACAATCCCTTTAATTTTGGGGTGACACTTCCCTGCGAGTAAAAAAAAAAAAAAAACTACTGAAGGGCATTTAATAGTATAAAATACGTTCACAAGAGTTTCCAGAGATCTGGTGAAAGAGTAGAAGTTAGAACCCATAAAATATTTGAATAAAGATGACGTTTACCTCCTGAGTCCTTTCCTTTGGCTTTCTGCGCAAGGCTTCTTTCAACCTGGGTTCAATGTTGGCAGACATAGTGGCTAGACTGTGATTTGAAGGGAGCAGAGTATTATTTGTGATTTGTAATCCACTGGGGCAATGTTACTCCCACAGCAACTGCTGGCAGGAGGGAGATAGGCGATCCCCAGCAGGGCGGCAGCAGAGAGTTATTAAAGCAATAATAATCCGGACAGAGGAGCGAAGTGCCCAGATGCTCCGGGGAGCGGACATCATTGGCAATCACTGAGGGTCACCGAGACAAGCTACAGCCAACCCCGCCGCCAAAAAGTCTCGGTGTTCATCACAGAGGCCGCGACTGGGCGATCGCGGTTTTAAATGTCCCGCAACGCCGTCCAAATGGCCCGAGCTACTTCGGAACTCGCAGGCCAGTTCTCCCGGAGTTTCCGAACAATCCCGCGAGTTGAGAAGGTGACGTCACGACCACAGATGAGTCATGTGAGGCTGCAACGGAGCCGCCCGGGGCGTGACGTGCAAGGACAGAGCTCCCAGTCTGAGCGCGAGCTGAAACGCCAGGGTTGGGGGTGGGGTGTGTTTGCCACCGGAAAGCGTCTGCTCAGATTTTAGTTTTAAGTTCTTGTTAACATGTTCCTTGTGATGTAACCACAGCCTCTGCTCCTAACTCAGCTAACAACAAATATGTGCTACTTGTATATTTCATGAACTGGCAACTCCTCAACCAACGCCCGGACTTTTTTTTTTTTTTAAAGGGATTCTGTTATGGTTTTTATGATGTAGTTTTTATTTCTAAATGACACTCTTTACACTGCAACTAATTCACTCTACCATATAAAATGTAATTCCTGAACCAGCAAGTGTTTTTTTTAATTTTATTTATAATATAGGGGTGTAGGCAGCCATCTCAGGTCATGTGCTTTCAGAAAGAGCCAGCACTTTAGGATGGAACTGCTTTCTGATAGGCTGTTGTTTCTCCTACTCAATGTAACTGAATGTGTCGCAGTGGGACCTGGATTTTACTATTGGTTGCAGGTAGAGTTGCCACCCGGCCGGTATTTTACCGGCCTAACCGGTAAAACACCTGCCAAGGTCAGGGCCGGTATTACAAATATACCGGCAATACAATTGCCGGTAATTTGTAATAACCTTTAAAAAAAAGCCCCTGGCCTGCCCCCAATTTGCAAAGAACCTTTTTTCCAGCGCTGCGCGGTGTTGCTCCGCCCCTTTTGTGGCACACCATGTAGTTCCGCCCCTTTTTGTGTCCCGGGCCGCCCCCCACTGACCGGTACATTTTTTTAATAAAGGTGGCAACCCTAGTTGCAGGCCCGGATTTGTGGAAAGGCCACCTAGGCCCTGGCCTAGGGTTGCCACCTTTTTAAAAAAGAAAAAAAATTACGGGCCAGTGGTGGGGGTGAATATTAAAAGGGGTGGACTGTGATGCAAAAAGAGGCGGAGCCACTGGGTAGTGCCATAAATAGTGCCCAAATGTAAGTTTTCACTGGAGGGCAAGGGCTTTTGTAAAGGGTATTACAAATTGTCAGTAAATTTGTAATACCGGCCCTGGCAGGTGTTTTAGCGGCCGGATGGCAACCCTACCCGGGCCTAGGGCGGCAGAATTTTAGGGGGGCGGCATGCCGCCCAACCACACCAACATTGGATCAAAAACACTGGAGATGCGCAGGAGATACAATCTCCATGAAAATTTGCACGAATAAAGGGGAGGGGACAGGGGTGACGAATGGCAGTGGGCCTAGGGGCGCCCGCTATGTAAATCCGGCCGTTGATTCTTAGATCTACCAGGCAGCTGTTATCTTGTGTTAGGGAGCTGCTATCTGTTACCTTCCCATTGTTCTGTTGATAGCACTCCAACTTGCAGTACAGCAGTAAAGTGTGACTGAAGTTTATCAGAGCACAAGTCACATGACTATGGGAAACTGACAATATGTCTAGCCCCATGTCAGATTTCAAAATTAAATATAAAAAAATCTGTTTGCTCTTTTGAGAAACAGATTTCAGTACAGAATTTTGCTGAAGCAGCACTCTTAACTGATGCGTTTAAAAAAAAAAAAAAAATACTGGTTTTCCCTTGACAGTATGCCTTTAGATTGTTCCTCCCTCCAAAACCCCATAGCCACTCAATCTAAAGCAAACTGCAACTAATGATGAGGAGAAGTTACTTACTTCTTACTTTTTACCTCTTTCCTTAGTCAGGGCCGGAGATATAAGATTGACACAGAAAGAGGCTGCTCTAATGTTGTTCTGCTATAGCAGCCTCTTTCTTTCTCCTGACAAATTCCTTGACTACTTGGTGGACAGACTAGTGAGAAACTGACCAGCAGATGGCGCTGTTGTAACAAAATTCATTCATATTAACAGTGTATATATCCCTTAATATCTTGGAGTAAAAACAAAATAAATAATGAATGTAAATTACAAAAGTTCTTAGAATCGCTCATCAATTTGACATTCGCTTATTTTAAAGGTTTACTTCACATTTCCACCCTCCCTTGAGGTTGGCTGGTATGTTTGGGAGACAGCAACTCTAGTTTCCAACAATACCTAGGGTTTTTTCTTTGGTTTTAGAGGGTCCCTGTGATAAAAATACTTGGCAGGCTGCGGGAACGCCCACTGCCTGTGCGAGTCCTGTTCCTTCCCGGTTGCACGGTGCTTCAGGGAGATTTGGAAATACCCTAAGCTCCGCGTGATGTCATTGTGCAAGGTGCAAAATTCAAATATTTAAAGGGCTCTCGGGGTAGGTTTGCATCGCCCAATGTAAAGGTTCCTTCCAAAGTTGGGTGCTTTCTAGTCCTGTATGCAGAATTCCGTGGTAAGCTGGCACAGAAACTGGACTTCACTCCAAAATAGATGCAAATTATTTTTACGCAAAAAGGGACATTTCAGAGGGTGGCCTTACGCGTTTCGTGCCTCAGGCGCACTTATAGTCCAGTTTCTGTGCCAGCTTACCACGGAATTCTACATGTCTGATATTACCTTCCCAAGCTGAAGGTCTGGGGCTTGAGCACCTGGACCCCCTGTTTGTATTGGTAAGTGTACCTTACCACTCACTACTTTTGCAATATTCAATGTTTTCCTTATCCCCTATCCCAGTAAATCTCATTATCTGAAATTGTTTCTAGTCTGTTTGTGTTTCCTGTGTATTGACCCTTGCCTGTCCCTGACATTGCTTCTTGATGCCTGAACTGACCCCTGCCTGGCTAAAGACTAGGGTTGCCACCTGGCCGGTATTTTACCAGCCTGGTCGGTAAAAATGATGTTTGATCCCAATGTTATTAATAGAGAAAAAAAATAAATATATAGGAAGTCCGGTATTTTTTTCAGAAAAGTTAGCAACCCTCCTGACGACTCTCCTGGTTTCTGAATTGGTACCATTTGAATTCATCTCATTGCCCGTGTGTGTTTGATCCGGCCTGTTCCTTGACTCCATTTTCTGCTCCAATGTCCTATCCATACATGTTCGGTCTATGTGCTTGAATTTTGGGAAACCGTACGCAAAAACACGTAGTGGCAGATTTGTTTCTACCATTTTGGAGAGGACAATGGGTGAAAATAACCAAAAATATTTTTAGTTGTTCAGCTTATTTTTTTTTACTTTAGCATCAGAGGGTTCCAGTGGTTTTATTTTTAAAGATTTTTAAATTTTCATGGTGCTTACACTTGCACACAAAATAGGAGAAAACAAGGCAAAGATAAAAAGGAAAAACAGAAAGGAAAAAGGCTTAGCCAAGAAATCTGGAAGAAATCACAATTTCAGTATATAAAAATCCAAGGGGTCCATATGTTTGTAAATCTGGCCATAGTGTCCTCTAAATATGTTGTCCTCTGTTCCATGGTAAAAGCTGAAAGTCAAGGCCCCCTACTTTGTACCCCTCGTCGCAGATTCTGGCAGCGGACTTCACGGCATCCATCTTCCGGTCCTCGGTAAACTGACTAGGAGATCATCAATCTCCATAATTTTCGGCGCATGCGCAGTTGTCAAATACGGGCAAATTGCTCCAACTGCGCATGCGCCGACATACCGATCTCCCAGTCAGCTTACTGAGGACCCGGAAAATGGATGCCGTGAAGTCCGTTGCCAGAATCTGCGACGAGGGGTAAGTACAAAGTATGGGGCATATTCCCGGGGGAGCAGTTAGCCTGATGGGCGGAGGGAGGGGGTCTACGTGGGGTGGGGGGGTACAGGATTTTTTTTCTACAGGGTTTCCTTCTCCTTTAAAGGACATTTTTGTTGCTGTTACTGTTCCTTTAAAGCTATTTAGGGAGAGAATTCTCTTCTGAAGACGTGGAAATGTAGACAGAAGTTCCTGGATGCTTTTGTGCTAAAAGGACCTACTTGTAAATAAAGCATTAGAGAGATTATTATATGATCCCCTTATATATTTATACATAGTTATCATATGCCACCTATAGTAAGTACCTCTTCTTCAGTGTAAACAACCCCAACTTGCCCAGTCTTTCCATACCCTTCCATACCCACCTTCTGTCTTGTAGTTTTGAATTGCCTTCCTCATCTTTCCTATTGATGGCTTGACTGTATGAATTACAAAATGTGGCCATGACAAATATTGATACATTTACATTTTAATGCTTAGTGGATTGATCAATCCCCCTTCTTTTTCTCTATGTTTGTAGTTCATTTGGCCAGATCAGTAGCACTTCCATTGCATTTAAATATATTTTTTACTTAGCCTTGGAGTGCTCCCACAATCCCCTTTTTTGCATTTTATAGACCATTCTCAGGTGCTATCACAACCCAGCACTGCTACACATCCTTTTCTGAGCCAACCCTGTCTCAACCTCAGGTGCTGTTCGTCATATGGGAGGTTTAGGAGTGCCTTCTTCAGGTGTGTTCAATAATCTGTGGTCTGACAGTATACTTTGCAACAAATATGAAGCAGATGGGTCCCTTAACCCTGGCTGTCTAAGACCTTCAAGGAGAGTGCTCCAGGTAAGGTTCTCCCTATCTTTAAACCAGGCCATCTTTGGGCATATTGTAAGCTGAGAGTAAAGCCGTTCAACAGGGCTGAGGACTATGAAACCACCACATTGAATCTATATGCCCAATTAATCTGATACATGGGGCAGCATTTCCATTCTGAACCTGAACAAAAAGTCCTCAAGGGGGGGTGTGGCCTGCGACGCATGGAGTAGGACGCAGAAGTAAAGAGCTCCGGTTGATAATCCTGTATAAACCCTGTTTACCGCCAATAATAACTTCCTCCGTCTTCACTATGGTACTCCAAATAGCTCCTGACTCTCTGATACAGCGACTCACTGAATATGGGGAAAAACAGCGCTGGCAGAACTCCAGGCCGCTCCCGGTCAACAGAGAACCATAAAGTATCCATTTATCCTGACTTTTCCATGGAAGTCCGCAATTAAAGACTTAAATTCAACCAAGTCAAAGAAAGGTTGCGGAATCTACAAGTGCCTTACTCTATGTCCTTTCCTGCCCTCCTACCAGTGACAAAGGAAGATAGAGCATATTTTTTCACTTCCCCGAATGAAGCGTTGCAATGGATAGAAACTAAATTCTTCCCACCTTCGTCACCGCGAGGACAAGGATCATATTCATACCATCATATTCACCTCATATTCATACCAAATGGCGGAGGTAAGACTGTTCTCATGGAATGTTCGAGGACTGGGCAAGCCTACAAAAAGTAGACTCATTTTCAAAGTAATCAGGAGGACCAATACTCACTTAATTTTTCTCCAGGAAAGCCACTTAGAGGGCCAAAACGTACATGCTTTAAGGAGAGGTGCACCTACTCCTCTTATGCAGTCTCGATTTTGGTTACTAGATCCTGTGCATTCTCTTTAACTAATCTGATATCAGATCCTGAAGGGTGTTTTTTGTTGTTTGCATGTTCCTTAAATGGTAAAATGTATAATATAATCAAAGTGTATATCCCACCTCCCTTCAATGAGTCATTGCTGTCACTTATTATGGAGAAACTACTAGCCTTACTGTATGCACCCACCATAGTAATGGGGGACTTTAACTCGGTTATGTCCGAACCACTAAATAGGTTATACCCAGGTACTAGACCCTCCACCTCTCTATCCAAGTGGGCAACCACCTTTCACTTCACAGATTTGTGGAGAGAGAAACACCAAGATGAAAAGAGATTTACTTGCTTCTCTGCCTCGCACAACACAATGTCAAGCATAGACCTGGCCTTTGGATTTCCCGAAGTTCTGATGCAAACTAAACAGGTTGAAATATTACCAGGGGGAATATCAGATCATTCCTCATTAATGTTATATATTGAAACAGCCCCCTCACCTACTGATAGAATATGGAAATTCAATAAATATTGGCTCAGCAAGAGAACATAACCTCTGCAGTAGAAGGGGAGTTAAAAATCTATATTGAAGTGAATAAAGAATCAGTTACCCCACAGATACTGTGAGATTCCATGAAGGCATATACCCGAGGGCTATATATTCAGCAGATTAAGTCCTGCAATAGAAACACCCAACGCGAGATAACCAAACTAGAGGATGAAAATATTTTTACCCAAAACCCTACTGTACAAACAAGACAGGACTGCATCACAACTCAAACAGCCCTACAAACTAAACAAATTAAACAGGTCAAAAAAACACAGATATACCAAAAGGCTAGCACTTTTGCCACTGGTGACAAAAATGGTAAGTGACTGCCCCTGATATCCAGGGAACTAGTATATATACCCTTATGAGGCCCTTGATGCAGCCCTATCAGTGATTAACATTCACACAAATTATTCTGGATTAACGATTAATTGGTCAGTCATTTTCCCCATTTACACCTTTCAGCTGGAACAGAGCAGATACAGAGCCCCCCTGCAATGGTCCACTACATTTAAATACTTGTACAGATCCACAAGGATCTGGGAAAATTTATGAACCTCAACCTACAACCTTTGTTATCATTGTTTGAAAGCAAAATTAAAGCTTGGAACAACCTCCCACTAACACTACTACGCTGGATTAACCTCCGGGCTCCTACGAGGTACTAAAGAATTCATTGTACCGAGGTAACAGAGGTCTTATCACCACGACCCCCCTTATGAAAAATATAATACAAATATGGAAGATTGCAATGCAATACGTCCCTAAGAAAGCTAATGAATATTCAGGATGTCTGCCCTTATGGTATAACCCTCAATTACCCCAATTTTGGAATATCCTAGATGTTCAATTGTGGGCTAATTACAAGATTAAATATTTAGGTCAAATAACTGAACAAGGTGATATATTATCCTTCAATGCCCTAAAAGATAAATTTTTACTGCCTAACAAAATGTATTTCAGATACTTACAACTACACCATGCCTACAGATCCCAAATGGGAACACTACAAATAGACACTACACCTAGGCGACTGGAGGCATTGGCAAGTGAACCTAGTCTTTGTAAGCCTGTATCACAATTTTACTCCCTGCTAAACAAACCCTAGAAACCGGTCCTGCAAAAGCTGTATACTTAATGGTCAACGGATGCCCCTCACCTTACCCCAGAAATGCATCCTAGAGTGCCACATGGCAATACTGATAAGTGCGAAAGATAAGATGATCCAATTCAGATACCTACATCAAACCTATTTAACACCTCATATGTTACATATGATTAATCCTACCATCCCGGATGTCTGCCCCAAATGCAAAGGCTCCCCAGCAAACTTTATTCATATGGTATGGCAATGCCCACTCATCCACAAGTTTTGGAAGAAAATAACAGAAGAGATTAGTGAATTATTGGCTCTTATAATTCCCCTAGACCCTTTGACTCTTCTTCTGAATCAAGTAGAGGAAACTGCCCCTACAATGGCAGAGAGGGCATTGCTAAATTCCTTATTCATTCAAGCAAAAAGGTTAATTGCTCTCAAGTGGAAATCTGAACACCCACCGAAAAAGAAGAAGTGGATAGAAATAGGGATGCACCGAATCCAGGATTCGTTCGGGATTCGGCAAGGATTCTGCCTTTTTCAGGAGGATTTGGATTCGGCCGAATCCTTCTGCCTGGTCGAACCGAATCCGAATCCTAATTTGCATATGTAAATTAGGGGTTGGGAGGGAAACATGTGACTTTTTGTCACAAAACAAGGAAGTAAAAAATGTTTTCCCCTTCCCACCCCTAATTTGCATATGCAAATTAGGGTTTGGATTCGTTATTCGGCCAAATCTTTCTCAATGGGTTCGGGGGTTCGGCCGAATCCAAAAAAGTGGATTCGGTGCATCCCTAGATAGAAATGGTTAACAATTCAATACCGCTTTATCACATTACTTATATGCATAGAGGTTGTCCCAAAAAATTTGATAAGATTTGGTCCCCATGGCTGAACATATGCCATCACTGCTACCTATCCTTACTTCCCCCTCCTTTCCCCCCCCCACCCCCCAAAGATGACAGTATTCCATAACTAATTGGGTAATAAGTTTTTTTATTTTATAAGCAAAGTACTCAGATGTCCAGTCATAGATACATAATTGAAAGTACTCCACTTGCATCTCATATATACTACGGTAACTAATAAACTTGTAAAAGTATACTTACTTGATGCTGTTAAAACCGAGACAACTGTATACAATGCTACTTTTCTGTAAGTCTTAGTAATGCTCCTTCTTTTATTTTTTTATGTTATGTGTTTGTGACATTTAATCTCAATAAAAACAAATTTAAAAAAAAGGATTAAATTGACGACAACTTCAGGAAGGGTTTTATTCCATCCTCTACTTCACCTGCTGGAGCCAGAATTTCTTTTTTGAGAAAGACAATTATCATCAACCCCATATCAAGTATAGGTAACTGAATAAGATTGCTATTTATTTCCCATATCCCTGATCCCCGAACTGTTCTAAAGGTTACAGTAGCCTTACATATTTTAAAAATGTGATCTATGTGGTGCTTATAACCCTCAGTTAGGGCAAAGAGTGAAAACTGGTATGGCAATGTTGAATACTTTGCAACACCATTTGGTCTGTGCAATGCTCCAGCAATTGTCAGCATTTTAACAATAGTATTTTAAGAGACTGCCTTGATCAGTCTATACAATATTATAGTGCTCTCCTTTACTGGAGGAACATTACAAGGATATGAGGATAGTCATCTTCTGTCTACAAACTCACAGGCTGTTCGCTAGAATTGAGAAATTTGAGAAACATTCAGTTGAGTTCCCTAATTTCTACTAGTGGTGTTTCTATAGACAAGCAAAAGATCTTGGCAATTTTGGATTGGTCAGCACTGACTACTCATAAAGATATCCAAATATTTGTCGGTTTATCAGCCTTTTATAACAAATTAATAGGGATGCACCGAATCCAGGATTTGGTTCGGGATTAGGCCAGGATTCAGCTTTTTTCAGCAGGATTTGGACGAATCCTTCTGCCCAGCCTAACCAAATCGTAATTTGCATATGCAAATTAAGGGAAAGGAAGGAAATCATATGACTTGTCACAAAACAAGGAAGTAAAAAATGTTTTCCCCTTCCTACCTCCAATTTACATAATCAAATTAGGATTCGGTTTGGTATTCACCCAAAACTTTCATGAAGGATTCTGGGGTTCTGCCAAATCCAAAAGGACAGGCCTTAAGGGGCATTTGCATCCTGTTGCTTTTTAAAAAATAAACAAAACCTCTCTTAATCAGAATTCAAAGAGTGTCATTAATTACTTGAAGGGACACTTCATGCTATCCTAGTCTATTGAGGTTATAATAATTTAGAAGATCTCACATCTGCAAAGAGAATGGGACCAAGACAAGCTAGGTGGGCTCTTTTCGAGATTCGGTATTGCATACTTACCAGGCTCTAAAAATTAAAAAGCTGGCACATATAACAAATACCAGAAGATTTACATTCCCAAGAACCCTCCGAGGGATATATTTTTAAACCTGCTAATTTAATTGTTCTATTGGGTGAACTCTTAAAATTTAGATAAGCTAATTGGCCAACCAATGAACGTGCAATATGCAACAGTCTGTGCTTCTTATACACAGATATGTTATCAAGCCCCATCAGCACTTTCTGATAACTTTTGTGCCTGACTTTTTATAACACCTACCTTTGTCCACTATTGTACAGAGCTATCTTGCAACCAGATACATGTACATTAATGTATGTATAATCTTTCTAATTTTGATGCTGAGGCCAGATACTGCCAAAACCATTGGTGAAAGTGTGGGGATTAGAGGCAGAAGAGGAGGACAGAAACTGACAATGGGTAACTGTGGAAGAAAAAGTAAGGGAACAGTGATGACATTTGTATATCAATACATGAAGGCATATGTCCTTTATATCTATCATGAATAGGGGTATTGATGTTCAAAACACATCCATACACACAGATGATCAGTAGATGAGACCCTTTAGGAGGAGTCACTAAACCTGCTCTTCAGTAGCAGTATCTTCAACCCATAGTGCCTGTGTCTCACAAACTAGACAGGGGTTAAAAATACCAGCTGTCCTACATTTTTAGTTTTTTTTCCTATTAATAATATTATAAATAATTTCCTTGGGCCATGTCTTTAAAATACGTTGATGCTAACCTCCCTGGAATGAATTTCAGAAGGTTTTCTTAATCAAGCCCATGTCATACCCAGTTACTCATGGCCATGTCTATTGTTCCACCAAAGCCAATATTTAAATATAAAAAAACACTGAAAACTACTAGTATAGGTATTTGAGCTAGTCATATATCTCCAAAGAAACTGTCTAACGATCTTGTTATCAGAACCTTGCACAGTGATGAGTACACTCGGTTGCACAGGATAACCCTGCAGTCTCCGGTGTTCACGACGCCCTTTCGGGGCCTCTGGCTTTCTGCTGCAGAAAACAGGGGCAGAACTACCGGGGTAGCAGGGGGTGCGAGCGGGCCAGGGCCCGCACCCCTCAAGCCCCCCCGGCAGTCCGCCCGCCGCATGTTCCTCGGCCAGTTCAGGGTGTACGGAGGAGGGCGGGGGCCTGGCTGCGCATCCTGCGCCAGGGCCCGTCCCCCTCTAGTTTCGTTTCTGGCGGAAAACCAACAAGGAAGTGCAGATTTTTTAGCAATTAGCCCGTAAACGAGGTACCAGCAAGGATTTAGAATAGACATAGCCAAACAGGCGAAGAGTCAAAGGCAGGCGGCAGGAATTGTAAAAGAGAGTCAGGCAGAAGTCAAAAAAACAAATAATCAGATGGAAAATAGGCTTGAGCAGGAACAGTAAACTGAAGCCTAGCTTGGGCACTCACAAAATGGAGGACTGGAGCTTTAAAGCTGATTTGGCGCCAAATTCGAATCCGGCGCCTAATTCGTGACAACACGGTGCTTGTTGCTCTGCATCAAAGTAGATGCAAGACGCGGAAGTGCGCGCCTGCGCACAAACTCCTTAGACGAGATGTGCCGGGAGGTAAGAGAACACTGAACTCTCCCGGTGCGTCTTACAAACTGTCTATATTTCTCTCTGCCCTAAAGGGGTTGTGTGAGAAAACCTAAAGTGACAACCAGAAGATACCATCAACTGGGCTATTTCTGCCCAGTGCCACCCTGCGCACCAGACCTCTTATTACATATGTGATAATTACACCATTATTCTTATGATCCAGGTACACAGGCATTAAACCTATACATTAGCTCATATTGATGCACTTAGAGCATATGGTGAAATACAAGATAGGTATAGCTTTAAGTAATGTTACTGGCCAAGCCAATAGTTGGTAAATCTAATGTGATTCATTTGCACCTATGTTATAGCAAGTATGGTCAGGCAGTCGAAAGCCCAGTGCAGAAACACAGCCCTGTAGACCAGTAGATGCTGGCATGGTGCCTAGGGTGGCACTGGACAGAAATATTTCCTCTGTAAAATGTAATCATCAATTTTTGGGTGCAGTATTAGTTCTGCATTTTTGGGATCACAATAGACACATTCACACACTCTTTGAGATCAATAGAATATTAGAAATGGCAACCTCCCACTAACGGAACACAGGTTTTTTTTTGGCCCACACCTTTTCTCCCTGACCACAATTCCCACCCACATACATTTCCCACACAAAGACACTACAAATATGGTTCCAGGCGTTGACTGGACTGTGGATTCTGGCAAATGGCAGATGGGCTGCTGTAAAATCTATAGAATGTTACTAATTATTGGGTTGGTGGGGGCTGTTTGGGCCTCTGGAAACTTGAAATGCCAGGGTCTGTTTTGAATCCCAGTCCAGGCCTACCGACTCCCAAAAATGCAGGAAACGGATATTATAAGGATCCAGATAAGAATTTATAAATCACACAAAGAGCTGCGCATATCCACACCATGGAAAATCAGGGGAATGTGTAAGAGTGACGGGAGACCAGGGGGACAGCGCAAAATCTGATAACGCCTGAAAAAATAGTGAGAGTTGACAGCTCTGGCAATGTCTGGCTGTAGCTTGCGGGAGCTATGTAACAGGTTAATACGGGGGAATATAGGTGATTAGATCCTCCTACAAACACCCCCAAAAAACCTTCTTTTAACTTGAGTTAGGTTTCAAAATCTAAATCCCAGAATATGGTTTATTATTGTCACCTTTTCCATTTCTGTGTCACTATACATTATATGGGGGGAGACGAGCTGACGATATCTGCAGAAGACTTGGATATTGGTTGGCTCATCGATCGGGCGCCTTTGAAGCAAGGATGTACTTAATTCAGGATTCGGTTAGTGGATTCGGTAAGCGCATTCCTATTTTGAGGGCACCCAAACATCGACCGCTGTTAGTGTTGAATCGTCAGCTACAGGTAGAATCAGGTGTGTAACTATAGAGGAATCCTATAACTATAGAGGTCTGCAGCACTAAAATCCTCCCACTGGCCCTCTCTGAAAGAAAATTTTGCGTGTTGCATCGAGTGGCTGCGCACGCTCAAGCAACAGGGTGGGGGACTGTGTTACTATGCGTGCCGGGCCCCTTCCAAGATTTTCGTCAGGGGGGTCCTGCTAGGGTTGCCACCTTTTCTGGAAAAAAATACCGGCCAGGTGGCAACCTTAGGCCCGGCAATCGCTTATTACGCCACTGGGTAGAATTCTATTATTTATACCTGTATTATATCTGACAATTCAGCTTTACACTTGTGTTGAAATGAATGCTATTTTCTAGAAAGATTGTAATTGCAACATCTATTGCAACTAGGGTTGCCACCTTTTCTGGAAAAAAAATACCAGCCTTCCTATATACTTGCCTTATTTTTCCTATTAATAAGATTGGCAACAAGCATCATTTTTACCGGGCAGGCCAGGTGGCAACCCTAACTGCAACCTTTAAAGCAGATAAATTAACAAAATGTGAGCTTACAGAGTATCTATGTGTCAAAAGCCGCAGGTTAGTTTAAATATATCAAAACATTAACAATTGATGTACTTAGGAGTTGAATACAATGTTGCCAGTGCATCAACCTCAAGCACCTCCAGTTAACCAGTTCAGCTAATAAACACACTCAGTGTGTTAAAATATAACCTTTATTAAACATTTATTAAACCAACGCTGCCCTATATCAAAGATTCACTACAGACAGCCCTTGTTTGTAGTGCTGGACCGTGTCCATAAAATAACATTTAGTTAAAAACAAGGAGAGTTGACTGGTGGTATGAATCAATATTATCCTCCAAATTCACCATATTTTACTGCTTAAATCGCCAGTGTGCTCCGTAATGGTACTAAGACCTATTGTCACGGTAGCATATGGGAATTCACTCTCCTGGCGGGCTAGTAGAAGTTAACAACAGTGTTACAAAATATGTCAGGGCAAATTAAAGGCGAAGTTTGTAATCCACACCCTCTCCCTACCTTCAAACTGTTCCCCCGTGAGTCCTACCTATCTACGTGGGGAGTGAGTAGGGTTGCCACCTTTTCTGAAAAAAAATACCGGCCTTCCTATATATTTATCATTTTTCCCCATTAATAACATTGGGATCAACCATCATTTTTACCAGCCAGGTTGCCATCCCAGGAGTGAGTGGGAGCTAGTCTGCCACCGTCCACCTATGCCGCCCAACGTGTTTCGCCGCCTACGCGGCTTCTTCAGGGGCATAAGTGCCAGGCACGTGTTCGTAGTGAGTTCAGTCACATGTATCCAGGTTGTGTACTTCCGCATACGCCATTCTTCAGGAGACGCTGCTCTAGTCTGACGACTTTTCGCCAGTACTGGCTTTTTGCTCATAATGCGCATGCGTTGCCCTTACTATTGCCAAAACCTCTTGCATATATTTTCAAGTATGAGGTTATAGTGACTGTGTTACTAATGCAAAATTTGACAGGTGAAAACTAAGGAACTATATATATATATATATATATATATATATATATATATATATATATATATATATATATATATATATAAATCAATAGCTCCATCAATACTTGATTACACCAGCAGAAGTGCGGGATATGTTATACTAATTCTGGGCAGTGTCATTACACCTTTAGGGCAGAGACTAGGGCTGCCACCTGACTGGTATTTTACCAGGTAAAAATGATGGTGGATCACTATGTTATTAATAGAGAAAATGATAAATATATAGGAAGGCCGGTATTTTCTTCCAGAAAAGGTGGCAACCATAGCAGAGACATGCCCAGCGACAAATCTCCTCTTCTTCGGGCGACTAATCTTCCCGAACTGCCTTCCCGCCGGCGAGAATGACGGAATGGCACTCGGATAGGGTTGCCACCTTTTAATTCAATGCTTACCGGCTGGTGGTGGGGGCAGTAGCAAATGGGCAGGCCGTGAAGTAAAAGGGGCGTGGCATGCCATAAGGGGTGGGGCCTAAACACGCTATTGGCCAGAAGACAGGAAAAAAGGTAAATTCTGAGCGGGTTGGGGGGCGGCTGAGGGCTTTTGTACATACCTCCCAACTGTCCCTTTTTTGGAGGGATAGTCCCTCTTTTGACAGCTCAACCCGCAGTCCCTCATTTGTACTGAAAAGTCCTTCTTTTCTCTGCACTGAACAGCCAGAAAAAGAAACAAAGTTTCTCACTTAATTGGCTTTTAGCAGAGAGCCCAGAACAGCTAACAGGTGCAAATAAGTAACAATGTTGAGACACAAAAACAAAGTTTAGATAAGGAGAAATATTTTCAAACTTTCATAACCTGCCAAATTTTGTAAAACAAACATGATAATTCGGGGGTGTGGCCACAGAAAGGGGTGTGGTCCAAAAATGTGCCGCGCTATGTGCGGGAAAAATTTTTTTGTCCCTTTTTTTACTTCCAAAATGTTGGGAGGTATGTTTTGTATTACAAATTAACCAGCAGCTACATTGCCGGTAAATTTGTAACACCGGCCCTGGCCTTGGCAGGTGTTTTAGCGGCCGGTAGGATTGCCACCTAACCAGTATTTTACCGGTCTGGCCGGTAAAAATGATGGCTGATCCCAATGTTATTAATAGGAAAAAAAGATAAATATATAAGAAGGCCGGTATTTTTTTCCAGAAAAGGAGGCAACCCTACACTCGGAGCGCTTCATTTTCCAAAGTCGCCTGTGATTTACATTCTAGCCGGTGGGAAGGCAATTTGGGGAGATTAGTCGCCCTAACATGAGGCGATTAATCGATGGTCGACTAAATCTCCCTGAATCTGAGCATGTCTCTGCCCTTAGTCCCGAAGGTAAAAAATGCCACAAATTTGCATGGTAAAAGCGTCAAAATAGGTTTAGGGACAAGCCTTAGCCAGCAACTATAAGGTTAACAAAAAAGGGGGTTGGGCTAAAAGTGTGAGGCGGCAGCGAATGAAAGGGCGCTTTATTACATGACGCTCTCCTTTCTGAGCGGTTATTGTCGCAGGAGTAGGAAGTGACGTATTGGACCCACGTGAGCTGGCTGGCATTGCAACACATGTAACAGCAGCGCGTTAGAAGGCAGAAGCCGGGTTCTACGTCACATCTGGGAGCCTGGGCGACTTCATTTAGATCTTTTCGTGGCAGAATCGCAGCGCTGCGGACAGGGTATATATATGACGTGCCTTTGGGGAGTAGCTTCCATTTGATTGATACGGGGCAGTGGGAGGCTGAGTCTAGTTCGCGGCCAACTGTTCGTTTTCTCTCCGCAGAGCGGCGAGGGTGGAGAGAAGATGGCGGACGATCCGAGTGCTGCAGACAGGAACGTGGAGATATGGAAGATCAAGAAACTGATTAAAAGCTTGGAAGCGGCTAGAGGGTGAGGCGGGGTGTGCGGGTTCGAGGAGGAGGCCTTGTATTATGACACATATTATCCGCCGCGCGCATTCGGCCGCCATTGCTTTGTGTAGCGCTGAGGCGATAGCGCGTCTGTTGCACGTGTTCTCTTCATGGGCTCGTGTCGCAAACAGCTGGAGCTTCGCACCACATTCACTTCAGCTTTATACAAGCGCTTTTGTCCCGACAATGAAAAAAAAAAAAATCTGTCGGTTACGTGTGTTTAATCAGAACGCGGCTCTTAATGGCGCAGGGAAGAGACCATTCACTGAGGGGCGGAAAAAGGCCTGTTCAGAAGCGCATTGAACTAGTCTCGTTTATTCCCCCCCCCTCTCCAAGAATGTGATCGTGTCCTGCTTTCACTTAAAGGGGTGGTTCACCTTTAACATAACTTTTATTATGTTATAAAATGGCCAATTCTAAGCGACTTTTCAATTGGTTTTCGTTATTTATTTTTCATAGTTATTTGCCTTTTTTTCTTCTGACTCTTTGCAGCTTTCAAATGGGTGTCGCTGACTCCCTTCTAAACAACAAATGGTCTGTAAGGCTACAAATGTATTGTTACTTTTTATTACTGATCCTTCTATTCAGGCCTCTCCTATTCATATCCCAGTCTCTTATTTAAATCAATGCATGGTTGCTAGGGTCATTTGGACCCTAGTTACCAGATTGCTTAAAGGGATAGTCATGGAAAAACAGTTAATAGTGCTGCTCCAGCAGACTTCTGTGCTGAAATCCATTTCTCAGAAGAGCAAACAGATTTTTTTATATTCAATTTTGAAATCTGACATGGGGCTAGACATCTTGTCAATTTCCCAGCTGCCCCTGGTCATGTGATTTGTGCCTGCACTTTAGTTATTTATCTTATTTAATGTAACTGAATCCATTTCAGTGGGACTTGGCTTTTACTAAAGTGTTGTTCTTAGATATACCAGGCAACTGTTATCTTGTGTTAGGGAGCTGTTATCTGGTTACCTTGCCATTATTCTGTTGTTAGGCTGCTGGGGGGAGGGAGGGGGTGATATCATTCCAACCTGCAGTAAATAGTGACTGAAGTTTATCAGAGCACAAGTCACATGACTGGGGACAGCTGGGAAACTGACAATATGTCTAGCCCCACGCCAGATTTCAAAATTGAATATAAAAAAAAATCTCTTTGGAAAAATGGATTTTAGTTCTGTTTTCCCATGACAGTATCCCTTTAAAGGAGAATTCAACCTGTGGGGGAAAGCACCATACCCCCCACCCCAGGTAGACATCTTCTCCCCCCCCCCCCAGGGGAAATGCCCCATGCCCTGTGGCCGAACAATCCAATTACAATGCAGCTGGGAAACTAACAATATGTCTAGCCCCATGTCAGATTTCAAAATTGAATATAAAAAAAATCTCTTTGGAAAAATGGGGCCGAATGATCGAATTACAATGCTACGGATGTGCTCCGATGGGTCGCAGGACCGCATCAACTAGCCGATGTGGCCTTGGAGCGTACAAAAAAAAAATGATCAAACTTGACTGATCTATATCTGGCCAATTTTTGGCCTGATAATGATTTGTAGGACCCGTCAGAAACCCCCACACGTTTGCCGATAAACTGCCTAATCTGTCTAAAGGACCAATATCCGCATCTTTAATCTGCCCTAGGGTTGCCACCTTTTCTGGGAAAAAATACCGGCCTTCCTATATATTTATTTTTTTTTCCCTATTAATAACATTAGGGTCAGCCATCATTTTTACTGGCTAGGTGGCAACCCTAAACGGCCTGTGTATGGCCACCTTTACCCCTTGGCCCAGATTCTTCCAGTGAATTTCCACGCATCCATCTTCCTCGGTAAACTGACTGAGAGATCGACAATTTCCGTGTAATTCCACACATGCGCAGTTGTCGCAAACCGGCAAGCTGCTCCAACTCGCATGCGCAGAAATACCGATCATCGGCTTACAGAGGACACAGAAGATGGATGCGTGGAACTTCACTGGAAGAATTTGCGGCGAGTGGTAAGTATGGAGTTTGGGCCATTTCCCCGGGGGTGGCTTAGTTATTCTGGGGGGAGGAGGGAGGTCTACCTGGGGAGGGGGTACAAGTTTTTTCCCCACAGGTTGAATTCTCCTTTAAAGGGCAACTAAAGTCTAAAATAGAATAATGTTAGAAATGCTGTATTTTGCATACTAAATATATACATGAACTTACTGCACCAGCAGCCTAATAAGACAAACGATTTATGCTTTCAAAGTTGGTGCAGGGGGCTGTCATCTTGTAACTTTGTTAGACATTTCTGCAATATTAAGACTCGCACATGCTCAGTGTGGTCTGGGTTTCAGTTGGGAGGTTAAGCTTAGGGATGGTCATAAATTATCAAAACAGCACAAGTCAAATTAAATCTGCCATAGAAGCCAATACAGCAAGACTGATTAATAATCAGAATATTAAGACTGCACTGAGTCTCTGGATACAAATCTCTACAGGGAATCCAACAATGCTGCTCGAGTTCTGAGAAGTAAGGTGGGGGGACCCCCTGCAATTTGAAAGTATGATCGTTTACCTGCACAGCAGTTGGGGACCATCTGACAATTCCTATCCAGAGCAGTAAAAGAAGGGGGAATTTCACTGCATACAATCAGGTTTATTATAAAAACAGTAGACATTTTTTAATTAAAGTATATTGGAGATAGTTTTCTTTTCTATTAAAGAAAGTAAAAATGGGATTCAATATTTTTGCCTTTACATCCCCTTTAAGATGCAAATTGAAGAGCGGCTGAATAAAATCCTATATAACTCAAAAACCACAAATAAAAAATTAAAACAAACTGTAAATTGTGTCAAAATATCACTCTCTCTCATCATACTAAGTTATCTCAAAGGCAAACAACCCCTTTAAAGGGCTTGTTTGCCTTTAAATGAACACTTGGTATGATATGCTGAGACAATTTGCAGTTTGTTTTCATTTTTTTATATATATAGATATAGAGATATATTTTTTAAACATACATTTTCTGTTGGTTTTTCATTGGTTGAAACGGGTGGTAGTAAATCCCTATTTGTGGCTTATTTCGCTTTTTATTCAGCGCTCTGTAAGCAATGTCAGCAATCTGGTTACTACGGTCCAGATTACCCTAGCAACCATTCATTGCTAATTATAATGAGGGGCTAAATAGAAAGATAAGTAATAAAAAGTAGCAATAACAATATCTAACTTTAGAAACACCTTCCAAAAGCTTTTTCATTTATTTTATTTTTTTAAATTCTGTTGTTTTTGTTCCCCAGAAATAAGACTTTTTTTTTTTTCCAATTACTTCCCATTATTTATTTTTTTTACTGTTTTTCCAAAATCTAAGTTTAAAGTTGAATGTCCCTGTCTCAGGTGTTTGAGTCTGGCAGCTCAGTAATTCGGGCACAGATTCTAAACTTTTACAATTTTGCAACATTTCTCAGCAGCATCTCTGGAGTATTCGCAACTATTGTATAAAGTCTAACAGCTGCCTGTAATGGAACACAGAGATTCTGCTCAGCAGGGACACATAAGAAATGTATCAATTTGGACATGGGGGGGGGGGGCCCACTACCGGCGCATCAATTAATTTTTATTTAGGGTCCCTTAGATTGGGGGAGTGCGGCTGGACCGGCGGGGGCCTATCAGGGCCTGGGCCCACCAGGTTTTTTCCCGGCATCCCGCCGGCCCAATCCGACGCTGGACAAATAACAAATGTATCAACTAAATGTCAAGTTAGAACAGGTCACAGGATCGGCGATCCCCCTTTCCCAGAGCTGCTTTTGAGGGTGAAAATTACACTTTACACTTCAATATTATAAAAACGGTAGAAAATGCAAAGTCCTTGGAATAAGTCATTATTTCTGGTGATCTATCTGAAAAGAACTAGTTGTTTGAAGGTTAACCACCCCTTTAAGATTTAGTCTGTGACCCCCCCACTGAAAGCTAGAAAGAGTCAGAAGTAGAAGGCAAATAATTCATATGGAATTGAAAATAAAAAACAAATGAAAGCCAGTTGAAAATTTGCTTAGATTTAGCCATTCTATAACACACTAAAAGTTAACTTGAGGGTTGTGGCACACAGGGAGATTATTCGCCTGCAGTAGAGAAGATTTGTCGCTGGGTGACTAATCTCCTCGTGTGCCGCCCTAAAGATGAACCATCCCTTTATCTCTCGATACCGTTATTATAAAGCCAAGCCACATTATGGGAGGACTGAATTGGCTTTATGAGCAGCTAGATATTTTTCCACTTTTCTGTTTAATCTGAACACTTTGAGAATAAACCATAATGGTAAGTGTGATTTCCTTGGACAATTTCCCTGCCACCTCATTGGCTGACAGTCGTTCAACCCCTCATTTACCTTCTTCCATAGTGAAGTGATGGATTATGGTTCTTGAGGGCCCTTTGCTTTTATTTCTCCAGTTGAGGAAATGAGTGTGAATGACTGTATGCCTCAAGTTTGGGGAGTTGGGTTCCAGACTGAGGCAGATTGTTATGGTTTCTTCTCAGTCTGGGGAATCTTGTCTGTGTATAATTTATAAGAAAACAAATCCATATATATGCATTGTTTTTGTATATAAGTCCATGTGAATTACCTTGTGTTAGAAAGTGTTATTTTCCCTTTAAAGGACCAGTAACGTTGTTTTTTTTTATTAAAAAAATTGTTCATGTAGAGCGCAAAAAAACCCAACATGTTAAAACTTTTAAATCGTTAAGTTTTCATTAAGAAATAACTTAACAAAACTCCGCTTGCGCTCCTCTTCAGAAAAGGCAATAGTGCGATCCATCGTGCTGCTCTCGATTTCTGCTCCCTGCCTGTAGATAGCCAGGGAGGAGAAATCGAGCGCCACATGATCGATTGTCGCCTTTTATGAAGAGGAAGCGCAAGCGGGGTTTTATGGTAAGTTATTTCTTAATAAAAACTTAGCAATTTAAAAGTTTAATATGTCTGGCTTTTATTCCTTCTTCACTAACATTTTTTAATAAAAATAAAAAATTGATGTTACTGATCCTTTAAGGTGGTTAAACCTGAGTTAAATGTTGAGCCTATATATTATCAATGTACTTGTTGGACTACAATAATACTGAGGTTCCATAGAAGGGAATCTAAAGAATTTAGTGTGATCAGTTGTTCAAAAAGCCCCAAATAACAGGAAGGCCATCGCCCACAAATCATTTTCCCTTCTCTCTGTAGTAAGGCAGGATTGTACTTAAGCTTTAATCCTTACTGGAAGCAGCAACAAGTCATATTGGATATATTTAATGCTTATATTTTGATAGACAACGTATGGTGATTCATGTTCTGGAAACCCCCAGGACCAAAGCATTCTAGATAACGGTCCCATACCTGTAACTATACTTTGGTTGTATTTATACCTGAAGTCCTGCTACACCAAAAAAAAACCTATGTTTCCTTTGTGAACAATGCTACTTGGACATTATCTGAAAGGCTTTTAAGTCAAATTGCTAGCCTTCAGGCATATGACCATCTGTCACCTGAAAAAGTATGACCTCTGATTTATTGGGAGCTAGTTGCATTTTGTATATGATACAAGGGGAAATGTAACATCTTTATAGAAATAGAATTTTAGTTAACTTTGAAGCAGAGTTTAAAGTGGACCTGTCACCTACACATAAAAAACTGCATAATGAAAGTCCTTTCCAAATTAAATATGGAACCCCAAAAAAAAGTTCATTAAAACATCCATACCTGTTATAAAGGTGTTTAAATATCTAAACTGTCAATCAAATATTACCTGGCCCGCCTCTATGCCCGTGGCATAGAGGAGGGGCAGTCAATTACTTTCACTTTCCATTCAGCACTTCATGGATGTCACTGCTCTTCTCACATTCCCCCTTCCCTCCTCAGGCTCTATAATTGTGTAGGGCACTGCACATGGACATTAGGTCCCTCATTCTGGTTGATATACAAGATTTTGGGGTGATACACAATTTCCCTTAATAACCGTGTCCACAAAATGGCTGCTGCCTGCTTGCTGTGATTGTATAATTTCAAGACAGAAGGAAACAAAATTTAAATAATAAATACAGTGTAAGTAAAGTTTATTTTGCTCAACTAACATGATAGAAAAGAATTTGAAATGATATGTTAGGGTGGCAGGCCCCCTTTAAGGCAATAACTCCCATATGTAATATGAGAAAAGGCACTGTTTGCCCTGGAGCAATAACCCATAACAACCAATAAGATGTTTTCATTTAAACAGGTGACCAGTAAATGGCACCTGCTGATTGGTTGCTATGTGTTACTGCCCCAGGGCAAACTTAGTGCCTTTTATTACGTTACCCCCTTAGATTGTTGCAACTAGATGTATGGATAATGGTATATACTGTGGCTCTAAACTGCTATATGGTATGTTCTATTCTGATTTTATTTTTGCACGCCCTACATATGGATTTTTTTTTTTTTAAATTGTACCTCGAACGTACTTAATCAAATTCATACCAATCACTATATTCAGTCCAAGTTTAGTCCTTGTCTGTGAGCAGATAACACTGGCCTCATAAGCGTGTTTGCTGGCCACTACAACATTTTAGCAAGGATGGGTATAGTTCTGCAAATCGCTCACATATGTCCTTGTCCTGCATAATTGACTTCTTTTATTCCACACTGCTTACCCAGGAGGCTGGATATAAGTCATTCAGCTTCCATTAGGTGCCCAAAGGGGTAGTGACTTTTTAATGCCTTATACCTTGGCACATCCATCTCTGCCATGGGCCGTAATCCTTGAGCGAGCACATGGAAATTTTAGGAGAAATGCTATAGTATGCAATTTTTGCAAACCAAACAAAGGGAGTTCAATGTGAACTTATTTGTACTGCAATTGGAAGTCCTTAAGTTCAAACATCTGTAAGATTCCTCTCCAGGAACAATCCGTAAGTCTGAGGGCGTATGGCACTGTACCTTGGCTTTTCTCTGCAGGTAGAACAAAGCCAATGTGCTTCTATCTGCTCTTTTGTGTGACAGACACATCGTCAACCTTTGGTTGGCTATCGGCAACTAAGTACATTTTTTTCTTTTTTTTCCCCTCATGTGAATATCCACATCCATGTCCACACACAGGTGAAAGCTGTGGCTGTTTGTGCTGAGACTTATAGGATTGGAGCTTGTTGACTTTTGGCACATGTATGGGGCCCTCCAACGGGTCAGATCGATATCTGGACGAAAGTCTGCCCAATGTCAATCGGATGAGACTAAAAAATCCCGATTGATTGCTGACCGCATATGTTCGTTGATGCAGTCCCGCAATACGACCGGCCGTTTGCCCATCATTATGATCTGATCGTTTGGCCCTAGGGCCTGCGATCGGATCAGCCCAATATCACCCACCTCAAGGTCTCTCAGTGAATCTGTCAGTGTATGGCCACATTTGACTAATAGAAGAGAACAGGGCAGAGTTAGACAATATAATGACACACAAACGCATGTCGTCATTAACTAATTTTCTAAACTTTTTGGCTCGTCTCTTCTGTTCCCTAAGCAATTTGTTTGATCCAACTCTTTTGTCTTTGGCTGTAGTATGGAGCGTGTCTGCTTCTATCTAGTATTCTTTGGTATTGCGAAATTGGATCCATCTCTTATTCCTTTGAATGCTTCCTTTTCTGCCATTGTTCCTGTAGATTTGCATGTTTTGCAAGCTGCTCGGATGAGTAATGAAACATCTTCATTGATTACTCAGCATGTCCAGTTGTTTTTAGATTGACCTATAGTAGATCTACCATGACCTGGATGAATGAAAATCTTCATAGTCATATTGTGGAAATTATGCTGCATCTTACATTCATCTCTTACATTCTTAAGTGTATGGGGGGATTTCATAAAAGTGGGGATAGGCTTTTATTTTTTGGAGTAGTGAACTAGTGTAAAATACTTTCTCCGTATTCACAAACAGAAATCCGCCTAAATTCCAACTCAACCGCCACTTTTCATATTTTAGTGAGACAGTTTACAGACACTTATGAATTTCTTTCAAATGACATAAATTGGGGCAAAAATGACATTTTCTCCCGACATTTTAAAAGTGGAGTAAAGCTCAGTATAACTCTTCCTCATGCGTCAGATCAATTCTAACATAACTTGCTCTGCTTTGGTTCAGCCAATCTTCATTTCACACTTCTTGTAGGTGCCCCTTTGGGGAAGAATTAGCATATTCATAGGGATTGGCATTTCAAAGTCAGGGAACAAGTTTCTGTTTAACCTTATAGGTGTAAAAGCCTTGTTAACAAAACAAGTAAAACACTGATTAAACAAAGTGTAATTCATACATTCATAAAAAGTTTAGCTCACAGTTGTATTATTTTACTAGTTTAAGCTTAATGAATGAGGCAATATTAGCAATTTGAGTGAATATATTGTATTGTTTTGGCAGCAATATGACACTTGACCTAAAATAATAAAAACTATTTCTGATACAAATCCCTAAATTATGCAAAATATCATTTCTTTTATTTAGACCCTTATATCTTGTTACAGAATTGGAATCACCCAAACATGTTGGCAGATTTAGAAAGCCCAGGTTATCCTGAAAAAAAGATGTAATTTTCCTAGGTAAAATAAACACCCTCCCCCAAAAATTCCAATTTGATGGCTGGCTGACTGGTAAGAGCTGAAGACAAATTCAGAAAAAAATTCTTAAATGTTGTGCAAAAGACAAAATCTGAAAACTGTTAAAGACAAATTCACAAAAGTAGAGAGGTTTGTGAATTTGGTGGGAAATGTGACATTTTTATCTCCCCTTTTATTTTGTCTCAATATCACCACTTTTGTGAATTCCCTTTTCTTTAACTCATACACAGTTGCCATTTTCTAAACACACAGGCTGTGTTGGGTGCTCGCTATCTATTATAAAGTCCAATTCACTCACAGCTACCAAAATCATATACCAATGTGGAAAAGATTTATTTCTCCATATTTACATCTACAATAGAAAAAATGTCTCCATACACTCATACAGCTTCAGGTCCTGCTGCTCAACAACTATAAGGAACGCTGTTGCTTCCCAAATGGTAGATGTATATCCAAAAGTAGTAGCGTCACATGGTTTGCAAATGCTGAAAACTATAAATAAAATGTTTTCTTTTTTCGTTATGTAGAAATAATTTTTTTTTTCAAATTGTTACTGGTCCTTTAAGCACTAAAGTCCACCCCAATGACTAGAGAGAGGGTGTCATTTACTTTGATTTAGATTTAATAAAACTATATCGTATTGCAAAGGTCACCCTTGTCTTGTGGTTTAAAATCACTTGACATTAACTAGGGATGCACCGAATCCACTATTTTGGATTCAGCCGAATCCTTCACGAAAGATTCAACCGAATCCTAATTTGCAAATTAGGGGTGGGAAGGGGAAAACAAAATTTTTTACTTGGCATGCGATTTCCCTCCCTGCCCCTTTCATGTGCAAATTAGGATTTGGTTGAATCTTTCATGAAGGATTCGGGGGTTCAGCGAATCCAAAATAGTGGATTCGGATTGGGTTCGGCCTGTCAAAAGGATTTGTCCGAAACCTGGATTCGGTGCATCCCTAACATTAACCCAGTCCTGATTCAACTAAACTCACTATTCTAAAAATGGTGTCTCTTTGCTTTAATCTTGAACCAATTTGGGGATTTTATGTTATAAATAAAATACCTTTTTTTTGGTTTCACCCGGAATCGTGTTTATCACAAACCATATTAAATCTTCTGTATAAGCCCATTTTTCAGCATGAGATAAATGTATCTCCCATTGATCATATAATGTCTGTAATGCTTTATTTACCAGTAGGTCTTTCCAGCTGAAAAGAGCAGAAAAGAGGTTCCGCCTAAATATTTGGAAGGGGTTTTTTACAGTGAGAGCTGTGAAGATGTGGAATTGTCTCCCTGAATCAGTGGTACAGGCTGATACATTAGATAGCTTTAAGAAGGGGTTGAATGGTGTTTAGCAAGTGAGGGAATACAGGGTTATGGAAGATAGCTCATAGTACAAGTTGATCCATTGCCTTTTTGTAGTCTGGAAGGAATTTTTTCCTCTCTGAGGCAAATTGGAGAGGCTTCAGATGGGTTTTTTTGCCTTCCTCTGGATCAACTGGCAGTTAGGCAGGTTAAAAAAAGTAAAAAGGTTGAACTTGATGGACGTGTGTCTTCAACCTAACTTACTGTATATACTCAAGTATAAGCCGAGTTTTTCAGCCCCCAAAATATGCTGAAAAACGACCTCGGCTTATACTCGGGTCAAGCGCAAAAGAATAGTCTCCAAGAATATTCGCTTGTGTCAAAGAATGGTCGCTGGCATCCAAAAACGAGACGCCAGCACCTCCAATGGGAGCAGAAACCCTCAATTTTTTGATTGAAACTTACCAGAAGCTGCTGCATTTCTCACCCTAGGCTTATACTCGAGTCAATAAGCTTTCCCAGTTTTTGGAGGTAAAATTGGGTACCTCTGCTTATACTCGAGTAAATACGTTGTGTGTATTTAGTTCAGTTATGCTACTGTCAAATGTAGTTACGGCTTAGTTTTGTCACACAAGCCCTTGGCTGCTATGCTTGTTGATTTATTCTTGGCTAATGCAAAACTTTTTATTTTTTTCTGTTTACATAGCAATGGTACCAGTATGATATCTTTAATCATTCCACCCAAAGACCAGATTTCTCGAGTGGCAAAAATGCTGGCTGATGAATTTGGTACCGCATCTAACATTAAATCACGAGTAAACAGACTATCGGTTTTGGGAGCAATTACATCTGTACAGCAGAGACTTAAACTGTATAATAAAGGTAAGCAATTAAAGTTTCTATATTTAGGCTGTTGGCTTTAAAATTGCAGTTAACCACCTTTGGTAAAGCAATCAGTGTCATTAGTCAATCTATGGATGAAAATAAATGACAATTAGTATAGTACAAAAGAAAACCTATTTAGATTCATTCTGTCTCTTAAAATGGTGGTTCCACAGCTGCTGACTGAGCTAGTCAGTGCTGAAATAAGGTTATTTAGCCTATAGTATCTGGGGTGGGCTTGGAGGGTTTTTTTTTCTTTTTTAAAGAAATGTAACTCACATATAGACACTCATACATTTTCTACTTAAAGGGATTCTGTCATGGTTTTTATGATGTGGTTTTTATTTCTAAATTACACTTATTACTAAATTACACTATTTACACTGCAAATAATTCACTCTACCATATAAAATTTCATTGCTGAACCAGCAAGTGTATTTTTTTTAGTTGTAATATTAGTGTGTAGGCAGCCATCTCAGGTCATTTTGCCTGGTCATGTGCTTTCAGAAAGAGCCAGCACTTTAGGATGGAACTGCTTTCGGGCAGCCTGTTGTTTCTCCTACTTAATGTAACTGAATGTGTCCATGACACTTTACACTTCATTATAAGAAAAAAGGTGACACAAAGAAAATAGGAAGTCACTGGAAAAAGTCGTTATTTCTGCTGATCTATCTGAAACCAACTAGTTGTTTGAAGGTGAACCACCCCTTTAAAGGAACAGTAATGTCAAAAAATAAGTGTTTTAAAGTAATGAAAACATAATGTACTGTTGCCCTGCACTGGTAAAACTGCTGTTTGCTTCAGAAACACTACTATTGTTTATATAAATAAGCTGCTGTGTAGCAATGGGGGCAGCCATTAAAAGGAGAAAAGGCTCAGATTACACATCAGATAGCAGATAAGCTCTGTCTGTCTAATGATGTTATCTGTTATCCATTAGTTATCCTGTGCCATATAGCGGTTTTTCAATTTCCACCATTGCGCCCCAGCAGCTTGTTTATATGAACTATAGTAGTGTTTCTGAAGCAAACAGATCACTTTTACCAGTGCAGGGCAACACTACATGATATTTTCATTACTTTAAAACACTTAGATTTTTTGGTGTTACTGTTCCTTTAAGTAGCTGTGACTGAAGAAGAGATGCATTAAAGGGGTGGTTCACCTTTAAGTTAACTTTTAGTTGCTAATTCTTAGCAACTTTTTGATTGGTCTTCACTTTTGTTTTGTTTATTTGCCTTTTTTTTCTGATTCTTTCCAGCATTCAGTGGGGGAGGGGGTTCACCGACCCCCAAATAAAAACAAATGCTCTAAGGCTACAAATGTATTGTTTGTATTACTCGTCTTGCTATTCAGGCCTCTCCTATTCATATTCTAGTCTCTTATTCAAATCAGTGAATTTTTGCTATGGTAATTTGGACCCTACCAATCTGGAGAGCTGTTGAATATAATAAAAAAGTAAAAACAAATGCAAATTTTCACAGAATAACATCTACATCATACTAAGTTATTTTCAAGGTGAACAGCCCCTTTAATTAAAATATCAAGAGATCTCCATGCAGCTGACATGAATGGGAGCTTTGCACAAACACTGTTCAGTGAAAGCACATCTGGGGTTTACCATGAAGTATTAAAAGTGGCCAGGGCCGCCATCAGGGGGTCACAGGGGGTATGAGTGTACCGGGCCTGAAGGGGGGGGCCTGCAGTGCTGAACTTTTGAAAGAGCCAGGCCCCCCCTTGACAGCGCTGAAGCCTGAAGCTGTGCCGCCTCCTTCCGAAGTCCTGAATGCGGAAGTGCTGAAAAGCCAAAATCCTGAAGCTGTCAAAAGATCCGTAGTCACAAAAGGAGGCAAAGTTGAAGTCCTGAAGCCACGAGTTCATTCCTCTGAACACCATGTTTTTTCCCCCTGGCCACCAATGTATTATATTAATACTCTATAGGCCCCTGCCACCAATGTGTTTTTTTTTTTAAAAAAAATATTCCATGGGGCCCTGGTGACCAATAACTTGTGTGTGGGGGGGTTACCTTTTTTTAGCGCTGATGTCTGTGTGGTCTTTTAACAGTGATGTAGAATGGGCGCGGCCCCGAAAAAATTGTTGTACGGGGCCCAGTGATTTCTAATGGCAGCCCTGAAAGTGGCCCAATGGTTTTGTGCTAATGATATTATGATCAAGCTTACTGGCTGAAGTAGAAAGCAGTGTGTGTTGAACATATTTCTGCAATGTCCACGACTTAAAGCAACATTTTGGGCACCAAGGTAAAGGTTAAATGTTGTAAGTAAACTGCAGAAATCTGTATGTAAATAGGCAGTTGCTTATTTACCAGCAGACCTTTCCAGCAGACGTGAGGTCACCCATTCAGATTAGAGGAAAGGAGGTTCCACCTCAATATTCAGAGTGAGGGACCACAAAAAGATTCTATATCGATCTATGGAAGACAGCCTTTCCAAATTCAGATCTTGCTGGATAACAGGGTTCCCTGATAACATATTCTTTATAAACAAAATGTGTCTATTCCCCTTCCCCCAAGTCCCATTTATCGTGCCCCTCTGTTTGATTGTGCACAAAATATTTGCATTTTGAGAATTCTTAAATTTTCCATTTTTCTTTCAGTACCGTATATACTCGTGTATAAGCCGACCCGTGTATAAGCCGAGGTACCTAATTTTACCTACAAAAACTGGAAAACCTTATTGACTCGAGTATAAGCCTAGGGTGCATTCCAGTACACCCTGTGTTGTGATGTCTGTACATACACACGAGATGCAATGCGAGAGAGAGAGAGAGAGAGAGAAATTCTTAGCTGAAACAAAAGCACTTGACATTCCATACTGCTGTTGAACAATGACCAGACAGGGGTACAAGTCACTAGGAGGACAATGTAAACCTGAGTTTACATTGCAACTACAACTCCCAGAATCCTTGTGTGACTCAGACTGGAAGAGGCTGCTGGGAAATGCAGTTTATAGTTATCTGGCTGAGCCATTGCGGCAAGGTCACAGGTAGGGCTAATTACAGGCCACTTGTTGCCCTGCGGTTACTGCCCCCCCCCCAGTAAGGCCTGTAGCAGTTACTCACATGGGCTCCAATATTGCGATGCAACTGCTCCTCTATTGCGATACAACTGCTCCTCATACTGCTGTCCTCATACTGCTGTACTCTGTGTAGTTTCCCCAGCAGGTTCCAGTAATGGCGAAGAGATGGGGGCAGGGACAGGAGCAATTACCCTGTGAAATCCTGTCCGATGGTCCCCTCTGTAACACCGGATCAAGTCCCCTAACCAAGCGCCGTATAATTTAGCAGACAGCAGGCCCTACGGCGAGACTAACAATTTGGTGCGCTGTGTGGGCGGAGCTGGGAGGAGCGCGCATGGGAAGCTGAATGCCGCGTGTTACATGGAGAATGTGTGAGTGAGAGAGAGAGAGATGCGCCGGTTTTACTGTTTAATCCAGCCCTAGCTGCGGGCAATTACACATCGGCGCCCGTACTTTGGAAACTCAAGGGAAAGGTCAAGTATCGGCGCATGCCCATTATAGAACAAACACTATAGTGCAGGGAAAACGCCTGCCGTGCGGGTCACAGGAGGACATTGCAGGAGCGCATTGATTGTGATTTTGCACATTGACCCGCGTATAAGCCGAGGTAGACTTTTTCAGCACATTTTGGACGCTGAAAAACTCGGCTTATACACGAGTATATACGGTAGATCCTTTTACTTGTTACAAGGACAGCTGTCCTTGCTAAAAAAAATCTTTTTGCCAAAATGCTTTGGTCTATGGACGACAACATGTATAAAATTTTGGGATGTATTTCACTTTTTGAGACAAATTTATATGGAACTCTGGATTTTTGCCAGCAAGTAGAACTGCACACCAGATCAATATAGTAAATAGGGCCTCAGTAAAAAGACTAAAAGCTTAAGACTACTACGAAAAATCTTAACCTTTAGTTAACAATTTCTTTATTTTAAGAAGACTTTTCGTAGTAGTCTTTTAACCTTTGTCTTTTTACTGAGGCCCTATTTACTATATTGCTGTGGTGTGCAGTTCTACTTGTCGGCAAAAATCCAGAGTTCCATATAAATTTGTCTCAAAAAGTGAAATGGGTAAAAAAAATTATACACAGTAGTCACATCCCAAAAAGGGCCCGCAGTCCATGGACCATATGATTTGGTAACGTCAAACAAAAGCAAAAGTTGGGAGAGACTTAATGTTACTTGAAACTGAGGAGCCCAAATGTAGAAAATCTTTATTTAGGACATAATTACGCCTGACTGGTTTCTTACCAAGGGTGGGCACTTGCTAGTAGTCTTAACAATTTCTTTATTTTAAGTCCTGTGAGTGCGGCTCGTTTTTGGATGATATGGTTGAACTGTGGATTCTGCACTCAGGCAAATTAATTTCATTTTTCGAGAGTGCGGGTATCCAAACTTGGTAAACAATTTCGCTCATCATTATTGTGTACTGCATTGTCCAACGTTTTAATGTATTCCCGAACATAATTTTCAGGGCACACTGTATACTTTCAGGGTAGAGGGTTTTAGCCAATTTGCAGCTGGGTAAGGTTGCTTGATATTGTGCGGCTACCTAGGATGTTTGGCCAGCACAGATCCTCTTGAAAAAGGTACTTTCTTATTTGGGTTTTTAAATATGGATTTTCGCATGTCTCCGACGCCCCAGGAAGGATGCATCTGTGTTTTCACATAGGGTGGAAAACTCTGCACCGTCCCTGTGCCTATTGTTTCAATCACAAAATATCTGCTTTCCTTTTTAGATAAACAACAAAAGAACAATACAATCCATTTTGGAGCAGAATCTTCAGAGCTCTGCTTTCATGGATAGGCATACATCTAGCTATATGTGGGGCACGTGGTGTTTGTTGAGTTAGCCTATTGTGTTTGTAATCTTTTTGTGAGTTTTTTTTTTTTTTTTTTTTTTTTTAATGAAACTAAGTTTGGGTCTTCCACTCCCCCCCCCCAATCTTTTCAAGTATATCCATTATTTGGGTATGAATAGAGTGTGGTCTTGTTAGTGGGCATTGCTCACTCCCATATGTTCACAAGTTTCCTCGGTTTTAGCTTACATTCATTATTTGTCCCTGCCACTGGAATCCACCATATCTAGAAAGGTATGGACGATGGGATATTGGCCTGTATTTGAGAATTCAGTCTGGTAGTTATCCATTTTTTTATCTATAGAGAGAAGGGGAACTCTGCACCCCCGTATAAAATTCCAGACTGAACACACGCCTCTCTTGAAAACAAAGTTGACCGATTACTGAAACAGTGGAACTGTTGCTTTTAGGTGCTGTTTGAGGTTGTCCATCAAATGATGCTTTTTGGGGCAGGTGTAACTACTCTGAACAATCTGTACTGTTATGAGGACATTGAAGTTTGTTACATTTGTGTTCTGTGGAGCTGGAGTGGAATGGTGCAACTTCGAGCCTTTTAAAGGTTTTCATTAACTCTCCAACTGTGAGGATCATACATTGTTTAACAAAAGCAAACGTTAGGACAGACTTACTGTTACTTGAAACAGAGGAGCCCAAATGATGTAGAAAATCTTTATTTAGGACAATTGCGCCTGACGCATTTTGTGCCAAGGGTGGGCACTTACTCACCGCTTATGAGTAAGTGCCAACCCTTGGCATGGAACGCGTCAGGCATAATTATGTCCTAAATAAACATTTTCTACTTTTTATACATTTGGGTTCCTCTGTTTCAAGTAACTCTCCCAACTTTTGCTTTTGTTTGACGTTACCAAATCATATAGCCCGTGAACTACCGATTTCACTTTTTGAGACAGATTTATATGGAACTCTGGATTTTTGCCAACAAGTACAACTGCACAGCAGAACAATAGAGTAAATTATTATCCATTGTTTACTGTTATAGCTGTAGCAAAAATATTGGAAACACTCGTCTAAATTTGGCAAGTTTCTCCATATTTGATGGTAATTATTTTTTTTTAAAGGGGCTATTCACCTTCGGTTTAACTTGTAGTAAGCAGGGTATGATATTTTGATACAATTTGCAATTGGTTTTAATTTTTTGTTATTCATGGTTTATTTAGTTATTTAGCTTTTTATTCAGCTGCTCTCCAGTTTCAATTTCAGCACTGTGGTTGGTAGGGTCCAAATTACCCTAGCAACCATGCACTGATTGGTTAAAAGACTGCAATATGAAAATATATAATGTATAGGAATAGAAGAGGGCCTCCATACAAAGACGAGTAATGAAAAGTAGCAATAACAATAAATTTGCAGCTTTACAGAGCATTTGTTTTTTAGATGCGGTCAGTGAAAAGAAAAAGGCAAATGATTAAAACGTTATAAAAACTATAAGACTAATTGAGAAGTTGCTTAGTATTGGCCATATATAACCGATTAGAATTTAACCACCCCTTTAAAAGTGGTGATTGTAAGATGACGTACCTGTAGGCCTGTTTTAGAGAATGAGTCTTGTGGTTATTTCTGCAGTTGAAAAGAATGATCTGTTTCACATTTAGGTGTAGACCTTGGGGTCCTCAAGTTCTGGCTCAAACATAAAATGAAATACAATTTGTCTTGTGGTTGCAGGGTGTTCGAAAGCCTGGTAGTCTGGCCAAGTTTAACTTGTGGCATCATTCTATAACCAATATAAATATTTTCAAAAGTTTGCTGACTTTTTGTGTGTGTTACTATGGCCATTATATAATAAAACTTTTTTACGTTCTTTTGCAGAAAAAAGCAGCTCTGGGAGGGGGTTTGCCGACTCTTAACTGTTCGAAACTGATACATTTAGTTAATACATTTCTTATCTTTGTCCCTGCTGAGCAGAATTCCTGAGATTCATTAAAGGCAAATGTTAGAATTGATAGTTGCTAATATTCCCACAGATGCTGCTGAGAAATGTTTCAACTAATGGAGCAAGTTGTAACCGTTCAGAATCTAGTGACCTGCCCGACACACCAGAGACAAACTTTAAACTTAAAGGAACCGTAACACCAAAAATGAAAAGTAACTAAAATATAATGAACTGTTATCCTGCACTGGTAAAACCGGTGTGTTTGCTTCAGGAACTCTACTATAGTTTATATAAACAATCTGCTGTGTAGCCATGGGGGCTGCCATTCAAGCACAGGATACACTGTAGATAACGGATAAGTACTACTATAGTTTATATAAACAAGCTACTGTGTAGCCATGGGGGCAGCCATTCAAGCACAGGATACACAGTAGATAACAGATAAGTACTACTATAGTTTATAGAAACAAGCTGCTATGTAGCCTATGGGGACAGCCATTCACAGCTGAAAAAGGAGAAAAGGCACAGGATACACATCAGATAACAGAGAAGCTCTGTAGTACATAGGGTTGCCACCTTTTCTGGAAAAGAATACTGGCCTTACTATATATTTTTATCTTTTTTCCCTATTAATAACATTGGGATCAACCATCATTTTTACCAGCCAGGCTGGTAAAATACCGGCCAGGTGGCAACCCTAGTAGTACACAATGGGTTTCCTCAGAGCTTATTTGTTCTGTGTATCCTGTACTTGAATGGCTACCCCCATGGTTAAGCAGCAGTTTGTTTAAATAAACTAAACTATAGGAGTGTTTCTGAAACAGACATCAGTTTTACTAGTGGAGGGCAACTTTAAAATGCTTACTTTTTTTTAGTGATGCTGTTCCTTTAACTCATGATGCATTAGCAATGAATTTAGTCTTATTCTACAGCATTCGCTTCACATGGTTTAACCTATTTAGTCTTATTCTACAGCATTCACTTCACGTGGTTTAACGTAATCCACAATTTTATTTTTCTAGTTCCCCCTAATGGTCTGGTTGTTTACTGTGGAACAATTGTAACGGAGGAAGGAAAGGAAAAGAAAGTCAACATTGATTTTGAACCTTTCAAACCAATCAATACCTCTCTCTATTTATGTGATAACAAATTTCATACAGAGGTACTGTTTTTGTTCTTTTAACGTCTGTCATGTTTTCTTATGTGCCGCTAATCTTCCTTCATGTTGTTACCTTGTGGGTTAAAAAAATATGGATTGGATTATTTCAAGCATGTGCTCATTTTAAAAATAAGTGCCCACCATGGTGTTTTTGCAACACGTCCGGCTATTTGCGCGGGGTGTTAGACATGAAAATACATGTGTTATTTACTTTTTGGGGTACGTAGATCAGGATAGCTTTGGTACCTTACTAATATCAAAGGTTCCTTAAACTTTTTTATTTTTGTTCCCAAGTACAATTTTTAACAAAAAAAGCTATAATTGGTAGTATGCAGTTGATGAAAGCGAATTGCAATAAGCTACATTGTAGTCCAATTTCGACAGGATTTTTTATTTACAAAGCATTTTTAGGAGACATAGTAGAATTTTTACGCTGTGTTTTGGACTTTTAGCACTTATTTCATGAATAATTCTGTCACACTTGCATTGGAAATGGAATACTTTTGCTGAAATTCCATCCAACTTACGGCGAAGTGCAGCTACGTTAAGTTTTGACTTCAGGCGTCAGTCTGACCTTTCGGGCGTCAAACCCGGAAAAGGCGGCCTTTTCGGGCGTCAAACCCGGAAAAGGCGGCCTTTTCGGGCGTCAAACCCGGAAAAAAGGCGGCCTTTTCGGGCGTCAAACCTGTTTTTGTCCATGCTATTTTTTTTTTATTCGATAAATAAGGGTAAATTAGGGATTCTAGTTTGGTTGAACTTTGTTTTTTTTTTTTTTTTTTTTTTTCATTTAAAACATCAGTAAAGTTTGGATTTTGGCAATTGTGCTCTAAGAGCCATTTTATTCACAATTTCTAGGTGTGGGGGAACAGTGAAGCTGTTCTACAAAATAGCAGTCCCACAGAATTTAGTGTCTACCCTCGTTTTTTACTTGGTCCCTTTATTCACATAATGCAAATTCTCAGATCTGCTGAGTTGATGACATATTTTAACATGTCTTCCTGTATTTATTAATCAAACTGCTAATCTACCTAGAGCAATGCTTGTGAGGAATGAGGTAGTGAATGATTGCAATGTATGTCCCACATGGAAGAAAAATAGACTGTGGACTATGTGTTTTCGTATCTGTGCCAGGAGACATTTCAGTGGATTGTTTAAAAGCAGCTTGTTCATTATGCCTTTGAGAAGAGGAGCTGCTACTGTAGCATAACAAATACTAAGCTCTGTTAATAAGCACATTAACTTGCCCTAGCATTTCTTATTAAATTTGGCAATTCTTCCTAAGCAGTTGTTTATATTACAGGCACTCACAGCTCTTCTTTCGGATGATAGCAAGTTTGGATTCATTGTAATTGATGGGAGTGGAGCACTTTTTGGCACACTTCAAGGAAACACACGAGAAGTTTTGCACAAATTCACTGTGGACCTGCCAAAGAAGCATGGTAAGTCTTTTGAAGTTACAATAATTCCATATGTATGTATGAAATGGAATATTTATTGTGCACTCATCGGTTGGAAACCTTGAGTTTCACTAAATCACTTTTTGTCTGAAAACAAAAAATACGCTTTCAAAATAAGCGAGCAATGGCCCGCAAACTACATATCACGTTAGATTCATTTATAACAAATAAGGGTTTCCGATTAAACTGGGATCTGTGGGCCCTGGTCTCAATATTTTACAATCGGTATTTTTAAAATTCCTTTTTAGTGATTCTCTCCAGGCTTTTTTATATCCCTAGTATGTGGGAGAATTGGTTTAAGCTTGAAAAGGTGAGAAAACTGTAATAATATTCCAGCCCCACTTTCCTGCCCTGCTGCATAGAGTTCAGATTAGTTTGCACCAGGGTGTCTGCCTGTTCACTGTTTTAAAATGTAACCTGGAATAAAGCTTTTTGATTTTAAAGAACCGCTGGTTGGATATACTCCCCAACTCTCTTTCACTCTCTACCTGTTGCCTTTCATTATCAAAGCCTGTTTGGGTTGTTGGAAATCATAACACGTTAGAAATAAGTGCTTTTTAATTTTGTTTGTAAATGTTTAACTTTTTATTCCTATTCAAATCTTAGGTAGAGGAGGACAGTCTGCCTTGCGTTTTGCCCGTCTGAGAATGGAAAAACGACACAACTATGTCCGGAAAGTTGCTGAGACCGCAGTACAGCTGTTCATCTCTGGTGATAAAGTGAATGTTGCTGGTCTTGTGTTGGCTGGATCTGCAGATTTTAAAACTGAGCTCAGTCAATCGGATATGTTTGATCAGGTGAGAAAGCAAAATTATTCAGATTTTATTTTACATAAGTGTACTTAAAGGGATTCTGTCATGATTTTTATGATGTTTTTATTTCTACTTTACACTTCAAATAATTCACTCTACAATATAAAATTTCATTACTGAACCAGCATAATGAGATTTTTTTAATTTATAATATTGGTGTAGGCGCCATTTCAGATAATTTTGCCTGGTCACATGCTTTCAGAAAGATCCAGCACTTCAGGGTCGCACTGCTTTCTGGCAGGCTGTTGTTTCTCCTACTCAATGTAACGCTGTGTTGCAGTGGGACCTGGATTTTACTGTTGAGTGCTGTTCTTAGATCTAACAGGCAGCTGTTAGGTTGGTGGCAGACATGGCTACTGGAGGGAGATTAGTCACCCACCAACAAGTCTTCCGTCGACTAATCTACCCTAAAGCCATCCCGCTGGGAATGTAAATCACTGGCGGAATGGCACTCTGATCGATTCGGCTTTCCGAAGTTGCCCAAAGTTTAATCAAGATGCAACTTCAGACAACTTCGTACAACAAAGCAATCCAAGTGCCATCCCTCCAGAGGGAAGGCATTTAGGGGCGATTAGTCACCCGAAAAGGCGATTTTGTCGTTGGACAACTAATCTCATGAGGCAACTACGGGTGACTTCGGAAGGGTGACTTCGGAAAACAAATCACTCTTGAGTGCCAACACGCCGGCAATTTTCATTTTATTGGCGGGGAGGCAGTTCGGGAAGATTAGTCGCCTCGAAGAAGAGATTTGTTGCCGGGTGACTAATCTCCCCGAATCTGCCTGTGTGCCCTGACCCTTAAATAAGTAAGTGATTAAAAAAAATAGGAATACCATAAATATTACCATTTTTGTGCTTCAAGGTCAGTGACTAACCATCAGAAAACATTCATTAAATGAATCCTGGGCAGAATAGTGAGACTAGGGATGTCAAATACGAATTATTCCCAGGGTATAGGTTTAATAAATCTTGAAATTCATATTAAAATTTGAATCGAGATTGGATTAAAAATCTCGGCTGTCAATCAAATATTGTCTGCCCCTCCTCTATGCCATAGGCATAGGGGTGGGACAGACAATTACTTTCCATTCAGCACTTCCTAGATGTCACTGCTCTCCCCACATTCCCCCGTTCTCTTTACCATTTATTTTGTGTAGCCAGGGCATGGGAATGGACATTGGGTCCCCCATTCTGGTGCACAAACAAGATTCTGAGATGATACAAGGCGTGCCTTAATAACCGTGTCCACAAAATGGCTGCTGCCTGCTTGTTAAAATTATGAATTTCCAGACTGATAGAAACAAGATTCAAATAATTTATATTGTGTACATTTAAACGATTTAACTTTGTAAATTGTCTGGATCATTTTAGAACCATTAACTGTGAACTTTAGAACATTTACTTGAAGTTAAATTACTTGACAGGTGCAACCTGTTTCTTACTTACTTAAGTAATAAGCTAGTCATATTTTTTTTTTATATATTTTTTTTCCCCCCACAGCGATTACAGTCCAAAGTTTTGAAGCTTGTAGACATATCTTACGGTGGAGAAAATGGGTTTAATCAAGCGATTGAGTTGTCAACAGAGGTCCTTTCAAATGTGAAATTTATCCAGGAGAAGAAATTAATAGGTAACGTTTTACCAGGTGGCTTGTAGGTTGCAGGGTTCTCTTCTATTTTTCTTAAAATCATCATGAAAACAGTGTGCACTAATGTTGTTATTCATTATTACCTCTAGAAGAATATTTATAATATTTAGTAATACCAATGTTAAATTCTTTTGCAGGACGATATTTTGATGAAATCAGCCAGGATACTGGAAAATATTGTTTTGGTGTTGAAGATACTTTAAAAGCTTTGGAAATGGGTGCGGTGGAAATTCTGATAGTATATGAGAACTTGGATACCATGAGATATGTATTGAGGTGCAATGGATCAGAAGGTATTGTTCTGCTATATGACCCGTATTCTTCCACTTAATGTTATATTGTATGCCTAGCACTTTCTTTAATACTCCAGTTCCTAGTAGAGCACTTCAGAGAAAAATGGGCCATTGTGGGACTGGGCTGGTGGGCCTCGGTGGCTCACATCCACTCACTTCTGGAAATGGCTGAAGCTCCTTCATCCCACCCGATTGTTGTGATGAGTACACACGAGGGGAAAGGAGGCTTCAGTATCATGACTAGAATAGGGATATGTGGGCCCCTGAGGTTGTGTTCCTGGTGGGACCCAGCCTCCCCCAGTCCAATGCTAAAAATGGCAATTTCTCTAGTACTAACAGTACTCCAAGAGCAGGTTGCCAGTTGTTGGACCAGTAGGCAATTTTGGAAACAAAGTGAAAGATCAATAGTAAAGGCCCTTAGGGGCAGGGCACAGAGGCAGATTCGGGGAGATAAGTCCCCCAGCGACAAATCTCCTCTTCATCAGGGCGACTAATCTCCCCAAACTGCCTTCCCGCCGGCTAAAATGTAAATCGCCGGTGGGATGGCACTCGGAACAACTTGTTTTCCGAAGTTTTCTCGTGAGGCAACTTCAGAAAACGAATCACTCAGTGCCATCATGCCGGCGATTTACATTTTATCCAGTGGAGAGGCAGTTGGGGGAGAGAAGTCACCAGAAGAAGATTTGTCGCTGGAATTATCTCTTCGAATCTGCTTGTGTGCCCTGACCCTTAAATGAGTAAGTGATTAAAAAAAAAAATAGGAATAACATAAATATTACCATTTTTGTGCTCCAAGGTCAGTGACTAACCATCAGAAAACATTCTTATATGTATCCTGGGCAGAATAGTGAGACTAGGGATGCACCGAATCCAGAATTCGGTTCGGTATTCGGCCAGGATTCAAACTTTTTTTCAGCAGGATTTGGATTCGGTGGAATCCTTCTGCCCGGCTGAACAGAATCCTAATTTGCATATGCAAATTGGCGGTGGGGAGGGTAATTGCTTGACTTTTTGTCAAAAACAGGAAGTAAAAATGTTTTCCCCTTCCCACCCCTAATTTGTATATGCAAATTAGGATTTGGTTCGGTATTCGGGCAAATCTTTTGCGAACCATTCGGGGGTTTGGCTGAATCCAAAATAGTGGATTCAGTGCATCCGTAAGTGAGACCAGTTGAAAAGCTATTTATAATAGGTCCAACTGTAGCATACTAAAATATCATGATGAGATGATTTCCCCTTTAAAGAAGAAATCCTGCAAAAAAAAAAACAAATTACTGAACAGAGGGGTGACATAAGTTTACGGGAGGATAATTTAACCCTGACTTCTTGCTGTGGAGAAGCAGTGTCTCTGTTCATCTGAGAAATTAAAATTATTGGTAGCTCTGTTTGTGTTCTCATATCCAAAAGACAAGTTTTCTTCCACAGTTATTTCATCCAATTTGCAATAGGAAGGTCCTGCTTTGTGCTTTTCCACAAATATATAATATTTCCACAAATATATATATAATAATCCACATAATATAAATAACTTTTCCTAAAATATGCCAAGTTATACTTGAGATCATTTGTTATTACTTTGATTGTCTCTTCCTTGCTAAATTCTATCCCCTCATTATATTAAGCAGTATGTTTGTCTAGAACTGTTCACTTTTAGTCTGTTGCAGGTCTCTTGTTTTTATTTGATCTGAGATGCTTTGAGATCTACAAATGTTCTTCTTGGAATATAGTGTTGCAGTACTTTTTTCTCTTTTTTTCTTCTCTCCTGTATTTAGAAGAGAAAACCCTTTACCTAACTCCTGAGCAAGAAAAGGACAAGTCTCACTTCATTGACAAAGAAGTATGTATCATCTGATATTGTACTTTCCTTTGGTGTGTATTTTCCCCTGCAGCTGGATACATTTGTAGGAGAAAAGCCGCCCTTTTGAATGTTTTTATGGACTGATAGGAGACTAGCAGCTCGAGTTTGTCACCTTTTCAATTATGTTCCAAATCAGTGTACTTTCTAGCACTTCACATAAAACGGTTCTGCAAGCTCTTCATAAGCGAAGTCCAGAACCTTCAGCCCTTTTTGTTCCTCTTATGCCAGACAATGGTTGCATTTTTGGATCTTACTACTAGAATTGTTCCAACCATAACACACTTTGGGGCAGATTTATCAAGGGTTGAATAGTCCGTTCAAATTGAGTTTAAAAATTCACACATTCAAATTTTAATCCCCCTATTCGAATGTGAGATTGATCACACCTCGACCATGGAAACACTCCTAATTCGAATATTCGCCACCTATAACCTGCCGAGTTCATGTACAAGTCAATGGCCGAATCCGTTGAGCCATTTGGAGATGTTAATAGCCTTCCTGATATCCATTTTTTTTCTGCAGAAATTTTGTTTGTACAAATCGAATAAGATTTGAATTTTCAGGTCAGAACCATTCAATTGAATATGAGCTATTCAAATCTTCTCTTAAAAAATAACCTCCCAGTTGAATTGTGAGTTTATTCAAATTTTAAAGCATTCACATGAATTTGAAATTCAACCTTTGATAAATTGGCCTCCCCGTGTCACAACATAATAGTCAGAACACAACTTCCTGCTTTTCAGCTCTCTTAACTCTGAGTTAGTGTGTGACTTTAAGGGTGGCCACATGGGACATACAGTAACTATTCAGTGAGTTTGCAATTGATCCTCAGCATTCAGCTCAGATTCAAAAGCAAACCGTTATGACCCATGTGGCTCCCCTCTAGTCACTGATTGGTTACTGCCTGGTAACCAATCAGTGGAAACCAAGAGAGCTGCAAAGCAGGAAGTAGTGTTCTGGCTCTTATGCTGACATCCGGTCACTCCAGCCTTTATACATTACATTTTTGGCTAACTAAGTATATTAAAAGCATATTTATGTATTTTACACATCTATTTACCCACCTTTTTATATTTATACTGAACTATTCCTTTAAGACACTTACAAAATGGAGGAAAGGAGACAGAATAATCAATGAATATATTCGTTGTTACTCAGATTTCAGTCTTTTCCTTAGATATTTGTAAAATCTGTATTAATATGTTGGGTTTTCCTTGCAGACTGGACAAGAGCATGAGCTAATAGAGAGCATGCCTTTACTAGAGTGGTTTGCTAATAGCTATAAGAAATTTGGAGCAACACTGGAGATTGTTACCGATAAGTCACAAGAAGGCTCTCAGTTTGTTAAAGGATTTGGTGGAATTGGAGGTAAATCGCTTTCCAAAGTTGAGCATTTTAAGGCTTGTATCACGTGCAACATGTTCTGTCGGCAAGAAACTGGCTTCTCATCAGTATTGCTGTGGGCTGATTTAATGTGAAAAGTCATAGTACAGACATCTGGTTTTGCATAACGGAAGTTAAAATTACTGCTCAGAGGAGCATTGGGAGATATTTCCTGCACCTTTAATGGAAGCTTCTGCCATTTTCTGACCCCCAAACAGAACAGCAGGGGGTATTTTTTTTTAACTTATAAGGGGGCCCTGACCATCATTAGCTTTTTATAACTTGCGTTTGTGGGGGGGGTTGATGTCTGTGTGGTCTTTTAACTGTGATGTGGAGGGGGTGGGGCTTGGTCACCAGGGTGGAGAGGGCCCCAAAAAATATTGTTGTACGGGGCCCAGTGATATCTAATGGCGGCCCTGTCCGGCCTGGTCATAGAATGAGACTAACCAGATACTTACTAACCAGATACTTACTTATGGTATTGTATAGCCTGTGTTTAAAGGAGAAGGAAAGTCTGGTTGCACTTGGGGGTGCCAAATGTTAGGCACCCCCAAGTGATCGTATTGACTTACCTGAAACCCCGGGCTGGTGCTCCTATCAGCAGAAAACTACACCAGCCTGGGGTTATACCAGTGAGCTCCACGTAGAGATCTTCTTCCTGCTTCTTTGCACGCTGCGCATGCACAGTAGAACGAAAAGCCGAACTTAAACGAAAAGTCGGCTATTTCATTCTACTGTGCATGCGTTTGCTGTGGGAAATTTGAAGAAAGAAAACGCCGGAAGAGTATCTCTCTTTGGTGCTCACTGGAATAACCCCCGGGCCGGTTCAGTTTTCTGCTGATAGGAGCCACTTGTTGGTGCCTAACATTTAGCACCTCCAAGTGCAAACACATTCCTTCTCCTTTAACACTTGCCTTCCTCTGACAGTTTACCTTGAAATGATACTGCAATTAAATAAGGCAGTTAGCAAATGGTTATAAACTGCATGTACATTGTTCAATGACCACTGCACACTGAGTTGGCAGTTTATTGGTCAATGTATGGGGCCCTCAGGAAGCCCAGGGAAGATGTCTGAAAGCCCCCATTATGATCCAGTCCTTGGCATGGGGTCCAGACCATCAGATTGTCTTGACTTGGCCCACCACATTCGTAACCAAATTACGTATAGACCTCAACTTCACCGAAAAAGCTGATCTTGCCATGTGTTCCCAGCTTTGGTTTATATCTTGCCTTTCCAGATTAAAATAGCATCTGGTTACTGACCATTTAAACCATTTGCGAATAAGTCTTACAATCCATCATTGTCATGTGATTAAAGGGGGAATTGTACAGTTCCCTCATGAAACAACAATTTAAAGTTCTCTCTGTTTATTTTTGCAGGGATCTTGCGATACAGAGTCGATTTCCAGGGAATGGATTACCAAGGAGTCGATGATGAATTTTTCGACTTAGATGACTACTAGGTAGTTGAAGTGGGTCTGGCAAAAAATGTGCCTAGCTCTCCAGCATCCAGCCCGAGAAACTTGTTTCATAGTGGAAGCCAAAACGAATCAGATCCCTGCCTTAGATTTGGAGCATTTCTAGTTGTTGGATTAAAAAAAAAAAAAATTAATGAAAAAAACTTCTGTCATATTGTCCAGTGCAAACGCACATTTCCCCGATTAACACTTTGCTCTACTTTCACCAGATCCGTTTTTACTTTTATTTAGAAATCATTGGTTCCTGTATTTTAAGATTTTTTTTTTTTTTTTTTAACTTTATACTATGGAAGAAGAAAAAAAAGTACAATACGCAGACATATATGTAACTTAAACAACACCACGATATCTTGGTTTCCTTTAATTCCTATTACTAGATGGAACAGAATTACTAAATTACCCAGATAAACTGCATTCTGTTTTGCACAAGAAATGTCATGTGAAGAATGAAAAACTTGAGAGGTTATTAAAAAAAATATATGCAGACCTTAAAGCTGACAATCTTTGTATCATGTTCATTACTCTGCAGTTCATTACTCTGTTCAGACATTAAAGTGTAATCCTATACTTTTTGGATAAGTTCTTCTTCTTTCACATTTCTAGAGAGTTAAATGTGCTCTGCTGTTAGCCAGGTTTGTGCCGAGAAAATGGATAGAACTTCCTTGTCTTTATGTTTAAAGGGGTTGTTTGCCTTTACGTTTTAGCATGATGTATAGAGAGTGATATTCTGAGACAATTTGCAATTGGTTTTCGTTTTATAATATTTGCAGTTTTGGAGTTATTTAGCTTTTTGTTCAGCGGCTCTCCAGTTTGCAACTTCAGCAGTCTGGTTACTATGGTCCAAATTACTCTAGCAACCATACATTGATTTGAATCAGACTGAAATAGGAGAAGCCTGAATAGGAAGATGAGTAATAAAAAAAAAAAGTAGCAATAAAAATACATTTGCAGCCTTACAGAGCATTTGTTTGTTTTTTTTTTTTTAGATGGGGCCAGTGTTTTTTTTTTAGATGGGGCCAGTGCCCAGTTATTTAGCTTTATTTTGTATTCAGCAGTTCTCCTATATGCAATTTTAAGCCATCTTTTTGCCAAGGTCCAAATTACCCTAGCAACCATTGGTATGAAGCAGAGAATGGAATTTTAATCAGAGGCCTGAATAAAAAAAAATGAGTAGTAGAAAGCAATAACAATACATGTATAGCCTTACAGAACATGTGTTTTTTTTTTTTTTTTTTAGATGGGGGTCAGTGACCCCTATTTGAGAGCCGGAGAGACACAATATGAAGTAATTAAAAAAAAAACTATAAAAAAAAGAGGGCCACTTGAAAAGTTGCTTAGAATTCACCATTCTATAACATAGTAAAAATTATCTTAAAGTACAAGGAAAGCTATGAAGCAGTATATTGCCAATAGATTAGCCACAATAGTGCAAGCTATAACACTATTTATTTTGCAGAAAGCTTTACTATACCTGAGTAAACGGCTCTTGAAGCTCTGTTTGTTTAGGATAGCAGCTGCCATATTAGCTTGGTGTGATCACTTCCTGCCGGATTCTCCCCCTGCTCTCTCATAGCTCTGGACTCAGATTACAGCAGGAGGGTAGAGCAAACTGAGCATGCTCAAGCCCCAGCCCTGGAGGTTTATGCTGACAGCAGGAAGTCTGATACAGAAGCCCATGAGGACTCTGCAGCATTACTTTGAGGGTTTACTGGTGTATTTATATAGACCTCTCTGATAAAGCTTACTTTTAACCTTTCCTTCTCCTTTCAAGGTGAAACGCCCCTCTTAACACACCGTTTTGTTTAGGTTTTCCTTTTCTCAGTCTCTTAAAAAAAAAAAATTTTCTTGGCACAAACATGCTAGTAAATGTTCTAGTAAAACGAGTTTGTAGAGAAAAACGGACCTACATTGTTAGTGAAAGCACGGACCAATATGAACCAGTAGCCCACTTTTACTTTTCTTTAGACATATCAAATTAAGTATTTTAGGGTTTTTCTTTTTAAAATATACAGGTATGATGGAACCTGTTATCCAGAGTGCTTAGGACCTGGGGTTTTCCAGTTAACGGAACTTTCCGTAATTTGTATAGTCATACTTTATCTACCAAAAAAAAGTTAATTTTGTTTTTAATAAGGATTATATACATATATAATTACTTGGGATGAAGTACGAGCTACCGTTTTATTTTTACACAGAAAAAGATCTTATACCTGTATCTTTGGGTTTTCAGGTGTGATCAAAATACAGGTGTTTTGATACAGATTCTGATATGAGCTAGATTCAATTTCAAGAATCTATTTGCTGGGGTGACTTCAAATTTTAGGGTTGCACTATGGCTGGGGCAAATTAATGTGTTTGGGGCCACACTGGGGAATAAATGCTGAGACCTCTATTTGGGGGCCCAGAAACTGGCACTCAATTATTCAATGAAGCAATAGGATTGTCAAGGTAAAGTGCTAAGCTGATCACTCAAGGGACGAACATTGTTACTTCCAACTGTAGCTGTGCAGCTGAGGTAAGTTCACATATTTTTTTAATAACTTGCAGAGGCCCTGGGCACCAATTTTTCTGTAACCTGTAACAACCCTTGCACTTTTTTTTATATTTATATAACCTATAGGGGCCCTGGCCACTAATTATATTTATATAACAGATAGGGTCCCTGGCCACCATTTTTTATGTAACCGGTAGGGGCCCTGGCCACTAATTTTTTAAATATAACATGGAGCCCTGCCCACCATTTTTTTATCTAACGGGGCCCTGGCCACCATTTTTCTATTTAACTTATAGGGGCCCTGGTCCAGCTACCCAGAAGCCTCTCCAATGTGCTGCTTCTTCCAATTGCAAATCTGAACAGCTGCAAACACTGTTCTCACCGAATACCAGTCACTCTTCCATTTCTGGTATGGGCAGTGGAAATAAAGGGGAGTAAAGTTCTTGGACCAAGTAACCCTGCTACTGGCTGTCACGACAACTGTAACTAGGGGAAACGCGTCAGCTGCTTTACCGTATCCCATATTGCCCCCTGTACCTGCCAGTCGCCACCACCTTGCCCTGTGTACCTGTGCCAGCACCTATCATATTGCCCCAATTTGTACCTGTGCCAACAGCAGTCAATCCATCAGATTGCCCCAAGACCCAAATCTGTACCAGTGCCAGCATAAGCCAAAACATCCATCATATTGTTATTCCCAATCTGTACCTATGCCAGCGGCAGACAAAAAAACCCATCATATTGCCCCTAATTTGTACCTGTGCCAGGTATAGGACCAAAAAAAATCCATCATATAGCCCCAAACATCTGTGTACCTGTGCCTAGGGTTTGCCACCTTTTCTGTAAAAAAAAAACCTGCCTTTCTGTATATTTATTTTCCTTATAAATAACATTGGGATCAACTGGCCAGATGGCAACCCTACCTGTGCCCCATATACCTGAGCCAGCAGCAGCCAATCCCTCATATTGCCCCCAATCTGTACCTGTGCCAGCAGCAACCAAAAAAACTACAATACTGCCTCCAAATATGTACCTGTACCAGCAGCTGCCAAGAGGGAGGCGGGGAGTGCTTCTGCCAGCAGTATGAATCACAGGCAAGAGGGGGTTGGAACAGGTGGTTTACAAAATTTAAAAGGTCAAGCTGCTTCTCGGTGTTCCCTGTGTCGGGAAAACTTTGATCATGAAGAGGCTTTTATATATCCTTTTGTTTAATGTAATCAGATTCTTCCAATTAGAACACTGACTCGCTGGGCGCAGACAGCTACAAGAGAGACGGATGAGCGCCATAAAGTTTCAGTGTTGCTGTATCAGCCATAGCCCCAACAATACAAGTGAGAATAATATCATACTTACCGGGATTTTCCTTTCCTAGACTGTAGCATGGCAGTGGGCACCAATGGGATTCATCTGTCACATGACATAATTTAGTCAGCACTCAATAAATTTGGCTCCCCACCACCAAAAATCCATCTCATTGGCTGAAAAACCAAGAGCTCTCCCCATTAGGGTCGGGAAGCCTGGTGCCCACTGCCCTGCTACAGTCCAGGAAAGGAAAAGTATATGATTTTCACTTTTCCTGTTCCTTTGCATGGCAGTGATAGGTCCCCTTTAAAGGAAAACTATACCCCCAAAATGAATACTTAAGCAACAGATAGTTAATATCCAATTGAATGACATATTAAAGAATCTTACCAAACTGGAATATATATTTACATAAATATTGCCCTTTTACATCTCTTGCCTTGAACCACCATTTCGTGACTCTATCTGTGCTGCCTCAGAGATCACCTGACCAGAAATACTACAACACTAACTGTAACAGGAAGAAGTGAGGATGCAAAAGGCAGAACTCTCTGTTAATTGGCTCATGTGACCTTACATGTGGTTTGTATGTGTGCACCGTGAATCCTACGATCTCAGGGGGCGGCCCTTATTTTTTAAAATGGCAATTTTCTATTTATGATTACCCAATGGCACATACTACTAAAAAAGTATATTATTATGATAATGGTTCATTTACATGAAGCAGGGTTTTACACATGAGCTGTTTTACTCAGTATCTTTTAATAGAGACCTACATTGTTTGGGGGGTATAGTTTTCCTTTAATACATTTTCAAAATGGTATATACAGTTCTGTGTACATCTAAATTCAGAAACTATCGTAGCCATAAGGAGAATTTTATCTAAGAGAAGTTTGATATTGAGACAGGCATGTTATATTCGGCATAGAGAAAAAGATGATGACTTGGATTCTGTTACATTCTTTAATTTACAGTATCAATGTAAAGCTCTGTTTTAAGGATGCAGCTGACCTGGGAGATGCTATACCAACACATCCTACTGTAAGGGACAGATTTATTAAGGGTTGAATTGAAAATTTTTCGATTTTTTTCAATGATCAAATTCGACTAGGGAATTATCGAAATTTGATTCGAGTTTTTTAAAAAATTAGATTTTTGTGATTTATCATTCTCTGGTCCTTTAAGAATTCAAATTCAACTGTTCACCACCTAAAACCTGCCAAATTACAGTTTAAGTCATTGGGATAATTTTGGAGCTGTTTGCAGCCTTCCTTTTTTTCCGAAAATTCGAATCTAATTAGATTCGAGTTTTCGGGTCGTTTAAATTCTTTGAGTTTAAAAAATTCTATTTTATGAATACATTTCAGCAAGTCGAATTTCGAAATTCATTGGAATTAAAAACTCACAATAACTGGAATTTGGCCCTTGATAAATGAGCCTCTAAGTGTCTTAAAGGAAAATTAGCTAGGCTCCCCTCAGTGATTATACTCGCTAAGACCCGGGATCAGTGCTCCTCGTTTCTGAAGACTGGGTTTATTTTTCTGCGAAGGTTGGTACTACTCTGACTGATCTAACGATCCAGAAGACACACTTCCCTGCTCTTGAAGTGGGTGGATCCATGGGGACCATTTTGCCAAGTTATTACCGTGATTATAAAATTGGTGATTACGAGTAAAATGTTCTTTTTAAGTTATTTTGTTTTATATTGTTTGGAAGAGGTCATTAAAGGAAAATTCAACCCTAACGTTAACCCCCCCCAGGCCTAAGTGTTACCCTGGGCAAATTCCCCTAACGATTTACTTACCCTTCGGTGCAGATTCAGGTATCGGAGTTCACAGGCGTCATCTTCAGCCTCTTCGGTAGACTTTGGAATGAGACCAGCGCTTCGGCATTTTTCATGTGTTTCGGCACATGCGCAGTTGTTGCTAAAACAGAAGATTGCTCCAACTGCGCATGCGCCGCCACGCCTAATATTACCGAAGAGAAGAAGATGGTGCCCCTGAACTCTGATGCCTGAATCTGCACGATGGGGCACCGGAAAAATACCCGATGGGCCCTGGCTCTTGTGGGCCCTGCCAGGCCAGGCCCCTGAGTCCTGTTCACGTACGTGCGGCAAATAAAAGAAGCAGGAAAATACGCACACAAGCGTCAAAAAAAAAGAAAGAAAAACAGCGCTCATGCATGACGGGGGGCCGTAGTCCAGAGGGGGGCCCGGGCCCCCCAGTCCAACCCTGAGTAAAACGTTATGGGCATTTTCCAGGGGTAACACTTAGGCTGAGGGGAGGGAGGAGGGGAGTCTATGTATGGTTTTTTTTTTAACATAAGGGTTGAATTCTCCTTTAAAGGTTACCTGAGAAAAATTGTTTCCCCTAGTGAGTGCTACGCTACTCACACCAGGAACTCCCTCCCAGTGCAGGTGGCCATGTTTTGTTACACACATGTTCTCAATGATAGAGCCTCCCAATTTGTACAGAATGCTGCCTTCAGAAATCACAGGGGCCTGTACGGCAACATTTTCTGGGCCCCAAGCCCCACCCCATATCTCGCCCACCCCACAGTAAAAAAGCCAAACAGACATCAGAGCTAAAATAGTAACCCCCCCAAAAAAAAGCAATTGGTGGCCAGCCCCCCCCCACACACGTTATTAAAAGTCATTGGAGATCAGGGACCCCCTGCAAATCAAAAAAAAATATTGATGGCCAGCCCACCCACAAGTTTAAAAAATTGTTTGCAGGCGTCCCCCATAAGTTTGGCTCTTAAGGGTCAGGCCACACAAGCAGATTTAGGGAGATTTATCGACTCATGAGGCAACTTTGGGCGACTCCGGAAAATGAAGCGCCGCATTTGCCTTCCCCCAGGCCATTTTCATTTTAGCCAGCGGATGGCAGGGTGAACGCTAGGGTTGCAACCTGTTCGGTTTTGACCCGCACATGTTAGGTTTTTCTAAGGCCAGTTGTGGTCTCAACTTTCTGTTCGGTCTTCAGCCTTGTGAAAACTGAACAAGGCTGAATTGAATGAAAACCAATTCAATACGAAGATACTCACATTGACATGGCTGGCTTAGTTGTGATGAAGTGAGGTTCATTTCTTGTTATTAAAGAAACAGAAATAAGCAAATCAGTCAAAAATAAGAAATCATTTTTCTAAATCAGCATTGCTGCATTTCAGAGCTTTCTGGGTAACCGATTTCTGTTTAATAGATCCCATATCTGTGGTCTTACTCATCAGGCAGAATAGATAGAGGTAGGGTTTCCCTGCACATCTTAGTTTGTCAAAGGGCTGTTCAAAACTTTCTGTCCCATTGCGAAAACTGGACAGAAATCCAGCAATATAAGTGATGTAATAATCCTGACCCAGCTTCATAACTCCTCGACATTATTGTGTCTGCCCCTGACATCATCACGCCCACCCCAAGATCACTGCTCCACCCCAATGCTGTCTGCCCCGCCCCCATTGTTCGGGTTTAGCCACCAGCAAAGGTGGCAACCCTAGGGAAGCCAGTTCGGGGAGATTGTTGCCCCGAAGAAGAGGAGATTTGTTGCTGTGGCGACTCATCTCCCCGAATCTGCTCGTGTGGCCTGATACTAAGGGAGGGCCCGGCCGTGCTTCACTTACTTGATTAGCCGGGCCCCCCTGCTGCAACGTTTAGAAGAGAGGACGGGAGCTCCGGTGCCAGCATTAATTTCCTCCTATTCAGTTCTCTGTACCCTCACTGGTCGATTAAGTTAAGTACTGGTGAAGCTGCATTGGGATTGGATAGGCTGAAGGGGAAGTTCCTACTTCATCTATCCAATCCCTGCACAGCTTTACCGGGACTTAAATTTAAACAACCAATGAGGGTACACTGGATCTCCCGTCCTATCTTCTATCAGGCTGACAGCAGGGCTAATGAAGTAAGTGAAGCATGGCCAGGCCCCTCTAACACACAAAGATCTGTGAGATCACCTATGTCTTTTTATAACTTAGGGAGGTTACTGTTTTAGCTCTGATGTCTGTTTGGCTTTTTTACTGTGGGATGGGCGAGATATGGGGTGGGGCTTGAGGGCGGGGACCAGGGGGCCCAGAACGTTTTGTTGTACGGGGCCCTGTGATTTCTGAAGGCAGCCCTGGTTTTTTGTATTTACAATTAGGGTTGTCACCTGTCTGATTTTGACCCGAACAGTTCGGTTTTTGGAAGGCCTGTTCGGGTCTGAACTTTCTGTTTGGTTTTCAGCCTTATGAATAATAATCTGGCCAATACACGAAAAACGTTTAAATACTAAGATACTCACCCCCAACATGGCTTAGTTACTATCAAGTGCAGTTCATTTCTTGTTGTTACAGAAAAAGCAAATCAATCAAAAATAAGATTTTTTTTTTTAAATGATCATTGCTGTATTTCAGAGCTTTCTGGATAATTGATTTCTGTATAATAGATCTCATACCTGTAATTAAAGGATTGGGCTTGCTCATCAGGCACACCTCTGTGTGGTTTTAAACTGGTCATCACACTTATGACATCTCGTCCAGGTGTCATAACTCTACCAACATCATTGTGCCCACCTCTGATGTCATCATGCCTGTTCCTACATCACTGCCCCACCCCCAATGCTATCTGCCCCCCCATTCAGGTTTAGCCATCAGCAAAGGTATCAACCCTATTTACAATATTATTTGTGCTTCTTTCATGTAGATATGATTTAACAGAATCTGAATATTATTATTCTTTGGGTGACATTAATCACATAAAATAAACTTTATACAAGGGCTTCATTTGAATTAGGGTTGCCACCTTTGCTGATGGCTAAACCCAAACAAGGAGGCCAGGGCAGATAGCTTTGGGGGGTTGGGTAGTGATGTAGGAACAGGCATGATGACATCAGAGGTGGCCAGCTGGCTGGATTTCTATCTATCTTTAGCGCACGGGCAGATTCGGGTAGATTTAGTCACCTGGCAACTAATCGCCTTTTCTGCGGGGCGTCAATCTTCCCCAACTGCCTTCCGCCTGCTATAATGAGAAAACGCCAGCGACAATGCACTTGCAGTGCTTCGATTTCCAAAATCGCCCGAAGTTGCCTCACTTGGAAACTTCAGACGACTTTGGAAACTGGAATGCCGCAAGTGCATTGGCGCTGGCGTTTTCTCATTATAGCAGGCGGAAGGCAGTTCGGGGAGATTGTCGCCCCGCAGAAGAGATGTAGGAAGTGTTGATGCCCAGTTCAAAACCCCACAGGTAGCAACCCTATCTCTAGCTATATTCAGCCTGATGAATAAGCCCAATCCTTTAATTACAGGTATGAGTTCTATTATACAGAAATCAGTTATCCAGAAAGCTCTGAAATACAGCAATGCTAAATTAGAAAAAAAAAAATATTTTTGATTCATTTGCTTTTTTTTTGTATCTGTAATAATAAGAAATGAACTGCACTGCCCCTGACTGCACTTGATAGTAACTAAGCCGTGTTGAGGTGAGCATGTTAGTATTTCAAAGTTTGGCCTTTTTTTATTGGCCAGATTATTGTTCGGGTTTCAGAAGACTGAAAACCGAACAGAAAGTTCAGACCCGAACAGGCCAAACAGCATAGTCACAAAGCAGCTAATAATGTGGCATCTTTAACCAAGGCTTGAATCCTTGTCTGCCACTGCTGGTCTTTGAGGGACATAAATATAAATTAATTAGTTATGTCATTTTCAATAACATTACAGTATCTGTCTTAATCAATTATGTTATACTGTATTTTTAGGATAGTTTTTTTTTTCCTTTTCCAAATTCTTCGATTATTTCTAGGAATGTAGTTATTTCATTTCATATTTGTTGTTTGCTTGTAGAGACCTGCCCTGGTGGGTCATTGGTGAAAATGAAGTCACTGTTTAGAATGGATGACATCATTCCATGTGCAAATCAAAGAATTTCAGTCCTGCAGACAAGTTCAAGAGATGACACCGGTTTACAAGATGTTCTACACTGGTTGCATTCCAATTGTGCTCATTAAGTGGTTACATTCCCTTCATTTACCCATTTATTTCAATCAATCAATCTGTGCACAGGGTACACCATTTAAATGCTGCAGCAGTGTTTGTTGAGCAGTACATTATTGGAATTGTTCTAATTTTTCCTTTTTTTGAAGCACGCGCAAAAGACGCAACATGCATGCGCAGAAGATGCGCCGCAGCATTAACTTTCTTTTCTGGGCAGCTGGGTTAGCAGGTGTCCTGCCGGCCCAGTCCGACCCTGGATCTGAAAGATAAGCATGAACTTTGTACCTCTTCAGCCCAATAGTATCTGTGAAGCCCAATTTTCATAAAACCTGGTTGTTTGCTGGTGAACCATGTTTTCTACAGAGTGCTTACCCAGCAATATTTGTCCATAAGAGACATTGGACCTTTGCTGATCATACTTCACCCAAATGTAAGTTTTAATTCACTGTAAATCATCTACAAACTCATATATGTATTGTACATCATTAGTATGGAGATCCAGATAACAGGAAAAAACCCTTATACAGAAAACTCAAGGTCCCGAACAATTTGGACAACAGGTCCCATACCTGCATTGTGTTCATTGCTTTTGTGCTTTTATGGAAAAGTCTGGAAAGATTGTAATATTTGCAGTTTTTGCTTCTAGTTGCTGGCTAATGATGGGATGTTGTTTCTGTCTGAAAACTCACTGTAACGGTAATTGTAGAGCGCTCAGTGGCAAGTTATGCATTAATATTTTCATCACATATTTATAAAGCTCTAACATATTCTGCACTGCTGTACATTAAAAAGGTGTATGAATTATATAAATTACATACAAAAGTATAAGCAATTACCTATACAAAAGGGCCCTCGTCTACTGTGTAACATTGGGTCACTTTTCTGAGAGATGAGGCACACTGAAGGGTTTAACTTATTGGACAAGTTTCTATTTCAGACCGAAAATAGGGATAGAAATAAAGGTGATAAAGTCAGGTGGAATAGCAGGACAGCAATTAAACTGAAAACATTTAAGGCTTATGGCAGTGGGGTTTGTTTTATAGGGACCCAGCCAAGAACAAATGTTTGAGATGGAAGAAGGGTAGAAGAGAAACAAAAAACAAGCCCTTCATGAGCCTAGGCAAGCCGACATCTATAAAAAAACATTGGAGTCCATATTATTATAATAACATACTATGTCCAATGAAATGTCTTATCCCGCTGAATTAAGACTAGTATATTTCATCTACAATAGTTTTCCAATGGAGCTCTTAGGTGCTGCCCTTATATATATATAGTAGTAATTATGTGGAGGGCCTTAAATGTTTGACTGGTTATGACTTTCTCATGCCAGTACAGTATTCTATACGGTATTCTCTATCATCATTTGAGTTTTGCTATCTATTGTCAATTGCTTCTCAGGCTCAACTGCTGCATGCCTCAGTCTCAGACACAAGCCATGAGGATCCAACTGTCACTGTCCAACCGACTTTGAGATAGTTAGGAGCGACGACGCAGGAGTCTTGGAGATATACAGCGATATTGGGAGATTTCAGAGTGAAGAAATAGCTTTTTTTAGCAGAAGAAAGAAGAAGGAGTGAGAGAGAAGAAAAGAAGCGAGAGAGAAGAAAAGGAGGAGATTTGTCAAGAAGAAGAAAAAGGATGAGCAAGAAAAAGAGGAAAAGAAGCAGTAGTCCAGTAGAGGATCCAGAAGGTAAGGAGATGAAACTAGCAGTATATTGCTATATAAACATTCTCATATAACATTTTACTCTTCTGGTAAAAATGCAGAGATGAGCTTCTTACTGTATATTACAGTAGAATCCCCCATTTTGGGGATTACAGTAAGTGCATTATGCATTATTTATTGGTGGGGCCATAATAAACTGGTATAGAATTAGGGAAAGCTTAAAATCATGGTATGTAAAAATGACACAGTATGTTCTTAGGGTGACTGTACCACTGCCTCTCATTTTAACAGGGGTGAGTATTTGCCTTGCACTGCTTTAATGTACCAGTGTTGCCAATGTCAGTTGGCTTTCCCTTTTAAAGTAGTTGACTATAGGTTTTATGTAGTATACTATGAGCACCTGTATATAATGTGCTAGGAATACTAGTATTTGCTGCATTACACTATAAACAACATCGTTTGGGTACCTTTACACGATCCATTTCAATAGTTTAAGAGTATAATGTCCTCAGGGTGCCAGTGTCCATTGCCTGTTAGAGTATAGTGTTATAGGGGGATCTTTGCCTTTAACTGTGTATGATGTGTTTGGAGTGTCAATGATCGCTGGCTTTTATTGTTTAATATGGTTGAGTTACCACTATAGGACTGCATGTTGTGTGCTGTTAGAACCTGTATATAATTTGCAAGGGGAAACAAGTAGCTGCTGCTTTAAACTGTATAAAACATATTCGGGGAACCAATTCAATGTGCATGATGTTCCTGGAGTCCAAGTGACTGTTGGCTTTTACTCTTTAATATGGAAGAGGTACCATTATAGGGATAAGAAAGTCAATAAGAATGTGACCGATCAAGACTCACCCCACCATGCAATGTCCCTCCAATCAGCTCCGCAAACTCCGTGTGCTCAGCCACCAGCGTCCTGGCTGTAATATAGGTCCAAATAAGCAAATCAGGTGGCACTCTGGGTAGATTTGAGGGTTTTATTGCAACATTAGAGTAACAGCATCGCCTTATGCATTTCGGGAAACATTCCCTTAATCATAGGCATCATTATAGGGCTATAGTCTAATATATAACTATCAGTGCCAGTATAAAAAGAGCTAGGGAAACCAATAACTACTACTGTGTATAATGCCCTCAGGATGCCAGTGCCCATTACCTGTCAGATTATAGTGTGCTTTGCGTACCTATGCCAACTGCATTTTATTGTATAGGTTGTACCATTGGGTATCGCAATATGTAACATTATTGGGGTACCAGTATCCATTGCTTCTTACTTTATATAATATAGTTGTTGTGCCAGTGACAATAGATTCGACTGTATATAATATTCTCTACAGCTTCTAATTGTACATTATGGGCATTATGGTCCACTGCCTCTTATGTTATATAATGTATTTGGGGTGCCAATATCCTTTGGCTTTTACTGTATAATTGGGCTGGGGTACCACATTACCCACTGCCTTTCACTGTACATGATGAACTTGTATAATATGTTTGGGGTGCTTTTTGGCTACTGCCTATCATTGTGTATTGAGCTTAGGGTTGTGGTACCCATGGCATCTCTCTGTATGTAATGTGTTTAGGGTGTCAGAACCCATTGGTGATATTTTACTATTTGCCAAATTGTAGCCGCTCTGGCTCCCATTTCAAAACAGGTAATAGACTAATCAAACTAATTAGTAATTGATTGCTATGGACAATTTTAGTCATGTTAGTATATGAGCCATAATATCTCTAATTTCTCTAAAAAGTGTAATGTGCATTGCTCTACCCTCTACCTTGTAATGGATTAAAAATCTCACCCGAGGTGCCGAGTGCAACATGGTCAGGCATAATTCTGCCCTGTACATAAAGAACAAGGAAAGCCTTTCAACCAGCTTTGTAGTGTATTAAAGAGTAGCCCTTCTTTGTCCCCAATCACTAGATTAATACCATTTATTTAGCCTATGGTTCCCTCTGCAAAATCTATTTTCTTCTACCCGGTTGTGGACTTTATTTTGCTGAATGTGACATCACTTAGGGGCAGATTTACTCAAGGGCGAAGTGACAATTCACCAGCGTTACCACTAACTTTCACTAACTGGCGCTGGCACCAATTCGAGACAGACGCTAGCGCTCATTCGCACTCTATTGCCAGGCGACAATTCTGGCGAATGGACGTTACTCAGCAAATTCAATGAAATGCGGATTTTACTGAATGTTACCTCTTTGCCAGACTTGCTTCGCCAGCTAAGACCAGGAGAAGTGCAATGGAGTGCATAGATCTTCCTCAATCTTCCGTCACTTACATCATATTCTGGAATGGAAAGAGCATCAAAGTTCAAAAAACTCTGGCTTCTTTTCCTTTTTTCAGAGTGAGCCTGCAAAAGTCCTAAAAATATTTTCTTTGGGTAACCGGGTTCCCCCATACATTTTATAACATATGGAACATTAACTATACAGTGGGCTTGTGTGTACGGCATTAAAACAACTCTATTGTCTTTATTAAGGTTCCCTGGACATGTGTAATTAACAGTGGAAATGCAATGTTTTTGCTGCAACATAAAACATAAAGATGTCCATTCAACTTTAAATTTCCCACTGTATGCAAATTAACTTGAGCGCAAGACCTCTTTCGAAAAGTCGCCAGCGTTCGGCGCCCACAACTAAACTCTGAATTAGCGTTGTCTGAGCGAAATTTCGCATGGCGAAGTGTAGCGATGGGTGTGAAGCGGTCACTGGCGACTTTTCGCTCTCGAGTTAATCTGCCCCAAAGATGGGACTCTTCATTAATATGCGCATGCCGATTGAAGATTAAACCGAAGCTCATTCACGATTACTCTTACTGCGCAAATGGACAGCTATTAGGTCAACTCTACTGTGCATGAGCACCATCTTAAGCTGGCCATAGATGTTGAGATTTTTAAAAGATCAGATCCTGATCGTGAGACCACGATCTTCTCAGAACGATCATACGATCGTACGAATCTACCATCAACTAAAAAGACCAATTTTCCAGGAAAACAAAGGGGAGCTGCCTGCTTGGCCCTGCAAACATAGAGAGATTGCACTGGGACCGACAAAGATTTTTTGACCTGGCCGATCAATTTCCCGACAGATGTCGGCCGAAAAATCATAAGATGTACGATCGTTCGAATACCACTAACCGCACGATAATTTCGAAGGATCGGTCGGGCTTCCCTAAAATTGGTCGTTCGGCAAGAAGAATCGTCGCGTCTATGGGGACCTTAAGTCTGTGTAACGGAGCAATGGATTGTGGGAGTTTTGTGTTGCTAGAGTCTATATTGATTAACAATGAACGAAAACAGCTGCACAGTTCCGTAATGGATCAAAAATAGATATGCGTAATTTATTTAATCGGATGAAAGATAGATAAATCCTGCTCACCCGGTAACAGACGTGACCTGGGTGTAAAAACCCCAGATCCAGCCCTTGAATAAATATATCAAATAAACGGTCGCTGATGTATAAGTGGAAAAACACTCACCCGTAATCTTTAGTGGTCCGGGTGCATCGCCCCGAACCCGTAGCAGGGGGTGTGTGCACAGTTGAGTATAAAGGAAAAGGCAAGCACAGCCGGACGTCACTTCGTAGGGTAAAATTTCAACTTTATTTCAAATACATTAAAACCTGAATGTCCTGACGCGTTTCGTATCTAAGCGATACGTAGTCATAGGCACTGGCGACTTTTCGCTCTCGAGTTAATCTGCCCCAAAGATGGGACTCTTCATTAATATGCGCATGCCGATTGAAGATTAAACCGAAGCTCATTCACGATTACTCTTACTGCGCAAATGGACAGCTATTAGGTCAACTCTACTGTGCATGAGCACCATCTTAAGCTGGCCATAGATGTTGAGATTTTTAAAAGATCAGATCCTGATCGTGAGACCACGATCTTCTCAGAACGATCATACGATCGTACGAATCTACCATCAACTAAAAAGACCAATTTGCCAGGAAAACAAAGGGGAGCTGCCTGCTTGGCCCTGCAAACATAGAGAGATTGCACTGGGACCGACAAAGATTTTTTGACCTGGCCGATCAATTTCCCGACAGATGTCGGCCGAAAAATCATAAGATGTACGATCGTTCGAATACCACTAACCGCACGATAATTTCGAAGGATCGGTCGGGCTTCCCTAAAATCGGTCGTTCGGCAAGAAGAATCGTCGCGTCTATGGGGACCTTAAGTCTGTGTAACGGAGCAATGGATTGTGGGAGTTTTGTGTTGCTAGAGTCTATGCTTTTTAAAAAGTAAAGTGCTGCCACAGCTTTATGTTGTAAAAATGAGTGATTTCTGCTGATCTTGTTACAGGAATGTTTATCTTCTGAACCCTAAAGTTTAACAGACTTTCCTTGGCCTTTAAAGGTGAATCAAACCCTTTATATTAAAATCCCCGACCCCTAGGGTTGTCACCTGGCCGGTATTTTACAGCCCTAGCCGGCAAAACACCTGCCAGGGCCAGGCTGATATTACAAATTTACTGGCAATGTAGCTGCCGGTAATTTGTAATACCCTTAAAAAGGTGGCAACCCTTCCTACCCCCTACCCTACATAGACCCCCTCCTGCTCCCCCCCAGCCTAAATGTTACCCTGGGTAAATGCCCCTAACTCTTCACTCACCCCTCTTTACAGATTCAGAGCATCAGAGTTCACAGGCGCCATCTTCTTCTCTTCGGTAATCTTTGGCCCATGCGCAGTTGGAGCAGCCTGATGGTTTTTTAACAACTGTGCATGTGCCTAAAGTCACGGAAATTACAAAATCGCCAGAAGAAGACCCAAATATTAATGAAGAGATGAAGATGGCGCCCATGAACTCTGATGCACTGAATCTGCAATGAGGAGTAAGTAAAGAGTTAGGGGCATTTACCGAGGGTAACACCTAGTCTGAAGGGAGGAGGGTCTATGTAGGGTAGGGGATTTTAATGTAAAGGGCTTGGTTCTCCTTTAACGCCTGCAATAAAAAGGCAGTAAACCCAAGTCTGTGCTGCACCTTATACCTGTTGGCTTTCCCTAATTTATAAGTCTGAATGACAAGCAAGTTAGGCGGTGGGAGGGGAATGCCTACATCCTTTCTACAACCTGCCTCTATAAACGTAGCACCTGCAAAATGCTGCCAGAAATATACAAACACATGGTCTGCAACTGTTTGTTCTCACTTTAGTAACTTCAAAGAGTTCTGTCTAGTGCTCCACACTAAATTGCCAATAGCAATCAGTTAGCAATTAGCTATAAACTGCATTCTACAAGTAGTAGTAGATCTTATAGGCTGCGATTAACTGCACTGGTGCAATTTATCACATGTGTTGCATGTAAGGCAGCATACCCTGTGCATAATCTATGAGCAAAGTGGAAACCACAAGCATGCTTTAGGGCTCTTACACACGGCCATTTTTGCCTGCGCTCCCCTGCGTTGTGATTGCTTCCGTTCAGTCGCAGGGGATTGTAGGAGTAGATGCAGTCAATTATTTTGAAGGGGGCTGTACTCTCACAGACGCATGTAAGCGCCAAACGCAGGTTGGGACGCAGAATGTTGCATTTCACCTCCGTTCGGCGCATACATGCATCTGTGTGAGTACAGCCCCCTTCACAATAATTGAGTGTGTCTAGTCCTGCGCTCCCCTGCAGCTGAACGGAAGAAAGTGCAATGCAGGGGAGCGCAGGCAAAAACGGCCGTGTGTAAGAGCCCTAACACCCATTTTTTTTGCACTTGGCACCTTGCCCATGAATGATAAATAAGGCACTAAGGGGAAAATGTAATAAAATACACATAAAGAACAAATTTGCAATAAAAATCTGCATGTCCCAATCTTAATTGCGCATTGCACACGATAACAAACTATAACATTCGCAATTGCTATCCTACTACCATGTGAGGGGCAAAGTGTTCACAATGGCAACATTTTTCACTTTGCGAATATTTATTTGCATTTGGAATGATTTTTGCTTTAGCAACCAAGGTTAAATTCCCCTATAAGTGAATAAAGTAGAGAGTCACATCGCGCTTGTTTTGTTATCAGGCCAAGAGATCCCAAAAGAAAAGGAGAAGAAAAAGAAGATCTATGAAGAAGAGAAGAAGACTGTCCATGGAGAAGCAGGTGAAAAGCATATATTGAAGAAACGATCCAGGAGTCCAGATGAAAGCCCAGCTGGTAAGGAGAATAAAGTAGAAGTAGATTAGTAGATCCAACAAAAAGCTGTTTTTTGCACAGTAAAACAAAATGTTATTCCAAACAATTTTCCTATAAACATGTTCAGTGTACAGTGTACTATAATTCAAAAATTAAAATCCCCTACCCCTAGGGTTGCCACCCGACCGGTATTTTAAAACATCTGCCAGGGCCAGGGGTAGTATTACAAATTTACCGGCAATGTAGCTGCCGGTAATTTGTAATACCCTTAACAAAAGCTCTTGACCCTCAGGTGGAAATGTACCTTTTTTTCATCTTCTGGACCTCTCGCGATGTTGCCCCGCCCCCTTTGCACCGCCTTTTTGTGTCACGGCCCGCCCATTTAGTTCCGGCCCCACCACTGGCTGGTCATTTTTTTTATATAAAAAGGTGGCAACCCTACCTACCCCCCTACCCTACATAGACCCCCCTCCGTGCTCCCCCCCCAGCCTAAGTGTTACCCTGGGTAAATGCCCCTAACTCTTCACTCACCCCTCTTTACAGATTCAGAGCATCAGAGTTCACAGGCGCCATCTTCTTCTCTTCGGTAATCTTCGTGAAGTAAGCACTGTATCGGCCCATGCACAGCTGGATCAGTCTGCCGGTTTATTAACAACTGCGCATGCGCTGAAGTCACGGAAATTACCGAATCGCCAGAAGAAGACCCGAAGATTAACGAAGAGAAGAAGATGGCGCCCGTGAACTCCGATGCGCTGAATCTGCAACGAGGAGTAGGTAAAGAGTTAGGGGCATTTACGGAGGGTAACACCTAGTCTGGAGGGAGCAGGAACGAGGGTCTATGTAGGAAAGGGGATTTTAAAGTAAAGGGCTTGGTGCCCCCTGCGTTGGGACATGCAAATTTTTATTGCCAATTTGTTCTTTTTGTGTATTTTATTACATTCTCCCCTTAGTGCCTTATTTATCATTCATGGGCAAGGTGCCAAGTGCAAAAAAAATGGGTGTTAGGACTCTTACACACGGCCATTTTTGCTTTCTTCCGTTCAGCCGCAGGGGATTGCAGGAGTAGACGCAGTCAATTATTTTGAAGGGGGCTGTACTCACACAGATGCATGTAAGCGCCAAACTCAGGTTGGGACGCAGAATTTTGCATTTCACCTTCTTTCAGCACATACATGCATTTGTGTGGGTACAGCCCCCTTCACAATAATTGAGTGTGTCTACTCCAAAAGAGCCCTCACACCCATTTTTTTTTACACTTGGCACCTTGCCCATGAATGATAAATAAGGCACTAAGGGGAAAATGTAATAAAATACACAAAAAGAACAAATTTGCAATAAAAATGTGCATGTCCTAATGTAATATTTTTCATTAGGATACGTTATTGCATTGCAAATCTTAATTGCCCATTGCACACGATCACAAACTATAACATTCGCAATTGCTATCCTACTATCGTGTGAGGGGCAAAGTGTTCACAATGGCAAAATTTTTTACTTTGCGAACATTTATTTGCATTTCGAATGATTTTTGCTTTAGCAATCAAGATTACATTCCCCTATAAGTGAATAAAGTAGAGAGTCACATGGCGCTTGTTTTGTTATCAGGCCAAGAGATTCCAAAAGAAGAAAAGGAGAAGAAAGAGAAAATCGATGAAGAAGAGAAGAAGGATATCCATGGAGAAGCAGATGAAAAGCATAAATTGAAGAAACGATCCAGGAGTCCAGATAACAGCCCAGCTGGTAAGGAGAATAAAGTAGAGGTAGATTGCTGGTGTTCCAACAAAAAACTGTTTTTTGCACAGTAAAACAAAATGTTATTCTAAACAACTTTCCTATAAACATTCATTTTACATTTTCAGTGTACTATAATTCACTGTAATTGCTATTAAAGCGAGCATTTGTGTCCTGGCTCTAACTCCTGAAACAATGTTGCAGACTCTTTAAAAGACCAGACAAATTAAACTTTTAAATCGCAAAGTCTTAATTAAGAAATAAGTTACCGAAACTCCGATTGCTCTCCTCTTCAGAAAGTGTTCGGGCGATCCATCGTGCGGCACTGGATTTCTCCGCCCTGCCTTCCTTATAGGAGATAGCCAGGGAGGAGAAATCGAGCACCACACGATGGATCGTCGCAGGAACATACCGTTGCATAAATGCACATATATTGGTCCCTGATCCTAACTACTGGTGCAAATGTTCCTTCTGTGTGTGAGCTTTCAGGGGCTTATGTGAGTTGTAGCTGATAAACATCTGCTTTAAATATATTTAACTTTGGTTGGGAAATAGGTTAATCCGCTATACAAGGGGCAGAGATGCCAGTCATTGTAGCAGGAAAGGGACAGTGAGAAGCTGGCAGTAACGCTGGTGCAAGGGAGTGAAGGATAAAGGTGGTACAAAAGTGTGATTTGGAAGGGGAAGCAATAGTTATAGGAGCCATACATTTAGGGTTGCCACCTGGCCAGTAAAAATTATGGTTGATCCCAATGTTCTTAATAGGGAAAAAAGATAAATAAGTAGGAAGGCTAGTATTTTTTTCTAGAAAAGGTGGCAACCCTACATACATTGGGAATGAGAACTCAAAGAAAAGCTCCAAAATGGAGTATTGAAAAAGGTGTTGCTAGAGAAACATTTGGTGCAAAAAGTTAGAGCTTCCTGGTCTCCTTCACGACAACAGAGCTACAGTATGTGGTTGAGGTAGAGAAAGAATGGAGGGAAAAATATATTATATGCAAAAATATGAGTTTTCAGGTGAAAAGTCCGAAAAAAATAGTGAGAATCGGATGTAAAATCCAAAAAAAACCCGTGAAAATCTGATTTTTCTTCCTGCAAAGCATATTTTCGGGAAAATGTAATAATAAATAAGCGTAAAAAACCCCGAGCGGATTGGATCGGAGTTTGTAGCAGAAAACATTGAGATAAATTCGGACTTTGATTTAATAACCCCCTTAAAGTCTCTCTGACTGCATCTGATCTTTGAATGGCAATATCAAAACCAGAACAATTTAGACAAGCAAAGTTAAGGACATGCAAAGTTACACCCAGCTGTGACCTTATGCACCAAACTCTGCCCATTTTGAACATGCCCCATGCATTACATGGTTACTAATAAGGGAATGTACAAATAAAACAGGGACACCTGAGAAGTTTGAAATGGGACATAAGGAAGACTGAATCTTACAAATTAGGTGACACTGTAACTATTCAGACATTCACTGAACATTTCTTGAATGAACTTTACTTTTTTAATACTCTAGATGGAAGAAACCAAAAGAAGATTCGAGAGGAAGCAGAAACAACACTGCCCCTCAATATCAGCAATTACCGCCTTCTAAAACAGCTAGGTGAAGGTAACTTTGGCAAGGTAAGTGATGGGAAAATCTACTCCTACTTTAAGTTGAGATGCCAGTTCTTGCTTTGTCCAACTCAATATATCCTTCCACTTATGCAAATCAATGACCAGCATATGCATGAAATTACTCTAATGTGATAGGATCAGCATGGATCTCCTGTGCATGACAAGTAGGGATGTCGCGGACTGTTCGCCGGCGAACTTGTTCGCGCGAACATCGGCTGTTCACGTCCGCCGCAAGTTCGCGAACGTCGCGCGACGTTCGCCAATAGGCGTTCGCGTCAAAATCGTTTGACCATTCGACCATTCGATTGCTAAAATCGAAGGATTTTCGTTCGAATCGAACGATCGAAGCCATTGGATTGAATGAAATCATTCGATCCAATGGCTTCGATCGTTCGATTCGAACGAAAATCGTTCGATCGAACGATTAAAATCCTTCGATCGTTCGAATCGAACGATTTTCGGATGTTCGAAGTTCGCGAACTGTTCGCGAACTGTTCGCAAATTTTGCCGGTGTTCGCGAACGGCGTTCGCGAACACATTGGCGGCGGTTCGCTACATCCCTAATGACAAGCTATTGATTTGCAATTGATTTGCAAAAGAGGAGATCATATGGAAGTACATACCCAGGGACCTTGGCTTGTATTCTGTATCAATTTGTGCAAGTGCACCTTCCCAGAGGGGTGTTTAAAGCAGAAGGAAAGCTACGCAGGCATTTTATTGTCAATAGAATAGCTATATTAGTGCAAGCTAGAATGCTATATTTATTCTGTAGAATGCGTTACCATACCTGAGTAAAAAGCTCTAGAAGCTCTCTGTTTGTTTAGGATAGCAGCTGCAGGATTAGCTTGGTGTGACATTACTTCCTGCCCGAGTCTCCCCTGCTCACTCATAGCTCTGGGCTCAGATTAAAGCAGAGATGGGAGGGGGGGAAGAGGAGCAAACTGAGCATGATCACGCCCAGGGCAAGGAGGTTTAAGCTGAAGGCAGGAAGTCTTATACAGAAGCCCATGTGTACACAATAGAAGTAAAGAAATGCAGTGTTTCTTTTGACAGAGGACTCAGAGCAGCACTACTTTAAGGGTTTACTTCTATATTTAGGTGGACCTTTCTGATAAGGCTTACTTAGTTTTAACCTTTCCTTCTCCTTTAAATGGATGCTAAGGGGATCTTCAGTGGGAAACAATATAATGCATTGAGCATGTAAGCTCTAGGTTCATGCATTGCCTTATTCCCTTATTGGTATCTTTCATGAACTCTAACAAATAGATACATTCAAAGTAGAAAAAAAAATCATATTAAAAGAACATTTAAAGGGGAACTATGTCTTTAAAGGGATCCTGTCATCGGGAAACATATTTTTTTCAAAACACATCAGTTAATAGTGCTGCTCCAGCAGAATTCTGCACTGAAATGCATTTCTCAAAAGAGCAAACATATTTTTTTTATATTCAATTTTGAAATCTGACATGGGGCTAGACATTTTGTCAATTTCCCAGCTGCCCCTGGTCATGTGACTTGTGCCTGCACTTTAGGAGAGAAATGCTTTCTGGCAGGCTGCTGTTTTTCCTTCTCAATGTAACTGAATGTGTCTCAGTGGGACATGGGTTTTTACTATTGAGTGTTGTTCTTAGATCTACCAGGCAGCTGTTATCTTGTGTTAGGGAGCTGTTATCTGGCTACCTTCCCATTGTTCTTTTGTTTGGCTGCTGGGGGGGAAAAGGGAGGGGGTGATATCACTCCAACTTGCAGTACAACAGTAAAGAGTGATTGAAGTTTATCAGAGCACAAGTCACATGATTTGGGGCAGCTGGGAAATTGACAATATGTCTAGCCCCATGTCAGATTTCAAAATGTAATATTAAAAAATCTGTTTTCTCTTTTGAGAAATGGATTTCAGTGCAGAATTCTGCTGGAGCAGCACTTTTAACTGATTCATTTTGAAAAAATGTTTTTTTCCCATGACAGTATCCCTTTAAGGGTCCAATAATCTTTCAGATACATTACTGTCAGTCTGTAAGGAAATTGTGAGTCTAAAGTGGGAATGTTGGATACTTCATTGATCATGCTTTTGGTATGAAACAAAACCATAATTCCTTATTTATCATTAAACCATATAAACCAAATAACCATTTAAATCCTATTGAACCATAATCCGATTGAACCCATGAATCATGTCAGCTAGATACATACAAGCGACCGAGCAATATTTTCTTCATTTCCACTCTTTTCTCTAGGTGATGTTGGCATATAACGTCATCAAAGACCAACTGGTTGCAGTGAAAATCATCGAAAAGAAACGGGAGAACATCTTCAAGTTTGTCACGAGAGAGGCATCAGTTCTACAGCTTGCAGGCAGATGCCCATTTCTATGCCGGGGAATGGCAACATTTCAAACCCAGGTACAGGGTAGTGAGTTTTATTAGGGTCTTATTTTAAAGGGGTGGTTCGCCTTTGAGGTAACTTTTAGTATATTATATAGAATGTCCAATTCCTAGCAACTTGGTCTTCATTAATTTATTTGTTATACCTTTTGAGTTATTTGCTTTTTTCTTATGACCATTTCCAGATTTCAAATAGGGGTCACTGACCCCATCTAAAAAACAAAATTCTGGGAAGCTACCAATGTACTGTTATTGCTACTTTTAATTAAATTGTTACGTAGTTAGATTGGGTTGAAAAAAGACCAAAGTTTATCAAGTTCAACTCCTTCAAATGAAACCCAGCATCCATACATACATACACTGACCCCTCCATACACTCACATAGACTACATTTACTCATATACTAACTATAGATTTTAGTATCACAAAAGCCTTGAATATTATGCTTGTAAAAATAAAGGAATTTCGGAGCACCTTCCATCAAGGGAGGCAAAAAGTGGTGTGCAGGGTCAAATGGTTAATAATGTATAAGATATTATATATACAATATTATGCTTGTCCAAGAAATCATTCAAGCCACTCTTAAAGGAGAATTCAACCCTTTACCAAAAAAAAATCCCCACCCCTTCTGCCTAGCTGCCCCCCCCCCGGGGGGGGAAATGCCCCTAACTTTTTACTTACCCCTCGTGCAGATTCAGGCATTGGAGTTCACCGCAGCCATCTTCTGGGTCTACGTGGGGTGGAGGGGTAGGGTTTTTTTTGGTAAAGGGTTGAATTCTCCTTTAAAAGCATTACCAGAATCAGCATCACAACATCACCCGGCAGTGCATTCCACAACCTCACTGTCCTAAAAATTTATTTTCCTCTAGTCTGAAAGGGTGGCCTCTGGTGTGGTGATCCTCTTTATGGGTAAAAAGATCCCCTGCTATATGTCTATAATGTCCTCTAATGTACTTGTAAAGTGTAATCATGTCCCCTCGCAAGCGCCTTTTTTCCAGAGAAAACAACCCCAACCTTGTCAGTCTACCCTCATAATTTAAGTCTTCCATCCCTCAAACCAGTTTAGTTTCTGCACTCTCTCCATTACTCATCTTTCTATTCAGGCCCTCTTGTATTTATATTCCTGTCTCTTATTCAAATCAGTGCATGGGTTTCTATGGTAATTTGAACCCTAGCAACCAGTTCGCTGAATAAAAGGCGAAATAACTCAAAAACCACAACTAATAAAAAATGAAAACCAATTGCATCTTGTTTTAGAATATCACTCTCCACATCATGCTAAAAGTTATATAGCATATTAGTATTTATTATTTGTTAATTAATGTAATGCTGCTACTAGAGATGTCATAATAGGATGTAGTGTACTTTTCAAGATAGATGTGGTAGTATTTGAGGGAGGGATACATGGAATCCAGGATTCGGTTCGGGATTCGGCCAAGATTCGGCCTTTTGCAGCAGGATTCGGATTCGGCCGAATCCTTCTGCCAGGCCAAACCGAATCCAAATCCTAATTTGTATATGCAAATTAGGGGCGGGGAGGTAAATTGCGTGACTTTTTGTCACAAAACAAGGAAGAAAAAATAGTTTTCCCCTTCCCACCCCTAATTTGCATATGCAAATATAACCCTCAAATTAGGGATGCACCGAATCCACTTTTTTGGATTCAGCTGAGCCCCCGAATCCTTGGCGAAAGATTCGGTATCTGGGTTTCATATGAGCACATTTTACTATCGGAACTATAATGATAAAAAAGATGCTGTTGCGCTGGAGTCTTTCAGTTCTAAATTGGGAACTAGAATTTTCCATACATTTCAACTATATAAGGGTCAGACTTAAATTTGTTGTAAATACTTACATCTCATATATTTGTGCTCTCCTCTGCTTTGTTCAGCTATTGAAAGATACATCAGTATGGCAGGACCCTTCCCAATATTATAATCTATTCCAATTGATATAATCAATATATAATCTATTATTAATACTAGCATATTGTGTCTAACGCAAAGTAATTATTACATTATTTTACATAATTTTGTATTAATATTATGAAAATATGAAATTGCGTTCCTCTCTTCTGTGATATCCAATTCTGTGCCTCACTCTCTTTTATATTTTGTATCTAGTCACTCATGCTGCTAGTGCTGGAGTATATCAGTGGCGGCACACTGGATGACCTCATAAAGAGCAGAGGACGTCTGACCAGTGACCAAATACTGTAAGTAACCTGCTTCTTGAGGCAGAAGGACCTAAAACATTATGGATATCATAGTGTCACAATCTGTAAGTACTTTGTATATTATAAGTATTAAATACTGCAATTTGTCTTTTGTTTTTTCAAGGTTTTATTCTTCAGAACTAGCAGTAGGTTTGAAGTTCCTGCATGCCAACGGGATCGTGCATCGGTAAGGAAACGTTAAATCCTCTCGAAATTCTCTTTAAACATCTGAGCATAATTCAACTCCCTCATTTTACTAATGGCAAACATGATATACCAAATAAATCCACTGGAGAGCAAGTCAAACATTCTCTGTAGTATTTATTTAGAGATACATAGCACAGCACTACATGTTTCACACCTCTTGGGTCCTTCCTCTGGTGCAGTTAAAGAACACTAATTTGAAATCAGCCTATTTAGGGTCTGGGCACACGGGCAGATTCGGGGAGATTAGTCGCCAGGCGACAAATCTCCTCTTCTTCGCGGCAACTAATCTACCTGATCTGCCTTCTACTTCTAAATTTGCATATGGCGTGCAGTTAAAGTACAATGGCGATATATGCAGCAGCAAAGACATTAAACAAGCCTGGGAAACCTTCATAAAATAAAATAGAGTTGTTATTTTGCCCTATGCATGTGCCCACTGTATAGTTTAAGTGCCATATGTTAGGAAATGTAGGGGGGATGGAGGGTACCCCCAAACAAATTACGATCTTTTTCAGCCTATTGCCCTTAAAAAAGTAAAAGATGCCAGCGTTTTTTTGGGACTTAGAAAAAATGTCAACTTTTTTTTAAGCAAGTCCTATCTACTCTATTGCACTTCGCCTGGTCTGAGGTGGTGAAGTAAAGTCTGGCGCAAGTGGTAACATTCACGAAAATCCACAACCTAATGAATTAGCATAGTTACCTCTCTTCACCAGCGCGCAAGGGTGCAAAGTAGCGCTAGAGTAGGTCCACTTCGCTAGCGAATTTACGCCAGCACCCGTTAGTGAATCGTCAAAATGATGTCACGCTGGCGAATTTTCGCTAGCGTTAGCCACTTCACCCTTTAGTAAATTTGCCCCATAGTATTTAGCAATCTCAATTTTAAATAAGGTATAAATTAGGTATAATAAATCCTACCATCTGGTAATATTCAGTCCATAGTATATTGTCCATATTATTTCATAAGGTAGCCCAGGTGGCTGGAAATCTGTGAAAGAATTTTTTGATTAGTGTATGCTTTGTCATACAATCAGTTTGCAATAAAGTTACAAAAAAGCATTTTAAGCTCCCTGCTTCATTCATTCCCTTCGGTTCAATGGTATTTTGTATCTCCCCCTCTACTTTGTATCTCCCCCTTTACTTGGCATTTCAACATGTTGTAAGGCCATCCAGCGTAAATGCGCAGCATTCTGTTTTTCATTAAAAAAAAAAATGTTTTCCCACTGGCGTATGTGCTTTTTGTTTTATTAGGGTCAAAGTTTGTAATAGATCTTTCATGTTCCCCAATACTGAGACAGTTTGCCGCATTTTGGGGGCATAAATGACATGATCAGTATTGTATGTATAGTAATTCTTTATGGGGATCTTATATCCCTTGTGTGGATGTGTAATACTTTTCCCCTTTATGATGGAATTGCAATTTCCACAATTAAGACAGGCAAATGTACCATTCTTTGGTTTTGCCAAAAATCTGGATTTTTTTACTAGTTTTTTTGAGTTCTGCCCTTACCAATGCATTGGCTATGTTTTTCCCTCTTTTGTATGAACAATGGGCTATCTTTAAAGGCTTTTCCAAATGTGAAATCTTGTCATAAATCCCTTTTGATCAAACATGGTATACATTGTTCTACATATGTGCCTTATAGTGACCTCAAGCCTGAGAATATTTTGGTGGATGAAGACGGTCATTTGAAGATCGCAGATTTCGGCCTTGTGTGCACCAACATGTTTGGATCAAAGACTCGGCGTGGAATTTGTGGAACACCAGGTTATATACCCCCAGAGGTGAGAATATTAGCTCCATACTGCTACACAATATTTCTTATTATTTTAAGTGACATTGAAGTTCCTATGCAACATGGCCTTCCAAAGCTCGGGCCTCAGTTACTTTGTCCATTTCTGGGTAATTCAATTTATATATTTCTTCTCAAGGTTTTATCAAAGAAGAAATACAATTCAGGAGCTGATTGGTGGTCGTTCGGTGTCACCTTATATGAAATGGCCACCGGCACATTACCATTTCCACTGACGGGCACGGAGCAAGAACAAGTAGAAAGGATTATAGGTGGAGAGCCTGAGTATCCTGAATTCCTTTCTACTGAATTGCGTGACCTCCTACAACAGGTCAGTAAAATGGAAATTTGTAGTGAATGCTAAAAAGCTATTTTCAACATAACATAATAGTTTGAAGGTATTTAGTCTAGTGTTACAGTTGTGACTGCTAAGGTGGGCAGCAGACACTGTGAGCACTGGTTCAATATTTAAACACATTCTTAAAGGGTATGCCATTTACCAGAGTCTGCCTCCATTCTGTGAAGTTCCCATATAGGCACAGTGGACCAAGGATATTGGAAGCATTGCTGATGAAGGTCACTGACAGTTGGCTTTGGCCTGGTGTAAGAAGCATATAGTAAAATCAGTACTGCGAGTCATTTGATCATAAGTAGTATAGCTTCTGGCTCTTACTTAAAGAGGTTATTCATCTTTGAGATATTTTTTAGTATGATGTCGAGAGTGATATTCTGAGACAATTTGCAGTTGGTTTTTATTTTTTATTATTTGTAGTTTTTCAGTTATTTAGCTTTTTATTCAGCAGTTGTTCAATTTGTATTTTAAGCAATCTGGTTGCTAGGGTCCAAAGAGTCAGAAGAAAAAGAGGGATAGTCAGCTGGGTATCCTTGAGCACCATAGAGGAGTGTTAGCAGCCTTAGATCCCAAATGGTTATTACTAGATTTATTTGGAAGGACAGCTCATCTGGCTCTTATTCATAATGACATTCTAGATGCCATCAGAGATCACAAGGCATTACCTGGGAACAATTAGAGGATTTATTTGTAAATATTTTACTGTATGAAATGTAGCCACATATATACAATATTTTATATAACTATTCATTTTTTGCTTTAGCTCTTGAAGAAGAAGGCCGACCAACGCCTTGGGGTATATTCAGACATCTGTGACCACCCATTTTATTCCACAATTGATTGGGTGGAAGCGGAGAGAAGAGGACTGCTGCCCCCTGTTATACCAACTACAGTAAGTTCATAGCGTTAATGTGGGTTACAATTCATAGATACATACGTTTTTCTATATAAAATGTGTTTTGCCTTAAAAAGGGTTGTTCACTAGATTAACTTTTGGTATGGTATTAAAAGTAGTATTCCATGTCAGTCTGCATTAGAGCTTCATTTCTTTGTATTTTATGAATACATGTTTTTTGTTCAGCTCTTGGGTTTGGAATTTTAAACTGTTCCACAGTTTTAATTACCCTACTAACTAGGATAATTTGGAATGGTAAGTGGATAGGAAAGATTCTGAATAGAGGGATACGCTAGGAGAAATAATATTACATATTGTAAAATCTAATTTCAGAAACGGTTTCGATTTAGTCAGTTAAGGTGGCCATAGACGCACAGATAATATCATATGAAACTAATTTTTGTACGATATTCGATGCGTGTATGGTGGGAAAAGAGCCGACCGATATCGGCAGAAGACTTGGATATTGGTCGGCTCGTCGATCAGGCTGGACAGAAAATTTTGATCGGGTGCCTTTGAAGTGCCTTTGTCAGTGCTAAATCGACAGATACAGGTAGAATTCTATTGTTTGTACCTGTAAATCTGACGATTCAGCTCTACACGTGTGTATTGAAACAAACTATCTTTGGAAACATCTATCTATTGGATCCTTAAAGGTGTTGTTTATCTTCCAATCACTTTTTTTCAGTTGAGTTAATTTCAGATCGTTCCCCTTATTTTTTTCAATTACTTTCCATCCTTTACTTTTTACTATTTTCTCAAAATTGAAGTTTAATGTTCGTGTCTGTGGGGTTTCAGTCTGGCAGCTCAGTGATCCAGGAGCATTCTGAACTATTACAATTTGCTACAATTAATTGATACAATGATACAATTAATTAGTTAAACATTTTTTAGCAGTATATGAGGAATATTAGCAACTATTGTATCAATTTAATTCACTTTATTTCTGGATCTGCTAACAGATCCGTTTGGCTACTTTCACTTACACACAAATGTGTTGATGGTTGAATGCAAGTTTTTTTCTCAACCTCATGTACTATTATACTGTATTACTTTGAAACTGCAGTAAAAAGGCAGCTACTGTTTTTTGCAAGGGGACCAAAATATATCTGCATTATACGTTCTATATATATAATAGATCTCCCATAAATGAAAGTTAACATATCCCTTGTGTTTTGTTTGAAAGTAGACCAATAAATATGCTTTTATGTTAAACAAGCCAATCATTAGCCCTGATTTCCAGTAATGTGGAGGAACTGAACTTTTTCTATAATTTTGATAATAAAAGAGTGCTATGCATATTATTTTCAAAATAGTTTCGGCTTTGTCCATGTCAAGTGAAAAATTACTTAGTACTTAACCATGCAGTCTGTGGGCCCATCCATTAGCAGTTCTTAAGTCAGACCATGTATGGGACAGATTTCACATTGTAGTGCATTTTTAGACAAAAAAACCTCCCCGTGTAACAGGTAAATTACAACGTTTGCCAATGCTTATAATATGGGACTGAATCAGCTATTTCTCCGCCACTGGAAAATCACAGATGAATAAACTGCTGATGTAACATTAGACTTAGCCTACCCAAACCAAGAAATCACCCTCCGCCTATGTCTATGGCCACCTTTAGAAGCTAGCTGTGCATACATAGTAGCTGAGATTTAAAAGGACACACAACAAAACCATACCTCCCAACTGTACTGCTTTAAGAGGGACAGTCCCTCTTTGAACAGCTCAACCTGCAGTCCCTCGTTTGTACTGGAAAGTCACATTTTTCTCTGCACTGAACAGTCAGAAAAAGAAACAAATTTTCTAAATTGATTGGCTTTTGGCAAAGAGCCCAGAACAGCCACAGCAGCAGATAAGATACTTTTGTTACAATTTTGAGATAAGCAAATAAGTAATTGTAACAATACAAGATAACAGGTCACTTGGGAAAACATTAAGCTGGCATAGATTTTTAAAAGATATTTTCGTTATCAGGAGACCACGATTATCTCGAAACGATCATTTAAATGTACGATTTGTCCATCAACTAAAAAGACCATTTCAAGCGATATTGCCAGGAAAAGTGAGGTTAGCTGCCTGCTTGGCCCTGCAAACATAGATAGATTGCACTGGGACAAATACATTTTTTTTAACCTGGCTGATCAATTTTCTGACAGATGTCAGACGAAAAATCATAAGATACGCGATTGTTCGATTCTCACTAACCTCACGATAATTTGATGGATTGGCAATTCACCTTCATTAGCAAAACTGCAATGAAGAAACACAGAAATATGTTCAAACTTTCATAACCTGACAAAGTTTGTAAAATGAACATGGTAATTCGGTTGTGTAGCCACACAAATGGGTGTGGTCAAAAACTTTTTTGTCCCTTTTTTTTTCAACTTTTCCAAAATGTTGGGAGGGATGTAAAATCATGTGAAAATGTACCTTTCCTTTCAATACTAATAATAATAATATAGCAAAAGCAGTTATTTAAATTTGTTGCACAACATGTTTATATAGCTGGGCATAAACACTATAAACCTTTTTTGGGAAAATGAATCAATTTATCAGAATGAAACATGAGCTCTGCCACTCTCGTGCTTTACCATACGCTCATGGCAATTTAGAATAGAAATATCACAATGGCTACAGAAGGATAATTATTATATAACCATGTATCTCTTTTCTTCCTACAGTCAGTTAAGGGACTCAGCGAGGAAAACATCCCATTCCCAGAGGAGGACCCCAGTGTGACCCACATGGTCAGCGATTTCAACTACGTTGACCCAAGCTGGCAGGGGTAATTCCTGTTAGTGCCACCACCGAGGTAAACCTTAGAGTTTGACAGGGAATAGTTCTAGACTTAATATGTTCTAATTAGAATATGGATCTGAAGTCTTTATTTCAGAATATCTTTCGCATGTACTGCTAAAGCACAAGTTGCTGCACTGGCCATTGATTTTTAAAAGTCTCTCTTCTCTGAGCTTTAGGCACTATCCCCCATATTTCTGTTCTAAGCACTGTGATATCACCATAGGGATATGGTTGTTAGCGGACATATCCAATGGTCTGGAAATAGTCTGTTACTGAGTTTTACTTTAACATCAGAAATGGATTTCTCTATAAGAAGAGGTCTTGAAGAAGCCTTAAAGTTTGAATTACTCTACTAATTAATATCATGCATCGTTCATACATTATGGCTTATTGATTTATAGTAGGGATGCATCAAATTCACTTTTTTGGATTCGACCGAACCCCCGAATCCTTCATGAAAGATTCGGCCGAACCCCCAAATCCTTCATGAAAGATTCGGCCGAATAACGAACCAAATCCTAATTTGCATATGCAAATTAGGGGTGGAAAGGGGGAAACATTTTTTGCTTCCTTGTTTTGTGACAAAAAGTCATGTGATTTCCCTCCCGCCCCTCATTTGCATATGCAAATTAGGATTTGGTTCGGCCAGGCAGAAGGATTCGGTCGAATCCTCCTGAAAAAGGCCGAATCCCGAACCGAATCCTGGATTCGGTGCATCCCTAATTTATAGTAATTATTGCATACCTTAACTCATCCACTTACAAGCAGAAATCCCATGATTGGTTACGTGTATATTTATTTCAAAAAAGGGCTGAGATTTCTGGACCAGCACTTTACTTTACAGAAAATGTATCTTTTTCAGATTAATCTGATCCAAATCATGAAAGCTGTGCAAATTACCACCAGGACACCAGTAGCACTGGCTTCATCCTATGATATCGGTAACGTATAACAGCCAAGGTGAACGAATACTGTTTTTTAACATCTTAAAATCTGTCCTACTCCACCTACCCGAATTGGATCTTTCTCCCCACATACACCATCTTTCAGCACTGCATGCAATTGCTAGCATCACCACACAAAGCACTTACAGCTGCATTTATCATCTCTGTGTGCTTTCTGTGCCATTTATATTTTACGCAGCTTTTCATAGGTTAACAGTTTTTGTTTATAGTCTCAATAGCTAATTTTGTTCTATTTAAAAAAAAAAAAAAACAAAAAAAAAAAAAACACCTCCCCATCCTTTCATGTTAAACTACCTCCATTATCTTCTCTCTCAGCTTCCCCGTCTCTCCACATGAACCTACCTTTCCCTATTCCTTGCCAAGCACAGTCTGTTCCCCCCAGGCTTTTTTAAAGCACAGGCTGTTCCCTGTAGCCTTTATCATCATCTGTGATGTCATCAGAGGGGGGAGAGGGGTGGGTATTGCTAGTGGCCTGTGACTGGCTAATTTCAATCTATGGCCAGTCACAAGTCTCCAGTGGTTCCCCTCTAATGACATCACAAACTCACCTTGTTAACCTACCTCCCCATTATAACTTGTTAACCAACCACCCCATCTTTCAATGTAAAGCTAGCCATCCCAATTCTTTGCTAAGCACAGCTTGCTTTCTGCAGGCTCTATAAAGCAGAGCCTGTTCCCAACAGGCTCTAAAAAGCACATCCTGCTTTCTGCAGGCTCTATAAAGCACAGTCTGTTCTCAGCAGGCTCTATAAAGCACAACCTGCATTCACCAGGCTCTATAAAGCCCAACCTGCTTTATGCAGGCTCTATAAAGCACAACCTACTTTCTACAGGCTCTATAAAGCACAACTACAAAGCACAACCTGCTTTCTGCAGGCTCTATAAAGCACAACCTGCTTTCTACAGGCTCTATAAAGCACAACTATAAAGCACAACCTGCTTTCTGCAGGCTCTATAAAGCACAGCCTGTTCTCAGCAGGCTCTATAAAGTACATCCTGCTTTTTGCAGGCTCTATAGCACAACCTGTTCCCAGCACACTCTATAAAACACATCCTGTTCCCAGCAGGCTCTATTAAGCACAGCCTGTTCCCTGCAGGCTCTATAAAGCACATCCTTCTTTCTGTAGGCTCTATAGCACAGCCATTCACCAGGCTCTATAAAGCACAACCTGCTTTCTGCAGGCTCTATAAAGCATAACCTACTTTCTACAGGCTCTATAAAGCACAACTATGAAGCACAACCTGCTTTCTGCAGGCTCTATAAAGCACAACCTACTTTCTACAGGCTCTATAAAGCACAACTATAAAGCACAACCTGCTTTCTACAGGCTCTATAAAGCACAACCTGTTCCCTGCAGGCTCTATAAAGCACATCCTTCTTTCTGTAGGCTCTATAGCACAGCCTGTATCCTGCAGGCTCTTGTTTTATGCAATTTATCCATAAACTACAGCCTGTTTTTCCCAGGCTTTATAAAGCACAGCCTTTTTTCCTTGCAGGCTTTATTATTATCTGTGATGTCACCAGAGGGGGGGGGGGTTGGGGTGGGCATAGCTAGTAGCCTGTGACTAGCTAATTTCAATCTATGGAAAGTCACAGGTCACTAGCGGTTCCCCTTTAATGATGTCACAAACAAACCCTCTTAAACTACCTACACATCTTCCCTTGAAATATCTCCTCATCATTCCTACCCATTATACCTTATTCACAAACCTTCTCATCTTTCCATATAAAACTACCCTTCCCAATTCTTTACCAAGCATAACCTGATTTCTTCAGGCTCTATAAAGCACAACCTGTTCCCTGCAGGCTCTATAAAGCACATCCTTCTTTCTGTAGGCTCTATAGCACAGCCTGTATCCTGCAGGCTCTTGTTTTATGCAATTTATCCATAAACTACAGCCTGTTTTTCCCAGGCTTTATAAAGCACAGCCTTTTTTCCTTGCAGGCTTTATTATTATCTGTGATGTCACCAGAGGGGGGGGTTGGGGTGGGCATAGCTAGTAGCCTGTGACTAGCTAATTTCAATCTATGGAAAGTCACAGGTCACTAGCGGTTCCCCTTTAATGATGTCACAAACAAACCCTCTTAAACTACCTACACATCTTCCCTTGAAATATCTCCTCATCATTCCTACCCATTATACCTTATTCACAAACCTTCTCATCTTTCCATGTAAAACTACCCTTCCCAATTCTTTACCAAGCATAACCTGATTTCTTCAGACTCTATAAAGCACAGCATTATTCCCGCAGGCTCTATAAAGCACAGCCTGTTCCCTGCAGGCTCTATAAAGCACAACCTGTTCCCAACAGGCTCTATAAAGCACATCCTGCTTTCTGCAGGCTCTATAAAGCACAACCTGTTCCTTGCAGGCTCTATAAAGCACAACTTGTTCCCTGCAGGCTCTATAGAGCACAGCCAGTTTTAAGGCAATTTATCAAGCACAGCCTGCCTCCTCTAGCAATATCATCATCTTTGATGTCATCGGAGGGGGGAGAGGGGTGGGTATTGCTAGTGGCCTGTGACTGGCTAATTTCAATCTATGGCCAGTCACAAGCCACCAGTGGTTCCCCTCTAATGACATCACTAACTACATCAAACAGCAGTGGATTCCCTTTTTTACTACATATTATGATCACATAGGATTTTTTAACTTTGATTTTTTAAGTTTGGAAGGTTTGACGGTGCCTTAATCTGAAGGTGAACCGTTTATCTGATAACTAAGGATCAATTCATCCACAAAGTGTGTATACCCCATCTACCTCCACATTTTCTTCTTTTAATCAACCTCCCCATCTTTCCACGTGAATCTACCCTTCTCTATTCATTGCCAAGCACAGCCTGTTCCCCCCAGGCTTTATAAAGCACAGCCTGTTCCCTGCAGGCTCTATAAAATACAACCTCTCTCATGCACTTTATCCAGTGCAGCCTGTTCCCCGCAGGCTTTTTAAAGCACAGATTGCTTCCTCCAGGTTTTATCATCATCATCTGTGATGTCATCAGAGGGGGGGAGAGGGGTGGGTATTGCTAGTGGCCTGTAACTGGCTAATTTCAGTCTATTGCCAGTCACAAGCCACCAGCGGTTCCCCTCTAATGACATCACTAACTACATCCAACAGCAGCGGATTCCCTTGATTTCTAACATCTTATGTTGAGATAGGGTTTCTAACTTTATAAGCTCCTGTCAGTAGTAAGCATATTTACTTATACGTCTAGACTCTACACCAATAAATAATTCTGTATAAATAGTGAGGGCTGTCCCTTCTTTTTAAAAGGATTGTACCAATTATTACTCAATATAGTGTAAAAATCAATGTACAGGGTACTTTTCTACCATTAGCTTAACCCTATGTTAACGTTTGTATGGTAAAATTGTCCCCTATTCCTCCATGGCCCAGAACCCCTTAAAACCATTGTTATTGTTAAACCATTGACTTTCCCCAGCATTAGAAGATGTAGCCATAAATTAACATAAAGAAAGGTAACACTATGGTAAATGTCCCAGAATTTACTTTACCAGGATCTGTGATGTTCCCAGAGGAAGGGTGAACAGTTGGGCATAGCTAGTGGCCTGTGATTGGTCAGTTATCAATATATGGATGATGACAAGCCACTAGTGGCATCCCTCTTATAACATCAGGGCCACCATCAGAGGAGCCCGGTCAGTTTTAGTAGGGCCAGAATAGCAGATTACCATAACCCAAATTGCCTACATTCACAATATCCCCTTTCACCTATGCTAGTGATTCCCAACTAGTGGCTTATGAGCAAAGGCGACATGGCAACAATCCATTGTGTGGCGCTTAATTTCTCCTCCCTGGCTATCTCCTATAAGGAAGGCAGGGAGGAGAAATCGAGAGCCTCACGATGGATCGCCCAATCGCTTTCTGAAGAGGAGCGCAAGCGGAGTTTTGGCAAGTTATTTCTTAATAAAGACTTTGCGATTATAAAGTTTAATTTGTCCTGGTGGTTTTTTTTTTATGTATACTAATGAATTTTTTTTAAAATTTTTTTGATGTTACTGGTCCTTTAAGTAACGTGCAGGGGAACAGTGTGAGAAGTAGTGATGTGAGGGTCAGGTAAAACCCAACCCACACCCAACCCAAATCTGAACTCTCTCAACCCGCGCCCACCCATGCCCGATTTCGGATTTTATAGACCGTGTGCAGGCGCATGTCTATAAAAGCGGAAGTCGGAAGCTGGCAGTGTAAGCTGGCCGGAGGGGAGAGCAGGAAGAAGAGCTCAACCCGGAGCAGCCCGTCACCTGCAAATGGAGGTGCGAGGTTGGCCCGACTTGCCCGACCCGTGGGTATCGGGCCGGCCCGCACATCACTAGTGGGAAGCATAAGGGGGTGGGAGTTGAGGAAATTTACTGCTGTAAAAGTGGCAGTATTTTTTTTCAGTTTACACTTTTTAAGCATTTAACTCTTTCTCTTTTAAACCCTTCTCTCACATTCAAGGGTTCTTAATTAATATATGAAGCTGACTGCATGCATACTTTGTGTAGGTGGGGCCTGACCACCAATGGCTTTTTATAACTTGAGGGGGTGCCGAGCCTCCAATGGCTTTGTTTAACTTGGGGAATGTTTACCAATCTAGCGCTGATGTTTGTGTGGCCATTTCATTGTGGGGACTTGGGGCCAGGCTGGGGCAGAGACCAAGGGGCCCAGAGAAATTTGTTGTATGTGGCCCCATGATTTCTGATGGTGGCCCTGGCCCCAGAAACCATCCCTATAGATCAGTATATGTAGGCTGGCCCTGTCTGGTATTATGGGGAAGTGTGTGCTCTCCTCATAGACAATATGTTATTATACAGCTGTTTTCTACAAATGGCAAATAATTTACTAGTAGGTGTAGTACAGTAATAGAAAACCAACAGACCCAACAGTCATGACATGCTGCTCATTCTGTGTCATTGAATCATTCATTGAGGCTTGTTCTAAATAATAGCAGTGTTCAAAATAATAATAGCTTGTTCTAAATAATAGCAGTGTGGAGTTCAATTAGTGAGGTCGTTAATCTGTGAAATAACAAGTGTCAATTATGTCCCTTATTTTAAGGGCAACTAAAGTCTAAAATAGAATTATGTTAGAAATGCTGTATTTTGTATACTAAATATAAACATGAACTTACTGCACCAGCAGCCTCATAAGACAAATGATTTATGCTTTCAAAGTTGGTGCAGGGGGCTGTCATCTTGTAACTTTGTTAGACATTTCTGCAATATCAAGACTCGCACATGCTCAGTGTCGTCTGGGCTTCAGTTGGGAGGTTAAGCTTAGGGATCGTCATAAATTATCAAAACAGCACAAGTCAAATAATATCTGCCATAGAAGCCAATACAGCAAGACTGATTAATAATCAGAATATAAAGACTGCACTGAGTCTCTGGATACAAATCTCTACAGGGAATCCAACAATGCTGCTAGAGTTCTGGGAAGTAAGGTGGGGGGTGGGTTAGGTGGGGGATGGGGGGCTCCCCTGCTCCCCTGCCATTTGAAAGTATGATGGTTTACCTGCACAGCAGTTTGGGACCGTCTGACAATTCCTATCCACAGCAGTAAAAGAATGGGAAATTTCACTGCATACAGTCAGGTTTATTATAAAAACAGTAGACATTTTTTAATTAAAGTATATTGGAGCTCCATGAAGATCAAAGAAGATCTATAGTGACCTGTGACAATTAGAAGGCGCCTATGTGAAGTCAAACTATCGGCAAGAAGCCCCGCAAAGTTCCATTGTTGAAAAAAAGACGTGCTGAAGAGCTTACAATTTGCTAAACACATTGACTGGCCTAAAGAGAAATGGTGCAATGTTTTGTGGAATGTTGAAAGCAAGATTGTTCTTTTTGGGTCTAAGAGCTACAGACTACCCCCAAACACTGAATTCAAGCCACAGGACACTGTGAAGACAGGGAGACATGGTGGCATAAACATCATGATATGGGGATGTTTCTCATACTAAGGTGTTGGGCCTATTTATCACATACCAGGGATCATGGATCAGTTTCAATACATCAAAATACTTGAAGAGGTCAAGTTGCCTTATGCTGAAGAGGAAATGCCCTTGAAATGGGGGTTTCAACAAGACCACACCAGTAAATGAGCAACATCTTGTTTCCAGACCAACATGATTGATATTATGAAGCCAGCCCAATCCCCTGACCTTAATCCAATAGAAAACTTGTGTGGTGACATCAAAAATGCTGTTTGTGAGGCAAAACCAAGAAATGCAGAAGAATTGTGGAATGGAACAGGTGCCAGAAGTTGCTGGACTCCATGCAACACAGATGTGCAGCAGTTCTCAGAAACACTGATTATACAACCAAATATTAGCTCAACGAAGAATGCAGACACTTTTATTTTTTGGAACATCCTAATATTGTTCACTTTGTAAGGTAATAACACAAATGTGATTTTTCTTTATGGTTTGATTTGGAATAGATTTGGAATAGAATGTGCTGTGTTCCCAATCTTCATGTATGAAATAAAAACTATTATAAGGATTTTGAGCTTTATTCGCTTTTTTAAACACACTGCTGTTATTCTGACACACAACTGTATATAAATAGATTTATTAAATTCATACAGTATTTTTCTCATCGCTGAGCACCTGCATCTCACCAGCTTTTTTTCTTTGGACCTTCACATTTACATTGTCCCCTGGGATGAGATTAGTTTGGGGCCCCACTGGTGTGAAGTGTGGGGAGCACAGTTAAACTTCTGCCGCCATTCTGTTCCCCTCTATATGAGTTTAGGTGACAAAAGGGAGTTACTCCTCTGTTCAGTTCCCTTTTAGAGGGGAAGCTCTTGTGGGAGCCAAATTTGTGTGGTTTGTGGTACCTTGCAAGTGTGGAGGGAATAGAATTGCCCCTGCTTGTATTTTTTGGCCCTCCCTGTCACCATTCTCCTGTTGTCTTACCCTGTGTCCAATGCCCACACCATGTGCTTCTGCTCTGCCACACTCTCTCCTTTTCATTCTCTCGCCCTCTTTCATCACATTTCAGTCTGTTGCTGGTGATTGGTGCATTGGGTTGGGGGCCACATAATAGTCATTCCCTTGAATATGGGGCACAGAGTTTGATCCAGTGGCTGCAGTTAAGTTAGAGGCAGGTGGGCTGCAGACAGATGTTGGGTAAGAAGGGCCTGTGGATGATCAATCTGGTTTGTGGTGGGGGTCACAGAATAGTCATTCAGTTGGGCGTTGGGAGGCAGGGTTCCCTCAAGTTTCTTCTCTGGAGGAGTCATGCAATCTAGTGGTAGAAATTAAGGCAGAGGCAGGCCAACAGATAGAAGCTAATAAAGTTAAATGTTTTTTAAATTGGGCCACTTCATTAAAGGGATTCTGTCATGATTTTTATGATGTCGTTTTTATTTCTAAATTACACTGTTTACACTGCAAATAATTTACTCTACAATATAACATTTCATTCCTGAACCAAGTGTATTTTTTTTAGTTGTAATATTGGTGTGTAGGTGCATCTCGGGTAATTTTGCCTGGTCATGTGCTTTCAGAAAGAGCCAGCACTTTGGGATGGAACTGCTTTCTGGCAGGCTGTTGTTTCTCCTACTCAATGTAACTGAATGTGACTCAGTGGAACATGGATTTTACTATTGAGCGCTGTTCTTGAATCTACCAGGGAGCTGTTATCTGGTTACCTTCCCATTGTTCTGTTGTCAGGCTGCTGAGTGGAGGGAGGGGTGATCTCACTCCAAATTGCAATACAGCAGTAAAGAGTGACTGAAATGTTTAAAGCACAAGTCACATGACTGGGGCAGCTGGGAAACTGACAATATGTCTGGCCCCGTGTCAGATTTCAAAATTAAATATAAAAAAAAACCTGTTTGCTCTTTTGAGAAACAGATTTTCAGTGCAGGATTCTGCTGGAGCAGCAATATTAACTGATGCATTATGAAAAAAAATGTTTTTCCCATGACAAAAACTGTTATAATTTTGCAACATTTAATTTATACATTTCTCGGCCGCATCTCTGGAGTATTAGCAACTATTGTATCAATTCTAACAGCTGCCTGTAATGAAATCCAGGGATTCTGCTCAGCAGGGACAAACAAGAAATGTATCAACTAAATGTATCAATTGGGGTCGGCGACCCCTCCTCCCAGGAGCTGCTTTAGAAGGTGAAAAATTACCCTTTACACTTCAATATTAGAAGATAGCTCACACAAAGAAAATAGAAAGTAACTGGGAAAAATCATTATTTCTGGGGAACTATCTAAAAACAACTGAACTGAAAAAAAGTGCTTGAAGGTGAAGAACCCCTTTAAAGAAGCTTCATATATTCATGGTAATTTGCCTTATTGTCTATTAGAAGACAAGACAAATGATTTGGTGCTAAAACTTTTGCCCTGCGCCCTGAAACCAGGCACATGGTGCAGAGAGCACATATACAGGGCACAAGTGCATTTCTGTGCAGAGCATGCTCCATATTGGCGGATTAGTAAAGTAAATTTAGCTCCACTTACACTTGCAATTGAATCCAGGGCATCTGTAAATGAGGCCCTCTTGTCTTTACTCTCATAATAAATGTCACAACAGAGAACAGACAAAAATATCACCTAGAAACTGTTACAAGCCCCCCCCTTCATGGAAGCAATAAAATACTACCAACCAAAAAAAATTAAATTTTTGTAGCTTTTATTACAACAACAAACAGTTTTTAGCAAAACGTTCGGACAACTTATAGTAACATAGTAACTTTTAAGTCTATATATAACCTAGGGTTGCCTCCTTTTTGCTCAGCGGAGACCGGGCAGGGGGCGGGGCTGTGACATCAGGGACGGGGCTATGACACGTCTAATGGGGAATCCTGACCGTTTTCCAAAACTTTTGACCTGGACAGCCCTTTAAAACACTGGTCTGTCCAGGTCAAAACCGGACAGGTGGCAACCCTAATATAACCTGCCTAACTGCCAGTTGATCCAGAGGAAGGCAAAAAACCCATCTGAAGCCTCTCCAATTTGCCTAAGAGGGGGAAAGATTCCTTCCTGACTCCAAAATGCAATGGGACTAGTCTCTGGATTAACCTGTACTATGAGCTATCTCCCATAACCCTGTATTCCCTCACTTGCTAAACACCAGCCAACCCCTTCTTTTTTTTTTTTTAAAAGGTTTTTATTTTGCATTTTAAACAACACAACAATAAACATTACAATACGATTTTCATGGCTGCTTTCTTTATCATTTCAATCACAGTGACATGTGTATCTATACAGTTTCCCATCCATTGAAATATTGACCTCTTTAGGGTCAGACTCTCGGGCCCTTATTTAATGCTCAACCCCTTCTTAAAGGGGTTGTTCACCTTTGTGTTATCTTTTAGTATGATGTAGAGAGCGATATTCTGAGAAAGTTTGCAATTGGTTTTCATTGTTTATTATTTGTTGTTTTTGAGTTATTTAGCAGCTCTCCGGAGACCAGGCAGGGGGTGGGGCCATGATACAGAGGGGGGCAGGGTCATGACATCAGGGGTGTGGCTATGATGCAGCGATCTGGTGATCCGTGTCGCAATCATGGAGAATCCTGCCTGGTTTTCCTAATTTGGAAAACCACGCAGACCTTCAAATTACTGGGCTCAAAACCAAACAGGTGGCAACCCTATCGCTAGGGTCCCAATTCCCCTAGCAACCATGCATTAAATTGAATAAGAGTCTGGAATATGAATAGGAGAGGCCTGAAAAGAAAAAAATGAGTAATGAAAAGTAGCAATAACAATAAATATGTAGCCTTACAAAAGCATTTGTTTTTAAGATGGGGTCAGTGACCCCCCCCCCCATTTAAAAGCTGAAAAGCATCAGAAGAGAAAGGCAAATAAATAATGAAGACCAATTGGAAAGTTGCTTAGAATCGGCCATTCGATAACATACTAAACGTTAACTTGAAGGAGGACAATCCCTGATGTATCAGCCTGTACAACTGATTCAGGGAGTGAATTCCATACATTAACAGCTCTCACTGTAACAAAAAAAAACCTTCCCCATATTTAGACGGGGCAGGAACCTTCTTTCTTCTAATTTGTTTCTATTTCAAACATCTCCCAAGACTGTGTACAGAGCTTTCCTCTAACCGGAAATAGGAAGCTATAGTTCTTAATGACTGAAGGCGTAGCTGGCCAATCACATTTGTAGCAGTTCTTTTAGTTCTACGCCCCTATTTCGAGGGTTCTCTCTCTCATATACGGAAAAGGCGTGCGCGCACTCAAGCCCTCATCGTTGACCAATCGGTTTGTGCATGGGGTTAAGGATCCCGCCCACTGTTAGCGATGGCCAATGAGTGTGAGGGGGTGGGTGGGACATCCGTTGTCAGGGTGCTGGCGGCGGTGTTACTGCAGTAAAACTGCGGGCAGAGCGGAAGTGGCATGTTTGTCTCAGACCGGCGTTAGAGGTACAGCTTTGGGAATGAACGGATTCAGCACGGAGGAGGATAGTCGTGATGGGCCCCCGGCCCAGGCTGCACCTTTCTTTGGACAGACCTGCTGTCTGATAGACGGAGGAGAGCGCTGTCCTCGGCCCGCTGGGAACGCGTCGTTCAGTAAGAGAGTGCAGAAGAGCATCTCGCAGAAAAAACTCAAGCTGGACATCGATAAGAATGTGAGTAGATCTTTAACTCTTTCGTGGATTTGGGAATGGCAAGGGATTTATCCTTCCCTACTACTGGGGGAATGTTCCATAGAGATAGAAGTGTCCCTGTGTACAACTATCAATAACACACAGGGACTCCTTTGTGCTCTCTTACTGGAGCTATTTACAGGGGTACTTCGCCTTTAAGTTAACTTTTAGAATGTTATAGAATGTCATGCAACTTTTCAATTGGTCTTCATTTTTTCTTTTTTGCTGACCATTTTCTGACTCTTTCTAGCTTCCATTTGTGGGTCACTGACCCCATCTAAAAAAACAAAACAAATGCGCTGTAAGGCTACACATTTATAGTTATTGCTCTTCTTTCTATTCAGCCCCTTCTCCTATTCATATTCCAGTCTCTTATTCAGATATCTGCGTGGTTGCTAAGGGAACTCGGAACCTATTGACCAGATTCTGCAAATTAGATAGCTGCTAAATAAAAGAACACACACATAAACTAATACATGCAATCCCTTGTCTCAGAATGTCACTTTCTACATCATACTAAAAGTACATTTTAAGACAAACAACCTCTTTAGGGCAGAGACACGCGCTGCTATTTCGGGAGGTTAGTTGCCCTGCGACAAATCACTTCTTCTAAGGGCTACTAATCTCCCTGACCTGCCTTCCCACCAGCTAGAATGTAAAGGCAGAGACACATGCGAAGATTACAGGTGATTTAGTCGCTCGGCGACAAATTGCCTCTTCTTTGGGCGACTAGTCTCCCCGAAAAGCCTTCCCGCCGGCAATCACTGGCGGAATGGCACTCAGAGCACTTCATTTTCCGAAGTCGTCCGAAGTTTCCTCGTGAGGCAACTTCGGACGACTTCGGAAAACAAAGTGCCACTAAGTGCTGCTGCCCTGCAGAACTTTGTGTTTGAATGTTTACATGCATGTCTACATTTGATCATGTGCTCTTGTGTTTATGTGCTGACAACTTTTCATAATCAGTCAATAGTAGATGTGTATTAGGGAATCATTTTGGAAAGCACAGACTTTTGGCTTTGCAGCAAAACTGAACTGGGCTAGTCACCATTGTGAATTTGAGTCCAGTTTAGATGATGCTCGTAGTTGTAGCAGTGGCAAGAAGTGGGTTACCCTGCCACCCACACCTGTGCTAGATGTGATTACAGGGGGTTGCATTGAGCCCATACTGTACAGCAGTATAAAATTGAACGCTGCTTTTAACGGGGTGGTTCACCTTTAAATTAACTTTTAGTATGATGTAGAGAGTGATTTATACGAGACAACTAGCAAATGGATTACATTTTTTATTTGTAGTTTTTTAGTTATGTAGCTTTTTATTCAGCAGCTCTCCAGTTTGCAATTTCAGCAATCTGGTTGCTAGGGTCCATTTTACCCTAGCAACCATGCATGGATTTGAACAAGAGACTAGAATATGAATAGGAGAGGGCCTTTATAGAAAGATGAATAATAAAAAGTAGCAATAACAATAAATTTGTAGCCTCACAGCGCATTTGTTTTTTAGGTGTGGTCAGAAGGAGGCAAATAATTAAAAAAACTTTAAGAAATAAAAAATGAAGACCAATTGAAAAGTTGCTTACAATGAGCCATTCTATAACATTCCAAAAGTTAACTTAAAGGCAAAACACCCCTTTAAAGTGAATATTGTGAATGTGTTTGTTACTCTCTTAAACTGCCAGTATCATATTCACCTTGTGTGACCCCTAAGCAACTTCAGATATTTTTCTCGTCCTTCTTACCCGATCTTCAGGTTCGGCACCTTTACATATGTGACTTTCACAAAAATTACATCCAGAGTGTTAGGAACAAAAGAAAGCGTAAAACCAGTGATGACGGGGGGGATTCTCCAGAGCACGAAACAGATATCCCAGAGGTAAGTTCACTTTTATGCTTTAACTTAGAGGGACTCTGTCATGATTTTTATGATGTCGTTTGTTTTTTCTAAATGACATTGTTTACACTGCAAATAATTCACTCTACCATATAAAATTTAATTCCTGAACCAGCAAGTGTATTTTTTTTTAGTTGTAATATTGGTGTGTAGGTGCATCTCAGGTCATTTTGCCTGGACATGTGCTTTCAAAAAGAGCCAGCACTTTAGGATGGAACTTCTTTCTGGCAGCCTCTTGTTTCTCCAACTCAATGTAACTGAATGTGTCACAGTGGGACCTGGATTTTATGATTGAGTGCTGTCCTACCAGGCAGCTGTTATCTTGTGCTAGGGAGCTGTTATCTTGTGTTAGGGAGCTGTTATCTGGTTACCTTCCCATTTTTCTGTTGTTAGTGGGGGGGGGAGGTGTCCGATATCACTCCAACTTGCAGTACAGCAGTAGTGACTGAAGTTTATCAGAGCACAAGTCACATGACTGGGGGCAGCTGAGAAACTGACAATATGTATAGCCCCATGTCAGATTTCAAAATTAAATATAAAAAAAAACTGCTCTTTTGAGAAATGGATTTCAGTGCAGAATTCTGCTGGAGCAGCACTATTAACTGATGCGTTTTGATTTTCTTTTTCCCATGACATTATCCCTTTAACACGTAAGTTGATAATCGTTTTGCCTTCTGGGGGATTTTTTTTTAGCTCTTTGGGCATTGCACAAGGTGTTTGCATGGGTGCTGGTCTATCTTTGAGGTACCATTAAAGGGATACTGTCATGAGAAAAATTTTTTTCAAAATGAATCGGTTAATAGTGCTGCTCCAGCAGAATTCTGCACTGAAATCCATTTCTCAAAAGAGCAAACATATTTTTTTATATTCAGTTTTGAAATCTGACATGGGGCTAGACATATTGTCAATTTCCCAGCTGCCCCAAGTCATGTGACTTGTGCTCTGATAAACTTCAATCACTCTTTACTGCTGTACTGCAAGTAAAGGTGGCCATACACGGGCCAATAAAAGCTGCCGACAGACCGAGTCGGCAGCTTATTGGCCCGTGTATGGGGGCCCCTGACGGGCTACCCCGATCGAGATTTGGCCGAAAGTCGGGCAGATCTCGATTGGATGGGATTAAAAATCCCGTCGGATCGCGGCCGCATCTGTTCGTTGATGCGGTCCCGCGATCCGAACACTAGGATCCGATCGTTGGGCCCTAGGGCCCACGATCGGATCAGCCCGATATTGCCCACCTCATATCAGAGGGAGATCGGCTCGTTTGGCGATGTCGCCATGTATGGCCACCTTTAGAGTGATATCACCCCCTCCCTTTTTCCCCCCAGCAGCCAAACAACAATGGGAAGGTAACCAGATAGCAGCTCCCTAACACAAGATAACAGCTGCCTGGTAGATCTAAGAACAACACTCAATAGTAAAAACCCATGTCCCACCGAGACAAGTCACATGACATGGGGCAGCTGGGAAATTGACAAAATGTCCATACACTATAAGATCCGCTCGTTTGGCAAGGTCGGCAAATGAGCGGATCTTAACCCGATATGCCCACTAATGGTTGGGCGATATCGGATGAATCCGAACGTTCGGCCTCAATGTATATTGAAAAGTTGATTAGGACTTCATTTCCTCTTCATTTACTGTGTTTAAAATAGACTAATGACTAACCTATATCCCCTATATGCCTGTAGGTGGATCTGTTTCAGCTGCAAGTGAACACACTGCGCAGATACAAGAGATATTACAAGCTGCAGACTCGTCCTGGACTTAACAAGGCCCAGCTTGCAGAGGTGCTCTTTAATTCTGAAAGGACTTTGATAAATTTTGTTCATGAAACCAAGTTTTTAATTAATGAAATAATTAAAGGGGTTGTTCACCTTTCAAACACTTTTATCAGTTAAGTTGTTTTTAGACTATTTCCCAGAAATAAAGACTTTTTTCAATTACTTTCCATTATTTATTCGTTACTGTTTTTGCAAAATCTAAGTTTAAAGTTCTCTCGTATGCCACTAATTCAAGTGCAGATTCTAAACTGCTACAATTTTGCAACATTTAGTTGATACATTTCTCAGCAGCATCTCTGGAATATTAGCAACTATTGTATCAATTCTATCAGCTGCCTGTAATGAAACCCAGAGATTCTGCTCAGCAGGGACAAACATAAGAAATGAATCAACTAAATTTATCAATTTAGAACAGTTTACAGGGTCGGCGACCCACCCCCTACCAAAGCTGCTTTAGAAGGTAAAAAATAACACTTTACACTTCAATATTATAAAAATGGTCACACATAGAAAATAGAAAGTAACTGGAAAAATACATTATTTCTGGTGATCTATGTGAACCCCTTTAAGTGTGCTGTAGCCTGAAATTATGTGATAGCTTGTAGTTGGTCTTTTTTTTTTTTTTAATTATCAATTTAGCTTTTACAGTATTTCATCTGTTTGGCATTTCAGCAGCTGTCTGGTTTCTGGGGATCCAATTCACCCTAGCAACCAGTCAGTGGTTCAAATAGGAGACTGGAGGTTGAATAGGAGAGGACCCAAATAGAAAGATATGTAAGGATAACTAAAATTGCAGCCTGATGGAATCATTGCTTTGGTTTGCCAGGGGTCAGTGACTCCCATGTGAATGTTGAAAAGAGGCAGAAGAATAATGGAAATAACTCAAAAGCTAGTTAATGTGATAAGTCTTTCAATTACTCATCTTTCTATTGGAGCTGTTTGGCAAATATATATATATAATCCATGGGTTGGCACACAGCTTGTCTGTTTAATACCCAGGTGCAAGGGAAATTATTATGTAGCATTCCGAAAGACCAGAAACACCGGGATTTCAGTGAAAAAAGCAAAATATTTATTTAAGAGTTCATATACAGGCTATATATGCACTCCGAATTTTTTTCATTTTCATTGCTGTTTTTTCTGAATTATATATATATATAGATAGATAGATAGATAGATAGATAGATAGATATACACATATGAATAACATGAATTTTTTATTTATTTTTAAACAGACAGTGAGTCGGCACTTTCGGAACATTCCTGTGAATGAGAAGGAAACACTGGCCTATTTCATTTACATGGTCAAGAGCAACAGAAGCCGCCTAGACCAGAAATCTGAAAGCAGCAAGCAACTTGAAGCATAGCTTTATGGGACTTGCCTTATGGAACTTAACCCTCAACTGTATTGTATATAAAAACATCTGAGGCGTGAGCCATGAATTATGTGCCATAGAAAAGAAGGCTTCCTCCTCAGCCACTGCATCTGACTGAAGAGGCGTCAACAGTTGGATCAAACGCACCCTGGATTTTCCAGTTACAGCGCTGAGCTTTGCATGTGATTGGACGATGGTGTTATAGTGATGTCTCTGTCGCCTAAACATTTTGGTATTCCACCATCTAGCCACAGAACTGGCACTGCCAGTGGCAGAACTACTGGGGGAGCAGGGGGTGCGAGCGGGCCAGGGCCCGCACCCCCTCAGGGCCCCCCGGCAGTCCGTTCGCCGCTGAAAATGCGGGCGTACGGAGGGGGCGGGGCCCGGCTGCGCGTCACGCACCAGGGTCCTCCCCCCTCTAGGATCGCGACTAGGCACTGCCAAACCAGCCTCAGCACATGGAGATCAGCATGTTAAATTCTCAGCAATAAGGTGCATTTTACCTTGTCCATGTAATTGCAGCCATCTCACTGCACATATTAACTTTTTATTTTTATAATTCATATTTTATTAATGACCCAAACATTACTGTGCCCTTCTCCCTTTGTGCATCACTTTGTGAAAGCTGATTATTCAAGGCATGGATTTCAGAGGAAGTGCTCTGCCAGGGGTTCCTGCTTATAGCACATCAGTGGAAGGATTCATCTCCACAGCATCCACAGTACCAAGCTTATGGTGCAAGTATACTCAATGTATTGACCAGTCAACTTTGATCTCTCTAGTGCATGTATTTGCAACCTGCACCCAAATTCCACTGCCCGAACAAGCACGTGCCTTCCCACTCCTCAAACAATTGCAAACATCAGGTAGGTAAGTTTAGATAAAAAGTGCTCTCCGCTCGCTCACCAGTTGCATCTGTTGGTTCTGGTGCTCTTTGCCCCGTACCCTACCCTCAACTTGGGGTAACCCCTTCTTGAAAAGCTATACAGTTTTGTTCAATAAATTTATCGCTTACGAAATCCATATACTGACCCGGGTGCAACCACCCCGAGTCCATCACTCGGAATAGATGCCAATAGCGAAATCCTGCAGCTTGTGACCACGCACCCCGGAGCTCCACAGATATCGCCAACTCCAATGTTTAATCCAAAAAGATTTATGCTTTATTTAGTACATTTTGATATGTACTAAATACGCGCCTGAGGACTGACGTGTTTCATGTCTACGCAGCTCACTGCCCAAAACTTCAACTTATTGCAGGTTGCAATTCTCAAATCTAGCGACTTTTGAAGAATCAAAACAAAGGTTTGGTTGCAGTATTTTACTGCAATGGAGGCAACATTCACAATATTACATGAGTGTGGATGTATTAGTTTTTGCCCCTCTCGCCAAATTAATATCAAAGCTTTTAATTGGTTGCAAAGCTGCCTGCTTGCCAAGCTATTTTTTCAAACTATAACAGAGCTGCCTGTTGACAGGCTTATTTAGATTAAAGGGATACTGTCATGGGAAGACATGTTTTTTTCAAAATGCATCAGTTAATAGTGCTGCTCCAGCACACTTCTGCACTAGGAATGCACCGATTCCAGAATTCTGTTCGGGATTAGGCCGAATCCTTCTGCCCGGCCGAACCAAATCCTAATTTGCATATGTAAATTTGGGACGGGGAGGGAAATCGAGTGACTTTTTGTCACAAAACAAGGAAGTAAAAAATGTTTTTCCCTTCCCACCTATAATTTGCATAAGCAAATTAGGACTCGGTTCGGTATTTAGCTGACTCTTACGCAAACGATATGGGGGTTCTGCCGAATTCAGAATAGCGGTTTTTCTAAAGAGCAAACATTTATTTTTTATATTCAATTTTGAAATCTGACATGGGGCTAGACATATTGTCAGTTTCCCAGCTGTCCCAGTCATGTGACTTGTGCCAGCACTTTAGGATGGAACTACTTTCTGGCAGGCTGTTATTTCTCCTACTCAATGTACCTAAATCCGTCCCAGTGGGACTTGGCTTTTACTATAGAGTGCTGTTCTTAGATCTACCAGGCAGCTGTTATCTTGGGTTAGGGAGCTGCTATCTGGTTACCTCTCATTGTTCTGTTGTTAGGCTGCTGGGGGTGGAGGGGGTGAAATCACTCCAACTTGCAGTAAAGAGTGACTGAAGTTTATCAGAGTACAAGTCACATGACTGGGGACAGCTGGGAAACTGGCAATATGTAGCCACATGTCAGATTTCAAAATTGAATATAACAAAATCTGTTTGCTCTTGACGGATTTCAGTGCAGAATTCTGCTGGAGCAGCACTATTAGTGTTTTGAAAAAAACATTTTCACATGACCGTATCCTTTTAAGGTATATAGTCCGGAGTGTGGCTGGTTTTTCGTTACCAAGATTTTAGTAATTTCATATTACAGCCAAACGGCAAGTGTGTTTATATTTTGCCCCTTGTGCATATGCCCACTGCAAGACTGTATGAGTTCCAAGAATTTCTTATCTCTTAATTTATATTTTCTGTTTAGCTAGAGTCTGGTGAAAACTTCTAACAAACCACAAAATCGCTCCCTTAAAGGGAAAGTAAAACATTCAGACTTCCCTTACTGTGTTTGAAAATAATTTTTGAGTCCTACATTTTAGGGAGAGCTGCAGTATTAAGTTCCCTGGCAAAAGCTTTCTCTGTAGATCAACTGACCACAAGGGAAGTTCTTATTGCAATCATGTAACATGTCCACTTTTGAACAGGCAGAGGAGAAATGTACTCATTTTAATTAATACTAAAGGGAGAATAAACATACCCGCCGGGTATATATATACTGTATTTTTTTCTTTAAAGATCTGATAGGTCGGTTTACTCTTGACACTTTATAGATATCCCTTTTATACATACATTTTTGTTCAACTTGCCATCTATATTTGACATTTTTTACACCTTTTTTTAATATTTATTGTACTAATATAGACATTTCAGTCCTAATTAAAGCATTTGTCCATGTAGTTACCTTTTGTCTCTTCTTGCCATTGTGAACGTATTCATTTTAAAGAGAGAGCAAGGGTTCTAAAGAGCATTATTGTAGTTTAAACCCTGTCATTGTTCTTTGTGCCACACTGTCAATGGGATTTTTTTTTTTCTTAAAGGAACAGTAACACTAAAAAATTAGTTTTTAAAGGAATGACAATATAATGTACAGTTTCTCTGGTGTGTGCATAGCTTTAAGTTATATAAACATGCTGCTCTGTAGTCTTGTGGCAGCCATTCATACACAGGATACACAATAGATAACATATATTCTGAAGAATCCTATGATATACTACAGAGCTTATCTGTAATCTGCTGTGTATCCTGTGCCTTTTTCCCATCTTGAATTGATGCCCCCATGGCTACACAGCAGCTTGTTTGTATAACCTATAATAGTGTTCCTGAAACAAACACAACAGTTTTACCATGGAGTGCAACAATACATTATATTTCCATTAATTTAAAACACTTTCATTTTTTGGTGTTGCTGTTCCTTTAAAGGGATACTGTCATGGGAAAACATGTTTTATTTCAAAATGCACCGGTTAATAATGCTGCTTCAGCAGAATTATGCACTGAAATCCATTTCTCAAAAGAGCAAACAGATTTTTTTTTTTATATTCAATTTCGAAATTTGACATGGGGCTAGACATATTGTCAGTTTCCCAGCTGCCCCAGTCATGTGACTTTTGCAAGCACTTATCGATGGAACTACTTTCTGGCAGTGAAGCAATACACAGATTTGAAAAGAAGCAAAATAGACGACTATTTTATGTATTTTAGAAGGACATTATTACTAAGGTGTTACACAGTAGCAAAATAACACTATAGTAAGAAATTGTGATTCATACTCCTAGCAGCAGCTAGATAGCATCCTGTTAATCATGGATTAATCAAAGTTAAACTGCAACTTTACCTACATAATAACAAGGGATGTACCGAATCCACTATTTTGGATTTGGCCGAATAACGAACCAAGTCCTAATTTGCATATGCAAATTAGGGGAGGAAGGGGAAAACATTTTTTACTTCCTTGTTCTGTGACAAAAAGTTGTGCAATTTCCCTCCCCGTCCCTAATTTGCATAAGCACATTAGGAATTGGTTCGGCTGGGCAGAGGGATTCGGATAAATCCTTCTGCCCAGCCGAACCGAATCCTAATTTGCATATGCAAATTAGGGGTGGAGAGGGAAAGGCCAAATCCCGAACCGAATCTTGGATTCGGTGCATTCCTAATAATAACGGCATATTGTGAAGCATCAATAAGATGCAGTGATTATGGTTCTATAGTAGGGATGCACCGAATCCAGGATTCGGTTTGGAATTCGGCCTTGTTTTTCAGCAGGTTTTGGATTCAGCCGAATCCTTCTGCCATGCCCAACCAATTCCTAACTTGCATATGCAAATTAGGGGCAGGGAGTGAAATTGCGTGACTTTTTGTCTCAAAACAAGGAAGTAAAAAATCTTTTTCCCTTCCCACCCCTAATTTGCATATTTAAATTAGGAATTGGCTTCGGAGTGGCATTCAGCCTAATCTTTTGTGAAGGATTTGGGGGTTCCGCAGGATCCAAAATGGTGGATTTGGTGCATCCCTATTCTATAGGTCTATTAAACTTCAGGCATGTGTGCAATAATAATAATGTGATCAAATGTAATACCAAAAAGATCAAACCGTATAAAACATATATGTATATACATTCAACTTGACAGGAATATTGAATACTACTATTGGATAATAGTGACCCATTGTACCAACCCACATAATACACTGAAAGCAACACAGTGTAACGATACAAATAGCACAATCTAAAAATGATGAATTGATGTTGCACTTAACATAAATATACAGAATGTCAGCATTATAGCACAGGTATGGGATCCCTTATCCAGAATGCTCTGAATTATGGAAATGCGGTCTTTCATAGAGTCCATTATAATCAAATAATCCAAATCATTAAACATGATTGAAATTTTCTCTGTAATAATAAAACAGTTCCTTGTGCTTGATCCCAACTACCACGAGTCAAGAGAGTCCAATACAAAGTCCAATAACTGCAGCACACTGTTAACTGTAGTTCACTTTCAACTTTGTGATTTTATTAGCTCACATGCAGGTAGACAAAAGGGGGGGCAACGTTTCTGGCCTGACAGGGCCCTTTCTCAAGCCTCTGTTGCCCCCCCTTTTGTCTACCTGCACATGAGCTAATAAAATCACAAAGTTGAAAGTGAACTACAATTAACAGTGTGCTGCAGTTATTGGACTTTATATATCGATCGGGAAGACCCGTCGGAAGCCCCCATACACGGGCAGATAAGCTGTCAAATTGGTCTAAACGACCGATATCGGCAGTTTTATCTGCCTGTGTATGGCCACCTTAAGACATAATCCTTATTGGAAGCAAAACCAGCCTATTGGGTTTATTTAATGTTTACATGATTTTCTTTAGACTTAAGGGGGCAGATTCACTAACCTCCGAAAATTCACCAGTGATGGCTTCGCTCACAGCGCAACACTTAGCCAGGCGTAGATTTGCCAGGACAACAATAATTCACTAAAATCCGAAGTTTTGTCCAGGACATCGAACGTTGCGCTAGCGTTGGATATTTGCATACGGCGGGAAGTTAAAGTACAATGGACGTATAAGTTGCAGCAAATACATTACATTCCACAAGCCCGGAAAACCTAAATAAAATAAAGTTGTTATATTGCCCTACACATGAGCCCAGTGTATAGTTTATGTGCCATATGTAAGGAAATGTAGGGGGGAAGCCGGTTACCCCAAAAAATAGCTGCCCCCATGACTACACAGCAGCTTGTTTATATAATGAATAAAGTACCCCCTCTTGTAAAATATAAGGACATTATAAGTTACTGAGGAGTTTCATACAGTTATGGAACTCCGAGGTAACTTCTAATATCCTCATATTTTGCAATTGGGGTACTTTATTATAATACACAAGTTTCTGTGAGTCATGTGACAGAAATGACATCAGAACTCACCGTTTATAACTGATGACATCAGAACTCACCTATTATAAGGATATAATTTACAAGATATTCATGGCTTTTGTGCATTATATATATACTATAGTAGGGTTTCTGTTAAATAGTTGTAACATTGCCTACCAAAAATACATAAGGATAAGGAAAAGCCACCTGGTAGGGAGGCATTGGGTCAATTACAAGCAATCTGTCACAATATGTAGACAGATTACTACAGAAACATGTATTAGCACTTCCCACCTATTTAAAGGACTCAGCGCAGATACTAAAAATATTTCAGGAAATAGAATGGGGACATGATCTTATAATTAGTACTTTGGATGTAAAGTCCCTATATACGTCTATTAGACATAATAAAGGTATCAAATCCACGGCACATTTTTTAGATAAAGATATAGAAATGACAATAGAACAAAAAGAATTTAGTTTGAACTCCATAGAATTTATTTTGGTACATAATAACTTTTTGGTATGAGAACAGTTACTATTAGGGATGGGCGAATTTGACCCGTTTAGTTTTGCCAAAAATTCGCCGCCGGCGAAATGACGCCAACGCCCATTAAAGTCTATGGACGTCAAAAAAATGTTGTCGTGCGGCAAATTTTTTTTTGACACTCGCCAAATTTTTTATATCGCACAATGCCATACAAGTCTATGGGCGTCATTTCCATGGCGAAACTAGGCGAAAAAATTAGACAATCGCTAGTTACTATATACAGTGGTGTGGTACCGCCATGGGAACAAGATTCGTGCCCAGCTATGCAAATCTGTTCATGGGCCTTTGGGAGTTTAACCACATAATTCCTTTGTTACCTCTGGGTGCGAATCTACTCCTATGGCGGCGCTACATCGATGATATTGTATTTATATGGAGAGGAAATGAAGGAGAAGTTAGACAGTTCATTGATGGACTAAATAAAAACTACCTAAATGTAGAACTGTCTCCAACAATAAGTAAATATTGAAATATTCATAAACAGTAACAAAATACATACTAAGACCTATTTTAAACCTGTAGATTCGAACAATTATCAAGCAATCACCACCAGGCCGGACTGGCAATCTGTAGGTTCTGGCAAATGCCAGAGGGGCTGCTATAAGGTCCCATAGAAAGTCAGTATTTAGTGGGCTGTGGGGGCTATCTGGGCCTCTGTGTAGCTGAAATGCCAGGGCCTATTTTAATTCTCAGTCCGGATCTGATCACCACCTCCAGTGGATTCAAAACATAACCTTAGGACAAATGTGCAGGATAAAAAGAAACTTCTCAGAGTCCACCAATACAAATGAACAATTAGGGGTATGTTTACTTTGCTCAAGTGAAGGAATAAAATAAAAAAACTTAGAATTTCGAATGTTTTTTTTGGCTACTTCGACCATCGAGTTGGCTACTTCGACTCAAACGATTCAAACTAAAAATCGTTTGAATATTCGACCATTCGATAGTCGAAGTACTGTGTCTTTAAAAAAAACTCAGACCACCTACTTCGCCACCTAAAACCTACCGAGGTGCAATGTTAGCCTATGGGGAAGGTCCCCATAGGCTTTTAACCATTTTTTGGTCGAAGAAAAATCGTTTGATCGATGGATTAAAATCCTTCGAATCTAACGATTCAAAGGATTTAATCGTTCGATCAAACGATTTTTCGTTCGCTCGAACTATTTGCGGTAAATCCTTTGACTTCGATATTCGAAGTCGTATATCGATGGTTAATTAACCCTCGATATTCGACCATATGTAAATCTGCACCTTAAAGTTCATAAGCAATAGGTTTAAAGAACAAGGATATAATAAAGAAATAATAAATTATACTGTTAATGTTCAAGAAATTCCAAGAGCCAAACTTTTAAAGAGGAAGTTAAAGGAACCAAATGATATAGTTTTTTCAACTACATATAACACTGGAACATACTAAAGGGTGATACAGAACTACAAGGCTCCCTTCTGCCACAGCTAAAGATAGTTTTTAGAAAACCTAAGAACCTTAAACAAGTTTTATCTAAAAACCACCTTTTAACTAATAATATTAAAGAAAAAAAGATAGATACTTCATGGGCAGGGTTCTTCCCATGTGCAATATGCAAAGCATGGAAATATGGTGTAAAGAAAAAAGAATTAATGTCAACTACACAACATCAAAGGAAACATATCAAATTATACAGTGTATAAAGTGCACTACACAAAACGTTGTTTATTGTTTAGAGTGCCCATGCGGACTGCAGTATATTGGGAAAACGAATAGACCCCTGAGGGATAGGATCAGGGAGCATATTAGAAACATAGAGAAGGGTTTGATCTCACATAGGCGCAAATTCACTAAGCGCCGAACGCTAGCGTTAATTCGCTAGCGTTTGGCATTTTTCGTTACTGCGCAAATTCACTAACGAACGCTGGCGTAGTTTCGCTAGTGTTACTTCGCACCCTTACGCCAGGCGAATTTTCGCTAGCGACGTAACTACGCAAATTCACTAACTTGCGCAGTGTACTGAACTCTACCTTTTACGCTAGACTTCCTTCGCCACCTCAGACCTGCCGAAGCGCAATAGAGTAGATAGGGATTGTTTCAAAAAAAGTCAATTTTTTTTCTAAGTCCCAAAAAACGCTTGCGTGTTTTCTACATGATGGGTGATAGGCTGAAAAAGATCGAAAATATTTTTGGGGCTCCCCTCCTTCCCCCCTACATTTCCTGACTCATGGCAACTTACCTAGACAGTGGGCACATGTGTAGGGCAAAATAAAATTTTTATTTGCTGATTTGAAGGTTTTCTAGGCATTTGTAGTGCTGATACGTGTTCCTCCATTGAAATTTGAATTTCGCGCCATATGCAAATTAGCCTTCGCTAGCGTAACTTCGCTTTACATAGCGAATCAACGCTAGCGCAACTTCGCAGCCTTACGGTACCCCTGTGCGCAACTTCGGATTTTAGTGAATTTGTGGAGCGCTGGCGAAACTACACCTGGCGAAGTGAGGCGAAGTGCGGCGAAGTTGTGCCTGGCGCAACTTCGCATCTTAGTGAATTTGCCCCCTAGTGTTTCTAAACATTTTAAAACAGTACACAACAATTTTGGGGGACAGACATGGCCGGATTTACATAGTGGGTGCCCCTAGGCCCACTGCCGTTTGTCGCCCCTGTCCAAATTTTCATCATCTGAACCAATGTGGGTGTGGTTGGGCAGCATGCCGCCCCCCTAAAATCCTGCCGCCGTAGGCCCGGACCTAGGTGGCCTTTCTACAGATTTTTTCGTGAATTTTCCCCCGAATTTTCACGAATTTTTCAGCATGCTGCAATAAACACTTAGCAAGGTATAACCTGCTTGCATTACCTGTGTGCCGGTGAATTCTTGTTGCCATTGGATCGTGAGGTTGCCGTTTCCTCCATTTTGCTGTGCACCAGGGATCTCTACCTTTCGGGAGGGCCAGGGTGTGCGAGTGCTTCCTGGATTGTTGTACTACAGAACCTAAAGGGGCCATAATGGGACCAGATAAGGGTGGTGGCACAGGGGACATTAGTCGCCCAGCGACAAATCTTTTCTACTGCTGGAGTCAAATATTCCTGAAATGCATTCCCGCTGGGAACAATACAAATCGCTGGCGGGATGGCATACGAATCGATTCGCCCAAAGTTTCCTCATGAGGCGACTACAGAAATCCGAAGCACTCGTATGCCATCCTGCCGGCAATTTGTATAGTTGCCGGCGGGAAGACATTTGGGGGGATTAGTCGCCCACAGCAGAATCGAGAAAATTTGTCGATGGGCGACTAATCTCCCCGTCTGCCCAACACAAAAGAAAAATTAACGCCTGAAAACCAGATGCACCTATCAGCTTCAACAGGACAGAGAAAAAAGTCACTCCTGGGGGGAAGGGGCAGCTTTGTATATAGGTGTGGTTAATTACTTCTTTGTTCTTTTTTAATTGCTAAAATATTTGAAATACTTAGCTCATTTAAAAAAGAGAGAGAGCGAATTACTGCCATGGAGACACAGCACTGTTTCAGAATGATAATTATCTGCCACAAATAAATGTCCAGCAAGTTCAAATATTTTGCTGCCCATCTAATAGCCTTCTAGACAACAACACCCCCAGAATTGTTATTTGTGCTATTACTAGTAATAAGGATTGCAATTATTATTATTAACATGTATTGTTAGAGCTCCAACATATTGTGCAGTGCTGTTAAATAAATGCACTATACATACAAGAACATACAGAATTACATGCATAGTTACCAGGGACTAATAAAAAAAGGTGAAGGTGAAGGCCTTACCCTAAAGAACTTGCAGTCTAAAAGGAGGAGTTGAGACACAAGGGGGCAGATTAACTAAAGGGCGAAGTGTCGCCAGCGACAGTTTCGCACCACTTTGCCAGTTGCAAATACGCTACAAATACTTATTCACTAATATGCAAAGTTCTATCTTGGGCGGCGAACGATGGCGACTTTTCGCTAGTGTTACTTCGGTAGTGTGAGCATTTTATAGAGAAGATGTGCTAGCATTCGTTTGTGCCAATTTGCATAGGGCAGGAAATCTAAAGTTGTATGGACGTCTTTACTATAAATGTTGCTGCAAATGGTTTAAGTTACCGGTTTATATTACACATGTCCAGGGAACATTAAGAGTTAATATAATGCCCTACACATGAGTAGGGTTGCCAACTGGCTGGTATTTTTGTCCTCCATCTTCAGCTCTCCGCGTCGTGGCCCCGCCCCTTTTATGTCATGTCCCCCTCCCTTTTGATGTCACACCTGCCCCTTTTGTTCCCGCCCCCCACCAGCCGGTAAAAGATATAGGAAAAGGTGGAAACCCTACACATGAGCCCACTGTAAAATTAATGTTCCATATGAAATAAATTGTGTGGAGAAAACCGATTACCCAAAAAAGTAAGTTAGGACTTTTGCAGCCAATCCCGCTTAAAAAAATTGAAAAGTCTCTAGCGTTTTTTAAACTTAAATGCATTTTCATCACACAAGATTGATGTAAGTGACAGAAAATTGAGGAAGATCTAGCTGCTTTATAGCACTGTCTGGTCTGAGGTGGTGAAGGCAACTCTGGCGAAAGAGGTAACATTCAGTAAAATCCGTATTTTAGTGAATTTGCCGAGTAACTTCTGTTACAGTTGCGGTCCCGTTCGCTAGCGAATTGGCTTATGTGCCTGTGAATTGGCAGGTGGCAACGCTGGTTAAAAGTCGCTAGCGTTAGCCACTTCGCTCTTTTGTAAATCCGCCCCATTGTATCAATCATCAGATAAAATGTTCAGTGCTGCATATAATACAGTTGTATAAATAAAGATGCATACACATAACATAGCCCATGGGGTATATTTAGAGATCGCCACAGTCCTCTAGAGTGAAATTCCGCCATTCTCCATTCATTTCTATGGCGTATTTATCAAAGGATGAGCTTTCACTTTCACCCATTGATAAATACTTTTTAAAAATCCCATAGAAATGAATAGAGAGTGGCGGAATTGAACTCAGATCTTTAACTTCACTATATGAAAAATATACCTCCCATGTGGGATGATTCTGGTTCAGACCTGCATTACTGCTACACTACAGCAGAGGCCACTCTGATAAAGCAATACTGACAAATATACAAGCTGCACAAAGAAATGCTGAACTTGCAGATAAAATAAGGAAGAGCCAGCTTATGCTGATGACAATTTTTGGAGATCCAAATTACGGAGAAACCCCTTTTTGAAATACCCAAGGCCCCAAGCATTTTGGATAATAGATTCCATACCTGTAGCAGTATAGCATCCATGTTATAGAATATCTTGCATAACAGAGGGGCATACTTGGCGACACTTGGCCTGTCGATGGACCCTGGGCATGTGCCCATAAATGCAGAACTGCTTTCCTTTGACTCTACAAAAAATTGCCTGCTAAGGAAAGTGCCAATCCGATTAGTGTCTGTCCTTGGCCTTAGTCCAGAATTTATTTTTCTCTGGACATTCTTAAGAAAGGTGAGTAGAGTAAGTATTTGTATACACCAACAGATGAACGGCACTCCGATAAAAAACAGGCTTTTTATTACTGGGTAATGTGGAAATACATAGGCCTTACGCGTTTCGACAACACCTTCCCTTAATCATAGGCTTACAGAATGAATCGAAATTTGCTTTATATACAATAGGTCTCCAGCGACCCCTGTTGGTTGTCTGGATTGTTACAGTTAAAAATACATATCTACTCTTGCTTTATTATATTATTTATATTAATAAAACCAACCACACTTTGCTAAAATATATAAAACAAAAGGGAAGGGGAGGGGGGTAGAGAGAAAAAAAAAAAAAAAAGTAGAGTAAGTATTTGGCCTCTGGCATCTAGGACAATGTACCTTTGGCTTTTGCTCCATATAAAGCAGCCTTTCTGGCTCTATCTCTATATATATCTCGGGTAATTCTCCTTTACTTTAAAACTTAAAGGACTATCAAATATTTTTAAAAAGCACAAATGGGTAATAATCTGAATAAAAATATGAAAAAATCCTCTGAATTATTCATGCATTTAAAATTGAAAAAAACTTAGAGTAACTCAATATTTTACAATTTGCTAAGGACAGCTCCCTATGACAGCTTTTAGGCGGAATATTTTTTTGTTTTTTAGGCTCAAGGGGTTCCAAAATTTTCTAGTCTTCCAATTTTTGGAAAAAAAGAACTTTATTAAAGTCCGATGTTGTTAAAAGTCAGATGAAAAAAGTATTCCAACTCAGACCTGCCGAGAACATTTCTGAAAAAAATCATAGCTTTTGTGTGCAAAATCTGAAAAAAATCATAGGATCCGTGCACAAATTCTGAAATCTCAGGATTCCAGCACAACATCGAAAAAAATCGTAGGATTCAGGTGCAAAATCAGAAACAATTGCAGGATTCAGGCGCAACATCCAAAAAAATAACAGGATCCGGATTTTTATTATTTTATTGGGACTTTTTCTGCCAAGACAAATTTGTGAAAATTTATTGGTAAATAGGGGGGAAAAGATCATGCGGATTTGGACTGAGTAGTTTTCAGAAAAGAGTGAGAAATGTTTTGATTTTGATAAATAACTCCCTTAATAAATAGTGATAATTTTGTCTTCTTCACATACAAGATTTCTAGCACTGAAAAGTTCAAATTGGAAGAAAAATATATATATATCTACAAGTGTTAATAAATTGTCACATAGTATGTTGTAGTATGTCCTATAGAGAACATTTTAAATTGACCTTTAGTTTTAATTGTTTTGGAATTATTTGCTCTTTCTTCTGCCTCATTTCAGCTTTCAAATGATGATCACTGATGACGGAAGCCACAAAACGACTGCTCTGTTATTTTTAGTGCTAGTTTTTTGCCATATCTTTCCATACAGGTCCTCTGCAATTCATCGAACTGGCCGGTGGCTAGGGTAAACTGGACCCTAGAAAACAAACAGCTGCTGAAACTGCAAACAGGAGAGCTAAATAATTAAAAAAATACACACACAAAAAAAAAAAGATAAATAGCAAATTACCCCAGAGTATCACTCACAAAAAATGGGAAGCGATAAAGCCAAAATGTATTTTAAAACATAATATTGTTTGACTCCATGTATTTGGATCTGTTAATTGTAATATATGTATTAGTGTTAGTGTGAATATCAGAACATCCAAATATTAATAGAATTCTCAATTTTTTCCTAATCCTGTAATATTTTTGTTGCAGTGTAAGGGTTCTGGATATTGTCCCCAGATGCTAAACTCAGATTATCATAAAACAGCATCACATACTTCTAGGGAGAGGGAGAATCTGGGTGTCTGTCACAGCATGATGTCATATTGATCAGTTGTATGTATGTATATTTTTATTTATAAAGCGATACTTATGTACACAGCACTGTACAGTTACCAAATGATGTCATGCATGTCACTGTGTTATGTATGGAACTGTGTTACTGTAAAATAAGTCACTGAAGCTGGCTCTGTGCTTGCTGCTGCTACATAAATAAACACCAAATCCTCCTTAAGGGCAGAGACACACGTCAGATTCGGGGAGATTAGTCGCCCGGCGACAAATCTCTTCTTCGGGGCAACTAATTTCCCAAAACTGCCTTCTCCTGCCTTCCTGCCTGCTAGAATGAAAATCGCCGGCGGGTAGTGCTACATTTTCTGAAGTTGCCTCGCAAGGAAACTTCGGGCGACTTCAGAAAACAAAGTGATCCGATTGCCATCCCGCTGACGATTTTCATTCTAGCCGGCTGGAAGGAAGTTCGGATAGATCAGTCTCCCCAATGTTGCCGGACAACTAATCTCTGACCGCGTGTCTCTGCCCTAAGGATGCAAAAATCAAGCTCTTATTTACTAGTATGTACCTAGTCTGAGCTGTTCCAAAATCTGATTGCAGATTCTCATGGAAATTAAATCTGGTTTCAACCATTGGTCATCTGAATGTTACAGGACAACAACTCACGGGAAACACAAGCTCTGAAATTTCACCCACAGCTCAGAACTCTAAAGGTGGCTATAGATTAGGGTTGCCACCTGGCCGGTATTTTACTGGCCTGGCCGGTAAAAAATGATGGCTGATCCCAATGTTATTAATAGGGAAAAAGATAAATATATAGGAAGGCTGGTATTTTTTTCCAGAAAAGGTGGCAACCCTACTATAGATGCACCCAGAATATTCAGTGCGTGTATGGTGGGAGTTGAACTTACCAACATCAGCAAGAGACTCGAGCCGGCCAGAAAGTTTTGATTGGCACCCAAGATCGGCCAATGTTTGTGCTAAATTGTCAGATACAGGTAGAGTTCCCTTGTTACTACCTGTATTTCTGACAATTCAGCTCTAACACATTTGTATTGAAAACTAAAAACCAATGGTCACAGGAAAGATCCTAACAAGCCTAACAAAGCATTTGTTTTCAGATGGGGTCAGTGACCCCCATTTGAAATCTGAAAAGAGTCAGAAGAAAAAGGCAAATAATTAAAAAGCAATAAACAATAAATAATGAAGACCATTTGAAAAGTTGCTTAGAATGGGCTATTAGATAACATACCCCTTTAAGGGTATTCCTACACAGACATATTATTATCATACGGTAATATATTATCATATTATTCTGGGAGTAGTCTCAGTTACCCAAATTAATCACCTGGTTTGCCCATCGGATCAACAGATCTGCCCCATTAGCTCCAGCTATGGATAAAGCTACAGGGAGAATTAAAAATGCACCAATCAGGACTTGGCTTAGTCCTATACAGTCAGCCTGAGGGCCAGTGTGATAAGGTGTGTGATAAGACTGGCCTCTTCTCATGTGCATTGGTGGCAGAAGGGATAGAGGGGGCAAGAACCCAGAAAAAGAATACGTGCCGCTAAAGAAAGTCACAGAGAGGTGCGCCTAGGACATGCACTGCTCTTCGACTCTGTATGCCACCAAGAGGTTGTTGCTCCACTTCTGTCCCACAAAGTGCATTGGCAACTCGCCTACTATGAGATGGTTCAGTATACATCCATTCAGCCTTTTGCCAATTACTCAGAGAGTCACCAAAGAGTATTGATCAGTCCCACCTCATCAAGCAGATAAGCAATTAAAACTACAAGCTTGAGAACTGCAAAATCAAAGGTTTAATTAACTAAAAAAAATATAACAATCAAAATGCAATCCATTTGCAAATGATATTAGACTCCCATTGCCTATGTTATGTTACAAGCAAACTTGCCTTTAAAAAAGGTCTTCCAGGGGTCCATAATGGTTCTAAGGCCATGCAGACTGTGAAGCTATTCCTCTAAACATCATTTAAAGTTGTGTTTATTTGGTGTAAGGGCTAAATCCATCTGTCTGATTTTGTGTCTGAGCCTGTCCTCAGCCATGATTAATTAGGCTGCCCACGAATGATTGATTCTCTACCATAACAGCATCCCTTAAGTGAGCCACTTTGCACTCAGAGAGATGCCTCCCACTAAGAATTATTCACCAGTCCTTGTACTGGCATATACTCAGCACAAGGATTCCATTTAATGTGGTTCCTAAGTCTATGATGCATTGCCAATGTCACTGCTCTTATCAGATAAATCAAATTCACTTCCAGTAGCAATAAAAAACAGATTTTTCAGGGCAGTACATATCCTGTTTGCAAATGTATATGTGTGTGTGTGTATATATAAAACAAACAAGGGAAAGTTGTGCTCACCACTAATTTTTAAAAACATTAAGAGGGGTGCAATGAGGTGTTGACCACAAAATTCACATAAACAAATACAAGAGGTCCTCTGCACTTAACCCATTATCAATATATACAGTATATATAGCAGGTATAGTATGGAGAGATGGTGTCTATAGTAACAGTGGATAATAGTCTCTGGGAAGGGAGTGTGACTGTGGGATAGCAGGTATAGTAGGGAGAGATGGTGCCTATAGTAACAATGGGATAATAGTCTCTGGGAAGGGAGTGTGACTGTGGGATAGCAGGTATAGTAGGGAGAGATGGTGCCTATAGTAACAGTGGGATAATAATCTCTGGGAAGGGAGTGTGACTGTGGGATAGCAGGTATAGTAGGGAGAGATGGTGTCTATAGTAACAGTGGATAATAGTCTCTGGGAAGGGAGTGTGACTGTGGGATAGCAGGTATAGTAGGGAGAGATGGTGTCTATAGTAACAGTGGATAATAGTCTCTGGGAAGGGAGTGTGACTGTGGGATAGCAGGTATAGTAGGGAGAGATGGTGCCTATAGTAACAGTGGATAATAGTCTCTGGGAAGGGAGTGTGACTGTGGGATAGCAGGTATAGTAGGGAGAGATGGTGCCTATAGTAACAATGGGATAATAGTCTCTGGGAAGGGAGTGTGACTGTGGGATAGCAGGTATAGTAGGGAGAGATGGTGCCTATAGTAACAGTGGGATAATAATCTCTGAGAAGGGAGTGTGACTGTGGGATAGCAGGTATAGTAGGGAGAGATGGTGTCTATAGTAACAGTGGATAATAGTCTCTGGGAAGGGAGTGTGAATGTGGTATAGCAGGTATAGTAGGGAGAGATGGTGCCTATAGTAACAGTGGATAATAGTCTCTGGGAAGGGAGTGTGACTGTGGGATAGCAGGTATAGTAGGGAGAGATGGTGCCTATAGTAACAGTGGATAATAGTCTCTGGGAAGGGAGTGTGACTGTGGGATAGCAGGTATAGTAGGGAGAGATGGTGCCTATAGTAACAGTGGATAATAGTCTTTGGGAAGGGAGTGTGACTGTGGGATAGCAGGTATAGTAGGGAGAGATGGTGTCTATAGTAACAGTGGATAATAGTCTCTGGGAAGGGAGTGTGACTGTGGGATAGCAGGTATAGTAGGGAGAGATGGTGCCTATAGTAACAGTGGATAATAGTCTCTGGGAAGGGAGTGTGACTGTGGGATAGCAGGTATAGTAGGGAGAGATGGTGCCTATAGTAACAGTGAGATTACAAGAGTAATATCAGTATTACCCAGTGCCCAGTCAAGAAGTACTCGTGACAGCAACAACCTTTCCCTCACTCCCCCAATTCTGAACGTAGAGCTAGCCAGGGCAGACCAGGGCCCATCACCCACTGACTACTGAAGGTGGTTTTCGAAACAATCTTCCCAATTATCTCTCTGAATGGGTGATATGGATTTGGCCTTACCTTTTTACGGTTGGATATCAACATGGACCTTCGAATCTATCACATTGACCCAATCAGCTGTACCCATAGTTTATTGGTATTCCCTGTGACCTTAGCAAGCACCCAGACATTGTGCCATACACAAAAAGCATTTTCTCTATCAGAGCCTAATCACAGGCAGATAAGTTATCAGTGGCTTTGCATATCCTACAAGCTGTTCCCTCAGATCTACAGACTGGAGGGATCTTCTCTGGCACGTACATGACCCCACTATTAAGCTTTCCTTGTAGCTCCCTGTTCCTCCACAGCCATTTCTCGGCTATGGTGTCAAACTGCTGTTTTATTTGGCTCCAGGATGTCTGGGGAACTTTAAAAAGAAAAAAAACACATTAACCCTAATATGGCAATTACATAGACAAGAAGATTCCCAGGAGATCAGATAAACAGATCCATAACAGCCTGTTCAGATGCCAGATACTGATTTGCTGCAATGTGTGGGTAGGAATATAGAATTATATAAAAAAAAAAAAAACAATGGGAAAAAAAGTAGGAATATCCACATTAAATACTTAACTTGCCTAAAGTTAATTGATTGTGAATGTTAGAAACTTTGTTCCTTTTGATGCTTCTACTCATCTCACACACGGGAACCTGAAAAAAAATCACAGAAAAATTTAGGGAGGAAGCAGAAGTTTTATTCTATAAGCCAAAAGTAGTTCAGTGCACCCTGTGTTAGAGGGAAACCAGCCATTTTCTGTGAAATATCATGGTGCTTTATAAATACATTATTATAGTACAATAATAATAATAATACTTATACAGCTTCCCATAGCAAAATTAGAGAAAACAGTTTAGAGAAAGCCTATAAAACATTTTAAGAAACAGCTCTAAGCAGTTATTCTTCTAGGTAATTTGGTGCTAACACCCAAAATATAAATAAATAATAAATACTTATATAATAATATAAACACATTATTGTAGAAACAATAATAATACTAATGCAGCTTCCCATAGCAAAACTAGAGAAAACAGATTAGACAAAACCTATAAAACCTTTTAAGAAACAGCTCTAAGCACTTATTCTTCTAGGTAATTTGGTGCTAACACCCAAAATATAAATAAATAATAAATACTTATATAATAATATAATATAATAATATAATAATATAAATACATTAATGTAGAAACAATAATACTACTAATACAGCTTCCCATAGCAAAATTAGAGAAAACTGTTTAGCGAAAACCTATAAAACCTTTTATTAATAGGCAAAAAAGATAAATATATATATTGGAAGCTGGTATTTTTTTCCAGAAAAGGTGGCAACCCTAGTAGTAACCCATATACGGTACTGGTGGTCAAACATGTAGTTCTGTATAAACATTTACTGGAACTAAAAAATGCATAGCTCTCACCTAGGAAGGGCCTCCTTTACCTCTTAGGTATCCATTGAAATTTTGTATGTAATCTGGACATGTCCACCATCAGGGGAGCACAGGGGGTACTGAAAACTCCTGAAAAGCGTCGAAGACCCGAATGAAGCCGAATGGAGCTGAAGCAGCAAAAAGGCCCGAAGTTGAACTCCTGAAGCCACACAAAAACATGAAGTTGAACTCCATAAGCCACAAAAGAAGCTAAAGTGACAAAAGGAGCCGAAGCCGTGAAAAGACCCAAAACCGCGAAAAGATCCAAAGCCGAAGGTAAGTTGCACTGAGCACCAATGTTTTGGTTTTTCTTTTACATTTTATGAAACCCCTGGCACCAATGTTGTTTTTAAAATATTCTATGGGGCCTGCATAAAAACCCCGAAAAAACCCAGAAGTTGAAATCCAGAAGCCACAAAAGGAGCCAAAGCTGTGTAAGGAGATGAAGCCAAGGAAAGACCCGAAGCCGTGAAAAGGCCCGACGCTTCAAAAAGACCTGAAGCTGTGAAAAGACCCGAAGCTGAAGACCTGAAGCCGCGAAAAGACCCGAAGACACAAAAGGAGCCGAAGAAGCTCAAGACACCAATGTTTTTTCTTTTAGTTTTATCAAACCCCATCAATGTTTCTTTTAAACTTTTAAGGGGGCCCTGACCACCAATGTTTTTTTAAAAACTTTTATGGGGGACCCTGGTCGTCAATGTTTTTTTCTTCAATTTATAGGGGGGCCCTGACCACCAATGATTTGTTTTTCTAACTTGTAGGGGGCCCCTGACCACTGATGTTTTTTTAAAAACTTTTATGGGGGGCACTGGCGCCAATGTTTTTTTTTTTTTAACTTATAGGGGGGTCTTGACCACCACTGATGTCTGTATGGACTTTTTATTGTGGTGTTGGTGGGATCTGTATGTTGAGTGCATACACCCATTTATTGTACAGCTCTGTGGAATCAAAATGTTGTTCTTTACTGCTGATTTTCGAGTGGCCTACTAAACACTTATGTCTAAATCCTAAATGCCATTGTGACAATTAAAAATATTACCCTATTCATAGCGAGGGTCTGTATTTATTTTATCTATAAATTTTTCACTAATATAAGATAGATGGATAGAAGAAACTGTACCTTGTACTTGATCCCAAAATAAAATGAATAATTTTTGGAGGCAAAACCATCCTATAGGGTTTAATTAAAACATTTTTTTTAGCATTTAAGGTATGGGGATGCAAGTTCTACTGTTTACGTGACTTTGGGTTTATTCGGGGCTTCAGAAAGTCAAGTTTGGCTCTTTTCATGACTTTGGTTATTTTCGCGGGTTCAGGATTTCAAGTTCGGCTCTTTTCATGACTTTGGGGCTTTTTGCATCTTCGGGACTTCTGCAGTTTGGCTCTATTTGTGACTTCGGGACTTTTCACGACTTCGGGACTTCTGCAATTCGCCTCTTTTCATGACCTCGGCAGTTCGGGACTTCGGCTTTTCGATGGTTCAGGACTTTCCCAATCGGCTATTTCGAAGTACCCTTTACAGAAGTACCTCCTGTGCCCCCCTGATGGCGGCCTTGGACGAGGCACAGATTAAACAGAAAGCCGCAAAGATAGACTCAATGGCATTGGCACTATGGAACTTTTTATGATCCACGGCACTAAAGTGGTTAATTCCCAAACCCCACTACCCCCAACCCTCACCCCCCAGAGTGTTACTATACAGTGTAGAGTTAGTTTCAGATGTTCTGGCTTTGCTTCTACTATATTTCAAACTGCAGCAGTGGCCCCCTTTCCCTCCCCGCACACTACAAAGTGCTTTGTAGCCCCTCTGGGCTTCTCGGCCCAGTCTTTTGCAGTCCCAGTGTGATCATTACAGCAGATGTGTTTTTCCTCATTAAAATGGTTTCAATTTTTTCTATCTAATTTTCCTTGAAGACTGTTATTTATCCCCCACCCTGGAGAAAGAAAGCTTTATAAAGGCCAGATTGTTTTGTGCGACTTGCAGCTAAAATGCATTTAAAGGTGCTTTTGACTTTACCACATTAACACTAATGGGCCTTCCACCCTAAGCACTAAAACACAGCGGAATGAATTGTTATGTTCCAAGTGTGCCTCGCTGACACTCACTGCTTGAGCCCAAGCTTATTATGCACTTTAGGAGAGATGGCCCTGGATTGTGCAACGTGTTAAACCTGCATTAATGTCTGGGCTACTGCTCAGCTGGGGATCTAATGGCTCCTATTGGGCATCTACAGCCTTTTATGTGTCCCCAGAATAATTGCACTGGCTGTTGCTTCTTACTGAATTGAGAATGAAAAGGGAAACTTTTTTAGTCCAATTGTAAACAGGACACCTGTCATTGACTTCTACATCACAGCGGCAGGTTTGAGATGGAGGGCTTTTTTATTTTGACTTTTAGCAGCCTCCGAGTTTAATAAATGTAGTTTTTTTCCCACAAAAAAATTAAATTTTCCCTTTTAAAACACCGACCAGAAAAATTCAAACTTTAATAAATAATCCCCTTAGTATTTACCAAACTCCGAATGCCAACATTTTTTTAAAAAGTGTCTTTTTTTAGTATAAAATCTGAATTTTTAGTGAAAAAAAAAACACACATTTTTCGGGATTTATTATACCCCGAGGATGGAAAAGGTCCGAATCCGAAATCCGGCATCTCAGACCTGCCGAGGTTGCATATAAGTCAATGGGAGAAGTTCCAAAGATAGCTAGATCTGCTCTGGGTTTGGTGCTATAATCCGAAGATTTTATGGTTTTCGGGGAAAAATCAGAGTTTTCTGGTAGAAAATCTGAAAAATTTGTACGATTCCTTTTTTCACATTTTTTTCTAGTTTCTTTCCACAAACAAAATTTTCGGAAAAGTGTATTAATAAAAAAGGAAAAAAAAACCTGTGCGGATTTGGTCGAGTTTTGTTTCAGAAAATATTGAGATAAATTCTGACTTTGATAAATAACCCCCTTAGTGCCGCAGGGATTGCTTCTGTCTGCTCTGAGCGCTAGATCAGGAATCAAAATGATACGCATGCTCTAACCAGTATAGTAATGGATGCTGTGTTCCATATTTTTGTATGTGTGGTGGGAGTAGTGTTTTAGTCATACCACTGGATCAAACTCTTACATTTCAATAATATTAATACAAGTATGGAACCTGTTATCCAGTATGCTTGGGACTTTGGGTTTTCTGCATAACGGATCTTTCCATAATTTAGATCTTCATACCTTAGGGGGGTTATTTATCAAGCTCCTACGTATAATTTGTAGTTTTCGGAGGAAAAAAAAAACTACAAATTTTTTGAGATTTATTAAAGTCTGATGGTTTAAAAACTCCAGCATCTAAAAGCTCTCGAGGTCCCGTATAAGTCAATGGGGAAGGTTCCAGTGTCTGCGCTAATGTCTGTACCAATATCTGATGATCTGGGGTTTCGGCGCAAAAAACTCCAAAAAAACATAGTTTTTGCGGAAAACTCAGAACAATTCAGAGTTTTCGGGGAAAGTTTGCCCGACCCTATTTTTTCGGGCTTTTTTCTTCATAAATAAAGTCCATTCAGGAATTCGGAGTTGCTCCAAGTTTGATATTAGAAATACTGAGAAAAATTCGGACCTTGATAAATAACCCCCTAAGTCTACTAGAAAATCATGTAAACATTAAGGAGCAGATTTACTAAGCTCGAGTGAATAATTCGAATGAAAAAATATTAGAATTTCGAAGTAATTTTATGATTTTTTCGACCATCGAGTTGGTCAAATTCGATCGATTTCGATCTAATCAAATGATTCGAACGGTTCGAAGTAAAAATAGTTTGACCATTCGATAATCGAAGTACTGTCTCTTTAAAAAAAACTTCGACTTCATACTTCGCCACTTTAAACCTACCGAATTCCAATGTTAGCCTATGGGGACCTTCCCCAGCACTTTTCTAAGTTTTTTTGGGTTGAATAAAAATCCTTCAATCAATCGCTTAAAATAGTTAGAATCGTTTGATCGAACAGTTTTTATTTGATCGAAGCTTTTGAGCTAAAATCCTTCGAATTCGATATTTGAATTCGAAGAATTTTACTTCGAGGGTTTTTTTAACCCTCGAAATTCGACCCTTGATAAATCTGCCCCTTAATGAACCAAATAAGCTGTTTTTTGCTTCCAATAATGAATAATTACGGTATATCCTAGTTAGTATCAAGTACAATGTACTGTTTTGTTATTACAGAGAAATCATTTTTAAAAAATTTGGATTATTTGGAGTCGATGGGATACAGCCTTTCTGTAATTCGGAGCTTTCTCAATGACATGTTTTTGGATAACTGATCCCATCACTATACAAAGAGAGCAATGGAAAGGAATAAGATGGGGTAAGTGACCTAGCAGATCTGAGATGTACCTTCAGGAATGTAACAAAACGGAAGGGGGAAGGCCTAGTGGGCACTAAATTCTAAGCAATTTACCCAAAACCTATTTTGCTTAGTTACTTAGTTAATTTATTGCATGGTGAATAAAGTCCCCTGTCTTTTCCATACCTGCATATCTGTCTGTCTGCCTGTCTATCTGCCAAGACTCCTATCTATCTGGCTGCCTACTTGGCCGTCTATGGGGCAGCATCACACCTCTGCGCCCACCTCTTCCATTCTTCTTTCATCCAGTCACTCTTTTTATTACTGCCCCCTCCTCGTCTTTTCCCAGCCAGTGTTTTGTGCTGCTTGGAGCAGGCTGCAATGCATAAAAGTTAATTGACGGATTTACAAGTACTGGTTTTATTTGCTCTAAATCTGGATTAGGTCTCAATGCATTAATAAGGTGTTTGACTGTTCAGATCATTTCAGATGATCCCTTGTCCTGACACTTTCAGGAGGGGGGCTTTGCTGCATGATGTGAGTTCATAGGGATTGCCCTTCTACTCACTGGCACACTATATCTGCCCTGCAGCCAAAACACCATATACCCTTCTCCATGAGTTAACTCCTTGTTACCTGCCCCATCCTGCCTACAGACACTTCCCATTACCTGTTTATACTATTTTAATAATGTACTTATTTCTTAATTTTTCTAGATTCTTATATATAATTCTGATTACCAATAAAGTAATTTAAGTAAAGGGGAAACTTTTAAGTAAATTTCACTTTACACAGGTTTTTCCACTAAAGCAATGTCTTTGCTTCAAATAACACAGCGGGTGACATTTCTAGATTCGATAGTTGCCCCATTTCGCTCCATGCAAACCTATAGGGAGAGGGCAGCAACCACTGGCCAATGACAGATTTATCTGATGTATCTTGCTATACCGATTGATATCTAGTCCTGATCAGATAAAGCAGATTACACCATGTATATTAAAATGAGCCGGCTCTTAGCACAAAATACGTAAGGGCAGGACTCCATGGACGATTCCAGCGTGATCCAATGTGCTGCGCAAAAATGCAGGCGTCACGTCGGATGCGACGGAAATAGGGTAAGTAATTCTATTGTCGGATTGTGTTGCAGCGTTGATGCAACACGACATGACTGTCGGATGCAGGCGCTGCACGATGCGTCTGCATCCGACAGTAGTGTCGTATCAACAATGCGACGCGATCTGACAATAGCATTACTTACCTTATTTCCATCTCATCCAACGTGACGCCTGTGTTTTTGCGCAGCACGTCGGATCGCGCTGGAATCATCCATGGAGTCCTGCCCTTACGTATTTTGTGCTAAGAGCACTTAAACATAAACCATATAATGCAATATTAAGAAATATACAGAGAGAAACCACACATTTAACCTTCTCCAAAGGTGACTTACTAAAGGTATATAATCCATATATTTTCCATACATTGTTACAAACAATCCGTTACTATCTTTTAGTGATGCACAGAAAAAATTTAATGGGGCAGATTCACGAATGGGTGAATTATCACCAGCCACCACTTCGACAGGTGCAAATTTATTACCAATACACTAATTCACTAAAATGTGAGGTTGCTTCCACTGGCGACTTTTAGCTATACTTCCTCAGTGCCAGAATTTCATAACGAAGATTCGCTAGCGTTCCTTTGTGCTTAGCAAAAATTCATATGCAAGGTAGCGTATAATTATATAAATATAAGTATATATGTGTGTTAGGGGCCGATTCACTAAATTCGAGTGAAGGATTCGAAGTAAAAAAACTTCGAATTTCGAAGTGTTTTTTGGGCTACTTCGACCATCGAATGGGCTACTTCGACCTTCGACTACGACTACGACTTCGAATCGAAGGATTTGAACTAAAAATCGTTCGACTATTCGACCATTCAATAGTCGAAGTACTGTCTCTTTAAAAAAAACTTCGACCCCCTAGTTCGGCAGATAAAAGCTACCGAAGTCAATGTTAGCCTATGGGGAAGGTCCCCATAGGCTTGCCTACGTTTTTTTGATCGAAGGATATTCCTTCGATCGTTGGATTAAAATCCTTCGAATCGTTCGATTCGAAGGATTTAATCGTTCGATCGAATTTTCTGCGCTAAATCCTTCGACTTCGATATTCGAAGTCGAAGGATTTCAATTCCTAGTCGAATATCGAGGGTTAATTAACCCTCGATATTCGACCCTTGATAAATCTGCCCCCATGTGTATGTGTGTGTGTGTCAGTGCCCTCTGCATGTACTTAACTGAGAAGAATGCCCTATATATATATATATATATATATATATATATATATATATATATATATACAGACATATTCACTCATTCATAAGTCATATTCAAAAGTATTTGGTGGTATACTCCCATGTAACATTAATATTAAGTGAGGTGTTCACTGCTGTGGTCACCTGTAAGATCCCCAAGTATCATAAAATAAAGTAGTAGCAGGGCACTCAAATAGAAAAAAATTATACTTTATTAAATCACATATCAATAGGCATGCGTTTTGACCCAGCATGGAGTGGGTCTTTGTCTGAGTCATTGAAAAAAATGCATAAAAAATGGATTTTAATTTATTAAATCATATGCCTTTGTGGCAATGAAGTCTTCACAATACATCATTGGATTTTTTGTCTTTTTTCTCAGAAGCTATTGATATTGTTCAACCCCCCCCCCGAGTTATTAGAATAGTTATATTATTATCAAAATTAGAGCAATAAATATCTCTTTGTTATAAAAAATAAAAAATACATGGACACATAAATAAATAATGAATCTCTCCAACACCGATTTTTAATAATATTTATTTATAACGAGACATATTTCAAAGCACACACCACAAACACATGGGCACATACACATAGGGGGTTATTTACTAAACTCCGAATGCAAAAATCTGGATTTTTTTTTTTTAAATAAAATTTGACTTTTAAAAAATCACAAATTTTTCAGAATTTATTAAACCCTGAGGATGGAAAAGTCAGAATCAGAAAATCCAGCATCTCAGACCTGTCGAGGTTGCATATTAGTCAATGGGAGAAGTCCCAATGATTTTTTGATGTGTGCTGGGTTTCGTGCAATACCCCAAAGTTTTCGGACAAAAATCGGTTGAAAAATCCGAAAAAAATAGTGAAAATCTGATGAAAAATCCTGAAAAATCTTGAAAATCAGATTTTTTCCCACAAAGCTAATTTTCGATGTAATAATAAATAAGCGCAAAAAAACGAGCAGAGTTTGTAGCAGAAAATATTGAGATGAATTCGGACTTTGATAAATAACCCCCATAGATATAGAATTGTATCTATATATATATATATACACACACACAGAACTGTGACTTATCTCCTTTTTTCCCCGCTGTGCCATATATCATAAAATGCCAATATTTTACATTTATTTATTTTTAATGACACTTAAATTAATACTGCTCTCCGATCCTTATTCCAAATAAATAAACATTATCTGTCTGGATAAAACAAAAGCAAAATACTTTGCTCGCAAATGAAACACAGTATTAACAAAATGCGTAAAAGGGAGAATGCGCTGTGTTTGGTGAATTATGAGTAAAAGAATCTTTTTTTTTTAAAAAAAAAAACCTTTTTTTTAAACAAACACAAATATTTGCCTTGGCAAGTTCTGCCTGAAAGTGATGAAAATCACGAGGTAGAAATCACATTTTACAGTAAATTCACACAGCTAGGTATTTGAAATACATCAACGTTTCAGAACACTTTATTAGGCACAACTTTGAACGGAAAATAGTAAAAGACAACACATCACTCGTAAGGGAAAACCTTAAAGATGAGGGGTGGGGGGTTTGCGGAAGGTGAAAAGTGGCCTCCTTCTTTCCGGAAATCTGCCAAGCTAAGCAATATCAACACTCTGCTTTTAATTTAGGAATCAGAACCCAACAGACATTAACTTTGCAATGGTGGGAAAAGGCAGATTCTGAAGAATTAAAAGAAAACTAAATAAAACAGGCAAACACTGGTACATTCTATCAAATGACTTTTTGCCTTCAATTTATATTTACTATAGCATAGTGCAGTTTTAAGGTATACTTAAGTTCATTTTTTAGGTAGTCACACGCCGGGTGCCCCGGGATAGCTAATTCCTTCCCCGGGAGACCCAGATCTGCTTGGCATACAATGGGGGAGTAGGATAACCCTGTAGTAATTACCATTACATCAAACATGTATATACATTTTAGGAACAGCAGTAGGCAAGAAGAGGAGATGAGCCTATACTCTATACACTATAGGAAATATATATCCCCAATTATAAGACTGGCACTGAAAGTAACTGGAAGTGATATTTTTATATTTAGGGGCAGATTTATCAAGGTCGAAGTGAAAAAATTCGAAATTCAAAGTAATTTTTTGGATACTTCGACCATCGAATAGGATACTACGACTTTGAATTTACTTCGACTTTGATTCGAAGTAAAAACCGTTCGACTTTCAAAGTATTTTCCACTTCGAAATTAGACCCTTGATAAATCTGCCCCTAAGTGTATTCACTGTAATATTTATAGTAATTACAGATTGTCAGCCAAGAAACATTCAACCTGGAATTTACATTACAATTAAGGCAAATCTGGTATAATATCAGTATAACCCATAGGCACTGATCAATGGGCACTGCAATGTGCAGGTGTATCACTGTACTGATTGTAGGCACTTATGACACAAACACATCTAGGTACAGTCGCACACATATATACAGGTGATAACAACTGCCATGCACCCAAGGAGAGGACTGATTATTATTAATGTATATGAAGCAAGTATTTTCAATGATGGCGTACAGAAACCAAGGGGCAGATTTATCGAATTTAAAATTTGAATTTCAAGTTTATTTTAGTGCAATTTGACTAGGGAATATTCCAAATTCGATTCTAGTTTAAGAAAAAAAATCGAAATTTATCATTTACTGTCCCTTTAAGAATTTGAATTTGACTATTTGCCATCTAAAATCTGCTGAATTGGTGTTTTAGCCTATGGGGGACCTCCAACAATCAATTAGGAGTCGTTGTCGGTGGACTTTTGAAAAAACTCGAATCGAGTTTGCAGGTCTATCCTATCCATATATTTCGATTAGTCGTTTTTTTTCCCGGATTTCGAGTTTATGGGGGTTTATGGGAGTTTTTAGAAAACTCCCATAAACTCAAAATTGGAGCCTTGATAAATCTGCCTCTAAGGGGCAGATCGTATTCGATTCAAAGTATTTTAAAAAAAACGTAGATTTTTCAAAGTCCACCAAATGACTCCAAAAGGGTTCTAGGAGGTCCCCATAGGCTAAAACAGCAATTCGGCAGGTTTTAGAAGACGAATAGTCAACGTCAAATTTTTAAAGAGACAGTACATGACAAATTTTCAATTTTTTTTCAAATTCGAATCACATTTGGACTATTCTCTAATCGAAGTACACTAAATTTAGCTCAGATTCGTATTTAAAAATTACATTTTCAATTTGACCCTTGATAAATCTGCCTCTAAGTGTATCCTCTTGCTCTGTGTATGTTCATGTGTGTCAGTGCAGCATCTGTATATGTGCTTCTGTCTCTCTGTACATACATGCATGCAAACACACACACTTTTGGTTTCTAAGGCACACAATTTTGACCCTCTAATTCTTAAAAAAAAAAACCCTCAGTCTCATATTCTACAATTACCCCATACCTTTAAATAATGACAGATTCAGTGGATTATTGCATAGAAAATGTAAATTAAAACACAGAGTTTAAATGGAAAAAATAAAATAGCAGGAAAACGGCAGAAGGTGTCTCTTGTTGAAAGTGAGACCTGATCCCTGAGTCACATTGGCTAATAGTCCATGGCAATATTATAATATATATATAATGTATATAATGTAGTGTAGATCCAAATCAGTTCTATTTCTCAGTCTTGCAGAAACATGCCAGTCTTCCATTCTTTGGCTATAGAAAATACCTCTAGGTCTTCTTATTGCAGATAAAAAGAAATAACATTGCACATAATTTCAGATGAATGTCTTCCCCCAGCCTGGAGAGTGTTCAGTGAGTAGATTTGTCATTGGCAGGACAAAGCAGTGCATTTCGGTTACCCAAGGGCATATAGAACAATCAGGGGTTTAGTTCCAGGGCCCATACCTGCTGGGGCCACCCAGTCCGTCCTTTTAATTTCTTTTCTCCTGTAGGTGCCACACCCCAATACCCTTCAGTTGGTTGCTGGATACAAAAAAAAAAAAGAATTTATTTTATAATGGTCAAAAACCTTAATATCAAAGTACACAATTCACATTTTTACATGCAACTCCAGTCATTCCAACTGTTCCCATATACACTGAACTAACAAAGGTATATGTAATGTGCATTCACTAACAATATGCACTGAGGTTGTTGTGGTGTGTATGTGTATGTGGGTATGTGAGCCAGACAAGCTTTCCATTTGCACCAGAGTGACTGCATCCCCCAACTTTAGTGCAATTATGCTCCTTAAACTCCAATAGCCTTAAGTGTAGCCTTAAAGGAGAAGGAAAGCTACTGAAGCAGTTTATTGCCAATAGATTAGCCACAATAGTGCAAGCAAAAACACTATATTTATTCTGCTGAATGCTTTACCATACTTAAGTAAACAGCTCTAGAAGCTCTCTGTTTGTTTAGGATAGCAACTGCCATATTGTCTTGGTGTGACATCACTTCCTGCCTGAGTCTCTCCCTGCTCACTCATAGCTCTGGGCACAGATTACAGCAGGGAGGGGAGGAGGGAGGGAGAGAGGAGCAAACTGAGCATGCTCAAGGCCGTGCCCTGGAGGTTTAAGATGAAAACAGGAAGTCTGATACAGAAGCCCATGAGTACACAATAGAAGGAAAGAAATTTGGTGTATCTTTTGAGGACTCAGAGCAGCATTACTTTGAGGGTTTACTGGTGTATTTATATAGATAGACCTTTCTAATAAAGCTTACTTAGTTTTAGCCTTTCCTTCTCCTTTAAAGAGATACTGACACCAGAAAATAACCTTTTTTTTTGTGTATTTGTTATAACATTGTTTTTGAATGTTATCTATAATTTTGCCATTAAAGTATTGTGTTATGCTTTTACATTACCTTTCTTACCCCGTGTTCCTCTAGGAGGGGGCTGCCATATTAGTCCGTTAGCATTAGAAACTCTAACTGACAGGCTGAGAAGAGACAGTCAGATTGGCAAAACTGTCAGGTTTAGGAAATTCAAGTAGCAAAATCAATAGTTACAAAATCAAAACTATTAGGGGCAGATTTACATAGGGTCAATGTAAATTAACCCTCGATATTCAACTGCCGAATGTAAATCCTTCGACTTCGAATATCGAAAAGTTGAAGGATTTACCGCAAATAGTTTGATCGAACGAAAAATCCTTCGATCGAACAATTAAATCCTTCGAATCGTTCGATTCAAAGGATTTTAGTCCATCGATCAAACGATTTTTCTTCGACCAAAAAAACATTAGAAAGCCTATGGGGACCTTCCCCATAGGCTAACATTGCACTTCGGTAGGTTTTAGGTGGCGAAGTAGGGGGTCTAAGTTTTTTTTAAAGAGACAGTACTTCCACTATCAAATGGTCGAATAGTCAAACGATTTTTAGTTCGAATCGTTCGATTCGAAGTGGAAGTCGTAGTCGAAGGTTGAAGTAGCCAATGCGATGGTCGAAGTAGCCAAAAAAAACATTCGAAATTCGAAGTTTTTTTTATTCTTTTCCTTCACTCGAGCTAAGTAAATGGGCCCCTTGGTGTCATCAACATAACCCATAGGCAACTTTTAGAGCTTCGAGCAACTCTGAATTCCCGAATGGATCTCATTTATGAAGAAGAAAGCCCGAAAAAATAGGGTCAAGCAAAGTTTGGAGCTTGCAGAGTTTTCTGAATTTTTTGCGCCGAAACCCCCTGAAATCAGTGGATATCAGTACAGACATCAGCGCAGACACTGGGTACTTCCCCATTGACTTATACAGGACCTCGTGAGCTTTTAGATGCCGGGGTTTGGGATTTGGAATTTCTAGTCCAATCTTGATAAATTAGTAGTTTTTTTGCTCCGAAAACTCGATTTATACGAAGTTCGGATAATTGGAGCTTGATAAATAACCCCCTTTATGTAGATTAAGATTTTGGAAAGAATATTTTTAGTGTCAGTATCAATTTAAGTATAAAGAAATGGGGTTACCCCAGCTAAGTGTCGTGCGAATGTTTTCATTTCATAAAATATTTATGTTTTTATGACATTCATTAAAACGTTAACTCTTTACGGGCCAAATTCACCAAAAGGTTGTGATTTTCTCATTTTTCAGTGATACTTGTTTCATCCATTAAATTCATCATAAATAAGTAAATAATGCTTCATTTGCAGATTCTGGCTGATGTCAGCTGTCATTATTACAAGTGCCTACAGTGCAATTAATTCCCTTATTTATTAATTGTTTTTTTGTATCATGTTTGGGTGCCCATAATGCACTGCTACTACAAACACTGCTATTGTAGATTGAAAATTATATCCAGTAGTAACATTGCTAATATTAAACATTATTATCATTGTGACCCTTATTTTCTAGGTGTACAAACTGGTATTTTAAAGAACTTGTTAAGTCCTTACTGCCCAGTGACAGTGTAGCACTGGTTAGTGAATCTTTAGCTTGTAACGGTATAAGACCCGTTATCCGGAAACCATTATCCAGAAAGCTCCAAATTACAGGAAGGCCATCTCCCATAGACACCATTTTAAACAAATAATTCACATTTTTTTAAATGATTTCCTTTTTCTCTGTAATAATAAAACAGTACCTTGAAATTGATCCCAACTAATATATAATAAATCTTTATCAGAAGCAAACATTGGGTTTATTAAATGTTGGGTTTATTTAATATTTAAGTGATAATGTAGTAGACATTTTTACCGAATTAAAAAGACCCTATGGGGGTTATAAGTCCGAATTTATCTCAATATTTTCTGAAAAAAACTCTGACCAAATCTGGGGTTTTTGGGCTTATTTATTAATACACTTTCCGGAAAATTTTGTTTGTGTAAAAAAAAAGATTTTCAAGATTTTTTTTTAATTTTTCATCCGATTTTCACAATTTTTTCGGATTTTTTTTAATCTTGCCCGAAAAGTCTCAAAACTTCGGGGTATTGCCAAAAACTCAGCGCACATAAAAAAAATCATTGGGACTTCTCCCATTGACTTATATGCAACATCGACAAGTCTGAGATGCCAGATTTTCAGATTCTGACTTTTCCATCCTCGGGGGTTTAATAAATTCTGAAAAATGTGTGATTTTTTAAAAGTCAGATTTTTGTATTCAGAGTTTAGTAAATAACCCCCTATGTTTTCCAGATTGAAAACCCATTAGTCTCTGCAGTTGTATATGATTTTGAGTTCTGTAGCAAATTATCTTCTACTCCTTTGATAAAAATGTCCCCTGGTCTTGTTATTTTGTTATATCTTGTTATTTTGGGGGAAAATACAGTTCTTTTCAGTATCCAGTAACTATTGGTGTCAGTGGTTTTAACGTTATTTGTAAATGTAATTGCTGCTGAAAGCAATTGGGTCCCCTAGTTTAGATTCTTGAAAAAATGGAGCATAAGTTATTTCTCCTCCAGGTCTGTTAATGAGTTGCTTCTGCTAAATTGTTTCAGGAGTTAGCAAGGCAGGCAATATAAACAGCCAGACAAATACTGATTTGGCAGCAATTACGTTTACAAACCAAAAAAAAAAATGAACATTTGTAATTAAAGGAGATGGGACTGTAAAATCAACGGGGGATATGAGTTGTTAGGCATCCCAAATTATTCCAGTAGTTTATGAACTATGTATATATATATATATATATATATATATATATATATATATATATATATATATACATACATATATATATATATATATATATATATATATATATATATACTGTATCATAGAAGAGTTTGCACACACACAGGACTTTATTCGTTGTTTATTCGAGTGAACACCCTTAATTGATTTGTAAGTCCTGTGTGTGCGGACCATTCTTCTATGATACATTTCTGCCTTTGGCTTCTGCACCCAGGCATGGCTAAATTTGTGAAACGTGAATGCTAGTATTCTCTCTGCTTATATATGTATATATGCACTCAAAATCCAATATAGCGAATGCCTGGGTGCTAGTTTATAAAGATAAGTATCCAAACAGCAAATGAACCGCACTCACAGGTCTTTTATAAGCAAAAACAAATTATTTTATTTCGACGTTTTGGCTCCTAAACTTGAGCCTTCATGAAGGCTCAAGTTTAGGAGCTGAAACGTCGAAATAAAATTATTTTTTAAATAGCCTTCATCCTGAAGACAACAATGCATATATAAACCTACCAAAGGTTGATGATAATGATTGTTTTTAGTGAAAACCCCCCCCAGATATTTCTTCATTTTAAGACCTGGTAAAATAATTGCCTGTCTCTGAGGAAATATTCCTCTAACTTAAATCCAGCCCTTTAGCCAAAATACACTCCAGGGCAGTGAGATTTAACACTGTTGCTGATGCGCGTAACTTTAACTGATTATTCACTAAATATTTGGCTGTTAATTTAACTTGGACTTAATTCACAGAGGACCCACATCATTAAAGTGACAATTACTGCTTTTGTATTGTGTATAATTATCTGATCTCTCTTTCTCTCTCTGAGATAATAACTAACAATTCACTTGACGTTTGTGTTGCTAATATTGCTCGGGAGGTGAATAGTGTAACCATCTCTAAAACAGATACCTCCCTCTATTCATAAAACACAAAAATGTATTTGTTTGTGTTTTAAAAAGGGGTTTTTCACCTTCCAAACACTTTTTTTCAGTTCAGTTGTTTCACCAGAACAAAGCCTTTTTTTCAATTGCTTTCCATCTTTTATTTGTTACCGTAATTCCAAAATTGAAGTTTAAAGTTTTATGTTCCTGTCTCTGGTCTATTAGCAGCCCAGTAATCCAGATTCCGAACTGTTACAATTTGCATCATTAGTTGCTACATTTCTAATACATCTGTGGGATATCAGCAACTATTGTATCAATTGTAACAACTGCCTTTTATTAAACTCAGTGATTCTGCTCGGAGATAAGAAATCTGTCAACTAACGGATCAATTCAGAACAGTTACAGAGTCGGTGAACCCCCTCCAGAGCTGAATTAGAAAGACGTAAGAATGAGAAAAATGAAACTTTAAACTTCAACTTAGAAAAACAGGCGCAAATAGAAAATAGAAAGTAAACTGAAAAAAGTCTTTATTTCAGATGAACAATCTAAAAACTACTGAGCTGGAAAAAAAAACATTGGAACTCCTTGAACTATAAAAGCCAAAAAACATAATTTTCAGGTTTCAAGTATTAATACTGAGTTTCATTAATAGGGGATGAAGAAAACACTGGGCAATAAAAATGACTCAATGAATCAATGTCTCCAGTTTAATACAAATTCAGGTTTTTGATAATAATTTTTGAAACCAACTATCCAATGTTCCCTCTAATTCCTTCTTCACTACGGGGGTTATTTATCAAGGTCCGAATTTATCTCAATATCGGCTGCTACAAACTCCGATCTAACCTGCTCGGGTTTTTAACGCTCATTTATTATTACATTTTCCTGAAAATTTGCTTTGCGGGAAATGATCAGATTTTCCAGATTTTTCGTGGATTTACCCCGAAATCTCAGACTTTTTCAGGGTTTTCACCCGAAAGCTCCGAAAACATAGTGCAATTGTCCAAAACCCCCGACACAACCAAGAATTAATGGGACTGTTCCCATTGACTTTTATGCAACCTCGACAGGTTTGAGATGATGTGTTTTTATATTCGGTCTTTTTAGCCCTTGGGGGTTTAATAAATTCAGAAAAATTCATGATTTTTTAAAAGTCAGATTTTATAAAAAAAAAAATCACAAATTTTTCGGATTTCGGGAATTTCGGGTATTCAGAGCTTAGTTAATAACCCCCTATGTGTGCACATTTTCAATATGTGTGTGTATTATTTAAAAACTTTCAGGTCAGTTCAGCAAAAATGCGATACTTTGTGTTTTCAAACAAAATTCTTTGTGCGCAATTATGTATAAGCGTGCAGCTTAGAAGAAACATTGCCCGCAGTGCTTTGCATTTACTCACAGAGCACCGTACCAGTTATTTTTAATTCTTATTATAGTAACACTAATAATAAGTATTATTGCCACTGAATATCGCATTATTTTTAATGATTATATATAAGCAAATTTTGCTCTATAGTAAACTGGGGCCTAAAAGGGGGATACTGTATTTCCTTATTTTTAGTTTGTCAGCTGATCTAATTAAGAGGAACTAAATAATACCAGTGGAACGTACTGTTGGTATTCATAGTTCTTCATTTTAAAGGCCTGGTAATATTGCAGCTTAAAATATAGCAAAATAGTCCATTGTGACCCTGACACGTATTAAGGAAAGTTGTAGCTTGCAGTAATAATAATCACAATTTTAGAGATAAGCCTACCTGCTCTTTAGTGAAAGGACCCTGTAGATGTTTGATTCCATTGTATTCGTTTTCCTCTACTTTACTTACTGATAATAAATTATTTCAAATAAGTTATAAAAAAAAGCATAGCACTCAACCGGGCTTATTAAAATATTAACAAAGATTTATTTAGTGGCAACCCAGAGTTTCAGTCCCCCTATTAACTTATTGTGGTTTGGTGCTCCCTCTCAGCTGCTCCAAAAAGTCCTGCACCTTATTCTACAGAATCTACGGCAACAACTGACAATCCCTAAATATGTGTAAAATATTTGAATGTAAAACTTATATATGATTCGACTTTTCTTCTTAACAAAAGTACAAACAGCAACTCAGTGGACCCCTACATAACAAAATATGATATGAGAAATATTTTCTTGGACAACTATATTACATTTATTTTGTATATAATTTGAGATTAGTGTCTTGCCTATTATTAACCTTCCAGCCAAGTTGTGAGTGTCTGAATACTTATATTTAAATAAGTTTTTTTTAGAAAGAGAAAAGGGATACAAATATCCTTTATCACAAGATAAATCAGATTTTTTTATTTACAGTATCTCTCTCTCTCTCTCTCTTTCTCTCTCTCTATATATATATATATATATCTATACACAGTGTACAGCTCACTAAGCAGTAGCTCTTTTCCCGTATTTTCAGTATATCTGATCCAGCCATATCTAGTACTTCTTGCTCCCAGTATTATATGTGAGTCAGCTGAGCATTAAAACAGATCCTTATGTTGATATGTAGCTATAAAAACAGATAATTAGATGGTCCATTGGTGATTGTACAGTTTTATGACTGATGGATGGTACGTTTGTGAGTAATCGCTTGTCCCAATTAGAGACTGAGTAAATCTAGGAATTGTGTGTTTGGTTATAAGTGCGATGGTTACAGTGTTTTACAAGTACTAGAATGTAGCAATAGCAAGTTGTATTCCTGTACTCTATGGGGAAATATATATATATATATATATATATGTATTAGCTTTTGTTCTAAGGGTACATTCACGTGATATTAGTATCACGTGAATGTACCCTTAGAACAAAAGCTAATACATATATATATATATATATATATATATATATATATATATATATATATATATATATATATTTGAGCGATTTGTACTCACCGGTTCCCTTCTCCTCTTGCCATCCACCTTTTTGAGCTCAGCTTTGAAGGCCTCGGTGCCCCCTGGCTCACTGTCCTTAGCCAACACATCCATCAGATAGCCAATGTAGCTGGTGGCCAGCCTGAGGGTCTTTATTTTGGAGAGTTTGGTATCAGCTGGCACGTTGGGGATGCATTCTCTCAGCTCAGCAAAGGCACTATTGATACTCTCTGTCCTTCTCCTCTCTTTCTTGGGGGGAGCTCCTTTCCTCCTCCCCAACTTTCCCCCCAGGTTCTCCATGCGGCCGGGGGTCTGTGACGGTCCCACCACTGCTCCATACTCTGGACTGTACGGGGGCTGTGCAGGGAAATCAGGTGACACCTCCCCAGGGTTGAGCACCCATCCTTGGAAGTAAGGTCTCTCCTGGTGGCACCTGGATCCAGGCGAGAAGATGAAGGGATCTGGCATCATATGGTGGTGGTGGTAGCTCCCAATCAAGTTCATGGTCTGCACAAGTTTCCACAGCTCCACTAAAAACAACTCAGCTTCTGGCACCTACTCAGTGGGAAGCCATTAGCTCTGGCATCAGAACATCCTCAGATACTCTGCAAACACTCCTCAGGGAAGCAAACAAGCACCGCAATGATCTAGTCCAGTATCCAGCTGATTACAAGCCAAGATATGTAGATACAGACTTACACAGGATGGGGGGAAATCTGCTGTAAAACAACAGGCTTCATCCAGGTTCAGTCTGTGCTGCTCTGGGCTGTTTAACCCTTCTGTACCCTATAGAGCACTTAATATAGATCTCTGGCTCTGATGTAACTCAGCTAGGAGAGCCAATCAGGGGTAGGAAAGGGCTGGCCCAAATAAACAGACCTAATTACCTGCCTCTCTCATTGCCCCTTGCTTTAAGAGGGTTAGTTTTTTTTTTAAACAAAGAAAAATATATATTTCTTAAAGGTAAACAAATTTACCTTATTTCTGTTTACAAAGGGAAGGTGTAATAGGAGTCGGTAAAAGAAACCCTTTGATTTGTTGCAAGACACACACACACACATATATATATATATATATATATATATATATATATATATATATATATATATATATATATACACATTAGGGATGCACCGAATCCAGGATTCGGTTCGGGATTCGGCCAGGATTCGGCCTTTTTCAGCAGGATTCGGATTCGGCCGAATCCTTCTGCCCGGCCGAACCGAATCCGAATCCTAATTTGCATATGCAAATTAGGGACGGGAGGGCAATCACGTGACTTTTTGTCACAAAACAAGGAAGTAAAAAATGTTTTCCCCTTCCAACCCCTAATTTGCATATGCAAATTAGGGTTCGGATTCGGTTCGGTATTCGGCCGAATCTTTCATGAAGGATTCGGGGGTTCGGCCGAATCTAAAATAGTGGATTCGGTGCATCCCTAATACACATATTTTTTTGCTTAGTTTAAAATATTGGATTATTTTCATGTATACCACACACACACACACACACATTATTCAAAAAGACCAGCAACACCAGGATTTCAGTGAAAAGAGCAAAATGTTGTATTTATAATGATAAAAAAAAAAAATATATATATGTATATGCTCGGGACCTGGGATTTTCTGGATAACGAATCTTTCCATAATTTGGATCTTCACATCTTAAATCCACTAGAAAATCTTGTAAACATTAAATAAAACCAATAGGCTAGTTCTGCTTCCAATAATGATTAATTATATCTTAGATGGGATCATGTACAAGCTATATTATTATTATTATTATTATTACAGAGAAAAATTTGGATTATTTGATTATACAGGCATGGGAACTTTTATCCAGAATGCTCGGGACCTGGGGTTTTCCGGATAACGGATCTTTACGTAATTTGGGTCTTCATGCCTTAAGTCTACTAGAAATTCATTTAAACATTAAATAAACCCAATAGGCTGGTTTTGCTTCCAATAAGGATTAATTATATCTTAGTTGGGATCAAGTACAAGCTACTGTTTTATTATTACAGAGAAAAAGGAAATCATTTGTATAAAATGGAGCCTATGGGAGACAGCCATTCCGTAATTTGGAGCTTTCTGGATATCGGGTTTCCGGATAAGGGATCCTATACCTGTAATGGAGTCAGGGAGACAGCATTTCTGTAATTCAGAGCTTTCTGAATATTTGGTTTCCGGATAATGGATCCCACACCTGTGTGTGTGTGTATATATATATATATATATATATATATATATATATATATTTATATAGTGTGAATACTAGACGAAAATGACAAGTTATAATTATATATATATTCACATTTAATATCTCCAGTATAAAATAGTTTCCAAATACCCCTTCTCTAACACATATACACACATAGGCACGTCACTGCTCTGTTTGCGCTAAAAGAGCCAATTTAAAAGAGCATTCACAAATTATTTTTACCTTGAATCTTCTCTGCATCTGAATTGTCAGAACTTATGTATAAACTGCAAAATATGTTTCTGTATTTTTTTTCCCCTCATTTTTTTTATTCTCAGTAATCCCGTTATTGTCAGTGTTTCCATAACACAATGTATGCAAATTTACATGATCTATAAAATTAGTGGATTATTTATGTCAATAACATATTGTTCATGTGTTTATGAGGAGTAGAAGTGGCATTTAAGTAACATATGATCATTTTACAAGATTATACACAGGAGAGGGTAATAAAAGAAATCTTTTGGGGACCAGTTCCCTGTATGCAGAGTTATTTACATTTATGTATGTAGAAACATTTAAAGACAGATCTGAAATATAAATCTCAATATATATTATAGCGCCCACAATATCAGTAGCAGCAGTCAGACAAAGCAGGCTTCATGGCTACAGCAATTCTTTCTTCTTTCTATATCCTTTTTCACACCAAATATCTATTTTTACACAATAGATATTATATTTGAGAGTGCATTGTAGGTTTTAAGAAATATTTTTTACCTATTGTACATATACAGAAAGAGAGAATGTGTATTTTTTGTTTGCTTGTAAATACTACTATCTTGTGCAGTTATTACCGCTAACTGGAAAAAATGCATTTCTTTATTGCGAATGATTTGAATATTTATTTATATAATTTTGATGCAGTTAGACGTTCTTGTTGTTAACAGGATTATAAAATAAAATATCCTTATTTCCCTTGACTACACTAAGGGAGTTATTTATCAAGGTCTGAATTTATCTCAGTATCGGCTGCTACAAACGCAGATCTAACCCGATCGGGTTTTTAACACTTATTTATTATAAAATTTTCCCAAAAATTGCTTTGTGGGAAAAGCTCATATTTTCACGATTTTTCCGTGAATTTTCCCTGAAATCTACGAATTTTTCGGAGTTTTCACACGAAAGCTCCGAAAACATAGTGAAATTGCCCGAAACCCCCGACACAACCAAAAATCAATGGAACTGTTCCTATTGACTTTTATGCAACCTCGACAGGTTTGAGATGCCGTGGTTTTATATCTGGCCTTTTTAGCCCTCGGGGTTTAATAAATTCAGTATAATTCGTGATTTTTTTAAAAGTCCGATTTTATAAAAAAAATCATTAATTTTTTGGATTTCAGGGAATTTCGGATATTCGGAGCTTAGTAAATAACCCCCTTAGTCTGCCTTGCATACACCCATTGCTCCCATGGTAAGGACTTTCAATTGGGCACCTTAAATCTTTCCCTTTTAGCCCCAGAATAAAAATAATATTTAGAAGTTCTTGTCAGATCTCGTTCTTACATGGTATAAATTGTCTTATTTTCCACTTGTGACTCCTGCTCTGATCTACAGTATTATGCCCTGTAAGCTTGCAGCTATTACCCATTGCTATTAAATGACAGGTCTCCTCTAGGACACTAAAACCAACCCAAAGAAACTGTTAGAATTAATTCTATTTGTATAAATAAATGTAATACTATAAGTCATGTAAATTCTACACTATTTGTAGAACAATGTATGGACTTGTGATAACAAATGGATCAGACTGAATCCAAGAACCCTTCCCTGATACTCATTCCAGTACAATAAAAGGCACCACTATTCCTTATAATTATTATGCATTAATTGCCAAACAGCAACTGTAGCACCCTCCCTGCTATGGATAATCAATAATTCAATATATAATCATTTATACAGTATGTATTATATATGTCAGGAAAAGAAAATTGATTTATTCTTTTGATTCATATAATACAAATAGGAAAGAAGGTAATAGATAGGGATGGGGGAATTTTTTCATCTTGTTTCGCCGTGGAAATTACGCCCATATACTTGGATGGTTGTGCGTCCAAAAAAAAGAGACGTGCATCAAAAATAATCTCTCCGGGCATCAAACATTTTTTGATGCCCATAAACTTTAATGGGCGTTGGCAAATTTTTTGCCAAATGAAAAGGGTCAATTTCACCCATCCCTAGTAATAGGTAATTAGGAAGGTGACTGTAAATTAGTATAAAGGTAATCATTAAGGGGATTATTTATCAAAGTCCGAATTTATCTCAATAATTTCTGAAAAAAACTCAGACCAAATTCGCACGGGTTTTTTGGGCTTATCTATTAATACACGTTCCCGAAAATTTTGTTTGCAGAAAAATATCCCAAAAAATCATAAAAAATCTGATTTTCACCCGAAAATTGTGCCTGAAAACTCAGAAAACTTCGGGGTATTGCCAAAAACCCAGCGCACATCAAAAAAATCATTGGGACTTCTCCCATTGACTTATATGCAACCTCGACAGGTTTGAGTTTCTGACTTTTCCCATCCTAGGAGTTTAATAAATTCCAAAAAATTCGTGATTTTTTTAAAAGTCTGATTTTAGGGAAAAAAAATCACGAGATTTTTGCATTCAAAGTTTAGAAAATAACCCCCTAAAATTTAAAATACATTTATATATTGCACTTAATTCACAGGGTGTCTCAGAAATATTTTTTAATTCCTCAAAACACATTTAATTGCAGATAAGATATAAAGCCTCTGTGCTCTGGCTCTCTGCCGGGGTTATGTCTCAGCAGATCTGCTATACTTGTCATTGTACAGTATCATATGCCTTGTCTGCTCATAAGTGTTTTACTAAATCTCAATACAAGCTGTTTCATGCTGCCCCCATAAATAGGGTGATGGGAATACATACAGACACACGTGCACAGACAATGTAAGTGGGGGTGTATCAGATCCAGCACACAAGCACAGCACCTTTTTCACACAAACACATTCCACTAAAAAACACTGATTGGAAATGCACCAGATGCCCAGTACAGTGCTATAATTTGCACATATATCTGGGAACTTATCAGCCTTCTTCTCTTCCACAGAAATGAAAGGAGCACCAGGGACAAGGCAAAGTCAATAGTAAACAAGTGATAAGATAACCCTGAAGATCAGACAGAAAGATCCTTTATTTTTTGCTCCCTGTGACCAGAAGTGCGCAGACCTGGTTGTTCCTTCATATCTATCTCCCCACTTGGCTTCAATGTGAGCAAGTAACCGTCTGGCATATGCAGAGTTTGGGCTTTAGTACACGGGAAGATTCGGGGAGATTTAGTCACCTGGCAACAATCTCCCCGAACTGCCTTCCGTCTGCTAAAATCAAAAATCGTCTGCGGCAACGCATTCGCTGTGCTTTGATTTGGGAAATCATAGCACCGCGAGTGCATTGCCGCAGGCTATTTTTCATTTTAACAGGCGGAAGGCAGTTCAGGGAGATTGTCGCCCCGAAGAAGAGGCGATTAGTTGCCAGGCGACTAAATCTCCCCGAATCTGCCCATTTGCTAAAGCCCTTAGGGCAGAGACACTCGCTGCTATTTCAGGAGATTAGTCCCCCAGCGAAAAATCGCTTCTTCTTCGGGCGCCTAATCTCTCCGAACTACCTTCCCGCCGGCTAGGTTGTAAATCAACGGTGTGATGGCATTCAGATCGATTCGTTTTCTTGAAGATGCCCGAAGTTGCCTCACAAAGAAACTTCGGGCGACTTTGTTAAGCCGAAGTGATTCAATTGCCACCCCGCCGGCAATTTACATTCCATCAGGCGAGAAGGCAGTTGGGGGAGATTAGTAGCCTGAAGACTAATCTCCCAAAATAGCAGCATGTGTCCCTGCACTTAAGCAAATGTCCCTATTTGATATTGAGTTTACAAGTATTCAGTGCTCCACAAACCTTGAAGAGGTGTTACTGCAGATACTGGGGGGCATGAACTATTGTTTCATTGAAAATGTCTTGTTCCCAGAATTTAGGGTCACAATAACCAGTCATTCCACTGCTGGAAAATTCATGTTCACATTGGAGACACTCGTATCACCCAGTAAATAGATCTCGGTATAAAAAGTTGATGCCAGCAGTGTATTTAGACTTTCTCCCCTGCTGCTTCTGTTCAGGGCTGCTTTAAGGCATAAATGGCATTATGAACAGCAATCAGCATGGTTTTATGAAGGAAAGGTCATGTCAGACTAATTTGATTGCTTTTTATAATGAGGTAAGTAAGATGCTGGACAGTGGGGGGGGGCAGTAGATGTGATCTATTTGGATTTTGCCAAAGCGTTTGATACCATGCCCCACAAACAACTGCTTTCTAAACTGAGGTCTGTTGGGCTTACTGAAGTCATTTGCACAAGGATAGGAAACAGAGGGTGGTTGTTAATGGGACATTCTCTACTTGGAGTAAGGTTCTTAATGGGGTCCCTCAGGGCTCATTATTGGGTCCACTTTTATTTAATTTGTTCAATAATGACTTAGGGGAGGGTATTGTAAGTAATGTATCATTGTTTACAGATAACACAGCCCAATTAATTCCATCCAGGATGTGGCATCCTTGCAACACGACCTTACCAAACTGGCAATCTGGGCAGTTAAGTGGCAAATGAGATTCAATGTTGATAAATGTAAAGTCATGCACCTGGGATGTAAAAATATCCACTTATACCCTTAATGGGACTGCACTAGGCAAATCCATTATGGAAAAGGACCTTGGAGTCCTTGTAGATAATAAACTTGGCTGTAGCAATTAATGCCAGTCAGCAGCATCAAGGGCAAATAGGGTCTTGAGCTGTATTGAAAGGGGCATAGCAGGGCCAGAACTAGGGGTAGGCAGAGTAGGCACGTGCCTGGGGCACAAAGCTGGTGGGGTGCCAGGCACGTACCTGCTCTTTCGCCTACCCCATGTCCGGTCCCGTCTCTCCCCGACTGCTGCTGGTACCTTACACGTTACTGCGTCTCTGCGCATGTGCGCACCCCATTTCACGCTTGTGCGCTGGATGGAAGTTTCGCACATGCGCAGTCGAGCGAGCACTGAGCCGGCACCGTGGCCCACCTGGTTGCCTAGGGCGCCTGGCCGGGTTGGCCTGGTTCTGGGGCATAGAAGTGGTCATTCTCCCACTGTATAGAGCACTGGTAAGGCCCCATCTAGAATATAACGTACAGTTTTTGTCTCCATCACTCAAACAGGACATTACTGAATTAGAGAAGGTACAGAGAAGGGCAACTAAGCTGGTAAAAGGTAAAAGGAAAATCTTAGCTATGAGAAAAGACTGGCCAAATTGGGGTTGTTCACGCTGGAGAAGAGACGCTTATGGGGTGATATGATAACTGTGTATAAATATATAAGGGGATCATATAATAATCTCTCTAAGGCTTTATTTACCAGTAGGTCTTTCCAGCAAGGTCACCCATTCCGATTAGAAGGAGGTTCCTCCTAAATATTCTGAAGGATTTTTTATAATGAGAGCTCATAGTACAAGTTGATCCAGGGACTGGTCCGATTGCCATTTTGGAGTCAGGAAGGAATTTTTTCCCCTCTAAGGCAAGTTAGAGAGGCTTCAGTTGAGGTTTTTTGCCTTCCTCTGGATCAACTTTAGGAAAATAGTTAAAAGGTTGAACTTGATGGACGTGTCTTTTTTCAACCTAACTTACTATGTTACTATGTTAAGGCCTTGGTGGGCCCTGGGCAAAGAGCTACCTGGTGGGCCCCTACTACAACCCTGGAGTGCATAGGGGGCAAACATTTTTTGTGAAACTATGCCCACTTTTGGCCACACCCCCAAATACCACACCCATTTAACAAAACATAATTCAGTCATGCCAGTATTAAATGAATAATCAGAATATTAAGCACAGAAAATGTAAGTGGATTGGGGAGGGAGCCCTGACACACCAGCACCAAGTACCAATTTAGAAAAAAAAAATGCCAAAAATAATTTGTGAAAAACTGTAAAAAAATAAATAAATACATTTACAGATCAGCAGAGGGCAATGGGCAGATCCCCACTTTGCCCGCTTATTAAAGCAGCCCTGCTTGCGATGCAGCTGAAGATGGGGAGATTTCTTTAAAGCTATAGAGGAAGCAGACCCCATGGTTGGGGGCCCCTGTAGCTGGGGTCCCCCTGTGACTATAGGATCTGCTTCCTTTATAGTTACAATGTTACAACACTGGTGGATGAGTCTCTATAATAAGGAGTTCATATTAATGTGCTAATAAGCCAGTCAGTTCATTGGGAGTCAGTGGCATTTGCCCTAAGTTGAACCCGATGCACCTTCTTGTCCTGTCACCCCGCTCTGCGTTGTCATTGATTGATATGCAAGTGACATACGTTTCTACAAATTACACGTTATTATGTAATTTGGAAACATTTTGGGGTCCAATGCTCTTGCTATGGGGCCCAATAACTAGTTATTCCAGAAAAGAGTAAGGAAGAGTAGGAAACGCTCATATAATTCAGTAAATAGACCCCAATTTAAAAGGTGGATGTTACGCTGTAATAGGCAGTTCATATAAATAACTAAAATGATTAATGTGTAGCTACGAATCAGTCAGTTTGTTGGGGGTCAGATGCATTTACGTTACTTTTTTTAATTCATTGGTGGTTAGTGGAGTCTGCCCGGACAAGCTTCTCTGCATTATGATTGCATGATACCTAAGTTACTTACGCTTTTGCATAACTTACGTAAATTTCTAGGCAGGAAAGGGCAATCAAGTAAATGTAAGTCGCCCAGCTGGACCAATGTGCTCTCTTACCTCCTTGCACTCCGGCCAGCAGGTGCGTTGTTGCGTGTGCGGTTCCACATTTTGAAGCAGACGCCGGCATCTTTGTTGTGGGCTATGGTATATTTTGCCCTTACTTCCTATTTCCTGTCCTTTTGGTGGCAAATCTGGCTATTTAAACCTGTTCACTCATTCATTCATTGCCCAAGCTCTGGTTATCTCAGATCCTGCTCAAGCTCTACAGTGTTATTTGTTCCTGGTTTTGGACCTTGGCCTGCCTTTTGACCTTGAAACTTGCTGCCTGTCCAGACCTCTATCTGTTTTTGACTCCTCTTCGCTTAATCCTTGCCTGTACCTCGCTTTTGGGATTTCTGCAATCCAAAGTTGGTTGGTTCCCAGCTAGAACCGCAGCAAAAAGTTCCGGGGCCCCAAAATGGCATTGGTGAATTCCAGAACTATTATGTTTTGGGTAGTCGAGGATGAGTAGCGTGACATTTGCAGGCCATTTGTATAAACACCACAAGGACTAGCTGGGAAGAGTCAGATTTACACCAGCAACCTAACCTTAGGTTCCGGCCTAAACAAGTTTGTTACAGTAACTTTCAAACTGTGGCCAGGCCCCCCTTTGCATGAAGATTTCTCTGGGCCCAGGACTATAGTCCACCCTGACAGTGGTTGTCTTGGGGATAATAATCTCTGGGAAGGGAGTGTGACTGTGGGATAGCAGGTATAGTAGGGAGAGATGGTGCCTATAGTAGCAGTGGATAATAGTCTCTGGGAAGGGAGTGTGACTGTGGGATAGCAGGTATAGTAGGGAGAGATGGTGTCTATAGTAACAGTGGATAATAGTCTCTGGGAAGGGAGTGTGACTGTGGGATAGCAGGTATAGTAGGGAGAGATGGTGCCTGTAGTAACAGTGGGATAATAGTCTCTGGGAAGGGAGTGTGACTGTGGGATAGCAGGTAAAAATCACATGGATTGTTTTTCTTGTTACCTGTTGCTCTTTTACCTGTTCATATATAAAATAAGACATTGTACTTAGGACTTGGCAACAAGAGAGCCTTTTGTTTTGTTTTAATTCTAGTGCTGCCCCAGCCACCGTACAGTGAAATGTCCACTCCAACTTGCTGATTGGTTAATGCAGTGCAGTATAGTCCATTGTGGAATGGAGGGGTAACCACTGTTGCTTAGCTCTGCCACCAGAGTTAGTTGAGTGGTGGGCTGGGGATGAAGTTAGGTATGGGCCTGCCTGTTGTTCTTTCTAGGTTATCAATTTTTTTCAAAAGCAGTGCTCCTCAATATATATATATATATATATATATATATATATATATATATATATACTCACATTGTATTATCTGCAGGTGACTAGATTATTACATTTGCCTTTTGCCCTGCTGCTATGATTTAAATTTTAAATATTTACTGAAAACCCATACAGAAATATATTAAAGCCTTCTTAAGATGAAGAAACTGCAATTTTCACTCGAGACCCTTGAGTGACTAATATTTATTTAAGTTATGTTAAGATCTAAGTCTATGTGTATACAGTATCTGCTGCATGAATGCAAATACATTAATTCTTTATCTGACCTTCCTCGAGGTGACAGTGATTGCCTTTAGAATATCGGCTTAACACAGATATGATAATGTCAAATTTGTGTGTAAATATTTTCCATCTATATATTATTAACATGTATTTATATAGCGCCAACATATTGCGTAGCACTGTGTATTTATTTTAAAGCCAAATAAGTAGAATCTATTCTATGTAGATTCATATGATTTGTTGTTTTTGACACTACATTGGGTAATTACAATGTATCCCACAGCTGGGGGCTAATTCACACCAGGGCACAATGTCTGCAGAACATGTTGGTTGGTTGGTTGGTTAAGTGGCTTGAGATGAAACAGACTTGACTGTAGGCTTGTAGTAGGGTCATTAGGCTGTAAGTGCTGCTGAGGTAGGAGCTAATAATGGGGCCTTCTATGAAGAACACGCTGCTGCTATATATAGTGAGTAAAGTACCCCCTCTTGTAAATTATAAGGCTATTATAAGTTACCGAGGAACTATTCATGGCTTTTGTGTGTTATATCTATTTACAGGATATACAGTATATGCAGTGATAATAATCATATCTAATTAAACGAGAGGTCCTCCTGGGACTGACTCAAGGAAAACTTTGATTTTTTTATATGTATTTTTGCACAAAAAGGAGGAAAAATATTAATTGATGAATGAAAGTGTTTATTAAGCCAACATTTCGGTTCCACACAGGAAACTTTCTCAAGGACAACGTTGGCTTAATAAACCTACACTTTCATTCATCAATTGATATTTTTCCTCCTTTTTGTGCAAAAATACATATAAAAAAATCAAAGTTTTCCTTGAGTCAGTCCCAGGGGGACCTCTCGTTTAATTAGATATGATTATTATCACTGCATATACTGTATATATATATACTGTATATATATATATATAGGTGTTTTATACCCTTCCCAAAATTCATAAGGATCAACAGTTCCCCCCAGGACGCCCCATAGTGGCGGGGGTAAACTCAGTATTGGCCCCATTAGCTATATTTCTGGATAAGGTCTTGGCTCCCTTTGTACCGTTGGGTAAATCGTATGTCAAGGATACTTCACATTTTTTGCGTGCTTTACAGAATATAGATCTAGGAGAGGGGGAGGTTATATTGGCTGCCTTCGATGTATGTAGCCTATATACATCAATACCTCATGATCTGGGAATGGAGGCCATATAGGCTACACTAGAGGCTTCTGAATATGATGAGAGGCAGAAAAAGTTTTTTATGGAACTATTAGCACTAATACTACATAAGAACTATTTCCTGTTTCAGGACACCTTTTTTCTCCAATTACAGGGTACCGCGATGGGATCGAACGTCGCCCCTACCTACGCCAACTTGTTTATGAGTCAATTTGAGAACCATTATGTATATACACATGACCTGTATGACAAACATTGCATAAAGTGGTGGCGTTTTATCGATGACCTGATGGTCATCTGGAGGGGTGACGTTCAATCCCTGCTGGTATTTAAAACATATCTTGATAATTGTGTTTCCACCATCAAATTTACATTAGTACATAGTCGTGAAATGGTGGTATTTTTAGATACCAAAGTCTATCGTAAGGGAACACAACTATGCACTGATCTTTTTGTGAAGTCTACGGATCACAATAACTTATTAAGATATGAGAGCGCACATCCAAGGGCTAATATTTCTTCTCTCCCCAGATCCCAGTTGCTAAGGGTAAGGCGCATAGTAACAGAGGAAGAAAAGTTAGACATACGCCTGGAGGAAATGACTACTAAATTTGAACAGAGGGGTTACCCTGATGAAATATTGAAGAGAGAAGTATGCAGAGTGAGGGACCTAGATCGGCATTCTAGTATCCAAGAAAAGCCACAGAGAACAGAGAGACAAACCAGAATTCCGTTTGTACATACATATCATCCCTGTGCACGTAAAGTTCACCAGATTATATATAAACATTGGCCACTTTTATGTAAGGCTTATCCAGGGATTAGAGAGTTTGAGGAACCTCCATTGCTATCTTACAAACGGCCACAAAACTTGAGGGATAGACTGGTGAAAGCCGATTTAGGTACCTCACGTATTACCCCGCAGAGAATGTTAGCCCCACTTAAGGATGGTATGTATCCATGTGGGAGATGTAACCAATGTTCGAGCGTCATACGCACTAATGTCTTCACACACCCACATTCAGGAAAGCAATTCGATATCCGTGGTCACTACACATGTGACTCAGGATACGTGATATACATGATCAAGTGTCCGTGTGGGCTGGCATACATAGGGGAAACGATACAACCGATCAGAGACCGAATAAGTCAACATAAATCTACGATTAGGAAGGAAGTGGTTAAATTACCAGTTCCAGCTCATTTCAAATTGGCGAGACATACTGCTGCATCCCTCAGATTTCTTGTACTGGAGTCTGTTGCCCCCCCATGACAGGGGGGCAACAGACTCCTACAACTCCAAAAGAAAGAGAAATTTTGGATCCATACATTACAGACGCTGCATCCAAAAGGGCTTAACAAAGATAATGATCTTTATGCATTTATTTAAATGGTGTATGAGTAAGACAGGATTGAACTATGAGAATTAGACACACTGTGCATAATGACTGAAATTATGTGACACATATGTGATATTGATATAATGCAATTGGAGTGAAACTATTGTGCTACTATTTATGTGTGTTAAACAGTTAATACCATGTAAGAAGTAGGTGTGTCTAATGTTATGGGACAGGTTAAATAGGATATGATGTCATTGTGAGAAATAATGCTTGACAAAGGGGCGGGAGCTCCGAAACGTTGCATGTTTGCATGACTACTTGTATACTGGTAAAATACAAATTTTTCATTTACCTTGAATTGGTCTGGACTTTTTTGTTATATATATGATTTGTCCATGCAAATGGACTAAGTCGCGGACGGGTTGAGTGCTCCACTCTATTTTTGTACAAATATATATATATATATATATATATACACAACCTAGAGAACTATATGAACTAGAGCCGAAACGTTGAGAATAAATTTTGTTGTTTTTTGACACTATATAAAGCCCTGGGTGGTGCGGTTTTTTCTATACTAATATTAATATGATTATCTAAACCAGCACACAGGCATCGGAGCTTTATTCACTGAGTGCTCCGGTATCAAGTTTACTTGGAGCGCCATTTCTGGCTTTTAGACTATGGGGGAGCACTATCTTTTTGGACACTGTATTCACATCACTGATGACGTCACACAAGCCTTTTTGGCGCCATTTCTGGCTTTTAAACTATGGGGGAGCACTATCTTTTGTAATGTCTTGAGAAAGGCCCAGAACAGGACTGAAATGTTGACAATATATTTTCTTTTCTAAACTGCATTATGAAGTCCTGGAGTGCGTTAATATTGGGGAACTACTACAATATATTTGATAGCACCCACGCATGAAGAGAACGCTTGACTGGAGTGCATCACAGCTGGAACTTTATGTGTGTATATATATATATATATATATATATATATATATATATATATATATATATATATATATGTCCAAAAGGATTCCATATATCAATTGCGGAACATCTTTATATATATATATATATATATATATATATATATATATATATATATATATATATATATATATATATATATATATACGCAATCCTGATGGCTACCGTCACTCTCGACGGAGTCCTCTGCCTGGGTGCAGAAACATCATAATTCTCAATCCATGTCCAAAAGGATCCCCGCTCACAAGGCTTATGAAATAAAATTAATCTTTATTTTCAGAACTTAAACCTGACGTTTCGGCCCAACCATAGGCCTTTTCTCAAACTTTGGCTGCATGAGGGAAATACCATAAAGCTGACTTCACAGTCTCTGGGCCCTACAACTGTGCTCTATGCTGCATCGGACTCGGCGACGGGACACTGGGAAAAAACCTTGCTTGCCAGGTCTGCTCCGCTTGCCCCTCATGCCCCACCCACTTTCCCTGCCCTATCCGCCCACTTGCTCCACCCACAAATGAGCGTGAAGTAGGTACGCGGGATGAGGGAGGCGATAGAGGGCAGGGGGGGGGGTTCGCTGGGAAGGGAGGCCTGCGACTTGGGCCCTTGGGGTGTGGGGGCCCTGATGTGACAGTCCCCGTGGGCCCTGACCCCCCAGTCTGACCCTGGCTATGGGGTAGTTACACCATTGTTACTTTGACAAAGGCTATAAATGAATTCAAAAGCTTATACGCCTCGTAAGTGCTGATGTTCTTTGCATAATTGTAACCATTGTCATAACTAGATGTTACTGGGCTCCACGGCAAAATAAATTTAGGACCCCAAAACTTTGATGAGTTGACCTGTTCTACCAGACTATAATTACATAAAGGACATTAAATAGGGGTCTATTTGTTACTCTACTCTCCTGACCCCCCACCTCCACCCCATGACAGAAGCCCTCATAAGTAGTGATGGCCGAATAAATTAGTTGTGAATTTCCACGTTTCGCTGCAAGTGAATTCATTCACTTTCAAAAACAATTGCCACATGTCTAAATTGACCCACGCATAAAAATTGTTGTGTGTCAAAATTCTTTGGACACCCATTGAATGCATTTGGACCAAATAGTCGCGCGTATAAAAATTGACGCTCACCTCAAAATTATTTTGACACCCATTGACTTCAATTTTTCACCGGCACAGAATCACTAATCCTGAGTTGGGTCCCACATGTTTGTAGCATGTACCATCAAAAACTGGGCAAAACAAATGCCAGGAAAATGGGGTTTGAGGGCAACACATGGGGTTTGAGGGTAAAGCATCTGTATCCCGTTACATAAATTGATAATTTTGCTAAGAATCAGAGCCCTAGAGGTTGACTACCAATTTCTACCATGAAGTGCCGACCACTCTTTAAAACTTATTCATCAAAGATAAAAATTGTGAATTTTAGAGTTTTTTTTTTAAATTTGAATAAATGTGAAATTTTGTCAAACTTGAATGTGTGCCTATTTATTAAAAAAAATAATTTAAATACATTTAAATACTTGATTGCATAAAACATTGAATTTGTAATTTGTAATTTTCCATAGGTCTACAACTCTCCAAAAACTTAAATTGAATAAAAAAAAGTGCTGATATTTTGCCAAGGACAACTCCTATTGACAGTTACATGAACTCTCCAACTGAATGCTGAATTTTTAAATATTCTAAAAATTCTAGTTTTTTTCTATTTTGATTTTGTGAGTTACAGCTCACACACAAACTTGCATCGCAGTAAAAAATTCCAATTCACGCATTAATAAATCATCCTCTAGGTGTAAAGAACAGCTTTAAAAGTAAGTGAACCTGTGGCAATTCTAATTCCTCCTGCTTTCCCGTTCTATTATTCTATTATCTATCTGTCTGTCTATCTATATATCATCTATCTATCTATCTATCTATCTATCTATCTATCTATCTGTCTATCTATCTATCTATCTATCTATCTATCTATCTATCTATCTAGGCAGTTTTTAAGTTTACTTTTCAGATATTTCAATCCATAGTACTTGATCTGTAGTGAAAAAAATATATTATACTTCAGTGTGCCATGGTACACTAAACTTTACTGTAGAAGTGAGTCCTGCTATTTCTGGCTTACATATATATCTATATGTCATTATATAAGAAAAGTAAAGTAATAAGGATAATATCAAATACAATTTTATCCCCAACTCCTTTTTTTAATTAAAAGGAAACTTTAACATGCTTATTCATTTTGCTTTTAAATAACATAATTTGTGCTTCCATGCCCTTTTTTCTCAACCAGAATATCTAAGCAGTCTTTATAGCAGCCAGATAGAAGTATGCACACTGCTTTAGAATGAATAGGCGCGGACTGTTACCGAGAGAAGAAATGAAAAGCAAGAAATAACGTGTTGCACTAGGCAAGGTACAGAAGTGCACAACATTACATTCACATTTACACTCGCTCATTACCGGTGTGTTTGTGGCATTAACACAAAGTGTTAAGTTAAAGTGTGCGCTGCAGGGAGAGGAATGGATGTAAACACACTCTTTTCACTGGAGGTGTTCCTTTTGGCTTGTGTGCTGCTAGCCATTAAATCTCCTTTCATCTGATTAATCTTGGAATTGAGACTGCATATGGTTTCTCCTTCAGTTGCCTTCCAACCCCTGTATTAATCATTCACTATAACAGCCCATTAATGTCTCCAAACTTTTTAAAGATGACAAATTTGATTTGACTGATTTCAGTCAGCGTTAAGGGACAGTCCCAGGGGTTTCGGTGGCCACTTAAATGCCTTAGTATTTCCCATACTTATTTGTTACAATCTGGCTTAAGGGGCGGCAAGTCAGTGTTTTAACTCTTTTTTGGCAAACACCATTGACTTATTTTGGCTACAGTTCACTAACCCTTCACGTGGCAGATAACATTCAGACTAATTTGTGCATAAAGTGAATAAAGTGCAGAGAAAAAAATGTGGCTAAATTCCAGACTGTTTGAAAAAAAAAAAAGATTCTGATTAATCTAAATCCTTAGCATTGAGCCGAATTGATCCTAAAGCCATGGAGTCTTATTTATAAGCTGGGGAAATGGGAAAGCAGGAAATACAGTTACTTATTAATAAAGCAATAGAAACTTTTCAGTTGCTGTCGATGGAAAGTAAAATAGTTTCAGATATTTTAATAGAAATTCTATCAAAATAGTATTTTTTTAGCAAATACTGTTTTGTTGGTAGATTCAGAGAATATAATTTTGTGAAAACTTAGTGAAATGTTCTGTTTGTAAAATTTGATTTACATAAATAATTGATGTAAGTGCCCCCAAATTGCCCCAAATTTAAATAGGACAACTTAAAGGACAACTGAAAATGGATTTATTTGTCCTAAATGTGTTCAGATTTAAATATAAAGTTCAGGTTTTGATTTCACTAAATAGTAATTAAAATACTAATATTGTCCCCAAAAAGTCCCCTTTTGATTATTTATAAAAAAGGATCTATAATTTATAATATACTGTATATAAGTGACTTTATGGACAACTAAAATGTTCTCAAATGTGTTTAATTAGAGTTTTGCTCTAATTTGTAGTTTGCTATTAGATCAAACTTTGCACTTGGTTGATCCAAATCTAGATCAGGCGCAGCCCAACTAAAATAATTATATTCATGTATCAACATAATAAATATGAAGACCAATGAACTCCTTAAATAGGGAACATGGCGTTTAATGACAGAATAATTATATTGTAATTCAGAGATTCAGCGCATTCCCTGCTTCAAAAGCGTCTTTTACACCTTAAGGGCAGAGACATACGAGAAAATTTGGGGAGATTAGGTTGCCCCGTGACAAATCGCCTCTTCTTCAGGTCAACTAATCTCCCTGAACTGCCTCCCCATCGGCTAGAATCTAAATCACCGGCGAGATGGCACTCGGAGCACTTATTTTTCCGAAGTTGCCTTGAAACTTCGGGCGAATTGGGAAAACTGAAGCACCCCGAGTGCCATCCTGCCGGCATATTTAGATTCTAGCTGGCTAGGAGGCAGTTCAGGGACATTAGTCGCCCGAAGAAGAGGCGATTTGTCGTCTGTCTCTGCCCTAAACCTTTAAGTTATTTTTCCTCCTTGTAATTCAGACTAAAGTGATAAGTAAATCCCTAGATAATTGTTTTAGTCATTAAATGTTTTTTTACAGCCCGATAAAAACGGAACATCTAATTTACCAGCGAAGGGGTTAAAGTGGATATAATAGCAGACCTTACATTTGTTCTTCATTATTTAAGCCTTCCAAATAGTCTAAGCTCTCGACTGCTTGTACTAGCCATAAAACTTTGGATACAACTCCCCCCCTCACTTCCACCACCCTCGGCCCCTGGAAGCACACCCATTCCCTGCCGAAAATAAGCTTCTCCTCTCATGCTCCCTGAGATGGTTTTCATCAAAGAACTTGGCTGGCTGGCCAGCTGGTTGAGATGGTGGTTTTGATCACTGAATGGAGACCAAGCAGCAGCAGCAGCACAAATGTGGGATATATAATGAGAACAGGGAAATTGAATATATTCATAGAATTTATGCTCACAGGCAGTGCCATATTAATATTATTTTCTAGGTGTTATTACGTGTCCTTTGGGCTGAAACAGTGGGAGATAAGCCTAGACATAAACATTCTGCTAGCCCCTATGTGGAGGAATGTATTTTCTGATACCCATGGGACTGTTTTTACTTAGTTTCTGCTACATCAATAGCAGGGGTCCTGGCTTCCTTTTCTGTAGGAATTCTAAAGATGCAGGAAGATCCAATCTGTAGTGAAATGTGACACATGAATCAAATACCTAGTTCTGGGCCAAAGCAGTCCGGCTTGCCAGGCAACCTAGCCGGCCAACGTGGCCGCTGTCTGCTCAGTGCACATGCATGCACACATTGACTAGAGGGGGTGGAGACAGAGGGATCCGGCAGTAGTGGGGACAAGGTCTGAGACTAGAGGTAGGCAGGTCGAGACTGAGAATTAAAATAGGCCCTGGCATTTCAGGTACACAGAGGCCTAATCAGCCCATATAGAAGCCCGAACAGGCCCCACCAGCCCACTAAATACTGACTTTCTATGGGACCTTATAGCAACCCTCTGGCATTTGCCAGAGCCCACAGATTGCCAGTCCGGGCCTTCAGGTAGGCAACAAAAGAGGTAAGTGTCAGAACCCCCCCCACACACACACACTGTTGCGCTCTAGGCATGTGACTCTTCTGCTTACCCCTAATTAGCCTTCAATAGAAATGCTCAACTGCATTTAGAGAAATGGTGACTAAAGACGCTATTATATTAAAAACAAACTTCTTAGGTGACAGAAAATAGCATCACTTGTGTATATAATAAGGTTATTACAGGATAAATGTTGTCAGGACATGTTACCCTTTCATTAATATTGATAGCATACAAATCAGTTATGAGATAGTATTGCATTTCACATGGCCAAGAAATGCATAACATTTTTCCACCATTCAAAATAACATGGCCACAGGAGGCCAAATAAAAGGGCCGTTGCAGTCTATGAAGAATAATTTTTCTTTGTCAGACCAACAATTGAGGCTAGGGATCTGTAGAGGATCACTCAGGTGCCTGAGAAATTCATGGACCCTGTGAGCACAAAGAATTAGCTCTTTCAATATAGAAGGAAATTGCTGTATGAAGGGACAAGCTCAAGTATACATGAGGGTTAGAATTAGTATGGGTGAATGGGAGGCTAGAGTTTAGAAACTGGTTGAGTTGATAATGGTTTGTAAGGGATATAAATACTACTGTTTGAATATGGTCAAGCAGACTGGTAATCTGGTTATTATAGCAAATGCCAGATCTGCTGCTGTAACCTGTCATCAGAATTCATATTACTTTGTTGTAACGGTTCACTTCCCAACGGGGACCTGTGTTTAGCCCTCTGTCCCAACTATGGAGCAGATCTACTCGAGGGCGAAAATTTGTCAGCCACTGATTAACACCCATCGCTACACTTCGCCGGGTGAAAAATCGCTCAGACAACACTAATTCACTGGAATGGGGAGTTTTGTTGCTGGCACTGAACTCTGGCGATGTTTCGCTAGCGTTACTTTGGCAATGCGAGCAATTGAAAGCGAAGATGTGGTAGCGTTCATTTCTGCCTAGCACAAATTTACTAGAGGTCTTGCGCTCAGACTAATTTGCATACGGTGGGAAATTTATAGTTGAATGGACGTATATGTTGCAGCAAATACATTACATTACACAAATCCAGGGAACCTTAATAAAGAAAATGGAGTTGTAATAATGCCCTACACATGAACCCACTGTATAGTTGTTCCATATGTTAGAAAATGTATGGGGGAACCTGGTTACCCAGAAAAAGATGTAAGGACTTTTGCAGGCTATTACTCTGAAAAAAGGAAAAGACCATATCCCTGCAGGCAGTAATGCTAGCAAATTGACGCTAGCGTTAGCCACTAATCTGCCCCTAAGCCCCTTTGGTTTGGTTTTATCACCATATAAATCTTGTCTGGCTACATTCCAGCCTTCCCAGGGCATGCCCCATTCCATTCGTCCAAATCCTGCCCATTTTTTGTGATTTATTTTGGGCTTGTGAATCTGCCTGGGCCAAAGTGTGTTTGAAATGCCATCACCTATTCCATGGCAGATGACATTTTTGTTGGACTACTCTCAGCATATTTCACCAAGGGTTAAACAAGGTTAACAAGGGTTAAAACCAATTGACAGTTGTAGTCCAGCAACATCAGGGATGTATAAAAGTCACTGTCCGATAAAATATTTCTCCAGTGCCCAATAAATGCAATAGAAACCCCTAGTAAAATCATGTCCTTTCTTTGTTTATCTAGCTACATGTTCATTGCTCCTCTGAATGAGGCTGGAAATATTAAACTTATTTTTGTAATAATAAGAAACAATACAGTACAGTGCAATGCCTGCTCTTTTGATGTTTGATTGAAGTATATTATTAGCAATCCAAAATTCCACAGTAATATCTTTATGTTGGATAGCAACAAGATGGCTGAGTTAGGCAGGATTCTCTGTTGTGGGTTCAGGAGCCAGGATTTTTTTTCTCTTAGCCTGTGTATGAAACAGGCTTTGATAAAAGCGGTATGTGCCTAGGGTGCAACCAAAGGAGGGGTGCGATAAATGAGAGGGGGCTGGCATGGAGGTTTAGATAGAGTGGAATGGATTGGGACAAGCTGAGAGCAGCAAGTGAAAGGGATCAGTGTGGGTTGTCAGTGCTGAATCTCGTGGCCGGCAGGGTTCATGCACCCAATTGTGCACTCGCGTGCGGCTTGTAGTGGGGGGCTGAGAGCTGGCCGGCCGGGTTGCCTAGGGTGGGGAGACGGGGGATACAATATATGAATGAGTGTGAGCAAAGGAGTGGGGGGCAAATAATACTTGGCCCGGTTCTGGTAACAAATGTATATTATATAGGTATAGAATCTATTATCTGGAATGCTTTTCAGATGAGGGGAGTTCTCTGTACCTAAAGCTGGCCATAAACGCATCATACGAATTCTCAATTCCTACGATTTTCAGACCGTCCCGTAATTTTTCGTCCCACGAAGATCGCTCGTTCAGTCGATTGGACAGATTAAAAGATTTCTGTCGGCTGCCGATAATATCTCTGCATTTATTGCCGATCTGACAATTTTGAGTGGGAGACTGTCACCAGCTTTGTCGGACATAAACTTTTTACGATTGCTGTTAGGGGCAAAACATCGAATGATCTGTTCTTTTACTTCTTAATTTAAACTGAAGGTTAGTGGCAGGTCAGGAGATGGGGAAGTCCGATCGTTCGAGGATTCGAACAATCGTTTCTTTGCTTCTATGGCCAGCTTTACTCTACTAAAAATCATTTAAACATTAAATAAAGCCAGTAGGATTGTTTTGCCACCAATGTGGACTCATGCAGCTTAGTTACACTCAAGTATAAGGCACTGTTTTATTATTAAATTAAATAATTTTTTACAATTAGAATTATTTGCAGACCATTTCGGAGATGACTTTCCTATAATTTGGAGCTTTCTGGATAAGTAATCCAGTACCTGTATTCTATTCTCAGAGAACCTTATTCAGCTGGTTATATAAATGTAAGTGGGAGCTGCTATACTGAATGGTTGGATGTGAAAATACACATCACATCATCAGAGTTAGTGGGCCAATAACTTTAAAGAAGTCCTGAAGCCAAAAATAGTTTTTGTTTTGCACAATGAAAGTAAATATCTTTAAGGGCATTCCAATGTACATTTTCAATGATTTTACAGTTACTTTATGTGCAGATGTAATTGCTACTGGAAGCAGTGTTAATTGATCTCTTTCTATTCTCTGGGTCTGACTCTTAAAACAATGTAACAGGATTTAGTTTTCCTCTCTGTCTTTTTATAAGCTGGCCTGCAAGGTTGTTGCAAGAGGGCAGAGAAGGAAAACAACCTATTAAATAACCATTGGACATGTTTAACTATTATGATTATTTATTATATTGTGTATTGATTTTTAAACACTGTGTATATATTATTCTTTTACTCATCATGGGCAGCCATGCATGATATTTAGGTGCAGATCTATCAAAGTGTGATATTAATGTTCACCAACGAAAAGCTCACCCACTTTCTATTCATTCTATTCCATTGTGACCCCTGGGTTTGCTTCCTCTATAGTTAGAAAGTGCATGCACAGAGCTCATAAGCATTTTTGTCCTGAAATCCGCTTTGTATGTGGGCTCACAAGCTGATCTTGGATCAGTGCATATTGACAGATGAATGGAAACCAGTGGACCAGGTTGTTATATATCTAGAGATCAGTCAGGAGAGGCAGGAAAATTCCCAGTCTGCAGGTTCTATTATATAAGTTAATTGTTGGTCCAGGGACTAAACCAAGGCTGCCATTATTGGGAGGCAGGCAGTAGTCCAATCAGGGTCTTAGAAGGGGTCCAGACTGCAGTGAAAAGGTTAGAGCTTCCTGCTAAAGTGACAGGGTTTCAGCACATCTAGGATCTGGTCAAGATTTGAAAGTTCGGGGCATTACCATGCTTAAAAAGGGGACCACAATATTGCATCTCTGGATTGGACATCTAGATCAGCATGTTTTGGCGACCTTGACAAAAGAACAGAGCCCTGTATGAATGATTTAACTTCAAGTTCATAACTTGAAATACATAAATTATTGACATAAAATTATTATTATCACACACTCTCACCAAGAATATTAGTTAGAATGCACTGAGGTGGTTTGGCATGAACCTGCCAAAAAGGAAATAGCTGCTTACAACTTTGGAAATATCTGCCATCTGCAATTATTTTAATCTGAAGTTTTAATCCACAGAAACCAACAAATCGCTTTAATCACCCGAATACAGCCCTACATTCTGATTGGTTACAGAGTAAACATGCAAATTTTCTGAATACTCCCAGTCTTGGGGTGAATGGGCAAATTTATAGTAATTTCACCAAAAAATAAAGATTCCCCTTAACACCACCAATTTACTAAAAGCAGAATAAAACATGTTTTGGAGAATTAACTTTGCAGTGGTGAAAATTCTTTTCAAAAATCACTTTGCGCTGGACCCCACTGAAGAATTTTTTTGTAGGGGACCCAGCCCGTGCTGGTTGCGCATCTCTTCTCCAAGTGAAATGTCTCCAGATTCAGTCTGGTGAACTGCCACTATAAAGAAAGAGCAGCCACTTTTGAATCTCATTCTCTACATCACCCGCTCCATGCTAATTTTCCACATATGTCATTTCTTCATGGAAGGAAAAGTCTCTAGAAAATTTTCACCATTACAGTTGTATGGGGAAAATATATCTGGAGAAAATTCAAAATTCACCACGTTTTATTTTTAAAAAGTGTACAGGTATGGGACCTGTTATCCAGAATGCTCAGGACCTGCGGATTTCCAGATAATGGATCTTTTCGTAATTTGGATCTTCATACCTTAAGTCTACTAGAAAAACCTGTAAATATGAAATAAACCCAATAGGCTGGTTTTGCTTCCAATAAGGATTAATTGTATCCTAGTTTGGATCAAACAAGCTACTGTTGTATTATTACAGAGAAAAAGGAAATTCTTTTTAAAAATTTGGATTATTTGGATAAAATGGAGTCTATGGGAGACAGGCATTCCATAATTCAGATATTTCTGGATAACGGGTTTCCAGATAACGGATCCAATACCTGTACTTGTGATTTATTTTGTAAATGACATGTGTGAAACCTAGAGAATTGAGGGGAAAATAGGAGAAAATTCACACTTACACAGTATATGTGCCCCTTGGAGCCACATCCACCTCTTGACAACTTCAAGTGCCCTCAGTACAAGCGGTAAATCTGTTGCCACAACAATTGGTGAGGAAAATAGATTCAAAGTGACAAATATTGAATTTCGGTGTACTTCTGCCAAGAATGATAATTCTCTATGACTTCTGTAGTTTGCTAAAAAAAACGGATATTACAAGTTTTAGCAAATAGACTTCTCAATGCGCAAATTCACTTTTTTGACCATGCTCCATGTAAGCTGCATGATCAAGTAACTTGGTGCACCAAGAGCAGGCAGGATTCTGTGTTATTGAGTCCTCTGGTCTTCTCCTGTTACCCCTGACCAGAAGCAACGTCCTCAGTAAACATTAATGGTGTGAGAATAATGGAAATGGCTACAAGGTCAGGCAGTTGGCTTGGAAAATGCTGGGAGAACAAAGAGATTGTGGGAAAGAAGAAGCTGACCTGTCTTAGTGCACAATACTAGGAACCAGAAGCCCAACTACAGAGGGGGCCCAGGAGGTATAGGGACCCCACTAGGCCCTAATTCATATACGTACAATTTCAATAAATATTGGAGAAACAAGTCAACCGCTAGACATTTTGGGGGCCTGAAAAATAATTTGCTGTGGGGCCCAGTTTTATCTAGTTATGCCACTGCAAAGAACCTCAGCCGTTTATCAACATTTTTGTCACCCATATTTGAAAAAAGAAGCCCAATGAAGCAGAAAGCAAGGTGTTCTTGTAGAGCTCTGCAGAGAGGTGAGGTATTGAGCTCCAGCCCAACCCAAAAGGAATGACTTACCAAAAGGAATGTTTTCTGGAGGCAGGAGAATTATCTAAGATGCTGCTGCCCATAGAAGAAGAGCAACCTCTGATCTCCATAAAGGGAAGACAAGAGCACAATGCAGTGAGGATATAGTTCTATAGAGACCTAGAGTGCTATAGGTAAGCATGTATCTATTGGGGGCCTATTTTATTTAGTTGACAGGGGCTACTACCAAGGTGGCCTAGGCAGGCAGTGGGCTAACATTATGGACCCCGTGGAGGTGGAGACATTCTAACTAGGTATGGGTACCATATTTTCTGATGGTGGTTCACCACTGGACCCTATATATTAATTTCTTTGCCTGCCCCAGAGTAATTTGGCCCAGAAATGGTTGCATCAAATAAAAGATAGAAAATAATAGACTCCCAAAGACTTTTGGGAGTGCTCCCTTAACCTACAATTTGCATGACCCAGTCCATATTGTCCCCTCTGATGGTGACACTGCTAGCTTCATAGCAAATCAATTGCATGATGCACAGCTACCCAGCAAAAAATCAACATTCTGAATCAAGATGATATTGAATAATTCTTTCTGAGTCCTAACCGAAGGCATGGGCCTGCCCAAGTGTCCCAGGCTCGGCCGAAGGACAGCTTGAGCGTGTGGGTCCACCTTCGCTGAAGCTAGGGTGGGCCCATCATCCCCGCCCCCGAAGGGGTTTAGGGCTGTTTGAACTCCCCTTTGCCGAAGCTAGGGGAGTCCCGTTTACCCTGGGTTCTGCCGAAGCTTCACTCAGGGCGTGTCATGGCCTGGGGTCCAGCCAAAGGGACTAAATCTTTTATATATTTTTTCAAAATTTTAAGTTTACGTTTTTCAGGAACAAATTGTATGGTGGGACCACAAAAAAACCCATGGTAAAATGAGGGTATGTAAAATTGAGGTTTCATTGTTATATAAAATAAGTAGCAATTGAGAGCAGAAGTAGCATTCCAGTTGTAAATACTATAACATAAGTGGAAGACACAAAGAGATATATGAATTTGAGTTGTTTACATGTCATTGGCCAGAATCCTCATTTGCTTCACATGGCATTGGTGTGAAAGCAGGAGACTCCCTGACAGATTGCTTCTATTTTTGCCCCTGTTCATATGTGACGCTGTTCAGAGCCTACAGCCCACAACTCTTTATCTAAATATAGCAGTAAATCGCCAGCCTGTCAGAAGCCATGTAATTGCATGAACTCCATAAAAAGCATCTCTGCACTGCTGTTTACATTATTTTGCAGGCAGGTCCCTGACCTGTCTTTTGTATTCATGGCTCCCTGAAAGGGCAAAATAAATAAGCCCACACCCAGCTAGGCAGTCAATGAAGAATGGCACATGCTGTTTTTATTCTACTTGGAAGGAGATCGATGGTGCTGAGTAGTGATGGGCAAATAAATTTAACAGGCCCAAATTTGACGCAAAAAGCCACCTTCAAAATTATTCGGACACCCATTGACTTTAATGCATTTGGACAAAATAGTCGCGCGTCAAAATTATTCAGACGCCCATTGACTTTAATGTATTTGGACAAAACAGTCATGGATATAAAAATTGTCCCTCACGTCAAAATTGTCATGCGTCAAAATAATGTTTACGTCCATTGACTTCAATGCGTTTTGGCAATTTTTCGCAGTTTTGCGGTAAATTCACAAATTTTTCGGCAAATCTTAATGGCACAGATTTGCCCATCACTAGTTCTGAGATTATCATCTGGATATAGATCTTCCTGGGATCAATTTCTGATGTAATGTAAGTCTTTTTGTAATTTAAAAAAGAGTCTCCATATGCACTCAGTAGATGATTTTGAAAAATTCACTAAACAATTGCCATTCACCATTAATCACCATTTACCACCATTTAATTAGAGATTTCATTTAATGTATGCTATTTTAATTAATCAAATTGCTAAAGGTTGCATTCAATTAATCTAATTCCCATGAATTAATAATTGTAGCATATCATATAATGAATTAATTGATTGCAACACATTAGATATAAATAGTTCAGTAAAACATCCAATGAAATAAGTTGAAGTTGATAAATTGTAGGATCAGTCTAGTATCAAAAAATTAATTGTGAAAAAGTTCCTGTTATAGAAAAGGAGAAGCTATAAAGTGCCCGTGCTGATTTCTATCCTCAATCCTAGAGGGTTTCTTTAATATGGCCGTAATGCATAAGCCGAAAGTTGGAAGCTGCAATGTAGCAAAATGAGACAAGGAGTAAGCGTCCGTGTTGTAGAAACAAAGTCTATTGGACGTTATTCACAAAACTGTTCCACACGCTAACAGTCCCCCTGCCTTATACAGTCTCATCCTTTCAGACTTGCCGCAGTGAGACTGCGGCAGCACCGCATACGAAAAAGTCATGCATCACTGCTCCTCCGGGTCCGCATAGATTTCGTATATATATATATATATATTATTATTTTTTTTATTTTTTTTTTTGCATCTTGACAAAGGTTCTAGACCAAGAACCGAAACGTTGATTTCTTTTATCTAATAGTAAATTACTTTGGAGTGCGTGCTACATCCATATTTCTATATATCCCAATTCAAGCACCCATATCGACTTGTGTTTAACCAAGGAAGGAAGAGCGTGTGCGGACCTAATTAGTTAATTATATATATATATATATATATATATATATATATATATATTATATAGGGAAGGGACAGAAGGGGGAATACAAGCTATGGCATCCTAGCTGCACTGGTTCCAATTGCCTATGAGTAGTGATGGGTGAATCTGTGCGAAAAATTTCCAAAACAAATTGAAGTTAATGGGCGCCAAAATAATTTTGGCGTGCGTAAATTTTTTTGGACGCAGCAGATTTTTCAGCAGCAGATTGTTGCCGTAGTTTCACAAATTAATTAGCTTGTGGCTAAACGTGGAAATTCACTGTGAATTTGTGTCTGCCGAATTTATTCACCCATCACTACCTATGAGGCATGCTACCCTAGGCCAGAGAGTCCTGTAGATTCTCCTCTGCTCTGCCAGACTGCCACCCGCCCCCTATTCGTGAGAACGTGCATTTGAAGCTTTCCGGAGCCAGAGCACTGGAGATTAGGCATGCAGGAGAGTTAAAGAGCTGCCAAATCTTCAGTATGTCCCCAGTGCTTCTGAAAAAATTTGCATGCGCCCGCAGTCCTAGGCACAGGCCTTTATGGCCTTCTCACAAATCTGGAACCAGGAAGTTCTGCAACATACAGAACACTAAGGTGCCAGTTTACTAAATCACTTTTTTTTCGAGTCTGGTTTTTTTGTCACCAGAAACCCAAAAGAGTTGCAGAAAAAGAATGCAACTTTTTTGGGATTTATAATGCGACAAAAGTGGGACAAGTCTGAATCCGAAAATACTCCAGCTAAAATCTGCCGAAATCATATAGAAGTCGATGGCAGATGTAATTTTTCTTTACTTTGCTTTGCGCCCTCGGCAATGCCAATTAAACAATTAATCACATTGATAGAAATACCCAGAAGTCAATATATAATTATTTTCCCTCCGGGGTGCTGACACATTTCAGTATGATGTAAACCCAAAAATGAAATGATGTTCTTGGAAATTAAAATCAAATTCTAACCAAAATACGTACTTTATATATGTATTAAGGTTACTTGCAAATCATTTACAAATGAAAGCACTAAGAAAAAAAACACAATGGCAGATATCCAGATTGCGCTGGGTTTCCAAAAAAAGTTGTGGTATTCAGGCATCAAATCCGAAAAAGTTTCGGAAATTCGGGCATCAAATCATAAAAGTTGCGGTATTTGGATTTTTTCAAGATTTTAACGGGTTTTTCCATGCACAAGAAATTTATTGATAAATAGGGGGAAAAAAATCAGTGCGGATTTGGTAGGAGTATTTCTCTCCAGGTTGGTATCCTGGCTTTGTTCTGAGCTTTATCAATAAAGTAAAGTAATTTTAATTTTTTTAAAGGCTGGAGGCTCAGAGAGAGAGAGATGTGACTTTCCAAAATATTAACCCTTTAGTTAAAAGGTTTTACCAATGTAACCGGAACAGTAACACCAAAAAATGAAACAAATGTTTTAAAGTAATGAAAATATCACATAGTGTTGCCCTGCACTGGTAAAACTGATCTGTTTGCTTCAGAAACACTACTATAGTTTATATAAACAAGCTGCTGGGGAGCAATGGTGGAAATCGAAAAATGGCTATATGGCACAGGTTAAATAGTGGATAACAGATAACACCATTATGTTCTACAGAGCTTATCTGCTTGTTTATATAAACAATAGTAGAGTTTCTGAAGCAAACACATCAGTTTTACCAGTGCAGGGCAACACTGCATTGTAGTTTTATTACTTTAAAACACTTAAATTTTTTGATGTTACTATTCCTTTAACTAAAGGGTTAATATTTTGGAAATTCACATCTCTCTCTGAGGCCCCAGCCTTTAAAAAAATTTAAAAAATTTTTTGTTCCATCTTACTTTAGCTGTGCTTGCAATTGGTGGTTTTGTTTACACCATATGTCCATCTGGGTATTGTCTCTATAATACAAACCAGGGGACAATTGAAAATGAGATATTCATCTTAATGTATCTTTTGCTGGAAGCAGTTTTTACAATAGTGCGCTGTTTTACGGCCAATGTACCCACAGAGTGGGAAAATAGAAAATGTACTTATTGTAAGCTTATATAAAGGAGGAGGTGATGTTAGAAAATGATGGGGCGGAAGTCGTAGGGTGGTGGCAGATGCGGCTAAAATTGGTATAAACAATTAGTTTTCCAAAGTCGCCCAAAGTTGCCTCACGAGGAAGCTTCGGGCGACTTCGTAAAGCCAAAGCGATCCAAGTGCCAACTCGCCTGAGATTTACATTCTAGCAGGCGGGAAGGCATTTAGGGGAGATTAGTTGCAAGTTGTATCAACTAAATGTATCAATTTAGAGAACAGTTTGCAGGGTCGGCGACCCCCCTCCCAGAGCTGCTTTAGAAGGTGAAAAATTACACTTTACACTATATTAGAAAAATGGTCACACATAGAAAATAGAAAGTAATTTATTCCTAGTGATCTATCTGAAAACGACTAGTTGTTTGAAGGTGAACAACCCCTTTAAGGGGAATTCTGACTTTTTCTGAACTACTATAATCCTTGAATAAATGGAGTATTTAATTACAAAACTATACCATCCTTGTATATTGACTTATTTGATTTGATTTGTAGGCATATTAATAAACTGCTTTACAGGCTCAGAGGCCAGAGAATCATGGTATTGTGTGCATTTGGCAGCCAAGTAAATTCAGGCAGAAAAATATAGGTAAGGGACCTGTTATCCAAAGTTCTTGGGACCTGGGATTTTCCGGATAAGGGGTCTTTCCATAATTTGGATATCCATACCTTAAGTCTACAAAACAAAAAAAAACTGAAACATTTATTAACGCAATAGGCTTGTTTTTCCTCCAATAAGAATTCATTATTTCTTAGTTAGACTCAAGTACATTTTACTGTTATAACAGATAAGAAAATCATTTAAAAAAATATTATTATTAAAATTATTTTATTAAAATGGACTCTATAGGGGACGACTATCCCATAATTTGGATCTTTCTGGATAATGGGTTTCCGGCTAATGGATCAATGGCAGCCACAAGCTTCATCAGTTACTGTACCAGTTGGGCTTACAATTTTTTTAGGATTGTAAGACAAAACGAGATCTACTGGAGGATCGTTTATGCCATGAGGCGAGGTGAGAGTCAAATTTATGGGTTTTAAATTGGAAATTTGGCTCCGCTAGGGTGGAGAGCTCTATTGTACTCCTTGCTATAGCAATGCTGCCCTCCTTTGACTCACTTCAACGCTGGTTTATAAGCTGGGATAGGGAGGGGGTGGCTCCTGGCTACTGGAAGATGAGGCACAAAGCATAAGTGCTTTCATATTGACATTTGCAAGATTGCAAGTTTTTAAGGCAAAAAACAGGACCAGTCTTATCATGATGGACATCTTTTCCTACCAGAAGCTAGGGGACTAACCTGTCAAAAACACAGAATATTCATGGAGGACTACAAGATGACATTGTATTTGGAATAGGCCTTACACGTCCCAAGCTCTGTCACAGTTTAACTTCCTCTTGTGTACTTTATAGAGATAGATGTGTCTCCAAAGAAACTCAAAACCCAAACACTACAGGAGCATTTGCTAAATGTATTTATTTGAAAGAAATCGCAACTCACTTTCTTTTAGGTAAGAGCAATCCTTAGATTTATGTTTGGCTTAACGTCTGTCAAAAGGATTTGTTAACCTCCATGTGCCGTGCCGATGCTGCAAGTGACTCTTTATTGGGCAGGGTTTAGGGAAGAGTGCCACTGTATCTTAAATTTCACTGTATATATATATAAAGCCTCACATAGAATTCTTCAGGATTATGTAGATAGTGTAGTACAAAACATATACATTAGTTTGTCCAAACAAGGATACAAGGGCAATTGGATACAAGTTTCCAAATAGAGTAGCCCCTTTAAGGGTGAAACTTAACACATGGGTTAAGAATTGGTGTCCTAAATTCTCTTAAAAACAATATAGCATGGTTACTCATCAGACTAGGTAGAATTGTTAAATGTGAATGTAGAGAGACTCCAAAGCAGTCCCGGACTGGCAATCTGTGAGTTCTGGCAAATGCCAGAGGGGCTGCTGTAAGGTCCAATAGACAGTCACTATTTAGTGGGCTGGTGGAGGACTATTTGGGCCTCTATGTACTTGGAATGCCAGGGCCTATTTTGACTTTCAGCCCAGACCTGCCCCAAAGCAACTTTACCAGCCATTAGACTCACCTAAGAACTGAACCCATTTCTAAACCACACCCAGTCAGGACCATAGCTACATATTTGTCTCCTCTTCTTTTAAAAATTAGAAATGTAATTTGTTTATAATTTCCCAGACAGGACAAATTGCTCTCATTTTCTTTTCTAGCCTTAGAAATAGAATAGGCTTTTGATGACCAAGTCAGTATAAGAGGAACCAAGGACCAAGTGGCAGGGGTATCAATACATGCATGCTTATATGTAGGTGCATATTAGAGCACAAAAACATGCACTCACAGTTGAGTTTTTCTGACACTAAGCAAGATGGCCCAGTAAATCTGTATTGATAAAAGGTGGGAGCAACTAATGATGTTGTTCTGACAACTAATCATTTATTTAGGTAACAAGCACAGCCATCTTGTACTGGAGGTTTCTGTAAAGCAACACATGTATGATGTAGAAGAGTCATGTATTCACTTTGAGATTTGTTAGTGCTGTAAGGAGACATTTGTAGCAAAGTAACATGCATAGTAATTTAGGTTAAAAAAAGACTTACTTCCATCAAGTTCAAACTTTTAAATCTATATATATAACCTGCCTAACTTCTAGTAAATCCAGAGGAAGGCAGAAAAAATAGTTGAAGCCTTTCCAATTTGCTTCAGAGGGGGAAAAAAATCCTTCCTGACTCTAAGATGGCAATGGGACCAGTCCCTGGATCAACTTGTACTATGAGCTATCTTCCATAAACCCTGTATTCCCTCACTTGCTAAAAAGCCATGCAACCCCTTCTTAAAGCTATCCTTTTAAAACAGCTCAAGACCTTATTTGCCCTTGATGCTGCTGACTGGCATTGTTTGCTACAGCCAAGTTTATTATATACAAGGACTCCAAGGTCCTTTTCCATTATGGATTTGCCTAGTGCAGTCCCATTAAGGGTATAAGTGGATATTTTTACATCCCAGGTGCCTGACTTTATATTTATCAACAGTGAATCTCATTTGCCACTTAGCTGCCCAGATTGCCAGTTTGTCAAGATCATGTTGCAAGGATGCCGCATCCTGGATGGAATTAATTGGGCTGGATAATTTTGTGTCATCTGCAAACACTGATACATTACTTACAATATCCTCCCCTAAGTCATTAATGAACAAGTTAAATAAAAGTGGACTCAATACCAAGCCCTGAGGGACTCCACTTAGTACCTTACTCCAAGTAGAGAATGTCCCATTAACAACCACCGTCTGTACCCGATCCTGTAGCCAGTTTCCTATCCATTTGTCACATTCTGGATTACTGTGTCCAGTTGACTAGCATCCTAACAAGTCATCAGCATTAATGCGCCCAACACAGCAAATTTACTGATATATGTTACTTACTAAGTAATGATATCAGCTACTGTAAGCAAGTAAATCTAATACCCCCAGTGTAATGGCAGAAATAGTGGAATTATCTTCCATTTCCCCACCCCCAGCACAGGCAGAAGAACTAATTCTCCAGTCCACTAACCCACTAATGTTCCTAGACATGATGGCCGGGCCACTCGGCAGGGGGTAATCAGCATGAATTACAAATGACTTGGTTGTTTGTTAAATAACATTTGCTTTAAAGCGCATTCGATTTATTAAACTAAAAAAAAAGGTTTAATGTTTTATGTTGAGCTTAGCATGTGTTTGTTAGTATTTTGTTTCTTGAATAGAAAGAATAATGGGAGTATGTTATTTAATATGTTCCCAGAATATAACATATTTGCTTTTATACATATTAGCTATCAAACAGATTAGCATAACTTCTGAACAACAATACATTAGCACCACTTGGTCATGACTTGATTTTATTGTTCAACAACAGGGAGAGAGTTGCCTACCATCTTGGAACCTACCCATAAATGTATATTGCAATGTGAATATCGGACCAAATTCAATACAATGAGAAAGACTAGTCTTCTAAATCAATTTCAGATTTTTCATGAAATAAAGTATTCTAATCAATCTGAATCTGGCCCATTATACCAAATACATACAAAACCAATAAACAATTCTTGTAACTAAAGGTGGCCATAGATGTGCAGGTTTAGCTACAATATCGGACGAACGAACGGACGTCCCCATCTCCCGATCTGCCACTAACCTTCAGTTTAAATAAAGTAGTAAAAGAACAGATCAGCCGATGTTCTGCCCTGATAGCAATCGTACGATAGTTTATGTCCAACAAAAGCTGGTGACAGTCTCCCACTGAAAATCGTCAGATCGGCAATACAGATATTATCGGCAGCCGACAGAAATTTTCTAATTTTGCCCACACCAAAGTTTAGAACTGGGGTGGTAAATTCCAAGTTCCGATGCTTATCATTGGGTCACTTTTCTGATAAATGTGGCATTTTTTGCTTTCTAGAAAAGGCAAAAATTAATTTGTAACTTAGTTTCACCTTTATGTGTTCTTCGATGATTCTTGATTCTAAATAAGTTCTAAAGATATTGTGATGGGTAGAAAGCAGAACAATTATGCTTCAATGCCTAAATGTTTCTTCAGTATACGTCAGTGTATACCATGCCCAAAGCTGCCCATACAGATATAATCTTTACATGATTGTGGTACGTGTTTGGTGAACGGACGATCATAGTAACATAGCATAGTAAGTTAGGTTGAAAAAAGACAAATGTCCATCAGGTTCAACCTTTTAACTCTATTTTAACCTGCCTAACTGCTAGTTGATCCAGAGGAAGGCATTTAAACCTCTCCAATTAGCCTCAGAGGGGGAAATTTCCTTCCTGACTCCAAAGTGGCAATGGGACTAGTCCCTGGATCAACTTGTACTATGAGCTATCTTCCATAACCGGTATTACATAACTTGCTAAAAAGCCATCCATGGATGGTGCCATGTATAGCAGTTGAATTACTGTATAAACTGGTTTAACAATGTAATGCTGTTCTACTGATTCTGCCCATTTTTCATAGAACAATAAAAAGGTGACATTCCATGTATTGTCCCTCATACTATATGTATATGTCTGTTAAATAACGTACAGCCTCAATCTATGGCCACCATTGAAGTAGTAAACTTAAAAATACTTATAATAATAATAATAATAACAACAGTGCAATGCTTGATGACAAGTATTCTCACAAATGTACAGGTATGAGATCTGTTATACAGAAAGCCTGGGACCTGGGGTTTTCCAGGTAAGGGGGATTTCTGTAATTTTTTTTCGCCATACCTTAAGACTTTAAAAAATGAATTTAAACATTTATTAACCCCAATAGGATTGTTTTGCCCCTTCAAGAAGGATTAATTATATTTGCATTTTAATTAATCATTATAATTTCTGGATAGGAGATTTCTGGATAATGGATCCCATACCTGTATATGTGAACATTTATCTAGCTAGTCCTTTTTGGGGTGTACTCAGGGCTGCCATCAGGGAGGGACAGGGGGGAGAGTTGTAGGGGGCCCCGAGGGTAAGGCCATCTTTCTGAGAGCTGCTGACTTTTGGAAGGCATGGACGTTTAAGGGGCCCTGGCCACCAATTTTCTTATAATGTGGGGGGGGTCTGGCCACCAATATTTTTTTCTCATGTGGGGTCCTAGCCACCAATATTTTGTAATGGGGGGCCCTGGACACACATGTTTTTTATGGGGGGCCCTGACCACCAATATCTTTTTATTTTTTATTAACATGTGGGAACCCTAGCCACCAATATTTTTTGTTTTTTTACTGTGTGGTGGGGGGCGGGCCTGTGGGGTGGGGAGGGCGGACCTGGAGGTGGGGCTTGCGGTGGGCGCAGCCCAGGGGGCCCAGGAAATGTTGTTGTATGGGGCCCGGCAATTTCTGATGGCGGTCCTGGGTGTACTTGACCTACTTTGTGCTCACTGGGAGATTCCTCCTGTCTAAGGCAATACTGGGGATACCCTCCCAGCAGTCTGGACTGGGAGTCAAAATAGGCCCTGGCATTCTAATTTCAGAGAGGCCCAAACAGTCCCCCACCAGCCCACTAAATAGTGACTTTCTATGGCATCTTACAACAGCCCCTCTGGCATTTGCCAGAACCCACAGATTGCCAGTCGGGGCCTGCATCCCAGGATCTATTCTGCATTTTTTTCAATTACAGCAATGATCCAGGAGAGAGAAGGAACATTACATGGACTACATTTTTTTTAACAAGAAAGGAAACCTTGCACCGGTGGTCTGTTATGGTATTCTCTGCTCACTCTTCAATCTCAGCAGGGCCGCTCCTGCCATGAGGAAAGGTGAATGGCAGCAAAAAGTCACCTCTTCTAACTTTAAGCTTTGAATTTCTATGTTATAACTCGCAAATTTGGCTCCGCTAGTGCAGAGAGCCCTATTGCACTCAATGCACTTGCAATGCGGCCCCTCTTTGACCCACTCCCATGCTGATGTTTTAAGTGCAGAGGGGGAGAAGGGGACCCATATTGGGGCTGTTGCCTCAGGCTCACCCTTGGCAAACGGGTCCCAACTCCAGACTGAAATTCAAAATTGGTCCTGTCATTCCAGGTACACCGCCTCCCGCAGGCCGAATAAATAGTTCAGTACTGCAGCCCCATTTTCCAGAATCTAACTGGGCCAGGAAGGTTCCATGCAATAACCAACATAGGGGGCACATATGTACACAAGAACCCTACATGTATGCAATAGGGTTTTGCAGGGGCGCTCCACCAATGAGGCGAGTTGAGACCCCCTGGTTGCCTGGGGCCGCAAAAATGATGCTCCTGGTAACTAAGAGCCGAATTTCTGTTATTCAACCCGGAAATATGGCTCTTTTAGTGCAGAGAGCGCAATTGTGCTCTCTGCACTAGCGACTGTACCTCCCACGACCCCCTCCGGCACAACGTGGACCGCCCGACCCCCTCCGGCACTGAAAGGTGAGTGAAGTGGGGAGGGGTGGGGGCGGCAAAATGAAGGCCGTCTTAGGCGGCAATATGGACAAGATTGCCCCTGGTATTTTGCTACTTTTACATTCTGGCATGTCAGCCTTCCAACCAGTACTTGGCAGATGGGTGAGGAATGGTGTATACACGTGGCAACCATTACAAAGCACAAGCATTAACAGTAGGGCATCTGTATATTTCATCCTAGATAAGAACCTAAGAATTTTACTTTAAATAGGAACTTGGCCGAGTGGTGAAGAGCTTAGCCACAACAGCAACACATTCTATAGATTTCTTTTTACAACCAAAAATTGCATACATTTATAGCAGGAGCAGGAACAGTCATAACAACATCTTTAATGTTTGGTATGAGAGAGTTAATGCTGCATATTATCCGTATCCTGAGCTCATCCATCCGTCTGCCAGACGCAGGGACGATTCTCTGATGAGATTCCGCATGTTTCCTCTGTGAATCATAACACAGGAAGGTCAGATACAATCTGAAAGGTCACAGAGAGAAAATTTTTGGAGCATCAGGTTCTGCATCTGGGATAGCAGGAACCAGATCATTTCACCCCCTCTCACATCTTTTATATCTTATATCTCCATCAAACATCAGTAATGGTACACTATGCAGTGTTTATTGTACATCAGGCCGAATTTTGTGGAGTCCACTAAACCGATCTCCATTACTCCTGGATGGCTTGAGCCAGAAATTGGATCTGATTCAGCCAATCCTAATGTGCAACTCTGCCTGTAGCCCAGGGACTTCGGGGCAGGCACTGATGTGGTTTAGGAGTGGGCAGGGGGCTAATATTAGTTTGTAATCAAACAATATACTGTCATATATGATGTGATATTTGGGTGTTTGGTGGTGAGAAAATGTTCTGTCATCATTACACCTACAGCAGGGAGCTAAGTGCACCCACAACAGACTATTGCTTATTTGAGTTTCTGACCCTCGAGATCTGGCAAAAGTTTTATCAAGCAGAGTTACTTTTAATATCATTGGTGTCTCTGAACTACAGCTCACATCATGCATTAAACCGTAGAGGGTCATACTTGGGTGCCCGGGGCCCACCGGGACTGCAACTTCAAGGAACCTCCATACGAATTGAAATGCCCTCCTCCTGGCCCCGAATGTCCAGCTATATACTGCTACACCCCACCAGCAGAGGTGGATTAATGCACAGGCTCCCTTAGGATATAGCCTAGATTCCCAGTGTGATCAGAGGCCCATCCATTTTTTCAGCTTTTATATCTAATTTCTTTTCTTTTAATATATATTATTATTTTAGCTGCTGGGTTCGGTCGGCTGCACCTGCTGGAAGCAAAAGGCAGGCAAGGCACATGCATGCACCCAGAATATGTGAACATCCAGTGAAGTCACTGGCACATGCAGAACCCATCCAAAGTGTAGAGAGCCTGTCTGCATGCATGCATTTGGACCCGGCAGTAGCATAGAAGGGGGCCTATGGCCCCACCTCTCATTAATCCACCATGCAGGGCTGCATTTCCCTCCACCATTCCACAGACGAGCTTGCGCATGCACTTGAACAGGCGCTGAAGAGTGGAACTTGCTCAGCAGGACTAGGGGTAGGCAACAAGTATGGTACATGCCTGGTGCCCCTAGCTTTTTGCCCTAGGCACATGCCTCTCCTGTGTACCCCTAGTTCCAGCCCTGCCGCCACTGCCTGCCCGCATGCTAGAGCATGCCGTAGAAGCTCCAGGCAGGTAGTGGGCCTGAGCTGGTGGGCCCATTAAAGCCAGGACCCACTGGGATATTTCCCGGTGTCCCACCAGCCCAGTTTGGCACTGAGTTCATAAAATGTAGTAACATACTTAGACTGGTATTACTGCACAACAATATTTGTAGATGAAGAAAGCTTTCCTGCTCATCCAAATAAAATATAAGTATTCATACATGGCCAAACCTTGACCTGTGGGGATGAACAGACAAATACCATACAAGGGGCCACACTTCCAATGTTTCAGTTGTTTAGGACAACAGTTTGAATAGTCGTTAGGGCTTGTACACACCTGCATTTTTCCTTACATGTGTCATCATGAAGACAACCTATTAAAGAAGAATTGCCTGTGTCTGGACCTGCGCTCCCCTGCAGTAGAACGATTTTAACCGAAATGCAGGGGAGCGCAGGTCTTTAATGGGTCGTCCTCATGATGATGCATGTAATAGCCGAACCAGGTGGAACACGCAAGAGAAGACGAAGGTGTATATGAGCGATAATAGGAGCTGCAACTTCTTTTCATGTCCTCATCTGCTGTTGCACCATATAATGACCAACATGATACATATGCAAAGTAGATAGTTAAACATGCCAAACCGACCAATATTAATACATGGATAGCTTGGCACACATATTTGTGGCTCATTATCAGGAGATAATTGCCAGTTGATATCAGTGAACCATGAGACTAACCCCAACCCCATTCCTCTCTGACAACCTGCTGGACCCCCTCCACTGAACCTGCCCTGACCCGGCTAACTAAAGACCTTTTAACAGCTAAAGCCAACAAAAAATTCTCACTACTAATACTGCTTGATCTCTCAGCTGCTGTCTTCTCCAGTCCCTCCATTCGCTTGGCCTTCGTAACACAGTCCTGTCCTGGTTCTCTTCTTACCTCACAAATTGTTCCTTCAGTGTCTCCTACAACGGAGTAGCATCTTCTCCCCTACCTCTTTCTGTTGGGGTTCCTCAAGGCTCTGGGACCCTTATTATTATCCATCATAGTTAACAATTCCACTCTCCTTGGGGTTATCCTAGATTCTGCCCTGTCATTCACTCCTCATATCCAGTCACTTATTAAATCATGTCACTTCCACCTAAGGAACATATCCAAAATACGATCATTTATCATCCAAGATGCTGCCAAAATTCTTATTCACTCTCTTGTCATATCACGTCTAGACTACTGTAACTCTCTTTTAATTGGCCTTCCCCACCAGAGACTGTCACCTCTCCAGTCCATAATGAACACTGCCGCGAGGCTTATACACCTCAGTAACCGCTCCTCCTCTGCCACGCCATTCTGTCAATCCCTACACTGGCTTCCACTACTCTTCAGAATTAAATTCAAATTAATGACCCTGACATTCAAAGCACTTCATAACTCTGCCCCACCCTACATCTCTAAACTCATCTCTATATACTCACCAAACCGCTTACTATGCTCCTCTACTGACCTGCTACTCAACTCGTCTCTCATTAACTCCTCACATGCTCGCATTCAAGACTTTGCAAGGGCTGCACCCCTCCTCTGGAACTCTCTCCCACGTTCTGTCTGACTTTCTCCCAACCTTTCTGCTTTCAAGAAATCTCTTAAAACGCACTTATTTAGAGAAGCCTACGCTCACTCTTAACTACCAAATGCAATACCACATACAGTACCACATCTCTCACCCACTTAATTCTGATTATTCCATTCCCTTTAGATTGTAACAGAATTGATTGTGATGTATGTAACTCCATATGTTCTATGTATGTAATTAATGTGATTTAGTTGTATAAACAAATTTACTTTACAGTGCTACGAAATATGTTGGCGCTATATAAATATTAATTAATAATAATAGAAGACACTTTGACCAAAAGATCCCATTTACAATAACCCTTAGAGCAGTTGCTTCCAGCCCCACATTGAAACCCACCATGGTCCCATTGTACATAAAGTCAGTGGAGCTGTGGAGGCAAAAGAGAATCATAAAATACCTTGGAGGGCCATAAACATGAGACAGACCCTCAGGGGTTAACATAAATTCTTACTGGGCTGTAAATCACCCTGAACCCTGACTTTTGGAAAGAAGAAGCTTCAGGTATTGGAACAATAAGAGACAGTTTATATCTTGTAATTGATAGTGTTTCTCCTTGATATGATGGATCTCTGAACAGCGGAGAAGTATGTATGCAATGTTAGCTCATAGCTTGTGTGTTTGGAATTCATATCCCTTCTGTCAAACATTCCCCCCACTCTGAACTACTATTTGGGCTCCTGCTTCACACTGTACTGTACCTGCTTGTTGGCTTTTGTATACAGTTACGCCATCTCTCCTGACCCTTCAGCTTTGAAAGGCTGCAGTTTAAACACCAGGGGTCAAAGATCAAAGCAAGGCCTGGCCAGTAACAGTGTTTTTAACATGAAGCACAAGTCTATTATCTATATGGCACTGTGGTTATAAAATGTGACCACATTAAACACAATGGCTCTCATTAGCCAGCTCTGCTTTGGCTCCCAGACCACCTACTATATTGGTCCTACAAGTCACCAAAATCTGACTTTGTTCTGCTTTGGTGTAAACTGCTGTCAATGCTGAATGAGGACAACATATATATTCACTGTAGATGTTCTATGCAGATGTTCCTTCAATAAAAAATATATATAAACTTTAATTTCTTCTGTAAACCTTTGCTGCTGGGTTGCAGTCTCTCATCAGGGACATGTACAGAAAAACGAAAAAATTCCTTGATTTGTTACAGTTGCATCCCTGACATAGTGTAGCAGCCAAAAGGAACATATTAACTGACAAAAGTCCACACCTGAATATATATATAGGATCCCTTGTCCGAAAACCCATTATCCAGAAAGCTCAGGATTATGGAAAGGCAGTCTCCCATAGACTTCATTTATCCAAATAATCCAAATTAAAGTGATTCTGTCTAGATTTTTATGGTGAAGTTTTTATTTCTAAATTACACTGTTTACACTGCAAATAATTCACTCTACAATATAAAATTTAATTCCTGAACCAGCAAGTGTATTTTTTTTAGTTGTAATATTGGTGTGTAGGTGCATCTCAGGTCATTTTGCCTGGTCATGTGCTTTCAGAAAGAGCCAGCACTTTAGGATGGAACTGCTTTCTGGCAGGCTGTTGTTTCTCCTACTCTATGTAACTGAATGTGTCGCAGTGGGACCTGGATTTTTACAATTAAGTGCTGTTCTTAGATCTACCAAGGGATTTTGTGTTAGGGTGCTGTTATCTGGTTACCTTCCTATTTTACTGTTGTTAGGCTGCTGGGGTAAAGAGTGACTGAAGTTTATCAGAGCATGTAACTGGGGGCAACTGGGAAACTGACAATATATCTAGCCCTATGTCAGATTTCAAAATTAAATATATATATAGCAGAAGTCTGCTGGAGCAGCACTATTAACTGGTGTGTTTTGACAAAAACATGTTTTGCCATGACAGTATTCCTTTAATAATAAAACAGTACTTTGTACTTGATCCAAAGTAAGATATATCCTTATTGGAAACAAAACCAGCCTATTGGGTTTATTTAATGTTTACATGATTTTCTAGTAAATGTAATGTATAAAGATCCAAATTACAGAAAAATCCATTATCCGGAAAGCCCCAGGTACCGATCATTCTGGATAACAGGTCCCATACTTTAAAGGAGAACTAAAGCTTAACTAAACAAATAAGGCAGAAATGTTGGGACAAAAAGATTTGGCATGTGGTGACATTTTTTGACCACACCCATTTTTGTGGCCACATGAAATTACCATGTCCATTTTCCAAAATTTGGCAGATTACAAGTTTGAACACATTTCTGTAGTTTTTATGTGTTTTGCCCTTTAAGATGTGCTACCCTAGGGGCCCCCACACCCCCCTCTGGGGCCCCCACTGCTGCTTACCTACTGATAGTCCCACCCCAAACCCGGGCACCATCTTATTAACTTAACTTTTGATGCAATCATGGAGGGAGGGAAGGCAGTGGCGCAGTGTCAGGAGCGAGAGAATCAAAGGGGGCAGGGCCACCATCAGGGGGGGACAGGGGGGACAAGTGTCCCGGGCCCGGGCATGATGCAGCAGTGATGCAGTTTAGAAAGAGCTGGGCCTCCCTTGCCAGCGCCGAAGATCTACTCAGACTCTCTCCTATTCATTAGTGATGGGTGAATTTATTCGCCAGGCGTGAATTTGTGGCGAATTTGTGCGATTCGCGAAACGGCGTCAAAAAACGGGCGACGGCGTAAAAAATAGGCGCCGGCTTCAAAAACGAGACGCCGCAAATTCGCCCATCACTACAATTCATATTGCATATTGCATATAACCATGAATGCATGGTTGCTAGGGTAATTTGGACCCTAGAAACCAGAACTGCTGAAAAAAAGCTAAATAACTAATAAACTACAAATAATAAAAATGAAAACCAACTGCAAATTGTCTCCAAATATCACTCTTTACATCATACTGAAAGGTGAACAACCCTTTTAAGGAATGTATTTTTACACTGGGAGGGAGACAGGATTCCTCAAGACTTGCACACATATAAATAGAAGGCGTACAGTATAGAGTGAGACATTAAGTGGAGAAAACTTTCTGCTATAATCCTTGGAGTATGAAAATGCTGGAAATATTTTATCATTTACAGCAACCAAATCAGCATCCATGATTAGACTGCCTCCATAAGTCTATGAAATGTATTATTATTTCCCTATATTTTAACAGAAGCCTTTATCAGTCTCTGCTCCAGTAAAGTTTACAATCCAAGGACCATGCACACTTGCACACTAGGTTCTATTTAATTAGGAATACATTAACCTGACTGCTATTATGTCTGTTTTTCAGAAATAAAGACAAAATCAGTGATAAAATTTTTTTTTACAGTATATCATATTAAGTGGCATATTAAAGGAGAAGGAAAGCTACGGAGGCATTTTATTGCCAATAGATTAGCTGCAATAGTGCAAGCTAGAATGATATATTTATTCTGTAGAATGCTTCACCATACCTGAGTAAACAGCTCTAGAAATTCTCTGTTTGTTTAGGATAGGAGCTGCAGTATTAACATGGTGTGACATCACTTCCTGCCTGAGTCTCTCCCTGCTCTGGGCTCAGATTACAGTAGAGAAGGGAGGGGGGTGGAAGAGGAGCAAACTGAGCATGCTCTTGCCCAGGGCAATGAGGTTAAGCTGAAGGCAGGAAGTCTGATACAGAAGCCCATGAGTACACAATAGAAGGTAAGAAATGCAGTGTTTCTTTTGACAGGGGACTCAGAGCAACATTACTTTGGGGGTTTACTGGTATATTTAGATGGACCTTTCTGTTAAGGCTTACTTAGTTTTAACCTTTCCTTCTCCTTTAAAGAATCCAAACCCGAATATATTTTTAAGTAAATATTGTTCTTTTGCATCTTTTCCACATTTTATGATACTCTCTGTGCTGCCTCAGAGATCAGCTGACCAGAAATACTGCAGCTCTATCTGTAACAGGAAGAAGTGTGGAAGCAAAAGTCAGAATTGTGTCCATTAATTGGCTCATGTGACCTACAGTAACACCCAGGAGGTGGCCCTTAGATCTTAAAATGGCAATTTTCTGTTTAGGATTACCCGATGGAAAATACTACTAAAAAATATATTATTATGAAAATGGTTTATTTCCATGAAGTAGGGTTTTACATATGAGCTGTTTTATTGTTTGGGGTATAGCTTTTCTTTAAGGGCAGTGGCACACGCTGCTACTGGGGGAGATTAGTTGCCCTGCAACAAATTTCTTCTTCTTCGGGCGACTAATCTCCCCTAAATGTCTTCCCGCCAGCTAGAATGTAAATCACCAGTGGGATGGCACTCAGAACGATTCGTTTTCCGAAGCTGCCTCATAACGAAACTTCGGGCGACTTTGGAAAGCCAATGATCCAAGTGCCACCGCACCAGAGATTTACATTCTAGCTGGCGGGAAGGCATTTAGGGGAGATTAGTCGCCCGAAGAAGAGGCAATTTGTCGCTGGTCGTCTAATCTCCCCCAGTAGCAGCTTGTGCCACTGCCCTATAGTGTGTCAGAAGGAAATGTTATAAAGTCATTCTGTTAAAATCCCTTTTAAACACTTCTGTGTTGAAATCATGTATTTGGTAATTGGTATCATTTTATGGGTTTAGGCCATGCACACTATAGTCTATAGAGCAGCTACTGGCATATGCCCCAAACCTGTTATGCAAACTGAGAAAGCTCTGCTGGACAATGGATCCCATCTGGAATGGCACAATAGAATAATGCTAGATAAAAGAAGGTAGAAGACTGGGAAATTTATATAACTGAGTCTTTGCAATATTATATAAGGCATATATTATCTTATGGGGATTCTGTGAAGAGTTGAATTTTGAGGGAGTTTTAAAGGGAGGGAATTTAATTTGGTTGGTGCTTAAAGGATGGGCAGAAGGTTATTTGTAGAGAATAGATGTAGAGAATAGTCATTCATTTAATGAAAAACTAGCAAGGTTAAATACACAAGAATTCGGTGTATTTTCATTTTGTAATTTTTTTAGGAGACAAGTGTTTTTTTTTTTTTAAATGGGAAATACTTACATAGTTACATAGGAGATGATGTTAAAAAAAGGCATACATACACTGCGTTCAAACTTTGGGACCAAAGAAACCTGCCAACCTGCTAGTAGTAGTTGCTTTAGATGGCCATACATATTACAGTTACAATCTTTCCTGCAACCATTGGTTGGTTTGTTTTCACTACAAATATTAAAAGCTGAATCGTCAAAGGTGCCCTATTAAAATTTTCCATTTTGCCCGATCGTCAAGACGACCGATATCGCTTGTTTCCCACCATACACTTACCCAATATTGTATAAATTGTTGTTTGTACTATAGTATATGTGAGTGTCTGGCCACCTTCCCTACTGAGTTGACTTTGTGCAAATTATGGTGACTGCCCTATCCTCTATAGAGCAAGAGTACCATAGATTCTCCAAGTCAGCCCCAATTAAGGACAATTCCTATCAGCCCTTTCTTATTTCCTTTTTAGGTCTAGATGACAACTATTACATTTAGCACATCTACTGTAAGAGTAGGTCCTTGGAATTAGGTTTTCAAGTGGGCACAAGAGTGCAGTCCAAAACTGGTCAGGGGATGTTAGGAGTTTTAGATCTGTACCATCGGGAAGGTGAACGTTTGCCTGGAGATTGAAATGCCCTTACAAACAAGTCCCATCATTGACAGTGAGCTAAGAAAGAGTTAAGTGGCGTGGATTTGGTAAATAATATTTCCAGTGCTAATGTCTAAAGTGACCAGGGGAAAGTGGGATTAGTGTGTGATAATATCACAGGCTTTTCTTCTCCTCCCTCTGCATTCTCCTAATCATAGAGTCTGCCCCCCCTCTCCCCCTGTGTTTGAGGGGTCTGGTGCCGGCTAGGGCTTGTGGCTAACTGCAACCTCCCCCCCTTCCTCCAAGGGCCTTTCCCATGTCTTGTTCCATCACTGACTACAGAGCTGAGAGAAAACAGACTCCCTTCCTCAGTGCTCCCCCTTTCTTTTAGTATTAAGAGTATTGCTCCTTCTGTCACTGGATTATACTGGACTTCACGTAAACTGTTCCAGTACAGCTAGTGATGGGCAATGTGACCCTTTTTCCTTAAACGAAAATTGGTGAAACGGCAAAGATCCACCAAATGCATTGAAGTCAACTGATGTTTTTTGTGCCGCATTTTTCAAACCGTGTGACTTATCCTTCATTATACATTAGAGTATATGCACTTCTTTTTTTTGCAGAAGCACCGAGTGCAATATTTCACTCGCTACTCTGTGACTTAGCACAAATCGGTAACCGTTGGACCAACCTTTAATAACCCTATTGGACAGGGATTCTAACTATTGTGCATGGAGTACACACAGACTGTGCTGGGTGCAATAATAATTATTTATAAATTCCCTGCCACTCCTGACTGCTAAGCTTTGCTTGTATGCACTACAAGATTTGCCTAGTATCTTTTACTGGCAGCGACTGTTGCTAAATGTGTTATTCAAAAGATAGATTTCCCCAGCTCATAAAATGGAATTGTATTTTAAGGCACACGGAGTGTTGGCTCCGCTGCTCTCAGCCTACGTTTGTTTTCTTTTTGCTTTTTTGTATTTTTGGGGTCAACCTCCGCTCCGTTCCATGTGTCTGCATACAAGCAGAAGCTGTACTTTACAGTGTTGATCAACGAGGGCTGGGGAAAGAGTGGATCCTCACCTCTCAGCCTGCGAAAAAACACAGGCTGAGAGCAGTGGAGCAAACATTCCATGTGCCCTTATTCTAAGGTTCACCCCTTGTGTCCAAATGTGTTACGGTCTGTAATTCCTTGTTGTGTCAATAGTCAAAATTCCAGATCTGTTTAACTTGTCCTTTTTTTAATGCATTCACGTTGAAATGAAGGCTATCAGGCAAATTACAAACACATGCATTTCTGATTCTGAAGTGCAAAATAACCCATGACAATGCATTCTTTGGCAATGGCTGAAAAACACTACCCTGTCCAAATTTTTTTTATACAGCAAGTCCCTTTCACTTTGACCTTACCAATCAGGTTTGTTCTTGACACTTGTTCTTGAAGGCGCAGGATTTGAAGCAAGGTCCAGTGGCTTTGCCAATAATCCAGTCCCGTTTCATAGGAACAGTAACAACAAAAATTTTAATTATTATTTTTATCTGACACTTGTTCTTGAGGGCACAGGGTTTGAACCAAAGTCCAGTGACTTTGCCAATAATCCAATCCCCTTTTATAGGAACAGTAACAACACAAATTTTAATTATTTTTTCATTTGACATAGTATTTAAATTAACCAGTTGCAAAAATATTGTGAATAAAACCAGTGTTGGGTTGCTACCTTCTCTGGAAAAAATAATGATCTTTCAAAATGTACAGTAAATCTTTCTTCTCTAACATTGTAATCAAGCATCATTTTACCAACTTGGCTGGTAAAATAGCAGCCTGGTCTCAACCCTAGCTGAGAGACACCAAGTCCATAAGTTCCATAATTGTTATTGCTTCAGGTATCCCTCAACATCTCAGAATCTCAAGCTTAATGATGAAATGATGGATGTGAGGACTCTGGATGCTAAGAGTTATAGAACAGCTGAAAGTCATAGGTTGCATATATTGACTTTCAGGTTATCAGCAGGCCTGACAGACATCAGATAGTCCCTGCTAAAAAGTTTAGTAGACAGGGTCATGTTTGGGGTCCTAAATGCAAGTTCCTTAAATGAAGCAGATCCCTCATTCCTGGAAAATTTAGCCGACTGTCAAGTTGAAGTCTAAGGATCTTGTGACAATGAAAATAAATACTATATGCTCTGTAGAAATAGGTGCTGGCTTTGAAATGCTTACTAAATCAGGTAGCCTTATCCTCCTGGTACTGCAGGTAATGTAACCCCTTACATAGTTATATAGTTAAGTTGGTTTGAGAAAAGTCTATCAAGTTCAACCCCACCAAATGAAACCCAGTGTCCATACATACACACACTCACGTCGACCGCTCCTTACAACATAGAATGCTCATACCAATATCTATACTAATTGTAGATTTTAGTACCACAATAGTCTTGAATATTATGTCTGTCCAAGAAATCATCCAAGCCACTCTTAAAGGTATTAACAGCCATCACAACGTCATCCGGCAGTGCATTCCACAACTTCACTGTGAAGAACCACTTACTCGGCTTCAAATCCAAGTTATTTTCCTCTAGTTTAAATGGGTGTCCTCTGGTGCAGTGATCCTCTCTATGGGTAAAAAGGTCCCCTGCTATTTGTCTATAATGTCCTCTAATGTACTTGTAAAATGTAATCATGTCCCCTCTCAAATGCCTTTTTTCCAGAGAAAACAACCCCAACCTTGACCGTCTACCCTCATAATTTGTCTTGTATCCCTCTAACCAGTTTAGTTGCACTTAGTCTCTGCACTCTCTGCAGCTCATTTATATCCCTCTTAAGGACTGGAGTCCAAAACTGCACTGCATACTCCAGATGAGGCCTCACCAGGGACCTATAAATACACAAAATTATGTTTTCATCCCTTGAGTTAATGCCCTTTTTTATGCAAGACAGAATTTTATTTGCTTTAGTGACATTGAACAGAATTAGACAACTTGTTATCTACAAAAACCCCTAGATCCTTCTCAATTAAAGGGTAACTCTTGCTTCTAAACCAAAATTTGATAGAGATGCTCACATAGCACAAAACCCATAATTTACCCATCACAGTTACCTGTTTCTTCAAAAAGTATGAATAAATGCCATTTTCTATGCTGAAATCCAACTGTTTAACAGTTCTTCTCTTTCTGCATCATTTGAAATCCTGGCAGGGAAGGAGGGACTAAATGCTGATGTTACAAATTGTAACAACTACTCCACAGCTTACAGACAACATGCAGGAACTACATAACCCACAATGCATTGCACTGTGATGTTCTGTTCCTTATTGATATATTAAATCACATGTGCAGGAATTGTGGGGTTTGGAGGATGCAGACTGAGGACAGATGGCTGTTGATACAAAGTAACAGTAGTCAGTCAGCTCAGCAAAGTAGTCAGAAAGAACAGCAGTAGAGCAGGGGGCTAGGCTTAGGGAACTGTTCCAAACCATTATCATGAACAGTCTGCATATTTTTTAACTGATGTATATTGCAAAGTTTCTTGAAATTATGTTTACTTTTCAGAAAGCTTAAGTTAAGTTTTTGTGGAGTTCCCCTTTAAGGAAACTCCCAGCACCTTGCCATTTAGGGTATAACTTGCATTCATATTATGTCCTTGTTAGCGCTGAAGAAAGAAATATTTTCGATTAGTCATTCTCTCTCCTCTTGGTATTGCTTTAATGTTGGATTGTTATACTTGTTATGCAAGAAGCATACTCCATATGTGTGTTTCATGTGAACCTCCTTTGAAGCAAGTTGCGTTGAAGCTTAATCTTGTATATAAAAATACATATGTATAAACAACTGTAACGGTGCTTTATTTAAGGTAAAATTAATAAAAGGTGCAATAAGTCATACATTAATATTTTAATTATTCCTATAAATACTGTAAACTTTTTAAACTGTTTCTTATCCTTATGTCCACTTATGACCTACCAGCTTCTTCTATAGAACTTAGAACAGAGGAAAACAGCTGAGAACAGAGGAATATGCAGACATAGGTTTTCTGTAATCCTTATACACATAGTCCCATAAAGCTGCCTTTATTTTTAATAGCATATAAACTTCATATTTAGGATATTTCCATCTACAACTAAGCACTGTGCATGGGTTCAATAGCACAAAGCATTATTCTATATATATTTATCTCTACTAGCCTCAAGCCATAATCCTGAATTGTTGGTTTGGATGTGTTTTGATGTTAGATTTAGGGTATTATAATACAACAGCGGAGCTAAAGGGACGATATAATAATTTGTGGCTAGACAAAAATTAATAACAGTTTAGGCAAGACTTAAATTGTAAGCTGAGTCTATAACAACCCCATAGAATATAAGGAAATGGGGAGGGGGGGACAAAATACAAATCCAGCTCTATAATGTATTTTTACTTTTTCTAGTGGCCATTTCATGTCAATTAAAATTCTGTTACAACTTACTGATGATTTGTTTGCTGTCTCAGTATGCCTTGTTCTGAATGAATAGAGAATTGGAAATGCATTTTAAGAACAAAAAACTCAAATATGAAGCTTAACATGACTTTATCATATCACGTAAGTAAAGTAGAATAAATACATCAAATGGCAAAGGTTCCTGGGGTAGGGGTATGACTAGGGTGCAGCCTCCCCCCCCCACAAATTATCTTCTTTTCTGCTTGCCACTTACTCACATCTCTGAGGACTCCCTCCCACCTCTCCACTGTTGACAAACACCATCTGCATTGATATTGAAAGGCTCCTTGAGATCTCAGACACACTGTAGAAGGGGGAGAGATATGGACAAAAATGTTTCTGACTTTGTTAAAAGGTTAGAGGGAAAGGGAGTTAGCAACTTCCATCGCTGGAGCCAAGAGATATGTGAAGGTGTTGAGGTCTACAAGAGATGAAACCAGCTCAGCTTTATATCCGGATGTCACCATATCAACTCAGAAAAGAACAACACTTTGCTTTTAAAATGAAACCTTCAGCAGGACATTGAATTAAAAAAATAAATACAAATTGTTGATACTTTCGAAGTGAAGTTCCATGGGAAATGTAACAAGCAGAAAGGAAACCTACTAGAAGCTTTCTGAGTAACCAAAGAGTATTCTTATTTACTTCTTTCACTTTCAATATGTCCTGTATGATTTTTCTCCATGTTCTTGCACCTAAATGTGTGTCTATGAGGCTTCCCATGTACAAATGCTTCTTATGTAGCTGTATATTTAGTTCTATACATAGTTCTTATGTTAACGTATATTTTATATAAAGTATATAAAGTTCAACATTAATCAGGGATGCCAGGCTAGTACTTCTGTTCACATTTTGGTCTATGGGTAGGATGTGGCCTCTGAAAAACAAGCCAAGTGATCCTTTTGTTAAGTCTTCATTTCCAAGTAATTTGCCCCAGGAGGTGCTCCAGGAAACCAGGTGGGGAATGGAGTGCAAAAAGCTGCAGCCATCTGTCTGGTAAACTGCACAGCATACTGGAGGTTCTGCACATGCTTACTGTATAGTCTTGGGATGCACAAGTCTATTTTTGGATTTCAAAACTCCTGAATCCTTCCTGAATAACTTAAATACTGAGCCTAATATTCATGTACAATTTACACATGCAAATTAGGGCCAGGAACCAAAAAAGAGAACCACGTGCGTGCGGTTAAAAACTTCTTTAATTCCCTTGTTTTTGTCATGTGAGTTTAAAGGGATACTGTCATGGGAAAAAAAAATTCAAAATACATCAGTTAATAGTGCTGCTCCAGCAGAATTCTGCCGTTAAATACGTTTCTCAAAAGAGCAAACAGATTTTTTTTATATTTAATTTTGAAGTCTGACATGGGGCTAGACATATTGTCAGTTTCCCAGCTGCCCCCAGTCATGTGACTTGTGCTCTGATAAACTTCAGTCAGTCTTCACTGCTGCACTGCAAGTTGGAGTGGTATCTACCCCCCCCCCCGGGGAAGGTACCCAGGTAGCAGCTCCCTGATACAAGATAACAGCTCCCTGGTAGATCTAAGAACAGCACTCAATAGTAAAAAGCCAAGTCTCACTGAGACACATTCAGTTACATTAAGTAGGATAAACAACAGCCTGAAAGCACATGACCAGATAAAAAGAAATGACATGAGATAGCTGCCTACACACCAATATTATAAATTAAAATACACTTGTTGGTTCAGGAATTACATTTTACACGGTATAGTGAATTATTTGCAGTAAAAACGGTGTAATCCTTTAAGGATTCAGTTTGGACAGGCAGGTGGATTCAGCGGAATCCAAATCCTGATGAAAAAGATAGAATCCTGGCTGAAACTCGACTTTTTCTCACTTTATTAAAAAAATTAAACCAAACTCAAACCCCCTTAATTTACCAACATTTTCTCTCGAACAAAAAAAAAACGGTACGAAATAACTTTCTGATAAAATCGAGTGTCAGTTCGAATTGTGCAACTTTTTCGATTTGACACTCGAATCATATGACTTTTTTGAGTTGTCGTCCGAAAGACTTTAATTATATGGATTATCAAACGTAAACTAGTGCTAAAGCCTGATACATTTGAAAACTATCAAGGCAAAAAACAAACGTTAAAGGAACCGTCTGCCATTGACTTTTACATGATTTCAACAGGTGTTAGCTGGAGTATTTTCGGATTCAAATTGTTAGCGGCTTCAGGGTATAATAACTCTCGAAAAATTTGAGCATGAACTGCTCTTTGGTGGGTACTGACCAATAAGCATTAATATAGGTTTGGAAAGTGGTGAACATACAGTAAATGATTTTGCTGTTACGCCTTGTTGTGCTTTACAATCCAAAGAAGTATTTCAGGCGGCACTCCGGATGAATATAAAGAGGTTTATTGTATCATGGGTAACAATATCGCCTTATGCGTTTCAGGAAAGCACTCCCTTAATCATAGGATACTTTCCCGAAACGTGTAAGGCGATATTGTTACCCATGATACAATAAACCTCTTTATATTTATCCGGAGTGCCGCCTGAACTACTTCTTTGGATCTATCACAGTTGGAACACTGGTGGCTGAACACATGGAGCGCACAGAGCTTATTGGAGAGATTGATGCGGTGGGGTGAGTTTTGAGCAGGTTACCATTTCATTGACTGTGCTCTACAATGTCTAAAATACTGGCATGCCCAGGTAAGGCGTGTGTGTGCAAATTCACTAATCCAAGCGGAGAGAGCTCAAGTGCACGTGTGTCTGCACCTGCACGCATTCGGACCCAACAGTAGCCTAGAAGCAGCCTGTGAACCTAGGGGCCGTGACATCTAGTAAATGCTAAATAGAAAGTGAAAGTGACTGCTCTGCCTCTATGCCAGGCAATGTGTATGATTGACAGCTCAGATTTTTAAACATCTTTATAACAGGATGTTTTAATTAAAAAAAGATTGTTTTTCTTGTTTATTTGCAAAGGACTTTCATTATACAGCTTTTTATGTCTGAGTGACAGGTCCCCAAAAACACTTCTGCCCTGGGTCCGGCTGCTTTCTATACTTCGCACTGGATATAAAAAAATTTTTTAGAGGGGGACACATATGTGTCTCCCCATCCTGCACCTCATGAACACAGGACTGACAAACACAGGCAGTAATGTATTCATTGGGATGACCAATGGAATAGGTACTCCAAAACACAGTGCAGAGACCTACGTAAATTCTTTAAATCTGGGATACGGTGTGCAAAGTACAAAAAAATGTTGCGCACTGCTTTCCTGTTCATAAGTGACATCTACGATCTAATACTTACTAGGAATGAACAGATACATATTTTTTAGATTTAGGCAATATTAGGATAAGCACTTTAGTATGTCAGTGCCTGTTGTAATCATAATATTTGTCTTTTTGTGGGTAGTATTAGAACCAGCCTGCATATCATTAGAACATGCCGATGTCCTTAGCACGAAGTTTATGAGCAAATAGCACCACGGATCTAGGCTGTACCTTTTCTATCACCCACTAACATACAACACATTAGCTTCCACTTAGCCCCTTAGGATAAAATTTGGATTGAATGCTTATTTGATGCCATGGTTGTATTATTAAAGGCCAAATATTATCATATATAGAGATATTTGCAGCCTGAAACATTCTTGGAATTTTGTAGGATGCCTGATATGACAATATTTTCATATTTATCTGCAACTGTGTTGTGATGTAATAGGGGTCTTGAACATCACTGATCCATGTAGTTAATCTTTCCCATTCTAATTTTTAATACTTTTGTTTTGTTTGCAAAAATGTTTTGCAGTATCATATTCACACACTGACCCCCAACCCCAACACCCCCCCAGCAGCATGAAAATTGCAGAAAAAAATTGTAATTGCTAAGCACTGTGGCAGCACCCATTCATATGCATTAAAAAAATGTAAATACACAGAAAAGAAATATTCAGTGATAGGGAAGATCATTCCTTAAAAGAAAGATGAAGGTAGAAGGTAACGAGGCCTTCTGAGGATTAGGTAAAAGTATTTCACCAATGCTTATACTGCTGAATAGGACTGAATGGATGACTGATTTTCTTTTTTTTTGTTATCCTAGAATAGGTTAGCAAGTGATCACCTCTAAGCCCTGCAAAGTAAGCCTTCCATAGGTCAATGCCCTGGCCCATATATTTCCCTTTGACTGCAAAAGTCCTCTCAATAGGCATACTTTGTAGGCATAAATTTAGCTGCCAAGCTTTGAAGTGAAGAATATGGACAGTTGTTTTTATTTGTAGCTAGCTGCTTATCACCTTAATGCCCATCTAAGTCTCCAAGAGTTGCTGCTCAGTCAGCCCTTTCCCCCAATGTCCTGCCAAGCAGAGCTGCTAGGACCACCCCAGCTGCCAGACTCTGCTGATAAGGATGATGGATAGAAGGTAGACTGGTTCCACCGATGGTCCTACACCTTCCTGGGGACCTAGTGCAGTCTGGTTGGTCCTCAATGGAATGCAACCTTGTTTAAGAGACGGAAAGACGATAATAAAAGAAAGCAAAGTTAATTAGGGAACACACACAAAAGAAAATACTTTGCCTTGCATTTTGCATTACCCACATTTACTATGATATGATGCCTTGACTGCATATGTTGTCAATACATGAATATTTCTATGGAAAACACATTCTTTGTTTTCCTTATGAATGTGAATTTGCATTTCAAACTTGCAAGGATTGTTTTCTGCAGCTGCAAATAATCTGAAAATGTTTGGAGAACATGTAGCTCTGCACAGGACGCCATGAAATCATGTGATTGCCGTGCTGTGATTGGGCTGCCGGAAGCATCAGCATTTTAGCTGCTGACAACCTGATTTGTCAGATTTACCCATTTTACGTTGAGTTGGTTGGGGTTAAAGTGGTCTGGATGTCTAAGGTCCCCTTTCTGTCATTCACAGGATTTACTTATAATGTAATACCTATAATGTATAAATACCTAATACATTATTTAATACCTTATTACCTAAACATTTGCATGGAGGGAATCCACGGAAGCCATGGGGCAAATTCACTAAAGGACGAAGCGCCTAACGCTAGTGTTAATTCGCATTTTCGTTAACTAACGGACGCTGGCGTACATTGGCTATTGTTACTTCGCACCCTCACGCCTGCGAATTTGCGCAACGGACGTAACTATGCATATTCACTGACGCGCATTTTTCTGAACGCTACCTTTTACGCCAGACTTCCTTTGCCACCTCAGACCAGACGAAGTGCAATAGAGTAGATAGGGATTGCTTCAAAAAAAGTTAAAAAATTTTTAGCCCCAAAAAACGCTGGTGTTTTTTCTTTTTTTATGGGTGATAGGCTGAAAAAGATTGAAAAATTTTTTGGGGCTACCCTCCTTCCCCCCTACATTTCCAACTCATGGCACCTTAACTATACAGTGGGCACATGTGTAGGGCAAAATAAAAATTTTATTTGATGTTTTGAAGGTTTCCCAGGCTTGTGTAGTGCTGCTACATACAGTATACCTCCATTGTAACTTCAATTTTGCTTTGTATGCAAATTAAGCATCGCTAGCGTAACTTCACTTTGCTTGGCGAATTACTGAGCGCAACTTCAGATTTTAGTGAATTTGCGTAGCGCTGGCGAAAATACGCCTGGCGGACGCTGGCGCAACTATGAATCTATATATATATATATATATATATATATATATATATATATAAACAAATCCACGAGAAGCCGGCACTCTCAATATAGAGTGTTTGTATGCCTGGGTGCACGATCATCATTTAATCTCCAACAAATGCAAAAAGGATCAGCACTCTCAGGTCTTAAAATTGTAGAAAATATTTTTATTATGAATAAAACCTGTGTATTATAATAAATAAAGTACCCCCAGTTGCAAAATATGAGGATATTAGAAGTCACCTCGGCCTTCAGCCTCGTGTTTTTATATGGTCATGAAACTCCTCTGTAACTTATAATATCCTTATATTTTACAAGAGGGGGTACTTTATTGACTATATCTACAATTAGAAGCATTCCTTCCATTTATCTTCTTTCATAATGCAGATAAGATTAAAATAAATAACTTTGTAACCCAATAGCCTAATCCTGAAACATTGTTCAATATGGTTACTAAATGTTGCAAATTCAATCCATATCTCTCACATATCAACTCATTACAATGTTATACACATGAAGTGAATTACAAATGCTAGAGTTATAGATGTTTAAAACACTGAAATGGATTAAAAATCCTAGGGTCTGACGTCACACACATTGGAATATCGCCCCCTATATTACTGTCATATTCTGTTATATAGCTATCACTTCCATGTAATTACTCCCTCTGATTTAACTTACATACATTTTTATTAGTGTGTGGCCATAAAGCATCCATCTGTCTAGGTTATACTCCACCCCGTAAAATTACTTAATCTCTATGTGAGTTACTATCGGGTGTCTCAATCTGTTGTTGCTATGGATCTCCAGCTGTGATTTGTGATAGAGGCAAAGCAACTGATGTTTAAAACATATAAAAAAAGGGGGATTGATAAGTAAACAATTAGAGGTATCTTGCCATCAAAGAAGCCAGGAGATTAAACCCTATTTAAGGGTAAAGATATGAAAGCTAAAGTACTGCACAGGAGGTCATAAATGATCCCATAGTTGTGGTTTGGGATTGCCAGCCCCAGCAAAACACCATGGGGCACATTTACTAAGTTTGAGTGAAGGATTCAAATATAAAAAACTTCAAATTTCGAAGTATTTTTTTGGGTACTTCGACCATTGAATAGGCTACTACGACCTTCGACTTCGATTCGAACGATTCAAACTAAAAATCGTTCGATTATTCAACCATTCGATAGTCGAAGTACTGTCTCTTTTGACTACATACTTCGGTAGTTTAAACCTGTTAGCCTATGGGGACCTTCCCCGTAACTTTCCTCAGCTTTTTTTTGATTGAAGAAAAATCGTTTGATCGATTGAAGTATTTGCGCAAAATCCTTTGAATTCGATATTCAAATTCGAAGGATTTAACTTCGAGGGTCGAATTTGAGGGTTAAGTAACCCTTGATATTCGACCCTTGATAAATGTGCCCCCATGTGTCCGATAAAACTTTCTATGAGTTCAATGCAAAGGGCACAATTTAAATATGTGATAGACTGTCCTCTTCTTAGCAACTTTTCAATTGTTCTTCATTTTTTGTTTTTCTTTTCATAATAATCTTCTAATTCTTTGTTATTTTTTAAATTTGGGCCAGTGACCCTTGAAGTAAAAAAAAACCCAAAAAAGATTACTCTGTAAGGTTATTCAGGTCCTTTCCTATTCATTTTCCATTTCTGTTGCTAGGTTAAATCAGACCCGCAGATAGCTGCTGTCATATTCAAACAGCTGAGCAAAAAAAAACTAATATAATGAAAAAAAACACAAAGAATACAAGAGAGTGGGAGGGGATTTTTTTTGGGGTACCAAGAAAGTAAAGTGTTACTGAAATCAAAATCTTCAACAAAATTATCAGCGGATGGAAAAATACTTCTACTTTCGAGGCTGTGTTGAAGCCATGTCGGAAGGACTCATCTGTTAATGTGACCTTCATCAACAATTAAAGCCTAGGACAGACACCATGATGGACTGTTATGCCCTGGACCCCGCTACCATAAAAGACAATCAGTCATGAAAAAATATAGACTTTTATATAAATAAAAAACTAGGGATGCACCGAATCCAGGATTCGGTTCGGGATTCGGGCCAGGATTCAGCCTTTTTCAGCAGGATTCGGATTCAGCCTGGCCGAACCAAATCCGAATCCTAATTTGCATATGTAAATTAGGGGAGGGGAGGGAAATCACGTGACTTTTCATCACAAAAGAAGAATTCTTTCCACTTTTTCCTTTCCTGCCCCTAATTTGAATATGCAAATTAGGATGCGGATTCAATTCGGCCGAATCTTTCACCAAGGATTCGGTGCATCCTTATAAAAAACACAGTTAATATTAATAGAATGTGTGTATCAAATTCTTCACACTGGATAAAGAGCCCTAAAAAGAATTTACCCTTTGATAAGGGTGCAATTATTTTAGACTATTATATGGATAGAAAATGTGATCAAAGAGGATAGTAATATAATAAGCATATGTACATCATTTTACAGAAATTTTCCCCCTTTATAAACCCCTGGGGATTAATTAAACAAAATCAAATACATTTGCATTACATATATTATAGTTCATATACAAACGGTTGCCATTCATTCGGAAAACATTTCTGCCTCTTTCTGTTATTTCTATTATTACTGCTGATTTATAAAGCACATGATTCAAATTCATTCTGTTTGGAATTTTATTCAGCAATATTGTGGCAGTCCTCTAGGTGTTTGCGTGTGCATTTAAAAGATCTGATTGATAAAGGGAGACTACGCTATGTAGAAATAAATGAGGCTATGTAGTTTTGGTGACAGAATATATAATTTGCTGCTGCGTGTTTCAAGTAGAGAGAGTAGTAGATCCACCTTGTCTTTCCTTTATGTCTCTCTCTCTCTCTCTCTCTCTCAACCCTAAGATTTTTCTGGAATACTGTAATAACAGGCACCAAGCAAATGTTTGGTTTCAAATTGCTAGTGATGAGCAAATAGATTCACCTAGCACGAATTTGCTGCCAATATCCGTGTTTCGCCACTGGCAAATAAATTTGCGAATCTCCCGCGAAAATTCGCCGGCATCAAAAATTTTTGGACGCTTGTCCGAAAAGTCATTCACGTCAAAATCGCTGCGTGTCAACACTATTCGGACGCCCATTGACTTTAACGTCAGCATCAAAATTGATGCAAGCGACTTTTCGGACTTTCGATAAAATTTCGCCGTTACGCGAATTTTTCAGTGAAGCAAAATGGGAGAAATTCGCCTATCATTATTGCTGACCAGTAAATGCCACTGACAGTGCCAGACTAGATGTCCAGCGCCAACCGGGGCACCACCACCCCTTCATGCAGTGAAAAAGTTGGTTCATGAGTATGATGATGATGATGATACGGTGCTGAAAAAAATTGACAGATTGTCTTTTGGTATTGAACTTAGAACCAGACGCTATAATGGAACTTTAATTCGCTTATATATTATTTGTTGGAACTGCACGGAAAGCAAATGTTTGAGGGTCCAGTTGGAATTGTGTCTTTGGATTTAACCGGCTGCCACTACAACTCCCACATACTGAGACACATCATACACAATTTTTAGCACGTTATCTGGACATCATTTAATTGTGGGTGTCTGGACTGGACATATTATGATAAGTTAATATAAACTTACCTGTAGTAATTTACAGTGAAATTTGCAAAAAAACAGAGAAAAATTCACAAAGGCAACTTCGGGCGACTTCGGAAAATGAATCGCCGCGTGTGATTAGGGCCGGCGATTTTTCATTTAAGCCAGCGCAGAGTGAGGGAAGGCATTTGGGGAGATTGGTCGCCGCAAAGATGAGCCGATTAGTCTCCCAAAAACGCCCAGTGTGGCCTTACCCTAATACAGCTACAATGTTGGCTTTATGAAACTCTCTGCATGTATAAAGTAGGAAATATTTTTGGGGTTTGGCATCCACAGAGTAGTTGTGCGGTGCATACAGACAAGGTGTTGTGATCTCTCATTCCAGAAAAGCTTCTGACAGTTGGAGGTGTGGACAGGGCAACCATTGTGATGACATGTTTAAGTCCACAGACCTTCTGATAGAAGCAGGGAGGGTGATAGGTGATGTGTTAAGAGTTTAGGCTCCTCAGACTGAATTCCTATCTCTGAATCAGAATGCAGAAAGGGTCTTCTCTGTACAACATACATGCAATACTTACGTTCTCTGCTGAGCCATAAAAAGAATATTGTACATCTGATACCACAACAGTAGGAGCTACATATACTTCTGCTGTCAGCTAAGGTTAAACAAAGTGCAAGTACCTAATTATTTTTCTCTGGATGAAATCATCGCTTTTTCCTTATCGTCTTTATAGACTTTGATTCAAAAGTGACGTCATTTAAGAAAGATTACTCACATTATGTAGGAAAAATACATTTTCAAATAAATGTGCTACAGACATTTCATTTTGTGTTTGTATGATAGTTTCTTCTGTGCTCTATAATTTCTTTGTACTAAGGTTGCCAGAATATTTTAAATAATATTTGCTAAAATAAATGCAATCTATTCAAACCTTCTAGATGGATTTTCGGGTCCCCCATAGATCAGCTTTTTAAATGTTTGCCAGTTTGGATCAGATCAGGAGCCTATTATGTCCTTATTCAGAGTTTTGTATAGCCTAAACTATAAACATCTGCCAGATTTTAAGCCAGATATTCATTTTACATGCTGTTGGAAAAGGCCCCATATGCCAATCGAAAATCTGCCAATTTGGTCTGGCAAATTAGAAGCCTTTATCTGCCCTTGCGTGGCGGCTTTAGAATTCTGACTTTTTAATCAAGTATGTTTATATATAACCACAGATTCTCAAGTATGAATCCTGGTTTTGACAATCACATCAGGCATCGCTGTAGGGCAGAGCTAGAAATAAATAGTCTTGAAGAGGTAGAACATCTCCATTCACAAAATAAGGGTTAAACCATGTTGGATCCGGTACGACCAAGCTGTCTGGGGGCTAGACTAGCCAACTTAATCCCCTCCAGGCCGGATTTATAACTGGTGCATCCATAGGCCACTTGCATCTCTCTTACCTACTCCCCACTGCTACTAGTGGAGTTGTTTGCTGGCACTAGGGACTGGTTGGGCAGGTGATTCAACTCAGTCCCCACAAATCAGTGGCACAGAGACTAGGAGACAATGACAAGTGGGTTTTGGGGGAGGACTAGGGGTAGACAAGGTATGTGCCTAGCACCCCACTATCACTGTTGTGCCCTAGGCATGTGCCTCTTCTGCCTACCCCTAGTTCTGGTCCTGATCTAGTAGTCCAGAATAAAAAAGACTGTAATGGGATGCCAGAAGTTGTAAAACAAAAAAAGCCGGACAAGCCTGAAATAAAGTAACAACTACTGATCTCTCTTGTGGTGTTTAGGGACATCAGGGGGATGGAGGAAGAATAACTGAGAATTGAAAAGGCCTGTGCGTGCCTGATATAAGGAACTGAATTCAGCACAGTTTTATTTACACTTTAGGGATTAGGAATGGTTTAGGAGTCAGCCAGTGTAATGGTATATTTCGATACAGCAAAAGCCCTCTTAGAAATAACGCTATTTTAACAAGCCCTCCTTGCACTAAAAATAGCCATAAGAGCTTTTTGCTTCTGGATTTCTGCCCAAATATTGAAAAAAAAGTCAGTACTTGGCCTGTCTCCAAATTAAGTAAAGTCAACTTTTTGTATGACGGTGCCAACTTAGAATGTGGCACAGGTACATAGACAATACTCTGATTATGACATTTAATCAAAGAGTCTAGAGACAGCCTCAATACCTGTCCACTATTGACAGAAACAATGTGGAATTTATAGATATTGACAGAAACAATGGGGAATTTATAGATATTGATATACAAAGGAACAAAAACAACAGACTGGTTATTAAAGGGGACCTTTCACCCTCCAAAATAAACTTTACTTACACCACAGACAGTATTTGAATCTTGCTTCCTTCAGTCTTGGAATTCACAGCAAACAGGCAATTGCGATTTTGTGAAGGCTGCGATTAAGGAAAGCCATGCCAAAATCTTGTTTATGAGCCAGAATGGTGTCCTGATGCCCATGCTCTGGCTTCACAAAAAACGACAAATCTTCTCTTCTTCAGGTGGCTAATCTCCCTGAAAACCGTGAATTGTGCGGGATGGCACTCAGAGCCATTTATTTTCCTCACGAGAAAACTTTGGGCAACTGTGGAAGACGAAACTCTCCGAGTGCCCCGAAGGCTTTGTGTCACCACCCTTAGTGGCCTCCGGTACATCAGTAAACATGCATTTGACATAATGTGACATTTAAAAATCCCCAAGGCATATCTGATATTAAAGTGATGTTTATCTAGTTGGTCAATATACTCCATAAGCATGGCTACATAAAATAGTAGGTTTGACTTTGCATCTGAGCATCTTGAAGACCAGACATCTCTAAATACACATTAGGGAATTAGTAGTTTCTCTTTAAAGAATTACTATGAATAAAGGTGCTTGATTATGAAGAGAGAAAGTCTGTATGCATATATGTATGCTCCACATTTACACAAGAAGTTTCCGTCAGCAGCTAGAATAAAATTATCATAATAATTTATCTTATAGGCACCCTAGGGCTCTACTGTCACCCTAGACACAAGCCCTCAGGTGCCTATATAAATATGGTCCTAGTTCCTTGATAAAACTGCTGCTATGTTTGGCAAAACAGCAAAGAGGAGGGGGCTTCTCATATAGCTGTCAAAACCTGTCACTTTTTCTTACGCAATATTGCCAAAATCCGTCCCTTCCTTTCACCTGATACAACTAAGACGCTCATGCATGCTCTCATCCTATCCAGACTAGATTACTGTAACCTTCTACTAACTGGCCTCCCTAACTCCCATCTCTCCCCTCTACAGTCTGTATAAAACACTGCTGCAAGAATTATCCTCCTCCTCTCATCCAAAAGGGTCTTCGGCTGCTGAAGTCCTTATCATGGCTTCCTATAAAACAAAGAATAACTTATAAACTCCTCCTCATAACCTTCAAAGCCCTTCATTCCTCTGCACCTAACTACATCTCATCTCTTGTCTCTCTATATGTTCCTGCCAGAAACCTCTGCTCCTCTCAGGGCAACCACTCGGTTGTACCCCCACTACTACTGCTGTTTCACCGTATCAAACCCTTCTCTCTTACGACTCCTTATATTTGGAATGCCATTCCTGAATCTCTCAGGAGAGAATCCTCCTTCAATGTTTTTAAAACAAAACTCAAAGACTACCGCTGGGAGCACCTGGATAACACCTGAACTGGCACTTATAGAACAGTGTAACAAACTGTAACCCACAGCACCTTAATACCCCTCTGAATTGTGTCTGTATGTTACCCTCCCATTTAGACTGTAAGCCCTACGGGGTAGGGTCCTCTAGCCTTTTGTTTCCTTGACACTGAGCACTTAATTCGCATTGTAATAATATTTTATATTTATGTGAATTGTAATTCTAATAATGCACTTATTGTTACTTTTTATTCCAATGTCCCCTTGTTTGTTACTACTAATTTATTGTTTTGTTGTACAGTGCTTTACCCTCAAGGAGCGCTTTACAAATAAAAATATACATACATACATACATATAGCCGTTACCTGTATCTGGAGTGGGAAGTCAGGGTGCCAGCTATTGCTTCTATGTCAGAAGAGCTCTTTGCCACTTGTGCACCATAAGCAGACAGATTAAAAAAGGGGCACACACATGATAAAATTGGGATTTTTTGGCTGAAAGCTGAATGCAGGAAAACAGGTCATAACCTGTTGTTTAGTTTATGTTTCTGCAAATGTGTGTTCTTTTTATTACGTGGAAATATTATTGGATTAGGGCAATTTGTGATCTACAGATGGAGCAGCGTTTAATGGCATATAGCACAGCCTTTTTCCATTGCAATGGATGGTGTCCCTGTACTAGGGCAGCAATTTGGGCTTCCCTTGCTACTTTCATACCAGCAGGAAATGTTTTATTTGCTTCATCTATTTCTATATGTCTGGGTCCCATAATAAATAAGAAAACAAAAAAGTCATTGTTTAGAACCTGGTGGAAGCATGTGTTCTGTGATATGTGATAATCACCTTTCCTGCTGAGCAATGATTAAGTGAAACTAACACCACCTATCACTTTGTTGCTATGTTCTGTAATAGTGTGTTTGCACTACCTAACCTGTCTGCACTAGATTAGCAGTATAAACTAAAATACTTCTGCACAATCTCGATAAATTAGGGTGGAGGACATGGCACGTTTTCAATAAATTAGGATGAGGGCCATAAAAATATGGACCCCAATGTCTGTCTCCAATAAAACTGAGTTATACTATAGAAGGCGTAATGCTCTTGCAGCTGCAAAATAAAGGAAAAAAACTCTTACTTTATGCCATTCCTGCATTTCTATGGCTGCCAATGAGAAACATCTGAGAACCTCAATACAGAGCAGGCCAAAATGAGGCCTCATGAGAAGCAGCTCCTTGTGAAAATGACCCAGGAATATGAAGCCAAAAGCAGAGCAGATGGGGTGGAGGGCTAGTGGTTGGGGGAGAGAAGGGGTGGGAGACAACTTTTAGATGTTCATTAACCCAGAACTGTTGGAACTTATCCTAGATTCAGCACAGGTTCTCCTGAAAGAAACTACAATGACTCCACTTGCTGCTCAAATGGATATCTGTGTATATAGTTTCAGTGCTCCTGCAAAGAAAAGTCCATTTGGGAGCCATAAAAATGAAATGAAATCTCACTTTGCGAATAGCAATGGGCTTGTCCCGTGCTGCAAGGTCTAGAGACATCAAATCGATGCAGGAATGTGGCAACCTTTACTGTAAAAGACAGAGACAAGTGATTTATTGTATTTCTCTTATCTCTAGTTGGTCATGTATTTGAAATCAACCACCTAGAATAAAGGGTCTTCTAAGCCTTTGGAATGCTTTACATTTTTGTCCTTACCATGTGCTTCAATTAAGCTCCTAAAAACTATTTATTGGTGTATTGCTGAAGTGAGTCCTCCTCCCATTAATGTTATTTAGAAAGTTTACCAAAACCATTCTACATAACTGTAACCATTTGAAAGTAATTCCTTGCAGCATGCTCCCACATTTATTACTTGTTCTTCAGCAGGTCATATTATATTTCATACCCATCATACATGTCATGACCATTCTAATTTTGTTCTATTACGTTAAGCTTTTTAATAAAATATTATTGTGTTGTACAGAACCAGCGATTATTATTTGTAATTTATTTTATCATCTCTACTTTCAGAAAGCAGGTACAGTACTTCGATTTTGCCTTCTGGTTATAGGGACCACTGGCCCAACAATTAGCAAATAATACAGGACTATGTAGATCTGTAGGCAAAGACAACATAGGGATTTTCTAACCTGCCTCAAACTTATGTGTCTGATTTTTCACCAGATATTAGTCAGGCATGCTACAGAGAAGACCTCAAACACTGCCCATGGTTTGGAGAGGCATAGTCCCTGGGCATACAGATCGTTGGCTCTGCTGCACCCAGCCTGCATTTTTTTCTGCAGGATGAGAAGCAGATCTGCTCCCTTCTGCATCACCCCTTAGCTTTATTGACAATCACAGCTTCCGCCTGCTTGTAGCTACACGGAGCAGAAGCAGAGATTGGACCAGACTTGGCCTGTTAATTTAGTACGTTTTGTTAAAGCCAATGCCATCCAGACATAGACCATCTTTCTTGAGTCACTAAAATCTCTTGTGATTTCCAAAACCAAAGGTGTTCCCTTAGAAGCATAAATGAAATTGTCTTCTTCTTTGTTTACTCAGTTTACTGTTGTTCCTTGACCTGTGTGGTCTAGAGATATAAATCAGGGCAACATTTATCATGAAAGCAGTCATGCCTTCATTCCTCTCAAACACCACCAGACCACCAGACCTCCTATCTCCTTATTCCAATTCCGCTGGCCTGAAGACCTCAAGTGTGGCTTAGCATGCATATTTATACCCTAGAGCACATTTTTTAAAAGGTTAAATATATGTGGCATTTGCCTTAAACTAAAAGACAGTATAGTGACTTCAAGTTCAACCTTTTAACTTTTTTTAACCTGCCTAATGCCTTGTTGATCCAGAGGAAGGCGCAAAAACCCCATTTGAAGCCTTTACAAAAATTCCTTCCTGACTCCAAGACTAGTCCCTGTATCAACTTGTACTATGAGCTATCTTCCATAACCCTGTATTCCCTCACTTGCTAAACACCATCCAACCCCTTCTTAAAGCTATCTAATGTATCAGCCTGTACCACTGATTCAGGGAGAGAATTCCACATCTTCACAGCTCTCACTGTAACAAACCCCTTCCCAAGATTTAGACAAACCCTCCTTTCTTCTAATTGGAATGGGTGACCTTGTGTCAGCTGGAAAGACCTACTGGTACATAAAGCATTGGAGAGCTTATTATATGATCCCCTTATATATTTATACATAATCATATCACCCCTTAAAGGACCAGTAACATCAAAAAATTTTTTAAAAAATTCGTTAGAATACAACGAATAAAAAACACCAAGACAAATTCAAATTTCAAATTGCAAAGTCTTTATTAAGAAATAACTTACCGAAACTCCACTTCCTGTCCTCTTCAGAAACGGCGATATGGCGACCATTCATAGTGCGGTGCTGGATTTGTCCTCCCTGGCTAGCTCCCATAGTCTACTGACAGCAGGAAGACGTGCTGGACAGCCTATCCATTTACCCAGTTTTTATTTTTACACTGAACTGTTCCTTTAAGCGCCTCTTCTCCAGCTTCCCAACTTGGCCAGTCTTTCCTCATAGCTTAGATGTTCCATACCTTTCACCAGCTTAGTTGCCCTTCTGTGTACCCTTCTCTAATACAGTAATGTCCTGTTCGAGCACTGGAGACCAAAACTGTATGGCATATTCTAATATTCTAGATGGGGCCTTAACAATGCTCTATAAAGTGGAAGAATGACTCCTTTCTGCCGTGAATCAATGCCCCTTTTAATACAGCTCAAGACCTTATTTGCCCTTGATGCTGCTGACTGGCATTGTTTGCTACAGCCAAGTTTAATAACTACAAGGATTCCAGGGTCCTTTTCCATTATGGATTATGTGCAGTCCCATTAAGGGTATAAGTGACTTGGATATTTTTGCTTTATTATGACAAAGAATATTTGGGGATAGGTCCCTGTTGGAGCCAAGTCCTTATATATCCTTCTAAATACTCTTTGCAGGGACTGGCAATGATGGAGAAAAGGCCAATATGTGCACCACACAAGGGGCAGAATTTGTCATACCCTGTGTTGGCTGTTGGCACTGACTGTCTGTACTTGAGCCTGCCAGTGCATACCAAAGACAAGATGGAATAGAGTAGAGTCTGAACTCCACTGGTAAAGCTCTAAGTCTGGAAGTACACTTGGCAATCCTCTGTCTGTGGGTTCTAGGTAGATTTTAGAGCTGAAACGTGAAACTATGCAAGTTAGCACCAAACTACACTTTGTGTCTGATCTGACAAGTGGAAAACAGTGGATGGTTATTTTCTACTCAACTCAGCAGGAGAAACTTGCAGTGTGCCACTAGCCTAAGGGCAATGGCACATGTAACGTTTTTCCACCTGGAGAAATCTTAATGTGGTCCAAACTGTTTCCATATTTGCAAGCACTCATGAGAATGGAGCAGATTTTGGTTAAAAAATATACACATAAGCATTTTTGGGCCAAAATCCATCCTGGAAAAAGGCCCACCATTTTTAAATTGCAGTGTGGACTTCTAAAATATAGCGGAAATCCATCATGTGTGCGATTAGCCTACGAGAAAGTGTATAAGTGTATTTTTCTATTTATAATCTGTAAAAGCATATGGACATATTTGTAGTTATTAGAGATGGCGCGAACTGTTCGCCGGCGAACTTGTTCGCTGCGAACATCGGGTGTTCGCGTTCGCGAACGTCGCGCGACGTTCGCCATTTTGGGTTCGCCATTGTTGGCGCTTTTTTTTGCCCTCTCACCCCAGACCAGCAGGTACATGGCAGCCAATCAGGAAGCTCTCCCCTGGACCACTCCCCTTCCCTATAAAAACCGAAGCCCTGCAGCGTTTTTTTCACTCTGCCTGTGTGTGCTGAAGAGATAGTGTAGGGAGAGAGCTGCTGCCTGTTAGTGATTTCAGGGACAGTTGAAAGTTTGCTGGCTAGTAATCGTTTTGATACTGCTCTGTTATTGGAGGGACAGAAGTCTGCAGGGGTTTGAGGGACATTTAAGCTTAGGTAGCTTTGCTGGCTAGTAATCTACCTTCTACTGCAGTGCTCTGTATGTAGCTGCAGTGGGCAGCTGTCCTGCTTCTGATCTCATCTGCTGACTGCTGCAATAACAGTAGTCCTTGTAAGGACTGCTTTTATTTATTTTTTTGTTGTTTTACTACTACTACTACTACTACTACTACTACTACTATAAGAGCCCAGTGCTATTAGTCTAGCAGTGTTGGGGAGTGGGACTGGTGTGCTAATCTGCTGCTCCTAGTAGTTCAGCAGCACCAACTGTAATTTTTTTTTTTTAATATTCATTTTTTTTTTATTTTACTTTTTTTTATTTTACTACCGCTGTAGTAGTGTATAAGTTGACCTTTTAGGCATTATTTGCCCTGTAGGCATTTTTTGCCCAGTGTGTTATTCAACCAACAGCCATCTAGCTGTGTGACCTTGTTCACATTCTGTCTAAATATCCATAATATTACCGTCTCCAGAAAAAACACCGGAGTGACTTTTTTCAAGCAGCCATAATAAATTTTACGTAATCCGTATCCATCTCTGTAGTAGTGTATAAGTTGACCTTTTAGGCATTATTTGCCCTGTAGGCATTTTTTGCCCAGTGTGTTATTCAACCAACAGCCATCTAGCTGTGTGACCTTGTTCACATTCTGTCTAAATATCCATAATATTACCGTCTCCAGAAAAAACACCGGAGTGACTTTTTTCAAGCAGCCATAATAAATTTCACGTAATCCGTATCCATCGCTGTAGTAGTGTATAAGTTGACCTTTTAGGCATTATTTGCCCTGTAGGCATTTTTTGCCCAGTGTGTTATTCAACCAACAGCCATCTAGCTGTGTGACCTTGTTCACATTCTGTCTAAATATCCATAATATTACCGTCTCCAGAAAAAACACCGGAGTGACTTTTTTCAAGCAGCCATAATAAATTTTACGTAATCCGTATCCATCGCTGTAGTAGTGTATAAGTTGACCTTTTAGGCATTATTTGCCCTGTAGGCATTTTTTGCCCAGTGTGTTATTCAACCAACTGCCATCTAGCTGTGTGACCTTGTTCACATTCTGTCTAAATATCCATAATATTACCGTCTCCAGAAAAAACACCGGAGTGACTTTTTTCAAGCAGCCATAATATATTTTACGTAATCCGTATCCACCGCTGTAGTAGTGTATATGTTGATCTTGTGGGCATTATTTGCACAGTGTTTTCTTCAAACCGCCATCTAGCTGTGTGAGCTTGTTCACATTTTGTCTAAATATTGATAATATTATCGTCTCTAGAAAAACCACTTGAGTTACTTTTTTTCAAGCAGCATTCTTATATTTTACGTAATCCGTATCCACCGCTGTGTATACGTTGACCTTGTAGGCATTATTTGCACAGTGTTTTCTTCAAACCGCCATCTAGCTGTGTGAGCTTGTTCACATTTTGTCTAAATATTGATAATATTATCGTCTCTAGAAAAACCACTTGAGTTACTTTTTTTCAAGCAGCATTCTTATATTTTACGTAATCCGTATCCACCGCTGTGTATACGTTGACCTTGTAGGCATTATTTGCACAGTGTTTTCTTCAAACCGCCATCTAGCTGTGTGTATTATCGTTTCCAGAAAAACCAACTGAGTTTTTGTTGTTGTTGTTTTTTTAAAAATAATGCCAGGCAAAGGCAGGCCGCCACGCAGAGGCCGTGCTAGGGGCCGTGCTGCTATGCAATCCTGTGGCCCTAGCAAATTGCCCAGTTTTAAAAAGCCAATGACCCTGAACTCCCAAAATGCTGAAGAGGTAGTTGACTGGCTTACACAGCACACCCCATCCTCTACCGTTTCTAACTTTACCACAACATCCTCCTCATCCTCCACTGCTATGGCCACCCCACGTAACACTTCCTCCACCACCGGTGCCCCTTCTTCACTGGAGTCAGAGGAGTTATTTTCCCATGAGTTTCTTGAACTGAGTAATGCGCAACCATTATTGGCAGAAGAAGATGAAGGAGATGAGGACGTTACACCAGATTTAATTCTGGCAGAGAACACGACAGAGATGGACATAATGATGAGTGATGAGGAGGAGGTCCCCGCTGCTGCTTCCTTCTGTGATGTGTCAGAAGAAATTGATGCATCTGAGGAGAATGATGATGAGGAGATTGATGTTTTGTGGGTGCCTAGTAGAAGAGAGCAAGAGGAGGGTAGTTCAGATGGAGAGACGGAGAGTCAGAGAGGCAGTAGGAGAATAAGACTTAGAAGAAGCAGGGAGGACAGCCCGCAGGGATCAGTAGGGCAACAACATGTATCGGCACCTGTGTTCAGCCAGCCAACGCACCCGCCATTGCCGCCAATGCCGCCAACTTCTACTGTTACCGCCAGATCGCACACTTCCAAAAAGTCAGCAGTGTGGGATTTTTTTAATGTGTGTGCCTCTGACAAAAGCATTGTAATTTGCAATGAGTGCAGTCAGAAACTGAGCCTTGGTAAGCCCAACAGCCACATAGGTACAACTTCTATGCGAAGGCACATGAGCGGCAAGCACAAAGCACTTTGGGAGCAACACCTCAAAGGCAACAGGCAAACTAAAAGCCACACTCCTTCTGGTCCAGCATCTTACTGCTCTACCTCTGCTCTCCTTGACCCATCTGAACCACCCTCCACTCCGCCTTCCACCTTGACCACCTGTTCCCATTCTGCCACCAGCCAAGTTTCTGTGAAGGCCATGTTTGAGCGTAAGAAGCCAATGTCTGACTGTCACCCCCTTGCCCGGCGTCTGACAGCTGGCTTGTCTGCACTCTTAGCCCGCCAGCTTTTACCATACCAGCTGGTGGACTCTGAGGCCTTCCGCAAATTTGTAGCAATTGGGACACCGCAGTGGAAGGTACCCAGCCGCAATTTTTTTTCTAAAAAGGGAATACCACACCTGTACCAACATGTGCAGAGCCAAGTTACCGCATCTCTGTCACTTAGTGTTGGGCCAAAGGTCCATATGACTACTGACGCATGGTCCTCCAAGCATGGTCAGGGCAGGTATGTCACCTACACTGCCCACTGGGTGAACTTGGTAATGGCTGGGAATGGGAAGCAGGGAATGGGTAGCTCAACAACAACAACAACAGTGGAGTTGGTGTCACCGCCACGGATTGCACGCGGTTCTGCCACCACCTCTACTCCTCCATCGCTCTCTACCTCGTCTTCTTCCTCTTCTTCTTCTTACTCTGCTGCTGGGTCCTCCTTCTCCTCCTCCACACCTGTGCACCCCCAGCTCCCCCTAGGCTATTCGACGTGCCAGGTACGCCGTTGTCACGCTGTCTTGGGGATGACGTGCCTGGAAAGCAAAAACCATACCGGATCTGTACTCCTGTCATCTCTGCAGTCACAGGCCGATCGGTGGCTGACCCCACACCAACTGCAGATCGGAAAAGTGGTGTGTGACAATGGAAGCAATCTGTTGGCAGCGTTGAGACTGGGAAATTTAACACATGTGCCCTGCATGGCACATGTGTTAAATTTAATAGTCCAACGTTTTGTCTCCAAGTACCCAGGATTCCAGGACGTTCTCACCCAGTCCAGAAAGGTGTCGGCCCATTTCAGACGTTCCTACACAGCCATGGCACGCCTTGCTGACATTCAGCAGCGCTACAACATGCCAGTCAGGCGTTTGATTTCTGACAGCCAGACTCGCTGGAATTCAACGCTCCTTATGTTGGAACGTCTGCTGCAACAACAAAGGGCCGTCAACGAGTACCTTTTTGAACTGGGTGGTAGGACTGGATCTGCAGAGCTGGGGATTTTTTTCCCCCGTTACTGGGTGCTTATGCGCGATGCCTGCAGGCTCATGCGACCTTTTGAAGAGGTGACAAATATGGTCAGTCGCACCGAAGGCACCATCAGCGACCTAATACCCTTCGCTTTCTTCCTGGAGCGTGCCGTGCGACGAGTGACAGATGAGGCTGTAGACCAGCGTGACGAGGAGCTGGAAGCGCACGATTTCTGGTCGGAATCACCAGAACGAACCCAGGCACCTGCTGCAACGCAGGGAGAGGTGCCAGAAGTGGAGTCAGAGGAGGAAGGTGGCTTTGTGGAGGAGGAGGAGGAGGACCAACAGGAGCAGGCTTCCCAGGGGGCTAGTGGTGACCTTTTGGGGACCCCTGGTCTTGTACGTGGCTGGGGGGAGGAGACCGTGGATGATGCAGTCCTTGATAATGAGGAAGCGGAGATGGATAGCTCTGCATCCAACCTTGTGAGAATGGGGTCTTTCATGCTGTCATGCCTGTTGAAGGACCCCCGTATCAAGAGGCTTAAGGAGAAGGACCTGTACTGGGTCGCAACGCTACTAGACCCTCGGTACAAGCATAAAGTGGCAGAAATGTTACCAACATACCACAAGTCCGAAAAGATGCGGCATTTACAAACCAGCCTGCAAAACATGTTGTACAATGCTTTTAAGGGTGATGTCACTTCAGGAACTCATCAACATTCCAGGGGCAGAGGTGCCAGTAATCCTGCCACGAGCACACCTGCAAGGACAAAGCCCTTTGGCCGGTCTGTAACATCAGACATGCAAATGTTTTTCTGTCCAAGGCAGCGCCACAACCCTTCTGGATCCACCCTCAAAGAACGCCTCGACCGGCAGGTAGCGGACTACCTGGCATTAACTGCAGATATCGACACTCTGAGGAGCGATGAACCCCTGGACTACTGGGTGCGCAGGCTTGATCTGTGGCCAGAGCTGTCACAATTTGCCATGAACCTCTTGTCTTGCCCAGCCTCAAGTGTGCTCTCAGAAAGGACCTTCAGTGCAGCAGGAGGGATTGTAACTGAGAAGAGAACTCGCCTAGGTCACAAAAGTGTCGATTACCTGACCTTTATTAAAATGAATGAGGGGTGGATCTCGGAGGGTTACTGCACGCCGGAAGACTTGTTCTGACTTCTATGCAGCTGTCCTTCTCTTCAAGCCTCATGACTCCACACACAGCTGTCCTTTAGCGTCCTCCTCCCTCCGCCACCGTTACAAACTAGGGTGCAAACCCTACTGGTTTAATTTTTTCTGGCCTCTGTGCTTCAGTGGCTGCAACCAAAAACACTGGGCAAACAATGTCTACAAGGTCAACGTATGGCGAAAAATGACTATTTTCAGCATTTATATGGCATATTTTTTCTGGCAACTGTGCTTCAGTGGCTGCGTCCAAAAAAACTGGGCAAACAATGCCTACAAGGTCAATGTATGGCAGTTGTTTAAAGAGAACAGTAGATTACTAGCCAGCAAAGCTACCTAAGCTAAAATGTCCCTCAAATCCCTGCAGACTTCTGTCCCTCCAATACAGAGCAGTATCAAGCAGATTACTAGCCAGCAAACTTACTATCATCTGTCCCTGAAATCACTAACAGCTCTCCCCCTACACTATCTCTTCCAAGCACACACAGGCAGATTTTTCAGATACATTTTTGCCCTTGATCCCCCTCTGGCATGCCACTGTCCAGGTCGTTGCACCCTTTAAACAACTTTAAAATCATTTTTCTGGCCAGAAATGTCTTTTTTAGATGTTAAAGTTCGCCTTCCCATTGAAGTCTATGGGGTTCGCGAACCGTTCGCGAACCGCTCGCATTTTTGCGCAAGTTCGCGAATATGTTCGCGAACTTTTTTTCCGACGTTCGCTACATCCCTAGTAGTTATTATTTATTATTACAGGAGTTCCCATGTGCATCATCTGCTAAGATAATACTGTCTTTCCTGTTCAGGTATGGGACCTGTTATCTAGAATGCTTGGAACCTGGGGTTTTCCAAATAATGGATCTTTCCATAATTCGGATCTTCATACCTTAAGTCTACTAGAAAACCGCGTAGTTTAAATAAACACAATAGGTTCACTGTTTTTTTCAACAACTCAAAAAAATCTTGCAAGTGAACACAAATTTTTAACTAACATTTAGCATAAAAACCACAAAAAAAAACTCAAATGTAAAAGTCCCAGGCCTTTGTGTCCATAAATCTGGGCCTGGGGAGCAGAAATAAGTAAATTGTAAAATATTTAGTTTCTTTGAGGTTTTAGAGTTTTTCAAACAATTCTCATGAAATAAGGATTTCAAGATTTTGGTGTTGTTATTTACATTTGTTCTGTGTTTATATTCATTCATGTTTTTTAGATTTTGATCTTTAAATAAACAATTAGACATTTTCTGGATAAAAAAAACCCTCAAAATTTTGATAATGAGATCTACCCATGTGACATTAGTCTAATTCTTTGCTATATCAGATCTTAAAGGTGTGCACTGATGTTGCTCTACAAGAGCCTATACTTGCCCTTTAATTGTATTTTCATGTTATTTTTTCCCATCATCTATCCCTGTTTCTAAACAGAAATTATGTATCTTTCTATCAGTCTTTATGTCTATCTACTTAAGTATCTATTATTATTACAATTAATTTGTATATATTAACACAGTGCTTTACAGAGTAAGTATATCTGTCTATCCACTATCTATCTATCTATCTATCTATCTATCTATCTATCTATCTATCTATCATCTGTCTGTCTATTTATCATCTATATATCTATCTATCTGTCTATTTATCATCTATCTATCTATTTATCTATCTATCATCTATCTCTCTATCATCTGTCTGTCTATTTATCATCTATATATCTATCTATCTGTCTATTTATCATCTATCTATCTATTTATCTATCTATCATCTATCTATCTATCTATCTATCTCTCTATCTATCTGTTTTTCTATCTATCTATCTATCTATCTATCTATCTATCTATCATCTGTCTGTCTATTTATCATCTATCTATCTATCTATCTATCTATCTATCTATCTATCTATCTGTCTGTCTGTCTATTATCTATCTATCTATCTGTCTGTCTATTTATCATCTATCTATCTATCTATCTATCTATCTGTTTATCATCTATCTGTCTGTCTGTCTATCATCTATCTAACATCTATCTCTCTATCTATTTATCATCTATCTATCTGTCTGTCTGTCTATCATCTATCTATCTGTCTGTCTATCTATCTATCTATCTATCTATCTATCTATCTATCTATCTATCTATCTATCTATCTATCTATCATCATCTATCTATTATCTATCTATCTATCTATCTATCTATCTATCTATCTGTCTGTCTATCTATCTATCTATTATCTATCGATCTATCTGCCTGTCTATCTATCTATCTATCTATTATCTATCTCTCTATATATCATCTATCTATCTATCTATCTATCTATCTGTCTGTCTGTCTATCTATCTATCTATCATCTATCTATCTATCTTTATCTATCATCTATATATCTAATTATCTATCTATCTGTCTATTTATCATCTATCTATCTGTCTGTCTGTCTATCATCTATCATCTATCTCTCTATCTATTTATCATCTATCTATCTATCTATCTGTCTGTCTATCATCTATATATCTGTCTATCTGTCTATCTATCTATCTATCTATCTATTATCTATCTATCATCTATCTATTATCTATCTATCTATCTATCTATTATCTATCTCTCTATATCTCATCTATCTATCTATCTATCTATCTATCTATCTATCTGTCTGTCTTTCTATCTATCTATCATCTATCTATCTATCTATCATCTATCTATCTATCTATCTATCTTTATCTATCATATATATATTCATTATCTATCTATCTATCTATCTATCTATCTATCTATCTATCTATCTATCTATCTATCTATCTGTCTGTCTATTTATCATCTATCTATCTGTCTGTCTGTCTATCATCTATCTATCATCTATCTCTCTATCTATTTATCATCTGTCTGTCTATCTATCTATCTATCTATTATCTATCTATCATCATCTATCTATCTATCTATCTATCTATCTGTCTATCTATCTGTCCGTCTATTATCTATCTATCTATCTATCTATCTATCTATCTATCTATCTATCTGTCTATTTATCATCTATCTATCTGTCTGTCTGTCTATCATCTATCTCTCTATCTATTTATCATCTGTCTATCTATCTATCTGTCTGTCTGTCTGTCTGTCTGTCTGTCTGTCTATCTATCTATCTATCTATCTATTACCTATCATCATCTATCTATTATCTATCTATCTATCTATCTATCTATCTATCTGTCTGTCTGTCTCTCTGTCTATCTATCTATCTATTATCTATCGATCTATCTGCCTGTCTATCTATCTATTTATCTATTATCTATCTCTCTATATATCATCTATCTATCTATCTATCTATCTATCTATCTATCTATCTATCATCTATCTATCTTTATCTATCATCTATATATCTAATTATCTATCTATCTATCTATCTGTCTATTTATCATCTATCTGTCTGTCTGTCTATCATCTATCTATCATCTATCTCTCTATCTATTTATCATCTATCAATCTATCTGTCTGTCTGTCTGTCTATCATCTATCTATCTGTCTGTCTGTCTATCTATCTATCTATGTCTGTCTATCTATCTATCATCTATATATCTATCTATCTATCTATCTATCTATCTATCTATCTATCTATCTATTATCTATCGATCTATCTATCTGCCTATCTATCTATCTATCTATCTATCTATCTATTATCTATCTCTCTATATATCATCTATCTATCTATCTATCTATCTATCTATCTGTCTGTCTGTCTGTCTGTCTGTCTGTCTGTCTGTCTGTATGTCTGTCTGTCTATCTATCTAGCTATCTATCATCTATCTATCTTTATCTATCATCTATCTATCTTTCTATCATCTATCTATCTGTTATCTAAATATCCTCATCTATCTATTATCTATCTATTTATCTGTTATCTATACATCTAACCATTTTCTATCTATCTGGGATGGCTACAGCTAAGGTGACCTAAGAGTATATACACATATATATTTTTATACATACCTTCACTTGCAAAAATCTTTAAAGTAGTAGAAAAGGGAATACAGAAGAACCCCCATTTTACGTTTTTCAGGGGACCAGAAAAACATGATGTAAAATCCAGGAAAAGGTAAAATCAGGGAAATGCATTATATGCATAATATATAGGTGGGACCACAAAACAACAATGTAAAATGAGGGGGAACTTAAAATCAGGGGATGTAAAATTGAGGTTGCGCTGTATATATTTTATTCTGGCATCCTATTTATCCTGAAATTTTCAGGCCTGCGCTGGAAATGTAAGAATCTAATTTTACAAAACAAAAGGACACACAAACAGACACAGTCTCATTGTCTGATTGCAAATATATTTTAATTGAAAAGCAGTTGCAGATTCCATTTTTTTTTGTTACCAGTTATGTGGTCCATGACTGTCACAAGCAATTTGCCTGTGAGTGCTGATGCTAACCATCCTTTCCCCAAGCGATTTGGCTCTGACATGCCATCCAGCAGTACTGAAGCTCTGTGACAGGCCCAGGAGTGACTGCAGCAGGCCTGGTACAAGCCATTGCCAGCAGCGATGGACACCACTGTTTAGTCTACCAATCAGATTGGTGACGAGAAGTCTAGCACTCAATAAGAGGCCAAACCAATGAATTGATGCCTCATCACTATGGACATGGAGACCATAAAGAGGTTGGACACGTCCTTTGTTACCTTCTTCGGATCATTAACCTCTTCTTAGTGCATTCGCTAGCTACGGACAAAATGATTTGCTACTTTTGAATATTTTACCACTTTCTAGTTGAAATGATTTATAGGGAATGGGAGACATATGGGCAGGGAAAAGAGGATAGAAAGGGTTACTCCAAGGCAAGTGGATGGTGTTGGAAAGATTACTACCTGATTCCAGTTCTTTTAAGGGCAGAGACACACGGTTAGATTCAGGGAGATTAGCCGCCCGGCGGCAAATCTCCTTTTCTTCGGGGCGACTAATCTCCCCGAACTGCCTTAGTAAACTATGTGCTCAATTTTCATTTTAGCTGGCGGAAAGGCAGGGGAGGCAGTTCAGGGAGATTAGTCGCCCCGAAGAAGAGGAGATTTGTCACCGGACGACTAATCTTCCTGAATCTGACCGTGTGTCTCTGCCCTTAAGAAATAGGAATTGACAGCACTAGGTAGGTACCTAGTATAGGGAGACAGACATGGAGAATGGTTCTTCTTCTTTTTAACTTTAATTATAGAAGTTAAATCTGTATATATGAGCTTAAAAATCTGGGGTTCAGCAGAGCAGTGCCCAAAGGAAGATTCAGACTCATGCATAACTTCATAATTGTGTGCAAAACAGATTAAACAGAATGGTTTGTGAGATGGGGGCTCTATAACGTTACTGCTCTACAACAACATCACCTTTAACTACATATACATTACTTTTTTTATCCCTATAATCTATCCCCATTGCTATATCACAGAGCTTTTTTAACTTAAAACAAAGCAAAATATTCACTAGAACGAAAGCGCAATGCCCAGTGCGGTCACACTTTGATGTGATAAAATAAACATGGAACGTAATGGAATGCATCAAAATCTGATGAAAACTGTCATACTGAGTCAGGAGAATGACCAGATGCCGGTTAAACTGTGGGCAGCACAGAAGTTGTGGAGTCAAGATATATAATAGGAAAGGAAAAAAAGATTTGGCACTTATATCATACATATATTTTCCACTTCTTTCCCCTTAACGCTTCCAAGTTTTTGAGAATAGGGTGCAAAGTTTGATGCAGAGCCATTATTTTTATTGGAGTAGAACCCCCAGCATCCTGAGCAGGTTTCCCTATACCCCTTAATACTTAAAGGGAGGGTATAATGCTCTTAAAATCTTTTTGTGCCGCTACCCCTTGCAAGGTGAGGTCCGTAGAGCCCTACACCACCAAAAAAGCGTTAGACATAATTATTTATTGCAGTTGCAGTTCATCCGCCAAAAGGGAATGTTCACTATGTGAGCTACTCAGACTACATGTTATAACTCTCCTTGTGCTTTACAGCATGCTTTAACATAAGCATCACAGAAGTTTTCACCAAGCAACAATGATAAATAAACTATTTTCATAAAGTCTTTGGGACCAGAGGCTTCTTGGCCAAGTCTGTCCCAAACCTGGCTCTGCCACATTTCCACCCATGCTTTGCCCCCATTCTACCCTTTTCCCAACCCCCCCCCAGTCATGTTCCATTGCTTTGGTTGATATTGGTGGACTTCAGGTTCATTTTATGTTTTTGCCCGCAGGCCAAGAATAAGCCCCATCTGGCATTAGCCTTACGCAGGTACCCTAGCACTGTGGCATATGTAAAAAACACGGCCTGCTTTGCGGCTTATGTTCTTGATCACTAACAGTATTAGGACAAGGGCATCCTCTGCATATGAAACGCTTCTCTCCGCCTGTGGATTTCAATGAGGAGGAGCAGTGGTATAACTAGTGTGCGCCGGGCCCCCCTGCATCCCGCCTTTGCCCAGCACATGCAATGCCCCGACTACGCCCACAACCCAACTTGTGTCCCCTTCCTCGCCGGTAAAAGAGCAGCTGGGGAGCAGGATGTTTTTATAAGCTTTTTTATAAGCTATAGAGGAAGCAGACTCCACAATTTGGGCCCCCCTGCCACTGCGGGGTCTTCTTCCGCTATAGCAGGGGTCCCCAACCTTTTTTTTACCCGTGAGCCACATTCAACTATAAAAAGAATTGGGGAGCGGCACAAGCTTGAAAAATACCCCTTGGGGTGCCAAATAATGATGATATGATTGGCCATTTGGTAGCCCCTATGTGGACTGGCAGCCTACAGGAGGCCTCTAATTAGCAGTATACTTAGTTTTTATGCAATTAAAACTTGCTACCAAGCCAGGAATTCAAAAATAAGCACCTGCTTTGAGGCCACTGGGAGCAACATCCAAGGGTTTGGAGAGCAACATGTTGCTCATGAGCTACTGGTTGGGGATCACTGCTCTATAGTTACTGCACTAAGGAGGAGAGAAGCAGCAAAACCACTGTTTCCTTACAGATACAGCTCTGGCCTGAGTGAGCCTGCACAGAGCAGAGCCGAGAATGACTTGAAAAAAGTGACAACAACCACCCAGAAATATTATCCTGGAGTTTGATGCCTCTGTTAATGGCCAACATCACTTCCCTACATTTAATTGCATCCACAAAAAAAGTTTTTTTATTAAGTTTTTTATTTAGCAGCTATCCAGTTTGCAATATCAGCAGTCTGGTTGTTGAGGGCCAAATTACCCTAGCAACCATGCATTCCTTTGAATAAGAGACTGGTAAATGAATAGAAGAGGACCTGAATAGAAAGATGAATAATGAAAAGTAGCAATAACAATAAATGTGTAGCCGTACAGAGCATTTGTTTTTGTTTTTTTGTTTTTTAATTTATATATTTTTATTGGTTTTTATCATGAATATACAGAGAAAGAAACCTAGGGTCAGTAAATAAGAATCATACAGTAGTAACAGTTCAGCCACATTTTCAGCATACATCCTCTTAATAAAAAATAGGTTCTATGTTGATAATCTCCTTAGTTCTTGTACTAGGAGTGGGAAAGGGATAAATTATTGTCTGACCTCTCTTTGTTCATGGTCTGGTGGGGTTACCACGTGGTGATTGGATTATCTGCCATAGCCCCTGTACTCTGTATGCTTGCTGTGTATTCTTCCCAGATTTGCCATATTTTTAGTGCATCCCCTCCATCAATTTGGATTTGCCTGTGGGAATATTTGAGCTAGTCTATCTGGGATTAGGTACCATTTCATCATGACTTTGTAAATGTTTTTTTTGCTGAATGCATGTTACCATCTTGCGCGCCTTTTCCCATACAGTATTCCATTGCTGCCAGGACCATTCCTGTCCCATAAATGTTTCCCAATATTTCATATATGTGTGTTTCTGAAATGGTTCCTCTGGCAGAATGTTCATCAATATATATAAATGGGAAATCAAACCCTTATAGAGGTATAGGCTTCTTAGAATTTTTTCAAAGGGGGTGAGCGCACAATTGGTTATTTTGGTCGTAGCAGCTTCTATAAAATGTTTGATTTGGTTATTGTCCATTATTTTATTTGTTCCCCATTTACATTTTTTATTGAGTTTTTCATAGGGATATGGTTTCGGGGGTCCAAAAAGTCTATGATTCGAATCAGGTTATGGTTAGCCCAATTTGTGGAGAAAGATTTTTGCTGCCCTGGGGGCAGAGCATTTGTTTTTAGATCAATGACCACAATTTGAAATCTTCAAAGAGACAAAGCTAGAAAAAGGCAAATAATTTAAAAAAGACTATAAAAAAATAAATGATGTGCAAATTTATTCGCCATGCGTGAATTTGCGGCGAATTCCCACAATTCACCACGGGCGAATAAATTAGTGAAACCGCCGTGAAAATTCGCCGGCATCAAAAATGAGACTCTGGCGCTGTTTCGTGAATTTTTTGCCGTTTCACGAATTTCATGGGAAATTCGCGAATTTTACAGCGAAGCGAAACGCCCCAAATTTGCCCATCACTAACGATAAAGAAAAGTTGCTTAGAAATGTAAAAGTTAAGTTAAAAGTGAGCCACCCCTTTAATGCTATATATTAGGAACAAGAGGAAACACTCCAGTATTGTATTTTCTACTAAACGTGACCTTACTGATGATTTATTTATAGTGTTTTGTACACAAAATAAAGTTTGTTGCTAAGCTTTGAGGAACAGATCTCATAAATCCTATATGCACAATTCCAAAAATAAGATTTCCTGTAAAAGTGAAAAAGGATTAACCCACTGGAGGCAGAATTTCATCTTTTCGATCACTGTGGGTTAAAAATCTTGTTTTGATATAAAATGTACTGAAATTTTGCAGAACGCAGAGTAAAACTTAAAACTGGAGGAATAAATGCCTACAATTATTTTACTTTTAGGATTAGGTTTCAGCACATGGGAGAGTGGACATTAGTCCTGTGATAGAGTTTATCTAATACACCAAAACAAAGACAGATTAGTATGTCTTCTATCTATGGGAATGGCAGGGGGCAACAATCAATGTGCTTTGTGGGTCCAAGGGAGATTAACCCCTGGATCCAAAGCAGTGGTCTCTGCTAGGCCCCACTTAAACGTCTTCTGTTACCAGAGTCCACCACTGCCTACAGATCTAGCTCTTACTTTAAATGAGTGCCTAAAAATCTATGTGTTGCCATTCTGCTTAAGAGATGGGAACACTGATAGTTACATAGTTAATTCGGCTTGAAAAAAGACAAAGTCCATCAAGTTCAACCCCTCCAAATCCAGCATCCATACACACACCCCTCCCTACTTTCACTTAAATTCTATATACCCATATCTATACTAACTATAGAGTTTAGTATCACAATAGCCTTTGATATTATGTCTGTCCAAAAAATCATCCAAGCCATTCTTATAGTCATTAACTGAATCAGCATCACAACATCACCCGGCAGTGCATTCCACAACCTCACTGTCCTCACGGTGAAGAACCACCTTTCAAATGAAAGTTCATTTCCTCTAGTCTGAAGGGGTAACCTATTTGTCTATAATGTCCTCTAATGTACTTGTAAAGTGTAATCATGTCCCCTCGCAAGCGCCTTTTCTACAGAGAAAACAACCCCAACCTTGACAGTCTACCCTCATAATTGAAGTCTTCTAACCAGTTGAGTTGCACATCTTTGCACTCTCACAAGCTCATTTATATAGTGAATAAAGTACCCCCTCTTGTAAAATATAAGGATATTATAAGTTACCGAGGAGTTTAATGACCATATAAGAACACGAGGCCGAAGGCCGAGTGTTTTTATACAGGTCATGGAACTCCTCTGTAACTTCTAATATCCTCATATTTTGCAACTGGGGGTACTTTATTTATTATAATACACAAGTTTCAGTGAGTCATGTGACAGAAATGACAGCAGAACTCACCGTTTATAACTGATGACATCAGAACTCACCGTTTATATATCATTTACAAGATATTCGTGGCTTTTGTGTATTATATCCTTCTTAAGGACTGGAGTCCAAGACTGCATACTCCAGAGGCCTCACCAGGGACCTATAAAGAGGCAGAATTGTGTTCCTTGAGTTTATGCCCTTTTTTATGCAAGACAGAACTTTATTTGCTTTAGTAGCCACAGAATGACACTGCCCAGAATTTGTTATCTACAAAAAACCCCTAGATCCTTATCATTTAAGGAAACTCCCAACATACTGCCATTTAGTGTATAACTTGCATTTATATTATTCTTGCCAAAGTGCATAACCTTGAATTTCTTCAGATGTCACCTCTTTGAAGAGTTACAATGTGCCATTGTGATTGGATTAGTGCAAGAGTTTATATGCCGAGAACTTCCCACACCAGTCAGTTGAACTGAAGAAGCTGCTCGGATGAGTAGTGAAATATCTTCATTGATTACTCAGCAAGTCCAGTTGTTTTTAGATTTACCTATACTAGATATACCATGACCTGGATGAATGAAAATCTTCATAGTCAGTATTTTCCCTGATTAAAAAGAAAAGATCTGTTGAATGGTTTATTTAAGAATATTTTTTTGATTTCAAGGATCAATGGTCTCTAGTACAAATCAGTACCGACGGTGCTATTGCTTTTGAAAACCTGCACTGAAAAATACATCAGTGTTAAATGAATTCCCATTTTTGTTCATGGTTTGGAAGCTCAAGAATAGTGCAGTCTACACTAATACACCAAGGACTCACATGGTTAGAAAGGTGGTTCAGGTTAACTTTTCGTGGGTTATAGAATGGCCAATTCTTATCAGTTTTTCAATTGGTCTTCCTTTTTTATTTTTCATAGTTCTTGAATTATTTGCCTTCCTGTTATGACTCTTTCAAGCATTCTAATTGGGGTCACTGACTCCTTCATCCAAAAACCTATTGCTCTGTGAGGCTACAATTTTATTGTTAAATGGTATTACTTATCTTTATTTATGCCCTCCTTTATTCATATTCCTGTCTCTCTCTTTCATACCACTGCCTGGTTGTTGGAGCATAGCAACCAGCTGTTGGACAAAAAGCTGAATGACGACCACAAATAAGAAAAAATGAAGACTAAGTGCAAAAAATAGCAGTCTCTACGTCATACTAAAAGTTAATTTTAAGGTGAATTAACCCTCTAATTCAGCAAGAGCTGTTGCCTAATGGCCAGGGGAGTCCCATTATGTCATAAGAAGGTGTGTGTGCATTTAAAATCAGTTGAAAATGGAGTTGCACAGATTTCAAGGGGATCTACCGCTCAGAGTGTGACTGAGCTTTTCTGAGGGAACAGATTGGACTTGTAAGTGGTTTAACCTTTCAAAGAGCTTGTTGATATAGCGATGTGCTAAAAAGGCACTGCAAGAAAATTGAGGATTAAAATTCCCTTGTACGCTTAAAATTTTGGAACAAATTGTGATTAATTGATAATAATTGTACTGATATAATCTTATAGTAAGGACTCATAATAAACCTAGGGAGATGTTCTAAGTAATCTTAAAGGGGAACATGCGAAAATGAAAATTTAAAATAAACTTCAGCACACTGAAATAAGAAACTTTTTTAAATATAATCAATTAAATATTCTGCATTGTTTCTGAAATAATTAAGTGTATCTTAACTATCCCTCTCTCACCATCTGTTTCTCTTCGTTCTGTCTTCATGCAACAGTTGGGTGTCAGATATTCATTGATAGTTAGATCTAATATATCTTCCTTTCCTAGCAGATGTATTAGTGCTTACCCAAATAACTGATTCCAGAACAAATAAAATCCTGCACAAATCCTGCATGTAGAGAGACATGATGTCTGGGGATTTTAAAAGAGTCAGCTCTGATACATCTCCTAGGCAAAAGGAGCCCCCCCTATAAGATATATTGGATCATTCAACTGACACCCAACTGCTGCATGAAGACAGAATGAAGAGAAACATATACTTTGAGAGTTATGATAGATTAGATCAACTTGATTATTTCAGAAACAGTACAGAATATTTAATTGATTGTATTTAGAAAGTTTCTTATTTCAGTATGATGAAGCTTATATTAAATTTTCATTTTCGCAATAGTTCCCCTTTAAGATTACTGTATTTAGAACATCTTTCTATGCTTATTATAAGACTATATGAGTACAATTATTCTTCAGAATCAAGCACAAGTTGTTCCAAAATTTTAGGTATTTCTATTTTCTTGCAGTGCCTTTATAGCACATCGCTATATCAACAAGCTCTTAGAAAGGTTAAACCACTTACAAGTCCAATCTGTTCCCTCAGAAAAGCTCAGTCACATTCTGAGTACTGAAAACTGCCTTGTGTATTTGTGCCTGCTGAATACATTACAAATGTGCTCTTTGTCAAGTGCTCAAGACGGCCGGCCACTTCTGTCTATTGTTTTAGCTAAAGATGCATAAATGTTTAGCAAGCATAAGAGAGGAGTGAACAGTACAAATAAATAGTTAATAATGTCCGATGAGCAGCATATGCCAAAAGCTGTAAAAAGTGTTTGGTTTAAGAAATAAGGATTTAACTTAAGCTTTATGCGGAAATCATTACTCAAGTGAATCTTTCCCTATTATAAAACCAATATGTAGTCGCTTGCACAACACAATAGATTATTCTCAGCAAACTCTCCTATCTCACATGCAGTGTATAAAAGTAGGGCAATACAACTTCCAATGGAACCAGGCGACCAAAGAAAGAATTTAAACCTAATATACCCTTTAGAGGGAACTATACATTGTCACAAGGCATCTGCCTGTACAAGTTTTCAGGGGAACTAGCTATGGTAGGCAGTATGTTTATGAAGATTCTCATTCATCCAGGTCATGGTATATCTGTAGAAATAAGTCAACTGGACTTGCTGTGTTTTTCTTGAAGACGTTTTGCCAGTCATCCAACTGAATTCTGAATTGAGAAAGCCAGTTGGATGACTGGAGAAACATCTTCAAGAGAAACACAGCAAGTCCAGTTGATTTGACTTATTTCTACAGCTATGGTAGGCAGGTTAGTGTAGGACCTGGAGCATAGTGACAGGGACACCACGTCTTTGGGCAACACACAGGTTTATTGTGGGCAAACTCTTCCCAACACAAAGGTCATAGGGAACAGTTCACCAGCTCTCACAATCCATGGTGGCTTTTGCATTCTGGCTTCTCACTCAGGGCTCTCCAACCTTTTGAACCCGTGAGCAACATTCAGAAGTAAAAGCGGTTGAGGAGCAACGCAAGCATGAAAAATGTTCTTGGGGTGCCAAATAAGTGCTGTGATTGGCCATTTGGTAGCCTTACATTAGGCTCTGTTTGGCAGTGCTCCTGGTTTTTATGCAACCGAAACTTCCTTCCAAGCCTGGAATTCAAAAATAATCTCCTGCTTTGAGGCCACTGGGAGCAACATCCAAGGGGTTGGAGAGCAACATGTTGCTCACAAGCTACTGGTTGGGGATCACTGCACTAAGCCATGCATAATCTTCATTTCAAGGATGTGAGCTCGTCACCAGCCTCTGGCCTGGCAGAAAACAACCCACTAAAATACAAGGAGGTATCCGGAGTGCCCTGCTGTGTAACTAATCTGGCAGTTACCTGTGGCTTGGCAGCTGCAAACTAAATGGAGTGTGGAATGGAGGGCCAACCCTGCTCTCCTCCATTGACTCCAGGGACCCATTTATGCAGGTTTTCCTAAGCCATCAAAAGAATGCAGCCTTACTTGCTGCAAGATCAGACATTTTCCCTGGAGCTAATTGTGCACAAGCCTAGGTTCCACCTCGTGTTAGGGGCCTGGTCCCAGGGCTGTAAATAAGGGCCCCAGCCACTGCTGGGGTCTAAAGCGGCTGCCACACTGATGCTGATCACAGCTCTCCAGGTCAGCTGGAATAAATAAAAGATTTCCAAACCCAGTTATCAAACAGATATCCCAAATTTGCTGACAAAACAGTTCCCCAGTGGGGATCATTGCTAATAGAGCTAAGTTAGTCACTTCATTATTATTAACATTTGGGGGCAGATTCATTAAGGGTTGAATTTCGAAGTTAAAATTACTTCGAAATTCGACCCTCAAATTGAAATCCTTCGACTTCGAATATCGAAGTCGAAGGATTTAGCGCTAATCGTTCGTTCGATCGATCAAAGGATTTTTCGTTCGATCGAACGATTAAATCGTTCGATTCGAACGATTCGAACGATTTTAATCAAACGATCGAAGGAAAATCCTTTGATTAAAAACAGCTTAGCAAGCCTATGGGGACCTTCCCCATAGGCTAACATTGACTTTGGTAGGTCTTATCTGCCGAAGTAGGGGGTCGAAGTTTTTTTTAAAGGGCAAGTACTTCGACTATCGAATGGTCGAATAGTCGGACGATTTTTACTTCGAATCGTTCGATTTCGCTCGACTTCGATCGAATTCGAACGAATTTAACCAATTCGATGGTCGAAGTACCCAAAAAAAACTTCGAAATTCGAAGTTTTTTTTATTCTAACCCTTCACCCGAATTTAGTGAATCGGCCCCATAGTGTTCCATGTTGTGCTGGTCACTGTTACACTGTAAGCAAGCATCAGAAGAGTGGATATATTGCTGCTTAGGTTTTCAGAGCAAACATACATCCTTTGTTCTTATAATCAGAGGATGGGCAGAACATGGACATGGAATATGGACATAGAATAAGGCATGCTGCCTGGCTGGCATTGTACCTACCCAGCCAGTAAAATTAATCTTTTATGAAATAGTTAGTAATTAAGGTGGCCATACACGGGCCGATAAAAGCTGCCGACAGACCGTGTCGGCAGCTTATTGGCCCGTGTATGGGGCCCCCCGACGGGCTTCACCGATCGAGATCTGGCCGAAAGTCGGCCAGATCGCGATCGGATGGGACAGAAAATCCCGTCGGATCGCGGCCGCATCTATTCGTTGATGCGGTCCCGCGATCCGATCGCCCGTTAAGGCCTCGTTAGGATCCGATCGTTGGGCCCTAGGGCCCACGATCGGATCGGCCCGATATTGCCCACCTCAAGGTGGGCATATCGGAGGGAGATCCGCTCGTTTGGCGACATTGCCAAACGAGCGGATCTCTCAGTGTATGGCCACCTTAAGATAGAAAGAGAAGAGAAAAAAGGCTGAGGAACAGTGCAATACTCACCATTGGTGATTCTGGCCGTTTCCTAGGTACGAGAATACGACACCGGGAAAATACCTGGTGAGGGAAAAAGTGACCCGGTGCAGCCTTTGGCCTCAAGATGGTGGTGAGGAATGTGCAACGGCATTCTGTTAAAAGTGCTGCAGAAACCAAGGTGAGGGTTCCTTTGCGAAGCAGAGCAGTTTAGTACCAGCAGTGTCAAAAAATCCCTTTGTCAATCCCTTTCTCAAAGGCTCAGGCACCGTCTTGTGGCCAAGCTTGGTATAACATTGGTAATATAGCAAAGTCTCACTGTGTCCAAATAGTCAGTTTGCTGGAAAGCTAGATAAAATCTGATTGCAGCTCACTACCTCAAACAGACTTTGCTTTCCAAAACTGGATTATGTATTTCAACACAGCCGCATAAGCAATCTGCCTCCACTGGGCTCTAGTGAAACATTTCCCTTCACCTTGAACCTCTATTAGATGATGAGCATTTCCTAATTGGCCGTGCTTCAGGCTATTTTGATTGTACTTTAGAACAACCAGTTTCTGCATCTAACAAATATTAACAAAAAAAAGGGGGGGAGGAGAATTAAAAAAAGAGGGTTTAAAAATAAAGATATCCTAATAATAAATCCTGTTATAGAAATGTCTATCAACAAAGCTGTTGACAAATTACAATTGTAAATTGATAAAATCTCCCAGCAATTGGGATGCCATGATAAGAGGTTCACGGATTAGGAATCAGCTGTATCCTCCATCTTTGATGATCTTTGATTCCTGGATTATTCAGATAAAAATTGCCTTTTCCAAGCTTATAAAAAATCCAAAAGCCTCATCTTCCAAAATTACTCACTTTGGCTTTCCCAAAAGAGGATAGAATTTTCCAAAGCTTGCCAATTTGCTTTTGTCACTCAATTCGAATTTCTCCTTGTTGTATCCGGCGAAATTAAAAATAGTCTTGCCTACTGGTACATAAATCTTTAGCGACCCTAAAGAAGCTACTCACTTTGTTCAACATCTGGAATCAAAAAATCTGGATAGCTCAATATCCATCCGGCATACTTCTAACTTGCCAGGACCCAGCTCCCTCTCTCAAGTGGATCAAAGAGAACGGAAACATGAAAAAGGTCACATCCAAAAGAACCTAGTCAAGACCTAGGTGGTAATCTTGAGAAAGGGTATGTTGGCTGGAGATGCTCTTCATTCTGAAAACTCCTTTTTACCCGAGAGTTAAAGACCTCTATTTCTAGGGGAAAAAGGAGGTCCTTCTGTTAGGTATTCTTTGATATGCTTCGTAAAGTTTGGTATGTTGTTATGTTGTATGTTCTATTTTATGTTAAGAATTGTACACTATAAGTATTTTTACATGCTCTGTGAATGCCATCCATGTCTTTATAGTGTCTGCAAACATACTCATCTATATGCCCCTGAAATAGAAATAGAATGTCACTAAATATCATATCTTGGAACATCAATGGTTTCAACCACTACACAAATAGGAGTAAAGTCCTCCATCATCTTAGAAGATTAAATTGTGATATAGCTCTCCTTCAAGAGACACATTTAAATGATCTGTTTAAATGATCTATACTAACTATAGAGCTTAGTACCACAATAGCCTTTGATATTATGTCTGTCCAAGAAATCATCCAAGCCATTCTTAAAGGCATTAACTGAATCAGCATCACAACATCACCCGGCAGTACATTTCACAACCTCACTGTCCTCACTGTGAAGAACCACCTTTCAAATGAAAGTCCATTTCCTCTAGTCTGAAGGGGTGACCTATTTGTCTATAATGTCCTCTAATGTACTTGTAAAGTGTAATCATGTCCCCTCACAAGTGCCTTTTTTTCTCCAGAGAAAACAACCCCAACCTTGACAGTCTACCCTCATAATTTAAGTCTTCCATCCCTCTAACCAGTTTAGTTGCACTTAGTCTCTGCACTCTCTCCAGCTCATTTATATCCCTCTTAAGGACTGGAGTCCAAAACTGCACCGCATACTCCAGATGAGGCCTTACCAGGGACCTATAAAGAGGCATAATTATGTTTTCATCCCTTGAGTTAATGCCCTTTGTTATACAAGACAGAACTTTATTTGCTTAAGTAGCCACAGAATGGAACCTATAGTTCTGCACAATTTAGTATCATCTGCAAAAATAGAAACAGTACTTTCAATGTCCACCTCCAGGTCATTAATAAACAAGTTGAAAAGCAAGGGACCTAGTACAGAGCCCTGCGGTACTCCACTAACAACACTGGTCCAATTAGAAAATATTCCATTTACCACCACTCTTTGTAGTCTATCTTTTAGCCAGTTCTCTATCCAGGTACAAATACTATGTTCCAGGCCAACATTTCTTAATTTAACCAGTAACCTTTTGTGTGGCACTGTATTAAATGCTTTAGCAAAGTCTAAATAAATCACATCCACTGCCATCCCAGAATCGAGGTCTCTGCTTACCTTCTCATAAAAAGAAATTAAGATAGTCTGGCAAGATCTATTACGCATAAAACCATGCTTGCACAAACTCATAGTATTATGATTTGCTACGAAGTCCAGTATCTTATACTTTATTAACCCTTCGAAAAGCTTTCCTAACACTGACGTCAGACTAACTGGCCTATAGTTTTGAGGCTGAGAACGGGATCCTTTTTAAAGTAAAGTAAAGAGGTTTGGCAATCACAGAGCTAAGCTCGCTAATTACCCTGGGATAAATACCATCTGGCCCCGGACCTTTGTTAATCTTAACATGTTCTAGTCTCTTTTGAATTTCTTCATGTGTGAACCAATCATCATTAGTTGTATTATTAGAATTGGGACTATTAAGAAGGAAACCTTCATTTACTGGTTCCTCATTTGTGTAGACAGATGAAAAATATGAGTTCAGAATCTGCACTTTTATTTTGTTTTAATCAACCAGCTGACCCCCCTCTGATAGTAAGGGTCCCACCCCTTCCTGCTTAATTTTTCTACTATTAACATATTTAAAAAATAGTTTTGAATTTGAATTTAGAATTGTCTAACTTGATCATTCTTCCTAAGGAAGGAAAATATCTCTCATTAGCATCTCTCAGCATCCTATAGACCTATTTCACTACTAAATCAGGACTTTAAATATTATCCAAGATTCTAGCGGATAGACTTACTTTGATACTTCCATCAGTTTTCTCTGAATGGTTTCCTAAGAAAGAGGTCTAGTATAAAGAATATTAGGGCAGTGCTCTCTGCTATTTCTCATGCCAGGGTACATAACCTCTCATGTACCATGGTCAGCCTTGATGCTGAAAAGGCATTTGATAACCTGGTATGGGACCATCTCTTCAATTTCACAGAGAGCTTTGGGAGCTATCCATTTCCCAAAGTGATCTATTTTTCAATCTGATTTCGATGTTTACGGCCGCTACAAAGAAATTACTGTTCTTGAATTGGCTGGCAGATTCCACCCCTTTATTAATTATTCTGTCCCTCTCTCTCTCTCAACTTATTATCAATATATTTAAGACATTGAGATATTTTGTGCCTTAAGCTACCAAAAAATTCCCTCCCCTTTAAACAAAACAGGGATTGTTTGCCCATATATTGCATTACATTTAAGCTGGCCAACTACATCAAAGTCCTCCCCAGTCTGGTCAGTCCAATACTGGTTCAATATACATTTTACACATGGACTAAATTTTACCTGTACTTTACTTGCTTTCAAGGTTAAAACTCCCAAGCATGGTTGCCCTTTAATTGGCCACCACTGGGATTAAGTGACTATAGCTGGAAAGGCAGGGAGCTACGACATGGAACTGGCCATTGCTCCTGTATAAACTATAACAAACAAAGTGCTGAATGCAATAATACTTTTTCTACTTTTTTAAAATGTAAGCTCTTTTGGGCTCTTTACCTCCTGTATCAGTTATTGTTTATTTTTCTATACAAATCTGTATGTTCACTGCATACAGCCATTTATTATACAGTATAGTGCTGCATAATATGGCACTTTATAAATATGTGATAATAACAATTGTGTGAAAGCATCAGCACAAATACAAAGGATTATATAATTAAAGGAGATCAGGTGCACCCCAGCTTAAATAACTTATAACATGAAATTCATTTTCTAGGCTAATACCCCCCTTTATAAAGTACATCTTCTCTGGATTCTGCAGAGCCACTTGGTAAGCAGTGAACAATTATTCAATGCTGTGCCTTATTATAAAGCCAAGGAATTGGACGTCAGATGAATTTTCATTTTTGCGATAGTTCCCCTTTAATGTTTACTGGCTTGAATGATTGACAGATGACCTGCAATAATTAGCCCACATCATTAAACTCACACCAGGTCCCATTTGGTTTCACATGACACTTGATCCTCCTGCAGGGAGAAACGTTAAAAGGCAGGTTCCTCTCTGCTTAACTCTCTTTATAGGTTATTGCCAGATTTAGGTTCAAAGTTACAGGAAATCCAGAACACTGGCTGTAAAACGTTAGTTTATCATACGGCAGAAAAAATACCCCTTTCTCCTATTTCTCTCTGTCTCTCTGGCTGAGAGCTAATTTATTAGAGTGTGCTAAGCCTTTCAGACTCACTTCATCATGCCATATAAACATTATTTACACTTTATTTAGCAGTCTTATTCCTCAAGTTTCTTTTTTGGATGTTTTTATAAAGGCTGTTACCTGCTCTTTGCCTTTTAATCACAGCACAGGCCCTTAGATAATAATATTTTATTACAAATTCATTATGTTGATTATTGATTTTATCAGGTATTCATAAAGAGACAAAGTGTTGCTCAGCACAGAACTGCAGAGTAGGGAAAATGCAGAGAATTCAAGGCTCATATACTTTGGGCAACCATCAGAAATTATGGAGCACCATGCTACTTAGTAAGCAGGATCCTTTCCCAGAATGGGTTGCCACCTGTCTGGTTTTCACCCGGACAGCAGGTATTTGGACAGTCAAATGTGCTAATGTAGCCAAATGAGTGGATCTCTCCCTGATATGCCCACCCACCTTGTAGTGGGTGATATCGGGCTAATCCGATCATTGGCCCTAGGGCCCAACGATTGGATCAGAAGGAGGAGAATATGGGCAGTCGACTTGGGGACCACATTAATGAACTGATGCATTCCTAGATCTGACAGGATTTTTAAACCTGCCCGATCAACATCTGCCCGAATTTTTACCAGATATCGATCGGAGAAGCCTGTCGGAGGGTCCCAAATAATCTGCTGATTTACTGTGTTGGCAGTTTATATTGGCCGTGTATGGGGACATTTGGTAAATCCAGATGGGAAGGGAGGGAAGGGCGTAAGGGAGGGTATTGGTGGCAACTTGCACGTAACTCTGAACCTTTACGTTGAAAACATGAACATTCATTTTCTGAAAGCTGAGAATCTATCCACCACCTAGCCACTCTGCTCAAAGTTTTTAAATATGTGTAATTTTAGGGACATTGTCCTGCACAACTATGAGAAAAATATATTGTGAGTCTGTGTTTGGCTGTGCTAGCAAGTTTTTATTGGAACAAATATTTTAAAGTTACGTTTAGATACATTGTTATAATGATTTCCTGACCTAGTTGGCTTGTTACATTGTAGAAAGTGTTACAGATTTTTATTTTTATCTACTTTAGAGTTTGTTGCTGACCTGCGGGGAATGTGTTATAGATAGCGGGTTCTGTTCCACACGTTTATTTAAATCCAGATAGGGCTTGAATTGAATGGCATGGCAATCAGCCGACATCATAACACCACGCTCTGATGTCATAGACCCACCCCCGAACTGGCACCTGCCCCACCCCTGACATTATTCGTCAACCCCCCAAACTGGACTCATCTAAATTTCTTACCTGACCATGCCCTCAATCTGCTTAACACTTCCACAGTCCATCCAATCACTGCACACTCACTCACAGCCTCCACTCCCTTTACAGCCTGCAAATGGGACATCTTGCCTTTTGGGGAACTCCCCCTGTTCGTCCCAAATTTTACCTCCCCCCCCTCCCACCCAGGGTTTGTGACTTTCCTTCTTCTTTAATTTATCTGATCCTTGGCCTTCATCCAGGAGAAAAAAAACTTTACTACCACCACACAATGTATATTTGCATATAGATATATATAGAAACCAAACCACGGTAGAACCAATGGTCCAACTTTGCAATGATGTCCATCACTTAATTTTTAACCAAGAACAAATTAGAGGTTAAATGAATTTATGTGTATTATAAACCCAGATATTTAGTTTTATTTGGAATTCCAGGTTGCACACAGACCCTTAGTTCTAGGTGTTCTTGGGTTTCCCTATGTAAAACATTATTAGGTGACAGAGATCTTTTAGCCTACCCAACAGCACGCTCTATTTAATCTGTACATATTTCTGGCCTACCATGGGTTTCTCATGAAAAATTCTCCCTTTCACCAACTCTATAGTCAAACATTCCTTACAAAACTGGTTTCTTCTCTGCCTGCTCTATCAGCTGATAAAACTTACTATAATAAGCAACCCATACATTCTCATAGGACTAATTCCACATTGTCCTTTAAATGGATCTTAAAGTCTACCCGTCTTTTATTTTAGGTAACATAAAATGATCTAAATAATAGGAAGATACTAGAAATAATATTAGATAGTAATAGAGATTATGAAATAGATTTCAATTAACTTATGATGTCATCTCAAAGGCTGAGGCCCTCAGTTGGACAGTCATAATCTACTAGTTGAGGACTTTTATGGCTCCCAGTCTACTCAAAGACTCCATAGGCTCAACAGACTTCACTGAATGGCATCATCATCATCTAAGGATTGTATTGAATACAATAGCAGGTCCTTCTATTTCTTTAATGTCCAGTAATGTTTTCTATAATTGAAAAGTTGTTAATTAATGAATATTGTTATATTCCTGTAATTTTATGATCTCCTAAGTTGTAACCAGCACATAATTAGGCGGATGCCTTGTAGCACCCTGGCCAGCATGGATGATATTTCCATATATACTATATATATATATATATATATATATATATATATATATATATATACCTGTATATATATATATATATATATATATATATATATATATATATATATATATATATCTCTCAAAGGAGGATATTTCACGAAAGGAAGTGTTTCACCAGCACTCCGGGGGCTCCAACTACAATCTGCACCCATCCAGCCTGTAGGGAAGACCCAGCACCCAGGAAAACAGTGGGATATAGCCGTGGAAACACCTGCTACAAACCTGGACCAAAATGAGCGATCTAGCTCCTAGCAGTCCCGAGTTAGAGATGCGGCTTACAACAGCATGGAAGCCGGGGACTTAAATAAAATCGAGTCTGAACAGTGGGCCGACCGGAAATGCTCCAAACGGCAGGAAGATACGGAAGGGACAGTAAGTGTCTGGGTCAACCGAAAAAGGTGGGTGCCCGGAAACCCCAGGAGTGCCCCCACAGTCCTACACCTTAGTAGGGATGTCGCGGACTGTTCGCCGGCGAACTTGTTCGCGCGAACATCGGCTGTTCGCGTCCGCCGCAAGTTCGCGAACGTCGCGCGACGTTCGCCATTTTGGGTTCGCCTTACCTGGCGCTTTTTTTTGACCTCTCACCCCAGACCAGCAGATACATGGCAGCCAATCAGGAAGCTCTCCCTCCTGGACCACCCCCACACCCCCTGGACCACTCCCCTTCCATATATAAACTGAAGCCCTGCAGCGTTTTTTCATTCTGCCTGTGTGTGCTTGCAAGAGCTAGTGTAGGGAGAGAGCTGTTACTGATTTCACTGATTTCTTTGAGGGACAGTTGATAGTAAGTTTGCTGGCTAGTAATCTACTTGATACTGCTCTGTATTGGAGGGACAGAAGTCTGCAGGGATTTGAGGGACATTTTAGGGTAGCTTTGCTGGCTAGTAATCTACCTTCTACTGCAGTGCTCTGTATGTAGCTGCCTGCTGTGGGCACTGATCTCTTCTGATCTCATCTGCTGACTGCTGTAATAACCCAATAGTCCTTGTAAGGACTGCTTTTATTTTCTTTTTTGTTTTTTTACTTTGCTAGTTGCTACTATAAGCCCAGTGCTATTAGTCTAGCAGTGTTGGGGAGTGGGACTGGTGTGCTACTGTGCTGCTCCTAGTAGTTCAGCAGCACCAACCCGAGAAAAATATTTTTTTTAATATACATATATTTTTTTTTTCTTTTACTTATCTTACTGTTCTTTAACGTGTACAGTGCTGTTGCTGTTCTTCATAGTAGTGCACCAATAGTAGTGCACTTGCAGGCATTATTTGCTCAGTGTGTTCTTCATTTTCAAACAACAACCATCTAGCTGTGTGAGCTTGTTCACATTCTGTCTAAATATCAATAATAATACCGTCTCTAGAAACACCACCCGAGTGACGTTTTTCAGGCAGCAATAATATATTCCGTATCCACTGCTGTCGTAGTGTATACGTTAACCTTGTAGGCATTATTTGCTCAGTGTGTTCTTCATTTTCAAACAACAACCATCTAGCTGTGTGAGCTTGTTCACATTCTGTCTAAATATCAATAATAGTACCGTCTCTATAAACACCACCCGAGTGACGTTTTTCAGGCAGCAATAATATATTCCGTATCCACTGCTGTAGTAGTGTATACGTTGACCTTGTAGGCCTTGTTTGCCCAGTGTGTTCTTCTTCTTCATTTTCAAACCACTGCCACTTAGCTGTGTGAGCTTGTTCACATTCTGTCTAAATATCAATAATAGTACCGTCTCTAGAAACACCACCCGAGTGACGTTTTTCAGGCAGCAATAATATATTCCGTATCCACTGCTGTAGTAGTGTATACGTTGACCTTGTAGGCCTTGTTTGCCCAGTGTGTTCTTCTTCTTTATTTTCAAACCACTGCCACTTAGCTGTGTGAGCTTGTTCACATTCTGTCTAAATATCAATAATAATACCGTCTCTAGAAACACCACCCGAGTGACGTTTTTCAGGCAGCAATAATATATTCCGTATCCACTGCTGTAGTAGTGTATACGTTAACCTTGTAGGCATTATTTGCTCAGTGTGTTCTTCATTTTCAAACAACAACCATCTAGCTGTGTGAGCTTGTTCACATTCTGTCTAAATATCAATAATAATACCGTCTCTAGAAACACCACCCGAGTGACGTTTTTCAGGCAGCAATAATATATTCCGTATCCACTGCTGTAGTAGTGTATACGTTAACCTTGTAGGCATTATTTGCTCAGTGTGTTCTTCATTTTCAAACAACAACCATCTAGCTGTGTGAGCTTGTTCACATTCTGTCTAAATATCAATAATAATACCGTCTCTAGAAACACCACCCGAGTGACGTTTTTCAGGCAGCAATAATATATTCCGTATCCACTGCTGTCGTAGTGTATACGTTAACCTTGTAGGCATTATTTGCTCAGTGTGTTCTTCATTTTCAAACAACAACCATCTAGCTGTGTGAGCTTGTTCACATTCTGTCTAAATATCAATAATAGTACCGTCTCTAGAAACACCACCCGAGTGACGTTTTTCTGGCAGCAATAATATATTCCGTATCCACTGCTGTAGTAGTGTATACGTTGACCTTGTAGGCCTTGTTTGCCCAGTGTGTTCTTCTTCTTCATTTTCAAACCACTGCCACTTAGCTGTGTGAGCTTGTTCACATTCTGTCTAAATATCAATAATAATACCGTCTCTAGAAACACCACCTGAGTTGTTGTTGTTGTTGTTTTAAAAATAATGCCAGGCAAAGGCAGGCCGCCACGCAGAGGCACTAGGGGCCGTGCTGCTATGCTATCCTGTGGCCCTAGGAAATTGCCCAGTTTTAAAAAGGCAATGACCCTGAACTCCCAAAATGCTGAAGAGGTAGTTGACTGGCTTACACAGCACACCCCATCCTCTACCGTTTCTAACTTTACCACAACATCCTCATCCTCCACTGCTATGGGCACCCCACGTAACACTTCCTCCACCACCGGCGCCCCTTCTTCACTGGAGTCAGAGGAGTTATTTTCACATGAGTTTCTTGAACTGAGTGATGCGCAACCATTATTGGCAGAAGAAGATGAAGGAGATGAGGACGTTACACCAGATTTAATTCTGGCAGAGAACACAACAGAGATGGACATAATGAGTGATGACGAGGAGGTCCCCGCTGCTGCTTCCTTCTGTGAGCTGGTAGAAGAAATTGATGCATCTGAGGAGAATGAGGATGAGGAGATTGATGTTTTATGGGTGCCCAGTAGAAGAGAGCAAGAGGAGGATAGTTCAGATGGAGAGACGGAGAGTCAGAGAGGCAGGAGGAGAATAAGACTTAGAAGAAGCAGGGAGGACAGCTCGCAGGGAACAGTAGGGCAACAACATGTATCGGCACCTGTGGTCAGCCGGCCAACGCACCCGCCATTGCCGCCAACGCCGCCGACTTCTACTGTTACCGCCAGATTGCCAGCCTCAAAAAGGTCAGCAGTGTGGGATTTTTTTAATGTGTGTGCCTCTGACAAAAGCGTTGTCATTTGCAATGAGTGCAGTCAGAAACTGAGTCTTGGGAAGCCCAACAGCCACATAGGTACAACTTCTATGCGAAGGCACATGAACGGCAAGCACAAAGCACTTTGGGAGCAACACCTCAAAGGCAACAGGCAAACTAAAAGCCACCCTCCTTCTGGTCCAGCATCTTACTGCTCTACCTCTGCTGTCCTTCACCCGTCTGAACCACCCTCCACTCCGCCTTCCACCTTGACCACCAGTTCCCATTCCCAGTCATCTGTCCCCAGCCAAGTTTCTGTGAGGGCCATGTTTGAGCGTAAGAAGCCAATGTCTGCGAGGCACCCCCTTGCCCGGCGTCTGACAGCTGGCTTGTCCGCACTCTTAGCCCGCCAGCTTTTACCATACCAGCTGGTGGACTCTGAGGCCTTCCGCAAATTTGTAGCAATTGGGACACCGCAGTGGAAGGTACCCAGCCGCAATTTTTTTTCAAAAAAGGGAATACCACACCTGTACCACCATGTGCAGAGCCAAGTCACCGCATCTCTGTCACTTAGTGTTGGGCCAAAGGTCCATATGACTACTGACGCATGGTCCTCCAAGCATGGTCAGGGCAGGTATGTCACCTACACTGCCCACTGGGTGAACTTGGTAATGGCTGGGAAGCAGGGAATGTGTAGCTCAACAACGACAGTGGAGTTGGTGTCACCGCCAAGGATTGCACGCGGTTCTGCCACCACCTCTACTCCTCCTTCGCTCTCTACCTCGTCTTCTTCCTCTTCTTCGTCCTCTGCTGCTGGGTCCTCCTCCTCCACACCTGTGCACCCCCAGCTCCCCCTAGGCTATTCGACGTGCCAGGTACGCCGTTGTCATGCTGTCTTGGGGATGACGTGCCTGGAAAGCAAAAACCATACCGGATCTGTACTCCTGTCATCTCTGCAGTCACAGGCCGATCGGTGGCTGACCCCACACCAACTGAAGATCGGAAAAGTGGTGTGTGACAATGGAAGCAATCTGTTGGCAGCACTGAGACTGGGCAATTTAACACATGTGCCCTGCATGGCACATGTTCTGAATTTAATAGTACAACGTTTTGTATCAAAGTACCCAGGATTCCAGGACGTTCTCAGGCAGTCCAGGAAGGTGTCGGCCCATTTCAGACGGTCCTACACAGCCATGGCACGCCTTGCTGACATTCAGCAGCGGTACAACATGCCAGTCAGGCGTTTGATTTGCGACAGCCAGACTCGCTGGAATTCAACGCTCCTCATGTTGGAACGTCTGCTGCAACAACAAAGAGCCGTCAACGAATACCTGTTTGAACTGGGTGGTAGGACTGGATCTGCAGAGCTGGGGATTTTTTTACCCCGTTACTGGGTGCTTATGCGCGATGCCTGCAGGCTCATGCGGCCTTTTGAAGAGGTTACAAATATGGTCAGTCGCACCGAAGGCACCATCAGCGACCTAATACCCTTCGCTTTCTTCCTGGAGCGTGCCGTGCGACGAGTGACAGATGAGGCTGTAGACCAGCGTGATGAGGAGCAGGAAGCGCACGATTTCTGGTCGGAATCACCAGAACGAACCCAGGCACCTGCTGCAACGCAGGGAGAGGTGTCAGAAGTGGAGTCAGAGGAGGAAGGTGGCTTTGTGGAGGAGGAGGACCAACAGGAGCAGGCTTCCCAGGGGGCTAGTGGTGACCTTTTGGGGACCCCTGGTCTTGTACGTGGCTGGGGGGAGGAGACCGTGGATGATGCAGTCCTTGATAACGAGGAAGCGGAGATGGATACCTCTGCATCCAACCTTGTGAGAATGGGGTCTTTCATGCTGTCATGCCTGTTGAAGGACCCCCGTATCAAGAGGCTTAAGGAGAAGGACCTGTACTGGGTCGCGACTCTACTAGACCCTCGGTACAAGCATAAAGTGGCAGAAATGTTACCAACATACCACAAGTCTGAAAGGATGCTGCATTTAGAAACCAGCCTGCAAAACATGTTGTACAATGCTTTTAAGGGTGATGTCACTTCAGGAACTCATCAACATTCCAGGGGCAGAGGTGCCAGTAATCCTGCCACGAGCGCACCTGCAAGGACAAAGCACTTTGGCCACTCTGTAACGTCAGACATGCAAATGTTTTTCAGTCCAAGGCAGCGGCAGAACCGTTCGGGATCCACCCTCAAAGAACGCCTCGACCGGCAGGTAGCGGACTACCTGGCATTAACTGCAGATATCGACACTCTGAGGAGCGATGAACCCCTGGACTACTGGGTGCGCAGGCTTGATCTGTGGCCAGAGCTGTCACAATCTGCCATGAACCTCTTGTCTTGCCCCGCCTCAAGTGTCCTCTCAGAAAGGACCTTCAGTGCAGCAGGAGGGATTGTAACTGAGAAAAGAACTCGCCTAGGTCACAAAAGTATGGATTACCTGACCTTTATTAAAATGAATGAGGGGTGGATCTCGGAGGGTTACTGCACGCCGGAAGACTTGTGCTGAGTTTCTGATTCTGACTCCCCATGCAGCTGTCCTTCTCTGCACGCCTCATGACTCCACATACAGCTGTCCTTTAGCGTCCTCCTCCCTCCACCACCGTTACAAACTAGGGTGCAAACCCTACTGGTTTAATTTGAATCCAGGTAAATCCTGAGTTTTTCTGGCCTCTGTGCTTCAGTGGCTGTGACAAAAAAATTGAATATTTTCAGCATTTATATGGCATATTTTTTCTGGCCTCTGTGCTTCAGTGGCTGCGACCAAAAAAAAACAGAATATTTTCAGCATTTATATGGCATATTTTTTCTGGCCTCTGTGCTTCAGTGGCTGTGACAAAAAAATGAATATTTTCAGCATTTATATGGCATATTTTTTCTGGCCTCTGTGCTTCAGTGGCTGCGACCAAAAAAAACAGAATATTTTCAGCATTTATATGGCATATTTTTTATGGCCTCTGTGCTTCAGTGGCTGTGACAAAAAAATGAATATTTTCAGCATTTATATGGCATATTTTTTCTGGCCTCTGTGCTTCAGTGGCTGTGACAAAAAAATGAATATTTTCAGCATTTATATGGCATATTTTTTCTGGCCTCTGTGCTTCAGTGGCTGCGACAAAAAAAACTGAATATTTTCAGCATTTATATGGCATATTTTTTATGGCCTCTGTGCTTCAGTGGCTGCGACCAAAAAAATTGAATATTTTCAGCATTTATATGGCATATTTTTTCTGGCCTCTGTGCTTCAGTGTCTGCGACAAAAAAAAATTATATTGTTAGCATTTATATGGCATATTTTTCCTGGCCTCTGTGCTGCAGTGGCTGCGACCAAAAACAATTAATATTGTTTGCATTTATATGGCATATTTTTTCTGGCCTCTGTGCTGCAGTGGCTGCGACAAAAAAAAATTAATATTTTCAGCATTTATATGGCATATTTTTTCTGGCCTCTGTGCTTCAGTGGCTGCGACAAAAAAAAGATAATTTTTCAGGAAAGTACACATGCCTAATTTTTCAGGGTTCTGCAACAGTGGCAAAATCGCATCTTTTATGGTCACCGCAGGTGATCAATAAAGTAGACCAAAACTGGGCCCACACTGCAGAATCAGTGTTTTTTGGTTCACTTCACTGTACATTGAATTACCTCTGCCTGACCGTGCACGTGCGCACAAGCACGGTGACTGCTAAACACACCACTACAGAAATATTGCCACCAACAGGACGAACATCCTGGAGGTGACAAGCAACTAGTAATTAAAAACTATTATTTGCTCACTTGACGGTATCATTCATTAAAGCTCTTTGCGTCTTTTTGCGTTGCAGTAAGCACCGCGTTTCGTCTTTGCGTGTGAACAGGCTGTAACCTTTAGACGACTTGATTGGCATGTAGACGCCGGACGTTTTAAAGCATTTTATTACACAGGTTTAGAAATGTAGTGTGATTTCTGCCCTTTACAGCACAAAACGCAGCGCTGTGTCAACAATGGATTTTTTAGAAACATTTTTGCCCTTGATCCCCCTCTGGCATGGCACTGTCCAGGTCGTTGCACCCTTTAAACAACTTTAAAATCATTTTTCTGGCCAGAAATGTCTTTTCTAGCTTTTAAAATTCGCCTTCCCATTGAAGTCTATGGGGTTCGCAACGTTCGCGAACCGTTCGCATTTTTGACGCAAGTTCGCGAATATGTTCGCGAACTTTTTTTCCGACGTTCGCTACATCCCTACACCTTAGTCAACTATGGCGTGGCTACGTCCAGATGCCTTCCTGACTGCTCTGTCTAGATTGTGTATTTTTCTAGCTTATTTTGTAACTTCTGAACACACATACATCATCCTGCTTGGTTACTTATGACAGAAAGACACTTCTGGAAATTGGGAAACAACTTTCACAGGAATGGAACTACAGTGGAGAGGGTGAGCAGTTTTGAGTACCTCGGAGTCCACATCTCTGAGGACCTGACATGGTCTAAACACATCCAGTTCAAATCAAAAGGGCAACGCAGGGTCTGTACCATCTTTGACAGCTGAGGAAGTTTGGGGTCTCTTCGAAGATCCTACTACTTTGGTGCTGTGGAAAGTGTCCTAAAACAGAACATTACATCCTGGTTTGGAAACAATTGTGTCCAGGACCGCAAAGCCCTTCAGAGAGTGATATGTACAGCAGAACACTGCTGCAGGTCAGCTTTTCCATCTTTGCTGAACATTTACACCAAGAGATGCAGGACCAAAGCCCTCAGGACCCATCACATTCCAATAATGGACTGTTTTACCTACTTAAATCAGGGAAAAGGTTCTGGCCAGAACTGAGAGACTTAAAAGGAGTTTCTATCCCAGGCCATTAGACTGAACCAGGACATGCCGCCTTATCCATAATCTCCCATATCCCTCCCTCCTCTTCTTTTTCTCACTTGCACCTATTTGATCTATGTGACATACTACTTCACCACAATACAGTATTATACTGCTGTTTTTATATTCTTATATATTGCACTGCTGTTTGCTTATATTGTCATATATTGCACTGCTGTTTTTATTATATTTCTATATTTTTTATATAATCGTCACTCACTGTCAAATTATGTAAATAACATGGTTCATCTTGCACTACATCTGCTCTGCTGCTATACTTAATTTAAAAGTGTTCTTAGAATTCTTAATTTTAATCCTTTTGTACCTAGTTGAAGTATTTAATTAGTATGTTTCATTTTGCACAGTCTAAAAAAGTGGATCAGGATGCATTTCACTGCATGTTGTACCTGTATAACTATGCATGTGACAAATAAACATTCTTATCTTATCTATCATATAGATAGACAGATAGATAGATAGATAGATAGATAGATAGATAGATAGATAGATAGATAGATAGATAGATAGATAGATAGATAGATAGATAGATAGACAGATGGATAGATATCAAACAACTATTTGATTTTGTAGATACTCACAGAAGCTCAGGCTTAAGCCCAGTTAGGGAGAAATTTATTTGCTTCCCTTGATATTTACTTACTTCAAAAGTCTATAGTTAACGTGCCAATTAAGTTGGCACTGCCCTATAGTTCAGTGTTTACTAATATATATATATATATATATATATATATATATATATATATATATATATATAATGTCTGCAGTGGAAAAGGTCTGAACAAAGAATAAGGAGCTGTGTGTATACAAAGCAGGCCAATTTTTTTCTTGCATTAAAGGAGAAGGAAAGGTATTTTTTATTACCTATCTTTAACTGTTGCCTTGTCACACCCCTCCTGAACCGCTATAGTGTAACCAGCCAATTCGTTTTCCTGCAATTACACTGTGCCATCAAAGTTTTTCCCCGTTACTAAGTTTGCGGCCACCATGTTGGCCATGTATGCGTCACATCCATCGTCTCCTCGTTAAAAGTGCGCATGCGCGAAATTGATTCCTCCTTGCGTCATGCATGCAACGTCACCCACACACCACCTGACCTGCTTAGCATTGATCACATGGGGGAAGTAAGCCAATAATGTGCGTATGCGCAGGGCTTGCAGAATTTCTTCTGCGCACGTGTGGGCCCTGATAGTGCCGGTTTTGTTAGCAGGGGGATGTCTTCTGTATTCCATGCACCTAACAAAATGTTTTACATCGACCTCTGAATGCAGCTAATGGGGAAGACATACAGAGCCACGATTATTGTAAGTAGTTCTCCTTTTGGTGGCCAATATATAGAAATATACCTTTCCTTCTCCTTTAGGAAGAGTGATGTCACTTTAAGAACCTAACCCTGATGTTGGAGAACTACAACCCTCGGCTACAAAAACCTTGTCTTAATTTCTCATGTAGCTCTATCAGATATCTTAAAGGAGAAGGAAAACCTGTAGAAAAAAAACCCGTACCCCCCACCCCACGTAGACCCCCCTCCCTGATTCTGCCAGCGTACTTCAACGCATCCATCTTCCAGGTCCACGGTAAGCTGTCTGGGAGATTGGTATGTCAGCGCATGCGCAGTTGGAGCAATTTGCCGGTTTTCGGTAACTGCACATGCGCTGAAATTGATGGAGATTGATGATCTCCCAGTCATCTTACAGAGGACCGAGAAGATGGATGCATTGAAGTCCACTGGCTGAATCTGTGACGAGGGGTAAGTATAATGTATGGGGCATTTCCCCGGGCGTGGGGCAGTAAGCCTGCGAGGAGGAAGGAGGGGGGTCTACGTGGGGTGGGGGTACAGGGTTTTTTTTTTACCGGGTTTCCTTCTCCTTTAATGATCAATTTTGTTTTGCCGATATTATAGTAAATCATATCTAAACAAAATTGTCCCTTTAAATGGAAAAACACAATAGGAGCATGTCTTTGATTACTGCTACACATTCTATAAATATGCAATGATAAAATGTGACCACAAGATGTCATCAAATACTTGCATATATGAACCTTTCAGATCCTTTTCATGCATTTACTCTATAAGTGATGCACTTAAGAGTGACGCATTCAATCCTTAACCAGCCTGAGGTTATTGGCAGTGCTGAGCCAAAGGTACTTGCATCCAAGACAAGTACTTCTTGTCCTGGCACCCACCTGCCTCTGCAGTGCAGCAGCGGCTCCTACAACTTCCCAATTAGTCCTTAGATCCACGTACCTCTTGGCTCTGAAAAAATGTTCTTGCATAGAAAATTGGACAGCAGCACAGTTAAAACAAAGTCAGGCATTGTACAACACTTCCACCCTTAAATGGGATGTAAAGGTAAAAAAATAAAATCCCATTTTTACTTTCTTTAACGGGATACTGTCATGGAAAAACATGTTTTTTTCAAAATGCACCAGTTAATAGTGCTACTCCAGCAGACTTCTGCACTGAAATCCAATTCTCCAAAGAGCAAACAGATTTTTTTATATTCAATTTTGAAATCTGACATGGGGCTAGACATTTTGTCAGTTTCCCAGGAGCCCCCAGTCATGTGACTTGTGTCTGCACTTTAGGATGGAACTACTACCCATTGTTCTTTGGTTAGGCTGCTGGGGGGGTGAAATCACTCCAACTTGCAGTACAACAGTAAAGAGTGACTGAAGTTTATCAGAGCACAAGTCACATGACTGGGGGCAGCTGGGAAACTGACAATATGTCTAGCTAGGGTTGCCACCTGGCCGGTATTTTACCGGCCTGGCTCGTAAAAATTATGGTTCACCCCAATGTTATTAATAGGGAAAAAAGATAAATATATAGGAAGGCCGGTATTTTTTTACAGAAAAGGTGGCAACCCTATGTCTAACCCCATGTCATATTTCAAAATTGAATATAAAAAAGTTTGCTCTTTTGAAAAATGGATTTCAGTGCAGAATTCTGCTGGAGCAGCACTATTAACTGATGCATTTTGAAAAAAAAAAACATTTTCCCATGACAGTATCCCTTTAATTAAAAAATGTGCTTATAAGAAACCTGACTGTATGCAGTGAAGATCCCCCTTCGTTTTACTTGCTTTGACTGCTGCGGATAGGAAACTTCAGACAGTTCCTAACTGTTCTTCTTTCAAACAGCAGGGGGAAGCCCCCATCTTACTTCCCAGAACTTGAGCAGCTTTGTTTGTTTCCCTGTAGAGCAGCCGGCAACTGTGTAGAGATTTGTATCCGCAGACCCAGTGCAGTCTGCATATTCTGATTATTTATCAGTCTTGCCGTATCGGCTTCTATACAATAACATAATGAACAGCACCTTGTAGTAGAATTAAAAAGCCTTTATTTGTACATGGCTCAGACCAAACACAACTTTTCAAGCTATTCCCTGACTGCTGACTTTTTTTCAAGCTAACACACACGGGCACTTGGACTTCCTTTTAAAGATTTTAAAACAGCGCCATCTATTGAACATGTAGATACAAAGTATCAAAGTAGCAATAATGATTTAAATAAATAACAAATATCCCTTTTGGGAAGTAAATGTAGCCACTTGAAAAGGAAACAAACTTTTCTTCATAATTGTGCGCTTGTCAATTATATCTGTAAAAACATAATGATTAAAATTAGAATAAAATCCAGATCAATTAAAAAATACTATGCAGATCATACTCTCTGTTCAGGCCATTTGGGATTACGGTTTCTAGGCGGCGGATCCAGAAGGCTTCCTTTTTAAGATTCTCTTCGCTCTGTCTCCTCGCCGCTGTAAAAGGGAGATATGATCCACCACCTGGAATTTGAGTTGTTGCACTCCATGCCCCATCTCCACAAATGGCCTGCTACTGCCTGATCAGTCTTTTAAGTTTTTATCTCAGACTTATGTTCCCTATTTCTGTCCTTGACCTGGTGAGTGGTCTGTCCCACATACAGTAACCCACAAGAACACTTAATTATGTATGCAGCAAACATAGTAGAACGAGTATAATACCAATTGATATTAATAGTGGTTCCTTTGTGGGGATGATGGAAATGGGGCATTTCAAAACAATTTGTGCAGCAATTACAATTCAGGCATGGAAATGTCCCCTGCCTTCTCAGATGTAACAATTGGTGTGTATCCTTTTTAGCACCCATGTCAGATTGAACCAGCAGATAGACCCTATGGTTCGACCCTTTTTGTAAGACATCAAAGGGGGGGATTTAAAGCTAGGGACATTTGGAATCCCATCCCTCAGCACACCCCAATGTTTGCACAAGATGTTTGCAACTTGTGGGCTAATATTACTGTATTTGGAAACAAATGGTATACAGTACAAATTATTTTAGGGGGATGTCCCAATAACATGTTCTCCCATTGGACTTCTTTTCCTGGCACCCACCTGCCTCTGCGGTGCAGCAACAGCTCCTGCAACTTCCAAATTAGCCCTTAGTTCCACATACCTCTTGGCTCCACACTGCTGAAAATATGTTCTTGTGTAGAAAATTGGACAGCAGCACAGCTAAAACAAGGTAAGGCATTGTAGAACACTTCCACCCTTAAAGGGGATGTAAAGGCAAATGAAAAAAAATCTATCCCGATATATACTTTTATTAAAAAATGTGCACCATTTTTATAAGAAACCTGACTGTATGCAGTAAAATTCCCCCTTTTACTTGTTCTGACTGCTGCAGATAGGAAGCTTCAGACAGTCCCTAACTGCTCTGCAGGGAAACAACCATAGCAGGGAGCGCCCACCTTACTTCCTAGAACTTGAGCAGTTTTGTTTGTTTGTTTCCCTATAGGACAACTGTGTAGAGATTTGCATCCGCAGACCCAGTGCAGTCTGCACATTCTGATTATTAATCAATCTTGCTGTATCAGCTTCTATGGCAGATGTTATTTGTCGTGGGCTGTTTAGATAATTTATGATGATCCCCAAGCTTAACCTCCCAACTAAAGCCCAGATCACACTGAGCATGTGCACAGTCTTGGTCTTGCAAAGATGTTTAACAAAGTTACAAGATGACCCCCTGCGGCCAACTTTGAAAATATAAATAATTCATTAAATTAGGCTTCTGGTGCAGTAAGTTCATGTTTAAAGGAATACTGTCATGGGGAAAAAAAAACAGTTAATAGTGCTGCTCCAGCAGAATTCTGCACTGAAATCCATTTCTCAATAGAGCAAACTGATTTTTTTATATTTAATTTTGAAATTTGACATGGGGCTGGACATATTGTCAATTTCCCAGCGCCCCTGGTCATGTGACTTGTGCCTGCACTTTAGGAGAGAAATGCTTTCTGGCAGGCTGCTGTTTTTCCATCTCAATGTAACTGAATGTGTCTCAGTGGGACATGGGTTTTTACTATTGAGTGTTGTTCTTAGATCTACCAGGCAGCTGTTATCTTGTGTTAGGGAGCTGCTATCTGGTTACCTTCCCATTGTTCTTTACTTTGGCTGCTGCGGGAAAAAGGGAGGAGGTGATATCACTCTAACTTGCAGTACAGCAGCAAAGAGTGATTGAAGTTTATCAGAGCACAAGTCACATGACTTGGGGCAGCTGGGAAATTGACAATATGTCTAGCCCCATGTCAGATTTCAAAATTGAATATAAAAAAAACAGTTTGCTCTATTGAGAAATGGATTCCAGTGCAGAATTCTGCTGGAGCAGCACTATTAACTGATTCATTTTGAAAAATTTTTTTTTCCCATGACAGTATCCCTTTATGTTTAGTATACAAAATACAACATGTCTAGCATTATTCTATTTTAGACTTTAGTTCTCCTTTAATCGTAGGCATCTATGAAACTTGTAAGGCACTGGCCTTGTTTTAGCTGAGTAATAAAGATTTTATTGGAAGAATGTGTTATCCAATTTTCTATGCAAAGTATTGAAGCTAGGGAACACTTAAGGATTGTTAGGCCTCTGCCTTGAAGAACACTGGGCAGTGAGCTAGAACAGCTGAAAAGCATTCATATTTCTATTTTGAAAAAGACCTCTCACAAATAAGAGTTTCTAACAATCTGAACTTGGTTTAGCACAGAAGGTAGAGCAGAAAGCAGGGACACACTAAGCTCTCCTGCCCTGCATGGAGTATTTGTGCCAAGAGGGGTGGTGAACATCTTATATTAGGTGGCACTTCTGCAGGTGGCAGTAAAGAACCACCAACAGGAATAGGAAGTTAAGTGTAGTAGAGTGCAACTCAGTATTGGCAAGGGTCAGATGCAGAATAGCCTGGATAGGTATGTAGGATTCTCACTTGAGACTTTTTTGTAAGTTTAATTAAATGTTGGGTAACTGGGGTTAGGAATGCTTTATGGTAGGGCTACTGGCATCAGAGTGGCAAAGCAATCAGAATCCCCCACATTTCAGTGCTGCTTCAATTTCTGTAGTTCTACAGATTAAAACCTGCATTGTCAGGGAAATATGAGAAGGGTGGTTATTGATTAACAGAGCCCTTCTATGCCCAGTCATTATAAGAAGTATTAATATGTTACACAATAAAAGGCCGTATTCATGCACTAGTGAGCCATGGGCAAAGTGTAAATAACACATGAGCACTAAGGGAACATTCACCTTCTACTTGACATAATAAAGTACTGATTGCTATTACCATCCTAGTTTTACTGAAAGGATGGATTATCACCAGCCCTGGAATACAGGCATAGGCCAATTCCTTGCAATCAGGGTCAAACGTTCTGACTGGGCATAGTTTGCTCATACCCAAGCCAAGACTGCAGTGATCTGGTGGTTGTTTGACTTTCAGTATCTGGACAACAAAGGAAAAATTAAACTGGATCTGAGAGATCAGTACGATGATACATCACGTGTCCAGCTTTAAACACCAGTGATGATGAGCTGTATAATTAGTTTTTATTATCATGATAAAACATTTATTGACTCAAAAGAATACAATCCCTGACCATTTTCCTGGGAAATCCCAAAGTGCAATAGTCAATATAGTGTAATACTATGTAGGTGGGTAATGTTCTAAATTTGCTCTATTTTAATCATGCTGTGCTCAGCATAGGTCCCATCTCTGGTCCTACAGTCCAGGGTTGAGCTTGAGTCTTTGCTGTCCTTTCAGCATGAATTTTGCTCCAGTTCATGGTGTGATGACACTCAGTGTGGTTCTAGAGTGGCACCCACAGCCCGCTGAGGTACTTGCCAGTGACTACCAGGAAGCCAGAAACTGGATCTCACTCACAGCCATCAATCCTGCAGCACAACCCTTCATTTAGATTCTAGCCGGCGGGAAGGCAGTTCTTCTTCTGACTCCAGCTTTAAATTATAGGTCACTGGCCCCATCTAAAAAACAACAACTGCTCAATAAGGCTACAAATGTATTCTCATTGCTACTTTTTACTATTCATCTGTGTTTTCAAACCCTCCCCTATTAATATTCCAGTCTCTTAATCAAACAGTGCATGGCTGCTAGGAAAATTTGGACCTTAGCAACCACATTGCTGAAAGTGCAAACTGGAGAGCTGCTGAACAAAAAACTAAATAACTCCAAAATCACGAATGATAAAAAATGAAAACCCTGCAATATCACTCCTTATATCATACTAAAAGTTCACTTAAAGGTGAACAAACCCTTTAACATTTTTAAAAACACAACGTAAAGACGCCACATGTTCCCTTGCCCTAAAATCTCTCCTGCTCTCATGCAGTCTAGCCTAGATGTCTTTGGTACAAATGAATGGGGAGTGAGTTCATAAGTACCAGTACGTAGGAGTTGCCATGAGCAAGGCAGAAAGTTGACACTTGTTTCTGCTGTTAAGTCTCAGGCAGACGCTGCAATAGGTGAAGTCAGGCAGAGGGAGGTTAGGTTACATTGGAGCAGCAAATTATCTGTAACATGATAAAAGATTCCGTAGCTATAGAGCTCTGCTCAAATGACACTGTCATGGCAATGTGACAGCATGTAGATGCACATATAAATGCCAGCTATAGATCATTTACATGATTAGAAAAATGCTTAGTTGAAAGGGCAATTACTGCTAAATAATTGTCTAAAAACAGAAAATTAAACTATAGAAAAGGGATTCTGCCATGATTTTTTATTATGTCGTTTTTATTTCTAAATGACAGATAATTCACTCTATAATATAAATTTAATTCCTGAACCAGCAAGTGTATTTTTTTAATTGTAATATTGGTCTGTAGGTGCATCTCAGGTCATTTTGCCTGGTCATGTGCTTTCAGAAAGAACCAGCACTTTAGGATGGAACTGCTTTCTGGCAGGCTGTTGTTTCTCCTACTTAATGAAACTGAATGTGTCGCAGTGGGACCTGGATTTAACTATTGAGTGCTGTTCTTAGATTTATCAGGCAGCTGTTATCTTGTGTTGGGGAGCTGCTATCTAGTTACCTGTTGTTAGGCTGCTGGAGGGGGGAAGGGAGAGGGTACAACTTGCAGTACAGCATTAAAGAGAGACTGAAGTTTATCAGAGCACAAGTCACATGATTGGGGGCAGCTGGGAAACTGACAATATTTTTAAAATTAAATTAAATTAAAAGATTTCAAAATTAAATATAAAAAAAATCTGTTTGCTCTTTTCAGAAATGGATTTCAGTGCATAATTCTGCTGCTTGAGCAGCACTATTAACTGATGTGTTTTGAAATAAAAAACATTTTTCCAGTGACAGTGTCCCTTTAAATATTAACTCTGCTCTGTTCACATGCAGCCCTGCAAAGCGATATGAACTCTACCAAAAGGTGGCAGCAGAGTGTCTTCCCATGCAACTATCTGCAGGCAACCCCAGAAGGAGATGCAGAAGTACAGTTTATACTGTAAATTGCAAATTTACTGTAAACTGTATTGTGATAGGATTCAATCATATCCTGAGCCACTATTGAGTGTTCCTTACACAAGTGTTCCTCAAATACTGTTGCTACAATCCAACTCCCAGCTTTCTTAAAGATGGAACAGGGACATTCAGAATAAGAGCAAGGGTCTTTGTATGAAGCACTCACAAAGGTCTTTTATAGGAAGACAGAACGCTTATTTAAAGGGGACATAAACCTTCATAATAACTGACTCTTGTGACTCCTAGATCTCAAAAGTAGGCATCCCAAGTAGGGGCTAAAGCGATAAGTTATTTTATCAGTTTTGTTTGCTAGAGTGACCATGATTTAGTAATTATACTGCACTACCTCTCCCTAGTATACCTGCTATCCCACAGCCACAGTCACTTCCCAGAGACTATTATCCCACTGTTACTATAGGCACCATCTCTCCCCACTATACTTGCTATCCCACAGTCACACTCCCTTCCCAGAGACTATTATCCCCACTGCCAAGTGCCATATCTCCCTACTATACCAGTTATACCACAGCAACAGTTCATTCCCAGAGTCTATTATTCCACTGCTACTATAGGCACCATCTCTCCCTTCTATACCTGCTATGAAGTGCTATCCCACAGCCACACTCCCTTCCCAAAGACTATTATCCACTGTTACTATAGGCAACATCTCTCCATACTATACCTGCTATCCCACAGCCATACTCCCTTCCCAGAGACTATTATCCCACTGTTACTATAGGCACCATCTCTCCCTACTATACCTACTATCCCACAGTCACACTCCCTTCCCAGAGACTATTATCCACTGTTACTATAGGCACCATCTCTCCCTACTATACCTGATATCCCTTGCCAAAATCTTTACTTGGATGGATTGGCAGATTAAATGTTTTGTTGCCTGTGCTAAACCTCCTCCAGTATGGGCAACAAAATGTTCATTCCATGAAAGGCCCAGGCAGGTACACCTACCTACCTCAGCTACCTGTTTCACTGTGAAATTAACTTGTTGTGTATGTACTAAATGCTTTATACCAGTAGAACATATGTAATAATGAACTATTAAACCATGAAACCCACAGCATGTTCTATGGCCTTCTCACTATTTATTGCTCTCTATTTATTATTATAGTGACTAAGGATTCTACAGCTCCCTCTTTTGCAGAAAGGGGGTAATGATGGCCCCTTTTATTTAGCTGGGAACTAGTAGCATTCAATCAGCAGGTTTTATCATTCCAACAGTATTCTGCCTCCTCCTTTCTCTTCCCTGATATCCTGACTGTGCTGTATTATCAGTTTTGAATTTGCCCCTGGCCCACACCCATTCTTTGCGGCAAGCTGTAGCTGGGTGTCACTGATTACAAGGGAGAGAGTGGGAGCTGCCTGTCTCTGCAATCTTTTTTCTTGGGTCAGCATACTGTATCATAGCAGTTCCCCATTCACAAGTGTTTCTGAAGCACATTCTCTTTCAGCATCAGTATTCTCTACCATAGAGATCCGAACCTGCAACACTCCAGCTTTTGCAGAACTACAACTGCCAGTATACAGGGAGTAGAACCTATAGAGACAGCAAAAACCGCAGATGCTAGGAGGGGCCCAGGGGGAGTACAGTCTGATCTGCAATTTCAATATATAGGAGTGTGTACTAGTTATAGTCCCCACAGTTTAAGCGTTGCAGGGGCCATGGAAAATATTTCTTTGTGGGTAACTTTTCGTTTTGCTGCTGCCAGCGTCAGTAGACATAGACAGTCAATACAAGCTAGATTTTTGTTATTGAGCAAATCCTTGGAAAAAATTCAGGCTGTTTCAAATTGGTTTCTCTATGGGCTCTTGCAATGATCTGAGAATTGTTGCAGAACTGATGACCATGCCAAGGCTCAGAATCAAAATATGCTCTGGTATCTGATGTAAGCTGAGGACACAGCAGTCAACAGAAACCCAATAGAAAGTGCTAGATGTACTTTCTGCATACTAACTCACATTTACGGAAACCCTTTAGCTCCCCATAATATTAAATAAAGTGAACACTCAGAAATCTGTAATCTGAGCTAACAGAGAAACTACCATAATAAAACTGCGCTCACAGAACTATTTGCTGACTACAATACTGCCATCTTTTTCCGTTCCTCCTGTTTGGCAAGTACTTGCACAGTATAAAACACTGCACCCTAGCAGAATTGTTGAAGGGGACACCTGAGAAGATGAAATGAAATGGGAATTATATTATATTAAAGTGTAATATTCAAGATGTGCAAAACGTTGCAGATATTTCCAAATAAACCCTGTTGGTCCCACGAACTGTCTGAAAGAATATTTGTTCTAAAGGAGCTCATAGCACTTTTGCAATTTAAATAAATGTTCTTATTATTTAGCCCTTTTAGAGATTTTTTTTGACTGCTAATACCAGACTTTTGGCTCGGTCTGAATGTGAAAGAGACCCTAACCCTAGGATTAACTAACTATACAGGGAGTTCAGAGAAAGTGCTAGGACAGTTAGGGGGTTATTTATTACTTTTATTTATTAAAGTGTGAGTTTTAAAGGGGAAAAACATTTTTTTAGAACAAAATTTTTTTCGACATTTATTAAACCCAGAGGCTGCTAAAAGTCTAAATAAAAGTACTCCACCCCAAACCTGTCAAGGTCATGTAGAAGTTAATGACAGATGTCCCATTTACAATTGGAAGATATAATGATCTGTGCTTGGTTTCATACAATAATCTGAAAAATCTGAGTTTTCGGGGCATCAAATCTTACAATTTTATGGAGTCTCTTCCCGCACCAGATTTTATTGATAAATACAGTAAAAATGTGCACAGGAGTTTGGTCAAAGTGGTTTTAAGAAAATATTGAGAAATTTTTGGATTTTAGTAAATAATCCCCTAAAAGTCCCTGGCACTCTGTGTAAGGAAACCTGTGTTACCTGGGATTGGGGGTGCTGTACGCCGGCCGCGGGGACGCCCGCCACGCCGGCCGCGGGGACGCCCGCCTCGTGCTTCCACCATCTTGCCTCCTTAGAACGCGCGCGCCCGCGTCTCGTTTCCTTTATTGACGCGGACGCGCGCGTCGATTCTGACGCATGCGCGCCGATTTTTGGCGCGAAAACTTTGGCGCCCAAACAGGGTATAAATAGGCCACTTCCACTCCCAGCAAACTGCCCGTGATAGAACTTGTTTCTGGTGCTCTGTTCTGAAGCCTTGTGCTATTTTGTCTGTTTGAATCTGATAATCCGTGTTTGACCCAGCCTGTACCTTGACCATCCCGAATTCTGAATCCTGACCAGTGCCTGATATCCGACTACTCTTCTGCTTGTACCCTTTCTGCTTGATACCCGGTTTTGACCCTTGCCTGCCTGACGACCCTTGCTTTCTGCCTGCCACGACCCAGCCTGTTTGACGATCCTTCTGCCATACCCTTGTCTGTTACCGTGATCCTCGGTCCAAAAGACTCTAGCTACCAGCCGTGCCCCATTGCCTGCCAGAACACTTGCTTGAACCTCTCGTAAGTCCAGGTGGCACCCGATTAGGCTGAGGGCTCCTCCCGAAGCTCAAAGGTGGTCACACCACTGGTGAAGCTTAGCTCAGACCCAGGATTCGAGCACTTGTTCTGGTGTTGGGTGCCGGCCGTGACATTATCACGGGCCATGGAGGACGACGATCACACCGAAGCTGCTGCCGCTGCTCCACTTCCATCTTCTTCCGAGCTGTTGCTAACTACTCTACTGCAACGTATGGAGGAGCAGGAGCGAAAGCAGAACTATTTGCTCCAGGGATTCCATAACCTAACACGCCAGTTGGGACCCTCGCAGCAGCCAGCCAGTTCTATTCCTACTTCTTCTGTGGGTTCCCTGCCTGATAGGGGTGCTGTATACAGACCCCAGGAACCCAAGATTGCATTTCCTGCCAAGTTTGGTGGGGACAGAACCCAGTTTTTTGTGTTTCAAGAGGCCTGTAAGCTGTATCTCAGCTTCTTCCCCCACTCATTTCCCTCTGACGAGGAAAAGGTCAGGTTCGTAATGACCCTATTAGTGGGTGACCCCCAAGTCTGGGCACTTAGATTGCCGGCCACTGACCCTGCCCGTTACTCTTTAGATATGTTCTTCCGCTCTATGGCCATTCTTTACGATGACCCGGATCGCGCCTCTTCGGCCGGCAAACTACGCCAGGGCAAACGGGAAGTAGAGATTTATTGCACAGAGTTTCGTAGGTGGGCGGTGGAGACTGGTTGGAATGATGCAGCTCTAAGGAGCCAGTTTCGCATCGGTCTAGCCAAATCTGTCAAAGACAGCCTGGTCAATTACCCCCTATCTTCCAATCTGGATGACCTAATGTCTCTGGTTATCCAGATAGATAGGAGACAGAGGGAAAATCGGGAGGAACAGGGTACTTCTTCATATAAGCATAATTTTAGTGCTAAGTTGTCAAACCCCTCTGTGTCTCAACCTCAGGAGGAGCCTATGCAGCTGGGCATCTCTCACCTTACTCCTGAGGAAAAGGCACGGAGGCGGTCTCTTGGGTTGTGTTTGTATTGTGGGGAGAAGGGTCACTTCCTCAATCAGTGTACCAAGAGGCCGGGAAACGCTCTAGCCTAAATGGAGAAGGGGAGCTCCATTTGGGTGCAGGCGTTTCCTCTCCCCAATCTGCCTCCAAGGTCCTATTATCTGTTAAATTAACCTGGCCTACGGGCACTGTTAAATTGTCTGCCTTCATTGATTCTGGGGCGGAGGGTAATTTCTTGGACGCAGCATTCGCTGCTAAAAATAAAATTCCTTTGGTTGCCCTCAATCCTCCCATGAGAATCCTGGCTGTCGATAAAAGACCCTTGGGTTCAGGGGTGGTCTCCAAAAAGACCACAAATCTTTCCATGTGTGTAAATAATCTGCACTGTGAGGAGATAGCTCTATACCTCATCGAGGGAGCTTCCTCTCCTCTTATCCTTGGTTTACCATGGCTCCAGAGGCATAACCCTCTGATAGACTGGGTTTCTAAGGGGGTGACTCAATGGGGTACAGGATGTAGTGGGGTTTGTTTTCCCTCAGTAGTAGCCACTACTTCTCTTGAGGGGTTACCCTCAGCATATTCTGTCTTTTCTGATGTTTTCTCCAAAAAAGCAGCTGAGACCTTACCTCCGCATCGGCAGTACGACTGCCCTATTGATTTAATTCCTGGGTCAACTCCTCCACGTGGTAGAACCTACCCCCTTTCATTGCCCGAAGCCCAGGCAATGAAAGAGTATATACAAGAAAATCTTGCCAGGGGCTTCATTAGACCCTCTTGTTCCCCTGCGGGGGCAGGGTTCTTTTTTGTGGGCAAGAAAGACGGTGGTTTACGCCCCTGTATTGATTATAGGGGGCTTAATAAAATCACGGTAAAAAAACGCTACCCCTTACCATTAATCTCCGAATTATTTGACCAGGTCAAGGAGGCTAAGATTTACTCCAAACTTGACTTGAGGGGTGCCTATAACCTCATTCGGATCAGGGAAGGGGATGAATGGAAAACGGCTTTTAATACTAGGGATGGCCACTACGAGTACCTTGTTATGCCGTTTGGTCTATGTAACGCCCCAGCAGTGTTTCAGGAGTTTGTCAATGACATCTTTCGGGACCTGCTGGGGATATACGTAGTGGTCTACCTAGACGACATCCTCATCTTCTCTGCCAACTTGTCTGATCATCGTCTTCATGTTTGTGAGGTATTGCGTAGGCTTAGAGCTAATAACCTGTATGCAAAATTGGAAAAGTGTACTTTTGAGGTTGCTTCCGTACAGTTCTTGGGTTTTAATATTTCTTCCAGGGGTCTCGAAATGGATCCAGACAAAGTGAAAGCTGTCCTGGAGTGGACCCAACCTTATTCCTTACGTGCAACCCAAAGGTTCCTGGGTTTTGCCAACTATTATAGGCAATTCATTAAGAATTTTTCACTTATTGTGGCTCCTATCACAAATCTTACCAAGAAAGGTGCTGACCCCAGTATGTGGCCTCCAGAAGCTATCCAAGCTTTCGAGTTCCTCAAAAGGGAGTTTAGTTCTGCCCCAATCCTCCGCCATCCTGATACAGCACTGCCTTTTATAGTTGAGGTAGATGCCTCTGAGGTGGGAGCGGGGGCAATTCTCTCTCAAAGGCACCCGATAACTAATAAGCTACACCCCTGTGCATTTTTCTCTAGAAAGTTCCTTCCTGCAGAGGCAAATTATGACATAGGGAACAGAGAACTATTAGCTGTCAAGTGGGCCTTTGAAGAATGGCGGCATCTACTAGAAGGGGCTAGACACTAGGTTACGGTCTACACTGACCATAAAAATCTATTGTACATCGAGTCAGCAAAGCGTCTAAATCCTAGACAGGCAAGGTGGGCTTTGTTCTTTTCTAGGTTTAACTTTACTTTGACATTTAGGCCTGGTACAAAGAACGTCAAGGCAGATGCTCTTTCCCGAAGCTTTGACTCAATATATTCTGAAACTGATGACTGTAGTACAATTATTCCGGGTGAGGCCATTGTGGCTACGATGGAATCTGATCTCTCTTCTTTGTTATCCCCTGTTCAGACAGACGCTCCCTCTAACACTCCTGTTGGGAGATTATTTGTTCCTGAAGATCTTAGAGAACAGGTCCTAAGAGAGGTTCATGATTCCAAGATGGCAGGACATCCAGGTGTAAGTAAAACTATTTCTTTACTTACTCGAAGTGCTTGGTGGCCGACTTGTAAACAAGATGTTAAATCTTTTGTGGATTCTTGTCCTGTCTGCCAACGCTCCAAGAAATTTGTCCCAAGGGTTACTGATTCCCCTCCCTATTCCCGAAAGACCATGGACCCATCTTTCCATGGATTTTATTGTGGAGTTGCCTGTGTCCCAGGGGAAAACAGTCATTTGGGTGGTGGTGGATAGATTCAGTAAGATGGGTCATTTTATTGCTCTTCCTCACCTCCCATCTGCCAAAACTTTGTCCGAACTTTTTATTCAACATATATTTAAGTTGCATGGTTTTCCCAGTAATATTGTTTCAGACAGAGGTGTTCAATTTGTCTCTAAGTTCTGGCGCGCATTTTGCTCATTAGTGGGGATCGATCTTTCTTTTTCAACGGCCTATCACCCACAAACCAATGGTCAAACCGAGAGAGTGAACCAGTCTTTAGAGCAATTTTTAAGATGTTATGTCTCTGAAAATCAATCTTCCTGGGCAGAACTATTACCCTGGGCAGAATTTGCCTACAATAACGCCACTCACTCCTCCACTGGAGAGTCTCCGTTTTTTATTGTGAATGGGTTACACCCAAAAGCTTTTTCCTTCTCTAATTCTGGTTCTTCTGTCCCTTCCGCTAACTCCTCTGTCGAACAATTTTCCTTGATTTGGTCCCAGGTACATGATTCTTTGTCTACTGCTACTTCTGCTCAGAAAAGGGCTGCTGATAAAAGACGTAGAGAAGCACCCCAGTATAAAGTGGGAGACTTGGTGTGGCTCTCTACCAAAAACATCAGGTTAAAGGTTCCTTCCCTTAAGCTGGGTCCCCGTTTCATTGGTCCTTACCCCATCACTACTGTTATCAACCCTTCGTCTGTTCGCCTTCAATTGCCTGTTAATTTCAAGATTTCTGATTCTTTTCATGTTTCTTTGCTTAAACCTGCCGCTAATACTCGCCTTACTTCTGTCCCCCCTCCAGTGCAAGTTGACGGTCAGCCTGAATTTGAGATCCAGGAGTTCCTCGATTCCCGAATGGTACGTAACAAACTCCAGTACCTCACTAGGTGGAAGGGATTCGGTCCTGAGGAGAACTCCTGGGTCTCAGTGGATGACATCAAGGCTGATCGTCTTAGGAAGCAGTTCCATTTAAAGTTTCCTGGGAAGCCTGGGGGTCCGGTGTCCCCCCCTAGAGAGGGGGGTAATGTAAGGAAACCTGTGTTACCTGGGATTGGGGGTGCTGTACGCCGGCCGCGGGGACGCCCGCCACGCCGGCCGCGGGGACGCCCGCCTCGTGCTTCCACCATCTTGCCTCCTTAGAACGCGCGCGCCCGCGTCTCGTTTCCTTTATTGACGCGGACGCGCGCGTCGATTCTGACGCATGCGCGCCGATTTTTGGCGCGAAAACTTTGGCGCCCAAACAGGGTATAAATAGGCCACTTCCACTCCCAGCAAACTGCCCGTGATAGAACTTGTTTCTGGTGCTCTGTTCTGAAGCCTTGTGCTATTTTGTCTGTTTGAATCTGATAATCCGTGTTTGACCCAGCCTGTACCTTGACCATCCCGAATTCTGAATCCTGACCAGTGCCTGATATCCGACTACTCTTCTGCTTGTACCCTTTCTGCTTGATACCCGGTTTTGACCCTTGCCTGCCTGACGACCCTTGCTTTCTGCCTGCCACGACCCAGCCTGTTTGACGATCCTTCTGCCATACCCTTGTCTGTTACCGTGATCCTCGGTCCAAAAGACTCTAGCTACCAGCCGTGCCCTATTGCCTGCCAGAACACTTGCTTGAACCTCTCGTAAGTCCAGGTGGCACCCGATTAGGCTGAGGGCTCCTCCCGAAGCTCAAAGGTGGTCACACCACTGGTGAAGCTTAGCTCAGACCCAGGATTCGAGCACTTGTTCTGGTGTTGGGTGCCGGCCGTGACACTCTGACTTCTAAAGACAGTTGTTAGGAAGCAGCCTATAATGCCAGTAAACTACTAAAAAATAGAAAAAGTAAATACTACTGTATTACTGCGCGACTGGAGGAAAGGTACATGCTATAGAACACTTGTTAATATTCTGAAATATTCAAATTGTTATTATAAGTTGATGTTACTGGGCTAATTTTTATAATGGATGCTGTTTAGAATACAGGGTAGGATTTAAACATTTGCTCCCCTAGGCCGCATGGCCCAATCCCCCCCACTCCTGACCTACGCTGCTCCTTTCCCTATCTCAAAAACCATTGCAGTCCCCTCTCACCCCTGTGGCCATGACTTTGTCGATTCTCTTCCTCTTGCTCAATTGCCTCCACTGAGAACTGAGCAGGCGGGAGATTCAAACACCTCTCAAAATCCAGACCAATTTGGATCCCACCCGTTAGCCCTCACTGCCCTCTTTAGTACCTGCCTAAACTAGAAGGCTGATAGGGGGGTGTATCCATATCTATTAAGAATAACTGCCTGGTGGACTTACCGCCATATACTCCTGTACTAACCTAAAGGGGCATGACGTCTCCTTAGTTTCTTGTATCCATTTACCCTTGCCCAATAGATCTGTTTAGATCTGCTAATATAATTTTTTTCTGGAAAAATATACCGGCCTTCCTATATATTTATCTTTTTTCCATATTAATAACATTGGGATCAACCATCATTTTTACCGGCCAGATGGCAACCCTAGCTGCAACCTGTTTTTATTATTGGCTCCCTTCTATCTACCTCAGGACCTTCCAATCTTCCCCAGACCTTTATTATTTTCCTAATCACAGCATTATGTGTTAAATCTGGTGCAAGATAGCGGCTCATGTGGTATTAGCTGCTGCCTTTGATTTTCAGCCATACATTGTTGTAGATTGTTGTAATTATACATGGTACATGGCTTACCACACCAGAGTCAAACTAAACAAGATATACCCCAATGTCTCGCCCGCGTGACTGAGATGCAGTGCCCAACAAGCTACTCTGCTACATACAGTGTGGCAGTGCCCTAAACTACAGCAGTACTGGGCAACAATCCTAAAACACTTTTCTAAATTAACAAACACTACTCTGCAGGCCCAGCCAGATCTCTGTCTCTTAAACCTAGGGATTAAGAATTGTGTACCAAAAGCACACAGGCAGCTGGTATCCAAGGACCTATTTCATGCCAGGCGCCATATAACCCTGAACTGGAAGAACAGCTCTCCCCTAGCCACAGCAGATTGGTACCAAGCAGGGCCGGCCTTAGGCCTATTGGACCAATTGGGCCCCGCACCACAGGGCAGCACAGATAATATTTCCCTCAGCACATGATGCTGCCTGGCCTGCCCCCAACTTTGAGAGTCCAGCCCATCCCCAAATCCATAGGTCCAGCCCACCCCCAACTTTGATAAACCAGCCTATCCCCCAACTCCATAGGTCTAGCCTGTCTCCAACCTTGATAGGCCCTGCCTGCCCCCAATCCAACCAAGCCTGCTCGCAAGTTGAATTGGCCCAGCCTGCCCCCAAACTAATTGGCCCAGTCCACTCTCCTATTTCCTCCCTCTCTCTCTTACCCTGTGTGCCCCTATTATGTGCCCCTATTTCATCCCTCTAACTCTCTTACCTTGTCTGCCCCTTCCCTTTCTATTTTGTGCCTGTATGCCCTTATTTTCCTAAATACTTGGTGTATCAGTAGCCAGCAACACTTTGTCTAGGGGCCCCGCCAACATGGTCCCAATTGGGCCCCACATTTGATAGGATCAGCCCTGTCCACGTGTAACAAAGAAAAAATTGTACCAAACAGGAAAGGGCCACTTTACAGTAGGTGGGAAAGTTGTCAACTGTGGCTAAACACAAATATGGAGCAGGAAAACCCTTAGGGACCCAAACGAGTAGAGGGCGCTAACTATATGATAATGCCTATGTAGTGTATCATTTATTGAACTTGAAATGAAGCCCATTTAGGGCTGAGATGAGGTTAGGCAGGGCCCCCTCCCTTCCCCCAGGTGTGTCATAGTACCTGGCTGCCCCCAGCCCCCCAGGCTAAAACAAAAGAGTGGCTGCCCAGTGGTGGGAAAAAGGGGGGTGGGCCTGGGGCAGAGCCAGGGGGTTGGTTGTTGGAGCAGGGTTCTTGAAGGAAAACTATACCCCTCAAACAATGTAGGTCTCTATAAAAAGATATTGCATAAAACAGCTCATATGTAAAACCCTGCTTCATTAAAATAGACCATTTTCATAATGATATACTTTTCTAGTAGTATGTGCCATTGGGTAATTATAAATAGAAAATTGCCATTTAAAAAAATAAGGGCCGCCCCCTGAGATCATATGATTCACAGTGCACACACAAACATACGAACAAACCATACTTGTTAGATCACATGAGCCAATTAACAGTTAGAGTTGTGTCTTTTGCTCCCACACTTCTTCCTGTTACAGTTAGAGCTGCAGTATTTCTGGTCAGGTGATCTCTGAGTCAGCACACAGACCATCACGAAATGGTGGTTCAAGGCAAGAGATGTAAAAGGGCAAAATTTACTTAAATATATAGACCAGTTTGGTAAGATTCTTTAATATGCCACTTAATATGATGTTAACTATCTGTTGCTTAAGTGTTCATTTTGGAGGTATAGTTTTCCTTTAAGGGTAGGTAGTAGGGTTGCCACCTTTTTTAAAATGCTTTACCGGCTAGTGGGGGTGGGGACACAAGGGGCAGGCCGTGATGTCAAAAGGGGCGGGCCGCGCCACGGACGCTAGAAGAAGCAAAAGAAAGGTAAGTTCCAGGGGATTGGGGGCAGGCCGAGGGCTCCTTTTAATCGTATTACAAATTTACAGCTATCAGCTACATTGCCGGTAAATTTGTAATACCGGCCCCAGCCTTGGCAGGTATTTTAACGGCGGTGGCAACATTAGTAGGTAGGTAGTAGTTTTGCAAACAGATTTACTGTTGCTTTTTTTGTCAGTGGGACAAAGAGGAAAGGTAAATTTTCATCCCAGAGCAGGTACCCCCCAGCAATTCCGATGTGCAGAGGGAGCAGCAGAGAAAGCGCTGAAGAGCAGGAGACGGAGTAATGCAGCCATGGGCGAGTCTGCTGCTGAGAGTCCGACATGCGAGCGGGGGAATGAGGGATTTAGAGGCTCACATGGGGGGAATGCAAGTGAGCAGGGAAATGAGCAAGGGAGAGGCTCGCATGGGGGTATGTAATGGAGCCAGGGCATGCCCCCACTGCCACCAATGCGAGGAGTATAGAGGGGAGCGGGGGGATGAGGAGAAACTCGGATGAGGGTGAATGTGGCAAGTGAAAACTGGTAGCAGGTAGGGTAATGCAAGCACAAGGGGTGGTGGGAGCTTTAGGTTAAGAGGAAACAGACAAACATTTTCTGCTGGATAGTTTGTGATGACCCCTAAGCTTAGCTTCTCAACAGCTGCTCAGAGACACTTTCCAAGATGGTGACCCCCTGTGACAGGTTTGAGGTCCTGGATCATTGCTGCTATTGAGAAACTGAAACATTTTTAGAGTTCAATTTTGGGATTAAGTTCTCCTTTAAAGGAACAAATCTATTTGTGATTGGTTGGGTTTTGCTAGTGTTTATGTAAAAAAGAAGCCATGCCTTAACATAATAAAGTATATTAATACCATAGTGGACACATATCTTTTCTTGTTGTGGTCTGATTATGACCAGGCTTTTAGGAAAAAGATGAATAGCAAGGTATTGTCATTTGGGCAGAAGGATATAGATCTATGGACAAGATGAGTGTCAAAAGATGATGGTGTGTCCAATAACGCAAAGAAGGAGTCATTTGCATTCAATCCCAAAAAAGTTTGTTTTGCCTACAATGAGAAAAGGTGTAGCAGGGGATATGCTTGTAAATTTAGACATGTATGTTCAGCCATACTGGGTTTAGGGACCACCTTGGCATTCGTGCTACATAATATACTCACAGACAGCACCAGCCACAGGATTCTTTTAAAACACCTTTATTGGAAAATGGGCTCTGACCCGAAAATTCTACAACGTTTCAGACTGCTACAGTCAAGTTGGAGCATTACCTTCAGAGGAGCATAGTCAGAGATCCCCCTGGGGAAGTACTGAGCTCCCTTAATTAGTTGCAGGTTGGGATTGTCAGCCACAGCATAGTCTATTTTCGATAGGGATGTGTGTGACTGTGAGAAGCACCAATATTGTTTAGTGGTTGGGTGAAGGTACCCCAGACGTCCACTAGCCCTAGGCCGTGTAGCACTCCAAGGTGCTAGACCTGCAAACCCATGCTTGCCCTGGTTTAACCATCTTATCAAGATCTGCATTAAAGGGGTGGTTCACCTTTAGTAAACTTTTAGTACGTAATAGAATGGCCAGTTCTAAGCAACTGTTCCATTGGTTTTCATTATTTATTTATTTTAGTTTTATAATTAATTGTCTTCTTCTGACTCTTTCCAGCAAATGCTCTGTAAGGCTACACGTTTATTGTTATTGCTAATTTGTATTTCTCAGTCTCTTATTCAAATCAATGCATGCTTGCTAGGGTAATATGGACCCTAGCAATCAGATTGCTGACATTGCAAACTGGAGAGCTGCTGAATAAAAAAGCTAAATATCTCAAAAACCACAAATAATAAAAAATGAAAACTAATTGCAAATTGTATCGGAATATCACTTTCTACATCATATTAAAAGTTAACTGAAAGGTGAACAAACCCTTTAAGTAATGTATCGAAGGCTCCCATTGCGTTTGTTTTTGCATGTGGGTACTGGGCCATAAATTGCGCTGACATGATCAGGCAGTCCCCTTTATATGGAGGGGGATGAATACATTAGCCAGAATTAGTTCCCTATTATTTATATATCAATGCATAAAATATATCTTCCTTTAACATCTGTTTTAATTTTGTCCGTCACAAAGGGAACTGTTTTGTGTATTAGGAGTGGTTTGAGTGGCTTTTTTAAAGCTAATATTTTCCCTCTGTTAAATGGGTTGCCTGGAGGAATTCAATTTTGACAGTTTTTTGTTTAAAGGAGACACTTTGTGTAAAAAATGAGAATGTACCAGTGCGTTATACTCATTTAGATATAGAAGAATTGTGGTTAAAAACTAGTGTTTCAGGCTGATTTATTGAATATTTCTGCAAAAACCCTAATAATCTCTCCCTTCTCTTCCACTTCCCAGTCCCTGAATTCCCAGGCTGTGCAGGGGAGTCGGCCGCTCTAAGCTCACTGTATTGTAATACAGGAACCAATCAGCAGTTAGCAGGACCTGATAGGGAACTGAAGCCTGTCTTTGCTTGTGTGGCTGCAGGGCTGTGATTGGCTGTCCACCTCCTACTGTGCTTCTGGCAGGGACCTTTCGCACACGCCCAGCCCTCATTAGAAACAGGGACAGAGACCAGAGAACATCTATAGGGAGCTCCAATAAAGGGGCTATTTTTAAAGATAATATTAATTTTTAGCACCATGTAAAAGCAACACCTTATATAACTTATAATTGCCTACAAATTTTTATTTTTTTTCATTTATCCTATGTCCTTTATCCTTTAAGATAGTCTAGCACCAGTCGCCTCTTTATGGGACAGTTAAGGCCTCTAAACATTCCAACTTAGCAACTTGGTAGCCATATTGCAACTACTCTGGCATGATGGCTGTGTATGATAGGTACATCCCTCCAACATAACCGTATCTTGAGCGGCAACAATAACATAACACAGAAAATAACTTTCAAACTTTCCCCGTGAACAAACCCATCCCTTCCTCCTTGACCCCAAAATTAATTGACGTCAACTTCATTTCTGCGGTTGTGGCACCTAAAGCCCAAACTGCGGACTGTGAACAGGTAGCTTTGGTGGCGTAGAGTCCTGTCGTCCCCTCTCTTGGGCCCTGGTTAGGAGTTTAGCAAGGCCACTTTTAATAATACATGAAATATATATTCTTTATATATAAAGAAATATGGAAGAGGGATAAGAACTTGCTGTGGTTTGGTGCAATTGTCACTGCAGTGCAAAAGTGTACTGAGAATATTAAAGGTATAAATCAAATATAGGTAAAGACTTCCCTTGTAGTTCTCAAAGTATCCATTTCATCAACACAGAGCCAGGTATCGCCACACCTCCTTGACTCCACAAATTGCTAAATATTACCCTGGAGAATCGTTGCAGCCAAACCGCAATCCTTTATTAAATAAGTTGCCCTACATGTTTCGGATCAAAAAGCACCTGAGGAAGGATCTTTTTAATCTGAAACAAGTAGTGCAACTTATTTAATAAATGATGACTGTTTGGCTGCAACGGTTCTCCAGAGTAATATTTAGCAATTACTGAGAATATTACATAGTCTTAGACTATGACTTACACTTAGTCTTAGGTGTTGTGGGGTTACCTAGCTATAAGTGTTACATTAGGTCCCTGGGGGCCATGTGGCAGCTCGTTACTGCAGTGCGGGAATGTTCTTGATGTCCAGCCAGTTGCTCATGAAGATTCCAAGCGTGCTGGGTAAAACATGGTGTAGACCAACATTGCCGATCGTAGTCTTTTCTTTACAAGTTTTTAGAGATAACAAGTTTGCCTAAGATGGTAATTTTTGGACTTGTTTTGTATAAGCCCCCCCAATGGTCCCTTAGAGGACCAATTTTTCTTCCGTGCCCTTCTAAGCTCATAACAGGCTACAGATGGCCCCAAGAATATTTACGACAGCAAACCCAAATCTCACTGCAATTTGCCCTCAACATGGCCTTTCAGGGATATCCAGCAGAACAAATAAACATAACCTCAAATCCCTTCTTAATTGTCTATAAGCCTTGTCCCCCACCACTGCTGCAGACTCCCCCAGGAATGTCATCCCCATAGTTTGGAAACAACTATCCAAAGAGAATGAACAACTAGTCAGGATAATGTCCTTTATTTCTTGTATTGGTTATTGATTGAATTACCATATGTACTTCAGGCCCAGACTGGCAAACTGTACAGTAGGTTCTGTCAAATGCCTGATGGGCTGCTGCAGGATACCATAGACTATCACGATTTAGTGGGATGGTGGGAGCTGTTTAGGCCTCTGTGCACATGGAATGTCAGGGTATATTCTGACTCCCAGTCCAGACCTGATGTACTTTCTATGTTCATTGTATTCACCCACTTATTGTACAGCACTTCAGAATATATTGATGGTTTATGACTATGTAATACTAATTATCTGTAGTTCTGGGAACATCAAATGTTATGCAATCCGAGACCTTGGCTCTTCTCTCAGCTGAGCCACTTGGAATCCTAACATTGCATGATCTGAATATACAGGAAACACACAGGGAGCAAAGGGCTTGCACACGAAGCATTAAATCATGTTTCCATTGCCAAGTCAGGGAAAGCTATTTAAAGACATTCCTTGCACAGAAGAACTCGGAAATCGTGGTAGCGCCACATAGACTTCACATACTATCCTGCATTTGGAAATGAAAAACTCATTTCAACTGTTTTTGGAAACATCCCTAAGCTATATTTGTAAGCACTTAATATTCTTCTTTTCTGCTCAACAGCTGATCTACAATTGATATTTACAGAGAGGTAACCAAGGTATGGCAGCTCCAGTCCCATATGTATTAAAACAAAGAAGAAACATTATTTGAACACAACATACAGTATAATTTTATAATATTAAATGGGGGATTATAATGGGGATTTCCAGCCAAACAATTACATATTTTTGTACAATGAAAGGAATTTTTAGCAACTTTCCAACATACATTAATTGAAAACTGTCATTGCTTATAAAGTTATTTCTAAATGTAATTGCTATTGAAAGCAGTTTCCAGTAGATCTAGTACATCTTGTAGAGTTAGAACTTTAAAACATACTGATTTAGCAACACCTTTAGGAGGGAAATCACATATTGCTTGGCTACTCTTGTACAGATAGACAGGAACACTCCTGGTAACAATGGTGTGTGCCATGTTTAGTCTAAGAGTTTCCCTTGTCTTCCACTGTGTATTTGCATTTACACATATGGTTGGGGCTGCCATGTTGTTTTTTATCAGTGTTGGAGCAGTATTGGGGATGTTTAACTTAAAGGCCAATTAGGGTTAACAACTGGGGAGAATGGACATTTAATTCCTCAATACATATCAAAACCTTTAAAGGGATACTGTCATGGGAAAAATTTTTTTTTCAAAATGAACCAGTTAATAGTGCTGCTCCAGCAGAATGAATTCTGCACTGAAATCCATTTCTCAAAAGAGCAAACAGATTTTTTTATATTCAATTTTGAAATCTGACATGGGGCTAGACATATTGTCAATGTCCCAGCTGCCCCAAGTCATGTGACTTGTGCTCTGATAAACTTCAATCACTCTTTACTGCTGTACTGCAAGTTAGAGTGATATCACCCCCTCCCTTTTTCCCCCAGCAGCCAAACAAAAGAACAAGGGGAAGGTAACCAGAAAGCAGCTCCCTAACACAAGATAACAGCTGCCTGGTAGATCTAAGAACAACACTCAATAGTATAACCCTATGTCTCACTGAGACACATTCAGTTACATCGAGAAGGAAAAACAGCAGCCTGCCAGAAAGCATTTCTCTCCTAAAGTGCAGGCACAAGTCACATGACTGGGGGAAGTTGGGAAATTGACAAAATGTCTAGCCCCATGTCAGATTTCAAAATTGAATATAAAAAAAAATCTGTTTTCTCTTTCAAGAAATTGTTTTCAAGATTTGCAGAATTCTGCTGGAGCAGCACTATTAACTGATTCATTTTGAAAAAAATGTTTTTTCCCATGACAGTATCCCTTTCAGTAGGGGTTGAACTGAATATGTTTAGCAACCATTGCCTTAGACAGTGCCGTAAGATGAAATTATTTGTATATATCCATGGTAATTTCTACCCTCCAAAATATTATTTTCTACGTTCTACTGGCTGTTGGTGCTTGCTGGGATCTGTTCTTTAATAACAGCGGAAAGTCTGCAGGTTGGGGAAAGTCAGCTCTGGCGCAACTATGACGCATGACGATAGTTGACCGATTCTGTTATTCCACTTTTAGCCAACCTTGGCCTTGAGCATAAATGTCAAACTCAGTGAAAGAAATCAGGGGGAAGAGTTAATAATAATTGCACATTACATTGAATGTCACTGAAATTGAAATAGATGATCACAGAGAATTCGTTTCAGGCATTGTTATCTATAGCATGACATTTAAATAATATTTAAACAGGATTAGTGCTTCTTGTACATCACTATCAAACAATATTGTGCTCTACTGGTTATATGCTAATATTCTGAGCTGGGGTACTCTAGAACTAACAGAATACAGAGCTCAATTATCATACAGATATCTTACGCTCATCTTGAGCCTCCCAATAACACAGATGATAGTGCATCATCCTTTACATTCAGAAGACTTTTCCTTGGAGAAATCCAAGTGATTTGTGATATACAATGGCTTACATGGTGCCATTATCAGCAAAAAGCTGTTATACTGCTCTGGCAACAAAGTCATGGGGTTTAAGTAATTGCCGATGTAAATCCTTTCCAGTTCTAGTAACCCATATGGGAAATCATGTATCAGCCAGCTCCATTCAATAGACTACAGTTTGAAAACAAAGACGTAACTGGGTTAAATGGGTTACAGACCCTTGAGCTTTGCAACTATCAGTATATTACATGCAACCTCATAAGCAGGTAAAAGTTTAGGTGAAAAGAAAATTAAAAATGGTGAGCCAAGCTTATATATATAAGTGCTACATCCCTTCCCCTAAAATCATGTTATGTCTTGGTGTAAAGCACAGTGCACCTATTAAGGCCCTCACCTGAATCAAGGGAATATCATATATATTGTAAGGTTCATTTCCAAAAATTGGGCAATGTTCCAAGAGCAAAATTCAGATACAAATCTGTCTCCTGCAACTTGCTTACAATGAGCCAGTATGGATGCAAAATTAACTTTGCACTAGTGTTTGTGATAATAAATTAGGCTTTGTATGCATTAAAAACATTAGTACAGAAGAGGGACAAGGCTGCTGTGTATTACAGACCTCCAGAAACCCTTCACCTAATTATGTTGCAAAAAGAAAGGTCACAAGCCGAGTTTCAAACATTGTCCTCCTGGTTAGGGCAATAGCCTGGGACCTGCTACTGCCCACATACTGCTCCTGTGTTTTCTATAGCCAGTGCATAATCTTATCCGTTTATTTAGAGCAGTTCAGTCTTTTGCAGCAGGTGATATGTTTTCAGTACAAATTAATGTAGGCTTTGCATCCAAGTGTTGTAAGTAGTTAATTATTGCTTGCTTGGCATTGTCCTCAGTCTGTTATCAGGCCCTAGTTTCACCATATTGTACATTTTGGCCAGGGACAGCAGCATTTCTTTATACAGAAATGCCTTGTTTTCTCACTTGTAAAATTAATATTCTCTCCTGCTGCATATGCAGTATTAATTTTAATATATTATAACTCTTGTCTGTCTTTATAGCCAGGGCCAAAGTATTAGACTTTATGATAGATACCCGATCAGGGCATTGTCGAATAGTAACCAGGAATGTTTAATATGGTTCTGTAACGATATGTCTGCATGGGCCAAATGCATGACTGATCAGCCTGATTTGTCCCACCTTTTGAATGATCAGGATGGGGAGGAACAAAGGAAAGTTACAGTAAAAGCAGGGCAATAAAGAAGAAGGAGACAATCAGGAGGAAGGCCAGGAGAATCAGAAAGGGGGAAAAAGGAAGGTTGCAAGTTCATGTAGATGAGCCCTTGGTTTCTCTGCAAAAGCCCATCATAGAGGATTGGGGGGGGAAGGGAGGGTAGCAAGGAGTTTCAGTGCAACAAGAGCAGGTGTTCCGGGAAGAGGAAGGTGATTCCCAAGGAGTTAGGGCAATTCAAATAAAGAGATTTGGGAAAGGAAGGGAGGAAGTTCTTGCTAAATCTCCAAAGGCCCCACAATTCCAAAACAAAACTGTTTATGAATATTGTGTTCTGTATGTTAAGTATATTAGGTTTGTAAGACTTTTATTATGTAAATAAGATTGTACATTGGTTTGTTTTAACGTTTTAGTAATGTAATGAGAATTTTATCAATACAATTCCCAACATTTGAATTCTGGCAAACATGAGCCTGTTTGGTAGACTTGCCTAACTAGTGAATCTATTCACGTTTTGGGGGATAATTCACCCTACCTTTGTCTAATGTATTGTCTTTGTATATATGAGTACACATGGGAGTACAGAATACCATTATTTTAAGGGTATGTTGCTAATCAATTAAAATAATGTTGATCTAGAAGAGAATTTTTATACAATGTTCTTTGACATTCAACCTTTACTTTGATGAATAATTTGAGACCAAGTATGGATTAAACCACATCATTAAAATACATAACACTTTTGTAAGAACATAATTTACTGTTAATTCAACATACTTATAATAGCTTTCTATGCTGGCCTGGCAAGTGTAATTCCTGGGGATCATATGACTGTATCTAGTTCCATTATGTCAAGTAGGTTGTCTTGTGGTTTATGGCTGAGATTTTAGAAGAACAGGTGTCAAAGACAACATCAGTAGTCATCTGAAAGTTGCTATTGTTTACACAAGTGCTATTTCATGTAGTGGTTTGATTATTTGACCAAATGTTTGCCAGCCAGATTATGCTACCATTGTCATCTCATACAAAGATCCATGGGCATGCAGTGGGAGATGAAATACTTTAGGGTAATGCATCAGACCCATAAGCCTCCTTTCAGGAAACATTCTGCTAGAGAATGAAATAAATTAGAGATGGAATTCCACATGGCTTTGAAAAATCTGCTCTGTATCAGACTAGTTTGGAGTTGATGTGTAAATTATTTCTTTACCTGCCCCCACACAGTTTAAGGTAAATAAATGAGAACATTTTTAATTGCTTTTTTAACACCCTGTAGTATTTAATAATAATGAATGGCAGTCACTTATTTAACTTTGTAAAGTTTTGGCAGCTTGGAGAATAGAGTATTTTCATTAGAACAATGTCATTTCTGTGTACCATAAATATACAGTGTGCAAAGCACCAGACGTTGCACACATTGAACCTTGTTACAGTGCATAAATAGATCATTTAAAGACAACCAACTGCTAATCTGAAGAGCACATCCAGTGTCGGACTGGGATACCAGGGGCCCACCAGAAAACCTTAGGCTGAGGGCCCACTTTCCAAACTATTATACCTTCTCTCCTCATTCAGCCTCTTTATTCTCCTAGTCTCTTGTCTCTACATACTATACTCTATTCTTCCATTATTAAGCCTCTTTATTCCCATAAAGAAATAGAGAATGACCATGAAATAGGTCAAAAGATTAGAAGCAGGAGGGCCCACTGACACCTTGGCTCACCGGGAGTTTTCCTGGTATCCCGGTGGGCCAGTCCGACACTGAGCACATCTATGTTAAAGACCATATTATTAAAGGGGTTGTCCACCTTTGAGATAACGTTTAGGGCCCGATTCACTAAGGGTCGAATATCGAGGGTTAATTAACCCTCGATATTCGACTAGGAATTAAAATCCTTCGACTTCGAATATCGAAGTCGAAGGATTTAGCGCTGAAAGTTCGATCGAACGATCGAAGGATAATTCCTTCGATCGAACGATTAAATCCTTCGAATCGAACGATTCAAAGGATTTAAATCCAACAATCGAAGGAATATCCTTCGATCAAAAAAAGTTAGCCAAGCCTATGGGCTATGGGCTCGGTAGCTTTTAGATGGCGAACTAGGGGGTCGAAGTTTTTTTTAAAGAGACAGTACTTCAACTATCGAATAGTCGTACGATTTTTACTTCGAATCCTTCGATTCGAAGTCGTAGTCGAAGGTCGAAGTAGCCCATTCGATGGTCGAAGTAGCCCAAAAACACTACAACACTTGTTTAGGAATCAAATGTACAAAGCTGTGCCAAAGAGAAATATTGTTTACCAAATTTGGCAGTTATGGTCAGACACCCCAGATTTCTTTAAACATTGAGATCAGAGTTGGTACCTCTGAATAGCAAATACTGGAAGCCATTGCTTTGCATGAGTGGGTTGAAGTAATTATATAATTTCCAATTACAAAGCAAATGGCAGTTGCTTGCAACATATTTTTGCAATCCAGTCAATGCAGTTGACCAACTGGATTAATGCAGTTTTTATAAATTATGCTGGGCCAAACTCCCACAATCACCTTCCTATGCCAGCAGGATGAGCAGCTATAGGCATTGTCGTTTTTGCATTTAACTTGAATTATGTAGCATTAAAGGGGCATAGATTAAGGGCCATGAGCCAGAGGAATAATTAGACCTCAGCAAGCCCTAGAGTAAACTCTATTTAGGTCTACACACCCTAAAACTTTTCCTAGAAGACCTGTACACATATATTGAAATTGCACATCAGTCATGTCGCTGGCCTTCATGCCTGAACCCCAATGGAAGGCAAGCTTTACCAGAAGCTCATTGAGTTTGTTTTTTCCCAAATCCTACACAGTAGTAATGACAATGTTTTGGAAAATCCTAGCCCTTTTCCAAGCCATTATTTTATCTTATCATATTGATTAAGAATTTTCTCTCTAAGTATAAAAATATTTGTAAACCCAAGACCATTATTGAATGGAATTATTGACCATGGGCAAATGTTGGGTTGCGCTTAGGCTGAGTGCACATGGAGCATTGTTTCTGCTGGCAGGCTGAGAGAAGCACCAGCTCCCTTGATCTGCATTGAAAAGTGCATCTTGTATATGCATGCAGGATAACAGAGCAGAGCAGTGGTCTGCCTGAAAATGCCTGTGTTCATGTTTTCTGACTGACCTCCCCTCTGCTCCATGTGCCTGCATGCAAGCAGAAGCTGCACTTTTCAGTGTACATAAATGGAGCTGGGGAAGGGAGTAGATCTGCTGCAACAAAAAAAATGCAGGCTGAGATCAGTGGAGCAAAGATCCATGTGCTTACATCCTTAGGCAGATCCACTGCCCCTGGAATGCAACTGTCACCTATATACACAACTCTTTGTGCTCCTAGAATGGAGTAAAAAAAAGTTACACTTCTCACTGTATGTGGCACTATTTATGCCTTGCAATGTTGTGTATTGAAGAAGCAAGGCATGGGCAATAAAGGGTGTAATAGTAAGCCGCACAGCACTACAACTCTTGTTTAGGAAACAAATATACAAAGCAAATTAAAGCAAATGTTTCTAGAACATCAACAATGATAGTGCAGACTCTCACCTATTGTCCTGACAAACCCCAACCACCTGAATGCTTTGACAGCTATGCAGATTGTAAAATGCATATTGTGAAGACTTCAAACTGCTTAGTGGGAACTTAGTAGCTTGTGTGGCCCTATTCCAAAGCCCAGGGTGTCCAGAAGGTAGATCAGGACCTACTCGTAGACCTTTAGCTGGTGATCAGTAGATTTCAAGACACTGTCAACAAACAGCTTGTCTAAATCACCCTTCTGTTTCATGCTTTTCATTCAGATATTTATTATGTTAAGGTTACATAAGGTGTGTATTGGCAGGATACTTGAATATCAGTGAGCTCATTGATCAAGCTGGCCGGAAAATTTAGTTTGGGCACCTTTGAAGGTACCCGAATATCAGCCACTGTTAGTGCTGAATAGTCAGATACAGGTAGAATTCTATTGTTTCTACCTGTATATCTGACGATTTAGCTCTAACACGTCTGTATTGAAAATGAACAATCTTTCATGCAACCAATGGTCGCAGGCAAGATATAGTAGCAGGTTCTTTTACTAAGCTGCCTCAGTGTGCAAAGTGTGGATTTTAGTGCAACTAGAGATTTTTTGCCTACAATGTAAAATTTTTACTGAACAATCCAGAATAACTGCAGCCACCACAAAAATCATGTGCAGTGTAACTTGTGTCCAAGTGATAAATCATACCATCAATCAGTACCACCATCAATGTGTGCATTGCAAAAGGTGTCAATAATGGTGCTTGGTAGGATTCAGTTGGCACAGCAATAGTAACCCGGGGAATAGTAGTCTTCCTCAAGGTAAGCCATAATTGAATGGTTTGCACCAAACCAGGTAACATGCAACAGACCAGGTGCAATCAGCTCTCCGCACAAGTAAATATAACATCTACAGCCACAAATACCTCTTTGAATTGCTTTTTTTATGGCACATTTCTATATACATTTTCACATACAGTGATTCACCTTGTTCTATACACCCCAAATGAAGGAAACCCTCACAATTTGGTTGGACAAAACCTTCAGAAATATCGAGGCTAGAAGTATTGCTGTCTCAAAACTTTGGAGCAGTTTTAACAGCCATTAGATATTAAACTTCTGTTTTAGGTGGGAGCGGTTTGTAAACATTTGGTCACTACAAATGAACAGATAATTAAGGGGCACATTTACTTAGCTCGAGTGAAGGATTAGAATAAAAAATACTTCGAATTTCAAAGTATTTTTTGCTACTTCAACCATCGAATTGGCTACTTCGACCTTTGAATCAAACTAAAAATCGTTCGACTATTTGACCATTCGATAGTCTAAGTACTGTCTCTTTAAAAAAAACTTCGACCACCTACTTCGCCATCCTAAAACCTACCGAGCACCAATGTTAACCTATGGGGAAGGTCCCCATAGGCTTTCTAGCCAATTTGGGATCGAAGGAAAAAACGTTAGATCGATGTATTAAAATCCTTCGAATCGTTCGATCGAACGAATTGCGCTAAATCCCTCGACATTGATATTCGAAGGATTTAACTTCGAGGGTTGAATATCGAGGGTTAATTAACCCTCGATATTCGACCAATAGTAAATGTGCCCCTAGGTGTATTGATGCAGAATAATCCATGCCTAAACCAGATGCAATAAAGAAGAACCATTAAACCACACAAAAAATCAATATATTCTTCTTTTAACTGCCCACCTTGATTTCAAGAGAGGGGTTGCCTGTCCTAAAACAGCAAGTTAAATATATTGCTTTCTTGATCACAACTGAGGTTTTTTTACTTTTTACATTATAAAAACATACAGTGCCTGACAGTATGTTATACATCATCAAGTTAAGAGCAGGGATTTGAAATAACTTTTGCCTCCCCTCCTGTGCTGCCCCGTGTGCTGGCTGGGTTCCGCCTGCTCAGGCAAACTATGGCCCCCACAGATCCTTTAATCCCTTCCCTGTGTTATATGTATGCAGTTTGTTCAATAGACTGCCTGGGGCCCTAGTGCTGGCACTGCACTTTCCTTGATAGCCGAATCTTTTTAATTCTGATTCGCTGACCAGCTGCTGACTGGGTGATATTGAGGGTGGGGGGTGAGTGGTACAGTCCGGGGCACAGTAATGTACAAAAGTACAGAAGGGAATGAGTGCTAACGCAGGTTCTGTCCAGACAAACAGAAATTGGCATAAATTAACTTGGTGCTTCTACATCTGCTGTTTGTAAGGGCACGGCTGGAATACACACAGATCTAGCTACCAAGTTCAGGTGAATAGGAAGATGCCTCAGCTGCTGAATGACCTCTTGGGAACCCTTTGTCAAGGGAAAGTATTGCTTAGAAACAAGCTGGTTTGTCAAGGGAAATACAAAAGGGCATAGAAGTTACATATGTTGCTAGGCCATCCCACTGTTGACACCCAGCTGAGGAGACAGGTCCATTGTGATTTCATGCCAATAACAACAGGTCAATCCAGGACTGAAAGAGTGGCTGCAACAATTTTAGCTGCTTGAGGTTCCAAAGGGGTGGAAGGCCCTGGAAGGCTCTTGATCAGAAACTTCCAGTGGCTCCAGGTTACAGACAGACTATACTCTTCTAGCCACCCTGAGATGGATAAATATTTGATGCTGCTGTAAGATGCCACAGAAAGTCACTATTTAGTGGGCTGGTGGGGCTTCTTTGTACTTGAAATGGCAGGATCTATTTCTGAAATCCAGTCCGGACCAGCTCCTAAACGTTGATAATTTATCCAGCGGTATTTATGAAAAAATACCACTGCTGACACCCTTTTGCGTGCCTTGTAATATAAGAATTAATCACTCAGAGTACCGGACTTGAAAATTAGGCACCCCTAGGATGGATGCCTACTGCTCCCCCAACGAATCAGCACGCATGTTAAAGGGCTTGTTCGCCTTTCAGATAACTTTTAATATGATGTAGAAAGTAATATTCTGAGACAATTTGCAATTGGTTTTCATTTTTTTATTATTTAAGGTTTTTGAGTTATTTGGCTTTTTATTCAGCAGCTCTTCAATTTGCATTTTAAGCAATCTGAATTTGAATTTGACTGTAAAATGTATAGGAGAGGCCTGCATAGAAAGATGAGTAATAAAAAGTAGCCTTATAGAGCATTTGTTTTTAGAGGGTCTGCGACGCCCATTTGAAAGCTGCAAAGTGTCAGAAGAAAAAGGCAAATAACTATGAAACTATAAAAAAATAAATAACGAAAACCAATTGAAAAGTTGATTCAAATAAGCCATTCTATAACATACTAAAAGTTACCTTAAAGGTGAACCGCCCCTTTAATAACTCACCTATTCAGGTTGGCTCCTGAGCTCCCCCTTGTAACTCTGCTCTGGGTGTCCTGTAGGAACCTGGAAATATGGATGGTATGTCACCCCTAAAAATGTGTCACCTTAGGCCCGGGCCTCGCCACAAATTCGGGCCTGATCGGTGACTACACTCTGCCTTCAATTGTTGCAGGGAGTTTGACATTATACATCAGGCAATTGCTGTTCAATTAATCAGCTGGCAGGCGTTGCATGAGCCTAGATTTGAAAGGTACAGTATATGAGAAGTATACGAGTGGGACTATTATGTCTAGAATTTTTCAGTGTAAAAATAAAAACTGGGTAAATAGATAGGCTGTGCAAAATAAAAATGTTTCTAATATAGTTAGGCAAAAATTTAATGTATAAAGGAGTGACTGGATGTCTAATATAATAGCCAGAACACTACTTCCTGCTTTGCAGCTCTCTTGGTTTCCACTGATTGGTTACCAGGCAGTAACCAATCAGTGACTTGAGGGGGGAACATGGGTCATAACTGTTTGCATTTGAAAATGAGCTACATGCTGAGGATCAATAGCAAACTCAATGAATAGTTATGTCCCATGTGGCCCCCTTCAAGTCGTTGACTAACTCAGAGTTAAAGAGCTGAAAAGCAGGAAGTTGGGTTCTGGCTATTAGGTTAGACGTCCAGTTACTCCAGCCTTGTAGATAAAATTTTTGGCTATCTAACTATATTAGAAACATTTTTATATTGCACAGCCTATCTATTTACCCAGTTGTTATTTCTAAACTGAACTGTTCCTTTAAGCTATTTCTCTTTTTCACATCTATGGGTAAATACCTTCCTGCCCAACTAGTACTGACTTGTATATGGCAATACATTGCCCCATACCACGATAGGCAAGGAACTAGAAAGAAATGCAGAACTGTCAGAGAAAGGGACAGCTTGGAGTAAGGCACAAGGTTCTTTGTTCTAACATCCTGTACAAGAACAATATATTTACAAGAATTAAAAAATAGCAAATGTAAAAACTGTACATATCCAAAAACTACAAGTCTTAATTCAAAGAGACTTGTAATCCCTTTCATAGTGATCAAACAGCCCTCTCAGCCATGAAAGGACACAGAGAGGAGCGTGGCCGGAACAGCACAGGCACCTCAAGGAGCAACCCTTTTGGGAAAAGAGATGTGTGCAATACCAAATCTAAATAAGTATTAACTGTATGTGGGTGCCAAAGCTCCTTGGCTTAGTTATTAATTGGAGTAAAAAGGGAACTAAATCTGAGCTTTATTTTAATAGTTAAAGGACCCCATAAAGCCAACTAATGTGTGCTGCAATAGGTACAAAATATACATATGTGAATGGAATAATTTACCATTACATTAGATTTGGCATGTGAGTTATTATAGCTGTTTGCGTAGTGCAACATGCAAAGGGAGTCCTGGGAGTAAAACCTCCTCAAGGAGCATGTAATGCACAAGTTTACACTTTGCACTTGTATTTGTTTAGATATTAATCTAAAAGTAGACGCATCTACTATTGCTAGGTGCTGTGAGTATCAAAAACAGGCCCAGAATTTCACTATACAAATGAATCTCATGAGTACGATGTTCAGTGTACGCATTACTTTTATAGTCATACTCAGTAACGTAACTACCCAGCACTGGGGCCGGGTGCAGGCTGTACAGCTGGGTCCCCACCTCTCACCAGAAATGATCTTCATGGCGATTCGTGTGTGTGCACACCTCTGGCGGCCCCAAAGGTGGGCCCTGGTGCAATTGCACCCCGGTACTTCCGCCACTGGGCACACTTAGTTACACCAGTTGCATTGCATGTAATTTAAGGGTGTATAAATCTATGCTCATGTGCCCACTTACCTAATAGGTCCAAACTGCATGATTTTGCATGCATTATATTAAGTTCCAATCATCACAGTCCAATACATGTGGGGAATGCTGCTAGTTTTACACAGAAATAAAAGGTGGCCGTAACATTTTAATACAATTTGTGAGGACTTCCAAGGTAATTCTTTCATACATTACCTGTGCCACAAGCAATGTAAGGAAGTGGGAGTTTAATGGGATTAATATGTGACTAAAGTTGGCCATAGATGTGCCGATTTTAGCCTTCTATCTGACAAACGATGGCATGTCTTAATCAACAACTAACCATTCAGATTAAATAAAGTAATAAAAGAACAAATCAGACTATTTTCTGGCCATGACAACAAGTTATGTCCAATGAATAGCAGTGATAGTCACCCATTGATATCAGATATCAGATACATACATGCAGAGATATTATCGTTAGCCAACAGACATCTTCTAACCTGTCAGATCGACTAAACCATCGCCATGGTACGAAAATTGTCAGGACGATCCACACAAGGTCCGAAAATCGTACAAACCTTGGATTCGTATGACTTTAACTTTGCATGCATGGCTAGCTTTTGAGATTGTTATAGGGAGGAGGGTGTGGGGTTTCTGGAGAACTGGGCTGATTTTGCAGTCGGCTCTCTTTGCCAGGGATAGACTGCACCTAGGGTTGCCACCTAATCCAGTCTGTAAATTCTCTGCCAGGGTATTTATTACTGGCAGTGTAATTGCTTGCAAACTATTAAAGTTCTCTGTTTCCTTAATTCAACCCCTCCCTCCAAAACGTTAGAGTGCTCCAAAACGCTTTCCAGGACTAGGACCTCCCCATGCACCCCACTGCATACATTTCTTGTTCCGGCGTGCCCTTTCTACGCCAATGAACCCTCCACTTCCCGCCCCCCGTGACATCACCACCCTCCCTCAATACTGTTTGGTAAGTTTGGGGTGGAAATGTGGCAACCCTAGTTCCTTAATGAAGATGGTGCAGCTGCTGTGTAACCATGGGGGCAGCCATTCAAGGACAGGTTATATATCAGATAAGAGATTCACTCAAGGCCGGAACTTTGGGTAGGCAGGAGAGGCATCTTACTAGGGCGCAACGATAAAGGGACGCTGGGCAGGTACCTGTTAAAGGGTTTTCTGCCTACCACGAGTTTGTGATTGCTCCCCTCTGCCGCATCCAAGATGCAGCATCCTTGCACTATGATCTTGACAGACTGGCAATCTGGTTGACAAAGTGGCACATGAGATTCAGTGATGATAAAAGTATGGTCAAGCACCTGGAATTTAAAAAATATGCAAGCCACTTATACCCTTAATGGGATTGCATTAGGCCTAGCCATAATGGAGAAGGTCCATGGAGTCCTTAGGCTATGGACACACAGGTTTTTGATTCCAGCTCTTGTCAGCCTTTTTGCAGGCTGAGAGAAGCAGACCTGCTTAGTGCCCCTGCTCCATTGATTTGAATCTGATCAGACTGTGCGTGGTCACACACAGCGAAGCTGAGGTCAGTATTTGGGCTGACCGCAGCCTGTGTGACCGCAGCTGCTTAGGGGAGATATGATAACTATGAATACATAAAGAAGGAGATCCTATAATAATTTCTCTAATGCTTTTTTTAACAAAAGGTCAAAAAAGTTTTTTACAGTGAGAGCTGTGAAATGGTGGAATTCTCTCCCTGAATCAGTTGCACTGGCTGATACATTAGATAGCTTCAAGTAAAGGTTGGATGGCTTTGGAGCAAGTGTGTTATTCATTGAAAATAGTTCTTAGTACAAGTTGATCCAGGAACTGGAGTCAGGGAGGATGTTTTCCCCCTCTGAGGCAAATTAGACAGGCTTCATAGGATTTTACTTCATCTGGATCATCTAGCAGTTTGGCAGGTTTTATATAGACAGAAAAGGTTGAACTGTTTTTTCATCTTACTATGTCACTATTAATTTCCTACTTAGAACTAAGGCAATGAGTAAATCACAATCATTGAAACATGAATCAGAGAATGTCATGATCTAATTATGATATTTAAGCATGATAGTGATGTCTGATTAAGGTTAGAGATAAGACCATTTCCGGTTAGGTTGGATTCTACCCCTGTGAAGTTTTGTTCAACTTACTATGTAAATATTAGACCCAGAGTGATATGTGGGTGAGATTTGGGGAAAATGGCCATTCCATACATAAAATATTTCTAAAAAACCCATTGTGAACATGAATTAGATCCGGATTTAATGGGGAGCGCCTTCGACTTCTGGGGTGCATGAGGTATAAAGGTCCAATGTGGCACTTAATAAGAAGTTTCAACATGTTTATGAAAAACTTTTTATTGTTGACATTTGGGGAGCCTTTAAATAACTTTGCTCTGTGACCCACTAACTTCTTGTTATATTACTGGCCTATAGAGTTCTCCAAATATTTATGCTGCAGAGCTGTACTCAGATCGCTTATTAATTGTACCGCATTAGTGCACCAAAGTTACCAGAGTTCAAAGCAACGTTTTCCCAGCAGGAGAACATGCTTGACAACAATAGAATAATATTTTTACTCAAACATTACTTGCAGTAACATAACTAGCCCTCCCATGGCCCGGGTATTTCTATTCACGTTTATTCATTTAACACATACATTGGGGGAATTTTATCAAAATGAGGCTTTTTTTTTTTGTTTTTTTTTCCTTCACACAAAGTGAGTGATATAAATTAAATAAAAAATTCAGTTGGCATGAAAAAAAAGGAGAAAAGTAATTTTATTTTGTCAAGAACAAGTAACATTTACGTCTTAAGTGCAGCTGATATTGGCCCTGTACTTGGTATGACTGGATATCCATTATAAAGAAGAAAACTGCTCATTCAATGCCCACATTCTCTACCAGCAGTGCAGGCACATGGTGAACTGGAGGTATCAACTGCTGGGAAGACACCTTTAATACTTCAGTGGGACAATCTATATCAAACAGGACAACATCAGGGGCTAGAGTGGCATGGGAAACCTATTTAAAAATTTCAGTTATGTTATTTGCATGAATGCGTAGTATGCATTTTCCAATAACATTACCTAGCCACTGGAGAAACAATGGGGCAAATTTACTAAAGGGTGAAATGTCGCCGTGAGTGCTTTAGCACACTTCGAGCCACTTCACCAGTCAAAAATTAGTTACCACTATGCCAATTCACTACAATTGCATCCTGGGTGCCGAACGCTGACGGCTTTTTGCTGCATTACTTCGCCAGTGCGAGTGTTTCAAAGCGATATTATGCTAGCAATCGCTTCTGCCTACCGATCCTTCATTAGTCCTCTTACGCTTAGGTCAATTTGAATAGGGCGGGTACATTAAAGTCTTATGGACGTCTTTATTATAGATGTTGGTGCAAATGCTTGAAGTGGCCATTTTATATTACAAATGTCCAAGGAACCTGAATAAAAACAAAAGAGATCCTCCAATGCCCTTCACACAAGCCCACCCTAAAACGAATGTTCCATGCCCCTCAAATGTCTGGGGAAAAATATTAACACAAAAAAGTTTAATAGTTAGGACTTTAGCAAACTGGAAAATGAGGTTCAATGTTGATAATTTCAAGGTTATGCACTTAGGGGTAGATTTATTATGTGGGGTAAAAACAAAAGAATAATTCACCACATACAGGGCTGGTCCTATCAAATGTGGGGCCCAATTGGGACCATGTTGGCGGGGCCCCTAGACAAAGTGTTGCTGGCTACTGACACAGCAAGTATTTAGGAAAATAAGGGCATACAGGCACAAAATAGAAAGGAAAGGGGCAGTGCGGGGCCCCCAGAGGTGCGGGGCCCAATTGGGCCCAATTGGTCCAATTGGCCTAAGGCCGGCCCTGACCACATATTGCCAGGAATTGCTGTGTAAAAACGGTGTAAAATGGTTTAATTTTTTTTACAGCCTGAAGCAGTGTAAAATAACAGCAGCAAACTTGAGTTTGCATGTCTTCAAATGAAACACACCTTAAAGGAATAGTTCAGTGTGAAAATAAAAACTGGGTAAATAGATAGGCTGTGCAAAATAAAAAATGTTTCTAATATAGTTAGTTAGCCAAAAATGTAATGTATAAAGGCTGGAGTGAACTCTGAGTTAGTCAGCGACTTGAAGGGGGGCCACATGGTACATTTCTGTTCAGTGAGTTTGTAATTGATCCTCAGCATTCAGCTCAGATTCAAAAGCAACAGATATGACCCATGTGGCCCCCCCTCAAGTCTCTGATTGGTTACTGCCTGGTAACCAGGGTAACCAGTCAGTGTAAACCAAGAGAGCTGAAAAGCAGAAGTGAGTAGTGTCTGACTGACATGTTATACGTCAAATCACTCCAGCCTTTATACATTACATTTTTGGCTAATTAACTATATTAGAAACATTCTTTATTTTGCACAGCCTATCTATTTACCCAGTTTTTATTAATTAATAATTAATTAAACAGCGGAGGTGGTGAGGACAGTGAGGCTGCCAAGTGTAATAGCAGATTCTATTATTCCTTTAATAGTGGCTTGGATGATTTCTTGAACAACCATAATATAAAATGATATTGTAATGCTATGATACACAAGTAGTATACATATTGGTATGTATAGTTTATATATCTGTGTCTTTTTTTTCAACCATATGTACTATGTAACTATGTTAAAAAGGTATTAATGAAAGAAAGTCTAAAGAAGAACTGTTGGGGTATGGAAGGTATGGCTAAGCTGGAGATGAAACGCTTAAGGGGCACATGATTACTTTGTATAAATATATAAATGTAACATACAATAAGTTCTCAGATCCTTTATTAACCTGGTAGTTTCTTCCAGGGAACACTCACTGGGACCCCTCAATTACCCCGCCCCCACTGTCAGGTGAGAAGTAAGAGGGCGAGCAGTTTATATGGATTGGGGGTGATGTGGTGCAGGAAGGGTCTGACAAGAACGAGCAGTGATGCAATGTGCACTATGAATGGGGTTGTACATTGCCCCTCTCTCAGCTATCCAGAACTAGTAGTATGAGGGAGTTAGTTCCAGCCGTGAAGGATATGAAGGCAAAGAAACAGGACGTCTCACCTTAAGATGTGGAAAGGTTTATTACAGGGAGGGCTGTGAAGTTGTGAAATACTCTCCCCAAGGCTGTTGTACTGGCAGATACGTAAGATTTCAAGAAGGGGTTGGATGGCCTTGTATCAAGGGAGAAAATACCAATACTGAAATTACCTTTAGTATAAAGTTGATCCATGGACTGGCAACACCAGATTTCCCGGACGGGCGCCCCAAGGGTGCATAGTCCTATCGCCCAGACAGGTGATCCTAGTGCCCACCCACACTACACCCTGCGGACACTTGGGAGTTGCACGCCCCCAGTGCCGCCCCGAATTCACCACCCTAGGCCCAGGCCTTTGCGGCCTCGTCACAAATCCAGGCCTGGGGACTGGTCCAATTGCTCTCTTAGCCTCAGGGAGGTTTTTACCCGTCTCTGGCAAATTGGGAAGGCTGCCAATGGGTTTAAGCCAGGATTGGGTTGAACGTGATAGAAGAGTGTTTTTTCAAATTCACCTACTATTTACTATAACCTTAATTTCCCATTGCAATAATTACTCAAGAAAACCATACTATCAATATTAGAGAATGATGCTTGGATACACTCACCAAAACATTTTAATGGCAGCTTAAATGGCGAGGACAAGGTGCAGGAACCATGAGGATTTTCTTCCGTAGCAAAATCTGTGGGTGCAGAAATGACACATTAATTAAACAAGAAACACTTAATTATCCAATGGCACAGTTGTATTGCTTGTATTTTTTTTCTACATTTTTGAAACCTAGCCAAGGTAAGGGGGTGGCTTGTATATGCTGTATTAGTTGGCATAACAAGTGAAACCATTTCTGCTAGTAATCTTTTTTTTTTTTTTTTTTTTTTTTTATATGTTCTGCTTCAGGCATTTTTTGCAAGTTATTGGATTTGTTCTTGCTTGAATTGAATGAGAACCAATTTCACTTGGAAAGGTTCACCTCTGCTGGGGAAACTGAATTGTGATTATGAAATAAAAAATGTCTATTACCCTATAGACTTCAATTTAAACAATAAAATCAAGATGTTGATAATGTGTGTTATAATGAGCTTATATCTCATTGCTCTGTAAAATATAGAAGTTATGGAAATAAGTGAGTTTACATGTACAAAGTGTGCACTGGTTGCACAAGATTACTGATGTTCTGGCCTCTTATTCCTTTCACTGCATAGAATCACAAGCACATTTATAATTGACAGATTAAAATACAACTTTTGAAATAAAGATGACAAGTTGGAATAACTGATACTATTTTATTTTGTACATAACGTGGTATATCTAGGGAGTTGCATGGATATTAAATATACAGTATGCATCTCATTTCTGTTGTTAATGGGGGAAAACGATGAAATCATCAAAAATGTAGCTTTTTTCTTTTTTCAGTGAACATCAGATCTAACTAAAATGGGCAAATTTGTATATTATGGCTTCATAATTTTCAGTACTACAATTAGGGGCGTAACTTCATATTTATATTGTGCTGACATATTCTACAGGACTTTACACAGATCATATATCAGTTCCTACCCCAGTGGGACTAATACACACTAAGGTCATTTTTATCAGAAGGCACTCCAAGAAATCCAACATACAGGCCAAATAGGTAAAAACAAATATAATGGGGGAGGCGTATATGCCACGCATCCAAGATTACCGCATAACAGATGACCGCATCTCAACAATCCCCATCATTAGCTTCCACAAGCCACAGCACACAAGTGACTTCTACTAGAGGATGGCACTCTGATTATCATGGGAAAGAGAGGCAATCCACAGCAGAACAACTTCATGGATTGCTACACGGTAAAGATGACAGCAATACATATACAAATAACTTAAAGAACATAGACAATTTGTAATGAATGTATATGGGAAAGTTGCTTAGAATTGTGTTTTCTTTAATTAGGCAATAAATTATTTTTGGGGTTGACTTATCATTTAATAAAACGCAGGGATTCTGCTCAGCAGGGCCAAAGATAAGCAATTTTTTAACTGATATATTAATTTGGAACAGTTTATAGAGTTGGTGACCCCACGATTAAATGGGAACATTTTCTAGGAAGAGAACTATCCCTTTCAAAATAAATCTCATTGTGGGACAACCTTAGAAAGGCCTCAGCATGTATTACTCATAAGGAAACAAATTATATAATACTCACAATATGGTACACTACACCTTCCAGGCAACATACCATATACCCAAGCACCCCTCCTACATGCTGGAGACAGTAAACCTGATACTTACAGCTGCTAAACGCCTAATAGTTGACAATTAGAAAAAATTACACCAGCCAACCTTGACAGAATTCAAATCTGCAATTGAGAACATCCAATGCATGGAGAGGATCATACTTTTTGCCATATCTTCTGGGCTTGCCCCTTCATGGAGACTATTGGAATGAAGTACTATCCCTCCTGGAACCACTGCTTGGGAGAGAAGTTTGCAACTAAGACCCACAAACATTCTTTTTGGGAACCCCATTCTAAAAGCTCACAAATCATGTTCAGGAACTGGATAGCCTGATACTTACCGTGGCTAAACACCTAATAGCTCACAAGTGAAAAAAATTACAGCCACCAATCATGACAGTACTCAAATCTGCAATTCAGGACATCCAACACATGGAATACCTAGCAGCTTTACACTGCTCTCGCTCTCATCTATTGAAAAAGTATGGACACAATTGTACCTATTACATCCTCCAACCAGATGATTAGTAAGATATTTCACTCCAAATGGAGAACTAGTCCACTTTAATACAGCTCTTGAAATATACAGGGTTTTTTTCCCCAAACCAGTATCCTGTCTGGTAAGACAACGTATTGCTGAGACGATATACAACCAATTGCATACATGCTTAGCGTACAAATACATAATAGAGTACAAAAGAGGACAAGGAAATGATAAATATAATAGGGAGTTCAGTGTAGTAATGTCACACATGCCTCTGTCTAAAAGTTCCTTAGCCAATGAATTCCCAAAAGCTTTGGATGCTTCCCAGAAGTCACCACGTTGTGCTCAAGATCAAGACCGTGACATATGCGCAATAATTAGTATTTCGATTCAGAGCATGTGCCCACTGTAAAGATCGTGAGCACACTATCATGTGGTTACAATCGCTAGATATTTACACTGAAATGGTTCCTTACTTATATGCAACTCTTATGTGAACTTTTCATGATATACTGTACAACAAGCCATTTCTAACTATTTTTGATTTCTCATGGCATGTCATAAAAATTGATAAAACTTTATATAAAGAGTTTAAAAAAACAAACAAAAGGCTTTAAAACCAAGAAATCCCTGGCTTTGAAACGAAAACCACTGCTGCCTGTTTCACCTTCTCCACCGCGCCTGGCTTCCAAAATGGCCGACATGGCAGATTCCTCACCGCGTGCTTCCCCTCAGTCTGCATGGGAGTCAGACCAGCCGGACTCTGAGCAGGGGGCCCGCAGACATATTTGGGGCGACGCTATCCTGATAGGCCGATTTAAACAGCTACTCCAAGCAGAATTGGCTACGGTAGCTGATAAAATCACAGAACATGTGACGCAGGAACTCAAGGAGCTGGGTAATTGGATGGTCGCGGTGGAGGATAAAGTGGACGAAATGGTGTCCAAAGTCAACCTACAAGAGGCAGCAATATCAAAATTGAAAATCCAGCTATAGGACCTGCAGGATCGGGTGGAGGAAGAAGAGAACAGGTCCCATCGCAAGAAGCCCGGAAGCCGAAGCCATGGAAATCCATTTTTGAAATTTGTGAGGACGCTCTGTTGCCAGGGAGCTGGATCTTGGACACGTGATGGTTGGGAGCCAATTGGGGAGCTTCACACTGGTGAGAGAGGTGTCTCACCAGTTTTAGAAGCCCAGCATAAGGCTTTCCCCTCTAATATTTCCTTGAGGAGACAAATTGAGTCACTTAGAACTGAGATAAATTTACAACTAACGGAAAAAGAGATCCAGAAACTACAATGGATCAAACAGAAATATTTCCAGAAATCTAACAAGGCTGACACTATGCTAACAAGGCACTTAAATAATAAATATCTACGCCCTTCATTCACACAAATTCGATCAAAATTGGCTTCCATCACGGCAAACCCGACCAAGATAGTGCAGGAGTTTGCCCAATTTTATCAATCTTTAAATCAGCAATAGCCAGAATCTCCCCAACAGGCCCTGTATAAGTTTCTAAGCCCCCTCAACTTCTCACGTCTCAGCAAATAACATTACTGTCTGACCCAATCGATACAGACGAGATTAAACTAGCAATTCAACACCTCAGATTAAATAAGTCTCCTGGTCCTGATGGCCTCAATAGCAAATATTATAAGATGTTGGCCCCTAAATTAATACTTCATGTATTGTTCAACGATATTATGCATGGGAACTTTAAGTGCGATCCCGAATCCCTTTCAGCTCAAATTGCAATTATCCCTAGACCAGGTAAAGATACTACTGATTGTAAGAACTATCGGCCAATTTCGGTTTTAAATATAGATGTTAAATTGTTAGCGAAGATATTGGCAACTAGGTTGAATAAGTTCCTGCATACTATAATCCACAAAGACCAATCGGGGTTTATTCCAGGCAGATAAGTTTGTGATCATATCCGCAGAGCAATTAACCTAATTAGTATAGCTAAATCTCAAAATATCCCTGCTATGCTTTTATCTATAGACTTAAGATGGCCACAGATGCAAAGATCCGATCGTATGAATCAATGTACGATCGACTTTCCCATCTCCCAACCTGCCACTAACCATTCAGATCAAAGTCTTACCATTCTGACCAAATAAAGTAGTTAAAGAACAGATCAGCCGATGTCCTGCCCCTGACAGCAATCGTACGATAGACAAAGCTAGCGACAGTCTCCCACTGATAATCGTACGATCGGCAATACATACACAGATATTATCGGCAGCCGAAAGAAAATTTCTAACCTGTCAGATCGACCAAACAACCGATCTCTGCTGGACGAAAAATGTCGGGACTCTCCACACATGGTCCGAAAATTGTACGAATCCTCGATTCGTAGGATGAGATCTTTGCGTCTATGGCCAGCTTTAGAGAAAGCTTTTGACACTATCTCCTGGAAATTTTTATTTACAATACTTAACAAATATGCATAAGTCATACAAGGATCTCGGGTATTTAGGTTGGTCAAACAGATTACCGTTGCATGTTATATGCAGACGACATTTTGATGACATTGTCTCATCATATGACCTCTCTCCCTCACCTATTTGAAACATTGGGCTCTCAGGTTTGAAAATTAACTCCACTAAAACTGAGGCCTTGAACCTTAATTTACCCCATAGCATTGTAAAATTACTGGAAATAAATTTCCAATTCAAGTGGCAACCAAAAAGCATTCAGTATCTGGGAGTTAATCTCTTCCCGGATTATGGATCACTAGCTCTTGGTAATTATAAACATACCTTCCAGAAAGTCTTGAGCATGATTTCCTCCTGGTCCAAATTACGACAATCTTGGCTGGGTAGGGTGAACACACTTAAAATGTCTGCCTTTCCTCTTCTGCTCTACCTTATTAGAACTCTCCCAGTTCCCCCCCCCCCCCCATGGGTATAATAAAACATTTGAAAAAAGCCTTTAACAAATTTGTATGGGATGGTAAGAGAGCCCGTTTGAATTTTGCAGTAGCTTCTAGAAATAGAAAAAAGGGGGGGGCTAGGTGTTCCTAATCTTCAGTACTACTATTTGGCTGCACAATTAAGTCAACTAGCTGCATGGCATGGAGGAGATGAAGCTCCACTGTGGGCTTCCATCAAACAGGACACACTGCATACTAAGTTTGCTAGGATTGTTCTATGGTCTAAAAGTGCATCATTAGGTGAGCAGTCCAATCCAGTTATAGCCTACTCCCTTAAACTGTTTTTTGCTCCCTCACACGACAATCATCTCTGCTTTCTGTACAACAATTAAAGGATCACTACAATATGCCTTGACATGAGACTATACGTTATCTACAAATACATCATTATATAAAAACCATATGGAATGCGAATACTTTTTCCCGCCCGACTCCTTTTGAGCTGATGTTCTTACAGGTTCTCCCACAGAAACGGTCAATTTCTACTTTATATGATTACATGGCTCACCAGACAGACATTAAGGACTTACAATTTGTTAAACGTTGGGAGCGTGACTTGAAAACTTGCTACGACAATGATACCTGGAGAGATATTATAACAGCAACAACTCATTGCTCCATCATTATTCCAATCCAGGAAACCTCTCAAAAAGTTCTTCACCAATGTTACCTGGTCCCCACTACATTGTCGAAATGGTACCCATCGTCCTCACCGCTCAGTTTCAGAAACTGTGGCCAAATTGGCTCTTTTTTACACATTTGGTGGGAATGTCCGAAGGTAGTGAGATTTTGGATCAAAGTGTATTCTATGATTACAAATGTCACAGGTCTCCCACTAAGAAAAGATCCAGCGGAGGCTCTCCTCAACTAGGTCTGGACTGAGATTAAAAATAGGCCCTGGCATTTTGGGTAGACAGAGGCCCATACAGCCCCCAAAGGGGCCCAAACAGCCCCCACCAGCCCAATAAATAGTCATTATCTATGGCAATTTACAGCAGCCCCTCTGGCATTTGCCAGAACCCACAGATTGCCAGTCCGGGTCTGTACCTCAACACATATCTGGTGGCAATAAGTACCTAAGGGCATTAATCACTCACATCTTTTCTGCTGCAAAGCAAATAATAGCAAAGGCATGGAAGACTCCCTCTTTAGACATCCAAATGGTGAAATCCAAACTGGACAACGTGCTACTACTTGAAAAATTAACTAGCCTCCGCACAGGAAAGCAGAAACGCCATGACAAAGTCTGAAACTCCTGGTTGGCTTATAGAAGTATTCGCAATTTATAATCGTATTACTTCCCTCACCTCCCCTACTGATTCGGGTATACAATTTACCAATCTCCGCCACTACTCACTACAATACAAATGCTATTTTGTTTTGACAGCATTTTCTTTCGATAGTGTCTTTACTTCCCCTTTAAGTTTCCTTTCTCCCCCCTCCCTCTCCCCCTTCTCTTTAATTTCTTTTAATTATTTTTCTTTTGATGCTTTATTTTATAAGCATCATATATGAAGATTACATACAGATTATGAAGACGACAATAATGTTTGTATTTTCTGCTCAGGAATATGTGAAAATGTGAATGTCTTTTTCTTGCACAAGCACAGTCTTTGCCATTCCTGAAAATTGCATTATGTCTTTCTTTTTCTTTAATAAAAGAAATACAAATTAAAAAAAAAAAAAAGCTTTCTGCATTTTGTGCTGCAAGGCACAGAATCATAGGCTTTTAAGGACATGTGAACTAAATAAAGATATTTGTTTTTAACTATTTGGTCTATAAGATTAGATAAGCTGAAGTACCTGCTCATCTCTTAACAACTGGTCTAATTCACTCATTTTGGTTGTAGGTTTGGGGCTTGGCACCCATCCCAATGTTTCTGCTGGAGTATGTATACTTTTCAACATCCAAATAAAGGGCTATTCTTTATCAAAATACAATTTTACAATGAATAAAGTTGGAACAAAAATATTCAAGGTTACATTTTATTAGCCATTCATGACATTATATTTTACAAGATATTCATGGCATTATGTTACATATTGCTATGTAATGGAAATCTGCTGGAAGTCTGCAGGCCTACAACTGGAATTTAAATATGTTTCAGCTTCATTTTTACAGTGTTACATTATTCAGATTTGCCAAGGTGTATGTTTACAAATGTTTCAAAATGTTATTTCGAATATTTTTTAATAGAACCTGTAAGTATTTCATCCTGTGTTTATGTTAATACACCAAAATTGTGTTGCTCTTGGGCAAAAGAAAAAAGAACAATGAAAATTCTAGAACCCTACAAGAGAAGCGCTGTACTAGTTCTCTAGTTCTACTAACAATATAGCTGCTAACAAATTATCTGGGTGAGCCAGCTAATTTACATGGGTTTGTATATGTATGGACTTACTCATGAGAAATAGTGTGACTCTTTTTTGTGCTCACAGTGCAACATGCATCTATATGTGTCTAGCCATTATTGCCAATGGAGGACCAAGATCATTTAGGATCAGGTGCTAGGCAGTATATTACCGAACTTTTCACAGGTCAAAAATGATATACCGAGTCCAAGGAACTGCAGTACACTGTAAAGGTTATTCAACTTTGCATCATGGTGATTTTATTTGCTCAAACAAATAGACAAATGGAAGGCAACGTTTCGTGCCTTGCTGGGCCCTTTATCAAGCCTATTGTCATACACACTAATCTTTGTTAAATAGCATTAGGTGACAGTAGGGGAAGATTAGGGAGGTACTGGGCAGGAACAAGTGTCAATTAGTTATATTCCTAAACAATGAATTATAAAAATATGCAATTCTTAAAGGGATACTGTCATGGGAAAAAACTTTTTTTCAAAATGAATTAGTTAATAGTGCTGCTCCAGAATTCTGCACTGAAATCCATTTCTCAAAAGAGCAAACAGATTTTTTTATATTCAATTTTGAAATCTGACATGGGGCTAGACATATTGTCAATTTCCCAGCTGCCCCAAGTCATGTGACTTGTGCTCTGATAAACTTCAATCACTCTTTACTGCTGTACTGCAAGTTGGAGTGATATCACCCCCTCCCCAGCAGCCAAACAAAAGAACAATGGGAAGGTAACCAGATAACGGCTCCGTAACACAAGATAACAGCTGCCTGGTAGATCTAAGAACAACACTCAATAGTAAAAACCCATGTCCCACTGAGACACATTCAGTTACATTGAAAAGGAAAAAAACAGCCTGTTTTGCAAAAAGCCAGTATTACAAAACGCGCGTCGGCGTTCTGAGTCCTTGTTAACCTTAACTTTTAAATTGAAGTCAATTGGGTTTTCAAAGTAGTGGAAGGGGTGGGGAGGTTTCAAACCTCAACCAGTGCTCGGTTCTTCGCTATTCTCTCTGATACTAAAGCTCACAAGAGCCCGTGAATTTGTGGTTTTTTAGGCCTATATAGTTCTTTTCAAGTCTAGGACTAGATTAAAATTTGAGACCACAGTCCCGGGCATTCTGCCTTCTTTGTCTTTGTGGTGTCCCAGGGATAGAAAAAATTAGGTAGTAGATTTGGGACAACTCCACCTCCTCTTCTTTTCCATTTCTGACTTAATTTCTGAACCTGAGCATTGTGTGTTTTTTAATATTTATCCTATTTATTGCGGTCTCTATTTAATTAATTATCTCAACTATAATTCATTGTAAAGCACTTTCAATTTTATGAATTATTGTTCAGTCCGGATGAATTTATGTTGATTACTAGTCTTCTTAATTGTTTAAGCACTTGCACTTTAAAGTTTTTTAACACAAAGCGATTGGAGGGGGTTACTATTAACTTTTAGACTAATACACCCTGTTGCAAAAGGATATACACTATTGTGAAATAGAATTGATTATAGCTAAGGGTATATTAGTACCAATTTTTCTTAACCCCTGCATATATAATAGAATGAATTGTATCATATTTATTTAATTAATTCATAATCAATTGGGAATTTAACCGGTTAAATTATAGCACAAGCACTTTTTTGAATTTATAAGATTACTATAAAGTAATTAGTAAATTTGCACGCAATTGAGATTATTATAATTAGGTAGCTGTAAACTACCAGAGACTGCTGAGCGAGTTTGAAGCTAGTGGGGTACTTTTTCCTCTTTTTTTAATTGAAAAACAGCAGCCTGCCACAAAGCATTTCTCTCCTAAAGTGCAGGCACAAGTCACATGACCAAGGGCAGCTGGGAAATTGACAAAATGTCTAGCCCCATGTCAGATTTCAAAATTGAATAAAAAAAATCTGTTTGCTCTTTTGAGAAATGGATTTCAGTGCAGAATTCTGCTGGAGTAGCACTATTAACTGATGCGTTTTGAAAAAACTTGTTTTCCGATTACAGGATCCCTTTAACAAGTCCACTCTTATTTTCCCGGTAAATGTCCATTGTGAATAAAATAAGTCCAATATTCCGGATTTATGAAAATGTCCATAGTTATGTTATGCAACCAATGTTTATGCAAATACATATCCAAATTGTATAAGCTATGAAAACAAAGGATCAAAGTGGACAAAGTGAACAGGAAAAAAAGAAATATCTGAGATTCTTGTAAGTTACCTTTCTTGCAAATTGCACTGTGTAAGGTAATGTCATCACGCAGAACATTCCGAGAAAGAGAAAGAGAGAAACAAATATTAGTGATCAAATTACATCAATTGCAGAAAACAGAAGAGTCTACTATTAAGTTGTCTACCTGCCTACTGGTAAATAAACATTGGGGGAGTATAATCTTTATTTAGTCACCTGGGTCAAATTGTATCCAACCTATGGATCCACTGCATCTCTTACCTGTGTAGAAGTTCTGGCATATTACCCACTCTTCTAAGCTTTAGGCCTGAACTCCCTGGTGCAATGTCTTCTGATCCGATACGCTGAGAGGAAACACAGGCGACCAGTCGGAGGCGCAGGATATAATGTAAGGTATAGAAACATAGCACCAACAAACTGCACACAACACGACTGTCGGATGAAGATGCAGCGTGCGGCGCTAGCATCAGACAGTCGTGTCGGATGCATGCAGTTTGTAGGTGCAATGTTTTTATAACTTACATTATATTCGGCACCTCCGACTGGTTGCCTGCGTTTCCTCTCATTGCATCGTAATGGAAGACATCGCACCGTGGAGTTCGGGGCCTAAAAGGTTCAACAGAATCAATTATCTGAAATTTCAGCCGACTGACGGAATGGCCTGTCTGTTGGAAGTGAGCTTGTACTGGTAATGTGGGTAACCCTTTGCGGATATTGGATTTATGCTTGGATATTCTATCCTTTACTTTTGGGGTTGTTTCCTCCACATATAGCAACCCACACAGGCATTTAAGCAAGTAAATGACAAACATTGAATCACAAGTATAATATTGTCTAATAGTGTATTTTTTGCCTGAATGTGGATGTAAAAGTTAGTTCCTTTAGTCACAGAGTTACACTGCGTGCAATGTAAGGGCTCTAACACAAGCACGTTTGCTTCTGTTTTTTTCAAACACACGCTGATCTTGAAAAAACGAATATATATTGTGTTTAAACCCATTTTTTGCTGCAGCTAAGAAAGTTTTTTTCATTCCAAATGCAACCCTCTATTCTATTAATATTGCAACGTGCGTCATGCAGTAGAAAATGCAGCATGCGGCGTCTAAACATATGCACTCAAAAAACACAAACTCAGAACACTCATGAGGACAGCCTGGCAGAATATAATGGAATCAATTAGTGAATGCATTTTTCTCGCTCTCAAACCTGCATTTTAACATGCTCAAACCTGTGTTTTAATGAATGTCAAACGCAGGAAAAAAACACCCGTGTGTAAGAGCCTGAAAGGGATACTGTCATGGGAAGAAATTAATTGGTTAATCGTGCTGCTCCAGCAGAATTCTGCACTGAAATCCATTTCTCAAAAGAGCAAACAGATTTTTTTATATTCAATTTTGAAATCTGACATGGGGCTAGACATATTGTCAATTTCCCAGTTGCCCCAAGTCATGTGACTTGTGCTCTGATAAACTTCAGTCACTCTTTACTGCTGTACTGCAAGTTGGAGTGATGTCATCCCCCTCCCTTTTCCCCCCCAGCAGCCAAACCAAAGAACAATGGGAAGGTAACCAGATAACAGCTTCCTAACACAAGATAACAGCTGCCTGGTAGATCTAAGAACAACACTCAATAGTAAAAACCTATGTCCCACTTAGACTCCTTCAGTTACATTGAGAAGGAAAAACAGCAGCCTGCCAGAAAGCATTTCTCTCCTAATGTGCAGGCACAAGTCACGTGATCAGGGGCAGCTGGGAAATAGACAAAATGTCTAGCCCCATGTCAGATTTCAAAATTGAATATAAAAAAATCTGTTTGCTCTTTTGAGAAATGGATTTCAGTGCAGAATTCTGCTGGAGTAGCACTATTAACTGATGCGTTTTGAAAAAACATGTTTTCCGATGACAGGATCCCTTTAAGCATGGAAAAGTCCCAAATTTTGGGGTTTTTGCAGAAAATGTGTGTTGTGCGTCTTTGCAATTGTTTTTCTTTTTTTTTTTATTTGGAGTTTTTGAATCATTTAGCTTTTTATTCAGCAGCTCTCCAGTGGTCAATTTCAGCAGCCTAAACACAATTTGGACCCTAGCAACCATTCACTGACTTGGATTAGAGACAGGGATATAAACAAGAGAGGACCTAAATGGAAAGGTTAGTAATAAAATGTAGCAATAACAATACATGTGTAGCCTTACAGATAAAGTTGCCACCTTTTCATAAAATTTCCACTGGCCAGTGGTGGGGGTGGGCAGGGGCGGATTAACGCCTAGGCTACCCTAGGCTATAGCCTAGGGGCCTATTGGTGGTAGGGGCCCATGGTTTTTTTTTCATAAAATGTATTATTTATTGTTTTAATTTTAAAAATCCACCTGGTCCAGGTGCGGGTCCAGGTCGGCCCCCCCGGCCCCTCGGCTTGCTGCCTGCCTGCGACTGGGAGAAGTAGAAGGTATGCGGCGTATGTGCGCAGCATGATGATGACAGTGCGTCTCTCTGCGTTAAGCCTGACCGGGTGTTTGGAAAGCGCTCACCAGTGCGCCGCAGGCTTAAAAGAGTTGTGTGTGGCGCAATTTTGCACACACGTGGTCAGGGACTCAGGCAGAGCAGACACGTAGTTTGACTCTGTCTGCCTTTTTTTTTTCTTCGTAGTTGTAGCGCCCAAAAGAGTTGCTTTTTATTAGCTTGCAGCAGCTGCTTAACATACTCAGAACTCCATACTGTATTAGTCTCCATTGTCTCTTAAGACAGTCAGACTTAGTCCCAGCAGGCAGCTAGCTAGAGCAAGGCACGGGGTGGGCTGGGGGCCAGGCCAGCCAGTGGCCAGGCCAGCCAGTGGCCAGGCCAGCCAGCGTAGTAGTGGACACTGGACAGAAGTAACAGACTAGCAGCTGCAGTAGCACCTGGTCCTGCAGGACTCAGTGGCACTGTGCCAGTGGGCAGAGTCGAATTTTGTGGGTTTTTTTTGATTAAAAACTTCAGGTGAGCCTGGGGTTGGGTCGGCCAGCAGCAGGGAGGGTGCAGGGAGCACCCGGCTGGGCCCAGTAACATTTCTGCAGACACAGTGAAATAATTTTTGTAGCCTGCAGACAGTGAAATAATTTCTGCAGACACAGTGAAATATTTTTTGTAGCCTGCAGACAGTGACATAATCTCTGCAGACACAGTGAAATCATTTTTGTAGCCTGCAGACAGTGAAATAATTTCTGCAGACAGTAACATAATTTCTGTTGCCTGCAGATATTGAAATAATTTCTGCAGACAGTGAAATAATTTCTGCAGACAGTAAAATATTTTTTTGTAGCCTGCAGACAGTGAAATAATTGTTGTAGCCTGCAGACAGTGAAATAATTTCTGCAGACAGTGAAATAATTTCTGCAGACAGTAAAATATTTTTTGTAGCCTGCATACAGTGAAATAATTTCTGCATACAGTGAAATAATTTCTGCAGACAGTAAAATAATTTTTGTAGCCTGCAGACAGTGAAATTATTGTTGTAGCCTGCAGACAGTGAAATAATTTCTGCAGACAGTGAAATAATTTCTGCAGACAGTAAAATATTTTTGTAGCCTGCATACAGTGAAATAATTTCTGCAGACAGTGAAATAATTTCTGCAGACAGTAAAATAATTGTTGTAGCCTGCAGACAGTGAAATCATTTCTGCAGACAGTTAAATAATTTCTGCAGACAGTTAAATAATTTCTGCAGACAGTGAAATAATTTACACGGCGGTCAGCTTTTTTAAAAAAAGTGTGGCGCGTACCGTGCCGAAATAAGACCCTACCCTAGAAGGGGGCCCTGTGGAAAGTGTAGCCTAGGGTCCTTAATCCACCACTGGGGGTGGGAACAAAAGGGACGGATGGAGCCATGGCGCGCAATGGCCAGAAGGAGGAGAAAAGGTACATTTTGAGCAGATTGGGGTGGGCCAAGGGCTTTTGTTAGGGGTATTACAAATTTACCGCAGTTACATTGCCGGTAAATTTGTAATGCAGGCCTTGGCGGGTGCTTTACCGGCTAGGCTGGTAAAATATAGGCCGAGTGGCAACCCTACTTACAGAGCATTTTTTTAAATGGGGTCAGTGACCCCCATTTGAAAGCTGAAAATAGTCAGAAGAAGGCAATCAATATTATAAAAATAGAAAAAATGAAGGCCAATTGAAAAGTTGCTTACAATTAGCCATTCTACAACATACTAAAAGTTAATGTAAAAGTGACCCACTGCTTTAAAAGCCTCAAGCTGGGGCTTTTTCTGAACTACAAATACAACTCTTGTGATGATAAGGACAAGCCCACACTGATGATGAATCCTAAAAAAGGAACTAGCTACACAGAATGCAGGGTTGGACTGACCTACCAAAGTACCTGAAGATCTCCCAGTGACAAAGCCCAACCTAGGAGAATTCCCAACTGCCTCATTATTTTTCCTATGGACTCATATAAAAGCGTATACCAGTATTGGTATAATAATAAAAGCGTATACCAGTATTGGTATAATAATATAAATTTTTGGAATATGCAATATAAATTACTGTTATTGTTATATAATTTAAAATTGCTGTGAGACTGTGACAAGGGAGCTAGAATTTCTGGTGGGTCCTGTGAGAGTCTGACCCACAGCCATAATGATGACATCGCAGATGACACAGATGACATCAAAACTCGTTTCAATACGCTTTCCCAATGAACTATGTTGTACTTCCATATGTGACTCTGTACAGGAGTGGTCACACTTGGAGCTGATTTTTTGTCATTATCCCTGAATATAATTAGTGGAAGCCTCCTGCAGCCACTGCCAGCAGCTGTCTCTGGTGACACTTTTTAGAGTGTACATTATTTGCCTGAGGTGTTTTGACCCCTGCTGTCATACGGTCGAAAATAGCAGCGGCCAAAACATTACTATTATTAACACCTTCAAGTTAACTTGTAGCATGATGTTGAGAGTGGCATTCTGAGACAATTTGCAATTGGTCTTCATTTTTTATTATTTGTGGTTCTTGAGTTATTAAAATTTGTATTCAGCAGCTCTACAGTTTGCAGGTTTTCTGGTTGCTAGGGTCAAAATTACCCAAGCAACCATGCATTGATTTGAATAAGAGACTGGAACATGATTAGGAGCGGGTCTGAATAGAAAGATGAGTCATAAAACGTAACAATAGCAAGAAACATGTAGCCTTACAGAGCGTTTGTTTTTAGATGGGGTCAGTGACCCTTAATTGAAAGGGTCAGAAGAAAAAGGCAAATAATTCAAAAACAATATAAAATAAATAATGAAGACCAATTAAAACGTTTTTAAGAATAAGCCATTCTATGGGGCAGATTCACCAAAGGGCGAATTGTCACCAGCGACCGCTTCGCACACATCACACCACTTCACCAGGCGCAAATTCACCACCGCAACGCACCCTGGGTGCCGAACGCTGGCGACTTTTTGCTAGCATTACTTTGGCAATGCGAGCATTTCATATTGAAGATGTGCTAGAGTTCATTTGTGCCTAGCGAAAATTCGCTAGTGATCTTGTGCTTAGGTCAATTTGCATACGACGGGTACTTTAAAGTTGTATGGAGGTTTTTATTAGAAATGGTGCAAATGCTTGAAGTTACCACTTTGTATTGCAAATGGCCAGGAGTAATATACATTGCAACAGTGATCTGACGCGACGCGACTGTCGGATGCAAATGCTGCAAGCTGCGTCTGTGTCCGACAGTTGTGTCGCGTCGTATCACCGTTACTTTATACTACTTACCTTATTCCTGTCGCATCCGACTTGACGCGTGCCTTTTGTCGGCCAGCGTCGGATCCGCTGGACACGCAACGAAATCGGCTCTGTAGTCTTACCCTAAGACAAATGAAAAGTCGTCAGCGTTTTTGGAACTTTAATGCATTTTGGGCACACAGGATATGATGTAAGTAACAGAAGTAAAGGAAGAACTAGCTTCTTTTTAGCGCTTCGCCTGGTCTGAGGTGGAGAAGTCAAATCTGGGGACAGTCCCTCTTTTGACAGCTCAACCCACAGTCCCTCGTTTGTACTGAAAAGTCCCATTTTTCTCTGCACTGAACAGTCAGAAAAAGAAACAAAGTTTCTAACTTAATTGGCTTTGGGCAGAGAGCCCAGAACAGCAGCAGATAAGATACTTTTGTAACAATTTCGAGATAAGCAAATAAGTAATTGTAACAATATAAGATAACAGGTCCCTTGGGAGAAGTTAGACTAAGAGCTTAAAGGGGAATTCACCTTCATGAGCAAAACCGTAATAACTGGGAAAAAAAACACAGAAATATGTTCAAACTTTATTAATCAGGGGATGTGGCCACAAAATGGGCGTGGCCAAACCAAATTTCACCGCACTTTTTGTCTCTCTTTTTATTTCCAAAATGTTGGGAGGTATGCTTTAGTAAATCTGTCCCCTATAACAGACTAAAAGAGAACTTAAAGGTGAACCACCCATTTAAATGTGTCCAATCGCAACCCTGCAAGCGTGTTGTAACTACAACTCCCACCATCCCCAGCACAACAGTCGCAATACTGTAACGTGCTGTGGAAGTTGTAGTACCAGGCGCACGTGACTCAATACAACCAGCCCAACGTTGTCACACCCACAGAGATCACGCCGCAGTGCGTGCACGGCCGCCAAGGGGACGAGCACGTCGTGCGTGCCTCAGAGCGCGTCCCCGCACTGCCCCATCGCGTGGTCTGCTTTGGCTTCCATATTGCAGCAGTGTATCTCTGGGAGGCCGCCCGGTCACCGAACCATCACAGTTTCCAATCTTTCTTTTGCTTTACCCGTTAGTTCGTCCCTTGCTCTGCGCGCTATTGTCAGTGGGTGCACCCCCCCCCGCCCGGTGCTTTACAGTCCCGTCCCCCGACGGGGAGATTGAGAGGGGAACGGGACATGGCGGCTCAGGTGGAGGCTCCGCTGCTGCCCGCGAACCCGCTGCCCCTACAGCAGCAGCCGCCGCTTGAGGAGATGATAGAGGACAGGCGGCTGGAGGGAGGGAAGCAGCGCCCTGCGAAAGAGGACGGAGGCGAGGACGTGTCGCTACGTAAGGAGTTTGTGGAGGCTCCCCCACCCAAGGTGAACCCCTGGATGAAGGCTGGCGGGAGCATCGTAAATGGGCAGCTGCCCGTAGGTGAGTGAGAAGCAACCACCAGCATTCTCATGGGCTGTACAACTGTACAATGCTCGTTTTGCTCTGTCACCCAAAGGGATCTGCCCAGCACTTTCCATCCCTGCATTAACTAGTCACCCCACAAAACGGTTCCCCCCATATCTGTGCTATTGGGTGTGTCTGCCAATGATAACTTACGTGTTCCGCCTGCTACAGACCGAACTATATTGGGAGCAACTACTTGCATGGGGGGGGGGGATATGGTGACTGCTGCTGGTCACCTCATGCAGTGCAATATATTAGGAGTCCCTGTGCTAAGCACTTGGTTAACCCTTACTATTTTACTGTAAGCAGCCAGATTGGGGTGGTGGCTGCTGGTCAACTCATGTAGTTTAGATATCCTGGGAGTTAATATGGTGGCTGCTGGTTACTTCACGCAGATCCCTTTACTCTACAGTGGAGTTTTTGCCTTATGCGGATTCCTACACTGGTATGGCTCCTGATGATTGGCTAAGCCATGCATTATCTCATACTTTTAATTAAGGTGGCCATAGACGTGCAGATTTACCTTCATATCAGACGAACGATCGTCCAGTGCCATCTCCCGACCTCTCCCTAACCATTCAGATCAAATAAAGTAGTAAAAGAACAGATCAGACGACCAAAGCTGGTGGCAGTCTCCCACTGATCGGCAATACATGCAGAGATATTATTGGTAGCCGACAGAAGTTTTCTAACCTGTCTGAATGACCGATCGCCATGGCACGAAAAATGTCGGGACGCCCCACACACGGCCCGAAATCGCAGAAAACATTTGATCAAATCTTTGCGTCTATGGCCAGCTTTACTGTCAATGTATTCTACTAGTTACCCAAACAGCAGGATGGAAACTAAAGGTGGCCATAGACGTAGAGATCTGCTCGTTTGGCAATATCGCCAAACGAGAGGATCTCTCCCAGATATGCCCACATTGAAGTGGGCGATATCGGACTGATCCGATAGTTGAGCCCTAGGGCCCAACAATCAGATCAGAATGGATACGGGCGATTGGATCATTGGACTGCATAGACGCACAGATGCGGCCGCAATCCGAAGGGATTTTTTAACCTGCCAATTGAGATCTGGCCGAATTCCGGGCAGATAGCGATTGGGTAAGCCCGTCGGATAGACCCACACACTCACCGATAAGCTGCCGACTTAGTCTGTCTGCAACTTTTATCGGCCTATGTATGCGGGCCTTAAGGTGGCCATACACGGGCAGATAAAGCTGCCGATATCGGTCGTTTGGACCGATTTGACAGCTTATCTGCCCGTGTATGGGGGCTTCCGACGGGTCCGAAGGTTGGATTTTTACCCGACCGACCCGTCGGAGCCGCTTGGCGCATGCGGCCGAACGCTCGAATTACCCCCGATATAGCCACGCAGTTTAGTGGTATATCGGGGAAAGATCCGCTCGTTTGGCGATGTTGCCAAACGAGCGGATTTTTAAGTCTATGGCCACCTTTAACCCATGCAGCCTTGTACTTGATCACGCATGTGCTGCTGGATAGTTCCTGGGTGGGTTGTACTGATTGGCTTCTAATTGCTATTTTTTTTTAGGGTGAATATTGCTATTTTGTTGGCTTTTGATTTTTTTTTTAGCATTCTGCCTCTGTTCTAGTGCTTTATGGTGGCTCTTTGAAGTTGTCAGACTTTTCAGTTGAAGGGGCCCCCCCCATCTGTTTAGGGCCCACATTGTAATTCATTGCAAGATATAGATATATAGTTGCATAAATATATAGAGCAGCATATACGTTTACACGAATTGACCCTTCAAGCAGGATTTTAGGCTTCTGCCCAAATCTCCCAGCCCCACCTTGTCACTCATTTATCAACAGTGGGCAAATATGCCCATGGGCAGTAACCCATGACAACCAATCAGATTGCTGCATTCATTGTTCTACTTGCAGCTAGCTTTAAAACGCTATTCACTGATTGGTTGCTACAGGTAATTGTCCATGGGCAAATTTGCGCAATGTTGATAAATGAGCCCCACTGTCTCAGTCCATGCTGCTATAGTTTGGGAAGAATCCTATTCTGCTGCTGACATTGGCATTTAGTTTGGGCATTTGCTGTTAAGCCTGCTGCTGCTGTATGGGGAGAGGCCATGGGAATGAATGGAGCTGGCACAGACATCTGCAGAATGGGCTGGTGAGAACAGGGAGTCTGTAACGTGAGACAAGGGCTACAGGACGGGAGTGGTGTCTGTTGCAGGGCAGTGGGTGAGGGTGCTACCACAAATGATCTTGGAGGTTTATGGGGGTACCTTTGAGGTCACTGCATGCTCCCCAACTAGTCTTGAGACATGGCTGAGGTGGGGGCGGAGTCAGGAGGAGGTGGGCGGCGTGTGCGATTGTGGAACGCCCATTGATGACACTGCAGTCTTGCCGAGGCACGAGGGAGCTGGGCTGGAGAGTTGTATGGCGGCTAGGCGCTGCTGGGTTCCGTGCTGTAGGGTTGTAGGCTGGGAGAGCTGCTTTCCTAGCGACTAAGGCTTTACAGGACCCCTCTCTGTTTTAGAATGGCCCGGGTCCAACGCTCCAAGGTTTGCCAGGCCCCGCCCATTCGGCTACCCAGCATTCCCCATGTGGACGGGCAACGTGGGTTTTTAACTCCTGTGTAGGCCGCACGCCACATGTTTCATGTCGCGTACTGGTCGCACAGCTCTTTAAAAAATGGAAACGTCAAACGCCCGTCGTTACGTGGTCAGTGACAGTCGATGTGCTGTACTAATAAAGATCATATTAAATTCTATTTAACGTCTTCTCGTCGCCATGCGTGTTAAGATCAGCCATGTGTGTAGCGCGATGTTGCTGAACTGCACCGATTGGGCTGTAGTTGAAGAGCAGCCAAAGGGCATTCATTGGGCCTCTGGTTCTGTGTGGCTCAGAGCAGAGGACGTGTCTAATGGTGCCAGGTTACTGTCTGAAACAACCTTGTCTATAACCCCCTGAGAGCTGGGATCCTGCAGTCCTGTGGGCTTTGATAAGACCTTGGCATGTCTCCCATGCTTTGCTGGCACTCTCAGCTAAAGGCCTGTCCTGCTTCCTTGTCCCCTCTGCTGTTAAACATAGCCCAGCTTCTCTTCCCAGGCTATAAGTGGCATTAGTGTGACAATACTTTAGGGCAATTAGTGCAAATCAATGTTATGATTGCCATTCAGTGTGTTTTCACATGGAGCAGTAAGTAAATGTGTGAGTAGTTTGCCCTTGGTGAACATGTGCTGCTGAATCAGTACCATCCTGTCCTAGCCAAATCACCCGTGATTTTCACATTTCCTACTGTATTCCCATATCCTGCAGAAAGTTAAAATGTCAGTATTATAAATGGGCACACAAGCTCTCAACAGCAGGTCGTTCATATTACGGAGCATTAAAAAGAACATACAGTATACATTATGGTTTCCCCCATCTTGTGTGCATTATGCAAACAATCATCTAGCAGTTTGGTAGGTTTTGCTAGGACAAAAGATTAAACTTGTTAGGGCAGAGACAGACGACAAGATTCCGGTAGACTAGTCGCCCGGCGACAAATCTCCTTTTCTTCTGGCGACTTAACTACCTGAACTGCCCCGCCATCTAGAATTTAATTGCCGGCGGGATGGCACTCGGATCGCTTCGTTTTCTGAAGTTGCCCAAAGTTTTCTCATGAGGCAACTTCTGAAAAATAAGCGATCCCAGTTCCATCCCGCCGGCGGTTTAGATTCTCGCCGGAGCGGAGGCAGCTCGCGGAGATTAGTCGCACGTATGGCGATTAAATCTCCCCGAATCATTTTGTCTGTTTCTGCCCTAAGATGTTTTTGTTATTTTCATCGCAACTACTGTGATACAGATCCACCAATCATACTGAAAAGCAGTGTAACTATAGGGGAAGCAGACTCTGCAACTGCTGGGGACCCAGGAACTATAAGGGGTCCAGTCCGACTGATAAGAAGCTGCAGTACATGATCACTGAAATATCTTGTTTTCAAAGTTTAGTAAGTAATAGTTCCTAGAAATAGTTAAATACTTAAGGACCTGCCTTTCAATGCCAGAGATTTTACATTTCTGGATTCTATGCTGTGGCATGTAATGTGTGACATGGCACTGCAAGATCAAATGCTTTAGTGGGCAAGGGGTTAAATTATATGCACACATAGTTAGCCAATAAAGGTACCACGTTTATACCACTTTATTTTTTATTTCTAAAGGGTTGACCTGTAACACACATAGACTTAACCCCCCAGAAATAGTTGCTTCCCTCAGCTAGTATCATCTTCAGAAACTTTCTTTTTTTAGGTTCAGTTGTTTTCTGACAGTTCACCAGAAATAGACTTTTTCCAATTACTTTCTATTTGTGGTCGTTTTTCTAATATTGAAGTATAAAGTTTCATTTTTCACCTTCTAAAGCAGCTCCGGGACTATTACACTGTTTTAAATTGAAACATTTAGTTGATACATTTTTTATCTTTATCCCTGGTGAGCAGAATGGCTTGAGGAGCTGTTAGAATTGATACAATAGTTGCTAATATTCCACATGTTGAGAATTGGATCAACTGATTGTATCAACTAAATGTAGCAAATTGTAACTGTTCAGGTGCTCTGGATCACTGAGCTGCCAGACTGAAACACCAGAGACACGAACATTAAGATTTAAACTTAAATTTTGGAAAAACTATATGCAATAAAATATGGAAAGCAATTGAAAAAAGTATTTATTTCTGAGGAACAATCTGAAAACAACTCAACTGAAAAAAGTGTTTGGAAGGAACAACCCGTTTAAGGCAATGGCACACAGTAAGATTTGTTGTTTGTGATTAAATCTGCTACCCCGAGTTGACAAGTCTCTTGAAAATGCCATCCTTTGCTAACATTTGAATCACCACTAATTAAGTCCTGGCGATTTGGCTTAAAGGAGAAACAAACCCTTAAAGGGATACTGTCATGGGAAAAAACATTTTTTTCCAAATGAATCAGTTACTAGTGCTGCTCCAGCAGAATTCTGCACTGAAATCCATTTCTCAAAAGAGCAAACAGATTTTTTTATATTCAATTTTGAAATCTGACATGGGGCTAGACATATTGTCAATTTCCCAGCTGCCCCAAGTCATGTGACTTGTGCTCTGATAAACTTCAATCACTCTTTACTGCTGTACTGCAAATTGGTGTGATATCACCCCCCCCCCCAGCAGCCAAACAAAAGAACAATGGGAAGGTAACCAGATAGCAGCTCCCTAACACAAGATAACAGCTGCCTGGTAGATCTAAGAACAACACTCAATAGTAAAAACCCATGTCCCACTGAGACTCCTTTAGTTACATTGAGAAGGAAAAACAGCAGCCTGCCAGAAAGCATTTCTCTCCTAAAGTGCAGGCACAAGTCACATGACCAGGGGCAGCTGGGAAATTGACAAAATGTCTAGCCCCATGTCAGATTTCAAAATTGAATATAAAAAAATCTGTTTGCTCTTTTGAGAAATGGATTGCAGTGCAGAATTCTGCTGGAGTAGCACTATTAACTGATGTGTTTTGAAAAAAAACATGTTTTCCGATGACAGTATCCCTTTAATAAAAAAAAACCCTTCCCCCATACATATGTGACATAAAGGTGTAATATGTGATCGCATTCCCCTTAAGGGCAGAGACACGCTGCTATTTCGGCAGAATCGCTTCCTCTTCGGGCGACTAATCTCCCCAAACTTTCTTCCCACTGCTAGAATGTAAATCGCTGGCGGGATGGCACTCGGATCACTTCGGCTTTCCGAAGTCACCTGAGGTTTCCTCATAAGGCAAGTTCGGGCGACTTCGGAAAACGAAGTGTTTCAAGTACCATCCCACCATCAATTTACATTCTAGCCAGCAGGAAGGCAGTTCGGGGAGATTAGTCGCCCGAAGAAGAAGCAATTCGTTACTGGGCTGTTAATCTCCAGAAATGGCAGCGTGTGTCTCTGCCCTAAAGGCCCCCATACACGGGCTGATAAAAGCTGCCGACAGACAGAGTCGGCAGCTTATTGGCCCATGTGTGGGGCCATCCGTTGGGCTTCACCCATCGATATCTGGCAGGATCTCAATTGGGCAGGTTAAAAAAATCCCTTCGGATTATGGCCGCATCTGTACGTTTATGTGGTCCCACGATTCGACTGCCCGTATCTTATCCATTATTATTTAATGGTTGGGCCCTAGGGCCCACGATCAGATCAGCACGATATCGCCCACTTCAATGTGGATCGCTACGTCTAAAGGAACAGTAACAGCAAAAAATTTAAGTGTTTTAAAGTAATGAAAATATCATGTACTGTTGCCCTGCACTGGTAAAACTGATCTGTTTGCTTCAGAAACACTGCTATAGTTTATATAAACAAGCTGCTGGGGAGCAATGGTGGAAATTGAAAAACGGCTATATGGCACAGGTTAACTAATGGATAAAAGATAACTCCATTAGACAGACAGAGCTTATTTGCTGTCTGATGTGTAACCTGAGCCTTTTCTCCTTTGAATGGCTGCCCCCATTGCTACACAGCAGCTTATTTATATAAACTATAGTAGTGTTTCTTAAGCAAAAACAGCAGTTTTACCAGTGCAGGGCAACACTGCATTATATTTTCATTACTTTAAAACACTTATTTTTTGACGTTACTGTTCTAGGAAGAGTATTTAACAGCTGTTTTTGTAAAGTGAGTTTTATGGTGTCATTTGTCCTTTTACTCCCACAATGTGGGGTTTCCTTTTGTTTTCAGAAGCAAAGTCCACACCACCTGGCTAAAAGTGTGTTGTTTAGTTGCAATGCAGGCATTGCTTCTATACTGTACTGAGTAAATGCAAGTAGTTGGTTGTATTCATAAGTATTAATTAGGGATGCACCGAATCCAGGATTCGGTTCGGGATTCGGCCAGGATTCAGCCTTTTTCAGCAGGATTCGGATTCGGCCGAATCCTTCTGCCCGGCCGAACCGAATCCGAATCCTAATTTGCATATGCAAATTAGGGGCAGGGAGGGAAATTGCGTGACTTTTTGTCAGAAAACAAGGAAGTAAAAAATGTTTTCCCCTTCGGATTCGGTTCGGTATTCGGCCGAATCCTTCGTGAAGGATTTGGGGGTTCGGCCGAATCCAAAAAAGTGGATTCGGTGCATCCCTAGTATTAATACTGGAATGCTTTTATGGAGGTGTTCTTAGATCAAGAATTAGACTTGCCATAGACACGGATACAGATGTGCGAAATGAAGATTCAAACTGTTTTTGGATTGTGAGAGGAGTGTTCTAAAATTTTTCGTTCCATTGCAATCAGGTTAAAAGATTTACATCGGCTACTGCTAAGATTTCTGCATGTTTTCAATGGGTATATCAGTGGGTGACTGTCACTACTATTTGTCAGGCATGACACTTGTACGATTGCTGGCTGTCAATTAATGGCCAGAACATGGTCTGATTTGTTGTTTTTCCTACTTATTTTAATCTGCATGGTTAAGGGCAGAGATGCTGCGTTTCAGGGAGATTAGTCGCCCGGCGACAAATCTCCACTGCTTTCGGCTATTAAACTCCCCGGCGGGGAGGCAGTTCATGAAGACTAGTTGCTCCGAAGAAGAGATTCTTCGCCGGGCGACTAATCTCCCAGAATCGCAGCGTGTATCTCTGCCCTAATGGTAGATTGTTAGACTGAAGCAAACAAGCTTTCCCCATACAAAGAATAAAGTCTGCATGTCTATGGTTAGCTTAAAGGACCAGTAACATCAAAAATTTTTTACAAAAAATTCGTTACTATACAACGAAAAAATAAACAGCTTGACAAATTAAACTTGTAAATTTCAAAGCCTTTATTTAGAAAAACCTTACCGAAACTTCACTTCCTGTTCTCTTCAAAACAGGCGATACGGCGACCATCCATCCTGCAGTGCTCGATATCTTTTCCCTGGCTATTCTAGTGACAGCTGTGAAGGAAGCTGAGGCTCCGCTCTCGAGTGCTGGCTGGTGGAGCAGGGTTTGTAGTGGGGTTCCTGATGTGCTACGAGCCTGCCAGTGCCTGAGTGCACCTCACCTTCCCCGCTGCCTCTCACTCTGCTCTGCTGCTGCCGACGCTGATGTTGCGCGCTGCTGCGGGCCCTACATCTGCTCCCCAAAAAGACCGACTTCAATGTGGTGGGAGACCAAAGACCACGATCACAATGTTCATCCTGCAGAGGCCCAATAAGCGTCTGACCCTCAGCGAGATTTGCGACTTCATCAGCAACTGCTTCCCCTACTACCGGGATTAGTTCTCCGCCTTGCCGAACTCCATCCGCCACAACCTGTCCCTCAACGACTGCTTAATCTGGACGCTGGACCCGGAGTCGGCTGACATGCAGGGAGCGGATGCTGCTGATGCCTTCCCTCCCCACATCACCGGAGAGACAAAACCCTGTATCTCTGCTGTGAGCTGTGTGCGGGAACCAGAGCTCACACTACAGGCGCAAATCGTGGTCTTTAGCAGAGGAGCAGTGCGGGAAGCGGGGCATCAGCAGGATCAGCAGCTCCCCATCCTTTTTTTCCACTGCCGGCGTCTCATCCTCTTCTCCCACCACATCGCTACAGGCTAAAGACCACGATTTGCGCCTGTAGTGTGAGCTCTGGTTCCCGCACACAGCTCACAGCAGAGATACAGGGTTTTGTCTCTCCGGTGATGTGGGGAGGGAAGGCATCAGCAGCATCCGCTCCCTGCATGTCAGCCGACTCCGGGTCCAGCGTCCAGATTAAGCAGTCGTTGAGGGACAGGTTGTGGCGGATGGAGTTCGGCAAGGCAGAGAACTAATCCCGGTAGTAGTGGAAGCAGTTGCTGATGAAGTCGTAGATCTCGCTGAGGGTCAGACGCTTATTGGGCCTCTGCAGGATGATCGTGGTCTTTGGTCTCCCACCACATCGAAGTCGGTCTTTTTGGGGAGCAGATGTAGGGCCCGCAGCAGCGCAACATCAGCGTCGGCAGCAGCAGAGCAGAGTGAGAGGCAGCGGGGAAGGTGAGGTGCACTCAGGCACTGGCAGGCTCGTAGCACATCAGGAACCCCACTACAAACCCTGCTCCACCAGCCAGCACTCGAGAGCGGAGCCTCAGCTTCCTTCACAGCTGTCACTAGAATAGCCAGGGAAAAGATATCGAGCACTGCAGGATGGATGGTCGCCGTATCGCCTGTTTTGAAGAGAACAGGAAGTGAAGTTTCGGTAAGGTTTTTCTAAATAAAGGCTTTGAAATTAATTTGTCAAGCTGTTTATTTTTCGTTGTATAGTAACGAATTTTTTGTAAAAAATTTTTGATGTTACTGGTCCTTTAAAGGAGAAGGAAACCCCCTGGGCACAAAACCCCTCCCCTGTGTTGTCCCTCCTCCCCCCTGGGCAAATGCCCCTAACTTGTTACTCACCCCTCTGCGCATGTCCTGTCCACAGAGTTCAGAGTCGCCATCTTCTCCCACGCGCGTCTTCTTCCTGTTTTGACCGGCGTCTTCTGGCGCATGCACAGTAGGAACATTTACCGGTACGGCTCTACTGCGCATGTGACATTCGGCGCATGCACAGTAGAGCCGTACCTGTAAATGTTCCTACTGCGCATGCGCCAGAAGACGCCGGTCAAAGCAGGAAGAAGACGCGCGTGGGAGAAGATGGCGACTGTGAACTCAGTGGACAGGACCTGTGCAAAGGAGTGAGTAACAAGTTAGGGGCATTTGCCTAGGGGGACAGGTAGGCCAGGGGGGAGGGGGGAGTGATTTCGCGCCCAGGGGGTTTCCTTCTCCTTTAAGCAAAAGGGCTTTGGTGTAAAATAACATTTACAGCTCTGTGCAAAAGGTGTACCTAGTTAGAATTTGAATGTACATGTGCTGTTTGTCAGCTGAGAAAACATTAAATTATTTTGTCTTAACGTGTAACTTTTTCCTGCACATCTTCATTCAAAGGCGATGCAACCCTGGTAAACACATGGTTGGTTTAAATGAGAATAAGATTTTTTAAGTATAAAGAGCAAGCAAAATAATCTTGCCTCACAATTGTCCAAGGTCATTGTAGTTATCAAACATTTCCAGTTTCAAGTTGCAGGGAGACAAAATGGAAAGGCAAATAATTACAAAACCACACAAAATTAAAGGTAAAGACCAGGTGCAAATTTTCTGTGAATATCACAGTGTACATAATAGTAAACAGTGAAATGTTGCTATTTAAAAGTTATTGTTCAAGGTGCTCTGTAGGTGCTCAAACAGCTGCTATTAAAAAATACCAGCAACCAATGTATCCAATTGTAACTGTAAATATAGTAATGTCAATTTTATTTAAACAAAAAAAGTCAAAGAAAACATGGAAAGTAAGGGGGAAAAAAGTTGCTATTTGTGGTGTCCTATTTAAATAGTTTTGTGGGATTAGTTTTTTGAGGGTAGGCTAGGACAGGAACAGAAGTGGTTTTCCCTAGTATTCCCTATTTGTAGGTAAGTGTTAACACATCCAATCTTAAGACAGCCTGAATATACTTGCCGGATATAAGCGTTTTATGTAACATGGGGAACCACATTTGTTTGCTGTTGAAACCCTGTCCCCTATCCCAAGCAACCAGTTAATTGGCATACTTAATCATTATACTTGAGCTGGTTTAGTATGTGGCTTACATTATTTAAATAGCTTGTGATACGGAAACCACATACTATTCTATGTGTACTGTATATTGTGAGTTGGTCCCTAAGCTCAGTAAGTGACAGCAGCACAGAGCATGTACAGTAAATCAGCGGAAAATAAAATGGGGAGCTATTGTGGCATCTATGGAGACATATCTTTACTAAAGGGCTGTGTTTGCATTGGGCTGGTACAGAAGCATAATGTATAATATTTCTAGCCTGCTTTTTTAGCTAAGCTTTAGTTCTCCTTTAAATACACAGTAACTTCTTTGGAACTAATAATATAAAACACGTGGTATATCAGTAGGGACATGCATCCTTTGTAATTTCTCATTAAATTTGATGGTTAGGAAATCCCAGACCAGCCCAGACCTATAGATTTATTATTCTTGAAATTGGCGTTTAACAAAAAAACTTATGGAGAGATATTAATTACATTGTGCTGTATTTTACAATGGATACTCATTCAGTCTAGTGACTGCTACATCTGAGAATTGAATGAGTTTTGAGGATCCTTAGTAAATTGAGCATTCTTTCATTCTGATTGAATCTAAAACGTGTTAGGCTAATGGTGTAAGAATGTGAATCTAACCCATGTTCTGTGAGGATTGACATGATTTTTGTCCTTGACTCTTGAGTCCTTGCAGTGCTTGTCAGTGCTCACAGAACAAGATTGGTCTTTTAGTTTTTCCGCCTGCTGAAAAACTCCTAGTCTGACGTATACCATAAGCTCTGACATACCTGTGTATTCGATATTTTTTAAGTAAGCATAACCTATATTTAATTGCTAATTTCCGTTGGTTAATTTATATCCTTCTCCCTCTCTCTTGTTGGTATAGCACCCAAAGGGATATTTTCCCAGGGAAAATCTGAAAACAAGTTTTAAAAATAGTGCTCATCTTTCAAAGACTTTAGTCAAGGAGCACAGACTGGATGGGAATGATTTTTAGTGGGATGGTTTGCAAGGGTTCGGTTGCATGTTGCCTCTCCTTTGGATAAATAATGTTTAAATCAGAGCATGCAGGAATCTCAAAGTGGCCATGCCAAGTTACCAGACAAATCTGCAATACACCTGCAGATTGGCCTGGTGTTTAAACAGATTAACACCAAGGTGCTGTACATATGCCTTTGTATTGCTTCTTTCATTTGGGCTGACAAGATATATGATCAGAACAGTGGACTTGCCTAATGTTGGATTTTAAAACTGGTTGTAACTCCAAAACTCTAGAGGGCTTTGGCCTACATCCTTGTGATAAAGGCCACAAATTATGCTTTTTGTTTTTTGTTGGATATGCTCTTTTGCTCCTGCCAATCACTCTGGGGCTGTAAACTATAAATTTGTGAATGTAGGTCTAAATGTTGTGGTGACAACCAAATGACTAGAATAGGCCATGCTACCTCGTCTGTGTGGTCTACTTTTTGTAGCATTCCTACACATGACAGCTTTTGGTGTTCCTTAGTACTGCTTGTGGAATATTTGCTGTTTGGTAGGAGAAAGACAGATTCTGTGGGAAGCCAATTGCTCTCTTGAGACATACTGAACAGGATTTGTCCCACGGGATCACATTTAAAATGTCTCAAGTCCTGTAAAGACAGGGAAACAAATACATTTACACCAAGCAGCATGTTTTTGTTACTTGCAGTCATAACACCTTTTGTGTCTTAAGCTGGCCATAGATGTTGAGGTTTTTAAAAGATCTGATCCTCACCGTGAGACCATGATTTTCTCGGAACGATCGTGCGAATTGACCATCAACTAAAAAGACCAATTTGCCAGGAAAACAAAGGGGAGCTGCCTGCTTGGCCCTGCAAACATAGATAGATTGTACTGGGACCGACAAAGATTTTTTGACCTGGCCGATCATTTTCCTGACAGATGTCGGCTGAAAAAAATCGCAAGATGTACGATCGTTCATATCCCACTAACCGCACGATAATTTCGAAGGATTGGTCGGGCTTCCCTAAAATAGGTCGTTCGGCAAGTAGAATCGCCATGTCTATGGGGAGCTTTACAGCTTTGCACCGTTACAAAGTAATAATCTTCATTCTTAGCACAGTGTCTCACAAGTAATTATGTTGACTGTCCTCTGTTATTACGTTAAGGTGACCGTTTCCTTAGTTGGTGACGCTCTTTGCAGGAGGCTTGTGTGTAAGGATTTGGCACTGTATTTACTGCAAACGTGCCCTTTTGCATTTGGTTGCCTTGGCAGGGCTTTGGGTTTGTGTGGCCTTTCTTCCTACCTGATGGCACTGTAATTGTGTAATGACACTGAGGAGATAGGAAAAAGGCTTGCTTGTTGCTTACAGAGTGTTTTTATAATGTACTTCTTCCTGTTGTTAAACTTTGTCCATTTAGGTCTATGAGAAATGAGTTGCCCACAGTAAATCTGCTGAAAATGCTTTCCCTTCAGGAAGTAATGTACATCGCTGGTGGATAACCATACAAGTCTCTTTGGCCTTCTGAAGTTACAATGTGAGGAAAACTTTGGGCTACTTGAGAAAATTGAAGTGATGCATATGTTTTCACATTAGCGATTTACATTATTTCCAATGGGAAAGCATTTTCCTGAGAAAAGCACATTTACTGTGGCGACTAATCTACACTTCTGCCATTACCCTTAGAAGACTTTGCTATTGGCATAGCTAATGTGCATACATATTTTTCTGGTCCCTTAGAGGCGTTCACACACGGTATGCTTCATCTCCAGGTAGGAAATTCCTCCTGCTGGCTACAACCTGACAGGGTAAGGGCACACGGGCACATGCGGGAAGCTTAGTCGCCCAGATGACAAATCGCTTCTTCTTCGGGGCGACAAATCTCCCCGAACCGCCTTCCCCTACCTTCCTGCTGGCTATAATGAAAATAATCAAAACCCAACTTGTTGATGACTATGGTAGTTCTGTATAAAGCAGCCGCAATTTTCAGCTGAAACTTTTTTTCAAGTGAGTTTGCAGTTGAGAATCTGGTAACAATTGCCAAAATTCTGGGGTTTTTGTAACTTTATTGTGGGGACATATGCATATGCTGCGTTTTCCTGTGGGGGCAGCCACATACACTAATGTTGGATTGTGTGTCTTTATGCATATCAACTAGTCACTGGAGGAACATCCCCAACTGCTGCTCTTGAGTGTATTTTTATTATTTCTGGTGCAGATTAACTCACAAGGTCACATGAGGCTTCTAAAATAGGCCTCTTGGTCTGTAGAGCAATTCGTTTGCCCATGCCTCCTAGAATGGCTCTGGGGCTGTGGCCCTGTACACAGCTACCTTGTTTTTACACTCCAGGAATCCAGTTGATTGGATGTCCTCAGGGAGATTGTGCTGATCCCATAAGCTCATTAGAAGCTGTGGCATGGTTCAGGAAGACTTCAGTAGTGATACTGCTTATCTGCTGCTTCTCCCTCATGCACGCCTGCTAACTGGGTGATACGAGTCCTCTGTACACTTTATTTGCAACTTAAGCCAAGTATGAGTTTCAAGTAAAACTTTAATAATCTATGGACATACCTGGGTAAATGTTAGCTACTGATTTGGTCATTGCAGGTTGAGGTGGCCTCCTATTGACCTAATTATATGACCAAAACCACATCCTTCTTGGCAAATTACTGGTACTGAGCAGGTTTAAATATTCCCATTGTTCGGGAGCTCATCGGACCATTGGTGTGCTCCTTTTCATTTAGGTTTGTATAGGCCTCTGCCCTTGTCCGGTTGTTCTCTGGTTTGGCAAAATGATGAATGGATCAGCCCACTGATTTGGGGTGACCGATTTGTCAAGCAAGCAGATCTTTCCAGGTTGTTAAAACAAGTTTTCCTAGATGTATGTTTGTTTCATTGTGTTCAAAGCTACCGATTATGGATAATTTGATGAACAAATTATCGGCAGGTCTAAATGTATTAAAAAATTATCTGCTGCGTTTTTTTTTTTTTTTTTTTTTTTTTAAATGATCAGTAACTCCAAAAAAATTTTGTGTTTTAAAGTAATGAAACAGATGTACTGTTGCCTACTCTGGTAAAACAGGTGCGCTTGCTTCAGAAAGACTGCTATAGTTTATATGCACAAAGTATTGGCTAGCCATTCAGTTTGAAAAAAAGACAAAGAACTTAACAGAAAAGTACAGTCGGGTTCTATCTGTCTGTGCCGGTTATTTTTATTTATCTTGAATGTCTGTCCCATGGCTAAAAAGCAGCTGTTTATATAAATTATCGTACTGGTAAATTACAGTTTTGCCAGTGCAGGGCAACAGTCCATTATACTTTCATGTTTTGGTATTACTGTTCCTTTAAAGGGACTCTAGAAAGGTCAGAGACTCAGATTCAATGAGATTTAGTCGAGCAGCGACAAGTCTCCTCTTTTTCGGGGGGACTAATCTCCGCGCGCCAGCTAGAATGTATATGGGATGGCAATTGGTTTGTTTCGTTTTCCGAAGTTGTCCGCAGTTGCCTCATGTGAAAACTTCAGGCGACTTTGGAAAACGAAGCGTTCTGTGTGCCATCCCCCCGGCAATTTAGATTCTAGCCAGCTGGAGGCAGTTCGGGGAGATTAGTCACCCGAAGAAGAGGCGATTTAACGATGGGCGACTAAATCTCCCCAAATCTGAACGCGTGTCTCTGTCCTATGGGTAAGGGCAGATTCAGGGAGAATAGTCGCCCCAGTGACAAATTATTATTAACATGTATTTATATAGCGCCAAAATATTTCGTAGCGGGCTCTTCTCTTCTTCGGGCGACACTCTCCCCGAACTGCCTTCCCCTACCTTCCTGCCCGCTATAATAAAAAAATCACCAGCGGGATTGTCGCTGGAGTGACTAATCTCCCCGAATCTGCCGGTGTGCCCCTACCCTTAGGGTAGAGACATGCTCAGATTCAGGGAGATTTAGTTGCCAGCGAAAAATCACCTCTTTGTGTGACTAATCTCCCCGAATCTGCCCGTGTGCCCTTACCCTAAAAGTGTGCAGCTTGTCATCATGTGAAGACCCCTGAAATAAGCACTGGGCGAGTAATTTGTCTTTACTAGTGCTGTTATGTCTCTGTGCTTATTCATACTGAGGAAGCATTTGTTAAATCCACATTGGAATAAGCACAGCCTTAAAGCGAGATTATGCGCCTGTGAGGGTTATCAGTGCTGGATTAACAGGTCATATTACTGGCTGAATAGGGCTGATGTGACTGTTATTTAGAGTACAGTCAGGGCTGCTGAATGCTGGCAGCACAGAATCACAGCAAGATGCTGCTCAGGATCTTCGCACGGCAAGAGGGTATGGCTTCAAGCACTGGCAATGCCACATTTGACAAGCTCAGAAGTGCCCTTGTGTCATTTATTTTCCATAGCACAGCAATTAAGATTGTTTATTTTTGAGAGGCTGAGTACACAGTAGCTAAACCATTGGGTGAGGGGAGTTCTTTTGGGAGGAGTGAAATCCTTCAAGCTACTTTGCACAGCTCTGAGCCAGCGGAGATTCCATTAGCAGCAGCCTTGTGAACCACCCTGAAGCCTGCATGCAGCGTACTACGGTAGGGTGGGGATTAGATGTACATATATACTGTATTTAGGAGGGGCTTTACTGACTGGGGGAAGGTTGGGGTCGGCTAAAGGTTGCCCTTTTTCGAGTTAACAGCCCCATGTGCAAACAAACTAAAATCCCAGCAGATAGTGTGCTGTTTATAAACCTGCTGGATTGTGCACACCGGTTTTTGTGCTTGTAGGAAATTTCGTTTTATTTTTTCATTTCATGATACATTGTCCATGTGTTAAAACCACTGTAGGGGAATTAAAACTGGTGAGGGTTGTATACATTTGCTATAGTGCTTGAGGCTGTCTCCTACTATTTGTATATGGTAAGTTGTATTTAGGAAAATCTGGTATCTTTGGGCTAGTGTCACGCGGGTGCTGGTATTGGCCTACTGAAATATGATGGAATTAGCCTTCTCTCTTGTCTGCACCCAGAACTATTGTGTCAGCTCGGTGCAGGCATGCGTGCTGTGGCTGATTAGGGCTCAATAATGCAAACTCAGCCGTGTGTGGCTGCACCAGAGTCGACACAATGGTTCTGGGTCCAGGCAGGAAAGGTGGCTAATGCCCATGTACTAGTTGGAGCCATGTTGTCTCATCTCACTGTGTATTTGTATACTGCTGAGATGACAATAAAGTTTACTTTGACTTGACTTAGAATGTAGGTGCTGATTTTCGGTCTGCTTATCTGACTGATTTGTACCCCTTAGATATGCAAAAAGGTTCTCGTGTTTATAAAAGCTACAGGCTGCCATGTAGGGTGGGGACAGCTTTTTGCTTGTTATCACTTTCTGTTGTCTTTTTAAATGGCTACAGGCAGGGATCCCCAACCTTTTGAACCTGTGAGCAACATTCAGTAGTAAAAGGAGTTGGGGAGCAACACTAGCATGAAAAATGTTCATTTGGTAGCCCCTTATGTGGATTTTCAACCTATGTTGAGGCTCTGTTTGGCAATGCACCTGGTTTTTATACAACCAAAACTTGCCTCCAAGCCCGGAATTCAAAAATAAGCACCTGCTTTGAGGCCACTGGGAGCAACATCCAAGGAGTTGGAGAACAACATGTTGCTCACGAGTTACTGGTTGGGGATCACTGGCTAAGGGTCTGGTCACATGAGCAGATTCGGGGAGATTAGTCGCCCCAGCGACAATAGAGACCATCACAAGAGAAATCTTATTTTACCAGTGTGCATATACTTTTTTGTGTTTTTTTTCCTACAATGCTTTTGTTCTCAGAAGCTTAAATTTTATGTTGATGTTCCCTTAAATGTCGGCTCTAGAGTGTTCTGCTCTAAAAGAGATGGGACATATGATACCTAGGGAATTCAGTTTGGATCCTGGCCAGTCATTACATCAGGGGCCCGAACATCACGCCTCCAGCAGGCATTAGGCAGTGTGTAGGGTTGCTGAGACTTCACTAATGCATTCACAAAAGTTTGCTTCTATTTGTTTTGCCTGTTAATGGGCAGGTTGCACCAGTCCCTTTGGTGGTGTCACAATTTGCAATTCCAGATGCTTGGGATTGCTGACTAACCTGCACCCCTTCAGCTACTGGGTTATAGCTCTAGACCTTTGTCAGATGGGAGTTGTAATTGAAGCTGAGTGTTTGACAATGTTCCAGAAGATATGAATTTTATTTATCACACTTCAATTTAGTAAATACATGTATGGGATCTGTTATCTGGAAACCCATTATCCAGAAAGATCCAAAATACTGAAAGCCCATCTTCCATAGACTCCATTTTATCCAACTAATCCAAATTTTTTAAAATTCCCTTTTTCTCTGTAATAATAAAACAGGACCTTATACGTGATCTAAACCAAGATTTAATTAATCCTTATTGGAGGCAAAACTAGACTTAAAGTATGAAGTTACAAACGATGGAAAGATCCATTATCCGGAAAGCTCCAGGTCCCGAGCATTCTTTATAACAGGTCCCATACCCAGATTTCAGATTAGGGCCCAGTTGCAGCTTGAACCCCAATTTCTGGACTCTGAAAGCTTACAGATACAGCCTAAACCTAAGCGTGTGCGTGTGCATGTGCGTGTGTTACTGTATGGTTTTTATGCAGATAAGACACAAGTTTCTGAGCTGTCAGCCTGCGATTGGCTTGGCACAAGCATGGATGTGTGTTTTGCTTTTCTTGCCTATGGGGAGTTTATTTCTTAGAACAAGCAGAAGTTGTCATGTGAAGCCAAGAGACATGGCAAATATCTGCTGCTGGTGGCTAGTCCTTCCCTCTTCCTCATTATACCATCAGTATGTATGTGATGAAAATTGATTGGTCCTTATAAGGTGCACTGTGCTAGAATTTCCTAAGAATACTCTGCCTAAACGTGTAGCCTATTAAAATGCTGTATGCCTTGCCATGTATAACAGTCCTAAATGTCATACTCAAAAAAATAAAAAAATAAAAAAAAGCCACAGATTTACTCTGTGGCTGCAAATCAAGTGATTTATAAGTGGCTGAACTTTGAAAGCAACCCAAAAATACAGTTCAAAAAGTAACTCCCGACGCATTTAGAGATCCTATACAACAGGGAAGCAGCACTGAACTGTATGGGTTAAATAAAGCCCAGTGTAATTTCAGCTACACAGTGTTACAGATCCGTTTGTGCTCACATGCACCCTTTAGTGTTTGATGGCTTTTACACACGCTTTTTTTTAAATTAAAGGGCAAATCAGACTCCCTACGCAGGAAAACTTCTAATATTGAAGTTTACATTTTAATTTTTCACTTTCTTGTAATGTCTTTCTGTAGCAGATCTGGGAGGAGGGACTCACCGACCCTATAAATTGTTCTGGATTGATAAATTAGTTGATATAGTTACATCGTTAAATCGGACTGAAAAAAGATAGTCAAAGACAAACTTCAACCCCTCCAAATGAAACCCAGCATCCATACACACACCCCTCCATACCCTCACAAAAATAAAACATACCTATAATTATACCAACATAGAGTTTAATATCACAATAGCCTTTGATATGTCTGTCCAAGAAATCATCCAAGCCACTGTTAAAGGAGAAACAACCCCTTAAAAAAAAAACCCTATCCTACATAGACTCCCCTCCCTCCTACCCCCCCCCCAAGGCAAATGCCCCTAACTTACCCCTCCGTGCAGATTCTGTGCAGCGGAGTTTATGGCAGCCTTCTTTTCTCTACGGGAATGAGAACGGCGAAGCTTGAGACTCTGCACCCTCTCCAGCTCATTTATATTCTTCTTAAGGACTGGAGTCCAAAACTGCACTGCATACTCCAGATGAGGCCTTACCAGGGACCTATAAAGAGGCAGAATTATGTTGTCATGCCTTGAGTTAATGACCTTTATGCAAGACAGAACTTTTTGCTTTAGTGGCCACAGAATGACACTGCCCAGAATTAGACAACTTGTTATCTACAAAAACCCCTAGATCTCCAACCAGTAGCTTGTGAGCAACATGTTGCTCACCAACCCCTTGGATGTTGCTCTCAGTGGCCTCAAAGCAGATGCTTATTGCATAAAAAAACGTTGTACTGCCAAGCAGAGTCTCCTGTAGGCTGCCAGTCCACATATAGCCAATCACAACCCTTATTTGCCACCACTAGGGACTTTTTTCATGCTTGTGTTGCTCTCCAACTCTTTTTACATTGAAATGTGGCTCATGGGTAAAAAAGGTTGGGGACCCCTGCCCTAGATCCTTCTCAGTTAAGGAAACTTGCTGCCCAGTTTTCCAACTTAGTCAAATCACTCTGAAAAGTAGCAGCATCTTGTATGGAACCTATAGTTCTGCACAATTTTCAGCAAATATAGAAAAAGTACTTTCAATGCTCTACTCGATGTCATTAATAAACACATTTAAAAGCAAAGGACCAAGTACAGAGTCCTGCGGTACTCCACTGTCAACACCGGTCCAATTAGGAAATGTTCCATTTACCACCACTCTTTGTAATCAGTTTTAGCGAGTTCTCTATCCAGGTACAAATACTATGTTCCAGGCCAACATTCCTTAATTTAACCAGTGTGACACGGTATCAAATGCTTTAGCAAAGTCTAAGTAAATGACATCCACTGCCATCCCCGAATCGAGGTCCCTGCTATTATCTTTTATCTTTGCCCATGCTGAGCAGAATTCCTAAGGTTCATTAAAGGGGATGTAAAGGCAAAAAAAAAATCCCATTTTTACTTTCCTTAACGAAAAAGAAATGTCTCCGACCTTACTTTCCAGAACTCAAGCAGCTTTGTTTGTTTCCCTGTAGAACAGCTGGTGACTGGGTAGAGATTCATTTCCACAGACCCAGTGCTATCTGCATATTCTGATTATTAATCAGTCTTGCTGTATCGGCTTCTATGGCAGAAATTATTTGACTTGTTTTGATAATTTATGACCGTCCCTAAGAGACTCCTAACAGCAGCCCAGACCACACTGAGCATGTGCATAGTCTTGGTCTTGCAAAGATGGTTTAAACGTTACAAAATGATGACCCCTGCAGCCAACTCTGAAAGCATTAATCATTTTTTTTTTTAGGCTTCAGAAGCAGTCAGTTCATGTTTAGTATACAAAATACAGCATTTCTGGCATTATTCTATTTTACAATTTAGTTCCTCTTTAAAGGCTGCAGTTAGAATCGATACAATATACAATATAATATTCCCACAGATGCTGCTGAGAAATGTATACACGTATGTAGCAAATTGTAACGGTTCATAATCTGCACCTCTTACTGAGACGGGAACATCAGACTAACTTCAATTTTGGAATTACCGGTAAATAAAAACTGGAAAGCAATTCTAGTGAACAATCTGAAAACAACTAAACTGAAAAAAAGTGTTTGGAAGGTAAAAAACCCCTATAAGTAAATCTGTGGATTTATTTCTGGAGAGCTGTATTTCTCTGTGTTTAATATGCAACAGGGGCAGGTAATCCATTTCAGCAGGCACTAGAAACTTCTGCAGGGAGCCACCAGCTTTGACGACAGTGGGAGTTGTAGTTTAGTACAACCATCGGTCTATTAAGTATGTAGCAGATTATATGAAATATGTGGCTCTACTTAAATTACTTTTGGGTAGGGCCAGTTCATATCTCTTCTGACACATCTGTGTTCTGCTCTGTATCTTTTATTTACATTTTCTGCTTTTATATTCATACGCCTGACGTGAGCAGGGAAACACTTCAGCCCAGAAATTTATCTAAAAAATTTTTTTTATATATAAATGTGCAGTCTTATAGAGCATTTGTTTTTAGATGGGGTTAGTGACCCCCCCCCCCCCATTTGAAAGCTGGAAAGAGTCAGGAGGAGGCAAATCATTCAAAAACTTTAACAAATAAATAATGAAGACCAATGGAATAGGTGCTTAGAATTAGCCATTCTATAACATACTAAAAGTTCATTTAAAGGTACTGTAAACCACCCCTTTTAATACGGTTCATTAACAGTTAGATCCAATATATCTTAAAGGAGAATTCAACCCATCATAAAAAAAAACCCTACCCTGTGTAGATCCTACTCCCAGCCTACATGGCCCTAATTTTTAACTCACCCCTCCAGATTCTGGCCTCGGAGTTCACGGGTGCCAAAATTTTGTGACTTTCGGCACATACTCAGTTGTTCGGGACTGGAAATCTACTCCAACTGCGCATGCGCCGAAAATGCTGTTAAGACACGAAGATTACCGGAGAAGAAAAAGATGGCTGCCGTGAACTCTGAGGCCAGAATCTGCACGGAGGATGAATAAAAAATTAGGGGTATTTGCTTGGGGGGCAGGTAGGCTAGGAGGGAGGGGGTCTACCCAGGGTAGGGGGGAAGGTTTTTTTTATTACGGGTTGAATTCTCCTTTAATATATCTGCTCCTTTTGCTTGTTTTAGAGCTCACTCTATTAAAATCACCAGACATCATGTCTCTCTACATGCAGAATTTGTGCAAAAGGCAGTTATTTTGTTTGTACTGGAATCCGTTATTTGAGTGAGCTCTAATATATCTGCTAGGAAAGGAAGCCCCCTATGAGATATATTGGATCTAACTGTCAATGAATACCCAACTGCTGCATGAAGACAGAATGAAGAGAAACAGATGCTGAGAGAGGAATAGTGAACATAAACTTGATTATTTCAGAAACAGTACAGAATATTTCATTGATTGTATTTAAAAGTTTTGTATTTCAGTAATGCTACCCTTCACTCTTTTGACACGTTATTTCAGTATGATGAAGCTCATATTAAATTTTCATTTTTGCGATAGTTCCCCTTTACCGTAAAAGGTGACAGTTGCCAGCTTATATACTAGCTAGGGCTTGGTGTTTCTGTAACCTGCCTTTGCAGAAGCTGCTAGTGATCAGGTTCTAGGGGGAGGGCAGTGGGAGTTTCTCTAGCATGAAATTCCACTAATCTTCTCTTAAATATAGATTAGACCTTGGCAAATGTCACCAGTCCACTTGAAAAAAGTAATCTAAAATATCATTTAAAGAAGCAGCTATTTGCTCAGGTGCAGTTTTTCAGGGACACGGTTTAAGCAACAAGACGGCTACCTGTTCTGAGTATGAGGAGTTTGCAGCCGCTAGGCAGGTGGCTTGGTGCCATCCAATGACTTTTAGACACGTCGCACTGCTGCCCAGATCTGCCTTCTCTTCACACGTGAATGGGAGTAAATAAAGTGCAATGTCCATTGCTCAGCTTGTGCATGCACTGACATTATTTTGCCAAGTTGACTTTCACTGTTGTTGGAGGAGGGGAGGTAGGCAACCTTTAGTCTAATCAGTTACTGCAGAACTACAACTCCCTCTATCGCCTTGATTGGTCAGTAAGAGAATGCGTTGTAATGTAGAACGGTCCAGCAGTGTTTGCCTAATAATGACTGAGACTAATGAACAATCGACCAGTGATCCAACCTTGGTGCTTTTTTATAGGCTAGTAGATTTAATAGAATAGATGAGACAATGCCCTGCCATGTGGAATTTTCTGTGCACCGCTGGACAGGAACCAGTTCCACTATTAAACTGCTGAGATTCATGGTATTTGCTGTTGTCCTGTGCCTGGGTGGCTAACCAGCAGGCATCCCTTCGGCTAATGGGTCACAGCTCTTGACCTTTGTCTGATATATGGCTCGGTGGCCATAGACGTAACAATTGCGATCTTTCAGAGAAAGATTGTTTGTTTCAATACACACTTGTAGAGCTGAATGATCAGATATACAGGTACAAACAATAGAATTCTACCTGGATCTGACGATTCAGCACTAACAATGGCCTATGTTTGGGGGCCTTCAAAGGCGCCTAATCAAAATTTTCCGTCCAGCCCGATCGACATTCAAGTCTTCTGCCGGTATCGGTCGGCTCTTTTCCCACCATACACTCAGCGAATATTTTGCGAAAATTTGTTTCGTACGATATTATCTGTACGTCTATGGCCTAGCTGGAGGTTTTACCTATCCGTTCCAGAAGATATGAATTCTATTTATAACAATGGCATTTAGAATGTACTTTTTCCAAAATCTAAGTTTAAAGTTTACTGTTCTTGTCTCGCAGACTCTAAACTGTTACAGTTTTTCAACATTTAGCAGTTTCCGTATTAGCAACTATTGTATCAATTCTAACAGCTGCCTGTAATGAAACTTAGGGATTTTGCTCAGCAGGGACAAAAATAAGAAATGTATAAACTGACTCTTTCCAGCTTTCAAATGGTGGTCACTGACCCCATCTAAAAAAACAAATGCTCTGTGAGGATACAAATTTATTGTTAATTTTCTATTTCTCCTCATTCTATTCAGGCCCTCTCATATTCATATTCCAGTCTCTTATTCAAATCAATGCATGGTTGCTAGGGTAATGTGGACCCCAGCAACCAAACTGCAGAAAACGCCAACTGGAGAGCTGCTGAATAAAAAGCTAAATTTAAAAAAAAAAAAACCACAAATGCCAACCAATGGCAACTCGTCTCAGAATATCACTCGCTCTACATTGTACTTAAAGTTAATTGGAAGGTGAGCTTCCCCTTTAATTATAGTTTTGTATTGTATTATAATGTTGTAATTCATTGGGCTTGTAGGCCCCCCAGGACACAGATCAAAAGTACTGTCACAAGCCAGCACATGTCCCCTTTAGCTGGTACCTTCTGTCTAGCGTTTTCTTTTCCTGTCACATTTTTATGATTGTTTTCCTAATACAATAAGAGAGTTTGTTTAATGTAATACAGTCATGTATCTATGTTGCCTATTCATTGTTACAGTGGGTGCCTGCTAGGTGTTATGGGAGCTGCTTCCTGATTTGATACTGTATTTCCTCCCCCCAAAAAAGCACTTTTTTTAACTCTCATGAATTGGCACTTTAGGGTCAGGGCACACGCTGAGATTCTGGGAGATTAGACGCCCGGCGACAAATCTCACTGAACTGCCTGGCACTCGGAGCGCTTTGTTTTCTGAAGTTAGGAGGAAACTTTGGGTGACTTCGGAAAATGAATCGCAGAGTGCCATCCCGTCGGCGATTTTCATTCTAACTGGCAGTTCGATGAGACGTCACCCGAAAAAGAGATTTTTCGCTGGGCGACTAATCTCCACGAACCTGACGCAAAGGGTAGGGTCACAGTGGGAGGTTTGAGGAGATTTAGTTGCCCTGTGACTCATCGCCTCTTCTTTGGGGATGACTAATCTCCCAAACTGCTTCCTCCTGCTAGAATGAAAAATCGCCTGCGGCATGGCACTCGCAGAGCTTCATTTTCCAAAGTTGCTTCACGAGGAAACTTCGGGCGACTTTGGAAAACAAAGCACTCAGAGTGCCATCCTGCCGGCGATTTAGATTCCAACAGGGGAAGCAGTTAAGGGAGATTAAAATCTCCCAGTGTGACCTTACCCTTAGGGGTAAATGGCGACTAATCTCCCTGAACTGCCTCCCGCCGGCTAGAATGTAAATCGCCAGCTGGATGACGACTAAGCTCCCCGAATCGGACCCTTGACAGTTCAGGCTTCTGACACACCCCTGTTACTACTTCCAGGTGCTGACCAGTCTCCAGGACACTTAATGCTAATGCATGTTTCGGCACTGGATAACTAATTACCCACAGACAAGTGATATTGTCAAGCCGTGGCAACCACTATTCCTGCTGGATAAAATTAACACTTTTTCTTTTCTCCGCTGTTATTTCAGGGCAACCAGTCCAGTTTAAAAACCCGAAATTATATGATTATACCAAGGGGTTTAGTTCTTCTGTGCAGTTAAAATGGTACTTTAAGCAATAAAACGGGTTCTATTGATATTAACGCTATAAGGTCAATAGAGACTGTCTGGCAGTTTGTATCCAGAGCTTTATCCACATATCCATCTAAACCATTCTGTCTGCTTTTCTCCCTCTGGGGAGGTTACAGGCCATTTTATTTATATTCGTATATTTAGCACCTGTCTGCCCACCTGTACTGTGTGTTCATGAGCCTTAAAGAGGTGGTTCACCTTCAAATTAACTTTTAGTATGTTATAGAATGGCAAATGTTAAACAACTTTTCAATTGGTCTTCATTATTTTTTTTGTATAGTTTTTGAATTATTTGCCTTCTTTATCTATCTAACGCTTTGTAGCTTTCCACTAACCCCATCTAAAAACAAATGTTCTGGAAGGCTACAAATATATTGTTGTTGCTAGTTTTTATTACTCATCTTTCTATTCAGATATCTCTTATTCATATTCCAGTCTTCATATTCCAAATCAATGCATGGATGCTAGGGTAATTTAGCCCCTAGCAACTATATTGCAAAAATATCAACATTCAGAGTTACTGAATAATAAGCTAAATAACTCTAAAACCACAATAAATAAAAAAATGAAAGCCAATTGCAAATGGTCTCAGAATATCACTCTCTACATAACACTAAATGTTAACTGAAAGGTTAACAACCCCCTTTAAGGGCTTTGCAACATGGCACAGCTTGACTGCTGCAGTCTTATAAAGAAGGGCCCAGTTCTGTCCACCAGGCCTGTTCTTGGTCAGTGGGTCTTTATGCCTCTATACCATGCACTTGTATCTGTATTCCTCCTTATGTACCGTATATACTCAAGTATAAGCCAAGTTTTTCAGCCCCCAAAATATGCTGAAAAACTCTACCTCGGCTTATACTCGGGTCAAGCGCAAAAACGGTCGCCGACGCCCAAGAATATTCGCCGGCGCCTTAGAATAGTAGCCAGCGCCTTAGAATAGTAGCCGGCGCCTAAGAATATTCGCCGGCACCTTAGAATAGTAGCCGGCGCCTAAGAATATTCGCCAGCGCCTTAGAATAGTAGCCGGCGCCTAAGAATAGTCATCCAAAAACGAGATTGAAACTTACCAGAAGCTGCTGCATTTCTCACCCTCGGCTTATACTCGAGTCAATAAGCTTTCCCAGTTTTTGGAGGTAAAATTAGGTACCTCGGCTTATACTCGGGACGGCTTATACTCGAGTATATACGGTATCCACCTTTTGTATTGGAGAACCAGCTTAGTTCTATTGGGTTTTCTATGATTAATTTGCAAGACCTCTAATTAAAATGTGCAGTGAGTTCCCAGTTCCGTGGGTCTATATATAACTTTTGTAGAAGTGCTGTGATAGATGGTGGAACTACTACCCCCCATGGCAGTAGCCTTACGGCAATGCCAGACGTGGCGTTTTTAGGTTGTGTTTTTTAAAAAAAGCTCCTTTAGGTGTAAATATGCATAAATTGCACTACCACTGAAACTAATGGAAAACGCACTATGGCAATTCTCACAGGGCGCTTGCAAGCCAAAATCCACCACGGGACACCAGTATTGACGATTTTCAGAAGAAACGCCAATACGTCAAGAAACTGCCAAATCAATAGACTCTATGGGATCTGCACGTTTGAAACCACACTTTACGTAAATACGCAGCATATTTTAAATATGGCGTCCAAATACTCGTGAGATAAATAGCGCATATAAGTTTTTACAGCGTGTTAGGCCGGTGATGTAATTACATTGCTTATTGGCAATCATTCCTGCTCCATTTTTCATTTAAATAGCTTTTCTTTTTCTAGCCGGCGGAATTATGGGTAACGAGAACAATGAGATGCACTGTTTTCCCAACAGTGCATGTTGGGAAAAGAAACCTACGTGCTGAAAAACGCATGTTGATGGTCGTGTGTGGTTTCGTTGGCGTATTTACATCCGACCAAGCTTTTGGTTGTATTGTTTGGCCAAACAATCGCATTACATGTTGTCGCCCGCCTAAGGTGGGCCTTTCGAGGAAACATTCGCTCCTTACAGTGTATGGCCACCATAACGGTCTCCCCACACTTCAGATAACAAGCTCTTTATAAATTCCAGTCTCTCAGGTTTACAAATAAGGAGGAGTTCATCATGCAGGGTAGTTTTATTGCCTTTTTCTCCTGCCAATAGTTTCTAAAAAACAAAAAAAACAGGTGCAAAGTGCTTTCAGTTTACAGTTTGGCTCTGTATGTTGCAACAAATGAACTATAAAATTAAAAAACATGTCCAGTGCAAGCCCATAGGTCATGCTGGCTATAGGTATATACTTCCTATTTAAAGCAATTAGTTGCTGTAGCTGTGAGCTTGAGTGTCCTACTTTAAAGTGACAGTCACTTGTGTTACAATCAAGGTAATTGGCATTGGTATGCAGAATGTTAGTGCAGATACATGGATCAAATTCTGAGAAGTGAAAAAAAAAATCATTGGCTGCCTGCACATGCTGTCCAGATCATTATTGGCATGTGACTGCCTGAGAACACATTGTACCAGTCGAAATGCTTGTGCATTTTGGCAAAGAGGTTCACGGATAACAGAATAAATGGCTGCTGCTCCCTATTGTCTGCAGAAAGGTAGCAAATTTCACACTAAGGCAAGTGTAAACGTTTTTGCCACACTGGTGATTCAGTTGCAGCTGCGAAAGTGCGAAGTAACAGATACATCTCTGTCCAGGCTGACCTTGAGTTGAGTCAATCATGAAGTTTAGTGTGACCGTCACTACCTATTCATTGAGCCCATAGTTCAGGCCTTCTGACTGGCATATTGATCTAATGTATAAATGCATCGTTTTCCTTATGCTGACACTTTATTTTGTTTGTTAGCCCACTTGCCTTTATGGCAATGTTTAGGATGAATTTTAATTGAAACTTTTCTTTTCATAGAACCTCCTGTTCCTGCCAAGGTGGTGAAAGCTGGAAACCCGAAGCCAAGGAGAGGAAGCAAGGTATTTACACTATTCACTTATCCAGTGTATCTTTATTGTCTTTCAGTTGCGTTGTGTTATTATATGGATGAGAGGGGGACAAAAACTTTCTTGCTCTATCTTTGTTAGAGAGCAGCACTGTGCAATTTATTGATAAAATGATGTCATACAGTTAAGTATATGGAGCCTTCAAGTAGGCCGGAAGTGCCATAAAATTTTTTTGGAGGTCCACATTCGGCCGGTGGGTCACCACTTGGACAGCCCTGTTCTAGAACATTGCCTAGTAACTCATAACAGAGCTTTTGATCTGCATTATTTAATGCAAATCCTTGATATTCTGCAGGTTGGAGATTTTGGTGACGCCACAAACTGGCCTACACCAGGGGAAATTGCCCACAAGGTTGTGCAGGTAAGTAAGAAAAAAAACACAATCTGTCTTTTCTGGTTAAACTCCATGTCTTTATTTAGGAGTAAAAGCATAGAGACTCGTGTCCAGTTTTGTTCAAAAGAAAACAAGCAAAAAAAAAAAGTAGTTATTTATTGGAAATTGTAAAAAATTGACATGCAGCTTTTTTCAAAAGACAGGTTTGCATTTCTGGTAGGGAGTCTCTTGTGTGCTCTAAGCACGCCAATTTTTTTAAAATATATTTATAATAGGATTTTTTTTGTTTTTTTTTTTGCATGTCTGTAAGCAGGGGATTGTGCTTTTAAGGGGATGTGTAGTATGTATGTAGAGCAGTGGGTCACGTTTTCCAGTGCCAGCCGTATGGCCACAGCTTTGGTGTCCGCGTGGCAGGTTCTTGTGTCTAATGCACAATGTAGCGACATAGTGCTATAATGTTGATCCTTGCCATTTTAGAAATAGTCCTAGCCCAGGACAAAAACTAGCCAGCAGTTTCCTCTGTCAAGTCAAAAGGAGTGGTTTCAGAATCAGGTGATTAAGAGCACCCATAATACAACAGATCCTCTAAAAGTATTGAACGAATATAGTCTCATCTTTTGCTGGCACCTTTATTATCTAGTGAGAGGCTCCATGTGACACCAGGAATAGCACAGGCAGCTCCCCCAGAGCCTAATTTCCATTTAGGGATCCCCTTTTTCTGCCTCCTCCCATCCGCTCACTCTCTCTGGCAGTCTCTATTCTGGGACTGAAGCCTCCTTTGCTGCATGCGGTGCTTTAAGAGTGAAGGCCTCCCCAGGGTTTATTTTTAGGATATTGGCCACTGTAATTTGGCTGGTTGTATGGGGCTGGTTCAGATTTCATTAGTTCTTTGAGGACACAGGTAAGGGAACGTCTGGCTATTTACTTAGTGAATATTATCTTTAGGCATCATAATATTTAATTGGCTTCCCCTTTATTGTGCTGCAGATCGTGACGGTTATACTTCTGACATGCTGATCCTTAGACTGTAGACGCCTACTCTTCCTAATGCTATCATATACACTAAAGCACCAACATATTCTGCAGCACTGTACAATACGGTTATATTTGTAGTGGCAAAAAGCAGCGTTATGGTCGTTCATCGCGTTTATTATAATTTGACTTCAGCACCCAGTAAAGGCTCTTCATTAAACTGTAACTGACAGCCGGGTACCCTTTCCACCAGATTAGGCAGCTAATAAGCAAATGTTGGTTGATACATTTGGCAGCAACATTTTGATACACCTTGACATTAGACATCAAACATTAGGCTTACTGATTTCCACACTGAAGTTTTTCCCCTTGTTTTTTACTACTAGCCGTCTGCCAAACTCCAGCCAAGCCGCAAATCCTTTGGCAAGAAGGACATGAAAGAAGAGAGTGGCGATGGGAAGGAAAACCAGAGAGTGAAATCGGATGAGTCCAGCGAAGAGAAGAATGGCGATGATGATTGCCAGAGATCAGCTCACAAAAAGAAAGGTATAATTATGGAACAAGTGTCATATTTTCACTGTAGGTCAAGTGAGATTTCCTTTAAAAATGCACACTAATTTCATGGGATACAGTCATTTTCCTTTTTCATGTGAATGGCTAATGTTACTGAAAAAAAAACCAGCCAGAAGTTTTTAAGATCTAAAGCATGTCTCCCTTCCGTGCTACCTTTAATTGTGCAGAAGTCTGGTATGGATTCTTTCCTCTCTGCAGCCATAATGCCAGATTTGGAAAACTGTTGTAAATGGTGTCCATCTTATCGAGTTTCTTCCCCCTCTTAATTTTATAACCTATGGCTTGCCTGTTTTATTTCTTAATTTGAGACTTCAGTAAGACAGTACTTTCAATCTCTAACCACTAGATGGTGTTTTTCAAATATCCATAAAGAATTCCTTTGGAAAGGCAAGCTGATAAAGGGCCAGTAATCCACAAAAATGAAAGCGTTTGTGTTTATTCTTACTATGCTTGTATGGTGAGACTTTAATATAGTTACACAAAAATCTGTCTTTTATCATATTTTCTTTGTAGGTGCTGGGCAAGTTGACATTACAATTAAATGTAAATTGTCTTCCTGCTTTTTTGATGTTAATGGGCAAAATGTTAATGGAAACTGTTAACCATATCTTTGAAATGCATTGACAGAATGTTGTGTGTGCTATACCCTTATGCAGGAGTTGAAATATTCATAAAAGGAATATTATGTGCATAATACGTAATACATACCTTTACATTTTACGTACTAACTAAAAATTAATTACGGTACTTTTTCATATTAATATTACATTTTGTGATTAACGTCTGTATAGTAAACGTTAAATGTGTACATAGCCATTTTTTTTTTTATCTTTCTGGGAATTTATAGAAATATAGAGGGAAGTCTAGTGGAGTGTTGTGATGATGTCTTGGAATTCTGGATTGAAATGAATCCGATTTAATTTTTAACATTGAAGCGTTTCCCGCAGGAAACAAACACAAGTGGGTACCCCTGCAAATCGAGCTGAAGCCTGATGGACCAAGAGAGAAAAACGCATCCAGGAATAACCGGCAGAATGATCAGCAACGACACCCGCTGAACCGCAGTGACCCCAAAAGTATGTTTGCCTAGCTCAGTTTTCTAATAAAGGCAAAGTTTGCAGCAGGTCTGAATAGCCATTACCGTTGCTTTCAGATGACCAGCAAATGTCTACTACCAATTGGCTGCTATGGGTTACTTGAACTGCAGACAACTTTATACTTGTTCATGTGACATTAAGAATTTTTTACATATGTACTTATTGATTCAAGAATAAAATGATAAATGGTAGAATTAATTACTAGCAATAAAAACGATATCATAAAAATCAAGACAGTCTGCAAAAGTGGGCTTTGTACAAATTGGAATATCTACAACGGCATGGATTTATGCTTTTTTTTTTTTTGTGCAGGTTGTAAATCTAGTCCTGCTAGAATTCAATTGTCAACCATAGATAATTTATCAAATAAAATTATGCCAATCTATATGCATGTAATACTTATTACCCATTCATAGCTTGCCAATTTTTTTGCTATCTCCTTACCGTAATGAATGACATTCAGACATCTTTTTGGTTGTTGTGTAATGTATTTCTATCTCTTTCGTAATACAGCAATGTATCCTGATAAGACTGAGTGGCAGGACTTCGACGATACTTCCAGCGTGAAAAGTGAGGGAGCTATCCGAGGTGGCTTTAGGGGCAGAGGTCGTGGCCGAGGGAGAGGAAGGGGACGTGGTCGAGGAGGCAGCCGTTGTAAGTGAACGCTTTTTATATATTGACAAACTGACAAAAAGTGATACTTTTATGTTATCATAGATATTATTCTATTTATGGGACATAAATGTCTGTAGAAGATAAAATCACAAGTTGTTAACCTTAATAAAATGTAGGTGCAGAATAGTCCTTATATATTTTTTTTCTCATATTTTACAGCACACTTTGACTATCCATACGGGTACAGGAAATTTGATGGTACTGATGGAACACGTGGGCCAAAGTTTCTCAGTAATATCACTTATTACTACGACAACATGAGTAGTTCCGAGCTGTACAGTGTGGACCAGGAGCTTCTTAAAGACTACATCAAACGACAGATGTACGTTGCCTCCATTTATTAGGCGGGCATGGTAAAGGTGGATTGGCACAAGAGATTCTGTGGTCACATTGAGGCTTGTCATAAACATAGACAGACATAATATCAACGGCTATTGTTATACTAAACTCTATAGTTAGTATAGGTATACATAATTTATGTGAAAGTATGGAGGGGTGTGTGTATGGATGCTGGGTTTTTATTTGGAGGGGTTGAACTTGATGGACTTCGTCTTTTTACAACTCTATTTAACTATGTAACTAGGTGCTAAATTAAACAAGTGCAGTTGCCAATAGCGGCCAATCTGCAATTGGTCTGGTGCAAGTTAGAATGAATGAAAAGTTATGGTTGTTTCCTATGGGTGAAATGCACTGGTGCAATTTAACAAAAATGGTCCAATTTAATTTTTTAAATCACGCCATTCTTCTAAACAAAGCTTTTTTGTCTTTCCTGCAGAGAATACTACTTTAGCGTGGACAACCTGCAGAGGGACTTCTTCCTGCGCCGCAAGATGGATTCTGAAGGTTTCTTGCCTATTGCTTTGATTGCAGGTTTCCACAGAGTACAGGCTCTTACTACAGACATTGAACTAATAATCAAGGTACAGTGAACTATGCGGAACTTTGTTAAAAAAAAAAAAAAAAAAACCAGAACAAAATATAGAGCAGCTGTGGCTCGTTAATGAACACATATATGTTTATAGAGAAGGCTTCTTGGGCAGACTCTGTCATGTATGTACTCAGTCTGAATGTGACTGTGTGTGTGTGTAAATAATGGCCTTTGTGTTCTACAGGCACTAAAGGACAGCAAAGTGGTAGAGATTATTGATGAGAAGATTCGAAGGAAAGAACAGCCAGATATGTGGCCGCTTCCAGGTCCCTCCCTTTCAGATGCTTCCCAGACTGACTTCTCTCAACTCATAAATTGTCCTGAGTTCATCCCCAGGCAAGGATTCCAGAACGAAACAGGTGAGTGACCTACAGTTTTTAAAGGGATGTTCCACCCAAAAACATTTAGAAAGAAAAAAATCTAATTCTAAGAAACTTTCCAGTACACATACATTTAAATACAAAGTTACAATGGTTTTAAGGTTGTTTTTAAATGTAAGCAAAAGCAATATTTATTTGCATATTTCGGAAGGGTTGTACTTGAGTGTGAAGAAATTGTTTAGTAGTTGAAGCAGCTACTGTAGTCCTTATTTGATCACTGTATGGTTTTTAGCAGTGCTGAATGGAATGTTATGAGCCTTTTCTTCCCTTTTTGAATAAAGAATCTGCTCCTGGCTCTCCTCGAACATCCAGCCCATCACGAACAACAAAATCGGAAGAGGTCAGTAACTTGAAGACCATGCCAAAGGGTCTTTCAGCCAGTTTGCCCGACCTGGACTCTGAAACTTGGATAGAAGTTAAGAAAAGGCCGCGGCCTTCCCCCGCAAGAACCAAGGTAATGCCATGTCAAGATTTAGGACTCGCTAACCTATAATTTCAAGAGTAGCCTGAGAATATGGTATAGGTGCAAACTATGCATTGCTATAAAATCCAATAAAAGGACAGTGGTTTCTAGATATGTTTTATATTTCATTTATTTTCTTTCAAACAGAAAAGTAACAGGGAAGCCTATAAAGCTACAATTTTTACGCCTTTTCAACATTAAGCACAATGAATAGGGCTTTTGCTGAACATACTTTTTACCTATTTTTTAATTAACAAATCTCTATGGTTTGTTATTTCTGGAACCAAACAAGATAGATGTGGAAGGCCACACAGAGCATTAGCTCTGTGTCTCTCTGCCTGCATATTTTTTTGCAGGTCTCCCCCCACTGATCTGCACTGAAAAGTACAGCTCCTGATTTGGTGCAGGTAAGAGAAGCAAAGAGTGACTCAAATGTCTGAACTGTAGGGGAAGCTGTACTTTTCAGTGCAGATCACTGAAATAACATACAAAAAGTATTGCAGAGTGTGGTTAGCAAATAAGCTTTTTTCACAATGGCAGCAAACCATTTTTTTTTTATTTATTTATTTTTTTAACACAGGATGCGTTAAAATACAAAAGATACAAAATTGTGTGTGTATATGTGTGTGTACACTATGCAAATTGCATTTTGTGTATGCATGTGCAAGTATATGAGAGTCCTGTGAATGTGTTCAAGCCCCAGATTTCCCCAAAATGTATGTATTAGTGTAAAAAAAAGTGTGTGTGACTCTGACCTGAGATATGCAGTTGAAATCCTGTTGGAGTAGACCCAGGAAGAGGAGGAGGCCGATGTCTCTGTAGTATCCCGTTGAGAGGTGGCAATTGGGGGTTCAAGAAACTGTAGCAAGAGACCTAGTTAGCTTTGTGATTGCGCCTCATGTGCCACTTATTTCCCCCCTCTGCTCTTTGCCTGGAGGAACGAGCGTGGAACAAAAGTGTAACTTTTAAACCTGCTCCTTCACTCCCCAATCTGGAAGTGCTGCAGATTGTTGAATCTACAGTTTGTGGCACTTTAGTCCCTTTATCCACAGTCTGATATTTCCTCGATCTTTGGCACTTAAGGGTTCAGACCAGAATACATTCCATACAAGTTTTTACCACCACCGCCCACAATGCCATAGTTTAAATAACCTTGCACCTTGTGCATACCAATTTCACATGTTTGTATGTATATAAAACCCTTCTTGCTTGACTGTACAAATGCTTCCTTTTAATTAACACAGAAACCAGATGAAGTGAAGTCGCCACAGGTGGTTATACCATCTCCATCTCTGGTGACTCCACAAAAGCCACCCAAAGATCAAGATGAACCAGAGGAATTGGACTTTATGTTTGATGAGGAAATGGAGCAAATTGATGGCCGGAAGAATACTTTCACTGACTGGTCAGATGAGGACTCGGACTTTGAGATTGATGATCGAGATGTGAACAAGATTCTTATTGTGACTCAAACACCACCTTCACTACGCAAACACCCTGGAGGGGACCGCACTGGCAACCACACTTCTCGTGCAAAGATGAGCTCAGAGTGGGCCAAAGTTATCAACGATGGCCTGTTCTATTACGAGCAGGACCTGTGGACTGAACAGTTTGAGCCAGAATACTCTCAGATTAAGGTGAGTTATACAGAAGCTGCAATTTTTTTTTGTATCTGAATTGCACTCTTATTCCTTCTTAAGCTGGCCATACTCATACCAATAATCTTTGATTTGTTTTTTGCCGTGTGTATGTTGGCGCTGCAAACTGGCCCATATCTGAATGCTAATTATTGTGCAGTGGGGCCTGTTTGAAAGTCTTTTACTATTACGTGGTTTAGATTAGTCAGTGAAGAAGTAATTCTGCTTTTTTGATGGTCCGCTTACAAATCTTACAGCTTTCTTGTCTGTGTGATAAAAAGTCATTCCCATTTTTAGGATTTGGATTCAGCTGAATCCTGCTGAAACAGGCCAAATCCTCACCCAATGCCAAACTGGATCCTGGATTCAATGCGTGCCTATTTCTATTGGGCATTGTACTTGAACCTTTCAAATCCCAGTGTCCTGTTGCTGTTAGTGCACTGTAAGTGATGCAGAAAGAGAGTTCATCATACATCTCTGCTTAAGAGTAGTTAATAAACACGCCAGTGGAACCACTTTATTGGATTTATGTGATACTTTGATTGTATTCAAGGCTGTAGGTTGCCCATGGCAGCGAAAGGGATTTCTAGTGTGTTATAGAAACCTGCTGCACTTACAAATGCCTCTATAGCAAATGGCATGTAACTGGAAGTGGAGAGGAGGCAAAAAGCAGTGAATTGCAGTTCTGCCGTTTGTGTGTTTCCTTTTTTCGCTCATTGTAGCCTGGGTACTGAAGAACTATTGTAATGTCAGATGTCAGTCAGCTGCTCTCAAATGTGCTAAGCCCTTACAATTTTTGTCACCCAGCCTTTTCTGGGTTTTACCATCCCATTTTGGTAACCCAGCACTCAGAGTATTCTGTATGGTGTTTTGTGAGAGAGCAGTGGTTGGGCATGAGGTGTGTTCTCTGGTTACAATGAATGGCTTACCTGGTATCACGATGCTCTACAAATCAGGAGAAATCCCTATTTAGCAACATGTGCATATGCAAATTAGGGGTGGAGCAGGGAAAACTTTTTTTACTTCATTGTTTTGTGACAAAAAGTTACACTATTTCCCTCCCCGCCCCTAATTTGCATATGCAAATTAAGATTCGGTTCAGCCAGGCAGAAGGATTCTTACACAGGAAGATAAGTGCGTCAGATGCCAGTCATGGTTCTATTGAATGAATACCCTCACTTTACAATAGTAAACACTGTCGTAATCCTTTATAAAATAACATATGACCTTTGTAGTATAGTGTTCTAAACACGTCTCTCATAAGGCAGTGTTCTATGACCTGTTATATCTGACATATCGCATATGTTGGACCTGATTTCTAGCCTTAAGGCCAGACAATTTGATCAATCCCATTTAGTCTGGCCAAATGAGCAGATTTGGCTGTGTCTGAGTTTTGCTTAAAGGAGAACTAAAGCCTAACTAAAGAAGTAGCTAGAAATGTTACATTATGTTTTGGGCTTCTGTACCAGCCCAAAGCAACCACAGCGCTTTAGCAGTAAAGATCTGTGTTTTCAAAGATGCCCCAGTAGCTCCCCATCTTCTTTTCTGCTGATTCACTGCACATGCTCTGTGCTGCTGTGACTTACTGAGCTTAGGGGCCCACTCACAATATACAGTACACATAGAATAGAAATGTCACATTATAAGGCTGATTAGTAATTAATACAGATAATTACTACGTCAGCACAGAAACCAGTGCAATTAGCATCAGAATTTAATAATCAGCCCTGTAGCATCAGCTTACATTACAGACAAACCTCATTTTCTGCTGGATAATTAGTGGTGACCCCTAAGCTTAGCTTCTCAACAGCTGCTCAGAGCCCACTGAGCATGTGAGTGTCACAGACACTTTCCAAGATGGTGACCCCCTGTGACAAGTTTGAAGTCCTGGATCATTGCTGCTATTGACAAGCTGAAACTTTCGTTTGGTGCAATAAGTTCTCTATATAAAATATGGCATTTTTAGCCACTTTCAAGTTTACTTGAGTTGATGAAAGGTGCACATTTTTGCCCATTTAGTAACCAATTAGGCTTGTGCCACACTGGGGCTGAAATAAACCTGTTGAAATATGCAGGCAGATTGCAGCACCTGCTTGGGCAGTATGCCCTTCGTTTTCACATCAGCAAGGTTGTCGGCTCTGCTGCAAACATACACTGATGATTTTGCCATGAAAATCAGCAGTGTCTGTTCGCCCTGGAGCTGCCACAACATTTTGGAAAAGAAAAAAAAAAATAGGCTACTGTTGGCGTAGGGTCTGAAATCGTGCTGCACATTTCAGCACGATTGTGTGGCACAAGCCTTAGGTGTGTTTACTTTTGTGATTGACCAGTGAGTGTTGCTTGCTGATTGATTGTTATGGGTGACTAGCTCTTGTGCGAATTTTCAATTTATATTACATTTTTTTTTTCTACACAGCAGCTTGTTTATATAAACTATAGTAGTACTTATCTGTTATCTATGTTTATATGAACTATAGTAGTACTTATCTGTTATCTACTGTGTATCTTGTGCTTGAATGGCTGCCCCCATGGCTACACAGCAGCTTGTTTATATAAACTATAGTAGTACGTATCTGTTATCTATGTTTATATAAACTATAGTAGTACTTATCTGTTATCCACTGTGTATCCTGTGCTCGAATTGCTGCTCCCATGGCTACACAGCAGCTTTTTTATATAAACTATAGTTGTTTTTCTGAACCAAACCAATCAGTATTACCAGTGCAGGGCAACATTACAATTATTTATACATTACTGTAGGACACTTTTATATTTTGGTGTTACTGTTCCTCTAAGTTTTGATTTTATGCACGTGTTTGTATTTACATTGCTGGCCTGTCTGTGGAAGCAAAAACCATTGATAACAAGATGATAAACAGATGATAGGTTTAATCTGAACTCTGCAGCTTTGGGTTTCGCTGATTAATACAGTACAGGAATAGGATCCCTTATCCGGAAACTTAATATCCAGAAAGCTCCAAATTACGTAATGGCTGTCTCCCATAGACTCCATTTTATCCAAATAATCCACATTTTTAAAAATTATTTACTTTTTCTCTGTAATAATAAAACAGTAGCTTGTACTTGATCACAGCTAAGATATAATTAATCCTTATTGGAAGCAAAATCAGCCTATTGGGTATATTTAATGTTTGAATGAATTTCTAGTAGACTTAAGGCATGAAGATCCAAATTACAGAAAGATCCGTTATCCGGAAAACCCCAGGTCTTGAGCATTCTGGATAACAGGTCCCATACCTGTACCAGTTTCCGACCATGTAATCATTTGTTCTCACAGTATGTGATGCTGCCTAATGGAGCCAAGGCTTTTTACAAACAGAACTTTCATAAGTATTTGGAATACCCTTTATAAAGTTAACTGTATAGATTCTAATTTTGAATGAGTTTAATTTCTCCTTTCTTTATTCTCATCAGCAAGAGGTGGAGAACTTTAAAAAAGTGAACATGATTAGTCGGGAGCAGTTTGTCACCTTAACCCCTGAGCCGCCTGTGGATCTAGAACAGGAGGTTCCGCCCGGACCACCACGGTTTCAGCAAGGTAAGAAGATTCTATCTGTAGGCTATAGTCCATTTGTGAATTAAAAGGATCCCTATTGCGACACTCTATTGCGGTCTTTTTCAAGTGGGTGGGAACTGCCCGTGCTATAAAACTCAAAATTTTTCCGGACTACCATAAACTTATGGACCCATATGGAGAAGTTATCTTTATCAACAGCTGCTAATGTGGCAGCATTTATATAAAGGGCAGCCATAGAACCTCAGTTCTAACAGTGTATCTTGCCCATATACTTGCCTATTTGTGAAGTACATGCATTTTGCTAATCATTGTAATCCTCTTTGCTAATCGTATAGCTTAAAAGGATTCTGTCATGATTTTTATGATGTCGTTTTTATTTCTAAATTACACTGCAAATAATTCCCTCTACAATATAAAAGTTCATGCCTGAACCAGCAAGTGTATTTTTCAGTTGTAATATTGGTGTGTAGGTGCATCTCAGGTCATTTTGCCTGGTCATGTGCTTTCACAAAGAGCCAGCACTTTAGGATAGAACTGCTTTCTGGCAGCCTGTTGTTTCTCCTACTCAATGTAACTGAATGTGTCTCAGTGGGACCTGGATTTTACTATTGAGTGTTGTTCTTAGATCTACCAGGCAGCTGTTATCTTGTGTTAGGGAGCTGCTATCTGTTTACCTTCTCATTGTTCTGTCAGTAGGGATGCACCAAATCCATTATTTTGGATTCGGCAGAACCCCTAAATTCTTGAGGAAAGATTCGCCCGAATTCTAATTCTCGTATGCAAATTAGGGGTGGGAAGGGGAAAAAAATTGTACTTCCTTGTTTTGTGACAAAAAGTCAAGCAATTCCCCCCCCGTCCCTCATTTGCATATGCAAATTTGGATTTTGTTCGACCGGCAAGAAGGATTCGTCTGAATCCTGCTGAAAAAGGCAGAATCCTGGATTCGGTGCATCCCTAGTTAGGATGTTGGGGGGGTGGAAGGGAGGGGGGTGATATCACTCCAACTTGCAGTAAAGAGTGACTGAAGTTTATCAGAGCACACGTCACATGATTGGGGGCAGCTGGGAAACTGACAATATGTCTAGCCTCATGTCAGATTTTAAAATTAAATATAAAAAAATCTGTTTGCTCTATTGAGAAATGGTTTTCATTGCTAAATTTAGCTCGAGCACCACTATTAACTGATGCGCTTTGAAAAAACCATGTTTTCCCATAACAGTATCCCTTTAAAAAAACACAGGCTGTGCTCCTCTGTTTAATTCCATTACCATAACATAGGCAGGCCTTCCAGGTGTAGCTTCTGAGCTTCAGGTTTGAATTAAATCATGCACAAGGTATATGTTTTTTAAATTATAGAGATCTAGTTTACCTGGTAAATCATACAGCTGCTAGACTTAAGAGGTCATTTTAAATTATACAGTATTCCATGAATACCATGAGTACCATGAGTGCTTGTGATCATATAATCTTTATATTTGCAGTTCCTACAGATGATTTGGCTATTAAACTGTTCGGTGTCGCTGAACCTTCAACGATTGCCCGATCTCTACCGACCACTGTTCCTGAATCTCCGAATTACCGCAATGCACGTACGCCACGTACCCCACGCACACCCCGGTTGAAGGATCCAACTCTTACGCCAAGGTTTTACCCTGTGGTTAAAGAAGGCAGGACGATAGATGCTAAGGTAGTAAGAATTTGGCAGAAAACCATTATTGCCAGTTTGGCAGGAATAGGTTGTTGCCATTTTAGTAATCCATTAGCTTCTCCTGTCTTTGAAGTCAAGGGTTTACTACTAACTTTAGGGATTTTGGCTTAAAGCCATGTATCCAATACTTATCCATGATTCTTGTGCTGCACACTTAAAGGACAAGGAAATTTAAACTAAGGATGCACCGAATCCACTTTTTTTGTATTCGGCCGAACCCCCGAATACTTCACGAAAGATTCGGCCCGAATACCGAACCCTAATTTGCATATGCAAATTAGGGGTGGGAAGGGGAAACATTTTTTACTTCCTTGTTTTCTGACAAAAAGTCACATAATTTCCCTCCCTGCCCCTAATTTGCATATGCAAATTCGGGTTTGGCTGGGCTGAAGGATTCGACCGAATCCTGCTGAAAAAGGGCTAATCCCGAACCGAATCCTGTATTCGGTGCATCTCTAAGTTAAACTAAAGAAGCAGCCAGAAATGTTGTACATTGTTTTGGACTTCTGTACCAACCCCAGGCAACCAGGGCCATTTAACAGTAAAGATATGTCTCCAAACATGTCCCAGTAGCCCCCCATCTTTTTTTCTGCTGATTCACTGCACATGCTCTGTGCTGCTGTCACTTACTGAGCTTAGGGACCCACTCACAATATACGGTACACATAGAATAGAAATGTCACAATATAAGGCTGATTAGTAATTAATACAGATAATTCCTACATGCCAGCACAGAAACCAGTGCAATTAGCATCAGAATTTAATAATCAGCAAACCTGTAGCATCAGCTTATATTACAGGGGAAGCTCATTTTCTGCTGGATAATTAGTGACGACCCCTAAGCTTAGCTTCTCAACAGCTGCTCAGAGCCCACTGAGCATGTGAGTGTCACAGACACTTTCCAAGATGGTGACCCCCCCCGTGACAAGTTTGAAGTCCTGGATCATTGCTGCTATTGACAAGCTGAAACTTTAGTTTGGTGCAATAAGTTTTATATATAAAATATGGCATTTTTAGGGTTTCCTTATCCTTTAAGAACAAGTGAATTGTGCAGCATTATCCTTCTGTTTATACAGTAGCTCATCCAAAGGTTTAAAAAAAAAAATGAAAAAAAAAAAGCAGTGGTTAACCAGTTAATTCCAGGCACGTGTATACAAAAGAACATTTGCACACATTCAGCGTTTCTGTCTGTAATAAAGGATGTTTGTGTGTACCTACAGTATGGCCTCAGTTGTGCAATTATAGAGTCATGGAAAGTATAAACTTTATTAGGGGAAAGGGAAAAATCAACTCTTCTCACTTAAAATTGACTATTTGCTCCTCAGACACCCAAGGAGTTATGACCACACTTAAAAGACTAGAAAAGAACCTTGTTTGTGACTATCTAGTATAGGTCAATCTAAAAACAACTGGACTTTTTTTTTTTTTTTTTTTTTAGATTGACCTATACTAGATATACTATGACCTGGATGAATGAAAATCTTCATAGTCATACTTGTTTGTGACTGTAATTTTATACAAATATAAAAAAGTTCAAAAATTTCTTACACCCACTATGTTTTAGTTCTCAATATCTCCACCTGATAACTTCCAGATTCAGGATAATTGTCCTCCAATGGTCACTTATTCACTCATTAAATCAATTTCCACCTATTATCCTTGTATGCGGATTTCTTAATTAACACCACCCCATCAATATTAGTTTAATTGGTGGGGTGGTTTTAATTAAGAAATCTGCATACGAGGATAATAGGTGGAAGTTGATTTAATGAGTGAATAAGTGACCATTGGAGGACAATTATCAGGTGGAGATATTGAGAACTAAACATAGTGGAGAATTGGAGAACTTTTTTATATTTGTATAAAATTACAGTCAAAAAACATGGTTCTTTTCTACTCTTTCAAGGAAAGTATGAACATATTATTTCAGATTTTTTTTTCAATGCATAAACCTTTGCGTTTGCTTAGTGGAATATTTCATTGCAGACTCCACGGAAAAGAAAAACGCGACACAGCTCCAACCCGCCAATGGAATGCCACGTAGGATGGGTGATGGATTCCAGGGAGCACAGATCTCGTACTGCCTCAGTCAGGTACGGTTGCACTGAAGTTTCCAGGTTAAGACATTTGTAATAAGCAAGCAAGAATTGACTCCATGAAAAGGCAAATGGGGGACAGTATAGAGAAAAATCAAAAGACATGAGAACTTAAAAAGTAAATATATATCTTCTTTTAGCTCCAATGCCAGTCCATCTGAGGGTGCCCCAGCCTTGAGCAATTATGGATGTACCCCACAATCTCTGCCAAAGTTCCAGCATCCTTCCCATGAACTGTTGAAGGAGAATGGATTTACACAACATGTTTACCACAAGTACCGCCGACGTTGCCTTAATGGTGAGTCCTTAGCGACTGCTGTGGGGTTCCCCCCCCCTTTGCCCCTGTATTTTCCTCACTCTTCTCTATGTTACAGAAAGGAAACGGCTGGGCATTGGCCAGTCTCAGGAGATGAACACTCTCTTCCGCTTCTGGTCCTTCTTTCTCCGAGATCATTTCAATAAGAAAATGTATGAGGAGTTCAGGCAACTGGCCGTGGAAGATAGCAAAGAGGGAAACAGGTGTGTATTGGGAGAACATGGCTGTTGAAGTGCCAAGCGCTCTGATTTCTATCTTCCAGCTAGAAATGTGGTTCATGATTGTTCCATGACGCCTCTTACATAAATCTCTGATTCTCTTCTGCAGATACGGGTTGGAGTGCCTATTCAGATACTATAGTTACGGGCTAGAAAAGAAGTTCCGAGTGGATATATTCAAAAATTTCCAGGAAGAGACTAGAATGGACTATGAAACAGGTGAGATCTTGAGTCCTTACTTTTTATCTGCACGTTTGAGAGCCTCTACAAGTAAATAAGGGATGTATGTATTATGAGAAATATAGTAGCAGCTCTTTAACTATTCTTTTATGTTACACTGCAGGTCAGCTGTATGGGCTGGAGAAGTTTTGGGCCTTCTTAAAATATTCCAAAGCCAAAAACCTTGACATAGACCCCACATTGCAGGGCTATCTGAGCAAGTTCCGCAGACTAGAGGATTTCAGGGTTGATGTAAGTATATCACTTGAAGACTGTACTTTTAACATATGCGCCCCTTCATTTTCATTAGATTAAAGTATATATAAGCCCTACATTTTCCTATCATTGGGCATATTCTGTCCTATCTGAATTCATACTGAACATATTGCCTCCCTTCACTAGCACAGCTACATTTTCCTAAAGCAAACAGTGACATTTACATTTGTCAAGGATGCAGGCTTACACAGACAGGACTCCTCTCAGGAAGAGGAGGTTAGGAGAATAATATAGGAGCGCACAGCTAGAGCATATTTTCTATGGAAACCAGCCATGCTATTTCTTCATTGACTGCTAGATTGGAGAGAGTGTTTATTAATCTGAGTTAAGAAGAACTGAGCATGCCCAGTAGTCAACAGGCAAAGCAGATTCCTGAGGGAGGAGGCAGAGTAGTTTATAGGAGGAGAAGGAATCCTAAGTCTATACAGGTCATGATATACAGTATCTAGTAGAATTAAGTAGGGATGCACCAAATCCAGGATTCGGCTCGGGATTCAGGCTTTATCGGCAGGATTCGGATTCTGCTGAATCCTTCTACCCGGCTGAACCCAATCCGAATCCTAATTTGCATATGCATGACTTTTTGTCACAAAACAAAGAAGTAAAAGATGATTTCCCCTTCCCACCCATAATTTGCATATGCAAATTAGGGGTTGGTTCAGTATTCAACCGAATCTTTCACAAAGGATTCGGGGGCTCGGCCGAACCCAAAATAGTGAATTTGGTGCATCCCTAGAATTAAGCCAAAGGCAACTGGGCATTTGAGTTTTTCTTGAAAATCTTTCACCACTCATCGAAGTGGCTGAGTTGATCTGAAGAAAGCAAGTGGTTAAACGTTTTCAAGAAAAACACTAAATGTCCATTTGCCTTTGGCTTAATTCTACTGGAATCTTAAGTGATTAAATGGATGCTGCTCCTTTACTATTAACCTTTAACAACCAGAATGGCAGGTAATTAAAATTTCAAAAAGGCTGTTCACTTTACTTTTTATTAGGGATGCACTGAATCCAGGATTCGGTTTGGGATTCGACCGGGATTTGGCCTTTTTCAGCAGGATTCGACCAAATCCTTCTGCCAGGCCAAACCGAATCCTAATTTGCATATGAAAATTAGGGACGGAAATTGCGTGACATTTTGTCACAAAACAAGAAAGTGAAAAATGTTTTCCCCTTCCCACCCTTAAACTTGCATATGCAAATTAGGATTAGGTTCGGTATACTGTATATACTAGGAATGCACTTAATCAAGGATTCGGTTTGGGATTCGGCCAAATCCTTCTGCCTGGTGAACTGAATCCAAATCTTAATTTGCATATGCAATCACATGACCTTTTGTCACAAAACAAGGAAATAAAAAATGTTTCCCCATTCCTAATTTGCATAAGCAATAGGATTCGGCTCGGTATTCATCCGAATGTTTCGCAAAGGATTCCGGGGCTCGACCAAATCCAAAATAGTGGATTCCGGTGCATCCCTGATATAATATAATACATGTTTTTACTGTCTGGGTGGTTTGTCTGCCAAAATTATACAAGTATTATTAAAAAAAAAATGCACCCCCCCATTTCAGCCACCAATGGGAGAAGATGGAGGATCAAAGAGGCGACACTCACTCTCAACAGGAGAGGGCAGGAGGAGGTACCCATCCCAGTCTTCCAGCAGAGGATCTGGTCATCAGTCTCAGACTTCAGCCCAGAATTCAGCAAAGAAAGAGGCCAAAGGCCAAAGCCATCCTTCCACTGCTGCATCGGATTCCCAGATTCCTGGAGCAGGGAAGTAGACCGAATATAAAATTGGAGTGGAACTAAGGACTGGGAAGGGAACATTGTTTCTTGGATATGGAAAGTGGATATATCACACAATAGATTCAGCCTTCTTCCTTCAAGAAACTTCTATTACCAGAGACTCCAGGTGCTGGAGGCAAGGACTGATTGTTCCCATGCCCTTTGCACCTATAGGGGGCAGCTGCTCGTGCTAAAGAGGAAGATGATCTTTGGTTAGGGGTATGACATTTAGTTTAATTTGTTTTAGCAGAAACCTGGAGGAAAGCCCTCTCTGTTCAGAGGGAGACTATTCCTTTTATTCCCTTTGTTTTTAAATTATTGAATTTGAGCAGCAATCTCTCGGTGTGGAATTAAAGACATGTGGACTCGTCTGCTGTGAGATGGCCACACTCAGACAAGAGCAGAGCTTTGCTGTTACAGGCTCACAATGCGATACACAGGACCCTTCTACGGCTTCTGTCTCTTGCACGAGACAAATCCATTTTCTCTGAAGCAAAGATTTTGGCTTCTGCAGCATCTCAGATCTTGGACGTTGTCTTTCAAACAATGCCACTTCCTCATTACTTTAAAAGGGGGATCCAGATATTGTCCACACGATGGAGCTGCTTCTTCTGGCTTTATCTTCTTCCTGCAGCCGTTATTGATCCCTTGGCATGCAGCTCATGGCTTCAAGACAACCCTGCAGTTTTATTTTTTTCCCCTTTTCAGAGAGAGAGAGAGAGAAATATATATAAATATATTTTTATTTTTTCTTTTGTTTTATTTGACTGTGAATGCGTAAAAAAAAACAACTCAAAATTGCCTTTTATTTCCTTTTTAAAGCTATTAATCTGTTCAGCAATGAGAGAACAAAGATGATGAAACGTTGCCTTATAGTAACCTAGAAGCTTGCAGAAGCAGCTGCCATTTTGGAATAAAGGAGCAGCCAACGCAAAGCATTTGGAGCAGCCACAGACATATCACCTGGCGTAATATAATAGCACTGCATCCCATGCTGCTGTTTATCTTCATAGGGGAAACTGTTAAAGGTTGTCTACCCCAGGACTCAATAATTTGGTATTTAAAATTCATTTTATGCCGCAGGATATAAAGGAGGAAGTGGCAAATAGATTTTTCTTTTTAATTCACAAATTCAAAAATTTCCCTTTAGGGAGGGATGATAAACAACAAATCAGTTCCATTCTGCAAACGGGTTAGTTGTGTTGCATTTGCTGTGTTTCTTTGGGGATCTTAGGGCTTAATTCTACAGAACATTTGGAAAACCCTTGCCGACCAGGCTGTTATTGAACCACAGATTACTCTGAGGAGTAGTTTGCACCTTAATAGACCCCCCACCCTGGAAACTACTTTCAGTCTCTGGTGCAAAGTCAAATCTGACGAGAGACTGAGAAGGTGCATCTACAATCAAGCTAGAATGGAAGACACTACCATTGACTTACATGTGAATAGCTCTTTGCATCATGGCTTGTATGATTAGTAAGTGGTCAGGGTGGGTTACCTTATGAATTAGGGTAGTTGGGAACAATTAACCAGGATGACGGGGGTGGGTTGTATTGTGTGATGTCAGGATACAACAGTACAATCATCCCCCATAGTGATGTGTGGGCCAGGCGGGTTTTGGACGCCCCTGCACGATTCTTCACGGGTGGCCACCGTCGAATGCAGACTTCCGGGTTTGTCTTTTATAGACGCTGCGCCTGCTCGCCTTGCCTCTTTTGTGACGTCATCAGCGGGGCGGGTCTATAAAAGCAACCCAGAAGTGCGGGCCAAGAGAGGACGGGTGTGCGTCGGGGAAATCCTGACCCGCACATCTCTAATCCCCCATGCATTGTATTGTGCAACACTGGCCTATTTGTTTCATGCATTTAGTCTCTAAAATGAAGTTACCAGGCCTGGTATCAGAGTGCTAAAAGCAATAATCCCGCCTACGATGAATGAGGGCTGGATCCTTAAGGAACCATAGCTGGTTACTCAGAAGTTAAATGGCCCTGCCATTCATTCTTTATCCTGTCAATGCTCACGGCCTGTTGGGCAGCTGCCATCTTGCCAGTTTACCACTACTTGGATTTGTTTTCCATTTATTCATGGCGATAAGGGTGAGAGGGTAGATATGAGTGCCTAACACTCCCGGAATCCCTTATATATCTTCAGATATATAAATATATTTCAACACCGACCTATTGACAGTAGATAGTGTGTCCTTTGTTTTGCTACTTCTCCTCCATATTTTTTGTCCCCCACATAAGATGGCAGGAAGGAACTGTTGCTTTGTTGCACCTTACAAATCCATTTAAAAACACATTATTGTTCTAAAACAATGACCCCCAAACTTCTGGGGGAGATCACATTATCTATATTTGCACACTTTTTATTCCTTAAACTGTACCCTTCATACATTGAAATACATCCTTCAGGCCTCAGCAGACTGACCTGCTTCGTGCTGATTTGTCAGTTTTACCTGAAAATGATGAGTTGATTGGTGCTCAGTGTTCACTGTTCTATGGACTCCTCTACCTTCCCCTTCACAAGCCTTTGCCGACACTTACATTACACCTTCCGAAGTCACCGATTTGGCTTTGTGCAAATGCTGCTGCCCCCTTCAACTGTGGAAAGCTTCACATACATTACCCTCCCCTTCCCCCATTATGCTCAAATCAGAAAAGGACAGAAAAACAAAAAATGTACAAAAAAATGGATAAAAAATTGAAAAATGTAAAATACTTGAATGAGCGCTTGTACTATAACATTAATATTATTCAGAGTATCCATTCTTATTGAGTTATGATTTTGCTTCTAGCTGTGCTTTAGTCATTTCTTGGTAATTTGTGGTAATTATACTTTTTTCCTTTTTAATACAAAAAAAAATGTATAAAAATAAAAACTTCAAAAGGCAACGCTCTTCTTATTGTCGGCTCATGTCTGTCTCTATTTATATGCTGTTTTAATATGATGTATAAACCTTTAACACTACAATCTTAGGTTATCGCATGTTGCTGCAGCTTAGTGATGTTCTGGTTAAGAAAAACTCGACCTGCGCCCGCCTGCACCCAATTTCCGCCTTCATTTATAGATCGATGACATCACAAAAGGGGCAGGGCAGGTGTGCGCCTATAAAACTGGAAGTCAGAAGCCGGCAGTGTGTGGTCGCGGGAAGAGCAGACAGAAGAGCTCAATCCGCACCCACCTGTGACCCACAAGCAGCACAGCGATGTTGACCCGAAACTGCCTTACCCACGGGTATCAGGTTGGCCGGCACATCACTACTACAGCTCCCTGCAACACTGCCTGTAGCAAAGCATTCTGGGTGTTGTAGTTCTGCTACAGTGGGGACGCAAGGCTATGCTACAGCATCTACGGTGTGAACGTGGATATGAAGAGGCTGCTGAAATACACAACACACAAGAGAAGTTAAAGCTTACATTTACATATTATTCTTTCACCTTTGCATATCTCAAGAATGTGTGTGCCCTTGGCATAAAGCTAAGGATTTTAATTAGAGTGTGTTGGTTCTGCTTTTGTTCTGCAAGTGGAGAGGGAAGCAGATCCACTTTTTCTATTTCTGCACTATACAACTTCTGCCCGAGTTGCAGGAAGAAAGGAGTAGAGATCAGCCCAAAAATGCCTGCTTTCACATTTTTTTTAAAGGGATACTGTCACGGGAAAACATGTTTTCCTTTTAATAGTGCTGCTCTAGCAGAATTCTGCACTGAACACCATTTCTCAAAAGAGCAAACAGATTTTTTTTTTTATGTTTCATTTTGAAATCTGACTTGGGGCTAGACATATTGTTAATTTCCCAGCTGCCGCCAGTCATGTGAATTGTGCTCTGATAAACTTCAGTCACTCTTTACTGCTGTACTGCAAATTGGAGTGATATCAAACCTTCCCTCCTCCCCCCAGCAGCCCATCAGCAGAACAATGGGAAGGTTACTACATAACAGCTCCTTAAAGGAGAATTCAACCCTTAACTAAAAAAAAAAAAACCCTACCCTACTTAGACCATCCTCCCCCCCCCCCCAGCCTAGATGCCCCAGACTTTTTAACTTGCCCCTCGGTGCAGATTCAGGGATTGCAGTTGAAGGCAGCCATCTTTTGGGTTTTTGTGTCTTCTGGGCGCTTCTGTAATTTCCGTCCATTTTGGTGCATGCGCAGTTGTCGCAAACCAGGAAATTGCCTCAACGCCACTTTGCTGGACTCAGCCTCAGATTACAGAAGACCTGGAAGATGGCTGCCGTGAACTGCGATCCCTGAATGGGCACTGAGGGATAAGTAAAAAGTTTGGGGCATTTCCCTTGGGGACAGCTAGTTTGGGGGTGGGGGAGAGAGGAGGGTTTTTTTCCTTTAGTTAAGGATTGAACGCTTCTTTAACACGAGATAACAGCTGCCTTGTAGATCTACAACACTTAATAGTAAAATCCAGGTCCCACTGTGACACATTCAGTCACATTGAGCAGGAGAAACAACAGCCTGTCAGAAAGCAGTTACATCCTAAAGTGCTGGCTCTTCCTTTAAGATCAATATCGGCTCTGCACTCAGGTGGAAGCTGTACTTTTCAGTGCAGATACATGGAGATGTGGAAGCGAGCAGATCCAATTCTCTCTGTCTACAATAAAAGAGCAGCAGAGCCATTGCTCCATGTGCCCTTGCAATTAGGCTAGAGCCACATTACACTGAGAAATGCAGACCAAGAATCTGCTGCTATTCTTTTGCTGTGCTGCCTGACTAGCATCAACATATCTAATATGTTAGATGTTGTTTGCTGAGCTTTGCAGGTGACAGCCTCGGGCAACAAGCCAAGGAGGATAGATCAGGTCAGTCCTGTGATGAAATTGTCACAGGGCCAACCACCAAACTGCAGCTATAAGATATAGTGCAAGACAAATGCATCAAATTGCAAATGTTTTAGGCGATATTTCGGAGATGTCATATAAACCACTAACTTTAAGAAAGCTTTGCCATTTGGTAAAGAAAGTTGTATTTGTCAGTGTGTACTCACCAAAATTATTTCTGGGGTCTTAGTAGAGTTGGGGGAGTGGTCTTGAGACACATAATACGCAAGCAGGGGCTTTGTGTACAGAAACTGATTTGGCAGCCAAAGAAATTCATATGCACTATTTTCATTCTAGGATCACTAAAGGCCACATACTTATATATCCATATTGGGCATCGACTCTTCAGTTGACCCCTGATACCCATATTCAGGCTGATTTACCTTTGCACATAAGACTTTTTATGATATAAATTTGCAATATTTAAAGGGGAACTAAAGTCTAAAATAGAATAAGGCTAGAAATTCTGTATTTTATATACTAAACATGAACTTACTGCACCAGAAGCCTAATAAAACAAATGATTTATGCTTTCAAAGTTGGCCACAGGGGGTCACCATATTGTAACATTTTTGCAAGACCAAGACACTGCACATGCTCAGTATGGTCTGGGCTGCTTAGGGATAGTCATAAATTATTAAAACAGCACAAGTCAAATGATATCTGCCAGAAGCTGATACAGCAAGACTGATTAATAATCAGAATATGCAGACTGCATTGGGTCCTGTGTTGTCATGTAATCTAATGTGGATTTTATAGTTTTTGTATTGTTTTATACAAACTTTCTCCAAATCTGCAGAACCAGTGGCTGTTGCAAAATAATCCTACAAATAGAATCCCACTTTATCTGTTTAAATCTAGCTCCATGATCTTTGTCCCTGCAGCTGGAGTTGGAAACGGGGGTGTAAAGGCAAACTACACAGTTGCCGACACAGGGAAACAAATAAAGCTTCTTGAGTTCTGCATGGCTGGGAAGTAAAGCTCCCCCTGCTGTTCATAAGTATGATTGTTTCCCTGCAGAGCAGTTAGGAACCGTCTGACAATTCCTATCCACAAGAGTAGATGAAGGGAAAATTTCACTGCTTACAGTCAGATTTCTTATAAAAAAAAACAGTAGACATTTTTTAATTAAAGTATATTGTACATAGGTTTCTTTTTCATAAAAGAAAGTAAAAATGGGATTTTATTTTTTTTCCTTACATGCCCTTTAAAGGTATTTTTCCAGAAAATAAAGCCACAAACTATGACAAAGCTTTACAGTTTGATACAAAGAAAAATTTAACTATTTTGGATTCTTCAGAATCTTTCCAAAATGATAGTTTTTAGGGGTCAACATACTTATTTGCAGCTTTACCCCCACCCACATAAAACTGGCAGTGAATTTCTATGTAATACACATGCAGGGCCGGACTGGGAGTAAAAAGCAGCCCTGGCAAAATAAATCAAAGCAGCCCACACATAAATGCGTGATTAGGGATGCACCGAATCCACTTTTTTGGATTCGGCCGAACCCCCGAATCCTTTGCAAAAGATTTGGCCGAATACCGAACCGAATCCGAACCCTAATTTGCATATGCAAATTAGGGATGGGAAGGGGAAAACATTTTTTACTTCCTTGTTTTGTGACAAAAAGTCACGTGATTTCCCTCCCCGCCCCTAATTTACATATGCAAATTAGGATTCGGATTCGGTTCGGCCGGGCAGAAGGATTTGGCCGAATCCGAATCCTGCTGAAAAAGGCCGAATCCCGGCCGAAACCCGAACCGAATCCTGGATTCGGTGCATCCCTATGCGTGATAGTCTTTTACTTATACACATGCATATTTTTTTATAAATATATATAAATGTATTTATTTATATATATATATATATATATATATATATCCACACATACATTGGGTTAAAACTGCAATAAATTATATGATCAAAGAACAACCCCTCAGTGACTAATATCATTATAATTTACAGTAGGGGGTACATTATCCCTTATAATTCATGAGTGATACTCAGAGTTCCCTGTATAACTCAGCCTGCATATTATACATCAATTGGGAGTCCACATCTGATTTCCATTTAATTAAGCCCAAGGGACTCGCCCCAGTTCTCAGGCAATAACATATAAGAGATTCCTTTATCCAAAGATAACTGTCCCAAGGCTTTTTTCAGTAAAAAAATGTCGTTTTATTTAAATTAACATTAAAACTCACCTTACGCGACTAAGCGCCGGAGGGTGCGAAATGCGTAAGGTGGGCCTGGTGGGGTTTGTTTGTATCTGAGTTTTAATGTTAATTTAAATAAAACAACATTTTTTTTACTGAAAAAAGCCTTGGGACAGTTATCTTTGGATAAAGGAATCTCTAACTCAGCCTGCAGCCTTGTGCCTTTATATGGTCACAGAACAACCCCTCATTGACTTCTAATATCCTTATCATTTACAGTAGGAGTACATTATCCCCTATAATACATGAGTGATACTCAGAGTTCCCTGTATAACTCAGCCTGCAGCCTTGTGCCTTTATATGGTCACAGAACCCCTCAGCGACTTCTACTATCCTTATTTACAGTAGGGGGTACATTATCCCTTATAATACAAGAGTTCCATGTTCCAGGCCAACATCCTTAATTTAACCAGTAACCTAATGTGTGGCAGTATATCAAATGTTTTAGCAAGTCTAAGTAGATCACATTCACTGCCATCCCAGAATTGAGGTCCCTGCTCTGTGCTGCACTTACCTACACTATCCCCCTGTACCCTGATATACACCTCCCATCCCCCCATATACACTCTGTACAGCACTTACCTACACTATCCCCCCTTTCCTTAGTGCTGCAAATCCACTTTCCCCAAGATGCATTGCTTGTACACCCCAATGAACTGAGCCCTGTGTTACCCTGGTGTATCCTGCTTATATGCTCCCTCCTTAATAGATAGCAGTGAGACAGGAGGAGGCTGTATGAGCTTAATGCCAGAGAGTGGGGGAGGATACAAGCACAGAGGGATGACAGCCTTGACAGGACTACGTGGACGACGCGCATTTCAAGACAGCATCAGGAGTAGTATGCCGGCTCTCAGCATGTGATACTCACATATCGGAAGAGGCTGCATTCAGATCTCTGTGCTGCCCGCAAAACTTATTTCAGTTTCAGCCCTCGTTGCTCAGTCTCCACCCCCGGTCTGCCTCTTCAGCCCTCCCTCCTCCCTCTGTCCTTAAATGCTTGCCGTACACGTAAAGCAGACGGCATGTCACGGATTCTGAAAGATAAGCTAATTAGGTGGCATAGCAGACAAGAGTAGTGCCGCATCTAATAAGGCGGCGGGCGGCCCACTTGAACACAGTATTGAGCGGCCCCTCGGGCATTTGCCCGAAAGGGTAAATTACCAGTCCGGGCCTGTACACATGCCTACCTGGCATGTACATCAATAAAGCATGTACATTAGGCATCAACTGTTCAGTGGACCCCTGGCCTTCATATCTATAATGTTTTATCTTGGTGTCTAATGACATGGGAGATATAATGCAGCAAATTGGAAAGTTTGGGGTAAAATTTCATCAAAATTGACCACTATAGTAAAGATTTGCAGTTTGGAGTAAAAGGGTAAGTTTTATCTATTTTGGACCTTTGAGTTAACTTTTAGAATGGTCAGTTCTAAGCAACTTCTCATTTGATCCTTATTATTATTTTTTTATAGTTTTTCAATTATTTGCTATTTTCTTTTGACTCTTTCCAGCTTTCAAATGGGGTTCACTGGCCCCATCTAAAAACCAGTGCTCAGTAAAGCTTTTGTTTTTGGTACTTTGTATTACTCATCTTTCTATTCAGGCTTCTCCTATTCCAGTCTTGAATTTAAATCAATGCATGGTTGCTAGGATAATTTGGATCACAGTTGCTAACTTTGCAATCTGGATAGCTGCTGCATAAAAAATTAAAACCGACTGCAAATTGTCTCAGAATATCATTCTCTAAAACATCATACTAAAAGTTAAGTAAACTGGCCATACATGGAGAGATCGGCTCGTTCCCCGATGAGCCCTCAATTAAGGTGGGCGATATGTGACTGAACCGATTGTGGGCCCTAGGACCCAATGATCGGACCATAACGTTGCCAATTTGGGCAGGGGGACCATCAACAAACAGATGCGGCCACAATCCGATGGAATTTTTAACCCTACCCGATCGATATCTGGCTGACTTTGTCAGATATCGATCGGGGAAGCCCGTCGGAGGACCCCACGCACGGGCCGATAAGATGACACCTTGGTCTGTCGGCAGCTTTTATTGGCTCGTGTTTGGCCACCTTAAAGTGGACCTGTCACCCAGACATATAAAGCTGTATAATAAAAGTCCTTTTCAAATTAAACATGAATTGCAAATTCTTTTTTTTATTAAAGCGTTGTAAACACATTTAAAAATCTCAGCTGTCAATCAAATATTGCCTGCCCCTCCTATATGCCTATATGCCAAGCAATTACTTTACTTTCAGCACTTCCTAGATGTCACTGCTCTCCACACATTCCCCTGTTCTCTTCACCATTTAATTGTGTAGCCAGGGCATGTGGATGGACATCAGGTCCCCCATTCTGGTGCACAAACAAGATTCTGAGATGATACAAGGCTTATCTTAATAACAGTATCCACAAAATGGCTGCTGCCTGCTTGTTATAATTATGAGTTCCTAGACGGAAGGAAACAAGATTCAAATAATTTATATAGTGTAATTAAAGTTCATCTTGCTTGACTTATGTAATAAAATATAATTTGGAATAATCTTTTTGGGTGACTAGTCCCCTTTAAAAAGTGAAAAACTAATTTAAGGCCAAATACTACCAAATTGTATCCTAAGAAAATTGATTTACATTCTCTGTTTGATTTTGTTCTGATTTTCAACTGCCCGAAACACTTGAGCAGAACTAAGAATGCAGATATAGGATCTATTATCTGGAATACTCAGGCCCTGGGGTTTTCTGGATACAGGATTTTTCTGTAATCTGGATCACCATACCTTGTAGGGCTTCATCACCTTCCAAACACTTTTTATTTTCAATTCAATTGTTTTAACATTGTTCATTATTATTTTTGACCGTTAGCATTGAATGTTCCTGTCTCTGGTGTTTGAGTCGGGTAGCTCAGTGATCCAAGTGCAGAGACTGAACGGTTACAATTTGCTGTATTGATACATTTCTTAGCAGAATCGGTGGCATATTAGCAACTATTGTATCAATTCTAACAGCTGCCTTTAATGAAACTCAGGGATTCTGCTCAGCAGGGACAAAGATAAAAAATTCAATTTAGAAAAGTAAGGGCAGGACTTGACAACGCGTTTGGAGCCGCATGCAACGTGTTGGATGTTTTAAAGTAAACGGAAGTGAAGGTGAAATCACAGGTAACAACTACATTTATCTGACTGTGGGATGAAAATGCTTTAAAACGCGTTTACTTTAAAACATCCGACACGTTGCATGCGTTTAGTCGCATTGCAACATGTCGGCTCCAATCGCGTCGTCAAGTCCTGGGCAAATTTACCTATAACCGCCAATCAGTGATTAGTGATGAGTCAGTGACAAACTTCCTTTTAGAAATATATAAGGTGAAAAATGAAACTTAAGTAGTAGAAAAATGATCCCAAACAGAAAACACTTTATTTATGGTGAACAATCTGAAAAGAACCGAACGGGGCGTCTTTCGTCGGATAAACAAAACGCAGCGTTTTACACTAATTAAACCCAATGTACCAACATAGATGTATGTGGGCTAGATACCATCAAGTACACAATATTGCTTTATCACTACAGAATAAAAAAGAAATCCTTTTAAAAATGTGAATAATTATCTGGATATTTGTTAATGAAAATGGCCCTGTATCATACTGGATAGACAAGTGACATTTCAGCATACATGGGGGGGCAATCGATTCAGCATCTTGCACCACATGGTGGTGGCTTTGCCCTCCTCTCCAAATACTTTAAAGGTGTTTTTTTTCTTCTGAAAATGTATCTTCATTATACGTCATTACTTTTCCAAAATTGTATTTGCTGGCAAGTCCAAGCAATTCTTGTTTGACCAAAACCCCCAATAAAAATTTAAATCTGAATTGTTTGAGAGATACATATTTGGCATCTGCAAATAAAATACTTCCTGGCAACCCGGGGTTTGGCCAGATCCCAGCAGGTTTTGGCAAGATTCAGCTGAACTGAGCCTTTGAGTTTATGTAACTTTAAAGGAGAACTAAACCCTAAAAATAAATGGCTACAAATGCCATGTTTTATATACTGAACTTCTTGCACCAGCCTAAAGTTTCAGCTTGTCAATAGCAGCAATGATCCAGGACTTCAAACTTGTCACAGGGGGTCACCATCTTGGAAAGTGTCTGTGACACTCACATGCTCAGTGGGCTCTGAGCAGCTGTTGAGAAGCTAAGCTTAGGGCTCGTCACTAATTATCCAGCAGAAAATGAGGTTGGTCCATCAGCGTCCACAGAAAATTTTCCAGGGGAAGGAAGACCACTTATTACACAAATTACTTGTACCCACATTTTGGTTTCCACACAAACCTAACAACAGCTTTTCTATAAATATATAAAGTAGTAACTGTTGCACATGTATAGCATTGCCATTCTATTAGCGACACAAACTCCTTTGGGGGTTAGGGTGCACGGTATAGGGGGGGGAATGTTTAGGCCCTTGCTGGGTCTGCTGCACCCTACTAAAGCATATTTGTTGGGTGCAGCTCTAGTCTCAGTCTCTATAGACAAGTGACAATAGGCTGTGGCAATAGGCTGCAAGCTTCAAGGGATACTATGCCTTTCTATGTCTATTTAAGCCTCTGCCTGGTTGCTAGGGAGGTAGAACATTTGAAACAAGAAAACTATTCCTATTCAAACATAAAGAGCTGCAAAAGAGTAAAGTGAAAAAACATATTCCCAACAGAATACTACAGTCTGCCTCAGTGATCCTGTATCTCTTTAGCCACTGCTAAACTACAACTCCCAGCATTCAAAGCCAGAACCAGTAGCAGAGTTGTAGCTGATAGGCTAAGAGCGGAGATCTCAGCAGGACCTTCATTCATTGGGCATGGGAGAGTCCAGTCAGGGACCAGTGAGTTCTGATGGTGGCCCTGGTTCTATGACTGCTTATGTTTGATGTCTATTTGTTGTATTTTCATAAATGCACATGTGTGTGACTGATGTGATTGGCTGGCAATTACTGGTATATCATGCCTTACTTGAGGATGACATCACTCCCAGCTCAGCACTGATTGGCTGAAAGCTGCCAGGGAAGGTGACTTATCGGCTCAGGCACATGTGACCGGTATTTCATTTCTGGATTCAGAGGTAAGTGGAGCAGACTTTATGGGGGGGGGGACATAAAGTCAATGATACAAGGGGATAGTTTGGGCAGTGTGGCTTCCATGATTTATAGTAGTTCAGGGACTAGAGCCAGGCCCGGACTGGCAATCTGTGGGTACTGGCAAATGCCAAAGGGGGTGCTGTAAGATGCCATAGACAGTCACTATTTATTGGGCTGCTGGGGGGGGGCTGTGAGGGCCTCTGTGTGTCTCAAATGCCAAGGCCGTTTTTAAATCCCAGTCCGGACTTTAGTCTTGAGCCAAAGCTCCCAAAATTGCCCCACCATTGCCTGCTATTGTAATTGTCTGGGAAGGTGCTTGTCCATTGGAGATATCAGTTTGTCTTTCCAGTTCCATCTTTCCAATTTCATTGTAAAAGGGGGGGGTCATTTTTGGTGATAAGCCATTAGGGAGTATAACTACAAGGAAGGGGACAATCAATGATGGGGCCTTGAAAATGGTTTCTGGTGGCAGCCCTGCCCCTTCCCAAACTACTAAAACTTGTGGGTGACAAAGTACCCAAGATCTGCCTGTGTGCCATTGCTAAGGGGAGTGAGACAACATGAGAACTTGCTGTCCCACTGACTCTAAACCTGTGCTTATCTAGCTGTGCCTTAACTACAATTCCCAGAGCACTCCCTGCGGCTGACTTGTAGTTATAGAATATAGTGTGTTTGGTATTTCTTGTTTACTTGTTACAGCTTTTGAAGTATTAGACCATTTACTCTGCTGCTCTTTAGCTGTTAATATCAACTGCCATTTTCCAACTGCCATTGGCCAACTGCCCCACTCATCCTAGTGGCCTCAGCATTAGAGTAGTTGATGGGTAAGGGAGGACCTGAGAATAAAGACAAGTAGCACAAACCAGAACAATAGTTACATGCCTAGAATTAGGGTGCCTTGTGTTATGGGTGCAGGGGCACTGATCAGAGCTTGACTGGTTATGAAAAGCCCCAGTAGGCCCATTACTCACCTAGGCCTCTAATGGGAACCAGTGTCTTCTGCCCCTATTACACCCTGCCAGTAACATACAGCTTTACAGTAATGGCACAGAGGGGGATTTGGCATGTTTTGTCCCCATGTGATTTCCAGTTCAGTGTATGGCCAACCAAATGCTCACTCCCAAATGATGACTCCCGTTCATTTCTAAATTCAATTTAATTGAGCCCTGGTGAAAGCAATTGGCATAGAAATGAATGAGGGTGATTCCAAGTGTTCATTTAACTATTAGTTTGTGCATTGTGTCACCAGGACCCAACCTTGGTTAGCAGGGGTGTTTAGGGCCCTTGATTGCACCAATAAATTCTGTCTCTTCCAATCAGCTCCTTGATTCTATTAAAGTTGCTGATTGGTGTTATTGGTTATTTATAAGGCACAACCATATTCAGTAGCGCAGTATTGCGCTATTAACGGAAATCCAGTACATACAGGTATATATGTCAGAAAGGGTTCAGTTCACAATCTCTTCTCTCTCCTCTTCTCTCTCCTCTTCTCTCTCTTTCTCTCCCGATAAAGTGAAATACAAGCGATTCCTAGTGATTCTCAGCGATTCCTAGTGATTCTCAGCGATTCTCAGGGATTCCCAGGAGCAGAAGGAGATAAAGAAGAAACACAAAAGTCTTTTTAAAGACTATCAACCTTCATCAGGAGCAGAAGAACAACTTGCCCAACCCATTGTGGGTTATTTGGAGGAAGGTAAGGATCCTGCATTTTCCCATCCAGGGCCACCATCAGGGGGTGGGGGACAAGTGGCCCGGGCTTGAAGGGGGGGCCAGTAGTGCTGCACTTTTGAAAGAGCCAGGCCCCCCTTGAGAACGCCCGAGCCGTGCGGACATTTTTCAAGTCCTGAACAGCCGTAATGCGGAAGTGCAGAAAATCCGGACAGCCAAAGGACCCGAAGTCAAGAAAACAGCTGAAGCCGAACTCCCGAAGTGGCGAAAAGACCCAAAGTCACAAAAGGAGGCAAAGTTGCAGTCCTGAAGCCATGAGTTCAATTCTACTGAACACCAATTTGTGTTTTTTTGTTTAATTTTTTTTATCCCCTGGACACCAAAGTATTATTATTCTATAGGCCCCTGCCACTGTTTTTTTAAAAAAAAAATATTGTTTGGGGCCCCAATTTTTTTTGTTAACCTGGCACCGATGTTTTTTTTTTTTTTTAACTTATAAGGGGGCCCTGACCATCAATAGCTTTTTATAACTTGTGTGTGGGGTGGTTACTTTTTAGTGCTGATGTCTGTGTGGTCTTTTAACTGTGATGTGGAGTGGGCGGGATCTGGGGTGGTGCTCGGGGCCAGTGTGGGTGGGGCCCAGGGGGCCTCAAAAATTTTGTTGTATGGGGCCCAGTTCCCATCTGTTATATGTATTACACAGTAGATGAGGCTGAAAAAAGACACACGACCATCAAGGTCTACCTTTTTGTGTAACTGCTGATCCAGAGGAAAGTAGGGCCCTGACAAGATATAATGGGCTGATTTGTGGACCAAGTCAAATAGGATGATATTGTCTTAAAATGGGGAGCTGGTTGGGAGGGGCATTCTATATACATAAGTAAGCATTTGTTTCTAATTGGAACCACATAGTTTCTGAATGAAAAGGGTTCTTATTAAATAAGGTGTAAATGTGCTGCTGTTTTTACCTCTGCTCTTTATTGTGTTTATTTGGGGGTCTTTCATCTTTACGTTAACTCTAACCTTCCCAAATCTCTATTTTATATTACAGGAACATCAAAGATGGGCATGAGTGCAAGTAGCAGGCTTTACTACCAGTGGCGCTATGAAAAGGTAAAGGTGCTCACAGCTAATTTCCTCATTTTATTTTCTGACTGCTGAGAAAGGTATCCAATGGGTTACAGGAGGGGCTAACCCAATGCTAAACATGGCATATCTTCTGTGTAAATACAATGAAACAGAAATTTGACAGGGTTTAGCATAATGTGTGCCCTGACCTCAATGTTTTCTTGCTTCTTACATTTTTCTAGCACTCACGGTGGCTCTCGTCTGATCTAGACATCTTTGAGATCAGGGATTTTGAGGATCCACTCCCAGGCCCTTATCTCGAGTGCATCAGGGACAAGATCACCTATGACATCAAGTTTGCACTCTACGATCTGTGGATGGCCAAGGACTGTGTGAAAATTACAAAATGGTGGAAATTACACCTTAAGAACGAGTTCTGGCAGGACTACAGATATATCAAGGCCCACGTGAAACACCTCTACAAAGAACTAGAGAAGATCAACAAGGCCATACTGATTAAGAACAATGAGAGATATTCAGGTGCAGTATATAAGCCATCCTTTTCTTTCCCACACTTGGTCAATCATTTAATTTTGCTTAATCACCTGATTTGTGCTTAATGTGCTCCTAAATATTACAGGTGTGGGATCCATTATCCGGAAACCCATTATACATGAACCTCCGAATTACAGAAAGTCCATCTCCCATAGACTTAATTTTATTCAAATAATCAAATTTTTTATAAATGATTTCATGGGTTAATTAACCCTCGATATTCAACCTTCGAAGTAAAATCCTTCGACTTCGAAGGTTGAATATCGAGGGTTAATTAACCCATGAAATCATTTATAAAAAATTTGATTATTTGAATAAAATTAAGTCTATGGGAGATGGACTTTCTGTAATTCGGAGGTTCATGGATAATGGGGACCTTCCCCATAGGCTAACATTGGCCTCGGTAGATTTTAGGTGGCGAACTAGGGGGTCAAAGAAATTTTTAAAGAGACAGTACTTAGACTATCGAATGGTCGAATGGTCGAATAGTCAAACGATTTTTGTTCGAATCGTTAGATTCGAAGGTTGAAGTAGCCCATTCGATGGTCAAAGTAGCCATATTTGACATTCGAAATTCAAACTATTTTTCCTATATTCCCTCACTCGAACTAAGTAAATGGGCCCCTTAATGTTTACATGATTTTCTAGTAGACTTGAGGTATGAAGATCCAAATTACAGAAAGATCCATTATCCAGAAAAAACCCAGGTTCCAAGCATTCTGGATAACAGGTCCCATACCGTATAAGGATTTTATAGGGATATCACTTGCTAAGGTAAAAAAATATGTAGCTTGAAATATCGTTTTTACAGGTGGTCCTCGGAACAACTCACAAACGGCACATGATACCAGCACCACCACCAGTTTCCTCGGTACCAAATATAAATGCACCTCAGTCTAGGCACATCCTCAGGAAACAGCAGTAAGTATGGGACATCTCAATTCCACCAGTGATGTCCCTCTTTCATCCACTGCACTTTCACCAGTGGTTCCTCCCCTATCCAAAATATGGTGCTATATATAGGAACTCCTTTAAGCCACTTGGTAGACCCTGCATTCCTTTTCATTCTATCCCTCAGAATGCAAATGCCGGGGTCTGCAGGCTTCCCAGGGTTCAATGGAATGGAAAGGAATGCAGCATTCATTGTGCGGCTTAAATGTGCTCATGTTTATGCTGCCATATTCCCTTCTCTTTCTCATCTTTTCACCTCAGTCCCTTACCTTACCATATTCCCTCCCCCTCCGCTTCCCTTGATTCAATGTGGCACATTGATCGTGGGAGCAAATCCGATTGCCTCTAAGGGGTCAGGAAGGAATTTTTTCCTCTGGTGAAGGAAAGCTTTTCAGAGGTTTTTTGCCTTCCTTGCGATCAAAAAGCACAGTTTAACTAATTATTAATAAAGCTGTGGATTACACAGATTAACCACAAAATCATTGTGTGTATCTTTATTGTGGGTATTGGGCAAGGGATTTGGCAGGGATAACATATAGAGGGGGAGGGAGAGAAGTTAGAATAAGGCTCTTATAGAGCAGGAAATGGTTGCATTGGTTATGTTTCTCCTTGGTTCCTAACAATGAAACTGAAACAACATATAACTGCTGTGTCAGTCCTACTATCCTCCATAGGATTTATAGGAACCTATGTAATACTGAGAGCCAATAAACATCCTTCCCAAATCTCACCCTAACTGGCCTTCAACTCCTCCCTTTGGAAAAGGGCCGGCCCCACAGCTTAAAAGGGCCCTGGTCTGTGTTGGTTTAAGGAGGCCATGGAAATTGACTATTTAGAAAGAAAACCAGTTACATGCAGATCTGCAACCAAATCCGTTTTAGAATCATCATCTCATGCTCTTTTACCTTAGTTGTCTAAAATTCCCTTGAATTGGGGAGGAATCTACTAATTTAGCCTCTTCAGTCGATGATAAAGACAAGTTATACTGGGTTACAGCTGGATTAGGTGGGATATTTCTATAGACTTGACACTGCGCAGCCTTTATCACACCCATTTATTAGTGTAAGAAGTTATAATCTATAGAGTTTTTATGAAACAGATGTTGAGAATCAGACTCCTGGAATGAACACAGGGTTGAACATAGCTAGCTGTACTGTATGGAGGAAGGTTATACAAGCTAAAAGTGCATTACACAATTCCCTTTGTAAAAAGCTGATAAAGCAACAGGGTAATACTGAGACTGTGGGTGGTTAAATGACAGCAAGACCAGCAGTTTAGACATACAGTATGAATGAGGGTATTATAGATAAAGGGATCATGCAGGCAATTGGTTGGCGGAAGTGATGTCATGCGCACAGTGTAGGTCAGGTGTCTAGGGTGGCATCGGACTTATATACAGCCCTAGGAGAGAAACAAATTATCTGAAATTAAATGTTCGTAACTTAAAATATTCAATATCATGAAATCTTTATAAGTAGTAAAGGGAACCAATAGCACTGCTTGTGGTATTTATTATATGGTGTCTGAGCAGCACATAACATTTTCACAGGTAACAAAGACAAAGGAGGTATGATAATAAAAATGTTTTCACCAGGTGTAATTACCTAGAGTCAGTGTCGACTGGCCCACTGGGATACCAGGAGAACTCCCGGTACGCCCAGGTGTCAGTGGGCCCTCATGCTGCTAAACATTTGGCATATTTCATGGTCATTCTTTATTTCTATAAGAACAAAAAGACTAAATAGATGGAATAATAGATGATAGTATTATATTATGTAAAGAAAAGAGACTAGGAGAATAGCGGTTGAGCAAGGAGAAGAAGAGTGGGCCCCTGGTCTAAGGTTTTTGGGTGGGCCCCTGGGGTCCCAGTCTGACACTGATGATCATGTGGCGGGGTAAGTGCCTTCTCCCTCAGGGTCCTGGGCTGTGCCATTACAGATGCACATGGGCAGGATAGGCATAAAGTACAAGTCCAGTGGGGTGCAGTGCCCCCCTTGCCTCTATATGTGGACGCCCATGAGTTGGTCTGTAATATAAGCTGATGCTACAGGGCTGATTATTAAATTCTTAGTAAATTTGCCCCTAAATGTTTTTATAATACAGTAAGTACCTAGTAGGTGACTTTGGAATGCAGCCCAAATCTACAGCTAAGTATCCACATACCTAGAATTTCTGATACTGGGTTTCTATGTGTGCATACAGCCATGATCAAATTCTAACCTTTGAGTTATTTAGAGTGATTGGCAAATAAATTTGGCAGGCATGGATTTGTGGCAAATTTTTGCTTTTTTCGTCCGCTAATAAATTTGCAAAACTGGCAAAAAATTGCCGGCGAAAAAAATCCACTACGTCAAAAAAATAAATTGCCGCACGACAAAAATGTGGTGTAAGGCTTAAACATCAGATCCGTTCCATGCAGATAATCCAATAACAGAAACATGACATGTTTGGAGGAGCAAACATATGTTTTGTGAACAATTTCTGTGCCTTTCTAATTTTCTCGCGAAACGGGCCAGATTTTCCCATCACTAGTTATTTAATCATTGAAGTAATTAGTACCATAGGTCGGCAATTATCTGGTGTATGGGTAGAGGGTGGCCAGTGGTTTTAAAGCCACTCCAAACCAAAAAGCTCTGTATGTTTTGTAAGGGCAAATCAAATCCTTGTAAGTGTCTGTTCAAGAGGGACAACCAGGGCCGCCATTAGAAATCACGGGGCCCCGTACAACAACATTTTTGGGGCCCCCTGGGCCCCGCCCACACTGACGACCAAGCTCCACCCCATTTCCCGCCCACTCCACATCGCAGTTAAAAGACCACACAGACATCAGCGCTAAAAAAGTAACCCCCCCCACACAAGTTGTAAAAAGCTATTGATGGTCAGGGCCCCCTTATAAAACATTGGGGCCCCAAAAAAAAAAAATTTAATTTTTTTTTTTTAAAAAAAAAAAACATTGGTGGCAGGGGCCCCCTTATAAGTTAAAAAAAACTTGGGGCCCCAACAAAAAAAATGTAAAAAAAAAATAAACAAACATTGGTGGCAGGGGCCCCCTTATAAGTTAAAAACAAATTGGGGCCCAAAAAAAAATTTAAAAAAAAAAAAAAAATTTTTTGAAAAAAAAAAAAAAAACATTGGCGTCAGGGGCCCCCTTATAAGTTAAAAACAAATTGGGGCCCCAAAAAAAAATTTAAAAAAAAAAAATTTTTTTGAAAAAAAAAAAAAACATTGGCGGCAGGGGCCCCCTTATAAGTTAAAAACAAATTGGGGCCCCAAAAAAAAATTTGAAAAAAAAAAAAAAATTTTTTTGAAAAAAAAAAAAAACATTGGCGGCAGGGGCCCCCTTATAAGTTAAAAACAAATTGGGGCCCCAAAAAAAAATTTAAAAAAAAAAAAAAATTTTTTAAAAAAAACAAAAAACATTGGCGTCAGGGGCCCCCTTATAAGTTAAAAACAAATTGGGGCCCCAAAAAAAAATTTAAAAAAAAACAAAATTTTTTTGAAAAAAAAAAAAACATTGGCGGCAGGGGCCCCCTTATAAGTTAAAAACAAATTGGGGCCCCAAAAAAAAAATTTGAAAAAAAAAAAATTTTTTTTGAAAAAAAAAACCAAAAACATTGGCGGCAGGGGCCCCCTTACAAGTTAAAAACAAATTGGGGCCCCAAAAAAAAATTTAAAGAAAAAAAAAAAATTTTTTGAAAAAAAAAAAAAACATTGGCGTCAGGGGCCCCTTACGAGTTAAAAAAAAAATTGGGGCCCCAAAAAAACCTGTTTTAAAAAAAAAGATTGGTTGCAGGGGCCTATAGAATATTAAAATAATACATTGGTGGCCAGGAGATTAAAAAAAAAAAATACACAAACTGGTGTTCAGTAGAATTGAAGTCACGGCTTCAGTACTTCAACTTCACCTCCTTTCGTGACTTCGGGTCTTTTCACCGCTTCAGGACTTCGGCTTCGGCTGTTTTCGTGACTTCGGGTCTTTGCGCTGCTTCAGGACTTCGGCTTCGGCTGTTTTCGTGACTTCGGCTTTTTCCGTGACTTCGGGTCTTTTCGGCGCATCGGCTTCGGCTTTTCGGCACTTCCGCATTCGGCAGCACAGAGGCAAGACGTACGGCTCGGGCGCTCGTAAGGGGGGCCCGGATCTTCAAAAAATGCAGCGCTGCCGGGCCCCCCTTCATGCCCGGGCCCGGTACGCTTGTCCCCCCTGTCCCCCCCTGATGGCGGCCCTGGGGACAACTCCTTCTCTTCGATTGATTTTCCATCCAGACTATTGGCATTTCTTTGGGGTATCAGGAATGCTCTGACTAAATATGTAAAATGTGTCTTTCATAAGCCTTGGTTTGCTTAAACATCAGATCCGTTCTATGCAGATGATCCAATACCCCAAGTACTCCATAGCAATGGTTAAACCTACAAACAAAAACATGACATGGTTGGAGGAGCAAACATATGTTTTGTGAACAATTTCTTGTACAGCAGGTTATATGGCATTAAGAGGCGAGCCACCAACCCTCAAATCAGAATGTTTGCAGTGATTTTAGGTTTTATTTTACCTTAAACTCACATATTTCAAATAGTTTCAAAAACTTTAGAGATTTAGTAAGCACAAAAAAAAACACCTCAATTATTTTGAGAGTTAAAAAACTCAAATTCAAGGTATTCAGGGTTTTTTTGTATTTGGATTTTTTCATAAATAAGCAAATATTTGAGTATTACAGTGCATTTGAATTAGAAATAACTTTTGTTCAAATTTTGATAAAAGCCCTTTTAATTGTACAGATCATCATTGCTATTTTAGAATAGGAAGAACACCAGCCAGGGCAGCAGGTTAGTAATAAGAATCACTAGGGTTGCTCCTGGTTTGGATTTAATACTCCTGCTTTGGAAATGAGATGTTGGACAGGCATGTGTCTGCAAGTAAACTTTGTAGTGTACAGTTTATTGAGTGTAAAAAGCATCTTATATGCAATTTTTAGTTGCCTTTCCTAAAATATCTGCATCACTGGAACAGCACCAAAGATAAATGCAAATATTTGGGGAAAGTATGCTTTCTTGCATTGAAATCTAGTTTTCATTCCTGCTGGAGTAGGAAGAGAGGTAAGTCATCATACTGCACAAAATCAAAATACTACTTAGATCAACTGGGCCTGGGTGTCTACCTTGTGTCGCCCCCGCATTAAAGTCTGGCTAGTCTGGCTGCTATGACTGCTTACCTTTGTGAAAGCTTTAAAAGGTATCAGTACTGAGATTAACTGGCCCTGTCATGTTCACATCTTAAATTCGGACTGTAAATGCTGCATTTTTCACACGACAGATTCCTGCCCATGTGTGCCATACTCTGCCTGCCCCATTCTCCCTGTGTGTGCCATACTCTGCCTGCCCTATGCTCCTTGTGTGTGCCATACTCTGCCTGCCCTATTTTTGTTGCAGCAGATTTTTTGCTGCTGAATTTTTATCAAAGTTTCTCTTATTTATTTGTGGGCGTCAAAACGCAGAAATTCACAGTGTATCCATGCCTGGTGAATTTATTTGCCCATCACTACCTACTAAATGTATTAATAATGTACCTGTAAGTACCAAGTAGGTGACTTTGGAATGCAGCCCAGATCTACAGCTAATTATCCACATACCTAGCCTTTCTGATACTGGGTTTCTATGTGTGCATACAGCCATGATCAATTTCTAACCTTTGAGTAGTGATGGATGAATACATTTGCTAGCCATGGATTTGCGGCGAATTTCCATGTTTCTTCGTCCACTAATAAATACGCAAAACTGTGGCAAAAATTTGCCAGCAAAAAAACAGATGTGCCTTTCTAATTTTCTCGCAAAACGGGCCAGATTTGCCCATCACTAGTTTTTAATCATAGAAGCAATTAGTACCGTAGGTCGGCAATTATCTGGTGTATGGGTAGAGGGTGACCAGTGGTTTTAAAGCCACTTCCAACCAAAAAGCTCTGTATGTTCTGTAAGGGCAAATCAAATCCTTGCAAGTGTCTGTTCAAGAGGGACAACTCCTTCTCTTCGATTGATTTTCCATCCAGACTATTGGCATTTCTTTGGGGTATCAGGAATGCTCTGACTAAATATGTAAAATGTGTCTTTCATAAGCCTTGGTTTGCTTAAACATCAGATCCGTTCTATGCAGATGATCCGATACCCCAAGTACTCCATAGCAATGGTTAAACCTACAAACAAAAACATGACATGGTTGGAGGAGCAAAAATATGTTTTGTGAACAATTTCTTGTACAGCAGGTTATATGGCATTAAGAGGCGAACCACCAACCCTCAAATCAGAATGCAGAGTATGCATCAGGAGGGGGGTGTGGCCCGGAGATTGGTAGTTACGTTACTGTGCATGTGCTCTACTCTGCCTGTGGGAGGAGAGGGGGTTTGTCAGCATTTTGAAAATAGCTGAAAATGGGGTCCTTATGGTTTTTAATTATAAGGGGGGTTGCTGTGCTATCCACAGGGCAGGAGGAGTCAAATGGATTTAAGGGTATGTCTTAAAACGACAAACTTTTATTACATTTAAGTGATGAGTGATACCTACAGTGAACACCAACCATTTGAGTTTTTTTGTGTGTACCACCATTAACCCTTTAAGTGCCAGCAGAATTTCACATTTTGGTTACGCGAAATGCCAGCCGTTTTTGAAACATTTTGTGCTCTCTCACTTTAGGGGCATTTTCTGAGGGGAAACCTATAGTTTACCTAGGAAAACTATACATTGTTTTTTTCGGTAGAAACTGGGCTTTCTAAATCTGCCTGAGTTTTCATGTATTTACACCAGTGCAAAAAAATTTATAGTGCCAAATACCAAAAAAAATGAAAAATTACCATTTTTCATCGTATATCAATTTATACCAGAAAAATATTTCATTTTACGGATGAAAATCCAACTGATTTGGAAAGCCTTATGTCTCTCGAACGTGCCAATACCAGATATGTATAGTTTTAGGGAGATTTAGGATTTCTGTACAGCAAAAACTCCCGGCAGTATATTACCAAATTTTGAAAGCACTAAGGCAGAAAACGGCATGCTTTAGGTTCCAAGGCAAAAAATCCTGAAACCGTAGGTTTACCCCAGAAAACCATACATTTTTGAAAAGTACACATTCTGCCGATTACAAAATGGGTAACTATGTCTCTCTACTCCCAACTACCAAACATAAAAGCTTGTCTGAACATAGCGGTTTTTCAACAAAAAATTCAAAATTCTGAAAAATCATTTCAAAGGTTTTATTTTGCTGCTCCGCATATCCCAAACTATATTAGGTACCAAGAAAAAGCACCTGAAATATGATTGCCAGGGGTCCACTGAACAATTTGATACCCATTATGCATAGGTTTACCAAAGTATCTGGCATTTAGAGACACCAATATGTAGTTAGCACATCCAAATTGTTCAGGACTTTACTTCAGCTACTGAGAAATCAACACATTGACTGCATTTTTTGTGGGGTAAAAACACAGAAATATATGTTTACCCCCCAAACCCATATATTTTTGGAAAGTACACATTCTACTGAATCTAAAATGGGTACCCATGCCTTTCTGCTCCAAACTACTGAGTCGCAAGGCTTTCCCAAAGTTGTCGGTTTTGGTGAAATATCTGAAAATTGCCTCAAAGCTTCAACTTCCCAGCACCATATCACCCATGTGTCATTACGTACTAAGAAAAAGCACCCTAAATATGATTGCCAGGGTTCCTCTGAACATTTTGGTGGCCATTGTTCATAAGTTTACCAAAGTATCTGGCATTTAGAGTCCCCAAAATGAAGTTAGCGCATACAAACAGTCCCGTGGGTAACTTCAGCTAATGAAAAATCAACACATTGACTGCATTTTTGTGGGGTAAAAACACAGAAATATATGTTTACCCCCCAAACCCATACATTTTTGGAAAGTACACATTCTACCGAATCTAAAATGGGTACCCATGCCTTATTGCTCCAAACTACTGAGTCGCAAGGCTTTCCCAAAGTTGTCGGTTTTGGTGAAATATCTGAAAATTGCCTCAAAGCTTCAAATTCCCAGCACCATATCACCCATGTGTCATTACGTACTAAGAAAAAGCACCCTAAATATGATTGCCAGGGTTCCTCTGAACATTTTGGTGGCCATTGTTCATAAGTTTACCAAAGTATCTGGCATTTAGAGTCCCCAAAATGAAGTTAGCGCATACAAACAGTCCCGTGGGTAACTTCAGCTAATGAAAAATCAACACATTGACTGCATTTTTGTGGGGTAAAAACACAGAAATATATGTTTACCCCCCAAACCCATACATTTTTGGAAAGTACACATTCTACCGAATCTAAAATGGGTACCCATGCCTTATTGCTCCAAACTACTGAGTCGCAAGGCTTTCCCAAAGTTGTCGGTTTTGGTGAAATATCTGAAAATTGCCTCAAAGCTTCAAATTCCCAGCACCATATCACCCATGTGTCATTACGTACTAAGAAAAAGCACCCTAAATATGATTGCCAGGGTTCCTCCGAACAGTTTGGTGGCCATTGTTCATAGGTTTACCAAAGTATCTGGCATTTAGAGGCCCCAAAATGAAGTTAGCGCATACAAACAGTCCCGTGGGTAACTTCAGCTAATGAAAAATCAACACATTGACTGCATTTTTGTGGGGTAAAAACACAGAAATATATGTTTACCCCCAAACCCATACATTTTTGGAAAGTACACATTCTACCGAATCTAAAATGGGTACCCATGCCTTATTGCTCCAAACTACTGAGTCGCAAGGCTTTCCCAAAGTTGTCGGTTTTGGTGAAATATCTGAAAATTGCCTCAAAGCTTCAACTTCCCAGCACCATATCACCCATGTTTCATTACGTACTAAGAAAAAGCACCCTAAATATGATTGCCAGGGTTCCTCCGAACAGTTTGGTGGCCATTGTTCATAGGTTTACCAAAGTATCTGGCATTTAGAGGCCCCAAAATGAAGTTAGCGCATACAAACAGTCCCGTGGGTAACTTCAGCTAATGAAAAATCAACACATTGACTGCATTTTTGTGGGGTAAAAACACAGAAATATATGTTTACCCCCCCAAACCCATACATTTTTGGAAAGTACACATTCTACCGAATCTAAAATGGGTACCCATGCCTTATTGCTCCAAACTACTGAGTCGCAAGGCTTTCCCAAAGTTGTCGGTTTTGGTGAAATATCTGAAAATTGCCTCAAAGCTTCAACTTCCCAGCACCATATCACCCATGTGTCATTACGTACTAAGAAAAAGCACCCTAAATATGATTGCCAGGGTTCCTCCAAACAGTTTGGTGGCCATTGTTCATAGGTTTACCAAAGTATCTGGCATTTAGAGGCCCCAAAATGAAGTTAGCGCATACAAACAGTCCCGTGGGTAACTTCAGCTAATGAAAGATCAACACACAGGAGAAAGCTCTCTGTTTAGTGCTGAATTAAGCATTGAAATTCCTGTTTGAGACAGGATTTTTTGTTATCACTTGGTGTGTGAATGTGTTGTCCACTTGGTGGGTGAAATTTGGGAAGTTTTGAGTTGATTTTCTTTACTAAAAATCGATTTTTCTTTTGACCCTGAAGGTGAGTGATTCCTAGCCCAGTCCCAAATTGTTTAATTTTTGTACAGATTGAGTGGATATTTTGATTTTGCACTCAGTTCTGTGAGGAGAGAAAGCTAAAGGGAGAAGGATTTAATATAAGTATAAATATAAAATCTTTTCCAGCAGCAGCAGTGCAGCTCCCAGGCACCTGCTCACATTAACCCTCTCCCTGCCACAGCTTCTCAACTTAAAACTTATTTTTTTTGTTAATCAATAGTATAAAGCTTTCTTTTTGTGTGGTATGTAAAATAATGGGAGGGAATAAAAAGGAAAGTTATAAAAAAACATCTCTTGGATCTAAAGCAAAAGGACCTGAAAAACCCAGCTGTAGCTCTGCAAGGAAACACCAGTCAGAGCCCATGTCAAAAAGCCCCATTGCCTCTACTTCTGCTGCTGCAGCCAATGTGACCCCTGCTAAAACATTTGCACAGGCGGTAGCTACTGGCAGCAACCCTAGCCAAGTCACTGCTGGGGTAGAGAAGCTTACAAGGAAGCATGGGGTCAGATGCCTAATGTCAAGCACTCATGGCATAGAGGCTTATATAAAGGCTGCAGCTGAAGTGGTGGGCCACTCTGCAGTAGTGGCAGCAAGTAAAATGTATGGGAAAGCCATAATCTTTGCCCGTACTCTAACTGCAGTGCATACTCTGGTACAGAGGGGTATCACAGTGGGAGGGAGTTATGTCCCTGTAGAACCCCTAGAAGGATTGGGCACAAGGGTGGTTTTATCTAATGTGCCCCCCTTCCTGCAAGACCACTTATTGTACCCCCACCTGCAAGCCCTTGGGGAGTTAAAATCAAATATGTCTAGAATTCCCCTGGGATGTAAGGAGAGCAGACTGAGGCATGTCCTTTCCTTTAAAAGGCAGGTGCAACTACTTTTACCTCGGGGGCAAGACACTATTGAGGGGTCTTTTGCGGTTCCATTTGAAGGGGTGCTGTATAAAATTTTTTACAGCACAGAGGAAGTGAGGTGCTTCCTTTGCAAGAACCTGGGGCACACTCGCCAGAGTTGCCCCAAAGGGCAAATTAAGACCACAGCCCCTGTTCCCAGTGCCTCAAATAAAACATCTTATCCTGCTGGGACTATGTCAGCAGGGTCCTCAAAGGGGATATCTCCTTCACTAAAGAACCTCAAGGTGGCTGTTACACAACCCACCTCTACAACATCCAAACCTCCTCCTTCTTCACTGAAGACATCTAAGGCTGCAGCATGTCTTACAATTGCGGCAAAAGAGAAGGGGGGAAAACATGTCAAAGCTTCCCCCAGGGTCACAGTTGTTCCTACCACAAAAGGGTGTACCCCTGTTATGGGCACCCCTGAAGGTGTGGGGGTACCCATGATTGCAACACCTGTTGGGGTTGGGGCAGATAGTGGCCTTTCCTCTTCAGATGCCAAGAAAAAGAGGAAATTTAAATCAAACTGGCTGGTACCTGAGGAATGGGCATCAGTGGTTAATGATGGGGCACCCCCATCCAAGGGTAAAAAGGGCAGCAAAACTTCTGCTCCTCATGTGGTGACATTGTCTGGCCCAACTGTTGGTCACGATCAACCGGTGTCAGACCATGCACTCTTGCCTCCAGACCAGGTGGGGAATAATGAGGTTAATGGTCTGCATGGCCTTGAACATGGCAGTGTTGGTTTCCCCACAGAGTCAGGGGTGCAGTATCTGCCTCAAAATCATTTGGAAGATCTTCCCTTGGAGTATAAAGAGACACCTAATGAGACTCCTGCAGAGTGGGCAGTCAGTGTTCCTGAAGTGCTGAGATTTGGCAACTGCAACCAGCCTCAGTTTTTAATGCCTCAGGGTATTTCACTCCAGGAGGGGGACAATATTGGGCTAACCCCCATACAGGACCCTGCAGATAAAACTGCTGGGAAGGATGGTGAGGGTGGAGTTGTAAATACGGAGGAGGGTAGCCAGACAACCTCTACTGTTCATGCTAAAATCTCTCCTCCCTTGTCTTCAACTGACCCAAATGTTATTGCCATCCAGAAAGCACAGGAGGTAGTAGAGAGGGCAGAGGCTAACCATCGAGCCTCCAAAGCTCTACCTGTTGCTGGGGAGCTAATTAGTTCTGTTGCTCCTGTGTCAAACACTTCCAAATGTGTTTCAAGTGAAGTTGAGGGAACACCTGAGCCATTGCAGGGTCTCCAGAAAAGTGATTCTGATACTTTTCCTGTAACAACTTGTGGAGAGATTCTCAAAGCTCTAGTGGAGAGAGGAGATTATCAATCCCTTAGCCAGGAGGAGCTCATGGATGAGGGGAACATCGAAGAGGAGGTTGACATAGGAGTGGCAAATCCTTCTACCCCAATCATCCCTGCTGAGGAACTCAAAAAGTTTCTTGAGAGCACCCTTGGTGTTAAATTAGAGAAGAAGATGCACATGGCTCTGGAGAAGTGGCATGATTTGCCTTTAGTTATCAATTCTGTGAGACAGTACATTAAGGTCATAAAAGAGGCCAAGAACTATGGAACAGCGGAATATCTCCGTATAATGAAGTTTCACAAAAAATGTTTGTCTCATCAGACCTTGATGAAGGTTAAAGCACTTCCTAAGACTCAGTAATGGCCTTGAGTATAAGCACACTTAATACTAATGGCTGTCGGAATCCTTTCCGAATGTTTCAGGTACTCTCCTTTCTTCGTCAAGGAGGGTACTCTGTGAGTTTCCTCCAAGAGACCCACACCACTCCAGAGCTTGAAGCAAGCTGGAATCTGGAGTGGAAGGGAAGGGTCTTTTTTAATCACCTCACTTGGACATCATGCGGGGTGGTGACCCTTTTCTCAGATTCCTTCCAGCCAGAGGTCCTGAGTGCTACCTCTGTCATCCCTGGCCGTCTATTGCATCTTCGGGTCCGGGAGTCAGGTAGAACATATAATCTAATGAATGTGTATGCTCCTACTACCGGACCAGAGAGGGCACGGTTCTTTGAAAGTTTGTCAGCCTACATGGAGACAATTGACTCTGATGAAGCCTTGATTATAGGGGGTGATTTTAATTACACCCTTGATGCTCGAGATCGCAATGTACCCAAGAAAAGAGACTCGTCTGAGTCCGTTTTGCGAGAACTAATTGCTCATTTCTCCTTGGTTGATGTCTGGAGAGAACAGAACCCAGAGACGATTGCCTTTACCTATGTCAGGGTGAGAGATGGTCATGTTTCTCAATCCCGGATTGATAGGATATATATATCGAGCCATCTCATGTCACGAGCCCAGTCAAGCACCATTAGATTGGCACCATTCTCAGACCACAATTGTTTATCCCTGAGAATGTCAATCGCACCATCTCTGCCAAAAGCTGCTTACTGGCACTTTAACAACAGTTTATTAGAAGATGAGGGTTTTGCAAAGTCAGTCCGGGATACATGGAGAGGCTGGAGGGCCTTTCAGGATGAATTTGCCACATTGAACCAGTGGTGGGATGTAGGCAAGGTTCACCTAAAGCTCTTGTGTCAAGAGTATACCAAAAGTGTGAGCGGGCAGCGCAATGCAGAGATTGAGGCACTGAATGGGGAGGTGCTTGATCTTGAGCAAAGGCTATCAGGCTCTGAAGACCAAGCCCTTCAGTGTGAATATCTAGAAAGGAAAGAAGCGCTGCGTAACATGGAACAACGACAGGCTCGTGGTGCCTTTGTGCGAAGCCGGATGCAGTTACTTTGTGATATGGATCGTGGTTCCCGATTCTTCTATGCTCTGGAGAAGAAGAAGGGGAACCGAAAACAAATCACATGCCTTTTTGCGGAGGATGGAACCCCCCTTGAGGATCCGGAGGCTATCCGGGACAGAGCCCGGTCCTTCTATCAAAACCTTTTTTCTCCAGATCCCATCTCTCCAGATGCCTGTGAGGAGCTATGGGATGGGCTTCCAGTGGTCAGTGAGAGGAGAAAAGAGAGGTTGGAAACACCAATCACTCTAGATGAACTCTCTCAAGCACTCCGTTTAATGCCCCACAATAAATCTCCTGGGCTTGACGGACTTACCATAGAGTTCTTCCAGTTCTTTTGGGATACTCTGGGCCCTGATTTCCATAGGGTCCTAACTGAGGCCTTCAAGAAAGGTGAGTTGCCACTTTCGTGTCGTCGAGCAGTTTTATCACTACTTCCTAAGAAGGGGGATCTCCGTCTTATTAAGAACTGGAGACCAGTCTCACTGCTTAGCACAGACTATAAGATCGTGGCCAAAGCTATCTCACTTAGGCTCAAATCAGTGCTGGCAGAGGTGATTCATCCTGACCAGTCCTATACAGTCCCCGGTCGGACAATTTTTGATAATGTCTTTTTAATCCGAGACTTACAACATTTTGCGAGAAGGACTGGTCTATCTCTTGCTTTTCTCTCTCTGGATCAAGAGAAGGCATTTGACAGGGTGGATCACCAATATCTTATAGGCACTCTGCAAGCCTATAGCTTTGGCCCACAGTTTGTGGGCTACCTGAAAACAATGTATGCCTCTGCAGAGTGTTTAGTTAAAATCAACTGGTCTCTGACTGCACCTCTGGCCTTTGGACGAGGAGTTCGGCAAGGATGCCCCTTGTCGGGACAACTGTACTCGCTGGCCATTGAGCCCTTCCTGTGTCTCTTAAGGAAAAGGCTCACGGGACTGGTGCTCAAAGAACCTGACATGAGGGTGGTTCTCTCAGCCTACGCTGATGATGTAATTCTTGTGGCCCAGGACCTAGTTGATCTTGAGCGGGCACAAGAGTGTCAAGAAGTCTACGCTGCTGCCTCATCTGCCCGTATCAACTGGTCCAAGAGCTCAGGCCTTCTGGAGGGTTCTCTAAAGGTAGATTTCCTGCCTCCTGTTTTTCGTGACATCTCGTGGGAGAGTAAAACTATTAAATATTTAGGCGTCTACCTATCAGCTGAGGAGAATCCTGTCTCACAGAATTTCATTGAACTTGAGGAGTGTGTTCTAACGCGCCTTGGAAAGTGGAAGGGTTTTGCTAAAGTACTTTCTATGAGAGGGAGAGCTTTGGTGATTAATCAGCTGGTGGCCTCTCAGATCTGGTACCGGCTGATATGTCTTAGCCCAACCCAAGAATTCATTGCTAAGATCCAGAGAAGGTTACTGGACTTTCTCTGGATAGGAAAGCATTGGGTTTCTGCAGGTGTCTCAAGCCTCCCGTTGAAAGAGGGAGGGCAGGGAGTCGTGTGTATACGTTCTCAAGTGCACACCTTCCGTCTCCAGCAAATACAGAGATACTTGTATGCAGATCCTTCTCCACAGTGGTGTACTCTAGCATCGAGTTTTTATCGCCAGGTACGAAATATGGGATATGACCGGCAATTGTTTATAATTGAACCTGAGGGTTTCCTAAGAAACCTTTCAACCCTGCCGGCTTACTACCAAGACACGCTAAAGACCTGGAGCATGGTATCCGTGTTAAGGCAAGGAGACATTGAAGGGGAAGACATTCTAAATGAGCCCCTACTTTACAATCCATCTTTTAAGACTAGGATGTTAGAATCCATCAGCATTCGACGTCGCCTTTGCCAGGCTCGGTTAACCAGAGTTGGAGATCTCCTGGATTTTGAGAAATCAGATTGGGTGGACTCTCAAGCAGTTATGCAACGCATGGGATTCCTCACCACTAGGGTTCCACACCGTCTTCTCAAGGAAATCAAGGACACAATCTCTCCTGATTCTCACACCTTCATTGATGGGGTTTTACATGCTGGAGAGCCACGTCCACCTTGGAACTCCTCACCTCCAGACATAATAATAGCACCTAAAATCCGTCAATCCCCCCAAGCACCTCCTTCTCCCAACTTGAGCCAGTTGGAGAATTTTCCATTGACACGCTTTCATGATATAACAAGAAAGTTGTTGTACTCTCTAATGCTTCACACTGTACACTTCCTTGCCCTCATCTCCCGATATGATACCATCTGGAGACGTGTGCTTAATGAGGGTGAAAGACCTCAGTGGCGAGCTCTTTATTCCAGTTTGGTGCCTAGACCAACTGGAGACTTGAGTTGGAAAGTGCTGCATGGTGCATTGAGCACGGGAGAGTATTTAGCTCGTTTTACAGACTCCCCAGCTGCTTGTCCATTCTGTGGCAAAGGAGAGTCTGTGTTTCATGCTTATTTTACGTGTGCAACCTCTATTGGCTCTTTTGAGGAAGCTTTACCTGCAGTTCTGGTTACACTTTTCCCCTCATGTTTATATTTTTGGACGCCCAGTATCCCGGGACAATAAAGAGAAAGACCTTCTCTCCAACTTGCTCCTGGCTTTAGCTAAATTAGTCATCCATAAATCTAGAAAGCAATGTTTGGAAGGTGGGAATCCTCTGCCAGCAGAGGTCTTGTTCCGAGTGCTGGTGCGTTCCCGAATCCGAGCAGAGTACACCCAAGCAGTGTTTACTGGTCGGTTGAAAGAATTTGCTGACCAGTGGGCAATAGATGGGGTACTTTGCTCAGTATCCCCAGACCTGGTTTCTGTTCAGACAATTCTCACACTCCATATTTAAGTGCACTTTAATTTAAGTGACAGTTGTATTTTAATCAGTTAATTATCTCCTTTGAGATGTGATTAACTTTGGTGAGCAATCACTCACCTGCAATTTGAATAATATATCAGCTAATGAAAAATCAACACATTGACTGCATTTTTGTGCGGTAAAAACACAGAAATATATGTTTACCCCCCAAACCCATACATTTTTGGAAAGTACACATTCTACCGAATCTAAAATGGGTACCCATGCCTTATTGCTCCAAACTACTGAGTCGCAAGGCTTTCCCAAAGTTGTCGGTTTTGGTGAAATATCTGAAAATTGCCTCAAAGCTTCAACTTCCCAGCACCATATCACCCATGTGTCATTACGTACTAAGAAAAAGCACCCTAAATATGATTGCCAGGGTTCCTCCGAACAGTTTGGTGGCCATTGTTCATAGGTTTACCAAAGTATCTGGCATTTAGAGGCCCCAAAATGAAGTTAGCGCATACAAACAGACCCGTGGGTAACTTCAGCTAATGAAAAATCAACACATTGACTGCATTTTTGTGGGGTAAAAACACAGAAATATATGTTTACCCCCCAAACCCATACATTTTTGGAAAGTACACATTCTACCGAATCTAAAATGGGTACCCATGCCTTATTGCTCCAAACTACTGAGTCGCAAGGCTTTCCCAAAGTTGTCGGTTTTGGTGAAATATCTGAAAATTGCCTCAAAGCTTCAAATTCCCAGCACCATATCACCCATGTGTCATTACGTACTAAGAAAAAGCACCCTAAATATGATTGCCAGGGTTCCTCCGAACAGTTTGGTGGCCATTGTTCATAGGTTTACCAAAGTATCTGGCATTTAGAGGCCCCAAAATGAAGTTAGCGCATACAAACAGTCCCGTGGGTAACTTCAGCTAATGAAAAATCAACACATTGACTGCATTTTTGTGGGGTAAAAACACAGAAATATATGTTTACCCCCCAAACCCATACATTTTTGGAAAGTACACATTCTACCAAATCTAAAATGGGTACCCATGCCTTATTGCTCCAAACTACTGAGTCGCAAGGCTTTCCCAAAGTTGTCGGTTTTGGTGAAATATCTGGAAATTGCCTCAAAGCTTCAACTTTCCAGCATCGTATTGTCCATGTATCATTACCAGCATAAAGCATCCTAAATATAAACATATGGGTCTACTAAACAGTTTGATGCCCAATGTGCATAGATATACCAAACTATGTGGCGCACAGAGACCCCCAAATGACAATATGTATAGACATTTTCACGGCTGACGCGCTGGCTGCTGCAATATAACCACCCGGTGTGTGTATTATGCGACATTAGACCACCTAACAGTACAGAGACCCCAGAAAACCATATATTTTCAGAAAGTAAACATTCTGACGAATCCAATATGGGTAAATAAGTGTTTCTACTGCAAACTGCCAAACTGCAAAGCAATGCTGAACATAACGGTTTTTATCAAATTTCGGAAAATCGTCACAAAGCTTGAATTTTACCCCATTATATGCCCCACATTTCGTAACGTATCAGCATAAAACATCCTAAATATGAACGCCAGGGGTCTACTGAACACTTTGATGCCCAATATGCATAGATATACCAAACTATGTGGCGCACAGAGACCCCCAAATGACAATAGTGTATATACATTTTCACGGCTGACGCGCTGGCTGCTGCAGTATGAGCACCTGGTGTGTGTATTATGCGACATTAGACCCCCCTAACAGTACAGAGACCCCAGAAAACCATATATTTTCAGAAAGTACACATTCTGACGAATCCAATATGGGTAAATAAGTGTTTCTACTGCAAACTGCCAAACTGCAAAGCAATGCTGAACATAACGGTTTTTATCAAATTTCGGAAAATCGTCACAAAGCTTGAATTTTACCCCATTATATGCCACACATTTCGTAACGTATCAGCATAAAACATCCTAAATATGAACGCCAGGGGTCTACTGAACACTTTGATGCCCAATATGCATAGATATACCAAACTATGTGGCGCACAGAGACCCCCAAATGACAATAGTGTATATACATTTTCACGGCTGACGCGCTGGCTGCTGCAATATGAGCACCTGGTGTGTGTATTATGCGACATTAGACCCCCCTAACAGTACAGAGACCCCAGAAAACCATATATTTTCAGAAAGTACACATTCTGACGAATCCAATATGGGTAAATAAGTGTTTCTACTGCAAACTGCCAAACTGCAAAGCAATGCTGAACATAACGGTTTTTATCAAATTTCTGAAAATCGTCACAAAGCTTCAATTTTACCCCATTATATGCCCCACATTTCGTAACGTATCAGCATAAAACATCCTAAATATGAACGCCAGGGGTCTACTGAACACGTTGATGCCCAATATGCATAGATATACCAAACTATGTGGCGCACAGAGACCCCCAAATGACAATAGTGTATATACACTTTCACGGCTGACGCGCTGGCTGCTGCAATATGAGCACCTGGTGTGTGTATTATGCGACATTAGACCCCCCTAACAGTACAGAGACCCCAGAAAACCATATATTTTCAGAAAGTACACATTCTGACGAATCCAATATGGGTAAATAAGTGTTTCTACTGCAAACTGCATAACTGCAAAGCAATGCTGAACGTAACGGTTTTTATCAAATTTTTGAAAATCGTCACAAAGCTTGAATTCTACCGCATTATATGCCCCACATTTCATAACGTATCAGCATAAAACATCCTAAATATGAACACCAGGGGTCTACTGAACACTTTGATGCCCAATATGCATAGATATACCAAACTATGTGGCGCACAGAGACCCCCAAATGGATATATAGTAGATAAAATTTACAAGGTAAAACAAAATAAGGCAGTAAAGAGTGAAATGCAAAAAAATCCAATAAAACCACAAAAATCAATGTTTTTTTTCCAGACTAGTGTTATCGGCCGTCAGAATCACAGTTTGAATATTTTAGCTGGGCCAAACAGGTTATACGGCTAGAAACAAGTGAACACAACATACGCAGAGCTGAAAATGCAATAAAATGGCTAAAAATTCAATAAAATGGCTAAAAATGCACCAAAATACCCCAAATTGCAATATAATCACCGAAGTAACATAAAAAAGATATTGCACAGTACGGTTAGCGAATACGCTATTCGTAATGGCAATAAAACATTTTTTTCAGCCAAAAAAAGAGACGATGCGATAAGAAAAAAAAAAAAAAGCCACAATGCCATGTATGTGCGTGTGCGTGTGTACAAATGGTAAATGACATGTTATGTGTGCGTGTGTGCGTGTGCACATGTGTGTAAGTGCAGTGAGTGTAAGTGACCCCCCCAATCCCCAAAAATGTATGTGTAAGTGTGAATCTAAGTGTGTATTACTGTAATAAGTGTGTGTTGGTGTGTTTGTGTGTGTAATTGTTGCACTAACCTGAAAAAATCGCTGGAGACTGTTGCAGGCGATCAGGAAGAGCCCCTGGAAGACATCTGCCTCGTGGTTCCTGTCTGTGTGCTGTGGGGGCGGAGATCGTCGATCCGGTGCAGGCTGCAGCAGCAGGACACGTAAGTAGCACGTGCCTGCTGCTGTTTTTGGGCCCCTGGGCGATCGCGCCCCAGGGGCCACTCGATCCCCTGCTCTGCTCGTTGCCTAGGGGCAGGGGATCGAGCAGGAACGGAGCGAGCGGCTCTAACAGCCGCTCCTCCGCTTCTGAACCTGGAAGTGCTGCAGAACGTAGAATCTACGTTCTGTGGCATTTCAAGTACCTTTGCCACAGAACGTAGATTCTACGTTCTGTGGCACTTAAAGGGTTAATGTGAATATGGTAAGTTTTTGTGATGACATGGGAGTGGCATATACCTGGGAGTGGACAACACTGGCTTCCATTATTGGCCCTCCACCACGAAGGCATGACACTGGCCCACGGTATCATAGAAGTTGGACAGCACTGACGGATAATATCTGGCAACAACACCTGCCCTTTAGTTTGAAATTGCCAGCATCTGTCATGTTTTCTGAACAAACATTATTTCCATAGTTACTTTGATCTACTTGTTGATCACCCATAGGGAAGTTTGGCAGGAGGGTTAAACACATTGCTACTGTGCTAGACAATGCATGAAGCTATTTAACCTATTCAAAGGTGAACAAGGAAGGAAATAACTTGAACCTAGGTGCCTTGGCCTATAATGTAATTTGTGATTAAAAACTGCAATAAGCCTTGTATTGTTGCAGATCTTAAAAGCCATGTGCCAAATTAAGGCCTTTTAAACTACTTCTGAACAGAGCTGTGTCATATATTGGATTAATTTGGTCGGGAACTGGACCACTGGACACGTGCACCGCCTTAAAGGAACAGTTCAGTGTGAAAATAAAAACTGGGTAAATAAATAGGCTGTGCAAAATAAAAAATGTTTCTAATATAGTTAGTTAGGCAAAAATGTAATGTATAAAGGCTGGCGTGAACAGATGTCTAATAAAACAGCCAGAATCCAACTTCCTGCTTTTCAGCTCTATAACTCTGAGTTAGTCAGCGACTTGAAGGTGGGCCACATGGTACATTTCTGTTCAGTGAGTTTGTAATTGACCCTCAGCATTCAGCTCAGATTCAAAAGCAACAGAAATGACCCCTGTGGCCTGCCCTCAAGTCTCTGATTGGTTACTGCCTGGTAACCAGGGAAACCAGTCTGTGTAAACTAAGAGAGCTGAAAAGTAGTGCTCTGACTGACAAGTTATACATCAAATCACTCCAGCCTTTATACATTACATTTTTGGCTAACTAACTATATTAGAAACATTTTTTATTTTGCACAGCCTATCTATTTATACGGTTTTTATTTTCACACTGAACAATTCCTTTAAAATAAGAGGTGGAAATTGGGTGAGTGCTGACTAAAACAATTGCCATAAGCCTTTAGGTCCCTTGTGCAATGTGTAAACAATAAGGAAAAATCTAAATCTGTAAGAAAGAGGATCCATGGTCCAAAAGTGTATGAGTTGGTTCCTCCTAAACCCTCCATGATCCAAAAGCGTATGAGTTGGTCCTTCCTAACACTACTTACTTGAACAACTGGACTTGCTGAGTAATCAATGAAGACGTTTCACCCCCCAGCACTCATGCACAAACACTGGTACAAACGCGTACCACGCTGCACAGATTAGGGGAGAGGGCCGGGGCCCACTGGGTTTTCCCTCGGTGTCCCACCAGCCCAGAATGACCCTGCAAGCATGTAAAAAGTTTCATGTTTCTTTGCCGAAATCTGCAGAGTCTGTTTGCACCAGAGCCAACACAAAGCTTCCGGAAGCAAACACAAAAGAGAAATCAGCATACACAGCTGGCAGGTTTCTCACCTTTTTCATTAATTGGGTCCAGTTGGAACACATTTTTTGTGGCACAACACAACAGTGATCCACAGAACCCAGCAAGCCTACCCTACCACTTCTTACTAAGCCTTCAGGTTCAGTTTCATTGATTGGTCTGCTGACCCTGAAGAGCAGGACTCAAGTGGTAGAACTTTGCAAAAGAAGCACATTTCCAAATAATATTTATTAAAGGGTGGTTCCCCTTTATATTCAATTTTAGTAAGTTATAGAATGGCCAATTTCAAGCATTTTCCCAGTTGGTCTTCATTATTTATTTTTATAACTTTTTAATTACTTGCCCTTTCCCTCTGACTCTTTTCAGCTTTCAAATGGGGGGTCACTGGCAAAAAGACCCTCTCCTATTCCTACTCAATTCTTTTATCCAAATAAATGCATAGTTGCTAGGGTAATTTGTACCTGCCAATTTATCCTTAATAAAAGTATTTGGGAAATGCTTCTTTAACAAAGTGGTAGGAATTTGGTAGAGATCATATATTGTAAAGTATAAATTATAAGTAATGTGTCAGCACTATATATTTTAATTGTAATATTGTATCAGCAATCAGCAAGCTGGTTAATTATGCCACCTAGTGTTAGAAAATGCTTCCAGTTGATTGTGAAGGTGAGAAGTTAAAGGGGTAGTTCACCTATTAATATTTTGTATGACGAAGATTGTGATATTCTGAGATATTCTTCTAGCAACCAAGCAGCAGTGTGAATGAGAGACTGCAATAAAATAGGTGAGGGCCTGAATAGAAAGATAAATAATAAAATGTAACAATGGCAATGAAATGACAGCCTCACAGAGCAACAGATTTTTTGTTTCAGGGGTCAGTGACCCCCATTCTGAAGCTGGAAAGAGTCAAAAGAAGACGGCAAATACAGTAGTTGCTAGGGTAATTTGGACACTAGCAACCAGATTGAGGAAATTGCAAACTGGGGAGATGCTGAATGAAAAGCTAAATAACAATAAAAAAAACAATTGGAAATTGACTCAGAATATCACTCTTATCTATACCATACTAAAAGTTAACACAAAGGTGAACAACCTCTTTAATGAGGGTGTGAGAAAAAGTGATAACTGCTGTTATTATTAATTATTATTAATTAGTGCCCTGACTGGAACTGAATCAAGGCAGCAGTGCTAACCCCCTTCAGGAATATGTCACGTCAGTTGAATTGCCACCGTTTTCTTTCTGCTACTTTTCCTGGTATTGGTACCAGATACACAGAATTGCTAGCTCTTGGTTACCATGGTAGACACACATTGTTTTAAGTATGGTACATTATTATTACTTTTAAAGGACAAGGAAGGTTAAAGAAGTAGCTAGAAATGTTGTACATTATGTTTTGTGCTTCTGTACCAGTCCAAGGCAACCACAGCCCTTTACCAGTAAAGATCTGTGTCTCCAAAGATGCCCCAGTAGCTCCCCATCTTCTTTTCTGCTGATTCACTGCACATGCTCTGTGCTGCTGTCACTTACTGAGCTTAGGGACCCACTCACAATATACAGTACACATAGAAATGTCACAATATAAGGTTTATTAGTAAATAATACAGATAATTACTACATGGCAGCACAGAAACCAGTGCAATTAGCATCAGAATTTAATAATCAGCCCTGTAGCATCAGCTTATATTACAGGGGAAGCTCATTTTCTGCTGGATAATTAGTGACGACCCCTAAGCTTAGCTTCTCAACAGCTGCTCAGAGCCCACTGAGCATGTGAGTGTCACAGACACTTTCCAAGATGGTGACCCCCTGTGACAAGTATGCAGGGCCAGTTTTAAAGGAGAAGGAAAGCCCCAGGGCGCAAAACCCCTCCCCCCTGGCCTACAGGTACCGGTACAGCTCTACTGCGCATGCGCAGTAGAGCTGTACCGGTACCTGTTCCTACTGCGCATGCGCCAGAAGACGCCGGTCAGAGCAGGAAGAAGACGCGCGTGGAAGAAGATGGTGACTGCGAACTCCATGGACAGGACCTGCGCAGAGGGGTGAGTAACAAGTTAGGGGCATTTGCCCAGGGGGAGGGGTAGGCCAGGGGGGAGGAGGGAGGGGGGGCAACGGAGGGGAGGGGTTTTGCGCCCTGGGGCTTTCCTTCTCCTTTAAGCCAATTGGGCCGATTAGGCGCCAATGGGGCCCCGCACCCTGGCTGGAACCCAGTACACCCCCATTCATTTTTTAACATGGTCCAGCCGAGCGCAGGCTGCGCACACAAGGATTGGCCGACGCATGATGATGGCACGCAATGTGGTACAACGTCACCGACGTGGGTGGGACCATTGGCAGCAGTACCACTGCAGCCTTTCCGCCCACCACGTGCAGCCTGCAGGAACAGTTCCGAACAGCGTCAGACTCAGCTCCTGGCGCTGATCTCCCGAATCCAATCTAGTTTCTCTGCTGTGCCTGCCAATACAGCATCACCCCCAATTATTAATATCCTCAGTCTAAGGATGATGATCATCTGAACAGAACTGACTGTTTTGCAAATCTCCTCAAAATGCCCAGTGTGACCTGACCCTAAAGCGGGTCTTTTTGGGGCCAATAGTGGGAGATTAACATGCTTTTGGATAACTAAAAATGTAGTGGCCAAAAAGCCTAGAATCTCTCTATGTGCCATTGCCCTCTCTAGGGATTTACTTGATCCAAGACCCATAAACACTCTAACTTGCCTAACCCCCCACCTACTGTCATGTAGGGGGGTTTGGGATTCTCCAGAACATATCTGTTATCTACTGTGTATCCTGTGCTTGAATGGCTGCCCCCATGGCTACACAGCAGCTTGTTTATATAAACTATAGTAGTACTTATCTGTTATCTACTGTGTATCCTGTGCTTGAATGGCTGCCCACATGGCAACACAGCAGCTTGTTTATATAAACTATAGTAGTACTTATCTGTTATCTACTGTGTATCCTATGCTTGAATGGCTGCCCCCATGGCTACACAGCAGCTTGTTTATATGAACTATAGTAGTATTTATCTGTTATCTACTGTGTATCCTGTGCTTGAATGGCTGCCCCCATGGCTACACATTAGCTTGTTTATATAAACTATAGTAGTACTTATCTGTTATCTACTGTGTTTCCTGTGCTTGAATGGCTGCCCCCATGGCTACACAGCAGCTTGTTTATATAAACTATAGAAGTACTTATCTGTTATCTACTGTGTATCCTGTGCTTGAATGGCTGCCCCCATGGCTACAAAGTAGCTTGTTTATATAAACTATAGTAGTACTTATCTGTTATCTACTGTGTATCCTGTGCTTGAATGGATGCCCCCATGGCTACACAGTTGCTTGTTTATATAAACTATAGTAGTAGTTATCTGTTATCTACTGTGTTTCCTGTGCTTGAATGGCTGCCCCCATGGCTACACAGCAGCTTGTTTATACAAACTATAGTAGTACTTATCTGTTATCTACTGTGTATCCTGTGCTTGAATGGCTGCCCCCATGGCTACACAGCAGCTTGTTTATATAAACTATAGTAGTACTTATCTGTTATCTACTGTGTTTCCTGTGCTTGAATGGCTGCCCCCATGGCAACACAGCAGCTTGTTTATATAAACTATAATAGTACTTATCTGTTATCTACTGTGTATCCTGTGCTTAAATGGCTGCCCCCATGGCTACACAGCAGCTTGTTTATATAAACTATAGTTGTGTTTCTGGAGCAAATACCAGTGCAAGGCGACACTACATTACATTTTCATTACTTTAAGGCATTTGGTGTCACTGTTCCTTTAAAGTTGAGTCCAACTGCAATTTTCTTCCAGAATGCAATTAGCTTCCCCTTCCATACATTTCAGTAACTTTACATAATCTCCAAATCCCATTACACTCGAGTCGCCATAACTTCGACGCATGCCCAGCAGCTTGATTCATTTTCTGCCTCTGAACTGCGCAGACGCAGGGTATACGTCACCCACTCGTCTTCCTGGGTTTCGGAACGCGTTTCTGATTGGCTTTTCGATCCTGATCATAGAGAGCAGTGGCTAGAGCGCCCGCCGAGTCAGCCATTGAACGTTCCCGTTGAGTACGCGCAAGAAGGAGAAATACGTGCTTCCCTCTGCTTCGGGACAGAGCCCGTAAGGTGAGAGTGTTGGGGTATTTCTTAAAATGCATTTGCCACAGGCATGGCCAGCAAGCGTCGCTCAAGCCGTTCCCAGGCGACCTGTAGGATACACGTTCAAGATGTATTTCTAATACAGACGCGAGTATCCTGTAAAATATATCTTTATACACGGCGTTTTGTGATGCCATTAGTTATAAGGGTGTAATTTGCCATATGACTCACTGAAACCTGGGTATTGACTAAACCATTGTGTCCCCAGTTGTAACATATAAGGATATCAGACATCACTGCAGATATTTACTGCTACAATGGCCATGGAAAGCCTTCCTAACTTGTAATATCCCAATATTATTCCCCTATATTGGGCAAAAGGCAACAACAGATTCCCATGTTTTTGTATAAAGATGAAAAAGTAGCGGCTTGACGTTGGCAGAGATGCTGTATTTTGTATCGTAAACATAAACACGAATTTGCTGCACCTCAAGCCTAATCAAACAAATGATTTATGCTTTCAAAGTTGGCCGCAGGGGGTCATCATCTTGTACGTTTGTTAAACATCTTTGCAAGACCAAGACTATGCACATGCTCAGTGTGGTCTGGGCTTCAATTGGGAGGTTAAGCATAGGGATCATCATAAATTATCAAAACAGCACAATTCAAATAATATCTGCCAGTATCAGACTGGCCCACGTAGATACCAGGAAAACTCCCGGTTGGCCAGGTGTCAGTGGGCCCTCCTGCTTTGGCATATTTCATGACTATTCCCTATTTCTATGAGAACAAAGAGACTAAATAGACTCTATAACAGATTATAGCATGTAAAGAAAAGAGACTAGAAGAATAGAGGTTGAGTGAGGAGAGGAATTATAATAGTACTGAGAGTGGGCCCCTGATCTAAGGTCTTTTGGTGGGCCCCTGGTCTAAGGTTTTTGGGTGGGCCCCTGGTCTAAGGTTTTTGGGTGGGCCCCTGGTGTCCCAGTTCGACACTGCATAGAAGCTGATACAGCAAGACTGACTAATAATCAGAATATGTAGACTGCACTGGGTCTGCGTATACAAATCTCTACTCAGTCGCCGGCTGCTTTATAGGGAAACAAACAAAGCTGTTTGAAGTCAGGGAAGTAAGGTGGGGGTGTTCCCCCCTGCTGCTTGAAAGTATGATGGTTGCCCTGAAGAGCAGTTAGGGACCGTCTGAAACCAGTCCGGTTTATTATAAAAACAGTACACATTTTTTAATCAAAGTATATTGGAGACCGATTTCTTTAAAGAAAGTAAAAATGGGATTTTATTTTTCTGCCTTTACATCCCCTTTAAAGGACAAGGAAGGTGAAAGTGAGTGGGATCCTATTTCTTAGACACCTCCAGTAAATACAGTAGCTTATTCTTAACCCCAGAACACAATTTCTGTTAAAAATGGGATACTTTTTCCTTTAAAGGGGTGATTCACCTTTGAGATAACTTTTAGTATGATGTAGAGAGTGATATTCTGAGACCATGTGCAATTGGTTTTCATTTTTTATTATTTAAGGTTTTTGAGTTATTCGGCTTTTTATTCAGCAGCTATTCAATTTGCTTTTAAGCAATCTGGTAGCTAGGGTGCCAATTACCCTAGCAACCATGCACTGATTTGAATAAGAGACTAGAATACCTATAGGAGAGGCCTGAATAGAAAGATGAGTAATAAAAAGTAACAATTAATGTGTAGCATTACAGAGCATTTGCTTTGCAAAGAGTCAGAAGAAAAATGCAAATACCTATAAAAAATATATAATGAAAACCAATTGAAAAGTTGCATAGAATTGGCCACTCTTTAACATACTAACAGTTACCTTAAAGCTGAATCACCCCTTTAAGTGTTGCACTGCCCTCTTCCAAGTGATTAGTTGCACTAGCACATTATATATTATTATGATATTTTACTGTGCATGTGCAGGACCTGAACTGTCAGGTGGAATCCCTGGAAACAGGTCTGGACTGGGAAACAAAAAAGGCCCTGCTATTTCAAATACTCAGAGGCCCAAACAGCCCAATAAATGGTGATTGTATATAGGAACTTACAACAGACCCTCTGGCATTTGCCAGAACTCACAGATTGCCAGTCATGGCCTCCTTGGAAAATCACAAAAAATTGACCAAATGGTCAGTGTGGTCAGGCAGCTACATCACATGATGAATATGTACAGTGGTGTAACAATGTCATCGGCTATATTGCTATAAATAAGTGTTAAAAAGCACAGCTGTACTAGGCAAGGCAATGACATTGGCAGTTGAATAGCTCACAGCATTCCCCTCCAGTTAAAGGGATACTGTCATGGGGAAAATTTATTTTTTTCAAATCAGTTAAAAGTGCTGTTCCAGAAGTATTCTGCACTGAAATCTGTTTCTCAAAAGAGCAAACAGATTTTTTTATATTTAATTTTGAAATCTGACATGGGACTAAACATATTGTCAGTTTCCCAGCTGCCCCCAGTCATGTGACTTGTGCTCTGATAAACTTCAGTCACTCTTTACTGCTGTACTGCAAGTTGGATTGATATCACCCTCTCCTCCCCCCCCCCCCCCAGCAGCCAAACAACAGAACAATGGGAAGGCAACCAGATAGCAACTCCCTGACACAAGATAACAGCTGCCTGGTAGATATAAGAACAGCACTCAATAGTAAAATCCAGATCCCACTGAGACACATTCAGCTACAGTGAGTAGGAGAAACAGCCTGCCAGAAAGCAGTTCCATCCTAAAGTGCTGGCTCTTTCTGAAAGCACATGACCAGGCAAAATGACCTGAGATGGTTGCCCACACACCAATATTACAACCAATATTGCGGGTCTTATCTAAATTTCTTATTGTCTATATTTTACTCCTTTTAATGTTTTACAAAACTAGTTTTTGTCCCCGCCCACTTTTGATGGTGTAACTTCCAGTTTACAGCAACATCACTTCCTGATTGATGGTGGTCGGCGGGTTGCGTATAAGGCAGTTGCAGGTCCCGGTCGGGTAGCGGATCAAAGTGGGTAAAAATGCGGGTTGTGGTTCGAGTCAGGCCCAGGTCTTAGAAATTGGTTCCGCGGAGGACTCTAGTGTAGAATGAATTATTTGCAGTGTAAACAGTATAATTTAGAAATAAAAACTACACCATAAAAATCATGACAGAATCCCTTTAAGTTATCTGGGGAGCGTTTCCAAAGGTTGCCTGTCCCTTAACTGTAATTCTCTATCATTTCTTTAGACTGTAAAGTCTGAAAATGTTTGGCTTTCTGCAAGTTATCTTTAATAAACATATTTTGAACTTTCAGGTAACAGACATCGCCTCTGTCTGGGAAAACACAGCTGATTTTCTGTCTGTACGACAAACCTCACTGGCCACCTGCTAAGTTCACAATGCCTGCAGCGGTGGTAGATAATAGCCAGGTGATATGCGAGGTGTGGGCTGTCAACTTAGAGGAGGAGATGCGTAAAATTAGAGAGCTTGTTCGAACACATGGCTACATAGCAATGGTAAGTCTACATTAATCCTGCCACTTTATGTTAGTGGGTTATTGATAAATTATCCCCCTTACCCAAGTGGCAGCTGGGACAGATTGGATTTTCTGTGTTCTGTGATTGTTGGTTGGTGCACATACAATCACTGTGTTCAGTAAGACGGCAATTTACACGTCTGTTCAGCATGAGTCAAAAATGGTTTTGCCTATTCCTTTAATAGAAAAGAACATGTTTCCTTTATAAAGTGTTTATGGATCTTTTGTTTTTTACCCTTAATAATTCACCTTCCTCCTGCAGTCAGGAGAGTTATAAAGGATGATAATGAGATTTGTATATCCCTGATTGCTGTCAATGTATAGAAAAGGAGTCCATTATACAGAGTTTATGGCTAATTGTATCAACTACCACCTTGCACAAATGCTTTGAAGGTCTTTGTAGATCGGATCTAGTGTAAAGGTAATTGTGCCAAATATGTTAGCGCTTTATAAATATGTGTTAATAATAAATGTAGCCCTCTTTTATCTTAGATAAGATTAAAGGCACAGTAACACTAACAATGTAAAGTGTTTACAGGAATGGAAATATAATGTTCTGTTGCACTGGTATAACTGATATTTGTTTCAGAAACACTACTATAGTTTATATTAGGGATGCACCGAATCCACTATTTTGGATTTGGGTGAACACCCTAATCCTTTGCGAAAGATATGGCAGAATACCAATCCGAATCCTAATTTGCATATGCAAATTAGGGGTAGGAAGGGGAAAACATTTTTTACTTCCTGGTTTTTAAATCCCAGCCCCTAATTTGCATATGGAAATTTGGGTTCCGTTTGGCCGGGCAGAAGGATTTGGCCAAATCCGAATCCTGCTGAAAAAGGCCGAATCTTGGATTCGGTGCATCCCTAGTTTATATAAACAAGCTGCTGTGTAGCCATGGGGGCAGCCATTCAAGCTGAAAAAGGAGAAAAAGCACAGACTACACAGCAGATAAGCTCTGTAGTATACAATGGGAGTCTACAGAGGTTACTATGTATCGTGTACTCGAATGGCTGAATGCCTTGACTACACAGCAGCAGTAACACCAAAAATTAAAGACATGATAATGTTCTGGTACCCTGCACTGGCAAAACCTGTGTGTTTACTTCAGAAACACAACTATAGTTTATGTAAACAACCTTCTTTGTAGCCATGGGGGAAGCCATTAAAGAATAGGATACACATTAAATAACAGATCAATTCTAAAGAATTCCATTGTATGCTACAGAGCTTATCTGTTATCTGCTGTGTATCCTGTGCCTTTTCTCCTTTTTTAGCATTGAATAGCTGCACCCATGGCTACACAGCAGCTTGTTATATAAACTATAGTAGTACTTATCTGTTATCTACTGTGTATCCTGTGCTTGAATGGCTGCCCCCATGGCTACACAGCAGCATGTTTATATAAACTATAGTAGTACTTATCTGTTATGTACTGTGTATCCTGTGCTTGAATGGCTGCCCCCATGGCTACACAGCAGCTTGTTTATATAAACTATAGTAGTACTTATCTGTTATCTACTGTGTATCCTGTGCTTGTATTGCTGCCTCCATGGCTACACAGCAGCTTGTTTATATAAACTATAGTAGTACTTATTTGTTATCTACTGTGTATCCTGTGCTTGAATGGCTGCCCCTGTGGTTACACAGCAGCTTGTTTATATAAACTATAGTAGTGTTTCTGAAGCAAACACACCAATTTTACCAGTGCAGTACAACAGTACATTGTTTTCATTAATTTTGGGCACTTTAATTTTTTTGGTGTTACTGTTCGTTAAGGGTTATGGAATAAAGGAAATTAATTAGGCTGTATAGTTCTGTGTCCTCTGCAAATACTGGTACATTATTTGCAGTACCCGTCCTAATGAACAAATTTAATAAAATTATTATAAAAAATATCATCTTGTATATATATATATATAATATATATAGTGAATAAAGTACCCCTCTTGTAAAATATAAGGATATTATAAGTCACCGAGGAGTTTCATGACCATATAAAAACACGAGGCCGAAGGCCAAGTGTTTTTATACAGGCCATGGAACTCCGAGGTAACTTCTAATATCCTCATATTTTTCAACTGGGGGTACTTTATTATAATACACAAATTTCTAATGACATCAGAACTCACCGTTTATAAGGATATAATTTACAAGATATTCATGGCTTTTGTGTATTATATATATATATATATATATATATATATATATATATATATATATATATATATATATATTTATACATACATACATACATACATACATACATACATACATACATACATACATACATACATACAATAAAGCATCTCATAGGCCTAATGTTAAAGCCAGATTTCTTATTTATATTTTTACATTTGTTTTCTTAGGACACAGAGTTTCCTGGTGTTGTGGTGAGGCCCATTGGTGAATTCCGGAGTACAATCGATTATCAATACCAACTGTTACGCTGTAATGTTGATCTTCTGAAAATCATTCAGCTTGGGCTTACTTTTACTAATGAAAAGGGGGAGTATCCACCTGGCATCAACACGTGGCAGTTCAACTTCAAGTTTAACCTCACGTATGTTTTTCATGATCCATGATCTAAGACATGTGGTTCATTCTCTGCTAAGTCTGCTGTTATTTTGCTGCAGTTGCAAATGCATGTTAACATTCTTGTTGGTATAATACAGTGCTATTCAACTTTTCCTATGTAGTTCATAAGTTATAGCTTAAAGGGATACTGTCATGGGAAAACATGTTTTTTTCAAAACGCATCAGTTAATAGAGCTACTCCAGCAGAATTCTGCACTGAAATCCATTTTTCAAAAGAGCAAACAGATTTTGTTATATTCAATTTTGAAATCTGACATGGGGCTAGACATATTGTCAATTTCCCAGCTGCCCCCAGTCATGTGTCTGCCGACCATACAAATAATCCCTTGGACAGACTTCTAAATGCACAATGTGTAAATGTAATGCTTGTTAAAGCTCAGCAAGCTTTCTTTACATTATTATGGTATTTTGGGTGTTGGAGGTATTTGATGTTAACGCAATCATGGCTGCTGCACACACGGCATGAATACAGAGAGAGCTAAGGCTCCCTTTGCAGTTTAAGGTAATCACTGAGAGTGATTTCAGTCCATATGGATATAATAGAAGAATAATTCCTGTAAATGAAAAAAAAGACTTAACATGTTGTGTTTAACCTCTGTTACAGCGAGGATATGTATTCTCAGGATTCTATTGACTTGTTGGCCAATTCTGGGCTTCAGTTCCAAAAGCATGAAGAGGAAGGCATAGACACACTGACCTTTGCAGAGCTGCTTATGACATCCGGTGTGGTGTTATGTGACAATGTGAAGTGGCTTTCATTTCACAGGTAGGGTTCATTGTTTTCAATATTTTGATCTTCCTTGGAAATTATGAACATCATCATGAGTATGAGTAGTTTGAGTAGGGAAATAAAGCAATTTCTTTGAGATGAGCCTAGTTGGGCTTATCCAGGAATTCAGCATCAGCTATTCTGCTTACCGATTTGCAAGGTTCATTATGGGAGAAGAAGGCAGTTGATCAAACCAACTGCTGCTTTTAAACCCCTGCTTGATTATTTCTTCATTATCTGTAAACCCGAGACACTAGCAACAACTGATGGGAGGAACTCCTTTTTTCAGAGCTAATTATCTCTGCAGTTGATGGGAGTATAGTAAAGGGTAAAAAAAAAGCAATGGTCCTTCAGTGATTTATAATTTAAATTAAAAAAAATTTATTAATATTTCATTTATACTTGGGACAGTATACCTGCTTTCCACATAACCAACATAAATAGGACTTGAGTTCAAAATGTATTCTGACTATTCTAGTATTAATATTTAATTTATACTTGGGACAGTATACCTGCTTTCCACATAATCAAAATAAACAGGGCTTGAGTTCAAAATGTATTCTGACTATTATAGTAACACAAGCTATTTTTTTTTATTTTTTTTGCTTCTGTTGAACACCGAAATTGTTTTTCCATGAACAAATTTAGTTTGCTACTGGTATTACCCTGGGAATTTATAGTGGCATATACACTGAATTGAGTCCACACAAGATTTCCTTTCAAACTGCAGAGCTGTTTTGGGCTTATTAACTTCCAGCCAAAGGGCAATTTTATGTCTGAGAGAGACAACACCCATAATTATAACATGTGCCATAAGTGTCATAATTGGGGTGTCAGGGAAAACCTCATACTGCCATTTTTTTCTGTTGAATTTGGTGTGGGGGAGGGAAGCCTTTGCCGGAGGCCTATAGGTCTCCATACACAGGCTGATAAAAGATGCCGACAGACATGGTTGGCAGCTTAATGGTCAGTATATGGAGCTCTCATACTTGCTTCCACGATCAATATCTAACCGAAAATCATCCAGATGACCGGCTGGCTTAAAATTCCTGTCTGATGACCACCTCAGTTCATTGATGCAATCCTCCTTGTGATACGATCACTGGGCCCTAGGACCCACAATGGGATCAGCCCAATATTGTCCACCTCTCCCTTTGGATCTGCCCATGTACGGCCACCTTAAGGTATATACATGTCTTTTGTTCTCCTTTTAACTGATACACATTTTGTCAACTGTGGTTATATTTTGACTAAACAGCATCACCTTATGTAATTGGCTTTTGGTATCTAGTGGTGATAAGGGTGGTGGCAGATGAGGCTACTGGGGCAGATTAGTCGTCCATCGACAAATCGCCTCTTCTTCGTGCGACTAATCTCCCCTAAATACCTTCCCGCCGGCTAGAATGGAAAGCATTTAGGGGAGATTAGTCGCCCGAAGAAGAGGTGATTTGTCGCTGTAATCTGCCCCAGTAGCCTCGTCTGCCACCACCCTAAAGCAACTGGACATTCTGAATCTTCTTGAAAGCTCTTCTCCACTCATCAGAGTGGTCTCTTCAGTTTAGCTCAATGAATAGGATAGAACATACATTTTGCCTGTTGTTGTAAATTAAGAAATACTGTGTCTATGGTTTCTGTAATTTTTTTTTCTGAAAAGAATATGAAGCCAGTTTCACTTCCTCATCCCGAAGAGCGTCAAAGAAGCTGATAAAACAAATTACCAGTCTCTATAATTACTAGTCTCTAGGCTGGTAGGGGTTTGTTTGTTCAAAGGTAGATAGAGAACTCAGAACAATTTGAACTGTTACCTGCTTTAGACTTATATCCGCTGGATCAGGGGTCCACAACCTTTTTTTACCAGGGAGTCACATTCAAATGTAAAAAGAGTTGGGGAGTAACACAAGCATGAAAATGTTTAGGGTGCCAAAAAAAGGATCTAATTGGGCAGCCAATAGCATTAAAGTATATAATTGGCGGTCTGCTAGTCCTGTGTGGATTGGCAGCCTACAGGAGGCTCTGTTTGGCCATAAACCTCATTTTTATGGAACTAAAATTAGCCTCAAAGCCAGAAATTGAAAAGTAAACCCCTTGCTTTGAGGCCACGAGCCACTTGTTGGGGACCACTGCACTAGATACTGTATACCATGACCTGGATGACTGAACACATTCATAGGCATACTAATTGGCTTTTGTTTGTCCTTACAGTGGCTATGACTTTGGCTATATGGTAAAGCTTCTCACGGATTCCCGTCTGCCTGAGGAGGAACACGAGTTTTTCCATATCTTAAATCTCTTTTTCCCGTCTATCTATGATGTCAAGTATCTGATGAAGAGCTGTAAAAACCTAAAGGTGGGGTATTGGTGCAACTAGCTAGCCAGTTACTTTGTACTGCTCAGTTCCTGGTCAGAATAAAGCTTGGTAAGAAAGCTAAGGGAGTTTTGTTATTGCTGCAGTCTGGGAACAAACAGAAGGGAATAATGGTCTTTTGGGCATGTTAACAGTTCAACATTGCTGCTAAGTAATACATACTATTTTTGAATAATGATAAAAAATATTGTTAGCAACTTTCAAATATAAGTTGACATTTCCATTGGTTTAAAAATTATTAGAAAATGTAATTGTTATTGAACTACTGCTTATGACTCCTGAAAAAATGTAGCATAAGTCAGCTGATTTCCTGACCTTGAGGATAATTGACTTCTGCTACATTGTTTTAAGAATCTGAAAAGGAAAAATACTTTTCTGAAAATAAATTATTTTTACAAATGACTTTCAAACTGGGAAACCAATCTGGGATATCTAGTACAATGAATGCACTGATTATAACTCAGTAGATTAAATAATTAGGCCTTTTTGTAGATTATACGGCATCTAGACCAGTTTTTTTTAAAAAGTCTTATAATTATACTTTATTTTCCATCTGTTCGTTACTTCTAGGGTTAAAGTTAACAGTCCCTCTGTTGTATTTTAAAGGGAGGTCTTCAGGAGGTAGCTGACCAGTTGGACCTGCAGAGGATTGGTAGGCAACATCAAGCAGGCTCGGACTCTCTGCTGACGGGCATGGCATTCTTCAGGATGAAGGAGGTTAGTTCATGCTGTTGCTATTGAACTAGGCATTACCATTCCCACTACATGATATATAACATGTATACTGACCATGGTTTAAAAATGCATTTAATAATTGACCCATTTCACTTGAGTACACCAAAGGCAGGTATTCTTGTTTATTTGTTACGATTTATCTTTGGTGTGACACTTTCCACTTTTACATTATTTCTTCCTTTACTTATAACCTTGATCAACCAGCAAAGTCTCTATATACACTTGTATCTTTAAAAAGAAAATGTATACACATGACTGTGTATAGGGAATATATTTAAGATGTGTTGGGTTCGGCGACTGATATAAAAGATGCATATTGCTGCTAGTTTTTGTCTTAATGAAAGGTAAAGTGGATAAGGAGGCATGATTACGTTCAAAAAATATAATTTGTTATATCTCGGACAGATTTGACGTCTTAACTATAAGCCGTCCAACTTGCAGCGTAGGCAACCATGGGCGTCAACATATAGGGGCAGGGGGGGGCACTGGCCCCCCTGGACTTGTACTTCATGCCTATCTTGCCCATGTGCATCTGTAAAAGCACAGCCCGAGACCCTGAGGGAGAAGGCACTTACCCCGCCACACGATCATCAGTGTCAGACTGGGACCCCAGGGTCCCACCCAAAAGCCTTAGACTAGGGGCCCGCTCTCAGTACTATTATTCTTCTCTCCTCGCTCAACTGCTATTATCCTAGTCTCTCTTCTTTACATAATATAATACTATCATCTATTATTCCATCTATTTAGTCTTTTTGTTCTCATAGAAATAAAGAATGACCATGAAATATGCCAAATGTTTAGCAGCATGAGGGCCCATCGGGAGTTCTCCTGTTATCCCGGTGGGCCAGTCAACACTGACTCTAGGTAATTACACCTGGTGAAAACATTTTTATTATCATACCTCCTTTGTCTTTGTGTTGCCTGTGAAAATGTTATGTGCTGCTCGGACACCATATGACTAAGTATTTATATAACGTAAATGATACACTTTGTCCCAACTCACTGCAATGTTGCTTCATTCAGTAACTGCTTAGACATCCCACTATGCTGCACAATAAAAATTTGTATATTTCTTTTTTTTTAAAAGGTATTGTGTTGTTACAAACATGAAATATAATGTGCAGAACATTTGAGTAGTTGGGGCCCCTGAAATGGTGCATTTTGGAGAAGAGAAATACATAGGGTTGCCACCTTTTCTGGAAAAAAATTCTGGTCTATATATTTAACTTTTTTCCCTATTAATAACATTGGGATCAGTCATCATTTTTACTGGCCAGGTGGCAACCCTAGAAATACCATAACACTGCCACCTTGGGCATTCCTCTGGGCTTACCAGAACTCTGCTGTAATATGTGAGTGTATAGAATCCCTTTTGGTGTACTTATCTAGATGTGCCAGAAAGAATCCAAGAACAGGTATCTCACTCCAGTGCTCTGACATACACACACAATAGGCTTAACTTGTTCGAAAGTGTAACCACATTAGCAATAGATATCACGTGCAAACAGAGATCAGAGCTAATGTACTATTCCATGTTCTGAAATAAATACCACAAGCAGTGCTGTTGGTTCCCTTTACTACTCATAAAGATTTCATGATATTGAATATTTTAAGTTACGAACATTTCATTTCAGATTAGTCTAATGGCACCCTAGACACCTGACCTAAACACGCCCCCTACACTGTGCGCATGACATCACTTCTGCCAACCAATTGCCTGCATGATCCCTTTATCTATAATACCCTCATTCATACTGTATGTCTAAACTGCTGGTCTTGCTGTCATTTAACCACCCACAGTCTCAGTATTACCCTGTTGCTTTATCAGCTTTTTACAGAGGGAATTGTGTAATGCACTTTTAGCTTGTATAACCTTCCTCCATACAGTACAGCTAGCTATGTTCAACCCTGTGTTCATTCCAGGAGTCTGATTCTCAACATCTGTTTCATAAAAACTCTATAGATTATACCTTCTTACAGTATAAGTGATAAAGGCTGGGCAGTGTCAAGTCTACATAAATATCCCACCTAACCCAGCTGTAACCCAGTATAACTTGTCTTTGTTATCATCTACTGAAGAGGCTTAATTAGCAGATTCCTCACTAATTCCAGGGAATTTTAGACAACTAAGGTAAAAGAGCATGAGATGATAATTCTAAAACAGAATTTGGTTGCAGATCTGCATGTAACTGGTTTTCTCTCTAAATATTCAATTTCCATGGCCTCCTTAAACCAACACAGACCAGGGCCCTTTTAAACTGTGGGGCCGGCCCTTTTCCAAAGGCCCAAAGGGAGGAGTTGTCCGAAGGCCAGTTAGGGTGAGATTTGGGAAGGATGTTTATTGGCTCTCAGTATTACATAGGTTCCTATAAGTCCTATGGAGGATAGTAGGACTGACACAGCAGATATATGTTGTTTCAGTTTCATTGTTAGGAACCAAGGAGAAGAATAGGAGCCTTATTCTAACTTCTCTCCCTCCCCCTCTATATGTTATCCCTGCTAAATCCCTAGCCCAATACCCACAATAAAGATACACACATTGATATTTGGTTAATCTGTGTAATCCACAGCTTTATTAATAATTAGATAAATTGCGCTTTTTGATCGCAAGGAAGGCAAAAAACCTCTGAAAAGCTTTCCTTCACAAGAGGGAAAAATTCCTTCCTGACCCCTTAAAGGCGATCGGATTTGCTCCTACGATCAATGCGCCACATTGAATCAAGGGAAGCGGAGGGGGGGATATGGTAAGGTAAGGGACTGAGGTGAAAAGATGAGAAAGAGAAGGGAATATGGCAGCATAAACATTTGCAGTCTGAGGGATGGAATGAAAAGGAATGCAGGGTCTACCAAGTGCCTTAAAGGAGTTCCTGTATATAGCACCATACTTTGGATAAAGGGGAGGAACCACTGGTGGAAATACGGTGGCTGAAAGCACCGCTGGTGAAAGTGCAGTGGATGAAAGGGGGGCATCACTGGTGGAATTGAGATGTCCCATACTTAACTGCTGTTTTCTGAGGATGTGCCTAGACTGAAGTGCATTTGTATTTGGTACCGAGGAAACTGGTGGTGGTGCTGGTATCATGTGCCGTTTGTGAGTTGTTCCGAGGACCACCTGTAAAACCAAACAAGATAACTCAGGCTACATATTTTTTTTACCTTAGCAAGTGATATCCCTGTAAAATCCTTACACGGGTATGGGACCTGTTATCCAGGATGCTTGGGACCTGTGGGTTTTCTGGATAACGGATCTTTCTGTATTTTGGATCTTCATACCTCAAGTCTACTAGAAATCATGTAAACATTAAATAAACCCAATAGGGTGGTTTTGCTTCCAATAACTATATCTTGGTTTGAATCAAGTATATCTTAGTTTGAATCTATTACAGAGAAAAAAGGAAATCATTTTTAAAAAATTGGATTATTTGAATAAAATTAAGTCTATGGGAGATGGACTTTCTGTAATTCGGAGGTTCATGGATAATGGGTTTCCGGATAACGGATCCCAAACCTGTAATATTTAGGAGCACATTAAGCACAAATCAAGTGATTAAGCAAAATTAAATGATTGACCAAGTGTGGGAAAGAAAAGTATGGATTATATACTGCACCTGAATATCTCTCATTGTTCTTAATCAGTATGGCCTTGTTGATCTTCTCAAGTTCTTTGTAGAGGTGTTTCACGTGGGCCTTGATGTATCTGTAGTCCTGCCAGAACTCGTTCTTAAGGTGTAATTTCCACCATTTTGTAATTTTCACACAGTCCTTGGCCATCCACAGATCGTAGAGTGCAAACCTGATGTCATTGGTGATCTTGTCCCTGATGCACTCGAGATAAGGGCCTGGGAGTGGATCCTCAAAATCCCTGATCTCAAAGATGTCCAGATCAGGCGAGATCCACGGTGAGGGCTAGAAAAATGTAAGAAGCAAGAAAACATTGAGGTCAGGGCACACACTATGCTAAATCCTGTCAAATTTCTGTTTCATTGTATTTACACAGAAGATATGCCATGTTTAGCATTGGGTTAGCCCCTTCTTTAACCCCTTGGATACCTTTCTCAGCCGTCAGAAAATAAAATGAGGAAATTAGCTGTGAGCACCTTTACCTTTTCATAACGCCACTGGTAGTAAAGCCTGCTACTTGCACTCATGCCCATCTTTGATGTTCCTGTAATATAAAATAGAGATTTGGGAAGGTTAGAGTTAACGTAAAGATGTAAGACCCCCAAATGAACACAATAATGAGCAGAGGTAAAAACAGCAGCATATTACACCTTATTTAAGAAGAACCCTTTTCATTCAGAAACTATGTGGTTCCAATTAGAAACAAATGCTTACTTATGTATATAGAATGCCCTTCCCCACCAGCTCCCCATGTCCCCATTTTAAGACTATATCATCCCATTTGATTTGGTCCACAAATCAGCCCATTATTTCTGACAGTGCCCTACTTTCCTCTGGATCAGCAGTTACACAAAAAGGTAGACCTTGATGGTCGTGTGTCTTTTTTCAGCCTCATCTACTGTGTAATACATATTACAGATGGGAACCGGGCCCCATACAACAACATTTTCGAGGCCCCCTGGGCTCCGCCCGAGCCCCACCCCAGATCCTGCCCACTCCACATTACAGTTAAAAGACCACACAGACATCAGCGCTAAAAAGTAACCCCCCCCACACAAGTTATAAAAAGCTATTGATGGTCAGGGCCCCCTTATAAGTTAAAAAAAAAAAAAAAAAAAAACATTGGTGGCCGGGGCCCTCTTGCAAGTTAAAAAAATATATAATTTTTTAAAAAAACATTGGTGGCAGGGGCCTATAGAATATTAAAATAATACATTGGTGTCCAGGGGATTAAAAAAAATAAAATAAAAAAAACACAAATTGGTGTTCAGTAGAATTGAACTCATGGCTTCAGGACTTCAACTTCGCCGCCTTTCGTGACTTCGGGTCTTTTCGACGCTTCGGGACTTAGGCTATTTTTGTAGCTTCGGGTCTTTTCGCCACTTCGGGAGTTTGGCTGTTTTCATGACTTCTGGTCCTTTGGCTGTCCGGGTTTTTCTGCGCTTCCGCATTATAGCTGTTCAGGATTTGAAAAATGGGCGCATGGCTCTGGCGCTCTCAAGGGGGGCCTGGCTCTTTCAAAAGTGCAGCACTGCCGGGCCCCCCTTCATGCCCGGGCCCAAGACACTTGTCCCCCCTGTCCCCCCCTGATGGCGACCCTGGATGGGAAAATGCAGGATCCTTACCTTCCTCCAAATAACCCACAATGGGTTGGGCAAGTTGTTCTTCTGCTCCTGATGAAAGTTGATAGTCTTTAAAAAGACTCTTGTGTTTCTTCTTTATCTCCTGATGAAAGTTGATAGTCTTTAAAAAGACTTTTGTGTTTCTTCTTTATCTCCTTCTGCTCCTGGGAATCGCCGAGAATCGCTAAGAATCACTAGGAATCGATGAGAATCGCTAGGAATCGCTCGTATTTCACTTTATGGGGAGAGAGAAGAGATTATCAACTGAACCCTTTCTGCCATATATATCTGTATATACTGGATTTCCCTTAATAGCTCAATACTGTGCTACTGAATATGGCTGTGCCTTATAAATAACCAGTAACACCAATCAGCAGCAACTTTAATAGAATGAAGGAGCTGATTGAGAGAGACAGAATTTATTGGTGCAAACAAGGGCCCTAAACCCCCCTGCTAACCAAGGTTGGGTCCCGGTGACCAGGGCTCAATTAAATCGAATTTAGAGATTAACCAGAGTGATCATTTGGGAGTGAGCATTTGGTTGGACTGGAAATCACATGGGGACAAAACATCCCAAATCCCCCTCTGTGCAATTACTGTAAAGCTGTATGTTACTGGCAGGGTGTAATAGGGGCAGAAGACACTGGTTCCCATTAGATGCCCAGGTGAGTAATGGGCCCACTGGGGCTTTTCATAACCAGTCAAGCTCTGATCAGTGCCCCTGCACCCATAACACAAGGAACACTAATTCTAGGCATGTAACTATTGTTCTGGTTTGTGCTACTTGTCTTTCTTCTCAGGTCCTCCCTTACCCATCATCTACTAATGTTGGTCACTAGGATGAGTGATGAGTGGGACAGTTGGCCAATGGCAGTTGGAAAATGGCAGTTGACATTAACAGCTAAAGAGCAGCAGAGTAAATGGTCTAACACTTCAAAAGCTGTAACAAGTAAACAAGAAATACCAAACACACTATATTCCTCTAACTACAAGTCAGCCACAGGGGGTGCTGGGAATTGTAGTTAAGGCACAGATAGATAAGCACAGGTTTAGAGTCAGTGGGACAGCAAGTTCTCATGTTGTCTCACTCCCCTTAGCAATGGCACACAGGCAGATTTTGGGTACTTTGGCTCCCACGAGTTTTAGTAGTTTGGGAAGGGGCAGGGCTGCAACCAGAAACCATTTTCAAGGCCCCATTATTGATTGTCCCCTTCCTTGTAGTTGTACCCCTTTTTTTCCCCTAATGGCTTATCACCAAAAATGCCCCCCCCCCTTTACAATAAAATTGGACAAGATAGAACTGGAAAGACAAACTGATATCTCCAATGGACAATTTCATGACAAGCACCTTCCCAGACAATTACAATAGCAGGCAATAGTGGGGCAATTTTTGGAGCTTTGGCTCTAGACTAAAGTCCAGACTGGGATTTAAAAACGGCTCTAGCATTTGAGACACACAGAGGCCTTCACTGCCCCCCCCCCAGCAGCCCAATAAATAGTGACTGTCTATGGCATCTTACAGCACCCCCTTTGGCATTTGCCAGAACCCACAGATTGCCGGGCCTGGCTCTAGTCCCTGAACTACTATAAATTATGGAAGCCACACTGCCCAAACTATCCCCTTGTATCATTGACTTTATGTCCCCCCCCCATAAAGTCTGCTCCACTTACCTCTGAATCCAGAAATGAAATACTGGTCACTTGTGCTTGAGCCGTTAAGTCACCTTCCCTGGCAGCTTTCAGCCAATCAGTGCTGAGCTGGGAGTGATGTCATCCTCAAGTAAGGCATGATATACCAGTAATTGCCAGCCAATCACATCAGTCACACACATGTGCATTTATGAAAATACAACAGACATCAAACATAAGCAGTCATAGAACCAGGGCCACCATCAGAACTCACTGGTCCCTGACTGGACTCTCCCATGCCCAATGAATGAAGGTCCTGCTTAGATCTCCTCTCTTAGCACATCAGCTACAAGTCTGCTACTGGTTCTGGCTTTGAATGCTGGGAGTTGTAGTTTAGCAGTGGCTAGAGAGAGACAGTTATGGGATCACTGAGGCACTCTCACACACACACTCCCTCACACACACACACTCTCTCTCTCACACACACACTCTCTCTCACACACACACACACTCCCTCTCTCATACACACACACACTCACTCCCTCTCTCACACACACACACACACACACACACACACTCCCTCTCTCACACACACACACACACACACACACTCTCTCTCTTACACGCACACACACTCTCTCTCTCTCTCTCTCTCTCTCTCTCTCACTCACTCACTCACTCACTCACTCACTCACACACACTTCATAATAGAGGATATTCTCTTGCCAAATGTTAAAAAATGGACCAGAAAAATGGTGTCAGTGAAATGTATTATGCATTAAATATTGGTGGGACCACAAAAAATTGTATAACCTGGAAATACTTAAAATAGGGGTATGAGGAGGCTTCACTGAATGTATCTAGTTGTTACTAGAACTCTAGAGGGAATAACATTCTACAAACCTCTGGCTAGTCATTTTGTAGAAAATACCAAGTATTGTCCTGGCAAACAGTTTGTGTCGCTAATAGAATGGCAATGCTATACATGTGCAATAGTTACTACTCTTTATATATTTATAGAAAAGCTCTTGTTAGGTTTGTGTGGGAACCAAAATGTGGGTACAAGTAATTTGTGTAATATGTTTTCTTCCTTGTCCCCCCCCCCCCTGGAAAATTTTCTGTGGACCCCTGCGTAGGCAACCTATAAGGGATTAGCGGGGAAATGTGATTAAAAGTCGCAAAGAGCAAAACAATTCGCACCAATAAGAATAAAAATCGACATCTCGCAATGTAATATTGTTCCTTAAACTGTTATTGCATTGTGAATTGTAATTGCGAATTGTTATTGCACACTCTTAAGAAGTGCTTGAAGGTGTCGTAATCTTTTGGAGCAAACATAACTACTTTTTCAGTCAGAAGTTTCATTACATTGACCACGCGTTGGCGCTAACTATAAGTTCTGTAAACCGCCTTCCACTGTAGGAAGTGGTCGCTAAACAGTTTCTGTGTTCACAAAAGCTGTATTAAATTTGCGCAAAGGCATAACTTTTCGCATTGCGAATAGTTTTTCCATTACCGACTTTTATGACATTCCCCCCATAGGAGTTTTTTTTTTTTTTAGACTTTTTTGTTTTTGTTAAAGCTTCCCTTTCAGATTCTAAATTTAGCCATGGCCCTTCTTAGATCCAAGCTTCTCTTTGACGCCCTACGTTTGGTCTGATTAAAGCTTCCCTTTGGGATCTTACATTAGGCCATTTTTTGGCTTATTAATCATCTTAAAGATAAAGCGAAACTTTTCAGCTATTCAGTTCTAATTTAAAGTACTGTATATCCAGGACAGGAAGCACGTTTTCACCCCAAATTGTACCTGCATTTACTTTTAAACTGGGCTTCCTGAAGAGCCTAGAATTGCAAAAAGCTATTCTTCTTTAATGTACTAGGAAACCTACATTCGCTGGGATGTGCAAATATGTTAAGAATCCCCCTAGTAAAACCAGTAGCAACGTTTTTTTTCTATGCTCTGATGCTCCTTTTAGGAAAGGCGGTCATTCTACTTATCTTTCCCAGACATCCCTAGTGCAGATTTAGACTGGTGCCTAAGAGTGACGTCAGGGAAAGATAAGTAAAGTTTGGTTCCGTTCATTTTAATTTTTTTCCACAGAGCAGGTGCATATTTTGCTTAAAGGAGAACCAAACCCTTAATTATAAAAACCCTACCCTACATAGACCCGCTCCCCCCCCCCCCCAGCCTAGGTGTTACCCTCGGTAAATGCCCCTAACTCTTTACTTACCCCTTGGTGCAGATTCTGTGCAGCGGAGCTCACGGGCGCCATTTTCTTCTCTTTGGTAATCTTCGGGAAGTAAGTGCCATATCGGTGCATGCGCAGTTGGAGCAGTCTTCGGGTTTTTGACAACTGCGCATGCGCCGAAATTAACAGAAATTGTCAGAAGAAGACCCTAAGATTCCAAAGAGCTGGAAGATGGCGCCTGTGAGCTCCGCTGCGCTGACTCTGCGAAGAAAGGTAAGTAAAGAGTTAGGGGCATTTACCGCTATGCTAAGGAGGGAGCAGGGATGGGGGTCTATGAATGGTAGGGGTTTTTATAATTAAGAGTTTGGTTCTCCTTTAAAGGTTTCACTTTTTTTTTTTTATTTTTTTTTTTTACAAGCAAAATTTATTAAATCTACGTTTCCTTCTGTGTCTTTATTCTAGTTATTTTTTGAGGACCACATTGATGATGCCAAATATTGCGGTCGCCTCTATGGACTGGGTACAGGGGTGGCTCCAAAGTCCAATGAGGAAGCGGAGGAGAAAATTAGCATCATGTCTCTGATCAATAATGGGCAGCAGTAAAGTGTCATTCCATTAATCGCCTTCTGTCAACACATCACATATCAGCATCTCTTTGTTTAAGCCATGGGATATTATCCGTTCCTGTCATCAACGCAATGCCAGAGCCATTCACAGTTACTCCCAATGACCAATAACAGAGTCACTATATATATATATATATATATATATATTGATCTGCTTAATCATTTTCGTTACTTTCGTAGTTTTTACTGCAAGATGTCAAGCTCTTCCTGCAAGTGCCCTGCTTTGCCACACCACACGGGTACAGAAGAGAGAGACTCACCAGTGAAGTACAGAGCCATTTTTTCATCTGCCGTTGCAAACTTTCCTTTGCTTTCGGTTTAACCAGCTTTCTCATGGGCATACTTGGCAATTCCAATATCAGCACTAAGAGTCCCAGAGTGCCTTGGGAAAGCCTAGGGTTTGCCCCCTTTGATTTCTGTGCCAGAACATAAAGCACCTTTAAGATTTTAATGAAATGGACAAAAAAAATGATGGGAACAACTGCTGAGCATCTCCCATCATTTCTCTTTAGCTTAATTAACTGTGTCATTTAGTCTTCACCCTGCATGTTGATGGCTGTAATGAATGTAATTGGTAAGGAGGAGAATTAGTTATGCAGTTGAGTTGCCTTGATGTGTTTCTTCAGAAAGGTGCCTGCGTTTAAAAAAAAAAAAAAATGAAATGTGAAACAAAACATGAAATTTCTGGCACAATTAAATCTCTGTGTTCTTTCTGGTAGATTAATAGGGCACAAATAATTTACTAACCTGTCCCTGAACGCCCACTACTGCTCTGTGAAATGGAAATGTCCAAGTAAGTCTAAAAGAAAAAAGTATTTTGAAATTAAAAAAAAAAAAAAAATCCTATCTGGAAATTGTATGCCACAATTTCATACTGTCAAGGATTGCAATTTTTTTTTACACTGGACATTTAGAAACAAAAAAAAACATTTGCAGATACCCAAGTCGTTTTAAAAGCTTAAAATTGAGCTTTTTATCCCAGTCCTAATTAGATTTTTTTTTTTAATTGGCTTTAAAGCTACTGGAGTTGCCTTCTCTGGGTTACCTACTTGTAAAAAAAAATGTAATCTGCACAGATGGAAAAGAAGCTGAAAGCAGTGGAAAAGAAAAAAAGAAAAGATTTGACTTAAAAGTCTTGAGATTTTATCCAGTGAGTTTTGTAATCCATATTCCATTGTAATGAGCTGGAGTCTGAACTGAGTGTAAATATTATTTATGTTTTTAAATTTGTAAAATAAAGAAGTGTTTTGTTTTTTTTTGTTTTGTTTTTTTAACAAATATATTTGTTCTCATTCTATTGGTCTGTGCTCTATAGATGTATACTAGGGGTGGGAATTCTTTTCAGTCCATTTCAACTAGGGATGCACCGAATCCACTATTTTGGATTCGGCCGAATCCATCTTGGAAGATTCGGCCGAATACCGAACCAAATCTGAATCCTAATTTGCATTTGCAAATAATGGTCTGAAAAAGTGGAAACAATTGGTTTGCTTCCTTGTTTTGTAACAAAAAGTAGTGTGAAATCCCGCCCGCCCCACAATTTGCATATGCAAATCGGATTCGGCCAGGCACAAAGATTCGGCAGAATCCTGCTGAAAAAGGCCGAATCTTGGATTCGGTGCATCCCTAATTTCAACAAAATCTTAGCTGTATCTCCCCTTGACTTTGTATTTCTTTCAGTGGAACCAGGGGCTCCAACCCAAAGCATGGAAACCAGGCCCAAACCTTTATTCAAACTTCGCCATCAGCATTATGCATTCAGGAAACTATTTTCTGGAAATCCTTGAGAAAACACATTTCCATTGCTCCATTGCTCCAGAGCCCAATGGCTTCGATTGTGTGCGACCCATCCAAATGTGACACTCCCTATGAATAGTTTCTCAGGCCATTTAGATACTTTTGATCATATAGTGTATTGACTAAAGTAGGAAATTGTAAAAATTTATAGTTTGCCCCAGGTTAAAAAAAAAAAGTCAGAAAAAGTAAAGGAATAATGACTTGTTGTCATTGTTTTCTATCAGAAAACACCTGAACTGAAATAGTATTTGGAAGGAAGAACTTCCCCTTTAATTCAGCCCATGAAATTTGGAGGATAGTGATCCAGTCCTGGGTATTTTCCTAAAGGAAATACTCTTCGCACCAAACAGCAACATCAAATAAGGTCTCTGCATATTGTTGCCTGTGAGTGAGCCAATCCACATATTAGAAATTGTCACAATTTTAAATGACTGACAGCAGTAATACAGTAAAAAGGGAAAAGGGGCGCGTGACCAGGCAGAGGACTATCAACACTCATTTTAGGGGGCTCCTATCATAATCAAACCCAATCCTCCCCACTAAGAACAACAGTTACCTGTGTAGGCAAACTGCAAGTGCTAGGGGACGACTTGCCACCAATTTCGGGAAAAAAAAGAAACCTCCTGCCGCGCAGAACTGGTTGAGGCCTATCGTTGTGTGTGGAGCTGCGGCCTAGCGTAATTGCGGACCACGGCCAAGGCCCGACCGGAGGCGTGGCCCAGCAAAAAACACCTGGGGGACCTAGCCAAAGCCATAGAAGGCACGGGGGAGAGTACCAACTGTGGGGGTGAGCGATATTGGAGCCCTGGGGGCTCCCCTCTGCAGCCCACAATAAATACTAAGCAACAGAGCCAGCACTTCGGCCCCAAAAGAAGCTTAAGCCCACAGCAGTATCCACCCATAACTTTCACAAGCAAATCCCACTGGGTCCTGCAAGTGTTATCCTGATCCATAAACCCAGTAATAACAATAAAAGAGACTTGGGTCAAACACAAAACTTAGTGAGGGCCAAGAGACCCCGTGAACAACCACACAAGGAAACCCTGCTCCAAAGGGAATTGTCGTCTGGAGCGTTATGCGCATAGCTCCCAAAAAGAGCTGAACAAGGAAGGAAATAGCCACCAGCCTCTCCACAATCTGACCAAACATGCCCTGAACTAAGTGAAGTACTAGGAGCAATATTGGAGAACCGTACAACAGCCATTGTACAGCTTGAAGAACTTAAAATAGATATATCACTTCTGAGACAAGACTTGCAAAATGTAAGGGAGAGAACCGCAGAGGTTGAACACAGAGTTTCATCCCTTGAAGACCAAGTATCTTCTCTACAGAACACCATAAGAGGACTGCAAAAACAACTCCACTCTGCACTGGACAAATCTGCCGATGTTGAGAAAAAGAATAGGCGCAACAATGTCTGGATTGTCGGATTGCCAGGAAAAGCAGAGGGACAACACCCTGAACAATTCACCGAAAACTGGCTGAATGATTTGTTTGGCACTAATATTTTCTCTGAGGTGTTTATAGTGGAAAGAGCCCATAGGGTTCCCACTAGAGCCCCACCACCAGAAGCTCCACCTGGCCATTCCTGCTAAAAGTCCTTAACTATTGTCAGGGAGCCGGGAGCCCCCCTCTGGGGAGTAGTCCGGATCTGGGAGGAAGCCCCTCAGGAGGGATCAGGGTCGTGGTAATCAGGGGTACGGCAGAGGATAAACAAGGTCCAGGCACAGGTCAAACGGCAGGCGGAATACAACAAAGTCCAAGTTCAGGCAGGGGTCAATAGCAGGCAGAGAATCAGCGAAGTCCAGGTCCAGGCAAGGGGTCACAACAAGGAATCAGGCAGATACAAGCAGGGAAAACAGCAAGGGAACCCAGGAAACTATTAGGGAACGGAATCCTATTTTCGGGCGCCATCTTGGCGCCTCAGGCGTCCTTTTAAGCTTGAATTTGGCGCCCTTGCGCCAGCGTCAGCGCGCCGGCGCGCCGCGCTGGCGTCACCGCGCCGGCGTCGGAACCCACGTGGGTTGCCTGGGCGCCGCCATCTTGGATCCTTCGCCGCCGGGAGCGGACGCGACTCCTCGCGCTCCCGGCGGTCTTGACAGTACCCCCCCACTCACGGGGGGCCTCAGGACCACCGGGACTTGGTTTCTGGGGAAACTTGGAATGGAAGTCTCTTACCAAACGAGGAGCATGCACATCACGGTGTCCCTCCCAAGAGCATTCTTCGGGGCCAAAGCCCTTCCAATGGATGAGGTATTGAAGGGACCCTCTGGAGACTCTGGAATCAAGGATTCTCTCCACCTCGAATTCTTGTTGACCCTCCACAGAGATGGCAGGAGGAGGAGATTGGGCACCAGAGAAACGGTTGGAGACGGTGGGCTTCACCAGGGAGACGTGGAACACGTTTGGGATTCTCATCTCTGGTGGGAGTTGAAGTCTGATGGCTACTGGGTTAATTATCTCCAAGATGGGGAACGGACCCAGGAACTTCGGACCCAACTTGGGAGATGGCACCTTCAAGCGAATATTCCTGGAAGAGAGCCAGACACAATCACCCACCTTGTAGGGAGGAGAGGGCCTTCTACGGCGATCTGCGAAAGTCTTGTGGACTAGAGCACTCTTCTCCAGGTTAGACTTGGTTGCAGCCCAAATAGCAGACATATGGGCTGCCAGATCATCTGCCGCCGGGACATCCGACAACACGAAGTCCTGAGGAAAGGCTTGAGGGTGCTGTCCATACACCGCCATAAATGGAGACCTTCCTGTGGAGGAATGACATGCATTATTATGAGCAAACTCCGCCCACGGGAGGAGGTCAGACCAATCGTCCTGGCACGTGGTTCCTCAGGAACTGTTCTAAGGCTTGGTTCACACGTTCAGCTGCCCCATTCGTCTGCGGGTGGTAGGCGGACGAAAATTGAAGGGTTATTCCCAAGTCTTTACATAGGGAGCGCCAGAACTTGGCGGTGAACTGGGTGCCTCTGTCGGAGACGATTTCCACCGGGAAACCATGCAGGCGGAAGATGTACTTAATAAAGAGTTGGGATAATTCCACCGCAGAGGGTAACTTCCTCAAAGGGATGAAATGGGCCATTTTGCTGAAGCGGTCTATGACAACCCAGATCACAGTATTCCCACCGGAGGGAGGAAGTTCGACAATAAAGTCCATAGAGAGGTGCGTCCACGGACGAGAGGGAACCGGCAAAGGTTGTAACAACCCGCTGGGGCGGGAATGGGTAGGCTTAGAAGTGGCACAGACATTACAAGCCGCCACAAAGTCCTTTACATCCTTGCGGATCTCAGGCCACCAGACTAGGTGCCTCAAGAGTTCAAGGGTCTTGGCTGGACCAGGATGTCCTGCTTGCCTGGAGCAGTGGGTTTGTTGCAGGATGGCCAGGCGAAGTTCCGGAGGGACGAAGGCCATGCCAATCGGAGTATTTTGAGGAGCCGAGGACTGCCCAGCCAGGATCTGGTCGGCAAATTGGGGATACAGAGAGGCAATGATCTTGACTGGTGGAATGATTGGTTCCTGCCTCTCAGGGTCACGGTCCACCGGAGTGAAGCTACGAGACAAGGCGTCGGCCTTCCGATTCTTGGAACCTGGGCGATAAGTCAAAACAAAGTTAAATCGGGAAAAGAAAAGGGCCCACCTGGCTTGTCTGGGGTTTAGCCTCTTGAGGGACTGTATAAACTCCAGATTCTTGTGATCTGTGTAAATCTGGACAGGAATTTCAGAGCCCTCCAGGAGATGAAGCCATTCTTCAAGGGCAAGCTTGACTGCCAAGAGTTCTCGATTTCCGACATCATAATTCTGCTCTGCGGATGAGAACTTCTTGGAGAAATACGCACAGGGGTGCAATTTTCCATCAGTGGAGTGTCTCTGGGACAGGATAGCTCCGGCTCCGACTTCGGAAGCATCAACCTCGATGCAGAAGGGTAGTGCAGGATTGGGATGTCGAAGAACAGGAGCGGACGTGAAGGCCTCCTTCAAGGACTGAAAGACTTCTATGGCAGATGGAGGCCACTGGCTGGGTTTACCCCCTTTCCGGATGAGGGCCAGGATAGGTGCAATGCGGGAAGAGAACCCCCGGATGAACTGTCGATAATAATTAGCAAATCCGATGAATCTCTGGATTGCCTTGGTACTCAGTGGGAGAGGCCACTCCTGGATGGCCGACACCTTCACGGGGTCCATCTCAAATCCCTCTGGAGAGATAATGTACCCTAGAAAGGGGATCTTGGATACCTCAAAGACACACTTCTCCAACTTGGCGAAGAGAGAGTTCTTCCTCAGACGAGAGAGTACCTCCTTCACCTGGGAGCGATGACTTTCAAGGTCCTTGGAGAAGATCAGGATGTCGTCCAAGTATACGACTACGAACCTTCCTAGGAGATCTCGGAACACATCATTAACAAACTCCTGGAAGACGGCAGGGGCATTGCACAGGCCGAAGGGCATAACGAGATATTCATAGTGCCCATCCCGAGTGTTGAATGCCATCTTCCATTCGTCACCCTCCCGGATGCGAATGAGGTTGTAGGCCCCCCGGAGATCCAACTTGGAGAAAATCTTTGCCCCTTTCAGCTGGTCAAAGAGCTCGGCAATCAGGGGCAGAGGGTACCTGTTTTTCACGGTGATCTTATTCAGGCCCCGATAGTCTATACAAGGCCGAAGGCCTCCGTCCTTCTTCTCCACGAAGAAGAACCCAGCCCCTGCAGGAGAGGTAGAAGGGCGGATGAACCCCCGCCGGAGATTTTCTTGGATGTACTCCTTCATAGCGGTAGTCTCTGCAGGAGAGAGAGGGTAAGTGCGCCCTCTGGGGGGCATGGCTCCTGGCAGGAGTTCAACCGGACAGTCGTAGGAGCGATGAGGGGGAAGGAACTCTGCAGACTTTTTACAAAACACATCGGAAAATCCCTTGTAAGTGGAGGGCAAAGTCTTTAGTTCCGCAGTGGAGACATTCACCTTCTCGAGGGGTTTTGGCGGAAGGCAATGTTGCAGACAAAATAAACTCCAACGAGAGATCTGCCCAGTGGACTAGTCTATGGTGGGGTTATGTAGACGTAACCACGGAAGACCCAGTATTACTGGAGTAGAAGGACAGGGGATGATGAAGAATGAAAGTTTTTCTTGATGCAGCGCCCCAACTTGTACAGACAGTTCCGCCGTGAACATAGTGACGAATTCAAACTCCAGGGGTTTGTCATCTATGGCGGTAATTCGCAGGGGTGAAGACAAAGGGAGCAGGGGAATCTTCATGCGTTCGGCAAAGAAGGCGTCCATGAAATTGCCATCCGCTCCAGAGTCGAGGAAGGCCCTTTCGAAGATAGTCTTACTTGCCAGGTGAATCTGCAAAGGAAGGAGAAATCTGCGTGAATTTTCTTGATACTTCTCCTTAGGCCCTCGAGTAATGCCCCCTACATGAGAAACCAGTGACATACCTCGGGGTACAAAACTCTTGGCTTTGGCAGGACAGGCGTTGGCAAAATGGGAATGGCCTCCACAGTACAAACAGAGACCTGCCATTCGTCTTCGGAGTCTTTCCTGCTCGGAAAGGCGAGCCTTTCCTACTTGCATAGGTTCCTCCAGGGGTGACGTGGACACATGAGTCACCGGAACAGCGGGAGCTTGCAGAATCGGCCTTTGAAAGCGAGGGGCCAACATGGGAGAAAATCGTCTGCTGCGCTCTCTCTCTACCTGGTGTTCTCTGAGGCGGGTGTCCACCTTAATAGATAGAGCGATCAGTCCTTCCAGGGTGTCAGGAGCCTCTCTGGAGACTAGGTCATCTTTGATGCGGATGGATAGGCCTTGGTAGTATACGGCCTTATAAGCGTCATCACACCAGGAAGTCTCCGCCATCAGTGTTCGGAAGTCTATAGCGTACTCATTGACACTGCGGCTTCCCTGCCGGAGCTGCAAGAGACGGGCAGGGGCGTTCGTGACTCGACCAGGAGCATCAAAGACTGTGCGAAAAGCTTGGAGAAAGTCTTTAACAGCATAAGTCACCGGGGAATTCTTCTCCCAAAGAGACGTTGCCCACTCCAGTGGCTTGCCTTCCAATCGAGACATCACATACCCCACCTTGGAACGCTCACTTGGAAACTGCGTGGGTTGGAACTCAAATTGAATTTGGCACTGTGTGGCAAATCCCCTGCAGGCTTGTGGGTCCCCACTGAAGCGAGGGGGAGGTGGAATGCGAGGTTCACCTGTCGGGTAGCTTGCGTTCGTAGAGGCTGCCGCCATGGGGGGATCTCCAGTAGGTGTAGCAGCGGAGGGCGTAGATGGCACTCGAGCAAGCAGGATATCGAGTGCTTGCCCAATGCGAACCTGCTGGTTTTCGTAGTCCTCCATGCGGGATGCCAGTCCGCGGAGCGCTCGTCCGACATCAGGTGTGGCTTCCTCAGAAGGATCCATCGCCCGAAAATAATGTCAGGGAGCCGGGAGCCCCCCTCTGGGGAGTAGTCCGGATCTAGGAGGAAGCCCCTCAGGAGGGATCAGGGTCGTGGTAATCAGGGGTACGGCAGAGGATAAACAAGGTCCAGGCACAGGTCAAACGGCAGGCGGAATACAACAAAGTCCAAGTTCAGGCAGGGGTCAATAGCAGGCAGAGAATCAGCGAAGTCCAGGTCCAGGCAAGGGGTCACAACAAGGAATCAGGCAGATACAAGCAGGGAAAACAGCAAGGGAACCCAGGAAACTATTAGGGAACGGAATCCTATTTTCGGGCGCCATCTTGGCGCCTCAGGCGTCCTTCTAAGCTTGAATTTGGCGCCCTTGCGCCAGCGCGCCTGCGACCGGCGCGCCGCGCTGGCGTCACCGCGCCGGCGTCGGAACCCACGTGGGTTGCCTGGGCGCCGCCATCTTGGATCCTTCGCCGCCGGGAGCGGACGCGACTCCTCGCGCTCCCGGCGGTCTTGACAACTATAGAGAGAGAGAGACGCTATCCTCAAAGCAGCCCGCCAAAAAGGTGAAATAAAATACAACAGCAATTGCATCTCCTTCTAACCAGACTTCTCAACAACAAAAACCAAGAGCAACATTCCAGGGAGTTAAAAGGCGCCTGTGAGATGCACAGATCCAGTACAGCATGCTGGTTCCTGCCAAATTGAGAATCCTGGACGGCGGTCAAGCCCACATTTTTGCAACCCCAGCTGAGGCCAATAACTGGCTAGATGTAAAGGGTCCAAGAAGATAATCTCTGAATAACAGCCCAAGAAGAGAATAACCACTCCTTATCAATACCTGTGAAAGATCATCATACTTAAACAACCCACCATTCTTCAACAGATACTGGCGACCCAGTAACCAACAACTGATCCATCCTAGAACATAACGGGTAAGACTTGCACATACCATACCCCACTAACCAGGTACACCTCCTCAGTCACCTGTACAGTTATCAGTGACAATGGATTAGATAGTTCTTTGGATGGAAATTGAACATTCATATAGGGTGGGAAGTACATTACAAAAACTAATCTTCAGCCTGACAGACCACCAAGTTGCACTCTAACCGGGCCGGAAGGGATCAAAGATACACAAGTTCTAGGTTCAAGATGGCACACGACCCACCACTGACCGCTTCCAAGGTCTACAGTTATGGGTATTAGACCTACCCAAGTTTACGTGGTGGGTAGGGTGGGAATTGGGGAAATGTTAAATTGTTGTTTAACTTTTGTCTTAACTATTACTTTATATTGTCAACAAATGTCTCTGGTCAAACCTTTACAGCAACCAATGGTGCCCATACTGTTCTCTCAAGTATACCCCTTTAAATGTGTCAATCTATAACATAATTTCGTGGAATATCAGGGGCCTTAGCTCTAAATTTAAGCGTAGCCTGATGCACAACTACCTCAAAAAGCACAAACCTTCCATCCTCCTTCTGCAAGAAACACATCTTACAGGGCAGAAAAAATTCTTTCACTTAAAAAACCCTGGGTGGGATGGTCCTACCATGCTCCATTCTCCATGCATGCTAGGGGAGTATCAATTCTAATCAGGAGAAACATTAACTTCTTGCTAAACCAAGTCATTACAGACCAAAACGTTTGTTACATTATTCTCCAGGGTTCACGGTGTAATAAACCTATCACTATTGTTAATATATGAATGCCCCCACCATACAGTGGAGCACTGTTAGACCTGAATAACACCAAGATAGCAACCTTGCCACCATCCCCCCTATGTATCATGGGTGATTTCAACGCCACAATGCACCCCCTGGCAGATCTTCTTCATTCTCAGGACCCTGGCCCAACTAAACTAGCACAATGGACAGAATGCCTGGAGATGGAGCACCCAGGGACAAAATAATACACTTGCCATTCAACCACTCACCACACCTTCTCAAGAATAGATCTAGCACTTTTAACTACCGGCATCCTCCCCCTCATCGAGAGGACGCAGTTCCTTCCACGTATTCTCTCTGACCATTCTCCACTCCTGCTCTCCCTCCGCTGATCCACTCCCAACGGGGTCCAGACTATGGAGACTAAGTCCCTTATGGCTGAATAATGATACAGTACTGGAGGCAAATTCTGACGGATATTAAGATTATTGGGTACAAAATGCAGACACTGCCCCCCAGGCAATTCTATGGGACGCAAGTAAGGCGGTAATGTGGGGAGTACTGACGAGAGCCATAACACAAGCATGCCGACAAACACAAGACATAATAGAACAAGAGGAAGAAGAAGTAGAACAAGCAGAAAACAAACACACTGTGAACCCCACATCACAGACTTATGCACTCCTACAAACAAAACGCAACACCCTAGAACGGCAAAATATCCTCTTAACAAAGAAAGCACTGCTATACCAAGCCCAAAGAATGTTTGAACAAAGAGACAAAAATAGGTGATTGTTGGCATACTTTGCAAAAACCCAAAGCCCTACAAAAGCTGTGTGAAATATAAGGAGGGCAGACGAGACAATAGTTACAGATCCTAAATACATAGTAGAAGAATTCACAACCTATTACAGAACTTATATCAAACTACTATACCGCACCCAAACAATGTGCATACTCAATTCTTAGACCACATAACAATTCCCAAAATGCATATGCAAGAAAGTATTTCCCTAAACCAACCAATAACCATAGAGGATGCCATAGCATCCCTTGGCATCAGCCATAGCATCCCTTCCTGCTAACAAAACACCAGGTATAGATGGTCTTCCATCCAATTGGTATAAGGCCCTAGCAGAACAACTAGCCCCTCACCTATTAAATACGCTACAGAAATCATTTGAAGTATGGGCCCTTCCCCCCTCATTTGGAGAAGCCCTTATTGTCGTAATTCCGAAACCGGGAAAGGACCCTGGCCAGTGTAGCTCCTATCGCCCAATCTACTTTATAAATACCGACGCAAAAATACTGGCTACAAGACTACAAAGATATATAATAGATCTGATCCACCCAGATCAATCGGGCTTCATGCCGGGTAGATCCACAAACATTAGTATTAGGAGACTTTACACCAATTTATCTATCCAATATGAAAAAATGGGAAATAGAGCAGTGGCCTCGCTAGATGCAGCAAAGCATTTGACTCCATAGAATGGCCCATCTCTGGGAAACCCTCCGCATGTTTGATCTGGGCAGCCAATAAATTAAATGGCTCCAGATGCTATATCACCAGCCAATGGCAAGAATCAGTGTGAACTGTCTGATATCAGATCCTTTTCGCCAGAGGCACCCGCCCCCTCTCCCCTTTTCTCTTTGTGTTAGCAATAGAACCCTAGCCATTGCAATCTGAGCATCAGATCGAGGCCCTACCACGGAAAAAATAACCTTGTACGCTGATGATATGCTCATCTACCTAGCAGACACCCAAGATTCTATAGCCGCGCTCCTCAACGTAGTGGAGCAGTTTGGATCAATATGTGGTCTCAAAATAAATTGGGAGAAATCCCTACTATTCCCACTAGATCATCAAGCCCCTAGGCCTAAATGTACATCTAGACCTTACACAACATACACAAAAAAACCTACACCCTATAATCACAAAACTCGCTAACGACCTACAGGCCTGGGCAAACCTCCCACTAACCTTATGGGGGAGAATTAATCTTATTAAGATGATCAACCTCCCCAAATTCCTATATCACCTACACAACACCCCAATCCATATTCCTCAGTCTCTCTTCAAAAGGAATAAATGGAGGTTAAGGGAGCACTGACAATCACCCTCGAGAAACAATAAGATGGTGTGCAGGGTTAAATTATATATGGTATTTGAAAGAAAAAAGGGAAAAGAAAACCCTAAAAATTGCACCTCCCCATTGTTAAATCCGATGACTCAAAGAACCAATTAAAACTTAACGTTTATTATTATTAAAATTAAAACAAAGCGTCCAGAAAAGAGTAATTAAAATGATGTTGAGATCAGGGGGATAAACGGACTATAATTATATTGTGCGATACTGTATATGCAAGCCGTGGGGTGAATATACGACCAATCCAAAAGTCTTGGGATAATCCGGTATATGGATGGGGCTTAATACTTAGTTTCCTAAGTACTTAGTACTCCCAAATTCTACCCCAGCAAGCCTCCGTTGTTCGCCCTCCCCTTCACCCATAGAGCGTCCCTCCCAGTATCACCGTGGATCAAGGCCTGTAACAAGCCGTATTAGTTTACACCCCCTGCCTAACAATTCTAAAAAGCGCCTGACGCGCATTTCTCCTGCTCATAGCAGGCTTTGTCAAAGGCTAATGGTACGCCGGAGGATCACCCCTATATATATCATACGGTTGCGCATCATAGGGGGAGGAGCATCCATATCGCTCGATCCCATCTGCCATGTTAAACAAATTTTGTGTCGCAGGGCTGCCGCAGGGAAAGTCATAAATATATTCAAGCGATACATCCCTGTGAGCACTGATAGTAGCCGTTCATTGTAAGAGAATGAAACTGACATTATCACATTAACCATATGGCGTGAGTGTAATACACATATGTGGCCACCCATGGTATGAATATAGAGATAAAGCATATAGTGCTGCCACATACCTCCCAACTGAATTCACCTTATTTAGTATATAATCAAAAAGAGTGAAGCTCCTAGCGTTTCTTCAGTGTTTCTGTTTGTTGAATGGGTAACAGGTCAATGTAACAATATTAAGTGTGTGGCCAGGGAATGATGAATCCTTGATCACCAAATGAATACATTCATTGTGATGCTTTCATTGAATCCCATCGGACCTAACGCGTTCATCCGGAAAATCCACTCACTTTCTTTAGACAGTAATGCTGTTTCAATGTCCCCACCTCTGATCCCAAGAGAAACTCTATAAAGACCCATAGCTCTGAGGTTTGCACTAGAGTTATAGATCTCTTTCTATTCTGCCGTAAGCTATTATTAAAAAAACATTTTCACAAGGATCCCAACTCAGAAGGGCAAATCCTTGTCAACCCCCTCACGGCCATTTCTGACTCCCAAAATCCACATGATTTGGCTTATTCATCTGCCAGTAATACCCAGGAACAGACATCATTTGACCAAGCAATCAATGATTTGCAAGATTTATTATTAGAACAAACTGAACCTACACCATCCCTTAAACCCAGGAGCAGGTTTATGCCACCTAAGAATACCAGCTCAGCGGTAATTACATTTGGGGAATTGGTGATGAGAGAATTTATGGTTATGTCTAGTCCGGGCAATGACAATTTAAGCAAGGCTGAGAGATTGGCATTACAGGAAATCGCATCTTGGGAGGATGTTATCATTAAGCCTTCAGATAAAGGCGGTAACATTGTCATATGGCCCTGGGTCATGTACCTCACAGAGGCTCTTAAACAATTAAAAGATACATCTTGTTATAAGAAACTTCTGTCGTTTTAGGTCCCTATATAATGGACTTATTACTGATGGCTACCAAACAGGCTTAATTTCAAAATGTGAGCATAAAGCATTATACAACACGACCTCTGTCACTCCAACTTTCTATATGTTACCTAAAGTGCACAAAAATTTACAGAAACCCCCTGATTGCCCCATAGTCTCGGGTAATGGCAATCTCTGTGAGAGAGCAAGCCAATACATAAGACAAGAAGTTACGCAAGTTCGTTGTCACATTACCATCATACATCCGTGACACCGGAGACTTGCTATATAAACTCTCACATGTGAAGGTAGATAAAGGGACCCTTCTTGTGAGTTGCGATGTTGAATCACTTTACTCATCTATCTCACACAAACAGGGGCTTCAAGCAATTCGATTTTTATGAAGACAGAAAGTGATTGGGGAGGTCACTATAGAGATTTTCTGGCAGATCTTGTTGACTTTTGCCTCAATCACAATTTCTTTGTATTCCATGATAAATTTTATCTGCAAATCAGAGGAGTGGCAATGGGTGCTGCCTTTGCACCCACATATGCCAATCTATTTGTGGGCTGGTGGGAGGCCAACTGTGTCTTTAGTGACCAGATGTCCCCATATGTTCAACATATTTCACACTGGTTTCGCAACATTGACGACCTGGTGTTCCTGTGGACAGGCGATGTGACTTCCTTAACAGAATTCCTATGTCTTCTTAATGACAATAATTTGAACATCAAATTGACCCATTTAATTAGTGACAAGAGTCTAGATTTTCTAGACGTAACACTAATTATTCAGGAAGATGGATCCATTAATACGGATTTATTTCGTAAGACTACTGCGACTAATTCCATCCTACACTTTGAAAGTCATCATCCGATGTCTACCAAAAGAGGTATTCCGGTTGGAGAGTTCCTACGTTTCAGACGGAACTGTTCAGACTTACCTACTTTCAAACTAAGAGCATCTGAACTAACTAAACGGTTACAGGAAAGGGGATACTCACTAACTGTGATTAGAAAGGCATATACGAGAGCTATAAAAACTCAGAGAAATTCTTTGTTACAAGATCACAAACGTCCAGTGTCTAATATTGTAAACAATGGTCAATGACCGATGCCATCCTAAAGCGACATTGGCATATTTTACATACCGATCCAATACTAGACAACTTACTGGGCCCACGACCTCTGACTTGTTGTCGCAGGGCACCCAATCTGAGGGACCGACTGGTCAAAAGTCATCTGACCAGACCCCCAATAAAGACCCCCAATAAAACCTATACGCATGGGTACATTTGCTTGTGGCAAATGTAGGGCTTGTATTTATATGCATAATGAACATTCAGTAGTTGATAGATTTGGTAAGCAACATCGGATTACACAAACCTTTACTTGCACCACGGATAATGTTATTTACATGCTGACCTGTCCATGTAATAAGATTTATATTGGCAAAACAAATAGGCCTCTTAAAAAACGCCTTTTGGAACATGTGGCCAGCATTAACAATGCACCAGAATGGATACAAAACAACCGCAAGTTGCCACCAGTCAGTCATTATTTTCTGGAATTCCATAATAACTCTAGTGCAAACCTCAGAGCTATGGGTCTTTATAGAGTTTCTCTTGGGATCAGAGGTGGGGACATTGAAACAGCATTACTGTCTAAAGAAAGTGAGTGGATTTTCCGGATGAACGCGTTAGGTCCAATGGGATTCAATGAAAGCATCACAATGAATGTATTCATTTGATGATAAAGGATTCATCATTCCCTGGCCACACACTTAATATTGTTACATTGACCTGTTACCCATTCAACAAACAGTAACATTGTTGCTGACACTGTATAAGATACTTTGTGCTCTATGAGCTAATTAGTCTCTTCCGACAGGCACCCATGATATCTATCTGAAGAAACGCTAGGAGCTTCACTCTTTTTGAATATATACTAAATAAGGTGAATTTGGTTGGGAGGTATGTGGCCGCACTATATGCTTTATCTCTATATTCATACCATGGGTGCCCACATATGTGTATTACACTCACGCCATATGGTTAATGTGATAATGTCAGATTCATTCTCTTACAATGAACGGCTACTATCAGTGCTCACAGGGATGTATAGCTTGAATATATTTATTTCCCTGCGACAGCCCTGGGACACAAAACTTGTTTAACATGGCAGATGGGATCGAGCTATATGGATGCTCCTCCCCCTATGATGCGCAACCGTATGATTGGTTGATCCAAATTCTCAACCGTTCCCCCACTGTCTATATATAGGGGTGATCCTCCGGCGTACCATTAGCCTTTGACAAAGCCTGCTATGAGCAGGTGAAATGCGCGTCAGGCGCTTTTTAGAATTGTTAGGCAGGGGGTGTAAACTAATACGGCTTGTTACAGGCCTTGATCCACGGTGATACTGGGAGGGACGCTCTGTGGGTGAAGGGGAGGGCGAACAGCGGAGCCTTGCTGGGGTAGAATTTGGGAGTACTCGCTAGCACTTACACATCTAGCTGATAGAATTTTGTGGGGGGGATTGTGCGGTTGATAATCCTATCGGCTGCGAAGTGTGCAGCAGAAAGACTTCCTGTGTATGGGTCTGTGACCCTTATTGTTGTTTTGGTCTAGCTATCAATTGGTTTCCCTTCCAAGGAACCGGGAGGGTTAAACTGAGGGTGAAGGGGTGGATGGGGAATCAAGCAAGGGAACTTGCGGATCGGGTATTTACCCATTGCTTCCCAGGAAACTAAGTATTAAGCCCCATCCATATACCGGATTATCCCAAGACCTTTGGATTGGTCGTATATTCACCCCACGGCTTGCATATATCGCACAATATAATAATAATTATAGTCCGTTTATCCCCCTGATCTCAACATCATTTTAATTAATCTTTTCTGGACGCTTTGTTTTAATTTTAATAAATTATGATTGGTTGATCCAAATTCTCAACCGTTCCCCCACTGTCTATATATAGGGGTGATCCTCCGGCGTACCATTAGCCTTTGACAAAGCCTGCTATGAGCAGGTGAAATGCGCGTCAGGCGCTTTTTAGAATTGTTAGGCAGGGGGTGTAAACTAATACGGCTTGTTACAGGCCTTGATCCACGGTGATACTGGGAGGGACGCTCTGTGGGTGAAGGGGAGGGCGAACAACGGAGCCTTGCTGGGGTAGAATTTGGGAGTACTCGCTAGCACTTACACATCTAGCTGATAAAATTTTGTGGGGGGGATTGTGCGGTTGATAATCCTATCGGCTGCGAAGTGTGCAGCAGAAAGACTTCCTGTGTATGGGTCTGTGACCCTTATTGTTGTTTTGGTCTAGCTATCAATTGGTTTCCCTTCCAAGGAACCGGGAGGGTTAAACTGAGGGTGAAGGGGTGGATGGGGAATCAAGCAAGGGAACTTGCGGATTGGGTATTTACCCATTGCTTCCCAGGAAACTAAGTATTAAGCCCCATCCATATACCGGATTATCCCAAGACCTTTGGATTGGTCGTATATTCACCCCACGGCTTGCATATATCGCACAATATAATAATAATTATAGTCCGTTTATCCCCCTGATCTCAACATCATTTTAATTAATCTTTTCTGGACGCTTTGTTTTAATTTTAATAATAATAAACGTTAAGTTTTAATTGGTTCTTTGAGTCATCGGATTTAACAATGGGGAGGTGCAATTTTTAGGGTTTTCTTTTCCCTTTTTTCTTTCTCTTCAAAAGGAGCAACAGCCTGGTTCTCCCGTTTATCTGGAACCAAAAAACCCTTAGAATCGCCTGGGTAAAATTGAAGGCAGAAAAGAAGATGGAGGCTTAGCCATGCCTAATACTGAGCAGCTCAGCTATACTACCTACACTGGTGGTAACACCCTGACCCATACAATGCCCAGCTATAGCTGAATTTTGGTTGCAAATAATGGTAGCTCTGGCAAATACACTAGACTACCCACAAGTACTTTTCCCCCATGGTTTGTCTATTGGGAGTAGTGGACCAGTTGGTACCTATGGTAAATGCGAGATTACGGTTCCGGGTCTTGCTCTTTTACGCTAAAAAATGTGTTATAATGCATTGGATAGGGTCTAACACACCCATAAGAGACTCCTGGATTAACCTAATCAATCAGACAATAACTAAAGTTAAACTTACCTATGAAGCCAGAGGCAGTGCAACCAAATTTGAAAAAATATGGAGTCCCTGGTGGGAGTCAGGACCTGGGGCAGAACCAAGGGATACCGAGGGTAGGATGTGATGAATTGCGTGAACAATGAGTGAACAAAACCAGAGATAAATGTAATTTTAAATACAAATGTTTATTACTTTTGTATTGTACTTTTGTATCGTTACAAATTAAAAGAAATAAAGCCTACCTTTAAAAAAAAAGAGTGAAGAAAAGGAGTAATTAGGCTGTTCCAAAATATAGTCGTTTCTGCATTCTTCTTTACAAACTCAAACATTCACTGAATAAACTGAAAAATGTTTCAATATTTTGCTTTCCTTTGAATCGCTGAACTAATATTTAGTTGTATAATCATTGTTTTCTTCAGGTCCCCAGGCAGCACACCAAAAGAGATATAGGTCCTCCTACTAGGGACAGGAAACAACATAAAAACACCCGACATTCCCCTGTGTTTTTGTTTCCTGTCCTCTAGGGATCAGGTGAGTAGTATGGGCGTCCAGCAGGATTCCTATTTTTTTCTTTTAGGGCTACCGTTCACCCGTAGCTGCGGGTCCACGGTTTTTTAGTTCTCCTGGAACGGGTTAAAGTAAAAGGCTCCAGCTGGGGCTTTAGTTGCGCTTTCTGCGGGAAGTAAGAATCTGGAGGAGTTACCTGCATGTGTGGCCTCCCTTCACTGTGAGCGGAGTGCCTCCCTGGTAGTTGAGTTAAGGCGCCAGCTGGTGCTGTATCCGTACGGCTGTTCATGAAGTTCGAGCCGCTTCTTCCTTGCGCTAAGTTCCTTTCCTGGTTGCAGCCGGCAGATCACGTGACGTTCCGGCGGTGCTCTCTGTATGCGGCTGAGAGAATAGCTGTTCCTCATCTACTGCGCTGTTGGGATTACTTCCGGGTTGCGGGTCACGTGTTGACCCGGCGGTAATTTTTAAAAAGCCGGTTTCTTTTTGTTCTTTGTGGCCTCCCTTCACTGCGGCTGCTGTAGGGGTTGATTACTGCTCTGGTAGGTTTCACCCTTTTGTTTAGTGTCAGTGCCAATTTTGTGATATGTTTGTAGGCAATTTTTTTGTTTCTTTTCCCTTTCTTTTAGCCATGTCTTCCCGCTCTGAAACTAGAGACCAGGAAGGAGAAAGGTCTAGAAGATGTGCATTATGCAAGGCTAGGCTTCCTCTGGATTTTCCGAAGAGAATTTGTCCGGATTGTTTTAAAGAAAATTTTCATCAAGAAGTGCCCGAATCTATGTCTCAATTCATGAATTGGTTTAAAACTAATATGCAGCAAACCTTTGATATGTTTAAAACTGCTGCGCAGCCTCAACCTCAGGCAAGTACTTCTGATGCCCCCCAGTTGGAGGCGCCGGACATACATGATATCTTGATGGATTCATCAGATGAGGAGGAGGTTAAAGAAGATGCTTATGTATTTTCAGTAGAAAATATTGATCATTTGGTTAAGGCTGTCAGATCCTCTATGGATCTTAAAGATGAAGATAAGCCTCGCTCGAAACAAGACTTGATGTTTTTGGGTCGCAGAAAATCTCCTAGAGTTTTTCCTGTGCATGAAGTTATTTCAAGCATCATTTCTAAGGAATGGTTGAGACCTGAAAAGAAATTATCACTGCCCAAAAAATTAAAGGCGTTGTTTCCCTTTGATGATAAAGTGTCGGCCGCTTGGGATGTTTCACCAAAGGTTGATGTAGAAGTGGCCAGACTGGCAAAGAAGACGACTATTCCTGTTGAGGATGGAGCTAGTTTCAGAGATCCAATGGATCGTAAAGTAGACGCTGCTTTCAAGAAGCTTTTTGAATCTTCTGCGGCAGGATTTAGGCCAGGTGTTGCTACAGCTTGTGTTATTCGCTCTATTAGGCTTTGGCTTACTCAGCTGGATCAAGATATAGAAGATGGAGTCTCCCGTGAAGATTTGAGGTCTTCAATGGAAATTATTAAACTGGCGGCTGATTATTTGTGTGATGCTTCAGTGGAGAGCATCAGGATGGTAGCTAGGTCGTCGACGTTGGCAGTAGCTGGTAGACGTGCGGTGTGGCTTAAGCATTGGGCGGCAGATCTGGCATCGAAGAATAGGCTGTGTGCCATGCCGTTTGAAGGCCCATTTTTGTTCGGCAAAGAGTTAGAAGTTCTAGTTTCCAAGTTGGGTGAAACAAAGAAGTTTTTGCCTCAGGACAGACGGTTTTTTCCTCAGAAGAATTTTTTTCGGCCATCAAGTCAGTATAAAGGTTCGGGAGAAAGAAAGAAGACTTTTTTTCGCTCCGTACGTGGCAGGCCGGGTAAGCCTCAGAAAGGAGGAGTTAAGTCTGAAGGATCCCGCAAGATGGATCAGTTCTGACGCCAAATTATTCAGACCGGTTGGGGGAAGACTGCGTTATTTTTTCACGAGTGGACAAGGATCACCAGCGATCCTTGGGTCCTAAGTATCATCAAGGAAGGGTACAGGCTCGAGTTGGCCTCTTACCCAAAACCTCGTTTTCTTTGCACAAGAGTTCCCAGGGAGTTTGTGAAGAGAACAAAATCCAAAATATCAGGTTGTATCCAAGGACAAACTTTGGTTTCCCCACAGTTCAGCACTTGCAGGTCCTCCTCCACCTGTTTGAGACGATCTCCAAGTACAGAAAATAAAGTGCTAGAATCCTCAAAGATTCATTGAGGAGGGGGAAAGAGTGGAAACAGCGCAAACAGGACCTATCAGACGCTCTCCCTTAACTCACATTTGGTGAGTGAGCTGCACTACCGGTTGTACCGGAATTGTGGCAAAGCATTCTACGTTACCTTTCCTCTAATCCATAGAGTGTGGATCTCAAACGAGAAAAATCTAAGGGGAAGTTTAATCCACACTAAATATTCACTAATTAGATTAATATTCACCGACTGCACTGAATGTGTTTTAAGTAATGAATAATACTGCATTCACTATCACTTGGAGAGAAATCGTTGGTATTTATTAATTCACTGAACAAATTCACTCTTTTCACTCTTTTTTATTTTTTATTTTATTTTTCATTTTTCTTCATTTATAATTTCACAACTTTCACATTTTTTGGGTTCTCTTCTTCTAAGTTAATTAAAAGAACACTATTATCACTGTTAATAATCACGGTGGGTGTTTTAAAAAGGTTTTTTAAAACACAAAAAACAAACAAAAAAATTTTTTAAAAAAATACTATACTATATTTTATTCTTTCTGTTAAATCCCCCTCCTCAATGAATCTTTGAGGATTCTAGCACTTTATTTTCTGTACTTGGAGTTTGTGAAGAGAACATTTCTTCTCAAGGGAGTTCAAGAATTTGTGCAGTCCCGTGTTTTGGTTCCTGTTCCACGAGGCGAGGAAGGAAGAGGGATCTATTCCTCTGTTTTTTGGTCCCCAAGCGGTCAGGCAAATTCCGGATGATCATCAATTTAGTTTATCTCAATACCTTCATGAAAAATATTCATTTCAGGATGGAAGGCGTCAGATCAGCAGTCTCAATTTTGCAAGAAGGAGATTTTATGGCTACAATCGATCTTCAGGACGCCTACCTCCATATTCCGATTTGGGAAGAACATCAGCAATTTCTGAGGATTGCCATCAGAGATCAGCACAAGACAAGTCATTATCAGTTTGCAGCTCTACCATTCGGTCTGTCCTCATCTCCTCGAATCTTCACCAAAGTCTTGGTGGTGGTGGTGGCTTTTCTAAGAACCCAAGGGATTCCGATTGTTCCTTATTTAGACGACTGGCTAGTAAAAGCGTCCTCCAGCAGTCTTCTTCTCAGTCATCTCCAGATGACGATTTCCTGTCTAGAGACTTTAGGTTGGAGAATCAATTATCAAAAGTCCAGTCTCAAGCCGTCTCGGAGGAAACAGTTTTTAGGGGTCCTGCTGGACTCAGATCAGAGCCGTACCTTCCTTCCTCAGCTGAGGAAGATCAGCCTGTGCAGGTCCCTGTTTGGTCTCTCTCAGCAGAGAGAAGTCCCAGTCAGGCAGGCCATGTCAGCTCTAGGAACGATAACAGCGACTATAGAGGCGGTGCCTTGGGCCAGACTGCACATGAGGCTTCTTCAGAGAGCAATATTGAGAGTTTGGGATGGCACAGAGAGTTCTCTGGACAATCTCATGATGTTACCCCTTCATGTGAGGCACTCGCTCAGTTGGTGGAAGGACCCGAACTTGTCCAAAGGTGTACCATGGGTCATAAAGGAATGGCTTATTCTCACCACCGATGCCAGCAGGCAAGGGTGGGGAGCGACTCTGGAGCAGAATGTCTGGCAAGGCATGTGGTCTCCCCAGGAAGCATCTCTCTCTTCCAACCACCGGGAGCTCCTGGCTGTTTTGAGAGCTCTCAAAGTAATGGCACACTTAACCAGAGGTCGATCAGTAAAGATCAGAACAGACAACACCACTGTAGTGTCTCATCTGAACAGACAAGGAGGGACTCACAGTCAGAGCTTGCTGGAATTGGCCCTCAAGATCCTCTTTTGGGCAGAGACGCATCTCCAGACGCTACAAGCAGTGTACATAAAAGGTTCGGACAACTTCAGAGCAGATTTTCTGAGCCGCAGGTTGGTATTGCCAGGAGAATGGTCTCTAAGTCCATCAATCTTTCAGATGTTGAGTCAGCGGTGGGGCCGGCCGACCACAGACCTTATGGCTACAAGACAAAATGCCAAGGTGGAAAGGTTTTATTCCCAGTTTCCACAGGACAGACCAGTGGCAGTGGATGCCATGCTTCAATGTTGGAGAGGCAGTCTGGGATACATATTTCCTCCACTTCCGATGATTACCAGAGTTCTGAAGAAAATCAAGCTGGACAAAGCCAGAGTCATTCTGGTAGTCCCATACTGGCCCAGGAGGGCTTGGTTTTCTCTCCTGCTGGAGTTGGCGGAGGAAGATCCTGTTTTGTTGGGCTCCAGCAGAACTCTGCTTCACCAGGGACCAGTGAACCATCCGGATCCCAGCAGACTAGCTCTGTCAGCGTGGATCCTGAATGGCAGGCGTTAACACAGCAGGGGCTATCGTCCGAGGTTATTGCTGTCATGGTTCACAGTCGAAAAGCAGGAACTAATAAGATCTATTCTAGAATTTGGAAAAGATTTTCTTTTTGGTGTGGAGACCGCTCTATCGATCATTACAAGGCTTCTGTTCCTCAGATACTTCAGTTTCTGCTAGAGGGGTTTCATATGGGATTGAAACCAGCTACCCTTAGGGTTCAAGTGGCGGCTTTGGGAGCAATGAAAAGCATTTCACTAGGTGAGAATCTCCTTATCAAACATGGGATCTCAATCTTCTCCTATCTGTGTTGTCCGAAGACCCGTTTGAGCCTATCTCCTCGATTCCTATTAAGCTTTTGACGCTGAAGACTATAATATTGGTCGCTCTCACTTCAGCTAGGAGAGTGGGGGAACTGCAAAGTCTTTCTATTGAAGATCCTTATCTTCAGGTATTTCCTGACAAAGTGGTGATGAGACTTCCTCCCTCCTTTGTTCCTAAAGTGGTTTCAGTTTTTCATTCTTCTCAGGAGATTGTATTACCATCCTTTTACCCACATCCAGTGGGGGATAAAGAGTGCAAGCTTCACAAGTTGGATGTCAGGCGTTGCTTGATTTATTACCTGTCTAGATAGGCGCAGTTCAGGAAATCAAATAATCTTTTCCTCAATTTCTCAGGCCCATCTAGAGGGTTAGCTGCTTCGAAGCCTACGATTTCAAGGTGGTTAAAGCAGGTTATTATTTTGGCATATGAGTCCAGAAACTTGTCTCCGCCAGCAAGAATCAGATTTGTAAAGCTGCAACATGGACTTCGATGCATACGTTTTCCAAGCACTACAAGCTGGACGTATTTTCTTCAAGGGAGGCTGCTTTTGGCCAGAAAGTGTTACAGGCAATTTTTGTTCCCTCCCATTGATCTTTTCAAAATCTCTTTTGGTGTGCTGCCTGGGGACCTGAAGAAAGATAAGAATTTCTTACCTGTAAATTGTCTTTTCTTCAGGTCCCCTCAGGCAGCACCATTTATCCCTCCTCCTAATTAAAATTCTGTCAAAGCAACCTCTGTGTGTGTGTGGATCTTGGTAACTAACACAGGGGAATGTCGGGATGGGAGGGTGTTTTTATGTTGTTTCCTGTCCCTAGTAGGAGGACCTAAATCTCTTTTGGTGTGCTGCCTGAGGGGACCTGAAGAAAAGACAATTTACAGGTAAGAAATTCTTATCTTCTGAGAACTGCTGCACATCTGTGTTGCATGGAATCCACCAACTTCTGGCACCTGTTACATTCCACAATTTTTCTGCATTTATTGGTTTTGCCTCAGAAACAGCATTTTTAATGTCACTCCACAAGTTTTCTATTGGATTAAGGTCAGGGGATTGGGCTGGCTCCATAATATCAATCATGTTGGTCTGGAACCAAGATGTTGCTCATTTACTGGTGTGTTGGGTCGTTGTCTTGTTAAACTCCAATTTCAAGGGCATTTCCTTTTCAGCATAAGGCAACTTGACCTCTTCAAGTATTTTGATGTATTGAAACTGATCCATGATCCCTGGTATGTGATAAATAGGCCCAGCACCTTAGTATGAGAAACATCCCCATATCATGATGTTTGTGCCACCATGTTTCACTGTCTTCACAGAGTACTGTGGCTTGAATTCAGTGTTTGGTCTGACAAATTGTCTGCCGCCTCAAGACCCATAAAGAACAATCTTGCTTTCATCAGTCCACAAAATATTCTGCCATTTCTCTTTAGGCCAGTCATTGTGTTCTTTGTCGAATTGTAAGCTCTTCAGCATGTCTTTTTTTACCACAACCATGTTTTCAGACATAAATGGCTGCAACCTGCTCACGGCTCACGAAACTAATCTTCATTGCACATTCTTTCTTACTTGTATGATTTATTTTTTTCCTGGATGCGATTAATTGGCCTTTATTGTTTTGTGTCACATACAAACACAGATACATTGCTTACAGTCCCTACTCCCAAGTTTTTAATTAACATGTTAAATAACAGTGGACCCAATGCAGAACCCTGTGGCATCCCACTAAGAACCTGTCTCCAACTAGACAATCATTAACAAGTACACTATTACACAATTTTCTATCCATGTACAAACATCATTACTAAGATGTTTAGCTTTAAATGCAAACTTATGCATGACTAAAAGAAGAAGAAAATTTGCCAGCACACGGTGTTAGGGCTTTAGCACACGGACAGATTCTGGGAGATATAGTTGTTGGCGACTAATTGCCTCTTCTGCAGGGCGACAATCTCCCCGAACTTCCTTCCACCTGCTATAATGAGAAAACGCCAGCGCCAATACACTCGTGGCACTTCGATTTCCGAAGTCGCCCGAAGTTTCCACTTCGGAAATCGAAACACCGCGAGTGCATTGGCGCTGGCGTTTTCCCATTATAGCAGGCGGAAGGAAGTTCGGGGAGATTGTCGCCCCGCAGAAGAGACGATTAAGTCACCAGTCGACTAAATCTTCCCGAATCTGCCCGTGTTCTAGCTCCCTTAGGTGGGGTGTTAGTACCACACTTTGGCCAAAATACGTGCTACGTCAAGTCACCTTATTGTACGTAATTCCTACACTATCTGGGAGCATTCTAAGTTTGTAGTGCATTTAAAATGGGAGGTGTTAGGCCATAACTGGACATGGTAGACAGTCTAATTTATCCTCAATTGACATATCAAGGGGCATATTTATCAAGGGTCGAAAATCGAATTCAAAAAGACCAACTGAAATTAAGTATTTTTTTGTTTTGGTTGAATAGGTCAGTTTTCAATCGAATAGGTCCGTATTCGGCCGAATTTGAATCGTTCAAATCAAAGGAATAGCTCCATTCTCCCAAAAAACAGGGTGGCAGCAGCAGGAGGAGGCTACACGGCCATGGCTGCCCCCATGTATGTTTATTTAATTAAAAGGTTGAAGATGCATCATGTCTCCTCCAGGCACACACACACCACAAGGGGGACGGCAGCCCAGCGACCCCCCTAGAGCACACGCAAACTGCCAACTAGAGATTTCATTAGCCGACACCGCTGGAAGCAATAGGCTGAAAAGTGGACAATCCTCTAGTCACATAAATCCCCTGTACTCAATTGTGAGTCCTTCTAGTAAAAGTAGCCACCCCAGGCTTTCCAGACAGACACGTCCAATGCCGGGTTACCTTGCCAAGAAGCCTGTCCTTAGCGTACGCCTTGCCAGTCAGCGGGTTTGTTATGAGCTTACACGGCTGCTGCGGAGAGCGCTGAGGATCAGGCTTGGGTGAGCGGGGAACAGCAGGTCCGTGCTGGTGAGTAGTCCGGTAGAGATCCGCGTTCAGCGCCAGCGATCAGCAGTGAATCAGGCAAGCACCCTGATGCACTGAATGGTTCAACTCAGCATTAGCTTTATTCCCTTTACGGTGTCGATGTTTGCCAGCCATAGAATCCGCTGGTTACATTCAGCCCCACCCTCACCAATGCTCAACACGCGCTGGCGCTGAGTGTTTATTATTCCTTGTATACAAACAAATTTTTAACTTTTTTTTTTAATGTTACTGGTCCTGTAATACAAGCCACAAATTCCAAAAGTGATTTGTCTGTGATGCATATGGGGAGGGGCTGTCATTAATAATTACAGGCCCATTACAACAAAATTTTCTGGGCCCACCAAAGCCCCACCCCACAGTTAAAAAACCACACAGGCAGTGCTAAAAACAGTAACCCCCCCCCCCCACACACACACACAAGTCATTGAAGGTGCAGACAGCCTTATAAGTTAAAAAAAAACTGTGGCACCAGGGCCCCCATAAAAGTTTTTAAAAAAACATTGGTGGTCAGGGCCCCCTACAAGTTGAAAAAAATAATTGTTGACCAGGGCCCCCCTATGAGTTCAAAAATAACATTGGCGCCAGGGGCCCCCATAAAAGTTTTTTTAAAAAGATTCGAGCCTTACAAGTTAAAAAGAAACATTCAGGCCCCAGAGAATATTTTTTTTAAAAAACATTGGTGGCAGGGGCCTATAGAGTATTAAAATAATACATTGGTGGCCAGGGGTTTAATGAAAAAAAAACCACATTGGTGTTCAGTAGAACTGAACTTCAGGACTTCAATTTCGGTTCCTTTCATGGCTTCAGGACTTTAGCTTCTGCTCCTTTCGTGGCTTTGGGTTTTTTTAGCGGCATTGGGACTTCAACTTCGGCTCCTTCTGTGGCTTCAGGTCTTTTCGTGGCTTCGGGACTTCAACTTCTGCTCCTTTTGTAGCTTTGGGTCTTTTTTCGTGGCTTTAGGACTTTGGCTCTTCAGGACTTTGACTCTTCAGTGGTTCAGGACTTTGGCAGGTGCGTCACGGCTTCAGCATTGTCACGGGGGGGCCCGGCTATTTCGAAAAAAGTGCAACAAAGCCCCCCCCTTTAGGCCCTGGACCGGTAAAACAGTAGCCCCTGTGTGGCCCTGATATGTTATTTGTCTGTGATGCATAAGGGTGAACTGTGTTTTGTCTGTGACACTAAGTAAGGTTAAAAACAGACACTTGCCCATCAAGTTCAATCTTTTAACTTTTTTAACCTGCCTAACTGCCAGTTGATCCAGAGGAAGGCAAAAAAACCCCACCTGAAACCTCTCTAATTTGCCTCAGAGGGGAAAAATTCCTTCCTGACTCCAAAATTGGACCAGTCCCTGGATCAACTTGAACTATGAGCTATCTTCCATAACCCTGTATTCCCTCACTTGCGAAACACCATCCAACCCCTTCTTAAAGGAACAGTTCAGTGTGATATAAAATAAAAACTGGGTAAATAGGCTGTGCAAAATAAAAATGTAATGTATAAAGGCTGGAGTGACTGGATGTCTAACAGAACAGAACACTACTTCCTGCTTTTCAGCTCTCTAACTCTGAGTTAGTCAGCGACTTGAAGGGGGGTCACATGGGACATAACTGTTCAGTGAGTTTGCAATTGATCCTCAGCATTCAGCTCAGATTCAAAAGCAACAGTTATGACCCATGCGGACCCCCCTCAAGTCACTGATTGGTTACTGCCTGGTTACGAATCAGTGGAAAACAAGAGAGCTGCAAAGCAGGAAGTAGTGTTCTGTTCTGTTAGACATCCAGTCACTCCAGCCTTTATACATTACATTTTTGGCTAACTAACTATATTAGAAATATTTTTTTTTATTTTGCACAGCCTATTTCCCCAGATTTTATTTTTACACGGAACAATTCCTTTAAAGCTATCTAATGTATCGGCCTGTACAACTGATTCAGGGAGAGAATTCCACATCTTCACAGCTCTCACTGTAACAAACCCCTTCCGAATATTTAGGCTGAACTTTTCTTCTAATCAGAATGGGTGACCTTGTATCAGCTGGAAGGACCTACTGGTAAAAAAAAACATTAGAGAGATTATTATATGATCCCCTTATATATATATATTTATACAGTTATCATATCTCCCCTTAAGCGCCTTTTCTCCAGCGTGAACATCCCCAATTTGGCCTGTCTTTCCTCATAGCTAAGATTTTCCATACCTTTTACCAGCTTAGTTGCCCTTCTCTGTACCCTCTCTAATACAATAATGTCCTGTTTGAGCACTGGAGACCAAAACTGTACGGCATATTCTAGATGGGGCCTTACAAATGCTCTATACAGTGGGAGAATGACACCCTCCTGCCATGAATCAATGTCCCTTTTAATACAGCTCAAGACCTTATTTTCTCTTGATGCTGCTAACTGGCATTGTTTGCTACAGCCAAGTTTATTATCTACAAGGACTCTTAGGTCCTTTTCCATTATGGACTTGCCTGGTGCAGTCCCATTAAGGGTATAAGTGGATATTTTTACATCCCAGGTGCCTGACTTTACATTTATCAACATTGAATCTCATTTGCCATTTAGCTGTCCAGATCGTCTGACATGACCTATGCTTCATAAAGCCATGCTGATTGCTGCTCATAATGCCAGTCACTAGGACAACATTTTGAATGTAATCCCTTAACAAGCCTTCAAATAATTTGCCCACCACAGCTGTCAAACGTACTGGCCTATAATTACCAGGCTTAGATCATAATCCCTTTTTAAATATTGGAATAACATCAGCTTTCCTCCAATCCATAGGTACCACACAAGACAGTAACGTTATTCAGCATCGGGCCTGGGTGCAGCTGGGCCCCCACACCCCTCCAGAAGCAGCTATGAAGTGAGCCTGGGAGCTCTGACTCTTTTATTGTATACACTGAAGAAAATAAGTGATTCAGCATTTTTGCCTTTTCTGTATCTGCTACAAGCATACTGGTACCATTAATTAAAGGAGCAACGCTCTTAACCTGCATTTCTTTACTATTAATATGCTTAAAAAACTTTTGGGGGTTAGTCTTAGTCTCAGCCGCAATGCGCTCCTCATTTCCTATCTTTGCCTTCCGGATTGCTGTTTTACAACATTTATTATAGTGTTTATATTCATTAAGCGAGCTTCTGTCCCAACAGACTTGTAGTTTTTAAATGCCTTTCTCTTCTTCTATATTAAGCCATATAGGTTGATTCTTAATGCTTCTACATTTACTCCTTAAGGGAATAAATTGAAAAGTAAAGTAAATGAGCAACATCTTGGTTCCAGACCAACAAGATTGATATTATGGAATGGCCAGCCCAATCCCCGGACCTTAATCCAATAGAAAACTTGTGGGGTGACATCAAAAATGCTGTTTGTAAGGCAAAATCAAGAAATGCAGAAGAATTGTGGAATGTAACAGGTGCCAGAAGTTGGTTGAAATGCTCAATAAAAGGTGTACCCACCCTACCTCCCTCAATAAAAAGTGCAGCCTCCAGGGAGCGGGAACCAGTTGCCCAGGATAGTTTGGGGAGTGGGGGGAGCCCCCCAGCCTGCAGCCTTCGTAGAGCAGGAAGGCTACAGAGCATCTTCAGATCAGAAGTCCTTGGCTGGAGGGCTTCTGGAAGAGAAACACTGACCCCCAATAGTGGCATGATACTGAAAATATGTACCATTGCTCCCAGCGACAAAGTGTCAGTCCTCCTTCTGAGGACACTAACAGGATTGAAGAGGTAGGCAGGGGTGAAGCCCAGAGCAGAAGGAGCCACTTTAACCTTTTAGTGTCCTTTCTCCAAGCAACAGGATCTTCATCCCCATGGTGCCCGTATCCCCCAATCTAGGCAAGAGAAATGTGTTCAGTGATTCAAAGGAAAGCAAACGCTTGAAACATTTTTCAGTTTATACAGTGCATGTTTGAGTTTGTCAAGAAGAATGCAGACACATATTTTTTCTTTTTTTTTTGGAACAGCCTACTGTTCCCTTTCTTTACTTTCTATAAAGGCATTAAACAAATGGGATACATTTTTCTTTACGGTTTGATGTGGAATAGAGTGTGCAGTGTTCACAATGCATTTGTGTTTATGGAAATAAAAGCTATTATAAGCATTTTGAGCTTTATTCATTTTTTTTTTTAAACACACTGCTGTTATTCTGAATACAACTGTATATACACTTCTAAAAATACAATGGGAATTAGCGATGTACGGGTCAGGCTTTTCCCGACCCGCACCACCCTCTGCGCCCCACTTCCGGGTTCCTTTTATAGACCCACGCTGATGTCACAAAAGGGGTGGAAGAGAGGCGCGCGTCTATAAAAGCTCAACCCAGAAGTCGGCATTTGGAAGGTCCACGACCCGGAAAGGAGTGTGCGAGGTCAGCCTGAACCTGCCCGACCCACGGGTATCGGGCTGCCCCACACATCACTAATGGAAATTAACAGAAAGTAGGCGAACTTTTCCTGTGGTGAACTCTTAATTTCACACAGCTCCTAAAAATTAGTAGTGCTAAAGAATTTTTTTTTTACAAAAAAGACTTTCTAAAAATGTTATTGTGTTCTGGCTCTGAAACCCTACATGAACAAACAAGAGCAAAAAAAAAAAAAAAAAAAGACTTTACACATTACAGAAGGTTGAAGGTCTGCCAACAAATAAAACAAAAGCACTTTTTTTGCCATGGAAACACTACTGCAGCATTCTTCCTTTGCTGGGTATAACAAGCTTCAGTTTTCCCACATGCAGTGGTGCCATTTTGGATAGGCAAAAGAAGAGAAATGCCATAGAAAATACAAACGGAAACATAACAGATCTATAGCAGAAATGTAAAAGCATTGTTATGGTTTTAATCCCGAAATGGCTCCTTAATCTGGTTAGAACATTAGTCTCTGTCAACAACCCTGAAATTAATAGCTGTTTCCATCTCATGTCTGGTGTCAAATTATTTCCCCCAACCTGTGATTTGTTTTTACTTTTTTGTTCTTACTATTGTTCTTTTATCAGTCTACTAATGGACTAGTCACAGTCACTGTAGCTACCAGAGTTAATACATTTGCTAAAAAATAGCATGAGGTGGTACCAAAGAATATGGTTCCATTTACAAAGGGATCAGTAGAAGCATATGTCATCTATGCACTGGAAATAACTGGCACTTAGCAGTGATTATTAATGGCAAGATTGTCAAGGGGCAAGCCCGTTGCTAACTCAAGCAGTGAAAGTTTGTATAATGAAATACAAATGCTAGTAACCAGTAAGCCATTTGACAGCAAATTGACTTTAATCATAATATGGCACTGCTATGTGGCATTTTTAACCTCAGCAAGACAGGCTTATACTCCTTGAACTGTCCTAAAACATTCCCTTACAGTGCCATAAAGAGTAGAATCTAAGGAACTGGTGGTCACATACCTGTGTCGACATTTCAGCTGCCATTAAAAGCATTAATGCAAACCCCCCCCTTTCCATTGAAGCATGTAAAAAAAGAAATAAAGGTGTTCCTATACTATATATTTTTAGAACAGATTCCACAGATTGAAAGGAAACCATGTTGTTATTCTGACACCATTTCCCAGCATTCCTTAGACTGGCAGTTTAACACAACCCCTCCCTCACTCTGAAATGATGGCTTATGGGAAGTGAAGGTCCTCTTGCTGTTCATTGTGAGTGGGTGGTGCAATGATGTCTGATATCCAGAGGGACTTCAGATCCCAGAATCCATCAGTTCACAATAGAACAAGGGATGGATTGGAAAACCCTGTAAGGGTCAGGGCACATGCTGAGATTCAGGGAGATTAGTCGCCTAGCGACAAATCTCCTCTTCTTCAGGGTGACTAATCTCCCCGAACTGGGGCGGCGTGAGGCAGTTCGGGGAGATTAGTCACCACGGAGAAGAGCATTTGTCGCTAGGCGACTAGTCTACCCGAATCTGAGTGTGTACCCTGGCACTTTTTCCTCGTTTTCCGAAGTCGCCTCACGAGGAAACTTCGGTCAACTTCATAAAAAGCACTTTGAGTGCCATCCCGCCAGTGATTTACATTGTAGCCAGCGGGAGGCAGTTTGGGGAGATTAGTCGCCCCAAAGAAGAGGAAATTTGTCAACGGGAGACCAATTTCCCCGAATCGGAGCGTGTGCCCTACAAAGCGTGGGTCACTGCAGCACAGGCAGACTGTCATGGCTTCCTTTTTATTTGAGGAATCAGGTTATGTCTGTGCTCAAAAAAAAAAAAAAAAAATATTCATGTCATGAAAGGGTGTATTTTCTCTAGAACAAAATGTCTAGCACCCAGCAGGTAACCACAACCTGCATAACCCCTTTTCTGCTAGGGAAGTCAGAAGTAAACTCTGCAATTGCAGATAATGCAAGAACTGTACCTATCCGTGAACTGGACAAAATATGCAGGAATTCATGTCCGCAGGCAACTCTCCCAATAAGCAATCTGAGAAAATAAATAAAACTAACACTGATTAAACAGCAAAGTTGCTTTAAATAAAGATGTAGGAACAGTTACAGTTTCAGTAAAAACAAAACAAAAAAAACGGGAACTGACAATTTCTGTAGAAAGCACACTAAGCAAAAGTTCTATATGAATCTATTTACACTTGGGAACACACATGTAAATAAAGAGTTATCCGATAAATCCGTTTACTGGATGGTCCATAAAGACTTCAAGTGCTGGCAGCTTAACAGTAACCAGGGACCACATGCATGTTGTCAGGACTACTGACCATGCTCTCTAGTACCAAAGCATGTATTGTAAATACTTGTGTGGAACAGGGAGTAAAACAAAAAAAAAATATTCTGTGAACAGCAAAATGGGTTACTCTAAGCCTGAATGAGTTATCAGCAAACCAAGCAGCCATTAAACAAATTAAAAAAAAAAAAAAATGCATTTTAGATCTAACCTCCTAAAGCTCTCTTCTGAATTTATTTTCTAGGATTAATACATTTCAGTACACTGAAGAATGGAAGAGTTTGGCAATACTAGATTTCTTCTCCTTTTAAAAAGTTTCAATTTAAAAAAAAAAAAAAAAAAAAAAAAAAAGAAAAACCAAAAAAAATGAACAGTACAGTTAGTTCATGTTACACTGCACATCCCACCAAAAAGTCAACTAGTGTTAAATGCATTTAGATTATAGGAATGATGCTTTTGGGTTTTATAAATCTAGACACATAGTTTAATGACGCAAGTTCTCTGCTGCGACTTGTGGGTGACAATGTCTTGTGGCTTCAGTGTTGAAACGTTCCTGGATAGTTTTCTTTTATCTCTGTAAAAACAGAAAGTTTTTTTTTTTTTATATTAACTTCTGCCAAATGTTCAAGTCCATTGGTGGATTTTTAATATATTTGCTTTCTTAATCTCTTCGAGGTTTTCGATTTCTTGGAGATCTGTTTATAATTTCATCCTCCTGTGGAAAAAAAAAAAATATATATACATCTTTATATGCGGCCTTTATTGTGGATTTGCACAACAGATACATTGAAGGCAGGACCATTCAAGCTCCTACATTATATGTATGTGAATGTGTGTGGCAGCATCACAGCTCAGATTAATTCTAGATTCCGGCATTAAAGGGATACTGTCATGGGAAAACATGTTTTTTTCAAAACATAGTGCTTCTGCAAGCAGAATTCTGCACTGAAATCCAATTCTCAAAAGAGCAAACAGATTTTTTTATATTCAATTTTGAAATCTGACATGGGGCTAGACATATTGTCAGTTTCCCAGCTGTCCCCAGTCATGTGACGTGTGTCTTTAGTGCACTTTAGGATGGAACTACTTTCTGGCAGGCTGTTATTTCTCCTATTTCATGTAACTGAATTAGTCTCAGTGGGACTTGGCTTTTACTATTGAGAGCTGTTCTTATATCTACCAGGTAGCTGTTATCTTGTGTTAGGGAGCTGCTATCTGGTTACCTTCTCATTGTTCTTTTGTTAGGCGGCTGGGGGGGTGATATCACTCCAACTTGCAGTACAGCAGTAAAGAGTGACTGAAGTTTATCAGAGCACAAGTTATATGACTGGGGGCAGCTGGGAAACTGGCAATGTCTAGCCCCATGTCAAATTTCAAAATTGAATATAAAAAAATCTGTTTGCTCTTTTGAAAAATGGATTTCACTGCAGAATTCTGCTGGAGCAGCACTATTAACTGATGTGTTTATCCCTTTAACATCTTAATCTAAACTAGCTAACTATGAGAAAAGAAAAATAGAAAAAAAAGCCTTTAAGGGAAGGAAATTATATTTTATATAGCACTTTTCAACCCATGAGTGTTTTTTACAGCAAGCAAGGCAACCATTAAAGGTGCACTAAGTAGCCGGGACACCAGGAGACGAAAGTGACTTGTCCAGGGTCACCAGGAGTTGCCACAGTCTAGTTTCCAGTCTGCCAGTACCAGAGACAAACAAATCCTAATACATTTAGGATCAATTTGAAATAGTTCCTAATGTCTATGTACTTTACAGTTTTGTAAATTAAATCATCTAAAAAGATTAAAAGTCTTTCACGTCAATCAAAATTTGAGTACTGTATAAATTTCCTGTCTAATTTTGAAAACATCAAGCAGGGCAGGCCTGAAGTAGTTCACACATAAATGCCCATTATTTCTCACCTTAGGTTTGATCTCCTCTTTTGCCTCCTCTTCTGCCACTTCTTCATCTTGGCTTTCTTTCCCTTCTTCTTCATCCTGCTTTGGTTCTGTAAGGAGCAGATTAGATTTACAGATTTAATGTATCTCTGACCTTTAAAAGGAACTAATGGATATTAGCCTAGACAGACATTTGCTTTATTGTAGCATTGTACTTTCACACAGTGGCTTTTATAAATTGCTTCAAATGCACAAATAAAGATATCTTTAGTAGTAGTAGGGTAGTAATCCTGACAAAAAAAGTAAATAATAGTAAATAATTCAGATCATCAGTACATGGCAGCTCTGAAACCGGCACAATTAGCACCAGAATTAAATAATCATCCATGTAGCATCAACCTCTGATAGGCAGTTCTTATTTTCTCTTGATGATTTGTGATGACCCCCAAGCTTAATTTCTCAAGCAGACTGGGGAAATCTGTATTTGCTGGTAAGTTGAATGCGGTACTGTTTTTGTTTACATTTTTGCACTATTTCTGCATTTTTCACTTGGATGCTTATGCTTCTTATTTACTTATTTTAACTTTTTTTCACTCCTGTTGCTTGGAAACATTACTTACTTTGCTTTCCACTTTCTTCAGTATCCTCTTCAGCCTTATTGTCTTTTCCTTCCTCCTCCTCCTCCTCTTTTACATCAGGCTGTGGAGCATCAGTCTTCTTGTGTTCTGCATCCAATGGCTGTTTCTGCAGGACGCCAAACAAATATAATCGACATTAAACAAATACATGTAAAGATCACTAGGTCACAGCACTAGGCACTTACAAAAGTAACAGTTAAAGACATCAACATAAAAAGAAAAAAGATCAAGAGAGAACAGTGTGGTTTGGTTCTAACAAACGTACCTTTCCAGAGCAGCAGAAGAGTATAACCAGAAAAACTGGCAGAGCCACAGTCAAAATATAAACAATCCAGAGCCAGGGCCTTTCCTCTGCAGCAGATATCATTTGTCCCACCACACTAGGCTGTAAAAAGAAATAAAATCTTTCTAAATCTCAAGCAGTTGCAATTCTACTCATGAAGACACATTCAAATAATGTCATGTTTCTACGGAGTTTATATAAATAAATCATCAATATACTCCAATAGCATACAGAAAAAACAGGCATCTTAAAAGAATAATGCTCTGATGGTTTGCCAAGATATCCTTTTTTTTATAAATCAAGGAGCCTAGGAGTATGTACCATCACATTACTATTTTACTTATAGTATGTAACGCAATGCTTTAAGAAGCACTAGGTGCTTAATAGTGATGTGCGGGGTTGGGGTTTCCCCCCCTGCCCTCCCTCCACCCACGCCCGCTTTATGTTGGGGTCGGGGGTAGTTACCCTGCCAGCCTAAAAATGTAAAAAGCTACAATATTCTTGTGATCTAATCTTTTAACGGATTGCAGAAAACTCCAATCAAGAGCTCCAAGTTGCATAAGGTGCCTATCCTGAGATAATAAAATTAACTCATACCTAGGTTTGCAAGTATTTTTTGCATTTATCACAAACTGAAATACAGCTCTCCATGGGTTTCTATGATATATTACTCACAAAGGACAGTCATTTCATTTATTTTATCAAAAATTCAAAGTGGCAGTTTGGAATAATACAAAGAAAGGTGACGGAAAAAAAAAAAAAAAAAAAAAAAAGAACGATTCATGAACCTACCGCAGAAGCGCCATCAGCTGCCTTTTTTAGGCCCCATCCATCATTAGCCCAGTCATCAGCCACATTTCTCTCTGAGCAAATAATAAAATTATCAAAGAAAATATCGGAGGTCATAGACCACAATTCAAGGCCTATTGCGTAGAATGGAGTCATCCTGAATGGTTCTAGATCTTCAAAGAAATCTGGATTTGGGATCTTTCTTGGTTTCCATATACCCTAAAAAGGAACAAGTACAGCCTTAAGAAAAACACACACATTTTGACTTTGCCATTTTCATTTGAGTATTGAAAAGGTATACGAGATTTGCATTTCTTACCTGATAGTTTGGATTATCAATCATTGGAGGCTTCCATTTGCCCTTGTACATGGGATTGTCAATAGTGGGTCGCTGCCAGACTCCACAACCAGGAGCAGACTCACACTTAGGATTTGCCACTTGTGGTGCCTCCCATTCTCCATCCATATCTTCATCCCTAGAGGGAACAAACGAAAGCTAACATGACATTCTAAACTATCGTACTATCAAGTACAAACTCTAGCATCAAGCCAACGATTTCCATACCAGTCCTCTGGCTTCTCTGCATCCGGATCAGAAATGTATTCAGGTTCATCATCCAGCCAGCCTTCTGGTTTGACAGCATTTTCATCTGGGATCTTGGCAGGAGCATCCTCATCCCTGAAGATTGAAAAGTGAAAAGTCATTTTTGGACTCCTGCATGCATACAAGATTAGGAACAGACATAACATACAGTTGGCAGTACTCTAGAACTTCCACTTATCCATAGCACTCAATAGTGCAGCTCTTTTGGTGTCTACGAAGAGCACATCGGTAGGCAATACTATAATCTGTTTAAAATATACAGAATGTTATATATTTTCATTAAGCTATGCCCTCATACACGACTACCTATATAAGGGCAAATTATAGAAGACAAGCCCTATGTTTGACCTATTCCCCGGGAGGTAAGATGGGAAGACATTGCAGGCCATTAGGGCAAATGTTTCACATTTTATAGAGGTAATAAAGTTACAGATAATAATCAATTCCTCAGATTTAAGTTAATAATTACTTGCATTAGATAATGCTACAAACTACAGACAGTTGACCATAAAGTTAGAGCTTAAAGGGGACCGTCACCCAAAAAAATATTCAAAATCCTATTTTATCAGATTAGTCAAGGATAATGAACTTTAATTACACTATATAAATTATTTGAATCTTGTTTCCTTCAGTCTGGGATTTCAAAATTATAGCAAGCAGGCAGCAGCCATTTTGTGGACACTGTCTTGTCTTGTTGAATCTTGTTTGTGCACCAGAATGGGGGACCCAATGTCCATCCCCATGCCCTGGCCACACAGTTATATGGTAAAGAGAAATGGGGGAATGTGTGGGGAGCAGCGACATCTAAGAAGTGCTGAATTGAAAGTGAAAGTAATTGTCTGCCCCGCCTCTATGCCACCGGCATAGAGGAGGAGCAGACAATATTTGATTGACAGCTGAGATGTTTAAATGAGCTTACAACAGCTAAGAAAGCTTAAAGGACCAGTAACCATTTTTTTTTATTAAACAAATGAAAATTACAGCCTGCATATAATACCCCTGACCTAATATATATTCCATATTCACCCTCCTTTTACCTGAAAAGTCCCCAGTAAAAACTCCCTTCCATGGTCTGACCTGACTTTAGAAAAACGGCGATTTGGCGACCAATCTTCACTCATTGCAGTACGTGCGCGTCCCAGGCAGTGCTCCTCCTCCCAGGACTTCCGGCAGGAACCCGGAAGTCAGAAGAGCTTCAGAGCATAGCAGCCGGCAACCAGCGCAGACGTTCTCCCTTTTCTGCCCGTGTGTTTTTTTTTTTTCCTTTTACTTTGTTTTACGAGTTGGACGCTAGAGTGACAGCAGCGATGGTGAGAGGAGCACGCTAAGGAAAGGAGACGGCAGTAAGAGGAACATGGAAGGGGGAGGAAAGTTGAAGGCTGGGTAAGGGGAACGGCAGTGAGAGGCACACAGAAGGGGGAGAAGGCGGCATAGACATGGGACGCTTAGAAAAGGAGCCGGCAGTAAGAGGAACATGGAGAGGGGGAGGAAAGTTGAAAGCTGGGTGAGTGAACAGAGTGAGATGAACACAGAGGGGAGGGAGAAGGCTGTATGAGGGAACGGCAGTGAGAGGAGGGGGGGGGAGAATGCTGCATTGAAAGTGGACGCTCAGGAAAAGAAAAGGCTGGGTGAGGGAATGTCAGTGAGAGTAACACGGAGGGGTAAGGCTACATGAAAGTAGGCAACTGCTGTGTGACAGGGACACGGGGAAAGCTGCATGGACAGACGCTGAGGGAACAGTAGTGAGAGAGGAAGTGACGTCATGAAGACCAGGAAGAGGCACACAGCTGCGCGCACGTAGAAGAGAAGAAGAAAGATGAAGCTAGAAGATGGCGGAGACCCTTTGGACGCCGTGGGACAGCGCCGGTTTGATTTTTTTCGGATGTCTTACTGAAACAGCAGGAAAGAGCAGCATATTGGAGGTAAGTAATGTATATTAATTATTTTTTTTTTGTGAATAAAAAATGATGTTACTGGTCCTTTAAATAAAAAATAGAAATTGGATTTCATGTTTAATTTGAAAAGGACTTTTATTATACAGAGTTGTGTGTCTGGGTGACAGGTCCACTTTAATTTCTATGGCAAAATGCATTGGCTTTTGTAAGTTAATTGTCGAGTCTGCTATGAGAGCAGCACTCCACAAATAGGTCTGAAGGGTTATATTTCTTAAATGCACCAACAACGAAATATGTAATGCATTCATAGAGGGTACTTTCCAGCCACACTAAACCAAATATTTCCTCCTCAGAGTATTCTAGGTCACACACGCCTCTCTTATTCATATGGTATGGGACCGCACTCCTCATCAGTGTTCTAGGTCACACACGCCTCTCTTATTCATATGGTATGGGATTGCTCTCCTCACCAGAGTGTTCTAGGTGACACACGCTTCTCTTAATAATATAGTATGGGATTGCACTCCTCCTCAAGAGTGTTCTAGGTCACACACGCCTCTTATTTATATAGTATGGGATTGCACTCCTCATCAGTGTTCTAGGTCACACAGCCTCTCTTATTCATATGGTATGGTATAGCACTCCTACTCAAGAGTGTTCTAGATCACACACACCTCTCTTATTCATATAGTATGGGATTGCACTCCTCATCAGTGTTCTAGGTCACACATGCCTCTTATTTATATTGTATGGGATCGCAGTCCTCATCAGTGTTCTAGGTCACATACGCCTCTCATTCATTTGGTATGGTATAGCACTTCTCCTCAAGAGTGTTCTAGGTCACACACGTCTCTCTTATTTATATGGTATGGGATTGCACTCCTCATCAGAGTGTTGTAGGTCACACACGCCTCTCTTATTCATATGGTATGGGATTGCACTCCTCATCAGTGTTCTAGGTCAGACACACCTCTCTTATTCATATGGTATGGGATTGCACTCATCATCAGAGGATTCTGGGTCATGCATATGGTATGGGACTGCACTTCTCATCAGAGTGTTCTAGGTCATACACGACTCTCTTATTCATAAGGTATGGGATTGCACTCCTCCTCAGAGTGTTCTAGGTCACACAAGCCTATCTTATTCATATGGTATGCACAGTTTTGACAACATATTGGTCTCATATTCTAGGTAACCTAGATCAATCCAAAAGGCACAGCTCCCCAGAACACCCAGAGTCTGCCTTCTAGGTATTGAGACATTTTGGCTAAGAAACTTATTACATGAAAACAGAAGTATTTCCTACATATATTAGATTCCAACCTACAGAGATGTTTAACCTCTAATATATGAAGGTAGCATTAAAAATACCCTAAATAATGGGGTAAATGGCTAGTTGGTTACACAAGACTTTTGCTGTAAACCACCACAGATGATTTGTCATATAGTGTGTAATCACTAGCTTGGGTGTTCACTCCTGTCTCATTCCTATGCTCAGTACATGACTTTGGTTGTATTGTATATTAAAAAAAAAAAAAAAAAACAGTTGCTACACCTTGTATGAAATCTGTCAAACAAACAAACATGGCCCCTTTGAGATCATGACATCAACATGAGCACAAGGACTGCATGGAAATGGTAATAAGGAACAGAACACCAGAATTTAGTATTAGGTACTTTGGATATTTTCAGGTAGAATCCTAAGCAAACTAAGTAAATATATCAGGGCACTCAAAAAAAAAAACTCAAAAGATAATAATGGACTAGGGCCTGTGTAGTGATAAAGTTGCAATTAGAGCAGTGGGAACAGGCTCTCAAGTGATACACCACATGACACCCTCTGGCAGTCTAACGGACAGTCTGGATTTGGCAGATACCAGGACAAAGATATTTGCCTGAATACGTAACCTTTGGTAAAGCAATAATGATGTGGGCTGTTTTTCATAGTTTGGGCTCCTGGCTCCAATGAATGAAAGTTGATGCTTCATACATTGTGACGACAGTTTGGGATGGCCCTTTAATGTTTTTGAATGATTATGCCCCTCTGTTCAAAAAGCAAATTCTTTCAAGAACTAGTTTGCGGACACAGGAGTGGAGGAACCTGCCGGACATGAACACTGACTCAACCTAACGGAACACCTGTTTGATAAACTGGAAATAAGAATGCAAACCAGGCCCAATCGTTCAACAGTAACCAAACTCATTGATGCTGTTGAGGCTGAATAGAAGAAAATCATACCAACAATATCTCAATAACTATTGGAAAGCCTTCCCATAAGAGAGGCGAGGACCAATTTTATATTAAAACCCGTGCCATCATACTTACTGTCATATAGTACAAGTCAATTGCATTTCTAAAAGGCATGAAGTATATAAGGGGTTGTTCACCTTCCAACACTTTTTTCAGTTTAGTTGGTTTCAGACAGTTCACCAGAAATAAAGACGTTTTACAATTACTTTCTATTTTCTATGTGTGACCATTTTTTCTAATTGTAAGTCTAAATTTTTCATCTTCTAAAGCTGCTCTGGGGGGGGGGGGGGGTCACCGACCCTGTAAACTGTTCTAAATTGATACATTTATCTTTGTCCCTGCTGAGCAAAATCTCTGGTTTTCATTACAAACAGCTATTAGAATTGATACAATAGTTACCAATACTCCAGAGATGCTGCTGAGAAATGTATCAACTAAATGTTGTAATTGTAACAGTTTACAATCTGCACCTGAATTACTGAGCTGCCAGACTCAAACACCAGAGACAGGAACATTTAAACTTACCAGTCATCAGGTTTCACAGCATCAGGATCTGGTATTTTTGGTCTCTCATCCCAATCTTCAGGCTTACTATCCTCTGGATCTTCTATCTCACTAGGGGGATTCACAGGAGGGCTCATGTCATTTAGGAGACTCCCACGGTTTACAACAGTTTGATCAACCAGGATTTCAAAGCTGTTATCAGGATTTAGGACTGTGTTGGCAAGGGGAAAAATTGTAGTTAGGAAAATGCAAATATGATAAATGGATATATAGCATGTTAGAGATATTTAAAGGAGACAGAAAAGTTAAAGCTATTTAAAGGAGAAGGAAAGGTTAAAGCTAAGTAAGGTCCACCTAAATATACCAGTAAACCCTCAAAGTAATGCTGCCCTGAGTCCCCTGTCAAAAGAAACACTGCATTTCTTTCCTTCTATTGTGTACACATGGGCTTCTGTATCAGACTTCCTGCCTTCAGCTTAAACCTCATTGCCCTGGGCAAGAGCATGCTCAGTTTACTCCTTTTCCCCCTCCCTTCTCTACTGTAATATGAGCCCAGAGCAGGTAGAGACTCAGGCAGGAAGTAATGTCACACCAACAAATATGGCAGCTGCTATCCTAAACAGATTGCGCTTCTAGAGCTTTTTACTCAGGTATGGCAAAACATTCTACAGAATAACTATAGCATTTTAACTTGCACTATTGCAGCTAATCTATTGGCAATAAAATGCCTCCGTAGCATTCCTTCTCCTTTAAACTATTGTACACTAAACGCATATGTAACTTTTGAAGAACAGTGTAACAGTAGATTAAATGTATATGAAGCATTTCTTGTTAACATGGAATTAACAATATTGTGTACAGCAAATAACATTTCAAAATTCAAACTGGTCATATCAATTCCATAACAGTGTCATATCACGAATGAAAAATATTCATAGATTCAGCAAGTGTCAACTACAGTACCCACCATTTGCTGGGGTGTGTATCCCTATAGCAGTATTCCAAACTTAAAATATCCTTTGCTGCACCTCCTATCCTATGAAACCTATGACTAAGTGTCCTAGTAACACGAAACGCGTTAGGTGTGAGATGTTTATCTAAATACTTTTTTTTTTTTATATTTTTACCTATCGGTCTGCGTGACCTACTATAGTGCCTTGCTTCAACTTTGGTTGTTTGCACCTCCAATCCCACCACACTTTACAAATGCAACTTTGCCCTGACACACCACGTGTAAATCACACACTTCAAACAAACAATCTCTTCTATAGAGCCTATTCCCAGAGAATGCAATAGCTATCTTTCAGTGCAGGGTAACAACACATGATATTAATCTGAATGCGTATAAAAACATTGGTATTCAGGTGTTACCGTTTCTTTAAATACATGCGCATTTCATATGGGAATACTTTACCCCTTCCCATGCACACTGCAATACATCCTTAAAATATATGCAAAGCAGGGAGGGATCTTACAAACAAATTACCTAGGGTGTAAAGATGAGTTTTCTTATCTGTAAAATAAGATTTTAGGTCTGCATCTGGTCGTTTTGCATGTTTCTCCTCATATTCACCCGTCTTTGGGTTCTTGTGCCGGAAAATAAAATGCAGTTTGTAATCCTCTCCACACTTGTCAGGGCCAAACATGATCGTGTAGGGTGTTTTATCTTGAAACTGCTCCTGGAAATACGACATTTCAAAATCTGTTAGAGTGCAGTAGTTAATCATTTATGTAAAGCCCTCAAGTTATGTCTAGAAGAATCCGTAATATGTTTTTATTGGTTGAAGAATTGTGAAACTAGGCTAAACCTTGGGGATGTTTTCCTTTGTTCAGAACATACAATATGGACATGTAGGGGCCCATTTACTAAGGGTTGAAGCGAATTTTCGAATTCAAAAACTTAGAATTTCAAAGTAATTTTTGGGTACTTCGACCATCGAATTTAAAATACTACACAAATTTGACCATTCGAAAATCGAAGTACTGTCTCTTTCAAAAAACCGACACCTTAAACCTGCCGAATTGCTGTTTAGCCTATGGGGGACCTCCTAGAACCTCTCTGAGTCTTTGGCTAAGTTTTTAGTTTTTTTTTTTTTTTTGTATGATCCTTCGAATCGTTCGATTCGAAAGGACTAAATCGTTCGTTCTAACGATTTTTACTTCACTCGAAAAAGGCTGTTTTTGATCGGAAAAAATACTTTGACTATCGAAGTATCAAATTCGATGGTCAAATTTCAAAGTTCGAAATTCGACCCTTAGTAAATGTGCCCCGTAATACGTTACCTGTTAATCTGCAGGGACTCTACATTCCACACTGTCTGAATTGTTTAGTGCTAAGGTTCAGTATGTTGTGGAGAGAGATTATTAAGAGGGGCTGGGTTAGATGCGGTGGGCTTGGTATACATTGATACACATTTTAAGAATTGTGTACACAGGATCAGAAAAAATATACATTTGTGTAATGTTGTGCTTTCACACAAAGTTCTTTGTGTGCACCACAATTTGCACGTGAGAGCACAGCTTAGAGGGAACATCAGTTCAAAACCCTTATGCAGGGGTGCCCAAAGGATAGATCAGGATCTACCAGTAAACCTTTAGCTGGTGATCAGTAAATCTCAAGACAATGCACAACATTTACAGCTTGTCTAAATCACCCTATTTCATGCGCTTGTTAAATATAGCAATATACATTTTCTTATAAATCAATATTTAATGAATATCTTCCACGGAACAGAACGCTAACCATGTTTAACAGATGTGCTGTAGATCATAATGGGACATCATCACTAAAAGTAGACCTCGCATAAGTAAAGTATGGGCACTACTGCCTTATGGTAATGTTCACTTCAATGTTATTGTTAACACCTAGGGGCAGATTTATCAAAATGTGAGATTAGAACTCACCATAGAAGAACTCACCCATGTTCTATTCATTCCTATGGATTTTTAGAAATGTATTTTATAAATGGAGTTCACCATTTGATAAATAGAAAGGGAGCTTTATTGTGGCGAGTTCTATATTCATACTTTGATACATTTGCCCCTTAAGTGTACATTCATTTTGTTGTAATTAATACACACTCTGCTTTAGGATTTGTGTTTTCTATTCAACAAGCAGGCAGGTTAAAATATACTATGAATAAACTCTGGCCAGAAATCTCTGTCCAGAGCCCTGGATGGTTGTCTTGTTTCACAAGCCAAATCAACTTAAAATATGACCAGTTAGATTAGGTGTCTTATAGCAAAGAAATGGAATGTTATGCCTCCATCATTTAAAGAGATTAAGAACAGACTGTGGTGCATTATATAGATGGAGAAATGTACAGCTTTATTAAAGAATGTCATGTGTATGTTTAAGAAAGTTTGGAATATTTGGTTGTATCAGCAAGACTTGCTACATACCCTTTAAATTGTTAGCCTACCTGAAAATTCTAAGATTTCCTGACGACCCAGTTCAACAGTTCCCCCCTCCCCTGCTATTTTATACTTCCCTTTTTATCTAAACTACCCATGTTGGTTAAAACATTTCCACATATTTTGGTAGTTAAAAACCATCACTGCGATTGCACTTAAAGGATGACATTATGCTTTCAATTTTATTGATTTTTATTAGCAGAATGTTAGTGCACAATGCCCATTAACCATATACAGCAATAGCAATGAACTGTTGAATTAAAAATAAGGAATATATATACAATGAACTATGAAAATAACTAAAAAAATCTAATTTACCGGTTTCTGTTCTTGAGTTTTGGAAAGTAGTTTCACATATGCACCCCCACATTCGATTCCATTTTGAAAACTAACTTCATATCTGCAAATAAAAAAAATAAAAAAAATCATGTTAAAATATACACACATATATATTTATCAGATTTCCTTGTATGCAGAAAAGAGGGAAAACCTGTGTGTGTTGTTTGCAAAGTATTGGTTTACTACTTATAAACTTGTGTTTCTGATTTTTTTACCTGGCCAAAAAAAAAAAAAAAAAGTGTTTTTTGACAGAGCAGTAAGAGCTCTGTGAGAAGAGTCTGGCAAGTATATATACTACCTCTAAAGAAATGCAAGAAATGAACACTACCCTATTTTCAAAGTAGTGCCTAACCAGACAGGACAGCTTCTGTGTAGTAACTCAAAGGATTCACATAGCTGGATGCTAGGCAGATCCTGGCAGAGTATTATACTTTATATTACAAGTGGCAACATCTTATGAAGGTACAATTCATTTTGAAGAATTCAAATATTGCTCAAGGAAGAAAAAAATAAAGCTTAATTAAAGCAGTAAAAAAAACCAAGATGCATACTTACTGAACAATTAAAGGTTTCTTATCGAAGACAAAGGGCTTCTGAAGTTTGCCGGCAATTGCATGGTGTTTTGCACGTGACATTAGGACAAGGCCCAGGTCCCCTGGGAGCTTTGTATCTTTCATTTCTGTGACTTCCCATTTACCTGGAAATATACAAGAGATTAAGGAGGATTTGTATTTGTTGTATATTTGCAAAGCCAAATATACAAATATGCAACTAGATAAGAAACAGGTGCTCCTAACTTCTACCGAGAAAAAAAGTAAGTATGCCCTTTCCCTTGTTAACTTTTATTACAGGAACAAAAAGACAATCACATGTAGACATTTTGTATACATATGTATATTCCAAAGAAAAAACAAGCTCCCAGCAATAAAGAGCTCAATTTCATGCCATGTTTGGCTGGATTTTTTGTAAATAAATTATGAGACAAGAGGTTGGCTTTGGGAAGGCATAAGGAATCTAGTGTCCACCAGCCAATAAAAAGACAATATAAGATTTGGCAGGGCTAACACTACATTCTGTGTCTTACACGATAAATACGAGTGGGTGAAGTCATGACTGATTAACCAACAACTGTACTGCTTTCCAGCTGTTAAACCTGTTTAAGACACAAGGCATATTCTCTTCCAGCATTTTTCTGGAGGCAGAAGTGCCCATATCTAGACATGGCTTAAAAATGACATGGAAGAATACACCCCAAAATTCTAGAGGCTATCTCAGTAGATCGGGCTGAGCTCTGTAATACAGGGAGCAATGCTATGTTACCTGCAGAGTTCTACAGTAGTAACCAGTAAAGCTGGCCATAGATGTAAAGATTTTTAAAAGATCCGATCGTCATCGTGAGACCACGATTAACTCGAAACGATCGTACAAATTGTCCATCAACTAAAAAGACCATTTGCCAGGAAAACAAAGGGGAGCTGCCCGCTTGTCCCTGCAAACATAGATAGATTGCACTAGATTTTTTTAACCTGGCCGATCAATTTCCTGACAGATGTCGGCTGAAAAATCGTAAGATGTACGATCGTTCGAATCCCACTAACCGCACGATAATTTCGAAGGATTGGTTGGACTTCGCTACAAATCGGTCGTTCTGCAAGAAAAATCTTTGCGTCTATGGGGACCTTTACAGTACACAAAGATCTTGTTGCAAACAGAATCATAGTTCATTTGAAAAGGCCATTACCATCATACTTGGCAATCTCTTCATCTGTGTCATCTTTCTTGGCCTTGGAGAGAATCCACCTACAGCGTAAAACACAATATTATACTTGGCACTATAACTGGTAAATATAACAGTGATTAAAACAGGACAAAGGCCAGACACTGCATACCAATAGATGAATTATAAGAAAACTTTACCATATTCTAAGTGGGTTACTCGCTCCTGTCCAAATCATTCCTACAATCAGCTATAATTACTGGAATAATTGCCCTATATATCTGAACATTGTTTTTAATCCAAGCACGTGCTCACTCCACAACACAATCTAAAAAAATTAAAAGGTGTTAATTGTTATTCAGAGAGGATCTTTTTATTACTGCATTGGTTGTTATTATACTGACCCGTCCAAACTTCCTTTGTCAAATGATTCTGAAAAATAGACTTCTCCTGTTGGGACCGGGGCTTTGTAAGTCACCTGAAAAAACAAAGAAAATTTTCATTTTGTTTGAATTAAACAAATTTAGGGAAAGAAAATCAAACTATGTCTACAGTCAACACTAAAGAGTACATTAAAATATAGCCTGCCACAGGGAAATTTTACAGCTCTATTCACTTACACAGGCTTTTTAGGGTACCAGTGGGGGAACAGCAGAAAGGTAGACTATGATGAAATGAATTAGGGCTCAATGTTTGTTTAAAAGATTTATTTTATACCTTGGGAGCAGGAGGCGGCATGCTGGTCTCCGGCTTTAATTCTTCAGGCTCTTCTAGGTCATCATCAATGTCCAGCCCATTGTCGTCATCATGGTCATGGTGGTCATGATCGTGATGATCATGGTCGTGGTCATGATGATCATGTGCATTTATTGTTACTACACCAAGCACCAGAAGAGTCACTAACAGAAAGCATTTCAGATCCATGATCTAAGCAGGATGAAAAGATTTACAAATGACTGGTTACATTTAAGATAAATCAACAGCAGTTCTAAGGCCCTCAATATTGTTATGTAGGGCATCCATATTAGATCATCTCTGTGGCCCTGGGCCAGGTGCACGTGGGTAGGAGGATGAAAATCCAGCTTATAATAAATAATAATACCAGCATGGGCTCTCAGATAACCCCCTAGATAGACTTTCCTTATCTTTTAAAAGGGAACCAGTCACCCAAAAAAATAATTCCAAGTCCCATTTTATCATGTTAGTCAAGCCAAATAAACTTTAATTAAATTGTAAAAAATTATTTGAATCTTGTTTCCTTCCGTCTGGGGATTAAGTTATAGCAAGCAGGCAGGAGCCATTTTGTGGACACTGTTCTTAAAGGAAAACTAGACCCCAAACAATGTAGGTCTCTATAAAAAGATATTGCATAAAACAGCTCATATGTAAAACCCTGCTTCATGTTAATAAACCATTTTCATAATAATATACTTTTTTTTTGTAGTATGTGCCATTGGGTAAATAGAAAATTGCCATTTTAAAAAAGAAGTACCACCCCCTGGGATCGTATAAGCACACTGTTGCTTATGTATTCATTTTGGGGTTATAGTTTTCCTTTAACACAAGCTTTGCATCATCTCAAAATCTTGTTTGTGCACCAGAACGGGGAACCTGATGTGCATTCCCATGCATTGGTTACACAATTAAATGGTGAAGAGAACATGGGGAATATGTGGAGAGCAGTGACATCAAGGAAGTGCTGAATGGAAAGTGAAAGTAATTGTCTGCCCGCCTCTATGCCTAAGGCGTAGAGGAGGGGCAGGCAATATTTGATTGACAGCTAAGATTTTTAAATGAGCTTACAACAGCTATGAATGCTTAAATAAACAAAAAAGAATTTGGGTTTCATGTTTAATTTGAAAAGGACATTTATTATACAGCTTTTTATGTCTGGGTGACAGGTCCACTTTAAAGGGGTTGTTCACCTTCAAACAACTAGTTGTTTTCAGATAGATCACCAGAAATAAAGACTTTATCCAATTACTTTATATTTTCTATGTGTCACAGTGTTTCTAATGTTGAGGTATAGTGTCATGTTTCACCTTCTAAAACAGCTTTGGGGGGGGGGGGTGACCAACCCTGTAAACTGTTCTAAATAGATACATTTCTTGTCTTTGTCTCGGCTGAGCAGAATCTCTGGGTTTCATTACAGGCAGCTGTTAAAATTGATACAATAGTTGCGAATACTCCAGAGATGCTGCTGAGAAATGTTACAATTGTAACTAAATGTTGCAATTGTAACAGTTTAGAGTCTGCACTTGAATTACTGAGCTGCCAGACTGAACCACCAGAGACATTTAAATGTAGATTTTGGAAAAACAGTAATAAATCAATAATGGAAGGTAATTTAAAAAAGTCTTTATTTCTGGAGAACAACCTTAAAACAACTGAACTAGAAAAAAATAAGTGTTTGGAAGGCGAACAACCACTTTAAGGCTAATAAATGAAATTCTTCTACTCATACTGTAGCTGTATTATATGTATTAAAAACAGATGTAAATCTGTTGTAATATTGGTGTGTAGGCAGCCATCTCAGACCATTTTCCCTAGTCATGTGCTTTCAGAAACAGTCAGTGCTGCACTTTGGAACTGCTTTCTGGCTATTGTTTCTCAAACTCAATGTAACTGAAGGAGTCGCAGTGGGACATGGATTTTTACTCAACTGCTGTTCTTAGATCTACCAGAGAGTGGTTATCTGTTTACCTTCCCCTTGTTCTGCTGATTGGCTGCTTGGGGGGAGGGATATCACTCCAACTTGCAGTGCAGCATTAAAGAGTGGCTGAAGAGTTTATCAGAGCACAAGTCACATGACTGGGGGCACCCCGGAAACTTTTTTTCCCCATTTTTGGGCCAACCTCCGCTCTGCCGCGTGACTACACGTAAGCAGATCTTATTCCGATCAATGAATATAGGGCATGGAGTATATCAACTTCTCAAGACATGTATCAGAACCAACACCCCATGTGCCGTTGACGTAAAACAGTCTAGAAAACTGAAGAGAGATAGCAAAGCACCGGAGGGAAGATCTCGAATTATCGTTTTATTCATAAAAAGCACAACACTAACAGTACTGCTCAATAAGGGGCAGTACTGTCGGGAGTTATTTATCAAAGTCCAATTTTATATCAACATTTTCTGCTACAAACTCCAATCAAATCCGCTCGGGTTTTTTATGCTTATTTTTCACCCGAAAACTCAAGAGTTCTTATGCTTTTTTTTGCCAGTAAACTACGGGGTATTGCACAAAACCCAGCGCATATCAAAAAATCATTGAGACTTCTCCCATTGATTTATATGCAACCTCGACAGGTCGGAGATGCCGGATTTTCTAATTCGGACTTTTGCATCCTCGGGGTTTAATAAATTCCAAATAATTCATGATTTTTTTTTTTAAAAAAGTCCACTTTTATTTAAGAAAAAAAAAAACGAACCCATTTTTTGTGGTTTTTGCATTTGGAGTTTAGCAAATAACCCCCTTAGTGTCATGTTTTGTATGAATAATGTGAGAAGCATCAATGAGTGGTCATATATTAATGCAATATTGTAGCAGCTGATTAGATCACACCGCAAGAGTGCCGTAAATGCATTTCTCAGGGTGGGTTGAGTTGATTCACAGGTCACTAGTATTTATCAACACAATGTCTGTGTAAGGCTTACAATGGTTTTAAAAAGCACTAAAACTGTTGGGTGACAAACATCTATGTCTACATAATCTACAGGGATTAAGGAAGAGCCGCTTTGAAAATGCTGGGGGTGACTAATGCAAACAGGTGTAAACCTGCTGTTCTATTTGACCAGATGGCCTCCTCTCTAATGAATGACTTTATATTATCAAGTCGACATGGTCTAGTTTATTAGTTTGGATTATTTTGGCATAACTATGTGGAATACCGGTTTACAGAAGAAGTTTATCTGGCAAGAAATTAGGCAGGTTATATAAGCACCTATACAGCGAGCTTCTCTACACATCTGAATTTAACTGTGGCGACTGCTATAATGCTTGAATAAATTAAAGCAATCCATGTAGAATTTGCAGGCACAAGCACCCTAAGGCTGATGGCACACTACGAGATTAGTCGTGGTTGACTAATCTCCTGCAAATGCTTTCTCAGCAGCAATAATGTAAAATGGTGGCAAATATACACATGGCTCTGGCTTTCTAAAGTCGCCTTGCGAGTGAACTTTGGATGGCTTTGGCAAAAGCAACCAACGACCAGCGATTTAAATTTTACTGAAGAGAAGATTTATCAGGGATAACTTATTTCCTAGTGTGCCACAGTCCTAAAAGTAGCAATAAATTGGCTGATAATAGTAGGTATTGAATACCAAATGACTGGTCATGGACGGTAATATCTGTCAGATCAATGAACTAAACGATGTCCATTAAACAAATGGACAGAATTGCTGCCCCAGGTGCACCATGCTTAAAGGAGAACTAAAGCCTAACTAATGAAGTAGGTAGAAATTTTGTACATTATGGTTTGTGCTTCTGTACCAGCCCAAGGCAACCACAGCCCTTTAGCATAGCAGTAAAGATCTTTGTCTCCAAAGATGCCCCAGTAGCTCCCCATCTTCTTTTCTGTTGATTCACTGCACATGTTCTGCTGGATAATTAGTGACGAGCCCTAAACTTAGCTTCTCAACAGCTGCTCAGAGCCTACTGAGCATGTGAGTGTCACAGACACTTTCCAAGATGGTGACCCCAAGTTTGAAGTCCTGGACCATTGCTGCTATTGACAAGCTGAAACTTTAGGCTGGTGCAATAAGTTCAGTATATACAATATGGCATTCATTTTAAGGGTTTAGTTCTCCTTTAAAACCATTTTATTGGTATGTGTATGGCCCACCTTAAAGAGATACTGACGCGTTCCTATAAAAATAAGAAGGTGTCCATATCTAGGAGCTGCTGCACGCCAAATATTTTTAACCAAAAGCCCCCCCACGAAACTTTGTTAACCCGACCCTCTGACACAGCTAACAGATCTTCTGCTTCAGTGATGCTATATACATAGGCTAAAGTACTGTTTTCATTTGTAATTAGCCTATGGAAGGATCACGCCGCCTCCAGTCCAGCGTCATTGAAACAATGCAGAAGATCATTTAGCAGTGTTGGAGGGTTGGGCTAGGGGGTGGCGTTTAGCTGAAAATATTCGGCGTGCAGCAGCTCCTAGATATGGACACATTCCTATGATTTTTATAGGAACGTGTTGGTATCGCTTTAAGGCTAGAAACATTACACTTTCCATAATAAACATGAGGGGGTTGACCCTGCGCAAGGCATTTGTGGGATGAGACACCAGGGAATGCTGCAGACTTTTCTACCGAACACTTTAAAGGGATGCGGTTTCACGTGCATTGATCGATAATTAGATTACTAGTGCAAAGATAACGCCTGTGCATAATGGACCCCTCCTTATCTGTAAACTAAATCAGTCACAACCAAGGGATAAGGGGGGAGGGGGTTGATCATTAGCAATGTAATTATCAATCTCACAAGCATGGAGTAGTTTTATCTTTCCCTATTTAGCTCAAGAAAACACAAAAAGCCGTTTTTAGTGATTAAAACAATAGGTAAAACTATTTACCTAAAAACTATTTACTTAAAGAAACATTAATACCAAAAAATGACAGTTTCAAAGTAACAAAACCATGATGAACTGTACAGTGCCCCGCACTGGTAAAAGCTGTGCGTTTGCTTGCGAAACACTAATATAGTTTATATAAACAAGCTGCTGTGTAGCCATGGGGCAGCCATTCAAGCACAGGATACACAGTAGATAACAGATAAGTACAACTATAGTTATATAAACAAGCTGCTGTGTAGCCATGGGGGCAGCCATTCATAGCTGAAAAAGGCACAGGATACACAACAGAAAGGCACAGGATACACAACAGATAAATTCTGTAGTATACAATAGGATTCTTCAGAACTTATCTGTTATCTACTGTGTATCCTGTGCTTGAATGGCTGCCCCCATGGCTACACAACAGCTTGTTTATATAAACTATAGTAGTACTTATCTGTTATCTACTGTGTATCCTGTGCTTGAATGGCTGCCCCCAGCAACAACCCAGAGTTTGGGGAGTGTGAGGCTGATGTCCCTGCCCTTCATGGTATGGTAGGCCGCACACAGAATGATTCCCTTGGCAAGAGACAAAAGGTTTTATCTGGATTTCAGCCACAAAATTCAAGATTTAAATCAGAATGTTATATCTCCCATAACTACCTATTTAGCAACAATGAGGTATTTTTACTTGACAACTAAAAAGCACCTAAAGTTCAAGGCCCCCCCCCCCAAAAAAAAAACTAGGCTTCTGGTCGCACACAGCACTACTCACAAAACGATGCGCATCTGTACCAAAATCTGCCTTAAAGGGGTGGTACACCTTCAAGGCAACTTTTACTGTGTTGTAGAATTGCCAATTCTAAGCAACTTTTAAATTGGTTTTCATTTTCTTTTCTTTTTACAGCTTTAGTTATTTGCCTTTTTCTTCTGACTCTTTGCTGCTTTTAAATGGGCGTCGCTGACCCCTTTTAAAAAGCAAGTGCTCTGTAAAGCTACAGCTGTATTATTAATGCTACTTTTTATTACTGATCCTTCTATTCAGACGCTCTTCTTTTCATATTCCAGTCTATTATTCGAACCAGTGCATGGTTGCTAGGGTAATTTGGACCCTAGTTACCAAATTGCCTAAGATGCAAATTGAAGAGCTGCTGAAATAAAAAGCTAAATAACGAAAAAACCTTCAATAATGAAAAAAACAAATTGTAAATTGTCTCAGAATATCACACTCTACATCATACTAAAAGTTATCCCAAAGGTGAACAACCCCTTTAAGTAACTTATTTGTGCTCAGGTCTAAATTCAGGCAAATTAAAATGACCTGTAATATAAGCTGATGCTACTGGGCTGATTATTAAATTCTGATGCTAGTTGCACTGGTTTCTGTGCTGCCATGTAGTAATTATCTGTATTAATTACTAATCAGCCTTATATTGTGACATTTCTATTCTGTGTACTGTATATTGCGAGTGGGTCCCTAAGCTCAGTAAGTGACAGCAGCACAGAGCATGTGCAGTGAATCAGCAGAAAAGAAGATGGGGAGCTACTGGGGCATCTTTGGAGACACATATCTTTACTGCTAAAGGACTGTGGTTGCCTTGTGCTGGTACAAAAACACAATGTACAACATTTCTACCTACTCCTTTAGTTAAGCTTTAGTTCTCCTTTAAAGAGGTTGTTCACATTCAAATGAACTTTTAATAGAAGTGATATTCTGAGACAATTTGCAATTAGTTATCATTTATTATTTTGGGGTTTTTTTGAGTCATTTCGCTTTTTATTCAGCAGCTCTCCCGTTAGTAACTTCAGCAAATGACCCTAGCAACCATGCACTGGTTTGAATAAGAGACTGGAACATATACAGGAAAGGGCCGAGGAGTAAAAAAAACAGCAGCAATAAATGTGTAGCCTTTCAAAGCATTTTTTTTAAATGGGGTCAGCGACCCCCGTATGAAAGCAGGACAGGACAACTATTAAAAAAGAAGGCTTGGAATGAGCCATCCTATAATGTTAACCACCCATTTATAGAAAGTGCCTTTATTTGAAATGAATAAACATTGTGTAGAAGATGCTTAGAATGATATTTACTTGATCCAAACCTTGTGCTGGTTACAGTTCCCCTTTATAGGCTGGTTAAAGTGACACTGCCATTTAATGAATGAAGATGTGACCGGCCCATGTTCCGAACTACAGCAGGGCCTGTTCTTTCCTCTATCGTGACTTAGCGATAAATGGCAGCGCACTTTAAAGAACCGCTTTGTAAAATGAATTTTACACACTCACCACGGTGATTCAGCCTCCCGCGGCACACCAGTACCCTCCAAGTCGGCCACTGCAGAAGAAAAAAAAAAACCCGTCACGTGCCCAGCCGGGAGTGAAGCGAATTGGGGAGGTGCGATAAACTGTAAATGAGCGGCGCTGTTGTGTGAAAATCCTCTCACGGCTCCACCTTTCCTAGCGCATATGCTATTGGCTGGCATGAAAACGTCTACGGCGTCTTCCTCTACAATGCAACGTTTCATTGGCTAATCGAGCTGTCGATCATAGAGAAGGGCGTGCACCACCTAGAGCCTTCACTTCGTGGATTGCGATGATTGGTTCATGTGAGCTCTGGGGCGACAAGCAATTGGCTGCGATAGTTTCCTAGACCCGCTAATCAGGTTTGAGGTTCTCGTACCACATGACCTCGAGGATGGCGAAGAGGAAGTGATTTTCAGATAAGGAAGCAGCGTGACCGATAATTCTAGAATCCCACGCACCCAGAGATAAAATCAATAAAACAGGAGGACACGGAAGTAGTTTTCATTTGAAACCAGGGTGTGCGCGGATGGAAATGCCCGGCTACTTGAAAGATCCTCTGTACCATTACTTGGATCTAGACGCTATTGTAAGGGTAGCTGCTAGTTCCAAGTTGATAACAGGCCGCGGATGACGTCACGCACACGCGAATGTCTCGGGGAACGCATCTGTCACGTGACATTCGGCGCAGCCGCATACTCGGCGCCTTCTTCAAATGGTGGTCAATCGGGGATTGCCTGGAGAAGAACCCTGCCACAGTGCTCCACTGAATGAGTATGTGGTTGAGCTGGGCAGCATTAGGTTTTTTTCTTGGGGCAGGATTTTACTCCTGTATTTCCCTTACTGTAATATCGGGGCGCTTGTGAAATACGGGGGCGTTTACTATTCAGTGGAGGCTGCTAATCTTGGTGGCTTGTTGTGCTCCTGATATTAGGGGCTGATTACAGCCAGCTTCTATGTGACGTGTATTTAGATTTTGGGTGGTTGTGCTGATGAGTTTTGAAGGTTTTTTTTTAAGGGAGGGTGTTGACTTTTTTGTGTACTTCCTACCTGCCCCCTCTGTGTGCCATGCCCTGCCTGCCCCGTGCTCCCTCTGTGTTCCATGCCCTCTGCCCCCTCTGTGTTCCAAGCCCTGCCTGCCCTCTGCCCCCTCTGTGTTCCATGCCCTGCCTGCCCTCTGCCCCCTCTGTGTTCCATGCCCTGTCTGCCCTCTGCCCCCTCTGTGTTCCATGCCCTGCCTGCCCTATGCTCCCACTGTGCGCCCTGCCTGCCCTCTGCCCCCTCTTTGTTCCATGCTCTGTCTCCCCTCTGCCCCCTGTGTTCCAAGCCCTGCCTGCCCTCTGCCCCGTCTGTGTTCCAAGCCCTGCCTGCCCTCTGCCCCCTCTGTGTTCCATGCCCTGCCTGCCCTATGCTCCCACTGTGTGCCCTGCCTGCCCTCTGCCCCCTCTTTGTTCCATGCCCTGCCTGCTCTCTGCCCCCTCTTTGTTCCATGCCCTGCCTGCTCTCTGCCCCCTCTTTGTTCCATGCCCTGCCTGCTCTTTGCTCCCTCTGTGTTCCATGCCCTGTCTGCCCTCTGGCCCCTCTTTGTTCCATGCCCTGCCTGCCCTATGCTCCCACTGTGCACCCTGCTTGCCCTCTGCCCCCTCTGTGTTCCATGCCCTGTCTCCCCTGTGCCCCCTGTGTTCCAAGCCCTGCCTGCCCTCTGCCCCCTCTGTGTTCCAAGCCCTGCCTGCCCTCTGCCCCCTCTGTGTTCCATGCCCTGCCTCCCCTCTGCCCCCTCTGTGTTCCATGCCCTGCTTGCCCTATGCTCCCACTGTGTGCCCTGCTTGCCCTCTGCCTCCTCTTTGTTCCATGCCCTGCCTGCCCTCTGCTTCCTCTGTGTTCCATGCCCTGCCTGCCCTATGCTCCCACTGTGTGCCCTGCCTGCCCTCTGCCCCCTCTGTGTATGAGAACAGGACATTTAAAAAAGCGATGTAAAGCAATACATTTTTTCTAAGTCCCAAAAAATGCTGGTGTCTTTTCTCTTTTCATGGGTTATAGGTTGCAAAAGGACACCATTTTTTTTTGGGCACCCTGCTTCCCCCCTACTTTTCATAATATATAGCACACTGGGCAGATGCGTAGGGCAATAAAACATCTCTATTTGCAGTTATTAAGGTTCCCTGTGCTTGTGTAGTTTTATGTATTTGCTGTAACGTATGCAAATTCCCCTTCTCTTGCGCAACTTTGCTTTGCCTTCGCTACCTTTCGCGTTGCTGAGCCCAACTTTGCATTTTAGTGAATGTACCCCATAGACTTCATTCAAGTAATTCAAATATTTAAGCATCTTTTTGTTTTTCTTTGTAATAATAAAACAGTAGCTTGTATTTGGTTCTAATTGAGATATAATGAATCCTTACTGGAAGCAAAACAATCCTATTGGAGTTTAAATTTTTTTTTAGTAGACATAAGGTATGGATGTCCAAATGGCAGAAAGACCTGTTATCTGCAAAACCCTCGATCCTGACAATTCTGCATAACTGTTCCTATACCTGTAAATATGAAAACAAAATCTAACTTTGTAGGCATTCATTAATAAAGTATAGTCCTGGTTTTACTTGAAGATAAACAAATAACAACTAGGAAATAGACGCTTCATACTAAAAACACTAGATCCTAGTGGATAATATTCCTGGTAAGTAACTAGGAAAGAGACGCTTCATTTAGAAAACACTAGATCCTAGTGGATAATCGTATCCCTGCTGCTAAGCAAAGATGTATGTAAGCAACATACAAAATTCACTAGATTCTAGTGTCTTATAATATACCAGTAGAGCGGAGCAGAGAACCCACTAAGAGCATATCATATTGTGTTTCCCACTAGGAAATAGACTCTCTGTGTAAAATACATTAAATCCTAGTTGCTGACATTATCCTATAAGAACCATGATATACTATATAGAGTGAAAGGGAGAGTATACCTTTAAAATAAATGAACTTAATCATACCCACAAGTCCTTCCAAACACTAAAAATAAGTGGAATGTATTTTACATGCACTATATTGTCTAGTTTCTATTCATTTTTCAACTAGAAAATTGTTCCATTAGCAACTTGGGACTAGCTATTTCTGACTGGATTGTCTAGTTTCTATTACTGTACGTTTTCCCACTAGGATTTAGCCCAGCCACACTGAAAGATCTATTTCCTAATCTGTAAAGTAGCTTTGTACCATTAGCAACTTGGAACTAGCTATGTCTGACTGAATTGTCTAGTTTCTATTACTGTACGTTTTCCCACTAGGATTTAGCCCAGCCACACTGAAAGATCTATTTCCTAATCTGTAAAGATCCTCTGTACCATTAGCAACTTGGATCTAGATGCTATTGTAAGCTCATTTTAAAAATCTCTGCTGTCAATCAAATATTGTCTGCCCCTCCTCTATGCCAATGGCATAGAGGCGGGGCAGACAATTACTTTCACTTTCCATTCAGCACTTCCTAGATGTCACAGCTCTCCACACATTCCCCCGTTCTCTTTACTGGTTAATTGTGTAGCCAGGGCATGGAAATGGACATCGGGTCCCCCATTCTGGTGCACAAACAAGATTCTGAGATGATGCAAGACTTGCATTAATAACACTGTCCACAAAATGACTGCTTCCTGCTTGTTATAATTATGAATTCCCAGACTGAAGGAAACAAGATTCAAATAATTTATATAGTGTAATTAAAGTTCATTTTGCTTGACTAATGTGATAAAATAGGATTTTGAATAATTTTTTTGGGTGAGGGGTCCCCTTTAAGTGCTATGTGGTAAGAGACACAGTGGGAAGGAGGTCCCTGCCCCATAGAGCTTACAGTCTAAGTGGGTGGGTAGCTAACTTACAGGCACAAATTGGAGATAAAAAAGTGCACAAGGTAAAGGCATTGTCCTACTGGACCTACTGGTATAGGACTAGGCTAATGTTCTAGTGCTCCAAAAGGTAGAATTTTATTTTTTTGTCTTGAAGAAATTGAGAGAGCACTCCTTACTGAGCAATTCAGGGATGGAATTATCTTTCTGCCAGGTGGCAACTCAATATGTCACAAAACAAATAACTCTCCACTAAACAGTCTTCCTGACTCCCATCTCTCTCCCCTCCAATCAATCTTAAACTCCACTATTCAGAGGTAAGGAGCAGCGAGGTAGAAAGGTTTAAGGCGAGAGGTGGATGGTGTGAAAAGAAGCTGGCTCTGAGAGGAACAGAGGAGTGAAGGGTTTTGAATGTTAGCAGAAGGGTTTTTATATGCAGCCATACTAAGGATTTTAGTTGGGTTTGAGCATGTTACCTTTTAGGAGAGAACAGAAGGATCCTGATAGTGGAGCAAAGTATGTCCTGGAAATAAGGGTAGGTGGGATCTTTGAGAGGGAATTTTTCTTTCTTAAAATCAACGTCATATAAATACAGAAACACAAAACCAATTTTAACATTTAGGGGCAGATTTATCGAAATGTGCAGTTAGAACTCACCACAGAAAAACAAACCCACTTTTTATTAATTCCTATGGGATTTTTAAAAGCATATCTATCAAATGATGAACTCAATAAATACAATTCTAAAAATCCCACAGGAATGAATAGAAAGTGGGTTAGTTTTTCTGTGGTGAGTTCTAATCCCACACTTTGATAAATCTGCCCCTTAGATTTCCCTTTGAGGTTTTTACTTCCTCTGCCTTAATAAAGAGGATTTCCCTTATCACAGCATTGGCAGCATATTCAATGGAATCTACATCTCGTCATGTCGATTTCTAACAACTTAAATGCCACAAATAATGATAACTGATTATCCCCCACACTCCCTCCTCATAGAAACATTATTCCGTTTCTTACTGACTTGCTCATAAAAAAACTTTTGTTATTGGACAGTCAAGTGTTTTTGGTTGGGAAGTGTTGCCTGCCTAATTAGGGTTAGGTATATAGGATATTTATCATGTGTGGGGGTAGAGAAAGCTGAGAGGAGTGTTGAATGTACCAGGGTTAAGGGCATTTATCATTATGAAGAACATGGCTTTCATTATCCTAATAATTACAGTAGCCGAGTAGTAGTTATCCAGAGTTATCGGGACCTGGGGTTTTCCGGATAACGGAGCTTTCCGTAATTTGGATCTTCCTGCCTTAAATCTACTAGAAATTCATTTAAACATTAAGTAAACCCAATAGGCTGGTTTTGCTTCCAATAAGGATTAATTATATCTTAGTTTGGATCAAGTACAAGGTACTGTTTTATTATTACAGAGAAAAAGGAAATCATTTTTAAAAATTTGCATTATTTGGATAAAATGGAGTCTATGGGAGACAGCCATTCCTTAATTCGGAGCTTTCTGGATATCGGGTTTCCGGATAAGGGTTCCTATACCTGTAATACATATGTTATAATTTTTCTAATGTCCTTATAATACACAAAAGCCATAAATATATTGTAAATTATATCCTTATAAACGGTGAGTTCTGATGTTCTTAGTTATAAACGGTGAGTTCTGATGTCATTTATTTCGCATGATACGGCAAAGGATTCGCTGGCACACGGGTAATGCTGGCAGGGTGATACCCTTGCTTTAAATTTATTTAATGCAGCATTAAATAAATAAATTTAAAGCACAGGTATCACCCTGCCAGCATTACCAGTCTGCCAGTGAATCCTTTGCCGTATACATTGTATAGGTGGCCGATACCTATCTCACCGTGCACCGGGGCTTCGCATTTGGAGGACCAGGGTGTGCGTTTGTATTGAACTTTTTCATTTATTTCACATGACTCACTGAAACTTGTGTATTATAATAAATAAAGTATCCCCAGTTGCAAAATATAAGGATATTAGAAGTTACCTTGGAGTTCCCTGACCTTCGGCCTCGTGTTTTTATATGGTCATGAAACTCCTCGGTAACTTATAATATCCTTATATTTTTAGGGATGCGCCGAATCCACTAATTTGGTGTTGGCGGAACCCCCGAATCCTTCATGAAAGATTCGGCCGAACCCCCGAATCTTTCATGAAAGATTCGGCCGAATCCTAACTTGCATATGCAAATTAGGGGTGGGAAGGGGAAAACGTTTTTTACTTCCTTGTTTTGGGGCCAAAAAATCGCACAATTTCCGCCTGCCCCTAATTTGCATATGCAAATTTGAGTTCGGCCAGGCAGAAGGATTCAGCTGAATCCTGCTGAAAAAGGCAGAATCCTGGCCCAATCCTGGATTCGGTGCATCCCTATATATTTTACAAGAGGGGTTACTTTATTTGCTATATAATTTACAATAGGAGGTATGTTATCCCTTATAATACATGAGTGATGCACCGAATCATCTATATAACTCAGCTTTGTGCCTTTTTATGGTCACAGAATGACTCAATGACTTCTAATATCCTTATAATTTACAGTAGGGGAACATTATCCCTTATAATACACGACTGATACTCAGCGTTACCTGTATAAATCAGCCTGCAGCCTTGTGCCTTTATATGGCCACAGAACCAATGACTTTTAATATCCATAACATCTTCAGGTTTTTTCTCATTTTTAATACAAATTACAGTTTCCTGAACCTTTATACCTGTGTCACACAGCCTGTAGCCTTGTTCTTTTATTGTCACTAAACTGGTAATTGTCTTCTAAATTATGTTTTAGGTAGGAGTTCCCTTAACAATTGTTGAACCTCAAAACTGGTACTAGGCCATAAATCTGAAAGAACGTGCAGAGGTTTTTCCCTCTAGTATTGCTGCTGAGGATGGCTGACATGCTTTCTCATGCCACAGAAGACATTGCTGTCATTAGCACTGTTATATACTTTTCCTTTTTACAAGCAAAACTGGAGTAACTTTGGCCGTCTCTTGCAGTGGTGGAAGGGATGGCCTTGTTGGACGTTGGAGTGTCCCCTTACTCAGGAGATATCTTTCATGAGGTAAGTGTCTAACTGTTCATTGAACACCCATATATAGATTTTTTTCATGCTTACACTATCCATGGTATATTACTTTTTAGAGCTGAAATTCAAATGTTGTAATGGCACAATCAATAATTAAATTATGTGAAACAGCTCTAGCAGTTAAGTGTTATCTAGGTTGGTGTATTTTTTTTCCATTTGCAATTCAATAAAGTGACTACTGTGCCCAAAACAATTGTAAGATTTTATAGATATGTATTATAAGTGTAGGTCACATAGTGCATTGCATTTTTACAATTTTTTTCTTTTTTCAGACGCCGCTCATTGTATATCTTTTCCAATTCCTTGTAGACTATGCAGAGATAGTATTCATGGTAAGTGAATAACCTTAGCTTTGTCTCTCAGTGCGGCACAGGCACACGGGGAAAAAAACTCACCCACTTACCTATTCTTGCTTCTCCACTCCAAGGCACGTTATGTTTTTTTAAGGTGTCGTATTCACAGAAGGTTTAAACAGCCTTCTAGTTGGCCTATTTTTGGAAAGTGTCTAGCAGTGGTACCTGTAGAGGTATTGATTCAGGTTCTGATCTGGCTTCTTTTTTTTTTTTGGCCCCTAATACGGTATACACCTCTGTGGGTTTCCCCTTTCTCTCATTCATTCATGTAGGGCATCCCTTTTAGCCCTATACTGCCAGATGTAGGAGCTAATTTTCAGGGAAAAGTGTAGGAGAAGCTCTTGCTTCTTACTAGGGATGCACTGAATCCATGAATCAGTTCGGAATTCGGCCAGTATTCAGCCTTTTTCAGCAGGATTCGGCCGAATCCTTCTGCCCGGCCGAACCAAATCCTAATTTGCATATGCAAATTAGGAGTGGGGAGGGAAATCAAGTGACTTTTTGTCACAAAACAAGGAAGTAAAAAATGTTTTCTCCTTAGTCTGCTTGGGGCACACAGGAACAATGGGGTACAGCTCGAACTACTAGGAGGCAGGACACAACAAAAAACAAACTAATCCCTCCTCCTCCTGCTATACCCCAGCTCCCCGGTGGAGCCAGGCCAGTTTCGTTGTGTCCTCAGGAGGTTAGGACATAGATCTCCTATCAGGAGTTAGATTTTATTTTTTATTTTTCTATTACATTTATTTTTACTTTTTCCGTAGCCAACATCCTGGACTTCCTGCAAGAGGGGCTATCCATAGGGCTATCCTTGGGATCCCTAAAATCCCAGATCTCGGCTCTGTCTATATTGTTCTAGAGACGATTAGCCTTACATTCCGATGTCAGAACCTTCTTACAGGGGTTGGCCCATGTTCGGCCTCCCGTCCGGTCTCCTGTACCAACTTGGGATCTCTCTCTAGTACTACAATCTCTACAACGATCTCCCTTCAAACCTTTGTCTTCCATTCCTATTCAATGGCTCACATGGCATCAGCTCGCAGGGTATCGGAGATGTCTGCTCTTTCCTGCAGATCTCCTTTCTTCAGGATAGGGTTGTTCTCCGCAGTATACCTTCCTCCTTCCATTTGAACCAAGAGATCACCATTCCAACCTTCTGTCCCTCTCCTTCCAATCCTAAGGAGGTGGCCCTTCATTCACTCGATCCCGTGCGTGCTCTCAAGTACAGGTATGGGACCTGTTATCCAGAATGCTCGGGACCTGGGGTTTTCCGGATAATGGATCTTTCCGTAATTTGGGTCTTCATGCCTTAAGTCTACTAGAAATTCATTTTAACATTAAATAAACCCAATAGGCTGGTTTTGCCTACAATAAGGCTTAATTATATCTTAGTTTGTGTCAATTACAAGCTACTGTTTTATTATTACAGAGAAAAAGGAAATCATTTTTAAAAATTTGGATTATTTGGATAAAATGGAGTCTATGGGAGATGGCCATTCCGTAATTCGGAGCTTTCTGGATATTGTGTTTCTGGATTAGGGATCCTATACCTGTACTACCTGCACCGCGTCGAAGACGTCCGTAAGACAGACTCTCTGTTCATCATTCCCTTGGGGCCCCTTCAGGGCTCCCCTGCCACTTAGGCAACCATCTCCCGTTGGATCAAGCAGGCCATTCACAGCTCAGGGATTAAGCCCCCCAGCTAGACTCAAGACTCATACCACCAGAGGAATGAGTACGTCCTGGGCTTTTTGGAATCAGTCCTCAGCTGAACAGTTGTGCAAGGCTGCCACTTGGACTTCCATCCATACTTTTGGGAAATTCTACCATTTTGATACTTTTGCATGATCTGACACCCGCTATGGCAGGAAGGTACTTCAAGCCGTGGTGGCTAGTTACACATAGGCCTCTACCTCCCACATGTTTCTTTTGGGACAGCTTTGGTATGTCCCCATTGTTCCTGTGTCGCCCAAGCAGATTAAGGAGAAAAGGAGATTTTGTGTACTCACCGTTAAATCTCTTTCTCTCCGATCGCTTGGGGGACACAGGACTTCCCTCCCTGGTCGAGGTCTTCAGACATGGTTGATAATTGCAACCTACTTTTCATTGTATATAGTTATTAAGGCTTCAAGTTTTTTGGTAACCTCCTGTTCTGTGCTTTGGTACTAACTGGCCTGGCTCCGTCTGGGAGCTGTGGTATAGTAGGAGGAGGAGGGATTAGTTTGATTTTTGTTGTGTCCTGCCTCCTAGTGGTGCAAGCTATACCCCATTGTTCCTGGGTCCCCAAGCGACTGGAGAGAAAGAGATTTAACGGTGAGTACACAAAATCTCCTTTTCCCATTCCCACCCATAATTTGTATATGCAAATTCGGATTCAGGTTTAGTATTCGGCCAAATCTTTTGCAAAGGATTTGGGGTTCGACCGAATCCAAAATAGTGGATTTGGTGCATCCATACTTCTTACTGCCTGGAACACAGACTTGATGTCATAATAAATCTTTGCGATGTCTGCTATATTGCTTATTTTATCTATAATGTTATCAATTTGGCCTTATTTCTCAAAACAAAGAATACCAGCACATTAAAAGGAATTGATATATCTATATTCAGTTTTCTTTCTCCTACCCATGGGCATAACTTCAGAGGAAGCAGACCTTGTGGCTGCAGGGGGGGGGGGAGGAGGTATAGGAGCCCCATGAGGCCCTGATTCATATACAATTTCCATAAATATTGGTAAAACAGGTCAACCGCTAGACATTTTGGGGGCCAGAAAACAATTTGCTGTGGGGCCCCATAATATCTAGTTACATCACTGCTCCTGCATGTCAATAAATGCATTTTCTAAGGCTACCTTATTATCTACAGAATTTTAGGAGGGAGTTCCTTTCTTTTCTGCAGTACCATTCCTCTGCAGCAAAAGGTGCTTTCGTTATTGATGTAGTTTCTACTGCCTGCCAATGTGCACAGGGGCTTCCTTTTCTTTTTTTTGGCAGTTGTGTTTTTTTCCTGGGTGGGTCGGTATGGGTGGATTTAATGTAAGTGGATTCAGCGATTGTACTGCCCCACTCTCACTCTATTCATATTTTGCTTTTGTTGCCATGTGTTCTTATGCCCTGTGTATTTAGCAATTAATCTTATTCTCTTCCCCCAGATAACGGATGCCCTCACTGCTGTAACCCTGTACCTTGCTGTTCAGGAGTACAACAAATTAATGGTAAGATTACTTTTATATTCATGAAAAAGGATCACAAATGTCACTTTCTAGGAGAATATTTTGGAGTTAGTTACTGTATACTCCAAATAACAAATGGAAGGTAACACTGTAAATGTCTTTGTTTAAGGCTTACTTGGCTCAGCTTTTACTATAAGCAGCAATCAATATCTGCTTCCTCCTAAACATGATTATCTCTCTCTTGGGAATGTTAAGCAATCTAGTCTCTGCTTTAGAGGAGGAAGTACAGAGTTAGAGTGTAATAAAGAAAACTCCTTCCTTATGCTGAAGACAAGGGGGCAATATCTCAACTGGTGTTGGCAAAGGAGACTTCCCCTGTGCCTTAAGCATTAAACCTTTATGATTGCTTTTCCTCTTTCATGCATCTGAAAAGTGTATAGCTATTAATAGATTTTAATATAAACCCAACTCCACAGGGATTCATTTCTGAAAGCCTATTGCTTGTTCCTGTAAACCGACTGTAAGGGGATTAATGCCGATGTTCTGTTTTTCCTCTGCAGTTTAAGAAGCAAAAGCTTTTATTGGAGCTGAAAAAATATCCTCAGGAAGGACATGAACTCCTAAGGGTACCAACTGAGATGTACTATGTACCTTTGAAGGTGTCTCTTTTGTAAGTATTGCTTGGGGGAAGGAAACAGTATTTACTGGATGGTAATATTGTTTGCATTGTGTGTAGTTAATTGAACATTTATTGGTTAAAAATATATAAAAATGCGGCAGCTGCACTCTAGGATGAGATGCTCGACCCACAGCTATCCTTTCTTTGTCATGCTGGATCTTCCCCTAGCAGCAGCTGGGATTATTTATATATATATATATATATATATATATATATATATATATATATATATATATATATATATATATATATATATATATATATATATATATATATATAATGAACCGATTTATCTGACTGTGCAAGACTGTTTTGAATTTGTTCATTTTATTGGGAGCAGCCATGATTCCTGGTAACCTTATTCAGAGTCTCTAATGTAACAATACCAACCAATAGCCAGCTTATCAGGAAAAATGGTGGCATACTTGCTTTCCTTTACAAAATGTTTGAACAAAGCTTTTCTCAGCCATGGCAATATGTTTTCCAAACTTATTACTGCTCAGTACACAGCCACTACACTACCACATATCAAACAGGAGTAATGTACAGTAACTCTATTTATTGAGTAGGTACACCTTTCTTAAAGGAAAACTATACCCCTAAAATGAATACTTGAGCAACAGTTTATATCATAAGTGGCATATTAAAGAATCTTATCAAACTGAAATATAGATTTAAGCAAATATTGCCCTTTTACATCTCTTGCCTTGAACCACCATTTAGTGATGGACTCTGTGCTGCCTCAGAGATCACCTGACCAGAAATACTACAACTGTAACAGGAAGAAGTGTGGAAGCAAAGGGCAGAACTCTGTCTGTTAATTGGCTCATGTGACCTAACATGTATAGTTTGTTTGGTGTGTTTGTGTGCACCATGAATCATACGATCCTAGGGGGCTGCCCTTATTTTTTAAAAAGGCAGTTTTCTATTTAGGATTACCCAATGACACATACTACTAAAAGAGTATATTATTATGAAAAGGTTTTACATATGAGCTGTTTTATGCAATATTATTTTATAGAGATCTACATTGTTTGAGGGGTATAGTTTTCCTTTAACCCTTTCTACTGGATGTTATTGGACCTAGAATCTGTCTATATTTACTTCACAACACAGCAGCTGGGCTTTCTCACAATATATGCCTTCAGCAATGTCTACTTCTACACATTGCATATACTTTGTGTGGCCACAAGAATCTGGGCTCCCTGTCAAACATCTCTTATCAAAACCATGGGTATGACTATGAACTTTGCTGCTATAACAACTACTGCTATTCTGGAAAGGCTTTCTATTACACGGTGAAGCATTATTGTTTTTGGATTGACCACTGATGCTGGGGATCAGTCTGTTGGAAAAAAACCCAAAACATCCCACAAGCGTTCAGTTGGGTTACACTCAGGGCTCTGTGCAGTAGTGATGTGTGGGCCAACCTTGCACCCCCCTTTCCGGGTCATGGGTGGGTATGGTTTAAGCTCTTCTGACTGCTCTCCCCGCCCACGACCTTACAAATGCCGACTTCTGGGTTGAACTTTTATAGATGCGCAGGCTCACCCCGCTCCTTTTGTGACATCATCGTCAGGGCGGGTCTACAGAAGGAAGTCGAGCTCTGGCGGGAACGGGTGGAGGGAGGGTAGGTACCAGTCGGGAAAAACCTGACCCGCACATCACTACTGTCTCGGCAGACCCATTCTTTATGGAGCTGTCATACAAACCTTTGCAATGGAAATTTCTCACTGGAACTCTTATTCTCCTCAGCTCCATTATTCTCCTCAGAATCCATACACCGGTCTGTCTTGTGTGGCCAAATCCACGTGTGTAATTAACAATGCCGTGATTGCTCTTTTCATCCCGGCAACTGTTAAAGGTGTATACCTCTTTACTACTTCTGTATACTTTGAGACATGCTATTATTTGCCTGTGGTAATTCCTTAGGAGAAGGGCTTTTATCATGTAAAGTGGTAAAATAAATCCGTGTTCAAGATTTAATCAAGATGAGTTCAGTCACTAAGGCTTTAATATTTTTTTCAAACGTCCATGGTTCTTAGACAATTGTAGGAAGGCAATAATCACATTTATAGTCACATTTCTTCTTCTGATTAATGCATATGTAACCTGAGAGGGAGGTGGTAGCTGGAAAATGGGAGGTCATCTTTATAATGACTTTGTTACCACTATTTCAATAAACCTTTATTTTGCCCATATTGAACTGCGCTGTATATTGCCCCTTTGCTTTAAGTGATTTACTTAAGTTTTTATTTACTGCCATTTTGTTTGAGGCCACACTCCCCTGTGGTACAAGAAACAAGTTGGTCAAATGGTTTCTTAAATGTCAGAACGCTAATATTTATCCTGTTTTGTTTTTCAGGTAGCCGGTTACTAAGTGCTGTGTTTCTGTCGCTGGCAACCTATCAGTCTCTGTATCCAGTCACCTTATTGCCACCAGTGCTGCTCTACTTGCTTCAGGTGCCTGGTCAAACTGATGTGTAGGCAACTGCTACTAATAAATTGTACTAATGGCAATGACATATTTTGGGGTTCAGTCCCTCTTAGGCCTAAAGTGTACTAATGGCAGTGACACGTTTTAAGGGGCTGATTTATCATAAACTGAGTTGGTGTTTTTTCTTGATTTTCTGAAACCTCAAATACTTGGAATTTATTAAAGGAGAACCAAACCCTTTTATATTAAATACCCACCCCCCCTCAGCCTAGGTGTTACCCTCGGTAAATGCCCCTAACTCTTTACTCACCCCTCGTTGCAGATTCAGTGCATCGGAGTTCATGGGTGCCATCTTCTCTTCCGTAATCTTCAGGTTTTCTTCCATGACTTTCGGCGAACGCGCAGTTGTTAAAAAACTTCAGACTGCTCCAACTGCGCATGCCCGATACAGCGCTTACTTCACAAATATTACAGAAGAGAAGAAGATGGCGCCCGTGAACCCCGACGCGCTGACTCTGCAACGAGAGATAAGTAAAGTGTTATGATCATTTACCAAGGGTAACACCTAGGTTGGGGGGTTAGCAGGGAGGCGGGTCTATGTAGGGTAGGGGATTTTAATATTAAGGGTTTGGTTCTCCTTTAAAGGGGGCCTGTCGCCCAAAAAAATTATTCAAAATCCTATTTTATCACATTAGTCAAGCAAAATGAACTTTAATTGCACTATATAAATTATTTGAATCTTGTTTCCTTCAGTCTGGGAATTCATAGCTATAGCAAGCAGGCGGATGCCATTTTGTGGTCACTGTTATTAAGGCAAGCCTTGTATAATCTCAGAATCTTGTTCATACACCAGAATGGGGGACCTGATGTCCAACCCCTATGCCCTGGCTACACAATTAAATGGTTAAGAGAACTGGGGGAATGTGGGGAGAGCAGTGACATCTAGGAAGTGCTGAATGGAAAGTGAATGTACAGTGATTGTCTGCCCCGTCTTTATGACTAAGGCATAGAGGAGGGGCAGACAATATTTGATTGATAGCTGAGATGTTTAAATAAGTTTACAACAGCTATGAACGCTTTAATAAAAAAATTGAAATTGGATTTCATGTTTGATTTGAAATGGACCTTTATTATACAGATTTTTGTGTCTGGGTGACAGGTCCATTTTAAAGGAAAAAAACATAAGTTGCCATAAAAAAACTCTGCAAGTAAAAGCTGGGAAGGCTGTATAGCAGTCAGTGGGAATGTTCTCTAACGACTTTATTTTTTTAATTTATTTTCCCAGTTTATTAAAACATTTGAGATTTTCACCCTCATTGAAAATTAATAGGACAATGAGATTCTCATATGTGCACGGGAATATTTTGTCATGTTTTTTCTTAAATAACCTAGCATTCCAGAAAAAGTCACAAGTTTTGTCTCGTTTTTTTTTTTTGTTCGCAAAATCCTACTTTGATAAATCTGCTTAAGTCTCTAAATTATGTACTTTGACTTTGTGTAATTATGTTTTTCTAATGTTCTAATTCTTTTTACAGAAGGAATTTGTCCCAGTGAAGATGAAGAGTACAGGCTTCTGGCTGTTCAGCTGCCAGTATTGCTCTATCTACCTGGGTTCTTTTGTGTGCTGGTCTGTCATTCTTTCTTCTTGCTCAACTCATGGGATTTTTTACCTTCTATATATGGCTTTATGTGAGTCCTTCTGTAAAACTATTCTCAATATTCTTTATTTATATAGCTCTGACATATCATACATTGCTTTACAGTAACTAAATGAAATAACTGTTTTATATGACCATAGGGATAGGAAAGAAGTCATTGCAGAAATGATGTGATGATTTTAAGACGTCTTTTGATATATTCTGTTTTCAGACTCTCTGTACCAGATCTGACACCAAATATCGTCCTGTTTTGGTATTTCTTCGCAGAGATGTTTGAACACTTTAGTCTCTTCTTTGTGTGCATCTTTCAGATCAATGTTTTCTTCTACACCCTGCCTCTCACTATTAATACATTCAAGTGTTACTAAACCCTGAGTTTATTAATTATTTTTCTTCTCTTCCCCAGCTTTTTGATGCGTGTATGTACCAGCAGGTGCATTCAGCCTTCATACCATGATGATGAATGGTGGGAGAATGCAAAGAATAACTATTATAAACAAACTCTCCGGCCCAGTGTGATAATGCTTGTGGAGCAGCCATACCTGCAGTAGGACTGGTGTCACTCACAGGTACTGAACCTTTCTGTGTTTCTTTATTGCAAGCCATTTTCTTACTCCCTCCCCCTCTCTAGTAACATAGATAGACCAATACCCGGAATAAAGATACACACAGCAACATGGCAGTTAATTAAATATGTAACAATTTATTATTGATAACAATTAAAAAACTACGCTTTTTGATCCTGAGGAAGGCAAAAAACCTCTGAGAAACTAGAGGAAAAAATTCCTTCCTGACTCCTTAATGGCAATCGGATTTGCTCCCAGGATCAACGCGTCATATTTAATTGAGGGAAATAGGGTAAGGGAAACAGAAAGGAATATGGCAACATACACATGAGCACCTTTTAGGCAGCTAGGTGAACGCTGCATTTTATTCCATTCCATTGGAAACCACACAGCCTGCAGACCCGGCTTCTACAGTCTGAGGGATAGAGTGAAAAAGAATGCAGGGTCTACCGAGTGGCTTAAGGGGGCTTCTGTGTATGAAACCATATTTTATATGGAAAGGGGAGGCAAAGCTAGTGTAACTGATTTAAAGGGGGGTCACCGCTGGTGGTATTAGGTTGGAAGGAAAAGAGATAGAAAGCAATATGGCAGCATACACATGAGCGTCATTAAGCTGCTTGGTGAATGCTGCATTCTATTCCATTCCATTAAACCCCAGGCAGCCCACAGACCCCGGCGTCTGCACACTGAGGGATGGAGTGAAAAGTAATGTAGGGTCTACCGAGTGGCTTAATGGTGTTCCAGTTTATGATACCATATTTTATAGGGGAGGCAACGCTGGTGTAACTATTATTTAAAGGGGGGGTCACCGCTGGTGGTATTATGGTGGAAGGATAAGGAATAGAAAGCAATATGGCAGCATACACATGAGCGTCATTAAGCTGCTTGGTGAATGCTGCATTCTATTCCATTCCATTAAATCCCAGGTAGCTGACAGACCCCGGCGTCTGCACACTGAGGGATGGAGTGAAAAAGAATGCAGGGTCTACCGAGTGGCTTAAGGGGGCTTCTGTCTATGAAATCATATTCTATATGGAAAGGGTAGGCAAAGCTGGTGTAATTGATTTAAGGGGGGGGGGAGGTCACCGATGGTGGTATTGGGGTGGAAGGAAAAAAAATAAAAAGCAATATGGCAGCATACACATGAGCATAATTAAGCTGCTTGGTGAATACTGCATTCTATTCCATTCCATTAAACCCCAGGCAGCCCACAGACCCCGGCGTCTGCACACTGGGGGATGGAGTGAACAGGAATGCTGGGCCTACCAAGTGGCTTAAGTGCGCTCCTGTTTATGATACCATATTTTAGTTTGAAGTGGGGGAGCACCGCTGGGGGAGCTATGGTGGTAAAAGGAGGGTCAACTCTGGTTGAGCTGTGGTGGAAGGAGGAGGGGCACCGCTGGTGGAGGTGGAAGAAGGAGGGGCACTGCTGGTTGAGCTGTGGTGCAAGTGGGGGCACCGCCGGTCCTACTGCAGAGGAAGGAAGGAAAATACAAATCAAGATCTCACGCTGGTGATTTTGGCATTGCAGGTTGATCCTGGAGCTCTACATTGCGGTATAATCGAAGTTCCTAAAGGCTTCTGCAATCTCCTTTTCCATTCCCAAGGAACCCTCAGAGGGAGGAGTTAGAACTAGATGTTGATCTCCATCCTCGGAAAGTCTAACATCCTCAGGTATGAATGGGGGCTGCATTCTTCTCTCTAGCAAAGCCATCCAGTCAATGCTCTGGTTAATAGACAATATAAAAACATTTATTATTAATTGTTACTTAGCATACTTACACTTTTATTTTATTTAAAATATGTTTGATTAGCATATAAAAATTGGGAGTTCATCTGTACCTTTAGGGCTAGTCCACACGAGGAGATTCAGGGAGATTTTTTCGCCTGGCGACTAATCCCCTCGTCTTTTGAGCGACTATCTCCCGAACTGCTAAAGCGGGTTTCCCCATAGGCTACAATGAAAAGTCGCCTGTGCTAATGCACACGCGGCAATTGCATTTTCAATAGTCGCCCAAAGTTGCCTCAGTGCCGAATCTCCACGTGTGGCCTTACCCTTAGTTCATTTCTGTAGCTACCAAAAGTTGACTGAAATATGAACTTACTCGAAAGAAATAATGATGCATAATATCACATGCATCTTCTTCACTTGAGCCCAGCCGCTTCAATGGGTCCCGCTGTAAGAGCTACAAAGAAAGAGAATGGTTGACCTTAGAAACAATAGCAGATAAGCTGTGTTGAAGCGCTGTGTGACAGCTAATGGCTATAAAGGCTAATACACAGTTAGACTGCACAACTTGGAAGGAAATGATTTAAGGGATGCAAGGATAGTGCTACCTGTTCATGAATTACTGGTTAGTTCACAGCTTGCGCCCTTAACTTACTGAGTAACTTACCCCTGATATTAAGTTGACAGCATCTCCTGCCAGGAACGTCGGGATGACTAAGCCAGTAGATGGTCTCAGCATTGGTTTCTGCAATGTGCAACATAAAAAAGTTCTCTGTTACTATATTTTATAGATCTAATCAGTTGTAAGGGGCTAAGAAGGCTTCAAAACCTGTTGCTACATACATTAAGGGGGTTTGTAAGGATAGATTGTAGTGGGCATATCTTAGCATACCATTTATGTTCCCTACAAATGCAATCAATGCAAAAATGCTGCCACACAAACAACTTATTGCTCTGTGGCCATATGTAACTAATATAGCTGATGCTTGATGTTATTAAGTTAATAAACAGTTGCCTATTCCGTCCAGTTATTAAGGTTTCTACTTACCTCCCCAACTAGCATCTCGTATATTACAATGCCCAGAGACCACCAGTCGACAGATCTTGAGTATGGCTCCCTGGCAAGGACTTCTGGCGCCATGTAGCCAAAAGATCCTTTCAGGCTACTTGTTCGGCCTTCGTAGCCAATTCCTGAAACAAACAGTTATTGTAAGTAAACGGATGATCAGTTGGGGCTTATTTATCTGTATTGACTCAGTTTAATAATGTTTAGTTTGATAATGAAACTGGGTAAAATATTGTCTGTGAAAATTTTTTTTCAATATAGTCAGCCAAAAAATGTAATCCATAATAGCTGGAGTAAACAGATATCTAACGTAACAGCCAGAACACAAATCACTATGTTGCGTCTCTCTCTCTAACCTTTTAGCCAGTTGGCCACTAGTTGCTGGGCCACATTAGACACATACAGTAACTGTTCAGTTTTCTTTTTATTCTGACCTGCATGCTCAGCAAACAAACTGAACATTAAGTGATACTAATCAATGGGGGATATGCCTAACAGTTGGCACCCTCCAGTGATTTCACCTCTTCTTTCCTCCTTCAATCTGCTCTGCTAAAGCATAACTTAGTAGGAAAAGTTCACTCTCACTTTCTCATAATATGAACTACAACTGTCAGTCACTTCATGAACCTCAATAACATTATGTGAAACTGACGCTTTCTTTGATGTGTTAGTTTATTAGAATCCTTACCGTCTTTGCTCAGCCCAAAATCAGCCAGTTTAACATATCCGCTGCTGTCTAAGAGTAGGTTTTCCGGCTTGAGATCTCTGTGGTAAAACAACGGCAAAAGTTAGCAAAGTACAACATATCTGGGACACTGTGACAAAAGGGGAAATAATTAGTGATGTAACGTGAATAATACAATTGATTTTGTAAAATATAAGGATATTATAAGTCACTGAGTAGATCCATGGCCTTTTAAAAGCACTAGGCTGAAGTTCTCTTGCTCTTGTGGTCATGCTCTACAGGGGATATTAATATTGGCTTCTATTCCCTTGTCTGATATGTTTAGCAGTAATGCTCCCTTACATTTTATATTGCAAAATGTTTCATGTACATGAAAATAATAAATATACTTACCGGTGTATGATGTCATTTTCATGTAAGTAGGAAATGGCCATCAGCGTGCAAGCAGCATAGAACCTGCAAAGAGACTCCCATCATTAGGTTATTGAATACATAGTCATATATTTGTTAGTGTAGTGTATCTCTGTCTAAATATTACTGGCTCGCTGTAAGTCAAGAGACCCACTTACTATCATGGTATATTCTGCATGCAGCTCCGCTTAAATAAATATGTTATGCATTTCCAAATAATGATGTTTTCTTACATCCTCTTGCGTTTGTCAGATAAACAAGGAGCCAGACCCCGTATACTACTTACTTTGTCTGAATGGCACCCGCATGACTCTAGGTAAAGGTTAATTTGTACTTACATAGCTCTTGGTTGTTCAAATGCACCTTCCCTCTGCAGGTAGCTCTTTAAGCAGCCGCCAGCAACGTACTCCATCAGAAAGAATAGATGGTATTCTGACTGGAAGGTGGCGTGGATATCCACAATGAAAGGGTGGTCAGCAACGGCGAAAGCAACCCGTTTCTCTAGCAAGATCCTGAATATTAAAAGCATTCATTGTCAAAACAAGGGACATGGGTAAGTAACAAAGCCAACCATGCTAAAATGATCATTTCCATAAACTGACCTTTCAATGCCCCTTGAGGAGGTGATGCTCTCCTTTTTCAAGATTTTCAGGGCATAGGATCTTTTGGTTGCCGCGTGTTCAACAAGGAGAACCTGGAATAAGAGAGAATCTCAGGAAATGCAGGAAGATACATGCAGAACATCCATACCCCTTTCAGAGAGCTGCAAGAATCGATCCATACTTGCCCCAGCATTGCAAGGTAACAGAACTAACTGTTTTGCCACTGTTCTTGCATGTGCCAATAGTCATCCTAATTATGGATTAAGTTTAATATTACCTTGGCAAATCCGCCCTCGCCTAGGAAACCACGTTGGTTGAAGTCTTGCAGTGTGTAGTTGGTCAACTGCAAAGCCCTGAAAAAGAAATATGAAACTCATTTTTATTTCAAATGAAATGTTAATAGTATCATCATGTGCAGGTTGCATCTTACTGTGGGTCCTTTGTCACTGCCAGTGGACATCCTTCTGCTGCATCAGGTGGAGTTGGGCTGATGTTTTCTTCATCCACAGATATCTCACTATAAGGAAAAGTAAGTTTGTTATTTTGCGTTTCTTTTTACCCTTAGCCGATTCATTCTCCATAATCCTCAATAGCACAGCACCCCATCCCATAGCCATAATTCATAGGTGGCTTTGTGCTATTGAATTATGTATTGTGTAATCTGCCAGCCAAAGTGCAGGTGCATATTACCATCTGTCCTCTTCTGTGCCAATCTAATACTTTACTTTAATCAGAAGAATAATCCTGTTATTGTGAAGATTTTATTTGATGAAAGTATGGGGTAGGGATTTAATCTGGTCTCTAATAAACTCCACAATATCCTCACCTCTCTGATGGCTCTTCAGGCACCTCATCTACCTCTGGCACTGGTTCTTCAGTGGATTCGTCATGTTGATGCTGCAAACAAGAGACAATTGTGCAATGAATGAATATGGCATCACATGGATATGATAAAAGCAATGTTTATGTTCTGGCCAAGAAATGAATGGCATCAGTATAAAATACTCACTTGGAAAGAATCACTGGCCGGGTCTGAAACAACCTGAACCTCAGATGCGCTGACCTCTTCTGCTGGGAGGTTTACACCTGTGTCACTAGCAGTCTCCACTGCTGCATCTAAAGAGACAGTAAATAAACATAGTGAATGAATTTTCAAATATAAAAACTTTCTTGAACCTAAGGCTTAAGGATGTTTCTTGATTTGGTAAGATGCTATTAATAGTCAGTGGTTTGAAAAGTACATGCAAAAGCCATACAATTCATCTATAGTTCTGTGGGGCTTAGTTTAATGTCCATGAAGGGGTAGTGGATGGGATGTTAGGATGACACACGTTACCCCATATAATGCCAGTAGAAAAGAGGCTAAAGCCTAGTGTGACTCACCTGGAACATGCTCTGCTTCCCTCCGAGCTATCTCCTCATTGAGCTTGAGGAGAGAGGAGTAAAGGGCTTTCAGCCTCTTCTCACCGCTCTTCCTCAGCTCCTTCATCAGGGCTTTGCTCTTTCTGTCCTTGGTGGCATGGTACAGATTTTGGGCCCCTGCTGCTATCTTCATCTCCTTCTGGATGACTCTCACCAGCTCCTGCTTCATTTCTGAAAGAGAGACACCTACCTGGGGCTCACAAGCATCAAGAGACTGTTTGATGTCGACAGTCTATAGAGAATGGGAAACAATTAAGAAACAATGGTTAAGTGCTTGCAAATGAAGTGTTAAATAAAGGCACTTTTGCAGCAGAACCTCTGCGCTGTTTTGTATCGACACCTATTATTTTTGAACTACTATTGATGGCTTTGGATGGAAGCAAGGTGCCGCTATACCTAAACTAAACTACAGAGGAACAAGTACCAGTTTATTAGATTTACTAAGTGCTAGCAAATGGTATTGAATATTGAACAATGATGTCACCCATTCCAATTAGAAGAAAAGAGTTTCCTCCTAATGGTTTGGAAGGGTTTTTTTACAGTCAAATTCTCTCCCTGAATCAGTGGTACAGGCTGATACATTAGATAGCTTTAAAGGAGAAGGAAAGTTAAAAAAAAAATAACCTTCCGCTTTCTCTTTGCCATTATCCCCCCTCCTGAAACGCCGCATTGAAAATTGCAATGGCTTTACAGTTTTGTGCACTTCCATTCCAAAATGTTTCTATAGTGTAAGCTTTGGCGCCGCCATTTTCAAATTGCCTCCCTGCGCTTTGTCTCTAGTGCACATGCGCCTCTTCCGTGACCCTGTGGTGTAACCAAACAAGCGTGCATACGTCGCTACACAGTGATAAGCATTGGTGTTGCATCTATAGTGCACATTCTTTGAATAAGCCTGTAAGTGCCACAATATGTTTTACAGACCCGAACGCTGGGTATATTTGCGTGTCCTCTGTTCCTGTGCTCACTTCAAAGCTTCCCTTTGTTACCAGGCAAAGGGGAACATCAATCAAGGTGGAGTAAATGCAGGCAGGCAGAGAGAGAGAGTTTAGGGATGACGAATGGGTCTTCTCGGGAAGACAGGAGATCATAGTGCGATTGCGCAGGGCTACTCTTAGACGGATTGCGCATGCGTGTGCCCTGATTAGAAGGATTTATGGACTGGAGCAAAGACATCCGTTTCTGTGCAGCTTGCCACTTATTTGAAAAACGATTACAGCGCAAGAATGAATGAAAAACAGAATGAAGAAATGCTTGCTGGTAATAATATTTACATTTTATGGACAATAATTAAAACTTTATTTTATTTGAGACTTTCCTTCTCCTTTTAGAAGGGGTTGGATGGCTTTTTAGCAAGTGAAGGAATACAGGGTTATGGGAGATAGCTCATAGTACAAGTTGATCCAGGAACTAGACCAATCGCCATTTTGGAGTCCGGAAGGAATTTTTTCCCTCTCTGAGGCAAATTGGAGAGGCTTCAAATAGGATTTTTTGCCTTCCTCTGGATCAACTGGCAAAAAAAGTCAAAAGGTTGAACTTGATGTCTTTTTTCAACCTAACTTAATATGAAACATGATATTTGTGGAGAACATTAGAAAAATAGAACAACTGTTTGTCAAATGGGTTTATGAAATATTTCTTATAATCTGAGGAATTTTCTTTTCTATCTGTTGGTAAGGTCTCTAATCGTCAGGCATGAAGCGACAGCTTGATATTTCCATCTGCCTTACCTCAGTATGCCGGTGCCGACGCAAGATGTTAGAATGTCCGGCACCCATCTTGACTCTCCTGTATGAGAAAAAAAGGTTGGTGTAAGTGGCTGCTTCAGTGGAGATAAAGAATAAAACTGTTTGTAGCTGCTGGTGAACTTCAAGCTCAAGACAAGCTACTCTCTGTAACCTCACTGCTACACATCTGAGCAGGTAGGGAAAGGGAAGTTGATATGGGCAAAGTAGTCATTTTATGACATTTTTACACTTCTTATGCCCATTGCTTTAAACCAGTACTAGTATTATTTCTTTTCAGCCCATCTACTATTCCTGATTCCTAATTTTATTTCCAAACTGGTGTGTGGTTGTTATGGTAATTAAACTATAGCAACTAGACAACAGCTGCAAAATTCTTTGCGTGGCCAAACAAAACATTTCAACTCTTGCTTTTTCCTGTTTAAATTTTTTCTTATTCCCATTTACAATTACACATTGTAATAATGCCACCTACATGGCCAGCTAGTGTTATTTGGGGTATATGCTTAATTGCTGCAGGTTTACCCCTGGAATTGTAGAAAGCTAAGTCCTGCCCATGGGTCTCTAAGCCCCTGGCTCATAAATATATGGGAATATTGAATAATGTCTGGATCTAAAAGACTATGAAGATTTTCATTCATCCAGGTCATAGTATATTTAGTATAGGTCAATCTAAAAACAACTGGACTTTCATTGATTACTCAGCAAGTCCAGTTGTTTTTAGATTGACCTATACTAGTTATGTCTGGATCTAAAACTATATTGAGCAACATGGCAATTTCTACAGCCAAGAGTGATACCTTACACATATTATAAGGGGGAAAATTCTGCCAAATAAAAGGTAGTTAGAATTGTATTGTATAATGTCATGGCTTGTGATAAGACTACAGATCCCATCATGCATTGAGATTAATTTGTCCTATTAATGCAGAGATCGCTGCATGTACCCAATGTGCCTACTTCCCCTAACCAGCTGTGCTATGATTCGTGCTCCTGCACCATAACACAATAATTCCTAATGCTAGGCATTTTTTTCTTCTGCCATTTGCTACTTTTGTTTCTATTGCAGCCCTTTCTTATATACAGTAGAACCCCATTTATACATTTTTCAGGGGACCAGAAAAAAATTATGTAAAATCAGGGAAATGTATTATGCATAAAATACAGGTGGGACCACAAAATAACAATGTAAAATAAGGGAAAACTTAATATCAGGGCATGTAAAATGGGGGTTCTAGTGTATCATCCACACTAGTGCAGATGCTAGTGACAGTTGCTTTTAACAGTTGCTTTTGACAGTTGGTAGGATGAGTGGGACCCTAGATGTGAAATCACAGTTGACATTTATAACTAAAGAGAGGCTTAATAAAAGTCCAAAAGTAGCAATAAATATACAAGGAACATGAAATACACATTGCCTTATAGTTACAACTCATAGGGGATGCTGGGAATTGTAGTTCAGCTGTATCTAGAGAAGCACAGGTTTAGCTTTAGGGTCAGTGAGGTTTTGCTAGCACAAAAAGGTTGAGCTTGATGAACGTGTGTCTTTTTGCAGCCTCATTTACTTTGTAAAACATATTACAGAAGGAAAATGCAGGATCCTTACCTTCCTCCAGATGATCCTCAATGGGTTGGGCAGGTTGCTGTTATTCTTCTGCCTTTGATGTTAGTGATTATTTTAAAAATACTATCTTCTTCTGAGAATTCGATGAAAATCTCTATTAAAATCTCAAAAAATCTCAAAAAAAATCTCGAAAAATCGCAAATCGCTTTATGGGGAGAGAAAAATAGAGAGGAGAAGTCGTGAGCTGAGCCCTCTCTGCCATATATATCTGTATATACTGGGTTTTCCCTTTCACTATTTTTCCCAATTGTACTGCACTACTGAATATGCTTGCCCCTCTATAAATAACCAGTAACACAAATCAGTAGCAGATTTAATAGAATGAAGCTGATTAGGAGAGATACAAAAGGTTGGTGCAATCAAGGACCCTGGACACCCCTGTCACCCAAGTGTGGGTGATCCTGGTTACCAAATGCACATGTAGGGTGGACTTTACAGAGTAATAGCTAAAAACCCTTTTTGGGTGTAGGTGATTGACATAGAAATGAATTGTTGTGATTGGGATTCTTATGTTGGCCATACACAGGCAGGCATACATACAACAGCAGGCATTGGGGGTCAATTTTGAGAGCTTTGGTACCAGGGGTAGTTTTGGGTGGTTTGTCCTCACTCCCCTAAGCTTCCATAAATCATGTGGGGCAAACCATCCCTAATTCCCCTTTTGTAATATGTCATCTCCCCCCCAGATTCTGTAGTAGTTCCACTTACCTCTGAATCCTGAACGGAAATAACTGCCATCCATACCTGAGCCCTCAAGTTAACTTCCCTGGCAACTTTCATCCAATCAGAGCTTCCCTGGGAGTGATGTCATACTGAGCTAAGTCATGGCATCCCAGGCACTGGCAGCCAATCACATGCTCAGGTACATATGACCAGTCAAACTTGTGCTTAATGAAACAGAATCAACCCCAAACCTAAGCAGCTTTAGAAGCAGGGCCATCATCAAAACTCATGGGGCCCCTGACTAGACTCCCCAATCTACCCACCAGCTGTTAACTGAACTACAACTCAGCTACTGCTTGTCGCAGGGAATGCTGGGACTTGTAGTCTGGCAATGGCTGGACAACTACAAGTATCATCACCAAGTTAGTCAGAAGTATTCTATTAGGAATTAGATTTTTTATTTGACAGCTCTGTATGTTTGACTTTTAATAGGCTTCATGTTTCTAAGGCTCTCCCCTCCTAGCAACCAGGGAATGGCTTTAATAGTCATAGCTAGGCATAGTATCCTTGAAAGTTTGCAGGTTTCCAGTTTATATGCAGCTGTGATCACATGGCTAGAGACTGGGATTAGACTTGCAGCCACTGCATTTGCATTTTGATTTTCAGAGTCACTGGCCCCCAGTTTCCCTCAGTGCACTCTCATGTCTATATTTAGGGCTGTTGGTATTTGATGGGATGTACACTGGGCCCTCTTTTTTTCCTGAGACTCCAGAGGGTCTGTTTCCTCTATTAACCCCCCTGCCAGTAGCATACAGCTTTGGGGTAATGGCACAGAGGGGGATTCTGTATCAGCCAATCACATGTGAGCTACATGTGATACAGAACCAAGGCCACCATCATATCTCATGGGGGTCCCTGATTGGACTTCCCCCATTCCTACTCATGATGGCCTTGCTGAGATCTCCTCTGGTGGCCTGCCAGCCGTGAAATGAGCTACACCTCAGCTACTGGTTATTATAAAGAATGCTGGGAATTGTAGTTTAGCAATGGCCAGTGAAACACAGCTATAAGATCACTGAGGCATATAGAAGTATTCTATTGGGAAAATAATTTATTTAGTTGACTACAGATCTTCATTTCACTTTAATAGTTCTCTGGTTTCTAAGGTCTCTCTCCTTAGCAACCAGGCAGTGGCTTTAATAGGCTTTGCACGGTGCAGTGTCCCTTTTGGCCCGCTATTCTCCTGGTGGCAGGGACTCTGCCAATCGACTTCTTCATTCTATTAAACCTGTTACTGATTATTTCTGGTTATGTATAATGAAGCAAACATGTTTAGTAGCGCAGGGAACTGCTTTATATTCTATTCAGGGTCCAGGTAATGAGTGTCTTTTCTCTGTTATATTGTCTCCATAGAAAGTCACATTTTCCCAATAATCCTCGGCGACATAGAAGATAAAGACGGTGATTAATCAAGAACTGAGACTGACGTCTAGAAATAAACCGCAACTGTCCAATTTCATTTTTTGGGTATCTTGATGCAGGTAAGTATTCCGCCTCTTTTTCTAAATGATACCTACCTACCTGAACCTTGTATTTCTCCCATTGCTAATGGTCGGCCGTTGATGCTGGAAAAACACACTTGGCCATTAAATGAGAGTTCACTCTGGTTGCAGGTATGGCAGAGGGCACCCCCTAGCGGAAAAATGTGATTTGCGAGTAGTGAAATTACGGAGCTGTTACCTTATATTACAGCTGTGCTGGAGTAAAGTAGGGATGGGCAACCTGTAGCTGACCAGATGGTGAACTACAGCTTTCTGTATCTTACTATTTGTAATAGGCATTTGGGGACATATTGGGAATTCACTCATATCCAAGTGGGTCACATGTTGCTCATGTCTGATTCAGCCTTATGGCTCCATGTATATCCTATATTCTTGAGCTAAAATATATATAAGGAGCTGTTGTCCTCATGGGAGCCTACCAGCTGCATGCCACAAACATAAAAATCTCACTGTTTTTCATTTACCTGCTCATTTTGTTTTATAACCACATATACAGGTAAATGCCAATGTATCACATTCTACTCTAGAGTCTTGTCTTGCTTATGAGCACGCAAGGGCAAGGGCATAGATTTGCAGGAGGAGGGAGTTAATCTTCCACTGTATAGAGCACTGGTAAGGTCCTATCTAGAATTTGCCATATAGTTTTTATCTCCACCTCTCAAACGGGATATTATTGAATTAGAGAGGGTACAGAAGGGCAACTAAGCTGGTACGTAAAATCTTAGCTATGAGGAGAGAATGGGCAAATTGGGGATCTTCATTTAAGGGGTGATATGATAAGTATGTATAAATATATAAAGGGGATCATATAATAATGACTCTAATGCTTTATATACCAGTAGGTGGTGCAAAGTTACCCAATGTCTATAGGAAGGATTTTTCCTCCAAAATGATCGGCAGAGCAAGGATTATAATTCATTTCTATACTTAAGATTTTTTTGTTATAGGTTCACTCCATTTGGCCCGCTATTCTCCTGGGCCTCTTGAGGTGGCAGGGTCTCTGTTAATCGGCTTCTTCATTCTATTAAACCTGTTACTGATTATTTCTGGTTATTTATAAGGAAGCAAACATGTTCAGTAGCGCAGTACAATTTGGGAGAGATACAAAAAGGGAACTGCTTTATATTCTATTCAGGGTCCAGCTAATGAGTGTCTTTTCTCTGTTTTATTGTCTCCATAGAAAGTCACATTTTCCCAATAATCCTCGGCGATAAAGAAGACGATTAATCAAGAACTGTGACTGACGTCTAGAAATAAACAGCAACCATCCAATTTCATTTTTGGGTATCTTGATGCAGGTAAGTGTTCAGTCTCTTTGTCTAAATGATACCTACCTACCTGCTGGCTGATCTAGAGGAAGGTGAAACCCCCATCTGAACCTTGTATTTCTCCCATTGCTAAAAGTCAATCAACCCTTTCTTGAAGCTGCCTAATATGTGCCAGAACAGCTGCTTCAGGGAGAGAGAATCCCATAACTTCACACTTTAATAAGCTATTTTCTTACTTTAAGATGGAACTCCCTTTCTAATCTGAATTTATCCCTTAAATCCCTTAAATCTTCTGGAAGGATCTACTGGTGGATAAAGCATTGTGCTATTTTTACCCAGTTGTATGTTTCTGCCTTCCATTGAGCTTGCTGGATTAACAAGAACCAAAACCACAACATACCCAAAGCCTTAAGGCTCCCCCCATTCCCTAGCTTTGGGTAGAATGCAGAGCTCATATAGTTATTTGGTAACTAGGAGAAACAGTATATATATATATATATATATATATATATATATATATATATATATATATATATGTATGTATGTATGTGTATATATATATATATATATATATATATATATACAGATATGGGATGACTTTGACGTAGTTGGCCAGCTTAAATATATTGCAATATATGGACAAACAATCCCTGTGTTGTTTAAAGGGTAAGGCATTTTTTAGTAGCAGTATGCACAAAATGTCGCTGTCTTAAATATATTGATAATGGGTTGAGTGCAGAGGACCTTTTGTAGTTGACTATATGTATTTTGTGGTCACACCCTCATTGCACCCCCGCCTAATTGTTTTAAAAAATAGTGGTGAGCACAACTTTCCCTTGTTTGTTATAGTTATACAGGAGCAGTGACCAGCTCCATGTTGTAGCTCCCACCCTTCCCAGCTATAGTCAGGTGATCCCACTGGTGTCTAATAAAAGGGCAGCCAAGTATGGAGGTTTACTTTGAAAGCAGCTAGTAAGTTGCAGGTAAAACTTAGTCCCTTTGTAAAATGTATAATTAAGCAATTGAATTCTTAATGAATCAGATGAAAATTAAGCGTAGGACTGGCCAGATATGGGATGACTTTGACGTAGTTGGCCAGCTTAAATATATTGCAATATATGGACAAACAATCCCTGTGTTGTTTAAAGGGTAAGGCATTTTTTAGTAGCAGTATGCACAAAATGTCGCTGTCTTAAATATATTGATAATGGGTTGAGTGCAGAGGACCTTTTGTAGTTGACTATATGTATTTTGTGGTCACACCCTCATTGCACCCCCGCCTAATGGTTTTAAAAAATAGTGGTGAGCACAACTTTCCCTTGTTTGTTATAGTTATACAGGAGCAGTGACCAGCTCCATGTTGTAGCTCCCACCCTTCCCAGCTATAGTCAGGTGATCCCACTGGTGTCTAATAAAAGGGCAGCCAAGTATGGAGGTTTACTTTGAAAGCAGCTAGTAAGTTGCAGGTAAAACTTAGTCCCTTTGTAAAATGTATAATTAAGCAATTGAATTCTTAATGAATCAGATGAAAATTAAGCGTAGGACTGGCCAGATATGGGATGACTTTGACGTAGTTGGCCAGCTTAAATATATTGCAATATATGGACAAACAATCCCTGTGTTGTTTAAAGGGTATTATTATTATTAACATGTATTTATATAGCGCCAACATATTGCGCAGCACTGTAAAGTAAATGTGATTATACAACTACATCACACAAATTACATATATAGAATACATGGAGTAACAGACATCACAATCAATACAGGTACAAAAAGGTGAGGAAGGCCCTATGCATATGCATACAGTCTAAAGGGGAGGGAGTAATGCACAAGGTGTGGGAGTGGGCAAGATCGAAGTAAGTGGGTGAGAAATGTGGTATTGTATGTGGTGTTGCGTTTGGTAGTTAAGCGGAGTGAGGGTAGGCTTCTCGAAAGAAGTGCGTTTTCAGAGATTTTTTGAAAGTAGAAAGGGTGGGAGAAAGTCGGACAGACCGTGGGAGAGCGTTCCAGAGGAGGGGTGCAGCCCTTGCAAAGTCTTGAATGCGAGCATGTGAGGAGGTTATGAGAGAAGAGTTGAGTAGGAGGTCAGTAGAGGAGCGTAGTAAGCGAGTGGGTGAGTATATAGAGATGAGTTCAGAGATGTAGGGTGGAGCAGAGTTGTGAAGTGCTTTGAAAGTCAGTGTCATTAATTTGAATTTGATTCTGAAAGGTAACGGAAGCCAGTGCAGGGATTGACAGAATGGCGAGGCAGAGGAGGAGCGGTTGCTGAGGTGTATGAGCCTCGCAGCAGTGTTCATTATGGACTGGAGAGGTGACAGTCTCTGGAGGGGGAGGCCAATTAAAAGCGAGTTACAGTAGTCTAGACGCGATATGATGAGAGAGTGAATAAGAATTTTGGCAGCGTCTTGGGTGATAAATGATCGTATTTTGGATATGTTCTTTAGGTGGAAGTGACATGATTTGATAAGTGACTGGATATGAGGAGTGAATGACAGGGCAGAATCTAGGATAACCCCAAGGCACCGGGCCTGGGGAGAGGGGGTGATAGTGGAATTGTTAACTATGATGGATACTTCGGGGATGCTACTGGTGTTATTTGGAGGAAAGAGAACCATTTCAGTTTTGGAGAGGTTTAATTTAAGGTAGCGTTGCGACATCCAGGTAGAGATAGCGGACAGGCAGGAGGAGACGCGAGTTAGGAGTTCTGGGTTGAGATCAGGAGATGAGAGATAGATCTGAGTATCGTCAGCATAGAGGTGGTAGTGGAAACCGTACGAATTTATTAATTTGCCAAGGGAGGAAGTGTAGAGGGAGAATAGTAATGGTCCTAGGACAGAGCCTTGAGGAACTCCAACAGAAAGACGTAGGGGAGAAGATGATGCTCCATTGTAGGAGACACTGAAGGAACGATTGGTGATGTAAGAAGAGAACCAGGACAGGGCTGTGTCACGAAGGCCAAGCGACTGGAGGGACTGGAGGAGGAGAGGGTGATCTACAGTGTCAAATGCGGCTGAGAGATCAAGCAGTATTAGTAGTGAGAAATGATTGTTGGCTTTTGCGGTTAAAAGGTCATTAGTTAGTCGAGTCAGGGCAGTTTCCGTGGAGTGTTGTGGCTTAAAACCAGATTGTAGGGGGTCTAGCAGGTTATTGTCAGAGAGGAATGAGGTAAGTCGGTTGTAGACTAGGCGCTCAAGTAGTTTAGAGATGAAAGGTAGCAGAGAGATAGGTCGGAGGTTGTCAAGATTGGAGGGATCAAGAGAGGGTTTTTTCAGAATGGGGGTGACAAGAGCATGTTTTAGTTGAGAAGGAAACAGTCCAGTTGAGAGCGAAAGATTAAATAGGTGAGTTAAGGCTTTGATTAGACCAGGATTGGTATTGCGGAGAAGTTTTGAGGGAATTGGATCAAGCGGGCAGGTGGTAAGGTGAGAAGAGGCCAGAAGCTTTGAGACTTCCTCATCAGTGACAGGGGTGAAGGAGCACAGGAGAGACTGGGGAGTGTGAAGGGAGGGTGGTGGAAGTCTAGGGGGGTTGAGTAGTGTAATGTCCCTTCTAATAGTGTCAATTTTGTTTTTGAAGTGCTCAGCAATATCTTGAGCAGAGACAGATGTGCATGGAGGGGGTGGAGAAGGGGAAAGGAGAGTGTTAAAGGTGGAGAAAAGTTGTGCTGGTTTTTTAGAAAGGGAGTTAATGAGTGAAGTAAAGTATGTTTGTTTGGCTTGGAAGAGGCTGGTGTTAAAGGAGCGCAGGGCAGATTTGTAGCTCCAGGGTAAGGCATTTTTTAGTAGCAGTATGCACAAAATGTCTCTGTCTTAAATATATTGATAATGGGTTGAGTGCAGAGGACCTTTTGTAGTTGACTATATGTATTTTGTGGTCACACCCTCATTGCACCCCCGCCTAATGGTTTTAAAAAATAGTGGTGAGCACAACTTTCCCTTGTTTGTTATAGATATATATATATAAAGGCTGTGGCACACACTTACTGGAGCAAGGGCCCAGGTGCTATTCAGAGAAAAAATGTATCTTGATAAAGGTCCCTGTGCGGACCGAAATGTCGATCCAATAAATTAAGTTTTATTTTGACAAATCCCAGTGTGCTTCAGCTTTCTATATGGATATATATATATATATATATATATATATATATATATATATATATCTCAGGGATGCCCATTTTATAGTCCCACAACTGTTTCTTAACTACAGTTTCTTGTGATAATCACCCAAGGTCACTGCCTGATGGATATTACAGTGCTGGAGTTAAAGGCCACCTGTTAGGTAAAAATGTTATAACCAACAAAAGGTGCGTGCTAATAGAGCCTGCATTCCGGTTGGGGATAACAGTAATTTTTGTTTTAAAAAAAATACCCCCGTTAGCGCTAGTCAACCCTCACTGGGAGGGAGCTCGGCAGCATCCTCTGCTCAAACATGATCACGTCCAACCTCTCCAGCCCAAAGTAGTTGTGTTCCTCAAAGAACTTCTGAAGCATTAAGATGTTTTTCTCTTGCCTAATTGGGGGACACAGGCACCATGGGGATGAAGATCCTGCAGCTTGGAGATAGGACACTAACTTGTTAACTGTGACTCCTCCTCCTGCTCTGGGCTTCATCCCCTGCCTCCTCCTACTATACTCAGTTTCTTTTAGTGTCCTCAGAGGAGAAGACACAGAAAAATAGTGGCTGGAGCAATTGATCAAGGACCACGGTTAGGATCATGCCACATATGGGGACCATTGAAACCTGTTCACACGTCCCTCCAGCTGCCTAGGTACTAACCTAAGAACTCCTTTGCCCAACAGTCTTTCCACTCTACGGAGGTCTGCAGGCTAGCTCCACATTCCCTGTAGCTGTGTTCCCGCTCCACGGAGGTCTGAACCAGCTTGTCCACTCTATGCTACTGCAAGTGTGCTGTATTGGACACAGATGTGTATATATATATATATATATATATATAGATAGTGAGGAGATCAGCACACTCATTTTCAGATGAATCAAAAGTGCTTTTATTCAACACAGCATTGTGTCCAACGTTTCGGTCCCCCTGGGGACCTTTATCCTTGATAAAGGTCCCCAGGGGGACCGAAACGTTGGACACAATGCTGTGTTGAATAAAAGCACTTTTGATTCATCTGAAAATGAGTGTGCTGATCTCCTCACTATCTACAAATGAACAATTGATCTTGCACCTCAGCTATTATACAAAAATAGAGTGCGGACGCCCACAGGACCTATATATATATATATATATATATATATTCATATATATTCATATATATATATATAATTTGTTTATCTTCTCAGGGATCAAGACTTCATGGGCACATAGCAGCTGGACCCTTAGGTGAGTACACACCATCACCTTTCCCCCCTCCCGCTCTAAGACACTCGGTGCGTTTTTTGGTGGCTGGCTCCCCTCTTTTTGAGGGGAGCAGAGTCTCGGAGGTGCGTGCACTATTCCATCTTTACCGGCACGCACTTCCGGTTTCGCTCCCCCTGGGCGCCGGGGTGGCGCACATCGATGCGGGTTCCCCTCCGTGCACGCCAGTTCCGCACCGCCGGGAGCCCTCTTGCTCTTGGAGGTGCGCACGCAGTTACAGCGGAGCGCGCACCACCAACACGAACTTCCGCACCTTAGGCGTCAAAGTAGCGCGCATCGACGCCCACCTCACTTAGGCGTCAAAGAAGGGAGCACGCTCCATCGCTACACCCTGCGCTTGTAGCTTCAGCCGACTGAGTTCCTGTGTGCCTACATCCTCAGTAAGGACTTTCCCTTGGGTCACAGTTCCTTCTCGATACGCAGGCAAGTGCTTTTTATGTCTTCTCACATAAGCACTGAGGAGTTCCTCACATGCTGCTGCACTGATTCAAGGAGGTCTTAACGAAACTGTACCCTCTACTTTTCCTCTCTCCTTTTCTAAGACCCGTAAATACAGAGGCCACTACACCTACATTTAGGGGTCTCCCCTGCCTCTCCTACTTTTTTTTTAAAAAAAAAAAAAAAAGAAGTAAATAACTGCCACACCTTTTGCTATGGCAGACAAAACAGAGGAGCCCAGGACCTCAAAGTCCTCAGCACCTTCTCGCAAGGAAGTACAAGTTTCTGTCAGTCCGTTTCGGCTGATTCTGTGTGTGCAGCATGTAGACACACTCCCTCCCCTCCTGTGACCAACACACCCAGCACAGACTCTGATTTAGCCCGTGCTCTATCCATCTCCCTTGCCGGCCTGCAAAACCTAGCCCGCATCCCAGAGACTTTAGACAAGGTCTTGGAACATCTGTCACAGTCTAATGGATGCCTGAAACGTTGCTGTATTCGTGCTGTATTTCGTCTGAATAAAGCCCTTGAAATAAAGGCTTTTTAAGAAATTCCTGCTGGGTGCTGTCAATTTATGCAAAGTGAGCCTCAAAGGGACAGACCAAATCCTCCCAGGACAAATCCACCAAAGCATGAGGATGTACCCACCCTCGAAGGGATTCCCTTAGGCGGCCGTCTGAAATCCTTTCTGGAGGTGTGGAAAGACCAAATCAGAGACCAATGGGTCATCCAAGTGGTGTCCCAAGGACTGTTTATAGACTTTGTGCAGCACCCTCCACGCCGGTTCTTCATCTCCAGACTACCTATGAACAACCTCAGAAGGGAAAAATTTCCATAATTCAAGATCTCTCGTCAGCAGGGACAATACAGCCGGTCCCCCCGGCAGAAAATGGAAGAGGATATTATTCCAATCTCTTTATGGTCCCCAAAAAAGACAGGTCCTTAAGACCAGTGCTAGACTTAAAAACCCTCAACCCATTTGTAAGGAAATCTCACTTCAAAATGGAATCCATACAGTCGGTCCTAGCTTCAATGGAGGAGAACGAGTTCATGACAGTCATAGACGTCAAGGACGCATACCTACATATACCGATCCACCACAGATTTCTCCGGTTTTATGTGGACGGAAACCATTGGCAGTTCGTCGCACTCCCCTTCGGACTTTCTTTAGCACTGCGAACCTTCACAAAAGTGATAGCGGCAGCGCTAGAGAATCTCAGAATTAGCGGCATTACAGTCATTCCCTATTTGGACGACCTTCTCGTAAAAGGCCCTCAGCAGTCACAGCCAAAAAGCACACCTCAGACACTCAAAACCCTAGAACACCTCGGGTGGATCATCAACTACAAGAAGTCTCATCTCTGCCCGTCTCAGTGCATAGAGTATTTGGAACTAATTCTAGACTCCTCAACAGGAACAGTATTCCTCCCAGAGGAGAAGGCCAATGTTTTGCAGAAGCGGATCCAGACTCTTCGAACAACCAGCACTGTCCCCCTCCGCACAGCAATTACAGACTCTGGGAACTATGGTCGCATCTTTTCCGGCAATACCATCCAATTTCACACAAGACCCCTCCAACAACTGATTCTCCCGCATCAGAAGAGGGATCACAGAAACCTAGACCGGAAGATACTTATCCCGGAACAGGTGAAGCTGTCCTTACTCTGGTGGACCCAACCGCAGCGCATGAGAAGGGGACGGCCCTTCCCCAACCACATCTGGACAGTAGTCACAACGGATGCAAGCCTTACAGGGTGGAGCGGAGTTCTCCGGATCAGAACAGTCCAGGGCTACTGGGACCAGGAGGAGAGACTTCTCCAAATCAATCTGCTAGAGCTAAGAGCTATACTGTATTCGCTGGAACAGTTCTCGCCATTCCTCAAGGGGAAGGCAGTAAGGATACAATCAGACAATGTGACAGCAGTAGCTTACGTAAACCATCAAGGGGGCACACGCAGCCCGGCAGCTCTACAGGAGGCAAGCAGGATTCTGTCCTGGGCAGAAAACAACATACCAGAGCTATCCGCAGTACACATCCCAGGCGTAGACAACTGGATGGCGGACTACCTGAGCAGAGAGACTCTGGATCAGGGGGAATGGAGTCTACATCAGGAAGTTTTTCAACTAATAGTAGCAAGGTGGAGTCTCCCAGAGGTGGACCTCGTGGCATCCAGGTGCAATCGGAAGGTTCCAAGATTTGTTGCCAGAAGCTTAGACCCACTAGCGCACGCAGTAGATGCCCAAGTAATTCCATGGGATTTTGCCTTGGCCTACGTCTTTCCACCTCTGGCACCTCTACCCAGAGTCATAAAGAACATAAAGAGAGAGGGAACACAGACCATCTTGGTGGCTCCCTACTGGCCAAGGAGATCGTGGTTCGCAGATGTAGTGGACTTAGCGATAGAAGATCCGTTCCACCTTCCGGTAAGAAACGACCTGTTAACACAAGGGCCCGTCAACCATCTGAATTCTCATCGTTGGGCTTTAACGGCGTGGCTCTTGAGACCATAGTACTCAAAAGATCAGGGGTTCCATCAGAAGCCATACCTACCATGCTTAGGGCGCGAAAACCAGTATCGTCGAAGATCTATCACAGAGTGTGGAAGAACTTTATCTGTTGGTGTGAGAACAAAGCATACGACCCGCAGAAGTCAACAGTAAAGGAAATTCTATCCTTTCTCCAGGATGGGCTTACCAAGGGACTTGCACTAAGTTCTCTCAAGGTACAAGTGTCGGCCTTATCTATCCTCTTGCAGAAGAAGCTGGCGTCGCAAAGTCACATCAAAACCTTCCTACAGGGGGCAACAAGAATTGTACCGCCTTACAGATGCCCTGTTCCCCCTTGGGATCTCAATTTGGTTTTATCTGTCCTTCAAGACGATCCATATGAACCTATAGGCTGTATCCCACTTTCCACACTTACGGAGAAGGTCGTATTTCTGTTGGCAATCACCTCTGCCCGCAGAGTTTCAGAACTTGCAGCACTGTCTTGCAGATCCCCGTACACTATCATCCACAAGGATAAGGTAGTCCTCAGACCCACACCAGACTTTCTTCCAAAGGTGGTATCGGAATTTCATCTCAACCAGTATATAGTAGTCCCATCATTTTGTCCGGAACCTAAGAATCCTAAGGAAAGTAGATTGAACAAGCTGGATGTGGTTCGGACAGTAAAAGCCTATCTGGAGGCGACAGACGGAATGAGAAAGGCAGACTCATTCTTTGTGATTCCTAGCGGTCCTAAGATGGGGACTAAAGCATCCCAGACAACGATAGCTAAGTGGATCAGATCCACCATCATCAGGGCCTATGCAGTGAAGGGAAAGAAGCCTCCACTAAACGTTCGAGCGCATTCAACAAGATCCTTAAGCACATCTTGGGCAGTTAGACATCAAGCATCAGCGGAGCAGGTGTGCAGAGCAGCCACCTGGGTCTCTCCTTCACGCGAATCTACAGGCTTCACACACAGGCCTCAGCCGAAGCTTGCTTCGGGAGGAGGGTGTTACAGACTGCCATTTACTGAACATATCAAGGGGTTACAGTGTCCCTCCCTCAGGGGTTGCTTTGGGACATCCCCATGGTGCCTGTGTCCCTCAATTAGGCAAGAGAAAGAGAGATTTTTGTACTCATCGTTAAATCTTTTTCTCTTGTCCTATATTGGGGGACACAGGCCTTCCCGCCCTGTTGTACACTGCTATGTCAATCTAAGTTGTATATAGTTACTCCAGGTTTGGAGTTCATTTTTGATTGAGAGGTTCTGGGGGGTTTTGGGAAACTCCTTCTCTGTTTTGGGTTGCTATTCTGACACTCCTCTTCGGTTGAAACTGAGTATAGTAGGAGGAGGCAGGGGATGAAGCCCAGAGCAGAAGGAGGAGTCACAGTTTACAAGTAAGTGTCCTATCTCCAAGGTGCAGGATCTTCATCCCCATGGTGCCTGTGTCCCCCAATATAGGACAAGAGAAAAAGATTTAACGGTGAGTACAAAAGTCTCTCTATCAAGTGCAAAGTAAAAGCTTCAGAATTCTGTTCTCATAAAGTTCCGCTATTTGAGAAGACATTTCCACCAAATTCTTTACTGCACTAATTCAAAGCCTCGTCATATTCAGATGGGGACAAACCTAAGAAATCTATCTCCATTATACTTCAAAAAATGTGTACCGTTTTTATAATAAACCTGACTGCAGTGAAATCCCCCCTTCGTTTTACTTGCTCTGACAGCTGCAGATAGGAAACTTTAGACAGTCCCTAACTGCTCTGCAGGGTAATGATCATACTTTCAAATAACGGGGGGAGCCCCCCACATTACTTTCCTGACCTCGAGTAGCTTTGTTTGTTTCCCTATAAAGCAGCCGGCGACAGTGTAGGAGGTCTTTCAGCCAGGAGAGCATTAGCTCTTGTTCTCAGGGTTCTGGCCATTCCCAGGAATCTGCTTCCTCTTACCCGGTTCTGCCTCTTCATCTTCAAGGAGTAGACTTGAACCTTCCAGAAAGAAATCACCCTGAAAGGACAGACCAGATTCTTCAAAACCACTGGGTCCCCAATGGATGCCTGATTCAGCCAGAGCCATCTGCACCCCCCACCCAAGCCTGCACTTAAAAAGCGTTCACTCAGTGCTTGCCGTTATGCATTGTCAGATGGTGAACCAGAAGAGGAGGAGGAGAAGAAAATAGCTACAGCTGGCACAGGGACACTTAGTACATACGCCACCTTAACTCGGCGTCCTGGGCGCAGCTGCTTGACTAATGGGAAGCCAGAGAAAAAGTTCAACGTAGCCAATCATTTGCTGTTATAGCACATAGAAAGGGGCCTCCTCCACCACTTCCAAAAAGACTCAGTTCCATGTCCAGTGCAGAGGGGCAATCAGTAAAGACCATTGCTGCACAACTAGAGGATATAGGTAGAGGGACAGGATTCTCTGCTAGCACCAGCAAAGCTACTCACACAGAGGTGCTGGAAGGTTCTGGAACACGCAGAAGGACTGTGAGTGAGTCTGCTGCTGGCCTCGGTAGGAGACTTTCCCTCCCTTTGACCACAAAAAAGATGAGGAAGAAGAGAGGAAGGAAGAGCCTATTTCCTCACAGCACAGTTCTAGTGAGAGCATTCCTTTTGCAGAAGAGGGTAACCTCACCATTAAGCAGCGCCCCAAACCTCCTGGGGCCAACCTAGAGCAAGATGCCACATCAGAACTCGGTCCCACTCAGGAGTCACAGTTACAATCTGCTGAGGCCCAAAGTCATTTAGAGTCCTCTGCTGTTCTGGCTAAACCTGTTACTGTAGTCTTAGCACAGGCCCGACCTAAGATAGCAGCCAAACCCCAAATCGGCCCAAAGCCAGACACAGGGGCCAGGGCACCACCAGCCACATCTATACCAAAGAATGAGGAACATGATTTTAATCTTACAGAATCAGACACCGTAAAGAGGAGACCAAGAGTGAAGGAAAAGGAGGAAGAGAGTCCCAAGTCCCCACTAGCAAAGAACTCTCCATCTCTCATTCCATCACAAGAACCCTTGACACAAGACACTTTGATTGCCAAAATAGCAGATATAGACAAAAGACTCTTGAGCTTGGAAGTAGTGGAGGATTCAGTAAAGAAAACTGGAATAGATACAAGGAGCACAGGTATGGCAGCTACATTGTTGAACACATTAAAGGAACAGTAACACCAAACAAAGTGTTTTGAAGGAATTACATTATAATATACTGTTATCCTACACTAATAAAACTGCTGTATTCACTTCAGAAACACTTCTAAACAAGCTGCTGTGTAGCAATTCTAAGATGAAAAATGAGAAACGGCTTCAGAATACACAGCCAATAGCAGATAAGCTCTGTAGTATACAATTGGATTCTTCAGAACTTATCTGTTATCTACTGTGTATCCTGTGCTTGAATGCTATCCCCCCCCCCCCCATGGCTATACAGCAGCTTGTTTATATGAACTATAGTTGTTTTTCTAAAGCAAACACACCAGTTTTACCAGTGCAGGGCAGTAGTACATTATAGAGTCCTGCGTGGGTTCATTTTTTGGCTATCAAGAATCAGGAAGTGCTGTCATTGTAAACCGGGAAGTGACATCATCGGAAGTAGGCGTGATCAGAAAAACGGAGTAAAAATCATTATTGAGAAGACCCGCAACCCTGCAGAACCACCGACCCGCGTCTATACCCGCAACGTCTACCCGCAACCTGCTGCAGGACTCTAGTACATTATATTGTCATTGCTTTAGAACACTTACATTTTTTTGGTGTTACTGTTCCTTCAATGAACATTCTTTTGAAACCCTACAACCTCTTTAACCGTATCTTGTCATTGCAGGGGTCTCCATCTCTCAGACTCATCTTGTCATTTCTGGCCCCCAGCAAGTTTTACAGAAACCCTCCAGAGCAGTAACTGGTCCATTGTTCCCTGCTGGATATATTCTATGGGATGAAGAGTCAGAGGCTTCAAGCAGGGAACAGACATGCATTCCTCAGTAAAGCATTTCCAATTTAGACAAGGGACCTCCAGTATTTACCAGTTCATTACAGAACACAGAGGAACTACAAGACACTAGGGAAAAAAGTTGCAGGTGAGATCAGCGGAAGCCATTACACTTCTTTAGGAGGAACTACCATTTGTAGTCTCCAGTAACTGCAAACTAAGCCCAGTTGTGTGGGGAGCAGAAACAAGGCCACTTACTATAATCTTGGATAGTTTTGGGGCTACACTTACAAACATCAAACAAGTCTAGCCCTGTAAGTCCTGCACTGTTTTTCTGTTGTGTAAGGTTTCTATTGATATCTCAGGTACTGTTAGCTTTGGTTTCCTGCCAACTAATTACCCTAGTTGTGCCATTGGATTCCTCAGGAGTGTGGCGCCCACTTATGCACTACTTTTGGAAAGTGCACAGCACTCAGATAAGAATTCCTCCTGTTAGAATTAACCACAGTCCACAGCCAGTACATGTAGCCCAAGTATTAAAAGCTGTAGGGAACATTTGCACTTAGCAATTAAGCTATGGAGAGCACAATGGTTTTAATTCTGGCCAAGCGGCATTCGTTTCTAAGTATTTTATGAAGAATAAACACTGAGAAAAACTCACAGGATCTGTTTGTTCTTGCAGGGAAACTGTGCAACTAACCAAGAACATCCTTGACGATATCAGCACCATGTTTGACGACCTAGCTGAGCAACTGGAAGCCATGTTGGACTGAGGCCTATTTAAATTTGTGACTATGCTCAAAGACATACAGGCTCTGGATATGATTACTTGGGGCCGGAGATAAATATAACTGCCAGAAAACCCTGACCGTGAGAAGTTATTTACACTGCTGTACTGCAGTGTCAGGGGCTGTTCGAATGCCATAACTAGATTACTAACAAGTTCTGTTTTGTGCTTGTTAATAGCTGCCTTTTTCACATTACATTTATCCGTTGCTGCTGTTTTGCTTTCCACGTTTGCATTTCGTTTAATGTTAATGCTTGAATGCATATATGGAAACCTGTAAAAAGAAGTGTGTTTTTGTTAAGAATATATTTTATGTTAAAAGGGCTTTTATATCTACATATCTATACAATATGATTATTAATTAGTCTCATTTGTTGCTTTATTTTAAACAAAGGTAAGAGCATTGTATATATAAGGTAACGAGAGTTTTTTTTAAAATTATTTTGTTTACAGAATTTCTCTTTGTCTTCCATTTAAAATCTATTATAGAGTGCAGTGCAAGACAGCCCTGTGTATTATGTGCCTACCTAGCTTCCATGTCTGAATGCCATGCAAGTAAAGGCCCCCATAGACCAAAGATTTTTCTTTGATGAACAACTGATTTCAGTGCAATCCAACCAATCCGTCAAATTATCGCGAGGTTAGTGGGAATTGAACGATTGTGCATCTAACAATTTTTCGGCCAGGTTAGAAAAATTGTCCATCTATTTATTGTCCAATTGTTTGCAGGGCCAAGCAGGCAGCTACCCTCAGTTTCCTAGCTTCAACTAGACAACATTGCTTGAAATGGTCTTTTTAGTTGATGGACAAATCATGGATTTAAACGATCGTTTCAAGATAAGCTTGGTCTTACGATAACAAAAAGATCTTTTAAAAATCTTAACATCTATGGCCAGCTTCAGGGAGAGGGCTAAATGCAGGCAGTGCTGTATTTATCCAGGAAGTGCAGGTCCTTGCAGTCCAGCACCCACAGCAGGGAAGGATACAAAACATGGCAGCTTTTGTCTGTACTTTACATTCTTACCTAAAATTTGTAACCCTTACCCTTACAAAGGCCTTTGGACACCAGTTGAATATTCTTGTACGAGAATTCACCATTAGTTTAGCTATTAGGAGTGTTGTTTTGTTTGACATATGAGGAAGAATGTATGGAAAGGATACCCGAGCTACTGGAGCAGAAATCATAGAGGCCACTTGTGCAAGCAGAACCCATGCACTTCCCTAGATCAGTAGTGTAATAAAGTTAAAGGTAAAAGTCCCCATCAGAAAGTACAATGTCCTCTTGCAGGAAACAGGAATATATGTTTTGGAACTAGTACAGTCCCAGCAAAAAATGCAATGTGGCCCTCACTTTGGAAGGTGCAACTTTACCTGCTCAGAATTGCAGAGAGGGGGAAAAAAAAGTGTAGAAAGCTAGAACAGAGAAGAACTCATAGCTGGATGGTGATGCATACTGGAGGAGCAACAAAATAGGCCTGAGCTTCAGCTCCTGCCAATGTTTCTCCAGTGCCATAATGACCGAAGCACATCTTCTTCCTCACTTCTACCAAACATAAAACAAACCAAAAAAAAAAAGAAGGAAAGCTGCAGTCTCAACTTCCAACAAAGACACTAAAAGAAATGGGTTGCAGTTACTTGTTTGTTTTTAGTATCCTTTCTTCCTGGAAGACCAAGTTAACCCTGCAAACCCCTGAAAGCAGCCCCATCACATTCATATCTGCTGATGCAGATGAAAGAGCAACTTATTTTCCCGACACATTGTGACTGTAGCAGAAGCATTAAGTAGCTCAAACTGTCACATCAATGTGTGACAGTATCCACAGTTCACATAAAATATTCATCGTTAAAAAAATGTAGCCTATTTTTCCTATATGTGTGTAGCTTACTTCCCAACCTGATTAAGCACATTAGATCGAGTTGAAGCCTATATGTCTATGACTTACTCTTATTTAGCACTATTTCAGGAGAACGTGATATATGACGATGGAGAAAGACTCAGCTGTAGACTGTTTTGTTTGTTAGTTAAAAACTTTATTGGTATGTGATATAAAAATGGTACATCATCTTTTACTCTAACTGATTGTAATGCTGGTGCTTCCCTCTGTGTAGGTGAATGCCTGTTATCTGAAAAAGAAAAAAACAAGAAAAATGGTTACTTCGCAATGTACTTGAATATAATGTAAACCAATAAAAAAGTTTTGGGGAAAAAAAAATGTAGCCTGTTCAATTCATTCTGACCACAGTGAGGTCTAGTGGTTGTAAAAGACACTGAAGTTCATATTACACTAGCTAAGCCATGCACAGAGGCCTGTGGCACAGTTAGGAGTTGCTGTGCATTTGAATTAAAATCCAAGCTGCTGGCTGTTGAGAGGGTTAAAAGAGTTAAATGCTATATTCCCCTCAAGTCATCAGTGCAAAGGGGTCGAGGACTGCGCTTGGGCCAAAGAAAGGCACAGACAACTCTCCAGCTGCCAACTGTCTGTAAACAGGCAGGGAGAGTGGGGAGGAGGCACAGGCGGTGAGGGCTAGCTTTTTGGTGAAAGAAAATTGGCATCTTTTAGGATTACTGGAATTAAACAGTACCGGCTCTCTCTGCATCCTTCCTCATCCATCAAGGGGGTCAGAAATTATTCCCCATGGACTGAAAGTTTGAAAAAAAAAATCAGAATGGAGAATTCATGCCAAGTTTGGTTTCAAACTGAAGTTTCTGACGCTTTTGGTATCGCACTTGAACCCTGAAGAGAAAACGACAATAATGTTTGAGCTTGTAAAAGGACAAAGGCAGTGTCCAGCTGGCAGATATAAACAAAGGCATATAAACAGATATAAACAGAGGTTTGTATCCGATTTCATGCAATTTGACCAACTCATTGATGACAAGGATAGCAATTAGTGAAAAAGTCCCAAGTAGCCAGGTCAAAAGAGGGATGTCCCAAAGGTGAAAGGTCAGGGGGTGTTCTTGTTTTTCCAAAGCTGCAGGTCCAGAGCAGCTTATAGTCCCTGGGCCAAAACCCTGATAGAAGGGCAAGAGCTGGTCAGATTTGGGAAACTGATTATCTACCTACTCCTCTTTTCTGTAAGCTACATACAGTCAGGGCAGCCATCAGGGGGGAGAGTTGTAGGGGGCCCCGAGGGTAAGGGGGACCCAGCCACGCCACACTTTCTTGATTAGCTGGGCCCCCCTGCTTTCTGAGAGCTGCTGACTACGGTCAGGCAGGGCGGGAGTTTAAGTCCCAGTTGAGCTGCTCAAGGATTGGATAGCTGAGGTTTGAACTTCTCCTCCAGCTCATCCAATCACCATGCAGCTTTACCAGGACTTGAAATTCTGTGACCAATAAGGGAAGAAAATGCTGTCACTGGAAGAAGATGCAGCCACCTGTGCTCTCCTCCTCCCTTCTGTAGTTGGCAGCTCACTGACAGCAGGTGGGCCACACTAATGAAGTAAGTACAACATGGCAGGGCCCCCCTAAAGGTAACCCTTTGTGGTCCCTCTTGTGTGGTGGGGCCCTGGGCACCAAATTTTTTTTAAACTTCTGGGGGGAGGGGCAAGTTTTTTTACATGGACGTTTAAGGGGGGCCCTGGCCACCAATTTTCTTATAACGTGGGGGGGGGCCAGGCCACCAATTTTTTCCCCCATGTGGGGTCCTAGCCACCAACATTTTTTAATGCGGGGCCCTGACCACAAATGTTTTTTTTAATAGGGGGGCCCTGACCACAAATGTTTTTTTCTATGGGGGGCCCTGACCACCAATATTTTTTGTGGGAACCATAGCCACCAAGGTTTTTTGTTTTTTTTTAGTGTGTGGTGGGGGGTGGACCTGTGGGTGGGCGTACCTGTAGGTGGGGCTTGTGGTGGACGCAGCCCAGGGGGGCCAGGAAATTTTTTTGTATGGGGCCCTGCGATTTCTGATGGCGGCCCTGCATGCAGTACAGGAAGAGTTGCAGTCCACCACCAATTGCTGAAGGGGCTACCTTTCCATAGCGGTTTGGAACAATGTACATGAGTAATAGAAGTAAATACTGGGATGAGATACTGTGTGTGAATATCTGATGGACTAAAGCCCTAACATATTGAGCAGTAAACAGAAGGCATCATTGCTCACCAATGTGCAAAACAATGAGACAAGCAGAGAGCGTCTGTGCAAACAGCAGAGCACCGGACAGGGAACCGAACCAGTCTGGGGCAATGACAGAGTAACTGCAGAAAGAAAGAGAGTGATAGGCCAAACATTTAATTTAAGGAGAAGGAAATGTTAAAAACTAAGTAAGCTTTAACAGAAAGGTCTATATAAATAACGCTTGAAGTAATGCTGTTCTGAGTCCTCTGTCAAAAGAAACAGCATTTCTTTCCTTCTATTGTGTACACATGGGCTTCTGTATCATGGGCTTCTATCTTTCAGCTTAAACCTACAGGGCACAGGCTATAGCATGCTCAGCTACTCCTCACTCCCTCCCTTCCTTACTGTAATCTGAGCCCAGAGCTATGAGTGAGCAGGCAGGAAGTTATGTCACACCAAGCTAATATGGCAGCTACTATCCTAAACAAACAGAAAGGTTCTAGAGCTATTTACTTGGGTATGGTTAAGCATTTTACAGAATATATATAGAGTTCTAGCTTGCACTATTATGACTAATCTATTGGCAATACAATTTCTAAATGAGACCATGCCTGCCCTCTCATACCTGTATGTGGCAATTCCTGAGCAACTGGTAGAGTTGCTGTGGTAGGAGATCTCGCAAAATCTCTGCATTGAGAACCAGAAGCATGCCAAACAGCAGCAACAGGAAGGAAGGAACAAAAAGAAGCAGAGCAAAAGGTAGTGCTGCGTATATCCAAAGAAAAAATGCCCATGTGTTACAAATGATCATGGATTCTCAAATCCCATTGGGTAATGGGGTATGGAAATGGATAAATTGAAATAGTTACAGCTTCACCATGGAATTGTATGAGTCCCCAACTTTTTTTTATCAGTGTGCCACTCTCAAAAATGTAGAAAGTGTTGGTGCCAAATAAGCACTGTGATTGGCTATTTGGTAGCCTCATGTGGACTGCTAGCCAGCAAGAGGCTCTTTGGGTGAAATTGGGAGCAACATCAAAGGGATAGTGAGCAACAATACCAGAATCCATTCTGCAAAATGTTCACATTAATCATCTCTGGAAAAACTTTTACCATCTTTTGGGATTGAACGAACGTTTTTTTTCCAGTGGCTACACTCATTATAGAATTATCTGGAAGCTTCCTGAGCAAAGTCACACTGCAACAAAAGATGTAAAAAACCATGATGACGTGGTCACACAATGAGGGTAGCAAAAGCAGGATAACCAGAGAATGTCCGTAGTATTAAGAATAGGAGGCAGCTGTAGCAAACAAGCCATAAACTAAGAGAAAACAGATTAACACATTATTGCCACATAGCACAATATTTAGGGTCAGTGCAAGTATTATTGAATTTGTTGTTTTCTCATCTCTGCTGATGAGAAGTGGAAAATGTGAGAACTAAAATGAAGGCAACGCTAAATGTCAACTGCCCGTCTGGACAATGTCACAGTGTGTGAAAGCTCTTTTATATGAAACCATGCACGTTACAGTAAGGCAGACCCAATTTTGGGGGATGGGTGGGGTTTAGTATTTTTTCTAGGGATGCACCAAATCCACTTTTTTGGATTCGGCCGAACCCCCGAATCCTTTGTGAAAGATTCGGCCGAATACCGAACCGAATCCGAACCCTAATTTGCATATGCAAATTAGGGGTGGGAAGGGGAAACCATTTTTTACTTCCTTGTTTTCTGACAAAAAGTCACATGATTTCCCTCCCCGTCCCTAATTTGCATATGTAAATTAGGATTTGGATTCGGTTCGGCCAGGCAGAAGGATTCAGCCGAATCCGAATCCTGCTGAAAAAGGCCGAATCCTGGCCGAATCCCGAACCGAATCCTGGATTCGGTGCATCCCTAATTTTTTCCCCTTTTGCTAGGCATGGGGTTTCCTCAGGATTGCTCCCAGGCTGAGGTTATTTTACCTGCACAATAACAAGGGTGAGTTGGCACTAAAGAAGGAATAGAAAGCATTTCCTGATACCATACATAGTATGGCAAAGCACATACAGTTTTGTTCAGAATAATAGCAGTCCAACATCACTAAACTGATCAATCACTGTTTTTGGTAGAAATTTCTACATGCCAAATAATTTACTAGTAGGTGTAGTAGAGTAATAGAAAACCAACAGTCATGACATGCTGCTGATTCGTGTAATTGAATCATTAATTGAGGCTTGTTTCAATTAATTGCTTGTTCCAAATAATAATAGCTTCTTCCATATAATAGCAGTGTGGAATTCAATTAGTGAGGTCATTTATGTGAAAAAACAAGTGTCAATTTACGGGCCTTATTTAAAGGACCAGTAACATCAAATTTTTTTTTTAAATAATTCGTTAGTACACAACGAAAAAAACCACCAAGACAAATTATACTTAAAAATCCCAAAGTCTTTATTAATAAATAACTTACAAAAACTCTGCTTCCTGTCCTCTACAGAAACGGCGACATGGCGACCATCCATGGAGCGGCGCTCAATATCTCCTCCCTGGCTCTCTGCTGCTGGATCCTTTAGCTCCCACATGAACGATGCAGCTGCTCTCTGCGCTGCTTTGCTCTCCGCTACTTGTCCTCCCTCCTGGCGAGCTCTGCACTCCCATCTTCCCCTCCTCGTCTGGGTCACAGCCGCCGCATCCCCCAGCTCTTGGAAAGAAGATACAGCAGCCCGGGCCTCCCGTCTCCCGGTCTCTCCAGCCTGACAGAGTGGGTCTGTCCCCTGACAGGAGGCAGAAATGAAAGTGGCCGGGCGGGGAGAGAGAGAGAGGGACAGTGCGGTGACAGGGAGGCTGCAATTGGAGAGCTGTGGCGGCTGCACAGACATACACATACTCCTATTCACAGAGCCGCTCAGTTACAGTCAATTCACAAATACACGGCTCTCACATACACCTTCCCCCTGGGCTCCTCTCACAGAAAATGGCGCCGTCTCGGGGCTTCTCTTCAGGCCCACCAGCTCTCTATAAATGCCCATACACACAGACACCCAGGCGCGTCAACACTAGTGAACTCAACGTCCGACACAGGGCCCACAAAGGGATTATTTTTATTATTTACCAGGCGGGGAGAGACAGGTAGAGGGGAGGCCCAGGGTTGCTGTATCCTCCTCCCAAGAGGTGAGATATGCGAGCGCCGTTTATTTGAGAATTGACTATAACTGAGCGGCTGTGTGAATAGGAGCAGCTGCCACAGCTCTCCCATTGCAGCCTCCCTGTCACCGCACTGTCCCTCTCTCTCTCTCTCCCCGCCCGGCCACTTTCATTTCCGCCTCCTGTCAGGGGACAGACCCACTCTGTCAGGCTGGAGAGACCGGGAGGCCCGGGCTGCTGTATCTTCTTTCCAAGAGCTGGGGGATGCGGCGGCTGTGACCCAGACGAGGAGGGGAAGATGGGAGTGCAGAGCTCGCCAGGAGGGAGGACAAGTAGCGGAGAGCAAAGCAGCGCAGAGAGCAGCTGCATCGTTCATGTGGGAGCTAAAGGATCCAGCAGCAGAGAGCCAGGGAGGAGATATCGAGCGCCGCTCCATGGATGGTCGCCGTGTCGCCGTTTCTGTAGAGGACAGGAAGCAGAGTTTTTGTAAGTTATTTATTAATAAAGACTTTGGGATTTTTAAGTATAATTTGTCTTGGTGGTTTTTTTCGTTGTGTACTAACGAATTATTTAAAAAAAAAATTTGATGTTACTGGTCCTTTAAGGAAGGAAGGAGCAAATGTAGTGCATGCTGGTTATAGTGTATTTCTTTCTGAAAATCTGAGTAAAATGGGTTGTTCAGACATTGTTTAGAAGAACAGTGTACTTTGATTAAAAAGTTGATTGGAGAGAGGAAAACATATAAAGAGGGTTTTGTAGATAACAAGTTGTCTAATTCTGGGCAGTGTCATTCTGTGGCCACTAAAGCAAATAATGTTCTGTCTTACATAAAAAAAGGGCATTAACTCAAGGGATGAAAACATAATTACGTCTCTTTACAGGTCCCTGGTGAGGCCTCATCTGGAGTACGTAGTGCAGTTTTGGACTCCAGTCCTTAAGAGGGATATAAATGAGCTGGAGAGAGTGCAGAGACTAAGTACAACTAAATTGGTTAGAGGGATGGAAGACTTAAATTATGAGGGTAGACTGTCAAGGTTGGGGTTGTTTTCTCTGGAAAAAAGGCGCTTGCGAGGGGACATGATTACACTTTACAAGTACATTAGAGGACATTATAGACAAATGGCAGGGGACCTTTTTACCCATAAAGTGGATCACCGTACCAGAGGCCACCCCTTTAGACTAGAAGAAAATAACTTTAATTTGAAGCAACGTAGGGGGTTCTTCACAGTCAGGACAGTGAGGTTGTGGAATGCACTGCCGGGTGATGTTGTGATGGCTGATTCAGTTAATGCCTTTAAGAATGGCTTGGATGATTTTTTGGACAGACATGATATCAAAGGCTATTGTGATATTAAGCTCTATAGTTAGTATAGGTATGGGTATATAGAATTTAATTAAAAGTAGAGAGGGGTGTTTGTATGGATGCTGGGCTTTGTTTTGGAGGGATTGAACTTGAAGGACTTTGTCTTTTTTCAACCCAATTTAACTATGTAACAAGATTGAGAAAATTGGTATACTTACCACTGAAATTTTCTTTTCCATTAGTCCGTAAGGCAGCACATAGAGGGTTAATCTCCCGTGTCTCCTGGTAGGACAGGTAATAACAATTAATACAGCCTTTAAAAACCCCCACAGAGCCCCTCCCCGTCATGTTATTTATCTAGCTCCTTATTCCCAATAAACACACACATATTTGATGCTTCTGTATATTTTTATTAGGGTAGGGTATATTTGTGCTGCCTTACGGACTAATGGAAAAGAAAATTTCAGTGGTAAGTATACCAATTTTCTCATTCCATTACGTCCTACAGGCAGCACATAGAGGGACGTTTCTAGCTTCCCTGATTTTGGGGGGGAATTTTATGACTTTTTTGACTGCACCGCCTGGAGTACTTTGCTACCAAAGGCTGTATCCTGTTGTGACTAGATGTCTAATTTGTAGTGCTTTGCAAAAGTATGAAGACTGGACCATGTGGCTGCTTTACAGATTTCTTGCGGTGAAGCATAAGCTCGTTCTGCCCATGATGTTGCCATTCCTCTCGTTGAATGAGCCTTCAAAACTTCAGGTGGACTTTTTCCATCTAATTCATAGCATAATAGGATTGCTTCTTTTATCCATCTTGCAATTGTTGACTTAGATGCTTTCTTCCCCTTGTTCTTTCCGGAAAACAAGATAAACAAGTGATCTGACTCCCTGAAGAGTTTCGTTCTGTCCAAGTAGACTAATAAACATCTTTTTAAGTCTAACTTGTGTAAATTTTCTTCCATCTCGTTTGTTGGTTCTGCACAAAACGTAGGAAGATTTATCTCTGCATTTGTACACCAAGATGTAGGCACTTTAGGTACAAAATAAGGCAACGTCCTTAAACATACTTTGTCTTGACAGAACCGAATATATGGCTCTGATGCTCCTAGTGCTTGTATCTCCCCAACTCTTCTTGCCGAAGTAATTGCTGTTAAGAAAACCGTCTTAAGAGTTAACATCTTAATTTTGACTCCATCTAATGGTTCAAAGGGCATCGTACAAATTTTGTTAAGTACAAGATTTAGATCCCAGGAAGGCACATGCGACTTAGAGCGTGGCCTTATTCTGGACACCGCTTTCAAAAATCTCATCACCAAAGGATTCGCTGAAAGTCTGTTACTTAAGAACACTGACAATGCGGATACTTGTACCTTCAATGTACTGGGCTGCAAACCTTTGTCAAAACCGTCTTGCAAAAACTGAAGGATATGAGCAAAAACGGAACTAGAGGGGGGCGGGCCCTGGCGCAGGACGCGCAGCCGGGCCCCCGCCCCCCTCCGTAAACCCGGAAGTGGCTGCCGAACATGCGGCGGGCGGACTGCCGGGGGGCCCTGAGGGGGTGCGGGCCCTGGCCCACTCGCACCCCCTGCTCCCCCGGTAGTTCCACCCCTGGATATGAGGAATTGTTGTCTGTAATGAAACTAATTCTTTGTCAGCACACCAGGTATTGTACTTTTTCCATATTCTTTCATAGGATTTTGTTGTAGATTTTTTCCTTGCTGACAACATAGTCTCCACCACCTCCTTTGACAGCCCTTGCTCTAGCAATGTTGTGCGTTCAAAAGCCAAGCCGTTAGTCTGAGCTTCTTTATCTCTGGGAAGTATATTCCCTTCTGTGAAATCAGATCTGTCTTCAAGGGTAGTATCCAATAATTCCCTTGCGATAGATACAACAGCTCCGGAAACCACGCTCTCCTGGGCCACCCTGGTAATATGGCTATCACCTTCGCTTGATCCTCCTTCACTTTCTTTATTACCCTCTGTATCATAGGGACTGGAGGAAATATGTAAGCCAAGTGATGATTCCAATTTATGGAAAATGCATCCAGATGCGTTGGTCTGTCTTGCCGGTAAATCGAGCAAAATTTCTTGCATTTGGTATTCTGTCTGGTTGCCATCAAATCTATTTGAGGATAACCCCATCTCTGTATTATTTGACAGAATACCACTTGATCCAGTGACCACTCGCCCGGAATAATTGTTTGACGGCTGAGTCTGTCTGCCCACTTGTTGTTCACTCCTCTGATGTGTAATGCTGATATGTGCATCAATTCTATTTGGGCCCATTGCATCATCTTCGCACATAATCTGATCAATCTCACCGATCTGGTACCACCTTGGTGATTGATGTAAGAGACTACAGCAATGTTGTCCGACTGAACCAGGACATTTTTCTTGTTGATTTCCTTCTTGAACTCTTTCAAGGCTTTCCACACAGCTTTCAATTCCCTGTAATTTGAAGATTCTTTTTTCTCCTGTGAGGACCACAGGCCTTGAGCTGAAAAGTTCTTCACATGAGCCCCCCATCCCCGAAGAGATGCATCCGTGGTTACCACCACTGGAGGGGGAAGATGAAAGGACAAGCCTTTGTTGAGGTTGTGAACTTGTGTTCACCATTTCAGTGATTTCTTCAGACGGATTGACACTTTCATCATTCTGTCTAGACCTGAGCTCTTCCGATTCCATGCATTCAATATCTTGTTCTGAAAGTATCTCATTCGTGCTTTCGCCCATGGAACCGCCTCTATTGCTGATGTCATATGTCCGAGAACACTCATTGCTTGACGAATCGAATGCATTCTGGTTTGCCGTAATTCTTGAATTTCTTGTATCATTTTGTGTATCTTTTCTTGTGGAAGACTTACTTTCAGTCTGACCGAGTCTACAACTAACCCCAGGAACTTTACACAAGTGGAAGGTTGTAGATTTGATTTTTCTCTGTTTATAACCCATCCATGTGCTTCCAGAAAAATCAGTGTTTGTTCTAGATGATCTTTTATTTCCTCTAGATTTGATGCCTTGAGCAGCCAGTCGTCTAGATACGGTACAATAAATATTCCTCTCTTCCGAAGAGCTGCTGCTATAACCACAATTATTTTGGTAAAAACCCTTGGTGCTGAGGTTAGACCAAACGGTAGAGCTCTGAACTGTAGATGTCTTATCTTTCCTCTGATCTTCACTGCTACTCTGAGGAATTCTCTGCTTCTGCGATGTATTGGTACATGCAGGTAAGCATCCTTCAAATCTATTGTAGCCATCAGATCTCCCTTGTTGAGGATGCTGTGTATCGATTTGATTGATTCCATTCTGAATGATTCTTTCTGAATATATTTGTTTAGATATCTGAGATCTATGACTAGTCTCATCTTTCCTCCTTGTTTTGGAACTAGGAACATTCTTGAATAAACACCTTGTTTCCATTCGTGTATTGGGACGTCTTCCAATACTTTTAACTTTATAAATTCCTCCACGGCTTTTTGAAAATCCTCTTCTTTTTGAAAAGATTGTACGAACCTTCCTACTGGATGATGGCAAAATCTTATTTGATATCCACTTTGTATTGAATTTAAGACCCATTTGTCTGTTGTTGATCTTTCCCACTGATCGTAAAAGAAAGATAGTCTGCCTCCCACTTCTTCGCAACAAGGCCTGGCGTCAGAAACCCAGTTTTTTGTTCTTGCCACTTTTTGCATTGGGATCTCTTCTGTTGCTTCGGTCATACTCATTTCCTCGAAACTGTCTTGGTCTTCTGAAGAAATCTCTATTCCTCGTTGAATACCTGGCTTGCTTAGCTCTGGGTGAGGCACTTCTGGATCTTCGACGAAAAAACGGTCTTTTAAGACCCATTGGTTTATCCTGTGGTTAGGTCTTTGCTTTTTCGCCTTGTAGACTCTCAATCAATGAATCCAGTTTGGTTCCAAATAGCCTTCCTGCTTCAAAAGGAAGAGAACATAAACTATTTTTTGAAGTCACGTCTGCTTTCCAGGCTTTTACCCACAAAGCCCTACGACCTACAGCTGACAACGCCATGAGCCTTGCTGACAGTTTTACTGTTTCTACTGCAGTATCACAAAGAAAATCAGTTGCCAATTTAATATATTTGAAAGCATCCAAAATATCATCTCTAGATACTCCAGAATCAATATCTTCTTCTAGGTTATTAATCCAGCATTTTAGAGTTCTTGACACCGACACTGATGCTATCGCAGGTTTAGCGATTGCTGCTGCTGCCACATGTGATCTTCTGAGCGCTGTATCTGCTCTTCTATCCATTGGCTCTTTCAGCCCTGCTGTGTCTTCTACTGGTATTGTTGTTCTTTTAGACAACCTAGATATGGAAATATCCACTTTAGGAGGTTCTTCCCAAGATAAAATATCTTGTTTGTGCAACAAAAACATTTGTTTAAACCTTCTAGATAATTCTGGTCTCTTAGTTGGATCTTTCCATTCTGCTTCCATCAACTCCTTCACCACTGGATTCACAGGAAACGTGTCCGCCCTCTGTTTTGAGAAAAAAAGCAATGAATCTTTAGCACTATCTTGTTCTTTACTTTTATTCTGATCTTCCATAACTTTATTAACAGCTCGAATTAATTTTTGTGTTCTATCTGCTGGAAAAAGAAAAATTCCTTCTTTTTTCTCCTTTTTCGCCAAAACAGCTGAGTCAGAAGAAGAAGATGATAATTCACCAGTCTCAGAATCTCCAGATACTTGATCCAATACAATAAGGTCATCATTATTTTCTGATGTAGATGGCCCAACAGAACGCTTCATTTCTTCAAACGTCTGCGACATCATCCCTTTAAACCAGTCAATAAATTGTTCAGACTGTTTCACTTGATCTTCTTCCAGCGTATTTTTCATGCAGGTCAAACAAAGTCTCTGTATGTGTTCATCTGGTAACGGCTGTTCACATGCCGCACAAAGTCGGTGTTTTAACTTTTGCAGACGTTTGGATGGTGACTTAGACATCTACAATTAAATGAATCATCATAAGTAATTGTATCTGTATAACATATGCAGGGAACAACATCAGCCACATAATGCAGATATATCCATACCTTTTTTATATGATCTGAGCTCATCCAGCCTGGTAGCATGCAGCAAGTACTTAGCACATGGGCACAGACAACTCATTACTCCTTTCAGGGGTTATATATACTTTTGCTCACCTTGTGCGCGCAGAAAAACACCCCCCTCAGCGTCCGCGCCATCCTGCTTCCTGGTGCGCGAACCCGGAAGTGACGTCATAGCGCGTCACAACCCAGAAGAGAACGCCGCTCCTTTGGCTGCAGCGCGTACCTCTTCCAATGCGCTTTTGAAATGCGCGTTTTGCCTGCAATCCTTGTCCCTAAGCTGCTGAACAGTCAGCTATTCAACAGGGACTCACTCTGCCATAGGATGTATATCCCCCTCCGCTCACCCTCAGGTAGCTTTGGCACGGCCTACAAGTCCCTAGGGACCTGGTTCTTCATCCTCTTCTCTACCTATCCCAGGTAGGACAGGAAAAAACATGACGGGGAGGGGCTCTGTGGGGGTTTTTAAAGGCTGTATTAATTGTTATTACCTGTCCTACCAGGAGACACGGGAGATTAACCCTCTATGTGCTGCCTGTAGGACGTAATGGAATGACGTTATGGAGTGGCCAGCCCAATCCCCCAACCTTAATACAATAGAAAATGTGTGGGGTGAAATTAAAAATGTTGTTTCTGAGACAAAACAAAGAAATGCAGAAGAATTGTGGAATGTAACAGGTGCCAGAATTTGGTGGACTCCATACAACACAGATGTGCAGCAGTTCTCAGAAATACTGCAATATATGGATAAACAATTCCTGTTTTGTTTAAAGAGAAAGGCATTTTTTAGTAGCTGTATGCATAAAATGTCTCAATGTCTTAAATATATTGATAATGGGTTGAGTGCAGAGGACTCTTGTATTTGTCTACAGTATATGTATTTTGTGGTCACAGCCTCATTGCACCCCCGCCTAATGGTTTGAAAAATTAGTGCGAGCACAACTTTCCCTTGTTTCTTACAGCCAGAAAAAAACATCACAACCAGTAAGATTTTCATATTGAACATTTTGCTTCAATTAGACCAATGAAAGCTGACTCTTGATCTGCTGGTGTGGGTTACTGGAGCGAGGCACATTATGCCCATATCTATAATTCATAGTGCATCTCCACAGACAGCAAGAAGGAGAACAGAATTTACTACATCTTACCAATCAATCTGGAAAAATCACAAAAGCCTCAACGAATATGCCCCGGCAACACTGAGCAGTGCGTCTCTTGAAAAGCATTGTGACACCGATGATCGGAGAAGCGGCAGAGAGTGGCAGTCACTGCTGGGTTACAGAGGTTTTGCAGCACATTAAGCATGCTCTGTGGGTTCTGCTGGTTCTGGGAAAGGCGTAGGCACTTCACTAATACCCTAGTTAAAGCAAAATGCAATCAGAGGCACTGCCCAACAGCCTCGGGACCACCCTAGGCTTCATCTCGCTGGTCCTTCTGTGTCTTAGCTAAAACTGTGTCTTAAACTGGCCATAGACGAGATTTTTAAAAGATCAGATCCTGATCGTGAGACCACGATCATCTCAGAACGATCGTACGAATTTACCATCAACTAAAAAGACAAATTTGCCAGGAAAACAAAGGGGAGCTGCCTGCTTGGCCCTGCAAACATAGATAGATTGCACTGGGACGACAAAGATTTTTTGACCTGGCCGATCAATTTCCTGACAGATGTCGGACGAAAAATCGTAAGATGTACTATCGTTCGAATCCCACTAACCACATGATAATTTCGAAGGATTGGTCGGACTTCCCTAAAATCTGTCGTTCGGCAAGAAGAATTGTCGCGTCTATGGGGAGCTTTAGCTAAAACTGTCACTTGACCCTGTGTGTTTGGTCCTGCTGTGCCCCTTGCATGGTTGGTCAGAAGTTTTAGAATCTCCTTGTTTCTCTGGGGTTTCCTTGCTCTTTCACGTGTTGCATAGCATCTGTGTCTGCTAAGAGAGCCACCATCTCTTGTGACTTAGGGGACATTAAATGAAAAAGGTGCACACATATGTAATGAGAATCACAAACAGACTTAGAATATTAGGCCATTGCCTCACCTCATCCTCAAGATCAACCTGGCAGTAGGATCTTAGGGACATCTGATCAGTACCATCATCATCAGTGATTTGAGCCACTCTTCCGCTGAAGAACAGGACAGTCTCTGGGCTAGGATTTGGCCAAGAAAGCACCCCTTGCTTATTCACACAGCACAGACCCTATAAGAGCATCAGTACTTATTTGTAACATGTAATGGACTGTTAACACTGCACATCATGCAATGTCAGTGGTCCTACTAATATAGCGAATATGGAAGTAATTCATTTGCTAACCATGCAGAGAAGCCCTGAGATGGAAAGGTTAAAATGAAGTAAGGTTTATGAGAAAGGCTCTGAGTCCTGTGTCAAAAGAAACACAGCATTTTTTCCTTTACTATTGTTTATATATGGGCTTCTGTATCGGACTTCTGTTTTTTAGCTTAAACCTCCAGGGCTAGGGCATGAGCATCCTCAGTTTGCTCCTCTATCCCCCTCCCGTTTCCCCATCCCTCCTCCCCTCCCTGCTGTAATCAGAGCCCAGAGCTATGAGTGAGCAGGGAGAGACTCAGGCAGGAGGTAATGTCACAGCATGCTAATATGGCAACTGCTATCCTAAACAAACAGAGAAAGCTTCTAGAGCTGTTTACTCAGGTATGGTAAAGCATTCTAAAGAATAAATACAGTGTTATAGCTTGCACTATTGTGGCTCATCTATTGGCAATAAACTGCCTTAGCGCTTTCCTTTTCCTTTAAAGGAGAAGGAAAGGCTGGAGACACTTGGGGTGCCAAACATTAGGCACCCCCAAGTGATTGTAGCGACTTACCAAAAACTCAGGGCCGGTGCTCCTATCAGGAGAAATCTGCACCAGCCCCGGGTTATAGGAGCGAGCACCACGGAGATATCTACTTCCGTCTTCGTGCAGATGCGCATTTCCCCGGACTGAAGCATGCGCATTTGAACGAAAAAGCCGACTTTAAAGTTAAAGTTCGGCTTTTAGTTCTAATGCGCATGTGCAGCTGCGCGAAGACGGAAGTAGATCTCTCGATGGTGCTCGCTCCTATAACCCGGGGCCAGTGCAGATTTCTCCCAATAGGAGTACCGGCCCTGGGTTTTTGGTAAGTCGCTACAATCACTTGGGGGTGCCTAACGTTTGGCACCCCCAAGTGTCTCCAGCCTTTCCTTCTTCTTTAATATGGCACTGGATTCACAGCTACTCATGACACTGAATCCCCTGAGACTCTGGTAATAAAGTCCTCACTCTGCTGCTCATCATGCAGTTTGGTACTAAATCCACTGTTGATCATGCATGGTGGCCTTAGTAATTTTGCACTCAATCAGTGGTTAATCCGATCATACAGGGAGGCCCGGTTGCTGTAATATAGTTAAAACAGGCTTACCAGGGAGGTCATGCTCATTTGTGCCAGTGCTCGTGCTTCCCAAAGTGCAGTGACCAGGATCCACATGACAGGGAAGAGAAGTGGCAGAACAGGGATCACTGCATTTACTTGCCAACAATTAATCAGTTTCTGTGCATTAACTTTCTGTTAACTAGAACGAGGCCCAGTGACTTAAATTGCCCATAAATGGTAAGATCCGTGCATTGAGCAGGTTAGCAAACAAGCCGATCTTTACCTTATAATGCACTGGGCCAGTGTCGGACTGGGACACCAGGGGCCCACCCAAAATCCTTAGACCAGGGGCCCACCATAAAACCTTAGACCAGGGGCCCTTTCTCAGTACCAATATTCTTTATCTCCTCAATTAACCTCTATTCTGCTAGTTTGTTTTCTTTACATACTATAATCTATTATTACATCTTTTTAGCCTCTTTGTTCTCATAGAATAGGGAAAGGCCATGAAATAGGCCAAAAGTTTAGCAGCATGAGGGCCACTGACACCTTGGCCCACCGGGAGTTTTCCTGATACACCTCTGGGCCAGTCCGACACTGCACTGGGCCCAAATCAAGATAATATGATTGCTTGGTCCGGGTCAGAAATCGCCATGGGGCACTTCTAGTAGAGGACTGAATCAATGCAGTGATGCAGGCCTTGCACGACAGGATTTTCTAGCCAGCCAGACATTGTACAGTCAGTTCGAGGGGCGGACTTGGCAACTTTAAGTAGTCCATGTAATGCCAACTTTACCAAGCCCCTTCTTTTTGTGGCAATAAATGATGGCTTGTTTCACTACATTCACTCTTGTGTATTTCTTTGGTTCATTTAACTTCCTTGAACTAGGAAGATTTTGAGATGAGTAGCCCCTTAAAGTGTTGCCCGAAGTAGGGAGTCTGGCCAAGATTGCATTGCCCTGCTGACACAGGCTATCGCAAAGATGTGGTGAAGTGATGTGCTAAATGTCATAAATTGGGAGGGTTACAAAACTTTAACCTTCAAAGGAAGAAGCGCCTGGAAAAGGAAATGCTGTGTTCTCAGCATTTCTCCACAAGAGGGGAAGATGAATATTTCTCTATGTCCTCTTAAGCAAAAGGGTATGGCTTTAGAAAATGGTATTAGCCTGAAACCTGTTCTGTTTTATCCCACTCTGAATGATGCAGAGTTGCTCCATTTAGGAGTTGTCGAGTTGTTCCAGCTGGGAGTGGGAGGGAAGAATGGTGGGAATTTGAAATGCTTGAAAAGGGCTTTGGAGGCATCTGAGGAAACCTCAGGTTTCTAAAAGTGAAGTGTCTCCAGAACTGATGAGACAAGCAAATCTATGGCTTTAAATTATAATTAGGGAAGGTCATCATCTTCATGGTCAGAGTTCAGAGAATAATTTGCAGTCTGACAAACTCAACATAGGCTCAGCATAGGTGTGGGGTTCAAGAAATCCCCTTCACTATGCCCTTCAGAAGAGGAAGGAGCCCTGTATTTTGAGGGTTTGGATTTTTGGTTATTAACCTTTCAAAGATTGGGCAAGTTTAGGAAGACATGTGCAGTAGCTAGTCAAGAAGCCCAGTACAGAATAGTCTGTGTCTGGGAGGAAGGCCCAGAAGAGAAGGGTTCCCTCTTCTGGGCAGTGGTATCCTGTGGGGAATGGTTCACAAACTACACAAAGTGGGAGGCCCAAGGGCTAATGTAGTGTCAATATATTTTTATGAAAAATGTTTTATTCTCAAAAGTTCGGGTTGACCCTTAAGTGATTTTTGGGTCATTCTGTGTGTTATATGTATAGTTAAACCACTGTCAGCAGCAGATGTCAACCCTGCAGAGCACAACAGGTTTCTGCATTAAGTGGCTCTGACAAATCCTGCTTCAGGCAGAGCTTAGGAAACCACTGGACATGGAGCGACCATAGTACACAGCTGCTTTGTCAATGCACTTGAAATTCTGAAGTAGAATTAATGCCTCATATCTGAAGCAGGCAGCAGGGGGCACTGCACTACTGTATAATCATTTCACTTTGCTATTTCCCAGCAGAGAAAATTAAAAAGGGCATATGTACAGATAACTTTTTATATAGAGCTACTTGTAAACACAGCAATGTACATTTGTATAATACAGTAAAAATACTATCCCTCTGTCCCTAGATTTTCTTATGTCAATTTAGAAATACAGAACGCTCTGAATCCATGTTAAGCATTCATCGATTATAAGCAACCAAATACCCAGCCTGCTGCTCTGAGATTCTTCTGCCCAGCAAAGGATATACATATATATATATATATATATATATATATATATCTAAATGCTCTGCCTGTTTCAGGTGCCAATGATCCTTTAACGTCTCTGCTAGGCAGTGGTGGCACTACCGGCTGTGCAGTAGGTGCAGGTGCACCAGTATCCGCGCCCCTGCACCCCCAATGGGGCCTGCATCCCTTAAGAGTAATTGCATGTATTCACGCGTGGTGTTCAATAGAGCGTTGACCATGTGCCCGGTAATAGAAAACATTTGACTGCAGGTCGGATCGTAGGCTTTTCTAATTGCAGAGTTGAGTCATGAGGATTTAAATAAGATAACGTGAGCACCTACAGTCATGCACCAATTCACCTATTGCTTTAGGTTGTGTATGTAATGTAACTTGCAGAGAGGCCTTGCACATGCCCCCCATAGTGTAGCATTAAAAGGATGGTTCACCTTCATGTTAACTTTTAGTATGTTATAGAATGGTAAATTCTAAGCAACTTTTCAATTGGTCTTCATTTTTTTTCTTTTAATGTTTTTTGAGTTATTTCTCTACTTCTGAGTTTTTACAGCTTTCAAATGGGGACCACAGACCCCCTCTAAACAGCAATGCCTTGTAAGGCTATACATTTATTGGTATTGCTACTTTCTTAAACATCCCTTGGCAGCACAGGTACCAAAGGGATGACAGGAAAAAATCTGCAGGGCTGCTCCTCCTCTTCCCGTCATTAGCCCATCCCACTTCAGTTTTTTGTCATCCTGCTTCTATGGAGGTAGGTAATATATTTTTTTCCTCTCTTTTTCTAGAGATATCAACCAACACTTGTATGGGGTATGCTATTGCGCTGTCCTCACTATTTCTACATGAGTTTGGATGTGTGTGCGGGTTTTTAGCATGCTTTTACGCTGCGATACACCCTCTGTGTCATTCCCCACTAAACTCAGGAGGGGGAGGCGTACGATATAACCTACGCTATCCTAGACACAGCACACACCAGGGCAAGTTATGCGAGAGCGCTACCATGTTCTCTATGGATTGAGACAGTACTCTTTAGAACGGCATGCTTCTGCGCTGCTCAAGTAAAAGTCATGGGCTAGGCATGCTTTCGCGCTGCTACAGGCACAGGCATTGAAGGCATGATTTTGTGCTGCCACAGTATAACAAACGGTCGCACTATTAGACCGGCGGTAACAAGAGGAGGTCAGGGGACATGCGCACGCAGTGCGTGATGACGTCACAGGCGCGGCAAGCTGCTTTGCGCCTTTCCATTGTCGCATTGCTGCGCAACAGACAAAGAGGGCTCAGTTTCAGCTCTTCTCTCTACTGACATTACCCTGATCCCCCTGACTAACAAGATAACCTTTTGCCTTACTTCTTGGAGCCCTTTTGTTTCACGCACAACTGCTACTTTACCTATTGCACTTACTAATAGAGTGCCTTACCGTTATGGAAGGGGAGACGGCTTCCTCACTGGGTCCCAACCAAATGGGGGAACCAACTCAATTGCCCTCCAAAAAGTCCTCTAGTAAGCGGACTAAGACCACCGCCAGTGGCTCTACCAAAAAATCCAGAATAGACTTCTCTCCTCCAGAAAGCAGCCCAACACCACCAGAAATACCAGACTGGCTCAAGGACTTTCAAAAATCCTTTTTGGGGATGACTTCATCCATTGAAAAGCTGGCAACAGCTGCTATGCAAAAGCAAAAACCTACCAGTACTGTTTTGCATACTGCTCATCCGAGCACTTCAGAAACATGTCCAGAGTCTTCGAATGAGGATCCATCTATAGATCCTAATGACTCTTAAGGACGCACTGCTGGCTGGCTGATATGTTTGTCATCTTAGACTTAAAAGAAGAAACAAAAGAGGTTAAAACCCTGGACAAACTTTTTGGCTCAGTTTCTAAACCGCAGCAGCATTTCCCAGTCTACGAAACAGTGGAAGAAGTGATAAAGAAAGAATGGAAATTTCCTGATCGGAAACTATCCAGAGACAAACGTTTAGATAATCTCTACCCTTTTCACCAACAATATAAAGACAAATGGGATCAAGTTCCCAAGGTAGATGCCCTGGTGGCGCGAGTAGCGAAACAAACAACTATCCCACTGGAAGATGGCACTTCTTTCAAAGACCCTATGGATCGAAAGACCTACAATCTGTTAAAGAACATTTTTACTTCCACCACGTCAGCTTTCAAACCTACCATAGCCATGGCTTGTGTAGCACGAACACTTACTCTGTGGGCCCAGGAAGCCATACAGAAAGCTTCTGAGGAGGAGTTCGACATGTCATCCCACCTCTCTAAGATGCTGAACGCAATTCATTACTTATGTCATGCGTCAATGGATTCACTTCATCTGCTTGTTAAATCATCAGCACTAGCAATCGCTGCTAGAAGGGCATTGTGGCTAAATCCATGGAGTGCAGATCCGGCCTCCAAAAAGAATCTAGTGTCTCTACCTTTTACAGGAACCACGCTCTTCGGCAGTGTGTTGGACACGTTAATTTCTAAGATTTCAGGGGGAAAGAGCAATTTCTTACCCCAGGACAAGAGATCCAGGCCTCCTCAGAATTCACAACGCTCGTTTCGATATTCCTACAACAAGCGCTTCCAACAGAATTTCTCTGGGAATTCTACCACAGGTTCCAACTCTAAAGGCTTCCGGGGATCTGGCAAGTCAACAAGGAACCCACAATGTCGTCCAACCAAGGCGACCACAGATAAACAAGATTCCTGATGCCTTTGCCGCCTCTATTCCTCAGGAGACGGCATGGCTTTCGAACACTTCACACAAATGGGTTCACAAAGTGGTTACATACGGTTACGAACCTTTTTTCCAACAACCTCCACCAACCAGATTCTTGATATCCAGAATACCAACCAACCCGGACAAGAAATCCAGAAACAAAACCTGGCAGTAGGACGAGCATGTTCCGTAACAAACTCTCTCATGGTTACCACGGATGCGAGTCTATCTGGTTGGGGAGGAGTTTTCCAGGACATGACGGTACAAATAGAAAATGGTCACCAGCAGAGGCAAAACTGCCAATCAACGTTCTAGTATACTGGACAACGGTCCTTCATGGATTTCCCATAAAGGTAAAAACAGACAATGCTACCGCTGTAGCTAAATCACCAAGGCGGCACACACAGTAAGACAGTCTGGGAAGAGGCAGCCAAGATACTTACCTGGGCAGAACAAGCAGTTCCACAAATTTCAGCCATCTACTGTACATTCCAGGCCAAGACAGCACCATATTGGCACAGGAGGGCATGGTTTTCAGACTTAAAGACCATGTCCGTAGCCAATCCCTGGAGACTACCACTGTGGCCGGATCTGTTGACTCAGGGACCATACCGACACCACAATCTCGGCATGCTTGCCCTGACAGCATGGCTATTGAAACCGCAATATGGTCACAGAAAGGTTTCTCTCAGTCAGTAGTGCAGACTCTACTACAAGCCAGAAAGAAATCCACCAAACGGTCATATCACAGGATCTGGAAGATATTCCTAGATTGGTGCAGCCGCAATCAGTTAAACCATACATCTCTACCTATCTCGGATTTATTGGATTTTCTACAACAGGGCTTGGACAAAGGCCTTGCCACAAGTTCGCTCAAAGCCCAGGTATCTGCTCTCTCAATTTTGCTTCAACAACCTTTAGCTAAAAGAAATAAAGACTTTCCTACAAGCCGCACAACATATACGTCCACGTTGGCATGCACCTACACCTCCATGGGACCTCACTTTGGTCTTAAACGTGCTACAAAAGCTGCCCTTTGAACCCATGCATTCCATCAGTATAAAAATGTTGTCCCTAAAGGTGGTGTTCCTGGTAGCCATAGCATCCGCAAGGCGGGTCTCAGAACTGGCAGCTCTTTCTTATCGGACTCCTCTATGTGTTATACATGAGGATAAAGTAGTACTTCGCACTCAACCAGAATTCCTACCAAAGGTAGTATCTGACTACCACATACCGTATATACTCGAATATAAGCCTTCCCGAGTATAAGCCGAGGTACCTAATTTTACCTCCAAAAACTGGGAAAGCTTATTGACTCGAGTATAAGCTGAGGGTGAGAAATGCAGCAGCTTCTGGTAAGTTTCAATCAAAAAATTGAGGGTTTCTGCTCCCATTGTTTTTGGATGCCAGCGACCATTCTTGGACGCGGCGAATATTCTTGGAGACTATTCTTGGACGCTGGCGACTATTCTTTGGCGCCGGGCGACTATTCTTGGGCGCTGGCGACTATTCTTAGACGCCGGCGACCGTTTTTGCAAGGTAGTGTTTTTCAGAATATTTTAGGGGCTGAAAAACTCGGCTTATACTTGAGTATATACGGTAAATCAGGAGATTGTCTTACCTTCGTTGTGTCCGAAGCCCAAAACTTCCTCCACACACTAGACGTTGTAAGGGCGATCAAGTACTACCTACATAGAACACAGGATTTCACGAAATCCGAGTCTCTCTTTGTCCTATTTGCAACATCTCAGCAAGGTAACAAGGCCAGTTCCGCATCTCTCAGCAGATGGATCCGGGAGACAATTTTACTGGCTTACGCAGAAAAAGGAAAACAAGCTCCTTTCAGAGTTACAGCACATTCCACAAGAGCACTGAGTACATCCTGGGCTCAAGCAAATCAGGCCTCCCCAGATCAGATTTGTCGTGCTGCTACATGGTCCTCAGTACACACGTTCACAAAATTTTACTAATCTAATGTTTATGCCTCCTCACAGTCAAGTTTTGGCCGCAAAGTTCTACAAGCGGCAATTTTATAAGAGTCTCCACCTACTATAATGGTAGGCTTTATATTCTGTTTTCAAATTAATCATTTTCTTCTCTTCCTTAAAGTTTTTTATCATTTTTACTACCCACCCTTATGCTTTGGAACATAACCCTTTGGTACCTGTGCTGCCAAGGGACGTTTGAGAAAACGGGATTTGTGTACTCACCGATAAATCCGTTTCTCTAAGTCCCGAACAGGCAGCACAGGATGTTGCCACCCACTGCTATTTTAATTCCCTTTCATTCTATGCTTGATAACAATAACTAAAGTGGGATGGGCTAATGTCGGGAAGAGGAGGAGCAGCCCTGCAGTTTTTTTCCTGTCATCCTGCCTCCTAGACGGAAGTGGACATTTAACCCTTTGGTACCTGTGCTGCCTGTTCGGGAGAAACGGATTTATCGGTGAGTACACCAATCCCGTTTTTCCATTCAGGCTCACTGCAATTTATATTCCAGTCTTTCATTCAAATGAATTCATAGTTGCTAGGGTAATTTGGACCATAGCAACCAGAGTTTTCTCAGAAAATCTCTGTCTGCGCCATATTAAAGTTAATGTAAAGGCAAACAACCACTTTAATGCTGCACTGATTAACCCTTGCCATTAACACAGTAAAAAATGTATTTCAGACTCCTGTGCTTATATCCTTTGAGTACAGGTATGGGACCTGTTATTGAGAATGCTCAGGGCCTGGGGGTTTCCAAATTTAACTATGACATTAGGTCAGTAATGCTATGTTCTAGCCCAATGCACGGGGGTCGCGAGGGGTGGTAGGGGTGCCCAGTTGTAAATGTATGTACCAGGGCCCTTAGGGGTCTAGTTACGCCACTGCTGCTAGTGCCAGACACGCAGCTTTATTCCTTAAAGGAAAACTATACCCCCAAAATGAATACTTAAGCAACAGATAGTTTATATCAAATTGAATGACATATTAAAGAATCTTACCAAACTGGAATATATATTTACATAAATATTGCCCTTTTACATCTCTTGCCTTGAACCACCATTTTGTGACTCTATCTGAGCTGCCTCAGAGATCACCTGACCAGAAATACTACAACACTAACTGTAACAGGAAGAAGTGAGGAAGCAAAAGGCAGAACTCTGTCTGTTAATTGGCTCATGTGACCTAACATGTGGTTTGTATGTGAGTACAGTGAATCCTACGATCTCAGGGGGCGGCCCTTATTTTTTAAAATGGCACTTTTCTATTTATGATTACCCAATGGCACATACTACTAACAAAGTATATTATTATGATAATGGTTCATTTACATGAAGCAGGGTTTTACACATGAGCTGTTTTACTTAGTATCTTTTAATGGAGACCTACATTGTTTGGGGGGTATAGTTTTCCTTTAACATAAAAAGCCTTGAAGTGTGTCTCCTTTGAGGTAATGCCATTTTTTACAGAAATATGAAAACATTTGGGAACCCCTCTTACCGGTAATTCTTTGGAGTTTTGTTTATCATTGGCTGAGCTTTCAAAGTAGCAACTTCCATTTAATATATAACATGCCTTATGGAAACAGTAGTATTTCAGCAGTGGCATAAAGTTTATTGGATTAACAGAAAATATGCATCATAACAAAATTAGACAGGTGCATACATTTGGGCACCCCAACAGAGATATTACACCAATACTTTCTTAAGGCCCTTTGCTGTGATGTTTTTTGCTTAATAAATACTTTTTTACTGCATCAACTTGTGGAGTGTGGTCCGGATTGTGACAGCCTTTTTCTATTTTGCAATTGTTTGCCTCCCTGAGCTGAAGGTCTGGGGCTTGAGCACCTGGACCCCCCATCTATTTGGGTAAGTCCCAAAAAAACGCTGGCGTCTTTTACTTTTTATAGGGTGATAGGCTGAAAAAGAGTGAAATTTTTTTTAGGGTACCCTCCTCCCCCCCTACATTTGATAACATATGGAACCTAAACTATACTGTGGGCACATGCGTAGGGCATTAGAACACATTTATTAAAGTTCCCTGGCCTTGTGTAGTGTAATGTGTTTTCTGCTGTATATGTGGGCATTGTACTTTAACAACACGCCGTTTACAAATTTTTGATCACTAGCGTAACTTCGAACCGCTGATCGCTAGCGCAACTTCGCAAACGATCAGTAACTTGTGCGAAACTCTGGCTCTTCATGAATTTGCGCAGCCCTGGCGAATCTACGCCTGGCAAAGTCAACTCTGGCGCAACTTTGAAGTTAAGTAAATTTGCCCAATAGCTGGATTTTGGATTGCGGTATTTTTGACCATTAGTCCATACAAAATCTCTCCAGTTCAGTTAAATTTTATGGATGCAGAGCAGGCATGGACTGGCAATCTGTGCATTCTGGCAAATGCCAGAGGGGCTGCTGTAAGTTGCCATAGACAGTAACTGTACATTGGGCTGGTGGGGGGCCGTTGTGTGGCTTGTTTGGGTCTCTGTGTACCCGAAATGCCAGGGCCTATTTTGAATCTCAGTGTAGACCTGCTGCCGAGCATGGACAGCCTTCTTCAAATTATCCCATAGATTTTCCTTGATATTCAAGTAGAGGGACTGTGATGGCCATTCCAGGCTGAGAGGGCTTCCCAAATGTTTTCATATAACTGTATGTCTTATTGCTCAGGTGCAAGCTTGTTAAAAGGCCACATCGGCCTGAAATGTTGCTGACCAGGTTTGCCATGAAACTTTGAATAAAGGCATTTTTAACGATAAGGTGCTGTACAAAGATTTCTTTGTTCTGGTGCAAATTTGCCCAGTGTTGATAGATGAGTTTAGTACTGCTGTGATATATTCACTCAGCCAATAGGGCTATATCATATCATAACATAAGCCAGTAGGGTCCAAATACACAGTGGGAGATTTAAAGTGTTTCACTGATTTGTAAAACCTTAAGGCATTATTTGGGCAACTGGTGGGATATAAAAATCTTTCCATGTGAAAATTAGTGTTATGTTTGCATTAAAACATCACAGAATCAACAATATTGCAATGGGGTTATTGAACTTTATGAAAGCATGTCTTGCCTCAAGCCAAATAGGTTTGTAACTGCCTTAACACTAGCATGCCCATGATTACACTGGGCTGGCAGTATACAGAGCGGTTCTAACATGCAATTTCTTGGCATTTTACCAGCATACTTATGTTTTAAGGTTTTTGTACAAATCGATCAGTAGGTTTGATCCAATGGGTCAAGTTGGCTGTTTAATATGGCAACAACTCCGTAAAGACTGTTCAAAGTGTAGACTAATACCTATAATGCACCCTGCAATACATCGTTCTTATACATCCTCCTCAGATTGCAATAGCATTCTGTAATTTTACCTTACCCATATAACTACTGTCTGTAACTATGTTTGCTGCCTAGAGATTCTGCTAGATTTTGTACAAAGTGAAATATCCCTTATGCAGCACAAACAGAGCCATCTACAGTTCACACATTGTAATTACGATTTTATAAAGTTGATACTTTTGCAAGCAATATACAGTACTAACTGGAACAGCACACTTCATTAAGTACAATGCAGTAAACTAAAGCTTAATACTATATTTGTTTGCTCCCAATGTAAAATTATTGCCATAATTGATTTCCTCAAGGGACAGCAAGTGAAAATATACAGGGGAAAAAAAAAATTGTAAAAAAAATCCTGAATTTAAAGGGTACCTCCAGCTTCCAAACCAAAATATGATAAAGAGACCCAGATAACACAGAATGCCCTAATATAACAATCACAGCTACCCGTTTCTTCAAAAAGTATGAATAAATGCCATTTTCTATGCTGCAATCCAGCTATTTAACAGTTCTTCTCTTTCTGCATCATTTGAAATCCTGGCAGGGAAGGAGGGGATAAACACTGATGTTACAAATTGTAACAACTTCTCCACAGCTTACAGACAGCATGCAGGAACTACATAACCCACAATGCATTGCACTATGGTGTTCTGTTCCTTATTGAAATCACATGTGCAGGGAATTGTGGGGTTTGGAGGATGCAGGATGAGGACAGATGTCTGCTGATACAAAGTAACAGTAGTCAGCCAGCTCAGCAAAGTAGTCAGACAGATCAGCAGGATAGCAGGGGGCTAGGCTTAGGGAACTGTCAAAAACCATTAAAAATCATGAAAAGTATGCACATGGTGACAGATGAGGACACCGTCTATCAAACTCTACAAGGCACAAAAGGTAGAGAGGCAGTACTTGACCTCCTATACAGGTATCGAAATTGAATAGCAAATGTGGTGCTCACTACAATAAAGGTGCAGTAAAGGTGTGAGTGCATAATTGTGCTTAAAATGTTTCAATGTCCTTAATATATTTATAATGTGTTGAGTGCAGAGGACTCTTGTATTTGTCTGTATGAAGTTTGTGGTCACAGCCTCATTGCACCCCTGCTTAATGTTTTAAAAAATGATATCATATATATATATATATATATATATATATATATATATATATATATATATATATACCTATATGTATGTGTGTGTATATATACATATATATATATATATATATATATATATATATATATATATAATATACCTACAAGGGTCTGCACCTCCAAAGCTGTGGAGTTTTCTGTTGTGCAAGTGCACCATTGTTGATAAAGTACACAACTGGTGGATGTGGGAAGGCCTGATTGGTGCTGGTGGGGTCCGGCTGCACCTGTGCCCACCGAAGGTTAATTGCATTACTGTAAAGGATCATAACATTATATATTGCAATTTATTTATTTCATCCCTGGTCTGGCCAGTCTTTTCATTTCATTTGACATTCACATTCATTTGATCCATTGACAGTTTCAGCATTTTACGACCATGTAAAGGCAAAAGCCCGACTCATACAGGTTAGGGAACATCTCGCATGTTTTATAATAATAAAGAAATCCTGTGTGGCCTTTTGACTGTGGGTGGTAGAGATATGGGGTGGGGCTTGAGGGTGGGGGGGGACCAGGGGGCCCAGAAAATGTTGCCGTACAGGGCCCCATGATTTCTGAAGGTGGCCCTGCTGTTGGGTAAAGCTCCTTCCCTGTGTTAAGGCAGAGCTGTGACTGGCTGCTAATATCCTACTGTGCTTGATGAATAAAAGAAAATAAATACTAATAATAGGCTGTTAGCCTTTAAGGCTAACGGCACGGACACTGCCGTCCTGTGGATCAACTGCGATAGATAGGCTTTCTCCTCCTCCAATCAACTCCATGGTGATAAATAAAAAGCACCCCCTATCTGAAGCTGACGGAGTAATGACAGGCGGGGCATCCATGCAGGACGCAGTACAGACCTCACCCTCATACTGAGCAGCAGAGTTCCAAAGGAAATTCCTACAGAGAAGATTCCAAATGAGAGACAAAGTCCAAAAACAGGCCAGAGGTCAGGGCAGGTAGTTGCTCTGAGGTCCAAACCAAGGATTTCAAGGAAATGAGGGCCACCATTTTCTGTACTAAACCTACAATACAAGTTGGCAACTCCGGGGATTTAGTTTCAGGTCCCGTCAAGAGTCCGCAGCCGCCACTAGAACCCATTACCATTTTCCCACGTTTGAATTTGCCGCTCACTTATAGGTGATCGGCAGTGGAGCGGTCACATGGTAGATCACATGACCGTGATATCAGGTCCTTTCCGCGGAACTAACCATTTAAAAAGTAAATGGGCAAGTCCTACAAATGTAATTAAGTTACAAAGAACAGTACCACTGTCCCCTCTAGTTGTAGTTTCTAAATTGTCCCAACTTCGTTGCCTTTGTTATTGGGATAATTCACCTATCGCGGGCCATAACAGGTGCAGCTCCCGCAAAAAAGGTTTCCGGTGTCGCGCTGCATTCTGGGACTCGTAGTTTTGAAGGCCACAGCTGTTCGTGCTGTAGGAGTGCGGGAGAACTACAAGTCCCGCGTGCCTGCGCTTTGGCCATCCAGTGCTGTGAAGATGGCGGCTCCTTTGGTGTTAGTGGTGCTGGTGGCCGTGACTGTGAGAGCTATTCTGTTCCGCTCCAGCCTGGCTGAATTGATCTCGGAGCGGGTGGAAGTGGTGTCCCCGTTGAACTCATGGAAGAGAGGTGAGGAAGGTTTCGGCTGCCTGTGCATCAATCAGTAGGCAAATGCTGAGATGGAGGAAGGACTTTCTGTGACAGACTGCGGTTTTGCATATGGGTGTCCCACCCTGCCATTTAAACAAACAGTTTGTTAAGTCTTTGCATTTTGGAAGGGGGGATCAAACGGTTAGAAAGGGAAGGTATCAGATCCAATGGCGGTAACTTGGGGCCCACTCCTGTTGCTGTCAGTGTTGGGAGTGTAGAGCAAGACTTTAGCAGTAATAGCAGCCGAGAAAGCAGCGTGGACTCTTCTGCTCATTCAAATGGGCCTTCTTTCCTCGCTAGGGACCATACGATTCAAATGGGTCTTCTTTCCTCACTAGGACCCAAAGACTAATCAGAGCCTGCTGTATAATTTGTCTTTGGCAGGTAGATGGGGTGTATGTATGTAGTGGTTACAGGGTGCACATAGGCTTTGGCTTATGATTATTAGCTTGTGTGTGGGGGTACATAGTTGGGAGTAGGGATGGCGCGAACTGTTCGCCGGCGAACTTGTTCGCGCGAACATCGGGTGTTCGCGCTCGCCGGAAGTTCGCGAACGTCGCGCGACGTTCGCCATTTTGGGTTCGCCATTGTTGGCGCTTTTTTTTGCCCTCTCACCCCAGACCAGCAGGTACATGGCAGCCAATCAGGAAGCTCTCCCCTGGACCACTCCCCTTCCCTATAAAAACCGAAGCCCTGCAGCGTTTTTTCACTCTGCCTGTGTGTGCTGAAGAGATAGTGTAGGGAGAGAGCTGCTGCCTGTTAGTGATTTCAGGGACAGTTGAAAGTTTGCTGGCTAGTAATCGTTTTGATACTGCTCTGTTATTGGAGGGACAGAAGTCTGCAGGGGTTTGAGGGACATTTAAGCTTAGGTAGCTTTGCTGGCTAGTAATCTACCTTCTACTGCAGTGCTCTGTATGTAGCTGCAGTGGGCAGCTGTCCTGCTTCTGATCTCATCTGCTGACTGCTGCAATAACAGTAGTCCTTGTAAGGACTGCTTTTATTTATTTTTTTGTTCCAATACAGAGCAGTATCAAGCAGATTACTAGCCAGCAAACTTACTATCATCTGTCCCTGAAATCACTAACAGCTCTCCCCCTACACTATCTCTTCCAAGCACACACAGGCAGATTTTTCAGATACATTTTTGCCCTTGATCCCCCTCTGGCATGCCACTGTCCAGGTCGTTGCACCCTTTAAACAACTTTAAAATAATTTTTCTGGCCAGAAATGTCTTTTTTAGATGTTAAAGTTCGCCTTCCCATTGAAGTCTATGGGGTTCGCGAACCGTTCGCGAACCGCTCGCATTTTTGCGCAAGTTCGCGAATATGTTCGCGAACTTTTTTTCCGACGTTCGCTACATCCCTAGTTGGGAGTGATGAGTTTGCTTTTAGGGTATTTATGTATAACTTTATTTGTAAAGTGCAGTTATAATGAATATACACAGAGCTCACAACAATGCGCTGACCTGTCACCCAGGCACAAAAATCTGTATAATAAAAGTCCTTTTCAAATTAAACATGAAATACAATTTAAATTTTTTATTAAAGCATTCATAGCTGCTAGTTCCAAGTTGATAACAGGCCGTGGATGACGTCACGCACACGCGAACGTCTCGGGGAACTCCTCCGTCACGTGACAGTCGGCGCATATTCGGCACCTTCTTCAAATGGTGGTCAATCGGGGATTGCCTGGAGAAGAACCCTGCCACAGTGCTCCACTGAATGAGTATGTGGTTGAGCTGGGCAGCATTAGGGTTTTTCTTGGGGCAGGATTTTACTCCGGTTTTTCCCTTACTGTAATATCGGGGCGCTTGTGAAATACATGGGTGTTTACTATTCAGTGGAGGCTGCTAATCTTGATGGCTTGTTGTGCTCCTAATATTAGGGGGTGATCACAGCCAGCATCTTTGTGACGTGTATTTAGATTTTGGGTGGTTGTGCTGATGAGTTTTGAGGGTTTTTTTTAAGGGAGGGTGTTGACTTTTTTGTGTACTTCCTACCTGCCCTCTGTCCCCTCTGTGTGCCATGCCCTGCCTGCCCCGTGCTCCCTCTGTGTTCCATGCCCTGTCTGCCCTTTGCCCCCTCTGTGTTCCATGCCCTGCCTGCCCTCTGTGTTCCAAGCCCTGCCTGCCCTCTGCCCCGTCTGTGTTCCATGCCCTGTCTGCCCTCTGCCCCCTCTGTGTTCCATGCCCTGCCTGCCCTCTGCCCCCTCTGTGTTCCATGCCCTGTCTGCCCTCTGCCCCCTCTGTGTTCCAAGCCCTGCCTGCCCTCTGCCCCATCTGTGTTCCATGCCCTGTCTGCCCTCTGCCCCCTCTTTCTTCCATGCCCTGCCTGCCCTCTGCTCCCTCTGTGTTCCATGCCCTGCCTGCCCTCTGCCCCTCTCTGTGTTCCATGCCCTGTCTGCCCTCTGCCCCCTCTGTGTTCCAAGCCCTGCCTGCCCTATGCTCCCACTGTGTGCCCTGCCTGCACTCTGCCCCCTCTGTGTTCCATGCCCTGCCTGCCCCGTGCTCCCTCTGCATTCCCTGCCCTCTGCCCCCTCTGTGTTCCATGCCCTGCCTGCCCTCTGCCCCCTCGGTGTTCCATGCCCTGCCTGCCCTCTGCCCCCTCTGTGTTCCATGCCCTGCCTGCCCTCTGTTCCCAAATTAAAGCGATGTATAGTTTTCCTAGGTAAACTACATATCCCCCCCCCCCCAGAGGTTCAAAAAAACCTCTGGCACTGAGTACAATTGAAATATAACATTCTGCTGGCCCTTAAAAGGGTTAAAACATACTTAGGGATTGCTGATGCCAAGAGTTGCCTAGTATAAAAAAAAATTCCTAACAAGGATGTTTCTGCAGGGACTTTTAACACTTCAAGGCTATGGCGCACACAAAATAGACAATTAGTCATAATTGGATTTGCTAAAATGCTGTGTGTTTTAGCAGAGGTAATTCTTAGTATTGTCTATGCCAGGGTATTTATTTGGTGTTTTATAGCCACAACAAGTAGCTGCCTGTAGTAGCTCAATGTGTTATTGCCCTAATGCTGATGGCACACAGGGAGATTAGTCGCCTGCAGTTACAGGAACAGTAACATTTAAAATAGCTATGTAAAGCAATACATTTTTTCTAAGTCCCAAAAAATGCTGGTGTCTTTTCTATTTTCATGGGTTATAGGTTGCAAAAGGACACAATTTTTTTTTGGGCACCCTGCTTCCCCCCTACTTTTCATAATATATAGCACACTGGGCACATGCATAGGGCAATAAAACATCTCTGTTTGCAGTTATTAAGGTTCCCTGTGCTTGTGTAGTTTTATGTATTTGCTGTAACGTATGCAAATTCCCCTTCTCTTGCGCAACTTTGCTTTGCCTGACGAATTTGCGCAAGCTACCTTTCGCGACGCTGAGCGCAACTTTGCATTTTAGTGAATGTACCCCATAGACTTCATTCAAGTAATTCAAATGTTTAAGCATCTTTTTGTTTTTCTTTGTAATAATAAAACAGTAGCTTGTATTTGGTCCTAATTAAGATATAATGAGTCCTTACTGGAAGCAAAACAATCCTGTTGGAGTTTAAATTATTTTTTTTTTTTAGTAGACATAAGGTATGGATGTCCAAATGGCAGAAAGACCTGTTATCTGCAAAACCCTCGATCCTGACAATTCTGCATAACTGTTCCTATACCTGTAAATATGAAAACAAAATCTAACTTTGTAGGCATTCATTAGTAATGTATAGTCCTGGTTTTACTTGAAGATAAAAAAATAACAACTAGAAAATAGACGCTTCATACTAAAAACACTAGATCCTTGTGGATAATATTCCTGGTAAGCAACTAGGAAATAGACACTTCATTTAGAAAACACTAGATCCTAATGGATAATCGTATCCCTGTAAAACAAAGATGTATATAAGCAACTAGGAAATAGATGCTTCATTTAGAAAACACTAGATCCTAATGGATAATATCCCTGCTAAGCAAAGATGTATATAAGCAACTAGGAAATAGACGCTTCATATAGAAAACACTAGATCCTAGTGGATAATCGTATCCCTGTAAAACAAAGATGTATATAAGCAACTAGGAAATAGACGCTTCATTTAGAAAACACTAGATCCTAGTGGATAATCATATCCCTGCTGCTAAGCAAAGATGTATGTAAGCAACATACAAAATACAATAGATTCTAGTGTCTTATAATATACCAGTAGTGCGGAGCAGAGAACCCACTAAGAGCATATCATATTGTGTTTCCCACTAGGAAATAGACTCTGTGTAAAATACACTAAATCCTAGTTGCTGACATTATCCTATAAGAACCATGATATACTATATAGAGTGAAAGGGAGAGTATACCTTTAAAATAAATGAGCTAAATCATACCCACAAGTCCTTCCAAACACTAAAAATAAGTGGGATGTATTTTACATGCACTATATTGTCTAGTTTCTATTCATTTTCCAACTAGAAAATTGTTCCATTAGCAACTTGGAACTAGCTATGTCTGACTGGATTGTCTAGTTTCTATTTCTGTACCTTTGCCCACTAGGATTTAGCCCAGCCACACTGAAAGATCTATTTCCTAATCTGTAAAGTAGCTTTGTACCATTAGCAACTTGGAACTAGCTATGTCTGACTGAATTGTCTAGTTTCTATTACTGTACGTTTTCCCACTAGGATTTAGCCCAGCCACACTGAAAGATCTATTTCCTAATCTGTAAAGTAGCTTTGTACCATTAGCAACTTGGAACTAGCTATGTCTGACTGAATTGTCTAGTTTCTATTACTGTACGTTTTCCCACTAGGATTTAGCCCAGCCACACTGAAAGATCTATTTCCTAATCTGTAAAGTAGCTTTGTACCATTAGCAACTTGGAACTAGCTATGTCTGACTGAATTGTCTAGTTTCTATTACTGTACCTTTTCCCACTAGGATTTAGCCCAGCCACACTGAAAGATCTATTTCCTAATCTGTAAAGATCCTCTGTACCATTAGCAACTTGGATCTAGACGCAACCTTGGGTTATAGTCTATAATGTACGGGCAAGCGTGGGTTGTACCATTTTGCCAATTGTTCGTGGGTTTAGTTGTGTGCGCTCTATTGGTTTTCATTAGTGCACGCGGTCATTCTGAATAATCTCAGGCCCTCTAGGAATATAACTCTATTGCCCCCGGGTTGCCATTGCCAGGTTGGCTGTTTTCCAACCAAATTGGGCTACTAATTTTAAAAGCCCAGGTGGGCAAACTAGCCCAGCAATGTTATTAAAGGGTTGTTCACCTTCCAAACATTTTTTTTCAATTTGTTTTCAGATTGTTCCCCAGAATTAAAGACTTTTTTTTCAATTACTGTCCATTATTTATTTTTTACTGTTTTTCCAAAAATCTAAAGTTGAATGTTGTGTCTCTGGTGTTTGAGTCTGGCAGCTCAGTAATTCAGGTGCAGACTCTAAACGTTTTACAATTTAAAAATTTTTATATTTAGTGGATCCATTTCTCAGGAGCATCTCTGGAGTATTAGCAACTATTGTATCAAGTCTAACAGCTGCCTGTAATGAAACTCAGGGATTCCGCTCAGCAGGGACAAAGATAAGAAATGTATCAACTAAATGCAGCCATTTAGAACAGGTTACAGGGTCGGTGACCCCCCCTCCCAGACAGGGCCGGATTTACATAGCGGACGCCCCTAGGCCCACTGCCATTTGTCGCCCCTGTCCCCCCCCTTTATTCATGCAAATTTTCATGGAGATTGCATCTCCTGTGCATCCCCAGTGTTTTTGAACCAATGTGGGTGTGGTTGGGCAGCATGCCGCCCCCCTAAAATCCTGCCGCCCTAGGCCCGGGCCTAGGTGGCCTTCCCACAAATCCGGGCCTGCTCCCAGAGCTGCTTTAGAAGGTGAAAAATTACACTTTACACTTCAATATTAAAAAAACGGTCACACACAGAAAAGAGAAAGTCATTGGAAAAAGTTGTTATTTTTGGCGATCTATCTGAAAACAACTAGTCTTTCCTCATAGCTAAGATTTTCCATACCTTTTACCAGCTTAGTTGTCCTTCTCTGTACCCTCTCTAATACAATAATGTCCTGTTTGAGTGATGGAGACCAAAACTGTACGGCATATTCTAGATGGGGCCTTACCAGTGCTCTATACAGTGGAAGAATGAGCCCTCTTCCTGTGAATCAATGTCCCTTTTAATACAGCTCAAGATCTTATTGGTCCTTGATGCTGCTGACTGGCATTGCTTGCTACAGCCAAGTTTATTATCTACAAGGACTCCAAGGTCCTTTTCCATAATGGATTTGCCTAGTGCAGTCCCATTAAGGGTATAAGTGGATATTTCTACATCCCAGGTGCCTGACTTTACATTTAACAACACTGAATCTCATTTGCCACTTAGCTGCCCAGATTGCCAGTTTGTCAAGATCGTGTTGCAAGGATGCCACATTCTGGATGGAATTAATTGGGCTGGATAGTTTTGTGTCATCTGCAAACACTGAGACATTACTAACAATACCCTCCCCTAAGTCATTAATGAACAAGTTAAATAAAAGTGGACCCAATACCGAGCCCTGTTAATTATAATGCACCTCTGCAATGTTCTCCTACATGTTTAATGGTGTATTGATTGGTATGTCTCTATTAATTATAAGACTAATTCACTAAGTACTGGAGGATGACATTCTGATATCTCAGAATACAAAGACCAGTCTAATAAAGAGTAGATCCTGACCCAAATGTGACACAAAGTTCCAAGGTTGTCAGCTTGTTCTCTCAAAAGGATGCCACCAGTTGAAAGATCTCTACAAATACTGTATAAAGAAGCACCAAATCCAAAATTTCCTTTGTGATTCAACCAAAGCTCAGCATATTATCAAGTATTTGTAGTCAGCTGAAGCCTAAAGTCATGTGATATTATTGCTCTGGATATTCCAATTTTGTCAATATTATGCGTGCTTCAACCACCTTATTTAACCTTGTAGGTTGGGTGCAAAGCAATCCGGAAATCCTTGCCAGGGGTTTGCATAGACATACAGGAAAAAATACTGCTGCAGCACCTCTTTGTTGCAGAAAGTGAAAACTTTTATTTATTTATTAAGTCCAACAACCTGCCCAGCAATGTTTTTTTTATTTTCTATGGGGGCCCCTGACCACCAATGGCATTTTTAACTTGTATGGGGGGGAAGGGCTTGGCCACCAATTTTTTTTTAAAAAAATTCAATGGGGCCCCTGACCACCTATAGTTTTTTCAACTTGCAAGGGAGGCCTGGCCACCATTCTTTTTTTTAATTTCCTATGGGGCGCTGACCACCAATGTTTTTGTTTTACTTGTATGGGGGGCCCCTGACCACCAATATTTTTTTTTAATTTTCTATGGGGCCCTGACCACCAATGTTTTTTCAAAACTTTTATTGGGGGCCCTGGCGTCAATGTTTTTTTTTTTTAACTTATAGGGGGGGCCCTGACAACCAATGTTTTTAAAAAACATTGAGCCCCATGATTTCTAATGGCAGCCCTGAGTTAACCACACCAGAAACCATCCCCTTAGCACACATACATCAATTAGTATAACGTGTGATGAGTCCAATTGCATTCAACAGTCTCTTAGTCCATTATAGTCCATTATAGTCCATTATAGTCCATTGCTTCCTCTTTTTAGAAATGTGAAAGTCCATTATTCATTGTGTCCTAGATAGACATAGTGCATGCCCATCTCAATGAGAAAACATAGGGGCATGTTTACTAACATTGGAGATAAATATCTGGAGAGATTTTTGGAGATGTTGCCCATGGCAACCAATCAGCAATTAGATTTAAACAGCCACAGCCAAGTTAGAAAACAAAAGCAAAGATCTGATTGGTTGCTATGGGCAACATCTCCAGAAATTTCTCCAGATATTTATCTCCAATGTTAGTAAACATGCCCCATAGTGTTAGAAACACAAAAATAGGGATAATAAAAACAATGGTACCTTTTCCCCGGATAGGAAAGTTTCAGATATACCTTCCTCAATGCAGATCCCGGACTGTGTTGAGGAAGTGGAGCGTAGGTCCAGACATAGGCAATTCTTCTTTAATCAGATGTCCTCATGATGTCGCATGTAAGCCCCGAAAGCAGATGGAACGCAGCATTTCGTAGGTGTGTACGAGCCATAAGACATTTCCACTGGCTGTTAGAGCTCAGTGTCAGCCAGAAGATGGAGCAGCGATATACAACTGTTGGGCGAAATACAACTGTTCCTCTTTTTTTTTACCGGATAACCAATTGCCCCCAAGCGCCTCCCTGTAAAAAAACTTTGCTGCACAGCTACAATAGCTGGAAATAGGTAATTCTTTTCTCCTAACATGTGGATTTTGTGGATTTCTTAATAAGGTTTGTGTTCTCTTGTTCACAAAATACACATATTATCCTAACATATTATTTTCTTTTTCTCTGCCCCTGTCACTATGTGCAGTAAAGTCTGGAGGAAGAGGAGCTGCTATCTTTTGAGTTTGGCCAACTGGTCTGGTGCATTGTATGAACCAATAATAGTTAATCTCATTTCACAGGAAACAAACTAAAGTATTGAAACTAGGGATGCACTGAATGCACTATTTTGGATTCGGCAAACCCCCGAATCCTTCGCAAAAGATTCAGGGAAAATACCTAACCGTATTCAAATCCTAATTTGCATAGGTATGGGAAGGGGAAAACATTTTATACTTCCTTGTTTTGTGACAAAAAGTCACGTGATTTCCCTCCCCGGCCCTAATTTGCATATGCAAATTAGGATTCCGATTCGGTTTGGCCGGGCAGAAGGATTCGGCCGAATCCTGCTGAAAAAGGCTGAATCCTGGCCGAATCCCAAACCAAATCCCGGATTGGGTGCATCCCTAATCGAAATTTTTAGATGAGTAATAAATTATGAGAATAAATACAAATGTATTGTACTATACATAAAATAATTATAAATTATATCATTTGAGAAAAAAAGGTTTAATTTTGATGCCCCAGTCCTGTTATTAGTGGGGGCCCAGGTTCAATACCTACAGTATATCAGGTGGCAACTAGGCTTGGGTGAATTTGACCCGTTTCGTTTCGCAAAAAAATTTGCCACCAGTGAAATGTCGGCAACGCCCATTAAAGTCTGTGGATGTCCAAAATTTTTTGGCACACGGCAAAATTTTTTTAACGCACATCTTTTTTTTTTTTGATGCGCAATGCCATACACGTCTATGGGCGTCATTTCCGAGGCGAAACTAGGCGAAAAAATTTGCCCATCCCTAATGGCAACTCATCTCATTTCCCTGTACTCCTGGCAGCAGCACTAACATGTTAGCTCTATGGGTGTAAGTAGCTGTGAATATTTAGGGGCTGCTGGGGCTGTGACAGCAAAACCTTGGTTTGAAGACAACTGTAAGCAATTAAGAACATACTGTATATATTTTGCTTACAATTCACAGAGCCACAGAAAGCACAGTTAATCATATTACAATGTTAACAGCAGAGCTGTACCCAACACTTTAAGCATACCTCCCAACATTTTGGAAATAGAAAGAGTGACAAAAAGATTTGCTGCACTGCACAAGGCAAATTTTTTTTTGACCATGCTTATTTTATGGCCACACCTGCCAGAAAGCAGTTCCATCCTAAAGTGCTGGCTCTTTCGAACCAGGCAAAATGACCTGAGATGCACCTACACACCAATATTGTAATAAAAGAAAAACACTTGCTGGTTCAGGAATGACATTTTACATGGTAGAGTGAATTATTTGCAGTGTAAGCTGGTCATAGATGTTGAGAATTTTAAAAGATCAGATCCTCATCGTGAGACCACGATTTTCTCGGAATGATCGTACAAATTTACCATCAACTAAAAAGACCGATTTGCCAGGAAAAAAAAGGGGAGCTGACTGCTTGGCCCTGCAAACATAGATAGATTGCACTGGGACCGACAAAGATTTTTTGACCTAGCTGATCAATTTCCTGACAGATGTCGGCCAATAAATTGCAAGATGTACGATCGTTCGAATCCCACTAACTGCACAATAATTTCGAAGGATTGGTCGGACTTCCCTAAAATCGGTCGTTCGGCAAGAAGAATCGTCGCGTCTATTGGGAGCTTAAACAGTGTCATTTAGAAATAAAAACTACACCATAAAAATCATGACCAAATCCCTTTAAGCCTTTACTAATTACTTTTAAAAATATAGTTTTCTCATCATCTAATAAACATATTCATTAACAGTTGTGCTGAGCAATTGTATTAGGGTCAAGATATTAATCCCTGAGTTCTATCTAGGTGTGTGTACAAGAAATATGACCTTTTTATAGACCTGCTGATAAGAGACTATGAATATGTAATCTTGCAATTAACTCTTTACATGCTCAATTATTCTAAAGTTGTGTTTTTTGTGTCCGTTCCCTTTTAAGTTGGAGGGCCCCACTGGATAAGACTTATGTCATTTGGTCATCCACACTGAATGCTAAATTGATTTTGAAAAGGAAGAATTCGATCACATGATAAACACAGGGAAACTTTTCTTTTTGGAGGTTTTGGACAAAGCCTGATCAGGCCATGCCCATGAAAAGGCTCTCCTTGTCCTTAAAGGTAAAATTAAATTATATTGACTTTGCTTTCCGTGACTTTGTCTTTTACAGTTCTGCTCTATGTTATAATGGGCAGAACATAGGGGATGTGTCTTGCATTGCAGTAGCATTAAATGATTGTTATAAGATGAAAATTTATAGTCATGTTTCTGGCTGAAGGTACCGGGTGTGTAAGGATACTCATCCTCCTAACCCTGTTTTTTTTACTGAACCTTGGTTTTTGACCCTTGAGATGATGAAAAAGCAAGCACTGACCAGGTGTTCCGGAAATGCAGTCAAAGCAGGGTTAAAGATGTTTCCTGCAATTGTAAACCATTGGCTAAAATGAGCCCCCAAGTAGTCGAGGGGAACTTGTAGAAGGGGAGGGCTAAGACTTTGCTTCCTAAGAGGAAATTGAGTGGACAGCTGTGGGGTATTGTTTAGCATTTGGCCATAATCAGAAACAACAGCAAAATATTTTACCCATTTGGTGCCAAAAATGAAGTCTCTTGTAGAACACAATGTTAGCAACTTGCTCAGCCTCCACTGAAATCCCAGCACCCATGTGCAGCAGTTCACTAGTGAATGTTTGTTTTCACAATAGAATAAAATAATAATAATTGTCATATATAGGTGCACCAACTCCATGTTATTATTGAGAGAATGATCCAGGTCAAGTTTTGACAAAACATAAATACTTAAACCTTACATTGCAAAGAAAATGATTCCATTCAAGGTCAACCCTTGATACTGTCATCGGCAGAGGAGTAACTTGAAGACTCTGGCTTCCTGTAAACTTGACCCTCAATCTCCCTACAATACCATCACTTTAAATCCCCCATTAGCAGGTAGGGTAAAAGTCGATATTAAATAAAAGCTTCTTTCTGGGTACTTATCACCTTCAGCATGACAGCATTCATCAGCTGCAGTCTCTGGTTCCTCTATATTATATCACTGGTCATTAGAATAAAATGTTTTTTATTTTTTTGCTTTAAAATAATGGGGGTCATTTTACAGTATGGGAGGCATGCTAGTGATCAATTTAGGATGACTTCTGCTCCCCCAGAAGACAAACCAGGACTGTGGTTTGTCCTACAGGCTGGTTAAGACCAGATCTAGAAAATAAACTTGTGTGACACCATGTACTGACATATCTCTTATATTGCCCAGCAGCAATCTCCATTGGACATTACCGATGTAAATACTGAGCCATCTAACACACATCCAATTGACAGCACCACCAGAGGAAAGTTTTCTTAAAAGCCTTTATTTAACTTTGGGCTCTGACCCAGGCACCAGCAATGTTTCAGACCCCCTGTCTTCCGTCTGCTTCAATGAAAAACCGACTGTGGCATGACACTCGCGGCATTTCATTTTCTGAAGTCGCTCAAAGTTTCGTTGTGAGGCAACTTCAGAAAATGAAGCGTCGCAGGGGACTTTTCATTCTAGCAGGCGGAAGACAGGGAGAAGAAGTTTGGGGAGATTAGTTGCCCCAAAGAAGAGGCGATTAGTAGACAGGCGACTAAATCTCCCCGAATCTCCAAGTGTGACCTTACCCTTAGGGTCAGGACATACGCTCCGATTCGGGGCAAAATATCTCCTCTTCTTCGGGTGACTAATCTGCACAAACTGCCGCCCGCCGGCTAGAATGTAAATCCAGCAGGATGGCACTCGGAGCACTTTATTTTCCAAAGTTTCCTCTTAATTTTGGGCGTCTTCATAAAACAAAGTGCTCCGAGTGCCAGGCAGTTTGGGGAGATAAGTTGCCCCAAAGAAGAGGAGATTTATCGCCGGGCGACTAATCTCCCGGAATCTGAGCGTGTGCCCTGATTCTAAAAGCCTTTATTTAATTATGGGCTCCAGCAACGTATCAGACCAACACCGGTCTTTTATCAAGCTAGATAATAGACCATCTATGATCTAGCTTGATAAAAGACTGGTGTTGGACTCAAAAATCCCTTGAAAAGACCTGAAGCCGCGAAAAGACCCGAAGCCGCTAAAAGACCCGAAACCGCGAAAAGACCCAAAGCCGCGAAAAGACCAGAAGCCGTGAAAAGACCCGAAGCCACGAAAGGCCCTGAAGCCACGAAAAGATTTGTAGTTGAAGTCCTGAAGCTGTGAAAAGACCCAAAGCTGCGAAGGATGCCACTAAAGTGGAAGGTAAGTTCCAATAAAAAAAACTGTGCCCATCAATGTAATATTTTAATACAATATAGGCCCCTGGCTACCAATGTGTTTTTTAAATATTCTATGGGGCCCCTGGTACCAAAAATTTTTTTTTTAATTTATAGGGGGGCTCTGGCCACCAATGTTTTTTGAAAACTTTTATGGGGGGGACCATTTTTTTTAACTTGTATGGGAGCCCTGACCACCAATATTTGCTAATGTTTGTTTTTTTTAATAAAACTTATATGCGGGACCCTGGCCCCCAATGTTTTTTTTTTTAACTTATAATGGGGTCCTGAACACCAATGGCTCCTTTTTACTGTGGTGTAGGCGGGATCTGGTGTGGCGCTTGGTGGGTGGGGACCAGGGGCCCCAGAAAATTTTGTTGTACAGGGCCCCATGATGTCTGATGGTGGCCCTGACTAAATGTATCAATTTAGAACAGTTACAGAGCTGCTTTAGAAGGTAAAAAATGAAAATGTACACTTCAATATTAGAAAAATGGTCACACATACAAAATAGAAAGTAATTGGAAAAAGTCTTTATTTCTGGTGAACTATCTGAAACCAATTGAACGCTTGAAGGTGAACAATCCCTTTAAGGTGTGAAGATCCAAATTACAGAAAGATCCGTTATCCAGAAAGCCCCAGGTCCCGAGCATTCTGGATAACAGGTCCCATACCTGCACTGCAAAAAGGTACTGATATAAATATCCTTGTGTATACTGAGCCATATAACAAATGTTATACAAAACGGGGTTAGGTAATGTAAGGAGCAAAGATTGCGACAGGTCTAATTACCTACAGTATAGCAACCAATCAGCAGGTCACATTTACTGGTCTCCTGCTTAAAAGCAAACATCTTATTGGTTGTTATGGATTATTTTAATTATGCCCTTTTTTACAGAGGGGACAATTCTGAGAATAAGGTCCGATAACAAATACCCCCTTCTGCTCTACCCTAGATTTATCCTAGCCAATGTTGCATTACTGCACAACAAAGGTTATGCTATTCCTATTATTGCTGACATAATATCAGCCATTAGCAATCACATTCAGAGTGGCCTACTTCAAACAGGAGAGGGAACATGAGGAGAAAAAGACTTGTATAATTTAGGGCCTTGATTTTACTCTACTGTAAAGGGCTTCCTGCAGACAAAGCTTTCAAGTCCTAAAAAAAAAATGACTTCCTCTCGGCTTTCTGGAGTACACAGGAAAACACAGCTCCGAGTCTGTTCCTTCCATAGGCAGATCTGTGCCAGACTATAGACGCAGATATTGGATTTTACCCATACAAGTTTCTTAAAGGGACCCTTTTTAAAATTACAGGTATGGGACCTGTTACCCAGAATGCTTGAGACCGGCGGTTTTCCAGATAATTTGGATCTTCATATATTAAGGGGTAAATTTACTAAGCAACAAAAATTTGCCAGTGACGGCTTTGCACCCATCGCAACACTTTGCCAGGCGAAAATTCGATCAGACAACACTAATTTACTAAGATGCAAAATTCTGTCCAGGGCACCAAACACTGGCGAATTTTCTATAGCATTACTTCGGCAATGTGAGCAAATCAAAGCAAAGATGCGCTATTGTTCAATGCTGCCTAGCGCAACTTCTTTTGACGTCTTCGCTCAGACTAATTTGCATACGGCAGGAAATTTAAAGTTGAATGGACGTATATGTTGCGCAGCAAATACATTACATTACACACAAGTCCAGGGAACCTTAATAAAGAAAATAGAGTTGTTATATTGCCCTACACATGTGCCCACTGTATAGTTTATGTGCTATATGTTAGAAAATGTATGGAGGAACCCGGTTACCCAAAAAAAAATTTTAAGGACTTTTGCAGGCTATCACTCTGAAAAAAAGAAAAGATGCAGTTTTTTGGACTTTTGCCACTAAAAAATATGATGTAAATAACAGAGGAATGAGGAAGATATATGGACTCCAGTGCACTTCGCCTGGTCTGAGCTGGTGAAGGCAAGTCTGGCAAAAGAGGTAATGTTCAGTAAAATCCGCATCTTAGTGAATATGCGGAGTAATGTCCATTCGTCAGAGTGAAAATTCGATTGGCGATAGTGTGAATCACCTCTAGCGTCTATCTCCTTCGCTAGCAAGTGACGCCTGCGCCTGTTAGTAAATCGGCGAAGTCCCTGAAAACGGTAACGCTGGCAAATCTTAGCCAGCGTAAGTCACTTTGCCCTTTAGTAAATCTGCCCCTAAGTCTACTAGAAAATCATGTAAATATTAAATAAACCCAATAAGGTGGTTTTGCTTCCAATAAGGATTAATTATACCTTAGTTTGGATCAAGTACAAGGTAGTGTTTTATTATTAAAGAGAAAACATTTTTAAAAAATTGGAGTATTTAGATAAAATGGAGTCTATGTAAGAAGGCACGATTTTTTTGCGGTGTCCGTTCTGAAAACCCGAAAAAGTTGCTGTAAAAAAAAGTTGCGAAAAAGTTAAGATTTTTCACGATTTATTATGCCACGAATGTGTTCCAAGTCCGAATCTAAAAATACTCCTCCAAAAACCTACCAAATTCATGTAAAAGTCAATGGCAGATGTCCCCTTAACCATTTGAGATGTTTTAACCCTTGCGGAATATTCAGAGTTTTCACGGTTTGACGCTGGTTTTTCCATGAAAACTCACATTTTTCATGGTTTTCGGGTGTCAAACTTGAAAAATTCAGGTACGAAAAAGTTGCGTTTTTTCTGTGCAACCCTGTGCATGGTTACATTTATAAAGCTGAATAAGAGAGAGAGAATTGTGAATTTTGTTTGCGCAATGCAAATGTCTATAAGAGCTTTTTAAATGCTATTTTCATGGAACAACCTCGCACAGTGGGCGCACTCATGCAAACACCCATCTCATTTGCAAGACAGCAATGGCTACATTGAAGAACTTTGCAAAACAGTCATAAATAAGGGATAAGTCAGATACGAGAGACTTAACTGCTATGTTTGCCAACAACTTGACTACTGCCTGAGCTTGCCTCCCCTGCCTCAAGCAAGAAAAATTTAGCTTTAAAGCCAGGATCCGAGGACTTGTACTTGTTGAATATGGGGTGCCGTTTGTCCCAAATACATTCTGTATACAAAACTATCCCTAATACACAGAATGAATGTCTATCATGGTATATAAGTATTTGTGACCATACACAGAGAAAACAAATATACAAAAGACTTATTTCTATTAAAGAATGAAAACAAAATCTGGTTAGTGCACAAAAGGATGTCATTATATCACAAACTCCATTCTGTACAGTTTAACAAGCAATCTGTCGCACAAATGTATAACCTCCATGTAACGTACACACTTTTGTGCAAAGTTACTTACAGAATGAATTATGTAAAAACAAAGTTGGACATAATATATAATAGTGTAACTAACTAGTGCTTGTCTAGCTAGATTTGACTGACAAAATAGATATCTGTGACAAAAAGCAAGATTTTATAGCACAGGATTCATTTTTTCCACAAAATGACAGTTTTGTTTCACAAAACAGATAAAATAACCATTCTGTGAAGCAATACTGTCAGTCATATTCCTGAACCAATAAGAACAAAGCTTATTGCCATATACAAACAAGATGAGAAGTGGCCAGCTCTGCTCCACATATCTAAGGCAAAGTATCTGACCTGCTATAGAGGGCGCCCTCTAATGTCCCCTGTGCTGCATAGTAATAAACATGAACAAACATTTCCTAAAAGAGCTGCTGTTAAACACTACAGGTTCATAAATGGAAGTTTTACAAATGGCTGAGAAATATAATGCTGCACTTATAATGGTTGAAGAGAAAGAAAAATATGCAAAACTTATATAAATATGATCCTTTTAGGTGCTATGGCTATTCTTATTGTAGTAACCTGCTTGTGTGGCCATTTTGATTAAGGGCATTCCTGCTGTTTTGCCATTATCTTATGACTTCCTCTTCCTGTCTAAGCTGAGAGCAATAATGGGACAGGCCACACCCACCTGCGATGTTGTATTAAATGTACCAGAAGTTACTGTGCTTGTCTGGCTGCTTTGCCTGACTCTCAGAGTCAGTTATACATTTTGTATGTGATAGTTAGACTCCAATGTCTACTCCTAGCTGTAATCTTGCACCAATTAGCTTGTAATAGTCTCTTAATAGTGCTTACCTATAGTTCAACTACTACATAATAGCTTTAGCCAGAGACTTGGGACTGATCATGTGCATCACACATTGTGTATAGTATGATGTGTAGGTTATATGAGCATACCTCCCAACATTTTGGAAATAAAAAGAGAGACAAAATTTTTTTTTGACCACACCCATTTTGTGGCCGCACCCCCTAATTACCATGTTCATTTTACAAAGTTTGGCAGGCTATAAAAATTTGAAAATATTTCTCCTTATCTAATCTGTTAAAATTACTTATTTTCTTATCTCAAAATTGTTACAAAGTATCTTATTTGCACCTGTTAGCTGTACTGGCCTCTCTGCCAAAAGCCAATTAAGTTAGAAACTTTGTTTCTTTTTCTGGCTGTTCAGTGCAGAGAAAAGAGGGACTTTCCAGTACAAATGAGGGACCTCAGGTTGAGCTGTCAAAAGAGGGACTGTCCCTCTGAAAAGGGGACAGTTGGGAGGTATGCACTGTGCACATGATCAGTCCCAAGTCTCTGGCTAAAGCTATTATGTAGTAGTTGAACTATAGGTAAGCACATTATTAAGAGACTACTACAAGCTAATTGGTGCAAGATTACAACTAGGAGGAGACATTGGAGTCTATCATATACAAAACTTATAACTGACTCTGAGAGTCAGGCAAAGCAGCCAGACAAGCACAGTAACTTCTGGTACATGTAATACAACATGGAAGGTGGGTGTGGCCTGTCCGATTATTGCTCTCAGCTTAGACAGGAAGAGGAACAGGAGTGAGTCATAAGATAATGGCAAAACAGCAGGAATGCCCTTAACCAAAATGGCCACACAAGCAGGTTACTACAATGATAATAGCCATATGACCTAAAATGATCATATTTATGTTTTGCATACTTTTCTTTTTCTACAATCATTATAAGTGCAGAATTATATTTCTCAGCCATTTGTAAAAACTTCCATTTATGAACCTTCAGTGTTTAACAGCCGCTCTATTAGGAAAGGTCTGTTCATGTTTATTACTATGCAGCACAGGGGACATTAGAGGGCGCCCTCTATAGCAGGTCAGATACTTTGCCTTAGCCATGTGGAGCAGAGCTGGCCACTTCGCATCTTGTTTGTATATGGCAATAAGCTTTGTTCTTATTGGTTCAGGAATATGACTGACAGTATTGCTTCACAGAATGGTTATTTTATCTGTTTTGTGAAACAAAACTGTCATTTTGTGGAAAAAATGAATCCTGTGCTATAAAATCTTGCTTTTTGTCACAGATATCTATTTTGTCAGTCAAATCTAGCTTGACATGCACTAGTTAGTTACACTATTATATATTATGTCCAACTTTGTTTTTACATAATTCATTCTGTAAGTAACTTTGCACATAAGTGCGTCCGTTACATGGAGGTTATACATTTGTGCGACAGATTGCTTGTTAAACTGTACAGAATGGAGTTTGTGATATAATGACATCCTTTTGTGCACTAATCAGATTTTGTTTTCATTCTTTAATAGAAATAAGTCTTTTGTATATTTTTTTCTCTGTGTATGGTCACAAATTCTTATATAACATGAGAGACATTTATTCTGTGTATTAGGGATAGTTTTGTATACAGAATGTATTTGGGACAAACGGCACCCCATAGTTGAACTACCTATGCACAAAGTAGGTGAAGCAGGACAACGGTTCTCATATATATGTCTGTTTAATCCAATCGAATCATACCATATGATATTGCATTCGCTGACATGAACTAGAACATAGTCAAATTATCTAAAGACACGACAGTGAACAGGTTAAACTCATTGTACAGGGAAGGAACCATTAGTATTTCTGCTTAGCTTTGGCTTTTTCTTCTGTTGAACTCTACCCAACAGGAAGCAGCTTTTGGAGCAGTCATGTCATTGGTTCAGAGCTCTTCCTGATGTTTCGTACCCTCTTGGCTCTTGGACATGGCACCATTACAAACGCTGCTCCAGCTTACCTCCTTATTAGACCCGACAGGATGAAACTTGACTTCCTTAGGCACACACAGGGTATTCTGGGAGATAAAATCATAGGACATCCTCTATGGCACTCCCAATATTATAGCATTTCAGGTTTTCCTTCCTGTTAAAAGTGGCATTTAGCAGGATTCAGCAAATTGGCATTCACCTGATCCTGATCCAAAATTTTTAGGGTGGAAACCTACATTTTTAAAAAATCTTCCTTGGGAACAAGGAACTGTATAATTATAAGAGCCGCAGCTCTGTTTACTATTAAAGGAATAGTTCAGTGTGAAAATAAAAACTGTGTAAACAGCTGTGCAAAATAAAAAATGTTTCTAATATAGTTAGTTAGCCAAAAATGTAATATATAAAGGCTGGAGTGAACAGAGGTCTAATAAAACAGCCAGAATCCAACTTCCTGCTTTTCAGCTCTATAACTCTGAGCTAGTCAGCGACTTGAAGGGGGGCCACATGGTACATTTCTGTTCAGTGAGTTTGTAATTGATCCTCAGCATTCAGCTCAGATTCAAAAGCAACAGATATGACCCATGTGGCCCTCCCTCAAGTCTCTGATTGGTTACTGCCTGGTAACCAGGGCAACCAGTCAGTGTAAACCAAGAGAGCTGAAACGCAGAAGTGAGTTGTGTCTGACTGACATGTTATACGTCAAATCACTCCAGCCTTTATACATTACATTTTTGGCTAATTAACTATATTAGAAACATTCTTTATTTTGCACAGCCTATCTATTTACCCAGTTTTTATTTTTACACTGAACAATTCCTTTAATGTAACTGTAGCAGTTAATATTGAATATACAGGGCTTTTGCTTCTGCAGGTGGTTCCATGGGTGGGATTCTATTCCATTCAATTGTTGCTGTAGTCCACATTGCCAGTGTATTTTTTTAGTTGTAATATTGGTGTGTAGTTGCATCTCTGGTCATTTTGCCTGGTCATGTGCTTTCAGAAAAAGCCAGCACTTTAGGATGGAACCAGGGCTGGAACTAGGGGTAGGCAGAGTAGGCACGTGCCTAGGGCGCAAAGCTGAGGGGGCGCCAGGCACGTACCTGCTCTGTCGCCTACCCCGTGTCCAGTCCTGTGTCTCCCTGACTGGCGTCAGTAATTTCTGTTTTAAATGCGCTTGTGCGCATGCGCGCCAGCGCGTAGTTCCGCGCAAGCGCGCCGGTGCGTATTTTCACGCATGCGCGCCGGCGCACACTAACCCGGCCCGGCTCTGGATGGAACTGCTTTCTGGCAGGCTGTTGTTTCTCCTACTCAATGTAACTGAATGTGTCTCAGTGGGACCTGGATTTTACTATTGAGTGCTATTCTTAGATCTACCAGGCAGCTGTTATCTTGTGTTAGGGAGCTGTTATCTGGTTACCTTCCTATTGTTCTGTTGTTCTGCTATTGGGGGGGGGGGGAGGGGGGTGATATCACACCAGCTTGCAGTACAACAGTAAAGAGTGACTGCAGTTTATCAGAGCATAAGTCACATGATGGGGGCAGCTGGGAAACTGACAATATGTCTAGCCCCATGTCAGATTTCAAAATTAAAATATAAAAAAATCTGTTTTGAGAAATTAATTCTGCAGAATTCTGCTAGAGCAGCACTATTAACTGATGCGTTAAAAAAAAAAAATTCCCCATGACAGTTGGGGAGGGTGCCACTGGTGATTTGGTGGGCCCTGCCTACAGTTGATGTGGTATTCGGCAAGACTAGGTAAACAAACCTGTTCCTATTGCTTCCATTCTTCATGGAGCACACAGTGCAAACATATGGTTGCAGCAAATGACAAGGCAGTGGACAGGTCTGGACTGTGATTTAAGATAGGCCCTGGCATTCCAACCTCCCGGCACTAAATAGTGACTGCCTGTGGCATTTTACAGTGGCCCCTCTGGCATTTGCCAAAACCTACAGATTGCCAATCCAGGCCTAGCAGGGGAGGTAGGTTGCTTTGTGTCAGGACGCAGCAGGCTTTGTTGGTGATGTCTCAGCCGAACGTAAGCTCCTGGAGGCCTTGGGTGTACATATTTATTGACTCTGCTTTCTCACATCAATGTTAAATGCAGACAGTGCAAAAAGATATAGGTGACATATAGACATACAGTGGAAATAAGAAATAGCTGATGAGAATTGTCTATGGCTGGGGCCCACTGGGGAAATACTCTGGTACTTTGGTTGGCCAGTGCAACTGAATGTAGATGCTTTTTGTGGTGTGTATGATGTTAGTGTGCCATTGTATCTTATATGACAGCCTTTTGACTTTCAGGGGGTTATTTATATTATCCAAGTTGAAGTTTTAAAGGGGAAAAATACAGAGGCTGTTAAAAGTCCAAATAAAAAAGTAATCCATCTCAAACCTGCCAAGGTTATGTAGAAGTTAATGGCGGATGTCCTGTTTACAATTGGGGGTTTAGTACAATAATCCGTAAAATTTGTAGTTTTCGCCTTTTTAATAATTTAATCGAGTCTTTTCCCACACCAGATTTTTTTCGAGTAAATATCCATGGGAGTTTGGTCAAAGTGGTTTTAAGAAAATAGTGAGATTTTCAGATTTGATGTGCTTGTTAGGGCAGAAGTTACTGGCTACACTCTGTATCACTCAATATATATCCACAACAACTTTCATTTCATTTCATTAGTTGCTGCTGCTCATGACTGCCCCTTGTGTTTTCTGAATCTGCATCAAAACAACATAGATCCATTATAGCTAGGGGTGAAATGAAGACATGTCAAGAGAAAGGAAATCCTTTCGGAAAACGAAGTGCTCCAAGTACCATCCCGTTGGCAATTTACATTCTAGCCGGCAGGAGGCAGTTCAGGGAGATTAGTCGCCCCGAAGAAGAGGAGATTTGTCGCCGGGCGACTAATCTCCCCGAATCTGAGCGTGTGCCCTGACCCTTTATATAACATTACCTGGTGGTACCTTTATTTTTTCCAGGATCTGCCATCTTATTTGGGATACCGCATGTTTCTGTACAAAAAATTGCTTGGCCAACATTGTTTCTTTTTTGACCTTTTCTTTCTTTTTACTCTCTTTTGGCTCGTCAGCCCCTGTTTCCGGTTTGAAGTTCCTAATAACTCTTTTATGTTCATTGAGTCTGGTTCTAATGGCCCTTGTAGTCTGACCCACATATCCAAAACCACATGGAAATTTTAACAGGTAGACCACGCCTTCTGTAATACAGATTTCGAAAACCCGAAGATCTACTGGGTAACCCTTGCTAGGATCTTTGCATACACTTCCTTTTATAATGCCACTGCAATGGCCACAGTTGTAGCAGGGAAAGGTACCCACCTTACTGGATAGCTGTTTCCTTTTACCTTTTTTTGTAGGAGAAAAGTGGGTTTTCCATAAACAGTTTACCTTATCATTTTGTAGTATGGACCAATGCTTATTCATTACCTTTTTGATAAATGCAGAATGTGAGCCATAAGTGGTCACACAGGGAATGCCTAATTTCTTCTGTTGTTCATTTTTTCAGTAAAGTAAATCTTCCCTCTTGATTCGTCCTACCTCCATAGTTGTACTGATTAGTTCTGTTTTATTATAGCCCCTTTGCACAATTTTTCTATCAGGTCGTCCGCTTGAATAAATAAAACCATGATGATGCTTGACTACAGCTCCCAGCATGCTTTTAACCCCTGATATGTTAACCTATTCTGGGGCCATAATGTATCTAGTTTGTTTATCCAGAACATTTTGCTTTCAATTATAATTATAATTAAAGGATTAAGTGAAAATGTCAAATCAACATATTTAGAAGAATCAATTAATTCTGGTATCAGTAGAAACATTAATGGACAACTGTCCACATTTTTTTTTCATTTGCTAGCCAGCATGTAGCAGAACAATCAGTCTGCAGGAGGATAAATCTTCTAAAGTTCACGATAAGTCTGAAAGTGACCCCTGAGAAGCAGATAAATAGTTAACCGCGATTTGCAATACGTCTAGGAAACTGATTGTTCTGCAGTATTGAAGGTTTAGTTGAGAATAAAGGGGTTAATGAAGCATTGTCCATTCACACATGTTGTAGTTCCTTCCTTGCCTCTTTTCCTGTAGGAGGAGACCTATTTCCCTGGGAAAACAAGTAAGTCGTAAAAAAATGTCATTATCATTTCACACTACTCTGTGTTATTCCACTTTTCTGTCTTGCCAAGCCAAGAATCTTTTGTTTAACTATACTTCAGTATGCAAATATCAGATGATTTGACCAAGCATTTATGATGAAGACAAGATAACCTGCTTTCCCTTCTTTCTCATGCTGCTGAATCTAAAATTCCTTTGTTCTTATTAATCCATTGCATCCTGCTACAAAATGGAACGCCTTTCTGGAACAATGAATGGGATTCCTCACTTTACCTGCCAGGTTGTTGTTCTTCTATCAATATTCTTCTTCTGCAATGTATTTACCCAGAATTCAGCGTCTTCAATGGTGAGATTCCGTACTCGAGAAGAAGTAGCTGTAGGCACTACAATAGGCAAAATATCTGAAATGCCAGGCTGGTCAGCAGATGACAGTGAAGAATATAAACTCATCCAGGAGCCAAAGCCTTTCCCAGTGGATGTGGGATTAAAAGATGGAACTATTACAACAACAGGCCGTTTAGACAGAGAAGAGCTTTGCAAGCCTCATGGTCACTGTCTACTTACTTTCGATGTCCTTGCAACAAAGGCCTTGGTTTTAGTGCATGTTGAAATTGAGGTTTTGGATATCAATGATAATGAGCCATCATTTCAAAAACCAGAGCTGGATTTGGAGATTTCAGAGAGTGTGTCACTACGCCACCGGATACCGCTGGACAGGGCCTTCGATCCTGACAGTGGAAGCAATGCATTAAAAGGTTATAATCTTTCTCCAAATGAACACTTTATTTTGAATGTTCTTTCAAATTCTGATGGCACTAAACATCCAGAGCTGTTGGTGGTTAAAGAACTGGACAGGGAAATACAGTCTTCTTTCAATCTTGTCTTAACAGCATTGGATGGAGGGGTTCCACAAAATTCTGGGACCACACAAATTAGAATTTATGTCCTGGATTCTAATGACAACAGCCCAACTTTTGGAGAAAGCTCTGTCATCCTTGAAGTCCCCGAAGACACCTCACCTGGCACCCTTCTTCTAAATCTTACAGCCACTGACCCAGACCAGGGGCCAAATGGAGAGATTGAGTTTTCATTCAGCAAGAATACAGCTCAACATGTTCTTAGCATGTTCAGCATCAACCCCAAATTGGGTGGCTTAGTGCTGAAACAATCATTAGACCATGAAGACAGGAGTACTTATGAGCTGGATGTACAAGCAAATGATTTGGGTCCGAACCCTATCCCTAGTCATTGTAAGGTGCTTATCAAAGTAGTGGATATTAATGATAATGCACCTGATATACAAGTTAAATGGGCTTCACAAGACTCCAACGAAATTATGGTATCAGAGACTGTTCCCTTAGGTAGTTTTGTTGCTCTAGTAATGGCCAATGACCCAGATTCTGGTGCAAACGGGCAAGTGGATTGCCATCTAATTCAAGAACACGCCCACTTTAAATTACAGAGAGCTAATGGCAACAGTTACATCCTTTTAACTGATGCCGTTTTAGACAGAGAGAAATGGGAAGAATATAATTTGACTATTCAAGCTCAGGATCAAGGAGTGCCTTCATTCTTAACAACAAAATCACTGAAAATTCGTGTGACTGATGCCAATGACAATTGTCCTTTGTTTGAAAAAATCAGCTATGATATATCTTTGGTTGAAAACAATGCCCCTAACACCCATCTCCTTACAGTTCATGCCGTGGATCTTGACACTGGTATTAATTCTGAAGTGACATACAGTATTATTGACTCCTATCCTTCAGGTACACCTGCCTCTGCTCTTGTTTCAATTCACTCCACTACTGGGCAAATATATGCACTGCAGGCTCTGGATTATGAGAAAATGACTGAAATCCAATTCTTGGTCAAAGCAGAAGATAAGGGTAGCCCAAAACTTAGCAGTAATGCTTCCATCAGAGTGTCCTTATTAGACCAAAATGATAACAGCCCAGTAATTGTACAACCACGACTCAGAAGGGGCTATGCAACAATCACTGTCCTAGTTAATGCAGAAACAGGCCTTCTGCTTTCCTCCATGGAGATAAAAAATGTTCAGGCACCTGGGCACGTTATGCCTGATAAGTTTTATGGTGCAAATGATATAATAAAAAATATTGAAGATATTAATATACACCCAGTTGTTCAAATTGTGGCCACAGATGCAGATTCTGAAGAGAATGCTAAACTTACCTACCACCTGACCAATACTCATCAAGGATTGTTTGCTATAAACCAGTACATTGGTCAGTTATATGTAAATTCCAGCAATGCCAGTCACCTGATTGGAAATGCCAAGGAGCTGGAGGTTTTTGTCAGAGACAATGGAATCCCTCAACTGGAAACCAAGGCTCGCCTGAAAGTTATATTTAGCAACCATCTTGATCACCTGAAGAACTCAGGCACTGGATTTGGTGGTGGTTTAAGTGTTTCCATGGTTATAGTTATCTGTCTGGCAGTTCTGCTGGCTGTATGTCTCTTAGTTTTAGCACTTATAATGTCTTTCTGCAGGGTAGATAGGAAGGACAACAGACCATATAACTGCAGGGAAGAGGAATCAGCATACACACATCAGCCCAGGAGGCCCCAGAGGCAGATCCATAAGGCTGACATCCATGTTGTACCAGTGCTGAGGGGAAGACAACAAGACCTTGGATCACCCTCTGAAACTCACAAACCGTTTTCTTTGACCGACGAATATAAAGAAATCCCTGAAGATGATGCACTTCATACTCCTTTTCACCTTACTCCTACACTTTACCGCACTCTAAGACACCAACATAATCATGAAACAATTAATGATGATGTACAAGATGTGGATCCGTCTTTTTCGTTGCCTCGCTCTGTTTGCCAAACTCTACAATATCAGAGACAAAGAAGCTGTTCAAGGGAGAATCTTCAGGATTTTAATAGCACACTTTCTGCTTCTTCCAAAACCTTAAAGAACCCTGGAAGCCCTCAGGTGAGATTGGATGGCTGCCCTAGTTTTTCTGAACCATTGCTATACAATAAGGGAGATGTCTACCCTGCTACATCACCAACTCTCAGAAGGCAGAGGAATGCAGAGCAATCCTCTCATGAGCAGATCTTGAGGAGCCTGGTGCGACTGTCCATGGCAGCTTTAGCAGAAAAAGAAGCAGTAGAACTCACTATGCAATCACCACATGTGCAGGTAAATTTTAATTTTCTTTTACTAGGGCCAGTTTTCGTGCTTTAGTTAAATTCTAAGTTCACATTTGGCATCTAATGCACCTAAGCTTTAAACTTGGGGTGGCATGTCCCTGTAAAGTTCAGTGTACATTATTCTTGTAACAATTAATTCCACGGCCAGAAAAAGGGGTAGGCAGCAAAGGGATGTGCCCAGGGTGCAACTGGGGAGAGTAGGAACTTATGCACATGCCTCTGCTATCTTGCCCTTGCCTAGGGAATAGTACCTCTTGACCTGACTACAGTTAGCTTAACGATATTCTTAATTCTATCTATCCAGATATGGGAGCCGTTATCCAGAATGTTCAGGACATGGGGTTTAACAGATAACAGGTCTTTCCATAATTTGGATCTCAATACCTTTAGTCTGCTAAAAGAAAATCAAAATTTAACACAATAGGATTGGTTAGCCTCCAGTGGATTTAATAATACATTAAATCTTATTTGGCACAAAGTACAAGACACTGAAAAATCCTTTATTTGAATAAAAATGATCTCTATGGGAGATAGACTTTCTGTAATTTGGAGCTTTCTGGATAACGGGTTTCCGAATAACAGATCCCATCTATTTATCTTCATCATCATCATCTTCATCATCTCTCTCTCTCTGTGGAGAGCTAGTGCATTTTCTGCCTAATCAAAAAACACCATGTGTGGATTTGTGTTTCTATCATATGAAATAAATTTGAATAAGAAGCAGCTATTGGTTAATGTTTTTATGTTTGTCTCAAGTTTCTATGTTATTCAGATTTATTTTAGACCCCCCTGACCTTTTCACAACTAAGATTGCAATCAGCAATCTTTCGAGGAAGAAATGGCTGCAGCCCTTCAGCAATTGTTGGACTGCAACTCACAGCATCCTTGTCTAGGGAATGCTGTGTACTTCCTTTTCAACATGAGTGCTTGCGCTGGATCCAAACATTGCCATAACCTTAAAGGACACAAACTTCACAGTTTGAGGGGGGGCTGGGGTGGCCTATAAGGGTGGATCCTGGGCAACCCATGATTTTTTGTGCGACCTGTAATTTTGTATGGTGGGGGCAAAAGAAAATTTTCCAGGCCCCTGAAGTTGTGTGATTGGCTGTAAATACTTTTTGCCTATTGTTTCCATATTGACTAGCTAGACTAGCCTATGAGTAAGTGCCTATTTTTAGGCACGAAACACGCCAGGCTTACATATGTCCTAATAAAGATTTTTTTTTTTACTTTTATAAAAAATACCTTGGCTACTGCTTTACTGCTGGATGACCTCTCACCACATGAATGCTTTGTATCCATCCCATTACCCCTTGTTTTGGTTTATTATGCAGGGAGGGATTATAAGTGAGCCATAGAAATAAAGTCATTTTTTTATCATAGTATTTTTTAAATAGAATATTCATTAGGGGTCTAAATAAACTAAACCACCAAACCATGTGGCCCTGGCCTCAGTCTAATACAGGCATGGATTTGTGCGTTTGAAGACTTTAAAAAATGTTTTACTTCACTGTTGTATCGCTACAAACTTATTGTTGCTTTTCACAGCAAATTTCACAGCTGCTTTCTCTGCTTCACCAAGGACAAGTTCATCCTAAGACCCTACACAGAGGTAACAAGTACGCTAAAGGCAATAGGTAAGAAACATGAATTTAGAGGTACGGTTGTCAAGTCTAACTACAAAGACTGTATTGAGTTTGTGCCTAAAGATTAAAATCAGACTGTACTGTGGACAGTGTTTTTGCATGGGATGGATGTGTGTTACCATTTTACCTCACCTTGTGACCAAATGAACAGGTGTTTGCCTCATTTAGCCACTGATTGGGGTGGTTCAACAGAAGGATCACTATGTGGGCCCTTGGGTCAGCAGAATGACTGATATATATATTGGTTAGGACCAGCAGATTGCCATACATCGGTGTTCCCCAACCAGTGGATCATGAGCAACATGTTGCTTTCCAACTCCTTGGATGTTGCTCTTAGTGCCCTCAAAGCAGGTGCTTATTATTGAATTCCAGGCTTGTTTTGGTTGCATAAAACCATATGTACTGTCAAACAGAGCCTCGTGTAGGCTGCCAGTTCACATAGGGGCATCACTTATTTGGCACCCCCAGGAACATTATTCATTCTTGTGTTGCTCCCGAACTCCTTTTATATTTGAATGTTGCTCACGGTTAAAAAAAGGTTGGGGACCCCTGCCATACATGAACCAAAATAATTTTATCTGTAAGTTTATCTGTCTTAATAAATGCAATCTGACCACCCATGTCCAAAATACAATACATGACAGATTATCGGCTCTCATATGAGTCAAATATTGTATCACGCCTCTCCTTGATTCAGCAACTCATTCATGTGTATGTTCTCATTAAGATCTGCAGGCCAGGAGACTGACTGGCAAAGTACAAAGGACAGTGGCAATGGTGAGAGCGAAGCAGGAGACCTGGACTCAGAGCCAGGGGTTGACCTTCCCGGCAGTCAGCAGTTATTAGAAAACAGCCTGGAGATTATACTAGGAGACTCTAGCGGTGAGTAAAATGTTTATTTGATCAATATTTATCAGAATATGTTTAGGATTATGGCCATTGGGAACATGCACAATGGGCATCAAATCTGTTACTGGCTTTAGGGGCATCTCGCTGTCCAGATAAGAATGTCCTGGAATTCTGAGCAGTCGATCACCCATTTAGGATCGTCGTTCAGCTATGAACCAGGAACATTGAGTAGATTGTTGTAGACTAGTCAATGAGGAACATTTTAAAGGACCAGTAACATCAAAAAAAATTTTAAAAAAATTCATTAGTATACTGTGAAAAAAAAAAAACACCAACACATATTAAACTTTTAAACCGCAAAATCTTTATTAAGAAATAACTTCAGAAAAGGCGACACGGTGCCGATCCATCGCGCAACGCTTGATTCCTCCTCCCTGGCTATCTCGTATAAGGAAGGCAGGGAGGAGAAATCAAGCGCTGCATGATGGATCACTTGATCACCTTTTGTGAAGAGGAGCACAAGTTATTTCTTAATAAAGATTTTGCGATTTTAAACTGTTGGTGGTTTTTTTTGTAGTATAACAAATTTGTTTTTAATTTTTTTGATGTTACTGGTCCATTAATTAATTATCTGGAATGCTTGGGGTCTGGGGTTTTCAGGATAAGGGTCTTTCCATAATTTTGATCAACATGCCTTGTCTGCTAAAAATCATTTAAACATTTAATAAACCCAATAGGACTGTTTTGCCACCAATATGGATCAATGCGGATTCGTTAAGATCAAGTATATCATACCGTTTCATTATTGTAGACAAAATACAATAATATTTAAAATGTGTTTTCAAACATGGTGTCTATGGGAGATGGCCTTCCTGTTATTCAGAGTTTTCTGTATAATGGGTTTCCCATCCAATACGTGTACCAACTGGCCCAGGGCATGTAGTGGAAGCATGGAGCTATGTAGACACTACTATCTTTATCACTGGTTCCTCTCCAATAGTGTATTCTTGAGAATGGCCTGCTCCTGTGTGTGTGTATTTTGCTGGTTGTGTCCAAGGACAAATAAAAACTCCAGTAAAGTAATACACTGCCAATAAAATGGTTTTAATTCCATGCTTGGTCACATGAAGAGGGCTTAGTGGAGGCAGAGGTATTTGATGTACTGTTATTGTACAGATACCCAAATAACTCCAGTTTATCTGTTATCTGTGTGACAGGTTCAGAAGGTAATCGGCTGAGTAATTTAGACCCTGGATGGATAGCTCAACTTTCCTTGCCTTTAACCAACAACTACAAAGACAATGTTTTCACTCCAAATACACCGGTTCTTCAACAGCCCCCAATAACAGCAGAAGAGAGAGAAGAGCTTAAAACCTTCTTGACATTTGGTAAAGCTTCAGAGGGCTCCCAAAGCAGCAGACTTGCCAGCACCTTCCTTTCGGAAATGAGTTCTTTGTTTGAGATGTTGCTAAGCCAGAAAGCTGATTCCCATGGGGATCCGGCGTCAGAAGTTCTTATGAGACTTTCAGGCTGCAGTAAGACTTTGGCAGTGGACAATAGCAAAAGGGATGATTTATAAACTTATGGAAAGATGCGTCAAGGCTACAGCATAAAGGACTGGTTAAAAATAGCCGCCCTAGCTCAATACTTCATGTTTTACACGCATGAAATATGGATGGTAGTCACACAAACTCATGATTTCATCCCATTGCAGAATGCACAATTCAAAGCAGTGAAAAGGTGAAACCAGCAATAACTGCCAACTCCATGATCATATTTAGATGATCAATTAGAGAATTATTATTTCAATATAAAGGAAACCATAATTCACTATTTTTCTGACTAGAACAGACCTGCTTGAACATGAAGAAATGACCAAGAAACCTGTGTTTGGTTTGACTTATGGAAGCACTTACCTTGAGGACTTCAGGGTCTTAAAAAAATAAAACTTATTGTTGAACTGTGCACTCATGATATTTTTGTTGTGCTTGATAGAAATGCACATATAGGATAACGGAGAAAGTTGGTGATTGTCCGATATTGTCTCACCATTACAGGCTGTCAGGCCTCTTACTTCTCTAAATATTCCATTGTTGTAAAATACATGAAATATCTGATTTTTGTGATGAAAATTGAAAGTTGATGGCATGACTTCTAAAATTGTGTGCTTGAAACATTTTCAGCTCATGAGGATCATAGGGTAATCAATGAATGCACTGCTACACATTTAACTCGGCTGACTTAATGCACTACTACACATTTACACATATACAAAAAAACACCAGAAATGATTCTGTTCTATTTTTGCCAAAATTGGGAAATTCACAAGAGCAGTGTTTATATTAAAACAAAACTGAATTTAGGAAGGGCCACATCGATTCAGTAAAATGTTTACAACTTTTTACATTCTCTTTAGATTAAAAAAAAAAACATTTCTTTATAATGATATAATATTATAATAGGATTTTAAACTCTGCTTTTGTGAATTGCCCCCATGAGTCAAATTTATCAACATGAAATGCAAAGCCAACTCATTTTAAACACTTTAAAACAGCCATATACAGTATTCGTTACATGACCTTATGGGGCAGATTTACTCAAGGGCGAAGTGGCTAACGCTAGAATCAATTCGCCAGCTTTACCGCTTTCAGGGACTTAGCTGATTTACTAAAGGATGCAGACATCACTTCGCTAGCGAAGGAGATAGATGCTAGCGGTGATTCGCACTCTAACGGCAGGCGACTTTTTGCTCTGGCGAATGGACGTTACTAAAATGACAATTTTACTGAACTAGACTTGCCTTCGCCAGGCGAAGTGCAATTGAGTGCATAGAACTTCCTCAATCTTCAGTTACTTACATCATATTTTTGGAGTGGAAAAACTTCTAAGTCCAAAAAACGCTGGCGTCTTTTCCTTTTTTCAGGGTGATAGGCTGCAAAAGTGTTTACATTTTTTTTTGTGTAACTGGTTTCCCCCATACATTTTATAACATATGGAACATTATTTTACACTGGGCTTTTGTGTTGGGCATTATAACAACTCAATTGACTTTATTAGAGTTCCCTTGGCATGTGTAGTTATCAGTGTAAATGTAATGTATTAGATGCAACATGTAAGATAAAGACGTGCATTCAACTTAAAATTTCTTGCCGTATGCAAATTAGCCTGAGCGCAAGACCTCTATTGCGTAGTTGCGCTAGGCAGAATTGAACGCTAGCGCTTCTTCCCTTTGATTTGCTCGCATTGCAGAAGTAACGCTAGCGAAAATTTGCCAGCGTCCGACGCCCATACCGAAACTTCGCATTTTAGTAAATTAGCTTTGTCTGAGCAAATTTTCCCCTGGTGAAATATTGCGATGGCTGCGAAGCTGTCACTGGCGAATTTTCACCCCAGAGTAAATGTGCTCCTATTGTCACAGCTTATAATGCTATTTGTTTATTTATTGTTAAAACATTGTTGTGGAAGCCAGGCCTGGAGCAAAAATAGCTTCTGCTACATTGTTTACAGTCAGAACTGTAGAATTGAAAGGATTAACAAACACTGCATTTGATTGCAATTATATTTACAAATAACTGCAGACCATTTCAAATATGTACTATATATTGAAAAGTAGCTTAAAATTACATTTTCTACAGGATTGTGCCGTAAAAAATCACAATATCCACTAGATATGCCAACAATTAGTACATCTACAGAACAGCATACAATAAGATTCTTGTGGCACCAGACATGTCAAATAACTTCATTTAAATAAAAGGTGCTAGACTTTCTTTACTGTGAACATTTACAACACTGCTGGTTGCTGCTGGGCCATCTAGTCTGTACTTAAAAGGTTGTGCAATGTAAAAGCATATTTAGTAACAGTTACAAATATGTGCAGTATGTAAAAGATTCCATAACTTCATAATTGTAAATTTAAATATTTGTTTTGCATATCCTGTTTTTCTATCCTGCTGGAGTATGTGATTTTCTGTTTCCTTAATAGGAGACTGCTTCTTGCAGTCTGTTGACTATAGAGTGATAGCAGAAGGAGAGGGGCAGAAGGAGTGGTAAAATTGTTCTACAAAAGAAAATTGTTTTTTTTACTATTAGTTTTTTTTTCATTAGGGTAGGACTACAAGGACGTTTTCGGCGCGATCTGACGCTCTGCGACAAATCAGCAACACGACTGTCGGATGCAGACACACAGTCGTGTCTCATTGAATCAATGATGCAACTTCATCCAACATTTCTATCTCTTACCTTATTTCCGAAATCGCATGCGTTTTGTCACAGAGCGTTGGATCGCACCAAAAACGTCTGTGTAGTCCTACCCTTAGGGTAAATTAGATGACTAATTATCATCTAATTAGATGACGTTATACTTATTTTAAATGGGTGATTTTTATGGTGTCGTTTTTAATTTCTTTACACTGCAAATAATTCACTCTATCATATAAAATTTAATTCCTGAACCAGCAAGTGTATTTTTTTTTAATTGTAATATTGGTATCTCAGGTCTTTTTGCCTGGTCATGTGCTTTCAGAAAGCAGGCACTTTAGGATGGAACTGCTTTCTGGTAGGCTATTGTTTCTCCTACTCAATGTAACTGGAGGCGTTGCAGTGGGACATGGATTTTTACTATTGAGCCCTGTTCTTATATCTACCAGGGAGCTGTTATCTGGTTACCTTCCCAATGCAGATGGGCTACTGGGGGGGGGGGATATCACTCCAACTTGCAGTGCAGCAGTAAAGAGTGACTGAAGTTTATCAGAACATGATTGGTGGCACCTGGGAAACTGACAATATGGCTAACCCCATGTCAGATTTCAAAATTAAACATAAAGAAACAAAATTTTCTCTTTTGAAAAATGGATTTCATTGCAGAAGTCTGCTGGAGCAGCACTATTAACTGATGCGTTAACTTTTGACATGTTATGGAATGACTAATTCTTACTTTTCAAGTGGCCTTCATTTTTTAAATATTATTTAATATTTATACTGCTAATATCATGAAATGTATTCACAGGCCCCTCTACTGTTCAGCCTGGGCAACAGCTGGCGCAAAACAGCAAAAGTGAATTTCTGACTGCAGCAAGTCTTTCCTCATATTTACTCTTATAGGGTTTTGCACTCCGCTTGAAAGGAACTCGAAACAAAATTATTTGGTGGCCACTTCCACTGATCTGTTGTTATATTAAACAAATAGTAGCCAGCGGGACATAGACTTGTTAATGTATGTAATAATGTAATGTATTTGTTATTTATCATGTTGTATCAATGAAACATTTTCCCATTTTATATAAATAATTTTACAATAAAATTTTTCTTTTTTAAATAATTTTTCCATAGTCTTACTGTCCTAAGTAAAATCTACTTGCCCCACATTAGGACTTTTTTCTGGTGTCTTGACCAGCATGTACTCAATGGCACACATAGTACGGGGACTGCATAGGCCCCTATGGTCTACATTCCACCAACACCAGGGAAATTGCCTTTCATTGTCTGCTAGCTAATCTGCCTCCTTACCTAAAGTGGAGACCTGCAGCAAAAAAAGCGGGTACCCTGCGGAATGAGGGTAGGATTTCCAGGTGCGGGTATAGATGCAGGTCGCGGGTCGGATTGCAGGTCTCATCTAAATTTCTTATCTTTTATTATATTGTCTATATTTTACAAAAAAAGAAATTCTGCTCGCCCACTTTTGATGATGTCCCTTCTGGTTTGCAGCAACATCATTTCCTGTTTGATGATGATGGCGGGTTGTGGGCCAGGTTGTGGCTAAGGCAGTTGCGGGTCTGGGTCGGGTAGAGGATTAAAGTGGGTATATGTACAGGTTGTAGTTCCGGTCGCAGGCTGTGGGTTCGGGTCAGGTCTTTTTTTTGAGGACTCTAACCTAAAGGACAAATTGAGGACTCTAACCTAAAGACTCCCAACTGTCTCTATTGTGACAGACAATTTTACTTATCTTGTATACATAGGGGCAAATTCACTAACCTCTGAAAATTCACCAGCGACGGCTTCGCTCACAGCGCAACACTTCGCCAGGAGTAGATTTGCCAGGACAATGCTAATTTACTAAAATTGCACAGTTGCGTCCAGGGCGCTGAAAGCTGGTGAAGTAGCATTACTGCGCCAAGCAAAGTGAAGTTGCACTAGCGTTGCCTAATTTGCATACGGCTGGAAGTTAAAGTTCAATGTACGTATATGTTGTATGCAATACATTACACTACACAAGCCCAGAAAACCTTAATAAAATAAAGTTGTTATATTGCCGTACACATGAGCCCACTGTATAGTTTATGTGCCATATGTTAGGGAATGTAGGGGGTAAGCCGGGTACCCCAGAAAAAATTTACGATCTTTTGCAGCCTATCACCCTGAAAAATTAAAAGTCGCCAACGTTTTTGGGACTTAGACTCTACTCTACTCTATTGCACTTTGCCTGGTCTGAAGTGTCGAAGGCAAATCTGGCGCAAGAGGCAACGTTCAGTAAAATCCACATCTTAGTGAATTTGCATAGTTACGTCCATTCGCGAGAGCGCAACTTTGCCAGGCGTAAGGGAGCGAATTACCGCTAGAGTCTATCTCCTTCGCTGCGCCCCCGTTAGTAAATCGGCAAAGTTCTGAAATGACGTCACACTGGCGTATTTTTCCTGCGTTAGTCACTTCGCCCTTTAGTAAATTTGCCCCATAAAGTGAAACTCAACTAACATGTTACATATTTTTAAGCAAGTTCTGCAAAGCTGAAAATCCCAAAAGATTTATTTCATTCATTCCTTACATATTATGTTCATGTGACAATGAAGCCAAATTGAACATCCGAACAACATAAAAGGGTTTGTGATCATGTCTTATATTATTGGCCTGTGTAGTACTACGCAATGAACATATCTCTAGAAGCATTAATGTATGTATTGTACATTACATTGTGGCAGTTTGGGTGGGCAGTGGGGGGGTGACCCCATGCAGTGTTAGCAATGATGCCTGTAAAAGCTCAAAGCGATTGACTGCATCTAACTTCAGTGAGTGGAACTTTGTGAAAAAAGTACAAATGAAAAAAAAGAAAAGCTGAATGAAAACCTCTAAAAATTTGAGTTATTCGAAAAATTACTAGCGAAAAAAAGGCTAAAGGGCTAAAAAAAAAAAAATCAGTGCAGCTTACATTGGCTTCATGGGACCTCGACTACTTAACTCCTTGCTTGGTGAAGTTTTGTACAGGTATGGGACCTGTGATCCAGAACGCTTGGGGTCTGGGGTTTCCTGGATAACAGATCTTTCCATAATTTGGATTGTCATACCGTAAAGGGGTGGTTCACCTTTAAGTTCACTTTTAGTATGGTATAGAATGGCTAATTCTAAGCAACTTTTCAATAGGTCTTCATTATTTATTTTTAATTGTTTAATTGTTCTGCAGCTTTCAAAAAGGGGTCACTGACCCCCATCTAAAAACAAATGCTCTGTAAGGCTACACATTTGTTTTTATTGCTCCTCTTTATTTTCAGTCCCTCTCCTATTCATATTCCAGTCTCTTATTCAAATCAATGCATCGTTACTAGGGTAATTTGAGCAACGAGATTGCTGAAACGGCAAACTGCAGAGTCGCTGAATAAAAAGCTAAATAACTCAAAAACCTCAAATGATAAAAAATGAAAACCAATGACAAATAGTCTCAGCATATCACTCTCTACATCAGGGATCCCCAACCCTTTGAATCCATGAGCAACATTCCAATGTTAAAGGAGTTGGGGAGCAACGCTAGCATGAAAAATGTTCTTGGGGTTCCAAGGAAGTGCTGTGATTGCCCATTTGGTAGCCCCTAAGGTGGAATGTCAACCTACATTGAGACTCTGTTTGGCAGAATATGTGTTTTTTATGCAATTTTATTCAAAAAAAAGTGCTTGGGTTGAGGCCACTGGGAGAAAAATCCAAGGTGTTGAAGAGCAACATGTTACTCATGAGCTACTGGGGATCACTGCTCTACAGCATACTAAAATTTAATTTAAAGGTGAACAACACCTTTAAGTCTACTAGAAAATCATGCAAATGTTAAATAACCCGACTAGCCTGGTTTTGGTTCCAATAAGGATTATTGGAAAAATGGTATCTTAGTTTGAATCAAGTACACAGTACTGTTTTATTACTACAGAGAAAAAGGACAAAATGGAGTCTTTCTGTAATCCAGAGCATTCTGGTTAACAAGTTTCCAGATAACAAAAACCCACACCTTTTTAATGGCTTTAACGTTAAATACATCTAAAAAAAATTAAAATGTTTTTTAAAGGGAAAAACATGATATGTGAGAAACTGCCATGAGGCAGGGAAGCCGCTAATGGTAACTACAAGAAATTTTGATTTTTGAATCTTTTTTCTACTACTAGTGCAAAGAGCACAATTAATTGCACTTTCTGCGCTAACAATGTGGCTTCCCTTGCTCCTGCTCTGACGCTGTAAGGTTAAGTGTCGAAGGGTGGCAGGAGGCCCCAGGATCCAAAACGCCCCTGGTGAGAAAAATAAGAAATCTAAATGTTAACAAATAGGCCCCTTATTGTGTAAAACTTATTTTTTGTGTTATTGAGCAAAAAGTCACATTCTACTTTTATTGTTTACAAGCACAATGAAAACAGATCAGCTGCCCATTTAAAAGCCTCTGTATAAACAAACCCAGGGCCAGAACTAGGGATAGGCAGAAGAGGCACATGCTTAGGGTGTAGGGCCAAGCCAATCAGACTCCCTCGGCAACCCAGCTGATCCCCCGCAACCCCCCCTAAAGCGATTACCTCATTTTGAAAAGGCCCACCAAAGAGCTTAAAAATATTTATGTTTAGGAAGGATAAAAAAAAAAGCCATTTGTTTGACAGTCAATGGAGAGGAAGCAATTATATATATAAAATAATATTATTCAGCTTTGGCACAAAACAAAAACATCCTGCATACCTTAAACTCATGAACTGGGGAGGGGGAGAGAGATAGAGAAAGCAAGTAAACGCAAGCATTAATGGATCTTGGCTTCCTGTGGCTTTGTGTCTTGGCGTTTATGGCTTGCGGAAGAGCGTAGGTTGAGATGTCCGGTGTGTTCTTCACAATAACAGACAAAATAGCACTGCAACAAACATGCAGCTAACTGTTAACTGAAGAATGTTCATATTTTCCCATCCACAGTTTTAGTTTACTCCTACTGTGAAAAGGTGTTCATGTTTTTCTATAATAATAATGGGGTAACATGAGGGAAGGGAAAAATGTATCCTTACTAATACTAACAGGGGGTCCAGGTGCTCAAGCCCCAGACCTTCAGCTTAGGGAGGTAATATCAGTACGATTCAATTGTAGGCTGGCACAAAAACTGCACTTCACTCCAAAATAGGATGCAAATAAAAAAGAATTATGCCTCAAAAAGGAGCATCTCAAAGGGTGGCCTAACGCATTTCGTGCCTTGTGGGCTAGGGATATTCTGTACAACCAGTGATATTTAAATGGGAACACACCAATCAGGAAAGTGTTTTGGACACCCAATCAAAAAGCTTAATACATAAATGGTTAGTTCGTCCAAGAAAAACAAAATACATATAGGTTTTTACATGTTAACAAATTAAAATGAATATAGAAAAAAACATATTTATCAACACCATGAGAAAATGCTTTCTGCGATCAAAATTTGCAAATTTCATAGTTTTAAGGCTAAGGTGACAGTTTTAGGATCTAAACAAAGTCAAAGTAAAGTGCCACACTCACACAACTCGCTGTTTCAATGCACGCTGTACTCCTCTCTGCACAGGTTCTCTACACGTAAATATAACTACTGCAGCAGCACTCCGATCTTTGATCAAACTTTTATTCGTGCGTCAACGGCAAAGTTTCAGGCTATAGTTATTATAGTTGATAAAGGGCTCGTATAGCCCGAAACGTTGCCGTTGTCGCACGAATAAAAGTTTGATCAAAGATCGGAGTGCTGCTGCATTCGTTTTAGGATCTAATGCATCCTGCTTTGTCTAAAAGTCTTCTGTCTAAAAAAATACCTTTAATCTCTTTTATTTGATACCATCTGTAAAACATTGAAACTGTCACCTCGCATTTTCTCATAGTGTTTATACATGTTTTTTCTGTATTAATTTTAATTTGTTAACATTTAAAACCTATATGTATTTTGTTTTTCTTGGACTAACCAACCAACTAACTAACCATTTATGTATTAAGCTTTCTAATTCTAAGTGCCCACAAGGCATGAAACGCATTAGGCCACCCTTTGAGATGTTCCATTTCGCGGAATAAATCTTTTTTATTTGGATCATATTTTGGAGTGAAGTCCAGTTTTTGTGCCAGCCTACAATTGAATAGCGTTCATGTTTTTCTGTCGGTTACCTATCAATGTAGAGATACTAGGGATGCACCAAATCCAGGATTCAGTTTGGGATTCGGTTAGGATTCAGCCTTTTTCATCTGGATTTAGATTCGGCCGAATCCTTGTGCCTGGCCTAACCAAATCCAAATCCTAATTTGCATATGTAAATTAGGGGGTAGGGAAATCACTTTTCGTCAAAGAAGATTTTTTTCAACTTTTTCCTGCCCCTAATTTGCATATGCAAATTAGGATTCGGTTCGGTATTTGGCCGAATCTTTCACCAAGGATTCAAGGATTCGGCTGAATCCCAAATAGTGGATTCGGTGTATCCCTAAGAGATACTGAAACAATTTGCAATTAATTTATATGCATTTCTATTCCTCCTTCTTTATCTGGTTTCTAGAATCAGCTGCTCCTACTGTAGCAACAAGAAAGTGCATTTATTATTTTTGTGCTTTTATTTTAATTGGTTTTGTTTTAGTTTTTTTTCACTTGAACGGACTGCTTGCTAGCGTAAGCAGGACCTCAGCAACCGCAAAAAAATTTAATGCAATACTGACACATTCCTAGAAAAATCAAGGAGGTCCTTCACGCTGAATATTTTCCTCTAAAAGCCCCCCACCTTTTGGGGGGAGGTTTTAGAGGAAAATATTCAGCATGCAGCACCTCTTTGATACAAACACGTTCCTATGATTTTTAACAATAAAAGGGAAACCACTGCCATAAATAAATGTAATAAATTGTACCAGATGTTTAAATGAATACATTTGTTTTTTTTAAACATTATTTATATAGTTAACAATTAAAGGAGGAGTTAACCTTTAAGTCATACCTCCCAACATTTTGGAAATAGAAGGACAAAAAGTTTTGCTGTGTGGAGACATTTTTTTGACCATGCCCATTTTTGTGGCCACACCCCCTAATTAAGTTCCTTTTTACAAAATTTGGCAGTTAACGAAAGTTTGAACACATTTCTGTGGTTTCTTTTAGTTATTACAGTTTTGCTAATGAAGGTGAATTGCCCTTTAAGCTGCAAGTTGGTTTCCCCAAGAGACCTGCTTATCTTAAATTGTTAAATAGTTTCTTTTTCTTATCTTAAATTGTTACAAAAGTATCTTAAGTGCACGTGGCACATATCCTGGGTTCTCTGCCAAAAGCCAATTAAGTTAGGATCTTTTTCTGGCTGTTCAGTGTAGGAGATCAAAGACAAAGTCGGGACATTTCAGTAACAAACCTTGGACCGCTGTAAGGCTACAGATCTACTGTTATTGCTACTTTTTATTTCTCATCGTTCTATTCAGGCCTCGCCTATTGATATTCCAGTCTCTTATTCAAATCACTGCATGGTTGCTAGGGTCATTTGGACTCTAGAAAACAGACTGCTGAATAAAAAGCTAAATAACTCAAAAACCACTGCGTATCTTGACAGCAATATATAAATAAATGATGATGATGAAAAACCACGAATAATTAAAAATGAAAATCATTTGCAACTTTTCTCAGACTATTACTTTCTACTTCACACTGTTAATTTTTAAGGTAAACAACCCCTTTAAATGGTGGCCCCAAACACCACACTCAAGGGGGCAAATTCACAAATGGGTGAATTTTTGCCAGTGAAGGCTCTGCCACACTTTGAGCCACTTTGCCTGGTGTAAATTCGTCACCACTATGCTAATTCACTAAAATGCCAAGTTCCGTCTCTGTAGCCGAACGCTGGTGTCGTTTTGCTAGCATTAATTCGTCAGTGAGAGCATTTCATAGCGAACTTTCACTAGCGTTAATTTCTACCTAGCGAAACTTCGTTAGTATGTTAACACAAAATATACACAAAAATATATAAAAATATATAACACAAAATATAGTAGTTCGAATGTTTGAAAGCAATCCCGCTATAAAATATGAAAAAACACCAGCGTTTTTTTAGATTTTTTTATGATTTTTCGGCATACAGGATATGATGTCACAGACATAAGATTGAGGAGGATTTATCAGTTCGCCAGGTCTAAGGTGGCAAAGGAAACTTTGGCGAAAGAGGTAACGTTCTGTAAAATTCACACTTTAGTGAATTTGTAGCATAACGATCGTTCACCTGAGCGAGAATTCACCTGACGATAGGGCGCAAAACTGCGCTAGTGACTGTTCCCTTTTGCTAGCAAATTGTCCTCTACACTTTTTAGTAAACTGGCGATGTGGATGGGATTTCTGGCAAATTTTCACTAGCGTTGGCCACTTCGCTCTTTATTAAATATGCCCCAAGGTGTGAGCCACTGACCGATAAAACCTGCTCCTTATTGGCCGATTCCAGCATGAGTCGTAATTTGCAAAGCACTACTGACAAACTGCATGGATGAGTTTGTAGTGGGAAAAATATAAGCACACAATAAACCATCTACATCTAGAAACCCATAAGAAAAAACCCCAATAGTGTAAAATAAATTCATAGGTCAAGTTTCATGCTTATATCAATGATTGCTTTCTTTTAAACGCTAGAAAGGAAAGCTGTATAATAAAACATTAAATATTATAAACAGCAAATAAGACTATATGACTTAATAGAGAAAGAGAGACAAGCTCTTGATCTGTATTTGTTTTCTGCTCATCTACATCCTCCTTGTGACTTAGTGCAGAATGTAGTTGCATGGCACGTAGCATGATCGATCACATATGCTGCTTTAGGGTAGTACTACACGGACGTTTTCAGTGAGATTCGACGCGCTGCGTCAAACCGCTGGCGACAAATTGCATGCAACGGAAATAAGGTAAGAGATAGAATTGTTGGATGAAGCTGCAGCGTTGATCCGACGCAACACGACTGTAGGATGCAGCGTCTGCATCCGACAGTCGCGTTGGGTCAAAGGTGCGACTTCATTCAACATTTCTATCTCTTACCTTATTTCCATCACATGCGATTTGTTGCCGGCGTTTTGTTGCAGTACGTCGAATCGCGCCAAAAACGTACATGTAGTCCTACCCTTAGGCTAGATCCACTTAAAGTGGACCTGTCACCCAGACACAAAAATCTGTGTAATAAAAGTCCTTTTCAAATTAAACATGAAATCCAATTTCTATTTTTTATTAAAGCATTCATAGCTGTTGTAAACTCATTTAAAAATCTCAGCTGTCAATCAAATATTGTCTGCCCCTCCTCTATGCCATGGGCATAGAGGCGGGGCAGACAATTACTTTCACTTTCCATTCAGCACTTCCTAGATGTCACTGCTCTCCCCACATTCCCCCGTTCTCTTTACCATTTAATTGTGTAACCAGGACATGGGGATGGACATCAGGTCCCCCATTCTGGTGCTCAAACAAGATTCTGAGATGATGCAAGGATTTCCTTAAAAGCAGTGTCCACAAAATGGCTGCCGCCTGCTTGCTATCATTTTGAATTCCCAGACTGAAGGAAACAAGATTCAAATAATTTATATAGTGTAATTAAAGTTAATTTTGCTTGACTAATGTGATAAAATAGGATTTGGAATAATTTTTTTGGGTGACGGGTCCCCTTTAAACAAATGGTAAATCTGCACCAAGCAACCTTTACCTATCAAAAAGATCTACAGGGATGGAATCTCGGATCCAAAAACCCAGTGTTCAAAAGGTTCAGAATAAGGGGAGGCTATCTTCCATAAAGTCCATTATCATACCTCTCAACTGTCCCTTTTTCGGAGGGACAGTTCCTCTTTTGACAGCTCAACCTGCAGTCCCTTATTTGTACTGGAAAGTCCCTATTTTCTATGCACTAAACAGCCAGAAAAATAAACAAAGTCTCTAACTTAATTGGCTTTTATCAGAGAGCACAGAACAGCTAACAAGTGCAAAAGCATTATTTTCAAACTTTCATAACCTGCCAAATTTTGTAAAAAGAACATGGTAATTAGGGGGTGTGGCCACAGAAAGGGGCATGGTCAAAAATCGCTGCGCTTTTTTTGTCCCTCTTTTTACTTCCAAAATGTTGGGAGGTATGCATTATAAGCAAGTGATTCAAATTTTTAAGTGATTTCCGATTTCTCTGTAATGATAAAGCAATACTTTGTTACTAATCCTCACTAAGCTGCATGGATCTGTATTGGTGTCAAAGCAATCCTATTGGGTATATTTAATATTTTAATGTTTTTATAGTAGATTAAGCTATGCAAAAAACCCTTTTGGAATATATCCCATACCTGTACAACTGAGAGCTAATTGTTAATTTGTTGCTAAGCGTATTCAGTTTTAAAGTGCTCAGTCACAGAGAAGTCCAGGGAGAAATGAATGTGAGTTCCTCAACCTAACATTACTTTTTTTCTCCCATCAGTCACAAATTTGCAATGTACTACTGACAATTCTTCTGTTTGTAGAAGAAACAAGTTTTATTTGCCAATGCAAAAAAAACAAAAAACCCTAAACCTATTGAGGAATAATTATTAAGCATCTAAAACAGTTTCAGCATCTTTAAATCAACCATGGCTCTCCTTTAAGTAACATTTTTATTTTTCCTTTTCTTTGGCAATTTTTCCACAGTAAACAGACATTCAATTATTTTGTGCATTCCATTTTGGCTTATTTTAAATGCAAAAACAAATACAAAACACAAAAGCAATAGATGTATAGATGTGTATAAGTACATCACAAATCATCGGCCACATTGCTTCTCACCTTATGTCCATGATTGGTGAGTTTAGTCCAGGTTTTTAGAGATAGATTAGATTAGATTTTAGAGATATCTTGTGGTTTTTTAATTTCTAGGTGAGAGGTGCCAAAATAAACACAGGACATTTGTAACTTTTAAAACAACTAACCTCACGATAATGTGAAGGATTTGTCGGATCGCACTAAAATCGTTCGTTAGGGAGAGAAAAATCGTAACGTCTATGGCCACCTCAAGGGTGATGGCACACAAGATTGGTCACCTGCAATGAATCTGCTTTACCATGGGAGACTAATCTTGTTGTGTGCCATAACCCTTAGTAAAGCTTAAAGGAACAGTAATGACTTTGTAAAAGGAGTATTATTTATAGAAAACGAAGTGCAACTTTTAATTATAGTCTGTCCCTAGCCTGTAGAGATTGCTAATGTTGTTCCTTTAGGCACTTGGATTTTGAAGTGATTTAAAAGGAGAAGGAATGTCAACAATAACTAGTGGTGCCAAAAGTTAGGTACCACCAGTGATTGTAATCACTCACTTGACCTCCTGGGCTGGCACTCTTATCAGCAGAGAAGTGCCCCATATCAGGGCTCTCCTCAATGAGTACCAGGGAGAGATTCTTATCCTGGTTTGCATGGTTGCCCATGCACAGTTGAGTGAAAAGCTAAACGTTAACAAAACTCAGCCTTTTCACTGCATGTGCTGGCCCTGGAATTTTGAAGAAAGAAGAAGTGGAAGAAGAGGATCACTCTATGGTGCCTGCTAAGAACTGCAGGTAGTTTTCTGCTAATAGGAGCATCTGCCCAGGATATCAGGGAGGAGGTGATTACCATTGCTTGGAGTGCCTAACTTCTGACACCCCCAAGTGATTGTGATTTTCCTTCTCCTTTAGTGATGGTCACCAAGATTCCTACTGGGATGCTTTAGAAGGCTATTGTTCATATATTTGGCCACATGGGCTAAATCACATCCGTGGCTGGCTCCCTGTCAATCTTTGGCAAGCTAAAGCATGAGCATTCAAATCTGATGTGATCCTGGCTTCCAGTGCACCTAGTCTTGGTTGGAAATTACCAATAAAAGAGCCAACAGATACAATACAAAAAAACATGGCAGTCGCCATCCCTGTAAATTAACTGCATTTACAGACTAGGTATGGAGAAATGTAGGATATATGCTTTTGGGAAGTGGAACAACATTTAAAAATGTATGGTAGGGAGTTTTCCTTTAAGCCTCATACTTACTTTTTATTATATACGAGAAAATATAACCTTTTATGTAGCATTTATGTATTCTTAAATAAAGCAGAGGCAAGTTTCTTAGTAATCAACCATAAGCAGATAGGGCTGTTACTGTAGTCCATAAAGAAAGCCTCACCCGATAAAAGAAATGTTGTAGCTCCTACTCACATTTATATGGCTATAAAAAATGTATACTTCAGCTATGTGTTCCAATGATGCTTTTAACATGCTATGACCTTTGTCACAGTCAAACATTCCCCAACAGTAATAAGTGATAAGTGCAAAAGCCAGTAAAGACTTACTCAGTATACCAGTATAAAGACAATTAATCCTTTGATTGTGGTGACATGTCAATTACATCAAAAGCGTAACCTCTGTGTAGAGATATTTGGTTTAAGTGCTCTAAAATAAATTCTACATACAGCTTTTCATCCAACACCAATCACTTTGAGAGGGGCAATTTTAAGCTTGGCAGTATTTGATTGCACTGGTGCAAGGCTGTATCTGCTGCTGGCTGCCTGGGACAATGCCAGCAGATTTCCAGTGCTCATGGAGTGAGGTAATCCAAAGGCGCTTGATCTGCTGGCAGAGTTAATGCTTCTTTCTTTTGCCAGGATGTTCACTCTTTCCAAAACAGGAAGGCAGGGACTTGAAGCAGCTGCCTTAAGGCTGATGGAGTATGAATTAAGGTCTGTGAATAAGAAAATAACAATGCAGAGTGAAAAACATGCGGACGGAAAAAGAAAAAGCATTCTGTATAGTTAAAGCAACAGGATGTGGCCTACAGTATCTAACTGTAGGAATCACTTGCAAAATAAATACATAATTGAAGCAGAATCAATGAAACTTTTACACTTGACTTCTGTTAGGAAATTCCACATCTTCTTCATGCAATCCTAGATACCTGCACGGGTCCAGTCAGGCAGGACTGTGCCCAACCCAGACCCGCACCCCAACTCGAGTCTGCCACCCTGCTATACCAACAGCTCAGAAGCACACCAGCAAGGGTTTACTCACCACCAACCCAGGGACAGATCAGAGAAGGAGGGCTAAAACCTCAGCTGAAAAGGACACCCAGCTCACTTGGTTGGTGAATAAGGAACCTTCTTCCCAAAACCTGACCATATTGTAGGTATTACACAGGTACCTGATCCATTGCAGGTCTCTATACCATGCTGTCCTATAGGACTAGCAGAATAAAAGCCCAGCATGCTAAGCAATGTTCCCTCTAAGGTGTGCACTTGTGTGTAATCACGAACATTTTGAGGCCAGGGACACAACAAATTCTGTATCAATTCTGACCTGAGCACACAGCTTTAAAAACTGTGCACACAAGTTTTAAACATGTGCACAAAATAATTTTATTTGCACACGTAGCCAGGAAGAGATTAGAGGAAACATTGATGCTAAGGTAAATATTAGCGCATATAGCAGCAATTCTTAGACAATCTGTGTATATTACCATCAGAATTGAATAATCAGCCCTGTAACATCAGCTTTTATGACAGGAAACCTTCATTTTCTGCTTGATAATTTGCAGCGACCTCTAAGATTAGTTTCTCAAGAGTTGATCAAAGCAAACTGAGTGTCACAGACATTCCTAACAAAATTAAAGATGGGAAAAGCCTGTGACAACTTTGAAAGCCTGGAACATTACTATTATAGAGATGTTGAACCTTTAGGCTGGTTTAATAAGTATATAAAATATGGTTCAATAAGTTAAGTATATAAAATATCTCCTTTAAAGGAGAACTAAACCACTCCTAATGTAAAAAGCCCCTTTCACTACCCTCCATACCCTCCCTGCTTCTTCCCTGCATGGTACATTAGTAAAAAATGTGCCCCAAATTGTGAAACTCGCATATCCGTGCAAAGAGGATCAGCAGAGCTCAAGGGCCCCATCTTCCACACCTTTTCTTTGGATCTTCTTCCTTCCCTTTGGCCATTTACGGAGTTACCGGTGCAGTTGCTCCAAATATCTCCATGTCAGCGTTCCCTTCCGGAATAAAACTAAAGATGCGGAAGACGGTGCCCTTGAGCTCTGCTGCGCTACTCTGCATAGATACGCGAGTTTCACAATTAGGGGCACATTTTTCTGTAATCCACTATGCAGGGAGGGAGGGAGCACTATGGAAGGTAGTGGAAGGGGCTTTTCACATTAGGGGGAGGTTCTCCTTTAAGAATATAAAATATTTTATAAAACTAAAAAGCAGAATGAAATGGATAGAAATGAACAGAATGACTGTAAATCAGGTTAAGCTAATAACAGCCCAAGGACACAGGATGCAGGATAACCATTGTTCTCTCACTCAGACTATTTCTTGAGATGCCAGTACTGGCACACAGTCACAATGTTGTACATTATCCTGAACAAAAACTCTCACCTTCTTTCTGCTCCTCGTGGAATTCATTAAGTTTTTGCTGAGCTGCTCCATGGCCGATTTCTGCAATTCGTTCATAATGTCTCCGTGCCTCTAGCCTGTTGGCTGGAACTCCAAACCCTTTTTCAAAGCACAGTCCTAGGTAATACCTACTCTGGATATCCTGATGAAAAACAACCAAGCAATATTTAAAATTATGATGTAAAAATAGATAAAACACAAAAACCATGGCTCTTTTCTGGCTTTCTAATGTTCCCATGCCTGAAAACCTCTATAAACTCTGAACACTGCCCATTTTTATCCACATATACCTATGGCTCGGGAGAGAGGGGTGTTCTCAGTCCTCAGTGCTTTTTAACAAATTCAGTAATTAATCAGCAGTGAGATCTTTTATGTCATGCCCCTCGGCATATCGACTATTGTATACCTCCCAATTGTCCCGTTTTTCGCGGGACAGTCCCAATTTTGACAGCTCAACCCGCAGTCCCAGATTGTTACTGAAATGTCCCAACTTTCTCTTTGATCTTCTGCACTGAACAGCCAGAAAAGGATACAAAGTTTCTAAAAACTTAATTGGCTTTTGGCAGAGAGCCCAGAATATGTGCCAAGTGCACTTTGATACTTTTGTAATAATTTCAGATAAGCAAAGAAACAATTGTAATTATTTAAGATGAGCAGGTCTCTTGGGGAAATGATGACTTGCAGTTTAAAGGGCAATTCACCTTCATTAGCAAAACTGTAATAAAACATAAAAACCACAGAAATGTGTTCAAACTTTCATAACCTGCCAAATTTTGTAAAATGAACATGGTAATTAGGGAGTGTGGCCACAAAAATTGCCATGGTCAAAAAAAAATGTAGCCGCGCGGCAAATCTTTTTGTCCCTCTTTCTATTTCCAAAATGTTGGGAGGTATGCTATTGCACAAGTCATGTTTGTTGTCTTAGTTCAGCTTGTTACTGAGTGATATAAAGTAGGCATACCAGGGGAGGTTCACTTTCAAACAACTAGTTGTTTTCCGATCATCAGAAATAAAGACTTTTTCCAATTACTTTCTATTTTCTATTTGTCACAGTTTTTCTAATATTGAAGTGTAAAGTGTATTTTTTCAAATTCTAAAGCAGCTCTGGGAGGGGGGGTCGCCGACCCTGTAAACTGTTCTAAATGGATACATTTAGTTGATAATTTTTTTTATCTTAGTCCCTGCTGAGCAGAATCTCTCTTTCATTACAGGCAGCTGTTAGAACGGATACAATAATTACTAATACCCCAGAAATGCTGCTGAGAAATGTATCAACTAAATGTTGCAAAATTGCTACAGTTCAGAGTCTGCACCTGAATTACTGAGCTGCCAGACTCAAAAGCCACAGACAGGAATATTCAACTTTAAATTTAGATTTTGGAAAAACAGTAAAAAATAAATAATGGAAAGTAATTAAAAAAAGTCTTTATATCTGGGGAACAATCTGAAAACAACTGAACTGAAAAAAGTGTTTGGAAGGTGATCAACCCCATTAAAATTCAGGGACATATATAGATTAATTTAAAGTTGATGTTTAAATTTAATTTAAATGCAATTAGTGCAGCCCTGTCACATACAATTTAACAGACATATATGTGAAGTTTCGAGTAATCTGGTAACCCGAATAGAGAGACCAAAGTAAAAGTAGGTATTTTTACTATTAATAAATATTAATAGTAAAAATATTTGCAAGCCACAAAAGTATACAGCGCCATCTTGTGTTTAGTCAAACAACTGTCATGGTTTACTAAAGTAGTCACCAATGACAGTATAGTTATTATTCAAATTCAGCCGAACCCAAGCATGATTTGGCCATATTCAAGTACCTGGCCAAACCGAATTTGAACTTTCAAAATCATGTGCCTTTAGGTTAGACATTACAAAAATTGCAACATGCTCAGGTTTTTTTTTTATCCCCATGCAAATTATGCATATGTAAACTAGGTTTTGGATTAGGTTTGGGTATATCCTAAAAAACAGGATTCTGTGCATCACTAGTTATTATTACAGGGATGGGACTTGTTATCCAGAATGCACAGGACATAGGGGTTTCTGGGTAACAGATCTTTCTGTAATTTGGATCTTTATACCTTATAGTGCAAAAATAAATACTGGGTAAATAGATAGGTAATGCAAAATAAAAAATGTTTCTAATATAGTTAGTTAGGCAAAAATGTAATGTATAAAGGCTGGAACACTACTTCCTGCTTTTCAGCTCTCTTGGTTTACACACTGACTGGTTATCCTGGTTACCAGGCAGTAACCAATCAGAGACTTGAGGGGAGCCACATGGGTCATATCTGTTGCTTTTGAATCTGAGCTGAATGCGGAGGATCAATTGCAAACTTACTGAACAGATATGTACCATGTGCCCCACCCTTCAAGTCGCTGACTAACTCAGAGTTAGAGAGCTGAAAAGCAGGAAGTAGAGTTCTGGCTATTATGTTAGACATCCAGTCTCTCCAGACTTTATATGTTACATTTTTGGCTAACTAACTATATTAGATTTTTTTATTTTATTTTGCACAGCCTATCTATTTATCCAGTTTTTATTTTCACACTGAACTGTTCCTTTAAGTTTAACAGAAAATCATGTAAACATGAAATAAAACCAATAGGCTGGTTTTGCTTCCAATAAGGATGAATTAAAGTGGGCCTTTCACCCAGACACAAAAATCTGTATAATAAAAGTCCTTTTCAAATTAAACATGAAATCCAATTTCTATTTTTTATTAAAGCATTCATAGCTGTTGTAAGCTCATTTAAAAATATCAGCTGTCAGTCAAATATTGTCTGCCCCTCCTCTATGCAATGGGCATAGAAGCGGGGCAGACAATTACTTTCACTTTACATTCAGCATTTCCTAGATGTCACTGCTCTCCACACATTCCCCTATTCTTTTCACCATTTAATTGTGTAGCCAGGGCATGGGGCTGGACATCAGGTCCACTATTCTGGTGCACAAACAAGATTCTGAGATGATACAAGGCTTGTCTTAATAACAGTGTCCACAAAATGGCTCCTGCCTGCTTGCTATAATTCTGAATTCTCAGACTGTAGGAAACAAGATACAAATAATTTATATAGTGTAATTAAAGTTCATTTTGCTGGACTAATGTGATAAAATAGGATTTAATAACGTGATGGTCCCTTTTAAATCTTAATTGGGATCAAATACAATCTACTGTTTTATTATTACAGAGTAAAAGGAAATCATTTTAAAAAATGTGGATTATTTCATTATAATGTAGTCTATGAAGGATGGCCTTTCCGTAATTCGGAGCTTTCTGGATAACAGGTTTCCGGATAACGGATCCCATACCAATTATCCAGTATTTATATAGAATTGGAATATTCTGCGGTGCTTTACACAGATTATATACATCATTCACTCATACTCAATAGGGTCAATTTTATCAGGAGGGAGCCAATCAATCTGCTTGTATGTCTTTAGAGTATGGGAAGAAACTGGAATACCAAAGGAACCCCATACAAACTCCGTAAAGTGTGACATGTAATTGAACACACAAAATGACACACAAAGTGCAAAAACACTTGAATATGCAAAGAAAGCAGTAGTCATGTGCAGTTCAACATATGCCTGTTAGGTAAAGCATAGCCTGGACCTTCCAGCCATAAGGTTGACATAGAAAGATCACATTGGGTAGAGGTAATTTTTCTATGTGCATACAAACATATTCTTAGGGCCTTTCGTGTAAACTGGGAAATAAAAAATACTGGACAGGCTTGGTGTAGGCACTAAACCAAGATGATTGCAATAGAAACCTTCACTCCACACTCCTGACCATAGTGTGTTTGATCGGGATCTTAGATTGTAAGCTTCACTTTCACTAAAGCAAGGATTGACATGAATGATGTATAATCCCTGTAAACCAGCAATAATTAATAATGATAATAATAATGAGCAACGTGGGTATTTGGGTATTGCTGCCAAATTACAAACCTGTGGCGCAGCTAAAAATTGGAAACCTGGGATTTAAAGAGTGAAACCTTTTATTTTTTTAATTGCAACTCACGTACCCCATTTTCAGCAGCCATCCACAAGTATCTCACAGCTTTCTGAGGATCCAAAAAAGGCTCTTTACAGTACAAAACTCCTAAGTAAGCTTGTGCCTGCAAATAAAAAATAGATATAGATTGCCAATTATTCTAAAAACATGATATATATACCTAGTTTCATTACATGCCCATTAAATGTTACATTTTCAGGAATATAACATGTAAACATAAGCATCAATTCCAAAAAAACTATTTATTGTGCCATGAAGTATATCTAAAGCTAATTTGCAAAAAAAGTATCTGAGGGAATGGGTAGGGTTTGTTATGCAATGGATGAAAAATGCTTGTCGTTTCTAATAGAGAGACAGAAACACAACCTATAACCTTATAAGGCTATGGACTGTTGCCAGTCTTCATATTTGTGCAGGCTGAGAGAAGCAGATCTGCTCAGTGCCCCTGCTCAATTGATTGGAATCTGATCAGCCTGTGTGAGGTCACACACAGCGGAACTGAAGCTGAGGTCAGTATCGGTTTCAAATCAATGGAGCAGGGGCAGTGATATAACCCTGGGCCCCACATCAAATTCTTTTTCAGGCCCCCAAAATGTCTAGAGGTTGAACTTTTTTACCAATATTGATTGAAACTGTATATGAATTAGGGCCTCATGGGGTCCCTATACCTCCTGGGCCCCCCTGCAGCCCTAGGGTCTGCTTCCTCTGTAGTTACGCCCCTGAGCAGGGGCAATGAGCAAATCTGCTTCTTTCAGCCTGCAGTGGCGTAACTAGAAATGAATATGCCCGACAACAAATTCTTTTTCAGGCCCTTTTTCAGGCCCCCAAAATGTCTAGAGGTTGACCCTTTTTACCAATATTAATTGAAATTATATATGAATTAGGGCCTCATGGGGCCCCTATACCTCCTGGGCCCCCTGCAGCCGCAGGGCCTGTTTCCTCTGTAGTTATGCCCCTGAGCAGGCGCACAGAGCAGATCTGCTTCTTTCAGCCTGCAAAAATACACAGGCTGACAACAGCCGCTGACAACAGCCTGTGTGCCCATAGATTTAGTGGACATGTAGAGCTTGTTCCACCAATGTAAAAATGATCATCCAAAAAAGGCACCATTTATTCTAATAAAATGAATTGGTGGATTTCATCAGGAATACAGATGCATCACTGCGCATTTGAACACAAACCTCTTTCAGTCCTGCACCAGCGGCTTCATTGAGCATCTGAACAGCAGTCTGGATGTCCTCTAACTTAGCTTCAGATTGCATTTGTAAGATGCAGCGTGCATAACGATACTTTGCTTGCTTGTGTCCATTTTTTCCAGCAAGGAGGTAATAGGCTGCAGCCTGGAATTAAAGTACAAGCAGGTTAAAGGTGACACAAACCCTTTTATTTTAGAGGAGAACTGTGTATCTGTGAACAGCTACTTTAAAGGGCAAAGAGGAAGAGTATGTAAATATACTCTAACTTGATAGCACAGATTAATGGAAACATTTTTACATTTTTCATATAGGGATGCACCGAATCCAGGATTCTGCCTTTTTCAGCAGGATTCGGAAGAAGGATTCTAATCCTAATTTGCATATGTAAATTCGGATTTGGTTTTGTATTCGGGCGAATCTTTCGCAAAGGATTCGGGGGTTCGGCCGAATCCAAAGTAGTGGATTCGGTGCATCCCTATTTTTCATAAAAAAAACTCAAGAGCTAAAAAGCACTGCATGAAACAGAAACAATTTGCAATTTCCTATTTAGAGTGACACAAAGTCACATAATTTGAAGGTTTTGGATTTAGCACAGCCAGGCTTTTCGATTTGCCAAAAACTGAAAAATGCTTGGACTGGGCTGTATCCTGAATAGACTGCAGGATTCGGTGCATCCCTATCATCAATACAGTCTGCAGTGGTACCACCTACATTTTCTAGATAACACCATAGCATTCTATCAACACTATAAAAACAAAGATAGTGGCCAGAAGTTACAATAGCAATACATTTATTTAACTTAAGTCATTTTCGATACTTTTACTGAACATTGCTCAAATATATTGTTCTAAGGCTCTAAGCAAACTAGGGTAATGTAAACACAATGCCTTTACAAGTAATTGATCATTATATCTATTAGATATGGCTAGTAACTGTGTTCTGGTATTCCAGTGAAAAAAATGTAGACTAAGAGGTATTGCATGTGACATTTGGTCTGTTAAAGGGATACTGTGATGGGAATTTTTTTTTCCAAAATGCATCAGTTAATAGTGCTTCTCCAGCAGAATTATGCACTGAAATACATTTCTCAAAATTTTTTTATAATTAATTTTGAAATCTGACATGGGGCATATTGTCAGTTTCCCAGCTGCCCTCAGTCATGTGACTTGAGCGCTGATAAACTTCAGTCACTCTTTACTGCTCTACTGCAAGTTGGAGTGATATCACCTGCCTCCCTTTCCCCCCAGCAGCCTAACAACTGAATAGCAGCTCCCTAAAATAAGAGAACAGCTGCCTGGTAGATCTAAGGACAGCACTCATAGTAAAATCCAGGTTCCACTGCGACACATTCAGTTATATTGAGTAGGAGAACCAACAGCCTGCCAGAAAGCAGTTAGAGCCTAACAGTGTTGGACTGGGACACCAGGGGCCCACCCAAAAACCTTAGACCAGGCGCCCACTCTCAGTACTATTATTCTTCCTCTCCTCACTCAACCTCTATTCTCCTAGTCTCTTTTCTTTACATACTATAATCTATTATTCCATCTATTTAGCCTCTTTGTTCTCAAATAAATAAGGAATGACCATGAAATAGGCAAAATGTTTAGCAGCATGAGGGTCCACTAATACCTGGGCCCACCGGGAGTTTTCCTGGTATCCCTATGGGCCAGGAAAATACATTTGCTGGTTCAGGAATTCAATTTTACACTGTAGAGTGAATTATTTACAGTGTAATTTAGAAATAAACAACATCATAAAAATCATGACAGAATCCTTTTAAGTAGGTGAGGTATGCAACCATGCATTGATTTGAATAAGAGACTGGAATATGAATAGGAGAGGCCTGACTAGAAAGATGAGTAATAAAAAGTAGCAATAACAATACATGTGCAGCCTTATAGAGCATTTGTTTTCTAGATGGGGTCAGAGACCCCCATTTGAAACCTGCAAAGTGTCAGAAGACAAAGGCAAATAATTATAATACTCTATAAAATAATGATAAGACCAATTGTCTAGTTTCTTAATTGGCCATTCTATAACATATTAAAAGTTAGCTTGAAGTTGAACCACCCCTTTAATCTCACTACCCCTTTAAAGTCAGGTAAGTGCTGCAGTAGAGGCCATGCTCATCTTGCACCAATATGAAAGTTTTAACCAGAACCTATAGAACACCTATTAGCAATGTACATGATGCAAAAATGTACGTGAATGACTTTTATGTACGGAACTGAACCACCATTGTGTACTTACTACATAATTGTTTGAAATACATTGGATTGTAACTGATTAAAAAAAAAAAACATAACTACAATATCCCACAGAATCCACCATTTCATTACACTCACATGCACCAATTATAATGTAGTTACAACCACTTTGCTATCACTTACTTTATTTATGTCCTTTTCAACTCCTCTTCCTTGCTCATAGCATACGCCAGTATTATACTGTGCCTTGCTGTAGCCGCCATCTGCAGCCTGCCGGAAAAAATGGAACGCTGTCTTGTAATCTGCTCTGTCTCTTGCGCTTATAATACCTTAGGAAAAGCAGAGATGAGAATATTAATTGAAAGAAATGTATATTCCAAAGTGAAACTTCAAAACAGTGTATCTTGCACTCCTTGTGAATGACTCGCTGTATGACACATGCCATACAATGTGTTATGACTACTGACAGGGAGCAACAGTGTTTAAAATCGGGGATTTTCCAGAGGTGGATTAATTTTGAAATTTGTAGTACCACATTTATCCCTTGATCTGCAACAGATGTCTGAATACTGAGCTGGTTGTAAGCGAACAGTCACAGTCAGAGGACTATTTGCGGTTTTATGTCAATAGTTTTTATTAGCATTGTAAAACTTGTACAAGGAAGTTGCCTTGATAGAAGTAAATCAAAAGTGTACAGATGAAGTACAAACAGCCAGGAACGGATTTGTGGCAAGGCCGCATAGACCTAGGCCTAGGGCTGCAAAAAAATAGGGACGGCATGCCGTCCAGCCGCATTATGGGGACGTGTGCGTCCCCATTCACTTACACCAGCTGCGCCGGCGTTTTTTCGATGGCACGCTGGGAAGGGGATGTGTAGGCGGGCGCTAGGACCGCGAGGCCTAGGGACGGCCCACAAAGAAATCCGGCGCTGCAAACAGCCAAGAAAAGTATAACTAAAAGCTATAAAGTATAAGGTACAATAACTGGTATCTTTTCCACATGCTTGCAAAAGTACAGAAATTAAATACCCAGACAACTGACAAATTATAACCAGATTATAGGAGATAATATAACAAGTTACGGGACAGGAACCCTGGTATGAATGTAATGCAAGATGTAAATAGGTCTTATATGCTTATAAGAAAAGGAGGGAGGCAGATCTATATGTGATACCCTTAATCCAGAGGTTCCCGGCCTTTCATAGACATGAGCCACATTCAAATTGGAAAAAAGTTGGGGAGCAACACAACCATGAAAAAAGTTTTTGGTGGCCTATTCTGATTATTAATCAGTCTTGCTGTATCAGCTTCTGGCAGATATAATTTGACTTGTGCTGTTTTGATAATTTATGATGATCCCTAAGCAGCCCAGACCACACTGGTCTTGCAAAGATGTTAAACAAAGTTACAAGATGGTGACCCACTGTGGCTAACTTTGAAAGCATAAATCTTTTGTTTGATTTGGCTTGTAGTGCAGTAAGTTCATGTTTATGTTTCGTATACAAAATACAGCATTTCTAGCCTTATTCTATTTTAGACTTTACTTCCACTTTAATACCAGACCAAAGACAAGAGAGCATCTCTATTGCCACATGGTCCCCAAGTTCCACCCTCCTATCGTATGTCGCACCATTGGGCGCATAATCAGAAGAGGTATGTATTATAAACATAATATAATATTTGATATTAGTAAAACTGATAATATCATGAAAACTAAAAGAAAAAAACATATACAATGCAAAAGTGTTCAGAAGTGCACTATGAGCATTTTTTCATTTAGCTGTTTGGGTAGGTATATGTTGTTCACCTATAAATTAACTTTACAATCAGTTTTTAATGTTTTATTATTTGTGTATTATTTGTGGTTTTTTGAGATTTTCATTCAGCATTCTGATTGCTAGGATCTAAATTACCCTAGCAATGAAGAGACTGGAGTATGAATAGGAGAGGGCCTGAATTGAAAAATGAGTGATAAAATGTGTCTATAACAATAAATTTGTAGCTTTATAAAAGCATTTGTTTTTTAGATGGGATAACTCATTATATAATAAGACCAAGTGAAGCCTGGTAGTTACCGGAGATATTAAGCACCACAGGAACACTGTTCTCAACTATATCCAAAAGCTTAGTTGCTGCCAATGGAAGGGATTCCCCCAAATCATCTTTAGGCACCAGCACCTAGTACATAAAAGGGGAAGGGAGGATCATCAACACAAAAGAAAAAATGTAAGTTAGATATAGCGAACAGAAGAATTACTGAATATTTGTAGAAACATAAATTCTAAGGAAATTCTTTACAACATATTTAAAGGCAAATCAACAGAGGTAATTTTTAGGAAAAAGTTGCAGTAATGACAAACACATTAATAGAAATTAACTCATCTAGAAATATTTATTCCAATAATGAATAAACAGTACCAACAGCCACTAGTCTATATGCCCAACAATGATAATTTTACTACAAAACTAACGGATGTCTCTTGCCAAGAATAGAAATTGAATACCTCGTGGCTGCGTCTGTTAGCTGTGGCTTTTACATCACAATTTGGCACAGAAGTTTTATTTCTTACATCGATGAAACTGACTGGTGATGGAATTGAGTTTATAACATGTAAATCTAAAAGAAAAACAATAGTGGGAAAATAATAAGAGCTTGCCATAGTTAGTTTCTCAACAGACTTTGGGACATGAAACTTGACAAGTTACCTTCTTCGGAACTAGAATGAACCAAACCACTTCCAGAAGAAGAGGCTGAACCTGTGCTTTCAGTAGAAGTCTCATCTTCATCGCTTGCAGATTTCTCTTGCAATCTAATGTCATTCCAGGCACCTGCCTGAGCTCTTTTGGGCAGAATGTGGGATCTTACAGCTGAAAAAGAAAGTTTTAATAATAATAATTGAACATTCAAATGAAAAGTGAAGGCAAGGTTATAAACCACTAATCATAAACCTTTTAATAATGATTAAAATCGTTGCGTGGAAATAATTGTTCTAATTGGAGGTGAATGCTTAACACTTTAAAGAGGAGCATTTCTATGTACTTTGCAGATTACTCCTAAACCTAATGGGGCAAAAACCTGAACAGCACCTCTTTCAGAATTAAATACACCTCAATATTATTTTTACCAGAATTAAAGATTGTTCTGCCTATACTGATCCAGCTACAACTATCATTATAAAATAAACACTATTCCTGGGTGGAGGGATTCTATGGCGAAACACTGGTTTCTAATTGGTAGAGTGTGCAAATTTAATTGTGTATTAGTTCAAAATATTACTATGATATAACATGTCTAAAAGGAGACTGGTCCCGTTTTTTTTTGTTTTTTACTCTTGGCATTTAAAATCCCAGCAAGCAGGCAGGAATCAGTTTGTGGACACTTGTTAAGGCAAGCTTTAGATTATGCCAAAATCTTGGTTATGCACCAGAATGGGGTACGTGATGCCCATGCACTGGCTACACAAATAGATGGTGAGGGGGAATATAAGGAGGGCAGTGACATCTAGGAAGTGCAGAATGGAAAGTGAAAGTAATTGCCAGCCCTGCCTCTATGGCTAAGACATAGCTGTCAATCATATGTTGCCATATTATCTAAGAGTTTTACTAGATTTATAACTAAATAAAGGTGGTTAATAAAAAGTTAATTTGGGTTTTGGTTTAATTTTAACAGGACTTTTATTAAACAGCAATTTATGTCTGGGTGTCAGGTCCCCTTTAATTATTTATAGATTATTTTGAAGGAAACTGACAAACATACACTTGTTTTAGATGTTTAGTCAATTTTACATTTCCAATACAAAATGGAACGACAAATGACATTTATCAAGGGTCGGATTTTGAATTCATGTGAGATTTTTTAAACTCTCTGTCACTGTACCTGGCTCCTAAATGTCGCATGCGGATTGGTACTTCTGGGTTTTGACGTGGGTGACATATGACGTCAGACGGGAAATTCAAATATTTAAAGAGCCAGCTGACACTGTGTCATTGCCCAAATGTGGGTCTATTCACATAGCTCCTGGGTGAGGTTTCTTTCTGATCAGTTCTTGACCCCGCCTAACCCTTGTCTGCTGCCTGTCCAGACCATTCTATCGAGTCCCGTCTATATCTGCCATTTCGAGTACCAACCTAGCCAGTGATCTCGACTACGATCTCTGCCTCTGATTCTATACTGCACATCCTCTATTGGTATAGAATTGGCCTGTGTTTGACCACATTCTTATTCTCTGTTCTATCTATATGTATGTATGGTTCCCTTGCTCGCCCAGAACTCTCTCCTTGGTCCTCTCACATTAAGATCTTGTGGCATCCGAGTAGCGGAGGACTCCACCCGAAGTGAAAGTTAGTTGTTGAAGGCGGAATAGTGAGCCGTGACCAGGGTCCTTGGGGCTTGTTCTAGGTTAGGGATACCTATCGTTACACTCCCCTAACCTCCCATGAATTCGTAATTCGACTAGATGAAATTTATTAAAAGAATAGAATGCCAGGAAGGCTGCAAACATCTTCAAATTGATCCCTAGACCTCTCCCATTGATTTAAACAACAATTTGGCAAGTTTTAGGTCTTGAAAATCGAAATTCAAATTTTTAGAAAAACTCAAATCGAATTTGGATAACTCCCTATTTCAATTTGACAGTTTTGATCATAAATTGACCCTTGATAAATCTGCCCTAAATATGTGCATTACTTACATATACCTTGAGCCTGTGCAAGGGATTGAAGGATTCGTTGCAGGTATGATCGCTGGGCACACCTGTCTTCCCTGGGAGAGTTGGTAGCAGAACTCTGAAAGCAAGCATGTCTAGCCAACTGTAGAAAGGCCACAGCCGCAGCCCCCTGAGGTGTAGAAAAGAAAGTCTGTCAATCATACTTGCTTTTTAGCAAGTGAGGGAATACAGGTTATGGGAGATAGCTCATAGTACAAGTCGATCCAGGGACTAGTCAGATTGCCATTTTGGAGTCAGTAAGGAATTTTTCCCCAAATTTGAGAGGCTTCAGATGGGTTTTTTGCCTTCCTCTGGATCAACTAGCAGTTAGGCAGATAAAAAAAAACCAAAAACTAAAAGGTTGAACTTGATGGACGTGTGTCTTTTTTCAACCTTACTTACTATGTATATAAAAACATTAAACAGGGAAAGGAAGAGAACTCCTATTTTCAGTTAGAATGCATAATTTATGCTCATGGCGTTAAATCCTCAACACATAAGTAAAATTGTAATCTTTCGGTCAGTCAAAATAAAATAGTGTTCAATCACAATATTTTATTTACAGTAGTAACATTAAATACTAAACTAATATCATATCCCTGTTCTGCTATGTAAGACACAATAAAGGGGTTATAATCCAAACATCTAAATAGGCCATATTTGTACTTTTAAGGGCAACCAAAGCTCCACAAAAGATGACCAAATATTAGTCTTACACAGCCGTAATTTTTAGTCGTCAATTGTAGTGGTTCCCTGGAGGCTCCGTCCCTGGCCTCCTCTTTGTATTAACAATGTATATTCAAAGTTTGGGAATCACACACTATAGGCAGATTAACTGCAAGTTGCATTTTTATTAGTGTCCACACGACATTTTTCAGGCACCAAGGTCCCTTTTCATGAAAAAAGTGTGAACAATAATACAAATGCAACTTGCAGTTAATCTGCCTATAGTATGTGATTCCCAAACCCTGGATACCCACAAAAGATGATACCCACTGATACCTTATGAATACCACTTTGGGCTTCTGCCAATAAAGCAAGCAGACCTACTGGCTTTTAAATGAAGAATTCTAAAAAAAATAGCAAAAGGCGGGGGGCAAAGTGGATCCAGAAAGCATGAAAAAAATTCCTACGGAGAACACTGGATGGTTCCAGAGAATGCCCAGTAAACACTTACAGCAACCACTTACCATGATTCAATAAATATGAGCTACAGACAAAAAATTCATAGATCATCACTTCCATATCTATTATGCTGACTGCCTAAAAGGATTGGTTCACTTTTAGTTATGTTATAGAATGTCTAATTCTAAGCAACGTTACAATGGCCTTTTTTTTTATAGTTTTTTTTAATTATATGCCTTCTACTTCTGACTCTTTCCAGCTTTCAAATGGGGGGTCTAAAAAACAAATGCTCTGTAAAGTAACAAGTGTATTGTTATTGCTATTTTTTATTACTCTTCTTTCTATTTAGGGCCTCTCCTATTCATATTCCAGTCTCATTCAAATCAATGCATGGTTGCTAGGGTAATTGGCACCTTAAAAATCAAGTCTGCTGAAATTGCAAACTGGAGAGCTGCCAATACAAACCTAAGTGAATAAAAAAAACATGAAAGTTGAGCAAAGTCAGTTTTGTGATGGGAGGAAAATAAAAGGTGTTTTATTTTCCTATTGTTCAGCAAAAAAAAGCTGGTTTTCTGAGTCCCTGGAGTCAATGGATAAGAACGAGTCCTCCATTCCTGCTTTGGTTATTAGGCTGCAGCTGTGTAGGGGTTGACACTCCCAAGATCTGGGACGTTTCGGTCCTTATTAGGATCCTTGTACAATATACAGCACTTACAATAAAGACATTTTTAAAAATGGTGGGCCAGTCTTATAATATTTAATATAGGTTTTTCCTTACCCATCCAAAAACATCTAGCACAGAATAGTGGGGCAGTTGGCAATTGAATGATTTATATGTCTCTCTTTTCTTCTGATCTTGCCCATTTTGTCCAGTCTGGTGGCTGGATGAGTTATTTGTATAACTAGAAGAGAAACACATTACTAAGATTTCAATATGAATGTGAACAATGAAGCTCAGTCTTGCACAACAAAGCAGGGACAATACGCATATGATTATATACTGACAATTCCTATGAATTTTACTCCTACTGTATATTATCACCTAGGACATCCAATCAGCTATGACTGTTCAGCTGCATGGAACTAACATTTTAAATCCATGTTGTGAATTCTACCAGAGAGACGGGCAGATTAAACAGGTTTGTATGTTTGACAGCAAGTCTGTGCAAGCATGTCCATGAATTGCAAAATAAATGTTAATTTCCAAATCCAGTATACAAAATAGACCCGAATATTGACAGCTTTAGCTATTCGATAAAGACACACACTTAACTGCTCTGGTTTCTATGATAAACACAAGTATGCCTATTGCCAAAAAATATTAAAAATGCTATAATTAACAGTTATAATTGCTTTAATAAACCCTTATTGGAGTTCCTGGTTTTTATTCTGATAAAAGGGCACATACACGTTAAAATGATTTCAGATATTGTATCAGCAATACTGCTCTAAAATTAAATGTGCACTTTTACTCCTAGTGTGCCATAATACATTCAAGTGCAAACCACGTCATCACTTCATAACTGTAATTGGGAAATACCAACTTAAACTACAGTACGAGAGGGGCTCTGAAATGCAGCAAAGACATGTAGCTTGTCAGAACAGGATCTGCGCATGAGTATCTGACATGGGGCTAGACATATTGTCAGTTTCCCAGCTGCCCCCAGACATGTGCCTTGTGCTGTGATAAATTTCAGTTACTGTTTACTGCTGTACTGCAAGTTGGAGTGATATCACCCCCCCCCCCCCAGCAGCCTAACAACTGAACAATTGGAAGGTAACGAGATAGCAGCTCCCTAACACAAGATAACAGCTCCCTGGAAGATCTAAGAACAGCACTCAATAGTAAAAGCCAAGTCACACTGAGACACATTCAGTTACATTAAGTAGGAGAAATAACACCACCCTGCCAGAAAGTAGTTCCATCCTAAAGTGCAGGCACAAGTCACATGACTGGGGCAGCTGGGAAACTGACAGTATGTCTAGCCCCATGTCAGATTTCAAAATTGAATATAAAAAGATCTGTTTGCTCCTTTGAGAAATGTATTTCAGTGCAGAATTTTGCTGGATCAGCACTATTAACTGATGTTTTTTGAAAAAAACATGTTTTCCCTTGACAGTATCCCTTTAATATAAACTTTTTTCAACTAAGAAAAATTTAGTTTTTCAGCAACGTTGTCCTCCTTTTACTTCATTACAAATATAATAATGGCTTTTAAAAACACTACTCAAGGTTACTAAAACAAATATAGATTATGGGGTGCAAAATAAAGTCAACTTATGGATGTGCCACCTGCATTACTTACATAACCATTATTATCTAGATTAAATATCTAAATATATATATATATATATATATATATATATATATATATATATATCTATATATCTATATATATCTATATATATCTATATATATCTATATATATCTATATATATATATATATATATATATATATATATATATAGATATATAGATATATATATCTCTCCCTCACTCTCTCTCTATATATATATATATATATATATATATATATATATATATATATATATATATATATATATATATATATATATATATATATATATATATATATATATATCTCTCTATATCTCTCTCTCTCTCTATCTAACTGGTGCAGCTCAAAATTACCAATTCAAAGATTACAGCAATATTGATCTTCTGTAAGAAGAAGAAGTTGTATTTCTGATCTAAAATGATTTATTATTGCTTTTGTGAGTAAATATATTAAAATCATGAGCACTGAGCCATATGTTTTACTTACCTCCGACCATCTACATTTTGCCCGAGTGGAATCAAGGATGAGGGACTGAGAGCCTCTGCTTCCCCATGAACATACCCCGGAAAATTTGGTGCATGGAATCGGTTTAGGGCTGTAAAAATGCCAATGAATGCAAGTTAGCAATCTGGAGTCTCATAAGAATAAAAGATACTATAATGAAAAGGACAGTTTGTATTTTTTTTTTATACTGCTGGTCTCTGAATCAAAGTAGCATAAGCCTGATGATGAAACATTGTTTCAAGGGTCAAAACCCAGACAACAGAAAGACATAAAAAAATATACAGCATTCAGCAGCAATTCAATTGTCAAATGTAAAACCGTTGAAAATGTGCAACTAATCTGAATTGAAAGGTTGATTAAAATAACATTTAACATTTTCTTTCATCATGCAAAAATAAACACTTTTTGGGTGGCAAGCCCCCTTTAACTGCAGATTTTTATTCTACTTCCTGTGCCTTTGGCAGGTTGACAATATATTGTACCTTGGTAAAATAAATAAGTGTTACAAAACAAGGAAATGAGCAGTTACTTTGTCAGGCTTGACTCACTGACATTGTGCAATATAATGTGTTCAGGGGATCACAGTGTAAAAGCCAATAGAGACAACAGTCAGGTCTTCATTTCTCATATAGCTTTGAAGGCTCTCATATAAATATCCATTGACTTTTTTGGGCAGGGCTGGGACCCACTACTAACAGGGGGGTGATCATCCACTTCAGAGCCCACTTTCAAATTCAGATTTAAAAAATAACCTATGAAAGGTTACATAGGAACACTGGGAAATACCCAAAATTCCAATCCCCTTTACTGAATACATAGGGTTAGCAGGGTATTGGCATATTTAGAAGCTACAGGGATTTTAATAAAAAGGGGTTGGTTCTGCTTTAAAACGTTCCACCACAGAGAAGCGAAGAAGCCAAAACGATCTATTTTTTCTAAGGGGCCTGTACTCACACAGACGTATGTAAGCACCAAATGCCGGTAGAATGCCACATGATACGTTTCAGCAAACAGGATCATTGGCATTAGATCTAAAACAAGCAATTCAAGCAATTAAATTCACTGAGGGTGCCAATGTGTTAGAGATTTAAAGTTGACCTGTCATTCAGACACAAAAAGCTATATAATAAAAGTCCTTTTCAAATTAAACATGAAATCCAATTTCTATATTTTATTAAAGCATTCATAGCTGTTGTAAACTCATTTGAAAATTTCAACTGTCAATCAGCTGCCTTCGGCATAGAGGCGGGGCAAGCAATTATTTTCACTTTCTATTCAGCACTTCCTAGATGTCACTGCTCTTCCCACATTTCCCCGTTCTCTTTACAATTTAATTGTGTAGCCAGGGCATGGGGATGGACATCAGGTTCCCCATTCTGGTGCACAAACAAGATGATGGAAGGCTTGCCTTAAAGGGATACGGTCAGGGGTAAAAAAAAATTCAAAATGAATCAGTTAATAGTGCTGCTCCAGCAGAATTCTGCACTGAAATCCATTTCTCAAAAGAGCAAACAGATTTTTTTATATTCAATTTTGAAATCTGACATGGGGCTAGACATATTGTCAATTTCCCAGCTGCCCCAAGTCTGCTCTGATAAACTTCAATCACTCTTTACTGCTGTACTGCAAGTTGGAGTGATATCACCCCTCCCTTCCCCCCCCCCCAGCAGCCAAACAAAAGAACAATGGGAAGGTAACCAGATAGCAGCTCCCTAACACAAGATAACAGCTGCCTAGTAGATCTAAGAACAACACTCAATAGTAAAAACCCATGTCTCACTGAGACCTATTTAGTTACATTGAGAAGGAAAAACAGCAGCCTGCCAGAAAGGATTTCTCTCCTAAAGTGCAGGCACAAGTCACATGACATGGGGCAGCTGGGAAATTGACAAAATGTCTAGCCCCATGTCAGATTTCAAAGTTGAATATAAAAAAATCTGTTTGCTCTTTTGAAAAATGGATTTCAGTGCATAATTCTGCTGCAGTAGCACTATTAACTGATGTGTTTTGAAAAAAAACATGTTTTCCGATGACAGGATCACTTTAATAACAGAGTTCACAAAATGGCTCCTGCCTGCTTACTGTAATTATGAATTCCCAGACTGAAGGAAACAAGATTCAAATATTTATATAGTGGAAGTAAAGTTAATTTTGCTTGACTAATGTGATGCCGACGGGTCCCCTTTAACTTGACTTGTGCTTAAAGGTTTTTATATGACTTTTAGCTTCTTCAGCTTAGAGTTTCAGTTAGGGTTTACCCCAGCAACCAGGCAGTGCTGTGGGATTAATAGGAAAGGGCCTGAACAGAGAGACAAGTAATAAAAAGTAACAATAACATTACTTTTGTAGTTTTTATGTTTGTTTTTGATGCTGTTCAGGGACCCCCCCATTTGAAACAGGAAAGAGTGGGAAGAGGGAAAGAAGTATAAAATAAAAAGCTATTATTACAAATGAAGACCAACTTAAAAATGTGCTAAGAATAAGAAATGTTATGATATACCCAAGGTATAAAGATAATATAATTCTTTAACTAGTTGTGATTGTGTGTTTGAGATAACACAGAGGAGATCTCAAACCCTCATTTTGTCCTCTGCCCCAGGGATTCTAACATATGTTTTGGGGGCCTTATCTGATGTTACAGGACTACAGCTCCCTGCATTCTTCAATAGGATCAAAGCATATTGAGATTTGTAGTGTAGAAACATCCAAGTACCCAAATTAAATTTAACAGAAAATCAGCTGACTTAACATTGCTCCAATAAGACAAATATATACCAATTATTTAAAAAAGGGGGTTGAAAAACATGCAGAAGACCTGCTGCCTCGGATTCAGCTGTAAAAGCGATCCATAGCTTGTATCTATTATACACACCAGCAAATTGTGTTCCCATTCTATAGAAGTATTCCAAACTAGCACCCCCTAGTGGCAGTTTAAGGTACAACCGCGAGAGATTATTACGTAATCCACCTACTGCCCCAAGTAACCCGAACAGGCTAATGTTGCTTCATAGAAAATCAACCACAGTTATCAGAACTAAAAAGTCGCATTTTACAAACCAAGCCCAGGCGTGTTTTTACCTCTGCATAGAAGGCCCGGTAACCTCCACATTTTCCCCTGCCAGTCCCGTCATGTGATTTTTCCCTTTACACTGCGCATGCGCGAGCGTCCCACGACCTTCCTCGCGTCATCTATAACTATTCATATGGAGAGACCATCTTTGAATGGGCCAAAATCAGAATTACCAGTTGTATATACGCTGGAGGGAGAGGGTTACGGGTTCCAGATTGTTTTTGTCGTTAATGCTCAAACTCACCCCACAACTTGCTCATGGGAAACTTGCAGATTCTTGAGTAATTCTCTAAAGTTTTGAGGGCAATGTACTGAGCTAAAACCAAGGGCATACCTCCCAACATTTTGGAAGTAAAAAGAGGGACTACAATTTTTCCGCACATAGCGCGGCAACATTTTTAGACCACGCCCTTTGTGTGGCCACACCCCCTAATTACCATGTTCATGTAACAAAATTTGGCAGGTTATGAAAGTTTGAAAATAATTCTCCTTATCTAAACTGTGTTTTTGTGCCTCAAAATTGTTACAAAGTATCTTATTTGCACCTGTTAGCTGTTCTGTGCTCTCTGCTAAAAGCCAATTAAGTTAGAAACTTTGTTTCTTTTTCTGGCTGTTCAGTGCAGAGAAAATAGGGACTTTCCAGTACAAATGAGGGACCGCAGGTTGAGCTGTCAAAAGAGGGACTGTCCCTCTGAAAAAGGAACAGTTGGGAGGTATGCCAAGGGGAGTGGTGGAAAGGCGTCAGGGTTGCCAGGTCTAATTTTCAAGACCAGCCCAAAACTAGTCAAGACTAGAGGCACTTCAAAAGTAGCCCAAAATAGCACAATATGTGCAGTGAGAAAAAAAAGTCTAAAAAATAAATAAATATATGTGAAAATAAACCTTTTTAAAATTTTCACTGATTTGCAAATTTTTCAATGAAGTAAAATAGGACAGATTAGCCCATCAACAGGGGCGTAAGTACAGAGGGGGCCCAGGAGGTATAGGAGCCCTAATTCATGTATAATTACAATAAATATTGGTAAAACAGCTCAACTGCTAGACATTTTGGTGGTCAGAAGATTTTTGCTCCAAAATTGTCTGAAATTGAGAAAGTCACCAGAAAATGCGAGAATGCTTAAATGGGACGGGAGACTGGGGTGCAGAGCAGAGCCCAAAATCTGGTAACACCCATCTTCTACACAAGTTAGTCCCATTGCATGCTGGGTATTGTAGTCTTACATTAAACTTGGCAGTAGGCAAATTGTTAAACAAAAGCTACATTACCCAACATGCATTGGGAGACGCAGGCTTGGCACATTAGGGCAAGAAAACATAAAAAAAAAAGTAGCCCAAATCCATACCGTGGCTAGTTTGTACTTTCAAAACCTGCCTGGACTTTAAATTAGTAGCCCAATTTGGCTGGAAACCCACCAACCTGGCAACCCTGAAAGGCGTAGCAGAAATTTGCTGGACGCGCCATTGCTTAGTTTTGTAATTTTTTAGATCTCGTACGGAGGCGGGTCTAAAGAATTCTTCTGCCCCAGCCCATAACTCATAATTAGGCAGTTTCATGCACCTATTAGTTTAAAAACATTAACATGTGTTCCCAGCCTGCACCCCTGGCCAAATAAAGACAGCTTTGACAGGGTTACTCTTATTTGACATTCCCTTTAAGGTAGGGTTGCCACCTTTCCTGGAAAAAATACCGGCCTTCCTATATTTTTGTGGTTTTCCCTATAAATAACATTAGCATCAAGCAACATTTTTACCAGCCAGGCTGCAACCCACTTTAAGGCAGCCTCATATACCTGAAACATCTGCTTGGTGAGGATGTTAAATGCCAATCTTTGCTCATATTGCTACTACAGTTGCCACCTGGCTGGTATTTCACTGGCCTATCCTGTCAATCACCCTCTCATCTGTATCAGCAACGTACTTGTCGATAACTTTAAAAAAAGTTCTAAAAGCAGCTGGGCAGCATGCCACCCTTAATATTTTGCCGTCCTAGTCCCTGACCGTTGTGGCCTCGCCACAAATCTGGACCTGGTCCCATCCATATTTTACTGTCAATTTCCCCACCTCCAAGTGAGGTCACAGCCTGTGTCAGGACTGCAGAAAGCAACTGATGAAAATCCAGCTCACAAGTGCCTCACATTGACTGGGGATTGACCTAGAGTTGAGGACTGGCAGTGCAGTAGTGGAGAGAGAGATAACGGTAATTCCAATACAAATTACCAGGAGGTTAAAGGAGAACCAAACCCTTTATATTAAAATCCCCTACCCCATCCCTGTTCCCCACCCAACCTGGGTGTTACCCTCAGTAAATGCCCCTATCTCTTAACTTACTCACGGTGCCATCTCCTACACTTTGGTAATCTTCAGGTCTTCTTCTGGCACTTCAGCAATTTTCATCAGTTTTGGCGCATGTGCAGTTGTCAAAAAACGGAAGACTGCTCCAACTGCGCATGCACCGATACGGTGCTTACTTCACGAAGATTACCGAAGAGAAGGAGATGGCACCCAGGAACTCCGATGCGCTGAATCTGCAATGAGGGGTAAGTAAAGAATTAGGGGCATTTACCAAGTGTAACACCTAGGCTGTGGGGGTCTTTGTAGGGTAGGGGATTTTAATACATTATAAAGGGTTTGGCTTACATTTAAGCAGAAGAGCAGTGAAGCAAATCCAGGTCAGGCTGAAGGTCACAACAGGAATTAGATCAGAAAACAGGAATGCCAGGCACTTGATAAACAAGCAAAGTGTCACTGTTAGCGTCTTTTAAAGGAGAAAAATGGCACCAAACATCTGGAACATTCTGGCGTTGAGTCCCCAGGTCCTGCCCAATCTTGTCCACTCCCGACTTCTCCACCCTTAGCAGTGGAGAGTCGTTGCCGCACAGTCTGGCCCTGGTGGGGGTGTACCTTTTGTCAGGATAATGCAACAGTCACCATAGAGCTAGGATACCAATCACCACTGTTCTACAATTATTAATCAAGGGGTTTGTGCAATAAGAAACTATTTCTGTCTTACTGGGCCATAATGGGCTGATATTTTGTCCCTTTGGGCAACAACAAGATCATAACGAAGGCCAATGCAGTCTTTCTAAAGACTGCATCAGCAACTCAATGCATACCTCCCACATTTCAAAATAGTAATGAGGGACAAGTTGTTTTTGACCATGGCCATTTTGTTGCCACACCCCCAAACACCACACCCATGCTAAACACTTTGATTTGACTGAGTTTGAAAGCATTTCTGAGGGTTAGAGGACTACACTTTAAATGTTATTAACATTTTCTAACAAAGGTGAAACTCCTTTAAACTACAAATCTAGCAAATGCTTGTATGCACTGTAAGTAACCCTGTGGATAATGTGTCTCTGACAAATAAAATATTCTGTTCTGTTGATTTGCAAGAACCTCCTGGCGCCCTTCTCTTTATTCCGTTTCTGCACAGTAGCCTGTGGAGTTGTAGTTTCAATACACCACATTTCCGTTTCTTCCACTTTGCTAGTGTTAGAGTCAAGTGTAACCCATGCTCTAGTATACTAGCTGGTCATTAACCCTGTTGGCCTGTATAGCCCAAAATTGTGTTACACTGTTGACCTGACCATATACACTCTTTTCAACACTGGTCAGGTCACCCTAGGCCCCAGTTATGATCTGATTGTTGGACTGTGGATGAAACAAATGGATCGTAGTAATGGCTGGCTGACCTAAATCGTAACTGGCTATTTTAGTAAGGATAATGTGACCTTGCCAAACTTACAATGTGTGCTTTGCTTTAGTCTCATGGTTTATGTGTTAGTTATACACTTAGGATAAGGGTTAAAGAGTGAACATTTTGGGGTCCCCTCATCTCCACAACATTGGTATATTGGTTTCTTGCCAGAGCTGTGTTTAGGTCCTGTGCCACCCAAGGCACAGGACCTTAGAGCGCTTCAATGTATGGCAGTGATCCCCAACCAGTAGCTTGCGAGCAACAAGTTGCCCACCAACCCCTTGGATGTTGCTCCCAGTGGCCTCAAAGCAGGTGCTTATTTTTGATTTCCCAACTTGGAGGCAAGTTTTAATTGCATAAAAACCAGGTGTACTGCCAAACAGACCCTCCTGTAGGCTACCAAATAGCCAATCACAGACCTTATTTGGCACCAACAAGAACATTTTTCATGCTTGTGTTGCTCCTCAACTTCTTTTTACATTTGAATGTGGCTCACGGGTAAAAAAGGTTGGGGACCCCTGATGTACGGTATCACATGACATGCTGCGTAACATCACTTCACCAAAGGTCACTTCCAGATTTTCATGATATGGGCCCTGTATGCTTTCCCCACAAGCTCAGCCACTGAATTTAAGCAGTAGGTCTCTCATGGTGGCTGGGGGGGAGGGGTAATTTTATTTTTAAACTTCTTTTTTATTTATACAGGCACCCAAGGGCCACCACCCAAAAGCTGCCACCCTATATATAAATACAGCATGGTTCTTGCCTGCAGCTGAATTCCTTACATTCTTTCAAGTCAATACCTGACAAGCTAAGCTATTGTGGTGTAACCCCCTGAGGCTAAAATTTACTCTAAAACACTGTATAATACAAAGGAATGGAAATCACTTTAAGACAGGTATGTAGATTAGGCAGATATGTAGATAAATGGAATGAATGAGCATAATAAGAAGGAGCACATGGATGTTACTGAGATGAGACCCAAAATAGTTAAACACTATCCATCGGCAGCAGCTGGCTTGCGGGTTCTGGATACCCCATTCCCCACATAGGTCTGTACTGTATATGGGATTGGGACTGGTTGGGACATTATTGCTGATATAGTTTGAGCATTGGGCTCACAGCAAGTTGTATTAATAACATTTTCCTACATCTATGGCAGTTCACAAGGAACTTGTATGTAGGACTATATGGAGCCCTAGGCTTGCCACAGTCATTTGGAAACCCATATTTTCACTGCCAGTTTAGAATCTACCCCATAAATAGCTGTCTTTAGGAGGGATCTATAAGGGATTACCTGAACCCCTTCAGTAAGACTGAGCGAGGCACAGCAGTTATTATAGGGAAAGATGCCAACAGTGGAGCAAGATGGCAACAGTAACACTTTACACAGCCTGTGGCCTTACAATTTCTCCTCCTGATACTGGGGTTCAAAGTTTAAACAACCATAATTCCTTGTTTATATAATGGGGACTGTTCTACATATGCATAGAGATGTAATATACGAATGCACACTTGCTAAAAGCCAAACCAGCTGATAGTCTGCACTTGTCTAGTGTCTATAGCATATAATAGAACTGACACAAAGAGCTAAAAGTGCATGTCCGTAAGATACAGTATCAAGAGAAATGCCATCAAATGGTTGCTCTCCCCTGAAACTCTCCTTCGTGACTTTTGCACAGTAGGTCCGTACCGGTAAATGTTCCTACTGCGCATGTGCCAAAAACAAAACAGGACCGGTCGGGAGAAGATGGCACCTGTGAACTCCGTGGACAGGACCTGTGCAGAGGGGTGAGTAGCACTTTAGGGACATTTGCCTGGGGGCACAGGTAGGCCAGGGGGTAGGAGGGGGGAAACACAGGGGAGGGGGGAGGGATTTTTGCGCCCAGGGTTTTCCTTGTCCTTTAAAGGGGGGAGGGATTTTTGTGCCCAGGGTTTTCCTTCTCCTTTAAACATTCATGAAAAAAAAATTGCCCCCCCCCCCAGAAGTTTAACAAAAATTTGGTGCCCAGGTAGGGTTACCTTTATGTCTGGCTGAGACCAGGTGTGTGTGTGTGGGGGGGGTCAGTGACGTCAGTGGGCGGACCCGTGACATCAGTGGGCGGGGCTATGATGAGGCAATCAGCGATTGGCCAATCGCCGTGTCAATCAAGGAAATCCCACCCAGTTTTCCTTATTTGGAAACCAGGCAGGAAGTATAGACCCGGGCAGATCCCTCAAAATACCGGGCTGTCCGAGCAGGTGGCAACCCTATGCCCAAGGCCCCACCACACAACAGGGACCACAAAGGAGCCCTGCCATGTTATACTTACTTCATTAGTGTGGCCCACCTGCTGTCAGTGAGCTGCCAACTACAGAAGGGAGGAGGGGAGCACAGGTGGCTGCATCTTCTTCCAGCGACAGCATTTTCTTCCCTTATTGGTCACAGAATTTCAAGCCCTGGTAAAGCTGCATGGTGATTGGATGAGCTGAAGGAGAAGTTCAAACCTCAGCTATCCAATCCCTGAGCAGCATACCTCCCAACTGTTTTCAGAGGGACAGTCCCTCTTTTGACAGTTCAACCTGCAGTCCCTCATTTGTACTGGAAAGTCCCTCTTGTCTCTGCACTGAACAGCCAGAAAAAGCAACAAAGTTTCTAACTTAATTGGCTTTTGGCAGAGAGCACAGAACAGCTAACAGGTGCAAATAAGATACTTTGTAACAATTTTGAGACAAGAAAATAAGTAATTCTAACAGTTTAGATAAGGATAAATATTTTCAAACATTCCTAACCTGCCAAATTTTGAAAAATGAACATGGTAATTAGGGGGTGTGACCACAAAATTGGGCGTGGTCAAAACATTTAGCAACGCTACGTGCGGAAAAAAGTTTTGTCCCTCTTTTTACTTCCAAAATGATGGGAGGTATGGAGCAGCTCAACTGGGACTTAAACTCAGTGACCAATAAGTGGAAGTAATGGACAGAAGCTACCTCCCCTTGTGCTCCCGCCCTGCCTTCCCAAAGTCAGCAGCTCTCAGAAAGCATGGGGGCCCGGCTAATCAAGTAAGTCCGGCGTGGCCGGGCCCCCCTTACCCACTCGGCCCCCTACAACTCTCCCCCCTGATGGCTGCCCTGGGTGGTGGTGGGGGGCAGTGGTGCAGAAATGTTTCCCCTGAAATGGTGCTTTAGTAAAAATGCACTGAACCAAACCTCATTATCCATGTTCTGCATTGTCATCACTGTTGGGGTTAATTCATTGCGTTTCCATTTTCTGTTTGCACTCAGTACTTTCTCTAGCATGTCTAATTATGGCAGTGTTCATTATTCATTTTCTATAGTGAGCTTACTGGCATGCCTGTGACTAATGGAGTGTTCATTATCCATTTCCTATAGTGATCTAACTGACTTGTCTGAGGATAATATAGTGGCCATTATATATTTTTACAACCATTTTACAGGCATGTTTGGAGTTATTGTGTTGTGGAGGCCTGGCAAGGAACAGTATTCCACCCACATCCTTCCTGCTACCTATGGTTCTTGCCATTGTAATATGCAAGTGGAAAGGTAGTACTGTAATGTTAGACAGATGCTCTCCTATGCCTTAAGTTACACGTGATGGATTCTAGGACTTGAAGCATTTCTGCCCTCTATGGTAAGTGATGCCCATATTCTTCCATGAGTAAGCCAGGCTGTGAGGGGGGCAATGGTCCTTGCAAGTCAGACTATCATGGTTTTGTGGAATTGTGTATGCAGTGGTGCAACTTGTAAGGGCAGGGGGCCCTGTGGAATAATCAGCTGCGGGCAGTGGCGTAACTACCAAGGGGGGTCTGTGCAATTGCTTTGGGGGCCAGCTCCCCTTAAGGACCAACCGGAGACCACAACATGGTTCCATTCTTTTTTGGAAGGGGGCCCGTTAGGGTCGCCATCAGGGGGACACAGGGAGTACTACTGTACCGGGCCTTGACAGCGCTGAAGCCGTGCCGCATCTTCCGTAGTCCCGAACAGCCAAAGTCCCAAACAGCCGAAGTCCCGAACAGCGGAACTTGAAGTCCCAAAGTGCGAAAATCATCCAAAGTCATGAAAATAGCCGAGCTTGAAGTCCCAAAGCCGCGAAAAGACCCGAAGTCACGAAAGGAGCCGAACTTGAAGTCCTGAAGCCGTGAAAAGACCTAAAGTCATGAAAGTACTGTATATACTCGCGTATAAGCCGAGTTTTTCAGCACCCAAAATGTGCTGAAAAACTCGACCTCGGCTTATACGCGGGTCATACCGTAGCAACAGTAGCCGGCCGCAGATACGCTCCTTCCGCGCCATTTTGGGAGCGAACGCCGGCAGGGAAGGACGCGCCGCCCGGAGCTCCTGGACCTGCTCCGGGCGGCGATCACACAGACAGTCCTGCGCTATGGAATCACACAGACAGTCCTGCGCTATGGGATCACACAGACCTGCTCCGATCACACAGACCTGCTCCGGGCGGCGATCACACAGACAGTCCTGCGCTATGGGATCACACAGACCTGCTCCGATCACACAGACCTGCTCCGATCACACAGACCTGCTCCGATCACACAGACCTGCTCCGGGCGGCGATCACACAGACAGTCCTGCGCTATGGGAGAGGGAGGTGTGTTGGGGCTGCGGAAGGAGCGTACGGTACCTTTTTTCTGCTTTCCTAGGTGCAGCACCTCATTGACACATTCACATCTTGAAATCTGACATGGGGCCCCTAGGCTTATACACGAGTCAATACATTTTTCCAGTTTTCTTAGGTAAATTAGGTACCTCGGCTTATACACGGGTCGGCTTATACACGAGTATATACGGTAGGCAAACTTGAAGTTCTGAAGCCGTGAAAAAACCCGAAGTAACGAAAGGAGCTGAAATTGAAGTCCCGAAGCTGCACAAAGACCCGAAGTCACTAAAGGAGCCAAAGTTGAAGTCCTAAAGCAGCGAAAAGATCCGAAGTCATGAATGGAGCCGAATTTGAAGTCCTAAAGCCACAAGTTCAGTTCTACTGAACACCAATGTGTGTTTTTTTATTTTATTAAACCCCTGGCCACCAATGTATTATTTTAATACTCTACTGGCCCCTGCCACCAATGTTTTTTTAAAAAAATATTCTCTGGGGCCCGAATATTTCTTTTTAACTTGTATGGGGAGGGGGGCTGGTGCCAATGTTTTTTTAAAAAAACTTTTATTTATATAAAAAAACAACTTTAATGGGAGGCCCTGGTCACCAATTATTTTTTTAACTTGTAGGTATGTTGTCGGCGCAATGTGCATAAGTGCGTCAATGACGTCACTAACTAGGCTGGTCGCAGGAGAGAGGCTGAGAACTGGCAGGCCTAGGCGCATTTGTGGAGTTCGCGCTCGCTGCTCTGTCTCAGCCTTGCATGCACAGTTCAGCCTGAACTTAAGGAAGATATTCTTACTCTGATACTTCTGCTGGCACAGCCATCCCAGCTACAGATTTGAGGGCCTTATTTTTGCTATTGTTGCTGGGCGCTGGCACAGGTACATAAACAGGGCCGGATTTACATAGTGGGCGCCCCTAGGCCCACTACCGTTCGTCGCCCCTGTCACCTCCAGGGGGGACATGAGCAATGGGGATTGGCATACGGGAAATTTAAAAAAATATTGTATCTCCAACGCATCCTCAGTGTTTTTGAACCAATGTGGGTGTGGTTGGGCAGCATGCCGCCCCCCTAAAATCCTGCTGCCCTAGGCCCGGGCCTAGGTGGCCTTTCCACAAATCCGCAAACAGATCTGTTTAGTTTTGGCTGCTGCGGGCACAGGTAAAGATTGGGGGCAATATGCTGGCTGCTGGGCTTGTGTGCCAGCAGTACAGGAGGGCTGTATGATGGGTGGCTGCTGGGCATGCTGCCACAGGTACAGGGGGGGCTGTATGATGGGTGGCTGCTGGGGGGGGTTGGATGAAGCTCTTGCCTAGGGTGCCAAACTACCTTGGCCCGGCCCTGTAGATCATAATAGGACAACATCACTAAAAGTAGACCCTGCTTTAGTAAAGTATGGGTACTCCTGGGGTAAAGTAAAGATGATGCGTTTTGGCCCGACACTTCGCAATGCGACTAAACGCATGCGACATGTCGGATGGTTTAGTAAAAACGGAAGTGAAGGAGAATCGCACGTTAACAACTACATTGATCCGACTGATCCGCGCTGCGTTTTCATCTGACAGTTGGATCAATGTAGTTGTTTACGTGCAATTCTCCTTCACTTCCGTTCAATTTTGAAATCTGACATGGGGCTAGACATATTGTCAATTTCCCAGCTGCCTCAAGTCATGTGACTTATGCTCTGATAAACTTCAATAACTCTTTACTGCTGTACTGTAAGTTAGTGATATCACCCCCCTACCCAGGGCCGCTTCTGCCATGAGGCAAGGTGAAACCCTTGCCTCAGGCGGCAGCGTGCGGCCAGTTACAAGGGGCGGCAAAAAGCCGCCTCTTGTAACTTTAAGAGTCGAACTTCCGGGTTTTAACCCGGAAATTCGGCTCCGCTAGTGCAAAGAGCGCTATTGCGCACAATGCACTAGCGATACTGCCCCCTGAAACCCGCTCCGACGCTAATTTTTAAGCGCGGAGCGGGAGAGGAGGGGGGCGGCATCTGGGCTGCTGCCTCAGGCAGCAGCAGCCCCAGAATCGGCGCTGCCCCTACCCCCCCCCAGCAGAAACAAACAAACAAAAGTACAATGGGAAGGTAACCAGATAACAGCTCCCTAACAAGATAACAGCTGCCTGGTAGATCTAAGAACAGCACTCAATAGTAAAAACCCATGTCCCACTGAGACACATTCAGTTACATTGAGAAGGAAAAACAGCAGCCTGCCAGAAAGCATTTCTCTCCTAAAGTGCAGGCACAAGTCACATGACTGGGGGCAGCTGGGAAATTGACAAAATGTCTAGCCCCATGTCAGATTTCAAAATTGAATATAAAAAAATCTGTTTGCTCTTTTGAGAAATATATTTCAGTGCAGAATTCTGTTGGAGTAGCACTATTAACTGATGCATTTAAAAAAAACATGTTTTCTGATGACAGTATCCCTTTAAGTAAAAGCAGTTTAGTGAGAAGAAGGAGGGTGGGGTCGGAGAACACCAGGTGGTGCCAGATTTGCCTGGGGAGCTACAATACCTAGTTTTGCCACTGGCGTTTGTGTATTAGTATCACTATAAAACATTACTAAAGTAACTCCTGACTTAATGGAGTTTCTGTGGTGGCGTAATTTACCCGTGAGGGCAAATGCTAACAAAGTGCTTTGCTTTCTAAAGGGGGCACATGTTTATTTTATTATATGTTAGTTTTCAGTGTAATATGTCCCCTGAGGTCGCAGGAACTGTGTTTCAACTAAGTCGTACCCGCTTTATTTATTTTCACGCAAACCAGCAGGTTTTTATGACTTGATCATGCGTCACACTGTACCACACAGAAACGCGTGGGGGTGGGGTGAAAGTATCGAAAGAGGCTTTTTTCGATGTCTGCCCTACCTGATAAAGGGGTGTGGCATGCTGGGATTGCCCTGCTAAGCCCCTCCCCTTTTATCCCCTTATTTCCTCACACTTCTATGCGAATTATTGTGTAGAACAAATCGCCTCAAATACTCCAACAGCGAGCGAAACACAATTCATATGAAATTAATTTAGGCGTTATCTTTCCCCCAGTCCACACTTTAGACTTATATAACTGGGAGGGGCTCCCAAACAGGAACTGCTCGTCTCATCCTGTTTCCTCCTACACTTCACGGGACTGGGATAAAGTGGAATTCGAGAGAGGGCTGCGCTGCCATTAGCCTGAGCCTCCGCCCAAAGTCGTCGTCGTTGTTGTTGTTGTCGTCGTCTCGGCGAAGGTGAGTTTAGGAAAAAAGTATTCCTTGTGCAAAAGTGCGAAGTTCCTCATAGCTGAAACTTCATGTGTCTTTGTGATTTAAGTTATCTGCTGGCCGATAATGAAGTTGGTTTTAGTCGAAGGAAAGACTTCTGGGCCGCCGTAGTTTTTTTTTAATCAGAGACCTCACTTATAATTATCTGTATGTGGAGAATAATTGGGCTTTTAAAGTGACTTCCACCCTCTTCAAGAAAACAAATGGTTGAGGGTTATTGTAGTTATATAGGGAACAGGGCCGCCACCAGAAATCATGGGGCCCAGTATAATAACATTTTCTGGGTCCCTGCCCAGACCATTTTAAACAAATCTACACAGACACCAAAGTGATAAAAACGATAAACCCCCTCACTCACAGCTTTAAAAAAAATCATTGGTGGTCAGCTCCCCCTGTAAGTTAAAAAAAAAACCCTTGGCGCAAGGGTTTGGTGGTTAGGACCCCCTTCCCCTATAAGTTACAAAAAATCATTGGTGGTCAGTGCCCCCTCTATAAAGTAAAAAAAAAAAAAAACAGTGGCACCAGGGCCCCCCATAAACGTTTTTACAAAAACATTGGTTTTCAGGGGCCCCTATAGACTATTAAAAAAAAAAAACAAAAAAAAACACTGGTGGCCAGCAATAAAATAAAATAAAAAAATATTGATGTTCAGTGGAACTTACCTGAGTTGCTTCTTCCAGGGTCAAACTGGGCAGGCAGAACTCTGGGGAAAAAACCCAGTGGGCCCCTGGCTCAGATCTGCACCCAAACCTGTGATTTGCAGGCTCGTTCCTGCTACACCTGCCCAAAAACTATAGTGTGCACGTTGATGCGGGGGGGGGGGGTTGGTCGGGAGGGGGGCCCTAGACAGCAGCCCCGGGCCCCCCAGTCCGACCCTGGCTTCTTTTGAAGCTTTGGGTCTTTTTGCGGCTTCTGGTCTTCAGCACTTTGGTGGTGCATGAACTAAGACGCTGTTAAGGGGGTCCCGGCTAATTCGAAAAGTGCAGCACAGCCGGGCCCCCCTTTAGTCCCGGGCCCAGTGCAGCACAGCCGGGCCCCCCTTTAGTCCCGGGCCCAGTACAGCTGTGCCCCCCTGATGGTGGCCCTGATAGGGAACGTGAGTTTAATCCAATGGAGCGGGTGTTTCCTAATAACCCAGTACGAAATGTTGTTTTCCTTCATTTTGTTCCGTGGAAGGGAAAGTGAATTCACATGGACTTAGGGCATATTAATGGTTGTTCACTTGCCAAACACTTTTTTTTTTCAGGTTAGTTGCTTTCCGATTTTCATATAAAGAAACACTTTATTTTTTTTTTCCAGTTGCTTTCTCTTTTTTTTTTTTTAACTGTTTTCCCAAAATTAAAGTTTAAAGGGGATTCTATTTGGAGGATTATTTTGCTGCAGCCGCTGGTTCTTCAGAGTGGAGAAAGTCTGTATAAACCATACAAAAACTATAAAATCCACATTAGATTTCATGACAACACAGGACCCAGTGCAGTCTACATATTCTGATTATTAATCAGTCTTGCTGTATTGGCTTCTGGCAGATATTATTTGACTTGTGCTGTTTTGATAATTTATGATGATCCCTAAGCAACCCAGATCACACTGAGCATGTGCACAGTCTTGGTCTTGTAAAGATGTTTAACAAAGTTACAAGATGACAGCCCCGTGTGGCCAACTTTGAAAGCATAAATCATTTGTTTGATTAGGCTTTGTGGTGCAGTAATTCATGTTTAGTATACAAAATACAGCATTTCTAGCCTTATTTTATTTTACACTTTCATTGTCCTTTAATATAAGCTTCAGCATACTGACATAACCTTTCTAAATATAATAAATTAACTGTTCTCCAAAGAATAAAAAAGGGGGATCAGTGCCTGTGGCAACAAACTAGTAACCTATATGGTGTAGTGTGTTTGACTCGATTAACTATTCTGCATGGTTTCTGTAATAATCAATTTTATATTCACTATTCCTCTCCAGCGTCTTGTTTCTCCTTATTCTCTCTTCATGCAGCAGTTGGGTGTCAGATATTCATTGACAGTTCGATCCAATATATCTTATAGGGGGCTTCCTTTCCTAGCAGATAAATGAGAGCTCTCTCAAATAACAGATTCCAGTACAAACAAATTCTAACAAAATAACTGCCTGTAGAGAGACATATCTGGTGATTTTAAATGGGTTGTTCACCAACTAGTTGTTTTTGTTCACCAGAAATAACTACTTTTTCCAATTACAATTTTCTATGTATCACCGTAAAGTTTTTTTTTTATTATTATTTATTTTTTTTTCACCTTCTAAAACAGCTCTGGGAGGGGGGGTCGCCGACCCTGTAAACCAGGGGTTACCAACCTTTTTTTCCTATGAGCCACATTCAACTGTAAAAGAGTTGGGGAGCAACACAAGCATGAAAAATTTCCTAGAGGTGCCAAATAAGGGCTGTGATTGGCAATTGGTAGCCCCGATTAGTGATGTGCGGGCCGACGCGATGCCCGCGGGTCGGGCGGGTTCAGGTCAACCATGCACTGCTCCTCGCGTATGGCAGGCTGAGCTCTTCTCCTGCTCTTCCCTGCCACCTTCAAATGCTGGCTTCCGGCTTTATAGCCACACGCCTGCTTGCCCTGCCCCTTTTGTGACAGCGGGTATATAAAATGAACCCGGAAGAGCTGGCGCAGGCTGAAGGAGGGTGGGTTAGGGTCGGGTGCGGGTTGGGAAAACCCTGACCCGCACATCACTAGCCCTTATGTGGGCCGGTAGTCTAAAGGAGGCTCTGTTTGTCAGTACATCTAGTTATACACAACCAAAACTTTCCTCCAAGTCAGGAGTTCAAAAATAAGCACCTGCTTTGAGGCCACTGGGAGCAACATCCTAGGGGTTGGTGAGCAACATGTTGCTGATAAGGCACTGTGTCACGGTTGGCACCCTAAATCCAGAACAAGTGCTAGGCTCTCTGCTCTTGCTACTATTGTATCAATTCTAACAGTAAATGGAAAATATCTTTTTCTGGTGAACTACCTGAAACCATCTGAATGGGAAAAAGTGCTTGAAGGTCAACCCCTTTTAAGGCTTAAAGTAATTCAGCTCTTTTGCTCAGTGTATTTTAATTTATGCTGTGTATCCAAACATATTCAGTTTGTGTATTTTGTATCATCTTTGCAGTATGAGAAGCGCATACGAAGATTGCCACACACAGTATAAATGTTTTTATTTTATGATCCCAGATACAGAGAGCTGCTTTCTGCCTGTAAGATAAAAGTAGCTGGGAGTGTCTAGCCGCTGATAAGCTTTAAATAAAGCAATGCACTGACCTTGAAAAATACTTTAAATGGGCGGTATAGCTTCTCGTAAAACATGATTTCAGGGGAGTGTCTTCCCCCCCCCCCCACTAAACAGGGGTCAGTCAATGGATACAGTTTCTGCTGAGCATCTTTGTTTTTTTTTGTTTTTTTTTAATCTAAAAAAAAAACTATTTTTTGTTATTTCTTGGGTCAAACAGCAAATGGGGAGATTGAAGCTCATTCATGCTTGGTTCTAGCGGGCTTTTGTGAACCTTAAAGGGGTTCTGTCATTATTTTTATGATGTATTTTTTATTTCTCATAATTCACTCTACAATACATAATTCCTGAACCAGCAAGTTAATTTATTTTTTTTTAGTTGTAATATTGGTGTGTAGGCAGCCATCTCAGGTCATTTTGCCTGGTCATGTGCTTTCAGAAAGAGCCAGCACTTTAGGATGGAACTCTTTCTGGCAGGCTGTTGTTTCTCCTACTCAATGTAACTAGGGTTGTCACCTGGCTGGTATTTTACTAGCCCGGCCAGTAAAAATGATGGCTGATCCTAATGTTAGTAATAGGGGAAAAAATATAAATATAAAGGAAGGCCAGTATTTTTTTCCTGAAAAGGTGGCAACCCTAAATGTAACTGAATGTATCATAGTGGGACCTGGGATTTTACTATTGAGTGCTGTTCTTATATCTACCAGACAACTGTTATCTTGTGTTAGGGAGCTGTTATATTCCCATTGTTATGTTGTTAGGCTGCTGGGGGGGGGAGAAGGGAAGAGTGATATCACTCCAACTTAACGGCAGTAAAGAGTGACTAAAGTTTATCAGAGCACTAGTCACATCACTTGGGGCAGCTAGTAAATAGACAAAATGTCAAGCCCCATGTCGGATTTCAAAATTAAATAAGTATCAGTTTGCTCTTTTGAAAATTCTGCTGGAACACAGGGCAGGATTTACATAGCGGATGCCCCTAGGCCCACTGCAATTTGTCGCTCCTGTCCCCTCCCCTTTATTCGTGCAAATTTTCATGGAGATTGTATCTCCTGTGCGTCCCCAGTGTTTTTGAACCAATGTGGGTGTGGTTGGACAGCATGCCGCCCCCCTAAAATCCTGCCACCCTAGGCCCGGGCCTAGGTGGCCTTCCCACAAATCTGGGCCTGCTGGAACAGCACTATTGACTGACGTGTTTTGAAAAAAAAAAAAAAATTCCCATGACAGCCGCCCTTTAATGTGCTGTTTCCCAGTATTTGCACAGTAGAGTAATGTTATAGACAAGTGGCTCACAAGCAACTTTTTGCTCACCCAACCCTTGCCTGTTGCTCTGTGGCCTCAAAGCAGGTGCTTATTTTTGGTTTGGATACAAGTTTTGGTTGCATAAAACCAGGTGCACTGCCAAACTGAACCTCCTGTAGGCTGCCTGTCTACTGAGGGGCTACCAGATAGCCAATCACAGCCCTTGTTCGGTACCCCAAGAAATTTTCATGCTTTTGTTGCTCCCCAACTTTCAAGGGAATGTGGCTCATGGGTTAAAATGGTTGGGGACCCCTGTTATAAACAGATGCTATAAAATTACTTTTATATAGTTGTTTGGGCCCTGCCTCAAAGTTGTGGGGCAGGCTGTCTGCTGTTTTTTTACTGTCAGCCAGCTCTGTGTAGTTTGTGCTCTCCTCTTAGGACTATGCACATTTTTTTGTAAGCTGCAAGTGATGTTACCCTAACCCAGTGATCCCCAACCAGTAGCTCGCAAGCAACATGTTGCTCTCCAACCCCTTGGATGTTGCTCCCAGTGGCCTCAAAGCAGGAGCTTATTTTTGAATTCCATGTTTGGAGGCTAGTTCAGTTGGATAAAAACCAGGTGTACTGCCAAATCAAGCCTCAATGTAGTCTGACAATCCACATAGCGGCTACCAAATGGCCAATCACAGCACTTATTTGGCACCCCTGGAACAGTTTTCATGCTAGTGTTGCTCCCCAACTCTCTTATTTCTGAATGTTGCTCACGGGTTGTAAAGGTTGGGGATCCTTGCCCTAACCCTTAAAAACTATATGCCTACTCCTCTCTGATGACTCCATGGAGGTGAAGCAGTATATAAATGCACAATGGAGGGAGGAGGAAAAGAGATGCACAAGCCGCAAAGAATGTTGCACTGGCCAAATCAGTCCAACCATTGGGTAAACTTGAGGGCTGGGTCAAGCCAGCCAGGGGGCCCTAGGCTTACACACAAATGGCAACAAGAAGACTGAGCAGTAAGAGGACAAGGGACATGATTAGGTTTAAGCGATGGAAAAGCTATGTGCCTTGTACCCAGGCAGCTCCTGCCATGAGGCAAGGTGACAAAAAGGCTTGTAACTTTAAGTGAGTGCAGAGAGCACTGTTGAACTCGTTACACTAACAATGCGGCCCCCTTTGATCCACTTCGATGCTGATCTTTTAAAGGAACAGCAACACCAAACAAAGTATTTTAAAGGTATGACAATGGAATGTACGGTTGCCCTGCACTTGTAAAACTTGTGGGTTTATTTTAGAAAGGCTACAATAGTTGATATAAACAAGCTGCTGTGTAGCCATGGAGGCAGCCATTCAAACTGGGGAAAAGGGAGAAAAGGCACAGGTTACACAGCAGATAATAGAAAAGAACTGTAGTATACAACAGGATTCTTCAGAACTTATCTATTATTTACTGTGTATCCTGTGCATGAATGACTGCCCCCATGGCTATACAGTGGCTTGTTTCTGTAAACTGTAGTAGAGTTCCTGATGGAAACACACCAGCTGTACCAGTTAATTGAGATCATTACATTATATTTTCATTACTTTAATACACTTTTTAATTTTTGGTTCCTTTAAGTTCAGAGTGGGAGGGGGCAACATTGGAACTGCCCCTGCTAGCTCCCCCCACCGTTGCACCCTAGGCACTGCCTCTTCTTCCTACCCCTAGTTCCTGCCCTGCTTGAGGGATTTGGACCAGTCCACACTAGTGCTTAACTATGGTAAATGCAGACTATTGGGAAAGGACCACATCAAACAGATAGTGATCATTGTCCCAAAAGGAAAATAAAACCGGGTCTGATTTTCAGCCAGATCACAAGCCCCATACATGCGTCAGTAAGATGCCTCCTTGTCTGGAAGGACAGAGTCTGCAGCTTTTAATAAGCTATGTATGACCACCTGATGTGATCATTTTACTGAAAATTGCTTAATGTGGGGCCTGCATGTTTTTCAGCACTACTTTGCACAATGTGACTAATTTGTGGGTTTGGCAGAGTAGAGCTTTAGATACTAACTGCAGGCAATACCATTCCTATACATACAGTATATCGAAACAATGTTGGCAAATCACCGATTTTGAGAGGCAGGACTGCATCCATTTCTAAAAAAAACATTGTATCTATTTAAACAAACACTCAAGGTTGCAGGGGAGGGTTGACCTGATTGTAAGGGTTTTAAAACAACAAAAGAAAAACCTGTTGTGCTTGAGGTTTGCAAACAAATGGATCACATAATCAAGTTTGGTGCCCATGTCAAAACCCTAGCTATATTGTCTGCACTCTTAGCAGTGCCCTGATGAGTAGTGATGACATTCCGCCATTCATTGGTAACATAAGTCAGATGGGCACGGCTGTGATTTTGGAGTAAATGGATGAAAAATTAAAGCTCAGCCCCTTTGGAAACCAGATGTGTGTTGGTTTTGCATTACCTGTGGAATGCAAAACTCTTTGTAAGAGAGTCTTCGTTCTGTGATATTTTGTGAACAAAAATAGTTGTTGACATCCTTCTAAATAAAAGAAAGTACCAGAGACGTTTTGTTTGGTTGTAAGTAGTGGTAACATGAAATCATACTGCAGTTGGGGGGGGCGGCTAAAGATGGCCAGGGCAGTTGCAAGTGGTGTCTGGTTATTGCACAATAAGTGACTGTGTACCTCCTCCTGGATGAGAGGATTTGTTGCACGTGGTCATTACATGCCCAAATGCATAAAGCGCAAAGCCACCTACAAACATATATAATCATACTGGCATACATGGAGGAGCACTCAGCAGGGTCAGTGATGGTTAGTATGGGATGTGTTATGGGGAATGCATGGGACCTGGTGTTTTCCAGATAGAGGATCTTACCGTAATTTGGATCTTTGTGCCTTAAATGGATACTGTCATGGGAAAAACATTTTTTTCAAAATGAATCCGTTTAGTGCTTCAGCAGAATTCTGCACTGAAATCCATTTCTCAAAAGAGCAAACAGATTTTTTTTATATTCAATTTTGAAATCTGACATGGGGCTAGACATATTGTCAATTTCCCAGCTTTTTTTTTTTTTTTTTTTTTTTTGTACTGCAAGTTGGACTGATAACACCCCCTCCCTTTTTCTCCCCAGCAGCCAAACAAAAGAACAATGGGAAGGTAACCAGATAGCAGCTCCCTAACACAAGATAACAGCTGCCTGGTAGATCTAAGAACAACACTCAATAGTAAAAACCCATGTCCCACTGAAACACATTCAGTTACATTGAGATGGAAAAATAGTAGTCTGCCAGAAAGCATTTCTCTCCTAAAGTGCAGGCACAAGTCACATGACTGGGGGCAGCTGGGAAATTGACAAAATGTCTAGCCCCATGTCAGATTAAAAAATTGAATATAAAAAAAATCAGTTTGCTCTTTTGAGAAATGTATTTCAGTGCAGAATTCTGCTGGAGCAGCACTATTAACTGCTGCGTTTTGAAAATCTTTTTTTCCCCCATGACAGTATCCCTTTAAGTCTACTAAAAAATCATTAGCATCACTGGCAACTGCATGCTCTACTGAAGACTTGTAGGTATGAGCTTTAATTTGTACGGTTTGAATTTTTTGTTTGATGTAAAACACAAGCGAAGACTTGTTTGAATTTCCACATAAGTATCTATCTATGCAAATGGGAGGCTCCCACTACCTTATCTGGGATCTGGTATGGATTTGTGCATCTTATTTAAGATAAGTGTGAGATTCTATGTGTATTTGTCTAAAATGTACTGTATGGCAGATTACCATTGCCATAAGGCAGCCTTTAAGGACCCAGGATGCTTGCTACCATTTTTAGCGGATCCACTGTGGCAGTCCTGGACCACTTGGATGATCTGTATAGGAACTCTGAATCTGAACTTTTACTATATAAACGCACCCTGAGCTGGTACATTTTTCTTTTTGCCAGGAGTAAATCGAATTATATTCACTGGGAGGTGGCTAATAAAATGTCATTAATTGAATTTGACTTTCCTTGTCTTATCAGTTGGTGTAATTTTTGTTTTTTTCCCCCCTTCCTTTAGCCATGACTCTCAATACAGGAAACATAAATTTCAAGTGGGATCCAAAAAGCTTGGAAATAAGAACACTAGCCGTTGAGAGACTTCTTGAGCCTTTAGTATCTCAGGTAAGTTAATTGACTTTTTTTCCATATGGGAGTATAATTTAGAGAATAATATACCCCTACTGTACTTGATAAGGCAATTTGGACTGAAAAGGATTTCTGTGACCATTAAGCAATCTCGTGAGATGGATTGCACATATGGGTATTTGCTGCCTTGTTTGCTGGTGATGTAATTATGTAGCATATTGACGATCAGTCTGCCAATATTTTGCATGTAAATTACTTTTCCACTTTTTAATAAAACTAATTGGTGAGAAAACCAAAATGCATGTTTGGAAAAGAAAACTACAGGATGAAAAACGCTCACTGTCATGCATATGTGGTTTCATTGGCGTATTTACGCTCGACTATGCGTTTTTAAAACTGCAAAGTAAAAATGTCCCGTGTGACCTCACCCTAAATATTATTGGCACTTGAGTAATAAAATCATACTGCTTTATTGCCTTTACACTGTGTACTCCCACTGTTTACAAAGATTCTAGAATGCTTCATGTGCAATTGCCTGTAGAATTGTATTGTTGACATTCTTATTAACAAATAAATTATAAAGCAACAACATGTGTCACAACACTAACATTTATTAAATGAACACTAAATGAGATTCCTGCTCACGAATATTATTCTTCAGGTGACTACTTTGGTGAATACTAGCAATAAAGGACCATCCAATAAAAAGAAAGGGCGTTCAAAGAAAGCTCATGTTTTGGCTGCATCAGTGGAGCAAGCAACCCAAAATTTTTTGGATAAAGGAGACAAAATCGCAAAAGACAGCCAGTTTCTTAAAGAGGAACTCATTGCAGCAGTTGAAGATGTTCGGAAACAGGGTAAGTATCTCTATTTAATGCACTGTTAATACTGTATCCCGTCTTTGTGTGTTAAAAGAGACTGTGCCATGTATTTTCTCTTTCACAGGCCTAGTTGTTTTCTCTAAGCAGCTGTTGCCACTGGACCCACTTCCCCTTAATCTTGTGGCTTGGGAAATTGTTACCAGACATTGTTGCAGTCTTGTGGCAAATTGCTGGTGTAACAGTGATTATAGGGTTATGCTTTTTGAGCGATCTGACCTACCATGCATGTGATGCTGGTGCAAGAGAGATTTATGGCCCTTGATCTGCTTAAGAATTTGTTTCTTTTGTTTAACATAGTTGTATACACATTACAGCATAATTCTAGATACTCGGTTTTACTCTATTTAATCTTTACTATTTGTAAATCAGTTTAGTGATGGATGCATTGGGTTATAACACAAGTCAACGTTGGGTGTTTGCTATGTATTGGCATTTGCATTGAGATGTGCAGGACAAAATAATTTAATTTGCACAGTCAAAATAATATCAATACAGTTGTGGAGGAAAACGGTGGGTTAATTTTGGAGTCGCATACACATGCCCAGCGAACCATATGGCAATGAAAACAAAAGTAAATTGTGGGAGTTTAAGTCCTTGGGGAAGTGGCTTGCTGAAAGAAGGGAGCCACTAAGCCTGGTATGGGGCATAGCAGGAAAATGTTAAACTAAGATAGCAAAAGTGTGTTACTTGTAGTCATGGAGGCAGATTCACTAAAGCGTGAATTGTAGCCGGCGAACGATTCGGCACACTTCGCCTGGTGAAAATAAGTTACCACTACGCTAATTCACAATAATGAGAAGTTGCGCCCTGGGTGCCAAACGATGGCGACTTTTCGCTTCTGCCGTTGGTCCTCTTAAGGTGGCCATACACGGGCCGATAAAAGCTGCCGACAGACCGTGTCGGCAGCTTATTGGCCCGTGTATGGGGGCCCCCGACGGGCTTCCCATCTGTTCGTTGATGCGGTCCCGCGATCCAACCGCCTGTTTGTGAAAGCTAGGATCCGATCGTTGGGCCCTAGGTCCCACGATCTGATCTGCCCGATATTGCCCACCTCAAGGTGGGTATATCGGAGGGAGATCCGCTCGTTTGGCGACATCGCCAAACGAGCGGATCTATCCATGTATGGCCACCTTTACTCTTGGGTCAATTTGGGAGGTACATTTTAAGTCGTATGGACGTGTTTATTAAAGATGTTTTTGCAAATGCTTGGTGGCCACTTATTACAAATATCCAAGGAACTTTAATAAAGACAAAAGAGATGCCCTACACATGAGTCCACCCTCAAATGAATGTTCCATGCCTCTCAAATATCTGAGGGAAAATGTTAAGGCAAAAAAGTTTCATTTTTCGGACTTTTTTAGGCAATCCTGCTTAAACAAAGGGAAAAGTCGCCATTATTTTTACAACTTTAATGCATTTCAGGATGTGATGTAACTGACATAAGACTGAGGATCGATCTAGCTTCATTTTAGCTGTTCGCATGGTCTGAGGTGGAGAAGTAAACTCTGGCATAATAGCGTTCAATAAAATTCGCACTTTATTGAATTTGTGGAATAACAACGGTTCTCCAGAGCGAGAAGTCGTCTGACGAGTACAAACGCTAGCGACGGTCTCGTTGGCTAGCGAATTGTCACCAACACCTGTTAGTAAATTGGCGATGTCCCTGTGGATGGGATTTCTGGTGAAATGTTGCTAGCGTTGGCCACTTTGCCCTTCAGTGAATCTGCCCCATGGTATCTTGGTAGAACAACATAAATGCATGGAACTGTTTGATCGATTAGAAAGATATGAATGAAAAAGCCGCAACGCTTGAAAAGAATTAAAATTTATGAAATTGAAGCCCATGATTAGAAATAAAGGGGGTAAATATAATGATGGCATCCCTTTTAATTTGTAATTAAAAAAAGTATCTCCCCTGAGCTTTCAGGTTTATCATTGATTTCATTGACCTCTATGTTCTTGGCTTCTAGGTGAACAGATGAGAAGCGCCTCTGGAGAGTTTGCGGATGATCCTTGCTCTTCTGTTAAACGTGGAAACATGGTCCGCGCTGCACGTGCATTGTTGTCTGCTGTCACAAGGCTGCTGATTTTGGCTGACATGGCAGATGTGTACAGGTTACTGGTTCAGCTGAAAGTGGTAAATTGGCTTCTAAAACAGTTACATATCTACTTATTTGCAAACTGTTTATTAGAATTATTTTGTTTAATAGTTATAAGTAGATAATATATCTTATTCTGTTAAAACTATTAAAATTTATACAAAGGCACTTAGCCTTGTACCCTTTTTATAACCGAATTCTTTAGTGGCTTGCATACTTTTTGTTTTCTGTTATAACAGCAGTCCTTTGTTTATGGCATGTATTGTAGATATAGTGAATAAAGTACCCCCTATTGTAAAATATAAGAATGTTATAAGTCACCAAGGACTTTCATGACCATATAAAAGTACGAGGCCAAAGACGGAGTGCTTTTATACACATCAGTTTTCCCAGTGCAGGGCAATACAACATGATATTTTCATTACTTTAATAAAACACTATTTTTTGGTGTTACTATTCCTTTAAGTACTTCAAGAACCCTGCTTAAACAGGACAAAGGCATACTCATCAAAATAGCTGAAATTGACATAAAGGGAAACATTTATACGTTATATTTTTATTACTTTAAAACACTTACATTTTTTGATGTTATTGTTCCTTTAAAGTAATTTTAGATACCCACAAACTTGTTTTTTTTTTTTTTTGTTTAAATAGGTTGAAGAAGGTATTCTGAAATTAAGAAATGCTGGAACTGAACAAGATTTAGGAATACAATATAAGGCTTTGAGAGCTGAAGTGGATAAATTAAATGTCATGACGGCAAAGAGACAACAGGTAGAACATTTTTTATGTATGTATGAAAGAAATCCTTTAATCTATTTGCTAGATTTCTTTTGGATTTTTTTCTCTTAAAATGTTAATTGAAAATGGCTTTACATTGTACACATGTTTGATCGTTTATATGAGAAACAATTTTGTGTCCAGTGTTAAAGGAAAACTATACCCCCAAAATGAACATTTAAGAAACAGATCGTTTACATCATATTAAGTGGCATATTAAAGAATCTCACCAAACTGGTCTATATATTTAAGTAAATATTGCCATTTTACATCTCTTACCTCGAGCCACCATTTTGTGATTGTCTGTGTGCTGCCTCAGAGATCACCTGACCAGAAATACTGCAGCTCTAACTGTAACAACAAGAAGTGTTGAAGCAAAAGACAGAACTCTGTCTGTTAATTGGCTCATGTGACCTAACCAGTATGGTTTGTTGGTATGTTTGTGTGCACAGGGAATTGTATGATCCCAGGGGGCGGCCCTTATTTTTTAAAAAGGCAATTTTCTATTTGATTACCCAATGGCACATACTTTTAAAAAAGTATATTATGAAAATGGTTTATTTACATGAAACAGGGTTTTACATATGAGCTGTTTTATGCAATATCTTTTTATAAAGACCTACATTGTTTGTGGGGTCCAGTTTTGCTTTTGCTTTAACACTTTTTGGGTCCCTAAAATACTAACTAGATTTGGGATTCCTTGTTGGAATATAGTTCAAGAGCATGTGTTGAAGGGCATGTCCCCAAATGTCTGTTGGTATCTTACTTGAAGTCTTTCTACAGAAGCATCTGTGTGGTGTGTGCTTATGATGTCATCCTTCGATTTTGTAAAGCCATTTTATAATAATGTTTCTTTGGGCTGCTAGACATACCGTAAGAATAAAGTCCATTACTGGTGCCTACACTGCTTCACAGATAGATGCTAGGGAGTATCAAAATTGGACTTTGGCCATAACAAGACTCTGGAACTGTGTGGTAGAAAATTAAGGTTGTATAAATCATTGTCAAACCAATATGTTGTCTTGTTGTACACAGTTCCATTGACTTCAGCTGTATGACCGTCCAACTAAGATCCATGAACTGGATGATGGTCCTTCAAGGGAATGTCAATCTATTACCCCCTTGTATTGCCAAGATCTAATTTCACCTCTTTTGTATGACAACATTTTTTGTAATAGTCTGTCACCATGTTGTACTTTGATTTGAATTTTATTTAAAATACAACCCAATATCACTGGTATGACTGGTGCATTGGTTATAAAATAACAATTTCTGTGGAAACCGAACCTTCTAACACTAAAACATTTAAAAACTTAAAGTTCCTTTTTCCTTTATAAATCATGTTTGTATCTTCTAGTAAAGGAACTAGCCCTAAAAATCCTACTAGCAAGTGTTTTGCAGTGGATTTTTTTTGCTTTATAGAAATACAGTGAGAGCTGTGCAGATGTGTAATTCTCTCCCGGAATCAGTGGTACTGGCTGATACATTAGATAGCTTTAAGAAGGGGTTAGATGGCTTTTTAGCAAGTGAGGGAATACAGGGCTATGGAAGATTGCTTATAGTACAAGTTGGTCCATTGACTAGTACAATTTTGGAGTCGGGAAGGAATTTTTCCCCCTTCTGAGGCAAATCTGAGGCTTCAAATAGGGTTTCTTGCCTTCCTCTGGATCAACTAGCTGTTAGGCAGGTTAAAATAGAGTTAAAAGTTTTAACTTGATGGACGTGTAATTTTTTAAATTTTTTTTTTTAAACCGGACTTACTTTGTAAATAGTGTGAAATTAAATTGTGTAAATGTATTATTTAATTGCATGTAATTTAAAGCTTTATTTTCTTATTTAGAAGTCATGTTGTTCTATGCATTATATAAAGAACATCCTTGTATGTATGTTTTAGGAATTAAAGGATATTGGCCACAGAGATCAGATGGCTGCAGCTCGTGGTATTCTTCAGAAGAGCATTCCTATTCTTTACACTGCTTCACAGGCATGTCTGCAGCATCCCGATGTAGCCGCATACAAAGCTAATAGGGACTTGGTATATAAACAACTTCAACAAGCTGTCAGTGGCATTTCAAATGCAGCCCAAGCTACATCGTCTGAAGAAAGTGCTCAACAACAAGGAGGTGGAGAACTTGCTGTTGCCCTAAATAATTTTGATGTAAGTATGGCAGTGGGGTTTCACTACACTATATTTAAGGGTTCTTAAGCCTGCAATAGTTATATTGTAATGAATACCAATAGATCAGGCACTATAAGGTAGTTGACAATTGTACCTTCTCTAAATGCATTGGGGTTCTGTGTAGTGTGCTGCAAGAATTTTACATTTTGTCCTTTAAGTTTAATCTGCTTAATGAGACCTGCTGATTAAAAAAAAAAATAGGACAATTACAACATGCTATCCTTTCAGGTTGCTCTTGACCTACTGGCAATATGGGTGGCAGCTAAGGTTCATGGTTGAAAGGCTGTTATGCACCTGTTCTTAAATATGCCCTTAATGAGTCCAAGGCAAATTCTTGATGAGGATAGAGCTACTTATGGATAATATAGCTAGCTGTAAAGGTTCCAAAGAAAAGGATTTTATTATGATGGCTAGAAGATTGCTATTATTCTTTTAAAAACAAGAGTGGCATAAGTGGAACTCCTTTAATGCTTTAACCGCCAGTTATACAGAAGCCGAAACACATCAGAAATATATTTTATTTTAATGTATGAAAATACAACAGACTGGAAAAAACCCTATCCCATGAGCATGCAATAACTTATTTATAGTCTTATTGAGTGGCAGCACACTACTGAGTTTTCAAATAGTATTATTGTAAGTTATACTTTAGATTGCAAGGCAAAAAAAAAACAAAACTAATAGTAGGAATCCCTGCTGAAGAAACATTCTAACAAATGCAAAATGAGTAGATATGCATGCTTCTCCAAACTTCTCAACTATAAAGCTTTGCCAAAAATTTAATTTGTAACATTTTAGGAGATTTGCTTTTTACAGAACCTTGTATACAGATTTCATTGGTCCAAATATAGAGCATCCTAAGTTAAAACTATGTTTACAAAACTATGTGCTATCTAGATCCCCTGCCCTTCCAAAAAAAATTAATATGGTGCCTATGAATTTTAGCTGTCACAGCGCCTGCATTTTTGTGTTGTAAAGATGAAGGTCATTAAGGTGACCTTAAGGCCACAGTCACACATAACCTACCCTCCTCTTTGGATCTGTGTAGCTGTAATTAGGCCAGGGTCAGAAGTAGAGGTAGGCAGAAGTGACACATGCCTCTTCCATGGCCTACACCAGGGATCCCCAACCTTTTGAACCCGTGCGCAACATTCGAAGTAAAAGGCGTTTGAGAGCAACACTTGTATGAAAAATGTTCTTGGGGTGCCAAATAAGTGCTGTGATTGGCCATTTGGTAGTCCCTATGTGGATTGTCAACCTACATTGAGGCTCTGTTTGGCAGTGCACCTGGTTTTTATGCAGCCAAAACTTGCCTCCAAGCCTGGAATTCAAAAATAAGCACCTGCTTTTGAGGTGACTGGGAGCAACATCCAAGGGGTTGGAGAGCAACATGTTGCTCACAAGCTACTGGTTGGGGATCACTGGCCTACACCTAGTCCTGACACTTGTGCTGTTACTACCTGCTGGTCTTGTAAGCTCCCATGCTCTTGCTGTCAATTCATGCGCTCATGTGTTATTTGAAAGTATGAGTGCCATAATTATTAAACTTAAAAGCTTCAGTGAAAAAATAAATAAATAAAAGTAAACAGAAATGCAGGGCGAAATAATACAAATCAATAAATTTGCTTAAGTGTTGCAGGAATGACGAAGGCAAACTCCTTGGCCTGTTTCTGATGGAGTTGTCACCTATTTTGACACTATACACCAGTGGCGGAGAGAAACAGGTGCCAAATAACTGTTTTCTTCACAGGAACAGTTTAAGCCAGCCAGCATGTAAAACATATGTGCTTGGTGGGCAAAGTGTTAAATGGTTCTTTTATATCAATATTGCAAAGCGAGCTTCCTGAACTCTAGATGCTCTACTCTTCAGGCAGAAATTATACAAAATTATGCTGAAAGTTCTGGGTGTTGCTTGGTGCCATTTTTAAAGATCTTGGTGTTCATTGTATACATTTTAAATAACACCTTTGAGTTGTATTTTAACACTTATTATAAATGGTGCAGTAATTTTTAAAACTTTCTCCCAGAAACAAATCATTGTGGATCCTCTTGGCTTTAGTGAAGAAAGATTTAGACCTTCACTAGAAGAGCGTTTAGAAAGCATCATTAGTGGAGCAGCCCTAATGGCAGATTCTTCTTGCACACGAGATGATCGACGGGAACGTATTGTTGCTGAATGCAACTCTGTGAGACAAGCTCTACAAGATCTCCTTTCTGAATACATGGGAAATGTAAGTTTGGTTTTTATTTTTAGACTGTGCTTGTTTTGGTACACATACCAGTTATAGTCACACACAGTTAATTGTTCTGTGACAGACGACATTTTATCTTCTACATAGCTGGCCAACCAAAATATCCTTCAACCATCCCCCATCTCACCCATTCTCATAATTTCAATGCCTTTGTCAAGAATGAAAAAATAATGAAATGGTGGATGGCATAAGCAAGCCTAATACAGAATTCACTGGCATGCTCAAACCTTGACAAAAACATTTCGATAGACATGTTAAGCACTGTCCAACTAACTACATTTCAAAAAAAAAGTAAAAAAAAAATTTCTATATGATGTCACACATAAAACTAGGCTGGTACCTATTTTTAATAGTTAAACATGTTATTTTTTTATATCCTTGATATGATTGAGATCCATTGTATTACTGGTGTCTATAATTTTTATAACTTACCTTGCAGACTGGCCGCAAGGAACGTGGTGATGCTCTAAATTCAGCAATCGACAAAATGACAAGAAAGACCAGAGACTTGCGTAGACAGGTAGTTTTTCAGCTTTTGTCATTCTCTACATAGTGTTACTTTCTGAACCGTAATACAATTTGTATTTTTTTTTTTTTTTTTTTTTTAATTTTTTTGCTGGGGGGGGGATAGACCATACTTGCTTTCAAATATTGCTTTCTGCTGTAACACCATGCCAGATGTCTAGGACTCACTGCGTTATGGTGCCCTATACATGTATAAACCAGTTGTGAATAAGTAGCAAAGAATGCTGTGTCCATGTAATCTATCTTGGCAGTATCTGTCTATTCTTGTTTGCCAGATAAACCAATACTATGAGTGGCCGTACATAGTACCCAGTGGCATAGCTATAGGGGAAACGGATGCCACTTCCATTACCTTTGGAAGTTGAGGAGCAGTGGTAAAAATGTCTGTCAAACTTTGTCAATTTACAAATATTGGAATAGCGGTAGGAATCGCCTGCTCTAAAGATAATTTATACCCATGTCAGCTTGCTTTCCAGGATATATCTGATTACAAAGTTTATAAACCATGTATATCATTTTCTCCCCCCCTAGTTGAGAAAGGCTGTTATGGACCATGTTTCTGACTCTTTCTTGGAGACCAATGTACCACTACTTGTGTTGATTGAGGCTGCAAAGAATGGAAATGAAAAAGAAGTTAAAGAGTATGCACAAGTATTTCGTGAACATGCCAATAAACTGATTGAGGTAAAAATGGACACTTAACTTTTTTTTTTTTTTTTTCAGATGTTACTTTGTTTTAAATGTAAAAATGTAATGCTTCTACAAACTATGAACTCCAAACTACGTATCTCTTACCAATAGCTATAATCCATAGCAACCAATAAGAGGTTTGCTTTTGAGCAGGTGACCGCCAAATGCTTCCGGCTGATTGATTGCTATAGGCGACCAATAGCAATTTCTGGTCATCTTGTTAATGTAAACCTCTAAGAAACTGCACTTTCATGTGGCACAGAATTCAATTTAATACCATAGTTCATAATTTTAAAAATAAGATACTTCAGAAGTAGAATTTAACTTGTTAATGGTGTGTCGAAAAAAAATTAAAAAATACCTTCATTTTTATTAGCATTGCCAATTGGTCGATTCCAAGAGGCAGTGAAACAACCTTTAAAATTTCCCCTAAACCATCATGTGAAAAAGCAGTTCCATCCCATATAATTTTTTTATTTATTTTTATTTACAAGTGTCTTCTAATTGACGTTCCTTAATTCTGTTAAGTGATCCTGGATTTTGCCACTGACCTCTCCAAAAATCACAATTTCGGTTCACTTCCATCCTGAAAACAATTAACTTGTCAATATGCACCCTAGGTAGATTTTGGGTCAAAACTGCACTGGGTTGTAAGGGGCTCACTCTCTGATTAAAAAAACCTCTGTCATGTGACATTCAACTGGACGATTCTTTCATAGAAATTGACAATGGCCACTACATCTAAATGCTTAGTAAATGGTGTAAATGCTCTGGTAAATAACTGATATATGTACGCCCCCTTTAAACCAGTAACACAATATAGTGGCCTTCTCTGACACCTCTGTGAAAAACCATTCTATGTCTCAGTGAGTAGAAAATCTGACAAATCTACCCATTTGCCCTCCTAATCACTTTTAAGGGCTACAGCACTTGTAGGGGGTTGACTGACTGCTAAAAACAGTGGTCATAGAACCTCTCGCTGGCTCTCTGAATATTAAATGAAAAGTGCCATGGCTGAACCACATGGGGATAGATCCTCTTTCTAAAACGCTCACTTAAGGTCCTCGATTATCGACTCCATTTTTATAAGAAAAAAAAACTAAATACTGAGAGAAAAAAAATTCATTCCATAGAAAAATAAGGCAACATCTACTCTGCCCTCTGCAGAAATGTCAGAATGCAATAAGTACTATAATAAACAAGGTAGTGTTTTCTTGATTGGTGTGCACATTGTTGTACATAGTATGTCCACAAATTTAAACTTTTAAAGTAGGTTTCTAAAAAGCTAAGCGAGAATGTAATTAACATTGAGGATATATTTGCATCTTTGTGCAATCTTTCTTGCTACCTACATGTTTTTTAAACATAAGAACCCATAAATACACCAGAACATATTTCCATGCAAATAGTTTCCTGGCTAAATCAAACAGAGCCCCAATGTATCAAGCCACACACGTATATTATTAAGCAATGATATTCTGTCCATATTTTGCTACCCCATCTTCTCATCTTTCTACTTCTTTCCCCATCCTTTTTTTTTTTTTTCTTTATCCTCCTTTTTAAGCAACGCTATTCTGTCCATATTCTGCTACCCTGCCTTCTCATCCTTCCACTTTATATCCTTCACTTGGTATTTTTGTTTAAAAATTTTTTTTTGTGGAAAGTGTTGGTATGAACACGTATTTTACATATCTTTATTTTAGGTAGCCAATTTGGCCTGTTCCATATCCAACAACGAAGAAGGTGTAAAACTAGTCCGTATATCTGCTGGACAGCTTGAATCTCTTTGCCCACAGGTACCTTAAAATATATAAATACAATTAAGTTTATGGGTTTTAACTTGTCTCTTGCCTTTGACCTCCTATTCTACTTAACATTTTTTTTTTTTGTGCATGATGGGGGCATAATTAGTTGGCATGCTAATAAAGCTAGACCAAATGGGGGCTCAAAGAAATGTTGTGATTTGTTGGCATAGTTAGTTTGGATTGTGTAGGACTGGGGCACCAAGGACCCATAAGAAAACTTGACCTTATGGGCCCACCAATCAGAGCCCTCAACATTTTAGTTCTTACCGAGACAAAGGGTATTGCCATGTTTTTAGAGATTCATTGTTCAAATGTAATTTTAAAAAATGTGTTTTTTCAAAACAACTTGCCTGCTAAATGCCAGTTCACCAAGGTCTATGGGAAACATTTTCTAAGTAGAGATATCACAGCAACCAGAAACTCCCCTGCCAATGTGAAATAATTAGCCTCTCTGGATTCTTCTGCCTTTCTGTAGCAATACATTTTTAGCGTTTGGCTGACCGCATCCGAGGTCTAAATTAAAGATTTCATATTTCTCCTGGGAGTAAATGAAAACACAAGCAGGGACTGGAAAAGTTATAAACGTGATAATGCTCTGTGTTCCAGAGAGGGCAAAGGAAAAATCCTGGTACCCCAGCAAGCTAGTCCAACACTGGGTTGAAAAAAAACTTTGTTAGTTACTCTAATGTTCGTTTGCCATATAGGCAACTGAGGTTGGGCCTATGGTAGCCTATAAAGTAAATATGGCCCTGACTATACTACACAGTATTAAGACTTCAACCGTGTTTTGACCAATGTGCTTAAGGATAAGCCTGGGTGTAAATCTATTTTTAGGGTCTCCCAAAGATGTCCGTAGGAAACGGAATGTAACCTAATTTCCATTTGTTGCTACAAGTAACGTGCAGACAAGATAAAAACAAAAGGTAGTCTGTCCCATGATCCAAACTAGTAAACAAAGTAGTACGGCCTGAATTCCCCAGTTTATATTGTTCTGGTGCTTCATTCTGTGGCCATTACATTCTGAAGTAAATCACTTCATGTATGTGATAAGATGATTGTGCTTTATAATCTATAGAATAAAGCTACTGGTAGTTGGGGGGGAAAAAATTCTATATAATATTTTGAACTTTTAAAAATATATACATTTGACCTATTTACCCAAAGTTTCAGTATCTGCTGCAACCTCTTTTAAAGGTACCAAAAGCCTCTCTTTCTCTTTGCAAAAGGTTATAAATGCAGCTTTGGCCTTGGCAGCTAAGCCGAATAGTAAAATGGCACAGGAAAATATGGATCTTTACAAAGAGCAATGGGAAAGACAAGTTCGAGTCCTAACAGATGCTGTTGATGATATTACATCAATTGATGACTTCTTGGCTGTTTCAGGTACGTATCTATTACTTTGATCATTCTGAGGGTACGGAAGTCCTGAATGTGACATTTTAAATGTCTCTGTGAATAGTTGACTTTATTTGAAAGTGCGATTTAAGGTCCACCTGTTTTTCTTTCTTGTCTTTGTAGCTGCTTTCCATTTTAATCTGTAGTGATGTTCATTTTAGTAAATTTAGAAATTCATGTATGTAAATATGCATAAATTCATTATGTGGTTCGTCTTTCAATTAACATTTGGTATGATGTTGAGTTATATTGGTTTTCATTTTTTTTTAGTGGCTTTTGAGATGCGCACGGGATCCCTTATCTGAAAGCCAGTTATCCAGTAATGATTTGTTGTACAGGAATGGGATCAGGTATCCAGAAAGCTCCAAATTACGGAATGGCCACCTCCCATAGAGTCCATTTTATCTAAATCAAAATTAAGATTTCCTTTTTCTGTGTAATAAAACTGTACCTTGTACTTGATCCAAACTAATCCTTATTGGAAGTAAAACCAGCCTATTGGGTTTATTTAATGTTTACATGATTTTCTAGTAGACTTAAGGTATAAAGATCCATTATCCGGAAACCACCAGGTCCCGAGCATTCTGGATAACGGGTCCCATACATAGATATATAGGGCTACATTTTTTGAAATGCAGCATATAAGCGTATTACTATTCACTGAATAGTAAAAACACACATACATTATATATATATATATATATATATATATATATATATATATATATATATATATATATATATATATATACACATGCACACATGCATACATATATATATGTGTGTGTGTGTATATATATATGTATATGTATGTGTATATGTGTGTGTATATATATATATATATGTGTGTATATATATACACACACACACACACACACACACACACACACACACACACACACACACACACACACACACACACACACACACACACACACACACACACACACACACACACACACACACACACACACACACACACACACACATATATATACACATATATATATACACATATATATATACACATATATATACACATATATATACACACATATATATATATACACACACACACACGTATGTGTTTTTACTATTCAGTGAATAGTAATACGCTTATATGCTGCATTTCAAAAAATTTAGCCCCTGCTGTAAACAATGTTTTAATATAGTAGTAAAATATAGTAGAAACAGAAAAGTAATGTAAATATCTTTTTTTCTTACAGAAAATCACATTTTGGAGGATGTCAATAAATGTGTCATAGCTCTTCAGGAGAGAGATGTTGATGGTTTGGATCGTACAGCTGGAGCTATTCGTGGACGTGCAGCAAGAGTCATACATGTTGTCACCTCTGAAATGGATAACTATGAACCTGGAATTTACACAGAAAAGGTTCTGGAAGCTACTAAATTGCTGACAAATACAGGTATAATCTTAATTTTACACTGGTATTCAATGGGTCTCAAAAAGTAAAAAGCTGGTTGAAGTAAGTGGTCACAGTACTAATAGCAACTGCATCCTTCCAGTGCTCCAGTAGTAGAATGGAGCAAAAGGTGTGGTACAACTAGCTGCTGAGGCAGTAGTTGCTAAATGTATATCTAACTATTTCTAGTTATGCCACGTTTCACGGAGCAAGTTGAAGCTGCAGTTGAGGCCCTTAGTGGAGACACCAATCAGACCATGGATGAAAATGAATTTATTGATGCTTCTCGACTAGTATATGATGGTGTACGGGACATCCGAAAAGCTGTGCTGATGATCAGAGTATGTAATGTTTGTTTTTTTTGGATTTAGTATTCCTTTAGCAGTATTGTGAGCTAATGCTTATAGACTGGATAAACTAGAAATGATTACCGCTTGGAAATTGTTGTACTCTGCAACGCTAGTTTAGAAACTACACGGAATATAGTCTATTGAGAAGCATGTGCTAGAGCAGGGGTCCCCAATTCTTTTCACCGGAGAGCAACATTGATATTTAAAAAGCATTGGGGAGCAACTCAAGCTGAAAACTGTTCCTGGGTGGTGGCAAATAAGGGTTGTGATGGGCTATTGGTAGTCCCTATGTGGACTGGCAGCTTGCATGTGGGTCTGTTGGGCAGTACACGTGTTTTTTATGCAACCAAAACTTGCCTCCAAGCTTGGAATTCAAAAATAAGCACCAGCTTTGAGACCACTGAGAGCAACATCCAAGGGGTTGCTCACGAGCTACTGGTTGGGAATCACTGTGCTAGAGTGACCAACAGAAGGGAGACTCACACAATTCATAATGTCCCCACTTCTACTATTATTTATATCAGATGCTGCACTCCAGCAAAACGCTTTTCTACTTCTACTGATTTTTGACTCGCCCAAGTCTTTGGTGTAGTGGGCTGTAATGTAATCTACAACATGAATACAAGCCTAACTTGCTCTGATATTGTGCAGGGAGTTGTCCAGTTTGTAAAATATCCATCACGAAGAAACAAAAAGACCTCCAGTGGGAATTATGAGTGGCCAGAAATATCAGTGGACGTAAATATGGGTGGGAATATTTATAATTCTCTGCACTGCAAGTATCAAAGTCTGGTAATTGTAATTAAAATAAATACCAGATAACAGATACAAGTCTCTATCAAAAACATGCACATCCTTAGGATCAAATAAAATACAAAAAAGCAGTCCTTTTGTAAACCATTAATTTTGCCAGTTGCTTTGAAAATTTTGCTTTACAGACTCCAGAAGAACTAGATGATTCTGATTTTGAAACTGAAGACTTTGATGTGAGAAGCAGAACAAGTGTCCAGACAGAGGATGACCAGCTTATTGCTGGACAGAGTGCAAGAGTAAGTATTCTTTGTAACTTAAAGGAAAACTATACCCCAAAAATAGGGCAACATATAATTTATATCAAATTAAGTGGCATATTAAAGAATCTTATCAAACTGGTATATATGTTTAAGTAAAAATTGCCCTTTTACATCTCTCTCTGAATCGCTCTGAACCACCATTTTGTGATGGTCTGTGTGCTGCCTCAGAGATCACCTAACCAGAAAAACTGCATCTCTAACTGTAACAGGAAGAAGTTTGGGAGCAAAAGACAGAACTCTGTCTGTTAATTGGCTCATCTGACCTAACATTTATGGTTTGTGTGCACCGTGAATCATACGATCCCAGGGGGCAGCCCTTATTTTTTAAGATGCCAATTTTCTATTTAGGATTACCCAATGGCACATTCTACTAAAAATGTATTATGAAAATGGTTCATTTACATGAAGCTGTTTTATGCAATATATTTTAATAGTTTTCCTTTAAGCACAAACTATAGTACAGGTATGGAACATGTTGTTCAGAATGCCTGGGATCTGAGGTGTTCCATATAAGGGATCTTTCTGTAATTTGGATCAACATACCTTAAGTCTGTTAAACATTCAACCCAATAGGATTGTTTTGCCACCAATAAGGATTAGTTATATCTTAATTAGGACAATGTACAAGGTACGGTTTGATTACATAAAAAATATGCTAGAAGCCGATTTGTTTGGAACTTAGATTTACATAGCATATTATTAGTTAATTGCATATGTAACTGCTATCAGTGCATCCATGTGCTTCAAAAAACAGCCATGTGCACTTTTTGTAGCCCTCTTAGTCACCTTTTGCTACAACTAGTATATTTGTGATATTGCAGGTTAATGAATGGAGGAAAAGATGTTTCTTTCTTTCCCATCTACTTTTTAGGCAATCATGGCTCAGCTTCCTCAAGAACAAAAGGCAAAAATTGCAGAACAAGTGGCTAGCTTCCAGGAAGAAAAAAGCAAACTGGATGCTGAGGTGTCGAAATGGGATGACAATGGAAACGACCTTATTGTTTTGGCGAAACAGATGTGTATGATAATGATGGAAATGACTGACTTTACTAGGTGAGTAATTCTGTATGTAGTACAAAATGCTGGAATGATAGAAAGGATAACACGTTTTTACTCAGGCGATTGTCTGTGGAATAGTTTCACATCAGAAGTCCGTTCCAAATCGAATTTCCAAACTTCTGCATATCTTTTGTTTCTATTAAAGTATTTTGTTCTTGATTTAAGCCATAACTGGTGAATTAATTCATCGTATATGATTACTTTAAAAGCAGTGTTTTAAAGCAAACTATATGGCATAAATTTCTATTCAGGCTCTGGCAACATTTTGTCTTCTCAGGGGGAAGGGGCCACTGAAAAACACTTCAGATGTAATTAGTGCAGCTAAGAAAATTGCAGAAGCAGGATCACGAATGGATAAGTTAGGACGCACTATTGCAGACCACGTAAGTATATTGCTTTCAAGTCCTTTATCTAGACCAGTGCTGGCCATGTATTAAGGTACTGAGGGCTACGTGGTGGAGGGCCAATAATGGAAGCCATCGTTGACCACTCTCCATTTTTAAACCACACTCCTGTAATCACAAGGCCATATCCAGATTCAGGGTGGTAGCACACACAAAAAAACAAATTGAGCGTTACTCACAGCAGGGATATCACTTGTCACTTCTGTGAAACAAGTTCATTTAAGTGGCAAGACAAATGATTTAATACAGTTAACGCCTCCTCCTGTTAACAATGCAGGGCTTACAGTTTTAATTGGAGGTGGGAACAATTCAACGGTCGGTTAATGTCAGTAGGGATACCTTTTTAAAGCTTACACAAGGTAAGCAGTCACAGCAGCCAGACTTTAATGGGTGTGTGTATATAGAAACATAACTTAGTCATATGAAAAAGTTTGGGAACTTAATTCTTTGGAGTTTTGTTTATCATTGGCTTAGCTTTCAAAGTAGAAACTTCCTTTTAATATATATCATGCCTTCTGGAAACAGTAGTATTTCAGCAGTGACATGGTTTATTGGAAAATCTGCAATATGCATCATAACAAAATTAGACGGATGCATACATTTGGACACCCCAACAGAGATATTACATCAATACTTGGTTGAGCCTCCTTTTGCAAATTTAACAGCCTCTAGACACCTCATAGCCTTTGATGAAATTCTGGATGGTGATATTTTTGACCATTCGTCCATACAAAATCTCTCCAGTTCAGTAAATTTGATGGCTGCAGAGCATGGACAGCCTGCTTCAAATCATCCCATAGATTTTCGATGCTATTCAAGTCGGGGGACTGTGGCGGCCATTCCAAAGTATTGTACTTCTCCCTCTGCATAAATGCTAGGGATGCACCGAAACCAGGATTCTGCTTTTTTCTGCAGGTTTCAGATTCAGCCCAATGCTTGTCTGGCCAAACCGAATCCTTATTTGCACATGTAAATTAGGTGTGGAAAGGGAAATCACTTGAGTTTTCACCTCAAAACAAGGAAGTAAAACAATCTTTTTCCACTTTTTCCTTTCCCACCTCCAATTTGCATATGCAAATTAGGATTCGGTATTCAGCCGAATCTTTCTTTTTTTTTTTTTTTTTTTTATAGAAATTTTACAAAGAAATTTGTTAACAAAGAAAGATAAAAAGTAGGTCGAAAAATATATAAGACAAGTACATCATATGGCATACTAAGTCCAATATTCCATATTAACATGCTGACTGAAGTCCCTGCTTAATGTTACTGCAATGTTGTTATTCAGGCTAGTAATCTTACCAGACACAATGTTGGTTTGTGATTTTGCGTAGGTAGGTCCTCCGTTAATCCTTATTTAGCCTGTCCCGAATCTTTCACAAAAGATTAGGGGATTCAGCCGAATCCCAAATAATGGATTTGGTGCATCCCTAATAAATGCCTTTGTAGATTTCGAAGTGTATTTAGGGTCATTGCCTTATTGAAATATCCAACACCTGCGTAACTTCAACTTTGTGACCGATGCTTGAACAAGAATTTGTTTATATTGGGTTGAATTCATCCGACCCTCGACTTTAACAAGGGCCCCATGTCTTTGGAAGTGATCTTTGGGTTGTCTGTAACCACTCACAATCCTCCACATACTGTATGCCGCTCCTGTATTTTTCTTGGCCAGCCAGACCTGGGTTTTACAGCAACTGTGCCTGTGGCTTTCCATTTCCTGATTACTTTCCTTACAGTTGAAACTGACAGTTTAAACCTCTGAGATGGCTTTTTGTAGCCTTCCTCTAAACCATGATACTGAACAGTACTTGTTTTCAGATCTTTTTTTTTTTTTTTTTAAGATTTGACATACCTGCCTATGAAGTTCAAGGCTTAACGAGCTAATCCAACCTGTAAGCAGTATTGAGCAGTTACATGCATTCAATTTAGCAAAATTACAAGGGTACCCACATTTTTTGCACAGCCGGTTATTCACATTTGATTTAATTTCACACAACTGAATACTGCTTCACTAAAAATCTTTCTTCAGAAAACACCCCAGTACTCGGATGTTCCTGGTTAATGAAAGACATGCCAATGTTTTTTTTTTTTTTTGTTGAAAGTGGAGTAAATTATTATGCAGGCTGAGAGGGGTTCCCAAATTATTTCATATGACTGTAAACTGTATTAGATTTTCTGAAGCAAATACAGAAAAGCAGAGTATTTGTACAGAGTATGGGATTAAATAGGATTATCTAGGAATGCTTGGGGGTTTCCTTATAAGGGGTTTTGGCAAAAGGTAAAGTTTTGGTGTTCACCCATTAATTTTTTTTTTTAAATATACAGTTATTCAAGGTAGATTCCCCCCCCCCAGCTTTTATTTAACATTTAATTATTCTCTTTTAGTGCCCTGATTCAACTTGTAAGCAAGATCTTTTAGCATATCTTCAGAGAATTGCCTTGTACTGCCATCAGTTAAATATATGTAGTAAAGTAAAGGCAGAAGTTCAGAATCTTGGCGGCGAGCTTGTTGTGTCTGGGGTAAGTACATTGTGTCTTAACATTGTGGTAAATCTCATCAGATTTTAAAAGTGCTCTCATCCCAGGATTTAATTTTTTTTAAACTATCTGTGTAATTTCTAATAGCATGTGGCTATAGGAATCTAAAATGAAAGCAGTAGAAACATACATGGGAAACTGGGCCGGGTTTACTAACCAATTGCCCCTAACTTTTTACTTACCCCTCGGTGCAGATTCAGGGATCGGAGTTCACGGCAGCCATCTTCTGGGTCTTCGGTAATCTGAGACTTCGACCGACAAATCGGCGCATGCGCAGTTGGAGCAATTTCCCGGTTTGCGACACCTGCACATGTGCCGAAATTGCTGAATCGCCGGAAGAAGACACAAACACCTGGAAGATGGCTGTTGTGAACTACGATCCCTGAATCTGCACCGAGGGGTAAGTAAAAGTTAGGGGCATTTCCGCGGGGTAGCAGCTAGGCTGAGGGGGGGGGGGGAGAGGAAGGGGGTCTATGTAGGGGGGGGTAGGGTTTTTAAATTTTACTAACGGGTTGAATTCTCCTTTAAAGACATGTTCATTAAAGGGATACTTTCATGGGAAAGTTAGTAGTGAATTCTGCACTGAAATCCATTTTTCAAAAGAGCAAACTGATTTTATGTTCAATTTTGAAATCTGACATGGGGCTAGACATATTGTCAATTTCCCAGCTGCCTCCAGTCATGTGACCAAAATCAGCATGACCTAGGGTAACTTTTAATGTACATATTTTAAAAAGTAGTGTTTTTTGTGTCGGTATCACTTTAAGCAAATCTTTCAATGTTTAGTGCTCCAGGTAGTTGTCTGGTGCAGCTATAATGCCTTGTAGGGTGATCTAACTGCAGTAACTTGTACACAGCTCATTGATCTATATAAGGATTATAATTTGCGTTAATGCATATATTAACTTCATTAAATTTTATAAAAACCTTAGGTTGACAGTGCCATGTCCCTGATACAAGCCGCGAAAAATCTGATGAATGCCGTTGTTCAGACCGTAAAAGCCTCCTATGTAGCTTCTACGAAATACCAGAAGTCACAAGGAATGGCATCTCTGAATCTGCCTGCAGTGTCATGGAAAATGAAAGCTCCAGAAAAGAAACCACTTGTTAAGAGAGAGAAACAAGATGAGACCCAAACTAAGATAAAGCGTGCTTCTCAGAAAAAACATGTCAACCCAGTGCAGGCTCTAAGTGAATTTAAAGCAATGGAAAGCATTTAAATCAAGTTATATATTAAGTTGTTACAGTCAAAAATATTTTCATAAAGTTTAGAATATACTAACCACTTTTTGAGGTAGTTGGAAAAGCTTTTTTTTTTTATTTTTAGACTGTACAGGTCATACTCTTTTTAATTTTTGGTATCACAACCACTTTGAGGATATAAATTAATAGGGATGTACCGAATCCACTATTCTGACAAACCCCCGAATGCTTTGAAAGATTCGGCCAAATAACGAATCCTAATTTGCATATGTAAATTAGGGGTGGGAAGAGGAAAACATTTTTTACTTGTTTTGTGACAAAAAGTCACGCAATTTCCCTCCCAGCCCTTAATTTGCATATGAAAATTCGGATTTGGTTCAGCCGGGCAGAAGGATTCGGCTGAATCCTGCTGAAAAAGGCTGAATCCCGAACCGAATCCTGTAGTCAGTGCATCCCTATAAATTAATGGCAGGGGGTGCTGAATGAAGTCACAAGTTGTATAGAAATCTTGTTAGTCAAAAACATACTATATGTGCACTGTGGTTCCAGTTGACCCAGGGACCAGATAATTAAAGTCACAATATACACCCATTTTCAATGATTAGGGCTTGTGCTAAAATACTTTTTTTGCTTTTAACTAAGTAATAAAAGTTTAAAAAAATTAAACCAATTTTCAAATTTCACTGGTTTCTGGTGAGCGTAGGAGAGGTTGTTAACACTAATTACCAGTACAAAGAGAAGCCCTCTGATAATGACCTACTCAAAAGCTGTAACATAGCTGGGGGGAGAGAAGAAAATCCAGTTTCTAAATTTTGGTTTAAAATAGGAAAATATGGATTATTTTTACATTTTAAAAAAATGGAAAGTGGATTTTCAACACAACTCCTATTGTACTAGTTTTTAGCAAAGGTGTATACTGCCGCTTTAAAATCTATTTGTGCATGGTATGGCTTTATTCTTATTTAGCTTCATTTTAAGCTTTTAATTTTTATCAATGAAGTGGCTAAATGACTATTCTTTTTAATTTGTTGTTTTTATTAACATTAAACACTATATTGTTTGAAAACTAGCTGTCGACTGCTTAAAGTAATCTGCAATATAAAGGGCTAAACATCAGCATCTCTTTAATAGCTATTTTCTTGTTTTCTAAATTATTATGATGCCGATTCACATATCCTTTGCATAAAACTCCTAATGGAAAGGCTTAATTGTTGTTTTGTTTTTTTTTTTGAAAAAATATCTCTTAATAAAAGTTATGTGCTAAGACAAAATAGACCACTTTAGAAATCCTGTTGGTGCTGGGTATACAGAATGTAAACGGTGTTTGTCATTTAAAAGTTGTACTAACTGCCTGATCAAATCTTAGGCATGTATGTCCAGATTAACACAGACTTTATAATCATACAGCATGACTGTGAGGGTATGTATGGGGAGGGAGGGTCAGTTTCAATCATCAATTGTTCCTTATGAAATCTCAATCTGCTGCTCAACTGTTGATAGGAGCATAATATATCCGCTGGTGAGCAAGTGAAAAGGAGCCAATACAATTGCATGGCAAGTACTTTTGGACAAATTTAAGTGGCTTGTAAATAGCGCCTCCTTTCTGTGCTTCTCTGTTCTGATCAAGGATTCCACAGTCACAGGGCAGTTTTACATCTTATTGATAACACAACTTCTGTTGTATTTGATCAACTTTCCACACACACACACACACACACACCCCCCCAGCAATAATTCTATGCCTTCTACCGCACAATGTTCAAGCAGCACTAATCCTGTGGTGCTCCAAAGTCCTCTCCTGGCTTCATCCCCAACATATCTGGTACGTCTGAAAATCCTATTGGGACGGAAACTGAGTCCGCATGTTAATTTGGCATTCTCCCGACAGGCCCGTATTGGCCTCGCATGATCTGATCATTGGACCTGCTTCACACAGCACATGTCACCATATTACCAAATCAGTTGATCTTAAGGCATATTGACAGTTTTATAAAGAGATATACACACACTTCCCGTTTTACTTTGGTTCCTATTTTTACAGAATCGGTCAAGGTGACTGCAGATGCGGATATCAGGCTCTCAATCGCAGTGTTAAATTGCAGTCGTGCTTGCAGCAGCTACCACTGCCTTATTGTCTTTTACTTTCAGTAACCTTATCTGCAAATTTGAATATTCCTATTAACTGTGAGGCATATCCCCCCCCATACATCCTCGAATATATTTACAGACTGAAACAAATGTTTTACAGTTTATAAAATGTTATTTTCTTTAGGGGCATTTCCTGGGGGGAGGGACTACTTTGTTTTCATATTGTAAAACTATATGTTGGGTTTTGTTTTTGTGTGATTTTTCACTTTTTTTTAAAAAAAAAAAAAAAAAATGTATAACTCAGATTTTTCCAAAGTAAAGGAAATGCCAACATTGTGTTCCTGCTATACATTCAATAAAATAGCAACATATATCAAGGTACCTTTTGATTGTCTTGTCTTATTTTAAAGTTTGCTGCAATGGTTATCCTGCATTTGTATGATACTTTGAGCTGTAAATGTGATGTTATTGACAAACAAAAATGTTTAACCTTATGCTGTACTAGATGAAGTATCCTCTTGACTGGCAACCTCCTGTTTTATTACAGTGCTTAATCCATAGTCTATACCAGTGATGTCCAACTTCTATGTTACAGAGGGCCGGAATTTTTCTGGTCTACGTGATGGACGGCCGATAATGGAAGCCAGTGTTAATGATTCCCTGTTTTTTAGACTACACCCACTTTAAACCACACCTATGTTACCACAAGACCATGTCCACATTAATAGCACACCAAAAAACTAAATGGTTGGTGCTCACTGCAGGGAGGGATTTCACCCATATGTGAAGACCTACCCTTAAATCCTCCTCCCCTGTGCATAATACAGTACCCCCAGCATATGATTAAACACCTTAGGGGCCCCTAACAACAATTTCCAAATGCTAAGGAACCCCCAGAACTAATACCAGGCTTATGTACCATGGGGATCATGGGACAGGCAGAGTATAGCACACACAGATAGTATGGTACACACAGAGAGTATGGCACACACAGGGAGCATAGGGCAGGCAGAGTATGGCACACACATAGGGAAGGCAGAACAAAGCAAGAGACAGGGAAACCTATCAGGACCACTCTAAGATGTACTATATACACTGACACAGTGCTGGTGGCACCTTAGCATTTTAAATAAGGTGTGAACATGTTAATGTGGGCAGTTTCAGTCTGGGTCTAGGGTGTGAACCGTACAGGGCTTTAGAATGTGAACAATAGAGGTGTCAGAAGTGTGAACAATGCAGGGAAGTACAGGGTGAATTTGAGATGTAAACAATGCAGGGGCCAGATATCTCTGTCTCTTTTAAAGCTTACACAGGGTAAGCAGACCCAGCAGGCAAACTTTCATGTGGAGGGTCACACAAGGGGGGGGGGTTACGAGCCACCAGTTGGACAGCCCTGGCCTATACTATCACTACTGCAACTGTCTTAAGTTTTGTTTTACGATGGGGCAATGTCTAGAGAGTGCAAGGAGCATACCTATAGAGTTAGTTGCTTTAGGCAGGAGATTATAGGAAAGGCATTCCTCATTACAGGCTATTAATTTCATTACAGGCTATTAATTTCACTGAAGCGTGCCTCCATGCTACCCAATGCTTTCCAAAAAGCTTGAGTAACACTACCCAAAAGTCACTGTGATTGCTCTCTAGATTAAGACTGCAACACATGCACAGTAGCTAGCATTTCGGTTCAGCGCATGTGCAAACCATATGTATTGTGAACCCCTCATCCCCTGGAGTTTGCACATGTGCAGATGAGATGGAGGGAAGCACATGGTGATGCAATCTCCTTATAGAGTTAAAAATTACATTGAGAGTGTCTGTACAGAAGGTATTTCCATAAAAAAAGGTAGTGATCTGGGAGAGGGGCATGTGACTATTCGCATTCACTTAGTAAAAAAAAAAACAAAAAAAAAAAACGCTTTCTTTGGCCTTGGACAATAGATGTATGTTAGCAGAGATTATGGTCAAAAGAAAGCATGCACAAAAAGAAAAGGTGGCGTGACAATTGAGAAGTTAAAAATAAGTGTAGTTTTTAGGGAGAAGTTTACAAACACTGCTTGCAGCCATCAAGGGAGGATGATGATATAAATTGAAGATTCGAGGTCAAAAGACCATTATTAATAGCTGGTGCCATACAGGCATAGGATCCATTATCTGGAAGCCTGTTATCCAGAAAACTGAATTATGGAAAGGTCTCCCATAGCCCCATTGGATCCAAATGTTTAAAAATGATTTCCCTTTTCTCTGTGATAATAAAACCGTACCTTGTACTTGATTCTGAGCTATAATTAATCCTTATTGGAAGCAAAACCAGTTTATTGGATTTATTTAATGTTTACATTATTTTCTAGTAGACCCAATCCAAATTATGGAAAGATCCGTTATCTAGAAAACCCTGAGATTTCAGTATAACCTGTTCCTTTTTAACAAAAAAAACAGTAACATAAATTTTTTTTAAAAAAAAACGTTTCTTATTAATGAAAAAACACACCAAGACAGTTAACTTTTAAATCGTAAAGCTTTTATTAAGAAATTACTTACCAATTCTCTGAATGCGCTCCTCTTCAGAAACGGCGACAGGGCGACGATCCATTATGCGGCGCTCAATTTCTCCTTCCTGCCTTCTATAGGAAGTGTTAATCTGTGGCACTTCTAGGAGAACTAAACCCTAAAAATGAACCTTAAGGGTCTGGCCACATGTGCAGGTTCAGGGCAATTAGTCGGCAAGCGACAAATCTCATCTTCGTGGCGACTAATCTTCCCGATCTGCCTTCCGCTGGCTAAAATGAAAATCGCCTAGGGGCAGGCACACTGAGCAATTTGTTTTCCGAAGTTGCCGGAAGTTTCCGTGTGAGGCAATTACCGGCAACTTCAGAAGAAAAAGCGCCCAGAGTGTTCCCAGGCGATTTTCATTTTGGCTGGCCGAAGGCAGATCGGGGAGACTAGTCGCCGCGAAGAGGAGATTTGATGCCTGGTGACTAATCTCCCCGAATCTGCCCATGTGGCCAGACCCTAAGGGTTAAGCTGGCCATAGACGGAAAAATTTGATCGTACGAATCGAGTGTTCATACGATTTTCGGACTGTGTGTAGAGAGTCAGGACATTTTTTTTTCTGGCGGAGATCGGACAGGTTAAAAGATTTCTGTCGGCTGCCGATAATATCTCTGCATGTATTGCCGATCGTACGATTTTCAGAGGGAGACTGTCACTAGCTTTTGGCGGACATAATTTTCGTACAATTGCTGGCAGGGGCAGAACATCGGCTGATCTGTTCCTTTCTACTTTATTTGATCTGAATGGTTAGTGGCAGGTCGGGAGATGGGGAAGTCCGATCGGATCATTTTGTCTATTGCCAGCTTAAGGTCACACTGAGATTCAGAGAAATTTAGTCGCCCAGTGACTAATTGCCTCTTCGTTGGGGCGACTAATCTCCCCGAACTGCTTCCCCCTGCAACAACGAAAAAACCGCCTGCGGCATGGCACTTGTGGCGATTTGTTTTCTGAAGTCGCCCGAAGTTTCCTCGTGAGGCAACTTTGGAAAATGAGGCACTGCAAGTGCCATGTCACAGGCGTTTTTTCATTGTAGCAGGTGAAAGATGGGGAAGCAGTTTGGGGAGGTTAGTCGCCCCAAAGAAGAATCGATTGGTCGCCGGGGCGACTAAATCTCACCGAATCTCAGTGTGACCTTACCCTAAAGGTGAGCCACCCCTTTAAATAGGATGTGCCCTTTAACAAAAAGGAAAGCCCACAGAGAAACAAGCCCCAGAATTCTGTTGATTGTAGCTTCTATATCAGTGATCCCCAACCAGTAGCTCGTGAGCAACATGTTGCTCTCCAACCTCTTGGATGTTGCTCCCAGTAGCCACAAAGCAGGTGCTTATTTTTGAAATCCAGGCTTGGAGGCAAGTTTTAGTGGCACAAAACCCAAATATACTGCGAAACAGAGCCTCATGTAGGCTGCAAGTCCACATATGGGATACCAAATGCCAATAAAATTTCATATTTTGCACCTGTAGGAACATCTTGCATGATTATGTTGCTCTCCAACTTATTTTACATTTAAAAGTGGCTCACGGGTAGAAAAGGTTGGGGACCCCTGTTCTATATCATCTCAATGGCGAATGTCGCTCGCCATTGATTTCTCACCCCTCCAATTACCCAGTGCTACGTGGATGTGGAAGACCGAGGAGAAACTATGTACTACACTGATAATCGCTGGCAATACTGTATACGTCCCGTGATTAAATATAAATTGTGTAATGAGCGAAAAAAACTGCAAATTCACAAGTGCGCATTAAATGATGTAACCAGGCTGTAACATAGCGCGCACTTCCTGTATCCGCTGACCTTGAGAGGAAGGACCCCGCAGCGCTGCGGATTAGCTGCCCTAAATAGCGCCTGTAAAAACACGCCCCAGCTAAGCGACGTTTCTGCCAACCTCGCAACATTTCTGTGTGAATATTTTATATGCTGATAGTAGTGCTAAACAGGTAAACCAACGCGGTGTAGTAGCCGTGCTATTTAGCTTATAACCTGACGGCTTTACAAACAGGCGCAGAGGAGGGGAACATCTGAGAGGAAATCGGCTTCTTACTTAACCTTACTGTCACACCCACGTGGTTACGAGGCTTCCAGAAGTGCTGAGGGGTTTTCTTTTCAGCTGGTAGTGACCCAGTGAAGGTTCACAAGTTGTCATTGTGTGACTTGACTTTGAATAACTCTCATCATGCTGTGTGCAGGCGGCTCCGTAGCTTCTTCTCTCTCACATGTCTCACGGATACTTCGCAAGGTAATGATTTTATATTTTACAGCTAGATCACTGTGCTGCCTTCTTTTATTCAATCACATCACGCAAATGCTTCTTACATTTCCATTCAATACACTGGTCAGGCACAGATCTTTCCAGCTTTCAAATGGGGCTCACTGACCCAATTTAAGTACAGAGTCTCTTTAAGGCTACACGTTTATTGTTATTGCTGCTTTATATTACTCTTCTTTCTACTCAGGCCTCTCCTATTCATATTTCAGCCTCTTATTCAAATCAATGCATGGTTGCCAGGGTCCTTTGGATCCTAGCAACCAGAGTGCTGAAATTGCAGAGCTGCAGAATAAAAAGCAATATAACTCAAAAACCACAAATAACAAATTGAAAATTGTCTCAGAATATCGCTCTCTACATCATACTAAAGGTTAACCCAAAGGTGAACAACCCCTTTAAGGCCACTGTCCTCAAGCTGAAAACAGACTAAACTACCTTTCACATCTTCCACATCTAAACGGAATTTAGAACCAACCTTAGACTTTGCTATTCCAGAACCCGCAGTTTCTTTTTTTTTTTTTTTTTTTTTTTTTTTTTTTAACAATCTTTGCTGGAATTACTGAAATTTTCAGGGTCATTGTCATACTACAAGGTCCACCTACAGTTTTTTGTGTAGATTCTAGGATGGAGAGGTTCTCTGGTCCAATGCAACCAAGCCTGAACCATACCATTTCTACCACTATGCTTTACTGTTGGTATCCGGTTCATCTGGTAAAATGTTGTCTTTGGTTTTTAAATGGATACTATCATGTGGAAACATTTTTTGTTTTTCAAAACACAGCAGTGCTGCTCCAGCAGAATTGAAATTTGTTTCTCAAAAGAGCAAACTGATTTTTTTATATTTAATTATAAAATCTGACATGGGGCTAGACATATTGTTAGTTTCCCAGCTGCCCCAGTCATGTGACTTGTGCTCTGATAAACTTCAGTCACTCTTTACTGCTGTTAAGTTGGAGTGATATCACCCTTCCCTTTCCCCCCCAGCAGCCTAACAACCGAACAATGGGAAGGTAACCAGATAACAGCTCCCTACTACAAGTTAACAACTGCCTGGTAGATCTAAGAACAGCACTCAATAGTAAAATCCAGGTCCCACTGAGACACATTTAGGGTTGCCACCTTTTCAGGAAAAAAAATACCGGCCTTCCTATATATTTATCTTTTTTCATCAGCCATCATTTTTACCGGCCAGGCCAGTACAATACCGGCCAGGTGGCAACCCTAGTTACATTGCGTAGGAGAAACAACAGTCTGCCAGAAAGCAGGTCCATCCTAAAGTGCTGGCTCTTTGTGAAAGCACATGACCAGGCAAAATGACCTGAGACCTGAGATACCAATGTTACAACTAAAAAAAATACACTTGCTGGTTCAGGAAAGACATTTTTCCTGCTACAGTGAATTATTTGCAATTTAAAACTAAACCATAAAAATCATGACAGAATCCCTTTAAACAAGTCGTCCTGTACTGGGGCCAAATAATTGTTGCATCATCTGTCCAGAGCATATTGTTCCAGAAGTCCTGGTCATTGCCTTGTCGTTCATGGGAAAACTTTATTATTGCCTTGATGTCCTTTTTGTTTGCAGCAAAGGTTTCTGTTTGAAATCCCATGCAGATCTTATTTGTGCAGCCTCTTTCTAAAGAAAGGCTCATGCACTTTAGTAGTGGCGGGAGCGGTCCTATGACTCTCCAAAACTCCAGAATTTCTTTTATTGATGTGTAGTATATGGAGACAATCTGGCAGTTGTTTCTTATAACAATCGCATAAATTGTCACAAGGCATTTGTGGCATCATCTGGTTGTTTTTGTGCTTATACTTAGACATTCAAAATATACTGCACCTATAAACATTTTTAGCTCCGGTTGTAAACGAGACTATTGTTAAGGCTTCCTTTTATTGTTACCTGGGAAAAATAAAGCATATGGAACTCCTGATTTATGCAAACAGGGCAGTTTTGACTGTTTGTTTGCTTTGACCTTTTTACAGCTTGTTATGTGTTATGCAAATCGCTCCTCTAGGACAGGCAATTGTTGCTCAACAATTTTTTGGCCAAGAATTTCCAGAACTGCAGTGATATGATTTTATGCTGTACTGACTATTTAGTTGAAAAGAAAGTTACGGTGTCCTGTTTTTGATCCCTTTAAGTTTTTCTATGTGTACAGTATCTTTAATTAAACCAGAATTTTGTTTTATAGGGCTGTTTTAATGGTCTTAGCCAAGATGTTCTACAATCAGTTTTTAGACGGGACTATGCGTAAGTATATTTTACATTTTGTAGCGCCTGGTTATACAGGTTGCCTGATCCTCCAGAGTATCCCACCGTTTTGGCCAGAAGGTAGAACAGACGGGATACCATACAAATGATTAACTGATACATACAGATGACCATGTTCTATATGAGCTAAATGATTAGTAGAGCAAATAAGCTGTGGTTTCCCTTAAAGGGATAGTATAGACCTAAAAACGAGCACAATAATAAACTTTGTGTTGTAGCTGTGCCTTGGTTATTTATTTAATTAAGAGCAACCCATGTATTCTTAATTTGGCGTTTGGCAATTTGTTTAGGGCACCTTAATCTACTTTGAACAAATTCCTCCATTCACTAAGCAGCAACCTCAATGGATAGGTAATTCATTTTATCAGCCCTTCGTGTGCTCTGCAGGACCAGGAAGTGCTAAAGTGACACTTGTTTTATTTTCTTGCTTAGTGCAAGAAATATCAAAAAACATAACTATTTCTTAAAACAATAGACAAAATGTGTGTGCAATAAAAGACATATTCATTTAGCTCATGTTGAAAAGGAGGTGTTTGTTTTCATCTACTGTTGATTTTTCCCAGAAATATATTATCTCTTATCAGAGCTGCTCTAGGAGACACTGAGGTAAAAACTAAAAATATTCGTTCAATATTAGAATAACATTCAACAATAATTGTGGTGAACTGTTGTATATCAGCGGAAGTAAAAATGTTTGAATTTCTTTTTTATTTATCAAAGGTCGAATTTTAGAGTAATGTGTTTTTTTTTTTTAAAAAAATCTTGTAAATTCAATTTTATTCACAAATCAAAAGGGATGATATTTATGAAAAAATTAGAATTTCTAAAATTCGATTGAATAGTCCAGACCCGAAAACTGGAATCAAATTAGATTCAAGTTTTCCTCTGAATTTTACGCATCAAATTTATTTCTCCCTTTGGAGTCTATACTGCGTCACTTTTGAAGTGAAACTTCGCAAAGATTTGTCTTATCACTGCATTTTTAAATAGTTCAAGGGACCTCTGCCATTGACATCTACATGAACATGGCGGGTTTTAGGTGGGGAATAGTCGAATTAGAACTGTGTCCAGGGTCGAGGGGTGATAAATAGGGTTGCCACCTGTCCGGTTTTGACCCAGACAGGCAGGCCCGGTAGTTTGAAGGGCTGGCCGGATCAAAACTTCCTACCCGGTTTTCCAAATTAGGAAAACCGGGCAGGATTCTCCATAATTGTCCCGGCGATCAGCCGATCACCCTGTCATAACACCCCCTGCTGTCATGGCCTGCCCCTCGTCACAGCCCCACACCTCCGTGTCATATTCACACCCCTCTCTGTCATGGCCCGACCCCTGCATGGTCTCCACTGGCAGAAAAGGTGGCAACCCTAGTGATACATATCACATGTAAATCTAGTTGGTAGTTTTAATTCGAATTTGCGAGTATTGACCCAAAAAAAAAAATTTAAATTCTAATTTACCATTCAAACCTAAATATGCCCCTATGTGTAAATTTTATATATCTAGGAGTTCTTTTTTTTTTTTTTTTTGTAACTTTTTACAAACTATAAAACCGTGCTATCTGAATCGTGTATCAAATGTGACAAAATGTGCCTGCTGGCATCATTCCTAGGCCAAAGAAAAAAGGTAGCATAACAAAGTACAGCCTTTCAAAACTGTTTCAAGTTAACCTTTTATACTGCAAGAACTTGTATTGCATTCACACATTAATTGGGGTTAATAGGGAAGTTAAACGACCTGTAGCCTGCAAGCTGGTAACCACAAAACATATACCTAGAAACACAAATTACTGCACACAAGCTCTGAATTGAATGTTAGACATCCATCCAGCAACTATGTAGCAAGCCAGCCAGTTCAGGTTATGATCGCAACAGTATATTAAAACTTAACCTTTAATAGTAACCATGCTTAATAAAAACCAAATAGGCTCAAACCGACATAAACACACGCAGCATGTTCCAATCACAGCTGTGCAGGACAGTGTCCTTAAAAATAACACATATTAAAAACTGAATGTGTAGGCGGATTAGGTAGGCTAGTGGTAACCAAATGTTTAAATACACTTCACTGTTCACACAGCGTTAATGCCAGTAGCGCTCTTAAATGTATTCCACACCTTCCAATGAGCCACCTTTGAGCCCCCCACCATTCCCTCCCAATGCTATAGTTTCTGCCTAGCTACGTTGGGAAGTGTGGGAACTAGCCTCACCACCTTCCACCTACACCACCCAACGCGTTTCACTGCTTGGCAGCTTCGTCAGGGGCGACTTATGCCCCTGACGAAGCTGCCAAGCAGTGAAACGCGTTGGGTGGTGTAGGTGGAAGGTGGTGAGGCTAGTTCCCACACTTCCCAACGTAGCTAGGCAGAAACTATAGCATTGGGAGGGAATGGTGGGGGGCTCAAAGGTGGCTCATTGGAAGGTGTGGAATACATTTAAGAGCGCTACTGGCATTAACGCTGTGTGAACAGTGAAGTGTATTTAAACATTTGGTTACCACTAGCCTACCTAATCCGCCTACACATTCAGTTTTTAATATGTGTTATTTTTAAGGACATTGTCCTGCACAGCTGTGATTGGAACATGCTGTGTGTGTTTATGTCGGTTTGAGCCTATTTGGTTTTTATTAAGCATGGTTACTATTAAAAAATATACTGTTGCGATCATAACCTGAACTGGCTGGCTTGCTACATAGTTGCTGGATGGATGTCTAACATTCAATTCAGAGCTTGTGTGCAGTAATTTGTGTTTCTAGGTATATAACTTGTATTGCATTCTTTAATATTAAAGCATTTCATTCCATCTTTTAGTATTGAACCATAATTGCATGTGACCCCAATTTATCTTCCCGTTATCAATGTAAATGTGTGTCTTCTAGGGTAACTGTACATGTTATTTAAACTAGGGATGTACCGAATCCACTATTTAAGAATCGGACGAACCTCAGAATCCTTCACGAAATATTTGGCTGAATGCCAAACGCTATCCGAATCCTTATTTGCATATGCAAATTAGGGGATGGGAATTTTTAATTTTTTTTACTTCCTTGTTTTGTGACAAAGTCACGCGATTTCTCTCTAATTTGCATATGTAAATTAGGATTTGGATTCGGTTCGGCCAGGCAGAAGGACTTGGCTGAATACGAATCCTGCTGAAAAAGCCCGAATCCTGGATTCGGTGCATCCCTAATTTAAACACATTGCAAAAACCTCACATTTTAATCAGGTGGGTGCTTTTCAGATAGAAATACTTGTCCTTAGTTGTTTACTGTTACTTTTTCGCTGGCCTAAAAAGTAACAGTAACTGAAAAGTATCCAGAGTGATATTAACATTGTGTAAAGGCCAATGAAGACCAAAATATAAATAAAATCACTGAAAAGCTCCATGACCATATATAGGCACACGGGCAAATGCTTTTATACAAGTAATGGATCTCCTATATGTAACATCTAATTTCCTCATATTTTTCAACAGGCAGTACCTTATTTAATATAATACACGTGTTTCATTAAGTCGTGTGATTGAAATGACAACACTAAGCTCCAGTCATAACTGATCATCACATCACTAAGCACCATTTATAAGAATACTAATTGGTCTTGTATATTAAATATAGACACACGCATGTATGTGTGCAGCCATTGTTGCATTCAGCTTTTAGGAATGTGTATGGAGGCAAAGGGAATGTATGTAAATACTTGCCCATTTTAGATATAATTTATTAAAAAACAATTTTTTTTTTTGTCTAGATCTGAATCAGTTAAAGGTGCTGTTATTGGTATTGATCTAGGAACAACAAATTCTTGTGTTGCTGTAATGGAGGGAAAGCAAGCAAAGGTATTCAGTTTATCTTTTTTTATATTTTTCAGCGTAATATTCTGTTTTAAAGTTATTGTTCTGTAAATATTTGCTACCATAATATGAATGTATTCATGATTCACAAATTTCATTTTAAATATTTGCTTAGTCATATTGACTTAAAATATAGATTGTAAAGTGGGGTCATGTATCAATAGCATTGTAACACCCAAAATGTTACTGGGTTAAAAAGTTAGCTGTTATAAAGATCGTACTTGCAGCTATACTGTGCAATAAAACATTTTGCAAGGTTTCCACAGGTAGCAGTGGCATAGACACAGACACACAAAGAGGATCTTGCTGCCTTTGTTGTTTTCATACAGTCATCACCGAAGGCATTATATTTTATTATCATTATATATTTTTTTCCCTAGCTCAGAACACCCAAAAGCACTAACTTTCTGTGTCACCTTTGCTTGCAGTGTAATATTGGCAAGTGAAAAATGCACTGTAATCTCCTTATGTTGAAAACCAGTTGTAATGGTAGATTGGCTAATTCCTACTTTGTATAAGGACAGGGGCTGTAATGAGAACACCAGTGCAATGGCACTTGCAGTGCTTCGATTTCCTAAGTCACCTTATGCGGTGCATTGGCACAGGCGTTTTCTCATTATAGCAGGCGGAAGGCAGTTCGGGGAGATTGTCGCCCTGCAGAAGTGGCGATTAGTCGCAAGGCGACTAAATCTCCCCTAATCTGCCCGTGTGCCCCTGCCCCTAAAGAGAGTAGTAGGTAGCACCTTCCATTGGTTGAGATATGAGAAAAAACAAGTGGTGTACAGGGTCAGATAATGTTTAGATAAGTCCAAAAGGAAGAAGCATGACCCATAGATTTGCACCCCCCACTGTATCAAGTTGGAATTCCCACCATGTGTTTTAAGATAAAACTTAATCTTTAATCATAATTGTTTAAAATAGTATGCCAAAAATCTCAATTTAGAAAAGAAATTAGGAGAGGAAAAACTGTCACGACTCAAAGGTAATCATCTTATAGACGGAATATGGAGGGTTAAATTGTAACTGGATGATTTATTTCTGTTAATACAATTCCGTCCTCCATTATATAATGTTCGGTTAACCGTGTGGTTATGGGGATATAAGTGTTTGCAGGAATGAGACTCAATACCCATACGTAACCTAGGTAATAAGAAGATAAAGCCAGAGCAAAGTATACGCGAGAGTTCCAGCACCGCTCTCAATAGATCTGGGACTCAGCTCTCACTTGCCCAACATTACTATAGCCGCATGTGTGTCTAAGATTCGGCCCGCTGATCCCATCTGCACAATTCCCTTGATATGCGCGTAACACAAGGTGCCCTTAACAGAAGATTCTAAATCCTGGCTGTAATGGATTCTACCACATTGCAGCGCAAGAACTACCCGCTTCCACCGAAACAATTATTGATGAACCGTATCCTGTGCCATATTGGCAAATACAGAACAATACATATGTTGGCAGTCAGAACTCTGTCTGTTTATCAGCTGATGTCACCTAGCATGAATGTGTGCCCTTTTATAACTTATAACTTTGGCCTGGCCCAGACTGGAAATCTGTGGATTCTGGCAAATGAGGGGCTGCTGTAAGTTGCCATAGACAGTCATTATATATTGAGCTGCTTGAGCCTCTGTGTACTTGGAATGCCAGGGCCTATTGTGAATCCCAGTCCAGCCCTGACCTTGATGTAGGACATACTGATTATGCAGATTGCAAAATGCCTTCATGCACGTTTGTGATTGGTTTATGCAATTTGAGTGTTTTAGCAGAGGTGATTTCGCCGTATCTGACATAAAGATCCTATTTATTTTATCCAAAACTCAAGATAACTAATAGCAGAAGTTATGGGGATGCACGAATCCAGGATTCGGTTCGGTATTCGGCCGAATCCTTCTGCCCCCGGACCCGAATCCTATATTTACATATGCAAATTAGGGATGTGGAGGAAAATTGCGCGACTTTGTCAAAAAACAACTAAGTAAAAAATGTTTTCATCTTACCACCCTTAATTTGCATATGCAAATTAGGATTCGGTTCGGTATTCAGCTGAATCTTTCGTGAATGATTCAGGGTTTAGGCCGAATCCAAAATAGTGGATGCATCCCTAATAAGTATACAAATATTCCAGTTTGTATTTAGTAGGGTCACCTTTGGCAGCAATTACGGCTGGGTATCTATAATCTCAAACTATTGTTTTTTTATTTTATTCTATTACAGTTTTATAATCCTTGATTTTAACATTATCTGTTCTTAAACTTTAGGTCCTTGAAAATGCTGAAGGGGCCAGAACAACGCCCTCAGTAGTAGCCTTTTCATCAGAGGGTGAACGTTTAGTTGGAATGCCAGCTAAACGACAGGCAGTCACTAACCCTAACAACACATTCTATGCTACAAAACGACTCATTGGCCGACGTTTTGATGACCCTGAAGTTCAAAAAGACACGTAAGTGGAATATAACGGCTATTGCTTGAGATAAAAAAATCCCCTGTATGGTAACACGACATAAATGCCTATTTTCTTTGCATATATTTTGAGAACAACATGTTATATAGTGTTCTCACGGAAAAAAAACGAATTTCTGGGTGGAACGTAAAAAAGCCGAGTAAGGATGAAGGAAAAAAACCAAATGTTTCTTCCTTTTCAGCAGCAAAGAGAAACTGGTTTTATAGAAACTAATGGGACATAATATTTTGGCAATACACTGCATGGTCCTAGCGGCTTCCCATTTCAAAACAAACCTTGTCCTGTGATTATTATGCACTCATTTGTGTACTTTACATCAATCTATTATTTTAGGGGAGACCTAAACCCTAAAATGACTAGAAATTCTATATTTTATATGCTGAACTTACTGTAGCAGCCCAGAGGTTTTACCAACATTTAATCACCATGATACCTTCAACGTTGTCTACAGAAGTTCCCCTCTTTATCATTTTGTTCATCTTTTGATTTCTGTTACACCTGAATGCGCTCACACTCAAGGGCAGGGCCACTATCATTTGGTTACAGGTGGAACTGCAGTCAGGGGCCCAAATGTTATTTGCGGGTTACAAAAGGAGTGAGGGTTGTGGGTGGGGGTTTTGGGAGGCTTGTGAACATTGAAAAGAGGTATATTGAGTTTGTAATGTGTCTTCCCACTTTGTTCTGAAATTGAGTTGTTGTATTATTGTAGTAGTCCCGTTTGTTTAGGCTTGCTTACAAAATTCCTCTTCAGTAGGTTGTATTGTAAAATGTTTTCTTGTCCAGCTGAAATTCCTATTGAAGCTGAGAGTTGGACAGTCCTTGGGAAGGTTCGGGATAGCTCATATAATCACATTAATTGCAGTGTCTATTTTCTACAGGCGACCACACACTGTGGTTTTGAGGGAAGCAACAAGAGCAACATTAACTGCACAATAACCTTATATAATGTGTTTTCAATGTGAAATAGGCAGAGTTTTCTTTGTACGGCTGAGCTGTGTTTTAGAGATGGGGGTAGAGGTTAGTGACGTTTGACTCAGAGGGGTAATAATAATTTTGAGTGGTGCATGGTAGAGTGCACACTTATTTGGAAAGCAAGAAGTGCTGCAATAGGCCACAGCGAAGAACACATTAGAAGGTGTATGCCAGCAATATGCAGTCCCATCTTTTGAGCACAGTTTTGAAGAGATCCATTAACTGCACCTAGTAATCGCATGACATGGTCTGATTTCAAATGAGAAGTTGTGTGCAAAATGCAGAGTTCTCCCATGGCATTTTTGCCAGTTGAATGTATTGTGTTGTTTTATTTTTGAACTGAAAACTGACAAGTTATTGACAAGATAATCCCTTTAATTGGGGACAGAGGGTCATGGATGAATTTTAGGGCAATAGTGCAGCTTTTTTTAAATTTATTTTTAAGGTTGACAATGTTAAATGATTAATAACCCAATCCTTTATCTGGCTTTAATATGTAACTTAATGTGTGTAGTGTCTATTTTTTTGGCTGTAAACTTGAATGTGTATAATACTGATGTTCTCTTACTAGTGCCATGGTTTTTAACATGATCCCTCAATTGCACTTTTCATTGTAGTAAAAATGTTCCTTTCAAAATTCTGAAAGCCTCAAATGGTGATGCCTGGGTGGAATCCCATGGAAAACTGTATTCTCCAAGTCAGATTGGTGCATTTGTTTTAATGAAAATGAAAGAGACCGCAGGTAAGTAACATTCAAGAATAGTGATGAGCAAAATTTATGTTGCCGATTCGCAGTATGGTTTGCAAATTTTTAGCTGTTTCATGAATTTTCGGGAACAGGCCAAATTCATCCATTGCTATACAAGTATAATTAGCTTAGGAGCCTTTGGTTCAAAGTGCATAACCTTTAATGTACGATTTGTCGACTAGCACATCACTAACTATAGCTCATTAATAGGGTCACTCACAACCCGACCCCGACATGTCACATATATTTCACAACTCCATAAACCATATAAAATAACACAGGGATATGCAGTTCAGCCTGTCAGTCAATGCTATAACCTGTGGGCTAATGATGAGACCCTCTTCCCACCCCTCATTTCAGCTTAGACTCAGAACAGAAAGGTTCTCGCTGCAGCCCTGTGGCCTAAAAATGGTTACCTTTTATGTATCAATTTTCCAACATTTTTTGCAGTTCCTATGATTCTGTTTTTTAAATCAACATCAAGAGTACAACATTTTCCATTTGGACTAGCAACATCTCCCTTAGACTTCGGGAAATGAAAATTTTTGCTAAATCTCCAGTCATTCTTAAAGCCTGTAATAGGATTGTGGCTGGATCCTGAATTTTGAGAAAACTGCTGGTCCATGAATTGAATTAAGTTCCTTGGTATGATTCATAATCTGTCTATCTACCGGCAGAGGAAGAACTTGACGTTCAACAGTTAGTCAAAATTTACAGAATTCCCAGCACTTTCTACTCTCGCATATCAGTGGACTATGTGCGATGTCAGGGCACTTCTACTAGAATTTATACATATAAGAAAATGTAGTAATCAAGATAAAATGATATAACAGTCAAAAATCTGATTTGGTCTATATATCTGTGGATACACTTAATCATGGATGTAAACAAATGAGATGGGGAGCACACAGTCAAAGAAGTCTGTATAGGAAATTCTAACATATAATCAATGACATATTGCCACGTTCAGTTGTAAAGGGCTTTAAAGTCACAATTTAAAGGCTTAAAATTTAAGGGGATCATGCCATAAACTTAAAATATAATAGTGGCTATACATAAATGTTGTTGCTCTGGTTCAGCTAAATTTATATCCCCCAATCTTGATAACATATATCACAGGTCTTTGCAAATAACAGTGCTCTAAATGTATATGCACCTTTACTGTCTTATGCTGAGCTATTTACATTGTCCCGTTGTTTTTACATTCCAGAAAACTATTTGGGTCATGCTGCCAAAAATGCTGTGATCACTGTGCCTGCATACTTTAATGACTCTCAGCGACAGGTCAGTAAACGACTTTGCAGTTTCAATGAGTCAGACTAAAACTGATTTTAGTTTAAATAGGCATATGTGTATTGAATTATTTAATCCTTTATTTCTAAAGTATTGTTCTACTTTCACAAGGGGAAGTGTCTGACATTCTTGGACACCCTAAAATACAGGGCCGTATAACAAACAAGATGTCCTATACATTCTGTTAAATTTAGCGGACTAGAATGTCAAATAAGTCAGAGATTAACTGGTTAATAAACTTTAGATACCTGGTACAGACTGCTCTTAATGTTGTGTATTTTAATGAGCTGCAGATTTGTTTTTCATAATACGAATATATGACTTTTTTGGAAAAGGCATGAGAAAGCCACTTGTGTTTTATTAAAGGACCATTAATACCAATTTTTTTTTTTTTAATACTTAATTCCCCCCAAACAACTATAGATAGGTAAAGCTTACTTCTCCTTGGATTTTTTTTCAAATCTTCACCTTGAATTTGACTTGCAAAGTGCCCCATAGGTGAAAGCCAAAAAGGCAATGGCAGCTTGAATACCTCTGTACCCTGAACCGGAAGATGGCTTAGCACTGATGACCTTAAGCATCTAAGCTTGGTGTCTGCAGCTTTAATGTATGCTCAAATCATTACCCTCAAAGCTGTCCAAAGGAACAGAAACATAAATTTAAGCTGCAGACGCTGAAAAAAAGTTTAAATGCTTTAGGTCATTGGTGCGAAGCTGACTTCCAGGTCTGCTCGAAGAGGAATTCAAGTTGCCATCGCCTTTCTCCGATGCGGCAGTTTTCAAGTGAAATTCAAGCTGAAGATTTGAAATAATTCAAGGGTAAGTAAGACTTAACTATTATTAAAGCTGTTTTGGGGGGAAATATGTATTAAAAAAATGGTGTCACTGTTCTTTTAAGCACTTTGTTGTGCTTTAAGCTTTACTGACACTGGTTTATCTCCTAAAGCCTATGCTATATTTCCAACTTGTAACACTGAACCCTGTCACTTTTTGACATGATCTCATTTAATTGGAGGCGCGATCCTTCCATAGGCTGAAGTCCTGTTTTCATATGTAATTAGTCTATGGAAGGATCGTGCCACCCCCAGCCCAGTGTGACTGAAACAACTGCAGAACAACCATTAGCAGTGTCGGCTTTATGAAGGTTGGTGGGGCTGGGGGCTTTTGGAGTTAAATATTTAGCGTGCAGCACCTCTTTGATTAAGGCTTTTTTTAACATGATGTAAAATAAAACCTTTTATTTGTATTATCTAAACTTTGGGCATCTGGATTCTACTGTATGGTGTTCCGGACTATTGCCTGCCTACAATTGAATTTCCGTGGCATATGTGACCTTAACCTTATTTATGCCAGCTGTTTGTATCATAAGAGCATGTATGCAATTATGGGAATTACACATAATAATGAATATAGCATGGGTGATTAAAGCTTTCTCTAAACTGCAAAGCCTTGTTGAGTTGGCAGTTTTTGTGAATTTTCAGATAATCTCAAAGTTTGCTCTTTGCTGCATCTTGTCCCTCACGTGTTCTTATTAGATAGGCAGGCTGACTGCTCTGGATACACAGACATGTTTGGTTTCTAAATTTTATTTCTAATTCCCAGCTCCGATGAATAATAAGATATTCCATTATCCTCTTACTCCTTGTACTTTATTTAGAGGGCTATGGCACGAAAATGCAGTAGAAATTGTGGTTTTAGCAACGTGTAGAGCGTTCTGTGCACTATTCAATTAATTTAGAAGAAAACTTTTTTCTGTTCATAGTTGTCACTATTTTGTTCTCCTGCTTTTTAAAAAGGAGAATCTGTACATAAACTGGGCTTTATCAATAGATATTGCTTCAGTTAAACTAAAGTCAAAATACGTAGATCTATCTGGTTTAGTAACTTCTTATTTTCTCTTTTTATTTTTTTATATTTAATTTTAGGCTACAAAGGATGCTGGGCAGATCTCTGGGCTTAATGTCTTGAGGGTTATTAATGAGCCTACTGCGGCTGCCCTAGCTTATGGACTAGATAAATCTGATGACAAAATGTGAGTATTAATTGCTTAAAGGTTGTATTTATTTTACAAAGTTTTGTAGCATCACAGTCCACTAGGTCTTCAGTATTGTTTTACCTATGAAACCTTGCTTGGCGTCGATAGGGAAACTTTTTTCTTTGTATGTTGGTGCCGCTATTGTCAAAAGAATTGTAATGATTGGTTGCACCTCTAAGTCTAGCTGTGCAGGGGAAGGGAAGTCATTGCTGTATAAAAGTGATGTTCAATATTCAATCCTATCTTGATAAAATTTACATGTTTTATGTATTCAATTACTACTTCCTTCTGGATATAAATTGATCTTTAAACTAATTATGTAATTCTTGATACTAATACTTATTGTATCCCTGTGTTATAAAAATATGTAAACTTTTTTTAAACTCCCTGCGTTAAAACGAAAGCAATTGTGTGCAATTGCTTTTGGACTTTCCATACTCCAGAATGGACTTGATACAGAATATTTGATTGGCAAGTTGATTTTTTTAAAGTAGTCTGTACAATCCCACAAAGCATCTGAAGAACAAAAAATACCCAGATATTTTGGGAGGTGCTGTAGACGTATGCAAAGCACTGAGACAGACTAACTATGACTGCTGTCGCTTTATTGTTTAGTGGTGGTTAGGGTCTGGGATCCAAGAGGTACAACTGCTCTGCTCTGTGCTCAAGGGCTCTGCAGTAAATGCAGGCACTGTTTTGAAACCAGTTCAGCACCAGTAGGTGCTGCAGAAAACCGAATTATGATCTGTGGTTAGTTTTATTCATAGATTGTAGATTCTTCATTCCATGTACCCATACAGGGTTAGGCAGCCACCAGCCTGCTGTGGCTAAATAGAAGCAGAACCCACAATCTTTCAAACTCTAGTGGCTCACATTCCCAAAAGAGTAGGAGCTATTATAATGGTAGTTGGCGAATTTGCTTCAAATTAATTGGTTTTCTCAGCTTGACATTAAAGGGTCAGTACTGTCATGGGAAAACATATTTTTTTCAAAACACATCAGTTCATAGTGCTGATCCAGCATAATTTTGCACTGAAATCAGTTTCTCTAACAGATTTTTTGATATTTAATTTTGAAATCTGACATGGGGCTAGACATATTGTGAATTTCCCAGATGCCCCAAGTCATGTGACTTGTGCTCTGATAAACTTCAATCACTCTTTACTGCTGTACTGCAAGTTGGAGTGATATCACCCCTCCCGTCCCCCTCCCAGCAGCCAAACAAAAGAACAATGGGAAGGTAACCAGATAACAGCTCCCTAACGCAAGATAACAGCTGCCTGGTAGATCTAAGAACAAAACTCAATAGTAAAATCCAGCTCCCACATTCAGTAAAGGTGGCCATACACGGGCCGATAAAAGCTGCCGACAGACCAAGTCGGCAGCTTATTGGCCCGTGTATGGGGCCCCCCGACAGGCTTTCCCGATCGATCGAAAGTCGGGCAGATCTTGATCGGATGGGACAAAAAAATCCCATCTGATCGCGGCCGCATCTGTTTGTTGATGCGATCCGACCCCCATTTCCCATGCCTAGGGCCCACGATCGGATCAGCCGGATATTGCCCACCTCAAGGTCTCTCCGTGTATTGCCACCTTTACATTGAGTAGGAGAATCAACAGCCTGCCAGAAAGCCGTTCCATCAAGTGCTGGCTCTTTCTGAAAGCACATATATCCAGGCAAAATGACCTGAGATCGCTGCCTAAACACCAACATTACAACTAAGGATGACATTTTATATTGTAGAGTGAATGCAGTGTAAACAGTGTAATTTAGACATAAAAGCTATATCCTAAAAATCATGACAGAATACATTTAAAGTGTGCGGACAGGCAGGTTTAAAAGTAACTTGGCATTACTTACTTTTTGTGACATAATATTAAGGGATCTGCTTAGATTATTAGTTTACTTAATCTCTTCCAAATTAACTTCTGCCTATGAAAAAAATAAAAGTTGTGTTTTTTTGTTTGTTTTTTAGTATTGCAGTCTATGACCTTGGGGGAGGAACATTTGACATCTCCATCCTAGAAATTCAAAAAGGAGTTTTTGAAGTAAAATCCACAAATGGAGACACATTCCTTGGAGGTGAAGACTTTGATCAAGAATTGCTGCAGTATATTGTAAAGCAATTCAAAAGAGAGGTTGGTGAACAAGTTTAAAAAACAAATAAAAACTTTGCAAGTCAAACTAACCCCCATAATTAATAAAAGGCACAAATCTATAGCAACCATTACGATGTTTGCTGTTAAATCGATTACCACTAATTGCTACCTGCTAATTTGTTGCTGCAAATAAAATGTATTTTTTAAAGGGGACATTTCATATAATCTTCATATTCAGATATAGTAGTCTCCCAACCCCCAGATGTGTAATGATGCAGAGAAAAAAGCATTTTGAAACTGTCACTATATCAGAGCTGCAGAGAGATCCTTAGGCTAAGGCCACACTAGGCGATAGCGCCGCGATTTGACTCGCGGCGACTTTTCGCCGCGACTTTTAATCCGCAATCGCTGGGGAAACTTTTGCGCTGGCGTCTATGGGGAATCGCGGCGTAAAAACACACGCGCCGATCTTTTTTCTATTGTCGCTCGAAATCGCCTAGCGAGGCAATTTCGAGCGACAGTAGAAAAAAGATCGCTGCGTGGTTTCGAGTGACAGTAGAAAAAAGATCGCCGCGTGTGTTTTTATGCTGGCGATTTTTCGCGATTCCCCATAGACGCCAGCGCAAAAGTTTCCCCAGCGATTGCGGATTAAAAGTCGCGGCGAAAAGTCGCCGCGAGTCAAATCGCGGCGCTATCGCCTAGTGTGGCCCTAGCCTTACTGCTGAGAGTCTAAGCTGAAATGAGGTGTGGGTGTGTCTGTTCATTCTCTCACAGGAAATGCTCATATCACTGACTGACAGGCTGAAATCTGCTTCAACTCGGAGAACCCCTCCCCTCCCACTGCCTGAGTCTGTTCCCAGCTACACATACTGTAGCTGTCTTTGCTGCTGCCTGATCTAGTTGTAATAGAAAACAATACTCCGAAGTTGTGCTGAAATAAGTGGATGCAGGAAATTGTTAGTAAAAAATGTGGAATTCCACTACTTGTTACGATAGGCAAATTAAGTTGTAGTGGTGTATAGATATGCTATCCTGAGAATTATTGTGGCAGAACTACCAGACCTGTCAATCTTTTCTATCTATCTATTTCTGCATCGGCTAGTTCCTCTACTTTAGCCGAGCTCTACAGAAACGCTGCAAGCGTTACCATGTCAACTTCAGATCGGACGGATAGGTAGCCGGCAAGTTCTCTATAGATAGAGATCTTGAGAGTCTGGTGGAGCATGTGGCCCCCAGGGCCCTTCAGGACTCACTGGCAGCAAGCTGTAAAACTCGCCGTGGCCATGGAGAATCGCGCAATCAAATGCTTTATTAAGTCTCTGCAAAGTTGCGGCCCCATCTGCTAATTCCACTACTCCTACTCAAAGTGCCTAAAGCCAAGCTCTACAGAAGAGCTGTGAGCACCGGCACTTCATTGACAGGGAGCATTGAGTTCAACGTGGGAGCGTTGTAGCATTCCACTTCTAGTTCTTGCCGGTTGCCTGTGAGATATGCCGTTACCATGGTAATGCTCCCTGTCACGAAGCGCCGGCACTCGCAGCTCTTCTGTAGAATCCCTAAAGTGGCACAACCAATACCCCTGGTTAAAATAACAAAAAATACCTGATCAAGGCATGTGTATATTAAAAAAAATAAATAAAAAAACACAAGGTGTAACCAACTAGGGATACACTGAATCCAGAATTCTGTTCCGGATTCGCCTTTTTCAGCAGAACTCAGATTTGGCCGAATCCAAATCATAATTGGCCAAATTAGGGGCAGGGAGGGAAACCCACGTGACTTTTTGTCACAAAACAAGGAAGTAAAAAATGTTTTCCCCTTCCCATCCCCAATTTGCATATGCAAATTAGGATTTGGTTCGGTATTCGCCTGATTTTTTTCGCAAACGATTCTGGGGTTCGGCTGAATCCAAAATAGTGAATTCGGTGCATCCCTAGAACCAACGCATTGCTATTGCAGGGAGACAAATCTCCTGAAAATGTTTTCCCACTTGCAATAATAGTCAATAGGAAAATGTACACTTCACTTTGTTTCTTTGAAATAGCACCAAGTTGCTTCGCGAGGAGTGATAATGTATAATTGCATTTAAAGGAGGCATTTTGTGTAAAAAAAAAATAAGAATGTACCAGTGCATTATACTCATTTAGATATAGAAGAATTGTATAGTAGTGTTTCAGGCTGATTTATTGAATATTTCTTCAAAAACCCTAATAATCCCTCCCTTCTCTTCCACTTCCTGCTCCCTGAATTCCCAGGCTGTGCAGGGGAGCCGGAGGCACTCGGCTCACTGCACTGTAGGTCAGGAACCAATCAGCAGCTAGAAGGACCAGATAGGAAACCGCAAGCAAATCTCTTTGCTTGTGTGACTGCAGGGATGTGATTGGCTGTCCCCCTCCTACTGTGCTTCTGGCGGGTCCCCTCATTTGAAACGGACCAGAGAACATCTATAGGGAGCTCCAATAAAGGGGCTATTTTTAAACCTAATGTTAATATTTAGCCCCATGTAAAAGCAACACCATATATTACTTGCCTACAAAATGTGTGTTTTTGCATTTATCCTATATGTCTCCTTTAAGTAAAGGGAAAAAATGTTAACCCCTCTCGTTTATTTAACAGTCTGGTGTGGACCTTACCAAAGATAATATGGCACTTCAGAGAGTCAGAGAAGCTGCTGAAAAGGCAAAATGTGAATTGTCTTCCTCTTTACAGGTGAGTTTTTGTTTCCCTCTACCATCATTGTTAATATTCAGATAGCACTAATTATGTGTTTTTGGAAAATTAAATAACCAGAATTAAATAACCAGTTATTAAACTTCAGTTCATGAAAGAATTTGATAGCGTCAATTTAAAGAGGATGGCCACCCAAACAAAGAAAACTAAATTCTTTCCATACTGAAAGTATAGATATGAGATCCGTTATCCAGAAACCGATTTATTCAGAAAGGCCATCTCGCATAGACTCCATTATAATCAAATAATCCAAATTTTAAATAAACTATTTCCCTTTTCTCTGTAGTGATAAAACAGTAACTTGTACTTGATCCAAACGAAGACATAATTAATTCTTATTGGAAGCAAAACAAGCCTGTTGGGTTTATTTAATGTTTACATGATTCTCTGATAGACTTAGAGGCACATTTATCAAGGGTCGAATTTTTTTAAAACTCCCATAACTCCAATGAACTCTAAATTCAACCAATCGAAATGTAGTCATAAAATCACATTTCTCTTGCGTCGGTGGGGGACACAGGAACTATGGGGTAAAGGGCTCCTCCCACCAGAAAGTAGGACACTGCAGTGATGTCAGAATTGTGACTCCTCCCTCTCTCCTTTACCCCTTGCATGTTGCCTGACAGGCTGTTTTTTTCAGTGTCCTCATCACAGGAGGTTCAGGACTGGCCTCTAGAGAGGCCCTACGCAAGGACTTAACTTCGGTCAGTGAACAGCACTGGCAACAGGGTTAAGACCTGAGTCAGCAGCTTGTCTGTACTCCCTGCGTAAGCCCCCTTCGCGGGACCTCCCCTCTGCACAGTACCTTTGGACACCTTAAGGATATAGACTTATAGGGTAAGTCTACACAAGCAGAGGCGGGCTGTCCCTAGTAGGACTGGAGAGACCATTGCTGTGCACGAGTTCTCTCCCTGAGGCATACCGGCACATTCCAGGTAATTCTCTACCTTCAGCCGCGCAACACATACTGGGCCCAGCTATCGTGGGACCGTGACATCACGTCCTTCGCACCCAGCATATAGAGTACGATACGCGCCTTCTCCTCAGTTGCGCACCAGTTGTAGGACGCACCACTCTCGACTCCAAGCCGATCGCTCTCCCACCGAACCAGCTCCTACCAGTGTAGTTACTACAGAGGTGTTCTAACTGGTGGCCTTTCCTCTCTCCTAGGGTACAGGTACACGCGGCGACGCATAGCTTCCACAAGCATGGCTGAAGGTAGGGGGGAATTGTTTACCAAGGGACGGAAGTCTCCCCAAGTAGTTACATTCCTGGCCTGCTCAAGGTGTTTATGCAAATTTAAGGAGGGCTAAATTAGCCCGCTATGCTCTGAATGTAGCCCATGCCTCACACAGGTTTCAGAGCCCTCTTCAGCAGGTGCTTCTAACTCTGCTACTGCAAGCACTTCACATGTAGGGCCATAAAATTCACAGGCCTCCTCTGATGCGCCAGTCTGGGCTGTTTCCCTGTAGCAATCATTGTCAGGCCTACAGTGCATTCCTCAACTGGCTATGTCAATTGATAAGATGCTAGGCAAATTGGCAGAAACTTCAACACCACCAGCCAAACGCAAGAGGGACAGTAGTAGAAGAAATACGGCCCTTAGGGCCCTTGCTTCTAGCCCATCCTTATCTGAGGATGAAGCGAGTGAGGGGGAAGTTTTTTTTCATCCCAATCTGATTCAGAGGGGGAGGGCAGTTCTCCTGATTCCTCTTGCAACATAGAACATCTCATAAGAGCAGTTTTAGAGGTACTCCACATTGAGGACCCAGACTCTGCCCCAGGGAAAGCTAAGAGCCTCTTTAAGAAGAGTCACAGGGCTTCTGCCATTTTTCCAGCTCACGAGCAACTGCAAGCTATCGTCCAAGATGGATGGCAGGCATCAGAGAAAAGGTTTCAGGACACTAAACGTTTCACTAAGCAATACTTTTCCCAAAGAGTTTATTGGGAAATGGAGCATACCCCCTGTGGCAAACGCCCCGGTATCTAGACTTTCTAAAGCTACTACTCTGCCGGTACCAGATTTTTCAGCATTCAAGGATCCGACAGATAAGAAACTAGAGGGGTTCCTCAAGGCAACATTCTCTGCTTCAGGGTCAGCTCTCCTACCAATTCTAGCAGCAGCTTGGGTTAGCCGTGCCATAGAGGCCTGGTCCGAAAATCCGCAAACCCGAAAATCTCAGCCAAAGTCTTCTGGAGATAAGACCACTTCCTTCTGACTACTGCACAGGGACGGCAATTGCCCTCAATCTTGGCCGCAGACTTTGCACAAACCTGGGCACACCACACTGCCGACACCTGGATCCTAGAGACCATCTCATCAGGGTACCGGCTAGAATTCACAAGCCTACCACTACGCCACTTTTTCATGTCAAGGCTTCCCTTGCAACAAGACAAAAAGATAACCTTCTTAGCAATTGTCCAGTCTCTGGAGGACTCAGGAGTCATAGTTCAAGTTCCTCTAACTCAACGTTTTCACAGGTTCTACTCGAACCTCTTCATAATACCCAAGAAGGAGGGATCATTTGACCAATATTTGATCTCAAGCGGCTGAACTAGTGGATTGTCTGTCAGCGTTTCAAGATGGAATCCCTACGTTTGGTCATCCGAGCCATGGAACCAGGAGAATACCTAGCCTCACTGGACATCAGAGATGCATATCTCCATGTTCCCATAGACCCTCAACATCATCAATTCCTGAGGTTCGCATTTCAAAACAGGAACTTCCAGTTTGTGGTTCTACCCTTCGGCCTGTTCTCTGCGCCGCGTATCTTTACCAAGATCATGTCTGTCACGGCTGCCCTTCTCTGTGTCCGTGGAGTTTCTATCACTCTATACTTAGACGATCTGCTTATCAAAGCCAGATCACAAGACTTGGCCAACCATCATCTCTAGATAACCATCCAACTGCTACAGGAATTCGGATGGACAATTAACTTCAAGAAGTCTTGCCTCGGGCCCAATCAACACATGGCCTTTCTGGGTCTTCACTTTAACACACTTCAGCAGAGGGTGATGTTACCACAGGAGAAACAGACCAAGTTTCGGACTGCAATAAGACGTCTTCAGTCGATACCCAAACCAACAGTACAACTTTGCATGAGAGTGCTTTACCTTATGGTGTCCTCCATCGAGGCAGTCCCCTTTGCCCAGTTTCACCTCCGACCGCTGCAAGCAGCAATACTCAAGTGCTGGCGTCGGATATCTCTCCACTAGCGAATTACTCTCCCTCCGAGCACCAAGAGATCACTCTGCAACCCCACCGACTGTCCCAGTGTCCGGTGTTTGCCGAACCAGAATGGAATATCGTAACGACAGATGCCAGCCTACATGTCTGGGGGGGAGCAACATTCCAACCAAGTACAAGGAACATGGTCGGCAGAAGAAGCACTACTCCCGATCAAATCCAAGCAATTCGACTAGCCCTTCACAGGTGGCACGACCTTCTCAAACACCTACCGGTGCGTATGCAGACAGACAATGCCACCACCGTGGCCTATATCAATCGGCAGGGAGGAACAAGAAGCAAGGCAGCAAACAGAGAGGTAACCCCCATTCTAGCCTGGGCAGAAGACAATGTTCCACATCTGTCTGCGATTCACATCCCGGGGGTGTTAAACGTGGAGGCGGACTTCCTAAACAGAAATCAAGTAGATCCTGGAGAATGGGAACTCCACCACAAAGCCTTTCAACTGCTGGTAGACAAGTGGGGAAAACCTCAATTCCACTTGATGGCCACCAGGCAAAACCGCAAGGTTCCCAGTTTCTTCTCACGATGCCGAGACCCCCTAGCAGCGGGAATAGACGCCATGGCAATTCCAACTGGCTTAGGTCTTCCCTCCTCTTCCCATGCTTCCTCGGGTACTCAAGAAAATTTGCAGAGAAGGCTGCAAGGTCATAGTAATCGCACCATGCTGGCCCAGGAGGTCATGGTATTCAGACCTACTAGCTCTCTCCCTGGAACCACCAGTCACACTACCTCTCAGAGACTATCTTCTGAGTCAGGGTCCACTTCGGCACAGGAATCCCAAGCTCTTCGCATTAATGGGATGGCTCTGGAAGCCTCTAAAAGAAAAAAAGGTTTTCAGATCAAGTCATACAGACCATATGGGCTCGAAAACCTACTACCTCAAAAATCTATCATAGAACCTGGAATTGCTACTGGTCATGGTATTCAGAGCACTACATTGATTTCAGAGACTATAACATTCCGGCAGTCCAAGTTTCTACAGTCCAGTCTAGCCAATGGACTCCGGCTAGGATCCCTAAAGTCCCAAGTATCGGCACTCTCCATTCTTATCCAACAAAGACTTGCCCTACAAGAGGATGTGCGTACTTTTCTACTGGGGGTTTCCCGACTGGCACCCCCTTCCGGCAACCAGTTCCTCCCTGGGATTTAAACTTAGTGCTCAATGCACTTCTAGAAGCCCGCTTTGAGCCAGTGGACGTAGTGGATCTTCCGGCACTCACGTGGAAGACTATTTTCCTAGTAGCAATTTCCTCCATTAGAGGCATATCCGAAATTGGGTCACTGTCCTGCTCGCCACCTCTCCTCATCTTCCAGAAAGACAGGGCTATCTTCCGCACTGCTCCCGGATTTCTTCCTAAGGTTGTCTCCTCATTCCATATCAATTCTGAAATCATTCTTCCATCATTCTGCAATCATCCACAGAATGAAAAGGAGGCCAAATTGCATAAACTTCACGTAGTTCTAGCACTAAGGACCTATGTTACTCGCACAAAGCCCTTCAGGAAGACGGACATCTTGTTCATCATCCCCCCCAGGTCCACGAACAGGAATGACAGCAGCCAAAACCGCTGGGTCAAAGAAGCAATTAGGCAGTCCTACCTTGCACAAAAGAGGACGCCTCCCATTTGGCTACATGCCCACTCTACCAGAGCATTGGGAGCCTCCTGGCCTCACCGCCACATGGCATCGGCTGATCAGGTCTGCAGGGCGGCCACCTGGCTTCCTTAAATACCTTCACAAAATTTTACCAAATCAGTCAACATGCAAGGGGTAAAGGGGAGAGAGGGAGGAGTCACAATTCTGACATCACTGCCTGGTGGAAGGACCCCTTTACCCCCATAGTTCCTGTGTCCCGCTTCCGACTAGAGCGAAAAGGATTTAACGGTGAGTGCATAAATCTTCCTTTCTCCGTTTTTGAAGCTCAGATGAATAGAATCGACCCGAGTTTCTAAAAAAAACGTTAATGTCAGGAAGGCTGCAAACAACGCGAAAATGATCCCTGGACCTCTCCCATTGACTTAAACAGGAATTCGGAACGTTTTAGGTGACAAATAGTCAAATTAGAGTTCTTAAAGGGCCAGAGTATCATCAATCTCGAAAATCAAATTAATTTTTATTTTTTTTTTAAAAACTCGAATTGAATTTAAATAACTCCCTAGTCGAATTTGACTAGGGAAGTTTTGACTAGGGAAAAAAAAAAAAATCGAATTTTCAATTCGACCCTTGATAAATCTGCCCCCAAATGTATGACGACTTGGGTCCCCAGCATTCTGGCATACTGGCGTTGTTTAGCCCTTTAATGTGCCAACTTATCAACATATAGGTTCTTTTAAATTCAGAGGTTATAAATATTTATCGTTTCATGTGAATTTCCAAATTAAACAATATACTATTCCACCCAAGTTGGCTGAAAGACAGATTGCCTATTGCTATTAATCTTTCCCTCCTTGGAAGCTTTGTGGTGAAAAATACCATAATGCTTCCACTTTGCAGCATCTTATCATGAACATCGAACAGTCCAATGCCCATTATGCATAGCTTTAGCTAATTATGTGGCATGTAGGGGTTCCAAAATGACCGTAGCGCATATGTTCTATCCGTTCTGTCGTGGACACTTATTGTATTCATGGAAAGTAATTAGGTGGGAAATTTGATTAAATACCATCTTCTGCTCTAAAGAACTATGGTTGCAGTTTTAATCCGGCATAATTCACTGTTTTCCACTTTGTTTACTGGCATCTTTTTGAATGCAGATGTATGTAAGTAAATATTTTGTTTTGTAAACATGATTATTGCTGTCTAAAAAAAAAAATAACTTTTTGTATTTTAGACTGACATCAATCTGCCATACCTTACTATGGATGCTTCTGGACCAAAACACTTAAATATGAAATTGACACGTTCTCAGTTTGAGGGAATTGTTGGTGATTTAATAAAGAGGACAGTTGCACCAAGCCAAAAAGCTATGCAAGATGCCGAAGTTAGCAAAAGTGACATTGGTGAAGTTTTGTTAGTCGGTGGAATGACGAGAATGCCAAAGGTAAAATTCATGAAATAAGTATGATCATACTAAAAAACACTTAAAGGAACAATGACCCCTTAAAATTAAGGGGTCATTTAATTTTTAACTTAATTAAATTTAGAGATGCACCAAATCCAGGATTGGGTCCAGGATTCGTCCTTTTTCAGCAGGATTAAGATTCCTTCTGCCTGATTTATACAAGAACTCTGCAGGTTTTAGGTGGCGAATAGTCGAATTCAAGTTTTTTAAAGGGCCAGAGTGGGATAAAGCTTGAAAATGTAATTCAAATATAAATCAAGTTTGGATCATTCACAATTCAAATTTGAGCGTTTTGACCATAAAAAAATTGAAAATTCTAATTTTCAATTTGACTCTTGATAAATCTGCCCCTTAAAAGAGTTGGTCACCTGTGAGACAACTTTTAGTATGATGTGGATAGTGATATTCTGAAACAATTTGCAATTGTTTATTTTTAAATTATGGTTTTTGAGTTATTTATCTTTTTATTCAGCAGCTCTTCAATTTGCATTAAGCAATCTGGTAGCTAGGGTGCAAATTACCCTAGCAACCATGCTTTGATTTGAATAAGAGACTGGAATATGAATAGGAGAGGACTGAATAGAAAGATGAGTAATAAAAAGGTAACAATAACAATACATTTGAAGCCTTACAGAGCATTTGCATTTTAGATAGGGTCAGCGACGCTTATATGAAAGCTGCAAAGAGTCAGAAGAAAGAGGCAAATAACTACAACACTATAAAAATAAATAAATAATGAAAACCAATTGAAAAGTTGCATAGAATGGGCCATTCTATAACATACTAAAGTTAACTTAAAGGTGAACCACCCCATAAATGTTTGTATCTTTTCAACCAGCATATACAAATCTACAACCTTACACCATATTTAAATAGTTATGTATACAGCCTCAGCCTCCTGATATTAAAATGCCTTTATGGCATCTGGCACAGAACAAAAGGTTCTTTATTAAACCATGAAACCAATAACTATACAACATTTCTATCATGTGGTAGATTTTGAATTTGATGTCAATAACATGTTCCAAATAGTTGGGACAGGGGCAAAAAAAGTGTGGAAAAGTTGTGTTATACTAAAAAAAGAGAGAGAGTTTCAGAGAGGCTGCGTTTCTCAGAAATAAAGATGGGGAGGGTTACACCACTCTGTGAAACACTGTTTAGGTAAATATTGCATCAATTTAAGAATAACATTACTCAACGTGAATTTGCAAAGAATTTGGGGATGTCCGTCTACAGCAGTGCTGTCCAACTGGCGGCCCCTGGCCTCCCCTGTGATTTCTAACCTTCGGTACTGAGATTAAATGGCCCCTGCATTGTTTGCACCCTTTACTCAGTCTGTAAAATGCTGCAATGTTCACACCTGTAATCGTCTCTGTATTGTTCACAACTGTAATGCCCGTTACACTGTTCACCCCTCATGACAGTGTGTGAATGTATTTGTCTAGAATTATTCATCTGTTCACCCCTCTCTAATTTTCCTGCCCTATGTTACCTGTGTGTCACCCTTTCTTGCCTGTGTGTGCCCTGCTCTGCCTCCTTTTCCTGTTTGTTTGTGCTATAGTCTGCACCATATTCTGACTGTGTGTGCCATACTGTGCCTCCCTTTCCTCCCTGTGTGTGCCATACCCTGCCTGCCCTGTGCTCCCTGTGTGTGCCATACCCTGCCTGCCCTATGCTCCCTGTGTGTGCCATATTTTGCCTGCCCTATGCTCCCTGTGTGTATCATACTCTGCCTGCCCTATACTCGCTGCGTGTGCCATACTCTGCCTGCCTATGCTCCCTGTGTGTGCCATACCCTACCTGCCCTATGCTCCATGCGTGTGCCATACTCTGCCTGTCCTATACTTTCTGTATGTGCCCTGCGCTCCCTGTGTGTGTCATACTCTGCCTGCCCTGTGCTCCCTGTGTGTTCCATACTCTGCCCCCCTTTCCTGCCTGTGTGTGCCATACCTTGCCTGCCCTATGCTCCCTGTGTGCCATAATCTGCCTGTGGGATGTAAGCCAGGTGGTTCTAAAGTTTGTTAGCATTTGAAAATAGTTATTATGGAGTGCCTAAGGTGTTTAATTATGTGTTGGATGTTGCTATGCCATCCATAGTGGTGGCTTAAACTTCTTTCACACATGATTAATGGGGGTTTTTTTGGTGTGTTTTTTCGTGGATATGGTCTTAAAAGTTCTTGTGATAAAATGGTTGTGGTTCAAATTGGGTGTGTTTTTAAAATGGGGAGTGGTCAACACTGGCTTCCTTTATCGGCCCTCCACCACATCGCCTAGAAAAATTCCAGCCCTCGGTACCATAAAGGTTTTACAGCACTGCTCTACATTACCTGATAACAGAGTCTGCTAATATGGAGAAATCTTTGTACAAGGCCAAAAGCCAATGTTAGATGTTCCCGATCTTTGGGGCCTCTGACAGCACTGCAATAAAAACCAGATTCTGTGGTGGCAATTTTGATAGTCCCCCTTTAAATATGCAGGCCAAAACTTGGATCAAAGGTGTTTGAGTTGGGCCCTTGTTATAGTGTAGACAATGGTGTAATAGATCATAGCAGTGCTTTACTATGCTCTTCTGAGCACACCTGGGCACCAGAGATGTGGAAAAAACAAATAAACCGGAAAAGTTTAACTATATAAGTCTTTGTTTATTATACTTTTTGATAAATGTGTTTTTGCTTTGCTTCATAAAGGTTCAGCAAACTGTGCAAGATTTGTTTGGACGAGCACCAAGCAAAGCAGTAAATCCTGATGAAGCAGTTGCCATTGGAGCTGCAATTCAAGGTGGTGTGTTAGCTGGAGATGTTACAGATGTCTTGTTGTTGGATGTTACACCATTATCTCTTGGCATCGAAACACTTGGAGGAGTCTTTACCAAACTGATTGGAAGAAACACAACTATACCAACAAAGAAAAGCCAGGTACAATAAAAGCCTTTTCATACACACTGGAAGTTTGTTCTTAAATATGTGCACTGACATAACTGAACATAATACAATGAGGGGCAATGTGTCCTGCAATCCCAAGCAGATAATAGTCAAAAGAAGTGGGCACTGGCACCCCAGGCAAGTTTCATAATTAGAAGTAGAGGGCACTGACATTTCAACTACATTATACAGTAACTACACTGGATACAAACACAATTATACAGTGAGGGTCACTGGGTACTGGCACCAGCAGTACATGGTACACAGTAAGATGCTGTGGATATTTACACCTCAAGCACATTACATTGCATGAGAGGCAATGGGTACTTCAAAGCAATATATACTGTATGAGGCTGTTGAAAAAGGCACCCCCAGCTCAATAATGTCTGACCCAACCTCCGCAATACAGAAAACTTTTTAAAGCTGCCAGTGGGGACCCAGGGATGATTTGGGCCCCTAATGCACCGTGAGGCTGTTCCTGTGATGCCACCCCAATGCTCTTACCATCTGCTGTCTGCCGGGGGCACATCGCTAGTACAGCTGTGCTCTCTTACATAGCCAAATTTCCATCTCTTCTAGTGCAAGAGTACATTAGAGGACATTATAGACAAATAGCAGGGGACCTTATTATCCATAAATATGATCACCGGACCAGAGGCCCCCCGTTCAGACTAAAGGAAAAGAACTTTCATTTCATACAGCTTGCAGTGAGACTAGACAGTCTGCAATTCAATCTGAAGGCTGCCCAGTCCCTTCACAAGCTGTATTCAGATATCTAACTTGATGGATTAGGGCTTATCCACTGAATCACAGCACTCTTTTGGCATAATAGAGTAGTACTCGTGTGAAATGTTACACCTACACAAATACTGTTTTTTGAATTGCAGTTTCCCTGTAATTATACACAGTGGAATAAAAAAGACAGGAATAAAAGTTTTTGTAAGTGAGGAGTAAACCAATGCCTCGGACATCAGAAAAAAGTATTAAAGGAGAAGGAAAATCGTATCCCATTTGGGGGTGCCAAATGTTTGAGGGTTGTTCCAGCGAGCACCACAGAACGATCCTCTTCCGGCTTCTTGTTTCTTCAAATTTCCCGGGTCAGACTCATTTCGGCCTTTCGCTCTAATGCTCAGCCGCAAGAAGGAAAAAAGATGCTGGAAGAGGATGGATCAGTGGTGCTTGCTGGAGTAACCCCGGGCCGGTGCAGTTTTCTGCTGATAGGAGGCTCTGGGTTTCAGGTAAGTAAATACTATCACTTGGGGGCCTAACATTTGGCACCCCCAAGTGAGATACGGTTTTCCTTCTCCTTTATGGTATTAACAATATGCTGTTTACAAACTTGGAAAAGCCTGACATTTTAACATTTTTTTGTTTTAAGGTATTCTCTACTGCTGCAGATGGCCAGACACAGGTAGAAATTAAAGTTCACCAAGGAGAGCGAGAAATGGCATGTGACAACAAACTTCTTGGCCAGTTTACCTTGGTAAGTAGTGAGCTTTAATCTCTATTTTGGTTTTGAAGTCTCACTTTAATGTACAATAAGCATACCACACATTAAATATTGACAAGATCACAGGTAAAAAACAATTGGTATTAAAAATTAAGGGACACCATCCACTCTGAATAGCTTGGTGTTCAAGCTTTTGTTACTGTTCTGCCTGAAAGTGAGTCTGTTTCCCGCAGCCTTTCAGATGACTTTTCAGCATCTGAATAAAGCAAGTGGACGAGCCTTCCTCTTTGAAAGCTGCCACTAACATGGAAACTGTGTCATAGCCCACTCCTTCATAGTTGAAAACAATTGATAATACAATATACAAAAGTTATTGGGTATGGTAACATTATGGGCAAGGTGGATTTGGAAAGGTATTACTGGCCCTTTTAGTAAGTTGACTTTAGAAAACACATAATCAGATTGGATAAACTACTTTTCTTTCTCCAAAGTTGCAAATTCTTGCAGTAACCGTGTGTTTTGTATGAGATTTCCAAAAAGTCCCCTATACAGCATTTGCTCACTTTGCACATTAGCATCTCTTTGCATTTGATGTGTTTTTAAAGCAAAGATCATCGTCTAAAAAATTAAAAATAAATACTGCTATATACAGTAATTCTTTGTAAACAAATATTATACCAGAGATTTGTTTGTATGGTAAGTTTTCCCCAAAATCGTCTTTTTGCCAACATGTTATTGAGTGCAGTGATAAAACATGAATGCTAGGGGTTTTCTAAATCGTTTTGCAAAGGGCTTTTAAGTATTTTAAAATACTTTAAAAATATTTTTAAAGTGCAAAAATATTGCATATTTATTTTCAAGTCTGCATAGTATCTCCACATGATGTAAAGTCCTGCAGCGGGTCGGGTACCCGCGGGTTACCCGCAAAAACCTGCGTTACCGTGCATTGTGGGTAGAAGGTGTGGGCAGGGCCGCCATTAGAAATCACTGGGCCCTGTACAACAAAATTTTCAGGGCCCCACCCCAGAGGGGACTCCACACTACAGTTAAAAGACCACACAGACATCAGTGCTAAAAAAGGTAACCGTTGGTGATCAGGGCCCCCCCTTGAATACTCTACTGTACAGATTGTTTAAAATATTTATATAGAGCCTGAATTTTTTTTCCTCTGTAGGTTGGTTTCCCCCCTGCCCCTCGAGGAGTGCCTCAGATTGAAGTCACTTTTGACATTGATGCAAATGGAATTGTTCATGTATCGGCAAAAGACAAAGGAACAGGTCGTGAACAACAAAGTAGGCATCCGCATTAGATTTGCACTTGAATTTTACATATTTTGGTTGTTCTTTAGGTTAACACTTGTGTATATCATAATTACTTTGGGAATGATGTTGAGATTCCCTATATAGTCAGTGGCGATTGGTCGGCAAAATATCTATGGTTTTGAGTCAAGTCATTAAGATGTGAGGCATAAAAGAAGTTCTCCCTCCTTTCCACACTCATAAAATGCACATATTGCCTAAACCTATGCCCACAAGCATACCAACATGAATCCCATCTTGTGCTAGCTGAATAATGTTACCTCTTCTTCATAATAGTTTCCCCTTCCTCCTCCCCTCACCTACCAGCTAGTGATGATGCAGCGTATTTCTGGCCTTATAATTAAATAAATACATTTATATGGCCAGAAAATACACTGCATCCTCTTACTTAAAGGGGAACTCCGGCTTCCAAACCAAAATTTGATAGAGGCCCACATAACAAAAAAAAAAATAAAACCTTATTATATCCATCACTGTTGCCTGTTTCTTCAAAAACTATGAATAAATGCAATTTCTCTTTCTGCATCATTTGAAATCCTGGCAGGGAAGGAGGGACTAAACATTGATGTTACAAATTGTAACAACTTCTCCACAGCTTACAGACAGCATGCAGGAACTACATAACCCACAATGCATTACACTATGATGTTATGTTCCTTATTGGAATCACATGTGCAGGGAATTATGGGTTTTGGAAGATGCAGGCTGAGGACAGATGGCTGTTGATACAAAGTAATGTTAGTCAGCCAGCTCATCAAAGTAGTCAGAGAGATCAGCAGAAGAGCAGGGGGCTAGGCTTAGGGGAGTGTCAGAAACCATTAAAAATCAGGAAAAGTCTGCATATTTTTTATATGATGTATATTGCAAAGTTGCTTGAAATTTGGTTTACTTTTCCAAAAAAGCTTATGTTTTTGTGGAGTTCCCCTTTAAGAGAGAAACAGCTGGAGGACATTTTCTTTGTGAGCCCAGTATCTCTTCCTACTTTGTCCTATGTTTGTTTGTTTACTTTCTAGCTGCTACTTTGCCATGTTTTTTTTGTCCTCTTTCTGCTTCCAGATACTTATATTTCCCTTATTTTCAGCTATGCCAAATGCTTGATTTCAGTTTGAAAATGTGAAAATCGGTAGTGTCAAATCTTAGATTTAGCCACTTTAAACATAGTAAAAGTTATAATGTTTCTTCACTACTCTTATAATAGCCCTGATCGTTCTTTGGCACACCCTAAATAAAGTAAAAGTTATTCTTCAAATCATATGCTCATGAGATGTTGATTGATTAATTTACCCCACAGTTGAAAGATGCACACACCATCTCTTCAGCCTCATAATGATAAAACAGCCACCAATAGTGAAGTACCATCATGAATTTAGTATAATCTCTCGCTTTTGTTTTGTATTGCTGTTCAGCCTCTTGCTCTTTCTAGTGTGTTTTCCTCATCCCTTGTAAAACACAGTGGGGCTCACTGGCGCAGCACTTAAAGGACCAGTAACATCAATTGTTTTCTTTTGAAAAATTTGTTAGTATATATAGAAAAAAAAGACAAATTAAACGTTAAAATCGCAAAGCCTTTGTGAAGAAATAACTTATCGGAACTCCGCTTCCGCTCCTCTTCAGAAAAGGCGACACGGTGGCGATCCATTGTGCGGTGCTCGATTTTTTTCCTCCCTGGCTATCTCCTATAAAGAAGTCAGGGAGGAGAAATTGAGCGCCGCATGATGGATCACTTTCTGAAGAGTGCAGAAAATGTTATCTCGCTGTATACAAAGTTTGGAGAATCTTAATCCTTTCTGTAACTTCCCATACATGCTATTAAGTTGAAGTCTGATTTTTTTTTTTTTAAGTTGTTATTCAGTCTTCTGGTGGACTAAGCAAGGATGACATTGAGAATATGGTAAAGAATGCAGAAAAGTATGCAGAAGAAGATAGAAGAAGAAAGGTATTCTATATTATTATTATTATTATTATTATTATTATTTATTGATAGAAGAAGAAGAAGAAATGTTTGCAGTTGGGGGGGTTGGTTTTCAGATATGAATATCTAGGTAAAGGGTAAACTTTTTTTTGTGGGATCAGTGCATGTTCAAGCATTTAATTAATGCTGCAGATAGGTTGAGTCTACAAACTTTTATGCAAAGAACTTAAACTTACTGTTTATTGCACTGCTAGGCAGCACATGTTACTGTAGAGTAACATTAAATTTGCCACTTCCCCTGCTAATCACATAGTACCTATGACGTTGAAAGGAAAAGGCTTAATTAAATGCTACCCCATTTGAAACCATGCTTGTGTTCTTGGTTTGCAGTAGACTGAATGCCCTGTAACAAAGCCAGTTAAACCCATAGAGACTTAGAAATAGCACTTTCTTTAAATTACATGTAAAGCCTACATTGTATATGTATATAAGTTGGGCATATCTTCCCCACACAAGCCACATCATTTGTACTGCATATACCCCTCCATTTGCCAGCGCCATCACATTTTCCTAAAATAAATCAAAGCTTTCATCTGGTGGCCATTTTCCCTCTGAGACCTCATCGGAACATTGAGACATGTATGCTGTAAAGGCAATGCAGAATGCAGTTTTACACAGGCACACCATACTTTAATTAAACCAGTAATGCCATCTCTTCATTGGCTGTTGACTGGAGGGTGTGTTAAGTAATCTGAGCTGAGAAGAACTGAGCATGCTCATAAATCAAAAGCCAATTCCTGAGGGAGGGGGTAGAGTGTGTAAGAGGAGGAGAAGGATTTCTAAGTGATTAAGGGGACTCTGCAGCCTTAATGTCAACCTTTTAAAAACCAGAGTGGCAGTTATTTTTCAAAGAGGCTGGTCACTGATTACATTTTTGTGTAAGGGGTTTACATGTCCTTTAAATGAGTTGGAATGGCTTTACATCATCTATTATGATGAAAATATCACAGTGCAATACTTAGTTTGTTCTTGATACAGATTACATATATTGATAAATTCATTTTTATTTTTTCAGGAGCGTGTGGAGGCAGTAAACAATGCTGAAGGTATTATTCATGACACAGAGTCAAAAATGGAAGAATTTAAGGATCAGCTGCCAGCTGATGAGGTTTGATATTACTTTTTGATATCCATTAAGGGAAAAAAAAGGTTAAATTACTTTAAAGCTGAATATTAATAAGGTACATCTTAATAAAATTATGGGACCTGTTATCAAGAAGGCTCAGGACCTGGGTTTTTATGGATAAGGGTTTTTTCCATAATTTAGATTGCCATACCTTTTAAGTCTACTAAAACATTATTTAAACAGTAAATAAACCCAATGGGATTGTTTGCCAAATAAATAGACTAATTCAACTTTGTTTGTCTGGGATCAAGTAAAATGTACGGTTTTATTATTACAGAGAAAAAGGAAATGATTTTTAAACATTGGAATTATTTAATAACAATGGAGTCTATAGGAGACAGACTTTTTTCAGATTAGATTTTTTTTTTTTTTTTTTAGAAAAAATTAATTTAAATAGCACCTAGTATAACATTCCTTACTCCCAGTATTCTGTTTTATTTTGTGTGTCTGTATGTAACAGCCAGCTCAACTACATCTCTTTTAGTTACTACCTTGTCTGGCATGCAGCTCTGTCCCCTTTCTGTTCTGAGCTCTCTATTGCTCTCCAACTATGAAGACCTCAAAGCGGTGTACAACTAGCACTTAGGCAGGTTAAAGGACCAGGAACAACAATTTAAAAAAAAAAAAAAAAAAAAGAAAAACTAGTTAGTATTCATAGAAAAAAAAAAAACACCAAGACAAATTAAACATTAAAATTGTAAAGCCTTTATATTAAAAAATAACTTACCGAAACTCCTCTTCCGCTCCTCTTCAGAAAAGGCAACAATCTATCGTGCAATGCTCAATTCCCTAGCTATCTCCTATAAAGAAGGCAGGGGAAAAAAAATCAAGCATCGCACGATGGATCATCCGTTTGCTTTTTTAAAGTTTAATTTGTCTTGTTGGTTTTTTTTTTTTTTTTTTTGGATCTATACTAACAAATTTTTTTTAAATTTTTTGATGTTACTGGTCCTTTAAGGGAATGTCATCCTAGCTTTACTTTCAATTTTATTCACCTCTCATGCTAGATTACAAGTGAATTTGTTTAGATTATTTGCTGGCACAGGTATGGGATCTGTTACTCCAAAATCCCTTATCCAGAAAGCTCCGAATTACAGGAAGGCCATCTTCCATAGACTCCATTACAGGTTTGGGATCCGTTACTCAGAAACCCATTATCCAGAAAGTTCAGAATTACGGAAAGGCCGTCTCCCATAGACTCCATTATAATCAAATAATTCAATTTTTTTTTCTCTGTAATAATAAAACGGTACCTTGTACTTGATCCCAACTAAGATGTAATTAATCCTTATTGGAAGCAAAACCAGCATGTTGGGTTTAATTGATATTTACATGATTTTCTAGTAGACTTAAGGTATGAAGATCCAAATTATGGAAAGATCCATTGTCCAGAAAACCCCAGGTCCCTATCATTTTTGGATAACTGGTCCCATACTTGTATAAGGAAATAATTCTTGTTTTTCTGTGTAATAATAATCCCTTGTGCTTCATCCAACTGCATTAATTCGTGTCAATTCGTAAATATTATTGAGTTGATTTCACCTTTAAATGTTTTTTTTTTTTTTTTTTTACTAAATATAAGGTATTGTGATTCACATCAGATAGATCCTTTATCTGGAAACCCTAGGTCTCAAGTTTTCTGGATAATAAATCCTGTGCCTGCATACTACTGTTGTGGCGTGTTCTTTGTCATTGCCTTAATGCAACATTTATCATTTTCTTTAGTGCAACAAACTTAAAGAAGAGATCAGCAAGGTAAAAGAACTCTTGGCACGAAAAGACGAAGAAACTGGTGAGAGCATCAGAAATGCTTCATCAACTCTCCAACAGGCTTCCCTTAAATTATTTGAAATGGCTTACAAAAAGGTAATTATCTGTTTATTCTCTAGTACAGTGATCCCCAACCAGTAGCTTGTGCGCAACATGTTGCTCTCCAACCCCTTGGATGTTGCTCCCAGTGGCCTCAAAGCAGGAGCTTAGTTTAGAATTCCAGGCTTGGAAGTGAGTTTTAATTGTATAAAATTAAGTATAGTGCCAAGCAGAGCCTCCTGTAGGCTGCCAGTCCACATAGGGGCTACCAAATAGCCCTTATTTGGCACCCCAAAGGACTTTTTCATGCTTTTATTGCTCCCCAACTCTTTTTATATTTAAATGTGGTTCACGGGTAAAAAAGGTTGGGGACCCCTGCTGTTGTGTTACCAACCTTTTCACATTAGTTTGCTGATCTAAACTAGTTTGATTTAAAAGTGGCCCTGTCAAAGCAAACAAAACTTCCTTTTCCACCTCTGAGAGTGAAACATGGTTGAACAATAATTGGAACTGAAGAATCAATGATAATGTATCATTCAGGGTTGAAAGCTATAACTCTTAAATGTTCTTGATATATATATTGGGATTCACAACTTCTTCAACATTGAGTAAACTACAGTCAAACCAACTTAGATTTGTATGGAAAATCATAAAATATATAGTTATACCAGTTTAGATAAGATTTTAAGAGACGCAGAAAGGCAGGGTGTCCCATACAGCTTGCAGTTTAATGGTAACAAAAATATGAAAGTGCAGTCTCTGAGCACTGGCTCCAACACTGAGGGGCAGATTTATTAAGGGTTGAATTTATTTTAAAAATTCGAATTAAATTTTCGGTATTTATCAGGCTCTTATCATACTCTTTATCATGCCCTTTAAGAATTCAAATTTGACTATTCGCCACCTAAAACCTGCCCAATTACTAGGGATGCACCGAATCCAGGATTCTGTCCGGGATTCGGCCTTTTTCAGCAGGATTGCCAAGTTCGGCTAGGGAATTATCCAAACTTGATTCGAGTTTTTTAAAAATTCGAATAAAATGTTCGATATTTATCATACTCTGGCCCTTTAAGAATTCGAATTTGATTATTCACCACCTACAACCTGCCCAATTACTAGAGATGCACCGAATCCGGGATTCGGCCTTTTTCAGCGGAATCCTTCTGCCCGGCTGAACCAAATCCGAATTTGCATATGCAAATTAGTGACGGGGAGGGAAATCGTGTGACTTTTTGTCACAATAAAAAATGTCTTCCCCCTTCCCACCACTAATTTGCATTTTTGGGTTCGGTATTTGGATGAATCTCTCGTGAAGGATTCGGGGGTTCGCGAATCCAAAATAGTGGATTCGGTGCATCCCTACCAATTACTGTATAAGTCAATGGAAGAGTTCCAGGGATCAATTTGGAGATGTTTGTAAGTTGTTGTGTTTTTTTTTTTTTTTTTTTTTTTTTTTGGAGATTTAATTTTTTTTTTAATACATTTCCCCAAGTCGAATTTCGAATTCATTCCAACTTAAAATAGTTTTAAAAAAACTGACATGAATTCAAAATTCGACCCTTGATAAATGTGCCTTCCCGTGTTCAAAATCGCAACTATCAGTCTTTTCCATGGCTTCTTTAAAATTGCTATAAACGGTACTGAACAACTTGTATAACTTGTAGCTGCTTTTCCTGGTAATGCACTTACAGAATACTTTTAGTAACTCTGGTTGTTTTAAAGAAAGGGCAAGTGAAAGCAGAATGCAGTTTAGATAAATATTAATCTACTCAGTACAAGCTTCTAATCTAGCACATCTATGAGCTCATCAGCAGTCATGGAGCTGAGACTATCACAAAATAGTTTTCAATTGACTATAATGCAGCTTTGTAATATAAGATATAAGGGATTTCAGACCACTGACTAATATTTCCGTGAGACTGATAATCACATGATGAATAGTAAATTGACAAATGCCCTTGACTATGGCATAGGGCACAAAATCAGTTCTTGGCCTGCGTTTAAACGAAGGGTAAGAATCATGTGATACACAGGCTCCTGTGTCTGCACCAAGAATCACTCTGTTGGCCTGGGTGCAGAAATACACAATGGATTTTGGCAGGCAAACGTGAGTATTAATTTTCACTCCATTTGTCTGCAGCCAGGCTGACGCAGTACTTCATGGTGCAGGCACAGGAGCCAGTGGATCGGTTGATTCCCTTCCATAAAGGGATATGGTCATGTGAAAAAAAAAAATTATGTTTTGGTCACATATAGAGATGTAAATATAAAGCTGTGATTTTAAGTTGAGATATTTAGATTAGTGATGTGTGGGCCAGCCCAATACTCGCGGGTTTGGCCTTGCACTCCTCTTCGCGGGTGGCGGGCGGTTGTGCGTTGAGCTCTTCTCCTGCTCTCCCCGCCCACCACCTTTAAATCCCTGCTTTAAAGCTATGCGTCTGCTCGCCCTGCCCCTTTTGTGATGTCATCGGTGGGACAGGTCTATAAAATGAGCCTGGAAGTATGATGCGGCCAGGCGTGGGTGCGGGTCGGGAAAAACCCAACCCGCACATCACTAATTTAGACATAATTTTCTTTTAAAAAAAATGAAAACTAATTTGTTGCAACTTGTTTGTTACTAGATGGCATCTGAAAGAAGCAGCTCTGAAAGTGGACAACAAAAAGAGGATCAGAAGGAAGAAAAGCAATAATTATTTTCGGTGTAAACGCCGCTTGGGAATTAACTCTTCAGAACTTTTCATGAGAATTTACCATAGTCCTGAGCAAAAATAACCATAAATCTTTTACTGTATTTTTGCAGTACTCTTTGTCTTTTGTTGCTGTTGTTTTAGTTGTTGAATTTTTTTTTTTCTACAAATAATTAAAAAAAATCCACTGTCCGTCGCTGTCACATTTAGCCTTTTTTTCACTGTTTATCCTTGGATTTTGTTATTTACATACACAGTCTAATATAAGTGCAGACAAATTAAATCTATTTTAAAAAAAAAAAATCAGTAAATCAGAAGCCTTGTTACTTGGACTTCATTTTTCACCTTTTTCATTTCACTTCTTTAATCTTGTTCACTTCTGGGAATTCCCTCTAAAAAAATTCTCAACCTTATACAGTAATCTGGGCAGTACACGAGAGTACAGAGTACACCTCTGTCTTGAAGTGCTGGTTTAAGTCCGGCTTGGCCATTATTTGCAAGGAGTTTGTATTTTCTTCCAGTGCCTGTTTGGTTTCCTCCAGTACTCCAAAAACAGACAGGCTAAAGGACCAGTAACATAAAAAAAAATTGTTTCTTTTTAACAAATAAAAAAACAACACCAAGACAGTTTTAACTTTTAAATCGCAAAGCTTTTATTAAGAAATTATTTACTTACTTACCGATACGCTGCATGAACTCCTCTTCAGAAACGGCGTCAGGGCGACGATTCATCGCGCGGCTCTCGATTTCTCCTCCCTGGTTATCTCCTATAGAAGGCAGGGAGGAGAAATTGAGTGCTGCACAATGGATCATCGCCGTTTCTGAAGAGGAGCTCAAGCAGAGAATCTAAGTAATTTCTTAAAAGCTTTGCAATTTAAAAGTTAAAACTGTCTTGGTTTTTTTTTTTTTTTTAGTTAAAAAGAAACCATTTAAAAAAAAACAAAAAACTACTGGTTCTTTAATTGACTCCTAATAGAATTGACGTGTGTGTGTGTGACTATGATACGTACAGACCTTAGATTGTAAACTCTGCTGGGGCAGGGATTGATGTGAATATATAATCTCTAAAGACATGCAGCAATGTGTTGACGCTACACGAAGAACTGAAAATACAATCTAATTTGATTTATTGGGGGGGGACTAAACATGAAAAATAAACATTTTCATGCTGATTTTTTAACACAGTGGTTCAAGTTTCTCTAAACTATGCTTATATAGGTATGGGGTCCATCATCCAAATTATCCATATTACAGAAAGGCAATCTCCCATAGACTGTTTTAATGAAATAATTAAATATTTTAAAAAAAAAAATTCTTGTTATAATAAAACAGGACCTTATAATTGATCCAAACCAAGATATAATTAGGGATGCACCGAATCCACTTTTCCCTCACGTCCCTTGGCAGCACTTACTTAGAGAGAGCTCCTCCTTTGGGTAGGAAAACACCGCCCAGCATAATAAAAAACTCCTCCCCTGTTCCCTACAAAAGGCCCCCGCGCCCATACCCCTTCAGAAAAGGCGATCAAAATAAGAAACAAGGTGAGATTATTACAAGAAAGAAGACTGTCCTCTATAAAGCAAGTTGCAGAATTCCTAGGACTCTTTTCAGCAGCCATAGTGGCTATTCCCTGGGCCCAGGCTCATATGAAAGATTTACAAAGATTCCTAAACTCAAGATGGGACCACCAGAAAAATTCCCTAAGCAAGAAAATCCAACTACCAGAAGATCTAAAGAGATCACTCACTTGGTGGCTACAGATAGAGAATCTGGAGCAAGGGACCCAATTGTTTTCTACACCCGCAAAATTAATTACAACAGATGCAAGCAAAAGAGGCTGGGGTGCTCATCTTCAAATAATGTCAAAACAAGGAAGATGGGAAGATGGTATGGCAGATCTTTCAGCAAATTCTTTAGAGCTGGAGGCAGTGTGGAGAGCCTTAAAGGCATTCAGTCCATATATAAGAAACGAAAATGTTCTGATCCACACGGACAATGTGACAACCGCTTATTACATAAATCATCAGGGAGGTCTAAAAAGTCAAGACCTTATCCAAAGAACCAAAAGGATATTCAAGTGGGCAGAACAAAATCTAAACAGCCTCGTTGCTCGTCACATCTCAGGCCATTCAAATCTCAAAGCAGACTTTTTAAGTCGCAGGGATTTACACCCAAGAGAATGGAGTTTAAGTCAAGAAATATTCTTCCAAATTTGCAAAAAGTGGGGTTTTCCGGAAATAGACCTCATGGCATCAAGGCAAAACAAAAAAGTGCCGAAATTCTTCTCACTGACAAGTGGTCAGGGAGAGGTAGCGGTGGACGCGTTGGCTCAACCATGGAATTTCAGTCGTGTCTACATATTCCCACCATTCCCTTTGGTAGGCAAAGTAGTCCAGAAAATACGACTAACCTCAGCAGAGGTAATTCTAATAGCTCCAGCGTGGCCAAGGAGAAGCTGGTATTCGGAGCTAGTTCAAATGTCAATAAGCCCACCATGGCTTTTGCCCAGAAAGGAAGATCTGCTGACGCAGGGGCCAATCTCATATCCAGATCTGATTCCGATACAACTAACCGCGTGGAGACTGAAAAGGATGCGTTGATTTTACAAAACCTTTCACCAGCGGTGATAAAAACTTTACTATGTAGCAGGAAACAAGTGACCAATAACATTTACCAAAGAGTCTGGACAAGTTTCAGGAATTGGTGTGTTAAAAAACAATTACTTCCAGAGACAGCTTCCATTTCGAAGATTTTGGATTTCTTACATGATGGATTCATGAAGAATCTAGCTCCAAACACTATTAAAGTACACATAGCAGCTTTGGGAGCTTTTAAGAATACAGCGTTAGCAGAACATCCGTTGGTGAAAAGATTGATAAAGGCAATGCAGAACATAAGACTAAAAAGCAAACCGTTAACACCAATGTGGGATCTAGATATGGTCCTTAAAATTCTACAGAAAGCTCCCTTTGAACCGTTAGAAAAGGCCTCGTTATTCCATCTTACAATCAAAACAGTATTTCTGGTAGCCATTTGCTCTGCCAGAAGAGTTGGTGAAATACAGGCTTTATCCTGCAAGAAACCTTATTTACAAATTCTTCAAGACAGGATAATTCTTAGAGCGGATCCTTCATTTAAACCAAAAGTTTCATCAGACTTTCACATAAATTTTGAAATTGTCTTACCTGATTTTTTTCCGGAGCCTAAAAATAAACAGGAAGAAAATCTACATTTATTGGATGTGAAACGATGTATCCTAAAATATCTGGAGGTGGTGCAACAATTTAGAATCTCAAATAACCTGTTTATAGCACATACAGGTATTAGGAAAGGCAAAACCGCATCAAAGATGTCAATATCCCGATGGATAAAACACGCAATTACTATTGCATATACATCGCAACAAAAGCCAGTTCCTTTGGGATTGCGTGCACATTCGACTCGGGCAGTGTCAGCCTCATGGGCGGAAAGTGCTGGAGTCTCTGTGGACCAAATTTGCAGGACAGCATCCTGGTCAAGTTTCAAGACTTTCTCGAACCATTACAGACTCAACGTGGGTACACCCAGGGAAGTGGCTTTTGCAAAAGCAGCGTTAAGTACTGTAGCAGATTAAACCCTCCCAAAGAATTGCTTAAAAACTCTCAAAGTAAGTGCTGCCAAGGGACGTGAGGGAAAAAATGAATTTAATACTTACCGTAAATTCCTTTTCCCTCAGTCCCGAAGGCAGCACGTTTTTTCCCTCCCTTTATTAAAATATTTGGCATTATGGTGTGTTATTGCTTATTTATCACTGAAGGGGTATGGGCGCGGGGGCCTTTTGTAGGGAACAGGGGAGGAGTTTTTTATTATGCTGGGCGGTGTTTTCCTACCCAAAGGAGGAGCACTCTCTAAGTAAGTGCTGCCTTCGGGACTGAGGGAAAAGGAATTTACGGTAAGTATTAAATTCATTTTTTTTGGATTCGGCCGAACCCCCGAATCCTTCACAAAGGATTCGGCAGAATACCGAACCGAATCCGAACCCTAATTTGCATATGTAAATTAGGGGTGGGAAGTGGAAAACATTTTTTACTTCCTTGTTTTCTGACAAAAAGTCATGCAATTTCCCTCCCTGCCCCTAATTTGCATATGCAAATTAGGATTTGGTTCGGCCGGGCAGAAGGATTCGGCCGAATCCTGCTAAAAAAGGCCGAATCCCGAACCGAATCCTGGATTCGGTGCATCCCTAGATATAATTGATCCTTGAAGGGGTTGTTCACCTTTGCGTTAACTTTCAGTGATGTAGAGAGTGATATTCTGAGACTATTTGCAATAGGTTTTCATTTTTAATTATTTATGGTTCTTGAGTTAAGCTTTTTATTGAACAGCTCTCTAAACTGCTATTCAAGCAATCTGGTTGCTAGGGTCCAAATTAACCTAGCAACCAGGCCCTGATTTGAACAAGAGACCAGAATATGAATAGGAGAGACCTGAATAGAAAGATGTGTAATAAAAAGTAGCAATAACAATACATTTGTAGCCTCACAGAGCAGTTGTTTTTAGATGGGGGTCAGTGACCCCCATTTGAAAACTGGAAAGAGTTAGAAAAACTATTATAAATAAACCATGAAGTCCATTAGAAAAGTTGATTAGAATTAGCTATTCTATAACATGCTAAACGTTAACTGAAAGGTGAACCACTCCTTTAATGGAGGCAAAACAGTCCTACTGAGTTTAATTAATTTTTAAAACATTATTTTAGTAGACTTTAGGTATGAAAATCCAATTAAAGAAATCCCTTATCTGCAAACCCCAGGCCCAAGCATTCTGGATAACAGGTCTCCTACCTGTGCTTGCATTTTTACCATCTGTATATTAGGACTGGAAAAAATGATACAGTTTATGATTGATCGGACCATTAGCATAAAGAATGGGAGGGCTTATTATACAGGTATTGGGTCTGTCATCTTGATTGGTTAGGCCTGGGGTTTTCCAGATAAGGAATCTTTCCTAAAGGTGAAGCACCTTGCCAAGCCTACTACTATTAAAACATAAACGTTTGTGTTGCAGTCAGCATAGATTTATGCTAATTTAGTTAACATAAAATTCGTTGTACTGACTTATAACCGTGAACATGAAACCAGTCAGAATTTGCAAAAAAAAAAATAAAATAGTCTGTGTAAATAGAGCAAAATGTACAATGACATTGTCCTGTTTGCAGCTTTCTGGGTAGAATCCCACCTTTGTAAATCTCTATATATTGAACATATACTTGTAAAAACAATATTATTTTTATGTAATAAAATGTGTACCTGCATAGACCGGGAAACTGATGTATCACTGTTGAAGAGGTACAGGTGTATTGGAAAAAAGTTCAATCACTTTGGTAGGACTTTGGAAATGACATGTCCTCCATAAAAAAAATGTTATACTTCTCAATGTGGGCCTTAGAGCTCTACTCCGATTCAACAAAGGAACAGAAATACAAGTACAGGTATGGGATTCAGAATGCTCAGGACCTGGGGTTTTCCGGATAACAGATCTTTGTATAATTTGGATCTTCTTACCTTGAGCCTGCTAGAAAATCATGTAAACATTAAATAAACCCAACTCATTTTCTGCTTGATAATTAGTGATGAGACCTAAGCTTGGCTTCTCAACAGTTGCTCAGAGCCCACTGAGCATGTGAGTGTCACAGACACTTTCCAAGATGGTGACCCCCTGTGACAAGTTTGAAGTCCTGGATCATTGCTGCTATTGACAAGCTGAAACTTTAGGCTGGTGCAAGAAGTTCATTATATAAACTGTGGCATTTTTAACCATACTCATTTTAGGGTTTAGTTCTCCTTTGAAGGTGAACCATACCTTTAAGGCTAATGGCGGATGTGGCAGTTTCTCCACCTTTGTACGTACCCTGATCTGATAAACAGCCACTTCTAGCATACGTCAGCTACTTGAGGCACATCTGGTTCTGCCACAGCATTTTAGCATTGAGGCATCGTCTCCGACTAGAGCCTCATCTTTACTCTTGACAGAAACGTCCGTTTAAAACCACTGAACATTTTTAAGCACGGTGCATTATAATGTTGCTGAGAAAAAAAAACTTAAAATTGCATTAAAAGGGTGGTTCACCTTTAAGTTATATTTTAGTATGTTACAAAATGGCGAGTTCTAAGCAACTTTTCAATCTGTCATCATTATTTATAGTCTTAAGTATTTGCCTTTTTCTTCTGACTAGGGTTGCCACCTTTTAGCCTCGTGGAGACCTGGGGGCGTGGTCGTGACGTGGAAGGGCAGGCAGTGACATTGAGGGGGTGTGGCTATTATGCGACGATCAGCCGATCGCGGTGTCAATAATAGGAAACCCTGTGTGGTTTTCCTAATTTGGAAAACCAGGCAGGGGAAGATTTACATAGGGGGGCCCCTAGGCCTGCTGTCATTTGTTGCCCCTGTACCCTCCTTTATTCGCACACATTTTTGGAGAAATGGGGATTGGCGCAGGGGAAGTTTAACAAACTACCGTATCCCCAGTGTTTCTGAACCAATGTGGGTGTTGTTGGGCAGCATGCCGCCCCCTAAAATCCTGCTGCCCTAGGCCCGGGCCTTAGTGGCCTTTCCACAAATCCAGGCAGGCAGTTTTTGACCAGGGCAGTCATTCAAAATACCGGGCTGTCCAGGTCAAAACCGACAGATGGCAACCCTATACTATATATATATATTTCTAAGATATATGTCCCAAGGCTCAATTAAAGTGTTAATAATTGAAAGTTTATTAAATATCACATTAAAATGGTACATACTGAGCCCACATGGCCCACCTAGATACCTATGACGTAGTCTGAAGTACCAGAGGGCAGGTCCGGACTTAGAATTAAATAAGGTCCTGGCATTTCAGGTACACAGAGGCCCACTCAGCCCACTAAATACAGACTTTCAATAGGACCTTATAGCAGCCCCTCTGACATTTGCCAGAACCCACAGATTGCCAGTCCGGGCCTGCCAGAGTGTATGAAACGCGTAAGATGGGCCATGTCGGGTCAGTATGTACCATTTTAATGTGATCTTAAATAAACTTTCAATTTTAAAATTGAATTAAGCTTTGGGACATATCTCTTTGATATATATATATATATATATATATATATATATATGTATGTGTGTATTTATAGTATATTGTTGATGCCTTCAGAACTAGGGCAAGTCCCTTTGGCTCATCTTGGAGCCAGTGTCGGACTGGGACACCAGGGGCCCACTCTCAGTACTATTATTCTTCATCTCCTCACTCAACCTCTATGCTCCTAGTCTCTTTTCTTTACATACTATAATCTACAATTCCATCTATTTCGCCTCTTTGTTCTCAAATAAATAAGGAATGACCATGAAATAGGCCAAATGTTTAGCAGCATGAGGGCCCACTAGGGTTGCCACCTTTTTTTTAATAAATTTACCGGCCAGTGATGGGGTGGTAACGGCGTGACATATAAATGGGGGGAATGTGATGTAAAAAGGGGTGTGGTCGCGTGTGGCGTGCTGCAAAAGGGGGCGGGGCCCCATCGCGAGAGAGGCAGAAGACTAAGGAAAGGTAAGTTTCTGCCAGAGGGCCAAGGGCTTTTGTTAAAGGTATTTTACCGGCTAGGCCAGTAAAATACCGGCCGGGTGGCAACCCTAGGGCCCACTGACATCTGGGCCCACCGGGAGTTTTCCTGGTATCCCTATGGGCCAGTCCGACACAGAATCAGTTATAGTGACTCCCCACTAATGATATAAAACAGGTGGCAACCCTACTTGTTACTATTTCCAGCTTTCAAATGGGGGTCACTGACCCCCATCTTTAAAAAAACAAATGCTCTGTAAGGATACAAATGTATCAATATCACTGTTATTAATTACTTATCTTTCTATTACAGTCTTTTATTCAAACCAGTACATGGTTGTTAGGTAATATGTACCGTAGCAACCAGATTGCTGAGACTGCGAACTGTAAAGCTGCTGAATAAAAAAGACAAATAAGTCAAAAATGAAAACCAAATGCAAATTGTCTCAGAGTATCACTCTCTTTATTTTTAACTCAAATGTGAACAACGCCTTTTAAAAGTTTGGGGACGGTGCTACCCCTTGATACTCTCTGCTATGGCCTATCGCAATCCAGCCCAAGGCAGCCTAAAACCCTGTCAGAATGATATCACCACATGGCAGCTAGAATTCCCATAAAACCAGTGCTCGCGTTACGCAAGCACACACGTCCGAATATCAGAATACGTTCAGCCTATCGCGAACCACTTTACTTCTTGGAGGGAAAAAAAAGGACATAGCCCCGCCTTCTTAGAGCGGAAAATCTCGCGAGAAATAGGCCTGTACATATAGCGGAGCTTAGCGGAACTCTGGTTCTCAGAATCCGTCCGTGACAGTGAGGTGAAGGAGAGTGGAACAGTATTTGATTTGTAAAAAAAAATGGAAGATTCAATGGACATGGATAACATCGCTCCACTCCGCCCACAGAATTTCCTCTTTGGTATGTGAGACTCTAGAACGCGCTAGTGAGGCTCCGACACGTTGGGTATATTTAGGGGTCGCACATATCAGTGATCCGCGCTGTACGGCCCTTTTACTTTCTACTTCTGTACGTGTATCTCTTCTCGTTTCTTTAGACCTTTTTTCGACGTGTTTTGTCCATTAATTACGGCAGAGGCCTATGTTATAACTCTAGGCTGGTGTTTATGGTGCCGGACAAATTCACACGTAGGGCGATCCTTTTTCCAATCGATTTTTTTTTTTTACGTAGAAAGCGAATTTGCCTTCGAATATCCACCTTTTTTTTGCGTAGCTGGAGGGGGCGCTTTACGGCTACACGTGCCATTGTTTCAGCATCGCCTCCACGTGTGATGATCAGCCATGTGCGACTCCTCCGGTGCTTCCATTCTGCCCTCATTTCTCACTAATTGTGTTCACTTTACTCCTGCTTCTTGTCATTTCTACTCTAGGCGATAATCCCTCTTGAGTTAAAGGGCTGTTCACCTTTCAATTAACTAAGTGTTATAGAATCTCTAATTCTAAGAAACTTTTTAATTGGTCTGTTTATTTTTTATAGGTTAATTTGCCACCTTCTGACTTTAAAGCTTTCCAATGGGGGTCACTGACCCCATCTTAAAAACACCCCCATCTTAAAAACACATGTTCTCTATAGCTGCCCATTTGTTTCTGCTAGCTTTTATTACTAGGGATGCACCATCCACTATTTGGGATTCGGCCGAATCCTTGGTGAAAGATTTGGCTGAATACCAATCCTAATTTGCATATGCAAATTAGGGTCAGGAAAGGAGAGTGGGGAAAAGTCTTCTTTTGTGACGAAAAGTCATGTGATTTCACTACCAGCCCCTAATTTACATACCGAAATTAGGATTCGTTTCGGCCGAATCCTGCTGAAAATGGCCGAATCCAGAACCTAATCCTGGATTACGCGCATCCTTACTTATTACTGCTCTTTCTGTTCAGACCCACTACTATTCATATTCCAGTTTCTTATTCAAATCAATGCATGGTTGCTAGGGTCACTTTGGGCCTAGAAACCATATTGATGAAATTGCAAACTGCAGAGCTGCTGAATAATTCTAAATTTGGATGGTCCTACATTTCGAGGCAGATTTATCAAGGGTCGAATTGGAAATTTGTTTTCGTGTATAAGTCAAAACTTCCCTAGGCAAATTCGACTAGGGGGTTATTCAATTTTGATTTAAGAAAATTTGATTTTCGAGATTGATTATACTCTGGCCATTTAAATGGCAGTTGACCTTTTAGGTAACGTGTATTATGTTTTAGAAAAGCCAATTCTAAGCAATTTTTCAATTGGTTTTTATTTATTTTCTATAGTTGTTTGCCTTTTTCTTCTGACTCTTTGCAGCTTTCAAATGGGCGTTGCTGACCCCTTCTAAAAAAACAAATGCTCTGTAAGGCTACAAATGTAGTGTTGTTGTTACTTTTTATTATTGATCCTTCTATTCAGGCCTCTCCTATTCAAATTCCAGATTCTTATTCAAATCAATGCATGGTTGCTAGGGGAATTTGGACCCTAGTTACCAGATTGGTTAAGATGCAAATTGAAAAGCTGCTGAATAGAAGGTAACAAAAAACCACAAATAATAAAAATGTAAATCAACTGCAAATTCTGAATATCACTCGCTAAATCATACTAAAACTAACTCAAAGGTGAAAAACCCCTTTAAAGGGTTTGTTCACCTTTGCGTTATCTGTTCGTATGATGGAGAGTCATATTCGGAGACAATCTGCAATTGGTATTTATTATTTAAGGTTTTTGGGTTATTTAGCAGCTCTTCAGAGGGGAGGTTCACCTATGACGTACCTTTTAAAGGTATGTTGCAGAATGTCCAATTCCTAACAACTTTGCAATTGGTATTCATTAATTATCTTGTACTTTTATTTGCTTTTTTTCTTCTGACCTTTCCAGCTTTCAAATGGGGGTCACTGACCCCATCTAAAAAGCAAATGCTCTGTAAGGCTACTAGGGATGCACCGAATTCAGGATTTGGTTCGGCATTCGGCCAAGATTCAGCTTTTTTCAGCAGGATTTGGCCGAACCGAATCCTAATTTGCATATGCAAATTAACCGAGGGAAATTGCTTTCCTTTTTGTTACAAAACAAGGTAGTAAAAATGGTTTCCCCTTCCCACCCCTAATTTGCATATGCAAATTAGGATTCGGTTCTGTATTCGGCCGAATCCAAAATAGTGGATTCAGTGCATCCCTAAAGGCTACATATTTATCGTTATTGCTACTTTTTATTACTTATCTTTCCATTCAGGCTTCTCTTGTACTTGTTCCAGTCTCTTATTCAAATCAGTGCATGGTTGCTAGGGTAATTTGCGCAATAGAAACAGACTGCTGAAATTGCAAACTGGAGAGCTGCAGAATAAAGAGAACTCAAAAAAACACCAATAGTAAAAAATGGAAACCAATTGCACATTGTATCAGAATATCTCTACATCATACTAAAAGTTACCTCAAAGGTGAACATCCCCTTTAATTTAAAGGTAAACAACCCCTTTAAGCAATCCAGTAGCTAAGGTCCAAATTACCCTAGCAAACATGCATTGTTTTGAATAAGACTGGAATCTGAATATGAGAGGCCTGAATAGAAAGAGCAGTAATAAAAAGTAGTAACAATAAATTTGTAGCCTTAGACTGTTTGCGTTTTGGAACAGGTCAGCAATGCCCTTTTGAAAGCTGCAAAGAGTCAGAAAAAAGGCAAAAAAATTAAAGAATTGGCTGTTTTCCATTGTTATATTTCTTAATAGCTTTTTGTTTTTTTAATTTGCTGTCTCACTTACAGCTTTCAAACGATTTCTGCAGCTTTTTGAAAGCTGTATTGTTACTTTTTATTGCTCTTTCTATTCATAGCCCGCAGATGCAAAATTGCAATAAGTGCATGGTTGCTATGATGTGCACTGTAGCAACCAGATGGCTGAAATGGCAAGCTGGTGATTAAAAAGCTAAATCAAACCACAAATCCTGAAAAATTGAAAAAAAAACCCATTACAAATGGTCTCAGAATATAACAATCTACATTATAGTAAAAAATTAAAGGTGGTTTGCCTTTGTTTTAGGCTATTGGAGAATGGCCAATTTTAGGCAACTTCTCAATTGGTTTTCATCTATTTTTATACGGTTTCATTTTTTCTTTTTGCCCTTTCTGAATCTCCAGCTTTCAAATGGGGGTGACTAGTCCTATCTAAAATAACAAATGCAAGGTAAAGCGATTACGGATATTTTTTTTTTTTTTACTACTCCATTTCTGTTCAGCCCTCTTCTATTCATATTCCAGTCCCCTTTGCAAATCAGTGCATAGTTTCTAGTTTTGACCCTAGCAACAGATCGCTGAAATTGCTAACTGGAGATCTGCTGGAAAAGTGAATTAGCTCAAACCACATAAAATAAAAAGAGAGCCAAAGTTTTAGTATGAGGTAGAGTAATATTGATTTTAAATTGGTCTTCATTTTTTTTAACTTTTTTTAGGGATGCACCGAATCCAGGATTCTGCCTTTTTTCAGCAGGATTCGGCTGAATCCTAATTTGCATATGCAAATTAGGGGCATGGAGAGATATCACGTGACTTTTTGTCAGAAAACAAGGAAGTAAAAAATGTTTTCCTTTCCACCCCTAATTTGCATATGCAAATTAGGATTCAGTTCGATATTCAGCTGAATCTTTCACAAAGGATTCGGGGGTTCGGTCGAATCCAAAATAGTGGATTCGGTGCATCCCTATTAATGTTTTTCGATCTCCTTCTGATCTTGTCCCCGCATCCCTCCTCTTCCCTTTCACAGGATGCGAGCTTAAAGCAGACAAAAAAGAATATTCATTTAAAGTCGAAGATGATGAAAATGAGCATCAGTTGTCCTTGAGAACGGTAAGTGAATTCTTTCCTTAACTGAACTTGAGCTTTCAGGTGTACCTATAAGGTCAAATTGCCATGTTCCTGACAAATCACCAAATCAAGCTGTCGGTGATCTACTGCTTTAACGCTTGCAATATATATTTAGCATATAGCCATGGTTAATTTGCATTTTTCTACCCATGATTCCTTAAGCTATGGGGGAGGCTTTGGTTTTAGTAGCAATACAGAAATGCCCTCTGTCAGGTTATACACGGTAAAGTATGTTGGGACACTCCACACACCATCCAAAAATTTTGTACAGCTGTATCTTTACGTTGACTGCCTCTGAAACTACTGAATATGGTCACTTTTCCCACTAGAACTATGCGGACATGAAGGAAGATGTACATTTCGATTAATGCTTAACTGTCTGTATATAACCTGTCTCCCCCACTATTGTTTCAGGTTAGTTTGGGTGCTTCTGCTAAAGATGAACTTCATGTTGTTGAGGCTGAAGGAATAAATTATGAGGGTAAAACGATTAAAATTGCCCTTGCCTCACTGAAGCCGTCTGTGCAACCAACGGTAAGTATAAAACTGTGAAATGTGTCGGTGTGTGGAAGGGAGAAATGTCAGTTTTTTGTTTTTACCTTTGTAAAAGTCTTTAAAAACTTCATATGACTTAGTTAATTTACCATGCTTCAGAGTTTGCAAGAAAAAAAATAAGTTTTCAGTTAAATGCATATTGTGAAGAGCCATGGCTAGGAAAGGTAATTAAGAAGGTGGCTACATTTGTTAAATTTCCCCAGGTTTGTGCATTTTTCCCTTTTAATGGTAGGATTGAGAGATCTTGCATGTATTAAAAAAAAAAACATTGGGTGCTATTTGTCATAAGGGCTTTTTAAGGATTCAATGTTTAAATTTGCGCGTGTCATAAGGGCTTTTTAAGGATTCAATGTTTAAATTTGCTGTATCGCTCACAAGCTTGTTCTCCTCTATAGGTATCTCTAGGAGGTTTTGAGATAACACCACCAGTAATTTTGCGGTTGAAATCTGGTTCAGGACCAGTATATGTCAGTGGACAACATCTTGTGGGTAAGTGCCTAATTACATTAGGATTTAGCTTTTATTACCATTTAATGGCAAATAGTTCAGTTAAATGTTGACAAGAGTCAACACGGTGCAAACAAGGACGGCCAAATAATGCAATTTAACTTTCCTCTACATAATGTCATAAGCTTCAGTACATAATAAGATTCAGAAAATCTGGCGTAAACCCCTTTATGCAAAGGAACAAGGCTGAAAACCAGTGTTTGATCATGCTCTTCAGGTCCTTTTTAATCAGAATTTGGCCGAATCCTAATCTGCATATGCAAATTAGGGGCAGGGTACAGAAATCTCTTGACTTTGTCACAAAATGAAGTAAAAATGTTTTTCCCCTTCCCATCCTAATTTGCATATGCAAATTGGAGTTTGGTGTTCGGCCAAATCTTTCGTGAAGGATTCGGGGGTTTGGCCGAATCCAAAATAGTGGGTTCGATGCATCCCTAGTCCTTAGGCAGCACTAAATTTACTACATACAATTCTGTAGTGAAAATCCCTGCATGGACTCAGGAATACTTACCAATACTCATTGTTATGCCTGTGCTGTTTCTGCTACATGCTTATTCTGTCAATTTCTAATGTCTTTGTATGGCATGGGTGCAATTTTAATTGTAACACTTGGCATCCACTTCATGTGTGATTAGGCACACTTACCGTAAGTCCAATTTAAGCATTCTGAAGTTGCTATAAAGGCAATAACTTTTTTTTTATTATTATTATTCTGCAATTTTCTAGCTTTAGAAGATCTTGAATCCTCCGATGATGAAGATGAGGAACATGAACCCAGTCCAAAAAATGCAAAAAGGATAGCACCTGATTCAGCATCAAAAGTTCCTAGGGTGAGTTGAAAATTGCTTGAAATGTTTTTGTTTTTTTTTTTATCTGTCTGATCTAATTGTTTATGTATTTGCAGAAAAAAACACGTCTAGAAGAAGAGGAGGAAGAGGATTCAGACGAGTATGTATATACTATGGCCTTCTTTAAGCTAGGAACTTCTTTTCTGCAGGCACTGTTCTTGCCCACTGCTGGTTTTAACAGCCTCCCTCCGGTTGCTGGTATCGGATTTTGTTTGACCCTACTCCAGCTATTGGGATATCCAACTTAAAGGGATACTGTCATGAGGGAAAATTTTTTTTCAAAATTAATCAGTTAATAGTGCTGCTCCAGCAGAATTCTGCACTGAAATCCGTTTCTCAAAAGAGCAAACGGATGTTTTAATATTCAATCTTGAAATCTGACATGGGGCTAGACATATTGTGAATTTCCCAGCTGCCCAAAGTCATGTGACTTGTGCTCTGAAACTTCAGTCATTCTTTACTGCTGTACTGCAAGTTGGAGCGATTGTTTTTCGATGACAGGATCCCTTTAAAATCTAGCCACACTTTTCGTTTAATAGTCTCTCTTGCTTTGCTTCTTATTTAGGGATGATGATGATGATGACGAGGATGATGAAGATGATGATGATGAAGATGATGATGAAGAGGAGGAAGAAACACCTGTTAAAAAGGTTAGTGGTGAAAATGTTTAATAAACTGAAATCCTTAATGTTGCTGTATCTGCCTTTAAGTGACTTGTCACAGCAAGTCAGATTTGTCCTTAGAGGCTGCTTAACAGGCCACTCTGTGCGTTTGTGGTGCTTTATTCATTGTGCCACCTACTCTGGTTACATGTCTGAACGTCTGATGTCAACTGGTATATCGTTTCGACACACACCCCAATTACAGGATAGTGACTGGATGACTTACACTTATTTCATATTTGTGCTGGTTTGCTTAAACTGTAATATTTTAAAATGTAACTTTTCACCTTATTCTGAGGGGTTGGGTAACGTGCTCAGTAAACGGTTTTAATTAGATATTTTAAACATTGAGTAAAAGGCAGCCCAGGTGTTGTCTTGTATGTATTGGATTTCCTGCAAGTAACTTAAGCTTGTTTTTCCTTTTTAAAGACTGACTCTACAAAATCGAAGGCAGCTCAAAAGTTGAATCACAATGGGAAGGCTTCTGCATTGTCCACAACACAAAAGACTCCAAAAGTAAGTTGGGAAGGTGGTCGTCGCCAACCAAGGAGAAAATTCGCTTAGTTTCGTCATATGGGATGATTATTAAATATGAAGTGTGCTGTTCTACCCACTATTCTACTTTTGCATGAACATAAGACTTTAATGTAACACTTTGCTCTGATTTTTTTCTTCCCCTCAGACTCCAGAGCAGAAAGGAAAACAAGATACAAAGCCTCAAACACCAAAGACACCAAAAACTCCTTTGTCTTCTGAGGAAATAAAAGCAAAGATGCAAACTTATTTAGAAAAGGTAATTTATGCATGTGTAATGTATATTACCAGTTTTTCTTTTCTCTCCACATATCCACTTGTCCTTCATTCGGTAAGAATTGTACTTTTCTCTAGGTCTGCTTGGGGGACACAGGGACAGTGGGGTATAGCTGGAACCACTAGGAGGCAGGACACAATAAAAAAAATAGAAACTTGACCCCTCCTCCTCCTGCTATACCCCTCCTCTGTAGGCAGAGACACTCAGTTTCGTTGTGTCCTCAGGAGGTTAGGACCGTCTCCTGCATTCAGGAGTATTTTATTATTTATTTTGCTCTTTTATTTTTATTTCATTACAATTCCTTCACATGATATGGAGCTGGACAGCTACACTGAGTAGTCTGATCCATTACTTGAGGATGTCACCGGGGTCTCTTGTGCTCTGCACTGACCATCCAGCATTGATTCCCTCCCTCTGACATACAGAGAGCGGATGCGCTGGCCGGGACACAGGGCTGAGGTATAGCCAGGTTCATCCTGTTGCTCAATCCTCCTTATATGCCCCAAGGATCCCTACACTACAGTCTGGGAACTCCTGCCGTGGCTCATTTAAGGTAAGCATATATCCTTAATAGCAGCCTATTCACTCTCTGAACAGCCTCCCCCTCTGCACAATCCATCTGCCTTGCACAGCAGTATAGGAGACTTTGTTGCAACCTGCAGGTCACTAGTTCAGACCCAGGCAGTATGTTAATCAGCCTCCAGCACACACACAGGCACTTGATAAAGGGCTTCTGGCCTGAAACATGTTGTGTGCAATAAAGAGCACCTAGCAGCAAGTTCTGCCTTTTCACTTGCTTTCTCTCAGTTCTCTAACTAATTGGTTAATTTCCTACACCTGGAGCGGGTGTGGCTTACTGAGATTGAGAGCACAGCTGCCAAATCATCTCTACAAATTGTCCAGAATGGGAATGGCACTTATGTTTCCTACTGTCCTCACTGTCAGCAGCGCAAGAGAGTTATTGTGGGCTTAACACCAGTTGCGCCTCACTATTTTACAAGAGACTTCACCGGGGCTCTTTCACTCTACCTGGGGAGGCAACGGCTGTGGCAGATTTTTCACTTACTGTACGTGCACCCTGTGTGCAACCCAAAAAGTGCACGCCAGTGCCTTATGCACCATTTTTCTAAGGTGTGTGTCTGCACCATATGTCACGCTAGGGGAGGGGCCATTCTTCGCACTCTCCATTGTGCGCCCAGGCAGCTACTTCCCATTGATTCTGGAGGAGGTTCCATTACTAGCAGACTCACCACACTGGGCAGAACTCTTTCCCAGCTTCTCTGCAGCGCAGCCCCCCCCCCCTGTTTATACTAAGAACACAACAGGGCAGTACTGCTGACACAGTGGGGTTTTTTAGCTAATGCCACAGGGCAGCAGGCTTTGTAATTACTGCCTTATCAGCCTTTACTCCCCTCCAAGGCTTTACTCCCAGCAGTACCCTGGGGAGGCATTTTCAGTTATATATATCCTACATTATATATATTGTTAACTTAATTCCTCTCTTACAGGAACAGCTTGTGTACACCATGTCTGAAGGTACAGGTGATAACCTTTTTTCCAGGCCAGCAACTACTTCATCGGTTAAGTATTTAGCTTGTGCCAAATGCCTCATCTGGTCACAAGGACCCTCTGTGTTCCACGTGCAAGCCACCTGAGGCAGTTTCGGAAACTTCAGAACTCCGTCCTCAGGTAAGCCAATCCTCCCATGGGGACCCATCAGGCCAGCCCTGGGACTCCACCCCCCTGGACCCCCAGCCTCCCCCAGAATGGGCATCTAAGCTTGCCGCCGGCATTCCTAAATTGGTGGAGTCCCGTGGCTAGATAAGCCTCCAAAATGTAGAGCCCCCTCTCCTTCCGAGGATGAGTGTGAGGCGGAGTCCATCACTACTTCATCCCAGCTGCCTGACTCCGAGGAGGATCCGGCTCTGTCTGATGGTGAACTATCTCACAGTTCCGACCCAGAGTAAGGGGAATCCCCCCAAACTCTCCTCCGAGGCCATTGATTCCCTCATTTCAGTATTAGAGACCCTTCACTTAAAGGAGCCTGAACCTAGTTGCAGTACCTCCTTGTTTAAGCGCCGCAGCAGGTCAGCAGGTCCTCACCTTCCTTTCCTCTAAACCAGAGGGATGTTTCCAGGCTAACCGCAGTTTTTCTCAAACTATATCCTTTTCCACAGGAACTAACGGGAAAAGTGGACCTCCCCACCCTAGTCTCTCGACTATCTAAGGGCACTGCTTTACCAGTTCCTGATGCAGCCTCCTTCAAGTACTCCATGGACAAGAAGCTTGAGGGCATTCTAAGTTCCCTCTTCTCTGCTTCAGGTACCTCCCTTCGGCCTGTTCTAGACTCGGCTTGGGTAAGTAGAGCCGTCCAAACTTGGTTGGACGCCTTATGCCGAGCGATTGCCACAAGGGTCCCCCTTGAAGAACTCGCTCATTTGGCCTCGCAAATCAAGGAGGCTGGCTACCTATGTGAAGCCTCCCTCGATGCGCTACAGGTGATTAGCAGAAATTCAGCCGACTTGACTTGTCGGTATCGGTTCGCAGATCTCTCTGGATGAAACTGCGGCCTTGTCTCCAAAAAGTCTCTCAACACACTCCACCACCTGCAGAGGACGCTTCAGTGGAAGGTCCAGGCCATCCTGGCAGTCCCGAAAGTCCACGTCTGCATTACTCACCCCTTCTTCCCTTCAGCGACTCAGCCGTAGGGGGGGAGACTTTGCAGGTTTGCCGACTCCTGGAAGAATCTGTCTCAAGACGCCTGGGTACACAAGGTCGTGAGTCAGGGCTACCACCTAGAATTCGCTTCTCTCCCACCCCGCCTGTTCTTCATGTCCAGATATCCTCAGGGGCATCAAAAGGCTCAGGCGCTACACGACGCAATTGGCAAGCTTATCCGTTCAGAGGTCATCATCCCTTTTCCAACTGAGGAGAGATTCCGAGGCTATTACTCAAACTTGTTTGTAGTTCCCAAGAAGGATGGATCTGTTCGGCCAATCCTGGACCTCAAGGAACTCCATACTTTCATTCGACCGCGAAGGTTCAAGTTGGAATCCCTCAGGTCTGTCATCGCGGCCCCAATTTTCTGTCCCCATCAGAGATTCTTGCGATTTGCCTTCCAAAATTGCCACTTCCAACTCACAGACCTTCCCCTTGGCCTGAACTCGGCCCCTCGTATCTTTACCAAGATCATGTCGGTGGCCACTGCTCTAATCCGCACCAGGGGGATCTCCATAACTCCTTATCTGGACGATCTCCTGATCAAGGTACCTTAATTTGCAGTGGCCCAGCAGGCGTTGCACTTCACCATGGTTCGATTACAGGAGTTTGGTTGGTTCTTCAACCTGGACAAGTCCTCTTTAACCCCAAGCCAATCCATGGTCTTCCTCTGGATGCAGTTCAACACCCAGACACAAACTCTCCCAGTGACAAGGTCCAGCATTTGCGGACCCTCGTGCGGTCTCTCCTCTCGAAGTCCCACACCGCGAGATTCTACATGAAGGTGTTGGGAGTCATGGTTTCGATGATAGAATCAGTTCCCTTCACCCAACGTCACCTCCGGGAGCTTCAGTGGAATATTCTTGCGGCCTGGAGGCACAAATCCCTTCTCCTGGAATTTCGTTTTTCTCTTGCCTAATTGGGGGACACAGGCACCATGGGGATGAAGATCCTGCAGCTGGAGAATGGACACTAACTTGTTAACTTGTGACTCCTCCTCCTGCTCTGGGCTTCATCCCCTGCCTCCTCCTGTTACTTCCAGTTTTATTTAGTGTCCTCAGAAGGAGAAGACACAGGATTTTTTGTGGCTGGAGCAGGTGATCAAGGACTCCGGTCAGATCATGCCACACTAAGGGCCACTGATCCATTCAAGTGCCCTTCCAGCTGACTGAGTATTCTCTGCCCGACAGCCTTCCCGCTCTACGGAGGACTGCAGGCTTGCTCCCAGATCCCCCTGCACTGGATTCCCGCTCTACGGAGGCTGCACCAGTGGTATACACCATATCTGGTGATATACATATATGTGTTTATATATAGGTTTATATACTTGTATGTAAAAATATATTATAGGCACATATTCTTTTTCAGGGCGGCGGATTCACTACATATAGGGCACATTGTCAGCTGGCTACAATTGGTGAGTAGACTCTCACCTCTTTCCCCTCAAATCCCTTTCCCTACTTAGGCACAATCGTTTACAATCTCCCTACCCTCTTCCATGCATTCTTCCCTGGGTCCCCTCCTGGGTGGGAGCGTATGTATGCAGGACTCTTTGCGTTCGCGCTGTGACAGCCTTTTATTATGGGGGTTTGTATCTGAACCTTCTCCCCCGTTTATGCAGGGGGATGCGGGTGGGGGGCTGTTTGCAATGATGTCCATTCCTTATCATTCTACCCCCCACAGCTATCGTTAACCTGCGCCCGGGCGGGGACGGCCCTCTGCCACGACCTACTCCCCGGCGCTACCGGTTCCCACATTCGCGCCAGCCTGCCTCACTTCCGCCCACGTGGCGCTCTCTTCCCCTACGCGCACTTCCGGTTGCGCGCCTTCTACACAGCACAGCTTCGCGCTCTATGCTCAGCTGCGTGCGGCTCCTTCCGTTTGGGCTTCTCCACGGCAGCTTTATCTGAACGCGCCACTCCTGCACACTGCCCCCAGGGACCCGACTTTTGCATCTTACACTGTGCCTAACAAGCATTCTCTACAGGCAAGTTTGATCCTTAACCTACTATGCCTCATATATATATATATGGGAAAGATGTGTGTGTGTGTGGTTTTTCTGTGTGGGGACCTAATGCATGTTTTCCCCTCCCCCCCTTCTTCTCTCTTATACAGAGCACATCTTAGCAACCAAGATCTGCCTGTTATCCCTACCAAGGGTATCCCCTGCCTCCTCCCTTTTAAAAAAAAAAAAAAAAAAAAAAAAAAGTGACATTATGGCAGACAAAACTGAAGAGCCCAGGATACCCAAATCCTCAGCTCAAACACGTAAGACCAATCAGGTCTCTTTTCTGGCTTGTACTGTGTGTAAGGCCAAATTTCACGCAGCTTCTGCTGAGTCAGTGTGTGTGGACTGTAGTTCCAAGACCCTACCCTCTTCTGGCACTACAGAATCTGAATTAGTTAGGGCCTTGTCCCTCTCACTCGCAGGCATTCAGAATTTGGCCCGCATACCCGAGAAGTTAGACAAGGTCCTCGAACGCCTGTCTCAGCCAACTGTTCCTGACTGTAGACCCTCAGGCTCTAAGCGTCCCACAGCCTCTCCTCCTGACTCCCCTAGGGAGGCTATGTCCCCTTCCGATGAGGACGGACAATTGCAGTCAGAGGGAGACTCTGACCAGGAACTTGATCCTGAACAAGATATGCCTAGAACACAAAAGGAGGTTGAGGGCCTCATACAGGCGGTCCTTTCTACCCTTAACATTGAAGATACTGTTTCCACTGTTGAACCCGCCAAGAATATCTTCAAGAGACAAAAGAAGAGTTCGTCCATATTTCCAGCATATGAGCAATTAGAAGAGATAATCAAGTCTCAATGGAAGACCCCTGACCATAGGGTTCAAATTTCTCGACGTTTTTCTCAGACTTACCCTTTCCCACAGGAGTGCACGGAGCTATGGGCATCACCTCCAATGGTGGACCCCCCTGTATCCAGACTGTCTAGGAATACTACCATTCCCGTAGCTGACGCGGCAGCGTTTAAGGATCCTATTGATAAACGTCTAGAGGGCTTTTGTAAATCTACCTTCACAGCCACGGGTACTGCTTTTCGTCCTATTTTCGCTATCGCCTGGGTCGCTAAGGCCATGGAAGTTTGGGTTGAACAAGCAGCCCAGTCGATAGGCTCCGAGGACCCGGTGACAGACAATCTTCTCTCACAGATTGCTGATGCGACTACATACATCTGCGATGCAGCCCTTGATGCAGCTAAGATGGTGGCCCAAGCCTCAGCCCAATCTATTGCCACCCGCCGTTTCCTCTGGCTGAAGACTTGGTCGGCGGACCTGACCTCTAAGAGATCCTTGGTCAGCCTCCCCTTCCAAGGTAAGCTCCTCTTTGGTGCAGAACTGGACAAGATTATATCCCAGGCTACAGGTGGTAAGAGTACGCTACTCCCTCAGACCAGAACCAGGAGAACAACTTTTAAGAGACGACCCTTTTTTCGCCCCTTTCGCCAGACTCAGGGGCACAAGACTCACACGGAAAAGACCAACTCCAACTTCCGCTCCCGTTTCCAGCACAAACAACGACCCAGTGGCTTGCCCTCAAGGGGCTCCTCCAAGCCCTCTCAGGATAAGCCCAGCACAGCCTGAAGGGGTGCCCACCCCCGAAGAGATCCCTGTGGGCGGACGCCTCAAATCCTTTCGGGAGGTGTGGACAGACAAAATAAAGGACCGCTGGGTACTACAAGTGGTATCGCAAGGCCTCCTTATAGAATTCACCCAACCCCCACCCCAAAGATTCTTCATATCCCGTCTTCCCACACACCCGTCCAGACGGGCACAGTTCCTTTCGGTGGTTCGAGACCTCGCGGCGGCGGGGACGATCCAACCCGTCCCAACCGCTTACAAGGGAAAGGGGTACTATTCCAATCTCTTTACCGTACCCAAGAAAGATGGTTCTCTACGTCCAGTACTAGACCTCAAGTCTCTCAATCCGTTCGTTCGACACTGTCACTTCAAGATGGAGTCCATTCAATCAGTTCTCAACTCCATGGAACTGAACGAATTCATGACAGTGATAGACGTCAAGGATGCATACCTCCACATCCCAATCCACCCATCCCATCACCGGTTCCTCAGATTTTTTGTAGACGGGCAACATTGGCAGTTCGTCGCCCTCCCCTTTGGTCTATCGTCCGCCCCCCGCACCTTCACCAAGGTGATGGCGGCTACATTGGAAACCCTTCGCATCACAGGGATCTCGGTCATCCCCTATTTGGACGATCTTCTCATAAAAGGCGCGTCGGCGGAAGTCGCCTCCAGCCACACATCTCTAGTTCTCAAGACCCTAACAGATTTCGGCTGGCTCATCAACCACGACAAGTCCCACCTTCTGCCGTCACAAAGAGTGGAATATCTTGGCCTCATCATCGACTCCAGGAAGGGGAGAACCTTCCTCCCGGAAGCCAAGAGCTCGATCCTACGGGCGCGGATTCTGGCCCTACAGTCTGCGTCCAGCATCCCACTACGGAGAGCCATGCAGACTTTGGGCACGATGGTGGCATCCTTCCCAGCCATCCCCTACGCCCAGTTCCATACGAGACCCCTACAACGGACCATACTGCGCTACCAGCGACAGAATCGAGACGACCTGGAGCGACTCATAGCCCTTTCAGAACCAGTCAGACTCTCTCTGGTTTGGTGGCTTCACCCACATCGCACGTCCCTGGGCAAACCCTTCCCCATTCATCAATGGACAGTACTGACAACGGATGCCAGTCTTTCGGGGTGGGGAGGTGTCCTGGGACAGAGGACGATTCAGGGTCTCTGGACCCCGGAGGAAGCCTCGCTGTCGATCAATCTCCTCGAGCTCCGAGCGATCAGATACTCCCTGGAGGGGCTAGCCCCATTCCTCATGGGTCGCCCGATTCGAATTCAGTCGGACAACGTCACCGCTGTGGCATACGTGAACCACCAAGGGGGCACAAGAAGCCCAGCTGCCCTGAGAGAAGCAGGTTCCATCCTACGGTGGGCAGAGACTCATGTTCCAGAAATCTCCGCTGTACACATTCCCGGGGTAGACAACTGGATTGCCGACTACCTCAGCAGGGAAACATTGGACCAGGGCGAGTGGAGCCTACATCCCGATGTCTTCCAGTCAATCGTAGACAGGTGGGGCCTTCCGGAGGTAGACCTCATGGCGTCTCGGGACAATCGGAAGGTGCCAAGATTCGTGGCCAGAAGTCTCGACCCTCTTGCTCTCGGGGTGGACGCTCTAGTCATCCCATGGACTTTCGACAAGGTTTACATTTTTCCCCCGCTGGCCTTACTCCCCAAGGTCATCAAGAAGATAAAGAGGGAAAGGTCTCTGACCATTCTGGTCGCTCCATACTGGCCGCGGAGAGCCTGGTTTGCGGAAGTGGTGAAGCTGGCACGGGAGGATCCGTTTCGGCTTCCAAGAAGAGTAGATCTTCTCTCTCAAGGTCCTATTGTCCACCCGAATTCACATCTGTGGGCTTTAACGGCTTGGCTCTTGAGACCTTAGTGCTGACAAGCAAGGGCGCGCCTTCGGATGCCATACCTACCATGCTGCGGGCTCGCAAGCCGGTTTCCGCCAAGATCTACCACAGGGTCTGGAAGACTTTTATCTGCTGGTGCGAGGCCAGGGGCGTTAACCCACAGGGGGCTGACGAGAAGGTGCTCCTCTCCTTTCTGCAGGACGGATTGTCGAAAGGTTTGGCCCTGAGCTCTCTGAAGGTTCAAGTTTCGGCCCTCTCCATCCTTTATCAGAAGAAGCTTGCTCTGAAGTCCAACATTAAAACGTTTCTTCAGGGAGCCATGAGGATAGTGCCTCCTTATAGATCACCCGTACCCCCTTGGGACCTCAATCTGGTTCTGTCTGTGCTTCAAGAAGATCCTTACGAACCTCTAGACTCCGTTCCCTTACCGTCCATGACTGAAAAGGTGGTTTTTCTGCTGGCTATCACTTCGGCCCGCAGAGTCTCTGAGATTGCCGCATTGTCGTGTAGAGCTCCTTTCACCATCTTTCACAAGGACAAGGTGGTCTTACGTCCGACCCCGGATTTCCTACCAAAGGTTGTTTCTGACTATCACTTAAATCAGGATATAGTCGTACCGTCGCTCTGCCCAGACCCGAAGAATCCGGCTGAGAGTAAGTTACACACTCTGGATGTGGTTCGTGCACTTAGGATTTATTTAGAAGGCACCAAGTGCATCAGAAGAGTGGACGCTCTCTTTGTTCTTCCCAACGGTCCAAGAGGGGGAACCAAGGCTTCCAAGGCCACCATTGCCAAGTGGATTCGTTCCACGATTGTCAGAGCTTATGCAGTCCGTGGTCGTCGCCCTCCGCTGAGGGTCACTGCCCATTCTACTCGATCTGTTAGCACTTCCTGGGCGGTTCGACATCAAGCATCGGCTGAACAGATATGCAGAGCGGCCACTTGGGCTTCCCATCATACTTTCACGCGATTTTACAGGTTACACACACAGGCTTCGGCAGAAGCTGTTTTTGGGAGAAAGGTGCTCCAGACGGTTGTTTCTGAGCACTAGGGGTGTATTACAGTGTCCCGCCCTCTGGGATTGCTTTGGGACATCCCCATGGTGCCTGTGTCCCCCAATTAGGCAAGAGAAAGAGAGATTTTTGTACTTACCGTTAAATCTTTTTCTCTTGTCCTATATTGGGGGACACAGGCCTTCCCTCCCTGCATTTGACACTGTTCATTCTATGTCCATAGTTTCTCTATAAATTTTTTGGTTGTGTTTATGTTGTTGAGGGGTATCTTGTGTTCCTCTTCGGTTTTGGGTTGCTTTACTCCTTCTTCTTCGGTTGAAACTGGAAGTAACAGGAGGAGGCAGGGGATGAAGCCCAGAGCAGGAGGAGGAGTCACAAGTTAACAAGTTAGTGTCCATTCTCCAGCTGCAGGATCTTCATCCCCATGGTGCCTGTGTCCCCCAATATAGGACAAGAGAAAAAGATTTAACGGTAAGTACAAAAATCTCTCTATCCCGCAGGACTCGAGTCTCTCTTCTCTGGTTGATGCAAACCCGTCACCTGACCAGGGGCAGACCCCTAGGGGATCCACAATGGTGACTGCTCACCACAGATGCAAGCCTCTCCGGTTGGGGAGCAGTGCAGAGGGTCGGTCAGCGCAGGGTCGCTGGTCTCTATCGGAACAATGTCTTCACATCAACCTTCTTGAGATACAGGCAATCCGACTCGCCTGTCAGCCATCTTCATTCCAGGTCTCTTAAACTGGGAAGCAGATTATCTCAGCAGACATCCCTAGATCCCTGCGAGTGGCCTGTAAAGGACAACATCTTCCACAAGATCACTCAAAGATGGGGGACGCCAGAGGTCGATCACAATCGTAAAGTTCCTCTCTTCTTTGCAAGGTCCAGGGACCCTCTGGCGGCAGACGCCCTCACCTCTCCCTGGGACTTCCATCTTGCGTTCATTCCGAGAAAGATCAAGAAACTTCAGAGAGAACTCATACTCTCATCCTCATAGCTCCAACATGGCCCCGTAGCTCCTGGGTCTAGGATCTAGTACATCTCTCAGTAGAGGAACCTTGGCCTCTCATCCTGGACCTTCTCTCTCAGGGTCCAATCCTTCACCACTGTCCTGCCACCCTCAATTTGATGGCGTGGCTACTGAAACTGTGATCCTAAGACGGAAGGGGTTCTCTGACACTGTCATTCTACCATGCGTGCAGCCCACAAACCGGTCTCCGCCAAGACGTACCATTGGGTCTGGTTCACTTTCCATTGGTGGTGCCAATGTAATGGTTTCAATTCACTGAAGTTTTCCACTCCACTCCTTCTGGCCTTATACAGGAGGGACTGTCCATGCACATGTCCCTCGGATCACTGAAATCTCAGTTTTCGGCACTTCCATCCTGTTCCAAAGACCTCTCGCCTTGTTCCCAGATGTTAGGATTTTTCTTCAGGTAATGGCCCACATAAAGCGCCCGGTACTTTCACCGGTGCCAAATTGGGACTTAACCCTAGTCCTACGTGCCCTGCAACACGCTCCCTTTAAACCCATGGATTCTATTCCACTTCAGTGGCTCACATGGAAAACAGTTTTTTCTGCTGGCTATTGCCTCAGCACGGAGAGTATCTGAGATCTCTGCCCAATCCTGTAGGTCTCCTCTGTTGACCTTCCACAACGACAGGGCAGTACTTCATACTTCTCCCTCTTTTCTTCCCAAGGTGGTTCCCACTTTCCACCTCAACCAGGAAATTACGATTCCTACCTTCTGCCCATCCCTTTCCAATGCGAAGGAAGCAGCACTGCACACCCTCGACCCCGTTAGGACCCTCAAGTTTTACCTGCACCGGTGTCGAGGACATCCGTCTATCGGACTCCTTGTCCTTAGACCACCATATCCTGATGGATGAAGCAGGCCATCCAGAGATCCTATTCATCACAGGGTCAGGTTCCCCCAGATCAATCAGGGCACATTCCGCCAGAGGGCTTTTCGAAAATAAGCCTCAGCGGAACAAGGCTGCAACGTGGACTTCAATCCATACTTTTGCCAAATTTTACCAGTTTGGCACCTTGTGGCATCTGACACCCACTATGGCAGGAAGGTACTTCAGGCTGCAGTGGCTGGTTCCACGTAGGCCTCTACTTCCCGCCCTAGATTCAGGGGACAGCTTTGGTACGTCCCCACTGTCCCTGTGTCCCCCAAGCAGACCTAGAGAAAAGGAGATTTTGTGTACTCACCGTTAAATCTCTTTCTCTTCAGTCGCTTGGGGGACACAGGGCTTCCCTCCCTGAATAGAGGCCTTCTCTTGGCTTCAGACTGTTCTTGTAATTAGTTGTCAGATTTTCTTTTGATTATTGATAACCTCCTGTTTCTCCTTTGGTACGAACTGAGTGTCTCTGCCTACAGAGGAGGGGTATAGCAGGAGGAGGAGGGGTCAAGTTTCTATTTTTTTTATTGTGTCCTGCCTCCTAGTGGTTCCAGCTATACCCCACTGTCCCTGTGTCCCCCAAGCGACTGAAGAGAAAGAGATTTAACGGTGAGTACACAAAATCTCCTTTTTGTGTAGCTGTGTTAAATATTATTTTGGGTCCATTGCATACACAAACTTTCTTCCCTGCAAACATCTTCAAATTATTGCACAAACTCCTTGCATTTTAGTTCTGACAGCTTGGCCTCTGGTTACTGGCTGCATTATCTTCTGCAAAATAATGCCTACTTTATAAATGTTTAAAATGTGCATTCTCACTTTTTTCCTCAGGGTAATGTTCTTCCTAAAGTGGAAGTAAAGTTTGCAAACTATGTGAAGAATTGCTTCAGGACTGAAAATCAGAAGGTACATTTTAAAGCTTCTAGTTAAGACTTAAAGTATTTTAATTTCTGTTTTTGAAACTTAGATCTTTATGCACATCCCCCATCACTGATCATAGTAACATAGTAAGTTATGTTGAAAAGACACACATCCATAAATTTCAATCTTTTAAACTTTTTTTTTACCTTGTCTAACTGCCAGTTGATCCAGAGGAAGGCAAAATACCCCATCTGAAGCCTCTAATTTGCCTCAAAGGGGGAAAAAATTCCTTCCTGATTCCAAAATGGCAATCGTACCAGTCCCTGGCTCAACTTGAACTATGAGCGATTTCCCATAACTCTGTATTCCCTCACTTGCTAAACACCATCCAACCCCTTCTTAAAGCTATCTAATGTATCAGCCTGTACCACTGATTCAGGGAGAGAATTCCACATCTTCACAGCTTTTGGCTGTAAAAAAAAACCCCTTCCGAATATTTAGGCGGAACCATTTTTCCACTAATCGGAATGGGTAACCATGTGTTAGCTGGAAAGACCTACTGGTAAATAAAGTATTGGAGAGATTATATGATCCCCCCCTTATATATTTATACATAGTTATCAAATCAACCCTTAAGTGCCTTTTTCAGTTTACATATGGTCTTAAAGGAAAACTATACCCCCAAAATGAATACTTAAGCAATAGATAGTTTATATCAAATTGAATGACATATTAAAGAATCTTACCAAACTGGAATATATATTTACATAAATATTGCCCTTTTACATCTCTTGCCTTGAACCACCATTTCGTGATGGTCTCTGTGCTGTCTCAGAGATCACCTGACCAGAAATACTACAACACTAACTGTAACAGGAAGAAGTGAGGAAGCAAAAGGCAGAACTCTGTCTGTTAATTGGCTCATGTGACCTTACATGTGGTTTCTATGTGTGCACAGAGAATCCTACGATCTCAGGGGGCGGCCCTTATTTTTTAAAATGGCAATTTTCTATTTATGATTACCCAATGGCACATACTACTAAAAAAGTATATTATTATGATAATGGTTCATTTACATGAAGCAGGGTTTTACACATGAGCTGTTTTACTCAGTATCTTTTAATAGAGACCTACATTGTTTGGGGGGGTATAGTTTTCCTTTAAAGGGGACCAGTCGCCCAAAAATACTCAAAATCCTACTACATTAATCAAGCAAAATGAACTTTAATTACACTATGAATTATTCTGGGAATTAATAATTTTAGCTAGTAGGCTGGAGCCATTTTGTGGATAGTTATTAAGACAAGCCTTGCATCATCTCAGAATCTTGTTTATTCACCAGAATGGGGGGCCTGATGTCCATCCCCATGCCCTTTCTACATAATTAAATGGTGAAGAGAACGGGCGAATGTGTGGAGCAGTGACATCTAGGAAGTGCTGAATGGAAAGTGAAAGTAGTAGGCATAGTCGGGGCAGACAATATTTGATTGACGCTGAGATTTTTAAATGAGCTTGCATCAGCTATGAATGCTTTAAAGGGATACTGTTATGGGGAAAAAACATTTTTTTCAAAATGAATCAGTTAATAGTGCTGCTCCAGCAGAATTCTGCACTGAAATCCATTTCTCAAAAGAGCAAACCGATTTTTTTCTATTCAATTTTGAAATCTGACATGGGGTTAGACATGTTGTCAATTTCCCAGCTGCCCCAAGTCATGTGACTTGTGCTCTGATAAACTTCAATCACTCTTTACTGCTGTACTGCAAGTTGGGAGTGATATCACCCCCCTCCCTTCCCCCCCCCCCCAGCAGCCAAACAAAACAATGAGAAGGTAACCAGATAGCTGCTCCCTAACACAACATAACAGCTGCCTGGTAGATCTAAGAACAGCACACAATAGTAAAAACCCATGTCCCACTGAGACACATTCAGTTACACTGAGAAGGAAAAACAGCAGCCTGCCAGAAAGCATTTCTCTCCTAAAGTACAGGCACATTACCAGGGGCAGCTGGGACAATGTCTAGCCCCATGTCAGATTTCAAAATTGAATATAAAAAAAATCTGTTTGCTCTTTTGAGAAATGGATTTCAGTGCAGAATTCTGATGGAGTAGCACTATTAACTGATGAGTTTTGGAAAAAAAACGTTTTCTGGTGACAGTATCCCTTTAATAAAAAATAGAAATTGGATTTCATGTTTAATTTGAAAAGGACATATACAGCTTTTTGTGTCTGGGTGACCGGTCCACTTTAAAGGAACAGTAACTCCAAAAAAGTAATGGAAATGTCTTCTACTGTTGCCCTGCACTGGTAAAAAGAGTTTGCTTCAGAAACACATAGTTTATATACACAAGCTGCTGTGTAGCAATGGTGGTAATTGAAAAAAGGCTGCATGGCACATATTAAATAGTGGATAACAGAACAACATTATGTTCTGCAGAGCTTATCTACTGTGTAACCTGAGCCTTTTCTCCCTTGAATTGCTGCCCCTATTGCTACACAGCAGCTTATTTATATAAAGGTGTTTCTGAAGCATTCACAACAGTTTAAACAGTGGAGGGCAACACTACATTATATTTTTTAATTTAATTTTTGATGTTACTGTTTAAAACTGCTTTGCATTTTGCTGGAACACTATAAATTATATAGTTTCTGATTAGCAGGAATTTCTTTTGTCTATTAAAATCTGTTACTCTTAATGGAGTGCAGTATCTTCTTATTTTGTACAGTTTACAAAAGGTATGCTGTGTTTTTGAAGCCTATAGAGCCTAAAATTAAACTAAAACTTATTTTTCAGGTAATTGAAGATCTTTGGAAATGGAGACAATCCCTGAAAGATGGAAAATAAACCTGCCTCCTGTTTAAATGTTAATTATTTTTGTTTGTTTTTTTTTTTAAAGTTTATCTTGGGCCAAGTGTTTTGAATTGTAAGACTAAACCGCATGCTTTATGAAAATAAAATTTGTTCTTACATATGACGTTGAAATTGTGCTCCGGCAAATGGTTAGAACACCCTGATGTACATGTTTAAAATAAAGTACATTATTTTACTTAAAATAGTGACTTCACTACAAAGGTAAAGCAAAAGAATTAAACTAAGAGCTTTTCTAAATATAAGTTAGGCATTTTTATTCTTAAAAGATGTTTATCAGAGCAGGCTGGAATCCTGATTGCCATGACGCCTTATGAGTGGTATGATGGCAGTTGTAGTATGAAACAAATACAACCAACTGGTGCTGCCCAAAGCATTGCAGAGTGCATGCCGATATGGTGTGAGCAGGTTAAATGTGCCCAGACTGCATGTTCATCGCAGTGTGGCGCACACGGCTGTTACTGGGCGAGACCAAGTGTATGGTGCCGATCTTGCAAGGGAGGCTCAGGAGAGGGTTTAGACAAGAGGAATAAAACTTATTTAGGACAAATAAGGTTAGTGGTTGTTCACCTTCAAACTAGTTTTCAGATACATCACCAGAAATAACTAAATTTTTCCAATGACTTTCTATGTGTGTTTCTAATATTGAAGTGTAAGTTATTTTTCACCTTCTGAAGCAGCCCTGGGGGGGTCGCCGACCCTGTAAACTGTTTTAAATTTATACATTTATCTTTTTCCCTGCTGAATTAGGTATGCACTGAATCCACTATTTTGGTTTCAGCCGAATCCTTTGCGAAAGATTCGGGCAAATACAAATCCAAAACATTTTTTACTTCCTTGTTTTGGACAGTCATGCGATTTCCCTCCCCTTCCCTCATGCAAATTAGGATTCGGTTCAGCAGGCTCAATCCTTGATTCTGTGCATCCCTAGTTAGAATTGATACAATAGTTGCTAAATACTCTTCTGATTATGTTGAGCTTAAATGATGGTTCATGTTAGTGGGGCTTCTGATATTAATGGAGCCAAGACATTCTTTAGTATTGGTATCAATGAGGATTGGATTTATTCTGTGATTTTATAGCTTTTCCAGCATAGGAACAGCTGTTCTACATTGAAAAGTAATATTCATAACAGTGGAACAGATGATGCTGAAGGCATAGGACTAGCAATGTATTAACGACTAAGGAGACAAAGTAAGAAGTACATTGCAAAATTATACAAATTATTACAGCTCTCAAAAGTGTAAGGTCATGAAAGCACTTGTACATCAAATGAGAGAGTGCAAAGTGATGAAAACTTGTGTATTACCAGGGACCTATAAATAGACTATTATATTTTCATCCCTTGAGTTAATGCCCTTTTTTTTTTATGCAAGACAGAACTTTATTTGCTTTAGTAGCCACAGAATGACACTGCCCAACTTATCTACAAAAACCCGAAGATCCTTCTCATTTAAGGAAACTCCCAACACACTGCCATTTAGTATATAATTTGCATTTATTTTTGCCAAAGTGCATAACCTGCATTTATCAACATTGAACCTCATTTTCCAGTTTGCTGCCCAGTTTTCCAACTTGGTCAAATCACTCTGCAGAGTGGCACCATCCTGCATGGAACCTATAGTTCTGCACAATTTAGTATCATCTGCAAAAATAGAAACCGTACTTTCAATGTCTCCAGGTCATTAATAAACAAGTTGAAAAGCAAGGGCCCTAGTACAGAGCCCTGCGGTACTCCACTAACAACACTGGTCCAATTAGAAAATGTATTTACCACCACTCTTTGTAGTCTATCTTTTAGCCAGTTCTCTATCCAGGTACAAATACTATATTCCAGTCCAACATTCCTTAATTTAACCAGTAACTTTCCTACCACTGATGTCAGACTAACTGGCCTTTAATTTCGAGGCTGAGAACGGGATCCCTTTTGATTAGTCACCACATTAGCAAGTCACCAGTTTCTCGGCACCATGCCAGACATTTTTCTAATTTGGTTCTGTACATTACCAGAATGAATTTTAAATAAAACAACTCTGATGCAGTTGAACTGCCGACTTTCAGCTTTAATGGGTTGAACAAAAAGATTGCATAAAAATGTGAGGAACTAGCCTTTTTTAACACAATCACTTAATTTCAGAGGCTCAACAGTAATTGGACAATTGACTCAAAGGCTATTTCATGGGCAGGTGTGGGCAATTCCTTCATTATGTCATTATCAATGAAGCAGATAAAAGCCCTGGAATTGATTTGAGGGGGGGGGGGATGCTTGTATGTGGAACAGACAACATGCTGTCAAAGGAGCTCTCCATGCAGGTGAAACAAGCCATCCTTAAGCTGCAAAAACCGAATAAACCCATCTGAGAAATTGCTACAATATTAGGAGTGGCAAAATCTACAGTTTGGTACATCCTAAGAAAGAAAGAAAGCTCTAGTGAACTCAGCCTTGTAAAAAGACCTGGATGTCCATGGAAGACAACAGTGGTAGATGAACATTTCCATGGTGAAGAGAAACCACTCCACAACAGCCAAACAAGTGAACAACACTCCAGGAGGTAGGTGTATCGACATCCAAGTCTACCATACTGAGAAGACTGCATGAAAGTAAATACAGAGGGTGCACTGCAAGGTGCAAGCCACTCCTGCATCAAGAATAGAAAGTCTAGATTGGACTTTTCTAAAAAAAAAAAAAAAACATCTAAAAAAGCCAACACAATTCTGGAAAAACATTCTTTAGACAGATGAAATGAAGATCAACCTCTACCAGAATGATGGCAAGAAAAAAGTATGCAGAAGACGTGGAACAGCTCATGATCCAAAGCATAGCACATCATCTATAAAACATGGCAGCTAGTGTGATGTTTGAGTGAATGGCTGCCAATGGCACTGGCACACTAGTGTTTATTGATGATGTGAAACAGGGCAAAAGTAGCCGAATGAATTCTGAGGTGTTCAGAGACACTGTCTGCTCAAATCCAGCTAAATGAAGTCAAATTGATTGGGAGGTGTTTCATAATACAGATAGACAATGACCCCAAACATACAGCCAAAGCAACCCAGGAGTTTATTAAAGCAAAGAAGTGGAATATTATTGAATGGCCAAGTCAGTCACCTGATCTGAACCCAATAGAACATATATTTCACTTGTTGAAGACTAAACTTCAGACAGAAAGGCCCACAAACAAACAGCAAGTGAAAGCCGCTGCAGTAAAGGCCTGGCAGAGCATTAAAAAGGAGGAAACCCAGAATCTGGTGATGTCCATGAGTTCAAGACTTCAGGCTGTCATTGCCAGCAAAGGGGTTTCACCAAGTATTAGAAATGAACATTTTATTTTCAGTTTTTTTATTTGTCCAATTACTTTTGAGCCAATGAAATGAAGTGATTGGGTTAAAAAAAGGCTTTAGTTCATTTTTATGCAATCGTTTTGTTCAACCCACTGAATTAAAGCTGAAAGTCTGCAGTTCAACTGCATCTGAGTTGTTTCATTTAAAATTCATTGTGGTCATGTACAGAACCAAAATCAGAAAAAAAAAGCTGTCTCTGCCCAAATATTTATGGACCTAAATGTATACTGGAAGGGCAGAGCTGGACACATTGTAAAGATTATAATTTTACTTTGGGTCTTCAAGTAGTACACCTTGAACACATAAATAATGCTTTTAAGCATTAGTTTGCTCAAAATATGTAGCTCCTTAGCTAGCTTTGCTAAAACATATTCAGTATCAGTCACAGAGGGTCCCCATCAATCCCCAGAGTCCACTAATCTGCAACTCTGTAGAACTCAGGAGACAGGAAGAACTGTATCATGTACTGAATCTTGTATATGAAATAAACAATTTAAACACACATATTTGGTTATTGTTTGTGTTTACTGAATGTCTGAAGTGGGTACAGAAATAAAGCAATTTAAAATAGTAGTTATGCTACATAAAATGTGCATGGAGATTTCTTTCCAACAGAGTGCAGTGTTGCTTCAGCAGTAGAAGGAATTTTCTTGAGTGAACATCCTAATGTAACAACCACACCAATCCCATGTATCATGTCTGGGTTCTGGTATTGCTATAGGCACCAGACCTGCAAGAGCGTCCACATAATGTTAGCGAATGCAACGTCACGGCACAAAGCGCATGCACATAACATTGCTTGTGCCCATCACTGTACTCCCTACTCTTCCACATTGCTGCCAGCTTTAGTAGGAAAGCATCCAGCAGCAGTAGTTTTTTTTTACCATATAGTCATCCTAGGCACAGACCCTTGAGGGCCTATATGGTAAATATGCCCTTGGCTGCATCAGAGGGTATGTTAGACCCAACCGCAACCGTCTGGAGAAGTAATCTATTAGCCTGCAAATTTCTTGCCAGTCTGCTCAACACTATTGTATTGGTACATTACATCACGCTGAACAAAGCTACAGTACCTATACAAGCCATTATTTTGTAAATCATGCACTTACTGTGATTATGAGGGCCATGTGATGGAATTGCTTCTGTTTAGAGCTAGTGTGGAATTTTTCTTGATGTATCAACAAACTTAAGTCTTGGAGCTCTTTTGACATCTTTTTCTGTTTTGGCTACAAATGTAAATTTAATGTTTAAGCATTCTAACTGAAAACTTTGGATTTCTAGCTCAGTAGATACCTACTAACTCCTCTGCTTCCTCCCATAGATACTAACAGCAAACTTGTGGAGCTAATTTTCGCCTGATTAAAATGGAACTGTTGAATGGAGTTAAATCGACACCTCTGAAAGGATGCAGGTTTCTCTGTGACATGGAAAGAGGTCATTTGTCAGCTTCTTGCTTACTGGGATGTGTAAGAGATCAGGAAGCAAACGAGGCATATACTCATCATATCAAAATCAAGGTACCTACAGGCCTACCTTTAAACAGTGTAATGTTTGTCTATCCCTGTGCAGCTAAAATGTACTGGCATCTGGGTACATGGTATTGAATCCTAAACAAAAACCAGGGGAAAACACCCAGAAAGTGCACAAATATTTCAGAGCCTGCAATGCGGCCCCCTCAAACCCCAGTGCTTACCTTTTCCTGTGCAATGCATTGCTAGTGAAGAGAGCACCATTCCACTCTTGCACTAGAGCTAAATTTCTGGTTAAAAAAATGGAAATTTGGTTCTTAACGTTACCAGAAGAGGTTTATTGACAACCCTGGTAACTTGTTCAATGCATAAGAATAAGTCCCGGTACAGCTGTACAGTGATTGGATAAGTGGATCAGACTTATTCTTAAAGTTCCAATGAGATTACAGCAAATCTTAATAGGAGAAAAGCTTCCGTGCACAGAGCTGATGTGCAGCAAGCTGAAAGCAGGGGGCCCAGCTAATCAAGTAAGTGAAGCATGGCCGGCCCCCCTTAGACAAAAAATCCTGCGGGCCCGGGACAACTGTCCCCCCTGTGACCACCTGATGGTGGCCCTGCTATGAGAATTCAAGTTACTGGTGTTTTAAAATAATACACATACTTGATATAGCTGTTTCACGGACCCCAATCTGCAAATATTTACTTTTGGTACTACCATTGCCTCCTTCCTAATGCTGTAATTATGCAATGAAATACATGGGGATGAGACTATAGGGTACACATACTATCAAATGCAGTGTTTTTTTCTGCTTGAGGAGAAACCACTTAATATTTTATTTCACCACACATATAATCATGGAGGTCCGAATCCGAAGTTTGTTCTGTGGCAGAAATTACTGGTGGCGAAACAGCTGCTTATGACATTAACGTAAAGCTGTTTTGTTATCTTAGTTAAAAAATGCCAAATGCTGATGGGCAGTTTTTTTTCCCAACAGTAAAGAAATTATTTACTGAACAATAAGTCGGTTTTAACAGCTTTGCGTTTGTCACAATACAGATCCTCTACAGATACATCTTTTCATTGTCAGCTTCCTCTTTCCACATGCATCCTTCCTTTCAGTATTTATTTAAACCTAATTTATCCTATTATGTCTCTAGTATTTCCATTCTCTGTGCCCATTTACTGTATCTCTCTCACTTTCACACATTTAGTAATATGAAAAGACCAACAGTATATATTTTACATAATGTACATATATGACAGTTGTATAACTGCATTGCCAGGTGGATTAAAATAAAATTTAGCTGTGTCTGCACTGTACCTATTCATAGTAACATAGTAAGTTAAGTTTAAAAAAGACACATATTTCTCAAGTTCATTTTTCTGTCTGTATAAAACTTACCTAACTGTAAGTTTATCCAGAAGAAGGCTGAAGCCTCTCTAATTTCCCTCAGAGGGGGGAAAGTCCTTCCTGACTCCAAAATGGCAATTGGACCAGTCCCTAATCCAGAATGATTTTGTCTCCAATTTGGATTAATACTAGTACAATCAAGTAACTATCATTGCGGACAGATGAAAGAAGCCTTTCTTATTAGTAGTGGGCAAATCTGAACCAGTTCACTTCGCGAAAATGTGAAAAATTTGGGCGCCCTTTTTTTTCACCAAATGGAGTCTATGGGTGTCTTTGGGATCCGTTATCGTGAGGCCCATTATCCAGAAAGCTACAATTTATGGAAAGGATTGTCTCCCATAGTCTCCATTATGATCAAATAATCTAATAATTTCTAATAATAAAACAGTACTTTGTACTTGATCTAATCTAAGATTTAAGTAATCCTTATTGTAAGCAGAACCAGCCTAATGTTTACATGATATTCTAGTAGACATAAGGTATGAAGATCCAAATTACGGAAAGATACGTTATTCGGAAAACTCGATATCCCGAGCATTCTGAATAACAGGTCCCTGTGTTTGGATACTGGTTTCTGGATAAGAGATCACACAACATGTTTCGAGCTGTGCTCTTTGTCAAGTGTGTACACTTGACAAAGAGCACAGCTCGAAACATGTTGTGTTAAAATAAAAGCACAGTTTTTGCAGCAACCCACTGCGTTCGACTGAATTCATCACTCCTTTGCATATGTTATTGGCTTCATTGGACGGAAGCACAGTGAATGAACAGTCTACTTGAATCCTATCAAATTGGCACATAAACTATATACTGGGCTCATGTGTAGGGCAATATAACAACTCTATTTTATTTCATTATGGTTTCCTGGGCCTGTATAGTGTATTTGCTGCAACATATACATCCATTCAACTTGTGTTGAGGGTGTCCCCCAACATCATTACGAGCTTTCACAATGCATGAGCTGTTGTTTTATACTCAGTATGGTAATATATCTCAAATAAAGCTGTCTGGTTAATATCCTGAGTGAATGTGAATGGTTCCAGTCAGGCCCAGGGGGAACTTCGAGGACAGGCTTGATTTGTGTAATTTATATATTCAGATACAGATACAAGCGTGATTTACTTACTGTGGGTGAGAATCATATATCCCAATTGGAGGATCATATAGGAAGAAGTATACATGAACCTGACAATGTCATCCAAGAGGTGGATGACCTTTATTTTTCTATCACGGCACATTTTTTAAATGGGTTGTGCTTGCAAACTTCTACTGGATATTTTCCCAGCTTTGTGACTAGACCAAGCACAGCATGTTTGGCAGGCAATTTAACTAGATTTTCAAATAAGGCAAACTATCATGCAAACTTTCCAATTCAATTTAGATGACTGTTATACTGGCCTTTTATTTATAATATTTTATTATTTCCTTGTATCAGTTCCTCTTTGATCTGAATAATGGATATATTAACAGATAAACATGTAATGAAATACTAATTGTTGACTTTTTCTTGCCATCTTTGAGGATGTGTCTAGACATCAGCATGACCTGAAAGAAGCATTATTTAAAATGACAGTAATAATATATTCCACTAATGAGGAGGTTTAGTGCTACGAAATAAGGGTCACGCTTAATTCTTGGATTCCTAAGGGCAAGATCACACCTGGTGATTTTACTCTGCGTTTTTAAAAACGTGGTCAATTGTAAATATGCCGTGAAACAACATGCGCATGATAATGTGCGTTATTCAGCCTATAGTTTTTTTTTTACCAACATGCATTTCTAGTTTTTCTCGTTGCCCACAATTCTGCTTGGAAGAATTTTATTAAACTTTTTGTAAAAAAAAGCAAGGCAGAAAAGCAGTTTACATTCAAAATGTAGCTGGACTGATCGTCAGTACACAGCCTAATTACATTACCAGCAGACAACGTCGTAAATACGTATATGTGCAATTCATCTCACGAGAGTTTGGCCGCCATATTGAAAATATGCTGCGTTTTTCAGTGAAGCGTATTTCCAAACCTGCAGATCCCATAGAGCTCAATAATATGACATTTCCTTGGCGTATTGGCGTTTCTGCTGAAAAACGCAAACACTGGCGTCTGTGGTGGGTGCTGGTTCACAAATGCATATTCTGTTATTTTCTGTATGGCTTCATTTTGTGTGTATTTACCCTCGACCACGCGTTTTTAAAAATGCAGCATAAAAACACCCCATGTGAGCTTGTCCTAAGACTGAAACGGATTTAGCCAAACTTTATCCTGACAGTCAGGAATGTTTTAATAAATTACCACATTAATTAAAGCCAGTACCTGTGTTGGTAGAATGCAGTCAGCTGCTTTGAGCAGTCAAAACACATTCCTTTTTCATGGAGTAATAGTTCTTAGAAGCTAAAGGAATCCTTACTCTACAATGCAAATCGTATGTAGGGAGAAAAGATTTGGAGACTTATTGCATAAAAAATTAATTGTAGATCAGAAAGGGTCAGTAAGGCTTTACAAATCACCACAGCCCAATACAATTTACAGAATTTTAAATACTGAGTATTAATAATACTATTTTTAAGACTAAATTCCAAAATGTTTAGTTACAAACCTTTTTTTTAACCAATATATTTATTATACTGTATAATTTCCAGCCTGACATCTCTTGCTTGACCCCTTGAACCTCACCTACAAACAAAAAAAAAATTCTTTAAAATGATGACAATGTTAAGGCAAAATGAGATGTAAAATAAAAATCATGTTATATTGACACTTCTGATTACTTTGGCATATCCTAAAACTACATATTGAAATCAAAAGCGGAATCAAGCATAATTAGACGTTCTGTTTACATTTGATTTGTTCACGGACTGTTATGACATTGATTACTGTTATGTGAATAATAGGCCCAAAATCCATAAAACGGATACCCAACACTCCTACCTCATACCTTACACACTCCTGTCTCAGTTATATTGCCATAAAACCAAACAGGTGGTAACCCTTAGTCTATCACTTTAAGATTAAAATTTATTCCTTCTCTTCCCATTTTTTTCTTTAATAAAAATACATACTTATATTATATTAGTATATTATTTGTATTATACATAGTTTGTTTGTTCTTAATACAATACCTTAGGGGTTATTTACTAAACTCCGAATGCAAAAAGTTATAAAATCGGACTTTTAAAAAAATCACGAATTGTTCGGAATTTATTAAACCCCAAGGATGGAAAAGTCCAAATCTGAAAATCCGGCAACTCAGACCTGTCGAGGTTGCATATAAGTCAATGGGAGAAGTCCAAATGATTTTTTGATGTGCACTGGGTTTTGTGCAATACACCTAAGTATTTGGAGTTTTTCGAATGAAAATTACTAAAAAAAAATTGTGAAAATCGGATGAAAAAATCCGAAAAAAAATGCGAAAATCATATTTTTCCCAGAAAGCAAATGTTTGGGAAAATGTAATAATAAATAAGCGTTAAAAACCGGAGAGGATTTGATCGGAGTTTGTAGCAGAAGATATTGAGATAAATTCGGACTTTGACTCCATTGTATTCAACATGAATATGTCTGTCGAGGACTTAATAGTTTAGAAGCCAAGATGAAGAAATGGTTCTCACCTCCCACAATGGAACACCTCCCACAATGAAACAGTGCCTGAGGTTGGCAACAGGACTGGCCACGTAGAAGGAACACACTTACAAACAGGGGTGACAAAACAATAGACAGAATCAAAATCAGGGGCAGGCTAGAGGTTGATGGCAGGCAAATTGAAGGTCATGAACAGGCTGAAGGCCAGCAACAGGCAAGGTCAGGCAGAAGACAAAGCCAAAGGGAGTCAGAAAAATCCAAGGGACAGGCTGGGCCAGAATAATCAGGTAGCAGGAAAAAGGCTCAGTGTCTTGCTGATAAGGTAAGCTTACTTTGCAAAGAAAATGTCAAATAAGTGGCTATTAAAACCTATTGCGCATGAATTTTGGAACACGCACAGTGCAAGCATCATGAAGCAATCATGTACACGCACCAAACACAACATAGTCAAGACACTGACCACCAGAGTGCATGTGTTGGAAAAAGACCAAAGTCCGTGAAGTTCAGCCCCTCCAGAGTATCCCCAGTACACATGTATACACATACACACACATATAGACCTATATACACACTTACTGATATCTCCATGGTGCTCGCTCAGGATTACTCCAGGCTGGTGAACTTTTCAGCAGAAATCTGCATGAGCCCGGGGTTCTTTCAGCGAGCACCATGGAACGATCCTCTACCTTCTTCGGTTTTCAAATTTCCCAGGGGAGACGCATGCGAAAGTAGAACAAAATAGATGGCTTTTTCATTAAAGTTTAGCTTATCACTCTATTGCGCAGCCATGAGAAGGTTGAGGAAGCAGGAAGAGGCTCCCTCAGTGGTGCTCACTGGAAGAGTGGGGTGCCTAACTTTTGGTACCCACAAGTGAAATTTGCCTATTTAATTTTTTTCATTGTGGTCTCTTTTTACAGTTTTCAATATTTATTGCATTTGTAACTATACTTACTTAAAGGACAAGGAAAGTCTAAAATAGAATAAGGCTAGAAATGCTGTATTTTGTATACTAAACATAAACATGAACTTACTGCACCACAAAGCCTAATCAAACAAATGATTTATGCTTTCAAAGTTGGCCACAGGGAGCTGTCATCTTGTAACTTTGTTATACATCTTTGTTATACATGCCTGATCCTGACCCTGCACATGCTCAGTGTGGTCTGGGCTGCTTAGGGATCGTCATAAATAAAGCTGCTTGAATTCCGCATGACTGGTAAGTAAGGCGGGGGCTCCCCCTGCTGACCTGTAAGTATAATTGTTTCCCTGCTCAGCAGTTAGGGACCAACTGACAATTCCTATCCACAGCAGTAAATGAAGGGAGAATTTCACTGCATACAGTCAGGTTTCTTATAAAAACGGTACACATTTTTTTATTAAAGTATATTGGAGATAGGTTTCTTTTTCATTAAAGAAAGTAAAAATGGCATTTTATTTTTTTGCCTTTCCTTGTCCTTTAATACGTTTCTATTTTATCTGTCATCTTTCTTCTTCCTGTGGGGGATTGCTCATAGAAGCAGGTAGGGGGTCCGGTAACAAAGTTCCATAGATGAGACAGTTGACTCAGGTTGACAATAAAATTTGCAGGCTCCTGCCTGAGATTTATTTTCGCAGCATACAAAAGAAACAAAGAACAACTTCCGTTCTGAATACGAATAACAATAAAGCAGAGTCTCGCCAGATTTTAGTTTTCAACGAACGTAAAAAACTGCTGTCACAAGGCAATCTTTCTCTAGATTTCCAGGGTCAGAGGTAGTTTCTAACAAAATTCAGTCTTTTCCTCACAGCCTCTACAAATTCACTGAATTCCCTCATCACACGAAGGCTCTCCCTTAAGGCAGGACTCCATGGACGATTCCGGTACGATCCGACGCGCTGCGCAAAAATGCAGGCGTCACATCTGATGCAAGTAAGTAATTCTATTGTCGGATCGTGTCCCAAGCGTCTGCATCCAACAGTCGTGTCGCGTCAACAATGCAAAACGATCCGACAATAGCATTATTTACTTTTTTTCCGTTGCATCCAACGTGACGCCTGCGTTTTTGCGCAGAGCATCGATCACGCCGGAATTGTCCGTGGAATCTTGCCCTTAATGTTCCACCTTCAGACTAATTTGTAGGGATGCACCAAGTCCAGGATTCGGTTGTGGGATTCGGCCAGGATTTTTTCCACTTTTTACTTTCCTGCCTCTCATTTGCATATGCAAATCAGGATTCATTTTGGTATTCAGCTGAATCCCAAATAGTGGATTCGGTGCATCCCTACTAATTGGCACCAGTACTCTCCAAACTATGCTCCAAGGCCCTGGCCTGCCATACACTGGAGATTTAAAGGAGCCAAGTCTGGGTGCTATATATATCTGCCATTATATACAAAATTCCCTCTGGGACAACCCTATTTGTAATATCCCTTTCTTCTCATGGCGGCTATTCCCCTAGCAAGAGTGGTTATTCTTTGGTGTTGATTCATTACATTTCCCCAGAATTTTATTTATTAGTGCTGAAAATAAAGTATTATACAAATTACTCTAAGGGGCCCATATACTTAGCTTGAGTGAAGGAATAGAGGAAAAAAACGTAGAATTTCGAATGTTTTTTTTGGCTACTTCGACCATCGAATGGGCTACTTCGACCTTCGACTTCGAATCGAACGATTTGAACTAAAAATCGTTCGACTATTCGACCATTCGATAGTCGAAGTACTGTCTCTTTAAGAAAAAACTTCGACCGCCAGTTCGCCACCTAAAAGCTACCGAAGTCAATGTTAGCCTATGGGGAAGGTCCCAATAGGCTTTGGTAGCTTTTAGTTTTAGGTCATATAAAAATCGTTCGATCGATCGATTAAAATCCTTCGAATCGTTCGATCGAATGATTTTTCGTTCAATCGTTTGATCTAACTATTTGCGCTAAAACCTTTGACTTCGATATTCGAAGTTGAAGGATTTAACTTCGATGGTCGAATATCAAGGGTTAATTAACCCTCGATATTCAACTCTATGTAAATCCGCCCCTAAATCTCAAAAAAATTGAAGGTTATTAGTTTTTGTTTTCTTACAAAAACAATATTTTCATATGCCTATTTGGATTCTTCTAGATTTGCTCTCGTTTTTTATATTTGGATATTTTCTTAAATGACATATATTGCAAAGTTGTTCAGAATAAAATTCATTATGCACAAAGTCAGTTTTGGGACTGATGACTCATTTACAATGTATTCTTCATTATCTTTTTTTGCAGTTAAAAAACTATTTGCTGATCAAATTTAGAGCCTTAAGGTGGCCATACACGGGCCGATAAAAGCTGCCGACAGACCGTGTCGGCAGCTTATTGGCCCGTGTATGGGGGCCCCCGACGGGCTTCCCCGATCGAGATCTGGCCGAAAGTCGGCCAGATCTCGATCGGATGGGGTTAAAAATCCCGTCGGATCGCGGCCGCATCTGTTCGTTGATGCGGTCCCGCGATCCGACCGCCGGTTTGTGAGAGCTAGGATCCGATCGTTGGGCCCTAGGGCCCACGATCGGATCTGCCCGATATTGCCCACCTTGAAGGTGGGCATTTAGGTCTGCTTAGCAATAGGATAGATCTGTCTTTAGCCAGTGAACAGAAACTGCAAAATACAATATGGCTGCCAAACTTCTTCATATTGCCCTCAAAGTTTTGTGAATTAGAGCCTTGTCCTGATCAAGTTTAGAGGCAGGCAGCTTTCTACACATTATTACATTACATTTCATATTTATTTGAATGAGCTACTTGGAGTGCAATACCTTGGCCTGAAGCATCTAGTTTTCTTCTAAAGATCTTCAGCACAAGTGTCCAATAATTACTCATATTTCCCATTGTAAAGTCATCCAGGTTTAATACATGTCCTTTTTTTCTAGTCTTGAATTGAAAATCAGTTCCACGGATGTCTTGGAAAGGAACAATGCCACACAGGTGCTGACTTTGGAGGTAGTGCACTTTCTAAAATATATTTTTTACATTGTTATTTCATTGATTACATTGATTTAAGTATTTTTGGCTGGGAGAATGATGGCATTGCCATGGTGGGAAAAACCTATTCTTTTTGTACCTATGCTGATTATTTTTGTAACAATCTCTCACTTAATTTGTAAATCTGTAGAAGTACTATTGTTCATCAGATTATGACAGGGATAGATCTATTACAGCCCTACTGTTGCTTTGCTTTGATTTACATTCCTCTAGCTTCACTTACCTAGCATTTCATGTATACCACCCACATACAAACAACCGTCTGTCTCACAAGTCAAGATTTTTACAATCCAAACAATAGAACAGAACATGATCCCTAGGCCCTTGTAAAGGTCTCACCCCTGAGTTTCCACTAAATCGCACTGACTTTTATTGCAAAACAAGCACTAGCCTCCTCATGCAAAGAAAAACCTTTGGAAAACGCAGTCAACTTAAAAGGCTCAATACAGTTTCAGTTTAAAATTGCACAAAACAAAAACTGTGGTACAGTGTTAGCCAGTAGCAAAAATAATAAATAAAAACACAAAAAAGTATTGTATATTGGCTTACAATAAATATATTTGTATTTTGCCTGACGAAGGGGCCTTGGTTCTCTGAAAGCTTGCAATGTATTTTTATTGTTAGCCAATAGAGGTATCACTTCTACAATACTTTTTGTATTTGTTTTTTTTATTTTTTTATTTGTTAGTTAAAGATTGACAACATATGTATCTCATCATACAACGGAATTCCATGCTGCCAGTTTCAGTGGTCTATAAATCTTTTTTAACCTTCAAGCTAAAATTATTGTTAGTGAAATAATTCTTAAAGTCTTGACAGCCTATTATAGACATGCCAACTGGCTTGCCATTACATTTCAATTTATTTTCTTGTGCACAATAAGCAAAGTGTGTTTGTAAGGTGACAAGATATTCTTTTTTACAGGAACATTTGAGTGGGTCATAATCATTCTGATATTGGCTACTGACTTACCAAGTCTGCATTTTGCCAACTACTTGGGATCAGGTCTGGACTGGGAGTCAAAATAGGCCCTGGCATTCCAAGTACACAGAGGCCCAAATAGTCCTCCACCAGCCCACTAAATAGTGACTGACTATGGGACCTTACAGCAGCCCCTCTGGCATTTGCCAGAACTCACAGATTGCCAGTCCGGGCCTGCTTGGGATGGTTTAATCAAAAACCTGTTAATTTGAACAGTTTAAAATGCTATATTGCCTAATGGATGATTTAGCAATTAACCCTGCTGTAACTAACCTAGTGCTGCTCAACCTTAATGTAAAACAGACCAACCCTGACTGGTTTTGCTGAAACATTGGTTCACACCTCCGTATGATCAGTCTGTTACTGAGATCAATGTTAGGCAATTATGTATGTGGTCTTAGTTTGCAAGAAGTACCAAATACATACCTCCATCATATACAGTTATCTATGCCAAACACTCTTTAATATGACTTTCATCTTTCCAGCTTTACACTCACTTCAGCCAATCCACAAAAATCAAGTTGTTTTGATACATTAAACATTCCTTGAGAGCAATATGACTTATTATGATGTGTCATGAGAATAGCTAAATTTAACTTGAGGATGATGTTATTTTTTTATTTCTAGTATCTATAACTTATTCCAATAAAGTATAAACTATTGGAGACAGTAGGTAATCAGCAGATGCTGCTTGATTAGTGACGGCTAGGGTTTACTAGACATGTAGCAGCACATCTTATTATATTACCCTGAAGGGGAACTAAAGGTAAAATAACTGTGTGGGTGCCAGCTTCTTAAGCAGCACCTATTGGTTTTTAATTGTTAACCTGCTATCCCTGGTACAGTGTTCCCCTTCTTCAAAAATGCATCAGCCTCGTGTACTTTTCTCTGAGTCTTACACTGCCATCTTCTTCCACTTCTTTTTGAGTAGACCCTGCCTGCACTACCATAGGCAAGCAAATGCACGGTATTTGCATGATCATTAATTCAACTTCAATAGGATCATAGGATGCTAAAGTACACAATTTACTCAAAAAGGGAGGTTATGGGAGCACTCCAATTAACTTCAAGTAAAATACACAAGTACAATGGAAGTGTGACTGATCTGGCCAAGTTAACTACAAACATAAAAAAGAGAGGAGTTTGATCAGTGCACATTCCCTGGTCCCTTTTTTTCACTAGTAATTTAATCTATACAGGGGCATTTTTGTGCTTTAGTAGAGTTGTTCTGCAGGAATAATGTTCAAACTTGAAACTTGGTTGTAACACCCCCCCCACACCCGTCCTTTTAATGGTGGATGCCTGAAAATGGTTGGCGGTCTAGGTGGTCTTGGCTGTCTTGTGGTCTTGACTCTCTTTTAAATGCTTAAATGTGAAACCAGTGTTTGATCTTAGCAGTCTCTCCTTAGGGCAGAGACACACAATCAGATTCGAGGGGATTTAGTTGCCCAGCGATAAATCGCCTCTTCTTCAGGCCGACTAATCTCCCTGAACTGCCTCCCGCCGGCTAGAATTTAAATCGCAGGTGGGATGGCACTCAGTGCTTCATTTTCTGGAGTCGTCTGAAGTTTCCTCGTGAGGCAACTTCGAGCGACTTCGAAAAACTAAGTGCTCCAAATTTTTGTGTCCCTAGGCTGCAGGGCCTGTTTGCCCCGCCCCAGCTGCTCATACTAACCCTTCCTGCTGTTTGCAACCCCAGCTGCAATTGTCTCTTTTAAACGGCATCAAAATCTCCCGCCAGTCTGCAGTGGAGATGCAGGCGGCAGTCCACCCAGCGCCGATCCTGTGGTAATTGACACCTGAGGTGGCTCCAGTAATACCGCCCCCCCCAATTACATTTCCGGGTGGGGTGGCAGCAACGCTAGTGCGGAGAGCACAATTGCGCTCTCTCGTCCTAGTAAAGCTGAATTTCCAGTTTAAAAACCGGAAAGAGTTTTTACACCCAGCTTAGTGATAATGAGTTCTGTTATTATTGAACCACCATTTTATATACATCAGCTTGACTGTGCACGAAATATCTAACATTTTCTAAATGGTGTTGTATTTAACCCCTTGAATATTTTTTTTCTTTCTTAGAAAATCCCAATAGAATCCAAAAAAATATATATTGTTTCTTTGGCAGGAAACTTTGTTTCACAGTACATCATGTTGCTTTTCCTGTTCTTTATAGGGTGACGTTCACACCCAATCAATATACTTTACTTGCTGGAAACCAAAGGGTTAGGCCACTGTTCCTCAACACATTGTTAAGGACTCCCCAGGGGTGGGGGGAAAACTGTCAATATGTAACGGGAAAGGGAGCTTTTTTTTGGCTACTAAACAGTTTTTGCTATATTATTATTATTATTATTATTATTGTATGTTTTCTGATTCTTCGTCTTTATATCACCCATGGTACTTCAGTTCACTGTTCATGTTATTAATATCACTTTTAAAGAGACTAATATTGACTGAAGAGCATACAGTCTAAGATCCCTTTCATACAAATGCTAGGGTTTAATTAGATATGGTTAAGCTGAATAATTTTGATGCATGTGGGAAGAATGTACAAACTCTGTGCCAACAGTGCCCAGGTCAGAACTGAACCCAAGACTGCAAAGCTACTTAGCAATGCTAACTACTATTTGACCTATACGGTAAATGTACATGATACATCCAGCTAAAAAGAATTTACCTAAAAGGGATTATACATCATTTCATTATAAGGGCTGGACAGGGCAAATTCACTAAGATGCGAAGTTGCGCCTGGCGCAACTTCGCCGCACTTTGCCAGGCGTAGTTTCGCCATCGATCCGCAAATTCACTAAAATCCGAAGTTGCGCACAGGGGTAGCGTAAGGCTGCGAAGTTGCGCTAGCGTTGATTTGCTATGTAAAGCGAAGTTATGCTAGCAAAGGCTAATTTGCATACGGTGCAAAATTCAAATTTCAATGGAGGAACACATATCAGCACTACAAATGCCTAGAAAACCTTCAAATCAGCAAATAAAAATTGTATTTTGCCCTACACATGTGCCCACTGTCTAGGTAAGTTGCCATGAGTCAGGAAATGTAGGGGGGAAGGAGGGGAGCCCCAAAAATTTTTTCGATCTTTTTCAGCCTATCACCCATCATGTAGAAAACACGCCAGGTCTGAGGTGGTGAAGGAAGTCTAGCGTAAAAGGTAGCGTTCAGTACACTGCGCAAGTTAGTGAATTTGCGTAGTTACGTCGCTAGCGAAAATTCGCCCGGCGTAAGGGTGCTTAGTAACACTAGCGAAACTACGCCAGCGTTCGTTAGTGAATTTGCGCAGTAACGAAAAATGCCAAACGCTAGCGAATTAACGCTAGCAAATTAACGCTAGCATTCGGCGCTTCGGCGTTTAGTGAATTTGCGCCATAATCGTTGCCTTGTGTTTTAATCACCAAAAATCTATGGTGCAAATAGGGCTAATTGGGAAACTGAAGCAACTCCAGGTTTAGTCCTGGGAAAACCAAACATGACATGATAATTGGACTACCACAGCTCAGATAATCCCCCAGAATAATGGATTTCTTTCTTATCTTTGTTCTGGTAATCTATTTATCTAATTTGCAAGGACCAAACATGGAGTTGCGTCCGTTTCCCTATTTGCACTCTTTAACTCAAAAAACAACAAAAACAAGTTGTTGTGAAGCTATTTTTAAAATACTAGGCAACAGTATGTTCAACATGAGTCCTATTCACTTCAGAACAACTGTTCTGATCCCTTTAAGGGATCTATTATTTGGAAACCCATTATGCAAAAAGCTCTGATATACAGAAAGCCATGTTCCATAGAGTTTATGCAAAATATACTTACTTTTAATTATTTCCTTTTTTCTTCCCCTTTTCTTTTAATTATTTCCTTTTACTTGATGATAACGAAACTAGAATACATTATATGGTGGCAAAACCATTCTATTGGATTCTATTTTTTATGCTTTATTTTTTTTAGCAACTTTAATGTGTGGTGCTCCAAATTATAGAGAGAACCATCCTGAGATTTAATTTCATATACTGAGATTTAATGGTAAAAGATCTGCTAGATCTGGGTCCTAATCCTCTGGAACTCGTGAGCAATGTTCCAAACTTGTTCACGTTTAAAAATTAATTTTCTATTTAGTTTTGTGTTTGCTGGCTGCTGTTGTGAGATGGCACAAACTGCCCTGCTTGAATAGAAACATTTGACTGTTAACAGTATCGATACTTTTCAGACTATCTGCGGAAAAAGGCAAGTAATGGCACTGTCAGGAGTTAATGGGAGGCAGCATGGGACATTTTCCAGCTCTTTGTTGCCAGCTGAAAAGTTTGCTGTGTGCCACCAGCCTTAAAGAGAGCTAAACGAAAGCATCTGTTTAAGAGCTAAATCTTTTTATCAAGGCCCTAGAGATTTGCTTTTATCAACCAACATTAAAATAATCTAATCCAGAGTGAATTGTATAACTTTAATATAATAATAAGTATAATTATTTTGAGTAAAAAATCTAATTTGGGAAGGGATAAATAGTTTGAGTCTAAATACAGCGTTATTCAATCTTAAATCAGATAATGTCAAATTATGAAGTGGATTAAGCAAGCAGTATGAGAGATCTTGGAAAGATTTATACAACAATTTCATGAAGCCATGTCTCCCAGCTGTCTGACAAGATAGCATTGACTAGAGACTTTGAGCATAATGAAATAGCAGTTGAGTACTATGGTATCCACAACCAGCATTTATCGGGCTGTTGTTGTTTCGGTTGCTATGGGTTCTAGATTAACACCTGTATTGAGTACAACTCCCAGCAACTAGACAGTTTCAAGAAGGGGTTGGATGTCTTTTTAGCAAGTCAGACTTTTCTGAAATTAGCTCTTTAAGGGGTGGTTCACCTTTAAGGTAATGTTTAGTATGCTATAAAATGACCTATTCAAAGCAACTTTTCAATTGGTTTTCATTATTTTTTTTTTATATAGTTATTTGATTCTTTCTTCTGACAGCTTTTAAATAGGCGTCGCTGACCCCTTCTAAAAAACAAATGCTCTGTAAGGCTACAGCTGTATTGTTATTGCTTCTTTTTATTACTTGTCTTTTTATTCTGGCCTCTCCATTACATATTCCAGTCTGTTATACAAATGAGTGCTTGGTTGATTTGGTAATTTGGACCCTAGCTACCAGATTGCTTAAAATGCAAATTGAAGAGCAGCTGGATAAAAAGCTAAATAACTCAAAAACCTTAAATAATAAAAAATGAAAACCAATTGCAAATTGTCTCAGAATATCACGCTCTACATCATACTAAAAGTTATCTCAAAGGTGAACAACCCCTTTAATACACAGTCAATCATGGGACCGGTCTGATTGCCATCTTCTGTCAGGAACGAATTTACCCCCCTCTGAGGTAAATCAAATAGGCTTTAGTTCGTTTATTTTTCCTTCCTCTGGATCAACTAGCAGTTAGGTAGGCTTCATTTAGAGGAAAAAAGTTGAACTTGATGGACTGTGCCTTTTTCAACCTAAATTACTATGGTACTGCAAATTCATTTCATGCAAATTGTAATTTAGCAAGAAGAAGTCTATAGGAATTTTATGTTTGACCTTAGCAATTTACTGTATAACCAAATTATGCAGTTCTTGGTTATTAGCCAATGTTTGGATGTATTTCTAGAGTCTCACTTAGTCTAGAACCCTCTTCAGTAGAAGATGTATTAGAGCTCACTCATTGAAAATCACCAGACATCATGTCTCTCTACATGCAGGATTTGTGCAAAAGGCAGTTATTTTGTTAGATTTTGTTTGTACTGGAATCAGTTATTTGAGTGAGCTCTAATTCATCTGCTAGGAAAGGAACCCCCCCCCCCCCCATAAGACATAGTAAAAAACGAACTACAAAATATTTAGGGCCCCTTTAATCTTTGGGAAGAATATTTTTCATAGATATTTCATAGCAGACAGGGCAGCTCCACCCCTGCGAAAAACTTTAGTAAAGCATTTCCCAGCCATCTGGTCTTCAGCGGTGTCACACATGAGCTCTCAGAGGCTGGTAGGAGAGAGGGCCATTTACAAGTCAATCAGGTATTAAAAGCTCACCATATGCTCAAATTTAACTTCAAAATTGTGCAATGATAATTAGAATACCTATAATGACAAAGTTTTATGGTGTGGTGCAGTAACGTAACTATGACTGACGGCCCGGTCAGTGTCGGACTGGCCCATCGGGATTCCAGGAAAACTCCCGGTGGGCCAAGGTGTCAGATGGCCTTTTTGCTTCTAACAATTTAGCATATTTCATGGTCCTTACCTATTCCTTTATGGGGAAAAATGCTTAATAATGGAAAAATATAGTTAGTAGATATAAATGACTAGCAGAATAAAGAGGTTGAGAGAGGAGGAATAATAGTTTGGAAAGTGGGCCCACTCTCTTAAGGTTTTCTGGTGGGCCATTGGTCTCAGATTTTCTGGTGGGCCCCTGGCATCCCAGTCCGACACTGGGCCCGGTTGCAAGATGTGCAGCCGGGACACCCCTTCCAGATGCAGAGTTCGCACCGGATTTGCGCTCACCCGAGGCTCTGTCAGTCGCACCCCTGGTAGTTCCGCCACTAGTATGGTGCCATTCCCTGCTAATTGACACAGATATGCTCTATTCTGTATTCTTTTAATGAGACTAAACCAGAATCAGAAGTGTGTTGGAGTTTATAAGGAAGCTTACAGTTAGCCAGCCTAAAAGACAAAATAGCTCATTTACTACAAAGGCAGTGTAAAATACAGAAAATAGGCACAATATGTAATGTTTTTGTCTTTTGCACCCCGTCTTCATAGATAGATACATTTTACTTCTTTTTGGAGCACAGAGACCCACGGATACCCCCATGAATATGGCTCTGCCTTTATCCAGCAATGTTTTTTTCATGAGGGGTGGGTGAATCCAAGTACCCCTCTCATGCCACTTTGTTTCAAGGGAGCCCTGCTCTTGGGCCCCTTATTGTTCTTGCACCTCTGCCCCAGCTCTACAAAAATAACTCATGTCTAGTAATGGGTGAATTTTACCCTTTTCACTGCAGCAAAAAGTTTGCCAAAGGAATTGAAGTCAATGGGTTTTTTTTATCCATTAGAGTCTATGGGCATTTTTCTTGGCAAAACACCGTGACATATTTGTCATATCCCTACTCATGGCTACTAAGGTAAGCCTAAAACTGCAGTCCGAGCTAGTAATACCTTCGCAGAAGCTTTTTAAAAGTGAAACTTCAAAAGGAAATAAATATACATTCAGCTCTAAGTAACGATATTAGATATGTTCATATAGGAAAGGAAAAAGAAGGGAACATTTAGCTCTTTAATTTCAAACTTTCATTACGCTTACTGGATGATTCCCATTGGTGTCTTACGGGCGTGGGAAGGTGTGTGTTGGTGGGGAAGTTCACTTTTAACAGTACCCTGGGGAACTCAAACAATAGTTCTGTTATAACCAGAGGAAAGTTCTCTTAAGGACAAAATTTGCCTGAACATATCCAGCACTGTCACCCCCCACTCTCTAATAAAAATACCATAAGACACAGGCACAAATATATACAGGCATTTTTTTCAGGCAGTTAACTTAAAGTTAACTTAAAGGAAGTAATGCCAACTGCCTTTCCAAAGCCCCAAGAAGCAAGAGTTGAAGGGCAGCAGTTCATATCTCTAGGTTACCTTTGTTAATCAGCAGAGGAAAAAAAGTGACTAGGAAATGAATCACGAGGCAGGTAATCACAGAACTGCCGTGGCATACAGCAATTATATATACTGTACCAGTATTAACAGACAAGGTAGGAAAGTAAAAGAAGGGAAAGTACTTTCCCTTGCTCACAAAAAGACTTTGACACTGTTCTCTTGCATGTCTCCAACAGGCTGTTTATTTTTTTAGTTTAGGCAGCAAAAATATGTTTCTTAAAGTGTATTACTAAAAATGGCAGTGTGGTATTATATCTAGCATACCCTTTTGAATATTTTGAAATATTATTCAGTTTAAAAAGAATTTGAAAAATAAATCACGAATTTTGGGAGTAGATTAATAGTCTATCTGGCACCATTTAATGCAGAACCCTATATTTATTTAAAGTTTTCTCTATGTGTAAATTTTGCATTTTCCTGACATAAATCACTTTTTATTTTATTTTAAGGTTTATGAAGCATGCCAGGCATTTTATGCAAAGATTCTGAGTTAACGTATAGAAAATACATTCATCATGGAAGGTTACTGCTTTATCTGTTTCTACCCATGGCAGGAAGGTTGGGACCCTAACTACATAAAAACTAAATTATTTATGTGATGGCTGATCCTCTGTACTGTTGTATGCTCCTTAGCACCCTCTGGTATTATATAATAGTTAAACTGTGAATAAACATCATTTAAAGGTAAACAAATCTAATCAATATTAAGCGTGGCTCAGTAACAATACTGTTATTGCATAGGGTATCTGTGATGCTTCCCACAATGTGGGGTTTTAGTTTCCCTTTAAAAATATTGATGATTATATACACTGTGCAATAATATGGAATATAATGGCTATTACAAACTTCAGAGTCAGCTCCAGTACCCTCTTTACACTGAATATGGTGCACATACCATTAATGGCCACAATCCATTCTAAAAATTGTAAAGAAGAAGCACACATCACCTTTTCTAATAAAAATTCAATTATTCAAAATACATGGTGAAACCTTGGATCACAGTGATGTTTCAGACTGCTTGAAAAAAGGCCAAGAATGGCCAGAAACGTCCCTTTGCCATGTATTTGGAATAAAGGCGTTTTTAATGGAAAAGGTGCTGTACGCTCCGTCTTTATATATTATGGCTATTATGGAAAATAATACAATTTGTCCTTCCAAGAAACATTTCCTTTTCAAGGGATTTCTCTTGAGGCTTGGGGCCATGTAGAAATAAATATCCTGTCCTTAAACATCTATGATCTGTACAACTGCTGTGTAACAATTAACAAAACAAATCACTGATTGGCTATAACAACATGCTTCAATTTTTTTTATTTGACAATTATAAACAACTGATTTTTTTTGTTCTCATTTTGTTCCTCTAATCTTAAATAAGCCTTTACTATTCATTACCTACCATAATGCACCAAAGTAAATAACCAGCCAAGTAACTAGTAATAGGATACACAAGGCATTGTGGTGGCATTAGCAGGAGCCACCACCTTGGTTATCTATTAGCCTTTACAAAGAGGTACCAAAAAATTCTACTGTACCAGCATATGCATATGTGAGCACAATTCGACAGGAATTTTTAAAATTATAATAAGCAACCTGCTTACAGCTTCCATAATTTTGTAACCAGAGTTATTGTTTAAGTAGAGCATGTACATTTAAAAAAAATGAAACAGCTGTATATTATAAAATGACAATAACTGATATAATTTTAGAAGCGGGCCACCAACCTTATGACATATAGGGGCCCAGGTTCAATTCTTGAATGAAGTTCTTGGTAGGCAGTGCCGGATTTCATCCGAGGCCATCTGGAGGCAGACGTCCTCCGTTGCCACCTCCCTCCTACCCAGGGCTGGAACTAGGGCTAGGCAGAAGAGGCAGCTGCCTAGAGTGCAACAATCTGGGGGCGCTGGCCAGGTACCTCTTCTGCCTACCTCCAGACTGGACCTGGCACTAGGCTTGAGCACGATCTTCGCTACCGTAGACAGGGATGGGGGTGAGCTGGCCGGTTTGGCTGCCTTGGGTGCCGGACCGGTCTGCCCCATCTCTGCTCCCACCTGAAGGATTTTGCACATGCCCATCCTTTGTTTCTAGCGAAGCAGCTCTGGAAGCATGCAAATTCCTTGTGCAGCATGCCAACCCTTAATTTGTGCTGGCCTGGGCTTTTGTGGCCTTGCCAAAAATCTGGGCCTGGTATTAATGCTCCCAGCGCTTGTAATGTCAGCTTTACGAATGCAACTCACTGAAAACATCATTTCACATACAGAAATAGAAGATTCAGCAGCATTGCATACTAAGTATAGTATAGATTGAAGACAGGACAGCTTTCAGTCAGATTCCGTAGAAAGTATAAAACAGTGGAGCCGGGCAGCACTGGACAACCAATCAAAAGCATGGCCCCCTGGAAAGCAAACACTATGAATAAGCGTCTGTTTTCCCGTTTCCACAACTCCACAGTTCCCAGCAACATTTACAGTGTAATGTAGTAAATTACTGGGGGTCTCTAATAAACCAGGAGCTAAGAGCTGCAGGTTCAGAAATGTGCCCCTTGATTAGAAGCAAACAGGCATTTTGATGTTTCTCCCAAGTGAAATGAAAATAAAGTCCAAAAGGTCCACTATATGGATTATATAAGAAAAATAGTATGTGAACGTCTAGCCAACCACTATTTCATAGATACATTCGATGGCCAATAAATGTTGATTATTTATTTGGATACTTTAGAAGCAGGACTGGCAAACAGGAAAAGAACTGCAATTCAATGAGCAAAGTTGGCAATCAATGGGGAGGCTAAGCCAAAACATAACAAACTTTACGGGAAGTGATACACACAATAAAACATACCTTCTCCTAACAGAATAAATACAGTGGGCCTTACGCACGCAGTCATGTCCCCTCCATATTATAATTTTTTTTTTCTACTGATGTGATTTTCCTTTCATATTACAGTTCTTCATAATGTTTAGAAAGTATATAAACAATGTAAAATAAATAAACCACGTCCGTGATCCGAAAACCCCTTCTAACTAAGCCCTTAAGTGAATCCAAACATATTGTATATATAAACATTGGATCGAGTGCTTTACAGTGTACAGCGTGTAAACCATCCGGGGAGACAAATAAGAGCCATATGCAAGATATAAATGCTAAATAAATGTCAGCTTAAAAGTAAATCAAATGAAAAAAAAAATTGACCAAGAGTATTTCTGGACCAGCCTTTTTCCAAAATTCATAGAAAATGAAAGTGTTCGTAATTCCTGTTTAAATCAGGGTAGTTACACAAAATAAATACTGAAATAATAAATTGTGAGTAGTTTAGTCCTGCAGTAAGTATTTTCCAAATTTATAGGTTGCATTTATCTTTAAGGAAGGGATGCTATAATGCCTAAGGTCCCTTTTAAAATATTTCTATTCATTTTTTATGCACTTCTAATAAGTGCTGGGCAGTTTTCTTTAGCCATTAAGTTGTTTATTTGCTTTCTGGCTTGCTTAGCTTTCCTGTGCCAATAAATCTGAATTCATCTTATTAGGGTTTTTATGTTTTTTATTGAAAACTTTACAGCAAAATATGAACATAATTTAGACTAATATTACAATAACATTACACTCATACAACACCAAAATCCCTCCCCCCCAGTCTGTCTAAATATCCTGATGGATAGAATGACAATAGGACAAAGACAGTCTCAGTCTTATGAAGAGTCTATGCCTTTGCTGTGGATTCCCAGGAGGGAACAATAAGGGGACAGAACTATATACAGCCAGTCGGTGCTCCAGGTGGCCTGAAGGAGTGAAATGTAATGCGTTGAGCTTGGTATGGCTCAGATACTAGGGGGCAGATTTATCAAGGGTCAAATTTCGAAGTAGAAAAAGCTTTGAAATTCGACCATCGAATTGGAATACTTCGACTTTGAATATCGAAGTCGAAGTTTTTTTACATCGAATTTGGCCATTTTTAGTTTGATCGAACTATGAAATCTTTCGAATAGAGCGATTCGAAGGATTTCATCTATCGATAGAACAATTTTTCTTCGTCTTTAAAAAACTTGCTCTAGAAGATCCCCATAGCACTTCGGCAGGTTTAATTTGACTAAGTATTGAAATCGAAGTTTTTTTTAAAGAGACAGTACTTTGATTATCGAATGGTCGAATATTCAAACTCTTATACTTTGAATCGAATTCAAAGTAGTAGTATCCTATTAGATGGTTGAAGTATCCAAAAAATTATTTAGAATTTTTTTACTTTGAAAATTCCCTCAAATTCACTTCGACCCTTGATAAATCTGCCCCTAGGTATGTGTGTGTGTTTAAAAATGAGCATCTGAAGCTTTTGGTATAGGCGTTACATCTAAAGTTAATATTTTGAGGCACTCACAACAAATATCTTGCAATTCCTGTATCTCAAATGAACCATGAAAACTGTTATCTCCAAATTACACTGCTTTTATTACACACATATTAAAATAAAAACAATGCTAATCATATTAATAGATATGTGGCTGTGCTATTTCTATCTGGAAAACCATTCCTGCCAAAAGACTGTTCTGTTAATCCTTACTGACTGTGCTAATTCTATCTGTAAAACCATTAGTTCCAGGACCAGAACTAGGGGCAGGAAGAGTAGGCACGTGCCTAGGGCGCAAAGCACGACTATACACCCACGTGTGCTCGCTTCTATTCTTCTATCCAGTCGGCGACACAACCGGCTAGGGTGCCTGGCTGGACTGGCTCGGCTCTGATTCCTTCAAAAGTCCTGTAATCCTTGCTGACTGTGCTTCCTTATCTGCAAATCTGTGTGCTAGCTCTGTTCACTCATTAGTCAAGGGCTATTCTAATTAATTTAGATATGGGGAACACTTCCTCAGCCTTCAAGTTTTCAGTTTGATAGTATTCTTTTTGGTTACTCTTAAGTCAGGCATTCCTGTGGGTTCAGCATTATTTACCTTTTTTCAACCCAGTTATACTTACCTTGACGGACCTCCGGCTTCAGTCATCTAAAAAGAGAAGTTATCATTAAAGGCCACATTTTCTTAAAAGACAATTTCCCTACTACAGCTGTATTTCCCTGAGCTTATGTGCTGTCTTCCAAGGTTTTGCCTTCCAGTCTTCTTTCTCCGCCATTGTTCCTGTAATTCGGAGACCCGTTACTCATTGAGTTACCCATATTATCTATACCAGCTTATTAAGGGATACTCAAGAAATATTATCATCCTAACACCCTGTGTGGACTGACAGCCTCTAGGAGATTCTGGCAGTACAACTAGTTTTTATGCAACCAGAAATTCAAAAATAAGCACCTGCTTTGAGGCCACTAGGAGCAACATCCAAGGGGTTGCTGAGCAACATATATAACTATTAGGGGATACAATATTCTCCATATAAGTTTTCCACGTTAAAGCCTTCTGTTGGTAACCTGCTCAAACCAAAATGTCACCCTCTTCCTTGATCCCACCTGCAGCTGTAAAATTGCAATCATATTCCCCTTTAATGTATATTTTAGATCTATCCGACATATTAAATGAAACTAAAATGTTCATGGAAGTTCTGTGCATTTAGAGAGATAAGCTCAGTAGTGAATGATTTATGTCTTTTGTCCCTCAGAATCCCTCCTGTTAGTGCCTCTTCCCCTCAGCCTTTTTATTTGCTCTTTGATTTATCTGACTCTGGCACACACTTCCTTTATATCTTTCATCTGCCCCTCTTTCTGTCCCACTATCCTTCCCTTGCTCTCTGTAGATCTGTCATTGCTTCAACTGCCTCTCCCCAATTATGCCTGCTTTGTGTTTTATTTGATCTGACTTCCTCTTTCCCATCTCACCTTAGTGTTCCATGACTCTGCATCTATGATGTTATGTCACAGACATTGTCCCATAAAGCCACAGGAACACACGTACATCCAGTCTTTGTTATTTCCTTTCCCCAACGTGATTAAGGGATCAATAAAACTCTGTAATGGTGTCTTATGTATGCTTAAAGTCACTGTGAGCTTTGGTCCATTTTAAAAATGTGGAATATCTATATATCGAATATCTGTCATTTGGTCTGTTTACACTCCATAGGAAAGAGGATACACACCATTCCGTGCAACAGCCTATGTGCCAAGTTATAGTTCAACATGAAACTTCAAATAGAACACAGAAATATCTTGAAAAATGCTCTAGGCAAGGGCCAAAACATTCTTTGGAATGATATAACAAAAGTTTATTTTGTTCCCAGGACTGCGCTACTATATTATTCTATTTCTACGGTCTCCTCCCAGCAGCACTCAGGTGATGTAAAAGTCTTGCTTAAATAAGAGTGCGGATTATATATATATATATATATATATATATTTGACTAATCCTACTCTAAAACTTTTTAAACAAGGTATTGAGAGGGAGGGGGCGACTGCAGCTGCTATGGGTTTCCACAGGGAAAATATCAATAAAGATGAACGTGATGATATCAGGTCCCTTATGTCAGGTTCTAATATTGTGATCCGGCCCGCCGATAAGGGTGGTGGCATAGTGATTTTGAACTATCGTGATTATCACGATGAAATCATGCGGCAATTATCTGACTCGGATGTATACAAACCACTGACTGGAGACCCTGTAATAAAATCTAAGTCTAGGATAGACGAATTGATTAATATGTCTTTGAGTGCTCATATGATTGACAGCACACTTAGTGAGTTTTGAAACAGTCTCATCCTAAGTGCCCTGTACTCTACACACACTACCTAAGGTGCACAAAAGCCTGACACACCCCCCTGGCCACCCTATAGTGTCAGGCCGTGATTCATTGTTACATCCAATCGGGATCTACCTAGACACATTATTACTACCAGTAGTGCGTGATACACCCACATATTTACGGGATACACCACATTTGATTAAATGTTTCACTGAACGATCTCTCCCATTAGAAACACCATACTTTTTAGTGAGTATCGATGTGGTAAGTTTGTACACTATAATAACATACAATGCTGGGATTGACGTTGTAAGATGTGCTCTGGAAAATTCTAAATAATATGTTGGTCCACCTATCCCTTTTGTGTTAGAATTATTAGAGCTGGCAATTACCCTGAATTATTTTCGCTTTGAGAACAGTTTCTATTTACAGGTGTCAGGGACAGTGATGGGGGCGGCCATGGCGCCCTCATATGCCAACCTCTTTATGCACCAATATGAGCAAAATTATATTATGCTGTTCCTGTTCCGGCGAAAAATTATTATTATCGATGATATGATCATGATTTGGTGCGGGGCCCCAGAGAAGTTTGCAGATATGGTACAGACAATGGAGAATCCGGTTAAGTTCACCTATGAGATCCACCCAAAGAAAATGCAGTTTTTGATGTTAATGGTGAACAATAACCATCTTGATTATACCTTATTCAGAAAGCCGACTGATAAGAATGTAACCCTCCATTATAATAGCTGTCATCCAACTTCGAAAAAGTCTCTTCCTGTCTCACAATTCTGCAGGGTACTTTGTAATAACTCTATTGAAGAGCACGCTGAACGTCAGCTAGATGAGATGTGGTCCCGCTTTAAGGACCGAAGCTATCCTGATAGGGTACTGCAAAATGCTCTAGAGACAGCCAGGCAACGTGTGGTTGAGCCAGGTAGAGTATTGGAAAAGGAGCCTTGGCTTACTTTTACTACTACTACTTACAATACTGTTAGTAATAACATTAACAGATGTGTTAGGGACCATTGGAAAAATATTGAGACTGATAAAGATTTGAGACGGATAGTATGTATTATGTTTATTTATGTAAATGCAGATGTTTGTATTGATTGCAGTTTTTTCTAGTCATGACGTCATGCTTGGCGCCAATTTTGAAAGGGATTTAAAGACTCACTTGTACACATGCCATTTATCCTTGAAAAAGGCCCCAATGTGGGCTGAAACGTTGGAAATGCATTGTGAATAAAGCACATCTATTTCTTCACGATTGCTAAGAAGTGCGGGTCCATTTGCTTTATTATATTGGAAAACTTGACCTACATACATTTATGTATTTGAAATCCGGAAAGAGTGCGTTCACTTGTTTGGACATTATATATATATATATATATATATATATATATAATACACTAGATCCATAAATAACCTATAAATTATATCCTTATAAACATTGTTTAGTGATATTATTAACATGTATTTATATAGCGCCAACATATTGCGTAGCACTGTGATATCATCAGTTATAATTGGTGCTTGGTGATTTCATTTGTGTCACATGACTTAGTTAAACTTGTGTATTATAATAAAAATAAACAAGGTACACAATGTTATATAAAATATAAGCATATAAGGATAGGAGTTACGTGACGTTTATATAAAGCCACTTGACCTTCAGCCATGCATATTTTACAATAGAGGGTACAATATTCACTACAGTATGGCCATGACTAGAAGGTCATATGGAGTCTCTGCTTTTTAGAGAAAACAAATATTGCTTAGTAGTGGACAGCAGAAACAAGCTGTTAACTCAGTTCATATATAATGTACATATTTTGCACTGAAGCATTGGTTTTCTGAAAAAATTTCAACAATTATCCTTGTCTGTAGCACCTGATCTACTAGTGGAGAAATGTGCCTCTAGATTTGATGGTTTGTTGCACTAGATAGTAGGGACTCTGCTAACAACGCCGTATTAGTGGGCTTCTGGAACTTGATTATTAAGTTTCCTTTTGGATTTTTCTAATGTTAATATATAATTATATATAATTATTGCTTTTTTCCACCTTGTTTGTAGCTAGCCGCTATCCCTTGGCAAGCAATCACATTTTAGTTTTCATTATTATTCCTCCAGCTGATTGTAAAAATGTTTTTATGGGTTACTGCCCAGGTGCAATTTTGTGTTGATAAATGAACCCCTTTTAATTACATGTCGCATGCATTTCATCGCATGGCAACGTGTCGGCACCAAACGCATTGTGGAGTTCCTCCCTAAGGCTTGCTGACTATAAGGTTCCTTATGACCTTGCATACCTCATATTGTATAGTAATGGCCTTGAAAGAAGCCAGAAGGACATGTATGCAAAGAACCCAGGAGGTTGTCTGCATACAAACTTTAATGGTGTAAGTTGACGTTTCGTTCCTGCACAGAGGACCTTTATCAAGAGTCCTCAGCACACTTGCATGTCACATCCAATACAACACACTGGTGAGGTGGCCTTCTTCACTAGTGGAGGGAAGGTATGTATGTATAAATACTAAAGATATCAAGATGGCTCTCAGGCTGTGGTACTACTAGGATGTCACTTGGCTGACAATATAACCAAAGTACATATTCTTAAATACTGCAGGCGATCGTTGTGAAAGCATAATGTACTGTGGCAGCATATGTGAAACTGTCTGTTACCACCACGCTGTCGGACCATAAGTCCCTAGTAGTTCAAAGAACCACAAAATCATACTTTAAGTCCCCCTGGTCCTACAGTCACCAGTTAGTATATATGTAAATAGAGAGGCTAGTATGCTATCCATTATATCATTGTAGAAACATAGTCCCCAGTAAATCACAAAAAACAGCGGAAGCTGTTCATTTCATTTAGTCATTCTCTCTTCAGGAAGGCCTTAGCTCTATCATTTCAGCCAATTATCAATAACAAAAACCAGTCTCAGGGCCTCATACTGGCCAGTAAGCTGCAGACAAAGCCACCTTAATGTGATAAAATAGAAGAAGGATGTGGCAGCAGCATACATAACGGCATACAAGAGCTTGCAGCACAAGATCTTCCAGTTGTAAAAGGGACTTGTACATGATTTAAACAGGTTTTATTTTATTTTTGGATTTAGAATTGTTGCAGTTTTGTCACCTAATAAATCCTAGAAAATTCACGTTTTTTTTTCTGCTTTGCTGTAAATCGACCCCTAGGTGTCACTATACCAGGGTAATAAAGTATAATTCTTATAAAGTGAAACTTGTTGATGTAGGAGGTTCTGCAGCCATCTTGCAGTAAGAGTAGGCTAACTAAATGCAGATCCCTTATAGCACAAGTCTCCTGTGTTATTATGAGTAGTGTGAACCCTACAGTCAGAAAGCATAGCATCAGAAACACTCCACGCAACACAATAAACCTTTTCTTGTCTGTGTCACTGAAAAATAAAGACAATAGTACACAGATTTGTGTGTTCTTGTAACCCCCCTTCCCTTGGTTTCTGGATAATGTTGCCCTTTTGTCTGTTCCTTTGAATCAGAGTCCAACTCTGCAATGGTTTCCTGTTTGTGAAGCCATTCAGTCATGTGACTAACCTTACACAATGTCACCGCATATGTTATTCGTCTGTTTGCCTTTGCAAAGCACACACACCTTGTCGAACAACATTTATCCCCAGGAAAAAGGAATTTGTACTCTGACTGAAAGTGAATTGTGGTGATTGTGGTGACTGAGGAACCACGGCTGAGAGGGTAAATGAGCCTTTGCTTTCCTGTGGTTGCCATATGCAATGGCATTTTGAGTGACATCACTTCCTGTTCTATAGAAAACACTTAGAAAAGGAAATACAAGTTGTATCTTTAACCCCCTTTTTTTAAAAAAACAAAGGATGTAAAAATTGTGTTGCTTGCAGGAAGGAATGCAGTGACTCTATAAGTGGAATGTTTGAAAGAAAATCATAGGCCCTAGTGGAGTAACTTCCATACAGCAGACACCACAACTGTGGGGATGGCCAGGGGAAAGGGGCCCATATTTTAGAGTTCCACTTGTCTCCTTTGTGTTTGTGTCCGGTCTGTATCTCCCAGTGCAGCCTACTGCAAACAGAATGGGGGGGGTGTTGTAGAGGTGCAACCCAATGGTGCATTGAACATTGTACATCACTGAAACCATGCAATGCTGAAACAATGAAAAAATTACAAAAACTGTTACCTTACTCATATCGTTCCAGCAGAGCAGACTAAACACAACATTTAATATTCAAATATTAAGCCCTCACACGAGCTTGTGGCATTTGGTTTATATTTTATAGTCTAATAATGTTTGGATTGCAGCACTATCTTGGCTCAGATCCATTTTCTAATTATATCCTACATGCTCTTTTTTCTCTTCCTACATGTACTGTCTAATTTTAAATAGACTGCAAATTAGTATTATTCTGTTAAGACTTTTAAAGGGAAATATACATTTTTTTTGGAGAAAAAAAAATACTTTTTTGGAGGATTTATTAAGGTCTGATGGTGGTAAAAAACCAATGAAAAATGTACTCCAACTCAGACCTGCTGAGAACATGTAAAAGTCAATGTTAACAATTAGACACAGTTGCGAATGGTTTCCAAAAAAATTGTGCTTTTCGAGCACAAAAACCCCAAAAAACTTGGATTCTGATTTTTTTTTACCATTTTATTGTGACTTTTTTCCACACAAGAAAATGTCATGAATATTTATTGATAAATGGGGGGGGGGGGAGTCTGTGTGGATTTGGTCGGATTCGTTTTCAGAAAATAGTGATAACTTCGGATTTTGATAAATAACCTCCCTAATCATGTTTGCAAGACAACCAATAAAAAAAGTACTGCAATATTAAAGGGTTAATCACCTTTGAATTACATTTTTAGTTTCATGTAAAAAGACAATTTGCAATTGGTTTGCATTTTTTAATGTGTGTTGAGTTATAAAAAGTAGACATAACAATAGATTTGTAGCGTTTTTCACAGTGAAAACTGTGAAGCTGTGGAATTCTTTCCCTGATGTGGTTGTACTGACAGATACATTAGCTAGTTTTAACAAGGTTCTTGATGGCTGTATATTTAGTAAGAAAAAACAAGATTAATGAATTAAGATTTTCGCATTGACCCAGGGACTGATCTGATGTTGTCTTAGAATTGAGAATGTCCCCCCTTTTGCCGTCCTCGCCTAGCAGTTCACCAGTTTTAAAGGTTGAACTTAATGAACATTTCATTTCTAAACTTAAATTACAATATTTCTATGTTATATGCATGTGTATTCATCACACAGTCTTAAATAATCCTGACACACTCCAGTGACACTGGCACTATGTAATGCAAAAGACTGTTTTTGTACTTGGAGAGTAGCCATTTCCTTTTCATCACCACCACCTCCCCGGCTAACAACATGAATAATATCCGTTATCTGTAATCATAACGTCATCAGAATGACCAGTTATTAGTTGCTTGGAGACTTATCTAAATTCTCAGAAAGACAGAAGGGGAGCAGGGAGTGTGCAGACGGATCAAAAGAAAGTCAATTGGGGAACAGGAGGGGACCAATGAAGAAAAAAAATAATTTGTTGAATTAGTTTTGTTTCATGATTTCTCATGAAAAAACTGGCCAACAAAGGTTACTGTTTCATGACAGAATTACATGACAGAGTAAATATTGCTCTCCATTCATAAATACACACCATATGCAGATAAATAAGGATCTCTGTCCTGCCATTTATTTTTTTATAAACACATGTGGATAGAAATACTTTATTTTAATTTACGGAACTTATTGCACCAGCTCAGATTTTTAGCATTGCTATAATAGCAATGATCCATAGAGCCAGCCTAAATAGATATGGCACCTAAGGCAAGGATGGCAGTTAGGGATGAGCACACTTTTTGAACAATACAGATTTGCTGCGCAATTCACATTTTTAGAAGTGGCAAACACATTTGAATCTGCACTAGAATAAATTTGTGGAAATTAAATTGTGTTTTTTGGTGGGAAGAAAATGTGAGAATACACCCTCACGTATTCAGAAAGGCCTCTATTTCGGATTTTGTCAGACTCACTTTCATATGGTTTGTACCTATGGATTGAAGGTAAGCTGATGTAATTCCAATATTTAAAAAGGAATTACGATCGCAGCCTGGCAATTAAAGTCCTGTAATCAGCATGGCTTTATGAAGAATATGCCCTGTCAGACAAATCTGATTGCTTTTTATGTGAGATAAGTAAGAAATTAGACAGAGGGATTGCAGTAACTGTGATTTATTTTTTTGCCAAAGCGTTTGGTACAGTGCCCTACAAATGACTGATTTCTAAACTAAGGTCTGCTGGTCTTAGTTAAATTGTTTGTATAGGATAGGAGACTGGGTAAAGGGTTGTGTACAGAGAATGGTTGTCAATGGTACATTCTGTACTTCAACTAGTAGGTTTCTTATTAGGTCCCACAAGGTTCTATATTGGTTCTACTTTTATATAATGTATTTCTTAATGCTGTAGAGGAGAGTGTTGTAAGTAATTTTTCAGTGTTTGCAAAAAAAATGCAACTTAATTAATTTCATCCAGGATATGGCATCTTTGTGGCAGGATCTTGACAAACTGGCAATCTGCGTGGCTAGGCAGCAAATGAGATTAAGGGGCAAATTCATCAAGGGTCGAATATAGAGGGTTAATTAACCCTCGATATTCGACTGGGGTTCGACTGGGGTTAATACTACGCAAATACTTTGATCGAACGATCGAAGGAATAATCGTTCCATCGAACGATTAAATCCTTCGAATTGAACTATTTGAAGGATTTTAATCCAACGATCGAAGGATTATCCTTCAACCAAAAAAAGTTAGGCAAGCCTATGGGGAGCTCGGTAGCTTTTAGGTGGCGAACTAGGGGGTCGAAGTTTTCTCTTTAAGAGACAGTACTTCGACTATCGAATGGTCGAATAGTCAAATGATTTTTAGTTCAAATCGTTCGAGTCGAAGTCATAGTCGAAGGTCGAAGTAGCCCATTCGATGGTCGAAGTAGCCAAAAACACACTTCTAAATTCGAAGTTTTTCTATTCCTTCACTCGAACTTAATGAATGGGCCCCTAAATGTTGATAAAGCTAAGGTTATGCATGATGGATGTAAAAATATGCAAGCCACTTATACCCAAACACATAATGGGGAAGCTCCTTTGGGTCCAGCCAGCAGGGCAAACAAGGATTTGAGCTGTATTTAGAGAGGCATAGATTCACAGAAGGAGAAGACATTCTTCCATTTTACAAAGAGCTGGTAATGTCCCATCTAGAATATGCCCTGCAGTATTGGTCTCCAGTGCTCTAACAAGGTATTATTGAATTAGAGAGAGTCCAAAGAAAGGGTATAGAAAGTCTCAGTTATGAAGAAAGACTGGCCAAGTTGGGATAGAGGTGCTTAAGGGGTGATATGATCACTATGTATAATTATATAAGGGGACCATACACTAAAGGCTGTAATGTTTTATGTAAAATAAGGTCCTTCCAGCAGATACAAAGGCATCCCTTCCAATTAGAACAAAGGACCTTCCATTTTAATATTCGGAAAGGGTTTTGTGACAGTGAGGGCTGGGAATTTGTGGAATTTTCTCCCTAAGTCGTACTTGTTGATACTTTAGAATGCTTCACAAAGGAGTTGGATGGCTTTTTAGCAAGTGAGAAACTAAAGAGTTATTGAAAATAGCCCTTAGCACCAAGTTAAACCAGGGACTGGTCCGATTGCAGTTAGGCAGGTTTTATATATATACTGTACACAAAAGGTTGAACTCTATGGATATAGTGTCTTTTTTTCTTTAGTTTAACTTACTATGTTACTATGACATGGAATGATAAGAAAAATAAGGTAAATTATTGCTGCTGCTATTATCGTCTTCTGGAGTTGACCCCTTCCCCACACTCACACACCTTTTCCTGAAATGCTGCCTATGTTGCCTCCCCCAAGTTCTGACCCTGCTATGGGTTGCTTTTTCAAATATTTGGGGTCATGAGAAATATTCATATCATCAGCAAGAAGTGAGGTTACATCTGTCACAGAAGATAAGGCTACAGGGCTGATTACAGTTCAATTCTAATGCTGAATGAACTGGTTTAATGTGTAATGCAATAAGAATCTAAATTAATTAGCTATCAGGCTTATTTATATACTAGGGTCAGCACAATGACAGTGTGGAGGGGGACAGGCAATTGGCAACTTATTCCATCTGTGCGGAGATGACAAAGCTTATTAGCCAGGACCTTGTGACAAAAATAATGTGACTTTACAATTTAATTTTAAAGCAATATGTACAAAATGTAAACCAAATTAGTGTGCATTTTAAGAACATGTTCTAATAGACCTCAATAAAAGAATTTTTATGACATTTACACCCTCGTCCTACCAAGGTTCCATCTCGGCCCTGTACACAACCTGTGCACAAATTGTTCATTATTCCTCCTCCAGTGTCTGCACAGCAATAATCCTCCCTTTAGAGCTATTCTGTTTCTTTTGTTTGTTTTTCATAGTTACAAGGTTAAAAAAACAAAACATTGTAATGTCCCCCAAGCATGTCTTTCCCAATAAACCTATAGCTGATGAAGACAAATGCAAACCACAAAAATGTCTGAATAAAACCACTTGAGTGTTGAGTAAAAAAATATATATATATTGCTTTTCTAATCTGAACATCAAATACACTTTGTTTTGGACCGCCTTTAACTTTTTTATAATCCAGAAGTTAACCCTGGAAAATGCTTTTAAGGATGTTCCACAAGATAGATTTGTTTGGTGATTAACAAAGTGCATGTTGGGAGTGCTGGGTGCAATGTAGAAATTAGTAAAAGTAAGTGAAAGTACAGAGTGGCTGCTGTGTTTTTGTGAGTTATGTGGCTGACAAGGGGTGGTCATGTGCAGTCATTGTCTTGAAGTGTTAGGGATTCTGAAGGGGAATGTGAGTTCTTAAGGCAAGGGCTGTTTATAGACTAATTAGGAAAAATAGACAGGAGATAGAGCGGGAGAAGAGTCAGGAACAGGCAGTAGCAGGACAGAGTGGGCAGAACCGAGCAGGAACAGAATTGAGGCAAGGAAGGGTAAGAACAAGGAAGAGCTGGAGCTAGGGGCAAGTTACAGTACTCAAGCTTTTAGGGCAATGCTTGAGCAAGGAAGTGCGGTAATAACTTGGGTTAAATAGGGTGCAACTGGCTGTGATTAGCTAATCCTAACTGACCTATAAGAGCAGCCAGCAAGCAGGAGGTTCCTGGTTCAACTCCAAGCCAAACCTGACATTATGACCCTCCTCACAGGGCGCATTCCAGGCAGAACATATAGCCCTTTGGAGTCAGCAGCAGAGAGAAAGGATTAGAACAGACCCAACTACTGATCAGGGGGGCCAGGGGCAGAGTCACTCTTGTGGGTGCCTGAGTTTCAGGCAGGGTTATAAACAGAGGCATCCTCATGGGTGCCTGGGTTTCACTTGTTGTAGTATTAATAGGTCTTCTTTTAAGACAAGTGGAGTAACTGCTGGTGTACAACCTTACTTCAAACGTAGATCATTCTGTAGTGTGTCCCTTGCTCCCATCAAAAGCAGAATTCCAAATGTAGTAAAGGTGGGAAACAGATACCAGAGGCGCAGAAAAACTGCTGCTAAATATGCCTTTATTGACCATAGTTTTTCTGCGCCTGTGGTATCTGTTTCCCACCTTTACTACTCATGGAATACTACAAGAAGTATCGTAAAGCAGCATACATGAAGGCAAAATTTTGCATCAGATACCAGAAGCTGAAAGATTTGTGTAGCTGGCAGTTACTCATCCTTCTCATCTGTGATTAAACTCTGACTGCCTATATGTGCAACAAGCCATAGAACTATTATTTATATCTGATCAAGGCAATAGCAATTAAGGCCAGGCCAAGCCAACAGGGCACATGGACATTTGCAAATAATTGTGCACACATGACTTGGGGGAGCTAAACTCTACCTGTCATTGAGGGGACATGGGCCCAGACTAGAGTTAGTTAGAGTTAGGAGACATAAACAAAACCAAAGTTACCCACAAAGAGGCAGAACAAGGGCCTGCTTGTAATGGGCATGGCCAGGAGCAGAAATGGAATGGTCAGGTGTAGGCAGGGCCGCCATCAGGGGGGCACAGGGGTAACTGTTGTTTCAGGTGATTTTGGGTTCTAAGGGGGCCTGGGCATGATGCAGAAAAAGCTCCAGAAAAGAACGAAGAACAGCGTTCCGGAAAATAATGAAGAAAACCGTTCCGGAAAAGAGTGAAGAAGCCGCGACAGAAAAGAACAAAGATGAGCACTCGTCGAGGAGGATGAAAGAAACATGCTGAAATTTAAAGGTAAGTTACGCTGAACACCAATGTTCAGTTTTTTTAACCCCTGTCCACCAATGTTTCTTTTAACTTGTAGGTGCCCTAGCCACCAATGTTTTTTTTAAAGTTGTACGGGGGGCCCTGTCCGTCAGTGGGATGGGCTCTGGGGAGGGCGGGGTCCAGACAATTTTGTCATACAGGGCTTGCAATATATGGTGGCAGCTTTGGGGGTAGGTATCTGCTAGGTTCTGTAATAGAGGCAAAGATGTAGGGCAATTTATAAAGTGTGGAAGGCAGGGTTCAAGTACAAAAATATGATAGATTGGGCATGTTATTTGCACTTCACAGCCTGCCTTCCACGTTGTAAATGACCCCACATATATCTCCTTAACTTTTTTCTAAATATACACACAACCCATAAGTATGTATGTGTTCCCTTTAGTAGTAGAGTGCCTTGTAGTCTCCCCTAGTCTGGCAAACAGAACACAGGGCAACATGCTGTAGGTGTAACCTGAATACAGATTCTGCTCTGGCCCCTTGTACACTAAGCATCGGCCCCATTTCTTGCCAAATTTTTAACATTACCAATTACCAGACTATCCATGAGTCACCCTCTCCTTTTTTTTCCTCCTCCCCAGCTGAGAAAAGAAAGAGGGATCTGAGAGGTGTAGGCTGCACAGCCCTGTCCATTGCAAGCATCAAGATTAAAACAATAATAAATACATTTACACAGGAACCTCTCTCCTCCCCCTTATCCCTCTTTGTAAAAGTGCTGTTCTTTAAAGTTTTTTCTTCCCCTTCTTCCTTGCAGCTTGATGGAAATGTAGAAAGCTCTGTAGAGCTCTGTCTAATCACAGGCATAGGAAAAGGAAATTGTTGTAAGTGCATCCTCATCTGCGCTCATACACACACACACACACACACACACAAAAGTTTCCTCTGAGCTGGAAACAGTATTTTCATCTCTCATTGAACATATTCACCGTGGGGAGAGAAGAAGCGGATTAAAGTCCAGAGACTTTTGGATTAACTCTTTCTACTTGTACTCCAATTCTAAAGTTTCGGTGAACGATACACACCTTTTTCATACAGTGGCGACTTTATTTCATTTTTTGTTATTTTTATTTTCCTTTACTGGGAATAATACTATCTGGCAAGGTATTTTACTACGGTGGTATTCCATTCTCTGCGGAGGGGAAAGCTGGAAATGAAGAGAGTTGTTTGCGTGTTCTTCTGCATATGGCTTATCACTATTGATACGACAGGTATGTCTGGGGTGCCTCTGGGTAGTGAAAATTTGCTAGACTAAGGGACTAGCTGTATCAGAAAGACTCTAGAAATGTATTTGGAAACAACTTAGGCTTTCTTTTAATCACATACCAAAATATATAATACCATTCTCTGTATAAAATATTTGCTTTGCTTATTTTGTGACTAACAGAATGACACAATACAGTTTGTTATCCATGTGCCTTTTCTATAACATTTCTAATAAACTTTAATGGGATGATGTTGCCAAAGTGTATGTTTGGCTATTGGAAATGTAGAGCATCAATGCTCTGATATTATATACATACAGTATATATCCCTATTACTACTAATTTCTATTACTTAGAAACCCATCATCCAGAAAGCTCCAAAAAACATCTATATGGGATTTCTCTTTTCTGTGTCATAATAAGACAGTACCTTGATGTTAAAGTGTATAACTCCACATTGGTGGCAAAAGAAACCAATTAAGTTTTCTTAATGTTTTTTTTTTTGTTATATGGCATGGAGATTCAAATTACAGGAAAACACCATTATATAGAAGAATCCCACGTCCCAAGCATTCTGAATAAAAAATCCTATAGCTGTATATAGCTGTACCATTAGAACAGCTGATAATAAATACATTTGATTGAGTAATATCTAATTCAATGGTACAAATCAGTAAATGTTTTTTGGTTTCTTTCCTTAAGTTTGGAACGTAAACAAAAATGTAACGTCAACCAGCAATCTTTACCATCACCTAAAACAGCAACATGCTGTAAAGAACTACCCTTTTCCTTTTTTCTGACTTTTTGCTTAAAAGCATGACGTATATTTGAAGGCTTTTGATAAAAAAACAGCACTTCTGTGATATCTAACAGTGGCGTTTTCCTCATACAGCCAAAGTGACTCTCGCTGTCAGGGCACCTCTCTAGGGAAGACCGGGGCAATATTTTGTTTACATTAGTGCTGTAAGGGAAAACCTTTTGAATGTTTAGCAAGCAAATTTGGAGAGATAGAGAGAGCGAAGCAGAAAGCAAGAGTGCCAAAACCAGAATGTTACTCAAACAGGTGCAGTTTTTAAACTCAAGCTATAGGTATAATTTAAATGTAATTTTACTAAGCTATAATCAACCTGGATGTGATAAACACTGAAAGGGGAAACCAATGAAACACATTTTCTTTGCATAATTAAGAAAATATAATCTTAAGGAACATTTTGGTATGAATTATACATTTTAATGTAACGGCCAATCACTTCAAAAAAATGCAGCACTCTGGGGTATTGTTTACAAAGCTTTGCACTGCCATTTTTGCCCTCTAAGATGCCTGTGTCAATGCTAGCAGAGTACATGCACAATAAAAAATCTCTGAAAAAGCTCTATATTATGCAAGTGCCCAACCAGGATCAACAGGGGACACCTTGAAGACCAGAAAAAGATAGCTGTAGGGCACTCAAACAGTACAAAACAGGACCCCAGGCTGGTGCATTTTTTTTTAGAAGTGGAGCATCAACCTATGGTATTACTACTAGGTAGACTAGAGTCATTGAGGGTTTCTAACAATTGGGCACCCCAGTGATATAACCTTTTAATTTTCTTCTTCTATACTATTTCAATATCCCATATAAACAAAAAAAATATTATTGTGTATATTTATGCATTATTATTTTTTGTGGTTTTTGAGTTATTACGTTTTTTATTCAGCAGCTCTCCAGTTTCAGCAATCTGGTTGCTAAGGTACAAATTACCTTAACAACCATGCACTGCTTTAAATAAGAGACTGGCATATGAAAAGCTGATCATGGGCAGCAACACAGCATCCCATTCCAAAAATGATACATAATTATTTCTGGACATTGATATTCCTTTACATAACAGCCTTATACTTAGTTCCATGCTCTGCCATATATATTGTAATATAAATAACAATATCAGTATCTTGTTACTCCTGTAATTTGAGACTATGGATTCAGTAGACATGCTTTATGAATGCTTGCATACAGTATAAAGTACCTGTACCCGTCTCTATACAACTATATGTATAGCATATCTACAAGCTGAAAGTTTTTCCTTACTTTAGAACATTTTCCACATTGCTAAACATTGTCAAATGTCCAAAGGAGGTGCAATAGTGAACCTTGTTGTGACCGGATGAGGCTGTCTTTACTCCAATAACTTCTCCACAGCAAAGAGAATGTTTTGCTCAGTAAGAAATGAAGGTTAAGAAAAACAACTCACCAAGGTTTAAAATTCTCGAGATAAAAATATAAAAAGACAAATCACAGCCTGATAAATCCCCATTATAAATATTCTATTATTAAACCATTGCAGGTTCCTATATAAAGATAGAATAACAGCTTTATGATGACAATACCCTACCTTCCTTAAAGGGATACTGTCAAGGGAAAAAATGTTGTTGTTTTTTTTAAACGCATCAGTTAATAGTGCTGCTCCAATCCATTTCTCAAAAGAACAAACAGATTTTTTTTATATTTAATTTTTAAATATGACAAGGGGCTAGACATGTTGTCAGTTTCCCAGCTGCCCCAGTCATGTGACGTGTGCTCTGATAAACTTCAGTCACTCTTTACTGCTGTGCTGCAAATTGAAGTGATATCACCCTTCCCCCCAGCAGCCTAACAACAGAACAATGGGAAGGTAACGAGATAGCAGCTTCCTAACACAAGATAACAGCTGCCTGGTAGATCTAAGAACAGCGCTCAATACTTAATTCAGGTCCCACTGAAGCACATTCAGTTACATTGAAGGAGAAACAACAGCCTGCCAGAAAGCAGTTCCATCCTAAAGAACTGGCTCTTTCTGAAAGCACATGAAAGAGTGAATGATTTTTTCGTTTTGACACCCGAAAACCTCATCTTTTTTGGATTATCTAACGAAAACCAGCCTGAAACCCTTGAAGATCAAGAAGGCAAGAAACATCTTCAAATTGCTGACGGGACATCTGCCATTGACTTCTACATGATTTCGACTGGTTTTAGCTGGAGTATTTTCCATTTTGGATGTTTAGCAGCCTTGGAGCATAATAAATCTAGAGAAAGTAGAATTCCCTCTACAAATTTGAGTTTTCTCCCTAAAAAAACTCAACCAGAAAAAATTGAGGCTACATAAATAGGCCTTAAATGTTCAGAATACAATATCCATTGTCCACTAGGAGTCAACCCTGAGAATGTACTTCTGGGTTTTATACATTCTTCTTGTCTGAGCTGTTTATATGGGGGTGGAAATGGGGTAACCCTAGTTTTCTAGATTACAGATAGTTTAAGCCAGACAGCAGGTCTCTGTTGGCAGGGCCCACCGGGTTTTTCCCAGTGTCCTGTCAGTCCAATCTGACCCTGTTAAAGACTGTATCTCCAGCATATTCCACAGCACTGCAATGTCAGAGTTTCAGCTTTGTGAACCAAAACTTGATGTAGAGCTAGTTATATTTAGCAGTTATTTCTATTGCAGTTAGAAAAATCACAATTTTAAAGGGGATATTGAAGACCCACCCTGAACCTCAAACTATTCATTAATACAGGAAATATGGCTTTGATCCATGATTTGATTTGACTCCATTTTGATTAGAATTATCTTGTCCAAGTGATTTTAATGCTGCTGTTGCAGAGTGCCACTTGATGATAGGAATATCCTTTGATCTGTAAGCTGCTATGCCACTGACTAGGTGAAATGAATTTAGCCATTGGTTAAACAGTGCTCCCAATGGTAAGAATACAATTAAAAATAGAAAAAAACCTGATCTGTACATCTGTATTTGAGTCACATGTATTATATGTGTTTACATTACATTGCTTTATTATGAGGGAATGGATTCTCCTTTACTTTAGAGGCACTGGATGTCAAGCAGGGGCCAGATAGATAGCTGTCAATGCTGGATTGCTAAAGGGTTTTCTAAGAAAAATACGCTGTCTTGAGAAAAATTGGAAAGTAGGGAATAGAGAATGTAAATTCTCTTGGCAATCTTACTTGTCAGGATGTTACTTTTTTTTTCTAATAATAAGAGATATTTGCTAATGCAATATAAAATTCCATGGAGAGCTGCAGTCGGGTAACACTCATGTCATATTATTTAGATTGAAAGCATTCGCTGTTCCAGTCCTGTATTATTAATGACCTCATACTATCCGCCATAACAAATGTCCTGCCTGGACTAATCTTTGCAAAGCAGTGTTACTGTACTGCACCTGAGTACAGAGCACCGGGCAGATGGGAAATGCTAATAAAAACATATTAGGTGTGCATGCTTCCACTGTACATAACCCTGGCTCTAGAATTCCAGAAATTCACTTAAAGGAGAAGGAAAGGCTTCGTACACTTTGGGGTGCCAAATGTTAGGCACCCCAAGTCATTGTATATATCTACCTGAAACCCCGGGCTGGTGCTCCTATCAGCGGAGCGATCCTCTTCCGTCGTCCTCTTTCCTTCACGTGGCTGCTCATGCGCAGTAGAAGGAAGGGCCGAACTTTAACTAAAAAGTTGGCTATTTCGTTTAACTGTGCATGCGTTTGCCCCGGGAAATTTGAAGAAAGAAGACGCTGGAAGAGGATCGTTCCGTGGTTCCATGGTGCTCACTGAAATAACACTGGACTGGTACAGTTTTCTGCTGATAGGAGCAGAAAATTTCCTGAAAGCCCGGGGTTTCAGGAAATCATTTTTTAAAGTTTTAATTATTTGATTATAATGGAGTCTATGGGAGATGGCCTTCCCATAATTCAGAGCTTTATGGATAATGGGTTTCCAGATAACAGATCCTAATTTTCTTGAAGAAAAATCTGTGTTATATGGCTTTATAATGGCTGTATCTCATGCCAGCTTTTTCTTTGTATGTTCTGTCTCAGAACACAGTCTATTACTGCATATGTTTCTTGGTGAGTATTAGGTTGCAGCACATTCTGAGTTGCATCATGTATTTCACGGCTCACTATATGTACACCCTGGGATACTAAGCCTTCCGAGTCATTTGTGGCCATATGTATAACAAAGATTGCCTTTGTCAACTGGCACATTCCATACTAAGTGCTATATAAAATGATGTGCTAACCCATGTAACATTTTCCTATGCCATGCAAAATCATCTAAACCACAAGTATGAAAATAGGTCAATACCCTATAAAACAGATTTATAAAGAAATAAAAGCAAAAGTATAGCTGTAGATGTGTTTCTTCTTTTTTGAATACTTGTAAAGAACACAAAAGTTACTTGTATTATTATATTTCAAATGCAGTGTTTTTAAAGATGAACTTGAAACTTAAAAAACAAAAAAATATAATATACTTCATAGACTTCATAAGAAACATTCTTTATAGCTGGTAGGGAACATGGATGAGATAATTCAGCATGGAAGATGATGAATAATGAAGCTTTGATAGCCATTGTATTACTAACCAATTCAAGTACATAAGTGGTCAATATCATGTCCCTTTTATTTTTGTCCATTGTCCATGTACACCTTTTGTTTTGATTTTTCTACAGTATGTGCTTCCTGTTGTCCTCAATATTAAGTTGCTGATGAGATGTACCAGTGCAGGTTTAGGAACCGTTATCCAGAAACATGTTATCCAAAAAGTTACAACAACTTATGGGAAGGTCATCTCCCATAGATCCATACACACTTTTCTTGCACGTGCTGAAATAAATGATCTAAAGGCAATGCCAAGTTTCTGGTGTGCTTCCTCCATATGGGATTTCATCTTGCATAGGCACCATTTTTAGAAATGATTTCTTTTTTTTTACAGTACCTTGTACTCAATTCTAACTAAGATAGAGTTAATCCTTATTGGAGGCAAAACAATGTTATTAGGTTAATTTAATGTTTATGTGATATTTTAGTAGACATAAAGTATAAAGATCCAAATTTCGGAAATATCCATTATCCGGAAGAAGCCAGGTCCTAAGCATTCTGCTTAACTTTTTTCACATATGTATTGTTTACTGCGCAAGAACAGCATTGCTACATATCACTGGGGCTCATTTATCAACACTGGGCAAATTTGCCCATGGGCAGTTACCTATAGCAACCAATCAGTGATTAGCTTTTTAAAGCCAACTGCAAGTAGAACAATGATTGCAGCAATTTGATTGGTTTCCATGGGTTACTGCCCATGGGCAAATTTGCCCAGTGTTGATAAATGACCCCCACTATCTTTTTTTCTGTGTATTTCACAGATGGTACACTACTGTGCTGACCAGTCAAATATTTTATTATCCACAAATCTCCTTTTATATAAACCTTTCTATTTATTATTCCCTTCAAGAACCCAACTTCTTTCTATTGTATAATAGTAGTGAAGCTTCTGTGGACAGGCCACAGGCGAACCTTCTCTCAGGTGGACCATTTTGAGACAAGAAACCAACTTGTAGTAACTTTATGAGCCAATTTTTGAACACGGTAATTTCATTTTTTAGTTTAGCAATCCCACACCTCATCCTAGTCCCAGTACAGGAGAGCTATGCACTTTGGGTGAAGGGAACAGCACCCCCAGCAGGGATGGTAACAGCATTGTATTTTCTTTTATTATACAAGTGGGCCAAGGAGAGGTTCTGGCTAGGAACCTATACCCAACTGGCACTCCTACTTCTAAGCAGGCCCTAGCGGCAGGCCCGGACTGGCAATCTGTGGGTTCTGGCAAATGCCAGAGGGGCTGCTGTATGGTTCCATAGAAAGTTACCATATAGTGGGCTGTTAGGGGGCTGTTTGGGCCTCTGTGTACTTGGAATGGCAGGGCCTATTTTGACTCCCAGTCCAGGCCTGCCTAGCGGCAATTACAAGGAGTCTGCTGCACTGCAAGTGGTGGCTAAACCAGCTGCATAAAAAGCCCCATTTGCAACTAGGTTTATACATCCTGCCTTACAGTTCATAAACATTATATACTGTAGTTTCCCTTTAAAAGCAGGAATTCCAATATTTATTGCTTTGATGCTCCATTAGAAACCACTGAGCTACTGTGCAATGTGTTATAAGGGCCACACATGCAGCTCATACAGGGAAATCCTTTGCACGTTACTCTGTGAGCCATTATTTGTTATGGTCACACGCTGTTTATAAGACATAATGTATACAGATGCTTTACAGTGGTCATCGCATTGCAGTTATTTATTTCACATAAGTGTCCTCCTCTGTGTTCCAGTGCACTGTGATTAATAGGCTTTTTTTCGGGATCTGCGTGTTTGGCTTTGGAAAACAGTGTGTCTAACCTACCTAGAATCAAATGTTTGGCATTGGAGACAGGGGGTTAAGCGATGATGCAGGTAATTTGCTGGATGGAGTGTGTGGGAGACCCAGTGCCAGTCTACCATTCCTTGATTTTTATTGGAGGAGGTCAGACCTGGTACATGGGAAAGGAAAAATTGGCAGCTGGAGCGGATGTCCTGACCTCCCTCCCCTTTCTTCCTGTCAGCCCTCCATCCCTGTTCTTTATTTAGCCACTATAATGGACAGGAGGAATCAGACGGCAGAATCTGTCACTGACTGATAACAGATCAGGGACTCCTTTCATCATATGTCAGAAATAGGCTGATCAGAGTTTAAATATTTCCATTTTCTGTGATTTAATCAATGCAGCTAGTTCGGCTGGTTTTGTCCATGAACTTTCTCATTATCCTGTGTACATTTCATCCCTTACTTTACAGAGCAAATAATTTGGGATAGGAATTTCTATTTCTGCCTTGTGTAAGATATATATATATATATATATATATATATATATATATATATATATATATATATATATATATATATATATATATGCCCACTATGTAAATCCGGCCCTGAATGTTGACATCTATTTGTATGCCTATAAGCCCATAAGCAGTTATCATTTTTGCTGTAAATATTCAGTGATGAAGTATCACTTTGCTTACAACAATTAACGAGAAGTAAAAGAGTAAAGCAAATTATTGAAATATAATAAACACACAGTCATTAAACTGTGTTTAGATTTTGAAAATGCTGCTGGTGTTCTATACATAAATTAGTACGAGGATGATTACTTCCATCAACAATATACTAAGGTGGAGAATGTACAATGAAAACAGAGGCACAGAGTGGGGTCAAAGATGACCCTTTACAATGTTCAGAGTGCTGGCCCTATCCCTGTGCAATAGTGTCATAAAGTACTCATAGGTAATTTTATCTTTATGTCATAAGTTAGGCCTTGCGTCAAACTCTCCATAGGGAGAGAATGGATAATGCAGGAAATTGTGTAATGGCCCCACCTTCGTAAACCATGGAAGCAGCAGAGCTAAAATAAACAATTCTTTGTAAAAAAAAATTATAATTATAATTTTATTTAGAAAAACAAAACCTCTCCAGTGTTGGACTGTAGTGTCCTGACTCACTGGGCTGCAACTCAGCCCCCCTCCCCCCAGTCACGGCCCTCCTTGTACCAGTTTCGACCCTAGCTCCAGTCACAGCCCTTCTTACCAGTCAAGGTCCTTCTCTCCCCCATCCAATCACGGCCCTCATAGCCCCAGTATTGCCCCTGCCCCAGTAAAAACACTCCTCCACCTGCCTACATAACTTTTACCTTTTGCTGCCACAACGAGGGGAGAGCCCACAGTTCCCGGCAGGGATTGGGCTTGGCTAAGTGGGACTTACCTGTTTTTTTTCCTTGTGTCACGCAGGCCCAGTACAACCCTGAAATCTCTATGGGTTAAGGAGGGTAACTGTAAAAAAACAGAAGAAACTACCCTCCCTCCCATGCATAGTCATTGCTATTGCATTTCACTTGTCAGGGCAAACCTGCCACTATAACAATATAACTATAACTGTGGCTTAAACTGTAGCTAATGTGCAGCAACGTTTCTGATGTAGGAGCTGTCCGAGGCTCATTGGTGGAGTGCCCTGCTAATGTGCATAAACTTCCCTAAATGCCCTGGATGACTGAGGATAATGGACAGACATAGTGTAGCAACATCTGGAAGGATCTAGATCTGACATGCCTAATATGTCTGCACCCTTCAGTCTGTGATTTATGCAAATTTGAGAGACATGCAGCTTACAGTGGGTTTCCCATTTATTCATGACACAATTCACATTCCTTCCTCTGCTTCCTCCTTCATGTTATATTCTCACTTCCTGTTCCTGACTTCTTACCCAGCCTGCCTTCCTCACTCACTCACTTACATAGTAATGTAAACATGATGATGCTGCAATATCTATATAATTAGCTTGATATAATTACCTTGACTTACATACTGGGTAGGACAAGGAATTACAACACTCTGTAGCATTCTAGCAACTCTTGACCAGACTAACAATGACACAGACTGGCCTTTTTACAAAAACAGACTCTTGGGTGCATAGTATACACATGGAGATATAAAGAAAGATGCGTTTTTCTCATAGCTAATCTCTTTGTGATATGTTCTTGCAGTCACTGCTGTCAAATTCTCTGTACAGGTATGGGACCTGTTATCCAGAATGCTCAGGACCTGGGGTCAGTGTCAGACTGGGTCGGCGGAACACCAGGAAAAAACCCGGTGGGCCCCCGGCCCAGCCACGTTTCCCAAATCGGGTGCCCCACTTAAAAAACTTCTGCAGCTGCGCCTCTGTGCAGGCGGGCGATGTACCAGCTTTCAAGCAGGAGCGTGCTGCATCTGTGTTCGCGCAGGCACGCGCAGGCACGCGCCGCACCGGCGCTCACACAGAGGGCAAAGAGAGAAGCCGGAAGGGACTCGAGAGGGAGGCACACAGAGGGAAGCTAGGAGGGGGCCCCCCGGTGACCGCCTGGAAGGGCCTTTATGTGGCAGTCCCGGTGGGCCCCCATTACTCCAGTCTGACCCTGCCTGGGGTTTTCCAGATAAGTAATTTGGATCTCCATACCTTAAGTAAACATACTAAAAATACATTAAAACATTAAATAGGCCCAATAGAATCGTTTTGACTTAGATAAGAACAAGTACAAGGTACTGTTTTATTATTACAAAGAAAAACACAATTTAAATTTTTTTAACAATTTTAACAAATTATTTGCTTAAAGGAGAAGGAAAGTCTTCTTGCACTTGGGGGTGCCTTATATTAGTCACCCCAAGTGATTGTATTTACTTACCTGAATCCCTGGGCTGGTGCTCCTATCATCAGAAAACTGCACCGGCCTGGGGTTATACCAGCGAGCACCACAGAGCGATCCTCTTCCATCTTTCTCTTTCTTCGTGTGGCTGCGCATGTGTAGTAGATGAAAAGCCGACTTTTAACTAAAACGTCTGTTAATGTTTAAAGCCACTGCCCCAGTCAGCGTATCTAGCAGAGCAATTGTGGGAGATGTCATCTCCCAACAGCTGCAGTGCCACAGGTTTCCTGTGCTTGGTGTGGGATTTTCTTCCTGGTTTATATCCCGTGAAATGAGGTGAATACTAAGGTGGCCTCTGTCTTTCCTGCATAGGATAATCCTGGCTCCCTCATTTAACTGATCTTCAGTGAAGAAAAGAAATGTACTTCCCTTAGGCATATTAGCTGGCACATAGATATTTTATCCCTGGGATAATGTATCTTGAAATTAAATAAGATCTTGTTTTGGAATTAGGCAAACTTGTAATGTAATGTAAATTCCAACCTTTAGCAGCTGCATTCAGCCATGATATTAGGCATACGGAGCTCTCATTGTTACAGCAGCCAGTTCAAGCTAGCACCACAGGTGGCAATGGCATATTACTTGAGGGAAAAGCTGAATCTGCACTGTATTTGTTATGGGATTCACAAGTGCAAAGGTTTAACGTGCTGTTATTAATAGTGATGTTGAGCTAAAGACGTATATATAAATATATAAATAACTATTAAACAGCTGCTAAAAATGTAAGGTTGTTATTGAGTATCATTAGCATGGCTGGACTGAACCAGGTTAAAGCCAATTAATATGAATATTTGAACCCAAGATTTCAGGAACCTGAGAAGGGAAAAAAAGGTCCCCTGCGTTCCGTTTTTCTGCGTTCAGCTGCAGGGGAGTGCAGGAATAGACACATTACATTTTTTCCAATGGGGCTGTACTCACACAGGCGCGTGTAGGCGCCGAACGCAGGAAAAATGCAGCATGTTGCGTCTCAACCTGTGTTCGGCGCCTACACGCGCCTGTGTGAGTACAGCCCCATTGGAAAAAATGTAATGCGTCTATTCCTGCACTCCCCTGCGGCTGAACGCAGAAAAACGGAACGCAGGGGAGCGCAGGTAAAAACGCTCTTCAGTAAGAGCCCTTAATCAGGGATGTATTGCATTCATGCCTCCAGCTGCTAAACATGTAAGGATGTTATTGAGTATCATTAGCAAGGCTGGAGTGAACCAGGTTAAAGCCAATTAATTACAATTTTTGAACCCAAGATTTTAGGAACCCGAGTACGGAAAAAAGGCATAAATCAGGGATGTCATGCCTTCATGCTCCCAGCTGATATTCTTCAACTCCAAAGCATAACTTAAAAATATAGGTATGGGACCTGTTATCCAGAATTCTCTGGACTTGGGGTTTTCTGGATAAGGGGTTTCTGTAATTTGGAACTCTATACCTTACATTTACTAAAAACCATTTAAACATTAAATACAGTTTTTTTAAAAAAGTTTTGAATTATTTGATTATAATGGAGTCTATTGTTTTGCTCATCAGCCAGTCACTGGATATGCTTCCACCAATGTTACACAACTGATCAAGTATACAGATGTGTCACACTTCATTTTGCTTCTAGGTCATGCATATCTTAAAAGGTATGTCTTATTGTCCTTCCATAAAACCAGCCCTGTAAGGCTAATAAAAGACGAGACATTTTCTCCAAACATGTTAAGGGTGATTCTCTTGATGTAATTGTGATGCACCTATTGCAATTGTGTCTCATTTGTCAATTTAAGGGTAGGACTACATGCTGCGTCTGCATCCGATAGTCATGTCGCGTTGGATCAATGCTACAACTTCATGCATTCACTTACCTTATTTTTGTCACATGCGATTTGTTGCAGCGCATCGGATCGCGCCAAAAACATCTGTGTAGTCCTACCCTTTGGCAACTGGGCACAGTTGTATTATATATTTTTGAAGCATAATTTCTGGTGTTCGTTTTGGTAAAACTGAACTGTGGCAATTGATGCAGGGCAATTACGGGACCTTGAGCTTCAGAGGAGACGGTAGCCCCATGGTTCCACTGCATCCTTAGGTGCAGCAGTGCTTAATTTAGACAGAAGGTAGCAAGGACTGAGTGGCACCAACTATATGGAACTGACTTTAGTGAAAGTGGTGTCATGTGTAAGGGCTGAACTCCACGGAACGTTTACAAACGTTTTGTTGCATGTCGACAAAACGCAAGCGACAAGTCGGAGGCGATGAATATAAAGGTAAGAACTCCACTTAACACGACTGTCGGATGAAGACACAGAGTGCGTTGTTTACATCCGAAAGTCGTGTCATGTCGCATACATGTAATTTGTACCTGTGATGTTTCTATCACCCCCATTATATTTGGTGTCTCCGTCTTGTCACCTGTGTTTCGTCACCATGCAACGAATCGTTTGTAACCATTCCGTGGAGTTCAGCTCTAACTGACTTGCGAGGAAAGTGCTACTGCACTTGTGGACATACTGTACATGAGTCTTCTGGTGTTGCTGACTCCTGCATTAAATCCTATATCCTCACTGGAACACCAGGACCTTTGCTTACTAGATAATAGGCACAAAGGAGATGTGGCAGTTCTTATTAAACAGTTTTAACTTCTCTGAGATTAGTCTATATGGTGTTTGTCTCAGTGTTTGGACATCACTTACCTGTGTCTTGAGATGTTTTGCCGCCAAGTCTGTCTCATAAAAATGCACTATGATAAAGGCAGGAGACCCAGTGAACTGTTAGTCCTTTCTGACATCATAAACCCTGTGAGTGTGGTATCGTTGGTTTGCTTCTATTTGTATTCATATTGGGGCTGTACCCAGGCACACTGTCAAAGATATACCTACATACACACAAATACACGTACATATGTAAAACTATATGTTGTTGTTGTTGGGATACTTTAGGCCTGGATATTATGCCAACAAATATTTCAAGCCCCTCGGCATTAAGGAATATTTTATCACAACAGATCCATTGCACATAATTAGGCAATTACAGAAGGCTATAATATATTCTAATGTTATTGTAAAGAGTAATCATGTCCATGGTCAGAACAAGGAGTTGGCAGAAGTAGGTCTGGGTTTGTGTGAAGGCCCATAAAGGCCTAGGCCTAGGGTGGGCACATCGTGATTTTTTGGGAAGCACTAGGGATGCACAGGAGATTTAAAGAGCTGTCGATTCTTCTGTGTGTCCCCTGTGCTTTGGCAGAAAAGTGTGCATGCATGTGTTTGAGAGGTGGGAGGGTGCAAGGAGCCATTGCAGGACACTCTGGCCTAGGAAGAAGGACTGCAGAGCTGGGGAATGTAGTCACAAAGTGAAGGGTTGGGACAGCCATTGCCAGGGACTTTTCCTAGGGTGCAACAATTTGTTTTTTCAACACCCGTTTTTCAATAAAAGAATATAGAATACCTGATCAGTTTTTGTAGACACTGCTTAACCATGCCCAGAGTGGCACAATGTGTTATTCACAAAAATGCCCAAATCCTTCTCAGTTGAAGCAAAATAACACCAAAAATGAAAGTCTTTGAAAGTAATGCAAATATAATGTAGTGTTGTGTTGCACTGTTAAAACTGGTGTGTATGCTTCAGAAACTCTATAATTGTTTATATTAAAGGGATACCGTCATTGGAAACATTTTTTTTCCAAAATGAATCAGTTAATAGTACTGCTCCAGCAGAATTCTGCACTGAAATCCATTTCTCAAAAGAGCAAACAGATTTTTGTATATTCAATTTTGAAATCTGTCATGGGGCTAGACATATTGTCAATTTCCCAGCTGCCCCAAGTCATGTGACTTGTGCTCTGATAAACTTCAATCACTCTTTACTGCTGTAAAGTTGGAGTGATATCACCCCCTCCCTTCCCTCCCCCCAGCAGCCAAACAAAAGAACAATGGGAAGGTAACCAGATAACAGCTCCCTAACACCTAACAGCTGCCTGGTAGATCTAAGAACAGCACTCAATAGCAAAAACCCATGTCCCACTGAGACACATTCAGTTACATTGAGAAGGAAAAACAGCAGCCTGCCAGAAAGCATTTCTCTCCTAAAGTGCAGGCACAAGTCACATGACCAGGGGCAGCTGGGAAATTGACAAAATGTCTAGCCCCATGTCAGCTTTCAAAATTTAATATAAAAAAATCTGTTTGCTCTTTTGAGAAATGGATTTCAGTGCAGAATTCTGCTGGAGCAGCACTATTAACTGATTCATTTTGAAAAAAATATTTTTTTCCCATGACAGTATCCCTTTATCAGGCTGCTTTGTGGCCATGGAGGCAGCCTTTCAAAGCTGAAAAAGGAGAAAAGGCACAGGTTACACCGCAGATAATAGATAAGCTCAGTTGTACACAATGGGATTTTTCAGAATGTATCTGTTATCCATTGTGTGTCCTATGCTTGAAATGCTGCCTCCATGGCTACATAGAAGCTTGTTTATGTAAATTATAGTAGTGTTTCTGAAGCACATACACCAGTTTTACCAGTGCAGGGCAACAGTATATTATGTAATTTCTTTAAGACACTTTCAGTTTTTGGTGTTACTGTTCCTTTAAGGAGGCCCCCAGCACTATTCCACTTGGCAAAATCCTGCATGGAACTTATAGCTTTGCACAGGCTTTATCAGAAAAAACAAGAAACAGTAGTTACAGTGCCAACCTCATGGTCATTTATGAACAAATCAAAAAGCAACAGATGACTTCAGAACTAACTCTTCGATGCTCATAACTTTTGCCATTTCAAGAGAACTTAGCAGGTCAAGTTATTGGCTGAACCTACAATAATAATCCTTTGTTTAACGTGTAAAATATCACTTTTTTGTTTGTCAACTTTGAGTCACTTGAGTAACTGTTATTCTGGTGGCAGCAATGGCATCCCTATTAAATATTGTAGGAAAATTCACTTATGATTCACTTCTTCCGTTTAGCTTTGCAGAAAAATCGAAATTGCGTAAAAATCCACAAAACTGCGAAAAATTTGAGAAACGCATTGAATACATTTTTCTTACGAGTGCAACTTATTTATATGTGCGTGACTTTTTTTTCTCACTCCAAATGCTTTATACTGTTTTGGCACAGTTTGGAAATGTGGCATTTCACAGCAAATGCCTGGTTAAAAAATTTACTCATCACTAATATTCACTTGTGTAGCCTTGTCCTTTACACCCATCACAGTTACCTGTTTCTTCAAAAAGTATGAATAAATGCCATTTTCTATGCTGAAATCCAGCTGTTTAACAGTTCTTTTCTTTCTGCATCATTTGAAATCCTGGCAGGGAAGGAGGGACTAAACACTGATGTTACAAATTGTAACAACTTCTCCACAGCTTACACACAGCATGCAAGAACTACATAACCCACAATGCATTGCACTATGATGTTCCGTTCCTTATTGAAATCACATGTGCACGGAATGGAATTGTGGGGTTTGGAGGATGCAGGGTGAGGACAGCTGGCTAATTATATAAAGAATGATGCGATCCGCATCGGAGCTCACCCAGTAGCGCTGTGTTCTCCTGGTCGCAGCCCGTGCGAGACGCCGGCCACTTCCCGCCGGTATTCAGTGTAGAGCAGGCAATATTCTCGTCACCATCGGCGCTGATCCAAGACACGGCACACAGACGACAGCATCAATGCAAAAGGTTGGCTTTATTTGAACACACACATACGGTTGTGGATTACAGCGGTGGACATACAAGGCTGTCTGACTTACGCGTTTCTTGCCGGATCCCCCGGACAGCTGGCTGTTGATACAAAGTAACAGTAGTCAGCCAGCTCAGCAAAGTAGTCAGACAGATCAGCAGGAGAGCAGGGGGCCAGGCTTAGGGAAATGTTCCAAACCATTAAAAATCATGAAAAATCTTTATATATTTTTAATTGATATATATTGCAAATTTGCTTGAAATTATGTTTACTTTTCAAAAAGTTTAAGTTATGTTTTTGTGGAGTTCCTCTTTAATAACATTGTATTAGCTTCAGGTTAAAGCTTGTTACTTTGAAAGTCAGAATTTGGGTTTTATCCCTGTACTGGTCGGACACAGAAGGGTTAACAAGCAACCTTACAAATACCCACCCCCTTCCTGCCCTCACCAGTCTTTTTTCCTTCTGTCCTGGCCGGACCGGGGATTTGTATGCTCTACCCACTTGGTTCTTCGGGACCAGATTCCAGGCGCAGTTTATCATGCACTTTCTCTGCCTGAAACCCCTCCGTTGTGATCGCCATAGCGCCTTCTCAGGAGTGGGTCCCTATACAGCCGGGGGGAGGTTGCGTCCGTAGTGACGCAAGGAAGCATATACGTCATCAAGGGCGCCTTATTTTGCCTCCGAACGGGTGCAGTTTTGCCTTTGCACCCGCATTGACGCATCTGTGATGGATCCGGCTGCCGAGAAAGCTGCTACCTCGAAGGCTTCACGGTGGGTTTAGAGCTACTGAGTGTTTTTGCGTCGAAAAAAGTGCATTACTAATCGGGTGTCACTCTAGGCTTACTTCACCTGTTGAAGATACTGCCAGGAAAAGGCAAAGATCTCAGGATAAGGACATTAGAGCCTGTAAAGCCTGCAAAAAGCCTACATTACCGGGCAAGAGATTATGTGGTGACTGTATTGCAGAGATTTTAGAAGGTGACGATGATATTCCACCTGCTCAGAAGTGTATACCTGCTCAAGAGATTCCTTCAACTTCTAGGATGCTTCTCAGTCAGATTTATTAGCCTGGATTAAACAGGCAGTAGCCTTAGGAATTCAAGAGGCAAAGGTTTCTGAAAGTCAGATACCTGCTGACCCGCATTCTAATCAGATTGAGGTGATTAACTCAGACTCTTCTTCTTCAGATGAGGAGGAAGAGAATTCATTTTTTGATATGAAATTTGTTCCAGACCTTATTAAGGCATTGAGACACACATTAGTCCTTGAGGAGCAGGACCAGACAGACACAGGTGTGTTTTTTGCCAGGAAGAGAAAACGTCTTCCCAGTGCATAAGGAGGTGCAAGATGTCATTTCTGCAGAATGGCAAAGGATGTCTAGAAAAGTTCCGGTAGAGGCGAAGATGGAGAAGCTATATCCCTTTCCTCCAGAATCTCAGGAAATTTGGAGCAATCCTCCAACAGTTGATGCTCCAGTAGCTAGATTGTCCAGAAAGACTGCACTACTAATAGACGATGTTTCCGCCCTGAAACAGCCAATGGAGAGAAGGATGGAAACAGATGACTGGAGCCATGATGAGACCAGCAGTATCATTAGTTTCAGTGGTCAAGGCCCTGTCGAAGTGGATAGAGGATTTAGTGCAGAGGACCAGAGAAGGGGAGCCTCGTGAGAAGATTTTGGCAGCTCTGGAGGATCTGAGACTTGCAACATCTTTTTGCCTGGGGGCCGCTGGCGATTAACAAGATTGTCTGCGAGATCTATGGCCTCATCAGTAGTGGCTCGTAGAGCCCTTTGGCTTAAGTACTGGTTTGCAGACACTGCCTCAAAGAATGCATTATGCGGGCTCCCATTTGAGGGCAAGATGTTATTTGGCAAAGCTTTGGAGGAAATAATATCCAAATCATCTGGAGGAAAGAGCACATTCCTTCCACAGGCTCCAAGGAGATTTAAAGATCCCCCAAAACGTCAATCAGACAGGTATTTTTCAAGGAAGAAGGACAACTTTAAAGCTTATAGGCCTGGTAGGGAGACTTTTAGGTCATCATCTTGGAAGATAGGGCAGTCTGGTTTTTTTTGAGGTGGAAAGGCCAAGGCCCCAAGATCTCCCAAGTCCCAGCAGAAGTCACCATGACCGGAGGCCTGTCCAGCTTCCAAGAGTAGGAGCAAGGCTTCTTCAATTTCATGAAGTCTGGCCGAGATATTTTCAGGACTCCTGGGTTCTGTCCATTGTGAGAAGGGGTTACCGGCTGGAATTCATACAAAAGCCAATCCCTCACAATTTTGTTGTTACCCCATGGCCACGATCTGTGGCGTTCAGGGAAATTATGAAGCAATACATTTCCGACTTACTTCTCAAGGGGGCAGCAGTAGAGGTTCCGTAAGAAGAGAGGGGAAGAGGATTTTATTCCCCTCTGTTTCTGGTAGAGAAGGCTTCAGGCGAGATGAGGCCCATTTTGGATTTAAGGAAGCTGAACAAGGGACTAAGGATCCAAAGCTTCAAAATGTAGACGATTCAGACTATAAAGGCAGCCATACACAGGGGAGACTGGCTTTGTACAATCGATTTGAGGGACGCCTATTTGCATGTGCCGGTGGCCTTAGAACATCAAAGGTTTCTTCATTTTGCAATAGGTTGTCATCATCTACAGTTCACTTGCCTGCCCTTCGGGCTGGCCACATCACCCAGAACATTTACTAAGGTGTTGGTGCTGGTTATTGCAAAGCTTCGAGAAGAGGGTCTACAATTATATCACTATCTAGATGACCTCTTATTAGTGGCAAGACAAAAAGACATCTTAATACAGTACAGAGACAAGGTCAAAGCAACTCTCCAAGAGTTAGGATGGATTCTCAACGAGGCAAAAAGTCAGTTGAGTCCAGTCCAAAGATTAACATACTTAGGAGCTTCTATAGACACAGTCTTAGGAATGATATCTCTTCCTCAGGCAATAATCTCCAAGGTCAGGGAGATGACTTTGACCATGCTGGAACTAGACTATCTATCTGCCAGACAATTAATGAAATATTTGAGCTCCCTGACATCAACAATAGGACTGGTCAAATGGGCAAGATGGCAGATGCGCCCAATCCAGCGTGTATTCTTGGACCAATGGAAGCATCAAGAGTTGAACTGGAATCAGACAATATGGTTGCCTTGGCAGCTGAAGCATCATCTGCAGTGGTGGGCAACTCTGTTCAACCTAAGGAGAGTAATGCCTCTGCAGGAGCCGGAATATGTAGAGCTGTTCACCGATGCTTCAGGTCAAGGATGGGGAGCCCACATAGCAGATCTTTCAGTCCAAGGGACTTGGGCCAGGGAGCTGTCCTATCTTCCATCAAATATCCTCGAGCTGAGGGCAGTGGCATGTGCATTTCAGGCTTTCAGGAAAGAGCTACAAGGTCACTCTATCAGAGTCCGCTCGGACAATGTGGCAGCAGTCACATATATAAACAGACAGGGAGGCACAGGGAGCCTCAGTATGATGACAGAATTACTTCCGATCATGGAGTTTGCTCAAAATCATTTACTACACATCACTGCTCTTCATATACCGGGAGTAATGAATGTACAGGCAGATCTCCTCAGCAGGAGGCGGATCGACGGTGGAGAGTGGAGTCTTCACCCAGAAGTATTCACTATAATCATAACCAGGTGGGGATGCCCGAAGGTAGACCTGATGGCTACAGCCTTGAACCGGAAAGTGAGGCACTTCTTCTCCAGGTTCCCTTGTCCCCAGTCGACAGCGGTGGATGCGCTAGTCCAGGATTGGACAGGTCTATGTGCATACGTCTTTCCCCCCTTTCCATTGATATTCAGAGTTCTACAGAAGATCTTTTTCACCAGGATGGAAGCAGTGGTGGTACTTCCAGACTGGCCACGTCGCCCTTGGTACCCATTGTTGAGGAGGATGGCGAAAGACAATCCCTTTCGCCTACCAGACAGGGAGGATCTTCTGTCTCAGGGGTCTCTGTGGTATCCGAACCCTGCCAGGTTGAAGCTGATGGCTTGGAAGCTGAGAGGGGAAGGTTAAAACAACAAGGCTGTTCTGAGGCTGTGATTAACACATTGTTGAGGTCAAGGAAGGCAAATACGTCTCACCGGTATTACATGATCTGGGAAGTGTTTCAGGCATGGGCAAGTGAGAATTTTGTGGATTTGTGGAACCCATCAGTGCCAAACATTCTTGAGTTCCTACAGTCAGGCCTAGAGAAGGGTCTGAGCCTGAGTACACTCAGAGTACAATTGTCAGCATTATCCGCGATTCTGGGAAGAAGATGGATAGTGGAACCCTTGGTTTCCAGATTCTTTCAAGCAGCAATCAGGATTGTTCCACCACTTAAGCCACTCACTCCGGTTTGGGACTTGCCTTTAGTCCTGAATGCTCTTGTGGATAGCCCTTTTGAACCTCTTGAACAGGCCACACTATGGAATGCCACCCTGAAAACTGTCCTATTAGTAGCTCTGACATCAGCCAGGAGAGCATGTGAGTTACAAGCTTTATCATCTAAGCCTCCTTATACTATCTTCAAAGCGGATTCAGTTGTCCTTAGACCAATATTACAATCCCTGCCTAAGGTAGTCTCTTCTCTGCACATGAATGAGCCGATTGTTTTACCAGCCTTCATTCCGGAGGTTGGGACACAAGAGGAATCGAGATGGAGATCTCTAGATGTGCATGCCTGTCTACGGATGTACCTCCAAAGGAGGGGCTAGGAAGGGAGAGGCAGCCAAAACTGCAACATTGAGGAGATGGATAGTGACAGCAATACAGAAAGCCTATAAAGAACAGGGTAAACCGGTGCCTGAGGGGATCAAAGCACATTCCACAAGGGCTGTTGCATTGTCATGGGCAGCAGAAGCAGGAGCACAACCTGAGTCAATTTGCAGGGCTGCAACATGGGCTACTCCAAACACATTTATTAAACATTACAAATTAGATATTAGATCTGCGTCTTTGGCGCAGTTTGGACGTTCAGTACTGCAGGCCGCAGCTGTAACCTAATTAAATTCTGTTATCAAGCATCATTCAGTTGCCCTCCCATTTAATTGCTAGGGTACTAACCCAAATTGTTATGCTGCCAGGGGATGGCCAGGAAAAGAGAAAATTAATTAATACTTACCGAGATTTTCTTTTCCTGGCCATACCCCCTGGCAGCATGCCCACCCTTTCATTGTCCGTCCAGTACATCAGGTAAAGACTGGTGAGGGCGGGAAGGGGGTGGGTATTTGTAAGGTTGCTTGTTAACCCTTCTGTGTCCAACCAGTACAGGGATAAAACCCAAATTGTTATGCTGCCAGGGGTTATGGCCAGGAAAAGAAAATCTCCGTAAGTATTAATTAATTTTATCTTTTTTGTACCATTTTAGCCAGTTAGCATAACAAAATGTTGTAAAGGTGATCCCTTCATTGGCTAACTAAGATGAATCACAGCAAGCTTTAACTTTAACTGCCTAAAAATCCACAAATTTGCGAATATTTTGAAAAACGCAACATTTTTATAAGAGTGTGACTTTTTTTTCTCCAAATACATTAAAGTCGATGGGTGTTTATTCTTGTGGCTTTTGTCTCAGCAACTTTTTTGTCTCGTGACTGTTTTGACACAGTTTCGCAAAAATATTTGCAGATGGCGAAATGCGGAATTTCGCCGCAAAAGCCTGGTGAAAAAATGTACTCATCACTAAAATTCACTTGTCTATTCTTGTCCTTTACAGGGACTGACTTTGGATAACATATATTTTTAACAAGGTTTATAAGATGAAAATTGAGAGTAAAAAAAGGATATGATTTTTATTCTCTGTTTTATGTGAGTCAGTTCTAAGGACTGAGGTGGAGGAAATTGCAAGTTGAAAATAATGTATCCCGTATTGTCACAGAAATGTTTAGCATGGGTATTAAGCAGGATTGCACAAACATTGTTTGGAGATCCATATTAAATGTTCGGCTTTGCTATGGTATCTCTGTGATTTCTTGTACATCTTAAAACTTTTCCTTTCTATTTAAGATGTCTTTATGCTGTGGCTTGTACGGTGGATTCTTCACAGATATATGTGAGCAATCTCTTCTAAGCTGTATCTTTTATTCACTGTTTTCAACAATTTTCAGTTCAGTAGCTAAATAAATGATTACAGCAAATATTTTAGCGGTGACTCAAATGGAGGGATTGGTACTGTACATATACAGTACATGGCTGAAAAAGTGGGAATAGCAGCCCAGAGAAAAGGAGCTATGGCTATAGTAGGTATAGTATGGAGAGATGGTGCCTACATTAGCGAGACTGTACCTTTAAGATAACAAGCACAGTAGGTTTAGGGATACTACTATTTGTCAGTATCATATACCAGCCAGTACAAGGTGTGGGGTACATTACGGGGGGAGGGGGAGTTTGGATGACATAGGCAGAATGAGAAAGAGCAGGGACTGGCACTTGGATGTGAATGGAGTCGGGATTGTGGTGGAAGGAGAAAATAAGAATAAAAGGTGGGTTTGAGAAGAAGCTGCAAGGGAGGTGGGAGAAATGATGGTAAATTACAAATTTACTTTTAACTACAAGATAAGATGAATAATGACATGTTGCCTGTAGCATTAGGGATAATAGCCACTTAGAAGAACTGTGACTGTAAGATAGCACAACTAATATGGTGCATTAGGGTGAGGCAGTGCCTTTTAGTCATGGATGCCCACAGAAAGCTGTAACGGTGGGGTTTACAAGGAGCTGAGGTTCTCAGAATGGTGTTTGAATGCACATAAGTATCACAGCCAAATCTCGTTCTCTGCCTCTGATCTTTTAGATTGCGAGCTCTATGGGGAAGGGCCCTCTTCACTTCTTGTATCAGTTATTGGATGCTTATATGTACATTTTTATGTTCAGCGTATTCACCCTTTTATTGTACAGCTTTGTGAAATTGAATGTGTTGCTTCATAGATACAATAATAATGCAATGTTATATTAAAGGGGAACTCCGGGTTCCAAACCAGAATTTGATAAAGAGGCCCACATAACACAGAAACCCCTAATATACCCATCACAGTTACCTGTTTTTTCAAAAAGTATGAATAAATGCCATTTTCTATGCTGAAATCCAGCTCTTTAACATTTCTTCTCTTTCTGCATCATTCCAAATCCTGGCAGGGAAGGACGGACTAAACACTGATCTTACAAATTGTAACAACTTTTCCACAGCTTACAGACAGCATGCAGGAACTACATAACCCATAATGCATTGCATTGTGATGTTCCATTCCTTATTGAAATCACATGTACGGAACGCATTTTAGGACATCATCAGGAGAACACACGCTCCTGCATGCGCTCTCGTAAAGAAGAAGTAGGCAGACTGGTCTCTTATTCTACTCACTTATCCGAAGAAACTGCTGTCACACCACCGTGCTGCCCACATTTGCTGTTACAATCTCCCCCCTCATGGCTCATTCCTCAGCCCTCCCTCCTCGGCCCTCAGCCCTCCCTCCTCAGCCCTCATTACAAAAGCCCTCCGTCCTAAGCCCTCTCTTCTCAGCCCTCCCTCCTGAACACTGAACATTGCATTCATGACCCAGTAGATTAGTGAAAAAAGCACAAAATAAGGAAAACCAAAATAATAGTAAATAACCTAATAACAAAGTAACAGATAAAAACCAGTTGGCTTTGCACCTATTTAGCTTATTGAAGCACAGTTTAGTGTAATTTGTCTGTTCCCATTGGGAGGAAATGATTGATTTTTGGGTTGGGGTGATGTATAATTTAGAGAAAAACCTAATGAGAATGGGGGGGGGTCTTCAGTTAGAAATTACCTCTTGGTTTACATCCCAGTTGTACCAAATTTTGTTGAACTAATCTACTGTAGCGTTTCGTAACGCTGTCAAAAAGTCCATAATTTTTGAGTATCGGATTTGGTTCAGAAATTCATGTTCTGTTTGTGGGGTTGAGTCTTTCCATTTGCTTACTATACAGCACCTTGCTGCTGATAAAATGAAGTTAACTAGTTTCTCTTTGGTTTTCAAGCTTTTTTGTTCTGGGTTCCCAACATAAGTTTGGAGACACTGGATTGACCCCAAGGTTCAATATCACAACAACAAGGCAGTCAAATACATACAGTATAATACAATTTACTGCTTTGTAGCTATTTAGACGTAAAATATTATAGCGCTTATATTGGAATTTCCCCAAGATCAAGGCTTCTCTTTGCCGCACCCAGTCATACTTACCACTGAGACCAAGAATAAACTACAGTCTTGCAAGGCTAGACAGAAATAGAAATGACAGCTGTTTATTGGATTTTCCCTTTATACCTACAGTATATCTCATAGACCTCTTGCCAGGATTTTGAAGTGAACTACTGATCCAATTTTAACTGTCTAAAGCTCTCTCGCTCATCTGACCAGTAGTTGTCTAACATGATAACATTATCTTCCCATTGTGCTTTAAAATGTTGGATATGAGTTTGTTTTGCTCTTTTTACTTGGCAAACGATTTGTTCCCCTTAAGGGATCGGGATTCCAATTGTATTTTTTATTTTCTAATGCTCTACCATTACTAAATTACTTGTTTAATATGTGTGCAATCATTTTTTGATACAAGATGTCATTGGTCTTCATTTATCATGGGATGAGGGGGTGCCAAGTTGTTAGTCACCCCCCATGGATTCTAGGGGGCAGATTTACTAAAGGGCGAAGCGGCTAATGCTAGCCACAATTCACTAGCATTACCGCCTGCAGGGACATCAACAATTTACTAACGGGTGCAGGCGCTAATTCACTAGCGAAAGAGACTGGTGCTAGTGGTCATTCACACTCTATCGCCAGGCAACTTTACGCTATGGCGAATGGTCCTTATTCTGCAAATTCACTAAAGTGCAGATTTTACTGCATGAAAATGCATTAAAGTCCAAAAACGCTGGCGTCTTTTCCTTTTTCAGCCTGATTGCCTGCAAAAGTCCTAACTTAAACTTGGGTAACCAGTTTTCCCCATACATTTGCAAACATATGGATCATAAATTTGACAGTGGGCACATGTGAAGGGCATAAGAATAACTCTATTGTCTTTATTGACCTTAGCGCAAGATCCCTAGCAAAGTTTTGCTAGGCAGAAATGAACGCTAGCGCATCTTCAAATGCTCGCATTGCCAAAGTAACGCTAGTTCGGCGCCCACAACGAAAATCTGCATTTTATTGAACTGGCGTAGTCTGAGCGCATGTGCCCCTGGCGAAGTGTTGCGATGGGTGTGACGTGACACTGGTGACAATTCACCCTTTAGTAAATCTGCTCCTAGGTTTCTGACCCTGGATCAGCACTCCTCTTCTTCTTAAGAAACCCTACCATCATATTTAACTCCCATATGGGCCAACCCTTCAGTTTGAGACCCTCAGTTCTAAAATAATTAACAGAAGCATCATCGCTGCAAATGGTACCAAATGATGGCTGTTGAAACCAACTACACTTACCCCTTACTGAATACCTGGTAAATAAAGGGAGGACACCATCAACAGAGGGACCTGTGCGGAAATAGTGTAAAGCCCCCCTCCACCTAACCCCAAGTGCTGCAAAGCTAAAATAATTTATTGTTAAATGTTTAAATTGTATTTTGAAAAAATCTTTTGTTTCTGAACACATGGCTCTACCCCTTCCTATCCTACAGTTGTACGAATTTCCTAATATAGTCACTGACCATTTCCTACTTAAATTAATGTCACCTGTAATCTGAGCTTTTTTCGCTACACAAATCCCCCTTGTTCAGGGTTTTGAATAGTTTAGGCGCAAATTACAAATGTTTACAGAATTTTAGGAATACATCACAATTTACTGTGACAGTCATAAATGTATTTGTAGTTGTTAAAATTGTGACATGCATGAAGATGTAATGATATAGATATACTGGGAAGGTCAAGCAGACATGTGGATCTGTTTATCATTCTCCCCCTCATACTAATCAAACCAGCACTCACTGTTCTTTGATAAGTCTGGCATTCCAACTTTGCTCAACATTTGCTACAGTTAGGTGAATTATATTTTGACCCTGTGATTATTTATGTGTCTTTGATCTTGTAAAATAACACACACAGGAATGTTTTATCAAAGCATAAGATGCATAGAATTCTGTAAGTAGATCTGTGCCTCAGGGACCCCTCACTCTCACAAAAAGGGGCTTTCAGGTACCATAGACATTATACATATATTTCCAGTAATGGCCGGTATGGATATTTAAAAGGGATTTCCGACATATCTACCCACATATTCTATGTTCACATCTTGTGTGCCAATGACAAAACACTATTAAAGACAAAGTGGCAAGGTCTAGTTTTTCAAAAAATATTTTCAAGTACTGGTTTTCCAAACCAATGAAGGACTGTTTAGAGGGCAAATGTTTGTTTAATATTTTGGATATCCGATATGACCAGGTATTCACATATCCATAACTGTACGGGCATCCATTATCCAGGAAGCTCAGAATTACAGAAAGGTTGTCTCCCATAGACTCAATTATATTCAAATAATCCAAATTGTTACAAATCATTTCCTTTGTCTTTGTAGAAATAAAAAAGTAGTTGAACTTGATCCAAACTAAGAAATAATTAATCCTTGGAAGCAAAACCAGCCTATCGGATTAAGGGGCAGATTTATCAAGGGTCGAAGTGAATTAGAGGGAATTTTCTAAGTAAAAAAAATTGAAAATCGAAGTAATTCTTTGGATACTTCGACTTTGAATTTACTTCGAATTCAATTCGAAGTAAAAATAGTTTGAATATTCGACCATTCGATAATCGAAGTACTGTCGCTTTAAAAAACTTCGCCAAATTAAACCTGCCAAAGTGCTATGTTAGCCTATGGGGACCTTCTTGCCCATTTTTCTAAGTCTTTACACAACGAAGTTAAATCGTTCAATCGAACGCTAAAATCGTTCGATTTGAAGGATTTAATCGTTCGATCGAATGATTTTACTTTGATCGTTTGATGGCCAAATTCAGTGAAAAATCCTTTGAGCGACTTTGAAAAACGCGTTGCCGCGTGTGAATAGACGCAGGCGACTTTAGCGCTAGCGGGTGCGAGATACCAGCAAGGCATTCAGGGAGATTAGTCGCCTCAAAGACATGGCGATTAGTCGCAAGGCGACCAATCTCCCTGAATCTTCCCGTGTGGCCCTAGCCTTACTAGAGTGTTTAATGAAGTATAACAGCAGTGATCTTTCAGTTCTACTAGAAACACTTTAGATTATGATTAAGGGATAATGTGAACTGTATTGTTTTCGGGTTAGTTAGCCATTTTAGTTTTGCACCCATTATTGTTCATGCATTTTTGTCTGGGGTCTTTGTAAATGATCCCTAATAGGCATCGAAATTATTAAATTTCATTTTTAACAGTATAGACAGGTATTTCTAGTAACAGTGGCCAGACCCAAAACAGCATTGTCTCTGAAGTTCAGACTTTGGAATACTTCTGAACAGGAAACATAAAATCATCCTAATTATTTGTGACTGTTGGAATTCTGGATAACATAATTCTGAGCTGTCGTATAGTCTTTCTTAGGCCAGAATAGTAATAATATCTGTGGCCAGTTTTACATTTTTGCCCTCATATTTGTAAAAAAATAAAATTTGTCTGGACTCTTTTTTTTACTGACTTGACAGTTTGTTTTGAATTAACAGAATGTTACTGCTATGGGTCTCCAAGGCAATATTAGCTTTCACTATTAAGAACTCCTACATCCACTGCTGACAGCGAGATACTGCAGACTTGACAACATGCTCCTGAGCAGCAAAAGCATTAATTAACAATAAATACTAATGAGTGAATCTGTCCCATTTTGCTTTGCCAAAAAAATTGCGAAACTATGGGAAAATTTGCAAAACACATTAAAGATTTTTTGTCAAAGCAACTTTTTTTTGCATCAAAATAAATTAAGTCTATGGATGTTTTTTTCATGGCACTTTTTTTTCATCTTTTTTTTTTCCTTACTTTCAAGTTTTGTTGACTGTGTTGAGTGAATCTGCCCTGTACATTAAAATTTGCTGAATTGCATTGGAGTCAATGGGAAATCCAAATCTGCATTTTTCACTTTGTATACTACTATACTCATGCCCTACATTGTTAGAGGACTCCTATCCACTATGCTACAACTGCTTTTTCATTAGAAAAAAAAAACTCCTGTGTTGCCAATTCCTTACAAACATGTCTTTGATTTTTTTTTTACCTCTGGTGGACAAGTAATAGTATCTACTACTACTACACTAAACCAAAAAGTACCTTCTGTAGTTTATATATTGCTATCCTATAAACACAGGCACAACTAATAAATTCGACCACCAACAGATGATATCAGATCAAATTCGGGGATATTTAGTCGCCTGGCAATTTCCGAAGTCGCCCAAAGAAGCTCCGCGAGTGCATTGGCGCTGGCGTTTTGTCATTATAGCAGGCGGCAGGCAGGGAGAAGGCAGTTCAGGGAGATTGTCGCCCAGCAGAAGAGGCGATTAGTCGACAGGCGACTAAATATCCCCGAATCTGCCCGTGTGCTTGAACCTTTAGGTCTGGGGAGACATCTGTATATGTACAGCAGGTGAGAAAGAACATTTTATTCATCCAGAGCATCCCATAAAGCCATGAATATTTACACATTTATGCGAGTGATGCACAATGACACCCCCTTGATGAACATACTTTTGCCTATTGTAATCTAAGTTTTTTTAAAAATGTATTGAGCTAGGCTGAGGGCACACAGAGAGTTGGCTCCACTGCTCTTAGCCTGCGTTTTAACTGCGTATCAGCTTCCTTCCATAGTTCCGTCTGTCTGCACTAAAAATTACTTCTGCCCAGGCCCGGATTTGTGGAAAGGCCACCTAGGCCCCGGCCTAGGGTGGCAGGATTTTAGGGGGCGGCATGCTGCCCAATCACACCCATATTAGTTCAAAAACACTGGGGATACGCAGGAGATACAATAATATTTTAAATTTCCCATGCGCCAATCCCTATTTCTCCAGTCCCGATCACGAAAATTTGCACGAATAAAGGGGAGGGGACAGGGGCGACAAATGGCAGTGGGCCTAGGGGCGCCTGCTCTGTAAATCCGGCCCTGCTTCTGCCTGAGTGCACGTACACGGAGCGGAGATAGGTCCTGAAAAACGCTAAAGCAGGTATGTAAATAATTTGTGACTTGGTCCAATGGCAGACCCACTGCTACTCTGGCAGGCCAGTCAGAACCTAAACATATACCCCATTTTGACACCTACGCAGTGTGTTTTATTTTTACCCTTTTTCAGTTCGTAAGAATGGTTTAATTATGGAGATACGGCTGTTCTGATTGACTGCACAATAGCCTAACCAATACACTACTACATATATATATGTATACTATACTGTATATACTTGTCTACATATGAAAGCTATGAAAATTTAAGAAAAAAAAAATCAGGCTTTGCAAGACTTTCATAAATATGAAAACCAGTAGGTAAGACACAACCATTACAATGTAAAATAATTTAGCTTTTGATATTTTGGTCACACTGCATCTAAATGTGTCTAAATATTGTTAACTGTATAATTTAACTTTATAATTAAATTTTTATTATTATCTAGTGCTTTTATATAATAAATCCTACATTTTTTATTAATTAAAAGTTGTATTAGAATGGGACAGTCAAACTGGCAGTCCTATAGTTGCACCTTCAACTATACGTTATATGTGAGGAGGATGGGAGTAGTACCAACAGCTGGTTGGCCATGAGTTTGACATGCCGAGAAGTGGCCGGAAATAGATAAATACAGTAAATGTATTTCAGCCTTCAGCTTTCCATATAGGAGACATGTGGGCCAGACAGGAGATTGCCTTGAAGGCTGAACTTTACTTGGCCTTGCTTCTTTTAAGTACAAGGGAAAATAAATACATAAATACGGAAAGGAATCTATCCATAATTCCCTGAAGGGGGAGAGGTGAAAGAGCTCTGACCTGTGCCCAGGAAAGACAATTTATTATTATAATTCGTACTCACCGGTCAGTAGGTAAGATGGGAGGCAAGATGACTGTTCTGGATTTATTGTAGATTGGGAGGAGAATAATGGAAAGTGAAAAGGAATCGTCGAAGACAAAAATGTTGCTACCAATAGTACAACTTATTAACCTGTCTATTTATTATGTATATGTGTGTGAAGTATCCTATTTAACTAGAAGAATTTTGGGTTATATTCCAGGAGATATGAATAATTACCCATACCACATTGCACAGAATCCATCTTGGATTTGGATTAGTCAGGGTGAGGGTCATAACCAAAGTTCCTTCTAAGTACTCACACACACACACAAATAAGAGGAAACATTAGTCATAGCACTCCAGTGAAAATTTCCCATAGTGATAAATCATGTCCGATATGTTATAGATTTTGAAAGTATAGATTTATTGCACCCTTTACTTCCAGCATTATTTCTATATCTGCAGCTTGGAAAATTTGATATTCCTATTTCAGTATAAATTAATCATAGAGTCAGCACAAATTGTGCATGTTGCAATGTTTTTATAAATACAATGGTGTGTTCTCTTGTAATAGAGTAATTTGGGAAATATTGTTCCACAACTTAAACTGGTGCAACCTAGTGGATATTTGGGTAAATGTAGTGCACAACTATTCTAAGGAAAAGCACATGTGAAATAAGACCTGACATTTGCATGTAACCCAGTAGGTGTGTATAGGCACAACATGTGCCTACAAAAGCAGGTATTCCATGGTCTCCTTAGTTCCAGTGGTCTTGTACTTTGCAAACACACTGATCTGGAAGATTGCTGCTTGGAGAAAGTACAGTAATGTTTAAATTTAATTTCCACCTGATTTTAGAAATTAACCCTGGAAGATGGGAAATACCAACTGTTAATATACAAAACAAATTATGCTATTGTTGCATATTTAAACATGTTTCATACCTTTATAGAACTTTTATACATGTCAAATTCAGGTTGCTGAACATTTTTGTTTCACCAGTTGTCAGTTCTGCAGGTAATATAAGCTCTTTGTACCTGAACCAATAATACTTAGATGTCTAGTTCTGCAGAGACCAGGGTATCTGTGCCAATATAGAAGTGCTATACAGGCAGTCCCCGGGTTATGTACTAGATAAGGTCTGTAGGTTTGTTCTTAAGTTGAATTTGTATGTAAGTTGGAACATTTACATTTACTTATTAAATGCAGTAGACAACACATGCCTGAAGGGATTGCTGCAGGTGGTTTATTAAAGCTAAATGCTATTAAAGGCCAAGCAAACCACAGTACATTATTGTAATAGCCTCTGTTTGTAAGTATGAGAGCCTCTGTATGTAAGTCTGGTGTATGTAACTTGAGGACTCCCTGTTAGAGTCCTGTGCGGGTCCATTTTTTGGGACCTGACCCGTACCCGCAACCTGCAATCTGCAACCTGGACCCACAACCCGCATTCTTACCCGCTTGGACGCGCTACCCGACCCACAAGTACCTTATCCGCAACCCGGACACGCGACATGCTGACCTTCAAGAATCAGGGAGTGCTGACATTGTAAACCGGAAGTGCCATCATCGGAAGTAGCCGTGATCAGAAAAAAGGAGTAAAACAGGAAGTGCTGTCATTGTAAACCGGAAGTGACGTCATCGGAAGTAGACATGAGCAGAAAAAAGGAGTAGATATCGCTATTGAGAAGACCCGCAGCCCGACCCGTGACCTGCAAACCCGCAGAACCGCCGACCCGCGTCTATACCCGCACCCGGAACTTCTATCCACAACCCACAGTGTAACCTGCGGGTACCCAATCCTCTGCAGGACTCTATTCCCTGTATATCTCCTGCAGACTGACTGGCTAACTGAGCTGCTCAAGAAAAAAAAAGCTTAAAAAAACTTTGACTTCAATACTTTGCCAACTTAAACCTGCCGAAGTGCTATGTTAGCCTATGGGGACCTGCCAATGCAAGTTTCGAAGTTTTTGGGTATCGAAGGAAAATCGTACGATAAAATCGTTCGATTCGAAGTACGATCGGAGTACGATCGGAATACGATTGTACGATGAACAAAATCCTCCAACTACTAATGTTGGAGGATTCTATTCGATGGTTGAATTTTGAAGTATTTTCCACTTCGAAATTCGACTCTTGATAAATCTGCCCCCTAGTGTTGTCCATCCGTATGCAGAAAACCTGCCCATAGTGTAAAATACCTGTCACAGAGGTTAAAAATTATTTATGTACAATAAGCAAGTGATAGTCGCTTTTCTAGGGCTCTTCAGTTTTTGGGTTAAGTTAAATGACAATTAAATGTACAGCAGCTGAAGAGCATTAGTATGCACCACAGGAAGCAAAAAGACCATAGGCAATCATTAGGAAAATGACTTAGATACACCAAGAATTCAAGGAATGTCCCTGGATATCAAACATCATTAAAATCATGTTTGTGAATGAACTAGTAATATGAGTGTTTAAGATCACTGCACCTTTTGTTATACAGATCCCATCTCTTTTGCATATACTGTATGACTGTAATTGACAGATATATGTTGTCCCTCTGGATCTACTTTAGAAGCTGCTAAGGAAATATTTTAGGCTCCTCACACCCATGATCTGAGCACATTCCCTTGCCCTCTCCATGTCAGTACTTAGCGGGTTAGCTCCTCCCCATATGCTCCGTCAGAAGAACCCTCCCATCCAAAATCAATAAAGCCTCCTCCTGAACCCTGTCTCGGTGTCTTTTTATTCTTCTCGTATGCAACGCTCCTTTCAGAGCGCAGCTTTTTAAAGTTTTTTAAAGGGATAAACTAGCATGGGCCTGCCTCGAAGGCGTCCCTGGAACTATCTTTTCCCTCTGACTGAGGGTTTTTCTATTTCCCTACCTCTGATGAGGGTCCGACTGGGAGTCGCGACGGGTAAGTTCCCCCCGCTTCCTGGGTAATCCGGCCTGCTCTGAAAAGCGTCCAGCGCCTACGGCCCTGCACACGTGGGCTTCCGTTCGGTATGCGGAAGCGGGGAGAGGGGATGCGGAAGGGCCGACGTCCTGTGGCTGACTGACGTAAGCATCGCGCGGGTTCTTAACCTGCGCATCATTTCCGGCGCGCCGCTCCTTTCTTGGCTCTGCCGTCTTTGAGCTGCCGCCTCTGGTTTGACCCGCATTAGATCGGTAAGATAGTGGGATGTCAGGAAGGCCTAAGATACTACGGTCCGCTTAATGTCACGGACTTTCTTTTTGTTTTCAGGCCATTCTTTCCTGATTGTCCTAGCCGCATCCCCTCGCAAGTCTAGTTCCCTGGTGAGGTAAAAAAAAAAAAAAAAAAAAAAAAAAAGAGAGAGAGGGAGGTTCTTATTGGACTACCTAGGGTACTGCATCTGGTTGATCCTCGTTGTTTTACCCTAACCTGCATGATTTTCTACTTTCTCCCTAGTGCCATGAATACTGCCACTAAACGGAAGGAAACTGCAGGCTCTTCCAGCATACCGGAAGTAATCCCAAGTACTTGCCTAGGCTGCTCGGATCAAGCATTGCCTAACAAGAAATTATGCCAGTCATGCCTAACGGAAGTTGCAGGTACATCGTCTGGTCCGCCTCCAGAGTTAAGAGCCTGGATCAAGGAAGCTGTGGCTCAGGAACTGGGGGCAGCCTCTGCTACCAGGAGAAAGGTCCGGGAGGCTTCTTCTCTAGAGCATGAGGATGGGATGGAAACTAGGAGCAAGTCTTCAGCATCGGAGGAGGATTCAGATGATGAATTTTCTTCATTCGATTTTTCATTGGTATCCCCCTTAATTAAAGCGGTAAGACAAACCCTAGATTTAAGGGAGGAAGGGGATCCGACTACATCATTTTTACCCCCCAGTAAAAAGAAAAGCAAAGTCTTTCCCTTTCACCAGGAAGTAGCGGAACTGATCAAATCTGAGTGGGAGACACTTTCTAAGAGAAGCTCAACCCAGCAGAAGTTCAGTAAGTTATATCCGTTCCGCGAGGAGGATATTAAAGACTTTTGTTCAGTTCCGAAAGTGGACGCACCAATCCTTAATTTGTTAAAAAATACCCTGTTACCAGTCGATGATCAAACTTCTCTGCGAGACTCCATGGATAAACGAATGGAGACTGACCTGAAGAGAGCCTTCTTAAATGCCAGTGAATCTATTAAGCCAGCTGTAGCCGGTCTTTCAGTGGCTAAAGCCATGGAGTCCTGGCTGTCCTACATGGAACAGGCCCTTCAGGAGGGTAACGCAAGAAGGGAGATTATTGAAGGCATGACGGAACTCAAGCTTGGAGCGTCCTTCTTAACCAGCACCATGGTAGACATGGCCAGGTTAGCCTCTAGGTCTCTCGCTCTTTCAGTTTCCGCCAGGAGAGCCCTCTGGCTCAGATCTTGGGAGGCAGATACAGCATCAAAGGTGGCACTTTGCTCAATTCCTTTTCAGGGACAAGTCCTTTTTGGGAAAAAGATGGAGGATTTGATATCTAAGGCCTCAGGGGGCAAAAGCCAGCTGCTTCCTCAGAGAAAAAAGGCTAGATATACGGACACTAAAGGAAAATTGCCATATAAGTCGGGAAGATCGTCTGATTCTTATTCCTTTCGGAACAGAAAGTCCAACACAAAATCTACCAACTGGAAAAGGGATCGTTCAGGGTCCTTTCGTCAGTCCAAGGGTAAGCCTTCTGGCAACAACCAGGGTCAATTCTGAAGGTGGTGGTCCCCAGGAGACTCCAATAGGGGGAAGGCTTCGCCTCTTTTGGAACACCTGGGAAAATTCCATAGACGACGCGTGGGTTCTAAAGGTAATAAGAGAAGGCTACAGACTGGAATTTGGGTCCAAGATTCCTATACATGCATTCCGCCCTTCCATGATACCAGCCCACCAAGAGAAGAGGGAAGCTCTTTTTCATTGCCTCAAGAACTTGCTTCACCAGCAGGTCATTATCCCGGTTCCTGCGGGGGAGGTAGGAAGAGGAGTTTACTCAATCTTCTTTTTAGTCAAGAAGGCGTCGGGAGATTGGCGCCCGATTTTGGATCTCAAAATGATCAACAGCTCCTTAGAGACCAGGAAATTTCGAATGGAAACCTTGGATTCGATAAAAGGGGCAATTTGTCCGGGGGATTGGATGTGCTCCATGGACATTCGGGATGCCTATCATCATGTTCCCATTGCCCCACAGGATCAGAAATTCCTCAGATTTGTGATAGGGGGAAATCATTTTCAGTTCCAGGGGCTTCCATTCGGCTTGTCCACGGCTCCAAGAGTCTTTTCCAAAATACTAGTGACCTTAGTAGCTCAGCTGCGGTGGCAGAGGATCAGGGTTTTCCACTACTTGGACGACCTGATTGTCCTGGCTTCATCCAAGAGTCAGTTGCTGAGTCATCAACAACAGGTTATACACTTTCTTCAGTCCCACGGTTGGTGTTTGAACTGGGAGAAGAGCCAGCTTCTACCATCCCAGAGGTTGGTATATCTGGGAGCTTCACTGGATTCTGTCAAGGGCATAATATGCCTCTCAGACAAGAGACAACAGGCAATTCTTCAAGCTGTCCAGAAAGTGATATCATCTCATCATGTACCAGCATCAAAAATGCTAAGCCTCTTAGGGATGATGGCATCGACCATAGGTCTAATACTCTGGGCACACTGGAGGATGAGAGCTATCCAATCAGTATTCCTGCACAACTGGAATGGGATAGACCAAGAACAAAGGATATTGATATCACCGAATCTATGCCAAGCTCTAGAGTGGTGGCACAACCCGAGAAATGTGGCAAAGGGTTTCAATTTATTCCCAGAACCATGGTCCATCATGACCACGGACGCCTCCGGCATAGGCTGGGGAGCAGAATTCAACGGGCATGTGTTGGAAATCAGAGTGGTAATTCAAGCTTGTCTGGCATTCCAGGGTCAACTGGAGGGCCGCAGATTAAAGATACGCTCAGACAACATAACCACGGTGGCCTACGTCAGGAGACAAGGCGGCACAAAAAGCAGGGTTCTATTGTCAGAAATACAGCCCTTGTTTCACTTTGCAGAAAGGATGCTTTCAGATCTTACTGCGATATACATTCCCGGAAAAGAAAATGTGAGAGCGGATTTTCTGAGCAGGAACAGTCTTTCGATACACGAGTGGAGTCTGCATCCACAAGTTTTCAAAGTACTGGTTCACAGATGGGGCCATCTGGAGGTCGACCTCATGGCGACTTCAGCAAATGCAAAGTGCAGAATATTCTATTCAAGGGAACCGGATCCAGGAGCATTGGCTTCAGATGCCTTCTGCCAGACGTGGAGCCAAACTTTAGCTTACATCTTTCCTCCTCTGCCTCTGATCTCGAGAGTGATGCAGAAGATCAGGGAGGACAAGGCAGAAGTTATATGCATAGTTCCAGCATGGCCAAGGCGTCCCTGGTTTCCACAGCTGCTAAAGCTTTCGGTGGAACCCCCTTGGAAACTTCCTGTGTCGAGCCCCCTTCTACTTCAGGGGACTTTCATTCATCCAGACCCAGGTCCATTAGCCTTAACGGCATGGAGACTGAGCGGCAGAACTTAGAAGCCCAGGGCCTATCTGAAACGGTAGTTGAGACCCTTCTCAGATCCAGGAAGGCTTCCACTACCGGAAGGTACGAGAGAATTTGGAGGATATTTCTTCAGTGGGGTACCACTAAAGGAGTGTCTTTAGCCTCATTGTCGGTAGGCAACATCCTGGAGTTCCTTCAATCAGGTCTGGATAAGGGATTGAGCATCAGCACACTGAAGACTCAGGTCTCAGCTATTTCTGCATTCTCAGAAACCAGGTGGTCACTGAATCCTTTGGTGATTAGATTCTTCAGGGCTGCTTTAAGAATCCTTCCACCTAAAAGACCTTCGTGTCCTCAGTGGGATCTACCACTAGTCCTGGCAATGTTGTCCTCAGCACCTTTTCATCCGACGGAGGAATGTTCACTTTGGCATATCACTTTGAAAGTAGTGTTTCTGGTGGCTATCACCTCGGCCAAAAGGGTTGGGGAACTGCAAGCACTTAAATGCGATGCTTCCAGCCCCATATTCTTCCAGGACTTGGTAGTCCTGAAATTTGCTGACTCCTTTAAGCCTAAAGTGCTCTCAGCATTCCACATCAAAGATGAGTTGTCTCTACCAGCCTTTTCAGAGGATGAGCAAGACCAGAATTTGCGATCATTAGATGTGGCCGCAGGGTTAAGAATTTACTGCACAGCCACGGAACCTTTCAGAAGGTCAGATCGATTATTTATTCTTCCGGCGGGGAAGAACAAAGGCAAAGCGGCTTCGTCATCTTCGATTGTCAGCTGGATCAGGAAAACCATAGAGAAAGCTTACACATCACAAGGCCTTCAAACACCCTGCAAGGTTAATGCGCACTCCACCAGGGGACAGGCAACATCATGGGCGGCTGAAGCTGGCACGTCTTTGGATGTAATTTGTAGGGCGGCATCCTGGTCAAGTCCTAATACATTTCTTTCACATTATAAAGTGGATGTTTTTTCAGCAGCGAATTCTCAGTTTGGTTCCAATGTCCTCAGATCTGCTGTTAATAAATGTTAACTCAGTGCAACACCTGACTGTGCATGAGTTCCTTCTTTGGTCTCCCACCCGGGATTATGCAGCTTGCTACGTCCCGCTAAGTACTGACATGGAGAGGGCAAGGGAATAGGGAAAATTGCGTCATACTTACCGTGATTTTCCTTTCCTGGACCTCTCCATGTCAGTACGGCCCTCCCAAATGAGACCTAAATTTAGAAGCTTGTTACTGGACACCGAGACAGGGTTCAGGAGGAGGCTTTATTGATTTTGGATGGGAGGGTTCTTCTGACGGAGCATATGGGGAGGAGCTAACCCGCTAAGTACTGACATGGAGAGGTCCAGGAAAGGAAAATCACGGTAAGTATGACGCAATTTTCCCTATTACCTTCGGTTCCTCTACCAGTTCAGCTGCAAACCTAAATACAGGTATGGGATCTGTTATCTCTTAAGCTTCAAATTATAGAACAGCCATCTCCCATAGGGGCAAATTCACTAAGATGCGAAGTTGCGCCAGGCACAACTTCGCCGCACTTCGCCGCACTTCGCCAGGCGTAGTTTCGCCAGCGCTCCGCAAATTCACTAAAATCCAAAGTTGCGCACAGGGGTAGCGTAAGGTTGCAAAGTTGCGCTAGCGTTGATTCGCTATGTAAAGCGAAGTTACGCTAGCGAAGGCTAATTTGCATACGGCGCGAAATTCAAATTTCAATGGAGGAACACGTATTAGCACTACAAATGCCTAGAAAACCTTCAAATCAGCAAATAAAAATTTTATTTTGCCCTACACATGTGCCCACTGTCTAGGTAAGTTGCCATGAGTCAGGAAATGTAGGGGGGAAGGAGGGGAGCCCCAAAAATATTTTCAATCTTTTTCAGCCTATCACCCATCATGTAGATTGTAGAAAACACGCCAGCGTTTTTTGGGACTTAGAAAAAAATGTGACTTTTTTGGAAACAATCCCTATCTACTCTATTGCGCTTCGCCAGGTCTGAGGTAGCGAAGGAAGTCTAGCGTAAAAGGTAGCGTTCAGTACACTGCGCAAGTTAGTGAATTTGCGTAGTTACCTCGCTAGCAAAAATTTGCCTGGCGCAAGGGTGCAAAGTAACACTAGCGAAACTACGCCAGCGTTCGTTAGTGAATTTGCGCAGTAACGAAAAATTACAAACGCTAGCGAATTAACGCTAGCGTTCGGTGCTTCGGCGCTTAGCGAATTTGCGCCATAGACTCTTTTTTATCAAAATAATCCAAATTTTTAAAAATTATTTCCTCCTTCTCTGTAAGAATAAAACAGTACCCTGTACAGGTTATCCAGAATGCTTGGGACCTGGGGCGTTTCGTATAACAAATCTTTCTGTAATTTGGCTATTCATACCTTAATACCTTAAGTCTACTAGAAAATCTTTGGATCAAGTACAAGTTACTGTTTTATTATTACAGAGAAAAAGGAAACAACTTTAAAAAAATTAGGATTGTTTGGATAAAATGAAGTCTATGGAGCCTTTCTGTAATTTAAGAACTCGAGTCTGTAAAATTCGAATCAAATTCGACCAAACTCGGTTCGAGTTTTTTCTCAGAATAAAATCAGAATGTCAGGAAGGCTACAAACACCTCCAAATTGGTCATTACACCTCTCCCATTGCCTTATACAGTACTTCGGCAGGTTTTAGATGGCGAATTTGAATTCTTAAAGGGCCATGATAAGTATGATGAGTATGATAAGGCTTGAAAATCGAATTCGAATTTTTTAAAAAGCTTCAATCAAGTTTGGATAATTCTCTAGTCGACTTTTATAGTTTGGCCATAAAAAAATTAGTACCCTTAATAAATCTACCCCTAAAAAGAGAAGCAAACCCTAAAGTTTAAAAACCCCTACCCTACATAGAGCCCCCTCCCTCCTCCCCCCCAGCCTAGCTGCTACCCCGGGTAAATGCCCCTAACACTTTACTCACCCCTCTGTGCAGATTCTGTCAAGCGGAGTTTACGGGCGCCATCTTCAGCCGCTTTGATAACCTTTGGAATGAGACCATCGCTTCATCAATTTTCGTGAGATTCGGCGTATGCGTAGTTGTCGCTACAGAAAACTGCTCTAACTGCGCATGCGCCGATATGCCGGTCTCATTCTGAAGATTCCCAAAGAGAAAAAGATGGCTGCCATGAACTCCGCTGGACACAATTGGCACGGAGGGGTAAGTAAAGAGGTAGGGGCATTTGCCCGGGGGGGGGGGGCAGCTAGGCTGGGGGGGAGGAGGAGGGAGGGGGTCTATGTATGGTAGGGGGTAGGGGTTTTTTAACTTTAGGGTTGCTTCTCCTTTAATATGATATAATGAAACCTTGAAAATGTACATGATCTATTATCTAGCTCTGTGTGAACTACATCTCACACTGTGAGTTTTCAGTAGTGTATGAATGAAGGTTAGTATTTATCATTTGTGGCAAATTGGAGACAGTGGAGTATATTTTTTATTTTCCTTCCACTGAGTGAGGACTTGATGTGTCTTCTTTAACCTCTTGTGCTGACTTTACTGATAGCAATGTCTAAATCCATGTTTGTTGACAGGCAGGACTAGTTTGGCTCATCTTCATGGAAGGGATATTGGGAGGCCCCTGCAATGTGTACAGGCCTATCCGTGCATAAATACCTAATTCCGGGGGAACAAGCAGATGGTGCTAACAAGCAAGCTTCTGATGGAAGATCTGCAGCGTGGCCCCACTGACCCCTTCACTATATGCCTTGGAAATGTGATTTGCTGTCTACGCTTGGCATGCCATGCCTCTCTTCTTCTTCCACTGAGGATGGAGGGGAGAGGGTGAGTGCGAGGTGGGGTTTGTGTAGAGTTAGCAGTTCCTCTAGAGGGAAAGGAAGGAAGGACGCTAAAATCTAAACACAAAGTGTCTGTCTGGCATTTGCAGTGTACATCTTGGGTAGAAAAAAAGGGTGAGAGGGGGACAGCAGTGGGTGGGTGCGGAAGAAGAGCAAACCTGTTAAGAAAAACAGGAAACTAAACCAGCAGGGGGACAACGTGAATGTCTGACACTTCCTATGCAGGGGAAAGTGGAAATCACTCAAACTGTGGCCATGGATTTGCACAACAAATTAAAGGGTGTGAACCAAAGGGATTTTTGGCTAGTCATGTCTTTGTCAGGGATGTTTTTATCAGATACCTTTTAAAGATTTAGATTCTGCCACAAATGGCGCTGATTGTGTGATTATATTGAGAAACTTCAGCCAAGGAGAGTGAGCAATTGCTAGAAATGAGCCAACCAACAAAGAAAGTGCATCATACAGTAACCCTGGCTTTTCCTTCAGTTAGATAATAGAGGGATTCTAAAGGGAACATTTGTGAATTTATATTTGCCTTCTGTATGGAATATGCACCTATCTTGCCCATACAGTATTTTTGGTAAACTAACATGCATGCATTAAAATTATCAGGGGAATTAGCAACCGGAAAAAGCAGGAGAAAGTTGCAGCCAGAACAAGCAGAACAGTCTAAAGGTGGCCATACACTGAGAGAAGTCGCCAAACGAGCGTATCTCTCCCTGATATGCCCACCTCGAAGTAGGCAATATCGGGCTGATCCAATCATGGGCCCTAGGGCAGCGCAAAACTTCGCCAGGCTGAAACATGCAAAGTTACATCCAGGGCTCCGAACGCTGGCAAAGTTGCGCTATCGTTAATTCGGCAAGCAGAATTAAGTTGGGCTAGCATTGGCTAATTTGCATACGCCATGAAGTTAAAGATGAATGGACATATATTTTGCAGCAAATACATTACACTACACAAACCCAGGGAAGCTTAATAAAAGAAAATAGAGTTGTTATAATGCCTTACACATGAGCCCAGTGTATAGTTTATGCAGCCTATCACCCTGAAAAAAGGAAAAGACGCCAGAGTTTTTTGGGACTTAGAAAAAAAAAATTTCAACTAAAGTTTGAGGAATTCCTATCTACTCTATTGCACTTCAGAATACCTTGCCATTGTCAGCATCAAGCTTTCAATGTAATGTAAAGGTGTAGGAATAGTTTATACAAATGTTGCGACTTTTGAACCACCCTTGCACTTTTATTTATGATTCCATTGGGAGAAGGGCCGGAACTAGGGGTACGCACAATATGTGCAATGGAATTTCTGAAGTCGCCTGAAGTTTCCTTCTGAGGCAACTTCAGGCGACTTTAGAAAATCAAAGCGCTCAGAGTGCCACCCCTCTGGGGATTTAGATTCTAGCCGGCAACTTTGGGCGACTATAGAAAACTCATCACCGCGTGTGCATTAGCGCAGGCGACTTTTCATTCTAGCCTATGGGGAAAAACGCTAAGGCAGTTTGGGGAGATAGTCGCTCAAAAGACGAGGCGATTAGTCGCCAGGTGACAAAATCTCCCCGAATCTCCTCGTGTGGCCTTACCCTTATCAGGAGTCTATTTTGCTGGGGAATTATTTACATCACAAGGACTAAACACGGAGTTGCTTCAATTGCCATTTTGGCCCTGTTTAGTGGAAAAAAATAACAAAAAACATAGATTTAAAAGTTATTTAAACAAATAGAAAAAGTAGGTTCAGCACAAGCCCTATTGATTGAACGAGGCCGTATACTATCACTTTAATAGAAGCAAGTGGTAAACCCCTGGAAAATAGAAAATTAAGGCTGTCTTTGTAATTGTCTATTGATGTTTCCATTCTTTCTAAATGTTGACTAGTAAAGTAGAGTTTGTGGCATGATGGACTGTAAATAAGGCAATTGTTTACTCAGCAAATGACAAGGCAAGTAAGTGTGATTAGACAAGTGCTGCCTCCCACCACACCCACAGATGTTTTCTCTCATACCATTTATCTCTCAGTTTTTCTTCAATTTCCATTTCGCCCCAAAATCATCATTATTCATTCACATTTTCTCTGGAATTCCTGTCCCACGAACAATCATCCAACTCTTGTGTAGCACACACTGTCCTGAGAAGACTATTGAAATGATAAAAAAATCAATTTTAGAAATATTTTCCCAGACAACCTTTCAGACTTAGACTTGGCAGCTGGACAATTTATATTGGTTTAAAGTAGAGTAAGGGAAAAGATGGTTATCGCGTAAGAGCAGGAAATAATATTTATCTAAAGAAATAAACATGTGTTAATGGGTCATCGTATCTGAGGAACGATCCATGGGGGCTTCAAAAATATTCTTCAGCATATTCATGATCGAATTTTTTTTACCATGTATTTTTGTTGAATCACAGAGAATCAAATCTCGAAATTTGATGTCCTCCTTAAGTGTAAATAGGGTTGCCACTTTTCACAACATTTTTTACCGTTCCTGCCGAGGATGGACGGTGGCGACACAAGGAGCGGATGATGTCAAAGGCAGTGGCGCAACATGCACATGCCGGGCCCCCCTGTCGAAAATCTTGGAAATCTTGGAAGAGGCCTCCACTGCCCTCATCCTGTTGCTTGAGCATGCGCATCTGATCAATGTGGCGCACACGAAAATTTTTCTTTATTTTAGTGCTGCAGACCCCGCGGTCTGGGCCCGCCTGTGACCACAGGGTCTACTTCCTCTATAGTTACGCGCCTGTTCAAAGGGGTGGGACTATGCTGAGACTGGGACCAACAAGTTAGAGATTAGGGAAGGGAAGGGGTAAATTCTAGATGGGTTGAGGGTTTAGGTGAGGGGGGCAGGGGCTACATTAAAGTGCATTACAGATTTACCTACAATATATGACAGGTGCTTTACCGGCTAGGCTGGCAAAATTCCAGATTCAAAATAAGGGTCACTGACCCCATCTAAAAAATAAATGCTGGTAAGACTAAACAGTTATTGTTATGGCTACTTTTGATTACTCATATTTTCATTCAGCCCTCTCCTATTCATATTCCAGCATATACATTTAGGTCCATAAATATCTGGACAGAGACAGCTTTTTTTCTAATTTTGCTTCTGTACATTACCACAATGAATTTTACAGACTATCAACTTTAATTCAGTGGGTTGAACAAAACAAAAAGATTGCATAACAATTTGAGGAACTAAAGCCTTTTTTAACACAATCACTTCATTTCAGGTGCTCAAAAGGAAAGCAATTACAAATGATCACATAATATCACACTCTGCATCATACTGAACATTAACTGAAGCGTGAACAATCCCTTTAGGAACAGTGGCGTAACTACCGGGGGAGCAGGGGGTGCGATTGGGCCAGGGCCAGGGCCCGCGCCCCCACAGGGCCCCCCGGAGGAGGGGCGGGTCCCGGCTGCATGGGGGGGCGGGTCCCGGCTGCATGTCCTGTGCCAGGGCCCGCCCCCCTCTAGTTACGTTAATGTTTAGGAACCCTGGTTTAACTGCACTACTAAATAGAAAATGCTAATAGGTATGATTGATTTATTCCAAAGACATTAGGGGTGTTTTGTCTAAGAAATAAAAACAGTGGCAGACAAAACTAGCGATGGGTCGATTTCTGCACATATAGTAAAACCCACCTGTCACTCACCAGGATTGGGGACAGGCATTTCATTCAGTGCTGTTATTATCCACTGCATGGAAGCAGCAGACAAATTTTATACCTTTTCAAAATGAGCAAAAAAAAAAAAATAGAATTTATGCTAAAATAATGATCTTTTTACACTATCTTACCATGAATTAGCTTAGTAATAGTAATGTAACCCTATGTTGTAACTGTTTTGGCTTACAATTGAGCAGAATTTCATTATGCAGTGGAATTATCTGTGCACAAGCCGTCTTATTATCTACCTTGCATGGGCCAAACATGGAGTAGCCTCTGTTTCCCCTGTTTGTGTTTTTCAACTCAAGATATAACAAAACCATACATTTTAACAATACACAGAAAGTTGAATAAATGTTCAGCACAAGCCCAGTAATAAACTCATGTTGACCAAGGGGGTATATTGCATCTTTATTGCTAGAATAAAAGTTAGATAAAGCATTTTCAGAGATCTTTTGCATATGACAAGTGCTTTTGGCCATACAATAACCTTCATTTTTTATGCTTGAAATGTATTTGCAGTATTATGGTACACACCCATAATCCATAAATCCTTGGTTTGAGCATATTCCAAAAGTTAAACTGCTGATGTCATGATTTACATTCTGTGTTTCAAATTTGTACCAGAATTACAATGAGACACACCACACCCATACTTTGTATATCTGACTCATTAAAAAAAAAAAGGAAAGGTCACCTTCCAATTTACTTTTAGAATATTACAGATTGGTCAGTATTTTTTTTTTACTTGATGGTGTTTGAAATATTTTCCTTTGGAGTTGCATTTTCACAAATTAAAACCATTTACAAAAAGATTCATACTTTGAACCTTATTTTCGCTTTTAATCTATAGTAGAGGCAGTTTCAGACTGGGCCAGCGGGACAACGGGAGAAAACCCGGTGGGTCCGGGCCTGGCGGGCACAGACCCAGTCCTTTTGCAGAAGCCGGAAGTGGCTTTCGACCTCCGTCCCTGGCCCCTGGCACGGCCAGAAAAAGAAAGTAGGCTCGGGGGGGGGGGGCAGCAGCTAAGTAGAGGTATAGGATCTATTATCCAGAATGCTCAGGACCAGTGCCGGGCCGTTGCCCCCTCGCTGTAGGGAAGAGCGCATGTGCTGATGACACGCGGATGTGCATGTGCGATGATTTGCGATTTTGCGAATGCGCATGCACGGAAGACAACCTGCACAGAGGACGCGAGAGGACGTGCACACTCGCAAGAGGAGAAAAACTGCTGCCAAAACTTCTGGAACTAGGGGTAGGCGTTGGAAGAGGTACGTGCCTGGCGCCCCTCCACCTTTGCGCCCTAGGCACGTGCCTCTTCTGCCTACCCCTAGTTCGGCTCTGCTCAGGACCTTGGGTTTTCCCGGATAGAGAACCTTAATTATAGTTTGGCTCTTCATACATTATGGGGCCTATTTATCTCTAATTTTTCTGGTCAAGTTTTAAAGTGCAAAAAACACAAATTTTCCTAGATTTATTATGCTTCTCTGCTGCTAAAAATCTAGATAAATACTCCAGCAAAAACCTGTCAAATTATGCAGAAGTGAATAGCAGATGGTCCCTTTAACAATTGGAACATGTTTTTTAAGTTTTCGGAACTTCAACTTGATAAAGTCGCACTATTTGAATTGACACTTGATTTTGACGCAACTTTTTGTCGCACCGATTATAGTGAGAATACTTATTGGTAAATTAAAGGCATCTGGGTGTGGGAGTTTGGTTAATTTTTTTTTTTAAATAAAAATTATAGTTGAGTTTTAGTAAATAACCCCTATGTCTGCTTAAAATTAATTTAAACATAAGCACAATAGCATTGTTGTGCCTCTAATAAGGATTAGTTATATCTTAGTTTGGATCAGGTAAAATGGACTGTTTTTTTATTACAGAGAAAAAGATATGGAGTCTACGGGGCAAATTTACTAAAGGGCGAAGTGACTAACGCTTGGCGAAAATTCACCAGCGTGACGTCATTTCGGGCCAATTTACCAACGGGTGCTGGTGTAACTTCGCTATCAAAGGAGATAGACTCTAGCGCTACATTCGCACTCTAACGCCAGGCGAATTTTTGCTCTGGCGAATGGACGTTACTCCGCAAATTCACTAAGATGCGGATTTTAATGAACGTTACCTCTTGTTTTTTCTCAAAAAGGGTGATAGGCTCCAAAAGATCGTAATTTTTTTTTTTAGGGTACCCAGCTTCCCCCCTACATTTCCTACATATGGCACATAAACTATACACTGGGCTCATGTGTAGGGCAATATAACAACTCCATTTTATTTTATTAAGGTTCCCTGGGCTTGTGTAGTGTAATGTAACATATACGTCCATTGAAATTTAACTTCCCGCCATATGCAAATTAGCCAACACTAACGCAACTTCGCTTTGCTTGCCGAATTAACGATATCCAAACGTCGCTGTTGTTCTGCGCCCTGGACGCAACTTCGCATTTTAGTGAATTAGCGTTTTCCTGGCGAATTTTCGGCTGGAGAAGTGTGGCGATGTGAGTGAAGCTGTCGCTGACGAATTTCCGCTGGTTAGTGAATTTGCCCTTATGGGAGATGGCCTTCCAGTAATTTGGTGCCCTGTAATTCGGTGCTTTCCGGATAATGGATCCCATACCTGTACTGTTTCAACAAAATTTTCTTTCACAGCACATTTTCCTGTTTGTTTTAAAAGAAGGTTGTTCTTTGATGTTTTTGTCAGCTACTTCTGTAGGAAGTAAAGCCATGTCAACATTTTGTAGCACGGTGATTTTGTTTTACACTGTACAAAAAAAATAACGCTGGCTTCAGTCAAGGTATATGACATGTTTTGACATCTTATACTGTAAATAAATGTTCCTACTTCAAACATGTATAAATAAGAGCCCTTGAGCCCTTGTATCAGGTAAAGACATCACACTTTCAATTCCCCTGTTCAGCATATTAACATTGTTCTGCATGTGAACATTTGACCGTAAATACAGATCATCTGTGCACTGGGATAACAAACTATAATTGCTTGTGCAGCCCAAAATCTGTCAATCTTATCTCATATCCTTTACTTTGAGACTGTCAAATCTCCCTTTATGACATCCATTCTGCACTAGAAAGAAAACATGTCAAGGAATGCAATTACATTTTATGTTTATGATCATCAATCCTTTTGCAGCTGATATACACATAAGCCAGGATAGTTTATGCCTCCCTTAGACTCTGATTCCACAAGGAGGGGTGGAAGGTGAGGATTTTTAGGTGGATTTATCTGGGGATAACGGGATCATGGAGAGAGTGGGAGTGTAACGCATGGCAGCCTGTAGGATTGTAAATTGTAATATCCCTGCTTTTTCTCCTTCACACTTGGAAAGTGACAAAAAATGTGAAACCATATCAGTTTTATGAGTGCTAATTCATCATTCACACTGATAAGGCAAAGTTTAGATGTTCTGCCTCTAATGTTTCTGACATTGAAAAATGAAGGAAGAATGACAGGATTGGATTAAAGGCCCTCTCCATCTATCTATCTGGGAAAAAATGAGCATGTAAAAAAAAACACTGTGAGATACTTGAATTTATAATACAAATACTGAATGTGATTCACAAATGAATTTTGTGGAAATTGTGGCTATGTTTACCATTACAGTTACAGGTATGGGTCCGTTATCTGGAAAAATGTTATCCAGAAAGTTCTGAATTATGGAAAGCCCATCTCTCCATTTTATCCAAATAATGATATCATTTTCCAATGTGATAATAAAACAGTACATTGTTCTTAATGCAAACTAAGATATAATTAAGCCTATTAGGGTTATTTAATGATTTTCTAATAGACTAAGGGGCAGATTTACTAAATTCGAGTGAAGGGTTCGAATTAAAAAAACTTCGAATTTCGAAGTGTTTTTTGGGCTACTTCGACCTTCGACTATCGAACGGTTCCAACTAAAAATCGTTCGACTATTCGTCCATTCGATAGTCGAAGTACTGTCTCTTTAAAAAAAAATTCGACCCCCTAGTTCGGCAGCTAAAAGCTACTGAACTCAATGTTAGCCTATGGGGAAGGTCCCCATAGGCTTGCCCAAGTTTTTTTGATCGAAGGATATTCATTCGATCGTTGGATTAAAATCCTTCGAATCGTTCGATTCTAAGGATTTAATCGTTCGATCGAATGAAAAATCCTTCGATCGATCGATTGCATTTTCAGCGCTAAATCCTTCGACTTCGATATTCGAAGTCGAAGGATTTCAATTCCTAGTCGAATATCGAGGGTTAATTAACCCTCGATATTCGACCCATAGTGAATCTGCCCCTTAGTGTATGAAGATCCAAATTATGGAAAGATCTGTAATCCGGAAAGCCCCAGGTTCCGAGCGTTCTGGATAACAGGTCCCATACCTGTACTAGGAAAAAATATGTGTACTACACATTGTTTGTCAATAGACCACACTTACCAGAGGAGAATGTTCCAATAACTCTAATGCATGTTTTGGTATTTTATCGATAATTTGATATGCCCTTTGGATTGAAACAAGTTCTTGTTGCTTGGATGCAGCGCGACATTACCCACTAGGCACCGGGTTAAGGGCCCCCCTAATGTTGCGGCAACGGACAGAGGCGCACAACGCCATTGAATCTCTGGGGGAGGATCGCCAAAGGCAATAAAAGCCTGGGTGTGCGCAGGCAGAGCTGCAGTTGGCGCCTAAACTTTACCTTGTTAGGAGCTCCTATATAAATCTATGTTTTGCCTTGCGGCCTATTTATTTTTCTGTGCAAGGTCCGTCAGTCTGTGCAGCAACAGCAATGCGTGGCAGTGCCTTCTGTGTCTACTGCAGGCTGAATTTTTTTTTAATTGTTTTAATATATTTTTGAAGACTGAGTCTCGGACTGTGTGACTGGCTTAGCGTGTGGGGGGGGGGGGTAGGAGGTGGCAGTCAGGCCAGGCTGGCAGGCTGTTCTGTAGCCATTTGAAAGTGATCTGGCTTCTGGGGGTACAATTGAAAAGGGTCTGTGGGGCTGCTGGGGCAGTGTGTGGGACTGTTGAACTGTTGCAGGGAGGGGGGCAGACAGAACTGAGAAAAACTACAAAGAAAACAAACAAAGCACAAAAAAACTTCAAAAAGAAAACTACAAAACAAAACTACAGAAAAAAACTACAAAAAAACTATTTGGAAATAAAACACAGAAATATGTTCAAACTTTCTTAACCTGCCAAATTTTGTAAATTGAACATGGTAATTAGGGGGTGTGGCCAGAAAAATGGGCAGGGTCAAAAATTTTTTACTGCTTCTAACCTTTCCAGATGGTTTCAATTTCCTGTTTTTTTGGCCAACAGAAATCTGCTTTGCCAACAAGTTTTGTTTACTGATGCTAAAAGGCTGTCACATAAATAATCCATTTCCTGAAACTTAGATGTGGAGCCAGATGTTATATATTTATTCATGAATTATATATGTATGGCTAAGCTGTTGTGTTTTCCATTGCTGGTACCCTATTCGACATGGCACCGATTACATTTATACCGTTAATTTTGTCCACCCTATTGTCAGCTTCGATTGTATCCTGCCCAACCAATATAATCGTTACTTCTTTGCATATGAGGAGAAGGTTGTCCTTATATTACTGTAGGTTGTGCAGTACAAACTTCTGCCCCCTGTCCTGCCTACTTGTATATGGACCCTCCAGATTTAAGAAGCTAAAGGAAAAGTAAAGTTAAACTCACAGAAGTGGTAGAGTAAACTAGTAAAGTGGTATAGTAATGAATCTATATGAATTAGGGATTCGGCCACGATTTGACCAAATCCTTCTGCCCGGCCGAACCAAATCCAAATCCTAATTTGCATATGCAAATTAGGGGCAGGGAGGTAAATTGAGCGATTGTTTGTCACAAAACAAGGAAGTAAAAGATGTTTCCCCTTCCCACCCTTAATTTGCATAAGCATATGCAAATTAGGATTTGGATTCGGTTCGGTATTCGGCCGAATCTTTCACAAAGGATTCAGGGGTTCGACCGAATCCAAAATAGTGGATTCAGTGCATCCCTACTATGAATTTACAATAATCTCTTTTTATATCAAATATTATCATAAGGATACTGTTCCTTAAAGGGGTAGTTCACCATTTTTAAAATTAAGTTTCAAAATTTGTCGCTGAGTTAAGAGGTGGATCAGACTACATTCGATCAGAAAGATTACAACTACAACAACATATTGTATCATGAAACTAAGTAAATTCCCATATGTTACATATTTCAGGCAGGAGCACAGGATACTGTGGTTGTTCAAAGAGGTATGGTTCATTTGGGGTGTGTGAGTTTTAGGGGGTTATTTATCAAAGGTCGAATTTTAGAGCTTTGTGAGCTTTTTTAGACCTCGAATGAACTCACAACCCGAATGTTTTCTAATTTAAGAAAAACCTTGAATGGAAAAAACTCGAATCAGTTTAGTCGTGGTGAAAAACTTGAATACTCAAATTGACCAAGTTTTCCAGCAAATACCACCAAAAAAAACTTGAACATCATGAAGGCTACCAACATCTTCAAATGGTTCAAGGGACCTCTGCCATTGACTTCTACATGTCCTCGACAGGTTTTAGATATTCAGATTCAAACTATTTCCAGCTTCAGGGTATAATAAATCTCAAAAAATTCAAGTTTCTTTTTTTTTTATTGAGTTTTGATTGAAAAATACCCTTGAAAACTTGAATTTTTTGTGGAAAAAACAACTCAACCTTAATGCATTGTAGTCTGGACATCCCCTGTTCTTATAGGTAAGTGCTTGGTTTACAAGAGTAATCCAGCCGTTCAGCATTGGGTTTTGTGGACATTTACTGGGGTAGTTCACCTTTAAAAAAACTTAAAAGAATGATGTACACATTGATATTCTGAGACAATTTTCAGTTGGTCTTCATTTTTTATGTTTTTTAAGTAATTTAACTTTTTGTATAGCAGATATATGGTTGCTAGGGTCTTATTTACCCTAGCAAGCAGGCGGTGTTTTAAAAGAGAGGGGAAAATAAATAGTAGGGGGCCAACAGAGAAAGAAAAGGAACAATGGCAATAAAAATGCAGCCTCACAGAGCATTCATTTTTAGCTGCTAAAAGAGGCAGAAAAGAAAAGCAAAAAATTTGAAAGCTACGAAACATAAATAACGACAACCAATTGCAAAGTTGCTAGGAATATGGCATTTTATAATACACTAATTTATCAAAGGTCGAGGTGAATTTTCTAATGAAAAAAATTTCGAGCTATTTTTTTGTGTACTTCGACTAGGGAATAGTCCAAATTTGATTTGAATTTGAAAACATTAGAAAATTAGAATATCGAAAGTTATCATGTACTGTCTCTTTAAAAATTCAACTTTGACCATTCGCCATCTAAAACCTGCTGAATTGCTGTTTTAGCCTATGGGAGACCTCCTAGAACTTATTTGGAGTCAATTGGTGGACTTTGAAAAATCTAATTCTGGGAAAAACATTGAATCGAATGCGATATTACTTCGATTCATACGATTCAAATTCGGCCGAATACGGACCTATTTGATCAAAAACAATTTCGGTTGGTCTTTTGAATTTGAATTTTGAAGTTTTTTCAATTCAAATCTGCCTTAAGGGGCAGATTTATCAAGGGTCGAAGTGAAAACTCGATTTTCAAATTTTCAAGTTTTTTAGGCCAAAACTGTCAAATTCAACTACTAGGTAATTGTTAAAATTTGATTCGAATTTTTTTAAATTCTAATTCGATTTTCGAAATGTATCCTATACTGGCCCTATAAGAACTCAAATTTGACTATTTGCCACCTTAAACCTGCCGAATTGCTATTTAACCTATGGTGGATATTCTGGGGTTGTTTGCAGCCTTCTTGACATTCAAGTTTTTTTGGAAAAATAACTCGAATCGAATGCGATTTGAATTAGAATTTGCGGCGCTATCCTATTCACCGAAGTACCAAAAATTTGATTTGAGTTCATGGGAGTTTAAAATAACTCCCATGAACTCTACATTTGACCCTTGATAAGGCTGCCCCTAAAAGTAAAAACACATCAGTTAATAGTGCTACTCCAGCAGAATTCTACACTGAAATCCATTTCTCAAAAGAGCAAACAGATTTTTTTATATTCAATTTTGAAATCTGACATGGAGCTAGACATTTTGTCAATTTCCCAGCTGCCCCCAGTCATGTGACTTGTGCCTGCACTTTAGGAGAGAAATGCTTTCTGGCAGGCTGCTGTTCTTCCTTCTCAATGTAACTGATTGTGTCTCAGTGGGACATGGGTTTTTACTATTGAGTGTTGTTCTCAGTAGAGATGGCGCGAACTGTTCGCCGGCGAACTTGTTCGCGCGAACATCGGGTGTTCGCGCTCGCCGGAAGTTCGCGAACGTCGCGCGACGTTCGCCATTTTGGGTTCGCCATTGTTGGCGCTTTTTTTTTGCCCTCTCACCCCAGACCAGCAGGTACATGGCAGCCAATCAGGAAGCTCTCCCCTGGACCACTCCCCTTCCCTATAAAAACCGAAGCCCTGCAGCGTTTTTTCACTCTGCCTGTGTGTGCTGAAGAGATAGTGTAGGGAGAGAGCTGCTGCCTGTTAGTGATTTCAGGGACAGTTGAAAGTTTGCTGGCTAGTAATCGTTTTGATACTGCTCTGTTATTGGAGGGACAGAAGTCTGCAGGGGTTTGAGGGACATTTAAGCTTAGGTAGCTTTGCTGGCTAGTAATCTACCTTCTACTGCAGTGCTCTGTATGTAGCTGCAGTGGGCAGCTGTCCTGCTTCTGATCTCATCTGCTGACTGCTGCAATAACAGTAGTCCTTGTAAGGACTGCTTTTATTTATTTTTTTGTTGTTTTACTACTACTACTACTATAAGAGCCCAGTGCTATTAGTCTAGCAGTGTTGGGGAGTGGGACTGGTGTGCTAATCTGCTGCTCCTAGTAGTTCAGCAGCACCAACTGTAATTTTTTTTTTTTAATATTCATTTTTTTTTTATTTTACTTTTTTTTATTTTACTACCACTGTAGTAGTGTATAAGTTGACCTTTTAGGCATTATTTGCCCTGTAGGCATTTTTTGCCCAGTGTGTTATTCAACCAACTGCCATCTAGCTGTGTGACCTTGTTCACATTCTGTCTAAATATCCATAATATTACCGTCTCCAGAAAAAACACAGAAGTGACTTTTTTCAAGCAGCCATAATAAATTTTACGTAATCCGTATCCATCGCTGTAGTAGTGTATAAGTTGACCTTTTAGGCATTATTTGCCCTGTAGGCATTTTTTGCCCAGTGTGTTATGCAACCAACTGCCATCTAGCTGTGTGACCTTGTTCACATTCTGTCTAAATATCCATAATATTACCGTCTCCAGAAAAAACACCGGAGTGACTTTTTTCAAGCAGCCATAATATATTTTACGTAATCTGTATCCATCGCTGTAGTAGTGTATAAGTTGACCTTTTAGGCATTATTTGCCCTGTAGGCATTTTTTGCCCAGTGTGTTATTCAACCAACTGCCATCTAGCTGTGTGACCTTGTTCACATTCTGTCTAAATATCCATAATATTACCGTCTCCAGAAAAAACACCGGAGTGACTTTTTTCAAGCAGCCATAATAAATTTTACGTAATCCGTATCCATCGCTGTAGTAGTGTATAAGTTGACCTTTTAGGCATTATTTGCCCTGTAGGCATTTTTTGCCCAGTGTGTTATTCAACCAACTGCCATCTAGCTGTGTGACCTTGTTCACATTCTGTCTAAATATCCATAATATTACCGTCTCCAGAAAAAACACCGGAGTGACTTTTTTCAAGCAGCCATAATATATTTTACGTAATCCGTATCCACCGCTGTAGTAGTGTATACGTTGATCTTGTGGGCAGTATTTGCACAGTGTTTTCTTCAAACCGCCATCTAGCTGTGTGAGCTTGTTCACATTTTGTCTAAATATTGATAATATTATCGTCTCTAGAAAAACCACTTGAGTTACTTTTTTTCAAGCAGCATTCTTATATTTTACGTAATCCGTATCCACCGCTGTGTATACGTTGACCTTGTAGGCATTATTTGCACAGTGTTTTCTTCAAACCGCCATCTAGCTGTGTGAGCTTGTTCACATTTTGTCTAAATATTGATAATATTATCGTCTCTAGAAAAACCACTTGAGTTACTTTTTTTCAAGCAGCATTCTTATATTTTACGTAATCCGTATCCACCGCTGTGTATACGTTGACCTTGTAGGCATTATTTGCACAGTGTTTTCTTCAAACCGCCATCTAGCTGTGTGAGCTTGTTCACATTTTGTCTAAATATTGATAATATTATCGTCTCTAGAAAAACCACTTGAGTTACTTTTTTTCAAGCAGCATTCATATATTTTACGTAATCCGTATCCACCGCTGTGTATACGTTGACCTTGTAGGCATTATTTGCACACTGTTTTCTTCAAACCGCCATCTAGCTGTGTGTATTATCGTTTCCAGAAAAACCAACTGAGTTTTTGTTGTTGTTGTTTTTTTAAAAATAATGCCAGGCAAAGGCAGGCCGCCACGCAGAGGCCGTGCTAGGGGCCGTGCTGCTATGCAATCCTGTGGCCCTAGCAAATTGCCCAGTTTTAAAAAGCCAATGACCCTGAACTCCCAAAATGCTGAAGAGGTAGTTGACTGGCTTACACAGCACACCCCATCCTCTACCGTTTCTAACTTTACCACAACATCCTCCTCATCCTCCACTGCTATGGCCACCCCACGTAACACTTCCTCCACCACCGGTGCCCCTTCTTCACTGGAGTCAGAGGAGTTATTTTCCCATGAGTTTCTTGAACTGAGTAATGCGCAACCATTATTGGCAGAAGAAGATGAAGGAGATGAGGACGTTACACCAGATTTAATTCTGGCAGAGAACACGACAGAGATGGACATAATGATGAGTGATGAGGAGGAGGTCCCCGCTGCTGCTTCCTTCTGTGATGTGTCAGAAGAAATTGATGCATCTGAGGAGAATGATGATGAGGAGATTGATGTTTTGTGGGTGCCTAGTAGAAGAGAGCAAGAGGAGGGTAGTTCAGATGGAGAGACGGAGAGTCAGAGAGGCAGTAGGAGAATAAGACTTAGAAGAAGCAGGGAGGACAGCCCGCAGGGATCAGTAGGGCAACAACATGTATCGGCACCTGTGTTCAGCCGGCCAACGCACCCGCCATTGCCGCCAATGCCGCCAACTTCTACTGTTACCGCCAGATCGCAGACTTCCAAAAAGTCAGCAGTGTGGGATTTTTTTAATGTGTGTGCCTCTGACAAAAGCATTGTAATTTGCAATGAGTGCAGTCAGAAACTGAGCCTTGGTAAGCCCAACAGCCACATAGGTACAACTTCTATGCGAAGGCACATGAGCGGCAAGCACAAAGCACTTTGGGAGCAACACCTCAAAGGCAACAGGCAAACTAAAAACCACACTCCTTCTGGTCCAGCATCTTACTGCTCTACCTCTGCTCTCCTTGACCCATCTGAACCACCCTCCACTCCGCCTTCCACCTTGACCACCTGTTCCCATTCCCAGTCATCTGCCACCAGCCAAGTTTCTGTGAAGGCCATGTTTGAGCGTAAGAAGCCAATGTCTGACTGTCACCCCCTTGCCCGGCGTCTGACAGCTGGCTTGTCTGCACTCTTAGCCCGCCAGCTTTTACCATACCAGCTGGTGGACTCTGAGGCCTTCCGCAAATTTGTAGCAATTGGGACACCGCAGTGGAAGGTACCCAGCCGCAATTTTTTTTCTAAAAAGGGAATACCACACCTGTACCAACATGTGCAGAGCCAAGTTACCGCATCTCTGTCACTTAGTGTTGGGCCAAAGGTCCATATGACTACTGACGCATGGTCCTCCAAGCATGGTCAGGGCAGGTATGTCACCTACACTGCCCACTGGGTGAACTTGGTAATGGCTGGGAATGGGAAGCAGGGAATGGGTAGCTCAACAACAACAACAGTGGAGTTGGTGTCACCGCCACGGATTGCACGCGGTTCTGCCACCACCTCTACTCCTCCATCGCTCTCTACCTCGTCTTCTTCCTCTTCTTCTTCTTACTCTGCTGCTGGGTCCTCCTTCTCCTCCTCCACACCTGTGCACCCCCAGCTCCCCCTAGGCTATTCGACGTGCCAGGTACGCCGTTGTCACGCTGTCTTGGGGATGACGTGCCTGGAAAGCAAAAACCATACCGGATCTGTACTCCTGTCATCTCTGCAGTCACAGGCCGATCGGTGGCTGACCCCACACCAACTGCAGATCGGAAAAGTGGTGTGTGACAATGGAAGCAATCTGTTGGCAGCGTTGAGACTGGGAAATTTAACACATGTGCCCTGCATGGCACATGTGTTAAATTTAATAGTCCAACGTTTTGTCTCCAAGTACCCAGGATTCCAGGACGTTCTCACCCAGTCCAGAAAGGTGTCGGCCCATTTCAGACGTTCCTACACAGCCATGGCACGCCTTGCTGACATTCAGCAGCGCTACAACATGCCAGTCAGGCGTTTGATTTCTGACAGCCAGACTCGCTGGAATTCAACGCTCCTTATGTTGGAACGTCTGCTGCAACAACAAAGGGCCGTCAACGAGTACCTTTTTGAACTGGGTGGTCGGACTGGATCTGCAGAGCTGGGGATTTTTTTCCCCCGTTACTGGGTGCTTATGCGCGATGCCTGCAGGCTCATGCGACCTTTTGAAGAGGTGACAAATATGGTCAGTCGCACCGAAGGCACCATCAGCGACCTAATACCCTTCGCTTTCTTCCTGGAGCGTGCCGTGCGACGAGTGACAGATGAGGCTGTAGACCAGCGTGACGAGGAGCTGGAAGCGCACGATTTATGGTCGGAATCACCAGAACGAACCCAGGCACCTGCTGCAACGCAGGGAGAGGTGCCAGAAGTGGAGTCAGAGGAGGAAGGTGGCTTTGTGGAGGAGGAGGAGGACCAACAGGAGCAGGCTTCCCAGGGGGCTAGTGGTGACCTTTTGGGGACCCCTGGTCTTGTACGTGGCTGGGGGGAGGAGACCGTGGATGATGCAGTCCTTGATAATGAGGAAGCGGAGATGGATAGCTCTGCATCCAACCTTGTGAGAATGGGGTCTTTCATGCTGTCATGCCTGTTGAAGGACCCCCGTATCAAGAGGCTTAAGGAGAAGGACCTGTACTGGGTCGCAACGCTACTAGACCCTCGGTACAAGCATAAAGTGTCAGAAATGTTACCAACATACCACAAGTCCGAAAAGATGCGGCATTTACAAACCAGCCTGCAAAACATGTTGTACAATGCTTTTAAGGGTGATGTCACTTCAGGAACTCATCAACATTCCAGGGGCAGAGGTGCCAGTAATCCTGCCACGAGCACACCTGCAAGGACAAAGCCCTTTGGCCGGTCTGTAACGTCAGACATGCAAATGTTTTTCTGTCCAAGGCAGCGCCACAACCCTTCTGGATCCACCCTCAAAGAACGCCTCGACCGGCAGGTAGCGGACTACCTGGCATTAACTGCAGATATCGACACTCTGAGGAGCGATGAACCCCTGGACTACTGGGTGCGCAGGCTTGATCTGTGGCCAGAGCTGTCACAATTTGCCATGAACCTCTTGTCTTGCCCAGCCTCAAGTGTGCTCTCAGAAAGGACCTTCAGTGCAGCAGGAGGGATTGTAACTGAGAAGAGAACTCGCCTAGGTCACAAAAGTGTCGATTACCTGACCTTTATTAAAATGAATGAGGGGTGGATCTCGGAGGGTTACTGCACGCCGAAAGACTTGTTCTGACTTCTATGCAGCTGTCCTTCTCTTCAAGCCTCATGACTCCACACACAGCTGTCCTTTAGCGTCCTCCTCCCTCCGCCACCGTTACAAACTAGGGTGCAAACCCTACTGGTTTAATTTTTTCTGGCCTCTGTGCTTCAGTGGCTGCAACCAAAAAAACTGGGCAAACAATGTCTACAAGGTCAACGTATGGCGAAAAATGACTATTTTCAGCATTTATATGGCATATTTTTTCTGGCAACTGTGCTTCAGTGGCTGCGTCCAAAAAAATGCATATTTTCTGCATTTATATGGCATAATTTTTCTGGCCTCTGTGCTTCAGTGGCTGCAACCAAAAAAATTTATATTTTCAGCATTTATATGGCATAATTTTTCTGGCAACTGTGCTTCAGTGGCTGCGACCAAAAAAATGACTATTTTCAGCATTTATATGGCATATTTTTTCTGGCCTCTGTGCTTCAGTGGCTGCGGCCAAAAAAACTGGGCAAACAATGTCTACAAGGTCAACGTATGGCGAAAAATTACTATTTTCAGCATTTATATGGCATATTTTTTCTGGCAACTGTGCTTCAGTGGCTGCGTCCACAAAAACTGGGCAAACAATGCCTACAAGGTCAACATATGGCAGTTGTTTAAAGAGAACAGTAGATTACTAGCCAGCAAAGCTACCTAAGCTAAAATGTCCCTCAAATCCCTGCAGACTTCTGTCCCTCCAATACAGCGCAGTATCAAGCAGATTACTAGCCAGCAAACTTACTATCATCTGTCCCTGAAATCACTAACAGCTCTCCCCCTACACTATCTCTTCCAAGCACACACAGGCAGATTTTTCAGATACATTTTTGCCCTTGATCCCCCTCTGGCATGCCACTGTCCAGGTCGTTGCACCCTTTAAACAACTTTAAAATCATTTTTCTGGCCAGAAATGTCTTTTTTAGATGTTAAAGTTCGCCTTCCCATTGAAGTCTATGGGGTTCGCGAACCGTTCGCGAACCGCTCGCATTTTTGCGCAAGTTCGCGAATATGTTCGCGAACTTTTTTTCCGACGTTCGCTACATCCCTAGTTCTCAGATCTACCAGGCAGCTGTTATCTTGTGTTAGGGAGCTGCTATCTGGTTACCTTCCCATTGTTCTTTTGTTTGGCTGCTGGGGGAAAAAGGAAGGGAGGTGATATCACTCCAACTTGCAGTACAGCAGTAAAGTGTGATTGAAGTTTATCAGAGCACAAGTCACATGACTATAAAAAAATCTGTTTGCTCTTTTGAGAAATGAATTTCAGTGCAGAATTCCGCTGGATCAACACTATTAACTGATTCATTTTGAAAAACATTTTTTTTTCCCATGACAGTATCCCTTTAAAGATGAAACACCCCTTTAAAGAAATTGCAGTCAAGTCATCCATTAATGCTTCAGAGTGGCCTATTTGATCATCTCTCGTATTACTGGCACTTTAAATCTTAGGGGGAGGATCCCATGTATATTATGATTGAGCTGTACCTGCCAGGGGGCCTCTGATCTACAATAATACGCAACAGGGAAATCCTTCTGTTTCCTATTGTTGTTTATAAGCCTTCAGATGAAATTAGCAGCGAGCGTAAAGGGTCAAGAGAATTTGATTTTGGCATCAACATGGGTCTTTGAGTTTTCTTATTTTATCTCCTTTTGTAAACAAAAACATTGTTTTGAGTAAGGGGAAGTGCTTTTTATAATAGCGTTTTTTTTTAAGTTTATTACTCATGGAAAAAAAATGTTTCTACTACCAAATGCGTAATAGCTTATTTACAGATATATTCATTAAAATCTAGTTGTCTTCTCTTGGAAAGCACAAACCAGGGAATCTTTCATTTTTCCTGTGAAAATTAATTTTATTGGAAAATAACACTGAACCCTGTAAATACAGTAAATACAGTATATTTTCATTTGAAACTCTGATAAACCAAGGAAATGTTCCCCCGGTGCCTTTGCAGTAGAGACATGCATTTGGAAATCTCTAGAGTTTTTTGCAGACGTTTTGGGCTCCAACCAGTTGCATATTTCTCAAGATATTCATTAAATTCTAGTGTGCATTTATAGGAAATTTTAGTGCAGACATAGATGTCAATTTTTACACTAAACAGTACTAGGCAAAAATGTGCTCTGATCCTTACATATAACCGGTATAGTGAACTTTTTAGACATTATATAACGTTGTAGTTACTTCCGGGTAGGATAGTTGCATAAATGACTGCTTCTGAATACGTATTTTTCCAGAGATTAAGGGGCAGATTTATCAAAGGTTGAGGTGAATTTTTGAATGAAAAAAATTCAAATTTCGAGCTATATTTTGTTTAATTCGACTGGGGAATAGTCCAAATTCAATTTGAATTTAAAAAAAATTGAAAATTTGAATTTTGAAATTTATCATGTACCGTCTCTTTAAACCTGCCAAAGTGCTGTTTTAGCCTATGGGGAACCTCCTAGAACCTATTTGGAGTCAATTGGTGGACTTTGAAAAATCCAAGTTTCTTTGGGGAAAAACTTTGAATCGAATTCGATATTACTTCGATTCAAACGATTCAAATTCGGCCGAATACAGACCTATTCGTTCGAAAACAGATCTATTTATCCCCAAAAAAACCCTTCGACTTCATTTCGGTTGGTCTTTGTGAATTTTGACGTTTTTCAAAAACAAGTTAACTTTTAGGGGCATATTTATCAAGGGTCGAATTTCGAATTGAAAAAACGTTGAAATTCGAATTAAAAAAGACCAACCAAAATTATTTCACCAGAAATAAAGACTTTTTCCAACTGCTTTCCGTTTTTTTTTTTACAGTTTTTCCAAAATTTAGGTTTAAAGTTTAATGTCCCTGTCTCTGGTGTTTGAGTCTGGCAGCTCAGTAATTCAGGTGCAGAATCTGAACTGTTACAGTTTTGCAACATTTAGTTGATACATTTCTCAGCAGCATCTCAGGAGTATTAGCAACTATTGTATCAATTCTAACAGCTACCTTTAATGAAACTCAGGGATCAGTAGGGACAAAGATAAGAAATGTATCAACTAAGGGGCAGATTTATCAAGGGTCGAAGTGAAATCGAGGGAATTTTCGAAGTTAAAAAATTCGAAATTCAAAGTCATTTTTGGATACTTCGACCATCAAATAGGCTACTATGACTTTGCCTTCGACCTTCAATTTGAAGTACAATCGTTCGACTATTCGACCATTCGATAATGGAAGTACTGTCTCTTTAAAAAAAACTTCAACTTCAATACTTCACCAACTTAAACCTGCCGAAGTGCTATGTTAGCCTATGGGGATCTTCCAGAGCATTTTGTATTCAAAGGAAAATCGTACCTATAAAATCGTTTGAATCGTACGATTCGAAGTACGATCGTAGTACGATCGGAATACGATCATACAGTGCAAAAAATCCTACGAATTCAACTAAGATTTTCATAGTATTCAATTCGATGGTCGAACTTCGAAGTATTTTCCACTTCGAAATTCGACCCTTGATAAATCTGCCCCTAAATGGATCAATTTAGAACAGTTTACAGGGTCGGCGACCCCCCTCCCAGAGCTGCTTTAGAAGGTGAAAATGACACTTTACACTTCTATATTATAAAAACCCAGCATAGAACATAGAAAGTAATTGGAAAAAGTCTTAATTTATGGTGAACTATCTGAAACCAACTGAACTGAAAAAAAGTTTGAAAGGTGAACAAACCCTTTAAGGTATCAAGAACCAAATTACCAAAAGATTCGTTATCAGGAAACCCCCATGTCCTGAGCATTCTGGATAACAGATCTCATGCCAGTACACGATAACATGTCAGTTTATTGATTAGAGGGTCACTCAGGTTTTACAACATATCTTTGTGTTGTTTATCAGTCTAAATATAAAACTGGATCATGTTATTACCCAGTTCAACATGTATATTGGTGCATCAGTTGACCCAAAAATGTAGATGCTATGTAGAATACCTAAGCTTTGTAAAACAATATGGGAGCTGTGACACATATATCAGTGAATAAAACATCAAAATTGAATCCGTATAGATTTTCAGCTATGAATTGTAAGAGTTGTTCACCTTTTAGTATGATGTAGAGCTATTTTCATTTTTTTTAATGATTTAGTTATAGGCTCAGCAGCTCTCCAGTTTGGAATTTGGACAGCTATCTGGTTGCTATTGGTTTTACAGAGACAGGAATATGAATAGAGGAGGGCCTAATTAGGAAGATAAGTAATAAGGAGTAATAATAACAATTAAATCGTAGCTTCACAGAGTAATAGTTTTTTGGCTGCTGGGATCAGTGACCCCCATTTGAAAGCTGGAAAGAGGAGACCAATAATTATTAAAAAGAAAAAAAATAGAAAACCAATGGAAAAGTTTTTTTACTATAAAATCTGAATTCTTAGTGGGAATTTTTTTTTTTTTGACATTTATTATACCCCGAGGCTGCAAAAAGTCAGAATCCGGAAATACAACATCTTTAACCTGTCGAGGTTCTGTAGAAGTCAATGGCAGAGGTCCTAATTGCAATTTGAAGATATTATTGATAAATAAGGGTAAATTGGTGATTCTAGTTTGGTAGAATTTTTTAAAATTAATTAATCCGAAACAAAATCTGGATTTCATTAAATAACCCCCTAAAAGTTAACCCAGAGGAGGTGAACCACCCTATATATATATATATATATATATATATATATATATATATATATATATAAAATGATAGAAGGACTCGCACACCATTCTTCAGTGAATAAAACTGTGGTATTTTATTCTTTAATGCATTTCCAACGTTTCGGCCCCCATTTGGGCCTTTATCATATATCTGTAATAATAAAACCGTACCTTGTACTTGATCTTAACTAATATATAAGGAATCCTTATTGGAACCAGAGTATTGGGTTTATTTAATGTTTACTTGCTTTTCTAGTAGACTTGAAATATGAAGATCCAAATTATCAAAAGATTCATTATCCAGAAGGTTCCAGGTTCCAAGCAATTTGGATAACAGGTCCCATACCTGTACTTCATAACTCCTTTTTATAACAGTTTAAACATTTTAACCTTTTCACTTCAAATAACACTTTTCTGTCTCATGTAATTAATTACATCCTATGGTATGTTTAAGTTTAAAGGTGAATGTACTGAATTTGATACAAAAGAGAATGTTTCTGCTGCATCAGTGTTCTGTGCACATGGTGAGAGGGCCTCAGCCTTCCGTGACTGCCCAACCCAGTAAGTGTATTTAGCTGCTTTTTCCTGTTGGACTCACCCCATGTGCTGGAACAGGACGCACCTGCAGGAATTGTCCGAGCGGAACCAACTTTCACATACTCAACCCCTTATCCTCTCCCTTTTATTTCCTTTAACCCTAAAATTATATATCAATCAATTTCTAAAGCAAGAGGTTATAGATGGTTATTATCAGATTTAAATTTGTCATGATATTTATGATGTCGCCATCAACAGACAGTTCATACTTCTAAAAATTATAGCAGAGGTACCTGAATTTTGGGGCCATCCTCCTCTGGGGGACCAAAGCAATGGAAAGGGAGGCAGACTAAATAGAGATCTGGGGAAAATGTTTATTTGCTCTTCTGAATCTATAGTAGGCTGTAATGTAATAAATAACAGTGATCATATATCTGTAACTGTGTTATCAGCTTAGGTAGGCCCTGCCAGATTTTGGAAAGCAAAAAAAGTGGCTTTTTCCCAGAAAATCCAATAATTCGATGGACACATCTAGACCAACAGATAATGAGGCATTTAAAGGTATGGGATAACTAATAACACCATGTTTTACCTGTGACATGGACAAGAATAAAAGAAGACGTGATGGGCTTATTATTAATGCATAAGTTGGCTCAACAGTACACTGGGTATATTTTGATGAAGGGCAAAACAGAGTTAAGCACATTCAGGAAATGTTACTTGCAGCTATGGGAATTAAAGAATCAAAATACACAGTAAAGCCCCACTTAGCCTGATAAATGTGAGCATTGTTCCCTGTGTATACTTTCACATGACTGGGGGCAGCTGGGAAACTGACAATATGTCTAGCCCCATGTCAGATTTCAAAATTTAATATAAAAAAAAATTTGTTGGCTCTTTTGAAAAATGGATTTCAGTGCAGAATTCTGCTGGAGCAGCACTATGAGGGCCAAGAAAATGGGGTTAAAGTAAGAAAGCTAATTTGACAAGTTCTCCATCATGTTCAGAATTTTCTTCTCAGATTTTACCAGTTTTCCTCTGGTACCTTTGCTTGTTCTGCTAAGGTTTCAACAGTTTTATGGAAACCTTTACAAAGAAAACAATCTGTCATGTTTCGGGGGTTTCACATGCTGAATTGTGGCTTTGCTTTAGACAATGTGTTTGTGAATCGGGCCACAGCTGACAGATTGCATTAGCTTGATAGCTAAATGTGCCTAAAGTTTATGAGAAAATTGGCTCTGGGAAATATCCTTTATACGCTGCTTGTTCAAATAGCAATGGTAGTTGTGCAGTGGTTAGCTTTGCAGTGCTCAGGTCCCAAATTTGATTTCAGCCAGGGAAGGAGCTTGTTTGTGCTGTTTATGTAGATTTCCTTCTACACTCCATAATCAAAATATATGTGTGTGTATTGAATACAAGTTCCTAAACAAAGCTGGTTCTTTAGATAGAGAGTATGCTACGTTTTTCTGTGGGCCAGTGCACCCGCACTGGGTTCTTGCTGAGGAAGCACCGTGCCACCAGTGGCACCAAAAAAACCTACAGATGAGGCCAGTTCCTCCTCTCCAGGCCCCCTCCTGACCTGCTCGCGCATGCCTCCCTGCTTTCTCCATGCCTCCCAGCTTTCACCATGGATCCCAGCTTTCACCATGGATTCCAGCTTTCACCATGGATCCCAGCTTTCACCATGCCTCCCAGCTTCCACCATGCCTCCCAGCTTTCACCATGCCAGTCTTTTAAAGGTACAAGAGGGACTAGTGAAGGGCAATGTTGCAGCAGACCCTGCAGTCACAGGGGAGTGGGTGGGTGACAGGGGGACCTGGACTTAGAGGTCTGGTGCAAAATAGTCCCTTCTTCTCTAGCCCGGCCTCTTATACCTTTAAAATAATGGTTCGGTGAAATCTGGGAGGTGTGACACGAGCTGTATAAGTAGTTACACCACTGTGTGCCACCATAATACTTCTTGGCATTGGCTCTTTTCCGAGCATTTACAACCACTCTATTAGAGATAAAAATTAATTTGTCAGAGCTACTTCTATAAACATAATAACATTTCAATTTGATTTAGGGTATGTGGTAAATGATAAAAGTGATAACATTTTGCGCATGTGCTCAACGGAAGGGGAGCAATTAACAGCAGCGTGCCTAGGGCACCTGCTTTGTAAATCCGGGCCTGAGTATTTAGGATTACACTAAAAGCAAAAAGCTATACACATACTATACTAACATTATAAAGTACCATCAGTGCCTTTTTGCTTTCTTTTTCAGTGTCCCCTTCTCTGTTAATCATATTAGATATCCTTAATAGCTGCTGGAGTTGGGTTACCTTTTGTATATTTTGTTTTAATAAATGTTATTGCACTGGAGAGGGATTTTACAAAAAAATGCTTTCATTTAAGTTTTATATCCACAGGGCACATTTTTTCCCTTGCCGTCCAAGGTCACCAATTACAGATATTAGTTAATAGTTTTCTGGGATATTGTGGTCTAGGTTCTTGCCCGCAAGTGGTTTAAAGTCTTTTAATACAGAGGGGCAGATTTACATATGGTTGAATATCGAGGGTTAATTAACCCTCGATATTCGACTGCCGAATGTAAATCCTTTGACTTTGATATTCGAAGGATTTACTGCAAATAGTTCGATCGAAAAGGATTTTAATCCATCGATCGAACGATTTTTCTTTGACCAAAAAATTGTTAGAAAGCCTATGGGGACCTTCCCATTACGCTGGGTTTCGTGAAATAAAAATGAACATATTGTATGTAACAGTCCAGCAATAGTGTGTGATTTATTGGTGCAAGTCTAGTGTGCCAATAGCCTCAATCCTCTGAAATTACCTCCACATTCAGAGTTGAAGTAGCTGTATGGTTCCTCTAGGTTTCCTAGGGCAACCAACTCTGTGGTGGATCTGAAGTTGCTCTTGTTTAAGGGCTTGTAAACCTCCAACAAAAAAACTAACTGGTCAGCAGCCTCTTTGAAATTTTTAATACAGTTTGGATGACCAAAGGAACAACTGACACAAGGCTGCAGAGCACAGCTTCTCTTCATAGACTGGATGCAGTGTGACTTGTAATATAATTGGCACAGTTTTGCTTCAGTTAGTTTTGCTTCCATTGAAAAATAACCAGTTCAATTTGTAAAGTAAAAACTGCTTAATAACAAACTTTGTTTCAGTAACAAAAGTCAGAAATTGAATTGGGGGTATCACCTGCTTGAATTTAGCTTGCTACATTTTTGTAATTAGAGTAATGTCACCTTGTAGATGTTGTTCGAACAATTGTTTTTAATATTTTTCTCAATAACAAAATCTACAAAAATGAATCAATGTTATAGTCACGATTAAATGACATTTCTCAACATGACATTTCTTAACCCCGTTCTCAGCCTCTAAACTATAGGCCAGTTAGTCTGATGTCAGTGGTAGGAAAGCTTTTCGAAGGGTTATTAAAGGAAAAGATACTGGACTTAATAGCAAATCATAATACTATGAGTGTGTGCCAGCATGGTTTTATGCATAATAGAGCTTGCCAGACTAATTTAATTTCTTTTTATGAGAAGGTAAGCAGGGACCTGGGATGGCAGTGGATGTGATTTACTTAGACTTTGCTAAAGCATTTGATACAATGCCACACAAAAGGTTACTGGTTAAATTAAGGAATGTTGGCCTGGAACATAGTATTTGTACCAGGATAGAGAACTGGCTAAAGGAGATTACAAAGAGTGGTGGTAAATGGAACATATCCTAATTGGACCAGTGTTTTTAGTGGAGTACCGCAGGGCTCTGTACTAGGTCCCTTGCTTTTCAACTTGTTTATTAATGACCTGGAGTTGGGCATTGAAAGTACTGTTCTATTTTTGCAGATGATACTAAATTGTACAGAACTATAGGTTCCATGCAGGATAGTTACATAGTTAAACATAGTTACATAGTTAAATTGGGTTGAAAAAAGACAAAGTCCATCAAGTTCAACCCCTCCAAATGAAAACCCAGCATCCATACATACACCCCTCTACTTTTAATTAAATTCTATATACCCATACTAACTATAGAGCTTAGTATCCAATAGCCTTTGATATTATGTCTGTCCAAAAAATCATCCAAGCCATTATGCTGCCACTTTGATTTGTCTAAGTTTGTAAACTGGGCAGCAAACTGGAAAATCAGGTTCAATGTCGATAAATGCAAGGTTATGCACTTTGGCAAAATAATATAAATGCAATTTATACACTAAATGGCAGTGTGTTGGGAGTTTCCTTAAATGAGAAGGATCTAGGGGTTTTTGTAGATTACAAGTTGTCTAATTCTGAGCAGTGTCATTCTGTGGCTACTAAAGCAAATACAGGGCATTAACTCAAGGGATGAAAACATAATTATGCCTCTTTATAGGTCCCTGAGGTCCCTGGTGAGGCCTCATCTGGAGTATGCAGTGCAGTTTTGGACTCCAGTCCTTAAGAGTGATATAAATGAGCTGGAGAGAGTGCAGAGACTAAGTGCAACTAAATTGGTTAGAGGGATGGAAGACATATTATGAGGGGAGACTGTCAAGGTTGGGGTTGTTTTCTCTGGAAAAGGCTCTTGCAAGGGGACATGATTACACTTTACAAGTACATTAGAGGACATTATAGACAAATAGCAAGGGACCTTTTACCCATAAAGTGGATCACCGTACCAGAGGCCACCCCTTTAGACTAGAAGAAAAGAAATGTAATTTGAAGAAACGTAGGGGGTTCTTTACAGTCAGGACAGTTGTGGAATGCACTGCCGGGTGATGTTGTGATGGCTGATTCAGTTAATGCCTTTAAGAATGGCTTGGATGATTTTTTGGACAGACATAATATCAAAGGCTATTGTGATACTAAACTCTATAGTTAGTATAGGTATGGGTATATATAATTTATGTAAAAGTAGGGAGGGGTGTGTGTATGGATGCTGGCCGGGTTTTCATTTGGAGGTGTTGAACTTGATCGTCTTTTTTCAACCCGATTTAACTATGTAACTATGTATGTAACCCATATTTCTTTTAGTATATATACCCTCAGAATTGCTGTGATCACATTTGCTGAAATTTTGCTGAAAGTGAAATGTATTTTAAAAATTATAGTGAAAGGTAGTATAGCGTGTTATCCAGTCAAAAAGTTATAGGGTAAAAAAAAAGAACATGAGCATAATTTGAATGGTATTAGGTGAATGCACAGATTTTTAACTACTATGGGTAATGTTGCAGGTTAATGGAGTCAGCCTCTGAAAAGAACTCCTCAGCTTTCCCAATGCATTTTCTAATGCCAGATCTTGCATTTAAAACCCCCAAATAATCAAAACTGAGTGTTGATCATGAAGGTGAAGACCACAATGCTGTTGGTATGATATTTCCGATAAAAAAAAAGCATGAAAGTGTAAGGAGAAAATGTGTATGTAATATAACAGAAAAAAATCTAGTGAAGTGATATTTGGGTGCAAAACTTTGTGTAAGTGTGTCTTTTTAATGTTGAGAAGTCTGTATTGATTTCATTGATACAGAACCATTATGTAGGCAGCAATGTCTTTTTATATGTACATTCTGCCATTTCCCAGATCTTCACTATTAATAGATTTATGGTACAGGCAGTGCAGGTGTGTTTGTGAGTATTGATGGGCGAATCTGACCCGTCTCGCCGAAAATTCGTGAAATAGCATAAAGTTTGCCAAATGCATTGGAGTCTATGGGCGACGATTTATTTTTGACGTATGACAATTTTTTCCACCCATTGGAGTCTGTGGGTGTCGCTGCAAAACCTAGCAAACATTTTGCTCATCATTATTTTGAGTTTAAGGGATTCTGTTATGATTTTAATGGTGTCGTTTTTATTACTAAATTACTCTGTGTGCAAGGAATTCATTCTACCAAATTATTAAAAATGTTTTCGTTTAACCAATAAATGTAATTTTTTATTTGTAATATTGGTGTGTAGGCAGCCATCTCAGGTCATTGTGCCTTGATCCTGTGCTTTCAGAAAGAGGCAGCACTTCACAGTGCAACTGCTTTCAAATGAGTAGGGATGTAGCGAACGTCGGAAAAAACAGTTTGCGAACATATTCGCGAACTTGCGCAAAAATGCGAGCGGTTCGCGAACGGTTCGCGAACCCCATAGACTTCAATGGGAAGGCGAACTTTAACATCTAAAAAAGACATTTCTGGCCAGAAAAATGATTTTAAAGTTGTTTAAAGGGTGCAACGACCTGGACAGTGGCATGCCAGAGGGGGATCAAGGGCAAAAATGTATCTGAAAAATCTGCCTGTGTGTGCTTGGAAGAGATAGTGTAGGGGGAGAGCTGTTAGTGATTTCAGGGACAGATGATAGTAAGTTTGCTGGCTAGTAATCTGCTTGATACTGCTCTGTATTGGAGGGACAGAAGTCTGCAGGGATTTGAGGGACATTTTAGCTTAGGTAGCTTTGCTGGCTAGTAATCTACTGTTCTCTTTAAACAACTGCCATACGTTGACCTTGTAGGCATTGTTTGCCCAGTTTTTTTGGACGCAGCCACTGAAGCACAGTTGCCAGAAAAAATATGCCATATAAAT